>OX465589.1:49091292-51760759 GCA_950022655.1 Alentia gelatinosa | reverse complement strand
GTGTGTGAGCGAGTAAGTGCTTGTTGAGGTTATCCATCATCTGGCAATGAGCTCGGTTATAGAAATGTAGTAATGATGGCATTGTCGCAACTTAGACACAGTTCTAGCACGCCAACAACAATACACGATGTCGAGTAAGTGTGTGAGTGAGTAAGCTCTTGTTGAAGTTATCGTCATTTGGCAATGAACTTGGTTATAGAGATGTAGAATTGATGGCATTGTCACAACCTAGACACAGTCCAAGCACCTGAACAACAATATGTGATGCTGAGTGCGTGTGTGAGTGAGTAAGCCCTTGTTGAAGTTATCGTCATTTGGCAATGAACTTGGTTATAGAGATGTAGTAATGATGGCATTGTCACAAATTAGACACAGTCCCACCACGCCAACAACAATATGCGATACCGTGTGAGTGTGTAAGCTAGTAAGTGAGCCTGCGCTTGCTGAAGAAGTTATCTGTCATCTGGCAATGAACTTGGTTATAGAGATGTCGTAATGCTGGCATTGTCACAACCTAGACACAGTCCCATCACGCTGAACAACAATCTGTGATGCCGAGTGAGTGTGTAAGTGAGTAAGCTCTTGTTGAAGCATTACACTAAGTCCATATGAGGAATAGAGTAGACCGAGTAGCAAATGACTGCATTCGCAGCAAACCCCGACCTTGACCCTGACCTCCTTACATGATATTTTCTAGCGCCTTGGGACGTAGACATCAGTCGAGAGTTGACCTCGAATCTTAGGGGCCACAACCACCCTCTGAAGTTATCAACAACAATATGCGATACTGTATTTGTGTGTGTGAACGAGTAAGGGCTTGTTGTCCTTGTCCCCCATTCTTTTCCTTTCCTCTTCCTTTCTCACCTCCACTCCTCCCTCTCCTCCTCCATTCTCCCCTCCGTCTCCTCCTTCTCCCTCTTCCCCATCTATTGCTATTCTTCCTCCCTCTCCTTCTTCCTCTCCTGTTTCATTTTCTCCTTCTTCCCCTTCTTCCCCGCCATCCTATTCTCTCTCCTTTTTCTTTCTCCCCTCCATCTTCTCTTCCCCCTCTTCCCCGCCCTCCCTCTCCTTCCTCCTCTCCTCCTTTCTCCTTCCCCCTCACCCCCGCCTCCCCTCTCCTCCTCCCTCTCCTCTTCCCTTCTCTTATCTCTCCCCATCTCTCGCTCTTCTCACCGCCCCCACTGCTCGTCGTGCCCTCTGGTTGCGGACGCCGACTAGACGCTATCCTGTCTAATGGCTGTATCTGATTGGCTGTCCGTGTGAGGTCACGAGGTCAGCTGACCTTAACCTGCAGGTTCCTCTCAGCCTGTACGAAGTCCTACCGGCCAGACTATACTGCAGGATCATCAGTGAGTATTTAAGATTTATCCTACCCCTAATAAAAAACGCCATAGGTTTAACATTGACCCAATGTATTTGATATAGCATTGGATAAAGTGTTATTTATGCACCAAGGTGAATAAAAAAACGGACCAATCAGGGACGAGATAGCGAAAGTAGATCCGGCAGCATTGATAACTACTAACGTGGATAATTACAAATATTCTCTGTATATTGGTGAGATGGGGTAGGATAAATACGAAACCAAACTCGAGTTAGCCTTCTCAATGCTTATACCACTCTGGTCAGGTCTGCTACTCACTACACTCGGCTAACGCCTCGTGTAGTAATACACAACCTGCCCATCGTGGCATCAACATTGACAAGGCTAACTCTCGGTTGGTTTCTACTAATTATCCTACCCCTAATATAAAATCCCATAGGCTTGACATTGAGTTTCCGTATGCCACGCTGACTGGCATACGGAGTTTTATATGCCACTAGTGGCATACAGAATTGTTATCACGTAATATTCCAAAATCGAGGAGATGGGATAGGATAAAATCAAGACCTGATTCGTTTTGATCTTGGCCACCACATGCCACTCCTGGAGTTTTGGCTCGGCTTCGCCTCATGAGGTCACTATGCCAAACTCCAATCGTGGCATACGGCGGCCAAGATTAAAACTCATCCAGTTTTACGATAGTATTTTTTACCGACGCCCTCACAAGGGATGGTATGTAACAGGGAGGTCAGTTGGGTTCATCAGAAAAGAGTGCAACTATTTTTTATGTGGGATTTACTGCCACAGAGAGACCTGGAAAACATGGAACACACATAGGTGTTGGTCATGGAATGCAGCTGAGGGTTTGTGGGGAGATTCAACCCGCTGCATTATTAGCATAAATGAGGCTCAATCTGTACTTGTTTTTACAAGAAAACAAATTTTATAAAAAAAAAAAAATTAAAAAACATAAAAAATTAAAAAAAAACAAAAAAAAACAAGGATTTCCACGGAAAAGGGGGTAAACACAGCCATCTCTGATGGTCTTCTGTAATTTTATGTTCGTTCAGGGACCGACCAATTACTACTAATGAGACATTCCCTCAAAGATTCGGTCGGAGGGAGAGGTGGGGGTGAACACTTGAGTCCAGAAAGTTTCACAGAGAGATCAAAACTGTCAGCACTACGCCAGACCTGGCTAGCGGCAGTCTGCCCTCTGCCCTGGGCTTCCCAATCCGGGCGCACTTTTGATCTTGGTATCAACTGGTCATTAAAGCTTCTTTAAATCTATTTCAGCTCAAAAACAAATGAAAAAAAAAGTTCGCTAAATGGAAAACTTGCACTGATCGGAGATTGTAAAGAATGGTATATCTTATATATAATGTGCAGAATAGGCCTTTTTCCATAGGCCGGTGTCGCACGTTATCTGCCTAGTTATGCCAAGTCTGAAGCCAAACATATACCCGTGGCACCGTATACTTTAGCATTGGATCACTGAGTTTATTATCCATCGTATACAAAGCCCCCATTGAAAATGTATGACTCAGTAAACGACGACCCATTGTATACAACCTGTCAGATACCATAACTGTGGTATACGGATTCTTATCTCACCCCAGATATTTTTTCTCCATAGACTTAACATTGGAAACTCGTATCTAACACCCATTAGATATTTAGGAAAAATATCCAATGGGGGATAATGTCACAAATGTTAGCCCATTAGTCAATATTAAGGGTGAGATAAATTCAGAAACCCATTCAAGTTTAAGGTCAGAGCTCGATCCCATCTCATTTGAATCACATAGCAATTCACGTGGCTTCGCCTTGTGAATTACTACATGATTCAAACTCGATGGGATATGAGCTCAGACCCTAAACTTTCATGGGTTTCCTCTATAAAACCTGTGGTATACGGCCCCTGCACCTCGGACAGTCTAAAGACTGTCAGATACTATAAACATTAGATACGGATTTCAAATCCATTGTATAATTAGTAGAAACCAAACGAGAGTTAGCCTTATCAATGTTTATGCCACGATGGGCAGGTCGTGTATTACTACACGAGGCGTTAGCCGAGTTTAGTGAGTAGCAGACCTGACCAGAGTGGTATAAACATTGACAAGGCTAACTCGAGTTCGGTTTCGTATTTATCCTACCCCATCTCACCGATATACAGAGAATATTTGTAATTATCCATGTTAGTAGTTCTCAATGCTGCCGGATCTACTTTCGTTTTCTCGTCCTTGATTGGTCCGTTTTTTTATTCACCTCGGTGCATAAATAACACTTTATCCAACGCTATGTCAAATACACTGAGTCAATGTTAAACCTATGGCGTTTTTTATTAGGGGTAGGATAATACAGAGGGAATCTACGGAAGTTTAGGGTCAGAGCTCGTATGCCATTAGATTTGAATCGCGTAGTAATTCACATGGTGAAGATCGCCCATTGAATATTTTTCCTAAATATCTAATGGGCGTTGGATTCGAGTTCCCAATGTTAAGTCTATGGAGAAAAAAATACCAGAGGTGAGATAAATAATGGATAATCGCATCATCTCATCCTTTGTTCCTTTCATGTTATATGAGTGACTGCACTGGAACGGAATTCTGTATTCCTTGGGTGAATGAAATATGGAAACTTTTAAAACATCTAAGTACTTAGAATTAGATTTTATTGATAAAGTTACCCTCTTTTTTAGAAATGTATAAAGTACTGAAGTATAGGACATTAGGAGGCCAAATTAGGGCTATATATATATCATTGATGTAGTATATAAGGCCCTTTCAGTGTCCCATGTGGGTAAAATGATGGGGCCTTATAATGACACTCCCAGACCATGAGAGGACAAACTAGATGCGGCCCTGTGATTGGACAGAAAATCAGCCAATCAGAGGGTCAGGTTTCAGTGAGTGCGACGATTGTCTCTGCCGGTACCCGGCCTGTGACGTGCCCGCAAGGTATGGCGCTCGCCTTACCCGCCGGCAACAAGCAAGCCACTTTCCCGCCTTTTCCCCCCGAAAGTCGTCTGGTGGGAGAAGGATCGATCCTGTGGCGGGAATCTGACTAATGGAGTGTCAGTGTGGCCATGGTGGTTGTGCTGTCACTATGGCCATGGTGGCTGTGCTGTCAGTACGGTGGTTGCGCTGTCAGTATCTGAGTATTGCCATGGTGGCTGTGTATGTGTGGCCTGGTGGCTGGTGGAACTCGTATCCAACGCCCGTTGAATATTTAGAAAGAATATTCAATGGAGGGTTATATCAATTTGGTTATATCACAGATGTTAGCCCATTCGGTGGGATACAAGCTCTAACCCTAAACTTTAATAGGTTTCCTCTATAGTAACTTCAATGTACTTAGCGTATCGGTATATCTATAGAAGAATAGGCCTATACACAATTTTTACCATGGTTTTGTTCTGTGTGGCCGTATTCTCCGAAAATTTAGCGTACAGTAATATCCGAGCGAATGTGAGGACATTGCCTGGAGTCAAGACCAAGCAGATAAAAATCATGGCAATGTATTTATTATTCAGCATTGCAAATTTAAGATATCAAATGGAAGACCAATTGGCCGCCCATTGCACTTCTTTACACACAAGGGACTCCGTATTATAAAAAACGCAATAGGCTTAACATGGGATTTGTTTATGCCAAGGGTAGTGACATAAAGTGTTGTTTATGCCACTTCTTTCTGATATTGAAAAAAATATGGAAACAGGGTAGGATAAAATCTAGACGCCACTCGTTTGAGTTTGAGCTTATTTATGCCACTCATTTTGTTGGCTCCGTAATGTTCGACTCGTGAAATTATGGAGCCTACAAAATGCATGGCATAAATAAACTCAGACACAAACTCGTGACGTCTCTTGATATTCTCCTCCGTAGCGATCTCTTGACTCTATACTTTTATAATGATAAATACAGGGATGTCAGTTAGGGCCAGGGACTAAAGTGGAAATATTTTCGTGTGGATTTTCTGCCTTAGGGAGATCGAAAAACCTTGGAAACATTACTTTTTTGGCCATGGATTGGGGCTGAGGGTCTGTGGGAAGGTTCCAACCACTGTTTTATTGGAGTAAATGAGGCAAAAATCAATATGATCTTTGCTTGACACAAGGAAAATGAATTACATATTTTGAATATGAAAAAAAAGAATTACATATTTTTTAATATGAAAACGTGGATTTCCAGGGGAAAATGGAAATCTGATATCTATGTAAAAATATAATGACGTGCGAAAGTATCATTCTATGGGTGACTATTCTAACATTTTGTATTTAAAAAAAAAAAGAAAATAGAGAAGAAACGCGACCCTTTCGCCACTAGTAAACTTGTCCCTACCCAGGGTCGGGAAGCCATGTTTTATTTTGGCTAATTTGGCGGCGGCCCACACCGGAAGTAGCCTCTGGGCGCCTGCGCATTGATTCATTGACTGGTTCCTTTGCGAGCAGCCGACATTTGGCTCCAGTTGCCGAGGGGCGCAGCGCTGCCAGCTGAGAGCACACTGCGATGCGCGACCCGCTCTATTCTGCAGGAATCTCGAAAGGGCAAAAATGACTGACATTGGTAGGTCGTGATAATTGGGTCTGTTATAACCTGGCCTTTATTATCCACCTCATACAAAGCGTCCATAGGGGAACTATAGACCCTCCAGAGGTTACTAAACTCCCTATTATCGCCCCGGGTAAGTAAAAGTTCCGCTCCCGACTGACTGGCCACACTACAACCGCATGAACCACAGTTTTCTGATTTATAATTGGAGAAACTGAATATAATTTCAGATTTCTATGTAGAAATAGCTGAAATTTCCATTTCTGGCATCAGAAGTCCAATTTGAAGGTTTCTGAAATCCGTTAAACTGCAATAATTCTGGGTTACGGGTCAGGGGTCTATCACCATACAACGTCGGCAACCAGCGAACATCGAAACTTGTAAACAGACTGAATTCTGGGATACCTCAATAGGGTCTATAGGAACTCTGTATTCTCTGATCCGGCTAGAGACTTCCGGTTCAAAATACCCTCCAAATTATGCAAATCCCCTGACAATGGATCAGTCCGCCATCTTGCTGGTAAATACAAAGCGTTGTCAGAGAGTAAAATCGTGAAAAACTAAATCAATTTGATTTCTAATGTGCAATCGCAATCTAATAGTTTATTTTCATCATCCAGACATGATTCAAACGATCTATCTCAAAGGAAATCAGTTGTTTCGACGATTTGTTGAAATCACGTATTTTTATTCTAAACTGAAGCCTCACATATGCATTTGATCTGAAATTTCTAGAGAAGTCTGATTGTAAAAGTCAAGGGAGAGGCTGGAGAATTCACTCAATACATCCACGCACATTGAATAACACCAGAAATAAATTACAATCCGTCCATAGGCTTAACATTGCATAGACGTGTCAACAAAATGGCGGGCCCCTGTGCCTCAGGTGGTGAAAATAGCGCCACTAGCCATTGAGTATTAGGTACACGAACTTCATGGCCGTGGAGTACGAGTTTCTAATGTTGAGCCTATGGAGAAAAAAACCGGGGTGGGATAAATACACAACATTACCATGATTTCGATCTGAGTGGCCGTATTCTCCGCGTAGTTGACGCGTAGTAATACTCCGAGCGATAGCGAGGATTATTGCGTAGCGTCAACTACAAGGAGAATACGGCCACACAGATCGAAATTATGGTAATGTTGTATTTATTACTCACTTATTTTTAGATTTAAGCAATAAATATGATCGTTAAAAAACTTTTCAACGTAATTAAGAAGTTATGTTTGGGACTACTTTCATCTCAAAAATCCGTATCCTCCTAGGAGGGTACGGAGCTCCGTATCCTCCTCAGTAGCGATCTGTAATCTCCATAGGCTTAGTATGGAGACTCCGTATCAGGTGGATAATAAATGATAATATACAACAGGAACGTGGCTTAACAGTAATTCTCAGAGAAGGGACTCACCTTGGAGGTAGTTAACAACATCATGGTCGACTTTTCCAGAATGATCCGAGCCACTCCCATCTGTGCTCGTTGCTTTTCGCTCTTTAAGTCCTGAATTCGTAACGAAACATGTGGTCAACTAATGGTCAGAGGAGTGAACATGACAAATCATTCCTGATATCACCATCCGAATATTAATCATTCAAACTTTCCTGTTAATCAGTTCTACACCACAAAAAGTAGATGTTACTAGAAAATAAGAATACATATATATTGTGCATGTGTTTCATGTGATCCTTGATATCATTTTTTATTTCACCTTAAAGTTTTAAATGTGATGTTAAACCTACATTTTTAAACCCAAAACAACACAACGATTTTGTGAATCTCTTGTTGTGACGAGAATTAAGAGCTATTGCATTATTTGGTCTACATTGGGTAATACCTCAATACATCTTCCGGTCTATATTGGGGAATGCCTCAAGGCATCATCCAGTCTACACTAGGGAATACCTCAATGCATTATCTGGTCTATATTGGGGAATACTTAAATGAATCATCTAGTTTACACTGAGGAATGCCTCAATGCATTATTCAGTTTACACTGGGGAATACCTCAATGCCTTATTCAGTTTACACTGGAGAATGTCTCAATACATTATGCAGTCTATGCTGTGGAATATCTCAATGTATTATCTAGTGTACTCTGGGAAATACCTCAAGGCATTATCTGGTCTACATTGAGGAATACTTAAATGAATCATCTAGTTTACAATGAGGAAAGCCTCATTATATTATCCAGTTTACACTGGGGAATACCCCAATGCATTATCCGGTCTACACTGGGGAATGTTTCAAGGCATTATTCAGTCTACACTGGAGAATACCTGAATGCATTATTCAGTCTACACGGGGGAATCTCTCAATGCATTATCTGGTCTACAATAGGGAATACCTCAAAGCATTATCCCATCGGACCAGTAGAATACCTCAATGCATTATCTGGTCTACACTGGGGAATATCTCAATGCATTATCCGATCTATGCTGGGGAATACCTCTATGTAGGGCCTACAATGGGGAATACCTCTATGTAGGGCCTACAATGGGGAATACCTCAATGTATTATCTTGTCTACAATGGGGGATATCTCGATGTATTATCTTGTCTACAATGGGGAATACCTCAATGCATTATCTGGTCTCCACTGGGAAATGCTTCATGATATTATCAAGTCTATGTTGCAGAATGCTTCATGATATTATCAAGTCTATGTTGTGGAATGCTTCATGATATTATCCAGCCTACGCTGTGGTACACTTGAGGGCATCATCCGGCCTTTATCTCACCCCAGATATTTTTTCTCCATAGATTTAATGCCCATGAGGTATTTAGGGAAAATATCCAATGGTAGATTATGTAACAAATGTTAGCCCATTAGTCAATATTAAGGGTGAGATAAATTCAGAAACCCATTCAAGTTTAGGGTCAGAGCTCGATCCCATCTCATTTGAATCACATAGCAATTCACGCGTGATTCAAACTCGATGGGATACGAGCTCAGACCCTACACTTTCATGGGTTTCCTCTATAGTAACTAATTAGCTGAGAGGTTAACAGGAGTTACTCACATTCTGCCGGTCGCCCGTGAGGTGAGCCAGCTCGACCATCTGTTGGCCGAACGTGCTGAACGCCTTGACGAAGTCAGTGAAGTTGTTGACACCCTCAATTTTGTTCATACTTACTAACACCTGCAGACAAGAAAATACACACATTGACTTGTGATTGCCTTCTATTTATCATCCATCGTGTACAAAGTGCCTAATTAAAATGTAAGTACTCAGTAAACCACTACACATTGATTGAGGTATGAGGGTAGACCGCTTAGTATTTATTTACGAGCGAATCACTAATCCAATTATAAGATATATTGGATATATTGGATATATATATATATATATATATATATATATATATATATATATATATATATATATATATATATATATATATATTGAAAAATGAAATCACAAGCTGTCTATAGCTGGGTTCGAACTCCCGACACTCGCATTCCCAGGGAAACACCCTGCCGACTACTCCACAAAGTCAGATGCTCTAATAGGGTCAAATTCTTAGGCTGTCGGTTGGTGGGGGGAATCAGCGGAGTTTTGAAAGTGGGGCTACCAGCGAAAGTTGAGATCTCATTGGTTTCTCACGAGAAAAGTAGATAAGAAAACTACACTACTAAACATCGATTTCGGCATGGCTTGAAATAAATCATAAGAGAAAAGATATTTCTGCAAATAGATCTACAAAAAAGAAGAACAGATTCTAATGTTTTCCTCCACAAGATTCTCACTCTCGTGGCCCCTCACTCTCCAAGCCTAAGTCTGGTTCACTCTGTCCTTATGTGCGGGCAGAAGTCCAAGCAGATACTACCAGAAACGTAGTTTTTTAGATATACAACATGTAGTAGGTAATAAATTGAAACTGCCAGATACGATAACCACTGTATACGGATGTCTTATGGAATTTAGAACCATTGTATACAGGAAATACACTCATTATACATGATATATGAATTATATATATCATACTTCAGATAGTTAGTCTATTTGTTTGTATATAAAACGCTATGCCTATGATCGGAGAGCAAAACCATCTTTATTTTACTGTCATTGAGTACCAGATGTTCTTCCCGGCAAATTCTACATGGGTAGAACATGGTTTACTCATAAGGGCCATCCATACAATACGTACGCACTGAGGGGTCAAAAATTTCGGAAATTTTGCGTATGCTCCTTCTTTGTTTTATTGCTTACAAAATCAGGAGGGGGGTGGGGGGTCAAAAACTTCTGAAATTCTGCGTACGTACTTGATGGATGGCCCCATAATGCTGTTTTGAAAATCCTTTGTGATTTTTTTTTTTTTTTTTTTTTTTTTTTTTTTGGGGGGGGGGATAAAATCGGGGCCCCGATTTCCGAAATTTTAAGTTTTGGATGAAATCGGGGACCGATTAACACAAATCAGGGTACCGATTTATGCCAGAAAAGTTCCCACACTTATTTGCTAAATCATATCAGATTGTAGATGAGTTTTGCTACCTTATCTCTGGCGGCTACGAGCTGCTTGACGACGATCCTGTCGGCCATAAGCAGCACCTTGGTGATGGCGGAGAGCAGCTGCCGCGCGGCACGCACCATGGCCGTCTTCTCCGCCACTGTCGTCGTGGCCGCCGGGTCCGCCGCGCTCTGCTCCGTCAGCCGCTGGATGGTATTCCCTAGCAAGACAAGGACAAGTATAATGGTATTCCCTAGCAAGACAAAGACAAGTATAATGGTGTAACCTCGCAAGACAAAGACAAGTATGGTGTAATCTAGCAAGACAAAGACAAGCATGGTGTAACCTAGCAAGACAAAGACAAGTTTTGTGTAATCTATTAAGACAAGTATGGTGTAACCTAGCAAGATAAAGACAAGCATGGTGTAACCTAGCAAGACAAAGACAAGTATGGTGTAACCTAGCAAGACAAGGACAACTATGGTGCAATCTAGCAAGACAAAGGCAAGTATGGTGTAACCTAGCAAGACATAAGAATTTGTAACCTAGCAAGACAAATATTGTGCAACCTAGCAAGACAAAGACAAGTAGGGTGTAACCTAGCAAGACAAAGACAAGTATGGTGTAACCTAGCAAGACAAAGACAAGTAGGGTGTAACCTAGCAAGACAAAGACAAGTATGGTGTAACCTAGCAAGAAAAAGACAAGTATGGTATAACCAAGCAGGACAAAGACAAGTATGGTTTAACCTCTCAACAGGAAAACAAACAGCTGGCGTAACCTAGTAACACCAAAGACAACTGTAGCGTAACACAAACATAAGAATGGTGTTAACTTGCTACATAAAGACAAGGATGGTGTGACCTAGCAAGACAAAGACACTGGTGGTGTAACCAAGCAAGACAACCACAAGAATGGTGTAACCTAGCAACAGGCAAACAATTGGTTGGTGTAACCAAGCAACAGAAACACAAGGATGGTGTTATCTAGCAACACAAAGACAACGGTGGTGTAACCTAGCAACACAAACATAAGAATGGTGTTAACTTGCAACATAAAGACAAGGATGGTGTGACCTAGCAAGACACAAATACAAGACGTGTGTAACCTAGCAACACAAGCTCAAGGGTGGGGAAACTCATGGGATAGAAAATCCAATGCCTGACACAAAGTACCAGTTTTGTATACTACTCAGCTTTTCACCAAACCTGGGACCTGTTTCAGTAGTTTTGTGACATTAGGCCTAGACAGACATCAACAGCGGCACCAACAGTGCAAGCAACAGGGGAAAATTTTTGTCTGGTTTGATGTCAAATATCAGCGGATCAGAGCAGCCAATTTTCTTCATATTTGGAACGATTATAGGTTATATGTATCCCTTACTCATGTCAAAGTGCCATTGCTTGAAATTGTCTAATACTTTTGAAACCGGATACACCGTGTTTGGGTCCTGTCTTGCCGCGACTTGTGTTGATCTGTCCATATGGTGTCACAGACACCATACAGACATGTCACGAAACTACTGAAACAGGTCCATGATCTAGTTTTGAAGAAGGACTCTATGCCTGATGCCTGTCTGGACAGTTACTTATGATGCATACAGCATATCAAGTACGACATGCTGCCTACTGACCTGCTAGTCTGATAGTATAATAAAGCATTACAACATATCAGGTACGACATGCTGCCTACTGACCTGCTAGTCGATAGTATAATAAAGCATTACACCATATCAGGTACGACATGCTGCCTACTGACCTGCTAGTCCGATAGTATAATAAAGCATTACAACATATCAGGTACGACATGCTGCCTACTGACCTGCCTTACACCATATCAGGTACGACATGCTGCCTACTGACCTGCCTTACACCATATCAGGTACGACATGCTGCCTACTGACCTGCCTTACACCATATCAGGTACGACATGCTGCCTACCGACCTGCCTTACACCATATCAGGTACGACATGCTGCCTACTGACCTGCCTTACACCATATCAGGTATGACATGCTGCCTACTGACCTGCCTTACACCATATCAGGTACGACATGCTGCCTACTGACCTGCCTTACACCATATCAGGTACGACATGCTGCCTACTGACCTGCCTTACACCATATCAGGTACGACATGCTGCCTACTGACCTGCCTTACACCATATCAGGTACGACATGCTGCCTACTGACCTGCCTTACACCATATCAGCTACGACATGCTGCCTACTGACCTGCCGTACACCATATCAGGTTTGACATGCTGCCTACTGACCTGCCTTACACCATATCAGCTACGACATGCTGCCTACTGACCTGCCATACACCATATCAGGTACGACATGCTGCCTACTGACCTGCCTTACACCATATCAGGTACGACATGCTGCCTACTGACCTGCCTTACACCATATCAGCTACGACATGCTGCCTACTGACCTGCTAGCCGGGCATCCTTGCAGGCCTCACACATATCATGTTTGATCTCCGGGTTCTCCTCGGCGATGCTCTCTCCGACTGTGACGAACCTCTCGACGGCCAGGTTGACGGCCTGCCCCACCCGCACCAGCGCCCGCAGAGTCTTGTCCGACTTGCGTGTGTTCTCTTTGTGGTTCACTAGGGTGGTGATCTGCAGCAAACCAAAGAGAAAAACATCAATCACATGCTCCTCTGTTCTGAATCTCAGGTAGGATCAGGAAAAATGTGGATTTTTATTTTATGCCTGAAGAAGTCACATCAATTGTGATGAAACGTTACAAACAAGAAATTTAATCCCCCCCCCCTACTTCGATGTTCAATCATCCCCCAAATAAAACCTCATTTATATTATCATATACCTGTGTCCGAATGACAAACGTTTCGCCCACAATAAGGACGTTTCCAAATATTATTCAACTCGTTTTTGTTTTTTTTGTGGATTTGACTTCAACTTGATTTATATTTTATAACATTTGACTTTTTCAATTTTGTTTTCTAATTTTTAAATATTTATTGGTCATAATTCAACATACATGGTTGGTTTTCAATTATGGCTATCTATAAATCAGCTTCTGGATCTACACTTACAAGTCACCCCTTAGATAAAGGATTGACACTGTTATGTGTCAGGGTGAACAAATATAACTAAGTGTGAATTTGTTGGAAAAGGATGGAATAATGAATATGCCATCTGGACATGATGAGATTAAAAAATGTAACAGAACATTTGCCAAGTTTTGATGTCATTTATTGTTGTCATAAATGTAATACATGTGAGACTTGGTTCCTGTGGAATTTGCTTCTACACTGTATAATCATCATTTTCTAATCAAATACTGAAATTAATCATATGTCTTCATGAAATGTGAATAATGTAGTTAAACCAATAAGGAATTTATATTCAAATATCTTTTTTAATCATAAACTATGTTTCCCAGCTCTTGTACCATAATCAATCAAATATTCAATTAACATGGGGAATGTTACAAAACAATGTTGCGAATGAACGGCAAATAATAGGTTTCCTCTATATCATCTAATAGTCTAGTAATGCGCATTTTTAAGAAGAACCCCAAAAACTCGATCTGAGCTGCTCTGCGATCATCTGTATCTGCTCACTCAGGGAACGATCATTTTCTGCCCGAGTCGTTAAATGCTTAATTATACAAAGCAGAGTCCTGGCTTTCATAATCGATACACTCAGTCACTGCCAGGAACCGGCAATCAGTCTGTATTACTTTTAGTGTGTAATCTGTCATCGCAGATTACTCTGTGTCTAATGATAACCAACGTTTAGGGCCATCAATTAAGGCAGGAATGTCAGCAGCCATTGAAAAAAATCCCTGAAATTATTTTCAGGGCCCCCCCCCTCCCAAGACTACAATGAACAACTCAAAAACGTTGAAAACTGTGTCCCCTGGTGAGTAGGACTGGTACTACAGTCTGTGCTCTCTAAGCAGAGCCTTACCTTCCATGTCCTAATGATGTTAGACCTAATATGTGCAAGGGAGATTATAGTATGAAGCTGGTTCCTGGTGTAATCTATTCATTCAAAGTGGTTTGTATGGTGACAGTGCGAGGGCTTCAGGGATTTTTATCAGTGCTTATCTATGGGAAGCTTTTCAGGGAAAACCCTGAAAATGATGGAAGTAATGATGCACACATTTATAGAGGTATGGATATATGCGGTTCCTAAAACACTAGGGATTGATATACACAGATTCCTTTGAAGCTTTTAAATAGTGAGAACAATATTTCTGTGTGTTATAAAAACCCTGATTTCAGGGATTTCCCTTAAAGGCAGAATTCCACTGGACCGACGGTAGCCGATTCCGTAGCCAGACAATCGCCGATTATCCCTGGGGATGTCAGTTAGGGGTCTTAAAAAGTATTTTTCTATGTTGAATTTAATGCCTCACACACACTGAGGGTATATAGGGATTAACTCATGGTTCAGCTTTTCCCGCTATTGGATCTATGTGATTGATTCAGATAGAGATCCCACCCCTACACATTTACCGAGGTGAGATTTCTTTCACTTCCCACACCACATGGACATGGTATGAGAAGGACTGGTCTTTGATATAGCAGTAAGTCTACCACTGCTGGGGATGAAGGAGAAAAGTGGTTGTACACCACACCACATGGACATGGTATGAGAAGGACTGGTCTTTGATGTAGCAGTAAGTCTACCACTGCTGGGGATGAAGGAGAAAGGTGGCTGTACACCACACTACATAGACATGGTATGAGAAGGACTGGCCTTTGATATAGCAGTAAAACTACTACTGCTGGGGATGAAGGAGAAAGGTGGCTGTACACCACATCACATAAACATGGTATGAGAAGGACTGGGCTTTGATATAGCAATAAATCTACCGCTGCTGGGGATGAAGGGAAAAGAAAAGGTCCCAATACGCTGAGAAAACACACTGTGAAAACAAGGAATGGAGTTAGGGTGTGTGGGGAGGTTTAAACCAATGCTTATTGGTGTGAATAAGGTCCAATTCATTCTCTCCTAGTTTTACATAAGAAAAAATGATCTTATAAAATAAAAATAAAAACAAGGATTTCCTTGCGAAAAAGGAGAACAGCCATCTCTTAATTACTATAGGTGAGCCTTCCTTGAGACTCCCACAGAGACCATATAATATAGGATCCACACTCCTGGTGTATTCTGCGGGTCTTTTTCTCCCCTCGTTGCCACTTGATAGAACCAGACCTATTTGTCACCATAGTCCCCGGAGCAAATAACCCTGCGAAGCCTCGACGAGGTGCACAGACATATCAGTCTGAGACAGGCGCCTTTTTACCTCGTCGTGACTTCTTACAAGGAAGATGAGAGGTGAGGGAGGGTGAGGTGAGGGAGGCTGAGGTGGAGGTGAGGAAGGCTGAGGTGGAGGTGAGGGAGGCTGAGGTGTGGGAGAGGGAGGCTGAGGTGGAGGTGAGGGAGGCTGAGGTGGAGGTGAGGGAGGCTGAGGTGGAGGAGAGGGAGGCTGAGGTGGAGGTGAGGGAGGCTGAGGTGGAGGTGAGGGAGGCTGAGGTGGAGGTGAGGGAGGCTGAGGTGGAGGTGAGGGAGGCTGAGGTGGAGGAGAGGGAGGCTGAGGTGGAGGTGAGGGAGGCTGAGGTGAGGGAGGCTGAGGTGGAGGAGAGGGAGGCTGAGGTGGAGGGAGGCTAAGGTGGAGGTGGAGGTGAGGGAGGCTGAGGTGGAGGAGAGGGAGGCTGAGGTGGAGGTGAGGGAGGCTGAGGTGGAGGTGAGGGAGGCTGAGGTGGAGGAGAGGGAGGCTGAGGTGGAGGGAGGCTAAGGTGGAGGTGGAGGTGAGGGAGGCTGAGGTGGAGGAGAGGGAGGCTGAGGTGGAGGTGAGGGAGGCTGAGGTGGAGGTGAGGGAGGCTGAGGTGGAGGTGAGGGAGGCTGAGGTGGAGGTGAGGGAGGCTGAGGTGGAGGTGAGGGAGGCTGAGGTGGAGGAGAGGGAGGCTGAGGTGGAGGTGAGGGAGGCTGAGGTGAGGGAGGCTGAGGTGGAGGAGAGGGAGGCTGAGGTGGAGGGAGGCTAAGGTGGAGGTGGAGGTGAGGGAGGCTGAGGTGGAGGAGAGGGAGGCTGAGGTGGAGGTGAGGGAGGCTGAGGTGGAGGTGAGGGAGGCTGAGGTGGAGGAGAGGGAGGCTGAGGTGGAGGGAGGCTAAGGTGGAGGTGGAGGTGAGGGAGGCTGAGGTGGAGGAGAGGGAGGCTGAGGTGGAGGTGAGGGAGGCTGAGGTGGAGGTGAGGGAGGCTGAGGTGGAGGTGAGGGAGGCTGAGGTGGAGGTGAGGGAGGCTGAGGTGGAGGTGAGGGAGGCTGAGGTGGAGGTGAGGGAGGTCCTCAGTCTCTGAGTCCTATGCATACCCCTCCACCTACCCCATCCCTCCTCACAAGGACTCAGCCCTCAGACTCTGAGTCTTATGCCTACCCCTATAAAGGGCTCAGAGTGATTGTTCTACGAAAATTACACCACTAGCTGAAAAGGTCTGGTCTCTGCTTTGTTTGTTGGTTTGATTCAACGTCCAGTCAACCGTTATAGGTACTTACTATACAATCTCAAGGTTCTTTTACACCACAAGGATGGTACTTGAATCTATGTGATGAATTCAGGTAGAAATCCCAGCACCACACAGTTACAAAGGTGAGAGTTCTTTTAGTTCGTACACCACATAGACATGGTACGAGAGGGATTGGCCTTTGATATAGTAGTAAGTCTACCACTGCTGGGGATGAAGGATAAACCCCCAGAGTCACACAACCCAGTGTTCTTTACTTCCCATCCCTAAAGGTCTGGGAGGGTAACTGCTACCATACTCTATTGATATAACCACAGTCCCATATTGAGACTGAGAGGGGGGGGGGGGGGGGCTGGGGAATGATTGTGTAGTCCCATATTGATACTAAGCGAAGGGGACTGGGGTATGATCATAGTCCCATATTGATATTGAGTGGGGGCCTGGGGAACAATCATGCAATCCCATATTGATACTGAATCAGGGACTAGGGAGCAATCATGCAATCCCATCATGATACTGAGTGGGGAGACTGGGGAGACAGGGTTCTAACAGCGTATTCAACCAGCCCGTAAACAAGCACTAAAGAACCCTTGTGCGCCCTTCTTTGGTCTGCTGCTAAATTGCTGTCAAATGATGATAGCTCTGAAACACATTTTAAAGAGCAGTCCCATATTGATACTGAGTGGGGGGACTGGGGTACAATCATGCAGCCCCATATTGATACTGAGTGGGGGGGGGGGGACTGGGGTACAATCATGCAGTCCCATATTGATACTGAGTGAGGGGACTGGGGTACAATCATGCAGCCCCATATTGAGTGGGGAGACTGGGGTACAATCATGCAGTCCCATATTGATACTGAGTGGAGAGACTGGGGTACAATCATGCAGCCCCATATTGAGTGGGGAGACTGGGGTACAATCATGCAGCCCCATATTGATACTGAGTGGGGGGGACTGGGGTACAATCATGCAGTTCCATACTGAGTGGGGGACTGGGGTACAATCATACAGCCCCATATTGAGTGGGGAGACTGGAGTACAATCATACAGCCCCATATTGAGTGGGGAGACTGGGGTACAATCATACAGCCCCATATTGAGTGGGGAGACTGGAGTACAATCATACAGCCCCATATTGAGTGGGGAGACTGGAGTACAATCATACAGTCCCATATTGAGTGGGGAGACTGGGGTACAATCATACAGTCCCATATTGATACTGAGTGGGGGACTGGGGTACAATCATACAGTCCTATATTGAGTGGGGAGACTGGGGTACAATCATACAGCCCCATATTGAGTGGGGAGACTGGGGGGACAGGGTTCTAACAGCGTAATCCACCAGCCCTTGTTCGCCCCTCCCCGCTCCCCCAGCACTAAAGGACCCTTGCCCGCCCTTCTTTGGTTCGCCTCTAAATCGCCGCCAAATGATGATAGCTCTGGTACCCATCTTAAAGAGCTCCACCGACGGAAACCAGCACAGAGATGGTTCCCGGAAACGCTGCATGGTGGCGCCAGGGTCGCCGGAAGTCCCTGTGAAATGTCGTCTGCCTGGACGTGACGTCACAACGCGGTTCCCCTCATCTCCAAGCACAGTCTCTGTCATCAGAAGAACGCCAGAAGAGTGCTGAGCATCTGCTGGGAGAGTGATCAAAGTGACCCAGGCACGTGACCGGTCGACGGCGCCATCTAGCGGGTAAAGGCCGAGTCTTTGAGGTGAACTTTGATGGGGAAAAAGTGGACGCCATTTTGGTTATTGATTGTGTTCTCAAATTTCAATTTGTTGATACAAAGCACAAGCATGTTGGAAAAGGTCTTTGATCAAGTTGGATGTTCTACCCAGAAATTGTTGCTTAACAAACTATGATATTTGAAGATTTGCAGTATGTATATAATCTTTAGATATGAGCAACACTTTATTTATTGGTGAATACTCCATTACTGATTGAAAATAATTAGGATTTCCGTAATGCACCGTGAATGATTATTGCAAAAGGTCCTTTTTCACTTTGATTTGTGGGAATTTTTTCGTATGGAAAATCGGGGCCCCGATTTTTCGTAAATTGGGTCCCGATTTCCCCGACTTTTTTTTCCTATTTCACTTTGAGTTGAGGTGAACCTGAGTGAGGGTATACATATCTCAAGCGTTCAGCTTTTCTCCCTGTTGTTACAACACTAGGGTGGTGATGATCAATTCAGGAATTCAGGTAGAAATCACGCCCCTCCACATTTATCAGGTGAGAGTTCTTTCACTTCCCACCTCAGATAGGCCTGGTATGAGAAGGACTGGTCTTTGATATAGTAGTAACTCTACCACTGCTGGGGATGAAGGAGAAAGTTTGTTTGTTAGTTTGGTTTGATTTTACGTCCAGTCAACCATTATAGGTCCTTTCCAGACTTTCTCAAGGTTCTTTTACACCACTAGGGTGGTGATCGAATCTATGTGATGAATTCAGGTAGAAATCTCACTCCTACACATTTACCGAGGTGAGAGTTCTTTTACTTCCCACACCACATAGGCATGGTATGAGAAGGATTGGTATTTGATATAGCAGTGAATCTACCACTGTTGGGGATGAAGGAGAAAGTTGGCTGTACACCACACCACATAGACATGGTATGACAACGATTGGCCTTTGATATAGCAGTAAGTCTACCACTGCTGGGGATGAAGGAGAAAGGTGGCTGTACACCACACCACATAGACATGGTATGAGAAGGACTATTATCTCACCCCTGGTATTTTTGTTCCATAGGCTTAACATTGGGAACTCGTTCTTCATGCCCCTACAAGTATTGCAGTCCGTCCTCAATGGTCTATATCCTGTGTGTCATAAATTCTTATATTGTGTACAGGGGTGAGGTAAATACCAAAAAAAAGAACTCGGTTTGGACAAAGCTGTTCTTCTGCAGCTGTTTAAATGCTACTTTATATTCACTCGGCTGTCGCCTCGTCCATATCACTCCATATCAAACTCGTGGAGAACTTTGACTAAGAATTGTGAGTTTCTTCTTTAGGCCACTCAAAAAAACAATTTGTTTCTCATCACCGCGCGCATCAGAAAAAGCGATTTTAGAAGATTTTTTTTTTCTTTTTTAAATAGATGAACCATGATAGAAATTATGAAAGGTATGTGTATTTAGTATCAAATTAAAGCTCCTGATGTCAGGGATGCATTAAATGTAGAGCCAGTAAAAATCAGGAAACCCCCCGTAAGCAGACACCCCGCGTAAGCAGCCACTTTGTCCCGGAACGGAGGGTGTCCACTTAAGTGGGGTTTTACTGTATGTCTGCCATCTTTGATATAGCAAAAAAAAAAAAAAAAAAAAAGCGCCCTCGTCATATTTTTCATGGCTTGGTGATGAGAAACAAGTTTTTTTTGGTGAGTGGCCTTAGGTTTTGATATAGCGGGTTTGAATGATAAAGAGTTCAGGTGAGAATACCCTTCCCCCGGATAACACCCCGCCACCCATTCGTTGTTACATATTACATACATCTTCCATCCATGAAGGGTGTTCCGCCACCAGTGAGGTATGAGGCTAGTTTGACTGTAAGCGTGCTGAAATATTTAAACTGGATATGAAGTACATCGGAACCACACCACAGATCTGTTCTCGGCTGACGTGGCGCAAAAATGAAATTTAGTTATAGATACGAGGCAGGAATAAAAAAAAGGAAAAAAAAGAAGAATTTAAACTGATATAGAGTTAGAATTTATATATTTATTTTGTCGCTACCTCTGCGGAAAATCATCTATCCATCATTGCTCTGGTGGTGAAAGGGATTCTATAGGGAGCCTAAGTGAACCCGCTGCAACCACAGATAGCCGGTCACAAAATACTATTTCCGGGTATAGGCGCTCAGTACTTAGACTATGTAGATTCGAGATTATATGTGTCATTCTCCGATCTTTTAGATCCAAATTTTTAATAAACTTAACAACTGTCATCGTAGTTTTGAAACAAAGTTATTCAGAGACGATAGTTATAAACTTCACTTCAAAAGTAACAAACGAGACCAAAAGCATAAGTCTAGCCTCAAACGCCCATAGCTTTATTACTAAGCCTCTTTCTTACTGCCCACTGGAAATAGTGTTTTGTAGGTG
Source organism: Alentia gelatinosa (assembly GCA_950022655.1). Classification (NCBI taxonomy): domain Eukaryota; kingdom Metazoa; phylum Annelida; class Polychaeta; order Phyllodocida; family Polynoidae; genus Alentia; species Alentia gelatinosa. Next base: position 51,739,821 of record OX465589.1, on the reverse strand, counting down.
GGTATCTGTGGTTTCAGCGGGTTCACTTTGGCTCCCTATATTAGCAACAAGGAACAACTTAGGGTACGATTAGAATGGATTCCAAAAGCATATAACAGAAAACGAAAGGCATTTAGGAGGACTTCTGCAATAAGGGGGGCAATATACGATGACCCTCCAACTACCTCGGTAGTTTACTTTTAGGTGTTAGGGCGAGGATACACAAAGCATAAAATACAAAAAAAGGGAGCAATACTGGCAGTCAACCACAGAGAAATGTATTTATTGTATATTGTTGTTATTAAATAGAAGTTTCACCTGACTGAATATACCAACGTTAACTTGAATAAAAGTTGCTCAAATCAAAAGAAAAATTGGTATGTCAGAATCTCCTGCAGGAAATTCCGGAAAAATAGTCGAATCACCATGTACAATCGTATGGAATTAAGTGATGTTTAGATTTTATGCTATCATACGTTTTTAACATCATATGTTACCAGTGGCATATAATATTCTATACCATAACCGTGGCATCCTCATTATAGCATGATATAACAATAAGACACCCCGCGTTAAGGGATACCTTGGTCAGAATGGTGCCCTATATTAGATGTTTATTTTAATCCTGTGTATGCAGGCACCTCGCATAAGTTTGTGGCCCGAAACGGCGGGTTTGTTTGTTTGTTTGTTTGTTTGTTTGGGTAGTTTAACGTCCAATTTGTTCAATTAGACTTGTGTCCACTTAAGTGGCGTTCTACTATACTGTAAATAGGCACCGTTTCGTCATATACGGCATACGGCAAAATATGGTGCACTGTTCCCAACGCTTCGACTAAGACATCACTTGTTAGGCAAAATTCAGAAAATGGTTTTATTTCGGGTATATCATAAATATAGGATTGTAGGGGTCAGGGTACTCGAGCAGCGTTGTTTTCACTTTATGCTAGGTGGCGCGAGTGCCAATCCCTGCTGTGCGGTAAGGCCGGTGAACCCGTGTATGCAAATACTACAGGGTCGCCCGCGTTACGTAACTCAGTCAGTATATAAGGACTGAGTCCGCAGCGGGTCGACAGGTCTTCTCACAGTGCCTCTCAGTTGAGTGAACGCCTGGAGCCTCAGAGTTGGTAAGGTTTCTTTGGGACCTTTCAACATGGAAGACACCCGAATCTCTTCCCACACTAGTTGGTGCCCCGCAGCACCAACAGACTGTAACCTTGAGATACAATAAACTGTTTGTATCTAAATAGTCCGGAGTCTGGCTTTGTGTTTGTAGTTAAGCGTTGGTTGTAGATCCCGCATCTCCCTACCTTCTCTAAGGACTTGATCCGCACCCACCCTTGCTGAGGCGTTAGCACGGGGTAGCGACTATTGTCTCAGCCACTGGTTGACTGCCGCTTCACGGAAAGTGGTCAAACACTTTCAGCAACCAGTGGTCTGCTACAGAATGATCCACCATGCTTTAGAGGGTGCGTCCACCAACCCCGACAAGGCTACGACAAGTGCCGACATGAAAGTTCCAATCGCAGCCTTGTCGCAGCCTTGTCGTGAGAAGAGCATTGTCGGGACAGCGGTGTCGGGGCATGTCGTAGACGTTGCCGGTTTCCGTAAAAAAGGCGCCCATGGTTCCAACACACTACGACAGTGATATCGAGGAAACCACAACACTCCACCACAAAGGTCCAGTCGTAGCAAAAATCGAACATGTTCGATATTGTCGTGGCCTTGTCGGAGGCCCTCCGACAGGCCCCCGACAAGCTTCGTGTCGCAGCCTGTCGGGGCCTTGTCGTAGCCTCTTGTCGGGAACTATGTTCCACCAACCACGACAAGGCTACGACAGGCCTTCCAATCGTAGAGCTGTCGTGGACCTTGTCGGAAAGCCGTTGTCGCAGCCTTGTCGTGGTTGGTGGACGCACCCTCTAATACAAGCTACAAACTCGATGATAATTTATGGTTCGTACGGAACTCAGCGTAAACGCCTCGTTTTGTTCGAACCGTAAATTATCATCTCATTTTGTAGCTTATACAGCATGGTCAGGTCGTTCTATTTGAATATTACTATAAAGCCACAACCACTCTGTATGTTAAGCTACATACTATAGATAGACTTTTATGTATCTATAATGGCAATAAAGGCTGCTTATAAAAAACCAATGTGCCCAGGTGTATGATAAAAACACATAGAACAACATGTTAAATATAGATTGAATTGCATGTATCTATAATGGAAATTAAGGATGCCTAAACAAAAAAAGGAACAATATGTACTGGTATATAACAAAAACACATAATATCGTAAAACTGGATGAGGTTTAGTCTTGTCCACCGTATTCCACGACTGGAGTTTGGCAAAGTGGCTTCATGAGGCGAAGCCGAGTGAAGTCCGGAGCCAAAACTTCAGGAGTGGAATGCGGTGGCCAAGATTAAAACGAATCAGGTTTTGATTTTATCCTACCCTGTCTCCTCGATTTTGGAATATTACGTGATAACAATGCTGTATGCCACTAGTGGCATATAAAACTCTGTATGCCAGTCAGCGTGGCATACGGAAACCCAATGTTAAGCCTATGGGATTTTATATTAGAGGTAGGATAAAACAAGAACCACCTCGCCCTTTACCTGGTAAGCTGCCTGCAGACATAGTGTGGGCGGGTCGTAGTGCATGTTCGCGTGATACCTACACACGAGCAGAGCACGTGCCTCTACACCACAGACTCGTGCCTAGAGCTGCTCTGTTACTATAAATAACTCCCCACCTCTCACTGGGACAATACCTTTCATGCTGAAAGAGGTTCAGGCATAGTTTAATGGCTCTTGGCATGGGTTGTGCTTCGCAGTGAGATGGTAATGGTACATTGTGTTGATGAATAGGTAATTATATCAGTGGTTACCTGTGCACGAATGAGTTACGTATTGTATGTTAAAATACGTTCCTACGTTGGTTTGTTGGTTTGATTTAACGTCCAGTTAACCATTGCAGGTTCTCACCAGACTTTCTCAAGGTTCTTTAACACCACAAGGGTGGTCATCGAATCTATGAAATGAATTTAGGTAGAAACCTCACCCCTACACATTTACCGAGGTGAGAGTTCTTTTACTTCCCACACCACATAGACATGGTATGAGAAGGATTGGCCTTTGATATAGTAGTAAATCTATCCCTGCTGGGGGTGAAGGAGAAAAGTGGTTGCAGGGGGACCTGAATCAGCAAACTCGTACAACCTTGGTATTACAAGTCCAGTGCTCTTTACCTCTGAGCTAACTCCCCACCCCGGTCGCTTGTTATGCTTGCGTGCAAGCATATCCGGTCTGCACCACGAGGAAACGAGGCGACCAAGAGGGTAAAAAGATTGGTAATTGCTGTCCACACCAGCAGACCCGTCCCTACGTGATTAATACGTCCCTACAATACAATATAGACGGGTTTCAGATAAAAGCGGTTGTATGCACCTCTGAGTTGACTCTATGCTATACCCTCCCATATGCTCGGATATTACTGCGTGTCAACTCCTCGAATCATACAGCTATGTTAACTGTTTCCCGAAAGTATTGTTAATTGTTGGTCAAAGTCACTTGGAGATATGATGAACGGGAACAGAGTGTTTTATCATTATTTGTAGCGCGTTCACATGTCTAGTGTTCGTTCGTTCGTTCGTTTTTGTTCGTTTGGTTTGATTTTACGTCCAGTCAACCATTATAGGTCCTTTCCAGACTTTCTCAAGGTTCTTTTACACCGCTAGGGTGGTGATCGAATCTATGTGATGAATTCAGGTAGAAATCTCACCCCTACACATTTACCGAGGTGAGAGTTCTTTTACTTCCCACACCACATAGACATGGTATGAGAAGGATGGCCTTTGTTATAGCAGTAAATCTACCACTGCTGGGGTGGGACTCGAACCCACAAAGTCTTACAACCTTGGGGTTACAAGACCGGTGCTCTAACCACTGAGCTAACTCCCCACCCATGTCCAGTGTTAAATCTACTGACGTTTTCATGGCCATTGACCTCACCTAACAGAAGTACTACATTGGCTGAGTGGAAACTCCCCCATTACTCGGAGAACAAGTGAGAGATCCCAAACACGCTCGTTATCCGAGTCTGAGACAAAAGTCAAGGGCCGCCTCTGGGTGCCCCCAGCAGAGCCCCCTGGTGGCAGGGAGTTTATTAACGAGCGGCCCACCTTAGCAACAAGTCAGGTGAACTAATCCTGACCTTTCTCCTACTGCCGCCGCTCCTCACCAGACCTCCCTCCACTACTACTTGTTACTGGTAAATGTGGAGACAGGATTTTATTATATTTATTTTTTGCAGAGAGCAAATTTTTATTTCATTCACATTTCGCTGTGAATGGGTTAGAGGGTTAAAGCCGTGACTCCGGGCTAGTTATCAGCATTAACCGCTGTAAATGGGTTAGAGGGTTAAAGCCGTGACTCCGGGCTAGTTATCAACATTAACCACTGTGAATGGGTTAGAGGGTTAAAGCCGTGACTCCGGGCTAGTTATCAACATTAACCGCTGTAAATGGGTTAGAGGGTTAAAGCCGTGACTCCGGGCTAGTTATCAGCATTAACCACTGTGAATGGGTTAGAGGGTTAAAGCCGTGACTCCAGGCTAGTTATTAGCATTATCCGCTGTGAATGGGTTAGAGGGTTAAAGCCGTGACTCCGGGCTAGTTATTAGCATTATCCGCTGTGAATGGGTTAGAGGGTTAAAGCCGTGACTCCGGGCTAGTTATTAGCATTAACCGCTGTGAATGGGTTAGAGGGTTAAAGCCGTGACTCCGGGCTAGTTATCAACATTAACCGCTGTGAATGGGTTAGAGGGTTAAAGCCGTGACTCCGGGCTAGTTATCAGCATTAACCGCTGTGAATGAGGTAAAGGGTTTAAGCCGTGACTCGGGGCTAGTTATCAACATTATCCGCTGTGAATGAGTTAGAGGGTTAAAGCCGTGACTCCGGGCTAGTTATTAGCATTATCCGCTGTGAATGGGTTAGAGGGTTAAAGCCGTGACTCCGGGCTAGTTATTAGCATTAACCGCTGTGAATGGGTTAAAGGGTTAAAGCCGTGACTCCAGGCTAGTTATCAACATTATCTGCTGTGAATGGGTTAGAGGGTTAAAGCCGTGAGTCCGGGCTAGTTATCAACATTAACCGCTGTAAATAGGTTAGAGGGTTAAAGCCGTGACTCCGGGCTAGTTATCAGCATTAACCGCTGTGAATGAGGTAAAGGGTTTAAGCCGTGACTCCGGGCTAGTTATTAGCATTATCCGCTGTGAATGGGTTAGAGGGTTAAAGCCGTGACTCCGGGCTAGTTATTAGCATTATCCGCTGTGAATGGGTTAGAGGGTTAAAGCCGTGACTCCGGGCTAGTTATTAGCATTATCCGCTGTGAATGGGTTAGAGGGTTAAAGACGTGACTCCTGGCTATTTATCAGCATTAACCGCTGTGAATGGGTTAGAGGGTTAAAGCCGTGACTCCGGGCTAGTTATTAGCAGGCTGCGGCTGAGAGGCGTGCCTTATTGGCCTCCTCTATCAATACAGCCTCGATCTGGTGGGCGGGGGTCCTTGAGGCCCTTCACTGCACTTCGGCAAATATTACAAGGGAACCCGACCCTTGCAGTTACTTTGTGGAGGCCAATATTCACTGCGACACGGTTTCATCAAAACGGAACCGGAAATGGTCGCGGTCTTTCCTACCGGGTGTGACTATGAGTGATGGATCGGTATGGGATCGGAAAATATACAATTTCCGTAATGGAGGTCAGGAAAATGAGCGATTTCTTTATCATTTCTTTATCATTTTACTCTGACCAAAGGGACTTGAAATTAAATCTTATTCAGATTTCAATCCACTTCAATGTGGTATTTATTTACATTGAAATCCCTCATCTATTAAAGGATTCATGAGAACGGTTCGAAAATTGCACAGCCGCAAACAATTCTGACCAATCGGAGGCCTCCATTTCATTTGCTGCTGTTGACCACTGTGAAGGGGCGGTTTTTGATTGGTCGATAGAATTTTCATGTTAGTTTAGGGAGTTCAACGTCCAATATGTTCTTTTAGACTTGCAGGGATGTCAGCAGCCCTAGAACAAAATCCCTGAAGTTATTTCAAACCTCCCACCAAACGGACCACAATGAACATGCTTACTGGAACTCAAAAACGATTTTTTTTGGGTTATTGTGAAAACTGTGTCCCCTGCTGAGTAGGACTGGTACTACAGTCTGTGTTCTCCAAACAGAGCCCTACCTTTCGTGTCATATTGATGTTAAACCTAATATATGCACGGGAGATTGTAGTATGAAGCTGGTTCCTGGTGTTAACTATGCAATCAAAGTGGTTTGTATGGTGACAGTGCAAGGTTTTCAGGGATTTCAAGGATTTTGATCAATGCATTATCTATGGGAAGCTTGTCAGGGAAAACCCTGAAGATCATGGAAGTAGTAATGCACACATTTATAGGGAACCCCGGTATATGGGGTTCAGGGGACAATATGCGGTCGACATACACTGTTTCTATTGAGGCTTTTAAATAGTGAGGACGATAATTCAGTGTTTTATAAAGACCCAGATTTCAGGGATTTCCCTGAACTCTGACATCCCTTTAAACATACTTCGGTAAAGAAGATTCATGGTTGGTTGGTTGGTTTGATTTAACGTCCAGTTAACCATTAGAGGTTTTTACCAGACTTTCTCAAGGTTCTTGTACACCACAAGGGTGGTGATTGAATCTATGTAATGAATTTAGGTAGAAATCTCACTGCTACACATTTACCGAGGTGAGAGTTCTTTTAGTTCCCACACCACATAGACATGGTATGAGAAGGATTGGCCTTTGATATAGCAGTAAATCTACCACTGCTGGGAATGAAGGAGCAAAGTGGCTGCACACTATACCACATGGACATGGTATGAGAAGGATTGGCCTTTGATATAGCAGTAAATCTACCACTGCTGGCAATGAAGGAGAACAGTGGCTGCAGAAGATTCATGAACGCTGCCGCAACATACGGAAGCTAACACAACCCCTTCTCAAGTCTCTAGTCGTCGATTGACTGAGGCGCTAAAATTGGCGCCAAAAACACAAAATGTCGTCTGGGAAATGAAGGAAAAGAATCAGGCGGAAGGAACACTTACGTTTTTTCCCCTGTCCTCTTTCTTCTCGAGTGTAATTTTATCGGCGATTTGATAATTTCCATGCCTTATTACCTTGTTTTCAAAGGCGAAAAGGAATTCATGGAAAAATTCAAAGTGACCTTGATTTACAGATTTTAACATCGGAAGTCTCTTGGATTTTGTCCCAAGTGGCGTTTTGGGGCGTTTATCTGAATCAGAATTTACTGAAAACTAACAGTTTTCTGATGAGAATGTCTTGTCCTCAGCCACCACCATCCGGTCTAAGAAAGACCGCCATTGTTCCCTCAGAGACAAACACAAAATTTCTTTTCGAAAGAAAGTACACATCTTTTAGAGAGACTATAGAGGACACCCATGGAAGTTTAGGGTCTGAGCTCGTATCCCATCGAGTTTGAATCACGTAGTAATTCACAAGGCGAAGCCGCGTGAATTACGTAGCAATTCAAACGAGATGGGATCAAGCTCTGGCCCTAAACTTGAATGGGTTTCTGAATTTATCTCACCTTAATATTGACTAATGGGCTAACATTTGTGACATTATCCCCCATTGGATATTTTTCCTAAATATCTAATGGGTGTTAGATACGAGTTGCCAATGTTAAGTCTATGGAGAAAAAATATCTGGGGTGAGATAAAATTTAAAAACTGCTGCTTGCTTGCTTTTTTAATATATTATATTATATATATATATATATATATATATATATATATATATATATATATATATATATATATATATATATATATATATATATATAATTTCTTAACCGAGTTGGCCCTCCGGGATACCATCTGGGGTGGAAGGAAAAAGGTTTCAAGACATAGAAATATATTGAGTCCCATCTGTAGCAAGTGGGAAACACTCATCCAATAAATGATAACCTTAGATAAGAACTAAGAAGGCTAACCAATAGAAATAGCCCTTATCAGGGCAAGGGAATCGCTCCCACAAGTGGTCCAGAAGTGTTAGTCTTCAGCCATACTCTAATTGCAGTCCACTAGAAACTAGGAAAAAAACACTTATTGTTTATCGTGATATACAAATAACGTGTTAACTAGATCAATATATTTTTTCTCGAGTGCTCAGGAGACTTTCAAGGACCGATGATGCCTTGAGGGAAGAGAACTTAAAAGCATACCCTACAATTCACAATGGCGCTACCTGGTGATCTTTGAATATTGTCAATAATTGTCATTTATCAGTAGAAACTAATTCCTTGTGACTCAGTCTAATGCCAAATGAATATATTTAACATTCTGTCTAATGTCTACAAACCCAATGAGTAAAGTAAGCCAATGCACATTTGCTTGATTTCAACTGAAAATTTTGCAGCTGACACTTATAACTCTTGAGTTGACAATAAACAACAAAAATATGGACAGACAGACAGACAGACAGACAGACAGACAGACAGACAGACAGACAGACAGACAGACAGACAGACAGACAGACAGACAGACAGACAGACAGACAGACAGACAGACAGACAGACAGACAGACAGACAGACAGACAGACAGACAGACAGACAGACAGACAGACAGAGACATAGAGCCAGAGAGAAAGAGAAAGACAAAGTAAGACAGAGAGAGAGAGAAAAGTAGAGAACAACAAAAATATGGACAGACAGACAGACAGACAGACAGACAGACAGACAGACAGACAGACAGACAGACAGACAGACAGACAGACAGAGACACACAGCCAGAGAGAAAGAGAAAGACAAAGTGAGACAGAGAGAGAGAAAGGTAGAGACGGAGAGAAAGTGAGACAGAATGAGAGAGAGAGAAAGAGAGAGAGAAAGAGAGACTGGGAGAGAGAGGTAGAGTGGGAGAGAAAGGGGGAGAGACTGGGAAAGAGACGGAGAGAGAGACGGTAAGAGAGGGAGAGAGAGGGAAGGCGGGGTAACTGGCTTGAGGGCGTCAAACCCGATACAACCTAATCCACTGACGACCTCAACGAGCACCGAGTACCTCTACCTTAGAGCCACACTGCTATTAGTCACCATGGTAACCCGGAGCGTGGAGATGGGGGTGGGTGGGGGGGGGGGGGGGGGGTCGGCCACCAAGGTTTCCCATTGTTATGACAACAGCTGCATTACAAACGCCGACCCTGACCACCCATTTCCGGTTCCGCTTTCCCCACGTTTTCGCCACTAGATGGCGCGACGATCAGCTCACGTTTAACAGATTTTCTCCCCTTATTAGTTTAGGGATGACTGCACCCAAATGTCTCCAGGGTACAGAGTAAGTATGAGTAGTTCATAAAGCAGTCACCAGGTGGCCAACAGTTGCAAGATGGCGTCACAAGTCGGATGACCTTCCCTGGACTCGGGTTCTTTGATCCTATGAAATTCAGCTGACTTTAAAACAATTCCCTTGAATCCGTCATCTCTCAAAACCCATCCCAATTTAAGATGACTAAAAGATGAAGCCAGGACATGTTTATCCAGGTATGGAAGGCTCTATACACATATGTGAGAAAGGCTCGAGTTGTGACAGTAGCCTATTATCACTCCCTTACCTTTACGCCTCCAATAGTGAAGAACACCTACTCTTTTTTACCTCCATCGGTCAAGAACGCCTACTCTGGGAGGAAATGGTGCTGCCCAGGGACCATTAGCACCTATAGGGCACATAGCTCTTGTGCTACAGAAACGGCCATCTTGCCCCCCCCCCCCCCGACGGCACCCAATACACCTGGTGGTGGGACCAATTATCAATGGATTTTATCAAAGATATTTTTGTGGCTTGCAATGGAGGAATTTTAGCCATGTCTTAATATTATCTATAGATTATAACAACTGATAACAGTGGTTGGCACCCAAACTACAGTGGTGCTATCGTACAATTTCCTGGTGGATGATGGCAGAACTAGCAATCACTGTGTGCCCTAAACAACCTCTCCCTGATCTAGGCAGAGTATCTGAATGTGCATCCCTCGCTGAAAACCACCTACAACATATATATCGAAATGCTAAAGCCTGATGCCCATCTACCGATTCAGGGTTGAGCGATTAGTTTTCAAATCGTATAGGAGTCAGTGAACAGGTCGCAGGCAAATTACGTAACTCTTTGCTCGATCTGCGGACATTGAGGAGATGGGGTTGGTGGATATTAGTCCTAAGCAAATCTGTCTACTAATCGGTGGCTCACCCTTGCCTAGCTGTCCTACATCTACCGACTACGGCCGACTCCGTTAGGATGCCTTGGCTGAGACAAATCACTGTCCGTTTGTCGCCGACAAAGGTACAAGAATGTTCCGAAATCGGTAGATGGGCATTGGGCTTAACCAGTCAGTCATTATGCAAACGGGACCTGCACATACAAAACTGTCACTCCAACCACACATAGCTAACAAAGGTAATCCCAGAACACCCGGCAAGTCACATGACTCGTTATCTCGTCACGTGACAGGATAAGGAATGACGTCACTGCTCAGGGTGGCTCGTTACCCGCTAGAGGGCGCCTCGTAAATCATGTTACCTTGGTAACCAACTAAACAAGACGGCAACGATTCTTTCTTTTCTCTATGACAAAAAGTCGTCTGCCTAAAAAGTCGCCTGCTAATCATCAATTACTGACGACTGAGCGATGATCGGGGAAACACGGGATTCCAGCCAGCGACCACTCCTACACTTGTTTGCCTTTGCTGTGTGTTTTTCCCCTTATTGGGAGTTACTGCAAATATCTACCATTTCTACCGGAGACTTAAGACTGGGAAAAAGCATTTATCTCACTCCTGGTATTTTTGTGTAATAGGCTTAATATTGGAAACTCATTTTCAATACCACTACGAGTTTTGCAGTAAGTTCTCCTTGGCCTATATCCTGTGTGTCGTCCATTCTTTTAGTGTGTGTTCAGGGGTGGGATAAATACAGATAGCAACTAGTTTGTATCAAACAAAGGTAATATTGATTTAGCCTCATTTACAATAAAACAGTGGTTTGCACCTCCTCAGTACCGTGTCATGTCCGACAAGGATGTATTATCCAAGTTTTCCCGATCTCTCTGAGGCAGAACAATCTACATAAAAAATATTTCCACTATTTTCCTCTGACCCCAACTGATGTCCCTGAATTATCATAGAGCTAGGAATGTGTGAAGGGGAGTTAGCTCTGTGGTTCAGGCACCTCACTTTTGATATAGGTTGTCTGTCTGGTGGACAAGTAACCGAACTCATATCTCGGTTAATATGTAAGGGTTGGGTTTGGACCTGAAAACTATTTGTTCTGATTATGTAGATTCTGAAAAGATTACATCTCATCTGTCTTATCCAGAGTGTAACTTTGTGGTGGGTACTAAAGAAGAAACCAACAAGTTTTGGTCAAGTCGTCGTTCTCCACGAGTTTGATGCGGAGTGATACGAACAGCTGAGTGAATATCAGGTAGCATTCAAAAGAATTGGGAAAACACAGGGGAAACAATTTCTTATGTTAAATATAAAAAAGTGGATTTCCACGGGAAAATGGAAAACTGACATCTCTGTTAAGATACAGAGGCGTACCCACCATCGTACTGCCCCCCCCCCCCCACACACACTATACGGTGTATCCTCGTTATAGATGCACCAGGGGGCGCCACCTAACAAGGCGGGAAAACGGCGCCGTGTTAACCCGACTTACCCGTTACAACGAGCACCACACGCATGTTTTTCCTGCTCTCAAGATCGGAAATCCATGTCCGGGCGTCTGTCCCGCTGTAGTCACGTGGTGTGGTCATGTGGTGTGGTCATATGGTATAGTCGCATGGTGTGGTCAGGTGGTGTGGTCAGGTGGTGTGGTCAGGTGGTGTGGTTATATGGTATAGTTGCATGGTGTGGTCAGGTGGTGTGGTCAGGTGGTGTGGTCAGGTGGTGTGGTCAGGTGGTGTGGTCAGGTGGTATGGTCACGCGGTGTGGTCACGTGGTGTGGTCCTATGGTGTGGTCACGTGGTGTGGTCATATGGTATAGTCGTATGGTGTGGTCACGTGGTGTGGTCATATGGTGTGGTCACATGGTGAGGTCTCGTGGTGTGGTCATATGGTGTGGTCAGTTGGTGTGGTCACATGGTCTAGTCACATGTTGTAGTCACGTGAAGTCATGTGTTGTTTTTTTGTGGTATTTTTTTAAAGATTTTTACTTGCTCTCAATGGAGATCCATTGTTCTTCCCCGCAAATGTGTGCGTACAATGTAACGATTTACCAACAAGGCAACATGCTTTGTTTGGATGATAGTCACGTAGTAAAGTCACGTAGTAAAGTCACGTGGTGAAGTCACGTGGTCGTAGTGTGGTCACATGGTGTGGTCACGTGCTGGGGCATACCCAACATTTTATTTCGGAGTGGAGCGAAGCGCCTAGGATCCAGTAGCGAAGCCCTTGATGGAAGCCCAGAAGCACTTCCATGTTATAGATTAAACAATTTGTATCCAATTATACAATACCTTATATCCACAATTATTCTAAGAAGCTATTAAACACCTGAGGCGATCTGGGTACAGTAAATCCCCGCTTAAAGGGTCACCCCACATAAAGGCACAATTTGCTTGGAACGGACATTTTTAACCCCGATTAAGGGGAAACCCGGCGTAAGGAAACACCCCGCGCAAAGGGACAGTTATTTTGGTACAGAATGCTTCGGTTAAGGGGTCAGTCACCCTGGAGTGGACCTTATCAGGTTGAAAACAATGCTAGAGACTCAATTCATGTAATTTCTGTTATACACAAGGAAAAATAACCTTACATACTGTAAATGAAAGAGATGGCCCTCTTTCCATGGAAAGGTGAAAAGCTGCTATTTCTGTTCACACAAAACCACAGCCTAAAAATAAACTGAAGTATGCTGAATAGTAGTTATTTTGAATTAAGGGCATCGGCAAAAAAAAGGGACATAATTTCCTGTTGGAACTATGTCGGCCTTTCTGTTTTTCTCGGCAGTGCGGGTTATTTTGGTGAGGTGACAGTTTGGAGCAGGCCCCACCCTCTCGCTGGACAAAGGACAGGTGTCCCGGAAGTCGCCACGAATAGACGAACTGCGCGTGCCTGAAGAGCCTCGTTCTCAATGTATCCGGAAGTCAACCTTTCACCCCCTGTGCTGAATTCACACCTGGGCCCTGTTTCCTAAATAACAGGAGCAAAGAGCAGATATGGCACAGAGCCTAAACTGGTTCCCTGATCATCTGCTAGAGAAGGGCAAGTTGTGTATCAACCACATGGTACAGAGCCTATACTGCTTCAATGGCCATCTGTTAGTGCTAGAAGGTCACCGGGCTATAGGGAGCCAAAGTAAACCCACTGAAACCACAGATACCCACCTACAAAACACCGTTTCCGGTGGCCAGTAAGAACGAGGCTTAGTGCTAAAGCTATGGGGGTTTGAGGCTAGACTTTCGTTTGTCGTCTCTTTTGTTACTTTTGAAGTGTAGTTTACTACTATCGTCTCTGAATAACTCTGTTTCGAAACTACGATGACAGTTGTTAAGTTTATTAAATATTTGGATCTAAAAGATTGGAGAATGATGCATATAATCTTGAACCTACATAGTCAAAGTACTGAGCGCCTATACCCGGAAATAGTATTTTGTAACCGGCTATCTGTGGTTGCAACAGACTCACTTTGGTTCCCTATGTTTGACAAATAACACGAGAAAAGAGCAATGTCACTGCTCATCCGCTAGAGGGCAGGTGAAGGAGAATAAATCCGACCACGGATTTTTTTCCTTTCCAACCAATCATATGGCTGGAAATATTCAGTGCAAAGACTGAACTAGCTCAACCTATTGAACAGATGCTTTATTGATAAAATCTGCATCAATGCTATAAGGTTTCAAATATGTTGAAAGGTTGAGGATATGGCCTTTCCACAGGCAAAAGGTTAAAATCAATTGAAAAGTGAAGGTTTGTAAACCCTGGTTAGTCATCGGTAATTTCCATATCTAGATTTGGAACTGTGAAACCCTTCATATATCCACATTAGTCCATAAAAATGCACACATATTAGCCCATAAATATACACACATATAATAGATTCACCAATATTAGTCTATAAAAACACAAATATTATTCCATGAAAATACACATATGTTAATCCATGAAAATACACAAATCTTAGTCCATAAAGATACACAAAAGGTTATCAAAAAAGCCCACAAATATTTATTTTTAAAAAACAACCCCACACAAAACAGACAAATATTGTCCTTAAAAAGACACTTATATCAATCCACATAAAAATCATCCAAAAGCAAATGGAAACTCACCCCCAGAGACACACACAAAAAAAAAAATCAACTTTCCAATTTGTAGCAATTAGAGAAGTAATGATGATGCTCTGGCACACTTCGACTGGAGCATTGAGAAGGCTTGGATTAGCTCTGACCTTTGGAGGGTATGCGGCGCCGCTAATTTTACCATGTAAACAAAGTAGAAAAAGGTTCGTAACAGACATCAAAACAAGCGCTCTGAACTAACCACTGAGCAGACACCAGCGAGCCACCAGTGGAAATAACCCACCTGCTCAGAGTGGTTTACAGTTCACCCAAATTCCTCTTCTTAAAGAATAGAAGACAAGCCCCATATTCTGAACCATATGTATAACACAGGGATGCCAGTTGGGGTCAGAAAAAAAACATTGAAATATTTTCCATTGCGATACAGGGTTTACACATTGCATACGCATTACAGTGGGGAACCCAAGTAATCAAAAGAAACGCTCAAGTTTTTACTTGGGTCAGTGGGGAGGTTCAGTGGGGAATCATGGGCTGTGGCTAAATTGGGTATATAGCAGTTGATTTTTTTTTTTTAAATCTAAAATTTTGCCACATGGGCAGACTTCCATTATATAGGGAGTAGTATGCCAATAGTACACAAGGTAAATTATATTTTTAATCCGAAAATGAAAACATGAATTTCAATGGAAACATTGAAAACTGGCATCCCTCTTATTAAGAGGTGAAAAATTTATTCTTTTGTTGACAAAGCTAAAAAAACAAACCAGAGCTCATGGAGCCCCAGTTCTGTATGTAGGTAAGCCAAACTGTTCCTCATATATGAGATCGCTAAAATACCATTGTTGATCTATGTGGAATAAGCTGTCACCCTTGCTTAGGAGGACTGAAACTTATGTGGCTTTTAAATCGCTAACATAATCCAATCTTAGAAACAGTGTCTGGGATATGTAATCTAGACTCATACGCTTTTTCCCTGAACCTTATAGCATAATTGTCACCACTTGCCTTATCATAAGGGTTAGAAGTGAAGTTCTTTTCTTACTTTTTTTTCTTGTTGTTCATGTTAGCTATCATAATTGTATGGTACAGATTGGTTTGGTTTGATTCTACGTCCAGGTAACCATTATAGGTCCTTTCCAGACTTTCTCAAGGTTCTTTTACACCACTAGGGTGGTGATCGAATCTATGTGATGAATTCAGGTAGAAATCACACCCCTACACATTTACCGAGGTGAGAGATCTTTTACTTCCCACACCGCATAGACATGGTATGAGAAGGATTGGCCTTTGATATAGCAGTAAATCTACCACTGCTGGGGGTGGGACTTGAACCCACAAAGTCTTACAACCTTGGGGTTACAAGTCAAGTACCCTAAGCTCTAACCACTGAGATACCTCCCCAACCCTAGATTATAAACATTGCACAATTGTGTCTTATACGAACAGTTGGCTAGACCATGTAAACCAGCCTTATAAAATGGCTGAGGTCTCGGCCCCTTTATTGAGAACCTCGTCTCCGAACTGTGTAATACTTTGACTGATTGTAACTGAAAGTCTCAATAAAGAAATTTAACCCCAAAAAACCAACTAAACATTATGTTCTACGCAGTAAAGTCCATGTCGTTTTTCTTACATTCACAGAATATATGGCAAATGTGTTATTCTCCTAGCTAGCTGTTCAGAGCAGTTCGGAGTGCAGCCGACTAAAATAACTCAATGTTGGATTGTACACGGTAAAGCCCAAGTCGTTTCTCACAGAATCTATGGTGAATGTGTAATTCTCCTAACTGTTGAGAGTGGTTTGGAGTTCACTAAAAACACTCACAGCTATATTCCACACAGTTAAGTCGTTTTTCTTCAAACAGTCACAGAGTATAGTAATTGTATTGATAGTAAGCACTTTTTCAATAGATTTATGTATATGCCAGTAGAGATCATATTATATGCTTTTTGTGCTATGCTCAAAAGAACAGGAGGGAAAAAAAACCAAAAAAACCAAACAAATAAACCCCCAAAACAGAGAAGATCTGATTGGAGAGTGACGATCCCTCACAAGGCGCATGCTCGTGAATCCTGAGTTCATAAAGGTCAAGGTCACAGTCCATCAGACGCTGGTTATCCACGGCAGGCTTTGAACGAGCACCCTTCAAACCAGGAACCAGCGAAGGCGACGAAGTGCAAAGCACCATGGGACACCGGAAGTGATGAGGAACGCTGGGAATGGACAGACGCCCGTATTTAGAGCTAAAACATTTATGTTTAGTCTACAATGACTGAGAGGAAAGCAAGCACCGGGAAATAGATAAAACTAAAGGTCGTTTTTAACCTTGATTGACCGTGGATCGATGGAGCGGTGTTTCCAGAGAGAAGGCGGGAAAGGTTGAAAAGCAGACGACATTTTACTGGAAAAGGGAAGGGAACCAAAATGGCGCTCGGTGCATTTTCACTGATCATTACAGGTTTTTACTTATCGTGGGATGCTATGGTATATTTATTTATCTCAATCCTGTATTTTTGTCCATAGGCTTAACATTAGGAATTCGTACTCCACGGCCGTGAAGTTCGTGTACCCAATACTCAATGGCTAATTGGGTGATCCATTTTATCAATAAATAATGCAATGTGGGGTGAGATGAAATCAGAAACCCACGAGATGACAATAACTTGGTCCGTACTCCACCTCGTTTGACCACAGAGTAATTCACTCAGCTTCACTTCGTGAATTACTCTGTGGTCAAACTCGGTGGAGTACGGACCAAGCTATTGAAAAAGTTGTTTGTTTGGTTTGATTTAACGTCCAATCAACCATTATAGGACCTAACCAGACTTTCTCAAGGTTCTTTAACACCACGAGGGTGGTGATCGAATCTATGTGACGAATTCGGATAGAAATCTCACCCCTACACATTTACCGAGGTGAGAGTTCTTTAAATTCCCACACCACATAGACATGGTGTCAGACAAGGATTGGCCTTTGATATAGCAGTAAATCTACCACTGCTGGGGATGTGACCCGAACCCGCAAAGTCCTACAACTTTGGGGTTACAAGTCCAGTGTCCCAACGACTGACCTAACTCTCAAACCCCAGTGGTGCTAAAGACGCATGATGCCTGGAGGCATCACCGCACTAAAGACGCATGATGCCTTGAGTCATCATTGTCCCAATATTAAGAAAAATGTTTTAACAAAGAAATAATAGAGCAATATTCATGAAATCTTCAGAAAATGTAGATATAATATCATATTTAGTATTTCTATTAAAAAGAAATAAAATATTTATGATTATGTATCATATTGCATGATTACAAACTTGGATATCAGTTTTAACTATTATGTGGCCGTCCTGTAGCCAGACAGACTGCCACCCGTATCCGTCCTTATGGGAGTAGCTTGACCCCAGGCAGCCGTCCTTAAAGGGTTAAATCAAACCAAACAACCACCCAACCTCACCAGACTGCATCACGAGGATCAAACCGTTCACTTCATGCATTTCTGGCACCGATTCAACTAGCCTGGAAGGCTGGCCTAGTTAGACTATAGGCCAGGTAACGGGTTCCATTTTTGTGTTGCATTATTGGTAACGCCTCCTGGTTCCCTGGTCATCCGCTAGAGGGCTTGGCGGAATTAGGTGTATGACAAGCAGATACCAGCCAAACCACTAGGCTGGTTCCCGGGGTATCCGCTAGTCACAGGCGGGCACCAGCCAAAGTTGAAGGCCATGTGGAACCCGTTACCTGCCCCTTATTCATATGGGCAGGGAACCAGTCTACGATTCAACCCCCGCACCCCCCACACTCAGCCTTACCTCTACACACCCTAGACTCTAGTACAGTCTGTTATCGCCAGGGCCAGAGGAGGTGTGAAGCGCAGTGCCCCCTATCGTTTTGGCATGGACTCAAATGACAGCTGATGCAGATTCCTATGCTAAAGTATAGCAAAAATAGGCTAAATAGTAACAGCTACTACATACAAACTGTTAGAGCTCTATCAAAAATCTTTTCAGATATTGATAGAGTGGCATCTAATTTATTCCAAACCACAATAGAGCTCAATCGAGCTCCACGTTTTATGGTTGTTTTGTGTTGTGGAATACAGCCTTTTTTCTCACAAATTCCAATGTTCAACCTACGACAGGAAACCTTAGCCGTAGCACAGGTATATGACATGTATATCACTCAATAGGCCCATGTCTTAGGTTTCTAACAATGTTCTGTTTATCAAAATCGGCCTGTTATTCATGACACAAGAGCTATTTGCATTTTTCATGTTTGAGAGTGGCACCGTGAGGCAGCCGAGATCGTATATATGAACCAAGTCGGTATAGGGGGCGCTGCGCTTCACACTTCCTCTGCGCCAGGGCCAGGGCACACAGACTCAAACTGAGACTGCTATGCGCTGCCATTTTGAGGCAGGAATTCATGCCTCTGCTGGTACTCAGCTACCCTGAGTGATTTGCCAGTAACCAGTGTGTTATTCTTCAAGCATAGGTCCTAGAGTATCTTTTGATGGGCATGTACCAAAATAGATCAGCTTGGAGAGTTATAACTCTCACTGAAGGGGACTGGCCAATAGTGGCCATGCTCTGTTAGACCTTCACGTACCGTAAGACTAAAGTGGAATTCACACGGTAGGATTTATGTACTTCACAGGGTTCAAAATCTCATGAGATTCTATTCCCTTTTAGGGGTAAAGCTCTTTAACAATTACGGGGGGGGGGGGGGGAAACATGTCTCAGGAAAATGAAACTCTATAATTTAGACGAAGAAATTGTGTTCGAGTACAGAATCTCAGCAGGATCTGTCTCAAGACAAACACCCTGTGAGGTACATGAATCCCATGGTGTGAATCCCGCTTTAGGTGGCGCGGTGCGTAAAGCCCTGTCTCCACTGTGCGATTCTAGGTACATAGGTACGTCCGGTCTCAGACTGGGCGTACCTCCAGGATCGCAACTCGGCAATACGCACAGTGGAGACAGCAAGTTTCCCTCCAGTCTGAGACTGGGCGTTCCGGTACACCCAGTCTCAGACTGGAGGTACCACATGTACCCGGATCGCAAGCGTTTTTAAATATCAAACATGTTTGATATTTGGTACGCCCAGTCTGAGACTAGGCGTAACCTATGTACCTAGAATCGCAAGCGCTCCAGTCGCAAGCAAGGGTGTCTCCACACAGAATCGATGATACCTTGCGATCCGAGGTACATGCGGTACGCCAAGCCGGTACCTCCAGTCTGAGACTGGAGGTACAGGATCGCAAGCTCCCCCAGTCGCACAGTGGAGACAAGCCTTAAACGGACTAGTACACACCCGTACGTAACATGTACACAGTGGCGCCACAAACCCACCTAGCGGCGGCCTTACGCAACACGCGGCGCTGTCCGCCATGTTGACACACGGGGAGGGCGACTCGTTATGTAACGCTGCATTTGATTGGTTGAAAGCTAATCACGCGAGACTTCAGGAGATCGTGACGTCATGAGGTGTTACATGATGGGGTTGTGACGTTGAGGCTTTGAAGAAAGATGTTCATGGGAAATGTCCAATGGTAAGTCTTTTATTTTTAAGTGATAATAAAACTCGAGGGAAAATCAAGAATAGATAACGGGGAAAAAAAGTGAAAAAGGTAATCAGATACCTGTGTATTTATATCTTTTGATAAGACTTCCTATACTATCTATACACGCATTCAAACAAGCTTTTCGGTGGAAAAATGCCATTACTGTATCGGCCTATCTTTCGGTTGAGTAGAAAACACACTGTACGATTTCGTTTCGAGTGAATAAGTCTCCTTATCGTAAGCTAGTCTTGAGGTGTCACAGGCAAATTTCTGGAGTGGGTTGTCACACTGAACGACACCATTTCGATTAAGAGCTTAAGATCGTTCTTTTATCGCAAGTGTGATTGGGCCATTACTTACACATTACAGTGGGGAATCAAGGGATCAAGGGAAAGCTTAAGTTTTTATATGGGTCAGCGGGCAAGTTCTGTGGGGGACAATAGTCTGTGGCTGAATTGGGTAATTAAGCAGTTGGTATGGCAACATTACACAAAGAAAAATATTTGTTACTCTGAAAAATGAAAACATTAATTTCAATGGGAACATTGAAAACCGGCATCCCTGGTTTCTATACAAACTCTCAAACAAGTTTTTGGTTGGGAAATTCTCGTCCCAGCTTCAGCCTATCTGTGAGTGAGGCTTTCACGACAAGCACTCGTCTAGCCACGGTCTGAGAGATTATTGATCAAATACCTTCCCTGACGCGGCGTATTGATTAGTGAGAAGGCTAGGATTAAAAAAAAGTAGCAGTCTTCACTGTAAAATAGCATATGGAGGACCAGGGGAGCGAAAGGTTAATTCCAATTACAATGTAATTCATTTTTGTACGCTTGCTCTCACATTTACCAAACTAATTAATGATTGATTAAAGAATGGGAGATTCCCACCATCAGTTCATTCCCATTCTAAATAAATAAGACTTCAAACAGACATCCACTATTAAAACTAGGAGCTACTGTTATTTCCATTTCCAATGGAAGAGCGCATATTCATGAAACCCTGAGATAAAGTATTCCACACTCTGAGAAAGTTCTATTACTATATACAGGTGCACGAATGTCTCACTTTTACGCGATAAGAGAAAAGATTCCGTTCGCCCGCACCATGGTGTAAAATATTTTTACGCCACACCGTACCACGTGATCTATCCATCAGGGTGAATGTTCGGGGGTTCATACATGCCTTACTTATTTCGGAGGTTGAAATACGTTGATAATGTGAGTACCAAAATGGCATTTAAATCGAATATCGGTATATAGTAATAAAAAGACATAGTGAGTGTGGCCGAATTCCATCTGTTCCTCGATATTTTGGTCAGAAATACTCACCTCAGTCTATGACTTCGGTGAGTATTTCTGACCAAAATATCTCTGAACAGATTCCATTCGGCCACACTAACCATGTCTTTCTATATTACTAGAATCCATACCAGCAGTTGGGAAAGGGGTAGCCTTTCAGATGATTTGCCATGTGTACATATTGCAAAAGGCATTCCCGTCCTTCACTTGCATGAAGCCTAAAGGCATTCCCGTCTTTCATTTACATATTCATCGGTGAAAGTCGGGACTGAGGAAAAGGTTTAAGACCCTTAAAAGGAAATATCAATAGAATTATTTGTTAACATAATGGCTATGAATCAATAAAACATATTCTAATTTCTCTTGATCATATTGTTACTTATGTTATTTGAAGTGAGATATATGTAAAACTGAACACTCCAACTTTGCTGTCAGTGTGTAGGAAATGTCAGAATTCCGTTATTTATCGGAAAACTTGCATCCCTGCATACTGCTTTAAGGCATTCTCATCCTTAATGCACGTACTGCTTTAAGGCATTCTCGCCTGGAAGCTCCTACTACTAACGCATCCATACCTTTACACCACTCAACTATTCAGTAGTGTTAGCCTTTTGCAACCTCAGTGTTCATTAACCTAATTCTCAAGCAAGAAAAAGTTTCCTCACCTACAGTGACTGAAAGATACTCATGGCAATAACCTATGGGTCTTTTAACCCTTTAAGGACGGCTGCATGTGGCCCAGCTACTGCCATAAGGACGTGTGTGGGTGGCAGTCTGTTTGGCTAGAGGACGGCCACATAATAGTTAAAACTGATATCCAAGTTTGTAATCATGCAATATGATACATAATCATAAATATTTTATTTCTTTTTAATATAAATACTAAATATGATGTTATATCTACATTTTCTGAAGATTTCATGAATATTGCTCTATTATTTCTTTGTTAAGACATTTTTGTTAATATTGGGACAATGATGCCTCAAGGCATCATGCGTCTTTAGTGAGGTGATGCCTCCAGGCATCATGCGTCCTTAAAGGGTTAAAACCAATTATACTTTTAACTCACTAACCAGCCTACAGCCTTGGTACTGATACAGTGTATTAAGGTGTGCACACCTGTATTGAGGTTATATTTTTTCCTAATTCATTCAAGATTCATTGACGTATCTTCAGATTTCCCGAGAGCATTCGCGATGTTTTATATCCACATCTAACGAGTTTGTAATTTAATTCTGATCCACAAAAATATAATCAGCGCCAGTTTAAGGCTGGGATACACCTTGTGATTGACCCTGTCCCTGCAGCAGCCAATTCCCTGACACAGCCTCACACCAGGCATGGCTTGCAGTAGCACCATACATGGAAACAGAGTTTGCCATGATATATGGCCATATGCAAAGCGGTTTGGCTTTTTGTTTGATTTAACGTCCAGTTAACCATTACAGGTTCTACCATATTTTCTCAGTGTTCTTTTACACCGTAAGGGTGGTGATCGAATCTATGAAATGAATTTAGGTGGAAACCTCACCCCTACACATTTACCGAGGTGAGAGTTCTTTTACTTCCCACACCACATAGACATGGTATGAAAAGGACTGGCCTTTGATATAGCAGTAAATCTACCACTGCTGGGGGTGAAGGAGAAGAGTGGCTGCAGTGAGACTCGAACCCACAAACTTGGAATTACTAGTCCAGTGCCTTAACTTCCCACCCCTCAAGTAGTATGGCACTTGAAAAGGGGGTGTAAACAAACTTTGAAAGTATATCTCTTTAATAATTGGCAAACCTACTGTGGAGCCATTACATAACATTTTATGCAAAGCAGTACAGACTTGCATATCCAAGTCCATGAGCTCAGCATTTGAATCCCATTTGATGAGTTACAGATGCTGCAGGCTGTGGTTTGGCATAATTTAACGTGTCACACTGAGCGATTATGTACTGGTATATATTGCCAGAGATGAATGCCCACGGACGTACAAGAATAGCTAAGTGTGAATCCTGCTCAAGGCTTGAAACCCACTAACGCAGACACAGACATCCACACCTCCATTCAATTAATTGCAACCGTGCGTCGTAGAGCGCGTCGTAAGGCGCGTCGGTGTGCATCGGCACCCTGCTGGGTTCAGTTCTTAAAGGCGTGAACACACTAAACTCCCGACACACTAAGACAAGCGTTCCAACACGCTTCCGACACCGAATTTTCAACCTATAAACATGGCTACAAGGCGGAGATTTAATGTCTTACTCTGACACAGTACGACGCAGAATTGTTCAACCTTCAGTTCTAGCATTACTAGGATGCATTAGTTTGGATTTGTAGCCACATCGTAGCCATGTCGCGGTGTGCCGGAGCGGTGGGTGCCCGGCTTTATTCACAGAGCTGGGCAGACGCAGTAGCAATAAGTGAGTCTGTCTGTCTGTGTGTCTGTGAGGTGGTGCTACATCCGGGCATGTTATCTAGCGCATGCGTACTTGGCTACCAGCATGAAAGGGCTTGTCACGTGACTCAAAGCAGACCTGATTAGCTTCGCGGATCAGTAAGCAGCACCGGGCGGGCACAAAGACGTGTGTTGACAGCAGATTCAGTTGACAGTAGATGAGAGTTGACAGCAGAAGGAGTTGACAGTATATGAGTGTTGACAGCAGAAAGAGTTGACAGTAGGTGAGTGTTGACAGCAGATTCAGTTGACAGTAGATGAGAGTTGACAGCAGAAGGAGCTGACAGTATGAGTGTTGACAGCAGAAAGAGTTGACAGTAGATGAGTGTTGACAGCAGAAAAAGTTGACAATTGTTGAGTGTTGATAGCGGGAGTTGACAATAGTTGAGTGTTGACAGCAGGAGTTGACAGTGTATGAGTGTTGACAGCAGAGAGTTGACAGTAGATGAGTGTTGACAGCAGAAAGAGTAGACAGTAGATGAGAGTTGACAGCAGAAAGAGTTGACAGTTGTTGAGTGTTGATAGCGGGAGTTGACAATAGTTGAGTGTTGAAAGCAGAAAGAGTTGACAGTAGATGAGTGTTGACAGCAGAAAGAGTAGACAGTAGATGAGAGTTGACAGCAGAAAGAGTTGACAGTTGTTGAGTGTTGATAGCGGGAGTTGACAATAGTTGAGTGTTGAAAGCAGAAAGAGTTGACAGTAGATGAGTGTTGACAGCAGAAAGAGTTGACAGTATGTGACTGTTGACAGCAGAAAGAGTTGACAGTTGTTAAGTGTTGACATCAGGAGTTGACAATGTATGAGTGTTGACAGCAGGAGTTGACAGTGTATGAGTGTTGACAGCAGGAGTTGACAGTAGATGAGAGTTGACAGCAGAAAGAGTTGACAGTAGATGAGAGTTGTCACAAGCACGAGGATATGAGTGAGTGTATTGGTGAGTTGCAGGGCGAATGAGTGTATGACTAAATGACGAAGTAAATGAGTGAGTGAATGCGTCAGTGAGTGATCAAGTGACTGAGCAAGCAAACAAGTGAGCCAGTCAGTGTGTGTGAGCATGCTCATACATGTGAGTGCAGGTGAGGTCACCAAAGACCCGTGTCACACCTGTCACCTCCTCCCCCCCGCCCACTCACACACCCTCCCCCTCACATCCCTCCCCTCCTCCCTCACATCCCTCCAACCACACCCCTCCCCACCCCAGCGAGCAGCTCCTAGTTAGGTGCGAGCAGATCAATGAGTAGCAGGTCGACCTTCTCCTCTCATCCCCGGCCACCCACACAAACATCCTGACAGCCCTCCGCAGCCCGCCCGGCCACCCCCACAAACACCCTCACAGCCCTCCGCAGCCCGCCCGGCCACCCACACAAACACCCTCACAGCCCTCCGCAGCCCGCCCGGCCACCCACACAAACACCCTCACAGCCCTCCGCAGCCCGCCCGGCCACCCACACAAACACCCTCACAGCCCTCTGCAGCCCGCCCGGCCACCCACACAAACACCTTCACAGCCCTCCGCAGCCCGCCCGGCCACCCACACAAACACCCTCACAGCCCTCCGCAGCCCGCCCGGCCACCCCCACAAACACCCTCACAGCCCTCCGCAGCCCGCCCGGCCACCCACACAAACACCCTCACAGCCCTCCGCAGCCCGCCCGGCCACCCACACAAACACCCTCACAGCCCTCCGCAGCCCGCCCGGCCACCCACACAAACACCCTCACAGCCCTCCGCAGCCCGCCCGACCACCCACACAAACACCTTCACAGCCCTCCGCAGCCCGCCCGGCCACCCACACAAACACCCTCACCACCGTCCGCAGCCCGCCCGCCCGGCCACCCACACAAACACCCTCACCGCCCTCCGCAGCCCGCCCGGCCACCCACACAAACACCCTCACAGCCCTCCGCAGCCCGCCTGAGTCACCTTAACCCACCTGACAACCAGCAAATCGCCGAATTACTGCTGACTTCACTGGCTTGTCTGATTTTACACGAGTCAACCGTTCCGGGTCCTTTCCCGACTTCCTCAAGGTTCAGTTTTTATCCGTGGTTTTACGCCACAGTGTGTATACTGAGAGAGATTCGTACATAGGGGTACGTGAGGATAATAATGGTATTTGACAAGGTGTTTATATGGTGCTGCGTAACTTGCTGATCCGGTATCAGTAAAAGAGGGTGCGATTATAAGCGATCAGCGGTAATTACATATAATCATCTGTAACCACCGCAGCCATCTTTCTCCATCATCCCCAGCAGTGGGAGATTTGCCGCTATATCAAAGGCCAGTCCTTCTCATACTATGTTTATGTGGTGTGGTGTACAGCCACCTTTCTCCTTCATCCCCAGCAGTGGTAGACTTACTGCTATATCCAAGGCCAGTCCTTCTCATACCATGTCTCTGTGATGTGGTGTACAGCCACCTTTCTCCTTCATCCCCAGCAGTGGTAGACTTACTGCTTTATCAAAGGCCAGTTCTTCTCATACCATGTCTGTGTGGTGTGGTGTACAGCCACCTTTCTCCTTCATCCCCAGCAGTGGTAGATTCACTGCTATATCAAAGGCCAGTCCTTCTCATACCATGTTTATGTGGTGTGGTGTACAGCCACTCTTCTCCTTCATCCCCAGCAGTGGTAGACTTACTATTATATCAAGTTCAGTCCTTCTCATACCATGTCTATGTGGTGTGCAGCCACCTTTTTCCTTCATCCTTAGCAGTGGTAGACTTACTGCTATATCAAAGGCCAATTCTTCTCATACCATGTCTATGTGGTGTGGTGTGCAGCGACCTTTCTCCTTCATCCCCAGCAGTGGTAGACTTACTGCTATATCAAAGGCCAATCCTTCTTATACCATGTTTATGTGGTGTGGTGTGCAGCCACCTTTCTCCTTCATCCCCAGCAGTGGTAGACTTATGCTATATCAAAGGCCAATCCTTCTCATACCATGTCTATGTGGTGTGGTGTACAGCCACCTTTCTCTTTCATCCCCAGCAGTGGTAGACTTACTGCTATATCATGAGTTTCTTTCATAATTCTTCACACAATTTAAGGGATGTCAGTTGGAGTCAGGGAATATTTTTCACATGTGGAATTTGCTGCTTCAGAGAGACCGAGATAACATGGAAAACACATCAGTGTCGGCCATGGCTGAGTGTCTCTGGGGGAGATTCATACCAGATTTATAGCAAAGAAGGAGGCTAAATTCAAATAATTTGCTTTATCCAAGAAAAAAAGATTCTATACACTTTTTCTAGCACAGAGAGACCAGGAAAACTTGGATGATATGTACTTGTCGGTCATGGCATTGGGTTGAGGGTTTGTGGGGAGGTTCAAACTGCTGTTTTATTGGCGTAAATGAGGCAAAAATCAGTTTTTTTTATTTGTTTGACACAAGGAAAGGCAATTACATATATTGGATACGAAAAACCTGATTTCCACGTAAAAATGGAAAATTAACATCTCTGGATTTAAGGCCCGGGCAGAGACTCTGGTCAAGTCTGCTACTCACTACACTCGGCTAACGCCTCGTGTAGTAATACACGACCTGCCCATCGTGGCATAAACATTGACAAGGCTAACTCTCGTTTGGTTTCTACTAAATATTGTACTAATCTCCGGTAAAGTTACATTATTACCTCATCACACCCTGTACATATTGTATAATAATGTATAACGAGGCATGTTTCTGTATAGAAATTTACTCCGTCTTGTAGAGTGGCCAGAATAACTGCCATGGCAGAGGCCTCTGATTGTACTACATTTTTTTGTGCAATGAAATTTAAAAAAAAAAAAAAAAATCGGCGTAATGGACCCAGACCTTAAAATGGAGGTCAACCCTCACCTGGCGGCACAACCTGATGGTAGCAGATGGCCTGGGAAGCAGGATATGCTCTGTGCTGTATTGGTCACCTACCTTCTAGCTACACTCTCATCATAAGGTAAATCCAGGTTTGTGGAGGCAAGGTTAACCCTGACTGTGAGGACTTACCTGAAACAAGAAGACAAAACACAGTTAATAAATATCAGCTACGACAGTTGGGGCCAGAATGAAATGTGGAAATTACATGTTTTTATGTGGTTAAGAATACGAGGCAGATAATATAGAGGGAACCTGTGAAAGTTTAGGGTCAGACCTAGACTGGCCTCAGTCCCTGTGTCCTACCCCTCCCCCCCTTCTGAGTGACATGGGCCAGTCAGAGAAGGCTACATACTTTAATGAACTTTATTCTGGTTGTGATTAATCATTTAATGAATGTTCATTATCAAAGACTTGAGCAAGTCTAGGTCAGACCTCGTATGCCATCGAGTTTGAATCGCGTAGTAATTCACAAGGTGAAGCCACATGAATCACATAGCGATTAAAACAAGATGGGATCGAGCTCTGACCCTAAACTTGAATGGGTTTCTGAATTTATCTCACCCTTAATATTGACTAATGGGCTAACATTTGTGACATAATCCCCCATTCTGCCGAGTTCAAACGTATCCTAACTTGAAACTGAAAGAAAAAACTACCCTAATAAACACCCGACAAACATACTTACCATTGATCACTACTTCAAAAGGAAAACTAAAGGTCAAGTCTCTATCAGCCTAGAGCTGGCCTCTATCAGTAAGCAAAATGTGTATAAAATAAAATGTAAGCTAAGTTGAATACAAACTTCTGAGTACTACTACAAACCTTACAGTATCTTGATGTACACCAACTGGCAACTAAGCTGGAGAAAATTGGTATATAGAGTAGTAGGTCTATAAATCTATTTTTTTGTCATATTTATCATATTGTATCATGTTGATTTTATTCCAATTGTTCATCAAATCTAGCAGCTTAGGTAGAGCGACATCATGTAGAATTGTAAGTCTGGTCAATCATCACAGCTGGTATGGATAGAAAACAGACAAATATGTACCTTATGCATTCCTGGATAGATAAAATGATTTAAAAAAGTATAAAAATTAAATATTTTTCCTAAATATCTCATGGGTGTTAGATACGAGGTCCCAATGTTAAGTCTATGGAGAAGAAAATACTAGAGGTGAGATAATTAGGAGAAACCAAACGAGAGTTAGTCGTGTTGTTGTTTATCACACGACGGCAATGTCGTGTATTACTGCTCGAGTGATAATCGTTGGTCGTTTTTCAAATGACGTCATTTCACAACTGTATCCCACTAGAGCGATAAATTTCATTTTCCTGCATACAGTCCGCTAATGTTAAGCCTATGGCCTTTTTTATTAGGGGTAGGATAAACTTCTGTACACAACCGATGCAAAAATAGTAAAATAAAAATATATACTTTTTTTGTGTGTGTAATTTCCTCTTCATGTCATTCATTACCCTTTGTGTATGAGTCAAGGTCTTCATCTCCTTTCATCCCCCTCACTCTGCCCTGTGAATTAGTCCAGAGTATGTCCTACCCCCGTCTTCTCTAAGTGGCTTGCTTTGCTGTATGTAAGGTATAGGCCGTCTCACTCTCCCAGCAGAGATCTTGCGCTCTACTTCCTGTGGCTGCTTATATCTCTGCCCCAACCTGCCTGTTTGGGCTCAAATCTGGCCCATACGCCAGTTTTTAAAATATCCTAAATTCTTAGCGCTTTGGGGAGTATTTTGTAGTTTACATGTAAATAGAGATGTACATATTTATATGGTAAATGATATACACTCATTTCTGTTATTTGTCATATCAAATCAGGTAAAGTCTTAGGGATTACTTTCTTCATTGGAAGGCACCTCATGTGTTGCAGGGTTTTGTTTGTCAACATAACACATGTGCTCACTCGAAGGGGCAGTCTAATCAACTGTAGATTCACATCATAAAGTGGTTTAGCGATGAAAAAGAAACAGCTGGATTGTCTATTAACCCCTTTAACAATTCCTATATTTCCTAACTCATAATATGTGAGTTGTTTGACTTGTATACCTTTTGACAGTATCCTTGTTTTTAATCTAAAATGTTCGCTGGTCTCCCCCGTTTTTAGTGGATACCCAGGGAACTAGCTTTGGGTTGGGGCAGAGATTAGTCAGCGCTAGCACCGCGAAAGATCTGGTGGGGAGAGTGAGGCCGTCTTTGACCTCAGCGAGGCCTGGGGCCGGCCTAGGTGCGTGTTTGGGCTGGGTTCAGAGACTGGTGTGGTGTTTGATGGACGTCGAGAGTCGACATAAAAGTCAGGGCGTGGCTTCAAAGTTCAATTAACAACTCCCAATCAGTGCACTCCACTCCGGCCTCAACCCCGGCCTAAAGCGAGCCTAATACAAGGACGGCAGCTAATTAAGTGAAAGGATGTTGAGTTGTTTAAAGGCAAATCGGACAATTTGGCTTGAAAATTAAAAACCCATGTCAATTTCCTGAAAATTTAATATTGATGATCTCCAAGTGTTGTGGAACACATACCTAACTTAAAAATCAGGGGTCAGTATGCTTGTTTTTGATTTATAGATCAGTATTGTGATAATTTTATAATAGAATATATATCTAAAAAGTATTTTCTCACATACTAAAACCCATGTCATTTTCCTCAAACTTTCACAGAATATATACATGAAGTTGAATCAGCGACAATCAGCATATTGATGTCTTTTCGAGCAGATAGCTGTTGTGTTATGGAGGCGGCCATTTTGCCCCCGACGCAAAACAAAACACCAGGTGGCGGTGCAAGTATCACTGAATTATAATAGTTGATGACAGTACCGTGGCGCCATCTGTATGGATCGTAGTTGAACTCGTCCAATTACCTGGTAGATGACGGATGAACTACCAATCACTCTGTGCCCTATAGGCTGAAGACTCAGTGGCTTATCAGTGCACCTGGGGCTCACTGCCGACCTGATAACACGGTATCTCCTCTTATCTGACCATTCCAAGGCTACAAAACAAGGTATGTCGTGGACTGACCCCAGTCCCTGTGTCCAACCCTACCCTCCGATTGGCTGCCGTCTCGGTCTCCACTCTGTTCCCACTAAGAGTTTCAGTCACATACACTGCGCGAAAACCACCAGTTTCTATTTGTATACACCCAGCGTATATAGGTGGGATTTTGCGTATACAATGTAGTCCTATCTTCCGTTGTGTATTATCGTAAAATTGTTGTTGGGAACTCCTTCGAGGAAATCGGGGCGCCGATTTCCGTAAATCGGGCCCCGATTTCTTCGAGGGAAAAAAAAAAATTATCGTAAATTTTATTATCGTAAAACTGGATGAGTTTTAATCTTGGCCACCGTATGCCGCGACTGGAGTTTGGCATAGTGACTTCATGAAGCGAAACCGTGTGAAGTCTGGAGCCAAAACTCCAGGAGTGGAAAGCGGTGGCCACGATTAAAACAAATCGGGTTTTGATTTTATCCTACCCTGTCCCCTCAATTTTGGAATATTACCTGATAACAATTCTGTATGCCACTAGTGGCATATAAAACTCTGTATGCCAGTCAGCGTGGCAACCAATATAGTAAATATAGAACAACCTACCATGCTTGTACAAGCCAGAAAACTCGATAATAATTCATGGTTTGTACGGAGTTCGGCGTACACGCCTCGTTCCGTACGAACCGTGAATTATCATCTCGTTTTGTAGCTTGTACAGCATGGTCAGGTCGTTCTATATACGTCTTGATATCTGAGTTATTACATGTTTTGGCTGAATCTCACAGCAGAATATAATCACCTATATTGATCGCTGGCCACCTCTAGAGAATCGGGCTGATTAAATTTGAGAACAAGATGGAAGTATACATGCCATTAACACATACAGTGTTCTGCGATGATCTCAAACCATCTCTAGACAAAAACCTTTCAGGTAGCACACGTTTTTATCATATACCTGTGGTAGTATATCCTACACATACGGCCCGTTCCTACCCATGTCGTATTTATATCCGTATGACACCTAGGTGACGTACGGGGTATGTATGTGGGGTACGGGGCATGTCCGGTGGCGAAATCCAAAAACTCGCCCAGAAGCAAAGTTAAAAATTGGATATTTTAAGGTATATAAGAAAAGTAGATAATAAAACTACACTACAAAACATCGATTTCGGCATGGCTCGAAATAAATCATAAGAGAAAAGATATTTCTGCCAATAGATCTACAAAAAAGAAGAACAGATTCTAATATTTTCCTCCACGAGATTCTCACTCTCGTGGCCCCTCACTCTCCAAGCCTAAGTCTAGTTCACTCTGGTTACACTAACTGGCCACATAGACGGGCTATGACCATAGACTGTGTGTTGTTGGTCATGAGTGTCATAGAGTGTCGTAGAGTTGAGACCGGCCTTTGGACAGTGTGTATTAATACGCTAACTGGCCACATAGACGGGCTATGACCATAGACTGTGTGTTGTTGGTCATGAGTGTTATAGAGTGTCGTAGAGTTGAGACCGGCCTTTGGACAGTGTGTATTAATACGCTAACTGGCCACATAGACAGGCTATGAACATAGAGTGTGTGTTGTTAGTCATGTGTGTCATAGAGTGTCGTAGAGTTGAGACGACCTTTGGACAGTGTGTATTAATACGCTAACTGGCCACATAGACGGGCTATGACCATAGACTGTGTGTTGTTAGTCATGTATGTCATAGAGTGTCGTAGAGTTGAGACCGGCCTTTGGACAGTGTGTATTAATACGCTAACTGGCCACATAGACGGGCTATGACCATAGACTGTGTGTTGTTAGTCATGTGTGTCATAGAGTGTCGTAGAGTTGAGACCGGCCTTTGGACAGTGTGTATTAATACGCTAACTGGCCACATAGACGAGCTATGACCATAGACTGTGTGTTGTTAGTCATGTATGTCATAGAGTGTCGTAGAGTTGAGACCGGCCTTTGGACAGTGTGTATTAATACGCTAACTGGCCACATAGACGGGCTATGACCATAGACTGTGTGTTGTTGGCCATGTGTGTCATAGAGTGTCGTAGAGTTGAGACTGACCTTTGGACAGTGTGTATTAATACGCTAACTGGCCACATAGACGGGCTATGACCATAGACTGTGTGTTGTTAGTCATGTGTGTCATAGAGTGTCGTAGAGTTGAGACGACCTTTGGACAGTGTGTATTAATACGCTAACTGGCCACATAGATGAGCTATGACCATAGACTGTGTGTTGTTAGTTATGTGTGTCATAGAGTGTCGTAGAGGTGAGACCGACCTTTGGACAGTGTGTATTAATACTCTAACTGGCCACATAGACGGGCTATGACCATAGACTGTGTGTTGTTAGTCATGTGTTATAGAGTGTCGTAGAGGTGAGACCGACCTTTGGACGGTGTGTATTAACACGCAGACCCTCTCTGGGCACACAGACTGCTGCTGGTGTTGGTTTTGTGTGGGCGCGGGTTAGCACAGCTCTCGTCCACCTCTGTCCTCGAGTGGGGCACACACAGACAGCGGTCAGGTCCCTGGTGAAAGGGACGTGTGTGTGGACTGGCCTCACCAGGTGATGGACAATCACTGTCATCACACTCTCACCCGTAGGGAATTTTTTCTATTATTCGCAGAGTTTATTCATTTCGCAGTGTTTATTTACATTGAAAAATTCTGTATACAGTTCTTCCACTTGGAATGTGCAGATGAGATACTATAGAGGAAACCTATGAAAGTTTAGGGTCAGAGCTCTTATTCCATCGAGTTTGAATTATGTAGTGATTACATAGTAATTACGAAAGTTTATGGAGAAAAAATACCAGGAGTGAGATGAAATCACTGTCCACACACTCTCACCCGTAGGGAATTTTTTTCTATTATTCGCAGTGTTTATTCATTTCTGAATTCTTTTTTTTTTTTTTATATTGAAAAATTCTGTGTAGTTATTCCACTTGGAATGTGCAGATGAGTTACTATAGAGGAAACCTATGAAAGTTTAGGGTCAGAGCTCGTATCCCATCGAGTTTGAATTATGTAGTGATTCAAGCGAGATGGGATCGAGCTCTCACCCTAAACTCTCATGGGTTTCGGAATTTATCTCACCCTTCACATTGATTAATGGGCTAACATTTGTGCCATAATCTCCCATTGGATATTTTTCCTAAATATCTCATGGGCGTTAAATACGACTTTCCAATGCTAAGTCTATGGAGAAAAAATACCAAGGGTGAGATAAAATCAGTCCCCACACTCTCACCCGTGAGGATTTTTTTTCTTTTATTTGCAGTGTTTATTCTTTTATTTTAATAGATTCTGTATACAGTTCTTCCACTTGGAATGTGCAGATGAGATACTATAGAGGAAACCTATGAAAGTTTAGGGTCAGAGCTCTTATTCCATCGAGTTTGAATTATGTAGTGATTACATAGTAATTATGAAAGTTTATGGAGAAAAAATACCAGGAGTGAGATGAAATCACTGTCCACACACTCTCACCCGTAGGTAATTTTTTTCTATTATTCGCAGTGTTTATTCATTTCTGAATTCTTTTTTTTTTTTTTATATTGAAAAATTCTGTGTAGTTATTCCACTTGGAATGTGCAGATGAGTTACTATAGAGGAAACCTATGAAAGTTTAGGGTCAGAGCTCGTATCCCATCGAGTTTGAATTATGTAGTGATTCAAGCGAGATGGGATCGAGCTCTCACCCTAAACTCTCATGGGTTTCGGAATTTATCTCACCCTTCACATTGATTAATGGGCTAACATTTGTGCCATAATCTCCCATTGGATATTTTTCCTAAATATCTCATGGGCGTTAAATACGACTTTCCAATGCTAAGTCTATGGAGAAAAAATACCAAGGGTGAGATAAAATCAGTCCCCACACTCTCACCCGTGAGGATTTTTTTTCTTTTATTTGCAGTGTTTATTCTTTTATTTTAATAGATTCTGTATACAGTTCTTCCACTTGGAATGTGCAGACGAGATACTATAGAGGAAACCTATGAAAGTTTAGGGTCAGAGCTCGTATTCCATCGAGTTTGAATTACGTAGTGATTACATAGTAATTATGAAAGTTTATGGAGAAAATTACCAGGAGTGAGATGAAATCACTGTCCACACACTCTCACCCGTGAGGATTCTTTTTTTTATTATTTGCAGTGTTTATTAATTTCTGAATTATTTATTCTTTTTTTTATATTGAAAAATTCTGTGTAGTTATTCCACTTGGAATGTGCAGACGAGATACTATAGAGGAAACCTATGAAAGTTTAGGATCAGAGCTCGTATCCCATCGAGCTTGTTTGTTTGGTTTGATTTAACGCCCAGTTAACCATTACAGGTCCGTACCAGACTTTCTCAAGGTTATTTTTACATACCCGAAATATATATAACCAAAATTGATAAAAATGATTAATTTAATTTTGCCGAACAACTGATATCTTAATCAATGTGTTCGTATTTTGCCGTACGGAACATTGTTCCGTACGATATTTTTACGTTATATGGCGAAACGGTGCGTATTTACAGTACATACGTCATGGGTATACGCCCTCCAGAGGTTACTAAACTCCCCATTATCGCCCAGGGTAAATACAAGTTCCGCTCGCGACTGACTGGGCACACCACGACCGCATGAACCACAGTTTCCTTATTTATAATTGGAGAAACTAAATATAATTTCGGATTTATATGTAGAAATAGCTGAAATTTCCATATCTGGAATTAGAATTTCAATCTGAAGATTTCTGAAAACGGTTAGATAGGATAATTGTGGGTTACGGTTCAAGGGTCTATCGCCATACCCTGTCGGCAACCAGCGAACACCAGAACTTGTAAACAGACTGAATTCTGGGATACCTCAATAGGGTCTATATAGTAAAGTAATAATACATGAATTGGGTTTGAATAATTCATGGTATAATGCCATTTTATAAACCGTACATAACAATAGCAATTTGCCGAATATAGTCACTCATGCATCCTCCTGAATGAGTCTAAAGGGACACAGGTGCAGAACACTGTAGCTTCCCAGAATTCTAATCTGACCATTGTATGTCCGCAGTGGAAGTAACAATGATTACTATATACCCATGCCGTATATACTGTAAATATACACCGTTTCGGCATAAATACTGTACGGACCGCCGGTCCGTACACTAAAATACGGACCACCTGGCCATACACGTTTATTAAAAAATTGGTTGTTAAGCCAAATGAAATAGATTTTTTTTTTAATTTCGGGTATATAGTAAATATATAACATCCAACCATGCTTGTACAAGTCACAGAACTCGATGCTAATTTACCGTTTGTACGGAACTCGGCATAAATGCCTCGGTCCATACAAACCGTAAATTACCATCTCGTTCTGTGAATTGTACAGCATGGTCAGGACGTTCTATATAAATACGCCCTCCAGAGGTTACTAAACTCCCTGTCATCGCCCAGGGTAAAAACAAGTTCCGCTCGCGGCTGGCTGGGCAGACCACGACCACATGAACTATCGTTTTCCCATTTATATTTGGAGAACCTGAATATTATTTCGTGTCTGAATGTAGAAATAGCTGAAATTTCCATTTCTGATATTGGATTTCCGATTTGAATATTTAGAAAAAACGTCAAACTGCGATAATTCTGGGTTACAGGTCAAGGGTCTATCATCATACAACGTTGGCAACCAGCGAACACCGGAACTTGCAAACAGACTGGATTACGGGATACCTCAATAGGGCCTATGGGGAAGAAACGGGGAGTCAAATGACCAGGTTTCCATACAACCAGTATGTGTAAATCATCAGGGATGAAATACTGAACTTGAAATTAAGAATTCGATACAAGGTGCCTTCGGATTGTCGCACTTATTAGAATGTAAAAA
This sequence comes from Alentia gelatinosa, assembly GCA_950022655.1. Taxonomy (NCBI): domain Eukaryota; kingdom Metazoa; phylum Annelida; class Polychaeta; order Phyllodocida; family Polynoidae; genus Alentia; species Alentia gelatinosa. The sequence goes on along the minus strand of OX465589.1, from coordinate 51,703,458 downwards.
AAAAAAAAAAAAAAAAGTGATGTTCTTGGTAAAAGTGTTTAAAGTATCACGATGTACACTCGAAAAGAAGTTAAAATCTATAACTGAACTACCGCTAAGACTGATTACGATACTGACATGAATTACTGTATATATAAATGGAAGTTTAAATAAACACTGCAATATATATATATATATATAAAAGAAGAATTCGATAGAACGATCGTGTGATGATACCCATTTACTTTATTGTTGTTCTGTTATTGTTATGTAAGTGTAATTTGCAAAGTGTATATCACTAATTATTTGTATGGGTAATTTAACGTCCAATATGTTCTATCAGGCTTTTACTTTGGGTTTGATCGAATCTATGAGAAAGAAAAGAAATAGTCGAGATTTATTTTAGGATGAAATCAATCTCGAGATCTTTTAATGGCAGTCTGTTATGAACAATTACTGACCAGATGATTTTTTTCCCCCATGTTATTGACTTTTATCGAAGAAGGACATGAACTTAAAGCTCATGTTTAATCAAAAGCCACCAGGTTTTTCTTTTAAAAGTCAACAGCGTTGGTTGAGGTCAGAGCTCAAGTCGATGAGATTATAGATCAGGGGTCGTGGGTCTAGTTGTATACTGTGGTGTAGGTGCAGGTGTGGTGAGGTTTTTTGTTTTGTTTTTTTTAAACATTTATTTATCCTGGGATACGCACTCATCACGAAGGTTGGTTTTTTTTGTGTTTTTTTTAGTACGTTTATTATTCTGGACATCCTACTAGGGTTAGGATGCAACCCTATTTTCGGTAGGCTCCAGGGCCATATTTCTTTCATTCATTGCGATTGTTATATATACAAGAGTAACATATGTACAATATAAGAAGGTTTTACCTTACATATACTATATCAGTGAGCTAGACATTGTTACAGTGTGTGTGCCTTAGGGCGAGGACATTGTTACATGTATTAAAGTTATGGTATCAATGTGCGACCAGAGTATATTGAATCATCCATACATATCTGTTTGTTTGTGTAGTTTAATGTCCTATTTGTTCAATTAGACTTTGTTCTACTTTACTAAGATTTTACTAACATACTCTGTTGATTTTCATTTGTATTACCTTACTGTTTTATTGGGACCACCCTATTTTGGTGATCCTAACAAAGGTATAAAAGGAGTTGAATTTTCAAATGTACCATTCCTGTCCTGAAGAAGGTGTGTGACTACACCGAAACGTCGACCAGTAAGGAACAAATAAAAAGTGTATTGTCATAATTGAGGCGTGGACATCACTTTATTACGGGGAGTCTAGAGTTCGACAGGTTCTACAACGTCACTTGGTTTACTAAAATTTGCACATCCTGTTGGAATAACAAGGTATGCTGCCTGGTTGCTCATCTCGATTATATTTTATCGAAAATCTTATATTCCCAGAGCAAGTCAAGAATTTCTCTCTTGGCATTGTTATGGAAAACACTGCACATTGTTGTCACATTCTTTAGGAATTTCTTCCTGCTCATTTTGTGGCCTGACAATGTAGCATGAGATGTTTTACACTCAGCGGAGTGTTGCATGTCTGGCACACAGGCGCTACTTCACCTCTTTGGAGGTGCCCATGTATCTGTGGCTAGTGACCACTCAGTGCTATTTGACGGTAGACTGAATTGGTTTGTTTGTTGGTTTGATTTAACGTCCAGTTAACCGTTGCAGGTTCTCACCAGACTTTCTCAAGGTTCTTTTACACCACAACGGTGGTGATCGAATCTATGAAATGAATTTAGGGGAGAAGACTCACTCCTACACATTTACCGAGGTGAGAGTTCTTTTACTTCCCACACCACATAGACATGGCATGAGAAGGATTGGCCTTTGAAATAGCAGTTAATCTACCACTGCTGGGGTGAAGGAGAAAAGTGGCTGCAGTGGGACCCGAATCAACAAAGTCTGACAACCTTGGGATTAAAAGTCCAGTGCTCTTTACCGCTGAGCTAACTCCCCACCCCGGTCGCTTTTGTTATGCTTGCGTGCAAGCATATCCAGTCTGCACCACGAGGAGGCGAGGCAACCAAGAGGGCGAACAGATTGTTAATTGCTGTCCACCCCAGCAGACCAGTAGCTGACTGCGGCGTAAGCAGCCTGACTGTGGGTTGACTCAAGCCTGTCCATACCAGGCTGTTGTTTTACTTCAGGCTGACCGGAGACTGTCTGATTGCAGCCTAAGCAACATGACTGGCCATACCCTGGCTGTAGGACTTTTTTCTAATTTTCTTTCATTCAGGTTAAATAGGATTCGGTACAATCATCACCAATGGACGTTCTTCCTTGGACCGATCCAAAACAACAAGAAAAACATAATAGGTGCAAGTCAAGCACAGGGGGACAAAAATACATGCTATTCATATTTGGCATCTTTTATGCTCCATGATTTCGATCATGTCATATCATGTCATGACATGCGGGTCGTTTGACACTGCAACAAGGGTCTCGTTATCCTTGTTGTGCTTTCAATAAGTTCACATAGATATAAAAAAAAAAATAATAATAAAATAAAAAAAAAAAAAAAAAATAGATATAATTCCTGATGACTATAGGATGATGAATATAGGCTGACATCGGCCTAAGCAACCTCATCGTGGGTTGACTTCATCCTGGCCATACCCCAGCTGCCGATTTACTTTATGCTGACTGTAGGCTGACCACAGCCTAACAGCCTGATGCTGGGTTGACTGAAGACTGGCCATACCCCAGCTGCCGATAGGCTGACTGTAGGCTGTCGGCAGCCTAAGCAGGCTGAGTGTGAGTCGACTGCAGCCCGGCTGTAGGCTGTGTGGCTTCTCACAAATCAATGCCGATAAATGTTGGTTGACTTTAGGCTGACTGTAGGCTGTATGCAGCCTAAGCAGGCTGAGTGTGAGTTGGCTGCAGGCTGGCCATACCTGACTGCTGGTCAATGTTGGTTGACTGTAGGCTGACTGTAGGCTGTCTGTAGGCTGTCTGTAGGCTGACTGCAGCCTAAGTAGCCTGAATGTGGGTTGATGTAGATTGGCCCCCACCTCTGTCTCTAACTTAGAGGTTGGTCAGGTACGATCACAATCTAGACCAAGAGCTTGATACAAATATCTCGAAGCAGAGTATATTTTTGGACATCATGAAATACTATAGAGGAAACCCATGAAAGTTTAGGGTCTGAGCCCGTATCCCATCGAGTTTGAATCACGTAGTAATTCACTAGGCGAAGCCGCGTGAATTGCTATGTGATTCAAATGAGATGGGATCGAGCTCTGACCCTAAACTTGAATGGGTTTCTGAATTTATCTCACCCTTAATATTGACTAATGGGCTAACATTTGTGACATCATCCCCCATTGGATATATTTCCTAGATATCTAATGGGTGTTAGATACGAGTTTCCAATGTTATGTCTATGGAGAAAAAATATCTGGGGTGAGATAAAAACCATGAATACTCATTACAAGACATCATTAGCTTAGATAATTGATAGCAAAGTCTAACTTCCTGGAATCTTCATCAAAATACTCAAAAAAGATCATGGTAACATGAATAAGGGGCTTTGAGAGTACTACAATCTCCAACCACAATAGCCTGTAGTGCGAGATTACAACCATGACAAAAGATCTGCTGAAAGAATGATACACTCTTCCAGCAGGGATTATGCTTCTGGTATTTAGAAGATCAGCTCGGAGAGTGCCAGTCAAGGTGGCGCAGATCGGACTCCACCGGAGTTGACGTCAGTGTGCTCTGGTGGCCAGAGTAGGTTGACGTTTCTCACGAATCAATGGCGGTCAATGTGTACATATTAGCCAATCAGAGCAGTCGTACTTCTCCGTGTGCGGCCGAATTCGCTCCTCCAATCACATGGGCGAGTTCAATCCACTGACTACACAGTCACCTCAAACACTGGGAGGTGCGCGGTCTGAGTGGAGACGTAGTAAGTGTGCCGCCTCCCCACCTACCACCACCACCTCCCACCAACCAGCGCTAAAAGAGACCGCCAAATAAGCATCGATTTGGTCGCAAGGAGCTCCTAGTTATCGACTTCACAGCGGAACCTCCACACCAGTGATTTATACTCGATAATATACACGAGAACCTCACTTAGGCCGATTATAGGCTGACTGTAGGCGGCCTGTAGGCTGACTGTAGTATGACAGTAACCTGATTTTAGGCTGACTTTAGGCTGGCTGTAGGCTGACTAAGTGGACTGTAGGCTGGCTATAGACCGACAGTAACCTGACTGTAGGCTTACTTTAGGCTGACTGTAGGCTTACTGTAGTATGACAGTAACCTGATTTTAGGCTGACTTTAGGCTGGCTGTAGGCTGACTAAGTAGACTGTAGGTTGGCTATAGACTGACAGTAATCTGACTGTAGGCTTACTTTAGGCTGACTGTAGGCTTACTGTAGTATGACAGTAACCTGACTAGGCTTACTTTAGGCTGGCTGTAGGCTGACTAAGTGGACTGTAGGCTGGCTATATTCCGACAGTAACCTGACTGTAGGCTTACTTTAGGCTGACTGTAGGCTTACTGTAGTATGACAGTAACCTGATTTTAGGCTGACTTTAGGCTGACTGTAGGCTGACTAAGTGGACTGTAGGCTGGCTATATTCCGACAGTAACCTGACTGTAGGCTTACTTTAGGCTGACTGTAGGCTTACTGTAGTATGACAGTAACCTGATTTTAGGCTGACTTTAGGCTGACTGTAGGCTGACTAAGTGGACTGTAGGCTGGCTATATTCCGACAGTAACCTGACTGTAGGCTTACTTTAGGCTGACTGTAGGCTTACTGTAGTATGACAGTAACCTGATTTTAGGCTGACTTTAGGCTGGCTGTAGGCTGACTAAGTAGACTGTAGGTTGGCTATAGACTGACAGTAATCTGACTGTAGGCTTACTTTAGGCTGACTGTAGGCTTACTGTAGTATGACAGTAACCTGACTAGGCTTACTTTAGGCTGGCTGTAGGCTGACTAAGTGGACTGTAGGCTGGCTATATTCCGACAGTAACCTGACTGTAGGCTTACTTTAGGCTGACTGTAGGCTTACTGTAGTATGACAGTAACCTGATTTTAGGCTGACTTTAGGCTGACTGTAGGCTGACTAAGTGGACTGTAGGCTGGCTATATTCCGACAGTAACCTGACTGTAGGCTTACTTTAGGCTGACTGTAGGCTTACTGTAGTATGACAGTAACCTGATTTTAGGCTGACTTTAGGCTGACTGTAGGCTGACTAAGTGGACTGTAGGCTGGCTATATTCCGACAGTAACCTGACTGTAGGCTTACTTTAGGCTGACTGTAGGCTGACTGTAACCTTACTATAGAATGACAGGAAGCTGACTTTAGGCTGACTATAGGCTCATTGTAGGCTGACTAACCTGACTGTGGGTTGACTTAACATTGACTGTAGGCTGGCTATAGACCGACAATAATCTGACTGTAGGCGTAGTTTTGGCTAACTAGCCTGACTTTAGGCTGACTGTAAGCTGACAGAAGGCCTACTTTAGGCTCATTGTAGGCTTACTTTAGGCTGACTGTAACCTGAGTGTAATCTCAATGTAGGCTTACTTTAGGCTGACTACAAGCTGACTGTAGGCTGACTGTAACCTGACTGTAATCTCAACGTAGGCTTACTTTAGGCTGACTGTAATCTCAATGTAGGCTGACTTCAGGCTGACTGTAACCTGACTGTAATCTCAATGTAGGCTTACTTTAGGCTGACTGTAACCTGACTGTAGGCTGACTGCTATGTGACTGGAAACTAACCAGCGAGTTGGCCAGAAAGTAGATACCATTTATCTACATCACAGCAGACCCTATAGAGCCATGATTTATACTCAATGATATACAACACCACCAAGGCTGACAACTGTATAAACCAGATAATGGCTCTTGGCTGCTTTCTCAGGACCTTTAGATTCTGCTCAAGCAATTGATATCTTTCTGTAGACGCAGTGAAATGCATCCATTCGTGCTTCAGGATTTAACTCTATATAAAGATCCGTATGTAGGGCCTTCGTTCTGAAGTAAGGGGGGCTAAGATGGGGAGGTGGGGGGGGGGGGGGGGGCTTGAGTCCCTTAAAGGATAAAATCAGCATGAACAAGAAAATTTCGTTCTGAGCAGATTGGTCCGAGTTGGTTCTAAAGTTTGTGTTAAACCCTATTCAAAATCACCAATATTTGTTTGCACATTTCCGTTTTTCTATCACACTAGTAATTAGAAGACACATTAGGCTTTGATTCTGTCAGTCTGTGCATGATATATACCAAATTAAACTGTGAGCATTTCTCATCAAGCCTAGTTTCCATTCACTGAACAACAAAAATCGATCGGTAGTTACTGACTGCAGATCGGTGTCGAATAATCGGTCTAAACCAGTTTATGTTGTATTTTATTATCCATTTTCCTGCAAGTGGGCTACTGCTATTAGTTAATTTCGGTACGCACTATTTTTTCATATGCACTATTTTCCGTATGCGCCGGCTTCTGCAGCCCGGCGTATTCACATCCGTATGCTCCGGGTATGTAAATACACGCTGCCCATGTGCTTTCTATGCACACTATGCATTAGGTGGATAACCATATCAAGAAACGTTAAAAGAATTCATATGATGGTTTCTATGGCGTGAGTTGTCTTCGCGGAATGATTTCACGAAGCGGAGCTGAGTGACATCTGTAGCAGAAGACAATGAACACCATGTAAACAATTATATGAAATTGAGTGATGTTTAGATTTTATCCTACCCCATCACATGTTTTTAACTTCATATGTCACAGCATGCCATATAGATATTATATGACACAACCGTGACATACAGTCACACCTTGTTCAGTCTATGGAGATTTATATGAGGGGTAGGATAATTAGTAGAAACTGAATGAGTGTTAGTAGCGTTAGTGTTTAATGCACAACTAGCAAGTTGCGTATTACTGCGCGAGGCGTTAGCCGAGCGTAGTGAGAAGCAGACCTGACCGGAGTACGATAAACACTAACGCTACTAACTCTTGTTCAGTTCAGTATTTATTCTAACCCGTCTCCAATAATTCATTTGTTACCCTCGTGCAATAAATTAACTTTACTGCATGCTCGCCCGAATACGGTCAGCCAATGGCATTTTTTTTTATCAGGGGTAGGATAAATACACAATATTGACTGGTTTCAGATACAAGCGGCCGTATGCTCCGAGGAGTTGACGTGTAGTAATATCCGAGTGTATGTGAGGATATTGCGTCGAGTCAACTCCGAGGAGCATACAAACGCTTTTATCTGAAGCCAGTCTATATTGTATTTATTATCCATCTTTTCTAGACAAGTGACATGTCGATATCAGTTCGTTTTAGTTAAGCACTATTTTTCCATACGGATTATTTTCCGTATGCGCCACCCAGAGCATACAACATATATCCGTATGCGCCGAGTATGTCCAAACACACTCCCTATGTATTTTCTATGGACACTTTGTATTAGATGGATAATAAATCGAAGTTTTCACTGCAATTATTATTATATACCTATGTCCGAATGTCTATGAAATACTGCCCGCTGCTAGGGGCGCAGTAATGATAATGTTCGTGCCCGCTGTGACTGCGACTTTGTATGTCCTTAAAATGACGTTTTTTCACCAATTAAAGGTATATAATAATAAGCAAACGTCCTCACTGTAGACGAAATGGTTCTCGTTCTCGGCCAGTCTTCATTTTCATACTGCCTTCCGCCTATGGCGTCAGGCAGTATGAAATCGACGAGTGACATCGAACAGAAACCGTTTCGTCCACAGTAAGGACGTTTCCTAATATAGCAACACACGAAATACTCCATTCAAGTAAAGCACTCAGCTGATTCTTTTCCCTAATCTCCCTCCGTTTATCAAACCAAAAAAAACAGCATCAGAAGGAAAGTGAAACTCCCGGGACTACTTTCCTTACATTCCTCCAGTTGTATGTGGCGTGCCTGTATGTCAGACGTAACCCATGCACCATGACATGCAAACACACAGAGACATATGTTGAGATAACCGTCTCGGTCACTGAAGTGGGTGCGTGTGGTGTACCATCTCCTCGCCCAGAGGGAGGTGAACTTACGTTTCACAAGGAGCATTGCAGGGTTTGTCTTTTTTGCTGATCACGCAAAGTTGAAACTGGTATTATGACTGCTTTTGTGTACGATTGGATGTAATTATATGGAACGTCCTGACCATGCTGTACAAGTCACAGAACGAGATGCTAATTTATGGTTTGTACGGACCGAGGCGTTTACGCCGAGTTCCGTACAAACCATAAATTATCATCGAGTTCTGTGACTTGTACAAGCATGGTTGGACGTTATATATTTACTATATACCAGAAATTTAATTTTTTTTTTTTTTTATTAACAACCAAAATTGTAATAAATGTGTATGACAAGGTGGTCCGTATTTTAGTGTACGGACCACTGGTCCGTACAGTATTTTTACGTCATATGCCGAAACGGTGCGTATTTACAGTATATACAGCATGGGTATATAGTAATCTCCGAGTTTGTTTCTTTGTTTAACGCCCAATATGTTCTATTAGTCTTATTTGGGTTTCATGGTGATTGAATCTATGAGATGAATTTAGGTAGAAATCTCTCTCATAGCAGTAAGTCTACCACTGCCGGGGATGAAGGAGAAAGGTGGCTGTACACCACATCACATAGACATGGTATGAGAAGGACTGGCCTTTGATATAGCAGTAAATCTACCACTGTTGGGGATGAAGGAGAAAGGTGGCTGTACACCACACCACATAGACATGGTAGGAGAAGGACTGGCCTTTGATATAGCATTAAGTCTACCACTGCTGGAGGTGAAGGAGAAAGGTGGCTGTACACCACATCACATAGACATGGTATGAGAAGGACTGGCCTTTGATATAGCAATAGATCTACTACTACTGGGGTCGCAGGAGAAAAGTAGCTGCAGTGAGACTCAAACCCATAATGTCCTACAACCTTGGGGTGAGAAGTCCAGTACCTTTACCACTGGGCTAACTCCCCACCCCAAAATCTCAGAGTAGATGACTTGTAGTAACATCCAAGGGATAGCAAGGATATTTCATCATCAACTAAGAGTAGATTTCAGCCACTCGTACACAAAATCAGTCGTTACTTTGTTTGTTTCTTTACTTGAACGTCCAATTTGTTCAATTAGACTTACCTTCACGATTAATAACAAGTGTATTGTAATACAAAGTTTATCACAAGACATATGTACTTCCATATGTACTTCGTAATAAGTGGATAATAATATCAAGAGACATCACAAGTTTGAGTCTGAGTTTCTGTTGGCTCCGTAATGTCACTCGTCTTCGACTCGTGAAATCATGGACCCAACAAAATGCGTGGCATAAATAAGCTCAAACTCAAACGAGTGGCGTCTAGATTTTATCCTACCCCGTTTCCATATTTTTTCAGTATCAGAAAGTAGTGGCATAAACAACACTTTATGTCACACCCATTAAATAAACAAATCCCATGTTAAGCCTATGGCGTTTTTTATTAGGGGTGGGATAAATTCCTTTATTGTGTTGCCTACAAATAGTGTTCTTGTTGTGGTTACTTTTTTTGCTGTTGCTGTTTTTGTTGTTGTCATAGACGAGGCTCCTATCAGGGAGGGATGTCAGTTGGGGTCATAAAAAAGGAAACATTTTCATTTGCAATTTACTACCTCAGAGAGACCGAGAAAACATGGAAAACATCGTAATTGGCCGTGGAATGGGGCTGGAGTGTATTATGAGGAGGTTTAAACCACTGTTCAATGGTGTGAATGAGGCCCAATTTATCATCTCTTTATTTCATATAAGAAAAAACTATTTTTATGAACTGGAAATGAAAAAAAGGATTTCTTAAAAAGAAAAGAAAAAAAGACTACCATACATAAGGAGCAAAGTTGAACTTTGAGGGTAGGTAAAGAAGATATGTTCCCATATCGAGTAGAACTCCACCTATCGATGGATTTATCACGTGAAAGAACGTGAGGTCACGTGACGTCACGCATGTCGTCAGTGACGTGACTATATTTAGCTGTGTGTGTTTGCCGTTGTGGGGGAGGAGCTTATAAAACAGTATCTATCTACATCATGTACAATATTCCCATCATCAAAGGAACATTGTTTGCGAGGCATATTCTTATTCATTACATACCTATGGCCGAACGTTTATGATATACTACCCGCTACTAGGGGTACAGTATAAATAATGTTCGGGCGCACTGCGCCCGTAGTGAATATTCGGGCGCACTGTGCCAAAGTGAATGCATCAAGTTAGTACCTACATTAAATAAGTGTATAAAATTACGGGTTTTTTCATGTTTAGGTATGTAATAATAAGAAAACGTAGTAACTGAGCCTGTAGGGATGCCATTCTCGGCCTTTTGATGCCATAAATACGTCACTCCGCCTACGGCGTTGGGACATATCTATGGCATCAAAAGACCTTGAACGGTCATCCCTTCGGGCTCAGTAACCACGTTTTCTCTTAATACCTTTACACGGACAGTCTATAGTTACCTACCGCCGCTACAGCTTTATACAAAAGCTGACGTTTTATACCTCTGCTGATGTTTTCAGACCACAGTTGAGCACGTGACGCTGTCCAGACCAATCAGATCGAAGCTTAGATACGTGAAGAAACCATACAAGTAAGAATAGTAGCAGGCTCGAACAGAGGTAGAAAATATTTAAATTTAAGAGACCCAAAAAGAGATAAATTACCCAAATAGATAAGTAGCATGCTTATACCCAAAAAATATGTCGCATGTTCGAAGAGAGATAGAAAGTATTTACATATATGAAACCGAAAAATAATAATGAAAAATGGTAGCCTGATCTAAAAGAGATAGGAGGTATTTAGATATATGAGAACCCAAAAGAAAGAAAATTACCCCAGAAATATGTAGCATGCTCGAAGAGAGGTAGAAAGTATTAACATATAAGAAACCAAAAAAATAATTTAAAAAAAATGGTAGCCTGATCTAACAGAGATAGGAGGTATTTAGATATAAGATAACCAAAAAGAGAAAAATGACCCTAGAAATATGTAGCATGCTCGAAGAGAGATAGAAAGTATTTACATATAAGAAAAAAAAAAATTGGTAGCCTAATGTAATAGAGTTGGAAGGTACTGTGTATTTAGATATGAGAGAACAGAAAAGAGAAAAATGACCCCAGAAATATGTAGCATGCTCGAAGAGAGGTGGAAAGTATTTACATATAAGTAAAAAAAAAGATTGGTAGCCTAATCTAACAGAGGAAGAAGGTATTTAGATATAAGAGACCAGAAAAGAGAAAAATTACCCCAGAAATCTGTAGCATGCTCGAATGGAGGTAGAAAGTATTTACATGTAAGAAAAAATAAAAAAAGGTAGCCTGATCTAACAGAGGTGGAAGGTATTTACATACCATAACAAAAAAAAGAAAGGTGTGATCAATACGAGATTATTTTTACCGGGGGTCTGAGAGGCCAGTGTGCAGCCTCGGTAATTAAACGAGAGGCAAGGCAGATACCAACCCCCCTCTCCCCCACCCCCAGAGTAAGGGCGGGTGGTGGTGCCAGTGGTGCAGCCAGTGGTATCGGTGGTGGTGGTGGTGGGGTGGCGGTGGGAGGGAGCGGTGGCACTGGGTCTATTCTGCTCACAGAGCAGCTCGCTCGGGCTGAATACAACCCACTGAGCAGATCAATCTGCTCGCTGCGAACCGCACTCCTTGGTACGAAGGACCGGTCTGTGGGGGAGAGAGTGGCGGGGCGGGTATGAACAAAACCCTGTATTATCGGGCCCACCAAGAAATCTAGTATTCTTCGCTGATATGAGGTCTAGTATATGGTGTGAACAGAATTTAGTATCACTGCCCAACAAATAAAGGGTGTGAAATGAATATATATTCATTCCTTACTGAATATACATTCATTCCTTATACGGGGCGGGTCCGAACAAAACCCTGTATTATCGGACCCCCCAAGAAATCTAGTATTCTTCGCTGATATGAGGTCTAGTATATGGTGTGAACAGAATTTAGTATCACTGCCCAACAAATAAAGGGTGCGAAATGAATATATATTCATTCCTTACTGAATATACATTCATTCCTATACGGGGCGGGTACGAACAAAACCCTGTATTATCGGGCCCCACCAAGACATATAGTATTCTTCTCTGATATGAGGTCTAGTATATGGTGTGAACAGAATTTAGTATCACTGCCCAACAAATAAAGGGTGCGAAATGAATATATATTCATTCCTTACTGAATATACATTCATTCCTATACGGGGCGGGTACGAACAAAACCCTGTATTATCGGGCCCCACCAAGACATATAGTATTCTTCGCTGATATGAGGTCTAGTATTAGGTGTGAACAGAATTTAGTATCACTGCCCAACAAATAAAGGGTGTGAAATGAATATATATTCATTCCTTACTGAATCTACATTCATTCCTTATATGGGGCGGGTACGAACAAAACCCTGTATCATCGGGGCTGCCAAGAAATCTAGTATTCTTCGCTGATATGATGTCTAGTATAAGGTATGAACAGAATTTAGTATCACTGCCCAACAAATAAAGGGTACGAAATGAATATATATTCATTCCTTACTGAATATACATTCATTCCTATACGGGGTGGGTACGAACAAAACCTGTATTATCTGGTCCCACCAAGAAATCTAGTATTCTTCTCTGATATAATGTCTAGTATAAGGTGTGAAGAGAATTAAGTATCACTGCCCAAGAAATAAAGGGTGCGAAATGAATACATATTTATTCCTTATACGAACAAAACCCTGTATTATTGGGGCCGCCAAGAAATCTAGTATTCTTCGCTGATATGATGTCTAGTATAAGGTGTGAAGAGAATTTAGTATGACTGCCCTGCCAATAAAGGGGACAAACTGAATATATATTAATTCTTATTAGTGGCAGGTATGAACAAAGTTCTGTATTCTGTAATAATGTCATCTCATATAAGGTGCAAGAAGAATTTTGTCCAATAAAGGGGACGGATTGAATATATATTCGTTCCCTATGTGATATAATTTGTTTAAATTATAATTGGTGCAACCTAACATTAAATATCCATCCTTTACATTGAAAATGTATGGGACCCCAGTAAACCACTACCCATCGTGTCTATGATGACAGAAACCACAACCATGAATTACGATCTCAAAGCCATTGATTACAGGAAAATGGTACCTTAGTGGTGACGACCAAAAAAGTAGTCCCTAATGATATACCCTGTATTATTATATACCTGTGAGCGAATGTCTATGAAATACTGCCCGCTGCTAGGGGTGCAGTAATAATAATGTTCGTGCCCGCTGTGAGTGTGACTTAATGAGTCATCAAAATGTAGTTTTTTCATCGATTTAAGGTATATAATAAGCAAACGTCCTCACTGTGGGCGAAACATTTCTCGTTCTCGGTCAGTCTTTGATTTTATACTGCCTTCCGCCTATGGCGTCAGGCAGTATGAAATCAAAGACTGACCTCGAACAGGAACCGTTTGGTCCACAGTAAGGACGTTTCCTAATATTACAGTGCTCAATTCCTGGGTTTAATTCATTCGAGAAGATGGATAATAAACACAACAAACTATGGGTTTGTAGACAGGCGGCTCTGTAAAACATTCAAGGTTGACTTCGTAATACACTCACTAACGTTCGTGTATGACTACGCGTCAACCCCCTGTGGTTTACGGCCGCCTGTCCACAAAACCATCGATTATTGTCTATAGACTTATTATATAAAACTTACTGAGCCAAAACTACGCTCCCTATGTACATAGATTGCCATTTCCAAGAACGGTCACACAACATGACAGATGGTGTATTCATACACGCATGCACAAGTCATGGAACAGTCATGAAATCTAGCTGCAAGTACGGTTGAGACTGGTATGAAAAAAGGGATAGTGGATGACCGAGACGATCTGTATGCGAATCATATTCAATAAAAAAAATATTAAAAAAGTAACGAGACTCCGTATTAGGTGGATAATATATACACAACTTTACCATGATTTCGATCTGAGTGGCCGTATTCTCCGCGTAGTTGACGCGTAGTAAAACTCCGAGTGATAGCGAGGAGTATTACGTAGTGTCAACTACAAGGAGAATACGGCCATACAGATCAAAATCATGGTAATGTTTTATTTATTACGCGCCTTTCGAGTAATTATTAGGAAAAAAATCTTGTAAATTTGATGCAAGCGCCATGCATTGTTTATATATATTAATTTCTATAATGCCCGTCAGGTGGCTGAAAAAGCCGTATTCTCCTAGGAGATTCCGGAGGTCCGTATTCTACTCAGTAGCGATCTGTAAGCTTCATAGGCTTAGTATGAAGACTCCGTATTCGGTGGGTAAAAAAAGGTTTTAAATACAATGTTTATAAATGAGATTGTACCAGGTTTCATGCAGTTGACAACTAGCACTCAGATGGACTGTCATGGGGTCACATGTACGATGAATGGTCCTACCTACAAAAAGGATTTGTTAACATTTATAAAAAATAGATTATGACAGCAGAAAATAGTGGTAGTCCCCCCAACTACAGTGGCGCTATCTTACAATTCCTGGCGGATGAGGGTGGAACTAGCAATCACTCTGTGCCCCATAGAGACACGATTTTCCCGGAAATGACGTCACATGAAGTGTGGATAACAGGGATGGGGTCAGAAGAAATTCCTACATAGGGACTGAGGCCAGTCTATGTATCATCTAAAATCTAATAATTCTCTCATGACACATTTTAAGCCAATCAGATGTCAGTATCTTAGTTTGCCCTTGTCCGTGGGAACATTTCCTACAGGAATCCTACCATCCTACAGCACTAGGTTGGAACAATGAGATCCATAGGGCCTCTGACTGAGTGTGCTGGGGCTAGCTGAATCCAGAATTTTGAATGATTACAAAACATGTTTATATAAGATTTAGATTCTTCGGGAGCCTGGAGTCAATATTGTTCTCAAGATATATAAAATTTCTTTAAATTTTCATCTCTTTTAGACTTAAATGAAAATCCTACATGTAGGCAAAATCCTACAAACTGGCATCCCTGGGATAAGGGTGGAAGACTCGGCTAGATGATCTTACCCCAATCGAAATTTAAAAAAAAAAAAAATTCCAACGGAGACTGGAAACGGCCAGACCAACGTAAAAAACATTACAACACACAAGGTTGTCAGTGGGGGTAAGAAAAAAACATTGAAATATTTTCTTTTGCAATACAGAATTTATGCATTACATGTGCATTACAGTAGGAATCAAGGGAAAGCTCAAGTTTTTACATGGGTCAGTGGTGAGGTTCAGCAGGGGATTCTGGGCTGTGGCTGAATTGGGCTATTTAGCAGTTGGTATATCAATATTACACCAGGAATCATTTTGTTGTTCTGAAAATGAAAACATTGAATTCAATGGAAATGCATCTCTCTGAGGTCCACAATATCAATAACACAGACAAATACTCACAGCACAACACGACCACATATTTATAAACCAGGCCCCAGACGCCCACTGTGTGCGCATCAACTGTTTACCAACCCTAATCGGCAGGGTAGAGGCATATCGGACAATTTGGCGTGCAAATTGAAACCCATGTCATTCTTTTCTGAAAATTCAATATGATGACCTCTAAGTATTGTAGAGCACTTTTGATTTAAAGATCAATATTATGATCATTTTATATTAGAATATATAGAGATTCTAAGAAGTTGTTTTTCACCTAGTAAAACCAAAAACCATAGGTCACCGTCCTTGTTTTTTGAAAGAATTGAAGAAAGCCATATTTCTCAGTACATTTCCTATATAAATGAAGCTAATGAAAAAGGGCCTATTTTACCGATTGGATTATATCAAACTAGACAAAAGTTAAATTTTTCTCTTTTGAGTTTGGAATATACCAGAAATCATCAATGTCAATGGATGAATGGGGATATTTAACAAATCACCAGGTGGCGCCACCGTAAATTGTAGGATATGCCTTTAAATTAATCCCTGACAGAGGAACAGATCAGTTAGCCCTGTTCAGTGTGGAGAATGCCTCCAGTGCCCCGCTTCCTCAATATAGGTTTTTTTATAGGTTTCGAAAATTAAAATATAGGTTTTTACAGGTTTTTCAAGGTCCAAAATATAGGCTTTATATGGTTTTAGGGTTAACATATTCAGCATAATAAGAGTCAAAATATAGTCAATCCCTTATTTTCAGTTCTTGATTTCTAAAAAAATGTACATAGCACTAGATTGCAGGTAGTCAGGATGTCTGGCTCATCACATTATACCCAGCAAGTATGTATATGTGTGTTGAGTTTCCAACAGGCAAGCCAGCCTGGCAAGAAGTCACACCAACTGTTGATTCGACTCGTTTGAATGCTACGTAAAATTCACTCGGCTGTCGCCTCGTTAATATCACTCCGCATCAAACTCATAGAGAACAACGACTTTGACCAAAACTTATTGGTTTCTTCTTTAGCCTGTACTGCTTGGAGAGTGTATCATTCGTACTCTCGAACCGAATTTAGCATTTTGTTATTCCTTTCCTATATATCAAAAAGATATATAATGAACATAAAATTCGGTTTCATTAAGGTGTACATAATAATACGAAAACTACCCATATTACTGGGTCCTAATGGGTCAATTGCATTGCCGATGCAACTGCCGATGCAACTGCCGGGTCAAATTGTTGATCAGTTAGGCCACTCAAAAAAAAAACCTTGTTTCTCATCACCAAGCCATGAAAAATATGATGAGGGCGCTTTTTTTTTTTTTTTTTTTGCTATATTAAAGATGGCTTTTGAAGTGCCATAAAATGGGCTTCAGACATACAGTAAAACCCCGCAGAAGCGGACACCCTCCGATCCGGGCTAAAGTGGCCGCTTACACAGGGTGTCTGCTTACAAAGGGTTCCCAGATCTTTATTGGCTATACATTTAATGTATCCTTGACATCAGGAGCTTTAATCTGATACTAAATACACATACCTTTCACAATTTCTATCAAGGTTCACCTATTTTAAAAAAAAAAAAAAAAAATCTTCTAAAATCGTTTTTTTCTGATGCGCGCGGTGAAGAGAAACAAGTTTGTTTTTCTGAGTGGCCTTATTCCTCTGCTTTTGGTATTGAGATACATTTGCTCGACAATTTCCCTGCATATCATTGATCCCACCCGCTGGTATTCTTGCCCATAAAGACCCGGCTGAGATGTATCCCGCACTCTCAGGGCGCAGGTGTCCAGGGTGCCTGATGGCTCTTTTTGTCATTCGTCACAGGGATTTTAAAAGGAGAAGACCCCCGTGTGGTGGTGTGGGATCGTGTGGTGGTGTGGGGTCGTGTGGTGGTGTGGGGTCGTGTGGTGGTGTGGGATCGTGTGTCGGCGTGGAGAGGCCGCCTCTGTGACATGTCGGCGTTCTGAGGGGCAATCACTGCACAGTGGGTCCTCTCTCTCCATCTGATTCATTCTTCCTCTCTCTGTGTCTCTACCTCTCTCTGTCTGTCTCTCTATCTGTCTGTCTCTCAGTCTCTGTGTATGTATCTCTGTGTGTGTGTCTCTCTCTCTGTCTCTGTCTGTCTCTCTCTCTCTCTCTGTCTCTCTCTCTCCCTCTCTCTCTCCCTCTCTCTCTCCCCTCTCTTTCTGTTTCTGTGTGTCAGCGTGGAGGGGCCCGCCTCTGTGACATGTCGGCGTTCTGAGGGGCAATCACTGCACAGTGGGTCCTCTCTCTCCATCTCTCCCTCCCTTTCACACTCTCTCACTCTGATTCATTCTTCCTCTCTCTGCCTTTCTTTCTGTCTGTCTGTCTCTCTCCGTCTGTCTGTCTGTCTCTCTCTCTGTCTGTCTGTCTCTCTCTCTGTCTCTCTGTCTCTCTCTCTCTATCTCCTTCTCCCTTTCTCTCTCCCCTCTCTTTCTGTCTGTCTGTCTGTCTGTCTCTCTGTCTGTCTGTCTGTCTCTCTGTCTGTCTCTCTCTCTGTCTCTCTCCCCTTCTCCCTTTCGCTCTCCCCTCTCTTTCTGTCTGTCTGTCTGTCTCTCTCTCTCTCTCTCTGTCTCTCTGTCTGCCTATCTCTCTCTCTGTCTCTCTCTGTCTCTGTCTCTCTCCCTCTCTCTCTGTCTCTCTCCCTCTCTCTCTGTCTCTCCCCCTCTCTTTCTGTCTGTCCCCTCTCTGTCTCCTTCTTGCCCTGTCTATGTCTGTCGGTTCCCCATTCTCTCTCCCTCTATTTCTGACTGTCCCCTCTCTGTCTCATTCTCGCTCTGTCTTTGCCTGTCTGTTCCTCATTCACTCTCTGACTCTCTCCCTTCATAGCTTACTGTGTCTTTCCCTCTGTCTATCATTATCTTTGGGTTGTTTAATGTTTTGATTGCTACTATTTATCGATGTCATTTTTCATGTACAACATCGTTCTGCATATTTCATTGTAAATATCATCCATGCCAATGTTTGTATCTACTATTGCTTGAAAGAGCGACCTGTCGATGGCAATAAAAGCTTATTAGAAAATATATAAAAATGTCCAATATGTTCTATTAGACTTTTATCACTATTACCTGTAGGCGAGGGATTTTCCTTTATTTCTGAATCCCCCCTCCATCTCTATATTTCTCTCGCTACTTAATGTTCCTCTCTCTCTCCCTCGCTCTCTACCTCCCCTTCTTTCTTGCCCCTCTCTCTGTCTCCCCTCTCACTCTCTGCTTCCTTTTCTTCCCCCCTCTTTGTTTGTCTCTCTCTGTCTCTCTCTCTCTCTGTCTCTCTGTGTGTGTCTCTCTCTCTGTCTCTCTGTGTGTCTCTCTCTGTCTCTCTGTGTGTCTCTCTCTGTCTCTCTCTCTCTGTCTCTGTCTCTGTCTCTGTGTGTGTGTGTCTCTGTGTGTGTCTCTCTCTGTCTCTCTCTCTCTCTCTCTCGCTCTCTCCCCTTCTTTCTTTCTCTCCTCTCTCTGCCTTCCCCCTCTGTGCCCCTTTACCTCCCCTCCATGCTTTCTCCCTTTCTCTCTACTTCCCATTCCCCCTCTCTCACTCCTTCCTCTTCTTTTCTTCTCCCTCTCCCTCTGTTTCCCCTTCCTTCTCCCTCGCTCACTTTCTCTACATATATACACCAACATACACACCCACAACTCACCTACACCCAAATAACATACACACCCATGAGAACCGGTGACAGTATGTCAGTGTCTCTAACACCACACAATGACATCATTACAACAATCCCGTGAAAGATACGGTGAGAAAGTGATTAAATTCTGAATCCCTGCATGCTGGATAGAGCAGTAATCTCTCCAGCCATGAGGAGAGGATCTCCAAAGGGAATAACAAACGATGGGCGGGTCTGAATTAGCTGTAATGTAGATGGCGTGTGTTTTATGGTGATCGCGAAAACAGAAAGAAGGCATTAATTAGAGACTGGAGTGTGTTGAGGATGAGCCGTTTCATAATGAGCTACATTCCCAGGATATTATTCTGTGATTCTCACCGATCATCTGGTTGAAAGGAATCGCTGACAATCTTTTAGTAACTAATTTCAGATACCAATGCCTGCATTTCCTGAGGATGTTGTGCTAAGTAATATCCGAGCGAATGCCAGGATATTGCATAGGGTCAACTTTGGGGATAATATGACCACAAGTATCCAAAACCATTTAATATGGTATTCATGATTGAACATTGCAAAGTTATCAAACAAAAGACGAAATGACCGCTAATCTTCTGATGGACTATTCTATACATAAGGGACTTCTTCCCGTAATCTCTGCATTTCCCCTTCATTTGTTGAGGATGAGCCGTTTCATAATGAGCTACTAAGAAAGAAACTGATGAGTGTTTGGTCTGTGTCCTCGTTCGCCATCGAGTTTAGAGTGCGCAGTTATATGAACGAGGTGATAGCCGAGTGAATATTCTGAAGCACTCCAAACGAGATGGTGAATGGGGACTCAGACCAAGCACAATATGTTTCTGATTTTATCTTAGCCTGGAAATATTCATCTCTTTATCACCCGTTGAGAACGAGTTACCGTTCTCGCAAGCTTGTTGAGAACGAGTTCGTAATGCTAAGCCTATGGACGTATATTCCAGGCTAAGATAAATTCCCGAGAAAGCCCATAAGACATAGATATTAATCTGCGATTCTCACCGATCATCTGGTTGAAAGGAATCGCTGACAATCTCTTTAGAAATTAATTTCAGATACTAATGGCCTTATTTTCCGAGGATGTCGTGCTTAGTAATATCCGAGTGAATGCGAGGATATTGCATAGCGTCAACTCCGAGGATAATAAGATCAAAAGTATCCGAAACCACTTAATATTTAATTATCCACCTAATACAAAGTGTCCATAGAAAAGACTTAGGGAGTGTGTATGGACATACCCGCAGTATACAGATATGTTGTATACTACGAGTTGCAAAAGCCGGCGCATACGGAATAAGATAGTGCATATGAAAAAAATAGTGCGCACCTAAATTACCTAATATCAGTACCCCACTTGTCAGAAAAAGGTGGATAATAAATACAATATAGACTGGCTTCAGATAAAAGCGGTCGTTTGCTCCTCGGAGTTGACTCTGCGCAATAGCATCGCACATGCTCGGATATTATTATATACCTGTGTCCGAATGTCTATGAAATACTGCCCGCTGCTAGGGTTGCAGTGATAATAAAGTTCGTGCCCGCTGTGAAAGTGACTTAATAATTCATCAAAATGGTGTTTTTTCATCAATTCATCAATCGCCATCTTACAATTTCCTGGCGGATGATAGCGGAACTAGCAATCACTCTGTGCCCTATAGGGGACAGAGCAACTATGAGTTCATGAAGCAGTCACTAGGTGGTCAGGGACAGATCTATATTCTGGCTCTTTGTTCTTACGAAATTCAACTGCCTTTCAATGTTTTACCATGGTTCCCTTGACTCTCTACTCCGATCCCAGAGCAGGATGACATGATGATTAAACCCAGGACATGATATTTTTCACATGGAACACTTTATATAGATATGTGAGCAAGGCTTGAGGTTTGACACTTCCCAATTATCACTCACTTCTTTTGCACCACCTCTAGTGAAGAACACCTACTTTTGCACCTCCATTAGTGAAGAACACCTACTTTTTCACCTCCATTAGTGAGGAACACCTTTTCGGGGGGCGTCATGGCAGCCCCCATGGATCATAGGCTATATGCCATATAGTTTAGTAGGCAGACTTCGAAATGTCACTGAATGTCACTGATCCGACAAGTTCTGGTAGGCGCTGAACTGTAATGCCACAGCATGTGTAATGATGCCATCCAGAGGCGACGACACAAAATCACCACTGACCTACAAATCACTGAACACTTCATCTCTAACCCAATTAAATTAAACATCTATGCTGAATTTAACCTAAAATGACACCTAAATAATTTAAAAAAAAAAAAAATCGTTTTAACTATAAAGTTCTCATTTGGGATTAATTTTATGGCGCGATACATCACTTAATCCTGCCATGCGTGTAATGTCTGCAAAATTTCAAAATTTATCGCTTCATGAGGGAAAGGCGAGGGGAAAAAATGCGGACCCTTGAGAAGATTTCTCGATTTATTGGCCAGCGGGTTGACAACTGTGATCTCGACAAGCACTTCAATGAAAAAATTCTAATTAAAGGCGCCATTTAAGAAAAGGGCATTCCTGTTCCGTGCTTCAGGCAAATTGATTTTTATCAAGAGCAATTGGAATCTTTCTGTACCAAACAGGAGTGGGTGTGTATTTTGATAAAGACACTCGCTTTGTTTGTTTGTTTGTTTGTTTGTTTGTTTGTTTGTTTGTTTAACGTCACAGGGGACTATTTCAAGTTCCAGCTTTTATCACTGGTTTTACACCAGAGGGGTGGTGATAGAATCTATGAGATGGATTCAGGTAGAAATCTCTACACATTTACCGAGGTGAGATATTTGATTGGTTAGTTTGATTTAATGTCCAGTTAACCATTGCAGGTTCTCACCAGACTTTCTCAAGGTTCTTTTACACCACAAGGGTGGTGATCGAATCTATGTAATGAATTTAGGTAGAAATCTCATCCCTACACATTTACCGAGGTGAGAGTTCTTTTACTTCCCACACCACATAGACATGGTATGAGAAGGACTGGCCTTTTACAGGTCCAAGCCACATCTTCATTGACATCTGACAGTGGACAGGGTCAAATCACTCTCCCAGCACCATGTCTGTCACAGAGTAGACACTCTCCCAGCACCATGTCTGTCATAGTGCAGCCACTCTCCCAGCACCATGTCTGTCACAGTGCAGACACTCTCCAAACACCATGTCTGTCACAGTGCCGACACTCTCCAAACATCATGTCTGTCACAGTGCAGACACTCTCCCAGCACCATGTCTGTCACAGTGCAGCAACTCTCCCAGCACCATGTCTGTCACAGTGAAGCAACTCTCCCAGCACCATGTCTGTCACAGTGCAGCAACTCTCCCAGCATTGTCTTTTACAGTGTAGACAATCTCCCAACACTGTCTTTGTCACGGTGCAGCCACTCTTCCAGCACTATTTATGCCACAGTGCAGACACTCTCCAAACACCACGTCTATCACAGAGCAGACACTCTCCCAGCATCATGTCTGTCATAGTGCACACAAATCCCCCAGCATCATGTCTGTCATAGTGCACACAAATCCCCCAGTATCATGTCTGTCATAGTGCACACAAATCTCCCAGCACAATGTCTGTTATAGTTCAGACAGACCCCAGACACTCTCCCAGCACAGTGCCAGGAAATAGAGATGAGGCAGAAAGACAAGTAAAACGTGGCCAATCCGACATCTGAGCAGATGCCTTGTTCACAACCACAGTAAGAGGAGTGTGGGGTCTGTGTGGGGAGACAGTCTCTTAATTAACAGTGCGGTGCCCAATCTGTTATACATCATTAATGTTTCCTCTGACACCAGACGGAAGGAGTCTTTCTGAAAAAAAAACACGGGATTCTTTCTGATAAGCAGCGCTGGAGGAAATTAGGTGTGCTTTGAATTTGTTTGTCTGTGGTTTAACATCTCAGGAGAACCTCAGGGAATATAGGCACCATCAAAGATCTAAGCTTTTCACTTTGGTAGACTTGTTTCAGCCAATTCTTTTCACTGTTTTCCATAATGATTGTTATCTACCAATGAGATTCCACTGCCAACTGCGACCTGCCAAACACTACAACCACTGCTTGCCACCCACTACTACCACTGCCTGCCACCCATTACTGTTTGTTTGTTTGTTTGGTTTGATTTTACGTCCAGTCAACCATTATAGGTCCTTTCCAGACTTTCTCAAGGTTCTTTTACACCACTAGGGTGGTGATCGAATCTATGTGATGAATTCAGGTAGAAATCTCACCCATACACATTTACGAGGTGAGAGTTATTATACTTCCCACACCACATAGACATGGTATGAGAAGGATGGCCTTTGTTATAGCAGTAAATCTACCACTACTGGGGGTGGGACTCGAACCCACAAAGTCTTATAAACTTGGGATTACAAGTCCTGTGCTCTAACCACTGAGCTAACTCCCCACCCCTAACACCCATTACTGCCGCTGCCTGCCACCCATTACTACAACCATCACTGATTGTTACCCGCTACCACAACTGCCTGTCACCCACTAATACCACTGCCTGCCACCCTCTACTACCACTGTCTGTAACCCATTTATAGGGGACAGAGCCATTGTTAGTTCATGAAACAGTCACTAGGAGGTCGGAGGACAAAACCAGTATTCTGGCTCTTTGTTCTTACGAAATTCAGCTGCCTTTCAATGTTTTACCAAGGTTCCTTCGACTCTCTACACCGATCCTAGAGCATGAAGATATAATGCTAAAACCCAGGACATGATGTTTTTCACATGAAACACTTTATTTACAGATGTGAGTGAGGCAAGAAAAGTGACATTTCCCAATTATCACTCACTTCTTTTGCACCTCCATTAGTGAAAAACAGCTACTTTTTCACCTCCTTTAGTGAAGAACACCTACTCGGGGGGCGTCATGGCGGCGCCTATGGATCATAGGCGATATGCCGTATACAACTGCTTGCCACCACAACCACCTCTACCTGCCACCACTGCTCACCGCTAATACTGGCCTTTGCCACCACCTACCACCGCACCACCACCAACCATCACTACAACCACCATTTACATCTCAGGGATGTCAGTTGGGGTCAGAAATATTTCCCTGGCAATACAGGGTTAGAAATCAGATTTATATATACACCCAAAAGACCTAAAATATAGTAGATACAAATAACATTTCCACTCCGGAACATGGGTTTGGAGGCAGGTTAATTGGGGAATTTATGAGTCATGGTTGATTTGAGTATTTTTCAACTGTTATGTTCATTTAACACAAGAAAAAAGGATATCTTATTCCAAAAATGAAAACACGGAATTCTACGGAAACAAGGAAAACTGACATCCCTGCATCATCGGCAGAACTGACAAGATTCAGAAGTGGATCCATGTTAATGAAAAAAAAATATTAAAAAAACCGACTGATTACCAACAAAAATGCCCGCGATGCACTGCCCAACCAACCACCAGATGGTTTGTTTGTTTGTTTGTGGTTCAACGCCCCAGGGAGCCCTGAGGGTATATAGGGAGCATCAAAGATATAAACTTTTCTTTTCGATGAAATTCTTTTCAATGTATTCAAATATTCTATTGAAAAAATCAAAGAGATTTGTCTCTGTCAAAAAAACTGATTATAACTTTTTTTTGGAATAGTCTCAAACAAGCCAGAACCGTCCTTAGTAGAAAGCAAACGCCGAGTGTAGTGAGTAGCAGACCTGACCAGAGTGGTATAAACATTGACAAGGCTAACTCGAGTTCGGTTTCGTATTTATCCTACCCCACCTCACCAATATACAGAGAATATTTGTTATTATCCATGTTAGTAGTTATCAATGCTGCCGGATCTACTTTCATTATCTCGTCCCTGATTGGTCTGTTTTTTTATTCACCTCGGTGCATAAATAACACTTTATCCAACGCTATGTCAAATACATTGAGTCAATGTTAAACCTATGGCGTTTTTTATTAGGGGTAGGATAAATTTCCACACCACCACCACCACCACAACCAACCACGATCAACACCCACCAATCATAACCCCCCCCGCTCCCCACACACACACCCCTCCTCTCCCATTAGAGCTGCCTGGCACTAATTACATCCTACTGCGTGAAACGAGTCCACAGGGAGTCATTCCGTATCATATTTTTGTCTGACTACACCTCATCCATACACGGCTGGCGGAATCCTCCCATCACAACCTCTCCCGCAGTGAATGGGGAGAGTAAAAGCCTTTCCATACATGACTGCCAGAATCCTTTCTATTACTATCTCTCCCGCAGTGAATGGGAAGTGTAAAAGCCTTTCCATACATGACTGCCAGAATCCTCCCTGTTACTATCTCTCCCGCAGTGAATGGGAAGTGTAAAAGCCTTTCCATACATGACTGCCAGAATCCTCCCCGTTACAACCTCTCCCGCAGTGAATGGGGAGAGTAAAAGCCTTTCCATACATGACTGCCAGAATCCTCCCTGTTACTATCTCTCCCGCAGTGAATGGGAAGTGTAAAAGACTTTCCATACATGACTGCCAGAATCCTCCCCGTTACTATCTCTCCCGCAGTGAAAGGGGAGTTTGAAAGACTTTCCATACATGACTGCCAGAACCCTCCCTGTTACTATCTCTCCCGCAGTGAATGGGAAGTTTGAAAGACTTTCCATACATCACTGCCAGAATCCTCCCCGTTACTATCTCTCCCGCAGTGAATGGGAAGTTTGAAAGACTTTCCATACATGACTGTCAGACTCCTCCCCGCTACTATCTCTCCCGCAGTGAAAGGGGAGTTCGAAAGACTTTCCATACATGACTGCCAGAATCCTCCCCGTTACTATCTCTCCCGCAGTGAATGGGAAGTTTGAAAGACTTTCCATACATGACTGCCAGAATCCTCCCCGTTACTATCTCTCCCGCAGTGAATGGGAAGTTTGAAAGACTTTCCATACATGACTGCCAGAATCCTCCCCGTTACTATCTCTCCCGCAGTGAATGGGAAGTTTGAAAGACTTTCCATATATGACTGCCAGAATCCTCCCCGTTACTATCTCTCCCGCAGTGAATGGGAAGTGTAAAAGACTTTCCATACATGACTGCCAGAATCCTCCCCGTTACTATCTCTCCCGCAGTGAAAGGGGAGTTTGAAAGACTTTCCATACATGACTGCCAGAACCCTCCCTGTTACTATCTCTCCCGCAGTGAATGGGAAGTTTGAAAGACTTTCCATACATCACTGCCAGAATCCTCCCCGTTACTATCTCTCCCGCAGTGAATGGGAAGTTTGAAAGACTTTCCATACATGACTGTCAGACTCCTCCCTGCTACTATCTCTCCCGCAGTGAAAGGGGAGTTCGAAAGACTTTCCATACATGACTGCCAGAATCCTCCCCGTTACTATCTCTCCCGCAGTGAATGGGAAGTTTGAAAGACTTTCCATACATGACTGCCAGAATCCTCCCCGTTACTATCTCTCCCGCAGTGAATGGGAAGTGTAAAAGCCTTTCCATACATGACTGCCAGAATCCTCCCCATTACTATCTCTCCCGCAGTGGACAGGAAGTTTGAAAGACTTTCCATACATGACTGCCAGAATCCTGCCCATTACTATCTCTCCCGCAGTAAATGGGAAGTTTGAAAGCCTTTCCATACATGACTGCCAGAATCTTCCCGTTACTATCTCTCCCGCAGTGAATGGGAAGTGTAAAAGCCTTTCCATACATGACTGCCAGAATCCTCCCCGTTACTCCCTCTCCCGCAGTGAATGGGAAGTGTAAAAGCCTTTCCATACATGACTGCCAGAATCCTCTGCGTTACTATCTCTCCCGCAGTGAATGGGAAGTGTAAAAGCATTTCCATACATGACTGCCAGAATCCTCCCTGTTACAACCTCTCCCGCAGTGAATGGGAAGTGTAAAAGCCTTTCCATACATGACTGCCAGAATCCTCCCGTTACTCCCTCTCCCGCAGTGAATGGGAAGTGTAAAAGCCTTTCATACATGACTGCCAGAATCCTCTCTATTACTATCTCTCCCGCAGTGAATGGGGAGTTTGAAAGACTTTCCATACATGACTACCAGAATCCTCCCCGTTACTATCTCTCCCGCAGTGAATGGGGAGTGTAAAAGACTTTCCATACATGACTGCCAGAATCCTCTCTATTACTATCTCTCCCGCAGTGAATGGGAAGTTTGAAAGACTTTCCATACATGACTGCCAGAATCCTCCCCGTTACTATCTCTCCTGCAATGAATGAGAAGTTTGAAAGCCTTTCCATACATGACTGCCAGAATCCTCCCCGTTACTCCCTCTCCCGCAGTGAATGGGAAGTTTGAAAGACTTTCCATACATGACTGCCAGAATCCTCCCCGCTACTATCTCTCCCGCAGTGAAAGGGGAGTTCGAAAGACTTTCCATACATGACTGCCAGAATCCTCTCCGTTACTATCTCTCCCGCAGTGAATGAGAAGTTTGAAAGACTTTCCATACATGACTGCCAGAATCCTCCCCGTTACTATCTCTCCCGCAGTGAATGGGAAGTTTGAAAGTCTTTCCATACATGACTGCCAGAATCCTCCCACAAAATTGTACCACAAGGCTTAACAAAACACCCGGTGGCGGGTCCCGTTATCAATGGATTTTATCCAAAAGAAATATGGGGGGTTTGTCATAAAATGATGTTAGCCTCGTCTCAATTATATATAGATTATGACAGCAGAAAAAAGTGGTTGTCCCTCAACTATAGTGGTGCTATCTTACAATTTCCTGGCAGTTGATGGCAGAACTAGCAATCACTCTGTGCTGCATACATTACCTACCTTCTAGGAACACCAACATCGTAACGTAAATCCAGGTACGTGGTGACTGTGAATCTGACGTTAGGGGACTTACCTGAAACAAGAAGACAAGACACAGTTATCTTACAGAACCATGATACACACTGGAATATTTGTACAATATTTAATGAACAGGGATGAAAACATGAAAAACACATCGTTATTGGCTATGAAATGGGGCTGGGGTGTGTGGGGAGGTTTGAACCACTGTTCATTGGTGTGAATGAGGCCCAATTTATTCACAATAAAGAAATTATGAACAGAAAATGAAAAACAAGGATTTCCTTGGGAAATAGGAAAACTGCCATCTCTGAATAAATCTTTCGAGGACCCTTATATGAATATAGTAACCCCCCCTTTGCAGAATATCAAGAAATGTCACGAAATTTCAAATGATTGTTTATATGGCCTTAGTTGTCTTCGCGGAATGATATCATGACGTAGAGCTGAGTGATATCTGTAGCGGGAGACAACGAACGTCATATAAAGAATTATATAAATTTGAGTAACGTTTAGATTTTATCCTTCCCCATCACATGTATTTGACTGCATATGTCACCCGTGGCATATAAATATTATATGGCATGACCGTGGAATACAGGCACACCATGTTAAGTCTATGGAGGTTTATATGGGGGGTAGGACAATATGACGGTACCACATTGCAATAAATGAACTTCTTTAGGGGCAATGTTCAGAATAATCGAATCTTTCAGCCACAGCCCACAACACCTGAAAGACTCCCACCAGTCAGGGATGTCAGTCGGGGTCAGAAAAAGAGATGAAAATATCTCTCGTGTGGAATTTGCTGCCTCAAAGAAACCCAAGAAAACATGTTGGTATCGGCCATGGCGTTAGGCTGAGGGTGTCTGAGGAGGTTCAAACCACCGTATTATTGGCGTGAATGAGGCTTACTTTATGCTATCTTTGTTTTTGGGTCATCCATAAAGTTTGTAGCTCCGGCATGGCTAGTGTTAAAATATTTAGGGAATTTGGTTTACATTCCTTTTTGAATGTATTGCGTTCAAGCTGTGAGGGAGTGGGGTTGTTTAATTGTTTGTTTGGGTCGTTTAACATCTAGTATGTTCTGTTAGACTTACTTTGGATTTGACTGAATCTATGAGATGAATTTAGATAGAAATCTCACTTCTACACATTTATTGAGGTGAGAGTTCTTTTACTTCCCACACAACATAGACATGGTATGAGAAGGATTGGCCTGGGGGGGGGGGGGGATAAAACAAATCCAGACAATTTGCAAACATACTGGTACATAATGAGGGCTGGTAAGGGTTCTGGAATCTAGATATCAGAGGGGGAAAAAAAAAGATATTTTGCAGACATACTTTATGGATGTCTCATTAACACACTGACAAATATTTTCATACACTTAAAATAAAAACATGGATTTCACTGGGGAAAAATGGTAGGTTGCCATCTCTAAATGCATGAACTTCTTGGAGGACCATGTGGAGAAGAAACCCAACATTTAACTCTCGACAACCCAGTCACCAGCTGAGAGATTCAAACAGGCTGCACTGGAAGCATGCCAAGAACCAGTAGTCTGCCATGATAGCAAGACTGGAAGATTTAGTCTAGTGAGGCCTAACAAGCACGGGGTCACCGAGTGCAACCCTTCCCATCACCCCACGCGCCAGGAGAGACGCTAGAAGAGAGAGGAGTAGCCTGGAACCCTGTGTCTACGTGTTCACTCACATAATAGGCCAGGTAACGCCCGACATTTTTTTGGTGCATTATGGGTAACACCTCCATTTTTATCTTAATTTACCCACTAGAGGGCGTGGCGAAATCTGTTATAAACCTGGCAACAACGGGATATATTAGAGTCTATGCGGCCACAAGTGCCGCAAAAGATCTGCTGGGAGAATGGGAGAGAGGTTGTGCTGGTTATCCTTGCCGCTGCAAATAAGCCAGGAACCAGAGAAAGTTCAAGGTTGCTCACTAGCTGGGTGTTACCTGTCCCTTATTTCATTGGGGCAGGGAACCAGTCTAAGGCCTATCCAGCCGGGGAACCAGCGTAGGAAGCAGCAGAATAGACTTCTCTGTAATTTGACAGGGAAACCAGCTCATCTCTACATCCCACAATGCACTAGAACATTTGTGGTAGTTACCTGGCCTAATATATTAGAAGGACATAGGCCAGGCTTCCAGACTAAAAGAAGAGGCACTCTCCAAGCAGAGATCCAGAGCCGTTGGTTTGCCAAAGTGACACAAGGATCTGCTAGGAGACTGCAGGAGAAGTGTCATTCTCCAAGCAGAGACTTTGAGCCTTTGATATGCCAAAGTGACATAAGGATCTGCTAGGAAACTGCTGGAGTGATGGTACTTTCCAAGCAGAGATCCTGAGCCATTGGTATGTCAAAGTGACACAAGGTTCTGCTAGGAGACTGCAGGAGAAGTGGTATTCTCCAAGCAGAGATCCTGAGCAGTTGGTATGCTAAATGACACAAGGATCTACTAGGAGAATAGGAACAATGGTTTGCTCATCATTGATAAATGAGCATGGAATTGTGAAAAAAAACCAAAACCATTTGGGTTGTATTCAGCCTGTGGGTCATTTTCTGTAACCCAATTGGTACCCAGGCAACCTGCCACTTCTACAACTGCCTTTGTGGAATCCCAATATATCAATCACCAGTAAGTCAATGGTATATGAAGTATTTTGGTCCCTGTTGACTGGTCATGGTCAGATTAAGTATGACACTGGACCACTGCACCATATCAATGTCATAGGGTTGGAACCCAGATAGTAGAGGATGAGTCTATGTAACCCTTAGACTGGCCCCAGTCCTGTATCCCTCCGCCTACCCCACCCTCCTCCCCTCCATACAGGGACTGGTCAAATCAGAAATGGTGTCTGATTTTTGGCGCTGTTTAACGCCAGGCTTGTCCAGCACTCTCCATGCAGAGTTCCTTGTTACTTGTCAGGATATATGCTTGGAGATATCTAGGATTGTCTAGGTTTACGTTTGGCTTCAGTCCTCTACCGCTCCACCTACTCCTCACAGGGGTTTTAATTGTTAACACAGTCCAAAGGTCGTCCATAGGCGGGATATATTGCTCTGATAACATAGCACCCTGGGAACTGGAGGAGGGGGGTGGGAGGTGTAGGGGGAGGTGTAGGGTTACAGGGAGCAGCTGGGGTTGCAATCTACAGGAGATTTCGTTCTAAATGGGCAAGTCTTTGATTCCTGGACCAGTCACACCGCAACAAACTTTATCATAATTTTGTTTGATCATGAATGTCCATAATCAAAGACTTGAGCAAGTCTATGTAACCCTCTAAACTTTGGGTAGCTTATCTGAGCGAGAGTGTCCAACGCTCAATAAAGAAATTCACAGACCCAGAACAGAAACTGAGGAAGATATCTTAATACATAGACAAATGTACATCAACCTTTAAAGGTTAGAACAAAACATGCACTGGCCCTAGTCATGAGAGTATGGGTGTGTGTAGAAATAATATATGTTGTTATGTTTGTAAACCGCAGCTCTTAACCGGGCACCCACGATAGACCTCCCGAAACACTATGATTAGAAATGGCCAAGTCGTGGTGTATCGGGAGGCCCTAGATAATTGTAATCGTAGCCTATCGGTGTGTATCGTAGAGCATTGGAACAGCTTTGGCTTCGGTTCCCACACCACATAGACATGGTATGAGAAGGATCGGCCTTTGATATAGGAGTAGGTCTACCACTGCTGGGGATGAAGGAGAAAGGTGGCTGTGCACCACACCAAATAGACATGGTATGAGAAGGATCGGCCTTTAATATGGGAGTAGGTCTACCACTGCTGGGGATGAAGGAGAAAGGTGGCTGTACACCACACCACATAGACATGGTATGAGAAGGACTGGCATTTGATATAGCAGTAAATCTACCACTGCTGGGGATGAAGGAGAAAGGTGGCTGCACACCACACTACATAGACCTGGTATGAGAAGGATCGACCTTTGATTTGGAGTAGATCTACCACTGCTGGGGATGAAGGAGAAAGGTGGCTGTACACCACACCACATAGACATGGTATGAGAAGGATCGGCCTTTGATATAGGAGTAACCCTACCACTGCTGGGGATGAAGGAGAAAGGTGGCTGCAGTTGGACTCGAACCCACAAAGTCCAGTGCCTAAAGCCAGGCACCCACTGCTTGAGATATATATGGCTACGACACGGCTACGACATGGCTACGACATGGCTATGAATCAAAATTACTGCATGTTAGATATCTTTTTCCAGATTGATTTCCAAATTTGATTTCATAAAATGTCACAGTACGATACTAAATCTCCTGCAGGAGATTCCGGAAAAATAGTCCTGTCCATAATGAGGTCAAATCATCATGTACTTCGAAATAAGTTTCTTGAATGCTCATTCAATGTTAGTTATTTAGAAGCAATCATAATAATCTCATTTACCATCAGAAGTCATTGTAATAATACACTTTGCATGCTAAAAGTACAGCTTAATGGCGAACTTTATTATTGGTGTAAGTCTACACCTAATTACTGTCACGCTTAACAGTGCTGTGGTGTCTGGAACTAAATGTATTACAGAAACATTTTTATTGCAATAGACTTGTTATCAATCTTGTAGGTGGGTAATAAATACAATAACGACTGGTTTTGTATACGAGTGACCGTAATCTTCTCGTAGTTGACAACGTAATATCCTCGCTAATCGCTCGGATATTACTACACGTCAACTACCCGGAAATTACGGCCACTCGTATACAAAACCAGTCATTATTGTGTATGTCATACGAGTAGTGTATCGGGAGCTCGGTGGGTCCCTGGCTTTCACCACTGAGCTAACACAACTGGGGCTAAATGACGAGGCTGAAGGTTAATAGGGACCTCACATGACACGTTGACCGTTAACGGGGTCAGGCAGGGAGAACTGTAGCGGGCATATTGCCACCAGGTGTAGGACAATGTGCCCGCTTCAGTTATGTTGTGTTTGGTGTTTAACCAGTAGTCTACATTCTAAGGGATCCAGGTTAAATATCTTACCTGGGACCTGTTTCACTAGTTTCGTGACATCTATCCTACCCCTAATATAAAATCCCATAGGCTTAACATTGGGTTGTCCGTATGTCACGCTGGCTGGCATACTGAGTTTTATATGCCACTAGTGGCATACAGCATTGTTATCACGTAATATTCCAAAATCGAGGAGATAGGGTAGGATAAAATCAAAACCTGATTCGTTTTAATCTTTGCCACCGCATTCTACTCCTGAAGTTTTGGCTCTGGAAGTCATTTTGCCAAACTCCAGTCGTGGAATACGGTGGACAAGATTAAACCTCATCCAGTTTTACGATAGTCTGTGACATTGGGGTTGTTTGGTTTCGTGACAACACAAGAGGAAAAGACAGACCCTAAACATAAGAATTAGACAAATCTACACATCATGGACCTGTTTCACTAGTTTTGTGACAAAAGTGTTAGACAGACATGAAAATCGGCACCAACAGTGCAAGCAAGAATGGACAAAACGAAGTTTAATGTCTAGTTCTTATGAAACCGGACACACCATCTAGACATGTCACGAAACTAGTGAAATAGGTCCTAGGTCTTGTGAAAGAAGATGTTGCAGCAGAATAGACAACGAGAAAAGTTCGTGTCTCAATGTACTTTTAGATTATTTTTTTTTGTGGGGTAGTTTAATGTTCTTTGGGTTTGACTTATTTTGGGTTTGACTGAATCTATGATATGAATTCTCACCCCTAAACACTTACTTTTAGACAAATGTGTTGGTTTGTTGCTTTGACGCTAAAATCATTGTCAGAAACAAAACAACAATGTAGATGTATACTAAAATGTTGGAATTAGCTATGAATTGAAAAAATAAACTAACCAGTTCTTGCTTACTGACAAAAAAACACACCAAAACAAAACTGTTTTTGTGGTGTTTTGAATCTGGGAATCTTTTCGTCAATGAAAGAATCAACTACGGTTGAGGTTACCGGAGGTATTTTGTTGGTAACAAATTCACAAAAGCCCAGTACAGAGTACTGGCTTCATGATTCTGATAAAGAAGGGGGAAAACGCCATTCTCTAGTCCTTGGATATTACTGAAACCAGTTAGTATTGTTTATGTATCTATTGGACCAGGTCCAAAGTTTTGCCAATGGAAATCCAACATGTAATCTCAGCTTGGAGAAGATATATCACCAGTAGTTCAGGTTCTCTGCTGGGAGAGTGAGACTGAGGCCCTAGTCCTTGGATATTACTGAAACCAGTTAGTATTGTTTATGTATCTATTGGACCAGGTCCAAAGTTTTGCCAATGGAAATCCAACATGTAATCTCAGCTTGGAGAAGATATATCACCAGTAGTTCAGGTTCTCTGCTGGGAGAGTGAGACTGAGGCCCTAGTCCTTGGATATTACTGAAACCAGTTAGTATTGTTTATATATCTATTGGTACCAAAGTTTTGCCAATGGAAATCCACCATGTAATCTCAGCTTGGAGAAGATATATCACCAGTAGTTCAGGTTCTCTGCTGGGAGAGTGAGACTGAGGCCCTAGTCCTTGGATATTACTGAAACCAGTTAGTATTGTTTTTTCTCCGATTCGGCCAGGAAGTAGGTGACGCTACGAACGTTTTGGCCATTTTGGAGAAGCACCTCCGCAATGTTAAACCTGTGGAACCGTTCGGACGTCCATTTATGATACTTTTTAATGTGTGAGGATTTTTTAAGTAATTCTGAAGCGATTCCCCAGACAAAATCAGACTTCCCTAGTAATTTCAGATCAAATGATTATCTGGTAGCCCCAGTTAAGGCTATAAACGCGATGTCAACAAATCGTCGAAACAACCAGTTTTCTTCGAGTTGGCACATTTAAATTATGTCGAAATAATGTAAATAATCCCATTTCAATTATTACATGTACAGAGTGCACAGGAGAAGGTCGACTAATATAGTTTTCCACCATTTTAGACTCTGACAGCTCTTTGTATTCACCAGCAAAGATGGCGGATTGACCGTTGTTAGGTGAATTTGCATAATCTGGAGGGTATTTTGAACCGGAAGTCACTAGCCGGATCGGCGAATGTATCTATTGGTACCAAAGTTTTGCCAATGGAAATCCAACATGTAATCTCAGCTTGGAGAAGATATATCACCAGTAGTTCAGGTTCTCTGCTGGGAGAGTGAGACTGAGGGCTGGAAAGGCTCCTGGAATCTAGACATGAGAAATTCCACCACACATCTCTCAGCCACACCGCTTTACTAAGCCCCAGCTCTGTCTCAATCAAACCACACTGCGTCGCTCCGCAATCTCCTTAAGACCCTTTCAACAGCAGTTAAGCGCTGCAGTGTGCCTACCGTCAGCGCGGCAAAATCTCCGTTGTGAGACCTCAAATTGCCCACTTACCGAGCACGCCGCTAGGGGTCGCGCCTGCTCACTTCCGGTTCACTCGCTGGTTCCTGGCTGGGTTCAGAGTCATGGGTCTGTTTGAGGCAGGTACAAGCGGAACTCTCTTGGATGTCTTTTAATGATAATAACTAAGTCATGAAAAACAGGAAATAGTTTTCATGTGGAATTTACTGCCTCAGAGAGACTGAGAAAACGTGGAAACTACATTGTTATTGGTCATGGAATTGAAACTGGAGGGAGTCCGGGTCCCCTGGGACGTTAACCAAACAAACAAAACTTATTAGTATCTTTTGAATACACCATACTTCATTTGAACTAGGTTGAAAATCAATTATCCGTTGAAAATATATAAAGAAATTGGAGGGGAAAAAGGTCCTCCTTGATTTTGTAAATGATGTCATTGTTTGAGAGATTGCTTCTGCTCTTAATTAAACAAACCAATTAATTTAAAACTAGCTGACGTGGGTTCTTCTTCAAATTAATTGAAATCCCCATCAAGACCTTTAATGAGTGCGCTCTGTTCGCAGTGTCTAGACTCAAGTACGCGGGTGCAAAATGAATTTATTCAAATTTGATTTTATCTAAGAACAGAGATACTAGCTGGGATCAGAAAAAAACGGAAATATTTTTCATGTGGAATGTGCAGCCTCAGAAAGACTGAAAGAATGTGGGAAAACATAAGGTCGACATAAAATTTTTAATACTTTTACTACATAAAATTCAATAAAAAAAAAAATCCTACCCCTAATAAAAAACGCCATAGGCTTAACATGGGATTTGTTTATGTCACTGGGTGTGACATAAAGTGTTGTTTATGCCACTACTTTCTAATACTGAAAAAATGTAGAAACGGGGTAGCATAATATCTAGACGCCACTCGTTTGAGTTTGAGTTTACTTATGTCACTTATTTTGTTGGCTCTGTAATGTCACTCGTCTTCGACTCGTGAAATTTTGGAGCCAACAAAATGCGTGACATAAATAAACTCGGACTCAAACTCGTGACGTCTCTTTATAATACTCCTAAGCTACTGCTTCTCTCCTTTCATCCAGGGGTAGGGTAATGATCTCTCATGTGGAATTTGCTGCCTCAAAGAAACACACAAAAAAACAGGCAAAACATGTGGGTGTCGGCCATGGCGTTGGACTGAGGGTCTCTGGGGAGGTTCAAACCACTGTTTCATTGACAAGAATTAGACAAATTTGATATTTTCTTTGCTTTAGACATAGAAAAATACCTTTATATATCTAAAAACGAAAAGAAGGTTTCCCATGTAAAAGTGAAGAGCTGATATCTCTGTAAGATAAATGTAAAATGAAAGGTAAAAACATTAGTAACCCTGCTCGACAAACAGGATTGAAAGTCGGGACTGAGGAGAAAATGAGAGATATAAAACCCGAAATCAAAGAAGCATTTCTTAACATTATAATGGAACAGAATGGCTATAAATCGATATATATTTTCACTCTCACCTAAGTCCCTGACGAAGGCACTGATGGGGTGATTGTTTGTTTGTTTGGTTTGATTTTACGTCCAGTCAACCATTATAGGTCCTTTCTAGACTTTCTCAAGGTTCTTTTACACCACGAGGGTGGTGATCGAATCTATGTGATGAATTCAGGGAGAAATCTCACCCCTACACATTTACCAAGGTGAGAGTTCTTTTACTTCCCACACCACATAGACATGGTATGAGAAGGATGGCCTTTGATATAGCAGTAAATCGAACACTGCTGGGGATGAAGGAGAAAGGTGGCTGTACACCACATCACATAGACATGGTATGAGAAGGACTGGCCTTTGTTATAGCAGCAAATCTACTACAAAGTTAGCATTGAGGGTACTGCCGGTCGGTAGGAAATACCGGAATTCCGTTATTTATCAACAATATTAACAATTCTTTTTTGAATCGACTGATTTTTACACTAAAACTACATTTACCCTTTCTTTTTCAGCCACGTTTAAATAATCCTTCCTGAGAATGCTTGGAGGCATTCCCCTGGAGAATCCTAAAGATGCCTTCAGCCATTTTTGTGTTGTTTTTCCTTAAATGCTAATTTTGGTGAGAATTCTTTTACATAGTTCCACGATTCTTTCAGGATTTATAGAAAACACCATTAACATTTTAATCAACTTTGGGTTAGAATGTTATATGGAGACATGGTTATTATGCCTAAATGAAATCTCTTTGGAGAGTTCGAAGATATAGGACCAGCTGAGCCATTCACACACAGGTATATTATAGTGGTAATAGAGAAGGACACCTGAGTTACCATGGTGGTGTTGGCTAAGTGTATACAGCATTATATAGTCGTATGCATATCAGTGCAGGCATCTAGCAGGCTGCTACAGAATTATTCTCAGGACCTGTGCTTGATTCAACTAGGATGCAGGATTGATTGATTTGATTAGCAATTAAACGAGTCAGCTCACAGTTTAAAGTACTTGGATACAAATTGAACTAGAATCTGCCATACACAATATATACAGTATAGGGAGTAGCGGTATTTATCTCCCCCCAGTTGTGTCACGTCCCTCACGTTTCGTTCACGGTGTGCCCACGGACGTCCACGGTGTGCACAAAACGTGGCCGCCGTTTTAGGTGTAACTTTAAAAAAAAAAGAATTTTAGGTATAAAATCTTTTCCAAAATTTATATTTTTTAAATCAAACTTTTTTTAATCTTTTCCTTATATTACATAGGTTTCTAATACATCACATTACTTCAACACAGTTATGATCACCTGATGAAGCACATTGAACATGTGCGAAACGTCGTGACTAACTTTGATACCACCATGTACACCAATTGTCATCTTGGACAATAATAAGATCTGTCAACAAGAATTACTGTGTCTGGTAGTTTGTAAGTTTACCTTCAACATAGTTATGCTAGCTCATTTCCATTACATAGACATTGAATCATGCACGGTTCTCGTGGTTGCTCTCCATTTTTATTGTTATTTATATTTGTTAAGGAAATATATCTAAAATTCATCCTTATCTAGATGTAAAACTAGCATAACACTGACACGGGACGAGCTGTTAACACACAGACCTGCAAATCAGCTGACAACACGACCAAAAACATCTCATGTGGCTGCAACTAACTCCCCACGGTGGTCGGCCGTCGCCCGTCGCATGCCTCCCGCCGCCCGCCACCCACCCGCCACCCTACGCCCGCCGTACGCCGCCCGCCGTCCTCCGCCTGCCCGCCGCCCGCCCGCCACCCGCCGCCCGTCCACCCGCCCGCCGTACGCCGCCCGCCTCCACCCTACGCCGCCCGCCTCCACCCTACGCCTACCCGCCACCCTCCGCCCGCCCACCCGCCCGCCGTACGCCGCCCGCCGTCCTCCGCCTGCCCGCCGCCCGCCCGCCACCCGCCGCCCGTCCACCCGCCCGCCGTACGCCGCCCGCCGTCCTCCGCCTGCCCGCCGCCCACCCGCCACCCTCCGCCCGCCCACCCGCCCGCCGTACGCCGCCCGCCGTCCTCCGCCTGCCCGCCGCCCGCCCGCCACCCGCCGCCCGTCCACCCGCCCGCCGTACGCCGCCCGCCGTCCTCCGCCTGCCCGCCGCCCGCCCGCCACCCGCCGCCCGCCTCCCGCCGACGTCCATGTTTCTCTACGCTGTGGTGCTCGTTGTGGTTTGTTGGAGTTGGCCGCTAGGGGCGGATAGGGCGCTGGCGTGTACATGTCGCTGGTAACCATCGCTAATCACCGGGAATTACGCGAGCAGATCCGAGTGGTTCCGAGTGAATCCGAGCGGTTCCGATTACATCTGAGCAGTTTTGAGCAGCACTGAACAGCTCTGAGCAGCACTGAACAGCACTAAATAGCATTAGGCTCATTGTAAACCAAATGTATATTTGAATGTGCCTAATAATAATAGTTCTGAACAGCACCGAACAGCTCTGAGCAGCACTGAGC
The DNA here is from genome assembly GCA_950022655.1 of Alentia gelatinosa. Classification (NCBI taxonomy): domain Eukaryota; kingdom Metazoa; phylum Annelida; class Polychaeta; order Phyllodocida; family Polynoidae; genus Alentia; species Alentia gelatinosa. The sequence continues at coordinate 51,664,216 of OX465589.1, read as the reverse complement.
AGCTTTGAGCAGCACTAACAGCACTGAACAGCTCTGAGCAGCACTGAGCAGCTTTGAGCAGCACTAACAGCACTGAACAGCTCTGAGCAGCACTGAGCAGCTCTGAACAGCTTTGAACAGCACTGAACACCACTAGGGTGGTGACCGAATCTATGAGATGAATTTAGGTAGAAATCTCACCCCTACACATTTACCGAGGTGAGAGTTCTTTTACTTCCCACACCACGTAGACATGGTATGAGAAAGATTGGCATTTGATATAGCAGTAAATCTACCACTGCTGGGGATGAAGGAGAAAGGTGAGTGGAACGGCGCTGAACAGCTCTGAGCAGCACTGAGCAGCGCTGAATAGTCATGATTAACACCTATTTAGTCTGGTATAGCCTTTGTTTTTGTTGGTTCTATATGTAACCCAGTGGAAGAACTACCCTGTGGTAGAACTGGCTCACTATTACGATAAATAAAAAAAACAACTAAAAAAACCACCAATTTTGGAGACATTTGTTCTATAAAACTATGACTCTACCGGATGGCACGAACTCCTGGCTAGACCATGGAAACCAGCCTTACAAAAAGGCTGAGGTCTCAGCCTCTTTGTTGGGATCAATGTATAAGCTAAGGGGCCATCCATAAAGTATGTACGCACTAAGGGGGGGGTGGGGGGGGGGTGGGTCAAAAATTTCAGAAATTTTGCGTATGCTCCCTCTTTGTTCTATTGCGTACAAGATTGGGAGAAGGGGTAGGGGGTCAAAAATTTCAGAAATTCTGCGTACGTACTTTATGGATGGCCCCTATGTGTAACATTCAACGTGATTGTAAGAACCAAGTCTCAATAAAGAAATTTGTCCAAAAAAAGAAAAAAAAAGTAGCTTTGATTAGTCTCGACCGGCTCTAAACAGCTCCGAGCAGTACTGAACAGCTCCGAGTAGCACTAAACAGCTCCGAGCAGCACTGAACAGCACTGAACAGCACTGAACAGCTCTGAACAGCTCTGAACAGCACTGAACATCTCCGAGCAGCTCTGAGCAGCACTGAACAGCTCTGAACAGCTCTGAACAGCACTGAACAGCTCTGAACAGCACTGAACATCTCCGAGCAGCTCTGAGCAGCACTGAACAGCACTGAACAGCTCTGAACAGCTCTGAACAGCACTGAACAGCACTGAACAGCACTGAACAGCTCTGAACAGCTCTGAACAGCTCTGAACAGCTCTGAACAGCTCTGAACAGCACTGAACAGCTCTGAACAGCTCTGAACAGCTCTGAACAGCACTGAACAGCTCTGAACAGCTCTGAACAGCTCTGAGCAGCACTGAACAGCTCTGAACAGCACTGAACAGCTCTGAACAGCTCTGAACAGCACTGAACAGCTCTGAACAGCTCTGAACAGCACTGAACAGCTCTGAACAGCTCTAAACAGCTCCGAGCAGTTCTGAACATCTCCGAGCAGCACTGAACAGCTTCGACCAGCTCTAAACAGCTCCGAGCAGTTCTGAACAGCTCCGAGCAGTTCTGAACAGCTCAGAGTAGCTCCTGCACATTGTCTCACGTAATATTTCACAGTGAAAGTCAACCCAGCCATAAATCTATCAGCACTCAACACTGACTCAAACCATCAGCAGCTATCGACCCATTAAGTCGCTAAGCTTATGCCTGAAATAGGCCTGGGTGTGTCTTGGGGGTACTTAAATCCATAAAGACCGCGAGTAACGCTTAAGGCACTGCCCGGGTAGGTATGACAGATGCATGGGAGCTCTCAGTAATAAAGTGTTGTTTCAATCAGACTAGGATTTCATCGGAAAGTTTCTGGTCTCTTCAGAATATGTCAAAGGATATCATATAATATCCTACATGGTGAATATACTCACGCGATAAACCACGTTGTTATTAATTGTAAATTAATTTTAATTTTGTGCTGGAATGCTCTCTTACTATTCTTATTTCCTATACTCCATAACGGGATCCAATCCCTCTTTTATACGAATGCCATTTCGTTTAACATGTTCCGACTTTTACCACATGTGACGTTGCGCTCACTTGTGTCACATGACTTCGTGTAACAATCGATCACGCACGGGTTTTGTTTACCCACCCACCCACACCGGGTTTAACTTTTTAGTAACATACTTTTGTTACAACACACTACTGTGATCATTACCAATTATATATACTGTAATTGAAATGCTGTATAAACTGTCAAATCAAATTTTTATGATCATTAGATCTTTTACCCCATTGTATGTGATATCATAACATCAATGTGTCTTAACATTTTATAAAATATCCTGAATAAATGATATTTTAAGGCATTCCAGCGTATGTCATAATTAACGCCCAATACGATCAGGAAAAATTGGGCGCTTCCACTTCTAGCTATACTTTTATGATATTTTTCGATGCCGCCCGATCTCCATTTCGGCAAGTTTTTGCATAGATCAGTCATTCAGTGGAATTCATGCTTTAAGTTCGTTTGTTGGTTTGTTTGGGTAGTTTAACGTTCAATATGTTCTATTAGACTTTCAATGACATTAAATAGCATCACAATATCAGAATAATCAAAATTACTTAGCAAATCCATATGACGTCATTTCACATTCACTCAAACGAGGCCGTGGCATATTATCCTACCCCTAATAAAAAACGCCATAGGCTTAACATGGGATTTGTTTATGTCACGGGTAGTGACATAAAGTGTTGTTTATGCCACTACTTTCTGATACTGAAAAAATATGGAAACGGGGTAGGATAAAATCTAGACGCCACTCGTTTGAGTTTGAGCTTATTTATGCCACTCATTTTGTTGGCTCCGTAATGTCACTCGTCTTCGACTCATGAAATTATGGAGCCAACAAAATGCGTGGCACAAATAAACTCAGACTCAAACTCGTGACGTCTCTTGATAGTATTGTCACTTTACTGGAGTGATCGTTGAGTATTTTTTTTCTAATGTCATTCCTATAGCTAGACTTATACCTGGGGTGAGATAACAGAATGGGGTTGAAGGTGTGTGGGCAGGTTCAAACCACTGTTTTATTGGTGTGAATGAGACTCAATTAATATCTTTTTTGCTTTGCACAAGGAAACTAGGAGCAAATGGTATGTTCGTCATGGATGAATGAGCGTGCAATTATAAATGAATAACAACTGAAAGGTTTGGGTTACATTCAGTCTATGAATGTTGTCTGTAACCCATCAACTTGCCAATTCTACAACTGCCTATCTAGGATCCAAGCATATCAAGCACCAGTGAGTCTTGAAGTATTTCTTGAGTCATTGGTCATGGTCAGCTGGGCATGCCTCTAAGACACTGGCATCCTGCTCCTTTCCTAATAGTACAGTCAATAGCACGCAGATAGTGAAGGGATACATTTTTTGCAGCACGCTGGAAGTCTATATGTGACCACTCTAACCTTTTATATGCAACTGAATTATATACATATATCATATGCCCTCGTTATCGGCATAAATACATATATAGTGCGCACGAGCATGCTCTAAAAAGATATGATACATGTATATAATGAAACTAGATGTAAGACGAGGCTAAGTCTGTCCCCTAGCTTGATGCTACCTTGAAAAACAGTTAAGAACTGTACCTAACCACTGTAACCATGTACACTGGTGGGTGTAACATCATCAAATGATGTCATACCTGGTCCCCTATGGTTGCTTGGCAGGACGCACGGCAACCCTATGTCTTACCAACAGGGACTATTTTAGATCTGATTTTTACTAATAGTGTATTTGTTTATGCAAGTGGCACAACAAATGGACTCATTAGCGATCACTTGCCTACTTACGCAATTAGGAAAAAGCTTAAAGGAAAACATGATAGAGTATCCTTTACTGGGAGGTCCTATAAATTTTATAATAGAGATAATTTGGAAGACTTTCTCTCGAATTATGAATGGGACTCTTTCTATAACTCGACTGATCCCGACTATTTATGGAATTGTATAACATGTTTACTTACAAAATTCTTAGATTTAGAATGTCCTATGGTTAAAATGAATAATGTTAGGCACAAGGAAGAATGGATCTCTGATGAAATCTATTATATGATTAATGAACGCAAAAAGAAAATGGCTAAATTCAAGTTAACTAGTGATCCTAAATTATTAATCGAAACAAAAAATCTAAGTAAGAAAATTAAATATGGCCTTAGGAAAGCCAAGACTGAATTTTGTCGAGAACAAATTAACCTAAACAAAAAGCATCCGCAGGGATTTTGGCGCTTTATTAATAGTTTAACTTCGAATGATTCTGGTAATAGTGACTGTTCGTTAATTGACGAAAATGGGAAAAGAATTGAATCTAATGATGTTCCTGAATATATTAATAGTTACTTCTGTAATATAGGGGATAAGTTGTTTCAGAATAGGGACTTAACTGATTATTATGCTGCACTTAACTCTGTCCTTGATCATAATGAAGAATTCGTAAATATTGAAATCTGTCCCACTGATGTAATAAAGTTGGCTAAAGAAATATGTGTAGCTAAAAGTTCAGGTATCGATCATATATCTGCCCGGGTGATTAGAGATTCTATGTTAATACTTAAAACTGAATATGCTTATTTGTATAACTGTTCTCTACAAAATGGATGCATACCTGGTGCTTGGAAGATTGGAACGGTGGTAGCCATACCAAAAAGTGGGAATTTAAATAATATTGAAAATTGGAGACCTATTACTCTGATACCAATTCCGATTAAAATTATTGAGAAACATGTAGTAAGTATCTTGGACTCATTTATAATTGAAAAAAATCTGTTGAGTACGCGCCAATATGGATTTCGAAAGGGTATAGGAACAAGTGATGCTATCTTTGAATTTTCTAAAGAAATTTACAACTCAAGAAACCGGGGACTTAATATGGCTGCAATCTTCGTTGACCTCAAAAAGGCCTTTGATTCCGTACCACATGACCTTCTAGTTAAAAAACTTAGTACTGAACATAAACTACCTTTAAATATTGTTAATTGGATAAAAAATTATTTAGAAAACAGGTCCCAGAGGGTAAAAATCAATAACAGTTTTTCTGGTATTCAAGCAGTACAATTCGGGGTCCCACAAGGGTCAGTTTTAGGACCAATCTTATTTAATTTATTTATTAATAGTATGTGTAATAGTCCGAATATTGGCCCGCATTTGCAGTACGCCGATGATTTAGTCTTATTTAGTGTAAATCGTTCGTCAGAAATTGTTAAAAAGGAGTTGCAATTGTCCATGAATGAAATAGTTAGATGGTGCAACACGAGTGGAATGACCATTAATAAAAATAAAACTAAAAGTATGTGGTTTGTGCCCGATAATCGTTTAACTTATTTAGATAAATTAGATATTGTATGCGATGGAGCAACTCTTGAAACAGTGACTCATTATAAGTATTTGGGAGTTATTATGGACACTGGCCTAAACTTTAAAAAACATATAAATGAAGTGAACAAAAATGCTAGTAATAGATTATTTAGATTAGGTAAGATCAGGAAATATTTAGACAAATGTACTGCTAAACAGATTTACACAACTATAATCCGACCTACGTTGGAATATTGCTCGTTCCTAATCGACGGATCTAATCGAGACCTCATTAATAAATTACAGATTACCCAAAACAGAGCACTCCGTACAATAAAAAAGGATTGGAATATTTATCAAAATATAGAAGCACTACATAATGAAATAGGAATAGATTACCTGGATAGTAGACGCAATATACAGTTATTAAATATGATGCACAAACAGGCCCTAAACCATGACAACTTGGATCATAGAGACCGTAATACTCGAAGTAAAAATAAGGTATGCTTGAAAACGGAAAGAGTATTTAGTAGTAAATATTATAGAGCTCCTTATTATCGTGGTTTGCAATTATGGAATGAGCTTGACCAATCTACTCAACATACGAAAGAACACAATGAGTTCAAGAAGCTCGTTAAGAGTAAATATTCGAGATATGATTGGCGTTGAAAATATTTCTTTTGAATGGTGGAGTACATACTTACACTTCATCTTTTCATCATCACCATAAATTCCATTATATATTTGTATATTTATAAGTATTTATGTTGGACTTTCCTTTATGTGTCTTAAATGTTATGAGATCCCACACAATTGTAAATGCGGTGGAAGATCTTACTCAATGTAAGAACCGTTTTTTTTGCTGAATAAAAAAAACCAAAAAATAACAACAAAAAAAACCAAAAAAAACAGGTATTTGGATTCAGACAGTGAAAGACACACCAAAAGGGTGATAATGTAGAGAAACTCTCTGGGGAAAGGGGCTTTTTGCAAATAAGGTCAAGGTTTCGCCAGGATCCGCTCTTCAGGCATCTTAGGAAAGCTTTTAGAGGTTGACAAGGTGATCAAGATATCTTGAACTTTTGTGTAAAATGGGAAAGTGAATCCAAATTGGTATTTACTTCATAAATTCCAGTGTGTGGTTACAAACCTACCCAAAAAGAAAAAAAACAAACAAAAAAAACACAACAACATGTGTATAATGAACCTGGAAAAGTGGAATTCAATGGAGAGGTAGTAAACTGCCGTCTCTGGATTCTGATGGCGGGTTCTCTGCGTGCTGGACCCACATTAATGCACGTGAAATGAGGGCCTTAATGTGGCAGACATTACTCCTTTTAGAGGCGCCGGCCGAGGGACGCATTTATCACCAGTAAGTGTTCAATTTGTTAAGAGTACTATAGGGAGACATGGTTAGTGTGGCTGAATACAGTCTGTTCTGTGTACGAAATATTCACTGAGGTCGAAGAACGAGGGACGCATTTATCACCAGTAAGTGTTCAATTCTCCAAGAGTACTATAGGGAGACATGGTTAGTGTGGCTGAATACAGTCTGTTCTGTGTAGGAAATATTCACTGAGATCGAAGGACGAGGGACGCATTTATCACCAGTAAGTGTTCAATTCTCCAAGAGTACTATAGGGAGACATGGTTAGTGTGGCTGAATACAGTCTGTTCTGTGTAGGAAATATTTACTGAGATCGAAGGACGAGGGATGCATTTATCACCAGTAAGTGTTCAATTCTCCAAGAGTACTATAGGGAGACATGGTTAGTGTGGCTGAATACAGTCTGTTCTGTGTAGGAAATATTTACTGAGATCGAAGGACGAGGGACGCATTTATCACCAGTAAGTGTTCAATTCTCCAAGAGTACTATAGGGGGACATGGTTAGTGTGGCTGAATACAATATGTTTTGTGTAGGAAATATTTACTGAGGTCGAAGAACGAGGGACGCATTTATCACCAGTAAGTGTTCACTTCTCAGAGGAGTACTATAGGGAGACTTGGTTAGTGTGGCTGAATACAATCTGTTCTGTGTAGGAAATATTCACTGAGTTCGAAGGACGAGGGACGCATTTATCACCAGTAAGTGTTCAATTCTCAGAGGAGTACTATAGGGAGACTTGGTTAGTGTGGCTGAATACAATCTGTTCTGTGTAGGAAATATTCACTGAGTTCGAAGGACGAGGGACGCATTTATCACCAGTAAGTGTTCAATTCTCCAAGAGTACTATAGGGAGACATGGTTAGTGTGGCTGAATACAGTCTGTTCTGTGTAGGAAATATTCACTGAGATCGAAGAACGAGGTACGCATTTATCACCAGTAAGTGTTCAATTCTCAGAGGAGTACTATAGGGAGACATGGTTAGTGTGGCTGAATACAATCTGTTCTGTGTAGGAAATATTCACTGAGATCGAAGAACGAGGTGAGTAACATTTCTTTCCTATCTTAGATGTTTGATGCCATATTCATCACCTAAAGCCCCTTGTAAATAATGATTGTAGTCATATTCACTATTATTATCCACCTAATATGGAGTCCTCAATCTAAACCTAGAGAGTCTACAGATCGCTACTGAGTACGAAACGGAAAGCCTAGGAATTCTCCTAGAATATGATTTTCTATATTCTCCTAGGGGAATACCGAAAAAAGGTCCCTGGCGTGCGAAGTAGTTTGTAAGAAGATCGGCTACTATTTTGTCTTTCCATTGATAACTTACATTTAGAATACTGAATAATAAATACACTACGCGATATCCTCGCATTCTCTCGGATATTACTACATGTCAACTACGCGGAGAATACAACCATACAAATAGAAACCATGGTAACATGGTGTATATATACAATTATATAAATCCTTCTCAAGAGCAGTTTGAAGATTGCAAGAGCAGTAACTTAGACCTACTTTCCCCGGAACATAGTTTCCCTCTAATCCTTCTCAGAACAGCTTGAAGATTGCAGCCTGTACCTACTGCAGTTGTTTGCACTCTTACATAATATGACCGCCATCGTTTGGCTGTGACGTCAGCCGTTAACATGCTAATCACCATGCTTATTACCATGGTAATTAGCATGCTGATCACCATGATTACACCTCGTTAGCGGCCAAAGATAGCGGAACGGTAAAAAGTGAAGTGGTATGTAGTCAAACTAGAGATTATTCTAGTGGTAGCTGTAATGTAGAAAGCACAACGCCACAAATCAAACCGTTTTGATTTTGTCAGGGGTGCCAATCTTCACATTTTTCGGTACTGAAATTAGTGAGAATGTAGACCTATATGTACTTTTCTTTACAGTCCCTAGTTTTCAACATAGAAACATGTTTAATAGGTCTAGTCTAAAGCTCAATTCACTTTTATATTTTTTTGTCAAAATGTGAACCTTTCAATGTGCAATGATCTACCCATTGCTCTTTGAGAAAAACTGATTTTCTTCATGTGCCATATTTATTGGCATACACGTTTAGAATCTTTACAAGCCCTAGTTATCGGCCTAGATACATGTTTAGCACTTCTCTTTACAACCCCTAGCTATCAGCTTTGACACATGTCTCTCATGGCTCTTTACAACCCCTAGTTATCGGCCTAGACACATGTTTAGCACTTCTCTTTATTAGCCCTAGTTATCGGCCTAGACACATGTCTATCATGGCTCTTTACAAGCCCTAGTTATCGGCCTAGATACACGTCTATCATGGCTCTTTATTAGCCCTAGTTATCGGCCTAAACACACGTCTATCATGGCTCTTTACATGCCCTAGTTATCGGCCTAGACACACGTCTATCATGGCTCTTTACAAGCCCTAGTTATCGGCCTAGACACACGTCTATCATGGCTCTTTACAACCCCTAGTTATCGGCCTAGACACACGTCTATCATGGCTCTTTACAAGCCCTAGTTATCGGCCTAGACACACGTCTATCATGGCTCTTTACAACCCCTAGTTATCGGCCTAGACACACGTCTATCATGGCTCATTACAACCCCTAGTTATCGGCCTAGACACACGTCTATCATGGCTCTTTACAACCCCTAGTTATCGGCCTAGACACATGTCTATCATGGCTCTTTACAACCCCTAGTTATCGGCCTAGATACACGTCTATCATGGCTCTTTATTAGCCCTAGTTATCGGCCTAGACACACGTCTATCATGGCTCTTTACAACCCCTAGTTATCGGCCTAGACACACGTCTATCATGGCTCTTTACAACCCCTAGTTATCAGCATAGAAACATGTTCAGAATGATTCTTTACTAACCCTAGTTACCGGCATCGATACTCGTCCAGTAGGCCTCTTTAGGAGCCGTAGTTATTGGCATAAATACATATTTAGAATGATTCCTTATGAGCCCTCGTTATCAGCATAAATACAAATTTAGAAGGTTTCTTTATAAGCCCTAGTTATCGGCATAGATACATGTTTAGAATGATTCCTTATGAGCCCTAGTTATCGGCATAAATACATATTTAGAATGATCCTTTATAAGCTTTAGTTATCGGCATAAATACATATTTGGAAAGATTCCTTATGAGCCCTCGTTATCGGCATAAATACATATTTAGAATGATTCTTTACAAGCCTTAGTTATCGGCATAAATACATATTTAGAATGATTCCTTATGAGCCCTAGTTATCGGCATAAATACATATTTAGAATGATTCCTTATGAGCCCTCATTATCGGCATAAATACACGTTTAGCATGGGTCTTCACTAGCCCTAGTTATCGGCCACTAGCCCTAGTTATCGGTATAAATACACGTTTAGCATGGCTCTTCACTAGTCCTAGTTATCGGCCACTAGCCCTAGTTATCGGTATAAATACACGTTTAGCATGGCTCTTCACTAGCCCCAGTTATCGGTATAAATACATGTTTAGCATGGCTCTTATACACGAGCCCTAGTTATGGGCAGAGAGCCGCTGTAGGCGGAGGCTGGGGATAAAGACGTCGTGTTTCGTGCTTTCTCTGAGTAGAGCCGGGAGTGAGTGAGTGGCTCGTGTTAAAGCTCTACCCCGAGCTGCTCCTTGTCGCCTGAGAGCGGCTCATCCCCTCACTGCGCCTCACCAGCTCCCACTGTATGGAGCGCACACTGCCACGCTCAACCACCCCATGAGGCGCCAACTGTCACATAAACTAGTATTCTGGTACAGAATGATGGTAAATGCCACTGTATGGGGCGCAGTGCCACGCTTAACCACACCATGATTAACATTCACTTCCCACCTCAGATAGACCTGGTATGAGGAGGATTGTCCTTGATATAGCTGCTGTACACCACACCACATAGACATGGTATGAGGAGGACTGGCTTTTGATATAGCAGTAAGTCTAACATTACTGTGGGTGAAGGAGAAAGATGGCTGCACATCATACCAAACAGACCTGGTATGAGAAGGACTGGCCTTTGATATAACAGTAAGTCTAACATTACTGTGGGTAAAGGAGAAAGGTGGCTGCACACCACACCACATGGTATGAGAAGAACTAGGCTTTGATATAGCATTGAGTCTACTACTAAGTTGGAGATTAAGTTCATCGTTTTGTAATGATTTACAAGCTCATAGAGTTAGTCAGTTATTTCCATTCTCCTCTAATGTTTTCTTGATTATTCAGCAAATGAACTAAGGCAGAAATCCTACCGCTATACATTCAACTTATTAGAGGGAAAATATGTTCAGGTGAGCAAAAGTTCAAAGTTACGAGGTAAGGCTTGGAAAAATTACTGCCCAAGGCCTTGGCCGCGGGCAGTAATTTTTCCGAGCCTTACCGACTAACTTTGACTTTTGATTACCGGTACTTGGTTTCCCTATTCCTATGTACCTTTAAATATCGATAAAAATGATTATTTCTTTTCCTGCGATAGCCCCAGAATAATGGCCACCCTTATCGAGTAACTGCAATAGCTAAGTTTTCGTCCCGCTGCTCTTTATGTCACGTGATAAGAGCGGGACGAAAACGTGAGAGCGGGACGAAAACGTGAGAGCGGGACGAAAACGTGAACCTCGACACATAACTAATTTTTAATGCACCCCCCAGCAGCGGTATGTAATTCTAGTTAGTTCGATAATGGGTATATAGGAATGCGAGTTCTTGCACTTCCCACTCGACAGCTAGTCAGTGATTCGCTATCTCCTCTCAGGGTTGCGCGTGCCTTTCCACTGCAATCCTGCGGTGCTAGAGAAGACTTTCTTGTAACTAGCTGCACCTAGTGTTGGATGGACCTGAAGGAACTGAATTATTCAACAAAGCAGAAACAACAATGACACGAGCTAGTGTTTACTGGCACAAATACCCGTAGAACTTTCCACCCGCCTTCACAATCTGACTGGCTCTATGTTCTCCACTGATTCAGTACGAGATGTCAGTTAGGTTCATAGTAACCATGTAGAATTGAATATATATGTATATCTTAAAGAAAAAAGCTGCTAGTTTGGTGATTTCTAAATTCTATTGAGATTTGCAAAAACTCAGGATAATATGAAGAGACGTCACGAGTTTGAGTCTGAGTTTATTTATGCCACGGATTTTGTTGGCTCCATGATTTCACAAGTCGAAGACGAGTGATATTATGGAGCCAACAAAATTTGTGGCATAAATAAGCTCAAACTCAAACGAGTGGCGTCTAGATTTTATCCTACCCCATTTTCATATCTTTTCAGTATCAGAAAGTAGTGGCATAAACAATACTTTATGTCACTACCCGTGACATAAACAAATCCCATGTTAAGCCTATGGCGTTTTTTATTAGGGGTAGGATAAGATAAGTTCTATATATCAGCAAATAGAAAATGCAAAAAAAATGGCATGTCACCATGCTAACTTCTATGGGAGGGCCATCTGAAAATGTAAGCGCTTAACTATTGGTGTCTATGGGAGAATGCAATATTTTTACTTTGCTGCTAAATGACACTGATGTTCTATTTCTATCTTCCAATATTTCTGGATTATGATAGTTGGGAACATGTACAAATGAGAAATGCTAAAAAAATACTATGTTACCACACTAATTTCTATGGGAAGGCCATCTGAAGAAGGTAAGTGCTTATCTTTTGGTGTCTATGGGAAACTGCTACATTTTCATGGCACCAGATGGCAGCACCAGTGTTAAACCAGGGGGCAGTGCGATATCTACTCGCATTTGTATTTAATTTGATGTGTGGGTGGGCGGTAGATTGCTCAAGTCCTAGATTATGAACGTTCAATAAATACTTAAACTAAATGACTCACAATATGTACCCTTCCTCTGACAGGTCCAGAAATCAAACTTGGGACTCGTTTTATTTTTTACTCTTGTTGGGGAAAACAGTCCTCAAGAAGGAGACCTCGACAGACGACCTATTGGGCGAGAGCTCGTCAATTGCGGTTTAATACCTCTATCGTCCATAGGGAGAGGAATCCTCGTTCGTAGTCTCGTTCGAGTGGTCCCGAGGACAAAATAGGCACGAAAGACACTTTGGGGGAGACTTGAACTAGGGTTTCTGAAGGCTGTAAGTGGTATTTTTTTTAACTGATTTCATCATTTATAAATATACATGAATCTGACTAAATATTTCAGATATCCTCCCTCTAACATTACAAGTTTTTATTTGAGTCATAATAACCATATTTCCGTGATGCTGGTGTAGTCTACCAGTGAGACACGTTAGTTATTTGATAATCTGGGAGAGTTGGCTTAGTCTATCAGTCTTCACGAATTATAACCAATTTACCTATCAATTTAATATAAACATACTCGTAGGCCACGTACAGATGACCTAGATGATATCCTGCACATTGACTATCTAGTCATATGGAGGAAGATGTTTGTTTGTTTGGGTAGTTTAACGTCCAATTTGTTTTATTAGACTTACTTCGGGTTTGACCGAATCTATGAGATGAATGTAGGTAGAAATCTCACCCCTACACATTTACCGAGGTGAGAGATCTTTTACTTTCGACACCAAAAAGACATGGTATGAGAAGGATTGGCGTTTGATATAGCAGTAAATCTACCACTGCTGGGGGTGAAGGAGAAAGGTGGCTGTACACCACACCACATAGACCTGGTATGAGAAGGATTGGCGTTTGATATAGCAGTAAATCTACCACTGCTGAGGATGAAGGAGAAAGGTGGCTGTACACCACACCACACAGACATGGTATGAGAAGGACTGACCTTTGATATAGCAGTAAATCTGCCACTGCTGGGGATGAAGGAGAAAGGTGGCTGTACACCACATCACATAGACATGGTACGAGAAGGACTGGCCTTTGATATAGCAGTAGATCTACCACTGCTGAGGATGAAGGAGAAAGGTGGCTGCGCACCACACCACATAGACATGGTATGAGAAGGACTGGCCTTTGATATAGCAGTAAATCTACCACTGCTGAAGGTGGAGGAGAAAAGTGGCTGCAGTGGAACGCGAACCCATAAAGTCTAACCTCATCATCACTCATCATTTTATGTAACTTACTTGTGATATTTTATATGACAGTCCAGTTCGAAGCACTATCTGACCATGTACACAGTGGAAGATCTGCAACTCTGCAGAACTGTTGGTTTGACTGAATAACAACATTTAAAAAGGTCTGGGTTGGTTTCTTCTATTCGTCAGGACGTACACATAAAACCATCTGCAGGACTCCAAACAGCTAGCCTGCAACACTGACAGTTTTATCCCCCAACTACCAGCAGAAAATACGCGGCGCCTTCAGAAGAAGTCACCGATAAGAAGGCTTCCTTCCCACCATTATTTACGCCGCTAAAAGCCTCTCTCCTTTAACCCTTCCGAGACGAGAATGACCTCACGCAGTCCATACTCCAAGGACGAGGGTACCGTAAAGCCGGGCACCCACTGCTTGCGAGATGGCTCCGACTTGGCTCTGACATGGCTCCGAAATTGCTCCGAGTTGGTTCCGACATGGCTCCGATATGGCTCCGACATGGCTCCGACATGGCTCCAACATGGCTCCGATATGGCTCCGACATGGCTCCGATATGGCTCCGATATGGCTCCGACATGGCTCTGATATGGCTCTGATATGGTTTCGACATGGCTCCGAAATGGCTCCGACATGGTTACGATATGGCTCCGATATGGTATCAACATGGCTCCGATATGGTTCCAACATGGCTCCGATATGGTTCCGACATGGTTACGACATGGCTGCGATATGGCTCCGATATGGCTCCGATATGGCTCCGACATGGCTCCGACATGACTATGAATCAAAAATTCTGGGGCCCGTTTAATAATCTAGGATCGTACATGTAGACCCTTTTCTGTATGCCATGGAGACCCGGGGACGATGTGGGTTAACTTTATTCAACACTCATGGACGACCTTATGGACAGCTAATACTGTCTTAGCCAACAGACTTAAATATCATTAATTGATAACTCTTGTAAAAGTTACAGAAAAGGGTCTTCATGCATGATCCTAGATTACAAGGATTAATAGTTGATATGGCATTGCCATACTTTTGGTTTGAACAAAAATAGCAATATATAAAAATACACTACTGTCGCCGGGTGCGGACCACATCTGACCGGAGTAGGCCCCACCCGCTAGTAGGTATTCATTGAACCGTAACGGGTGCCTGCGCAATAGTGTGAGTGGGAGGGTGGAGTTTCTGAAACCCCTAGACAAAGGGCGCCGATACCAGACGCGTTCGATGGAATCAGGTCAAATAGGTCACCAGCAAACAAAACATAGTCAGAGGTGCAATATATAAAAATACACTACTGTCGCTGGGTGCGGACCACATCTGACCTATGCGGGTCCCACCCGCTAGAAGGTATTCATTGAACCGTAACAGGTGCCTGCGCAATATATAAAAATAGACTACTGTCACCGGGTGCAGACCACATCTGACCAGTTCACCACAGGGTATCGAGGGTATCGAGGGTATAATTATTCAGGATTCCTGAATATATTACTGTAATGTATTATAATATAAGCCGCAAAAACCGTTCCCCGTCTCCCCTAATATATTTCGGTCTTGACCTACAGGTCAAACCGAAATAATAAACGGGCACCTGTGTGGTAGTGTTTATTTTCAAAATTCCAATATTCCCTGAACATTTTCCCTGACAAAGAACTTGAAGGTAAGATGTGAATGCTAGTAAGTGATGAAGGGAATGCCTTACGGCAGTATATACATGAAAGACAGGAATGCCTTAAGGCAGTACGTATTGGAAGGGTTTATGAATAAAAACATATTTAAAAAATAAACCCCCTCTCTCCTTTAAAAGACTGGCGGGTAAAAACAAAAACCCTCCTCGCACATTTATGGATTGCAGCCTCAGTACCCCCTCCTCAGAAACCCTTTCAGCATCTCCACACATCATTTTTGTGAAGTGCGGTGGGTGCGTTGAGGCCATGAGTAGGGGTTCTGTGAGCTGATTTAACGTCCAGTCAGCCATTACAGGTCCTTACCAGACTTTTACAAGGGTCTTGAGGCACCCCTCTCATAATATCTCACACTCCCTAAGTGGTATTCTGTACAAGGTTCTCACTACGCTCTATGGGAGAAGAATTCTTAACGAACTAGGCTTAGTGCCTTGAGAATCCACTAGCCTGCCTGCCCGCAAATTCGTACTTAACGCCCATGGAGTATTGTAAAAACACATTCAATGTGCGATGATTTCACAAATGTCAGTGATAGGTGTGAGATAAAATCTGAGCCACTAAAAATATGCCATTCGTTTTGGTTTTGGTATTCATTCGCATTTGGCTTTGCCTTGTAAGATTACTCCGCATCCAATAATCATGGCATATCTTCAATAGCTAAACACGAGAATTTCCCCAGGTTCTTATTTAGGAACTGTTTCGTGAGACGTGGCTATGACACCTCTACTACAAGCCGATGCTACCTTGATAATGACAACTTCCTGTCACTTTTGAACCAGGTTACTATGGTGTCTCCAGGTTGACAGTCGTTACCTGTGTAACAACAATAGCCGCCACCTTGGGAACGGGCTATCGCCGTGTTCTTACTCTTCAACACAGTACAGTGTTGGGGATTTGTACACCAAGCACTTTCTTGGTGTTAGACTGTTAGAATTAACAGAATTGGTGGGGAATAAGTCAAGGTTTCATCCGGTTCGGACTCTTCAGGCATCTTAATTAATTTGGCTAGGTAAAAAAAAAAAAAAAATCCTATTTAGGAACTGAACTCAGGAGTTTCTGATATGTACGGGGAGTACTGGGATGTCAGTTGGGGTCAGGAAAAAGAGAGGAAATATTTGTTAGTTCTTTAATCCTGCACAAAACCCTGCTGGTGAGGCATGCCGCGGTATGTGTTGGGCCATCTTTAAAAGAATTCCTCCCGTGGAAGAGCTTCTATGTAGAGCTTTAGTAAAAGTTGAACATATTTTGTCAATCCCTTGCATCAGTCAATGAGTAAGTGGAAACCAAAATATGATCTTCATCTATTTCTTTACTTATTTTTTTTTTTTTTTTTTTTTTTTTTTTGTGTCTTTATACTGCAAAGGCTTCAGCTTTCGCCGGTATGAGTGCCCTCAGTCTTCTGGTACACTCATGTAACTCATATTTTGTAGAGCTTCTAACAACTTTGTTACATAATACAAATTGATCAGAATTTGAGAAAGTTGTCCATAAATATAACAGGTTAAAAAAATATCTATGTTATCTAAATATTTCATTTATTCATTTCATTTCAACAAATCCCGCTTTAATGTTTAGTAAAATACTGAACATTTCACGATGCAGAAAAAAGATAATTAGAACTAGAGTTGGTGGTATGTATCTATTATATAAGACACAAAAAAAACAATTTACAGCTATTCCTCTTTTGCATTTATCTATTTACTTATTCATGTTTATTCAGTTTTTCTTATTTTAATTCAGCAAATCCCGTTTTAAAATTTGGTAAAATAGTGATGTATTTGTTTGTTTGTTTGGGTAGTTTCACGTCCAATTTGGTCAATTAGACTTACTTTGGGTTTGGCCGAATGTATGAGATGAATGTAGGTAGAAATCGCCCCCCTACAGCGAGGTGAGAGTTCTTTTACTTCCAACACCACAAAGACATGGGTTAAGATAGTGAAAACTCCACGCCACAAATGGAACAGTTGGTGGTGCATATCAATAATATAAGACAAACCAGTTGGCATTAATTGATGTATTGATGTGAGACTGTCACTATTTGTCAACTGTGAAATGTGTTGTTTCGGGCTAGACAATGAAAACCAGCTATCTAGTTACATAGCTGATGTCACAAGCCCTCTGCATTGACGAAAATACTGAAATGAAAACTGAAAATCAAAAATGTATTCTATTTGTCAATAAAGAAATCATGAAAAAAAAAAAAATCTTCTATCACTTCTTTCGATTCACATGTACTTATTTATTTTATTTCAGCAGATCCCGCGTTGATGTTCCGGAAAACAATGAAACCTCCACGTCACACAGAGAGCAGCTCACTGGGAGTCGTACAACAAACACGCCTCCTCCTCCTCTTGGCCTAATCCGGCACGAGCCAGTGGCCCGGGGCTCCGGGGATTAACGTGTTGTGTGACTCCCGCTGCGGATTATCGCTGGCGGATTAGAGAAGCCGCCTCAGCAATTACAGAACATCCACCCCGACCCAAATCCCCCCGAGCTTCTCAACCTTACACCCATCAGTTGCTCAGTGGCCATTTTATTACTTATCTATTACAAGGTCCCCATTGAAAACTGCTACTAGGAAGAAGTTGGGCCAATCGGGTAAAATCTACTTTGCCGCTGCCATGAGATGCTTAATTCTGCTACCATTGAGTTGCTTACTGCACATTTTATTACTGATCTATTACAAAGTCCCCATTGACAATGAAGGAGTCAGTCCAATCGTTTAAAATCTACTTGGCTGTTGCCAGGAGCTACTTAATTCTAAACCTCTGAGCTACTTTCTGCCCATCTTATTACTGATCTATTACAAAGTCCCCATTGACAATCAAGGAGTTGGGCCAATCGGTTAAAATCTACTTGGCCGCTGCCATGAGATGCTTAATTCTACAACCCTTGAGTTGCTTACTGCACATTTTATTACTGATCTATAATAAAGTCCCCGTTGACAATCAAGGAGTTGGGCCGATCGGTTAAAATCTGCTTGGCTGCTGGCATGAGCTACTCAATTCCATACCTGTGAGCTACACCTTTCTGTCATACACCTATATATTGTACACCTATTTGTCTCACACCTCTCCATCATACACCTATATGTCGTATACATATTTGTCGCACACCTCTCTCTCATACACCTATATTGTACACCTATTTGTCGCACACCTCTCCCTCATACACCTATATGTCGTACACCTATTTGTCGCACACCTTTCTGTCATACACCTTTCTGTCATACACCTATTTGTCGCACACCTCTCCCTCATACACCTTTCTGTCATACACGTATTTGTCGCACACCTCTCTGTCATACACCTATATGTCATACACGTATTTGTCGCACACCTCTCCCTCATACACCTATATATCGTACACATATTTGTCGCACACTTTTCTGTCATACACCTTTCTGTCATACACCTATTTGTCGCACACCTCTCCCTCATACACCTATATGTCGTACACATATTTGTTGCACCCCTCTCCGTCAAACACCCATATATCATACACATATCTGTCGCACACTTTTCTGTCATACACCTATATATCGTACACCTATTTGTCGCACACCTCTCCCTCATACACCTACATGTCATACACGTATTTGTCGCACACCTCTCCCTCATACACCTATATGTCATACACGTATTTGTCGCACACCTGTCTCTCATACACCTATATATCGTACACATATTTGTCGCACACCTCTCTGTCATGCACCTTTCTGTCATACACGTATTTGTCGCACACCTCTCTGTCATACACCTTTCTGTCATACACGTATTTGTCGCACACCTCTCCCTCATACACCTATATATCGTACACGTATTTGTCGCACACCTCTCCCTCATACACCTTTCTGTCATACACGTATTTGTCGCACACCTCTCAGTCGTAGCGGCCTCTTATCGCTGCGGGTTTCTAAACGTATTCAGACGGCGCGGCGGATCAGAAAAGCCGGGCCTCAGGAGCAGCAGAAGCCGGCTCTATCTGCAGCCCCGGGCTTTGTGTTCCCCGGACGAGGCGTGGGCACGTTCGGAAAGTCCTTTATATGTGCCCTGCTGCCTCCTGGCCATACGCTCCCCAGCAATCTTTGACAAAGGTGGAAAGATACAGCCTTCAATTGAGGTAGATCGTAGAGCTCACGCAAAGGCTGGCCCTAAGGCACTCCCCTCATATCTTCACTCCTGCCCCTTTTTCTTTAAATGTTCCTACTCGTCTTTACTAAGGAGTGGTACTTCCTACTATGTAAGGCTTAGAGCCTGTGAGAAAGAAAGCAGTGGTTGCGCTGTAAATTGTTAGTGTAAGAAGCGCAGTCTCTATAGCAAACGCTAGGGCAGGTCACGAATATGCAAATAGGCGATGGGGCCCCAAACTGTGACAGAATTGTAGTTTTTGATTGCAGCGTGATATGGGTACCAGCGGACCTTGCGCCATTTTACAATGGCGGAGGCTGTCACAGAGCTCGTCTCAGGGTAAGGAGATCAGTAAATTACACTATTAGATTTAGTTTTCAACAATGCTAGAACTGAATCATGAGCGAAAATCGGAGTGAAGACCAAGTTTAAGTTTTTCTGTACATGAGAATCTCACTCTCGTAGGATTTCAGTCTCCATGCAGAGGTTTGGTTCTGTCTGTCTCTATGTTGGGGAAAAACTCCCAGCAGATCCTGTGCCTTTTTACAGCGACGATTTAAAATCGTCGCTGTCAGTTGCAAGGTAAATTCATCATTCAAATCATATATACGATTCAAAATCATATGTATCAAAAAGAATTTGACCTTTGATATAGCAGTAAATCTACTACTGCTGGGGGTGAAGGAGAAAGGTGGCTGCAAACCACACCACACAGATATGACATGAGAAGGACTGGCCTTTGATATAGCTGTAAATCAACCACTGCTAGGGGTGAAGGAGAAAGGTGGCTGCAAACCACACCACACAGATATGACATGAGAAGTACTGGCCGTTGATATAGCAGTAAATCTACCACTGCTAGGGGTGAAGTAGAAAGGTGGCTGTACACCACACCACATAGACATGGTATGAGAAGGACTGGCCTTTGATATAACAGTAAATCTACCACAACCTTGGGGTTACAGTCCAGTGCTCTTAACCACTGAGCTAACTCCCAGCCTCCTTACTGGAGATTGATACTGTGGTTAGGTGCTGGTTGTAGGGGAGGACATCAACAGCAAACGATGTTAAACAATGCTTCCCCACTCTAGTATAGCCAAGCCACATACTTGGTTCACCACAAGAAGTATTGATTCTGCAATATGATAACAATTAGTAAGACGTAGCACCTCTGTAGTAGGCCGATGCTACCTTGATAATGACAACTTCCTGTCACTTTTGAATCAGGTTGCTCCGAAAAAAAAAAATGGAAAAAAAAATTGCAATATGATAACAGCAAAGTACACTCCCCTTGTTAAACTGGTAAAATTGGGACTAGATAGAGTATTCTTTTAAAAACCAAGTATCACCCCACCTTTCAATGGCAGATATTGCCAATAAGATGAATAAAACAAAATATCATTTATGTTTTATAACATAAGGTGAGGGTGTACTGTATTTAAGTCGCTCTTGTTGTTCGTTTCATTTTCGTGTCAGCCGCTCCCCGACTGTGGTATAATTTAACCACAGAGTGTACTTGGCTTCACAACCTCAAGACAGATATCGCCAATAAAATCAATAAAACAATGTACAAGTACCATATTTGTTTTTTAGCATCAGGTTAGAGTCTACTGTATTTAGGTTGTCCTCAGTGTTTGCCTGCTCATAACGATGTCAAACCACATAAGACCAGGCTTCCCCCTGTGGTACGGCCCAGCCACATAGTGTACTCGGTTCACCACACCAGAAGTAATAATTTGGCGGCGATAAGACTAGTAATATTCATGCCGCTCACCGTGAACATGTCCTACTTGGTGGTTATTCGTGCTGTGCAGGTGTCTCAAACATTTTTTTTAAAACAGGGATGTGAGTTGGAGTCCCGAAAAAAAGTGGAAATAATTTTTCTTTTTCTGCCACAGAGAGACCGGGAAAACTTGGATAATATGTCCCTGTCGGCCATGACATGGGGCTAAGGTTCTGTCGGGAGTTTCATATCACTATTTATTGGCATAAATGAGGCTAAATCAATATTATCTTTGTTTGATGTAAGTAAAAGCAATTACACAAACTGAATATGGAAAAGTGGATTTCCACGGAAAAGTGGAAAACTGACATCTCTGTAAAATAGTAGATTTACCTTTCAGCTCCACCTCGTAGCGCATTGTTTAGTTAGGCCGTCGCTCAGTAAATCACTGGCCAGTCTAGGCTCACACCTATTGTACGACAGTGTCTTCACACTGAGAGTGTGAAGAACAGGTGTTATGGCACGACAGTTGTTTGTTGGTTTTATCTAACGGTCAGTTGACCATTACAGGTGCTTCCCAGACTTTCCCAAGGTTCTTTTACACCACATGGGTGGTGATTGAATCTTTGCGATGAATTCAGGTAGAAATTTCACCCCTACATATTTACCATGGTGAGAGTTCTTTTACTTCCCACACCACATAGACATGGTATGAGAAGGTTGGTTGGTTTGTTGGTTTGATTTAACGTCCAGTTAACCATGAGAGGTTCTCACTAGACTTACTCAAGGTTCTTTTACACCACCAGGGTGGTGATCGAATCTATGTGATGAATTCAGGTAGAAGTCTCACCCCTACACATTTACAGTTCTTCTACTTCCCACACCACATAGACATGGTATGAGAAGGACTGGTCTTTGATATAGCAGTAAATCTACTACTGCTGGGAATGAAGGAGAAGAGTGGCTGCAGTGGGACTCGATCCCACAAAGTTTGCAAAGACTTATTTTGAGTGGATATGACTGCTGGAATATTTTGTTCACAAGTTGGGGATGTCTAAACCAACAGATAAACATAGGTATATGATTCCAGGCCAGTCGATGTGTTATGTACAGCCTCATGCGATATTACTGCGTTATCTTTATCACTCAGGCAATATTCATGTTTACCAAAGTAGACCTGGAATACCACGACACAATCCCTTAATTTCTTCTGGAGATAATCTAAGCAGGTATTGTAAATTATTTAAGCTGACGTTGCTATGAAGTTGTCAGGGATGTCAGTTGGGGTCATGAAAAACAGTTGGGGTCATAAAATATTTTTCATATGAAATTTACTGCCCCAAAGAGACTGAGAAAACAACGAAACACACCTTTATTGTCCACGGAATGGGACTGAGGTGTGTGGTGAGGGTTAAACCACTGTTTATTGGCGTGAATGAGGCCCAATTTATTCTCTCTTAGTGTTACACAAGAAAATAGAATGAAAAGAAGGATTTCCTTGGAAAATAGGTAAACTACCATGTCTGAGTTGTTTATCCAACTCGGTCCCGGTATCTGTGAAGCCAACCTCACATTTGGCAGAGCAGAAAAAGGTTTATTTTTGGTTTATTCACTCCTGATGATGGTTAAATGTGACTGATTGCCGGCAACCGAAAAGACCTCGTCACCGCTGACGGAAAAGGGTGGCGAAAATCTGCTGTTAACCTCTCAAAACAAAACAAAAATGTTAGTTCCACAGGGAAGGGACAAAATGGCGGGAAAAAAGACACGCAGACGACCCGACCAGCGTCTCGGCGGCGTCCCATCTACGTTGAACGGCGAGAAACGGCGAGATATGGCGAGATGTTGGCTCTTTTATGTAACACCCCCTCTGGCTGCAGGCTATACTGCGCCGCTCCGGTTTATAGCTCGATATTCCGTAGGTTGCCCGAGCGGTGCAGTGTGGCTGCAGCCTGTCAGCCAGCGGGCCGGTTTTTATTCGCTGATTCCTGGGCGTGTTTTACAAGAATAGTTATTAGGCACGAGAGGAACCAGCGTAATCTCGGGAGGAACGCTGCACGTGACAGGAGCTCTCCTCTACTGGAGGGGTGAATGTGTTGCGATGGTTCCCGGTCACACCTAAACATATATATATGAGGATATCAATATGGGACTGTATGATCATTCCCCAGTCCCCCCACTCAGTATCAATATGGGACTGCATGATCATTCCCCAGTCTCCCACTCAGTATCAATATGAGACTGTATGATCATTCCCCAGTCTCCCCACTCAGTATCAATATGGGACTGCATGATCATTCCCCAGTCTCCCCACTCAGTATCAATATGGGACTGCAAGATCATTCCCCAGTCTCCCACTCATTATCAATATGGGACTGCATGATCATTCCCCAGTCTCCCCACTCAGTATCAATATGGGACTGCAAGATCATTCCCCAGTCTCCCACTCATTATCAATATGGGACTGTATGATCATTCCCCAGTCCCCCCACTCAGTATCAATATGGGACTGTATGATCATTCCCCAGTCCCCTACTCAGTATCAATATGGGACTGTATGATCATTCCCCAGTCTCCCCACTCAGTATCAATATGGGTCTGTATGATCATTCCCCAGTCTCCCCACTCAGTATCAATATGGGACTGTATGATCATTCCCCAGTCTCCCCACTCAGTATCAATATGGGACTGTATGATCATTCCCCAGTCTCCCACTCAGTATTAATATGGGACCACATGATCATTCCCCAGTCTCCCATACAGTATCAATATATTATCTCACCCCGTTATTTTTCTCCATAGGCTTAACATTAGGAACTCGTACTCCACGGCCGTGAGGTTCGTGTACCCAATACTCAATGGCTAATTGGGTGATTAATTTCATCAATAATTAATGTTATACGGGGTGAGATAAAATCAGAAACCCACTCAGGGTTGAGAGAATTACTCTGTGGTCAAACAAGGTGGAGTACAGACCAAGTTATTTTCATCTCATGGGTTTCCTTCTAAAGACTGTATGGTCATTCTCCAGTCTCCCCACTCAGTATCAATATGGGACTGTATGATCATTCCCCAGTCTCCCCACTCAGTATCAATATGGGACTGTATGATCATTCCCCAGTCTCCCCACTCAGTATCAATATGGGACTGTATGATCATTCCCCAGTCTCCCCACTCAGTATCAATATGGGACTGCATGATCATTCCCCAGTCTCCCACTCAGTATCAATATTGGACTGTATGATCATTCCCCAGTCCCCCACTCATTATCAATATGGCACTGTATGATCATTCCCCAGTCCCCCACTCAGTGTCAATATGGGACTGTATGATCATTCCCCAGTCCCCCCACTCAGTATCAATATAGGACTGTATGATCATTCCCCAGTCCCCCACTCAGTATCAATATGGGACTGTATGATCATTCCCCAGTCTCCCACTCAGTATCAATATGGGACTGCAAGATCATTCCCCAGTCTCCCACTCATTATCAATATGGGACTGTATGATCATTCCCCAGTCCCCCCACTCAGTATCAATATGGGACTGCATGATCGTTCCCCAGTCCCCCACTCAGTATCAATATGGGACCGCATGATCATTCCCCAGTCTCCCACTCAGAATCAATATGGGACTGTATGATCATTCCCCAGTCTCTCCACTCAGTATCAATATTGGACTGTATGATCATTCCCCAGTCTCCCCACTCAGTACCAATATGATACTGTATGATCATTCCCCAGTCTCCCCAGTCAGTATCAATATGGGATTGCAAAATCATTCCCCAGTCTCCCACTCAGTATCAATATGAGACTGTATGATCATTCCCCAGTCCCCCACTCAGTATCAATATGGGACCGCATGATCATTCCCCAGTCTCCCACTCAGTATCAATATGGGACTGTATGATCATTCCCCAGTCTCCCCACTCAGTATCAATATGGGACTGTATGATCATTCACCAGTCTCCCCACTCAGTATCAATATGAGACTGTATGATCATTCCCCAGTCCCCACTCAGTATCAATATGAGACTCTATGATCGTTCCCCAGTCTCCCACTCAGTATCAATATGGGACTGTATGATCATTCCCCAGTCTCCCCACTCAGTATCAATATGAGACTGTATGATCATTCACCAGTCTCCCCACTCAGTATCAATATGAGACTGTATGATCATTCACCAGTCCCCCACTCGGTATCAATATGGGACTGTATGATCATTCCCCAGTCTCCCACTCAGTATCAATATGGGACTGCATGATCATTCCCCAGTCTCCCCACTCAGTACCAATATTTGACCACATGATGCAATGAATTTTGCAGAAAAGGAGGTGAGTTTTGGGGCAATTTTATGCCCAATACAGAAAAAAAAGGGGGGGGGGGATTGAGGAGGGAACCCCCGATGCATACACAGACAGAGTTTTCCGATGCACTTTATTTCTTTCTTTTTTTAATGTATTGGGGAACATTAAAATCACAACAAGAAAATCATGTCTAGAGCTATCATGTGCCTCCCCCTCCTTTGTGGTAAGGGTGTGGGCCTCGGGTTAACCTGAGTAACGCGAGCTATGTCGACTGTAAACACCCACAAGAGCAGCTCACACACTCTCCAAGCACCGTAATACACACTCTAAACCTCTGCTTGCAGCATGAGCTGTGAGTCACACTGCATCGCTCGAGTAACCTACGGGTTTTGCCAGAGTAATGAAGCCGAGCGGAGCAGTATGCATGGGAGTGAATCACCAGACAGAGATGGGCTTTGTAAAAGTACGGATTTTGTAAGGAGGGAGGGAAGGAGGGAGGGAGGGAGGGAGGGAGGGAGGGAGGGAGGGAGGGAGGGAGGGAGGGAGGCAGGGAGGCAGGCAGGGAGGGAGGGAGAGAGAGAGGGAGGGAGGGAGGGAGGGAGGGAGGGAGGGAGGCAGGGAGGCAGGGAGGGAGGGAGGGAGGGAGGGAGGGAGGGGGCAGGGAGGGAGGCAGGGAAGGAGGCAGGGAGGAAGGGAGGCAGGCAGGCAGGCAGGCAGGCGGGCGGGCAGGCAGGCAGGCAGGCAGGCAGGCAGGCAGGCAGGCAGGCAGGCAGGCAGGCAGGCAGGCAGGCAGGCAGGCAGGCAGGGAGACAAGGAGAGAGGCAGGCAGGCAGACAGACTGGCAGGCAGACAGGGACACAGGCAGACAGGCAGGCAGACTGACAGGCAGACAGACAGGCATGAAGGGAAACTGGCAGACAGACGGGCAGGCAGGGATACAGGCAGACTGACAGGCAGACAGACAGGTAGTCTGGCAGACAGACAGACAGACAGACAGCCAGGCAGACAGACAGGCAGTCAGAGAGACAGGCAGACAGGGTAGGGCGGGAGACATGTTAAAGATGAGTCAGGTTGAACTCCGGGCGCGGGGGTCGTTGAGTGCAAGGTAAGGATGAAAGCGTTTGACACTGGGTCGCCATGGATCGCAAGCGACCTGGGTGTCCGCCAATAAGAAAGGCTGGAGAGTGAGGGACAGGTAGGCGACTGGAGAGTGAGGGACAGGTAGGAGGCACCAACCCTCCCCCTCCTACTTCTCATACCCGACCCCGCCCCAAATGTTAGTTCATAGATTCTCATATCAATCCACAATTCACAGTAGGTCTCCAATCTTAATACATCATTATAAACCTATGCACGAATGTCTTAATTTTATTGACCAGAGGTATAGATTTCGTTCGTCACTGAGTGACGAAATAATATTCATACGTCCCTCCGTACCACGTGACTTGTTTTAAAATGGCATTTTCAATGATTTCAAGGTATATACGTATAAGCAGGCATAGTGAGTTCTACAATGCAAAAGTTGATTGAACCGGAGAGGAAATTGTCCGTTAATGCTGCGTGCCCCTTACATGGCGTGCCCCTTACATGGCGTGCCCCTTAAGCGGGGTTGTACTGTACTGATGAATATGAACAAACATTAATTATATACCGCGAGAGAATCAGAGTCTAACATTGAATAAACATCATGAAGAATCACCAATATTTCACAATATGGCAATACAGGCAAAGCCTGACTGTCCACCACAAACGCTACCGTGTGAATGTCGTTTTCAAGTGAAAACGATGACGCTGTCATCGTCGAATGTTCGCCTCGTGACGTGACGCCACAGTGTCAACAACGCTATGGAAGCGATGTTGTTAAGTGAGTTGCTATGATGCTGATCAGGATGTCAACAAACTGGGGCAACTGGGGTCTATCTGTAAAGATTACACGAGAGTGAGATCACAGTTTCAACAAGTGTTTCCTCAGGCGTTTTGCTGTGGGTGCCGTAGCACACAGTCCTGTCCAAGTGTGACAGGGGTTCTGTTGTAGTATCTGGGTGATCTTAAACAGAACCTAGCATTCTCAAAGGGGTTGAAGATGCAAAAGGGCGAAAGGGAGTTAGATCGGACTAACTCAAAGGTGCGAGTGACAGCGTTTATGGCGAAGAAGAGGGTGAAAGCGAAACAACTCACATCGAGGTAAAAAAAAAAATTATTAAAAAAAAATATATATATTTCACAATATTTAGATATCTTAATAAATCCCCAATAACTAAAATATGTCTAAAGTTTCCTTGGTAAAATTAATTGCCTCTTGAGCCAACAATAACAAGACACAAGTCGAGCTTTTCATTTGGAGATGAATGAATAGAGCCTCTCTCAGATATCACCTTTCGAAAGCAATTTTTCTCGCTAACTGCAACATCGCAGTTACTGTTACATGGAAACAGTTTAAGTGAACTATTATTACCAATTGCAGATGACTCACATTTGAAACAGGAGCCCAGAGTTCTGTCCTTGTCTGCTGTATTATTAGCTCATGAACTGCATTTATTTTGATAGATCTTGATTGACTTTAACTCTTTAGAGCGGACAGTCCACCTTGAAAAATTAAACCCTTGTCAATTTCCTGGATATTAGATATGATGGTCTCATAGTGTTGTGGTACACATTGCTAATTAAAAAAATGGAAGTCAATCAGCTTTTCCAAACCTGGAAACCCCAAATGCATAATTCTAGGCTTTTCCAGGTTTCCCAAGCTCTGTACGAACCATGGTTTTAGAATTGTTACAAAAATAAATGATGAATTGCTAAATTGGGTTCGAGAGTACAAAATGATACACTCTCCAAGCAGTACAGAGACTCTGGGTGGAGAGTAACAAGACACTTACAGCTACTGGTTCAAGATGGCCGCGGATTTAACCCGACCAGAGCTAAAGTAGTGTTTTCTTTTCTTTCTTTTTTTAATTCAGTAAAAGGGATTTGGTGCAATCGTCGCAAGTTGACGTTCTTCCTTGGACCGGTCCAGCACACATGGACAGAAAGGGCAATTCTCACACATATCAAATAATAAATTGTGATAGTTCAGAACATAGTTCACCACAAATTCTCCGAGTCATCTGGTGACTTCCGGTTCAAAATATCCTCCAATATATGCAAATCTCCCTGACAACGGACAAGGTCCGCCATATTGCTGGTGACCACAAAGCGCTGCCAGAGTGTTAAATGGTGAAAAAATATTGTTTCCGACATTCTAATGTGCAATCTGTAGATGTAATCGTTTAAATAGGATTATATCCAACATCTAGACATGATTTAGACGTGCCAACTCGAAGTTAATCGGCCGTTTCGACGATTTGTTGACGTCGCGTTCAAAGGTTAAACTGAGGCCATCATGTAATGATTTGATCTGAAACTGCCAGGGTAGTCTGATTTGGTCCAGAGAGTGGCTTGGGGGTTACTTAATACATCCCCACATATTAAATACTATCAGAAATGAACGTTTGAAAATCCCATAGACTTAGCACTGCATAGGTTCCTTCCCAAGATGGCCACAGAGGGGGTTCGAAGCGCCACCTACTTCCAGGTTGACTCGAAGAATACATCCACAGATGTCGTCTTACTACATTAAGTTATATCTTAAATACTAGCGACTTCGTCTATTCATATTTAGCTACCATCTATCAACTCCCCACTTCCACTTGCAATGTCTAACTGCTGTTCGACTCTCTAGCGGGTGAACGGGAAATCATTGTAAACTTGTGGTTATTATTTCGTATCACACAGGTGCTTGAGCTGATCATAGGCGATCAGAACTCTATGGATTGACACTAGCGAAAGGGTGAGATCTCATTGCATTCTCTCGAGGAAAGGAGATTGGAAAACTACAGTTCGAAATTATGTTTTCAGTACAGCTAAAAACAAATCATAAGAATAGAAATACATCTGTGTAGAGAAAAACAAAAAGAATAGCAGGATTCAGTTAGGTACTGCACGAGAATCTCACTCTCATGGCTCTTTAGTCTCCATGCCTAGGTCTAGTTCACTCTATCTCTATGGGCGAGAGACACTCCAAGCGGATACTATCAGAATCATAGTTTTTTAGATACAGTAGGTAATCAAGGTGTAGGTCATGTGACGCTAGTCTTTTTCCATTTCATAATCTATTATTTTTAATTTTAACTATAAATACATATTAGCTCTGGCGGCCAGTGTACGTATTTATCACATACAGCCACAGTCAGCCTGTTTTCTCATAACACAGAGCCTGGCATTAAACTGTTGCTGAGTTGAATGGAGTGGTCTTGTTACAGTGAGAGTGTATGACAAGTTCGTATTGACTCTGGTCCTTGTTACACAACTACCGACATATACACACCCATACACACATTACATAATACACGGAAACTGGCTGACTGTCTTCGTACGTCAAACTAGCCTGGCAGCCTGGCCTAGTTAGACTATAGGCCAGGTAACGGGTTCCATTTTTATGGTGCATTATTGGTAACGCCTCCTGGTTCCCCGCTCATCCGCTAGAGAGCTCGGCGGAATTAGGTGTACAACAGGTGGATAGCAGTACAGAGTAGAGAGATACCAGCCAAACCACAACGCTGGTTCCCAAGGTATAAGCTAATCACAGACGGGCACCAGCCAAAGTTGAAGGTCGTGCCAGTGGAACCCGTTACCTGTCCCTTATTTCATTAGGGCAGGGAACCAGTCCAACGTCAAACATACACCCTACCATTGTTGATCAGATATATCCCGATGCTATAGGTAGAGGGATATAACTTAATACCAATTTTACCAAGTATTTTGACGTTAAAAAACAATCAGCCTGTTTTCGAATTATCAGATACAAGGATTAAATCCGGGATTGACGAAAAATCGGAAATTAAAAACTTTAAATTAGGAAGCATTTATAGAATTATCCAGAGATAAATTCACTACACAAACATCGGTGGTCACAGATCTATACTTCTTTGGATTACTTGGTAGAGATAAATGCTGTTAATGTATGAATATTGTCCAATTTTACCACTTTCTTTGATTTCTCTTTTGGGGGCTGGGGGTGGGGGATTACAAATTGAATATCTTTTAAAAAAAATGGAAATCCGTTCCTGTAGATACTACAAAATGGCAAAATTCCACCCAGTCACGTGACGACCTACCCATACACCAGGTGACGTACGGGTATTTACCTCACCCCTGGTATTTTTTCCATAGACTTAACATTGGGAACTCGTATCCAACTCCTATTGGGTATTTAGAAAAAATACTTCAATGGAGGAATATTTCATAAAGGTTAGCCCATTAGTCAATGTGAAGGGTGAGATAAATTCAGAAACCTATTCAAGTTTAGGGTCAAGAGCTCGATCCTATCTCGTTTGAATCGCTGCCTAATTCGATATTATCGTAAAACTAGATGAGTTTTAATCTTAGCCACCGTATGCCACGACTGGAGTTTGGCAAAGTGACTTCATGAGGCGAAGCCGAGTGAAGTCCGTAGTCAAAACTCCAGGAGTGACATGCGGTGGCCAAGATTAAAACGAATCAGGTTTTGATTTTATCCTACCCTGTCTCCTCGATTTTGGAATATTAGGTGACAATAATTCTGTATGCCACTAGTGGTATATAAAACTCCGTATGCCAGTCAGCGTGGCATACGGAATCTCAATGTTAAGCCTATGGGATTTTATATTAGGGGTAGGATAAATTTGCTTGATGTCACGATGTGAACATGACTGTTTTACTATGTTTCTGTTTTACTATGTACTATGCCAGAAACTTGTATCGAAAGAACTCTCCAAACTGAGAGATGCAATTGAGACATAAAAAAAACCGCTACGTAATTCAGGCAGCTTCGCTTTGTGAATTAACACGCCATTCAAACTCGATAGGATACGAACTCTGACCCTAAACTTTCATAGGTTCTCTCTATATAATACGACATGGGTAGAAGCAGGCGTTATACGTCCTTGATACGGCCATAGTTATAGGAATATTGCATAGCGAGCGGCAGTATATAACGATGGGGGTATATAATAATATGTAATACGTGTGTGGTTATGACGGAACAGTTCGGGTTGGCATTTGTTCGTACTAGGGTTATATCGACCAAGGCTATATTCCGCGAACCTCAACTCGACTTGCTCAAGTCTAACCCAATCAGATTGAAGCTTAGATACGTGAGGAAAACATACAAGTTGGAGTTATTCGATAAGGGTGGACATGGATACCTATATGCAGATTCTATTGTCATTTATAGGTACTGGATATTCCTATATACCCATTATTGATAGATAGAGGGAAACTATGTTCCGGTGAGCAAAAGTTCAAAGTTACGAGGTAAGGCTTGGATAAAATTACTGCCCAAGGTGTCAGCCGCGGGCAGTAATTTTTCCAAGCCTTACCGATGCTGAATTATTTACCTGAAACACTTCCGAAGCAAATGGCCACCCTTATCGAGTAACCACAACAGCTATTGTTTCGTCCCGCTGCTGTATTGTATCACGTGATCAGAGCGGGACGAAAACGTCAGAACGGGACGAAAACATGAGAGCGGGACGAAAACGTCAACCTCGACACATAATTTATTTTTAATGCACCCCCAGCAGCGGTATGTTACTCTAGTTAGTTCAATAATGGGTATATAGGAATATTAGGAAACGTCCTTACTGTGGACGAAACGGTTCCTGTTCGAGGTCAGTCGTCGATTTCATACTGCCTGACGCCATAGGCGGAAGGCAGTATGAAATCGACGACTGACTGAGAACAAGAACGGTTTCGTCTACAGTAAGGATGTTTGCTTATTATTATATACCTCTAATTGGTGAAAAAACGCCATTTCAATGACATACAAAGTCGCAGTCTCAGCGGGCACGAACATTATTATTACTGCACCCCTAGCAGCGGGCAGTATATTATAGACATTCGGACATAGGTATATAATAATACAGTAAACCGAGCCATGGTATTCTGCAGTAGATCTATTTATTCCTCATGCCCCATCCTCGCTCACTTGGCGTGTACATGGAAGTTCATGCCTGCGGCTCACTTAAATTGGACGCAAACGCCTCTGGGAATATAGACTATATCAATAAATAATCTTCAAATCAATAATTGCCGACGTAACACCGGAAAGATGCAGAGCAACCCTTAATGACAACTTCAATAATTTACCTCAGTCACTTCCCACATCAAAGGCCAACCTTCATTCCATTAGGAGGATTGGTGAGTGTGTGGTGGAGGTTTCATATGTGAAATGTAGCGTGTATAAATTAATATGAATTTTTTTTTTTTAATTTCATTTTCAGGAGTTATTATTTCACAAGGGATGTGTAAAAATTACATTGTGTGAAATCATGTTTTTAACTGGTCATTTCTTAAATAAGGGGGACGTAGAAATTAGATTCCATGAAATCATTTCCTCAAATTTATTCATAGGAGTTATTTATGAATGCAAACATTAGATTCCCCAAAAATATCTGTCGACACATGATTTTTAAGGGTTATCTTTGAAATCATAGACTGCAAATCGAGTACCTTGGAATCGAAAAAAAATACACCATTATCTTTGAAATCAAATTAAATCATGTGAAATTATCTTTTAAATTTCATTTTCAAGCCATTTTGAAGAAGTAACCACAAAAGTAACATCATATGAAATCATTTTAGGGAAGGCGAGGAATATTCTAAAAATCCATGGATTTTGTTTTTTTGTTGGAGTAGTTTATCGTCCAATATGTTACATTAGACTTACTTTGGGTTTGACTGCCTCTATGCGATTAATTTAGGCAGAAATCTCAACCCTACACATTTACCGAAGTGAGAGTTCTTTTACTTCCTACACCACATGGACATGGTATGAGAAGGATCGGCCTTTGATATAGCAGTAAATCTACCACTGCTGGGGGTGAAGGAGAAAGGTGGCTGTTCACCACATCACATAAACATGGTATGAGAAGGACTGGGCTTTGATATAGTAGTAAGTCTACCACTGCTGGGGGTTAAGGAGAAAACTGGCTGCAGTGGGACTCGAACCCACAAAGGATAGCTGCACCTGGAGTTTGTTTGGTGATGGAGACAATATAGCTGCTTCCATACCACAATAGCTATGTGCCCTGTAGGACATGTCTACACTGTATTTATACACTGAGCATGCAAATATGCAGACCTCCATACCACAATAGCTATGTGCCCTGTAGTATATGCCTACATGGTATAGACTCAGCATGTAAAAATGCAGACCTCCATACCACAATAGCTATGTGCCCTGTAGGACATGCCTACATGGTATACACTCAGCATGTAAATATGCAGACCTCCATACCACAATAGCTATGTGCCCTGTAGTATATGCCTACACTGTATACACTCAGCATGCAAATATGGAGACCTCCACACCACAATAGCTATGTGCCCTGTAGTATATGCCTACATGGTATACACTCAGCATTTAAATATGCAGACCTCCATACCACAATAGCTATGTGCCCTGTAGTATATGCCTACATGGTATACACTCAGCATGTAAATATGCAGAGTAACAACAGAGGGCTCATAATTATTCGTTTTGCTAGGGATCAATACTTTCTCTGCAGTGCAAAATATCGATCTCTTCCAAGAGTATTGACTGGGCAGGCTGCAGGTGTCAGGTAAAATACCTCAAGTTTACAGCACTTTACACATGTTTCCGTGTTTTTTCCCATGTTTTTAAAACAGAAATGTTTGAAGAAAGTGGGTCAATGAGTGAGTTGATAATTTCACCCCACAGTGACCTACTTCTCCCCAGTACTATATGGAAACATCGTCAGTGTGGCTGAAAGAAGTCTGTTCCCAGTCGTTTTGTTTG
The DNA here is from genome assembly GCA_950022655.1 of Alentia gelatinosa. Lineage (NCBI taxonomy): Eukaryota > Metazoa > Annelida > Polychaeta > Phyllodocida > Polynoidae > Alentia > Alentia gelatinosa. The sequence goes on along the minus strand of OX465589.1, from coordinate 51,629,792 downwards.
AAAATATTTCTGACTAGAAACAATAAGGAGCAGATGTAATTCAGACACACTCACTATGTCTCATTATTTTTATACAGGGGTGTCAGTTGGGATCAGGGAAAAAACTGGAAATACTTTTCACGTAGATTTTTCTGCCTCAGAGAAACCAGAAAAACTTGAATAATCTGTCCTTATGAGCCACGGCATAAGGCAGAGAGTCTGTGGGGAGGTCCAAAACACCGTTTTATTTGAGTAAATGAGGCTACATAATATTATCTTTGTTTGACACAAGGAAAAGAAATTATATAAACTGAATATGAAAAAGTGGATTTCCACGGAAAAATGGAAAACTGACATTTCTGAATTATATACCTCTAAATTATTTATAAGGCCTTTTTACAAAAAGTCACGTGGTATGGGCAGCATAAACTATCAGTTCATGCACAGTGTGCGGAACAGAATCCATATAGCTGGCCAGTAAGTGTTATTGGTTTGTTTGTTTATTCAACGTCCCAGGGGACCCTGAGGGTATATAGGGACAAACACTGGGACTGTTCAAACTTTCCAATTGTACACCTTTCCTTCGCTTCTCTCCATGTTGCAATAAAGCAGGGTTGCCAGTTGGGGTCAGAAAAAAACATTGAAATATTTTGTATTGCAATACAGGGTTTACACATTGCATACACACTACAGTGGCGAATCAAGGGAAAGATCAAGTTTTAACATGGGTCAGTGGAGAGGTCTAGTGGGTAATCATGGGCTGTGGTTGAATTGGGTAATTTAGCAGTTGGTATATCAATATTACACAAGGAATTTTTTTTTTATTTTGAAAATGAAAACATTGAATTTCAATGGAAACATTGAAAACTGGCTTCCCTGATTAAAGGTTCTAAGTCATGCTCCAATGTCCTTGTTGTTATAAACTGCTTGATTGATTGTTTGAATAGTTTCACATCCTGGTAGGCTAGTTATGTCCTTCTGAGACTGACTCATTGGTTGACCTATCTGCTTCTGGTAAAAGAAAGGTATACTAACTCAGAACAAGTCTACTTGTAGCAGTGGGACCCTATGCCTGTTTTATACTGCTGCCTCACTGAAGGGCTGTGCCGCAGACCAAATCACAACACTCCTTGATCACGTTGTTACATCCAAGTTGGTAATCACTGTTTCCCCTTATCAGTTCCTGCCATTATCATATACTAATATTTACACTTCATAAGAAACTTCAAACCTATTTGGTAACATACTATTGCAAGCTCTATGGGTCACAGAAAGAACAACAGCAACTTCAGTTGTTTTTTTTTCATAAACTGTAGCGAGTTTTCACACGATTGTAATGTTCTAACATGGAAATATTATAAAATTCTATAATGAAAGCTGCCTTTTATTAAAATAATACCTGCATCCCTGTTATGGTATACGGTTTTTGTTTCATCTCCACCCCCTCCACACAGTTTCTTGGTGTTCCCTTCTCATACCATGTCTCTGTGGTGTGGGAAGTAACACAACTCTCTCCTGGTAAATATGTAGGGGTGAGGTTTCCACCTAAATTCATTTCATAGATTCGATCGCCACCCTTGTGGTGTAAAAGAACCTTGAGAAAGTCTGGTGAGAACCTGCAATGGTTAACTGGACGTTAAATCATACCAACCAACAAATAAACCAAGTTCCCTGCCCCTGTAACTCTCGCTCATGTTCTTCATGACAAGGCACACTCCTAATGCCTCCTAGTGTAGACCTAGTATCGGGAATAGCCTGCACCACCCAGTCACCAGTACTACACATGTCAATAACCACAGGCAGGTCTCCAATGCTCGATCTATACATGGCTATACGATATAGCAGCGTATATGGGCATGGAGCCTTTCTAGCATGAGCGCCTATGTCTATATATGATATAGCAGTTTACTATATACCCATGCCGTATATACTGTAAATATGCACCGTTTTGGCATATGACGTAAAAATAAAGTACGGACCACTGGTCCGTACACTAAAATACGGACCACCTAGCCATACACATTTATCAAAATTTTGGTTGTTAAGAAAAATAAAATTGATTTTCTTTAAATTTCGGGTATATAGTAAATATATAACGTCCAACCATACTTGTACAAATCACAGAACTCGATGCTAATTTACCATTTGTACAGAACTCGGCGTAAACGCCTCGGTCCGTACAAACGGTAAATTAGTATCTCGTTCTGTGACTTGTACAGCATGGTCAGGACGTTCTATATAAGTATGCGGCACAGCCTTTCTAGCATGAGCGCCTATGTCTATATATGATATAGCAGTGTATGCGGCACAGCCTTTCTAGCATGAGTGCCTATGTCTATATATGATATAGCAGTGTATGCGGCATAGCCTTTCTAGCATGAGCGCCTATGTCTATATATGATATAGCAGTGTATGCGGCACAGCCTTTCTAGCATGAGCGCCTATGTCTATATACGATATAGCAGTGTATGCGGCACAGCCTTTCTAGCATGAGCGCCTGTGTCTATATATGATATAGCAGTGTATGCGGCACAGCCTTTCTAGCATGAGCGCCTATGCCTATATATGATATAGCAATGTATGCGGCACAGCCTTTCTAGCATGAGTGCTTATGTCTATATATGATATAGCAGTGTATGCGGCACAGTCTTTCTAGCATGAGCGCCTATGCCTATATATGATATAGCAGTGCATGCGGCACAGCCTTTCTAGCATGAGTGCTTATGTCTATACAGTAGAACCCCGCCTAACGGGGACACCCTGTGTAAGAGGCCACCTTGTGTAAGAGGCCACCCCACATTAACAGATACCTTTGCTTAGAATGGTTCCTTATATTAGATGTTTATTTCCACCCTGTGTAAACCCTGTGCAAGTGGTCACCCTGCATAAGCAGAAACTTTGCCCCTGAACGAAGGGTGTCCACTTATGCGGGGTTCTACTGTATATGATATAGCAGTGTTTACGGCATGGATCCTTTCTAGCATGAGCGCTTATGTCTTAATATGCTATAGCAGTGTATATAGCACAACCTTCCTAGCATGAGCCTCTATGTCTATACGATATAGCAGTGTATAGTGCAACCTTCCTAGCATGAGCCTCTATGTCTATACGATATAGCAGTGTATATAGCGCAACCTTCCTAGCATGAGCCATTATGTCTATACAATAGAGCAGTGTATAGTGCAACCTTCCTAGCACGAGCCTCTATGTCTTTACGATGGAGCAGTGTATAGTGCAACCTTCCTAGCATGAGCCTCTATGTCTATACGATATAGCAGTGTATATAGCGCAACCTTCCTAGCATGAGCCATTATGTCTATACAATAGAGCAGTGTATAGTGCAACCTTCCTAGCACGAGCCTCTATGTCTTTACGATGGAGCAGTGTATAGTGCAACCTTCCTAGCATGAGCCTCTATGTCTATACGATATAGCAGTGTATAGTGCAACCTTCCTAGCATGAGCCTCTATGTCTATACGATAGAGCAGTGTATAGTGCAACCTTCCTAGCATGAGCCTCTATGTCTATACGATATAGCAGTGTATAGTGCAACCTTCAAAGCATGAGCCTCTATTTCTATACAATATAGCAGTGTATAGTGCAACCTTCCTAGCACGAGCCTCTATGTCTATATATGTTAGAGCGATGGATATAACAAAGAGCTTTTCTAACAATATGTCTATATCCGCTAAAGCATATGACACACAGCCTTTCTATCATGAGCACGATGTAACTATATCGCCAAAAAGAGATGTTATTGGGTCTGTGAAGTTGGTTGGTTGGTTTGATTTAACGTCCAGTTAACCATTGCAGGTTCTCACCCGACTTTCTCAATGTTCTTTTACACCACAAGGGTGGTGATCGAATCTATGAAATGAATTTAGGTGGAAACCTCACCCCTACACATTTACCGAGGTGAGAGTTCTTTTACTTCCCACACCACATAGACATGGTATGAGAAGGATTGGCCTTTGATATAGCAGTAAATCTACCACTGCTGGGGGTGAAGGAGAAAAGTGGCTGCAGTGAGACTTGAATCAACAAAGTCTGACAACCTTGATATTACAAGTCTGTGAAGTGCGTACATCAACACATATATCACCGATTCTCACCGACCAGACAGACTGGTTGCATAAAATGTCGATGTCTTATGGGCCTTAAAGTCACTCTTCTGATCCCTCTCACGTTTTATACATTATATTCCAAAAGTCAAGTGAAAGGTAGCAGCAGGGGGACTCAAACTCACAAACTTGGGATTACCAGTCCAGTGCTGTGACATTTTCATACCGGGCACCTGTGGAAATGCAATGTCCGTAGGGTCGGGTAGTATTGTTAGTTTATATCGCTCGGTGACGGGTTTTTTCAGGCCAATTGTGATAATTTCATTGTGTGATATATCACATAATCTTTGATATTTTATGATTATTTCAGAATTGTAAAGGTAATGCTATACCAACTTATTGTGAACGTTTCATCATTATTGACCAATTTAAAAAAAAATAAATTATTATTTATTATTATTGACCAATTTTTTTTTACAAAATTATTACATATAAACTATGATTTTGTAAGTTTGAGGAAATGATGGCTTGAGGCATCAGCCGGCCACACTCGTGGAGGCATCGATAGGTTAAGCACACAGTTAACTCCTAACCATCTCTATGTCCTGTGTGTAGAGTAGAGGCAGACTAAAGACGTTACAGAGGCCATGCCCTGTCACGGCCCTCGTCTCCCTTGTCCTCCTCGAGTCTCTGATCCCTCTCACGTTACCGTCTCACTACAGGCTGGTGGCGGGGTCCAGTTACCTCTCTCATTGTGCGCCCTACAGTTACCGTCTGGTAGAGGGGCCGTGAGCCTACCCTCTCAATGAGCCCCGCTCAGGGGCAGGCAGCTTTCAGGACTGGCCTCCGTTGGTGTCCTAACCTCTGCCTCTACCTTCCTGTCTACCTCCCTTACCCTTCTCCTAGACTGGCCTCTGTTCCCATGTCCCACCCTACACCTCTACTTCCCTGTCTGCCTCCCTTACCCCTCCCCTAGACTGGCCTCAGTCTCTGTGTCCTACACCTCCACCTCTACCTCTCTGTCTGCCTCCCTTACCCTTCTCCTAGACTGGCCTCAGTCCCTGTGTCCTACCCCTCCACCTCTACCTCCCTGATTGCCTCCCTTACCCCCCTCCTAGACTGGCCTCAGTCCCTGTGTCCTACCCCTCCATCTCTACCTCCCTGTCCGCCTCCCTTACCACTCCCCTAGACTGGCCTCTGTTCCCATGTTCTACCCCTCCACCTCTACCTCCCTGTCCGCCTCCCTTACCCCTCTCCTAGACTGGCCTCAGTCCCTGTGTCCTACCCCTCCACCTCTACCTCCCTGTCCGCCTCCCTTACCCCTCCCCTAGACTGGCCTCAGTCCCCTTGTCCTACCTCTACACCTCCCTGTCCGCCTCCCTTACCCCTCTCCTAGACTGGCCTCAGTCCCCTTGTCCTACCCCACACCTCCCTGTCCGCCTCCCTTACCCCTCTCATAGACTGGCCTCAGTCCCTGTGTCCTACCCCTACACCTCTACCTCCCTGTCCCCCTTCCTTACCCCTCCCCTAGACTGGTCTCTGTCCCTGTGTCCTACCCCTCCACCTCTACCTCCCTGTCCGCCTCCCTTACCCCTCCCCTAGACTGGCCTCAGTCCCTGTGTCCTACCCCTCCACCTCTACCTCCCTGTCTGCCTCCCTTACCCCTCCCCCAGACTGGCCTCAGTCTCTGTGTCCTACCCCTCCACCTCTACCTCCCTGTCTGCCTCCCTTACCCCTCCCCTAGACTGGCCTCAGTCTCTATGTCATACCCCTCCAATCTACCTCCCTGTCCGCCTCCTTTACCCCTCCGCTAGACTGGCCTCAGTCTCTGTGTCATACCCCTCCACCTCTACCTCCCTGTCTGCCTCCCTTACCCCTCCCCTAGACTGGCCTCAGTCCCCGTGTCCTACCCCTCCACCTCTACCTCCCTGTCCGCCTCCCTTACCCCTCTCCTAGACTGGCCTCAGTCTCTATGTCATACCCCTCCAATCTACCTCCCTGTCCGCCTCCTTTACCCCTCTCCTAGACTGGCCTCAGTCTCCTTGTCCTACCCTCCACCTCCCTGTCCGCCTCCCTTACCACTTCTACTAGACTGGCCTCAGTCCCCTTGTCCTACCCTACACCTCCCTGTCCGCCTCCCTTGCCCCTCTCCTAGACTGGCCTCAGTCCCCTTGTCCTACCCTCCACCTCCCTGTCCGCCTCCATTACCCCTCTCCTAGACTGGCCTCAGTCCCCTTGTCCTACCCTCCACCTCCCTGTCCGCCTCCCTTGCCCCTCTCCTAGACTGGCCTCAGTCCCCTTGTCCTACCCCACACCTCCCTGTCCGCCTCCCTTACCCCTCTCATAGACTGGTGGGACTCACTGTGTTTAGGTGCCTACTTATCTCAGGGCCTGACGTTGTTTACACTGGCAGTATTTGTCGGAGGTTACGGCTGGTAGTAGCACAGTGAGCAAAAGGGGTACATCTTTTTATTTGGGGATGGGGTGTAACTTTTCCTTTCCTCCTACTTAAAGTTTGGTATCTTTGTCGGAGGTTACGGCTATGGCATATAACTGAAGAAAAGGGGCAGAAATACTGCTCTTTTTTTAATTTTGTTTTATATTTGGGGTTGAGTGTAATTTTCCCTTTCTTTCTACTTTCTGCATTTGTTGTCGGAACTAACAGCTGATTGAAGCTTACAATTGTGGGCAGGAGCTCAAAATCTTTTAGTTTTGAGGGGGTTGGGTTTGGAACTTTTCCGGAATTAGATGCTAAACGGTTTTTTTTAAAAGACATTTATTTATACTGGTAGACGCTCAACTCAAAAGAGCTGGTCTTAACGCGTTACCAGTTTACATTCCAATGTTTTCGCTGTTGTATTTTCTATGGAGCGGTAGTGCATAGGAGAGGCAACATCATTTTTGGGGACTATACACAAAACAGTGTAAGTGCATAAGTTGTAATTTTCTTTCTCACAGCTGTTTAGCCATGTCGGATAAGAATTCTCACGTCATAGAGGGGATGAGAAAAACAAAAGACAGTCAGATATAAGCACATGATTTCTTATTTTCCCCACAACTTATAAGATATCTCTGGGAGTACTATTATCCACTAATTACTCATTGAGGTGTCAATGTTTTCTCACAAGCTCCATGCCGTAGACGATAAGAAACCTTACCCGGTAAAGAGGGGTAAGAATCTAAAGAAAAGGGTTAGAGCCAGGTAGGAGTTATGCGAAGGGTGTATGTTTCCCAAATACTGACATTTAGATCTATATAAACATGGATTTGAATATGAATGTAACACTTAAATCTGTATACAACATAGACCAGTGGAAGATCTTTCTTCAGAAAAAACTGCGTTCTGTCTCAATAAAAAAAAATGGAAAAAAGATCAGGAAGACGTACAAGGATGGAAACCTCGTTAAAATGACATCTGAGATTCCACTTTCTACTTCACTTTCTTTTTTACCTGTGTCTTTATCTGTTGACTCCAAGCGTAAATCCTGCCTCTTCAAAAAGCCGGGATTCTGTAAGAGTCTGCAGTGTTTTCTGGACTTGCCGAGTGGCCCAAACCCGGCGCCGTGACCCTGTGAGGGGGATCGGTTATAAATAGTGAGAGGATCTGTGCTTTATCAGACCTCCTGCCGGCCTCTCTACGTCCCTCTCCAAGCATAGATCCCAGGTCATGCTTGTATCTCTGTGCCAGGGTACAGTAAACCCCGCTTAAGGGACACCCCGTGTAAGGGATAACCCGGCATTAGGGAATAACCCCGCGTAAGGAGACAATTTGCTTAGATTTAGCTTAACCCAGTGTAAAGGTACACCGGCGTAAGCAGGCACCCCGTGTTCACAAACAGTTATCTCGGTACAAAATGCTTCTTAACCCCGTGTAAGGGGATTTTTGGAGGGACACCTTATCAGATATGAGAGGGCAATGTGGGGACAATAAACCTGTTTTCATATATCATCCATTCTGAGCACTTTGAGGAGTATATTGAGTTCTTAGAGAGATGCAATTATTATATGGTAAATATCATATACCCATCTGTGGTGTGAAATCAGGAATAGTCTCTGGAACTACCTTCTTGAGTGTAAAATACCTCATATTTTTGCAGGGTTTGGGTTTGCCAACAAGACCTATGTGCTCATTGGAAGATTCATCAACTGTGGACTCACTTTATACAGTGGTTTAGAGCTGAAGGAAAACCAGCTGGATTGTCTGTGAAGCTCATTTCTTGCATCAAAGATGCCAACGACTTCTAAAATAATATACTGGAAAACATTTGAATCCTGATAATTTTTGTTTTGTTTGGTTTGATTTTACGTCCAGTCAACCATTACAGGTCCTTTCCAGACTTTCTCAAGGTTCTTTTACACCACGAGGGTGGTGATCGAATCTATGTGATGAATTCAGGTAGAAATCTCACCCCTACACATTTACCGAGGTGAGAGTTCTTTTACTTCCACACCACATAGAGAATCCTGATTACATCTACTATTTATCTCGATCATTATCAAGACTTGGTACACTAGCAAAACCAGGAAACCTAGAAGTAACCAGAAAACTGACATCTTTGCCCATACAGTTCGAAGCCAGTACATCATTTCAATTCTGTTTCTGGTTTATCACGTGGCAGGGTTGGAGCAGAGATTGGCAAGCCCAAGCGCCACGAGAGATCTGCAGGGAGAGTGTGCTGCCCTCTCTATTTCGCTCCATGTTTGCTTCGTGATGGTTTTTCCACATTTCCCTCTTCCAAGTCAAAGGCCCTGTGTTTCTGTAGCCGAGCCTTGCATCTACAAGGTCCCCCTCTGGAGAACTACATTGCGTCTCTCTTTGGGAAAATCAAAAGAGTTTCTTATTCGCCGTTTCCGCATAAAGCAATCATGATGGTGCTTCAGTGATAGACAACTCTGCTAGCACACAAGGCGACTGTATACATGTAGGTCTCAGTGTAAAAAGATGTAAGTATCAGTGTATTAACACGTACGTCACATGGTGAAACATGTACGTCACAGTGTGGAAACATGTACGTTACAGTGTGGAAACATGTACGTCACATGGTCAAACATGTACGTCACAGTGTGGAAACATGTACGTCACATGGTCAAACATGTACGTCACAGTGTGGAAACATGTACGTCACATGGTGAAAACATGTACGTCACACTGTAGAACCGTGTACGTCACACTATAAAAGCATATACGTCCAAGTGTGAAAACTTGAACGTCCAAGTATGAAAACATGTATGTGACGGTGTAAAAACATGTGTGTGTTAGCATGAAAACAAGTGTCACACTGTGGAAAACACATCCCTATGTGATAACACATATGTCCCAGTGTGAAAAACATGTCTCAGTATGAAAAAGATATATATACATCCAGTTTGAAAATACAGCCATTCTAGTGTGAACAAATGTATGTCACAGTATGGGAAAATATCTCCATGTAAAAAAACCAGGTTTTTTTAAAATATGTTCCAGTGTGAAAAAATAAAAAAATAAATACGTTCCAGTGTGAATAAATGTACATCATAGTGTGAAAACACATATGCCCCAGTGTGGGAAAAAAATGTCCCTGTGTAAAAAAACATATACATCCCAGTTTTTTTTAAAATATGTCCCAGTGTGATAACATTAAAAAACACATACGATCCAGTGTGAAATCACCGTAAAAAGACATACATTCCAGTGTGAAAACATGTACGTCATGGTGTGAAAACATGTACGTCATGGTGTGAAAACACATACGATCCAGTTTGAAATCACCGTAAAAAGACATACATTCCAGTGTGAAAACATGTACGTCATGGTGTGAATACATGTACGTCATGGTGTAAATACATGTTCGTCATGGTGTGAAAACACATACACCCCAGAGTGAAAACTCCCCATGTCAGACTGTATAAAACACATATATAGTGGAAAAAACAGAAGAAGAAAGCCATAGGACAACAGGAGTTGCCTCACACACCGCTTCAGCTCCCAGTCACATTTCTGTGCCTGTCTTCTCTACCAGAGACGTGTGGCTTATGACGTTTTTTTCTCGTTTGGTTATGGGTATATTTTTTGGTGTCACTATGTGGATATTATGTTGTGTCTGGGAGAGGACGGCGACGGTATTTGGCGCGAAGATGGAACAATGTCGTCTGCTGCAGACCTGGGTGTGCCTCAGAATGTGACAATAACAAGGATAAGAGAAAACGTGGTTACTGAGCCCGAAGGGATGGCCATTCGAGGTCTTTTGATGCCATAAATATGTCCCGACGCCGCAGGTGGAGGGACGTATTTATGGCATCAAAAGGCCGAGAATGGCATCCCTACGGGTTCAGTCACTATTTTTTCTTATTATTACATACCTAAATACTTAAAAAAAACGCCATTTTATAAACTTATTATATGTACCAATTGACCCGATGGTCACAGTGCGCCCGAATATTTACTTCAGGCGCAGTGCGCTCGAACATTATTTATACTGTACCCCTAATAGCGGGTAGTATTTCGTAGACGTTCGGCCATAGGTAGGTAATAATACATGATACACACGCTCTTGAAGTTAGAATTACGGGAACACATTTCCTGGTGTAAAAAAACTTATACGTCCCTATTTGAAAAAAACATCCGTCCCAGTGTGAAAATATTAAAAAGACACATTCGATCTAGTGTGAAAAAGTCTAAAATTCAAGGATGTCAGTTGGGGGTCAGGAAAATTTGGAAATATTTTTCATGTGAAATTTTTTCAGAGATAACATTATCATCTATAATCTGAATTCAACTGGAAATGTGGAAAACACATGGGTGTCAGTCATGGCATAAGACTGAAGGACTGTGGAGAGGTTGAAACCGCTCTTTTATTGGCATGAATGAGGCTAAATTAAACATCTTTATTTTATATAAGGAAACAAAATTGTATACTAAATTTATAAAAATGGAATTCTATGGGGTTTTTTTTAAATTTCATTTTTTCACCATCGATTGGAGACAGAAGTTCTATTCGCCACGTATTTTAAACCAAAAAATAAATCCTTCTATGTAAGATGGAAATATGATACCTCCCTTGAATAGCTCTGCTATACCTGGACTAGTGCTGCCAAACATGACAATTTCTACAAACTGGATTTCATCTGTGTGTCATCAGAAAACTTAGTCACATCTGCTGCGATTCCATTTGCGTAATAAAAAATACTATATTTGCCTTACAGTCAGACTTGCATGCTAAAAACGCAAACAAATTGCTGTACTTTGATTCCTTCAAATGGTCGGCAAAGAAACGAAAGACGAGATACAGGTAGATCTATCAACCACTGGGCGGCCATTTTGTCTTGTCTTTTTTTCCTTCAATGTGTCCGAGTCATGTTTCTGTGTCCCTTGTAAATATGTCTCAAAGGAGTGGCAGCTCAAATACAGGGATGAAAGTCGGGACTGATGAAAAAGTCGGAAACAAAAACACACAAAAAACTGGGGCGTATTCGGGGGGGGGGGGGGGACGACTGCCCCCCCCCCCCCCCCCCGTGCCGTCAAACAAAATTTCGGCACTTGACGGAACTCTGACGGCAGTGTCAACGGCCCTTGGCACGTTGAACTGCCGTTGGTGAGTAGTCGTGGGCGACCCTAACAGTACGTTCCGTATAGGGTCGGACTCGTCGGACTATTGGTGAGAGCCTGCAGCCAGATTTATCTTTCACTTCTTGGAATTTTATAGTTTTATTTTATGATTTTCATACTTTGTTAATGATCATATTTCAAGATGCAGAAATTTCTGATTTCCGTCAATTGTCGGCGAACTTGCATCCCTGCATATAAGGCCAGTCTAAACACACCTCAAACATCACTCATTTATTAAACTTTGTTCTGTAAGACGGTCTCCACATATATCCAGTTTAATCGTGAAAACATATCTGTTCATCATTCATTGCTGAGATTGGTTGGTTGGTTTTATCCTACCCCTAATAAAAAAACTCCATAGGCTTAACATTGGGTCACTGTATTCGGTCTGGAGTTCAGAAAATTGAAAAATATCGCTCAAAAGGGATACACTTGACAAATGACGTCATTTGTTAATGTAGAAGTAATTTAGATGGGCGGGGTAAGATAAATTCTAAACCAAACTCGAGTTAGTCGTGTTATTGTTCATCACACTGCGGCAAAATCGAGTATTACTGCTCTCAGCTTCGCCTCGCGCAGTATTACGCGATCTTGCCGTCGTGCGATCAACAGCAACACGACTAACTCTTGTTTGGTTTCTCCATATGATTTAACGTCCAGTTAACCATTGCATGTTCTCACCAGACTTTCTCAAGGTTCTTTTCCACCACAAGGGTGGTGATCGAATCTAAGAAATGAGTTTAGGTGGAAACCTCACCCCTACATATTTACCGAGGTGAGAGTTCTTTTACTTCCCACACCACATAGACAAGGTATGAGAAGGATTCCAGCTGTAAATTTACTACTGTTGGGGGTAAAGGAGAAAAGTGGCTGCAGTGGGGGGAGTTAGCTCAGTGGTAAAGAGCACTGAACTTGTAATTTCAAGGTCGTCAGACTTTGTTCATTACTGAGAGACTAATAAATCAAGAAGGGGAAATTATCCTGAAGTATGCTTTTGGATAAAGGTAAAGGAGAAAGATGGCTGCACACCACACCACATAGACAAGATATGAGAAGATCTGACCTTTAATATAGCAGTAAAGCTACCACTGTGGGTATCACTGACATATTACTCTTATACATCCTATCCTATAATGCTTAAAGGCATATCCTACAATTCACGGTGGCGCCACCTGGTGATTTTCAAATATTCCCATTCATCCATCGAAATTGATAATTTGTGGCATATTCCGAACTCAAAAGAGTAAGATTCGAGTTTTGTCTAATTCGACCTAATCCAATAGCTAAAATAGGCCCTTTTTTATTTGTTTGATTTACATAGGAAATGTACTGAAAAATATGGTTTTCTTCATTTCTTTCAAGAACAAGGATGGTGACATATGATTTTTAATTATTCTCAGACTTCTATTACTAAAATTAATGAATTTCTTGAAAAAGAAAAAATGCGTTTATAGGCAGTGTGTAAGAAGCACATGTAACATATAATCATTCTTGTACCAACTCGAATGTCTGACTTTTAAAATTGTATTGCAAGACTGTAATCACAGAAAATGATGCTGATGTATTGAATTTGAGAAATAAACACCGCTTATCAAAAAAAATATAAATAATTTCTTCCCAATGCTTCTCTGTAAAGAAATCCAGAATTTCCTCTCTAGAAAAAGAAGTGCGACCCTTGCGCCATAGCTATCTACCCATCTGTTTGGTGTAAATACGTGGAATCGTAGCGTACAAGACAAAGGGGTGAGTTTGGGAAAACAATGGTGTCTCCTTCCCAGGCGAGCATATTACTTCTGAAGCTTTCCAGATGTGAGCAGCGTTCTGTTTTCTGAAACAACTCCCGTGTGAGGTTTGAAGCACGCAGCGGTTTGCTACATCATGTGCACTGACGTGGAACCCGGGAATTAACTTCCCACATGCTCAGTTACATGTGAAAATAATAGTTCTGATCAGATCAGTATTTACAAGATGTGGACTGTGGGGTTACTCATACCAAAAACCAAAAGATTCCTTTAAAAATATATATATTTAGGAGCAAGAGGACCACAGCTGTGAAACTTGTGCAATTATGTATTGTCAAATGTAATAAACATGAAAGGAAGATGTTAATGGAAAACTATGTACACCTTATAAGGAAATAAAAACTGCTACCATAAAAAAATATAAAAAAAAGGATGTGGACGGTGGGTTTTTTGTGGAAGGCAAAACAAATGATGTCAGTTGGGGTCAGGTAAAATGGGTTAATATTTTTCATGGGGTATTTCAGGGAGACTGAACAATATGGAAAACATGTCGGCCTCGGCATGGGACTGAGGGTGTGTGGGGAGGTTCAAACTACTATTGTCTTGCTGTGAATGAGGCTCAATCAATATGATCATTGTTTTATTTTAATACTTTTGGTTTATGAGTAGGAGGGAAAGAATATTTTAAACAGAAGAACCCTGTATGAGCATTTCTTCAAGATTTGGAAAGAATGGTTGCTAAATTGATAAAAGATGCCTTAATTATATTAGGTTGATGAAAATATCCCCAACAAGTCCGTATTCAGACTGCGCTGTAAAATTGGCAAAAAGTTAAAAAGCACTGCTGTAATCATATAGAACGAGCTGACAATGCTGTATAAGCTACAAAACGAGATGATAATTTACGGTTTGTACGGAATGAAGCATGCATGCCGAGTTCCGTACAAACTGTAAATTATCATCGAGTTTGTAGCTTGTACAAGCATGGTGGGTCGTTTTATATTTACTATATACCCAAAATCAATAAGATATTTAGCTTGATATGGCCTAACAACTAATATCTTAATAGATGTGTACGGAAAAGTGTGCCGTATTTTGCAGTACGGAACAGTGTTTCGTACGGTATGTATACGCTACGGTATATGACAAAACGGTGCGAATTTACAGCATGAATATACGGCATGGGTATAGAGTAAAACTGGCAAACTGTTAAAAATCTACTGAAATGTGGAAGTCTGTGGGGCCCGATGTCGTAAGACAGTCTCCTATTGTGAGTTTATGGATGGGGGTCGAGGTCGGCAGTGACTGAGGGTAAAGTTAACAATGTGGGTGGTGAGACGAGGCACTCTCCCCCCCGATCCTGGTGCCACATGTCCGCCTGGTGTCCAGATGTTCCTCGTCCCACTCCCTTTGAGAGGCAATGACTGGAGAGTGGAAACATCTCCTGCTTGGTAAGACAGACTGTGCGTCTCAAGAGTGGGAAAACGATTGTAATGATTTAAGAGGTACATGTACTTTAGAACCCCACGTAAGGGGGGGGGGGGGGGCTTAATTCTGAGCTAAAGTGTTCCCTTAAACAGGGTGCTCAACTAACTCAGTTCCCCTTACACAGGTTAAAACCAAATATTCAATAAAGGTTCTAGTAGTTATGGTTCACAACCCAAACGTATTTGGTATGGCTAACTAATGTTAGAGAATAGGGTTGGACTAGTCTGACTAAGGTTCTGGCAAATATCCATTTAAAAAGAAATGGCACACACAAATCTCAACCCCATGACATTTCAATCTTCGTGCTTAGATTTGGTTGGCTATATCTCTGTTTGTGTGTGTTTGGGGGGAGAGGGGGGAGACTGCAAGCAGGTCTTGTCAAAAACAGTAGTGACAGAAGGGGGCGGGGTTGTCTAATCGCACCCGTTACAGTTTTAACACATCTGTGACTGCGTCGAGTCCTGATTCCAACCCACTGTGAAATCTCAAGCGCTGAGCTGAGCCTACACATGTTGCGGGTTGATCGCATCGTTGGTTCGATATTTGTTATTGTACATCGATGGTTATTCGCTTGGATTACGGCAACACATGCTGTGCCCGCTTAGAAATCCGCTCTAGCTGTTACCGATACGGACACCCTCAATACACTCAGCCTCACCAACCCTACCGCTACCTTCCAATCCCCTCCCCTACCCATCGATAGTCAAGTCAGTGTCAATTCTTCTTGTTTTCATTCCCTCTCGAGAATACTGATCCGCTGCAATCACAAATCTAATGCTGGTTATAGAGTTCAGACTTGGTATATCATGGTGGAATTAGTCTGGTTTGTGTTGGATAAGCGGGGTGCATGGGTAAAAGGGATAACTGGGGATGGGGAGGGAGACAAGCTAGGGAGCCCTGGGCATCGGTAGTGGAGCTGGCTGACTTGAGGCCCACTGCACCAACCCCCAAGCCCACCGGCAAACCCAACCCCTCCGAAGCGCTGAGTAAAATCCATTCGCGTTCCCAACAGCCGAGGAGCCTGCAACTGGCAATTGTCTTGTAGCATGCATATAAGAAAACAGCCGACGACCTACCTGTGTGACTAGCGGTACCAGTGTCTGTTCTATAGATTTTGTGCGAATTTCCAATGACAGCTTACTCTCAGACCTAGCTTGCGAGGCGGTCGCCATCTTGGTTTTCCGCAAAAACACATGGCCTCGTTCGGAAATTGGGTCATGACGTCACGCCACCCATAACAATAACAACAGAATTACACGCTTCGCTTCAACCACTGCAAACCTTATTTCAATCGAATATATTTCAAATAATACTTAATGTACGGGATAAGGAAGTTAGTTACTTGCATCAGATTGGATGTTTTAGAAGAGACATGGTTAGAATTGCGGAATTTGTGATTTGACAGCTCCTTGTTTTGGTTTAGCATCGTCGTATGCGGCCACAGACCGGGTCAACTGTCCCGCCTGGTTTCACAGAGATCCAGTTTTCACTTGGGAGTGGAATGGATCATAGGTAGCACCCACCCAGCTGTTTAATTCTCAGGATTACGATTACCCTTAGGAAGCTGACATGGATTTTTATTTACCATAAATGATGCAAGTTCCTTATGGCATGGACGGTACTAAACGGAAGAAGCTAGGGTCAACGCTAAAAAAGGTGAGTTCTCGAGATCATTCACTACACTAGGTGAACTATGGGGAGACTTGTTGTCCCACAGTCACACTCACAAGCTTAAGTGGTACAAAGATAGGACACCCCCCCCCCCCCCCCCTCCGTACTACCCAGGGCCAACCGGATCAAAACAATGAATCAATATATGCCATACTTCCGAGGGGCGTGTATTTTACTGGGACCAAAGATCTCATGCGTTATCTTGGCCTTTGATACGTTCAATATTATGACTATGACTATACAATATGAGTGTTATTACTCACTCTACACAATTTAGACCTTATGTTAAAACTCTTGGTGCTTTATGGACCTTGAATCATTACCATATTAACCAAATTTAAAATACACAACCCTACCATCTGGTTAAGTTTCCAGATCTTTACCTCTGGGTATTCAATATTCACTTATTACAACTTTCCATTTGCTGACATCACTGATGTATTCATGAATATAATTGGAGTCTTTATGTTGTGGTGATACAATTTTCTTTTATTATCAATTTATTTATTTGGAGCGGGCCCACCTACTTTTCCTCGTCCGAGTACAATGGGACCCTGGATCAGGAGCATTCATTAATATGACAAACTGGAGCAATGCTTTATGATAATGTTACTGGATCTATGGCCCAATGCCGGATAGACACTGGGAGGACAAAGTGGGTGAGGTTTTTATGTGAAGTTCGACTCGATCCCGAGGTGTTTCCCGACATGTAAGTAAGATGACACCGTGTATAATCTAGAGGGGCGTAGCACCACCGCGGGGCCTGCCACCCTACACTCCGCACGCGGCCACCGAGTTCTATAAATAGACTGGGTGACGAATTGAGAATATACACCTTTTTAAAAAATATATACATTGTATGTATATTGTAGTACAGAACGACTAGGACACGCACAGGTACAGTTCAATAGTTTATTCACAGGCACTCTCAACGGAGGCTGGTAGACAAGCTTGACAGGTACGTACCTCCGGCACGTTAAGCGTAATATGTAACCAACGTAATCACCCACTTAGGGGGGAACTCTCAGGTACTCCGACCAGGTAAGTAACCGTGGAGGGTGCCAGACAGGAGGTTCGCAGGGAGCCTTCCGGAGGTGGTTCGGGCCCAGTCTCACGACGGACTGCCGTCCGGAGGGCATCCGGAGACTTATATAATAAGTCGGCCGGATGTCCCCCGACGTCACTTCCGGGACCAGGGCGACCCCTGGTGGGCCCGCGGGGTGTCACCGAGGCAACACTCCGGAACCCCTCCGAACCCTCCGGAACTCCGGAGGCGCCTCCGGACCGGAGGCGCCCCTCCGGAAGGCTCACCACACTCTCCCCCCCCGACTGACACCCATCCGCTCTGAAACCAGAAAAATTGACTCGAAAAAGTTGACTCGAAACCTACCCCTTTGGTAAACAACCCCCCCCCAAACATCAACGTCCACGTGATTAACCTGTATACTAATAACAACACTCGCTGGCCTCAGGCCCAAAAGTTCAACGTAACACAACGGTGTCCCAGCGGTCCCTGGGTCCGGAGAGACCCTATCCTCCGCTCGTCGCGCTGGGTCGGCTATTCTCTCGCTGTTAGGGGGGTTCCCTGGCGACGTCGTCCTCCCCGCGCCGTCACGAGCTTGACTCTCCCGGTCCTCTGGTACCGCCTGGTACTGCAACGGCAGCTCCTGACTCCGGTCCCCGTCTGTCCACCGGCCTCTGCGACTAACCCGGCGGCCTGGCCCACCGCCCTCCGGGAGTTCCGCCTCTGGTCCGGCCCAGTCCCCCGTCACTGCCCTCCCGTCGCCTAGGAGAAACCAACACCCTCCGATTACTCGAGTGACACAACAGATCAACCAACACATAATTGCGAGAGGCAAATCGACTGCGTTCATGGCTAACTGTCAACTATCAGGGAAAATGTGTGTATTCACCGGAGGAGGCATCTTCCGGTAGATCGTCGCCGTCGTAGTGACCATCCTGTAGAGGCCGTCGCCCACGATTTCTACTCTGGAATCGCGGTGGCCTCCGACTGCGGTGTAGCCCGCGCCCAACTCGGGGGCCTGGAGGTACGTGGACCAGCGGCCCAGGCGGTCAGGATTGGGGCCCGGGGCCCACGGCACCCACACCGGTCCTTCCGGGTACCCATCACAGCGGTGGGTGGCTGGCTGGGTTGGCCCCCTCGCGGCCTCCGGGCCAGGCGGGGGGGGCGGCTGTGTCGGCTCCGGACCAGGCGGGGGTGGCGGCTGCGTCGGCCCCCTCGCGGCCTCCGGGCCAGGCGGCGGCGGTGGTGGCGGCGGCGTTGAAGGGGGAGTGGCGGCTGACTTCTTCCCCTTGCTCTTGCCCTTACCCTTCCGTAGGGGAGCTGTCTCCGCAGGCGGCTCCGGTCGGCTGCCCGGCTGGGTCGCCTGACCCGTGCGGCTGGCTGCCGGCGGCGAGCTGGCCCGACTCGGGGGCCGGTCCACGTTGGCTTGTCGGAGGCCCGCCCGCTGGAAGGCCTGGGGGCCCTCCGGGGACGCCTGGAGGAACAGCTCCCCATCCTCCCGGAGTGTGCCCAACAGGGGCACCGGGGTTCCTGGCGGCATCACCACAGATTTATCAAAGTTCAAGGCCGTAACAACAGCAAGCTCGGGGAGGAGGGGGCCCACTTCCTCCGGCCCGTCACCTCCTGCCCAGGAGGGGCCCTGGAGGGGGTCCTCCTCCGTCCCCGGTAGGTCTTTGGCCTGGACGATCCGGGTGGGGCTGGCCGGGTGGCGCTCAGTCCTGGCTTTCTTCATCTTGGGTCGGGGGAGGGCTGACCTGGCGCGGCTGGACTCTCCGGAGCGTGCGGCGACCCGGGGGGAACGCCGGACACTCGTCCCTGCCTGGGGCTCCTCGGTGCACAGCGCCTCTAGGTTCCTCGCGGCTTCCACCAGTTCCTCGTCCTCACCCAGCACCACTCCGGGGGTCCCTAGAGATGACTCCACCGATGAAGGGGGGTCCTTGCTCCTCGCCGGGGGGTCCTTGCTCTTCACCCTACCACCGGCCTCCAGGGTAACCATCCGTGGCGAGGGGATGTCCGCCGGGTGGGTATGCCACCGGTGCTCTGGGTGCTTCCCCCTCAGATGGATCTGCAGGTCGTGCTTTCTATCTTTCGCATACACTTGGCGACATCCCTCCGCAGGACACGACCACCCTGGAGTAGTGCGGGCGGAGTGGCAACGCTGGTGCCTCCGCATGTTATCACGTCGCGAAAATGTCATCTCACATTGAGCACAGGTGTAACTTTTACTATCCTTCCCCATCTCGCAGTCGGAGGGTGACGATGGCGTACCAAATAGCTGCCTGGATAGCTCGTCTCTGTTACGCGTGCCTGGAGAGACTGGCTTCCTCCGGGGTGACGTGCGCAATGCAGCGCGATGACGAGGGTAACCTCGCTCTCGCTCAGTGGCTTCCCTACGGGCTGCCCCGAAGCGAGGGCGAGAGCCCCCCCACCGGTCCCCCCCTCTCCAGCGCCTCTCGTTACGCCTCCGATTGCGAATCTTTTTAGCAGCATCCGACCGCCCACTTACCCTGGTGGTCTCCAGCATCTCCCTCCTGGCTGACTTGGCCCTTTCGAGGGCGTGGCCCTCATCCCCTCCACTCTCTCGTATCACCCTAGCTATCTCACTCCGCATCGTGGATGGACTGCCAGCAGAATGTAAACATTCGCTGGTGCCCACCCCTCTCCGGTCCGTGACGCGCCCAATCGTCGGGAACCAGCTGCAGCGCTGCTGTTCCCGCCTCCTCCCTCCTCGAACATGACCACCCTTCCCTGAGTGCCTACGGCCGAACCTCTCCGTGTGACGGTGGTTAACCTCTCCGATAGGCCTCCGCACTTCGTCTCGTTGATCCCCAGGGGGTAACACCGTGGTTCGCAAGCCACAAGGCTCTCCCTGGTGCAGACGACCACCTTGATTCGAACGAAAGTGGCGGCTGTTCTGCTCTACGGAGGCCCCCCCGCCTGACCAAATCAGCGCGCGTCGTGCCGGGAACAGGCTCCGGACCGGCTGTTCCCCCTTACTCCCCCTGGCCTGTGACGGATGCGTCGCGTGGAGAGCAGAAGCTCTGTTAAGTCGCTTGTGCCCTCTCCAGCCTCCGATACGCGTTAATGGCACTCCCCTCAGCCCTCCGCCGGTCTTCAGTAATGGCCGCCGGCAAGTAGCGGCCCCCCTACGACCAATAACGGCTGCCTGGGCCCCAGAGCCGAGCAGAGCACGGCTGTTCCCGCCACCGGAGGCCCCCCCCAGTAGCATCGCACGGCACCGTGTTGTCCGCCTCCGCAGGCCTTGCTCTCCCGTTAAGGGGCGCGGACAGTCCTGGGGGCCGACCGAGCGGCGCCCCCTCCCCAGATCGACCCCGGGAGGGGGCCGGCAGTCACTTCCCCCCTCCGTGGCCGGTGGAACACCGGCCTCCCCGACGGCCGGCCCCACGTAAGGGCGGGGGGGAAGCCCCCCTGGCCCCCCTCCCAGGGCCAGCCGTCGTACGCGATCCCCTACGGGGGGAGCAGATTCAGGGGCGACGGTGTCCGGAGGCCGACGTGGGCCAGGCTTCAGCAGATCCCCATGCACAATCCTCGTTTTTCGCCCCTGTCGAATCTGATATACTACCCCTCCGATGCGCGTGATCACTGTCCAGGGGCCCGTCCAGAACTGCTGAATCTTCGGGCACCGCCCTGGTTTACGGAGGGGGTGAAAGAAATATACTTCACTCCCCTCGGCAAACTGAGAACCCGCTACCCGGGCGTCGTAGCTACGAGCCTGCCTCCGCACGCATCCGAGTGAATGGGCTCGCGCGTATTCGTGACTCCGTGCCAGCCGCCGCTGTAGCCTGGCCACATATTCATCCTCCGAGAGAGGGTCAGACTCCGGGTATAAGACTGCGAGGGGGCCGGCCACCTCCCTACCCAGCATCAGGGCATTCGGAGTCTGGTCCGTGGACCGCTGGACCGAACTCCGATAAGCTGCCATCACCAGAGGTAGATGGAGGTCCCAGTCCCCCTGTGATTCGTCCACCACCGTGGTCAGGAGGGCCTTGATGGTCCGATTCATCCGTTCCACCAGCCCATCACTCCGGGGGTTAAACGGGCAGGTCCGGGTCTTGGTGATACCCAGTATGCGGAGGGTCTCCTGAAACACCTTACTCTCAAAATTCCGCCCTTGATCGGAGTGAATCACCAACGGGTAGCCATACCGACAAATAAACTCCGATACTAGCACCCGGGCGATAACTACCGCCTCCTGAGTGGGGACCGCGAACGCCTCCGACCACCGCGTAAAATAATCCGCGATCACCACTATATACCGGTTGCCCCGTTCCGTGACCGGCAGGGGGCCCATCACGTCCAGGGCCACCCTCTCCAATGGGGCTCCGGCCCCAACGTGTCCCATCGGGGCTCGGCGCTTCCGTGGAGGGTCCTTACTCCGGAGACACGCGGGGCACGAGGCACACCAGTCTATCACGTCAGCCCTATAACCAGGCCAATAATATGCAGCCTGACAGCGTCGTAGTGTCCGCGCGGTCCCGAAGTGCCCCGACAGGTGGGACCCGTGAAGCTCATGGAGGACCATCCGCCGGTCCCCAACAGGCACCGCTACCTGGAACTGGGTATCGCCCCCTGGTTCCACCCAGGGCCGGCCCAAAACTCCCTCGCACAGTTGAAGGCGATCGAACTGGGACTTCCAGGCCCGGACCTCGCGGGAGTCCGCCTCCACCAAGGGGGGGGGGCGACCGGCCCTTATCCCCTCAATCAATTGCTGCAAGACGGGGTCTTCTTGCTGAGCCGGGCCCCAGCCCCGCCCTCGTGGCTGCTCCGGCCGAGGGCGGCCCTGGGGGCCGCCAGCCACTACCGCCCGTCGCCTGGTGGTAATGCGTCGACAGAAACCCCCTGCCTCCCAACCGCACTGGCCACAGGGTCGCCTAGACAACCCGTCCGCATTTCCGTGTTGCTTGCCCGGCCGGTGCTCGATCTTAAAATCGTACGTGTCCAAAACCTGTACCCATCGGGCTACTTGCCCCTCCGGTTCCTTAAACTGGGTGACCCACTTTAAGGCGGCATGGTCTGTCCTGATACGGATAGGCCGGCCCACTAAGTAGTGACGGAATCTTTTAAGGCCAAAGATAACGGCGAGGAACTCCCTCCGGGTGACACAATAGTTCCGCTCGGCCCGGTTTAGGGTACGGCTAGCATACGCTAATACCCGTTCGCGCCCCTCCGAGTGCTGGGACAGTACCGCGCCCAACCCGACATCGCTAGCGTCCGTGTCCAAGATCAGGTCCCCGTCCTCCTGAGGATAGGCCAGCACTGGGGCGTCGATGAGGGCCGCCCGGAGAGCTCGAAACGCCTCTCGGCACTCGGATGAGAACTTAAACGGGCCCTTCGCCTTCTCAGATAGTGCAGTTAGGGGCTTGGCCACTGTCGCGAAGTTGGGTACGAACGACCTGTAATAACCGGCCAACCCGAGGAAACTGCGAACTTCGTGCACATCCCCTGGCTCGGGCCAGTCCCGCACAGCGGCTACTTTCTGTGGGTCGGTGGCAATACCGGCCCCCGACACGACATGGCCCAAGAATTCCACCTGTCTACGCAACAGGTGACACTTCTTAGCCTTCAATTTTAGTCCGGCGTCCTCCAGGCGCCGAAGGACCTCGTCCAGGCGGCCAAGGTGTTCCTCCCTTGTCGGTGCGAACACGATCACGTCGTCCAAATACACCAGGCATGTTTGCCACTGCAGGCCCCTCAGAGCCAGTTCCATCAATCTCTCGAAGGTCCCTGGTGCGTTACACAATCCGAAAGGCATCACGCGGAACTGATACAGCCCATGATGTGTTGTGAACGCGGTCTTGGCTCGATCATCGGCCGCTACCTCCACCTGCCAATATCCAGAGGCCAGGTCCAGGGTGCTGAACCATTGGGCCCCCGCCATTGAATCCAGGGAGTCATCGATTCGGGGAAGGGGGTATGCATCTTTGACCGTGCATGCGTTCACCCGACGATAGTCCACACAGAACCTAGCGGTACCGTCTTTCTTCCGTACCAGCACGACCGGGGAGGCCCAGGGGCTCTCGGCCGGCTCAATCACGCCTTGTCGTAGCATGTCCTGGACCTGCTGGGTCACTACGTCCCTTCGATGGGGAGCTAACCGCCGAGGCGGCTGCTTGACCGGCCTGGCTTCCCCCGTGGGGATAGAGTGCTGCACTAAGTCCGTTCGTCCCATGTCCTGTCCGTCTCGCTGGAACGCATTCACATGGCGTTGTAAGACCGTGGTCAGTGGGGCCTGATCTTCTAGGGCCACTCCGGTCAACAGCTCCGCCAGTACCTCGGGTGGTAGCGTGGTGAGTCGGCGGCACTGTTGACCCGCCTCTGGTGGGCCCCTTTCGGGGGCCAAGGCCTCCACATGCCCCAACGTGGTTCCTTGATATACCGACAGCGTGTCAGCCCCGGGGTTCAAGACCCTGATGGGTACCTGTCCATCCTCAGGAAAGAATACCGCCCTCCCTACTCGAAAAGGGTTGTTACTGGTAGCCTGGGGCTCCAGTAGAGCGGCCTCTCCGTCCCTCCAGGCCCCTATCACCTCTCCATCTACTATCACTTCTCCTTGCCCCCGGATCTGAGTAGTGTGGCGGCAGACTACCCTACATCGCTCTCGCGACTCTGGCCACTCCAGATGCCCCTGGCGCAGGTCCACGGAGACCCCGTGGGACCGAAGGAATCCAGCTCCTAGAATGGCATCCGAGTCTACATCCGCTAACGCCATTTCAATCGTCACCTCCCTTTCCCCTAGTCGGAGCGGAACTTGCAACTTCCCTTCCAGCGCTAATGGCCTTCCGTCCGCGCAGTAGATGGGCTGCGTGGACGCAGTCACCTCCCCCGGTTGCTGGTGCTTCCTCCACCAGTTCTGAGATAGGATATTAATTCCAGCCCCAGTGTCCACCAGCAGCTGTATGGTCTGTCCCCATATTGTCCCGGTTACCACGAGCCCTGACCCTTGCGCCTCCTGCTGCCCGCGTATCAATCCTGACTTCGGCCTCTGATCCGTCTGCGGAGCGACCCCTGCCCGACCGGCAGCCGGGGTCGCTTCTAGTTTTCCGCCGGTTCCGGGGTCCTGGGACTCCTCTCTCTCCGGCCTCGTTGAGGACAATCCCGTTTGAAATGCCCTACCTGGTGACATAGAAAACACCTTCGTTCTGAGGGCTGCTGTATCTGTGGTTGTTGTACCGCAGATGTTAGTTCCGCCAGTTTACGGTTAACAGTTTCCAATTCTTCCGCCATGCTCCGTCCGGCCGCCCGAATCCGTGCCGGGTTTTCCCTCTCTACTGACAGGTAGGCTTCGGCTTCTACCGCCGTGGTGACTGCCTCCTCCAGTGTCCGGGGCTTACTTTGGTAAACCCAGTGTTTTAATTGCGTGTCCCCGATGGCATCGAGGAACCTGTCCCGCCCCATGGAGTCTAGGGTCTGGCCATCCGCCTCCGGGTAGGCGAGCCGTATCATCCTCCAGACCTCCTCTGCCAGACTTTGTAGGCTCTCCCCGGCCTGTCTGCTTCGTACACGCAGGGCCGCCTTGTAACTTTCCGTCTGGTTACGAGGGGCGAACCTTTGTTGGAGTGCGCTCCGGAGTCGAAGGTAGCCGGCCTCGGTATCTGGCCGGACTCCCGCCAACAATCGTCGGGCCACTCCGGTCAGGGAGAGTCCCAGAAACATTCCGGCCTCCGGGGCAGGCCACCCGTTGACCTTGGCGCACAGGTCAAAGTGAGCCAGGTATTCATCCAAGTCGGACGCCCCGTCAAATTTAGCTGGCATTACCACGGGCTTAGTGGCCTTCTTGGCCGCTGTGCCGTCGCCTCCCCCGCTCACTGGGTCGCGCCCTTCCTTCGACGCTAGACCTTCCGTTACGGTGGGCGCCCAAAAGGTTGTGGGTAGCGGTTTTACTTCCGGCGGGGGCGAGGCGACATAGGGGTTCCTGCGCCGAACGGGGGCCTCCGGTCCGGCCTCTCCCGATTCCCCCTCTAGCTCGGCTTTTACCCCGTCGCCTACCAGTACTCCGCCCGTGGTTTTCTCTAAGTCCCGTCTCCTCCAGGAGATATCACGATCCACGCATTCCCTCACCCGGCCCCCAGGGCTGGTGAACCTAGATCCCGGGGCCCACGCCGCCCGGGTAGCCTCGGGCACGCCGGGGGCAGCTTCCGCCACCCGAGCCTCCGGCGCCAGCATCCATGGCCACGAGGCTATCCCGGCGCGCGGTCCCCAGGCCAGCCCCGGGAACAGGCCCGGAGGAGGCTGCCAAGCCGTTCCCCCTTTTCCTTCCCCCGCAGGCGGGGTCGTCCCTAGGGAAGAAAGACGCCCCTCCGGCCTCTCCGGACTCTCCGGACCCTCCGGTCCTTCGGAGGTCTCCGATCGATGACTTTGAGGCGTGCCCGGCGTCTCCTGCAGGGTAGGCCCCTCACCTGTCCCAGCTCCTCCCTCGCTTAGGAGGGAGGCGGCTCCGGAGTCATTCTGTGTTGGGTTCATCTCCTTACTGATTAAAGAATCCCACCGCTGCCACCAATGTAGTACAGAACGACTAGGACACGCACAGGTACAGTTCAATAGTTTATTCACAGGCACTCTCAACGGAGGCTGGTAGACAAGCTTGACAGGTACGTACCTCCGGCACGTTAAGCGTAATATGTAACCAACGTAATCACCCACTTAGGGGGGAACTCTCAGGTACTCCGACCAGGTAAGTAACCGTGGAGGGTGCCAGACAGGAGGTTCGCAGGGAGCCTTCCGGAGGTGGTTCGGGCCCAGTCTCACGACGGACTGCCGTCCGGAGGGCATCCGGAGACTTATATAATAAGTCGGCCGGATGTCCCCCGACGTCACTTCCGGGACCAGGGCGACCCCTGGTGGGCCCGCGGGGTGTCACCGAGGCAACACTCCGGAACCCCTCCGAACCCTCCGGAACTCCGGAGGCGCCTCCGGACCGGAGGCGCCCCTCCGGAAGGCTCACCACAATATATATATATATATATATATATATATATATATATATATATATATATATATATATGTATGAATTCATGCAGGTATGTATGTATGTATGTATGAATGAATGTATGTATGTATGTATGTATGTATAAATGTATGTATGTATGTATGAATGTATGTATCTATGTATCTATGTATCTATGTATCTATGTATATTTAGATATACGTATATATATATATATATATATATATATATGTATGTATTTTTTTCAATGCAATAGATAAATAGAGTAATCTGTAATAGATAAATTTAGTTAGAGTAATCTAAATTGGTAGCATAAATCAACTATGTATATATATATATATATATATATATATATATATATATATATATATATATATATATATATATATATATATTATTCATTAGTCATATCTCAACTTTGTAGTCGGTTTTCCATAATAACCTTTCCAATCAGGGTGGAATCAGATTTAAATTTCAATTCTATGTATTACGTCTAGATTAAGGTTTCACACTTTAACAAATTTGTTTTATTGTACAAGTATGGTGATGTGAAAGTGAAGATACTATCCGGTATGTCATGTTGAGACCAGGATGAGGTCGGGTTTTTTTGCTTTTAGTTTAATATCATGACGTGGTTACAACCGGAGGCAATCTAAAATTTCCTTTTCTATGCTGATATACTTGGTCATTCTTAAAGAGATATCGGACAATTTACATCGATAAGTAAAAAAAAGAAGTCAATTTTCTGGAAATTCAATATGATGATCTCCAAGTGTTGGAGAACACATTGATTTGAAATATGGGTGTCATCGCGCTAGCTTTTGATTTAGAGGTCGATGTTGTGATAAAATCCTAATCGTTGAACACATGTCATTTTCGATCATTTGGCATTAGGGTGAGTCACAATGATCCAGTTTGGACTGATGATTAACAATATTTAAAAATCACCAGTGGCGCCATCGGGAATTGTACGGTATGCCTTCAAACTCTTTGGGTTGAGCATTCCAGAGTTGCTTGACCAGCCAAAAGTTGTTTGTATGCGGAGATAATAATCCAGGTCGACTACATGTGTTGACATTTTTGCGATTATTGGATTCTTGATTTTGTTTCCCTTTTTGTTGTGTGTATGGTTTGTTATTTTGATTAAATAGGTAAATAGAGAAATCATGAGCAATCATAAAATCACAATTCATAGCATAGAAGAAAATAATTAGGGTAGCTAGGGTTTACTATTACGCCTAAAGTTTGATCACGTATTATACATCAATTTCAAAAGGCAATCCTAAGCGAAATCACCTACCGATTAAACAAATGGCATATTAGTCAAACATAACTACTCGAATTGGTTTCAGATTTTATCCTACATCTGAATCCTAATAAAAACGTTATTACGAGAAAGAGAATATCATCGTCCCCAACGTCATTTAGATTTTTTGCAGGCTACTTGAAAGGGTTATTGGTATATTTTTAATAATTCTTTAAAAAAGTTTTTATTGACGAAGTGAGATTCATATACTGATACATGATTTCCAATCCATATCGTCATAGAAACATAGTAAACTGAAAATAAGCACTACGAAACACGCCATAATGGTGAAAACATTCACGACAAAACAAGAGATGCCACTAACTCAGTTTTCACATACAACCGGTATGGGCTTCCTATGTTAAGTCTATGAAGAGATATACCAGGGGCGGAATAAATGCATATATATTTCATCATGTGACGAATATTATCCTCCCATATGATATAGATACCGGATGCACATGGTTTCTATATATTGTGAATACATCCGATAGAGACAGTGGGTGAGGTTTCACTTAGCCAAAGTACTACTTCCGGTATGTCAACAGCCATGGAAACGTCTTACATTTAATCCCCTTACACCATAGATTTAATCCTGGAAATGTGATAAGTGCTACAAATAATGATAAAACATTCTGTACACTTTTATTTTCAAGATTATTTTATTGGACTCGTGGTTGTACATTTTCAGGCAAAACATAGTAGCTAGTACATCGTCATATACGAGAGCCAATAAAAAAAGGTCCAAATCTCAACTGAGAACAATCTCCAGAGAAGTGGTCTGACTATTATCTCACCCCTGGTACAAGTGCAGCCATAGGAATAACATTAGAAAAAAATACTCAGCGATCACCCCAGTAAAGTGACAATACTACGCCATGGTCGTGGCGTAGTGAATACGAGATGACGTCATAGCCGATTGACCGATCAGCGGCCAGGATTTCAGAGAGATGAAAAGACAAGACAAGAAATTTCAACTACCCTAACCTTGAAAGGGGTGAGATAAATCCAGAACCGCACTCGAATTGTAAAATAAACAATACTCCACTCATTTGAAAGGGCCATAATCGTCACTCGGCTTCGCCTCGATGAAGATTGCGGCCCTTCCAAACTCGTGGAGTATTGTGTATTTATACGATTCTCTATGCAGTTCTATATAAGTCTTCTGCTACCTCCAAGTGACTGTAGCACAGAGTAACTTCATTTACCAGAAACATATAAAATAGCATAACTTGGTATACGGTATATAGCCTATGATCCATGGGGGCGGCCATGACACCCCCCGAGTAGGTGTTCTTCACTAATGGAGGTGAAAAGGTAGGTGTTCTTCACTAGAGGAGGTGTGAAAGAAGTGAGTGATAATTGGGAAGTGTCACAACTCTAGCCTTGCTTACATATGTATATAAAGTGTGAAAAACCTCATGTCCCGGGTTTAATCGTTATGTCATCCTACTCTGGGATGGGTGCAGAGAGCCAAGGAAACCATAGTAAAATATTGAAAGGCAGTTGAATTTCGTAAGAACAAAGAGTCAGAATATACATATGTCCCCCCAAAGGGGCCTGCCATACTGCTGGCCACCTGGTGACTGCTTCATGAACTAACAATGGCTCTGTCCCCTATAGAGGAAACTGAGCCATTCCACTAATTGATAAAGATTTTGTATGAATTCCCCATGATACCATTTTGATGGCCAAAATCAATGGTCAAAATTCATCATTATGTTATTGTATTGACTAAGCGAGCAGATCCATAGACTCAGTATAGGGCCCTGGTCAAACTCTCCTGGCGGAGGTCCTGAAGCGCCGTGGGCTATAAATTAATCCCGAGCGGCACGAAAGATCTGCTAGGAGACTGGCCAGGTAGGGTTACAAATTCGGTGGCTGGTTACACTCAACAGATTGACACACGTCAGGCACCAGCGTCAACGCCCTGCGCGAGATCTCGGGCGCCTCGAGAGGCGGGAAAAATTGACGGAAATGTCGTCTGCTCACTCAAGATATCTGATAAATTTGACACCACCTCCTCTCTAGCTTGTACGACATAGATTAAAGAATCGATATTTTTCTACCTCCACCCCTCACTGTGTACGTACTTTATACATAAATGGCCCATGAAAAAAGATCTTCTTGCTACTAGTTAACACGTTTACACGGCCAGAAATTGACCTTTTTTAAATACACAGAGTGGATGTTAGTTCCACAAAAAATGAGCGAGGTCTAGTTTCAGTGCGACCCAACTTGTAGTTTGGGAAGAACTATACACTGGCAACCAGAGCTACACAAAAATTAGCTCTGGTCGGGTTAGATATGCGGCCGCCTTGACCCAGTAGCAGTACCTGTTTGTTACTCTCCAACCAGATCTTTCGTACTGCTTGGAGAATGTGTTTAGACATAACCTCGAAGCCAATTTACTATTTTTTTTATTTCCTTTTGTGTATATTTTTAGAATAGAACAACCATAATGCTAGACTCCATTATCAATATTTCAAGCTATGAATTTACCTATCAAGTATTTCTGTCTTTAGACCTTACATAGAACAACGCTACCTGGATCGAGGCGCACCCCGACTAATCCCGTGTGTGATTTAACCCGACCAACCCCTATATCGTAGAAGGGGTTGGTTGCCAAACTAGAAGAACTACTGTTCTCAGCCGCCACCCATTCATAAATCTGGTCTTCTATTAAATGAACGTCCAGTATACTCCCGCTATCACGACCACCTTATGGACTAAGTCAAAATGGTCGCATTGGCGCTACTGACTTTATATTAACACAGAGGAGGCAATGAAATAATCATTGATACTCAAAGCCATGCAATTAGTATTTAGAGCCTGGATTGAGATTTATTGAACCACAGGTCTCCAATATAGACTTGCTGAGGTCTTGGATTATGGACGTTCATGAACATTGATCTCTATCGCTGTCACATGGCAGATCTGTCCAGTACAAGTGTCCCGCCTGCACAGTTTTTGTGTAGAGGTGTCCTGCCGCTGCCAGACTCGCATGGTTGATGGCTCACAAAATTCATAGCATTCACTCTCGCCTAGTGAGTCCTGGGTATAAGTAGCTGATCTCGACTTTCCAGTTCAGCTCATTACTATATACTCATGCCGTATATATATACTGTAAATATGCACCGTTTCGGCATCTAACGTAAAAATACTGTACAGACCGCTGGTCCGTACACTAAAATACGGACTACCTTGCTATACACGTTTATTAAGATATCGGTTGTTAAAAATTAAATTAATGATTTTTTTTTTAATTTGGGTACATGTATATTGTAAATATATAACGTCCAACCATGCTTGTACAAGTCACATAACTCGATGATAATTTACGGTTTGTACGGAACTCGGCATAAATGCCTCGTTCTGTACAAACCGTAGATTACCATCTCGTTCTGTGACTTGTACAACATGGTCAGGACGTTCTATATAAAACCATCTCCCAGCAGCACCCGATTCCATGACACACCATATGCATTGCCTACAGTAACACCACTCTAAATGCACAAACGGCAATGTTACATGATTTCAGTCTTTTGACATAGCAACTGATGTAATTTTTTTCATTTTGAACCATAAACTTATATGCCCCTTGTACTTTATCAAAGTTTTGTAGAACTCAAACAATTATATTTACGTCAATCAAACTTTGTATATGATCATCTATGATGTTTTAATTTCTTCGTTCCGTTGGGATCTATTGCTAGATTCCACGGTTGGGAAAAAATATACTCTATCCGTGGTCGCAAAGCGGTGGGAGAAGAAGGTGCCAAGCTAAACCTCGTGATTCAAGATTATTATGATTGCCAAATAAGAGCATATAAATGTTTCGTGAATGTATATGGGGTTCACAAAAGGGTTTGTATTTTGTGAGTACTGACCTTTCTCGAGAAGGTAATGAGAAATCGTTCTCTATTTTGATCTAATTTATTTCTGATATTGCAAGCATTGTGGTGATTGGAAAGTGATGACTTGTAATGTAATCTGTATCTTTGACTGTAAGGACAGATCATACTGGCGGTTAGCCGATGTTCTTGCAGTATAAACAACGAAAAAAAAAAAAAAAAAAAAAGATGCCTCGGGCCAAGATGCTACGGTTCGCACGGGAATACATCAGTGCATAATACAATCTAATTTGCAATACAATAGAACCCAATAGAACCCCATAGAATAGGGCACCTTCCATTCTAAGCTTAAGTGCTCCTAGCTTTTATTATCCATCGTATACAAACCCCCCATTGAGAATGTATGGGGACTCAGTAAACCACGATCCATCGTATAAAACCTGTCAGATACCATAGCTGTGGTATACGGATTCAAACCTGTGGTATACATAGACAATAATCGATGGTTTTGTGGACAGGCGGTTGTAAACCACGAGGCGTTGACGCGTAGTAATACACGAGCGCTAGCGAGTGTATTACGAGGTCAACCGCGAGTGGTTTACAGAGCTTTGAGGCCGTATACCATAGGTTTGAATCCGTATACCACAGTTATGGTATCTGACAGGTTTTATACAATGGGTAGTGGTTTACTGGATAATAAAACCTCAAAACCATGGTATACGGGAAAAATAGTCCCTTTTGCTATAGAGCAAAGAAATAGTCCCTGTTGTTATACCCTTCAATATGGCAATTACTGGGTTTAATTTATTCGAAAAGATGGATAATAAATGCAACAAACGATGGTTTTGTGGCCAGGTTGCTCTGTAAACCACTCGTTTACTACGCGTCAACCTCTCGTGGTTTACGGCCGCCTGTCCACAAAACCATCGATTATTGTCTATTTAAATGGGGTGTCCCTTCCACAGTGAGCACTTACACAGGGTGACCCTTTACATAGGGTGTCCCTTATATGGGGTGTCGCCTTAAGCAGGGTGTTCCTGTATTCATTCTTCCTCTAAAGGAGGTCGGGAGGAGTGGAGGGAAAGGCAGGGTGGAGGGACTGAGACCAATCCACTGCTCTAGATTTCCATCGGCGCAATTCGTTTTTTAATCAACCATTGTTTTGACTCGTTGTCGGAATTCCCTGACACTGAACTCGTTCTTACACAAAGGCCTGTGTTTGCGCCCACTTCTGTATCATATCACGTCTGTTCTATCATAAACGCACTAAACAAACCGCTACTTCATATTAACAATACTAGTTCATACAATTGTGATACTGGAAGTTTATATTTCCACTATGTTGTTGTTATATTGGCAGTTTTTTTGTTTTTTTTGGGGGGCAATTTTTATTAGGGAATATTTGTGATCACAATCACCGAATTCGGCTATAGAGCCGTTCTTCCACTCGGGCCCTAAACCCCTACTCCTCATTCTAATGGCGGGTGTTAAACCGAATGGGCAGTGGGTACCATTTTTGTGTAAGTCTTTGGTATGACCCGACCGGGCTTTGAACCCACGACCTCCCATGCTCGAGGTGAACACACCTCCCACTTGGTCACCGAGCTTGGCTTGAGTTCTAATTTATGCTTTTATAAGATTAGAATTACTATTGTTTTTATGCACTTATAAGTATCAGTGTTTGTTTTATAGTGTTCTTTGCTG
The DNA here is from genome assembly GCA_950022655.1 of Alentia gelatinosa. Taxonomy (NCBI): domain Eukaryota; kingdom Metazoa; phylum Annelida; class Polychaeta; order Phyllodocida; family Polynoidae; genus Alentia; species Alentia gelatinosa. The sequence goes on along the minus strand of OX465589.1, from coordinate 51,596,413 downwards.
TACATCTGCAGCCTATAGCCCTGAGTGCTGCCTCCAACCCACCTGTTATTATTTAATTTCTGAGCCACCACTAGAGCCTCGGGGAGGGGGTGGTTCTTAGAAGGAAACCCACGAGATGACAATAGTTTGGTCCGTACTCCATCGAGTTTGACCACAGAGTAATTCACGAAGCGAAGCTGAGTGAATTACTCTGTGGTTAAACGAGGTGGAGTACGGACCAAGTTATTGTCATCGAGTGGGTTTCTGATTTTATCTCACCCCGTATAACATTACTTATTGATAAAATGGATCACCCAATTAGCCATTGAGTATTGGGTACACGAACTTCACAGCCGTGGAGTACGAGTTCCTAATGTTAAGCCTATGGAGAAAAATACCGGGGTGAGATAAATGAATATTCTCAGTCTCATACGCTGTTGGCATACTTGTATAAGGAATGGCATTTCACCCTGCAGTCACCAAAACGATGTGACTGGAAGAACTTATGTAAAGAAAGAAGTGAATAAAAACTTTATATATAAAAAAGAGGCTGTATACATTATTTCTGATTGTCCCTCCCTGTGGATAAAATGGCATCTCAACCTGCAGTCATCAAGAAGAGGTGACTGGAAGAAGTAATGTAAAGAAAGAAGTGAATGAAAACTTTTAATAAAAAAAGGAGGCTGTATACATTATTGCTGATTGTCCCTCCCTGTGGATGAAAATAAAGGGTTTTAGCATTGACTCTACTCCCGGCTGGTTGTACTTCCTACTTATCTCACCCTAACAGAAAACACAATACAAGGGATATAGATCATGGAGAACGGAGTGCAATACTCGTAGGGGCATGAGGACGAGTTCCTAATGATAAGCCTATGGAACAAAAATACCATGGGTGAGATAAATCTATAAATGTCACATAGACATCCTCATATGGGTGCCACCATCAGCCCCTGAGCTAGACTGGCCCCAGTCCCTGTATCCCTCCGCTTACCCCACCCCTCCTCTCCTCGATACAGGGACTGGTCAAATCGGTAATGGTGTCCGATTTCTGGCGCTGGTTACCGCCAGGCTTGTCCAGCACTCTCCATGTTACTGGTCAGGATATCTGCTTGGAGATTGATATCTGGGATCGTCTAGGTTTACCTCTGGCTTCAGTCCTCTACCACTCCACCTACTCCTCACGTGTGTTTTAATTGTTAACACAGTCCAAAGGTCGTCCATAGGCGGGATTTATGGCTCTGATAACATAGCACCCAGGGAACTGGAGGAGGGAGAGTGGGAGGTGTAGGAGGAGGTGTAGGGTTACAGGGAGCGGCTGGGGTTGTAATCTACAGGAGGTTTCATTCTTAATGGACAAGTCTTTGATTCCTGGACCAGTTACACTACAACATACTTGATCGTAATTTTGTTTAATGATGAATGCCTATAATCAAAGACTTGAGCAAGTCTACCCCATGGGGCACCTACTGTGTTTTGGGTCTAAATTATCAATGAACAGAATATCATAGAGGTCAGAGTGTGCTGCCACCTCATGGGGTGCACCGGAATCCCCCATAAACCCCTAGCGGATGGCTGGGAAACAGGGTAGGCTGTGTGCCCTGTAGGCGTTGACCTTTCTCAACATTAATTATGGTTCAGCGTGAGAGCGTTGATTTATGTCGGAGTGGACGCGGATATGCTCTGGATAGTGTGCATCGGTGTGTGTACGTAACCTGTTTTAGTACGAGCGTGACTGTCAGGATTTACATGACATGGTGTTGAGTTATAAATACATACACAATATTACCATGATTTCGATCTGAGTGGCCGTATTCTCCGCGTAGTTGACGAGTATTGTGTAGCGTCAACTACAAGGAGAATACGGCCACACAGATCGAAATCATGGTAATGTTGTATTTATTACTCACTTATTTTTAGATTTAAGCAATAAATATGATCGTTAGAAAACTTTTCAACATAGTTAAGAAGTTATGTTTGGGACTACTTTCATCTCAAAAATCCGTATCCTCCTAGGAGGGTACGCAGCTCCGTATCCTCCTCAGCAGCGATCTGTAATCTCCATAGGCTTAGTATGGAGACTCTGTATCAGGTGGGTAATAAATACGCAATGTCAACCTGTTTCTGAAATTATTGTATACCTGTGCACGAATATCTCACTCATACGGGAGCACCCCTCCCATAAGATCTCACACTCTCTAAGTCGTATTCTGTACTCTCACTACGCTCTATGGAGAAGAATTCTTATCGAACTAGGCTTAGAGCCTTGAGAATACACTGACCTGCCTCCCGTGCTAAAGAAGTACATCAATGCAACCCAAAGATTCCTAGCGGGAATACAGTGTGCCAATTTCCGACCAAAACAACTCGAAACATATATTTTTTTTTAGCAGAGGTTGCTGATTTTCTAGTAGAGTTCATTTCTAATAATCCAATTTTCCGCATTTTCTTAACTTTACATGTCTGGACTTTTGTGACCACATTCCCTTCGCTCATTCTTCTTTTTGAAATGTCATTTTTTCATATTTTTCTTTCATATATAAACTAAAAAATTGACCAGAGAGCGCGTAGCTTCTTATGCATTTCACCTAATTGTCATTGCCATTCTTGTATTATAAACCTCATTTCTAAGCAGATATGCAAGACCTATATTTTGGAACTCGTAGAAGTTTTACGTTCTTGGAAGTTCATCCTTCTGGTGCCTCTTCTAACAACTTAGAACTAAGAGTAATCCCCCTTGTGCCTCTCATGCTCTTTTCCTTGTAGTGTCTTTTTACCCATCATTAATGTTTATTGTATATTTTCCTATTACTACATATCCAATTGGTTCGGTCCATCTATCGTTTTTTCTTTTTCTATTTTCTTGCTCAGTTGGCAATAGTCGATACCTTTGACTTAGTTACTTTAAACTACTTATTGTCATAGCTAGTACAATTTCCTAAGGATGGGCACTTATCCAAGCATGAACCTCTTACCACCACCATACCACTTCTCGTCGTTCACATACACATTTAGTTCTAACACGGTATAGGAGGGAGGTACTCAGCCGTACACGCGGACTGGGACTTAAGTCAACCGAAGATGCTGCCTGCATTGTGTTCCCGATTTACCTCCTCTGCCCTTTGTCCATCTGACAGAGTATAAATACAACACTGTGGAAGTGAACGAGTCTTCTTATGAAGTGTGCAGTGTGCAGTGTGTGCAACCACGGCGAGAATGAATCTATGAGATGAGGATGACAGACAAGCAGGAACCACAGGGTAAATGATTAGTAACTATTGCTGTTTTACACCAAAGCAACAGCTAGGGTCATATCTCAGTGAGGTCAAATCTATGAGATGAGGATGACAGACAAGCAGGAAGCACAGGGTAAATGATTAGTAACTATTGCTGTTTTACACCAAAGCAACAGCTAGGGTCATATCTCAGTGAGGTCAAATCTATGAGATGAGGATGACAGACAAGCAGGGAACACAGGGTAAATGATTAGTAAATACTGATTGGAAATGATTTATTAATTCTGTTTTACACTATAAAACCAACTAGGGTGATATCAGGAGGAGATTGAATCTTTGAGATGAGGATGACAGACAAGCAGGAAACACAGGGTAAATGATTAGTAATTACTGATCGGTTACTGATTCGTTAATGCTGTTTTACACTGTAGTAACAGCCAGGGTCATATCATGATTAGATTGAATCTATGAGATGAGGATGACGGACAACCAGGAAACACAGTGGCACAGCTGAGCATTGAACCCCAGACCTAGACTTGCTCAAGTCTTTGATTATGAACATTCATTAAATGATTAATCACAATCAGAATAAAGTTCATTAAAGTATCCTTCTCTGACTGTCCCATGAATCAAAGACTTGTCCACTATGAACAGAATCTCCTGTTTATGGCCCCAAGCCACTCCCTGTAACCCTATACTTCCTCATAACCCCCCCCCCCCCCGCCCCTCCTCCAGTTCCCTGGTCGCCTGTGTTGTCATAGCAATAAATTTAGCCTACTCCTGACTGTGACCCGATTAAGATCAAAGTGAGAGGGTATCAATCTCCCAGCAGATATCCTGACCAGCAGCCAGGACCTCTGCTTGGGGAGTGTGGCGCAAAATCACGCCAGTCTACACGGTCGATTACGGATGAGACCAGTCCCTGTGTCACTCAGAAGGGGTGGAGGGGTAGGACACAGGGACTGAGGCCAGTCTACCCCAGACCCAGGGTGACAGACAACCAGGAAACACAGTGGCACAGCTGAGCATTGAACCCTAGACCCAGTGATTCGCTGTCCAGCACCGACAGCCTTGCCACTGCACTGTATCAATGTGTTCAGGGGGTGAGGTGTGTGTTGGGAGGAGGTGGAGGAGGAGGTCAGTAAGTGTGATCATGTGGTTTCACAGCATGATGTCACAGCATCTGAAATTCAGACTTCCAACTCTCATCACTGAGATGTAAATAGAATGCAGATCCAAACTACTCCAAGGTAAATAAAGCCCAAAGTAAGCAAAAATAAACAACTAAATCGGTCACTCAGCATCGAACCTTTCCAGTCCATCATGATTAGGCATGATTAGTATGTGACTGCACTTTTGTTCTACACTTACTATATTATTAGTCAGATGCTATGGGAGTCGTATGTATAAACTCGCTTGTACAGGTTTCACTATCCTAACGTCATACATGTGTTAAATATGAAGACGTGTGTGATCTGCTTTAGCTACTGCTGGTAAAAAAAATATATAAAATTTTTTTTTTTTTTTTTTTCGAAAAATAAATGGCCTCCATACACCCCCAAGGGTAAGGGGAGCCCAACAATTTGAAGAAAGAATTTTTTCACGTCATACATGTGTTACTGACCATCTATGCACTGGGCTCACATAGTTACTACACTAGGGCCCTCATTTTCTATATTTAAGTGGAATTCACACGGTGGGATTTGTGTACCTCACAGGGTGTTTGTCTGAGACAAATCCTGCTGAGATGCTTCACGCCGTAAAGTGGGATTCATGTACCTCACAGGGTGTTTATGTGAGACAAATCCTGCTTGGATTCTGTACTGGAACATAATCTCTTCGTCTGAATTGTAGGTTACCATTTTCCTAAAGCCCAATGCCCATCTACCGATTTCGGAACATTCATGTACCTTTGTCGGCGACAAACGGACAGTAATTTGTCTCAGCAAAGCCATCCTAACGGAGTCGGCCGTAGTCGGTAGATGTAGGACAGCTAGGCAAGGGTGAGCCACCGATTAGTAGACCGATTTTCTTAGGACTAATATCCAGCACCCCATCTCCTCAATGTCCGCAGAACGAGCGAATACTTACGTAATTTGCCTGCGACAAGTTCACCGACTCCTATACGATTTGCAAACTAATCGCTCAACCCTGAATCGGTAGATGGGCATCAGGCTTAAGACATGTTTCTCCTCCCTGCAATTGTTTGCAACTATTACCTTTTTAATATTTGAAATTCGCAGGGATATTTTGGTGAGAGAAATGAGCCCACTGAATCGCCGACTAAATACCTGATCTAGCCAATAGGAGGCCAGCATGCACGGTCACATGTTTGTAACACCCTCACCTCAAGAGTACATGATTCCCAGGGTGAGTGTTCACTGTGACCATGATTGAAATTATGTACCAGATTTGTCGTTCCATGTGAATAAAATTCTCCATTTTTCCTTGAGACTGGTAAAGAAACCTTCTCATGAGAATTGTGTACCAAAAGAGAATTGTCTGAACTAGGGGAAAGGTGTGAAGTACACCCGTCTCAGGTACGTGAGTCTCTACGTGTGAATCCGGCTTTAGACCAGGGGAAAGGTGTGAAGTACACCCGTCTCAGGTACATGAGTCTCTACGTGTGAATCCCACTTTAGATACGACCAAATTATACACATGTCCAATTAATCAGATGCTATTAGGTTGTCACGTTAGAGTTCTATATAAACATGTTTAAACAAGTCTCTCTATGCTGTCATAATACTGGTGTGACTGATCATTTACATTTACGGCTCACATCCCAGCCCTGGTATCATAGGGTAGATAAAACGTGTGTATTGAGTCAGATGCTATAGGGTTGTCAAGTGGGGAGCTCTATATAAACATGCTCATACACATTTCTGTCATCGTGGAGGTGTTACAGATCATTCACAGAGGTCACATACAAGGCCCTTTTCTATTGGCTGAGAAAGACGGTGTAGATTTTCTGTGTCCTCCTAATAGCTTATTTACATTCTGCGTTAGCAGTACTAAAGGTCCGTCGGTGGTTCCTGACTGTATATCGGTGATGGCCAGTGGAAATAGGCTATTAGGAGAACACAAAAAAATCTACACCGTTTTTGTCGGCCAATGGAAACGGGCCTATAGATACTACACTACGGCTCTCATATTCTTCACTTAAATTTAAAAAAACTGCATATATTTAGTCCTATACTGTAGGTTTGTCAGGTTGGGAGTCATATATACACAATATTGACTGGTTTCAGTCTGAAACCAGTCTATATTGTATTTATCATCCACCTTTTCTGGACAAGTGGCGTGTCGATATCAGTTCGTTTTAGTTATGCACTATTGTCCATACACATTCCCTATGTGTTTTCTATGGACACTTTGTATAAGGTATATATATATCCATGTGCCAGGTATGCCCATACACATTCCCTATGTGTTATCTATGGACACTTTGTATTAGGTGGATATATCTGTATGCTCCGGGTATGGTGATACACACTCCCCATGCGTTTTCTATGGACACTTTGTATAAGTTGGATATATCTGTATGCTCCGGGTATGGTGATACACACTCCCCATGTGTTTTCTATGGACACTTTGTATTAGGTGGATATATCTGTATGCGCCGGGTATGCCCATACACATTCCCTATGTGTTTTCTATGGACACTTTGTATGAGGTGGATATATCTGTATGTTCTGGGTATGCCCATACACATTCCCTATGTGTTTTCTATGGACACTTTGTATTAGGTGGATATATCTGTATGCGCCGGGTATGCCCATACACACTCCCTATGTGTTTTCTATGGACACTTTGTATTAAGTGGATATATCTGTATGCGCCGGGTATGCCCATACACATTCCCTATGTGTTTTCTATGGACACTTTGTATTAGGTGGATATATCTGTACGCTCTGGGTATGTAGATACACATTCCCTATGTGTTTTCTATGGACACTTTGTATCAGGTGGATATATCTGTATGCTCCAGGTATGGTGATACACACTGCCTATGTGTTTTCTATGGACACTTTGTATTAGGTGGGTAATAAATGATATATCAGGTGTTGCGGATCAGTTTCTCTGTGCTGTTATCATACAGATGTTACCGATCATTTACACTGGACCCCTCACAGTGTGCCTGCTTATCATCACCTCCAGTAAGCTAGGCCAAGAAAATCTAATCTCCTTTTCCTATTTACGTTATACTGCATTTCGTTGTATTTATTCACTGGTAATTTATGGGGTGGGGGGTTAGCTCAGTGGTTAGAGCACTGGACTGGTAACCCCAAGGTTGTAGGACTTTGTGGGTTCGAGTCCCACCCCCAGCAGTGGTAGATTTACTGCTATAACAAAGGCCATCCTTCTCATTCCATGTCTATGTGGTGTGGGAAGTAAAAGAACTCTCACCTTGGTAAATGTATAGGGGTGAGATTTCTACCTGAATTCATCACATAGATTCGATCACCACCCTGGCGGTGTAAAAGAACCTTGGGAAAGTCTGGAAAGGACCTTTAATGGTTGACTGGACGTAAAATCAAACCAAACCAAACAAACAAACAAACAATGGTTACATATACAGTAAAACCCCGCTTGGGGGATACCCCGCTCAAGGGAAAACACCGCGCATAGGGACAATTTCCTTGGAACGGAAATATTCCCCTTTTTTAAGAGTTTATTAAACCCCGATCGAGGGGGCACCCCGCATAAGGGGACACCCAGCGTAAAGGGACGGTCCCAGCGTAAAGGGACGGTTATTTCATTACGGAGTGCTTCTTAACCCCAGTTAAGGGGACACTTTGGAACGACACATTATCAAATCTGACGGGGCAGCATAAGAACAACAGTCCTGGGAGCTGTTTCAAAAGTCGAGTGAGGTCTCGCCAGCGGCACGTCACATTTTGTAAGCGAGAGGCCGGCAACAGCGAGCGACACCTCAAATCAAAGCGGCAGCAAAACTACTACCAATATCCCATAGAGAGCGGCACCTCCACCTCGACAGCGACGCCTCAAGTTCCATTGTTGGCCTCTCGCATTGGCGATGAGTACTCTCATTTAGCACCCTCCCGACTTTTGAAACAGCTCCCAGATTATCTTGATAGCTTGTTGATGTTATGTGTATGAGGCTGGTAAATTAGACAATCAGATACTTGGTAACGGCCTGTGTAGGTCCCTGTAGGTGTCGGGTGGGGTGTCTGTGTGGTTATAACACTATCTCTGAGTCAGAGCATCACTTGTATAAAGGTATTATATACTGCATATCTAACCATCTACCGACTGAAAGCCCCGGTGAAGTGGTAACCCCGTATAAGGGAGCAATTTGCTTGGAATTAAGGGTACACCTTTAACGCCCAATGCCCATCTACCGATTTCGGAACATTCATGTACCTTTGTCGGCGACAAACGGACAGTAATTTGTCTCAGCCAAGGCATCCTAACGGAGCCGGCCGTGGTCGGTAGATGTAGGACAGCTAGGCAAGGGTGACCCACCGATTAGTAGACAGATTTGCTTAGGACTAATATCCACCAACCCCATCTCCTCAATGTCCTATGGTCGAGCGAAGAGTTACGTAATTTGTCTGCGACAAGTTTACCGACTCCTATACGATTTGCAAACTAATCCCTCAACCCTGAATCGGTAGATGGGCATCAGGCTTTAGCTGGATTTTACTGTATATATGTAAATTTCGAATCGTCAAAGTAGCAAAACAAAAAAGTAGAGTGCCACAATTCTATACATCAAATACGATTCTATCCAATATAGAATTTCTAGATTGCTTTTCAGCATGGGAGTTGACTATTCATACCCATTTAATTACATAAATTCTGATAATAATTGTTCTTTTAATGCTGCCAACTTTAAAAATAAATGTGGTTAAAATATGAGTTTCTGAAACAAACTGATAAGATATGCTGGCCTATGGAGATACATTGTGTACTACTGAACACCTGTTAATCCCTTCAGTGGGGGGAGGTGCAATCTACAGCGATATCTCTAATCCAGTATCACTATGGCAAGCCGATGTAGCAGTAATAACCACCAACAGAAATTAAACTGTCATAACGTAACGACAACAACAATGACTTTGATATCATCACATGTAATGTTGAATTGTAGATATCATTTATGGGCGGATATTTACAAAGCTTTTATTATACAGCCAAGATTCGGAATTATTGGTGGAGCGGCGTGCCATAGTCCTATCTCTGTGTGGTGACTGATTGCTGCACCTTCAATGCATGAGTGATACTCTCATGTGTGCGCTCGTCTCTAGTCACCAGTGAGACGTGTTTTATAGCAGCGTTTATTGACATCTAGACTCAAATCTTTGATTATAAACTTTCAATGAAGACTTTAACTAAATACATTATAATGTGCACCTAGACTCAAGTCTTTGATTATAAACATTGAATAAATACTTTAACTAAATACATTACAATATGTACCTAGACTCAAGTCTTTGATTATGAACATTGAATAAATACTTTAACTAAATACATTACAATATGTACCTAGACTCAAGTCTTTGATTATGAACATTGAATAAATACTTTAACTAAATACATTACAATATGTACCTAGACTCAAGTCTTTGATTATAAACATTGAATAAATACTTTAACTAAATACATTACAATATGTACCTAGACTCAAGTCTTTGATTATGAACATTGAATAAATACTTTAACTAAATACATTACAATATGTACCTAGACTCAAGTCTTTGATTATGAACATTGAATAAATACTACAACTAAATACATTACAATATGTACCTAGACTCAAGTCTTTGATTATGAACATTGAATAAATACTTTAACTAAATACATTACAATATGTACCTAGACTCAAGTCTTTGATTATGAACATTGAATAAATACTTTAACTAAATACATTACAATATGTACCTAGACTCAAGTCTTTGATTATGAACATTGAATAAATACTTTATCTAAATACATTACAATATGTACCTAGATTCAAGTCTTTGATTTTGAACATTGAATAAATACTTTAACTAAATATATTACAATATGTACCTAGATTCAAGTCTTCGATTATGAACATTGAATGAATACCTCAACTAAATACATTATAATATGTACCCTTCCTCTGACCAACGAGCTAGCGCTCGTGTATTACTAAGCGTCAACCTCGAGTGGTTTACAGAGCTGCCTGTTCACATAACCATGATTTGTTGCATTTATTATCCATCCTTTCGATTACTCTATTAAAGGGTATAACGTCTAGGACTATTTCTTTGCTCTATAGAACAAAAGGGACTTTTTTCCCCTTTACCATGGCTTTGCGGCCATATACCACCAGATTTGAATCCGTACACCACAGTTGTGGTTACTGACAGGTTTTTATATAATGTGTCGCGGTTTTCTGAGTCTCCATATATTTTCAAAGGGGTCTTTGTATACGATGGATATATAATAAAATACACAAGGGGTTGACTTCATTTCGAGTTCTCCAGTAACCTCACTGACTCCCCGGACTCTGAGCACTACCGGCGACAAGCAGAGATCAGATTAATTCACACGGAGCGCCACATGTAGACGAGGGGCCTGGCCGGATCGTGTTGACTGGGGCCTGTTGAGTAAGAGGGGACCCCCACCTACCACGATAGGCCACGACATGCTTCCCGATCGCTACGATTTGAAATGCGGAAATCGTGACTTATCGGGAGGTCCCCGATAGGTGCAATAGTTTGAAATCGTAGAGCGTGGCAACGCCTTGGGAGGACCAATAACATAAACTATGGTCACGATAGCTCCACGACGAAACCAGCGGCTGCTACGATACACTATGAGAGGCTACGAAATTTCCAACATGTTGGAAATTATCGGGACCTCTACGATTGGCGATTTCATCGCAGCCTATCGTAAGCTGTCGTAGACGGAATCGCAGAAACCTGTCCCACCTACCACGATTTTGCCAGACCTCACGCTACAATCGGAATGGTGTCGGGAAGGCCGTCGTAAGGCCAATCGGGACCAGAATCGTGGTAGGTGGGGGCAGGCTTTAAGGCTCGTACATGATCACCCTGTTCTGTACACCAACCAGACTTAGGGCCTATGTCGGTCAACTTTATTCAACACTTACGGCTGACTTCCCATCGGATAGGATTGTCTTAGCGAACGAACTTCAATATTATGAACCCTTTAACTGCTGTATGATGCCTCCAGGTATTCCCATGGCTACTGCAGCATGATGCCTCCAGGTATTCCCATGGCTACTGCTGTAAGATGCCTCCAGGCATTCTCCTGGCTACTGCAGTATGGTGCCTCCAGGTATTCCCCTGGCTACTGCAGCATGATGCCTCCAGGCATTCTCCTGGCTACTGCAGCATGATGCCTCCAGGCATTCCCCTGGCTACTGCTGTAAGATGCCTCCAGGCATTCTCCTGGCTACTGCAGTATGGTGCCTCCAGGTATTCCCATGGCTACTGCTGTAATATGCTTCCAGGCATTCCCATGGCTACGGCAGCATGGTGCCTAACGGCATCATAGACGTTAGGCATCATAGACGTTTTTCAGAAATAAGGTGCTGTGGGAAGGATGTTTCTGGAGGCAATGCCTGCAGTGTAATGCTGTGCAGGAGAACTGGGTACTGTAGGGAAAGGGTTAAACAATTACCCTCGTTCGAGGTCTTTATGTACCCTGTACTTTGGTAGGAATTAGTTATTCAACAGACTCCAGACCACTGAAATGTCAGTGACTAATGTCGAGGCTAAATGATCATTCCCTACTCACAAAATATTTGTGATTTGTCTTAAAATCTGTTTGACAGTTCAACTATTTTGTAGCAACCCGACTGTAGTTTCAGTTCCTGTTCTGAGAGTTAAGATGACTGGATTGGAGCAGAGATTAGATAGCGCCATGGAAGATCTGCGGGGGGAGTGGTCTACAAATACCACTGAGTGGCATTCCAAAGGAGTTTCTTTGGTACATGTAGTCTCAGAGCATATAGAGTTTATTAATCAAAAGCATGACTAGCACATGTAATAGGGATTAGGATGTATATGCAATAAATACTTTTTTTTAGATTGCTTAGAAGGGGAAAACCCCTTTTTATGTGGTATTTTAGATTATTCTCAAAGGTCCATATATATAATATCTTTTTGTAACGCAACCTGTCCAATATATACACATAATATACCTTTTATTTGACTCAATATAAAAGCACGGTTTATTTGGTTAAGATGATTGAAAATCCAGGGTCCTTAGAGACATAATGAGTATAACTGTGATTTGACAAATGAACCTCTACACAATGCAACACCTCTTTGATGTTGGACAGGTATTTCCCAGGTTATCTGTGCTATGCGTTATCCCACAAAAATGCCTGCGGTGACAACAATAGATATTTATCAGACGTGAACGCACACCTCCCTGCGGTCGACCGTCGAGCCGCCGCCGGCGTGCTAGTGATAACCGCAGCGTGCACGGACCCATACCTGAATACAGATAGGTGGGTTAGGATAACGAGGGGGATGTGCAGGTGCCAATGAGTAACACCCAGTTGTAGCTCATATACAGTTAGACTCCGTTATGAAGTACATAATACATACTGAATACAGATAGGTGAGTTAGGATAACGAGGGGGATGTGCAGGTGCCAATGAGTAACACCCAGTTGTAGCTCATATATAGTTAGACTCCGTTATGAAGTACATAATACATACTTACAAGTGTACTGAATACAGATAGGTGGGTTAGGATAACGAGGGGATGTGTAGGTGCCAATGAGTAACACCCAGTTGTAGCTCATATATAGTTAGACTCCGTTATGAAGTACATAATACATACTGAATACAGATAGGTGGGTTAGGATAACGAGGGGGATGTGTAGGTGCCAATGAGTAACACCCAGTTGTAGTTCATATATAGTTAGACTCCGTTATGAAGTACATAATACATACTGAATACAGATAGGTGGGTTAGGATAACGAGGGGGATGTGTAGGTGCCAATGAGTAACACCCAGTTGTAGCTCATATACAGTTAGACTCCATTATGAAGTACATGATACATACTGAATACAGATAGGTGGGTTTGGATAACGAGGGGGATGTGTAGGTGCCAATGTGTAACACCCAGTTGTAGCTCATATACAGTTAGACTCCGTTATGAAGTACATAATACACACTTATAGGTATACTGAATACAGATAGGTGGGTTAGGATAACGAGGGGGATGTGTAGGTGCCAATGAGTAACACCCAGTTGTAGCTCATATATAGTTAGACTCCGTTATGAAGTACATAATACATACTTACAAGTGTACTGAATACAGATAGGTGGGTTAGGATAACGAGGGGGATGTGTAGGTGCCAATGAGTAACACCCAGTTGTAGCTCATATACAGTTAGACTCCGTTATGAAGTACATGATACATACTTATAGGTATACTGAATACAGATAGGTGGGTTTGGATAACGAGGGGGATGTGCAGGTGCCAATGAGTAACACCCAGTTGTAGCTCATATACAGTTAGACTCCGTTATGAAGTACATAATACATACTTATAGGTATACTGAATACAGATAGGTGGGTTAGGATAACGAGGGGGATGTGTAGGTGCCAATGAGTAACACCCAGTTGTAGCTCATATACAGTTAGACTCCGTTATGAAGTACATGATACATACTTATAGGTATACTGAATACAGATAGGTGGGTTTGGATAACGAGGGGGATGTGCAGGTGCCAATGAGTAACACCCAGTTGTAGCTCATATACAGTTAGACTCCGTTATGAAGTACATGATACATACTTATAGGTATACTGAATACAGATAGGTGGGTTTGGATAACGAGGGGGATGTGCAGGTGCCAATGTGTAACACCCAGTTGTAGATCATATACAGTTAGACTCCGTTATGAAGTACATAATACATACTTATAGGTATACTGAATACAGATAGGTGGGTTAGGATAACGAGGGGGATGTGTAGGTGCCAATGAGTAACACCCAGTTGTAGCTCATATACAGTTAGACTCCGTTATGAAGTACATGATACATACTTATAGGTATACTGAATACAGATAGGTGGGTTTGGATAACGAGGGGGATGTGCAGGTGCCAATGTGTAACACCCAGTTGTAGATCATATACAGTTAGACTCCGTTATGAAGTACATAATACATACTTATAGGTATACTGAATACAGATAGGTGGGTTAGGATAACGAGGGGGATGTGTAGGTGCCAATGAGTAACACCCAGTTGTAGCTCATATACAGTTAGACTCCGTTATGAAGTACATAATACACACTTATAGGTATACTGAATACAGATAGGTGAGTTACGATAACGAGGGGGATGTGCAGGTGCCAATGAGTAACACCCAGTTGTAGCTCATATACAGTTAGACTCCGTTATGAAGTACATAATACACACTTATAGGTATACTGAATACAGATAGGTGGGTTAGGATAACGAGGGGGATGTGCAGATGCCAATGAGTAACACCCAGTTGTAGCTCATATAAAGTTACACTTCGGTATGAAGTACATAATACATACTTTGTTACACTGTATCAGGGACAGTACACTTTGTCACCTGTCCTCCTATACAGATTCCATTGTATACATTGTCACCTGTCCTCCTATACAGATTCCATTGTATACATTGTAACCTGTCCTCCTATACAGGTTCCACTGTATCAGAGACAAGGTATTCTTTGTCACCTGTCCTCTTATACAGGTTCCACTGTACCAGGGACAATGTATGCTTTGTCACCTGTCCTCTTATACAGGTTCCACTGTACCAGGGACAATGTATGCTTTGTCACCTGCCCACTATACAGGTTCCACTGTACCAGGGACAATGTATTCTTTGTCACCTGTCCTCCTATACAGGTTCCACTGTATCAGGGACAATGTATTCTTTGCCACCTGTCCCACTATACAGGTTACACTGTACCAGGGACAATGTATACTTTGTCACCTGTCCTGCTATACAGAGTTGACTGTACCAGGGACACTATTTACATTGTCACCTGTCCTCCTATACAGGTTCCACTGTATCAGGGACAATGTATACTTTGTCACCTGCCCTCCTATACAGGTTCCACTGTATCAGGGACAGTGTATACTTTGTCACCTGTCACACTATACAGGTTACACTGTATCAGGGACAATGTATGCTTTGCCACCTGTCCCACTATACAGGTTACACTGTACCAGGGACAATGTATGCTTTGTCACCTGTCCCACTATACAGGTTACACTGTATCAGGGACAATGTATGCTTTGTCACCTGTCTTGTAGATACAAGTTCCGCTAAGACATCACCCTGACTGCGTGTTTTACTGAAGACACTCGTCGATGACGTGTCTTTTGAGGTGCAGGAGTCTTTGAAAACCACAGACAACAGTCGGAGTCACATCGATTCCCCAGCCTCACGCCTACGTCCTGTCACACATCTCTGTGTGCAAAGAGAATGGAAATCTTTCAGAAACATTCCTGTCATGTCTATCTTAAAAAACATATCGGAGAATTCGCCTTGAAAATTAGAACCTCTTTAAATTTCCTGAAACATTAATATAATGATCTCATGGTTTTGTGGAAAATGTCTCTGTAACTTAGAAATTGGGGGTCACCGTGCAATATGTGCCTTTAACAGTTTGACTGGAAGACTTCTGTTGAAAAAGAATCCAACACAATAAACGCTGCTACCTGATAAAAAGTATTTATCAGTAGTGATTCTGTAATTGTACATATGTATAAACCTGTGGGTTATGAATAATCTCCATACCATAGGAGAGGGTTGGTATTTATGTAACATACTGCATAGGTATATGATGATATGCAAACAGAATCCATAGCAGATGACGTCATAAACGTTAGCCAATCAGTCAGCGATAGGGGTAAGATAAAATCTGAACTGTACTCGATTCGTATCTGGTAAAAATATGCTATTCATTTTGGTTTTCTGCGTAATCTCACTCGGCTTTACCTCGTGAGATTATTATTATATACCTGTGGTAGTATATCCTACACATACGGCCAGCTCCTACCCATGTCGTATGTATATCCGTACGACACCTAGGTGACGTACGGGGTATGGATGTGGCGTATGGGGCATGTACGGCGGCGAAATCCAAAATCTCCCCCAGAAGCAAGGTTAGAAATCGGATATTTTAAGGTATATAATAATAGAGAAACAGGCTGACTGTCTCCGTACGGATAAAATACTTGGTAAAATCGCCGATTTTACCAAGTATTTTTTTATCCGTACGGAAACAGTAAGCCTGTTTCTCTATACTCCTCAACCTCGATGCAGTCCCTTCTTAGTATGCTGTTGAACTGTCAAAATTTACAATGAAGTAGAAGAAAGTACCTGGAAAGTAGTAACAGATTGAAAATGCTGTTCGAGACTGCTCCAAAGAAAGATTTTTTGAAAGCGGCATGTGTGTGTGATGGTTTATAGATATTCATAGAAACAATTGACTGTAATGGGTTTACAAAAGTGAAAAGCATAAATCTTTGATGGTTCCCATATACATTCAGGGTTCCCTGGGACTTCAAATTACCAAAAAGAAAAAAATGTATCATGATCAGTCTCGCTAGTGAAATATGTTCTACTTGGAAATACGACTATTTTTTTTTTACCAAGTAATTCTTTTGCCACGTCATCCGTATTTTGATTCGAGGGTCTGGCACTGGGTCCGTTCCGTTTCCTGATGACCTGTTCCGTCTGTTCAGAATGCATTTCCTGTTTTCACGTCCAGGTGGCTCCCCCTGGTGGGTTAATCACTTGGCTGGTTCCCGACAGGAGCAATGGCATGGGCTGCAGCATGCCGTGAACTAGCCGAGAATCAGCGGAGCATGTAACCGCTTCAAGGTCAACCAAGGTCATCGTATCTTAAAGATAGTGCCTGCAGATTTACTCATGTTTTACTCATGTTTTACTATTTTTTTAGTCCTTATTTTAACTCAAACTTGACTAATTTAACTTATACTAGTTTTAGGTCTTGCAATAATTGTGGGTTACGGTTCAAGAACGGTTAGGAAAACGTGATTTTCACTCTTTTATTAATAATTTTCTCTTATATACATCTAGATAATTTTTTTCGATTTGATGAAATCGGAGCCCGATTTACAAAAATCGGAGCCCGATTTACAAAAATCGGGAGGCCGTTTTTTCCCTCGAGGGAGTTTTCATATACATCTAGATAAGATTATATGACTTTATTTGATAATTGCCCCCAACTATTTCTGCAAGGGAAGATGGATATTACTGTCAAGGAGCATTGCTCTTTTTCATCATCCAAATTCTTCATTCATTTTCCATATTCTGCACCACGGACATCCATGTCTAAATGAACATGATAAGGTGTAATGATATTTTTCACTGAAAATGTTTCACCCTCAAAATCTGTGTATATCAAAACACAATACTATGGAGAAACCAAACAAGAGTTAGTCGTGTTGTTGTTTATCGCACGACGGCAAGATCGCATATTACTGCGCGAGGCGAAGCCGAGAACAGTAATATGCGATCTTGCCGGAGTGCGATGAACAATAACACAACTAACTCGAGTTTGGTTTAGAATTCATCCTACCCCGCCTGTCTAAATTACTTCTACATTAACAGATGACGTCATTTGTCAAGTGTATCCCACTAGAACAATATTTTTCATTTTTCTGAACTCCAGACCGAATACAGTGACCCAATGTTAAGCCTATGGAGTTTTTTATTAGGGGTAGGATAAAGGTGTTGCCATTCACCAACGGCTTCATCAGGACATCACTTGGTCAAATATGGCTAAATGTGGCCTCACACTTATAGGGATTAACTGCAATCACAGCCAGAGTCCTGAAGATGCCTCCAGAAAATTTCAGGATACATTAAAACAATATAATCATTCTAATTGACTGTGGGTTAGAATACTGTAGCCAAGGAAATCCTTGGTACCATGGTGATATTTGCCGAGTGTATATTATATATACACAATAATGACTGGTTTTGTGTACGAGTGGCCGTAATCTCCGAGTAGTTGACGCGTAGTAATATCCGAGCGTCAACTACGATGAGATTACGGTCACTCGTGTACAAAACCAGTTGTTATTGTATTTATTACCCACCTACAAGATTAATAATAAATCTATTGCAATAAAAATCTTTCTGCAAGACATTTATTCCAGACACCACAGCACTGTCAAGCATGGCAGTGATTCGGGGTAGACTTACACCAATAACATAGTTTGCCATTTCCCTGTGATTTTAGCATGCAAAGCATGTCATGACAGTGATTTCTGATGGTAAATGAAATTATTATGACCGATTATGAATAATTAATATTGAATAAACATTCAAGAAACTTATTTTGAAGTACAGGAAAATTTGACTTCATCATGGATGGGACTTTTTTTCCGGAATCTCCTGCAGAGATTCTGACATGTCAGAATCTCCCGGTAGCCGATTCCAAGTGCTCTATACATTTCCTATGGAGACTCCGTATTTGGTGGGTAATAAGACATTAGAGTGGTACATCTACAGGCTTCTAGCAAGCTCGGTGGCTACGTGGTAGGGGTGTTCACCTCGAGCATGGGAGGTCATGGGTTCAAAGCCCGGTCGGGTCATACCAAAGACTTACACAAAAATGGTACCCACTGCCCATTCGGTTTAACACCCGCCATTAGAATGAGGAGTAGGAGCAAGGGCCCAAATGGAAGAACGGCTCAATAGCCGGATACGGTGATTGTACACACAATATTCCCTGATAAAACTTACTAAAAAAACCAAAATAAACAAACTTTAAATCTATACTCAGGACTTATACATGAGAGAACTATGAGGATACAGGACTGAAGTAGTCCCTGAACATTAGCCTGTATCATGTTATCTTTGTTTTACATAATTTATCCTTTTTGTGACAATTAACAGGAAGCCTTGATCATTTAGTTTTATTTCATGCTGGTACTGGTACCAGATTGCATGGATTTTTTTAGATAAATCTCACGTAATCGGAGATAATTGGGAATTATGTCATAAAAATGAGGATCCTACCCATATACCCACTGCCAAGCCTGCATGATGATGATCTATTATATCATTTACTATTCAGAGGGTGATGGTACGTGCTTTTAATCCCGAATTAGTTACATGCAAATGACATTTAATTAAATATCATTTACCAAAAAGGGGTCAATGTTCCTCAAATAGAAAGCCTATGAAAATATGTTGGGCAGGACTGGAATTGAATGTTATTTATCTCTATTTTGGGTAGTGTAAATACAACCATGGTGACATTCGGTTTAAAAGTATCTTATTTCGAAACATAATATAAGCCCACATTTATTTTGAAATATGCGAAAAAATGCTTTAAGGCATTGTTTTGCCAAAGCCTTAAGGTACTTCCCGCCGTGGCCTGGCAATGCCTTCAGGCACTGTCCTGTTGAGCCTAACAATGCCTAAAGTCAATGTCCTGCTGTAGTCTAGCAATGCCTTAAAGCATTATCCTGCCATAGTCTAGCAATGCCTCAAAGCATTATCCTGCCATAGTCTAGCAATGCCTTAAAGCATTATCCTGCCATAGTCTAGCAATGCCTCAAAGCATTATCCTGCCATAGTCTAGCAATGCCTCAAAGCATTATCCTGCCATAGTCTAGCAATGCCTCAAAGCATTATCCTGCCATAGTCTAGCAATGCCTCAAAGCATTATCCTGCCAGTCTAGCAATGCCTCAAAGCATTATCCTGCTATAGTCTACCAATGCCTTAAAGCATTATCCTGCTATAGTCTACCAATGCCTTAAAGCATTATCCTGCTATAGTCTACCAATGCCTTAAAGCATTATCCTGCTATAGTCTACCAATGCCTTAAAGCATTATCCTGCTATAGTCTAGCAATGCCTTAAAGCATTATCCTGCCATAGTCTAGCAATGCCTTAAAGCATTATCCTGCCATAGTCTAGCAATGCCTTAAAGCATTATCCTGCCGTAGTCTACCAATGCCTCAAAGCATTATCCTGCTATAGTCTGGCAATGCCTCAAAGCATTATCCTGCTATAGTCTGGCAATGCCTTAAAGCATTATCCTGCCATAGTCCAGCAATGCCTTAAAGCATTATCCTTCTATAGTCTACCAATGCCTCAAAGCATTATCCAGCTATATTCTGGCAATGCCTCAAAGCATTATCCTGCTATAGTCTAGCAATGTCTCAAAGCATTATCCTGCTATAGTCTAGCAATGACTCAAAGCATCATCCTGCTATAGTCTGGCAATGCCTCAAAGCATTATCCTGCTATAGTCTAGCAATGCCTTAAAGCATTATCCTGCTATAGTCTACCAATGCCTCAAAACATCCTGCTATAGTCTGACAATGCCTCAAAGCATTATCCTACTATAGTCTACCAATGATCTAAAGCATTATCCTGCTGTAGTCTCACAATGCCTTGGGGCACTGTCCTGTCATGGTCTCACAGTGCCTTAAAGCTTTATCCTGCTATAGTCTACCAATGCCTTAAGCCTAAGGGCATTTTCTTCCCATAGCCTGACATTGCCTTAAGGCACTGTCCTGCATTAGTCTAGCAATGCCTTAAGGCATTGTCCTGCCGTATCCTGAAGACACTATCCTGCTGTTAAAGGGTTAAGAGCGGAGAAGAGACTCACTCACTGAAGCCTAACGAGCGTTCGCTCAGCGTGCACCACCATGCGGAGATGATTGGTACTAATTCGCTGAACACAGCCTATTGTTCCACTGACACTAAAAAAAACGCCCAATTGAGCTTGTCAAAGCCCGGTGAAGCGGGGCTGAAATCAGGGACTGAGGCAGTGAGCGGTGATTATTGAACTGTCATCGAGTTCCTCTGAACACACGTTCACAAAATGCCAACCTCCATCGAATTAGTAGCTGCCTGTGTGAAATTAGCTGGTCTGGTCGATTGCCACTGCAGTCAACGGATGATTGCGGGGATAATTTCCCCTCTGGGAATTTGTCCGTAGGGTATTCGAATATTGCCGTTTGTATGATTAAAAGAGTGACATCGTGGAAGGAATAGACAATAATCGATGGTTTTGTGAACAGGCGGCCGTAAACCACGAGAGGTTGACGCGTTGTAATACACGAGCGCTAGCGAGTCTATTACGACGTCAACCTCTCGTGGTTTACAGAGCCGCCTGTCCACAAAATCATCGTTTGTTGTATTTATTATCCATCTTTTCGAATAAATTAAACCCAGTAATTGCCATATAAAAGGGTAAACTGTTCATCCTCATCCCATCTTATCCACAACAAACCTACATTAATGTCAGCAATTCAGATAAGGTAAACACCAATCTCCACGGAAGAACTGTTCTTTGTAACAGATTGGAGAAATAAATATAATTAAAAATAAGGGATACCCTGTGTAAGGAAACACCCTGTGTAAGTGGGCACCCCATTTACAGGAACACCCTGTGTTAGGGGGCACCTACTGTTTAATGGGTTACCCATGTTAGCTGCATGGAGTTGTCCCCCTGCATTAACTGCCATATAAGGAATAGAGTAGACCCAGTAGCTAATGACTGAATTGGAGCAAACCACGACCTTCACCCTGACCTCCTTACATGATATTTATAGCGCCTTGGGACGGTTCTACAGTATAAAGTTGACCTAAGATCTAGTGGCCCACAACCACCCTCTTAGGGAACACCCTGTGTAATAGACCCTATTGAGGTATCCCGTAATACAGTCTGTTTACAAGTTCCTGTGTTCGCTGGTTGCTGACATTGTATGGTGATAGACCCTTGAACCGTAACCCACAATTATTGCAGTTTAACGGTTTTTATGAATATTCAAATCGGAAATCCGATATCAGAAATGGAAATTTCAGCTATTTTTACATACAGATCAGAAATGATATTCAGGTTCTCCAAATATAAATGGGCAAACTATAGTTCATATTTTCCTGGTGTGCCCAGCCAGCCGCGAGCGGAACATGTATTTACCCTGGGCGATAGGGAGTTTATAAACCTCTGGAGGGCGTATAGACACGTATGTATTGGACACCCTCTGTAATGGACACATATGTAATGGACACCTTGTGTAATGGACACCCTGTATAACATGTTTTTAAGTTTCTGATGTAACCAACATGCATTATTGTTAGAATCTAAATAAACCACGGTGAAACAATCAACAATCCTGACCCCAAACCCGAAAACACATCAGAGGATAAATCCATCTGGAAATGATTCAGGATTCATTGCCTCACAATGATCTGCCGCTGGTAACCCGTACACACCACCCCTAGTTAATCAATCACTGTGAGAACCAGCAGTCAAACCTCCTAAATACAACACCACTGTAGCCACTCTCCCAGCAGAGATCCTGCGCTCTACTTCCTGCGGCCGCTTGTATCTCTGCCCCAACCTGCCTGTTTGGGCTCAAATCTGTCCCTTACGCCAGTTTTTGAACTATCCTAAATTCTGAGGGCTTTTGAGGGTATTTTGTGTTCTGCTTGTAAATAGAGATGAACATATTTGTATGGTAAACAAAATACTCTCATTTCTGTTATTATTTATTTCAAACCAGACACAGTCACTGGGATTACTTTCTACAATGGAAAGCACCTCATGTGTTGCAGGGCTTTGTTTTGTCAACAATGCCCATGTGCTCCTCTGAAGAGGCAGTCTAATCAACTGTGGATTCTTATCATAAAATAGTATGAAAAAGAAACAACCAGATTATCTGTGAAGCTCCTTTAACAATTCCCATATTTCCATTCTTTTAATATATGAGTTGTTTGACTTGTATAACTTTTTGATAATTGCCTTGTTTTAAATCTGAGATCTTCGCTGGTCTCCCCTGTCCTTAGTGGATACCCAGGGAACAGGCTTTGGGTTGGGGCAGAGACTAAGCCAGCGCGAGCGTCGCGAAAGATCTGGGGGGAGAGTGTGCTGTAGCGTTATCAGCAGCGCTACCAGATTTAGGTTCCTAGGTGAAAGCCACACGCAAGGTTGATTTTCCTGCCAGTTGCCCCAGGCCCGGTGTTTTAATGTGGGACAGCATTAGGTCATTGTTTTCAAAACACCTCTATGCCTGTTGACACAACCAGGGCTTGGCTGGATAGCTCAGCTCTGGGTACGATGTTTGGACTCACACCTTTGGGTGCTGTATGGGTAATATCAAGAGACGTCATGAGTTTGCGTCTGAGTTTATTTATGCCACGCATTTTGTTGGCTCCCTAATTTCACGAGTCGAAGACGAGTGACATTATGGAGCCAACAAAATGAGTGGCATAAATAAGCTCAAACTCAAACGAGTGGCGTCTAGATTTTATCCTACCCCGTTTCCATTTTTTTTAGTATCAGAAATAAGTGGCATAAAAAACACTTTATGTCACTACAGATGACATAAACAAATCCCACGTTAAGTCTATGGTTTTTTTTATTAGGGGTAGGATAATGGCTATTGCTTTAAGCGGGATTCACAAGGTGGGATTCATGGACTTCACAGGGTGTTTCTCTGAGGCAAATCCTGCTGAGATTCTTTACTCAAACATAATCTCTTCGTCTAAATTATAGGGTTCCATTTCCCTGAGTCATGTTTTTTTCCCCTGCAATTGCCAGCGAGATTTACCCCTGAAAAGAAACAAAATCTCATGAGATTTTTAAGCCTGTGAGGTACATGAATCCCACCTTGTGAATTCCACTTGAGACACTGTTATAGTGTGTGTGAGGTACTTGAGTATTTTTTTTTTTTTTAGCAAAACCTTTATTAAGTCCAAACATATTTACCAAGGTTCTTGCGTTATGCTTCATCATGTACATATTGTATCATGAACCGATAGGTACTCGAGTCTTAACCCTTTGTGGGCGGGGGTCTGGGCCAAGTGACGGGTACTGGGGCCCGTTGAATAATCTAGGATCATGCATGAAAAGCCTTTTCTGTACCGCATACAAGGGTTATCGTTTAATAATGTTTATTCTGTTCGTTAAGACAGTATTGGCCGTCCATTAGGTCGTCCTTAACTGTTAAATAAAGTTCACCCACATCGTCCCTGGATCTCTGTGGTATAAAGAAAAGGGTCTACATGTACGATCCTAGATTATAGAACGGGCCCTGATGTCAGTGTCGGTATAATTATATACAGAAAATAGAGCTCGTTTGATAATCTAGGATCGTACATGAAGATCCTTTCTTGTACCTCCTACAAGGGTTATCCGTCAGTAATATTTACGTCTGTTCACTAAGACTGTCTTAGCCGTGTATTTATATAGAACGTCCTGACCATGCTGTACAAGTCACAGAACGAGATGGTAATTTACGGTTTGTACAGAACGAGGCATTTATGCCGAGTTCTATACAAACCGTAAATTATTATCGAGTTCTATGACTTGTACAAGCACGGTTGGACGTTATATATTTACTATATATCCAAAATTTAAAAAAAAATCATTAATTTAATTTTTAACAACCGATATGTTGATAAACGTGTATGGCAAGGTGGTCCGTATTTTAGTGTACGGACCACTGGTCCGTACAGTATTTTTACGTCATATGCCGAAACGGTGCGTATTAACAGTATACGGCATGGGTATATAGTAAAAGGTCCTCCATAAGTGTTGAATCAAGTTGACCCCTACCGTCCCTGGGTCTCTAAGTCGGACAGAGAAAGGTCTACATGTACGAGCCTAGATTATTAAACGGGCCCCTGGATCATAAAAATCTTACCTTAGCATGTGAGAAAGGCCAGACAAAACAATACATGGAAACTGCATTACTGTCTTTGTACGTAAACATTATTCGTTAAAATTATTGATCAGATATATTCTGATGCTGTAGACAGAGGAAAATATATAATCAATGATTTTATCAAGTATTTTAACGTACGTAGACAGCCAGTCTGTTTTCATATAATTATGTACAACCCCGTACGTCACAGTGTGATGTACGGCCATTAATACGTGCCGATCGAATCTTTGAGATGAATTAAAATCTGACCCCTAAACCTTTACCCAGGTGAGAGTTCTTTTACTTCCTACACCACATACACATGGCAGTAGAAGGACTGACCTTTGAGATGAATTCATGTAGAAATATCACCCCCCCACATTTTTGTTGATTTCATAGGAGGTTTTGTTTTCTATGTGTTGGATGTTTCATATCAGTTTCCTGCTGTTTCTCTAGGGGTTGATAAAGTTGTACATCTAATTATCCTTGAATAGTAATCTGTTACAATTGCCAACTCTGTTAGAAATATTCTAGCAAACTGAGACCTCTTACAATTATATCCCTTCATTTAAAGAATAGTATAAATAGACAATAATCGATGGTTTTGTGGACAGGCGGCCGTAAACCACGAGTGGTTGACGCGTAGTAATACACGAGCGCTAGCGAGTGTATTACGCCGTCAACCGTGAGTAGTTTACAGAGCTTCCTGTCCACAAAATCATCGTTTGTTGCATTTATCATCCATCTTTTCGAATAAATTAAACCCAGTAATTGCAATGTTAACGGGTATAACACTAGGAACTATTTCTTTGCTCTATAGCAAAAGGGACTATTTTTCCCGTATACCATGGTTTTGAGGCCGTATACCACAGGTTTGAGTCCGTATACCACAGTTATGGTATCTGACAGGTTTTATACACTGGGTAGTGGTTTACTGAGTCCCCATACATTTTCAATGGGGGATTTGTATACCATGGATAATAAAAGGGATGATTCTATGCATTTAACATTCAACATTCCCTCCTTTACTATATGAGGAAATCAATATGCTAATTGAGAAACAATCAAAAACTGTACACCAATAGGAACTCTGCATGGACATACCCGGCGCATACAGATATGTTGTATACTCTGTCTGCTGGGTGGTGTTTCGAATTTGGTATTATCCTACCCCTAATATGAAATCCCATAGGTTTAACATTGTGTTTCCGTATGCCACGCTGACTGGCATACGGAGTTTTATATGCCACTAGTGGCATACAGGATTGTTATCACATAATATTCCAAAATGTAGGAGATGGGGTAGGATAAAATCAAAACCTGATTTGTTTTTAATCCTGGCCACCGCATGCCACTTCTGGAGTTTTGGCTCCGGACTTCACTCGGCTTCGCCTCATGAAGTCACTACGCCAAACTCCAGTCGTGGCATACGGTGGCCAAGATCAAAACTCACCCAGTTTTAAGATAGAACTTCTGCATGGATAACCCCTTTAGTAGGTTGTCTATCTACCTATAATTGAACAGTAAGACGTGGACTAGATTCCTCCAGAGCTCCCTGGTTCACCGGACCTAGGTGTTCCGTCGTAGACTCAGTTACTGGGATATATACATCCGATATACATGGTGGGAGTCCGCGGCGGGTCGACAAAGTGGGGCGAGTAAGTAAACCAGTGTAGGACTGGGGCAAACAGACTCCGAGAGTGCAGTACGCCTTTTTACTGCACAGGTACATACGTACGTGGGGTGTACTAAGAGGTTACCAGGCTAGGATGACACCACTATGTGTGTGCACTTTTATATAGACCTATTTATAGATCTATATATGGTAAGAAATACATGTAGAGGCCTATATTCATACAAGTGCATTTACTGTTAGAAATATTCATAAAGGCATATATAGAGCAAGGAGAACTATATATTACATACTTAGTAGAAATGGCCAAGTATGGCGAGAGTTAGTTTTGATTTATGAAACAAGGAAAATCTATGTTATCATCCTTTTTTCATCACTTACCATGTACATTTCATACAATTTACTATAAGTGAATATTTCATGTTCGAGGACGCTTTACTGACATTATACATACCTGATTGTACCGAGCGAAATGTAAAACCGTCAGTCATGGCGAATTTTGTTCAATAAACGTATAAAAAATAATCAAAAAAAATCCAGGTAGTGATCGTCGTGAAGCAGTAGCCGCATGAAGGCAACTCACATCATATAAATAGTTATTAGATTTGGTGACGTTTCTTTTTTTTTTTTCTTCTTTTTTTTTTATTGGACGAAATTCAACTACATTGGTTGATTTTCAATTACGGCCATTGAAACAATTTTGGCCTAAAGTCGTTAAATGTTTTTCAGTTCAACAACGGTACAAAATCGGTATGATACATAGTGAAATGAAACAATGAAAGTGCAGTGAATAGCAGATTGTTATTACCGTACAACATCAATTGTTTCGCATCAGTTATTTCAAGGAAACCAAAAGTCACGAAAAAGGATCACGAGTCCTAGTTAGAATACTATCGTAAAACTGGATGAGTTTTAGTCTTGGCCACCGTATGCCACGAATGGAGTTTGGCATAGTGATTTCACGAGGCGAAGCCGAGTGAAGTCCGGAGCCAAATTCCAGGAGTGGAATGCGGTGGCCACGATTAAAACGAATCAGGTTTTGATTTTATACTACCCAATCTCCGCGATTTTGGAATATTATGTGATAAAAATTCTGTATGCCACTAGTGACATATAAAACTCCGTATGCCAGGCAACGTGGCATACGGAAACACAATGTCAAGCCTATGGGATTTTATATTAGGGGTAGGATAAAAAACTAAACTAAATAGCAGAGAGTTGAAATGGACTGTGTTATCCTTCTAGGTTCTTCATACGATTACTTGATTTCCGATAGAGAGTTAAGTTCTCTCTTGAAAGCTAATTTGGTGGGTTGTATTTTAGCATCCTCCGGGAGGGCATTCCATAAATATCTACGTCGATGGTCAGGTGACTTTTTGTAGAATTCTGTTTTGGGCCTTTTTCCTACAAATACAAGTTTGTTTTGTGATCTCAGCCTGTGACCGTCCTCAATGTCTTCATTACATTGTGGTACTTCTGCTGGGGATGAAGGAGAAAGGTGGCTGTATACCACACCACATAGACATGGTATGAGAAGGACTGGCTTTTGATACAGTAGTAAATCTACCACTGCTGGGGATGAAGGAGAAAGGTGGCTGTATACCACACCCCATAGACATGGTATGAGAAGGACTGGTCTTTGATATAGCAGTAAATCTACCACTGCTGGGGATGACGGAGAAAGGTGGCTGTACACCACATCACATAGACATGGTATGAGAAGGACTGGTCTTTGATATAGCAGTAAATCTACCACTGCTGGGGATGACGGAGAAAGGTGGCTGTACACCACACCACATAGACATGGTATGAGAAGGACTGGTCTTTGATATAGCAGTAAATCTACCACTGCTGGGGATGACGGAGAAAGGTGCCTGTACACCACACCACATAGACATGGTATGAGAAGGACTGGTCTTTGATATAGCAGTAAGTCTACCACTGCTGGGGATGAAGGAGAAAGGTGGCTGTACACCACACCAAAAAGACATGGTATGAGAAGGATTGGCCTTTGATATAGCAGTAAGTCTACCACTGCTGGGGATGAAGGAGAAAGGTGGCTGTATACCACACCACATAGACATGGTATGAGAAGGACTGGCCTTTGATATAGCAGTAAGTCTACCACTGCTGGGGATGAAGGAGAAAGGTGGCTGTACACCACACCACATAATCATGGTATGAGAAGGACTGGTCTTTGATATAGCAGTAAATCTACCACTGCTGGGTATGTCCAGTCAACCATTACAGGTCCTTACCAGACTTTCTCAAGGTTCTTTTACACCACAGTGTGGTGATTGAATCTATGAGATGAATTTAGGTAGACATCTCAAAGGCAAAGCTACACATTTACCGAGGTGAGAGTTCTTTTACTTCCCACACCACATAGATATGGTATGAGAAGGATTGGCCTTTGATATAGCAGCAAGTCTACCACTGAGGGGGGTGAAGGGAAAAAGGGCTGCCGTGGGATCTCAATCTCATTTAAGTATAGCTCTCTCATAGCTTTCTTGATAATATAGAAATACAATACATATAGGCCAATGTATGCAAGTATATATATAGAGCTAGAAAGAATATGATTATCACTATGTATTGTATTAAGATAAATGAAGACTCCTGTTGTCAAAATGCCCTGCCTCTATGAGAATGTGTGACTCTCATGATCTACGACAAGGATGTATGTTTAATAGCATGCATTGAAGTCGTGTATATATATATTTTTTTTTAATACTTTATTCATTTCTTTCAATGTTTACAGAAAGTTCTTCCAGTGAAGTACAATAGTTCCACTCTCTCAGAACTGTAGCATATATAACAACATGTGAGAGTTTTGTCTGAAAAAAAGGACAAGTTAGGCCACTCAAAGAAAAAATTGTTTCTCATCACCAAGCCATGAAAAATATGACGAGGGCGCTATTTTTTTTTTTTTTTTTTTGCTGGGTCAGAGATGGCTTTTGAAGTGTAATAATATGGACTTCAGACACTTATCGGACCTTGTCGGAAAGCCATTGTTGTAGCCTTGTCGTGGTTGGTGGATGCCCCCCTTAATTGGTTACATGACACCACTTGATGCATCACTTTTGCCAACCATAAAACAACATTGAATGCATTCCTTGCATCAGGAGCTTTAATGTGATACCAAATACTCATATTTTTCATGATTTCTATCAATGTTTTATCTCATCTATGAAAAAAAAAAAAAAAAATCTTCTAAAAACGTTTTTGCTGACGCGCGCGGTGATGAGAAACAAGTTGGTTTTTTTAAGTGGCCTTACAGCAATCTGCTACCTTCAGTGAGTGATGAATGATGATGTCTTGTACCCATGAGGAATAACATGTTATACTCAGGTATCTAGAAATCTTTTGACCTCAAGCTTAAACTCATTTTACTATTGGATCTTTGTACATAGGATGGGAGTGCGTTCCATAACTTAGTGCCTCTATATAGGGGCGATTTCTTATAAGACTCACCTCTAAACCGACGTTCATTAAATTTAACTTTATCATCATTACGCGTATTTGAATTACGCTCATCAATCATATCCTGGCGTTTTGACAATTTAAACATAAGTGAAAGCAGCTGTTTATCACATCGGTCACGATGGAATTCTATTTCACATTGGCGGTGTAATTCATTTATCGAAATTCGAGTACGGAAGTTATTAGTTACTACCCGTAACGCCCGGTTTTGTAAACGTTGTAGTTTGACAACATCCACTTGGGTCGAGCCATCGAACAAGTATCCACAGTATTCCATAAGCGGGCGGATTGCAGATTTATAAATAGCAAGTGCAGCATGGTGTGTCAAAAATGGCCTAATTTTGGACAGTCTAAAGATTTTTGAGTTCATTGATTTCGCTACTTCCCGCATGTGTGGTTTCAGACTATTCGTGTTATCAAGTAAGACCCCTAAGTACTTATAACTAGTTACGTATGGAATATACTTATCCTGATACAAGATTCTAATCGGATTCAAATGTTTCAAACGAGGAGCTGTAGCAAACCAGCACGTTTTGGTCTTCCCAACATTGATTGTTAAGGCATTTCTGGCACACCATTTAGCAATCTCCATGACACCTTGTTGTAGCTGTACCAACACATCCCTTTCTTGAACTCCACTTACATAAACGACCAAGTCGTCGGTGTATTGTATTGAGCTACACGAGGAAAGTACACTAGTCATATCATTGACGTAGAGATTAAAGAGAGAGTATATATACTATAGGGGAAACCCATGAAAGTTTAGGGTCTAAGCCCGTATCCCATCGAGTTTGAATCACATACTAATTCACAAGGCGAAGCCGCGTGAATTACTATGTGATTCAAATGAGATGGGATCGAGCTCTGACCCTAAACTTGAATGGGTTTCTGAATTTATCTCACCCTTAATATTGACTAATGGGCTAACACTTGTGACATTATCCCCCATTGGATATTTTTCATAAATATCTAATGGGCATTGGATACGAGTTCCCAATGTTAAGTCTAGGGAGAAAAAATATCCGGGGTGAGATAAAGGAGTGTATCTACACAACATGATTAAACGGCTAGAATATAACAGAAAGAAATAGACAGTAATCGATGGTTTTGCAGACAGGCAGTCATAAACCATGAAATGTTGACGCTTAGTAATACACAACCATGAGCGAGTGCATTATGATGTCAACCTCGAGTGGTTTACAGAACTGCCTCTTCATAAGTCATTATTTGTGGTATTCATAACCCATCTTCATGGATGAATTAAAAGCAGGAATTGCCATGTTATAGGTATATTGGTAGGGACTATTTTTTATTATCCATCGTATACAAAAACCCCATTGAAAATGCATAGGGACTCCGTAAACCGTGACCCATTGTATACAACCTGTCAGATACCATAACTGTGGTATACGGATTCAAACCTGTGGTATACGGCCTCAAAACCATGGTATACGGGAAAAATAGTCCCTTTTGCTATAGAGCAGAGAAATAGTCCCTATTGTTATACCTTTTAATATGGCAATAACTGGGTTTAATTTATTCGAAAATATGGATAATAAATACAACAAACGATGATTTTGTGGACAGGCGGCTCTGTAAACCACTCGAGGTTGACGTCGTAATACACTCGCTAGCGCTCGTGTATTACTACGCGTCAACCACTCGGGGTTTACGGCCGCCTGTCCACAAAACTATCGATTATTGTCTATGTATACCTTCCTACAAAACCATCGCATGTTGTATTTCTATCATTTTCACAAATAACTTCAAACAAGGAATTTGCATATTGTAGAGTCTTCTACATCTATCAGAAGTGACTTTTATCCCCTCTCCTTGCACAAAAGCCACTACAAATCTGTTATAGACCGTGGCCCTATATATTTAAAGGGTATTTCGTAATAGATAGATAATAAATGCTGGTATAGCCCTCATTGTTACCTAGATAGAGTAGATGAACTTCCCACACCAACCTCCCACAGATACAAATGACAGATGACTAATTTGCCACTGCAACATAAAATAAACATGTCAATGTCAATCAGTCGAGGCCTAATTGGTTTCCATGCTGGTTCGCTTAATTCGCTTTCACTCACACACAAGCCACCAACGCTAATTGGACATGGCAGCATGCTAGATCGCCAATTAGTCATTAACAAAATAATGCGGATATATACACTAATTATGATGCCTGTTTCCAGGCTTTATGCCGGAACAAAAAAACATCCATCGTCAAAGTACTCATTGTTGTAGAGTATACGCTAAAGAGTAGAGAAGAACCCCTTTTTTCAGGACACCCCAGTTAAAGGGACAATTTGGCCTGCACAAGTGGGACAGCCTGCAATATGGGGACACCTATATTCAGAACAAATCCTCCTTTACATATTTATTCTATTTTGTTAAGTGGGACAACCTGCAATATGGGGACACCTATATTCAGAACAAATCCTCCTTTACATATTTATTTTATTTTGTTAAGTGGGACAACCTGCAATATGGGGACACCTATATTCAGAACAAATCCTCCTTTACATATTTATTTTATTTTGTTAAGTGGGACAACCTGCAATATGGGGACACCTATATTCAGAACAAATCCTCCTTTACATATTTATTTTATTTTGTTAAGTGGGACGACCTGCAATATGGGATACTTTTACTCAGAGCGATTTCTCTTTTTTCCCCCATCTATTTTATTTTGTTAAGTGGGATATCCTGCAATATGGGACTTATCCCCTTTATAATATTAGGGTAATATTAAGGAACGAACTGCCAGCCACCACACAAAAAAGATGCAGTAAACAAAAAGGATTTCAAGTCTATGGTTAGGCAATGAATAGTGAAGGAAGGGAAGCAAACCTCCTTTTATTGGTTTTATTAGTTTCAGTCTATTATATTACCCCAAATATATTATTACTCTGCACAATGATACTACTATGGGACTTAATTCATATCCACTCGTTTATATTAATCTCATTCTCTTTTCTAACTTTGGTCATTGGTGAGTGCTATATGGGAAATATCAAACTTGGAATTCATTGGAAGAACTGTACAGTAAAAAACCTTAAACTAATAAAAACGAATGATCCTTTTTCATATTTATTCTTTTTTAAATGGGACACCCTGCAATATGGGACACATTTACTCGGAACGAATTCTCTTTTTTTTCAATTTTATTTCATTTTAAGTGGGACACCCTGCAATATGGGACACTTTCACTGAGAATTAATCCTCTCTTTTCAAATTTATTTTACTTTAAGTGGGACACCTTGCAATATGGGACACTTTCACTCAGAATCAATCCTCTCTTTTTCAAATCTATTTTATTTTGTGGGACAACCCGTAATATGTGGAGTAAAATAAACATTAAAAACAGGATTCTGTTCAGAGTAAAAGTGTTTATTCTACTCCACAAAGTGTGACACTCCACTGAAGGGGATCTTTTGACCTGGAATATAATCCTCATTTACATGTTTATTTTACCCCATTTTCTCCGTTTTAGGTGGGTGGTATAGGGGAAAGAGCCATTGTTAGTTCACGAAGCAGTCACCAGGTGGTCGGGGGACAAACCTGTATTCTGGCTCTTTGTTATTACAAAATTCAACTGCCTTTCAATATTTTACTATGGTTCCCTTGACTCTCTACACCCATCCCAAAGCAGGATGACATAATGATTAAACCCAAGACATGACATTTTCCATATGGAACACTTTATATAAATATGTGAGCAAGGCTAAAGTTGTGACATTTCCCAATTATCACTCACTTCTTTTCCACCTCCTTTAGTGAAGAACACCTACTTTTTCACCTCAAATAGTGAAGAACACCTACTCAGGGGGTGTCATGGCGGCCCCCATGGATCATAAGCTATATGCCGTATATGATAATATCGTGCCGGTGGAAGCAACACTTACTGCAGGATTCTACTGTATTCAGTGTCTTTTTCACATCACCATGCTAAAAGCTGTAACCTTCATGTTGCTGCTCAGTTAAGGCCAAGACAAGCGACCAAGGTCACCCAAGGTCACCCAAGGTAACCCAAGGTCAGGCATAATGACAGGAAACTGAGCGTGATACTGCGAAGTCACACACCGTGTTACTGACTTATTCTCGCACACCATTTTATTCAAAGTAAACCAATTTTCTCCATGCATCAGTGAGCCAAGATGAAAAAGTCCACAAAGGTTCGAAGAAAAGCACCAACTTATCACCAATAAGCTTTGCCAGTGGAGGGGACGCTATATAGAGCGTTGAGTGTATTGAGATGATGTGCAGAAATACTTGTTAAAGGTCCGCCACCCACTGTTACAGAGAGTGCAATAGAAAAAAGCAGACGACTTTTGACCTAAGAAGGACTCATGTTTTGAAATAGTCCCCTCATGGATACATTGGCGAAACTTTGAGTTTAATAGAGCGTGCTTGTGATGGTTGATGATTGGATATATCTTTCGTCTGATTAGGAATAATTATCGCATTGGGCGCCTGGCGTAGACAGCGCATCAATGTGATGTCTATGTCAGCGTAGACATTGCACCAATATAATAGATATAAGACCTACCATGCTTGTACATGCTACAAAACTCGATGAGAATTGATGTTTTTTTACAGAACTCGGCCTGGGGCCTTGTTCAGTAAAAAGCAACAATTCCCCATCTCGTTCTGTAGAATGTACAGCATGGTCAGGTCATTCTATATAATTACAATTACAAGAAAAGTACATATTTTATAATATGATAAGTTTATGGAATTCTGTCACCCACACCACCAGCAGACATGTTGTTGGTAAGTTGAAACTGGATAGATATGCATACTTGTGTGATGATAGAGGTGCATATATCAGAGTCACACTAGACTTGCTCAAGTCTTTGATTATGAACATTCATTAAATGACTAAACACAATAAGAATAAAGTTTATTAAAGTATGTATCCTTCTCTGACTGGCCCATGAATAAAATACTTGTCCACTATGAACCAAATCTCCCAAGCCACTCCCTGTAGCCCAATACTTCCTCCTACCTTTCCCCCTTCCTCTCCTCCAGTTCCCTGGCCGCTTGTGTTGTCACAACAATAAATTTTGCCTGCTCCTGACTGTGACTCCATTGAGATCAAAGTGAGAGGGTATCAATCTCTCAGCAGATATCCTGACCAGTAACCAGGATATCTGTATGGAGAGTGTTGGGAATACTGGAGCTAAACAGCGCCAGAAATCCAACACCGATTGTACCAGTCCCTGTATCCCCGCAAGGAGCGTAGCTATAGGATGCAGGGACTGGAGCCAGTCTAGAGTCACACTTCATTTGGTTCAAATATTAGTTAGAATGTTAGTTATTAGCCAAATTAAGTTAATCATTTTATTGATTTTGGGTATATAGTAGATAGACGTATATAGTAGATATAAAACTCGATGATAATTTACGGTTTGTACGGAACTCGGCATAAATGCCTTTTTCCGTACAAACCATAAATTAGCACCTCGTTTTGTAGCATGTACAGCATGGTCTGGTCGTTCTATATAATTACAATTACAAGAAAAGTACATATTTTATAATAGGATAGGTGTATGAATCTCTATCACCCACACCACCTGCAGACATGTTGTTGGTAAGTGGAAACAGGATAGATATGCATACTTGCGTGGTGAATAGAGGTGCATATATCAGAGTCACACTAGACTTGCTCAAGTCTTTGATTATGAACATTCATTAACCCTTTAAGGGCGAATGATGCCTTGAGGCATCATCCAGGCCAGGGCGAATGATGCCTTGAGGCATCATCCTGCCCGGGGCGAATGATGCCTTGAGGCATCATTTCTCAAAAATCTACAAATTTTTTTTAACAAAAAATAATGAAGGGACATTAATGAAATTTTCACAGAATGTATTACAATACCATTAAAGGTATTTCTATTCAAAAGAAATAAAATATTTAAGACTTTATATTATATCACATATTAAACAATTGAATTGTGGGTTTTAATGACTGTGCGCCCGTCCCCTAGCGGTATAAAGTGCCACCAGCACCCGTCCTCCAGATGGTAGCTTGGCCATAGGCACCCGTCCTTAAAGGGTCAAATAACTAAACACAATAAGAATAAAGTTGATTAAAGTATGTATCCTTCTCTGACTGGCCCATGAATCAAAGACTTGTCCACTATGAACCAAATCTCAAGCCACTCCCTGTAACCCAATACTTCCTCCTACCTCTCCCCTCTCCCCTCCTCCAGTTCCCTGGCCACCTGTGTTGTCACAACAATGACTGACTGTGACTCCATTGAGATCAAAGTGAGAGGGTATCAATCTCTCAGCAGATATCCTGACCGGACTGGAGCCAGTCTAGAGTCACACTTCATTTGGTTCAAATATTAGTTAGAATGTTAGTTATTAGCCAAATTAAGTTAATCATTTTATTGATTTTGGGAATATAGTAGATATATGTATATAGTAGATATCAAACTCGATGATAATTTACGGTTTGTATGGAACTCGGCATAAATGCCTCATTCTGTACGAACCGTAAATTAGCATCTCATTTGTAGCATGTACAACATGGTCTGGTCGTTCTATATAATTACAATTACAAGAAAGTACGTATTATAAATTATAATATTTAAATAGAACTGAACGAAAGTTAGCCTGATTAGTTTTTATGCTACGACGGACAGGTTGTGTATCACAACACGAGGCGAAAGCCGAGTGTAGTGAGTAGCAGACCTGACCGGAGTGGCTTGAAAACTAGTCAGGCTAACTCGAGTTCGGTTCTGTATTTATCCTACCCTGTCTCTACACTTCAGGTGTGAGTTCTATTTTTCGATTATTCTGTATGATGCTAGCAACATCTGAATGGGCATTTTGAGTGCAACCGGAACTTTTTTCGTAGTAGCTGACATCCTGGTCTCTGATTGGTCAATTTTTTTGTATTACTCTAGTGGCATAAAAACACTTTATGTCACAGCATGCCACATAAAATTTGCCTATGTTAAGTCCAGGGATGCAAGTTTGCC
Organism: Alentia gelatinosa; assembly: GCA_950022655.1. Lineage (NCBI taxonomy): Eukaryota > Metazoa > Annelida > Polychaeta > Phyllodocida > Polynoidae > Alentia > Alentia gelatinosa. The sequence goes on along the minus strand of OX465589.1, from coordinate 51,559,415 downwards.
GACAATTGACGGAAATCAGAAATTTCTGCATCATAAAATGAAACTAAATTCCAAGAAATTCTGGCAGCAGGCTTTCACCGACGGTGTATAAACCTCCAGTCAGTACTTTGGCGGCAGTTAAACGCGCCAAGGGCCGTTGACACTGCCGTCAGAGTTCCGTCAAGTGCCGAAATTTTGTTTGACGGCACGGGGCGGGCCCCCCCCCCCGAATACGCCCCATTTAAAAAAAAAATAATTTCCGTTTCCGACTTTTTCATCAGTCCCGACTTTCATCCCTGTAAGTCTATGGCGGCTTTTTATTAGGGGTAGGATAAGATAAGTGTATGGATCTCTATCACCCACACCACCCGCAGACATGTTGTTGGTAAGTGGAAACAGGATAGATATGCATACTTGTGTGATGATAGAGGTGCACATATCAGAGTCACACTTCATTTGGTACTTTATAATCCCATCATTATCATGTCGTAAAGCTTGTCCCGTGATAAGGAAACTGCGGGTATTTATGGGCTTCCTGATTCCTAATGACCCATGGTGCAAATATCTGCTTCATAAATAAGGGCATGGTTGCCACACATAGGGGTACTATGAACTTACCTTATCTCCATTTACAAAATGGATATGCGTCGTACAAAAAACAGGACGAAGCTTTTAGTTTATTTGTGTTTACCCCATGGTGTAAATACTACTAAAGGCCACGTTTTCTGGTGTTTTCGTATGGATACGTCCATATTGTGCGCTGGCGTATATATGGTGTAAACTGCATGTTTGTGTGATTTATATGTAATGCCTTGTAATGTCCGTATTTCCCACCCGGTGTATATATTGCATCAATATGATAGATACTGGGCATATATATACGGCATCAAAATAATAGATATAATCTGAATGTTTACCCACAGCCCCGCATAATATACATGTTATCGGTAGACATTTTGAGTTTCCTGATTTAGAATCTCGGCACAGGAACATGGACATATGTATCATCCAAAGTATTGGTCGTCATATAGGGGACAGAGCCATTGTTAGTTCATAAAACAGTCACTAGGTGGCCAGCAATATGTCAGGCCCCTTTGGGGGGACAGATCTATATTCTCGCTCTTTGTTCTTACGAAATTCAACTGCCTTTCAATGTTATACCATGGTTCCCTTGACTCTACACCCATCCTAGAGAAGGATGACATAATGATTAAACCCGGAACATGGTTTTTTTTCACATGAAACACTTTATATACATATGTCAGCAAGGCTAGAGTTGTGACACTTCTCAATTATCACTCACCTCTTTCACACCTCCTTTAGTGAAGAACACCTACTTTTCCACCTCATTTAGTGAAGAACACCTACTCAGGGGGCGTCATGGCGGCCCCCATGGATCATAGGCTATATGCCGTATACAGCAGTTTCTGTTAATAGACTTATTTTACTATATACCCATGCCGTATATACTGTAAATACGCACCGTTTCAGCATATAACGTAAAAATACTGTACGGACCACTGGTACGTACACTAAAATACGGACCACCTTGCCAAACACGTTTATTAACATATCGGTTGTTAAAAATAAAATTAATGATTTCTTTTTTAATTTTGGGTATATCGTAAATATATAACGTCCAACTATGCTTGTAGAAGTCACAGAACTCGATGATAATTTACGGTACCATCTCGTTCTGTGACTTGTACAGCATGGTCAGGACGTTTTATATAAATATTTATTCAGTATCTATTATCGTAAAACCGGATGAGTTTTAATCTGGGCTCCCGTATGCGACGACTGGAGTCTGGCGTAGTGATATCACGAGGCAGAGCTGAGTGATATACAGAGCCAAAACTCCAGGAGTCGCGTTTTTTTAGCCGTATGCGACATACGGGCGCATACGGAAAGTCAATGTTAAGCCTATGGGATTTTATATTAGGGGTAGGATAATATATTAATACACTGGGCTGAAAATACAGACGTTACATCATATATACGCAGGCAGACAATATGGACATCTCTGTAAAAAAAAATAAAGATCAGAAAACATGGCCTATAGTGGTAGATGCCAAGGTGGATATATGAATAAACTAGTTTTGTCAGAACAACTCTTCTAGACTGATCAAATCTAGGAATTGTGTTTAGTGAAGGAGAAGTACTTATATAGAGCTGCATCGAGAATCGTATAAATAGACAATACTCCACGAGTTTGGATGGGCCGCAATCGTCATCGAGGCGAAGCCGAGTGACGATTACGGCCCATTCAAACGAGTGGAGTTGTGTCTATTTATGATTCGAGTGCGGTTCTGGATTTATCTCACCCCTTTTATTCAAATCAAGTATCATCAAACTATCGCAATAATTAGAAAAGACTTCTCAAATTCACTACGCCACGACCGTGGCGTAGTGTTGTCACTTTACGGGGGTGATCGTTGAGTATTTTTTTCTAATGTTATTCCTATGGCTAAACTTGTACCAGGGGTGAGATAAAAGCCTTCAATTAACCTTTCCTCTTGGCCCAATTCTCCAGAGATTCATTATTACTCTGTTATCAGAAGAATGTACTTGATACAGGTGTAGCCGTTCAGCACTGCCTGACGGTGCTTTGTTTAGTTAGGCCGTCGCTCGGACAAACACAGCTTAGCCTACTGCCCATAGAGACACACATCAATCAAAACTAGATTGTGAAAGGGTGTCATTGCAGGAGTGTTGCTTATTAAAAGATTTGACTGTTGGAACAAACTACACCAGTTATGGGTGTCTAAACTTCTTAGTTGATTATAGTCTTGGTTTTCAATTGAAAATAGTTATGTATATGATGGCTGGGCCCGCCAATTTATTTTTGTGCATCCAGTTTCGGTGTTCCTGTGTTATCTGAGCTATATCTAAAGTATCATTGAGATGATATGCATGTATGACACACTGAATTGGGGCTGGAATGCCATAGAATACAAGGCAATTCTCTGGAAATGATTTACATGGGTATTATTACCATATTACGCTCAGACACTCAATTCTGCCCTGGTGCCATCCATAAAGTACGTACGCAGAATTTCGGAAATTTTGGACCCCCCCATCCCCCCTCCCAATCTTGTACGCAATAGAACAAAGAGAGAGCATACGCAGATTTTCCAAAAATTCTGACCCCCCGCCACCCCCCTCGATGCGTACGTACTTTATGGATGGCCCCTCTGCTGAAGAGTACGTTGTCAGGTGTTTGTTTGGCTGCAGGCATTGCGTAACCAGGCAGATACGATGCGAAACAAGCCTGAGTAAAAAGGTCCATTACCATGGCTTCTAAACACCATTAACCTTGATAGATAGAACCGGCCTGACACCAAGGTTAAAGCAGGACTCAAACAGTGATGCTGGTCCCCTTTGCCTATATGTTTCTATGTAAATTCAGCACTCAGCACCCACAGGAGAACCTCACAGTTCTAACTGAGAAGTCAACGTCAATTTGTGTATCCTTCTTTTCTCTCATTCACAAAGATACAAGGTCATTACAAAGATGCAAAGTATTTAAACTTACTAAATCGCGCGAAGAATCATGGAAAAGTAAGTTGTTAGGGAATTCAGGAAATTGTCAGAAAAAAATGGAATTTTGAAAAATGTCAGAAAATTAACTATTCTGACAGAAAAATGGAACTTCCAGATTCACGCATGAAGAACTGGTCAATTCTTACACCCTCAAGATCTCTGTATATTAAATAATAATAAATAATAAATTGTTATCTTGTGCAAAAGAGGTACAACATTGGCCTCTGCGTTTTGCAGGTATTCTGACCAATCTGGGCCCATATAAGAACGTCTGAATAGCAATAGACCTACTGAGGTTCTTATGGATCTAATATCATTACGCAACATATTTGAATTATTCTTAAGATCGTACATATGTAATAAAACGTGTATTCTCATTCTGTCTTGCAGGTAAGAAAACTGAGCGTGATGATGAAGCAACACCGTGTACTGGTGGGTTGAGAGACAGATGGTAGCCCCCATATAGGAATGGGTATGTCTCCTACAGGTATTTCGTATAGATCTAGGTACTGTGCAGAAATGACGTAGCTATATAAATATATGCACAATATTGATTGTTTTCAGATACAGGCGGCCGTATGCTCCGAGGAGTTGACGCGTAGTAATATCCGAGCGCATGCAAGGATATTGCGCATTGTCAACTGCTTTTATCTGAAACCGGTCCTACCTCTTGGCATCTGTGAAATAATCGGCCAAGGCTCCCCTTACGCCTTAACTACAAGTAATACTTCTCTTTGGTACATATATACCTATATCATACCTAAAGTAAGATCCATACATTATAAACAAAACCTTAATAAGATGCAATGTGACTGAGGCATTATGCCCCAGTCACACTGGCGTAAAAAACGGCGTTTTCCCGTGTTCGCACGTCTACGTTGTTCTACGCATTTTGAAATCTCAAAATACGCTGCAAAACGCGGAGATACGTAAAGGAAAGTCGGAATGAGCCGAAAAACGCCTCAATATGTACATTAGCGTAAATAAGCGTTGATGAACGTTGAGAAGCGTGCTAAAACGTTAAAGCAAAGCAAACAGATACGTTCCAAATCAGTAGGTAATACGTGGTACCCGACGAATTCAAATACGTAGAAGAAATGCCAAATTTTACGCCAGTATGACTGGGGCATAACTGGGGCATTAGTTAATACAGGAAAAGAATTTACACACCACCGGTTATCATTACAAACTGCTCGTGGATAGTCTATACATCGTAGTCCATGCTTTAGATATTTAGATGGAATCAATTACTCTGAACTTGACAATAGCAGTACAGCATCATTAACAATTAGCATGTCAGAATTGGATTACATTTACAGCAATCAATGATATCGAGGACAGGCAGCCGTAATCAACGAGTTGATCAGGGTTATAATGAACGAAGGTAGCATCGATTTTCATATATTAACCTTTATCCTACCCCTAATAAAAACAGTCCATAGGCATAACATAGGCAAATTTTATGCGGCATGCCATGACATAAAGTGCGATTTATGCCTCTAGGGGCATAAAAACCCATCACCGACCAGATTGTGAGCTGAATCGAAAAAGTTCTGGGTGGACTTCGGTTGGTCGTTCAATCGATATTTATATTCTAGTAATCCAAAAGGGTAGAGACGGGGTAGGATAAATACGAAACCGAACTCGAGTTAGACTTGTCAGTGTCTATGCCACTCTGGTCAGGTCTGTTCCTCACTACGCTCAGCTAACGCTTCGCGTAGTAATACACGACCTTCCCGTCATGGCATAAACAAGTCTAACTCTTGTTCAGTTTCTACTAAGTAATCAATGGTTGTGATATCAACACATTCTTTTAGCAGTTCCTTAAAGCGAGATTCACATGATGGGATTTAGGTACCTCATAAGGCCCGTTTCCATTGGCCGACGAAAACGTTGTAGATTTTTTGTATTCTCCTAATAGCCTATTTACATTGGCTATCACCAATATACAGTCAGGAACCACCGACGGACCTTTAGCACTGCTGATGCAAAATGTAAATAGGCTATTAGGAGAACACAAAAAATTCTACACCGTTTTTGTCGGCCAATGGAATAAGACCTATAGGGTGTTTGTCTGAGAAAAATCCAGCTGGGTTTACGTTTAAATTGAAGGGTTCCATTCTCCTTTTTTTAATTTCTTTTTTATTGCTTTCGATTTTTCAACCGTTCTTCCAGGCAATAGTTATGTGAGATATAACATCAACAATTCCTGAAACATGTTTTTCCCCCTGCAATTGTTTGCGACATTACCCCTAAAAAAGGAACAGAATCTCGTGAGATTTTGAACCCTGTAAGGTACATGAATGAATTCCACTTTACATTCCATTGTTCACATTTATCAACCTATTTGTCTAAATAAGCGTCGTCTATCTCTAAAACCTTATCTTGTGGTTTCTTTTAATAACCATTTGTTGGCATACTCCCTGCCACTCCTGATACGACTATACCTCTACTTACGATAACTTACATTAAAAGGTTTCATCAAGTTGTTCAAATAGATAAACTTCAAGGAATGTCTGGAGGCATTTACAGCATATCAGCATATATTATGAAGTCCAAAGGTAGCTAGAGCATAAGTTCAATCGTTCAATGGCATATAACGGACCTATATATATGCAAGTCCGTGGGCATATTCTGAAAAAAACAACAACACTAGGAACAAAGGGTTTGTTTATAATTGATGAATGAGCGCGGAATTATACAAAAAAAGAAAATCTTAAGTTTTGGCATGGACAGTGAGTTGTATGTCCATGGTTTTGGGTTTCATTTAATCTATTGATCATTTTCAGTAACCCACTTACCTGCCATTTTTACAACATGCAGCGTATTTTTGTAATTTTGTACGTAATGGAATTTCCTCGAGCAATATCAAGCATATTACGAAGTCAACCTTGAGTCGTTTACAGAGCTGCCTGTCCACAAAAGCATCGTTCTATGTATCTATTATCTATCTTTTACAATAAACTAAACCCAAAAATGACCATATTATGGGACTATTCTGTTTTTCTCTCCAGCACATTTGGACCCGTAATCAGTGTGTTTGAGACAATAATCAATGGTAATGGTTTCTGAAAACATAGAATTATTAGAAACAATGGGTAGCGGTTTACTGTGGCACTGCACTTTGTCAACAGGGACTTTGTAATGGATGGATGATAAAATACGGTAATTCATGACCTTATCAAATTTCGTCAGTGTGATATCAACTTACATGCCACTGACATCTCCAAACGTTCACATGTCAATTCTGTCACTCTCCTAGCAGAGGTCTTGAAACCTGGAAGTTAACCCCCAGCGCTACGAAGGCTCCGCTATGAGACTGGACCAAAAACTGGTCTGTGACGTCACAAAAGTAGGTGACTTCAGGGAAAAGTAGGTCATCAAGTGGAGATATAATTGTTTCTACCCAGAGGGTATGGTTTCCGCAAAACAGGGTCAGTAGTTCATATCCTGGTTGTGGGTGAAGTTTAGACTGGTCCCTCCTCCTCCCCCTGTAGACTGGCCCCAGTCCCTGTGTCCTACCCCTCCCCCTGTAGACTGGTCTCAGTCCCTGTGTCCTACCCCTCCCCCTGTAGACTGGTCTCAGTCCCTGTGTCCTCCCCCTCCCCCTGTAGACTGGTCTTAGTCCCTGTGTCCTCCTCCTCCCCCTGTAGACTGGCCTCAGTCCCTGTGTCCTCCCCCTCCCCCTGTAGACTGGTCTCAGTCCCTGTGTCCTCCCCCTCCCCATGTAGACTGGTCTCAGTCCCTGTGTCCTTTCCCTCCCCTTGTAGACTGGCCGCAGTCCCTGTGTCCTACCCCTCCCCCTATAGACTGGCCTCTGTCCCTGTGTCCTCCCCCTCCCCCTGTAGACTGGTCTCAGTCTCTGTGTCCTCCCCCTTCCCCTGTAGACTGGTCTCAGTCCCTGTGTCCTCCCCCTCCCCCTGTAGACTGGTCTCAGTCCCTGTGTCCTATCCCTCCCCCTGTAGACTGGTCTCAGTCCCTGTGTCCTCCCCCTCCCCCTGTAGATTGGTCTCAGTCCCTGTGTCCTCCCCCCCTGTAGACTGGCCTCAGTCCCTGTGTCCTACCCCTCCCCCTGTAGACTGGCCTCAGTCCCTGTATCCTACCCCTCCCCCTTTAGACTGGTCTCAGTCCCTGTGTCCCCCCCCCCCTATAGACTGGCCACAGTCCCTGTGTCCTCCCCCTCCCCCTGTAGACTGGCCTCAGTCCCTGTGTCCTCCCCCTCCCCCTGTAGACTGGTCTCAGTCCATGTGTCCGCCCCCTCCCCCTGTAGACTGGCCTCAGTCCCTGTGTCCTCCCCCTCCCCCTGTAGACTGGTCTCAGTCCCTCTGTCTTGTCCCTCCTCCTGTAGACTGGCCTCAGTCCCTGTGTCCTACCCCTCCCCCTGTAGACTGGCCTCAGTCCCTGTGTCCTCCCCCTCCCCCTGTAGACTGGTCTCAGTCCCTCTGTCTTATCCCTCCTCCTGTAGACTGGCCACAATCCCTCTGTCCTATCCCTCCCCCTGTAGACTGGCCTCAGTCCCTGTGTCCTACCCCTCCTTTAATTATTCAATGAATGCTCATAATGAAAGACTTGAGCAAGTCTAGGTGAGCCCGTTTACCGCATATCATCGTGTGCCGTATTGTGTACGGGGGTAGGCATTTCACACTTGCAGGATTTGTTATGATATACATTCTGTCGTATCAGATATCACACGCGACAGATAACGTAATCAACTTGATAATCCGAGACAGGTGCTGGGATCTAGATAATGTCACAGGATCAAAAAAACTCCCACAGAAATCTTATAGCCAACATCCATAGGAGGCTCTGAGTATTATACGAAACAGGGTTACTCTAGTTTTATTATCCATCGTATACAAAGCCCCCATTGAAAATGTATGGGGACTCAGTAAACCACTATATAGTGTATATCAGATACGGATTCAAACCTGTGGTATACGGCCTCAAAACCATGGTATACGGGGAAAATAGTCCCTTTAGGCTATAGAGCAAAGAAATAGTCCCTATTGTTATACCCCTTACTATAGCAATTACTGGGTTTAACTTATTCGAAAAGATGGATAATAAATTCAACAAACGATGATTTTGTGGACAGGCGGCTCTATAAACCACTCGACGTTGATGTCGTAATGCATTCGCTTGTGCTCGTGTATTACTACGCGTCACCCTCTCGTGGTTTACAGCCGCCTGTCCACAAAACCATCGATTATTGTCTATGTGCATCAGAAATATGTGGGGGAGTAGGCTCTTATTGTCTATTGTATACAAAAGTCCCCATTGAAAATATATGGGGATTAAGTAAACCACTACCCATTGTTTAAAAATTGTCAGATACAATAACCATGGTATACAGATTCAAATCCATGGTATACAGCCTCAGAGCCATAGTATACGGGAAAATAGTCTCTTTGTGCTATAGAGCAAAAAAAGGTCAACTTGCGTAAAATTATGATAAAGTTGGAAGATATTATCAAGAGACGTCACGAGTTTGAGTCTGAGTTTATTTATGCCACGCATTTTGTTGGCTTTATAATTTCACGAGTCGAAGACAAGTGACATTACGGAGCCAACAAAATGAGTGGCATAAATAAGCTCAAACTCAAACGAGTGGTGTCTAGATTTTATCCTACCCTGTTCCTATATTTTTTCAGTATCAGAAAGTAGTGGCATAAACAACATGTTATGTCACAACCGTGACATAAACGAATCCCATGTTAAGCCTATGGCGTTTTTTATTATGGGTAGGATATAATCAATTTCTTACACTTATGGGATAACACAGTAAAGTGTTATACTTTATCCATCCACAGTCTGAGATACACTGGTTGGTTTGAGAGAGGGGCTGACATCAGACCCGGCTAACCACAAATTCACAGCACAGCAAATTTAGGATGCTCATGGGTAGTTCCAGTTCCAGTGCAACCCACAAGATGGTGCCACCCGTTGGGGACAGACCTCTGTCATATTCCATTCATTGATAATCAATAGTCAAACCACAGTGGGGCGGGGGGGGGGGGGCACATAATTGGCGTGATTGGCAGATGGCAAGTAGACTGGTTCCCTGCCCAAATGAAAGAAGGGACTGGTAACGGGTTCCTACATAACACTCACACACAACCCAGAGGAGGTGTGAAGCGCAGCGCCCCCTATTGTTTTGGCATGGTCTCAAATAACAGCTGAATGGAGATTCCTATACAAAAATTGGCTAACTAGTAACAGCTACTACATACAAACTGTTCAGCTCTATCAAAAATCTTTTCAGATATTGATAGAGTGTTAGCTAATGTACTCCAAACCACAATAGAGCTCAATAGAACTCCACGTTTTATGGCTGTTTGGTGTTGTTGAATACAGCCTTATTTCTCATAGGCTATGGCTTACAAGCCTCACACAGTCCACTGTCAAGAGCTCCTTCCCCTCTGCTTGCAGGTTTGAAAGTGGCGCCTTGAACCCTGCCGCGATGGCATATATGAGTTGGGTCCCTATAGGGGGCGCAGCGCTTCACACCTCCTCTGCACACGACCTTGAACTGTCAGTCACGCCAGTTCTCACAGAACAGGCTAAGGCTATTTTTACTCTGTGGTAGGTCTGCCACCTTGAGCCATGAATACGCCGTCTGGTGAATGGTAGCCATACTACAGGCGCAATCCCACAATGCAACAGAAAAAGGGAGGCGTTACCCATAGTGGTAAAAAAAATGGAACCCATTACCGGGCCTATAATGTGACTAGGCCAGGCTTCCAGGCTAAATGACAAGCCGCATAGATGTGCCATATCTATAGGGTACAGAGTGATTGCTAGTTCCGCCATCATCCACCAGGAAATTGTAAAGGTAGCCCCAGTGTAGTCAGGGGGCAACCACTGTTATCAGTTGTTATAATCTATAGATAATATTGAAACGAGACTAAGATTCCTCCATGGCAAGCCCCAAAAAATATTTTTGATAAAATCCATTAATAATTGGTGTTCTGAATGGCATCGGGGGGCAAGATGGCCGTTTCCATAGTACAATAGCTATGTGCGCTGTAAGTACACATTCAACCTGAACTGGCATTCCTTCACTGAGTGGTAGCATGATTTCTGTGACCGAGTCCAGGGATTCACTCTCCCAACAGAGCATTGGCTTATCAATTACCACCTCCCAGCTTTAGAGTATCAGCAAACATCCGTATGGAGAATGCGTGGAATGGGCTCAAACTGTTTACCATTGTGGGACCGGTAAAAAACACGTTATGTTTATGTTTGGGATAGTTGCGTTCATACAAAGAAACCGCACACACCAAGCACCAAATATTATCACGTTGCATTTTTATCGTCAATGGCCTTGAAGATATTTTTTAGAACGGCATCATTCACATTAGTGGTAAACCATTAGGTTATGTCACATTAAGCACCATATCATTTTAATATGGTATAAAACAACCAAATATACTTACTTAACTATAGCATGGAATTGAATATAAAACTAGTTATTATGGACTAACCAGCACCAAAAACTTCTGAAATGACCTTAATTTATGAGAAAAAAAATTCATTATTAGGCCACTCAAAAAAACAAACTTTTTTTTAAATAGATGAACCTTGATAATAAATTATGAAAGGTATGTGTATTTAGTATCAAATTAAAGCTCCTGATGTCAGGGATGCATTAACTGTAGATCCAGTAAAAATCTGGAAACCCCATGTAAGTAGACACCCCGCGTAAGCAGCCACTTTAGCCTGGATCGGAGGGTGGTCGCTTATGAGGGGTTTTACTGTATGTCTGCCCTCTTTGATATAGAGAAAAAAAAAAGAAAAAAAATAGCGCCCTCGTCATATTTTTCATGGCTTGGTGATGAGAAACAAGTTTTTTTAGTGGCCTTACCAGAATTAGGCCTAAGGACAGCTGGGAAAACTTGATATAGGAAACAACCTCCGAGAAACAGCGGGAAGTCAATGCAATAGATTTTATGTCATCGGAGATGAGTGAATACATTGAAATCCCGGTTAAGGGGACACCTATTTTCTGAGCAAACTGTGCGCTAACGTGGGGTGTCCGCTAACGTGTGGGTGCGCCTTACATGGGCCCCATGGTTATCATGTAGACTCCCTACTCAACATCTCTGGCCCACTCACGCCGGCACAACAACCACTATCTACTCGTACTCGCCTGTGTGGGTTATTAGACCTGTTCACACGCCCTATATACATTGCCTTAAGGTTAGAGGGGGCATATATGGACTTTCAGCGTATTGGAAAAATATCCCTTTACTATATGCGTGCTATTCACTGTGATATTGGGAAAGGAACAGGGTGCCAGTGTCTTAGAGGCATGCCCAGCTAACCATGGCCAATCACTCAAGACCGAAATACTTCATTGACCTATTGATGCTTGATATTTTTGGATCCTTGACTCAGGCAGTTATAAATGGCAAGTTGACTGGGTGCAAGCAGGTTACAGAGAAGGATCCATAGACTGAATGTAACCTAAACCTTTTAATTGTTATATATTTATGATTGCACGCTCATTCATCAATAATATGGAGAAACCAAACAAGGCTTAGTCGTGTCGTTGTTTATCGCACGACGACAAAGCTGAGAGCAGTAATACGCGATCTTGCCGGAGTGCAATGAACAATAACACGACTAACTCGAGTTCGGTTTAGAATTTATCCTACCCGTCTAAATTACTTCTACATTAGAAGATGACGTCATTTGTCAAGTGTATCCCACTAGAGCAATATTTTTCTTTTTTCTGAACTCCAGACCGAATACAGTGACCCAATGTTAAGCTTATGGAGTTTTTTATTAGGGGTAGGACAATGGACACTCTACTTGCTCCTAGTCCGGTATACGTGGTATCTGATTGTTTAGATACCTGTGTACCCGTCTCACAGACAGGAACACCATGAATAAGTAATTTAGATAACCTGGAGTATTTCAACATACTGTGTCTCACTGTGACTATGTCTGTGATTATATATCACCTGTGTCCTCCAATGTGAATCCAAATTCGCCATTTTTCCTTGAGACTGATAAAAACACTTTGCCATGGGAATTTTGTACCACAGGAGAATTGTCTGAGACTAAGGGAAAGGTGTGAGGTACACCAGTCTCAGGTACGTGAGTCTCTACGTGTGAATTCCACTTAAAGCCTGATGCCCATCTACCGATTCAGGGTTCAGCGATTAGTTTGCAAATCGTATAGGAGTCGGTGAACTTGTCGCAGGCAAATTACGTAACTCTTCGCTCGATCTGCGGACATTGAGGTGATGGGGTTGGTGGATATTAGTCCTAAAGCCTGATGCCCATCTACCGATTCAGGGTTGAGCGATTAGTTTCCAAATTGTATAGGAGTCGGTGAACTTGTCGCAGGCAAATTATGTAACTCTTCTCTCGATCTGCGGACATTGAGGAGATGGGGTGGTGGATATTAGTCCTAAGCAAATCGGTCTACTAATCGGTGGCTCACCCTTGCCTAGCTGTCCTACATCTACCGACTACGGCTGACTCCGTTAGGATGCCTTGGCTGAGACAAATTACTGTCCGTTTGTCGCCGACAAAGGTACATGAATGTTCCGGAATCGGTAGATGGGCATTGGGCTTTAGGGAAAGGTGTGAAGTACACCAGTCTCAGGTACGTGAGTCTCTACGTGTGAATTCCACTTAAGTCACCCACTGATGTTGGGTAAATACACAATATTACCATGATTTCGATCTGAGTGGTCGTATTCTCCGCGTAGTTGACGCGTAGTAATACCCCGAGCGATAGCGAGGAGTATTGCATAGCGTCAACTACAAGGAGAATACGGCCACACAGATCGAAATTATGGTAATGTTGTATTTATTACTCACTTACTTTTAGATTTAAGCAATAAATATGATCGTTAGAAAACTTTTCAACGTAATTAACAAGTTATGTTTGGGACTACTTTCATCTAAAAAATCTGTATCCTCCTAGGAGGGTACGGAGCTCCGTATCCTCCTCAGTAGCGATCTGTCATCTCCATAGGCTTAGTATGGAGACTCCGTATCAGGTGGGTAATAAATATGACATGGTGAGACAAATTACTGTCCGTTTGTCGCCGACAAAGGTACATGAATGTTCCGAAATCGGTAGATGGGCATTGGGCTTTAGTCACCCACTGATGTTGGGTAAATATGACATGGTTCAGTCGTCGGTCCTGCTGTAGTGGTTCTTGTGCTGTCAGGGTCTCAAAGGTCCTTGACATCGTGTTTGCCTCTAATAATCCCCACTAATAAGCACAATTAAAGACGTTCTGCAAAACTAAACAAAGCGTGCTAATATAATGAATCAGAACCCGGACCTATATACACTAAGTTCGTGATCAAGGTGCTGGAGCATTTGTACATAATATTCATTAAGAAATAGGACTACCATACGTTATTAAAGAAGGAACCAATAAGCTTTGGTCAAAGTCATCGTTCCCCACAAGTTTGATGCAGAGTGATATGAACCAGGCAACAGCTGAGTGAATATCACATAGTGTTTAAACGAGTTGGAGAACAACGATTTTGAGCAAATGAGTTGCTTTGTGTATTTATCTCAAACCTATAAACACTTAATGGATGATGCACAGGATATAGACCATGGAGAATGGACTGCAATAATTATATAAATAATTGTAGGGACATGGAAAACGAGCTCCCGATTTTAAGCCTATAGGACAAAAATACCAGGGGTGAGATAAGTAACAAAACCTGACAGGCCCAAACAAATGGTATGTTCAACAATGATTCATGAGCGTGGAATTATCAAAAATAACAAATGTAAGGTTGGGGCTTTGTTCAGTCTATTGTATCAGTTCTGAAACTTCTGTCATTTCTGTATCGACATGCCGTAAACAGACCCTCTAACACGATGTATAATGATATAACACCAAATATATACCTTAAATCTTTCATTTTATTGTCTACATACAGTATATTTATCCCAATTAGCAGAATGATCACGTCTTTATTATGAGAGTATTTATTTTCAGTTTTTTCTTTTCCTTTTGTTGGACATCATTGCTTCCGTCTCCAGGTATGAGGCGGGAACAGGAATCGCTGGTACCTGTCGTGGGGGCTGTCATTCAGCATTGATTAAGGTGTGACTCACGGGAACAAGCAGCCTCTCGCGTGCTGGATGTCGTCTGCTTCAATGGCTTCCGTCTGGTTTCATTATGCCGGAGCAGACGTGCCTCTAGCTAAGTCTGGATGCGTTATGCCGGAACAGACATGCCTGTAGTTAAGTCTGTGAGTGTTAAGCTAGAGCAGACATAGACAATAATCGATGGTTTTATGGTTTACAGAGCCGCCTGTCCACAAAATCATCGTTTGTTGCATTTATTATCCATCTTTTCGAACAAATCAAATCCAGTAATTGACATATTAAAGGGTATAGCAATAGGGACTATTTCTTTGCTCTATAGCAAAAAGGACTATTTTTCCTGTATACCATGGATTTGAAGCCGTATACCACAGGTTTGAATCCGTATACCACAGTTATGGTATCTGACAGGTTTTATACAATGGGTCGTGGTTTACTGAGTCCCCATACATTTTCAATGGGGGCTTTGTATACGATGGATAATAAATGCCTATAACTAAGTCTGGTTGCATTATGCCAGAGCAGACATGCTTCTAGCTATACCAGGATGCATTATGCCGGAACAGAGTCTGGATGTGTTATGCCCCAGCTGACATGCCTCTATAATCTGGATGGGTTATGCCTGAACAAATATGCCTCTAGGTACATCTGGACACACCATGCTAGTACAGACATGCCTTGGGCTACGTTTGGACATTTATGCCAGAACAGACATGCCTGTAGCTAAGTCTAAATGCGTTATGCTTGAACAGACATGCCTGTAGCTAAATCTGGACACAGACATGCCTTGGGCTACGTTTGGGCATATTATGCCAGAACAGACATGCCTCTGGCTAAATATGAATGCGTTATGCTGGAGCAGACATGCCTCCATCTATGTCTGGATGTGTTTGGTTTTGCCATGTTAAACTGGAGCAGTCATGCCTATAACTAAGTCTGGTTGCATTATGCCAGAGCAGAGATGCCTCTAGCTAAGTCTGGATGTGTTATGCCCAAGCTGACATGCCTCTATAACCTGGATGAATTATGCCTGAACAGACATGCCTGTAGCTAAGTCTGAATGCGTTATGCTGAAACAGACATGCCTGTAGCTAAAGTCTGAATGTGATATGCTGAAACAGACATGCCTGTAGCTAAGTCTAAATGTGATATGCTGGAACAGACATGCCTGTAGCTAAAGTCTGAATGTGATATGCTGAAACAGACATGACTTGAACAACGTCTGGTCATGTTATGCTAGAACAGACATGCCTGTAGCTAAGTCTGGATGCGTTATGCCAGAGTAGGCATAGCTCCAGCTTAGAAAGTTTCCACCGGCCAATTAATCGGTAATATGCAGTTAGATACCACCGACCGATTAGTTTGGAATACTGATACAAGATCGGTTAGTTGGTATGCAATGTAACGTAAAATGATTCTTTCGGCGAATATTTTATAATAAAACATACAGAGCAGAGGTCAGTAGGTGTTAGTGCAATGTGCACAAATGAGTAGATTTTTCGTTTTTAAAACCACTTAAAATGACTAGTGCTAAAATGTGGATAAGTGGCTTACATGATGTTTATCGGTACATTTGAATGAAATTCAATCTAATGGAAACCAGCAAGAACGAGATAGCAATGTCAAGCCTATTGTTAACCCTTTAAGGACGGCCGCCTATGGCAGAACTACACACATGGGGACGGCTACTAGAGACTATGTACAGTTCTAGGGGACGGGGGCATTTTTCTCTGAACTCAAAATTCGAAGGTTTATCACATGATAAAATTTGTTATCCTTAATATTTCTATTTCCATTATTTAGATTTCTAAAATATGAAGTTATACCTACATTCTGTGCAAATTTCAAGTTGATTGATAAAATATTTCCTTTCCAAAAGCAAAAATACATAAATTCATAAATACCCAGCAAATGATGCCTTAAGGCATCATCCGCCCCGGGCCGGGTGATGCTTTAAGGGATCATCCGCCCTTAAAGGGTTAAGTCTGGAGGCCCAGACTAGCTAGGTGTAGACCTTAAGAAGAAGGGAGTAAGAACTCAAACACAGATGTACCATGTACTGCTATGAGTCAAGAACTTACCTATTTAATCCAACATAAAACATCCACTTATATACACACAGCAGGTGGCATCTGAGTTCAGGGTAAGCTTGTAAACTCTGTGCTGGGATTGGCTGTGGGAGTCACAGCCAATCAGAACTGACCAGTCTCGTTCTGGTCTGTCGCACATGCCAAGAGGGCCGCTCATGTCACTGACCACTCAGGTGTGAGTGTCATGTCAGAGTGCCCTGCCCCATGTGGCCAGACCTAGAGTGCCGGAACTAGAGTGAGTAATAATGAGGGTAAATATGCTGCTCACTATATGGCTGCCGTACATTCAACATCAAGACAGGGAGGGAGCTACTACAAGATGGCGACGGTACTAATGCAGTCATTTTAGTACTAATAAATAGCGGCAAATTGAATGACTTAATCTCTTCACATAGAAACCAATGTAATTGGTCACATGGGGATGTATAGACTGGAACTTTACACTATGAGACAAAAATACCAGGGGCGGGATAAATACACAATATTGACTGGTTTCAGATACAATTTGCCGTATGCTCTGAGGAGTTGACGCGTAGTAATATCCGAGCATATGCGAGGAAATTGCGCAGAGTCAACTCTGAGGAGCATACAACAACTTTTATCTGAAACCAATCTATATTGTATTTATTATCCACCTTTTTTGAGGAAGTGGCATGTCGAAATCAGTTCATTTTAATTATGCACTTTGTTTACATACGTACCATTTTTCCGTATGCGCCACCGGAGCCGTGAGGTTCGTGTAACCAATACTCAATGGCTAATTTGGTGATTCATTTCATCAATAAACAATGTTATACAGGGTGAGATAAAATCAGACACCCTCTAAAAACTGGATGAGTTTTAATCTTGGCCACCATATGCCACGACTGGAGTTTGGCATAGTGACTTCATGAGGCGAAGCCGAGTGAAGTCTGGAGGCCAAACTCCAGGAGTGGCATGCGGTGGCCAAGATTAAAACGAATCAGGTTTTGATTTTATCCTACCCTATCTCCTCCATTTTGGTATATTAGGTGATAACAATTCTGTATGCCACTAGTGGCATATAAAACTCTGTATGCCAGACAGCATCGCATACGGAAACTCAGTGTTAAGCCTGTGGGATTTTATATCAGGGGTAGGATAAAGGGTGGGGTGGCACTTCAGGAAGGTAAAACTAGATTCTTGGGCGGGGCCCTGGCTGACAGGTAGAAGGTGTAGTATTGATGTTGAGGTGATATTTATAGCCATATCAGCTTTACCACCTGATGAATAGGGCACACTGATTAGTACACTGGTCTTATCTTTATAGCTCATAGGTCAGGTCTTTTTTTGTACATGTTTCTATCAATAACCCTTTATTCCATGATATATACAATACCATTCTGTCTCCTGAAAGCCCAGTTTGGGGCATATGATTGTCAACCATCTTATCTTATAAATTGATGGATGATAATGAAAATGGTTATGCAGACTTGTTTGTTTGATTTTACATCCAGTCGACCATTACAGGTTCTTTCCACACTTTTTCAAGTTTTTTTTCCAGTGCTTATACCCCAGAGGGTGGTCAAATCTATGAGATGAATTCAGGTAGAAATCTCCACCTATATATTTACTGAGGTGAGAGTGCCTTAACTCCCCACACCACATAGATATGTATACACCACAATGACCATTTTCCACCCCCAGCAGTGGTAGACTTACTGCTATATCACAGGCCAGTCCTTCTCATTCCATGTCTATGTGGTGTGGTGTGCAGCCAACTTTCTCCTTTTCCCCCAGCAGTGGTAGACTTACTGCTATATCAAAGGCCAGTCCTTCTCATACCATGTCTATGTGGTGTGGTGTACAGCCAACTTTTCCCTTCACCCCCAGCAGTGGTAGATTTACTGCTATATCACAGGCCAGTCCTTGTCATACCATGTCTAAGTGGTGTGGTGTACAGCCACCTTTCTCCTTCATCCCCAGCAGTGGTAGACTTACTGCTATATCACAGGCCAGTCCTTGTCATACCATGTCTTAGTGGTGTGGTGTACAGCCACCTTTCTCCTTCATCCCCAGCAGTGGTAGACTTACTGCTATATCACAGGCCAGTCCTTGTCATACCATGTCTATGTGGTGTGGTGTACTGCCTGTAGAACACACCAATCTGTGAAACTTTGTACTCAGCAGGAAATTGTCGGCGACCGGTGAAAATGTGTGAAGTACAAAAGTCTCAGGTCCATTCGTCAAATCGTGTGAATCCCACTTAAGATCAAAATCTCATGAGATTTTGTACTTGTTTAAAGCTAATTGTCACAGGAAAAATATATGGTCTCAGGGAAATAGAACCCTACAATTCAGACGAGGAGATTGTATTCCAGTACCGAATCTCAGCAAGATTTGTCTGAGGCAAACACCTTGTTAGGTACATGAATCCCATCATGTGAATCCCACTTAAACTACTCTCCGTGTGAATCCCGTTTTAATGAGAGTGTGGCCCACGTTCAACAATGCCCCGCTAGGAGCGCTGGACGGTATCTCATGCATTGCATGTGGCTTATCTGTCAGCCTGTCAGTGTATCATTAATTACGCCAGTGATTAACCAATTAAAACAGGCAGGTTAGACCGGGGTTATCTCCAACGTCATACCTCGGAGACAAGGGCCACCCACCAGTCACCATGACTACCTCCTACGTCTCACGAGATCCCGGATATTCTCGCCGATTCTCGCCAGTGGCGATACACGCAAAATCTTACACTGGTCACTAGCAGATTAAAAAAACTACATTACTAAACTTTGATTTGGGCATGGGTCGAAATGAATCATAAGAGAAAAAGTATACTTCTGCTTATTGATCAACAAAAAAGAAGAATAGATTCTAGTTTTTCCCTCCACGAGAATCTCACTCGCGTGGCCCTTCAGTCTCCAGGCCTAAGTCTGGTTCACTCTGTCTTTATGTGCGGGAGAATCTCCAAGCGGATTCTACCAAAATCATAGTTTCTTTTAGTAGGTAACTAGCAGCAAATAGAATGTTCATCATTGATGAATGAGCGTGTAATTATGAATGAATAATTATAAAAGGTTTCACTCACATTCAGTCATTCACTTGCACCCACTTGCACCCACCCATTTTTGCAACCGCCTGAGTCTAGGATCCAAACATTATCAGCACCAGTGGGTCAATGAGGTATTGCGGTCTCTAGTGATTGGTCATGGTCAGTTGGGAATGCCTTTGAGACCCTGAGACACTGGCACCCTGCTCCTTTCCTACTATCACAGTGAATAGCACGCAGATAGTGAAGGGATAGATTTTTCTCAGCATGCTGAAAGTGTATGTGAGCACTCTAACCTTTAATAGGCAACGTATATACCACGTGCAAGCACGCTCTAATAAATGGGAGATGAATGCACGACTCACACACACATTGCCAAAATCAAGTTTATCATCCTAATGCCCCAGTCACACTGGCGTAAAATTTGGCATTTCTTCTACGTATTTGAATTGTTGGGGACCACATATTAGCTACGGATTTGGAATGTATTTGTTTGCTTTGCTTTAACGTTTTAGTACGCTTCTCAACGTTCATCAATGCTAATTTACACTTCTGTACGTATTGTGGCGTTTTTCGGCGCGTTCCGACTTTCCTTCACGTATCTCCGCGTTTTGCGGCGTATTTTTAGATTTCAAATTGCGTAGAAGAACTTAGACGTGCGTACACGGGAAAACGCCGTTTTTTTACGCCAGTGTGACTGGGGCATAACAAAGACCGCCATATTTATTGTGTGATGCGTCTCCTCGTGTGTTAAGATTGCCCTCGTCAGATGTGCTAGTCAGTTAATTGTTAATTATTCATGAATCATCTCGACATTCCTTCTGAGTGATTCATATTCATACGCCGTATAACTGTATGACCTCAGGTGCATTGTCTGCTGTGTGGGTCTTGCAGGAATTACCGACTTTAAGTACAAATAAAGCCAATTTTCTATTAGCCGATTATTCAGCACCGATCTGCAGTCGGGAACCACAGATCGCTTTTTTGGTCTATCGAGTTCGACGCCAGATCAGTGAATGGAAATAAGGCCACTCAAAAAAAAAAATTGTTTCTCATCACCGCGCGCATCTGCAAAAACAATTTTAGAATTTTTTTTTGTTTCTTTTGGATAAAATAAGATGAACCTTGATAGAAATTATGAAAAGTATGTGTATTTAGTATCAAATTAAAGCTCCTCATGCCAGAGATGCTTTCGATGTATAAACAGTATGAATCTGAAAACCCCGCATGCAGACACCCCGCATAAGCGGGCACTTTGGCCCGGAACAGAGGGTGGCCACGTTATCAGGGTTTTACTGTATGTCTAAAGCCCATTTTTTGATCCAGCAAAAAAAAAAAAAAGCGCCCTCATCATATTTTTCATGGCTTGGTGATGAGAAACAAGTTTGTTTTTTTGAGTGGCCTAACAGGGTATTTCAAATGGCCACCGATTAATTTGGCAATTAATGACGCAATAAAACCGCCACCGAGCGACTCGGTCCATGACCGACAGAATCAAAATCTTTTGATTTCATCAGTCAGGTTTAAGATTTTATGAACTCCGCCGCTTTGCGACCACGTATAGAGAGATTTACGATGCCCAAGTTAGGAAGAGGATGTTTATGGACGGCTAATACTGTCTTAGTAAACAGACTTAAATATCATTAAACGATAACCCTTGTACTAGGTCTTCATGCCAATTTTTTATTATTATTTTTTTTTAATTTAAATAAATTTTACGACATACAATAATCGCCATACATTAGTAGGCGCTCTTCCTTATAGTTGTCGGAACTATGTACAGTTCACGTAGGATACACAGGACATTTCACTCACACAAATACCATGCAAACAAAAACACATAAATATAACAAGAAGTAAACGCAGCGACCCTATACCATACTTTATCATTAAGCCATAGATCTATTGATCTAATATTTCCTGAATATTAATGCTAGACATCTCATATTTTATTTTGGCCTTATACATATTCATTCTCTCTATTTTTGGGGGTTTCCTCACTGAAGCTGTTCCATAGCTTATAACCCACATATTTTAGATCATTAAATGGGCCCCAGTTGTGCTCAGCTGACCATGACCAATCACTACATACAGAACTACCTCATTGACCCACTGGTGCTTGACATATTTGGACCCTACAAAGGCAGTTGCAGAGGGGCACAATTGGCTGGTTGCCAGGTAGGTTCCACTAAACGACCCAGACTCTCTGGATACAACCCAAACATTTTAATTGTTTTCTGTTTGAATAATTCCTCGCGCATTACCCACAATGACTGCACCTAGTTTGGGCCAAAGAAACGCCTCGTTCCGTACGGACCTCAATTCCCAACTCGTTTTGTATCTTGTACAGCATAGTCAGATCGTTTTATATGAATACCTATGAAAACTGCTTCTTCCGCCCATCGCTCCCTATGCAGTATTTATAAAATACATCACCAAGCCATGAAAAATATGATGAGGGCGCTTTCTTTTTTTGTTGTTGCTGGATCAAAGATGGCTTAAAAGTGTCATAGACATACAGTAAAACCCTGCGTAAGCGGTCACCCTCCGTTCCAGGCCAAAATGTCCGCTTATGCAGGGTGTCTGCGTACGCGGGGTTTTCAGATTTATACTGCGTATACATTGAAAACATCCCTGGCATGAGGAGCTTTAATTTGATACCAAATACACATACTTTTCATAATTTCTATCGAGGTTCATCTTATTTTAACAAAAAAAAAAAAAATCTAAAATCGTTTTTGCAGATGCGCGCGGTGATGAGAAACAAGTTTTTTTTTGGAGTGGCCTCATAAACATATGCCTACAGTAAACGCTGTGCAATTTCCTCACATTAGCTCGGATATTACTACTACCTGTCAACGCCGTAGAGGATACGACCACACAGATCAGACTAACTAGGAGCTAATAGTATGTTCATCATAGATGAATGAGCGTGCAGTCAAAATGAATAACAATTAAAAGGTTTGAGTTAGATTTAGCCTATGGATAGTTTTCTGTAACCCACTTGCACCCAGTCAACTTGCAATTTCTGCAACTGCGATCTAGGATCCAAACACATCAAACACCAGTGGGTCTTGAGGTATTTTGGTCTTGAGTGATTGGTCATGGTCAGTTGGGCATGCCTCTAAGACCCTGAGACACTGGCTCCCTGCTCTGTTCTCAATATCACAGTGAATAGCACACAGATAGTGAAGGGATAGTTTGTATGCAGTACCCTGAAAGTCTATATGGACCCCTATAACCTCTAGATGATGTATTTAGTGCGTGCAAGCACGCTCTAATAAAAGAAAATCACGGTAATACATGAAACAATCCGCTCAGATCTCTGTCTGTAAACAAGTCTCCGGTCTGACCTGTATGGGCGTGGTTGTGTGCCACCAAATTAACAGTATCCCGGTGAGGAGGTCATGTGATCAGTCACGGGGTCACGGGGTCACGCGGTGATTAGCGGAACACCTGTAATCAACAGCTAGCGTGCTGCCAGCTACACTGGCCACCAGGACGAATACTGACTACACCATGTTGGCTGTAGTGTCGTCCGATTAGCTGTCACCTGGGAACCTGACGTATGTCTTCACATATTAGGCCAGGTAACACCCTCATTTTTCTGGTGCATCATGGTTAACAGCCAACATTGTTCTGGTGCATCGAGGGATTCCTTTTAGCGGGTACCTCATAGATACTTGTTGGGTTTTTTTTCTGGTAAATATGCCGTCAGAACGTTGGCCGCACTTCAGGCTAGAGAGGTTGTTCTGGTTTTCCTTGCCACTGCAAAGCCCCTTTTTCATGTTAACATTTTCTTTCGTGTGCATTTTGAATAAAATGACCATGAAACTAGACTTCGTTATCAATGTTTAAGCTATAAATATTTCTTAGTAAGATAGATCTGCTTTCAGAACGGATATAGACAATTTACTTGGTTTAGGCGAACACCGCAGACACCAAATGTGACTCAAGGATGTCAACCTCTTGTCAGAACTAACTACATCTTAGTTAGGACAGAGCAGAGACAGAGGTGGTGGCCAATCTAAGTCAGAACAGAGTGGAGACAGAGGTGGTGGCCAATTTAAGTCAGAACAGAGTGGAGACAGAGGTGGCGGCCAGTCTAAGTCAGAACAGAGTGGAGACAGAGGTGGCGGCCAATCTAAGTCAGAACAGAGTGGAGACAGAGGTGGTGGCCAATCTAAGTCAGAACAGAGTGGAGACAGAGGTGGCAGCCAATCTAAGTCAGAACAGAGTGGAGACAGAGGTGGCGGCCAGTCTAAGTCAGAACAGAGTGGAGACAGAGGTGGCGGCCAATCTAAGTCAGAACACAGTGGAGACAGAGGTGGCAGCCAATCTAAGTCAGAACAGACTGGAGACAGAGGTGGTGGCCAATCTTAGTCAGAACAGAGTGGAGACAGAGGTGGTGGCCAATATTAGTCAGATCAGAGTGGAGACAGAGGTGGCGGCCAATTTTAGTCAGATCAGAGTGGAGACAGAGGTGGTGGCCAATATTAGTCAGATCAGAGTGGAGACAGAGGTGGTGGCCAATATTAGTCAGATCAGAGTGGAGACAGAGGTGGCGGCCAATCTAAGTCAGAACAGAGTGGAGACAGAGGTGGTGGCCAATCTTAGTCAGAACAGAGTGGAGACAGAGGTGGCGGCCAATATTAGTCAGAACAGAGTGGAGACAGAGGTGGCGGCCAATATTAGTCAGAACAGAGTGGAGACAGAGGTGGCAGCCAATCTTAGTCAGAACAGAGTGGAGACAGAGGTGGCAGCCAATCTTAGTCAGAACAGAGTGGAGACAGAGGTGGCAGCCAATCTAAGTCAGAACAGAGTGGAGACAGAGGTGGTGGCCAATCTTAGTCAGAACAGAGTGGAGACAGAGGTGGTGGCCAATATTAGTCAGATCAGAGTGGAGACAGAGGTGGCGGCCAATCTAAGTCAGAACAGAGTGGAGACAGAGGTGGTGGCCAATCTAAGTGAGAACAGAGTGGAGACAGAGGTGGCGGCCAATCTAAGTGAGAACCGAGTAGAGACAGAGGTGGCGGCCAATCTAAGTCAGAACAGAGTGGAGACAGAGGTGGCGGCTAACATTAGTCAGAACAGAGTGGAGACAGAGGTGGCGGCCAATCTTAGTCAGAAGAGAGTGGAGACAGAGGTGGCGGCCAGTCTAAGTCAGAACAGAGTGGAGACAGAGGTGGCGGCCAGTCTAAGTCAGAACAGAGTGGAGACAGAGGTGGCGGCCAATCTAAGTCAGAACAGAGTAGAGACAGAGGTGGCGGCCAATCTAAGTCAGAACAGAGTGGAGACAGAGGTGGCGGCTAACATTAGTCAGAACAGAGTGGAGACAGAGGTGGCGGCCAATCTTAGTCAGAACAGAGTGGAGACAGAGGTGGCGGCCAGTCTAAGTCAGAACAGAGTGGAGACAGAGGTGGCGGCCAATCTACACTGCCAGCTGGATCCATGTGGCACATGCCAAAATTATAAAATCCACATATCGTTTGTTTACATTTACCGTAAATCACATATGCTCGAGGTCAATGAGTAGAATGTTTGTTATTTCGCATGCACCATTCTGTTTGTATGATTGATTACGTGTTAGAATCGTTAGGAAGAGCGTTAGGAGATCAATTGTGGTAGCGTCATGCACAAGGCCACGTCTGACTGTCATAGAAGTGTTAGAATCAGTTGATATTCTTAAATGCATTTTACAGGATCATTTTAAGTCTAATTGAACAAATTGTACGTTAAACTACCAAAACAAACAAACAGGATTATTTCTTTTTGTTAATGATCATGATGATATTTGTACGCTTTATTCCGTGTTTTAAAAGCATACAAAATGTAATATTTTGGTGAGTATTTCTGATTAAAATATCTCTGAACTGATTCCATTCAGTCACACTAACTATGTCTCTATATGGTATTGTATGTTAATTCAGGGATGCCAGTTCTCAGGGAATCTCAGGTTTTCAGGTATTTTTCTTAACTCTAAAACATAACCATTCATTCTTATAAAATGTATTGTATCTCTATATAGGCAGCCAGTGGTGGGAGCCATGCCCAGTGGCTGGTGTCAGGCTGCACCCAGTGGTACCCTGTGGGAGTCAGGGGAATTCACCTGAGAACTCAGTGGCGCTATAGTGGACTGCCATAGGTTAAATGAAACCCCCTGAAACCCCTGAACTAAGAACTATGTTTCGAGAGTGGAGCTTAATGAAACTTGAGCTGCTTGTAATCTCAGGAGGCTGGTGGTGGCGTTAGGGAGGTCATATCTGTAGTAGATTTGCTCAGGTCTTGCAAGTATTTACATATATCAAAAAAGCAAACTTCTCACTAATGATTTTAGATGTGTCAAATAATCATCATATCAAAGGTAAAAATCGCAGTCAAATAGAGAGTTGACATTTCAGATTTTTTCAGAGACCTCACTGACATCCCTGGTTAATATTGTGTATTTAACGGCGGTAGACAGGACTGTGGTGTGTGGTTCAGGGACCACCTGGAGTTGAACATAACGCCACTTCTCAAAGGTAAACACCACACATGAGGTGTGAGGTGTGTGAGGGGGGCGGGGAGGTCAAGTAACAACGCTGTATGGACAGTCTGAGCGGTGTATAGGGCACATAGCTATTGTGTTATGGTGGCGGCCACCTTACCCCCGACGCCATCTAAAACACCAGGTGGCGGGACCAATTTAATATGTTAGGATTTATTTTTTTGAGCAAAATTTGTATTGTTCGATTCCAGTGTGTTACGTGATATCAAAACATACAATGATTGCAGCATTGGCCATATTCTTTTTGATGATAATTAATAGGTTGCTCCCTTTTGCTCCCTTTTTTCATTATTTTTTCTTTATTATATAAAACTACTGAAGTAGGATGCACTAATCTATTCCTTACTACATTTATATCTGACTCTATCCTGACTACCAGATTGCCACACTCAGAGTCAATTGGTTTCATTTGTCCATTAAAGGGTATCCTCTGGGTAGAGTCTTTGTCCTTTTTTTATTTTTTTTATTGTGGAGAATATTTTATTTTCAACTTGTACAGGATATATACACACAAGTATTTTAGCAGCCATAAAGAAACAGATACATTTCTAAATGATATAGGGTTGTCATGCACTGGTAAATTAATCTACCCTGTTTCTACAGATTTTCGAAATACATGTGTCACATCTCACCCATGGAATATTATTTCTTCTCCCCATTTTTTAAATTTTTTTTTATTTTCATACAGGACAAAACATAACAACACAAGTCTTTGTCCTTTTCAGTGCGATTAGACTGGGAGTAGCTTGAGGCCATAAACAGGAGATTCTGTTTGTACTGTTTGCAAGTCTAGCGAGGATATTGCGGAGAGTCAACTCCGAGGAGCATACGACCGCTTGTATTTGAAACCAGTCTATATTGTATTTATTATCCACCTTTTCTGGACAAGTGGCATGTCAATATCAGTTCGTTTTAGCTATGCACTATTTTTCCATAGGCACTATTTTTCCGTATGCGCCACCCGGAGCATACAACATATCCGTATGCGCCGGGTATCTCCATACAAACGCCCTATGTCTTTTCTATGGACACCTTGTATTAAGGCAGAATTCCACTGGACCGACGGTAGCCGATTCCGTAGCCAGACAATCGCCGATTATTATCGGATGCCCTATAATTTCTCAAATCTTTGAAAATGGTCAATTATTAAACTATTATTATCAGAATTAAATGAATTACAATACGTGAGCTTCCTCTTAAGATCACCCTGTTCACAAGACCTGCAGCAGAATCTTTTGTATACATATGATTACAGGCACCTTAATTTATGCCTATTTGAAAGCCTCTTCCTCATCAGCTGTCTTGAAACTTGTCATCAATTCCGTCGGTAAAATTCTTTTGTGTGTAAAATAATAACTAGTTTAACAAATTATCTGAATTTGAGAAATCGATAATAAATTCACACTTCACACCACAATATACTCAGACGTTGAGAGATGCAATAAACTAATTTTTTTTTAAAGAAAAAAAAAGAACGGTTGGTGGTCACCGACAACTTTATCGGTTGCAAACAACTTTATCGGTTGCAAATTTTGGCTAATTGAACCTCCGCTGAGTGGTAACTCATGTACCGAGAAAGGTTCCCGAAATATATCAGCAAATTACTGGATTACGTCATCAAAAGACTCATCTTAAGCCCTTAGTTCAGCCTTCAGTCAGATCCTATCATCTGTGCTATTCACTAAGTGGACTGAGGAGCGTCATTGGTTCAATTACCGCGAACATAATCCTCATTGACAGAACAATAACGACTTGAAACCCAAAACTCTCCTTGAAGAATGACCACATCAGCTGCTGATCTTCACTCTCCGAACAGATCCTCCCATACTTAACCCTTTCCTTACGCTGGTTCCCCGGTTATCTGTTGCTGGTGGGTGTTTGTGTGTGGGGACCAGCCAACCCTTTCCTTACCATGTTTTTTTAAAGCAATTTTTTATTAAGGGAACATTGAGTTACACAATCACCGAATTCGGCGATGTAGCCGTTCTTCCTCTCAGGCCCTTGCCCCTACTCCTCATTCTAATGGCGGGTGTTTAGCCAAATGGGCAGTGGGTACCATTTTTGTGTAAGTCTTTGGTATGACTCGACCGGGGTTTGAACCCACGACCTCCCATGCACCAGGCGAACACCCCTACCACTTAGCCATTGATGCTTAAAGGCACACCTGCCTATTTCCACTCGGTAAAATTATCGCATTCGTTCTGCGAGCTCGTGCGATAATTTTACCGATAGCAACGCGGTTTCCCTAAAGTACTATATCAATTTCCACTTAATGAAGTGTTCATTTAAAACATGTATGTGAAGAAAATATTATACTCTCCTAGACACCACAAAGGAAGACCATCCGTGTGATGATTTGTGCGCAATAAAGAAAAAAAAGAAGAAAAAAAGAGTGTGGTGGAACCAGACGACATTTGTCTGATTTCATTTTGGCGGGAAACTCCTGAAGATATTTGGACAGATGCACGACGCTGACAAATAAAGGTATGCCGGGTTTTGCCAAACGTGGCGTGTAACCATCTCGGCGAGGACATCTTCGATGTTCGATGGAGACACAAAAGATGGCGTAAGACACGCAGGTGGAGAGGAGGGGGGGGGGGATTTGAGAGGAGGATTAACAGAAGAGCTTAGCACCAGGTGTGTCAGGCAGGTGCTGCAGGTGGGCTTTTAGTGGCCGAGTGAACACCATGCACACGAGATCCGAGTAGCCTTAGTTTTATCACCATACACCTGTGCACGTCAGTCCTTTATCCTACCCCTAATTAAAAACTCCATAGGCTTAATTAACACTGGGTCACTGTATTCGGTCTGGAGTTCAGAAAAATGAAAAATATCGCTCTAGTGGGATAAACTTGACGAATGACGTCATCTGTTAATATAGAAGTAATTTAGACGGGCGGGGTAGGATAAATTCTAAACCAAACTCGAGTTAGTCGTGTTATTGTTCATCGCACTCCGGCAAGATCGTGTATTACTGCTCTCGGCTTCGCCTCGCACAGTAATATGCGATCTTGCCATTGTGCGATAAACAACAAAACAACTAACTCTTGTTTGGTTTCTCAATATTATCCTACCTTTCATATACATGTCCGTAGATTTAACATGGTGTGACCGTATGCCACGGTTGTGCCATAAAATATCCATATGCCACTAGTGACATATGAAGTTAAAAGTATATGACGGTGTGGGATCAAATCTAAACATCACTCAATTTCATGAAATTGTTTACATGCCATTCTTTGTCTTCCACTACAGATATCTTTTTTTTAATTTTTTTTTAACAACTTTCTTTATTGATATTCGTTTTTTTTACAATCATTCGTTCGTACATGGTCATATTTCCTGTTATCAACAAAGATTGATCGCTGTCAGTGTCAGTATACACTGGTTTCAATCAGCTCCCTACAATTTTTAATATAATAAATTGTAGCTAATAAACAGTGAGGGTAAGTATCACTTTCCAGTCCGTATGTATATCGATATGAGTTCTTATTGGCATGTCTATTTTAACATTAATTAGTAACAGGTAGATATTAAC
The DNA here is from genome assembly GCA_950022655.1 of Alentia gelatinosa. Lineage (NCBI taxonomy): Eukaryota > Metazoa > Annelida > Polychaeta > Phyllodocida > Polynoidae > Alentia > Alentia gelatinosa. The sequence continues at coordinate 51,529,613 of OX465589.1, read as the reverse complement.
AGTCTTGACAAAAATAGCATGGTCTTAGATGATCGGAACACTCTCCATCATTACTTTCTTTGTCAACTTTTTAAACTGGCTCAGAGTGGGTGTACTACGAATAATTGAAGGAAGGCTATTCCAAACTGTTGCAGTGCTGTATTCGACACTTCGTTTATACGATTGCATTCTAGGGTAATGCATTTTAAGAGTTCGTTCCATGTTTTGCCTCATTCGTGGATGTCTGTTTTCATAAAAACAGCTCGACTTCATGATATCATTCCGCGAAGACAACTCATGCCATATAAGCAATAGTATTACATTTTGTGATGTTTCATGATATTATCTCACGCCTGATACAAGTCTAGCCATAGGAAAAACATACATAAAGTACTCAATGATCACCCTGGTAAAGTGACAATACATCCTGAATGATGTCCAGCATAAGTCATGAAAAAATCACCAATGTTGTGCACAGTAGATTTAACACTGGAGATTTGGAAAGTGCTACAAATGATGATAAAACACTCCATACACAGTAGATTTAACACTGGAGATTTGGAAAGTGCTACAAATAATGATAAAACACTCCATACACAGTAGATTTAACACTGGAGATTTGGAAAGTGCTACAAATAATGATAAAATACTCCATACACAGTAAATTTAACACTGGAGATTTGGAAAGTGCTACAAATAATGATAAAACACTCCATACACAGTAGATTTAACACTGGAGATTTGGAAAGTGCTACAAATAATGATAAGAAAAACTTCATACACTTCACATCCTATCTCCAAGTGAATGCGGCATAAAAAAAAATCCAAATACCACTTGGGCCACTAAAAAACCCAACTTGTTTCTCATCACCGCGCGCATCTGCAAAAACGATTTTTTTGATTTTTTTGATTTTTTGTTGTTGTTGTTAAAATAAGATGAACCTCGATAGAAATTATGAAAAGTATGTGTATTTGGTATCAAATTAAAGCTCCTCATGCCAGGGATGCTTTTAATGTATAAGCAGTATAAATCTAAAAACCCCGCATATGTAGACACCCTGCATAAGCAGACATTTTGGCCTGGAACGGAGGGTTGACCTCTTTCGCAGGGTTTTTCTGTATGTCTAAAGCCCATTTTATGACACTTTTAAGACACTTTAAAGCCATCCAGCAAAAAAAAAAAAAAAAAAAAAGCGCCCTCATCATATTTTTCATGGCTTGATGATGAGAAACAAGTTTGTTTTTTGAGTGGCCTAACTGGAAACTGTTTAAATAGCATTATATTTGGTAGAGTGGAAACTCTCCCATTGTAAATAGGTCTCAGTTCCATGATATAATTATTATGTAGACAATTGAATCAGATTGCCTCATTATGAGTGATTGAATCTCATGACTTCATACGACGTGGCAATGGAGTATAGACACACAATAACTGGTGTTCACCTAACCTCTGACCCTAGCCAGATCTTTGCCTAACCTCTGACCTTAGTCAGTTTGTATCATTACACCACTCACACCCCTCCCTAGACTGGCCCCAGTCCCTATTTCCCTCCGCCTACCCCACCCCTCCTCTCCTCGATACAGGGACTGGTCAAATCGGTAATGGTGTCCGATTTCTGGCGCTGTTTAACGCCAGCATTCCCAACACTCTCCATACAGATATCCTGGCTACTGGTCAGGATATCTGCTTGGAGATTGATACCCTATTACTTTGATCTCGATTGGGTCACAGTCAGCAACAGGCGAAATTTATTGCTATGACAACACAGGCGGCCAGAGAACTGGAGGAAGGGAGAGGGAGGGGTATGAGGAAGTATAGGGTTACAGGGAGCGGATTGGGGTCATAAACAGGAGAGTCTGGTCAGAGTGGACAAGTCTTTGATTCATGGGCCAGTCAGAGAAGGATACATACTAGAATTAACTATATTCTGATTGTGTTTAATCATTTAATGAAAGCTCATAATCAAAGACTTGAGCAAGTCTAACCCCTCCCCCACTCGTCCCATACCATATTGAAATGTGTATCGCCCCTTCGGGCCATAACCGCTAAGTATTTATTACCGATCTTCTCGAACAAATTAAACCCAGGAATTGTCTTATTAAAGGGTGTATCAGTGGTCTCTAGCACAAAAGGACTATTTTCCCGTATTCAATGGCTTTGAGGCTGTATACAATGGATTGGAATCCATATACAATGATTGTAGTATCTGACAGTTTTTAAACAATGAGTAGTGGTTTACTGAGTCCCCATACATTTCCAATGGGGAATTGGTATACCAACAAGAGACGTCACGAGTTTGAGTCTGAGTTTATTTATGTCACGCAGTTTGTTGGCTCCGTAATTTCACAAGCCAAAGACGAGTGACATTACGAAGCCAACAAAATGAGTGACATAAATAAACTCAAACTCAAACGAGTGGCATCTAGATTTTATTCTACCCAGTTTCCGCATTTTCTCAGCATCAGAAAGTTGTGACATAAACAACACCTTATGTCACACCTGTGACATAAAGAAATCCCATGTTAAGCCTATGGCGTATTTTATTAGGGGTAGGATAATATGGATAAACACGGTGGAACAGATAGATCCTTATAAGTACTGCACTCTTCCATGGGGAAATGGAGGTAACATTCACACCAGGATTGTTAAGTTAGGGCAGGTAGTTGTGGTCTTCTTTCCCGTAACACAAAAAACGAAACACCAGGTGACCGCTACAGTTATCCAGGGATCTGCGGTGGTCGCCAGCTTAAGTTGCACAGAAGGGTCTATCTTCGGAAAGTCTAGTTCCCGGCAATATCCCACCCTACGCACAATTACGTAGGCCGGTTCGGTATTTTCAACAGATATGAGCTAACCTAGTCACACAGAACACAACTCCACAACTTGAATAAACAACAGGTTGTATATTACTACTTCCCAGAGTGATTCCGGTTAGATCACTCCCAAAGTTCAGTATCCTGGCACGGTGTGCCAGGTAATGCTGGGGAGGCTTATCTAGAGACCGAAGTCCTAGACACATCTAACCACCTAGAGGGTTTGGGAAACCCTACCAACGTGAGGATCCAAGTGTCCACTCTTCACAGAGAGATTCGTGAGGACAGCCTGTCGACCCACTGCGAACCCGGCCTATATATATGCCGAGTTATGTAATCCCTGGTTCTGCCGCGCCACTCTCGTGTGCGGCGTTACCTGGAACCACTATGCAGCGGGGATTGACTCTCCACGCCACCTCCTGAAGAGCGGACGAACCACAGCTAGATCACCCTGCCCCCTACAGATAATTTTGTTGTTTGTTTTTTAGGCTTGCTATTAAGGGGCTTTAGCCCTGTTTCATCATTAAATCAGGGATGCCAGTTTTCCACTTTTCAGTGGAAATTCACTTTTTCACTCTCAGCAGAGAAATTTCATCTTATCAAATTCTGTTATTTGAACTTGATTCAACTGTCAAAATAGAACTAATTTACAACTACAAGTGAAGCTATCTTACCATCATTTCCTGGTGGAACTAGCAATCGCTCTGTGCCCCTACAATACTACATACTCCACATATCTCCGTAGTAGAGATAATTATGCTCTGGGGCGTGTTCTTGGAATGTCTCACGTAAACAAAGTACGTACAAATGCCCATTAGGCGGACATGACGTCATGTTTATTCATGAGTCGGAAAGTCGTCTGCTTGTCTTCGCTGATTCCCCGAGGGCTTCCTAGTCTAACTGTATATGATGGCAGCCTCAGGCTGGGTACAAGCGCAGGTAACGGGACTTACTGGCGGCGGCCATTTTACCTCTGGGTGTTCTCCTTTGAAGTTGAATAAAAAAGGATTGTTTTCATCATACAATACATCCTCGATCTCCTACAACAGGTGCCTCTCAAGCTTAAGCTATCCATATTGCACACAACAAACCTGTGTTTGGAGAGTGTACCCGGCCTTTTTTTCGCTACTTGGAACCATCAGAGACACAAAGCCTATCACTGGAGATGGATGGGCTTTACGACCCATGTGTGACCTTGACCCAAGGTCAAATAGGTTCCTAGGTAGACCTTGAGTGAAGGGAACATTTTATATAAGCATTGTCAGAGTAAGGGCCATAGGGCGATGCCATTATTCATTTATGCAAATTTATGCATAAATAAACGATTGGTTTTCCTAGGACGGATGAGTGTCGTTTCTTTAGCTTCGTTCAAAGGGTTTGAATAAATATCCATCATACAGGTAAATGGTCATTGGATATATTTGTGTATGACAGAGGTCTATTTCAATGTTTATGTTGGCTATAGGGAGTGTTTCTGTATGGCGCATAGCGATCCAGTTATGTCGCCCGCCATTTAATGTTACCCTCATATTGGTGTAGAAGCCATGTTGAAATGAAGTCCACGTTCCGCTAATATCCCAATATATATCACTACATGTCTTGCAATAGAAGTTTTATTGCAATATACTTGTTGTTAATCGTAAATAGGTAGATAAATAATGACTGATTTTCTGTAAAATTGCTTTTGATCCCTTCATAATAGACACCGTGATATCCTCGTTTTCTCTCGGAATTACTACGTGTCAACTATTTGAAGATTATGAGAACTCGTACACAAAATAAGCCATTGTTGTATAAATGGCAGAGGTAATTCCACTTTGCTGTCACAATTTTGCATCCGACATCAAAACATACACCAGTTTTTTTTTGTGGTTTTTTTTACTAGTTCAAACATCGCTCACCAAAGTGAGTTTTTCAGATGTAGCAAAAAGAAAAAGAAAACATTATACAGAGTACAGTAAAGACGATTATAAAAAGAATGGTGGGTGATAGACCTTGCAGCAATGAACCAAAATCTTTGATGAACCTCGCGCATTAATTTAACCAGATAACACAAATCTCTTTTTTAATGTTTACTATTATAATATATACACTTCATAGAGACCTTTGCACATATCAAATATGGAAAGAAAATATGGAACATAAAAAAGGTTGTGTATCTGTTGTGATATTTTGCAAAAAATAGTTATGTTGCCACGGAAACCGAAATTACAAAAATATTACAAAAAATCTGACCCCTCATGAGTTTAATTCAAACAAGGGAACGTTTTGAGCATCATTTTGGTGTATGATTTGTCAGGTTAACCTAACCTAACGTTAGATTGACGCGCTGGGTATATTATAAAATAGACCCTTTTAAATCATAAGCTGCTGTACTACTAATAGCGCCATCTACACAGGTCATGCTGGAACTAACCCACTCTCCCAGCAGTTGCTTGGTGACACCTGGCTTCCAAACGGGACCAACAATCTGCTTGGAGACTGAACTCCCAATACTCCCTCTAACAGCTTATAAAAAAACTAACAATACCTATGTCCCCTATATGTAGAATAAACAGTCCACGCGACCAGAATCACCATGCATCCCCACCCGCAAAAAAGACCCACAGTCATGCACACAGGGACAACCTTTGGGTGGAACTGTGTCACAGCAGATCTTCAGTGTGTGAGCGTCACCAGCCCGAGGTGGACCATTAATAAGGGCGCACCTCGGCCAAGCCCACCTGGATTATTACTTATATGTGGACCATGAAAGGATGACTTGAGAAGGCAATGACAGCTTGATGTATGATTAAAATGCCCGAGGAGGAGGATTTGTAAGGCTGGCCGGACTCAGAGGCTCGGGTGTGATGGGGGAGAGTGGAGGACTGCATGTCGGTATTATAGGAGACATCAAGAGTGTCTTAACGCTACCGAGGAAGAAAAAGGTAAATATGTATGGAGATATTTAACTTAACTTCATCTGGTATTTGTGTGTGTGTGTGTATGTGTGTGTCTGTCTGTGTCTGTATGTATGTTTGTCTGTGTCTGTGTCTGTCTCTCTGTCTCTGTCTCCCTCCCTCCCTCCCCCTCTCTCTCTCTCTCTCTCTCTCTCTCTCTCTCTCTCTCTCTCTCTCTCTCTCTCTCTCCATATATATATATATATATATATATATATATATATATATACATACATATATATATATATATATATATATACATATATATTTATACACATATATATATATATACATACATATATACACACACACACACACACACACACACACACACATATATATATATATATATATATATATATATATATATATATATATATATATATATATATATATAGGATGTGTACCAGTGTGTATATATTTTTCTTTTTAGGTTAAATCATGTCTTTCTTGATGCTGTACATATACATGCTATTTAGAGTCAGACACCTTGGTTATGATTGTCCAGCTTTTTTTCCGTAATCTCCTATAGGGATTACGACTATTCGTATTCTCTTTGGTAGCGATCTCCTGACTCGATATAGTTATGATAACAGGCTTGTATTAGGTGGATAGTAAATATATTTATCTTTAGGATATAAATCTAATGACAGGTGATATATATACACAATATTACCATGATTTGGACCTGCATGGTCGTATTCTCCGTGTAGTATTGCATAGAGTCAACTACCAGGAGAATACGACCACACACATCCAAATCATGGTTATGTTGTATTTATTACTCACCTTTTGACTAATTATTAGGGAAAAAAATCTTGTAAATAATTAGCAATGTGACACAAGCGCCGTGCGTTATTCCGCGGTATTCTACTCAGTAGCGATATGTAGGCTCCATTGGCTTAAGCATGTGATCCACCAAGAGTGAGTTAGGGCCGGATGATGACCATATGGAGGAATTGTTGACGTCGGCCACCCAAATCGCTCATCAGCTCAGATCGGCTGGGACAATCTGTCTGGTGGATCAGCAAATTGGCCGGAATCGGACCCGCCCATTGAAAACCCTGTAGCCCACAACCATGCCGTTGTCGCCTCTGGCTGGCCGGCCCTGTAAAAACCAGTCAGTCAGCTGCCTCTGGCCGTCTCTGAGCTTCGATTTGGTGGATCACATGCTTAATTAGTATGGAGATTCTGTATTAGGTTGTATGTATGTATGTATGTATGTATATATATATATGTATATGTATATATATATATATATAGAACCCCGCTTCCGGGACACCCCGCTTCCGGGACACCCCGCTTCCGGGGGCACCCCGCTTAAGGGGGCACTTGGCCCGGAACGGAGGGTCTCCCCTTAAGCGGGGTTTTACTGTATATAATATATATATATATATATACATACATATACATATTTTAGCAGTGTATCTTGATGCATCTCGCGATTTCTCACGAGAGTTTCCCACTCCGATTCGCTATCCAACATCAATCTTCAACATCAACACCAATTAATCCATCCTAAACCTACTTCCACTCTCCTAAAACCAAGATAAAACTGAGAAAAGCGAAACTCTGTCCTGAGGGTCTCTCTTTATTATCCCTGCCAACCTCGAGCCGTTAAATATAGCGTCAAGTTTGAGGTACAAAGACTCGTGGATCTAAGAACCAATCTGCTGCCCTGAATGCTCAAGCTGACAAAGACAGGCGCATTTCCTTATTTTCTCTTTCACAGTTGGTGTGGTGTGTGTGTGTGTGTACATACAGACTAAAAGAGACCACTGCCTGAGCAAGCAGCCATAGACTTGTCACAGTCCCTTCGAATATATATATATCTTTTTCCACAAATCCCCTACACCCACTGATATTTATTTTATCATCCGTACATATTTATATCAACCAATACACCAATTCATCAATCTTACCTATTCATATATTTTATCATTGTGTATACCTTTTTATCACATATCAACTACTTAATTACATTTTATCCTTATATATTATCTTATAAAATTTATCAATTACACTTAATAAATTTTATTAACCCAATCCACCTTTCCTTTTCCTTTCACCAGTGGTTGGGGGGCGGGGGGAGGTTTACAGTAATGCAAATAAGTATATTATCCTACCCCTAATATAAAATCCCATAGGCTTAACATTGAGTTTCCGTATGCCACGCTGACTGGCATACGGAGTTTTATATGCCACTAGTGGCATACAGAATTGTTATCACGTAATATTCCAAAATCGAAGAGACAGGGTAGGATGAAATCAAAACCTGATTCGATTCATGGCCACCATATTCCACTCCTGGAGTTTTGGCTCCAGACTTCACTCGGCTTCGCCTCGTGAATTCACTATGACAAACTCCAGTCGTGGCATACGGTGGCCAAGATTAAAACTCATCCAGTTTTACGATAGTATGTCATGTTCAACCATCTGTATTTATCATACCTCACCTGTATATACCTCATACCTATCATTGTTTATACCATACCGACGCATTTTGGGCTAATCCAAATGAAAGAAGAAAAAAGAGAGGGATTGAATAGACACTTCTTTATAATTGGACTTGCGTTGGTCAAATATGTGGAAGTTAGAAGGAAACTCACAAAATGAAATAACTAGGTCCGTACTCCATCGAGTCTCACCACAGAATAATTCACAAAGAGAAGCTGAGTGAATTATGTAGCGGACAAACTGGTTCACAAGATGTAGCGGTCAAACTGGTTCGCAAGATGTAGCGGTCATTATCCTACCCCTAATAAAAAACGCCATAAGCTTAACATGGGATTTGTTTATGTCACGGGTGTGACATAAAGTGTTGTTTATGCCACTACTTTCTGATACTGAAAAAATATGGAAACGGGGTAGGATAAAATCTAGACGCTACTCGTTTGAGTCTGAGTTTATTAATGCCACTCTTTTTGTCTTCGACTCGTGAAATTATGGAGCCAACAAAATGCGTGGCAAAATTCGACTCGTGAAATTATGGAGCCAACAAAATGCGTGGCATAAATAAACTCAGACTCAAACTCGTGACGTCTCTTGATAAACTGGTTCGCAAGATGTAGCGGTCAAACTGGTTGACGTTCACATGTCCACAAAACCATCGATAATTAACTATTTATCAGGATAGGCGAAGAAATATACAACCACCATTGTGTTGGCTCCGTAATCTCACGAGTCGAAGACGAGTGAGATTACGGGACCAACACAATGCGTGACATAAATTAACTCATAATCAAACTCGTGACGTCTCTTGATATCATTATCCAATATAAAGTGTCCATAGTAAACCTATAGAAGCTCTATATATGAACATATCCGGCGCATATATATGGATATGTTATATGTTCTGTGCTGCAAAAACCGGCGCATACGAAAAATAGTGCGCATGACAAAATGCAAGTACTGCAGAACTAAAGTGAACTAAAGTTGGCATGCCACCAGTCGGATAAATGTGTATAATGAATACAATTGAGACTGGTTACCTACTATATCTAAAACGGTAGAATTTCGTCGAATCCGCTTGAAGTTGCTCCCGTACATAGAGACATAGTGAACCCGACCTGGGCCTGGAGATTGATCTGTTTTCTCGTGAGATCGCAAAATTTCGCTGGTACCCCTTTTGAAACTCTGCTGGTTCTCACATCAACCACCAGCCTAAGTATTTGGCCTCTTCAAAGCATCTGGTTCTGTGGAGCAGTCAGCAGGGTGTCAGGCTGGGAATGCTGGTGATGGGCGTTCGAACCTCGCAGACGGGAAAATCATTTTTCAAAATTTTCACTAAGTATTTGCCAAGTCTCTGTGTGGAGCGGTCATCAGAGCGTCCGTTTGCGAACGTGAGTGTCTGGGGTTCGATCCCCGCCCCCAGTAGTCTTACATCTTTTTTTTCAAATATTTTTAGGACTCGGACTCGACAAGTCGCTAGTTTCAGATAAAAATCGGTTGTATGCTCCTCAGAGTTAGTCCTACGCAATATCTTCGCATGCGCTCGGATATTACTCCGCGTCAACTCCCGACCGCTTGTGTCTGAAACCAGTCAATATTGTTTATGCATTAACAGACTATTACAGTCTTTTCAAGGTATATATATATATATATATATATATATATATATATATATATATATATATATATATATATATATATATAGATTTAGACATGATTTAAACTAAAGAGAAAAATATATACACACTTGTACACACACACATATATAGAGAGAGAGAGAGAGAGAAAGAGAGAGAGGGAGAAAGAGAGAGAGAGATAGACAGAGAGAGAGAGAGAGTGATAGACAGAGAGAGAGAGTGATAGACAGAGAGAGAGAGTGATAGACAGAGACAGAGAAGAGAGAGACAGAGAGAGAGAGAGACAGGATTGGTAGTTTTATTTGGTCGTCCTGTATTCCTCTTTTTTTCATGATAAACTTGAGACTGGGAGTAAGTCTACCCGGCCCCGTTTACTCAGTCGTGGTAGAGGTGACAGGAGAGTGGATCTATATGAGAAGACCTGGCCTCAAATATCTCATTACCATAATGATGAATATGATGAAGGTTTAACCATACACCTCCAGCATCTTTGAGTGGTCTGTAATATTAACCTTGCTTTCCTAACCTTAAAATGCATTTATTTACCTTAGAAACATTCTACATTGATAATGGCATATTATATATAATCATTCATTGTATTAGCCATCGACTGCAAAGCACTAATTGAAAATGTATGAGGACTCAGTAAAGCACTACTCATTTTTTCTATGTTATCAAAAACCATAACCATTGATTAGGGATTGGAAACCCACTGATTGGGGCCTTATACCGTTGATTACAGCAAAATAGTCCACAAAAAGATAGTCCCTAATGATATACCCAATAGTATGGCAATTTCTGGTTTCAATTTATTGGAGAAGATGGATAATGAATACAACAAACGATGGGTTTATGGACAGGCGGCTCTGTATACCACTCAAGCTTGACGTAATCTATTTAATTCTGATAATAATAGTTTAATAAATGACCATTTTCAAAGATTTGATATATTCTAGGGCATCCGATTATAATCGGCGATTGTCTGGCTACGGAATCGGCTACCGTCGGTCCAGTGGAACACCCCCTTTACCCATGGGTTGCAAAGTCCCTATTAAAAATGTATGGGGCCACAGTGAACCACACCCCATTGTTTATTAGTGGCCGTAAACCACACCCATGATTTACTGTATCTAAACAAACGGCTTTTATCGAATATCTAGGACTATGATTTATTGATAACCACAAGTAAGAAATCCAGCAATCGAGTACGGTGAGCTCTGTCAACCACTCGAGGTTGACGAGGAAATACCCTCGCTAGCACTCGTATATTACCATACATCGACCTCTCGAAGTCTACGATCGCCCGTCCAAAAATCATTTTTATCACGAGCTTCGCGGGTTTTTTTTATTGAATGAATATCATAGTCAATTGCAGATTGGATGCGAGAGCTAGGTAATTTAGTCATTCAGGCATAAGAACTCTACGCTATCCTCCATTTTGGCCCATCGGAATCGGATGTAATGGCTGCTGCATGGAAATAAAAAAGAAACTGATGAGTGTTTGGTCTGTGCCCCCGTTTGCCATCGAGTTTGGAGCGTTCAGTAATATGACCGAGGCGATAGCCCAGTTAATATTTCGAAGTATTCCAAACGAGATGGCGAATGTGGACTCAGACCAAACACGAATATATTTCTGATTTTATCATAGCCTGGAAAATTTATTCATTTTTCAATCGTTGAGTATGGGTTATTATCTTACCCCTAAAATAAAATCCCATAGGCTTAACATTGGGTTTCCATATGCCACGCTGACTGGCATACGGAGTTTTATATGCCACTAGTGGCATACAGCATTGTTATCACGTAATATTCCAAAATTGAGGAGATAGGGTAGGATAAAATCAAAACCTGATTCGTTTTAATCTTGGCCACCGCATTCCACTCCTGAAGTTTTGGCTCCGGGCTTCACTCGGCTTTGCCTCATGAAGTCACTTTGCCAAACTCCAGTCGTGGAATACGGTGGACAAGATTAAACCTCATCCAGTTTTACGATACCATGCTCGCAAGCCTGTTGAGTACGAGTTCCTAATTAGGCCTATGGACCTTCATGTCGGGCTAAGATAATTAGTAGAAACCAAACGAGAGTTGGCCTTGTCAATGTTTATTCCACGATGGGCAGGTCGTGTATTACTACACGAGGCGTAGCCGAGTGTAGTGAGTAGCAGACCTGACCAGAGTGGTATAAACATTGAGAAGGCCAACTCGAGTTTAGTTTTGTATTTATCCTACCCCATATCACCAAATAACATAGAAAATTTTGCAATCATCCATGTTAGTAGTGTGTTGACACTCATCGGAGGATGGCCGCGTTTATCATTACTGCCGGATCTACTTTCGTTATCTCGTTCCTGATTGGTCCTTATTTTTATTCACCTCGGTGCATAAATATCACTTTATTCAACGCTCCGTCAAATACACTGAGTCAATGTTAAACCTATGGCGTTTTTTATTAGGGGTAGGATAAAGGTAAAAAACTCACCCCTTGTGGTACAAGTAAAACGGGAGTTATTTATTTTGGTCCACAACGCACTGACAATGCCCATCGTCTCTGGTGTCAGCCTCGAGAATAATCTCTTTGTCATCTCGACTCTGAAAGGACACCTGTCCCCAGCATAATAGACTGGAATATCTCAAATAAGAAGGTAATGTGTTAGGCCACTCAAAAAAACACTTGTTTCTCATCACCGCGCGCGTCAGAAAAAACGATTTTAGAATATTTTTTATATAAAATAGGTGAACCTTGATAGAAATTATGAAAGGTATGTGTATTTAGTATCAAATTAAAGCTCCTGGTGTCAAGGATGCATTAAATGTATAGCCAGTAAAAATCTGGAAGCAGACACCCCGTGTAAGCGCCCACTTTGGCCCGGATCGGAGGGTGTCCGCTTATGCGGGGTTTTACTGTTTTACTGTATGTCTAAAGGCCATTTTATGGCACTTCAAAAGCCATCTCTAATATAGCCACAAAAAAAAAGAAGTAAAAAAAGCGCCCTCGTCATATTTTTCATGGCTTGGTGATGAGAAACAAGTTTGTTTTTTTGAGTGGCCTTAGTTCTGGTCACAGTCTGAAGGATCTGGTTTGTGTGGAGAGAATCCATCATCTTTCATTTCTTTATCTAGATGCCGCCTTCTTTGGGAAAAGGAAAGAACGATATTTATTTATATAGGACAGCAAATAGCGTAGGATGGAAGTAGTCACAAGACAAAACAAAAATACTGACGAGTGCTTGCCTTATCTGTTCCCGAAAAACACCCTCTACACTTCCATTTTATCACCACAACCAGAATTATATCAGGAAACTGGGTTAGTGTGGACTAAAGTTTGGCCCAATGCCGAAAATTCAAAAACAAAGAACAATTTCATTCATAAACCCTGTTTTCTTGTGATTGAGTGCGGGCCACACACCTACATACTCTGCCTAAAGGTTAGAGTGATCACATAGACTTTGAGCTTGCTGCAAAAAAAAACTAACCCTTCACCATCTGCGTGCTACCACTGTGACATTGGGAAAGGAGCAGAGGGAGAAGCAGACAGATATGTAGACTCGTGGGCCGAGTACTAGTGTCAGTGTGCACCGCTAGAGGACAGGCCTTCGCGGATCATTCTGACAATTTGAATATTTAATCATATGATATCACATATAATCCTTGATATGATGTGATATAATTTTTTTCTTTTTCCTGAAAATCTTCAATATAATGTCATGCAGGCCGACATTCTGTGGAAGTTTCATGTTTATTAATCCATTATTTCCTATTTTATTACTCAACTAGAGATAAGGCATAAGAAAAAAGATCACTAGAGTAAAGGCATCTAAAAAAATGAACAGTTTCCAGTTTTTCTTTACACGAGAATCTCACCCTCGTGGTGCTTCAATCTCCAAGCCTAGATCTCGTTAAGTATATATCTATGTGCAGGAGAAACTCCAAGCGGATCCGACAGAATTTACACGTTTTATATGTGATAAGTAAAACCATGATTTTGTAAACATGAATGCATCTCTTTGCACGAATGGGTTAAAATCTCATGAGCGATAATTAGTGAAAAAGCAGGCACCCAGTAGGCATGCCCCTTGGCCTGTGGATCAATATCCAGATAACCAAATACCAAAAATCAGTCAGGTACAAATCAGCCGTACTGTGGAACAACCTACCTGCTAACGTCAGGAACCTAGAAGATAAGTCACTATTCTTAAGTGTTAGGAAAAATGAAATGAAAAGGTTGAGGGATGAATACTAGGAGTACTTGTTTTTTCTCATATAAAGAGTAAATGTGGTTACCATGGTCCACTTGCCACACGGGCTTAATTGGAATGTACTGATGTGTAGTATTATTAGGTAGTAAATATATGAACTTTGTATAATGCCATAGGTCCTGTACTGACCGAAGTGGTTATTCTTTTCTGTATAATCACTATACAGTAGAACCCCGCCTAACGGACACCCCGCGTAAGCGGACACCCCGCGTTAACGGACACCTTTGCTCGGAACGGTTGCCTCTATTAGCTGTTTATTTTAACCTCGCGTAAGCGGACACCCCGCGTAAGCGGACACTTTGGCCCGGAACGGAGGGTGTCCGCTTACGCAGGGTTCTACTGTACTTTACATTATGTTGTAAATTGCTACTTGTATACACTATGTGCTAAGAACGAGGTAATTACTAATGGTAGCCAACATGTAAGTCCATAACCTGGACACTGGCGAAGTATTGAATGACGCGACTGGAGACGGTGGAGGATAGAAACGCAAGTTTCAAACCGCAAACTCCAGTATAAATAAAAAGCTTAATTTTTTTTTTTTAAATCATGCTGAATTTCACAGCGAGGTGGAGGCTGACATGTTGCCAAGTGTCGAGCAATGCCATGAAAGCCGAGAGGTGTGATGCTGGGCCCTGATGGGCCAGTTCCTATGGGAGGCCGTTTCCCAATATCTATTATCCTACCCCTAATAAAAAACCGCCATAGACTTAACATAGGGAAATTGTATGTGGCAGGCCGTGACATAAAGCGTTTTTTATGCCACTAGAGTAATAACAATATTGACCAATCAGAGAGCAGGATGTCAGCTACTATGTTCTGTTGGTCATTGACTCAATATTTATCTTTTAGTAATACAAAAGCATAGACGAGGTAGGATAAATATGAAACCGAACTCGACGCTCGGTTACTACTAATTATCCACCTGATACAAAGTGTCCATAGAAAACTCATGGTTTCACGCTATCGCTACGGAATGAGTATATGGAATACATGACAAAGTTCCTGAAACATTAAATAGAGGTCTTTGAATTATTGCAAGAAGTAGAATAGATGACATGATCACTAAGGCATTGCACCAACACTGTCGTATAGAACTACTGAATGTTAGAAGAGCAAAGCAGTTGCTAAGTCTGATGTATAAGCTATCACGTGATGCACAGAATCTGGATACAACAATAGGGGAACACGCAGTGACAATAAAGTTAACTTATTAGAACATACATTCAAAACAAGTAGTTATATGAAAAGTCCAGCATATTGGGGAATACTTCTTTGGACAAATCTTGACCTAGAAACACAACTACTACCAACGAAAAAAGCTTTCAAATATGCAATCAAAATGAAACCGAACTTGTTTAGTTAACCTGTCTTGTTGCCTTGTGGCAAAGTGGTGTTTAATTATTATTGTTCTTATTATCTGGATATCCTTATCACAATCATCCTCTTCATCAACTCTTTGTTTTGCACTACTGCAAGCTCCAGTATCTCTGTGGGTATCACCATTCATGAAAGATCTGTCTCATGACAGAATTGAATGACGCTTTTGAAAAAAAAAACAAAAAAAAAACAACATTACCGAGCGGTCAAGGCAGTGTGTGAGAAGATTGGCGACTATTTTCTCTTTTCTTCGATGACTATCCCTTTGACTACGCGGCATAGCACCAAATACGCTGCTGCAATGCCGTTTTCACCCCTGTAGTACGCTGGCACTTTTCACAATATCTACAGAGATATTATATCACACCTCCATGGCAATCCAAAATGTTTAGGATGTTATACAATAAATAGTAAGGATATCAACAATGGTATAGTTTTACATAGGTTGGAAAAATATTATCAAAATAGTGGCATTATTTCATTAGAAAATAGCAATTACTTATATTTCAGAAGTGACGCCTCAAGGCATCATAGCGTTCTACACCAAGGAATGCCTCCAGGCATCCTAGCGTAGCTAAATGGTTAAATTTGCAATACTGAATAAAAGATATTCAGAGGATGCGTCCACGAGTGTCAGGAACTGAAGAAGAAACCAACAAGTTTTGGTCAAAGTCGTCGTTCTCCACGAGTTTGATGCGGAGTGATATGAACGAGGCGACAGCCGAGTGAATATCACATAGCATTCAAACGAGTTTCAGAATGACTTCTTTGACCAACACGAGTTGCTTTCTGTATTTATCTCATCCTTATACATATAAAAAGAATGGATGACACACAGGATATAGACCATGGAGAACGGACCGCAATACTTGTAGGGGCATGGAGAGAGCGAGTTCCCAATGTTAAGCCTATGGGCATTTATTCCAGGGGTGAGCTAAAGTTTTATATTGTGTATTTACCACCAAACGTCAAAGATATCTTACTGAGAAGGGAGATCTCCCTTTATCCATTGAAATTCACATTTTTATGCTCAGTATTCAAACTTCATTTTTACCTACTATATCTAAAAAACTATGATTCTGGAAGGATCCGCTTGGACTTCTCCCCGCACATAAGGACAGAGTGAACCAGACCTAGGCATGGAGAATGAAGGGCCACGAGAATGAGATTCTCGTGCAGTACTTAACTGAATCCTGCTACTCTTTTTTGTGCTTTTTCTACACAGATGTACTTTTATCCTTAGGATTTTTTTCTAGCCATACTAAAAATATAATTTAGAACTGTAGTTTTTCAATCTCTTTTACTTGAGAGATCACATTTCGCTGGTAGTCGGTAAGATCTGTGTCGCATAGAATGATGGTTGGTAACTAATTGATAGTTTCAGGTACAATAGTACCACTAAGCCCTCACCCTCTTACACTGGCCACCAGAGCAGACGTTTGCTACGCATGTTCGTCGCAGCGCAGTGCAGACAGGGGTTGTTGGCCAATCTATCACCCTCTCAAATATGATTCCACGAAGTCGCTAATCTTTATTTAAACTAGCAACTTTGTCACTAGGACTCACACATCACAATCAAGGGAAAATACTATTTATTACACCAGCGTAGTTATGAATGGGCTAATATTTTGCTCGACACACTGGTACTATAACAGAAACGTCCTGGCCCCGGTTCACAAGCAAAGTCTAAGTTTATCAAAATTGACTTACAGCCTAATTGACTTCAAGTCCAAGTCAATTCCGCTGAGATCGAGTTCACAAGCGAAGTCAATTACAAGTCAAGCTTAAAAAAGGTTCGAAATCCCAAGTCTAATAGACAGTAGACTTGAGAAGTCAAGTCAATTAATTCCGATGCCGAAAATCACCACTGGAGAGAAATACAATCAATAATACTGTTCTAATCACATTATGTTTTTGGAATATCATGATTAGTAAATAAGGCACATAATTTGCATAATCTACAACAGTTAACATGGATTGTGGATTTCGAATCCGACATGGACGCTTGTTGTTATCCAAACCGGATGTGGAAATCAGACGTAAAATACACGTTAAATAGGCGATATCTTCACCTCCAATGGTGAAGAGCTCCAGATTTATTTGACTTCACCAAGTCAATTAGGGAATTGACTTGAACTTTGTTTATGAACCCAAATCAAGTCAATTTCGGAAATTGACTTCGCCAAGTCAATTATAATTGACTTCATTTCTAATTGACTTGACTTTGTTTCTGACAACCAGCATCATTCTGAATGGGTTATCATTCGGGATGACACAGGCTTTAGCTAGTTGCTAACAATCACAAACATTTACAGACTAACACCAGAATAAGGTTGTCTCCGATCAGAAAACCACAGCATTAAATTCTATTTCCGTTATGGCTACACATGAATCCCAAGCTTAGAAGGACAGCTGAGTTTAGAACTACAAAAAAGCATAATATGTTCAAGATTTCTCTCCATGAGATTCTCACTCTCATGGCACTTCACTCTTCATACATATGTAGTGGGGCAGGAATCCAGCAGTGTTCATACGTTCTACAAAAGGTGGCGTGGATATCCGATCCCTACTGTGTAGTGGTTCCGGGCAACGACACACATGAGAGTGGCGCGGCAGAGACCGGGATTACGTAACGCTGGGTATATATACTCAGCATTCACAGTAGGTCGACAGGTTAGTCCTCGCGCGTTTCTTCTACGGAACAGACCCTTTGGCCCTCACTTTGCAGGCGGGTTCTCGTAACCTTCCTGGTGGTTAGGCGAGTCTTTCAGATTAGCCTCTCCAGCATTACCTGGCACTCTTTGCTAGGGTACTGTACTTGTGGGAAAGATCTTCCAGATCTTTCCGGGAAGTAATATTGTTAATAAACATTCCTGTTTATTAAACGCGTGTGTTGTGTTGTGTGTGACTAGGTCCGTGTAAACTCACCAAAAGCCGAACCAACCTACGTAGAGAGCGTAGGGTGGGATCCTGTCTGGAACTAGCATTCCGGATCGGGGTCATCCAACCTGCTAGACAGGCGGCGACCACAACACATAGTTCTGGGTATGTCTGTCTCTATGTGCAGGTGAAACTCCAAGCAGATCCGACAGAATTCTAACGTTTTCTATTTGGTAGGTAATAAAGCAGATCACAAGGTCTGGTGTACAGGTTCAGCCATGCCACTGTGTTTCCTGCTTATCTGTCATCCTTATCTCATAGATTCAATATGATATCACCCTGACTGTTATTGTGAAGGTAAACAACCAACCGACCATAATTGTCCATCATAATTTGTTGATTTCTAACCACTTGGTTTCTGTTCTATTTTTTGCAGGTAAGCCCCGTCCTCTTGTCAGATGATACAGTAAGATGTTGCTACTGATGAAAAGTGGTAGGTGTATTTCCATATGACTATTCAGTGCACCACTTGAGTTGTGATGTAGGATGATGAATGGACGTGATATTCCTATATACCCATTATTGAACTAACTAGAGTTACATACCGCTGCTGGGGGGTGCATTAAAAATAACTTATGTGTCGTGGTTGACTTATTCGTCCCGCTCTGACGTTTTCATCCCGCTCTGATCACGTGATAGAATACAGCAGCGGGACGAAACAATAACTGTTGTGGTTACTTGATAAGGGTGGCCATTTGCTGCAGAAGTGTTTCAGGTAAAGAATTAAGCATTTTTATGATAGTTGAAGGTATATAGGAATAGGGAAACCAAGAACCGGTAAGCAAAAGTAAAAGTTACTCAGTAAGGCTTGGAAAAATTACTGCCCGCGGCTAACGCCTTGAGCAGTAATTTTTCCAAGCCTTACCTTGAAACTTTCAACTTTTGCTCACCGGAACATAGTTTCCCTCTATTACCTTGGTTATTTCTATGGCATACAACACCATCAAACAGCCAACATAGTGCAAACTAGTGAAACAGGTCCCTGGTCTAAGAAACACCTTGTCTATGAAACACCTCCCAGGCCGGCAGTTGATGACCTGCCCTGCGTCCCTGTGACCGCTTTATACTGCACCCAGCGGGTAGTATTCATTACTATACCCATGTCGTATATAATGTAAATACGTACTGTTTCAGTATATGCCGTAAAAATACTGTACGGACCAGTGGTCCGTACACCAAAATACGGACTACCTACCAATACACATTTATTCAAATTTTGGTTGTTAAGAAAAACTAAATTGATTTTTTTTTAATTTCGGGTATATAGTAAATATATAACGTCCCACCATGCTTGTACAAGTCACAGAACTCGATGCTAATTTGCCGTTTGTAAGCGCCTCGGTCCGTACAAACGGTAAATTAGGATCTCGTTCTGTGACTTGTACAGCATGGTCAGGACGTTCTATATAATTACATGTTCGGCCATAGGTATGTAATAACTAGGAGCAAATAGTATGTTCATCATTGAATAACAACTAAAATGTTTGGGTTACATTCAGTATATGGATTCTTCTCTGTAACCCACTTGCACCCAGTCAACTTGCCATTTATAACTGACCAAGTCTAGGATCCAAATATATCAAGCACCAGTAGGTGAATCAGGTATTTTAGTCTTGAGTGATTGGTCATGGTCAGTTGGGCACGCTTCACACGGAGACACTGGCACCCTGCTCCTGTCCCAGTATCACAGGGAGTAGCATGCAGATAGTGAGAGAATATAGAAAGACAATAGTGTGTCTGAATTCCATCTGTTCCTCGATATTTTGAAATACTCAGAAATACTCACCTCTTTCGAACACTCACTATGTCTTTTTATCATCATATACCTAGAAATCATTAAGAATGCCATTCTACAACTCACTAAATAGAAGATGGTACGGATGGTAGTATCATATATATCTTGCGCCACAGTGTGGACGAATGAAATCATTACTACTAGGGCATAAACATGAGACATTCGTGCACAGGTATATATATAATAATAGGGATTTCGCAGTACGCTGGAGTCTATATGTGACCACTCTAACCTGAAAGCAATATAGGCAACGTAAATAAACATAAGCACGCTCTAATAACAAATATGTTACATCATTCGCATCTTTCCTTGCAAATATCCAGATTTAGTAATTCTTGTTAGGACGGCCTCACACCACAAGCCGTCCCCCTCAGTATGTGAGTGTACACAGGCGGCCAGGCATCGCTTAGTCCGAGAGACTTCGACTGTCTAGCGGACAGTCAGAGAGCACAACCGCTTATTCCCATAGTACAAAATATCAGGTCCTTGGTTCTCTGTAATACTGTCAATGTGAGTGAATGTTTATGCTCCCTTACCTTCAGAAATGTATAATAATTCTTTTTTGATGATAAAAGTCCTGTTTTGTTCCTTTGTGTTACTTTCGGGAGCCGTTTTGTACAACTCATTTAACCACATTTCAACAGTTCCAACTCATGTCGGCCATATTTGATAAGCTGGTTCCTGGCAATAATACCCTGTGAAGAATTACCTGCAGTTTTGAAACCAGTTTTTATTGTTATTTTTGGCGCCTGCAGAATGCATTGACATGGATTTTACAAACACTGGCTGTTCTATTACTTGGAACTAATGCAAAGGTAGGAAATTACTGTCATTTTACTGCATTTTGCCTCAGGAAACTATCTATTACTAAATCAGAAGGATTCAACCTATATTTATAAGGAAAACGGCTGCTGAGCTGAGATGTACAGTTTTGGTCGACTTGTTAACATAGAACTCTATGGGACTGCTCTCTGACTGTCTGCACCGCTTCACAGTCAGAGCCTCTCGGACTAAACTGACCATGACCAATCACTTAAGACTGAACTACCTAAAGACCAACTGGTGCTTGATATATTTGGATCCTAGACTCAGGCAGTTGAAGAAATGGCAAGTTGTCTGGGTGCAAGCAGGTTACAGAGAAGGATCCATACACTGAATGTAACCCAAACCTTTCAATTGATATTCAGTTATCATCCTATCCCTAATAAAAAACGCCATAGGTTTAATATTGACTCGATGTATTTGACGGAGCGTGGAATAAAGTGTTATTTATGCACCGAGGTGGATGAAAAAATCTCTGGTCAGATCTGCTACTCACTACACTCGGCTAATGCCTCGTGTAGTAATATACAACCTGCCCATCGTGGCATAAACATTGACAAGGCTAACTCTCGTTTGGTTTCTACTAATAATTGCACACTTGTTCATCAAAAACAAACATGCCATTTTCTCCGAGTCCAGGTCTATAAATTGGATAGCTTCACAGTCAGAGCCTCTCGGACTAGCCTCGCTCAGAGACGTAGCGGGGGGGGGGGGGGGGGGGGGGGCACCCCGGGCAGCCTAAAACAAACACAAATATTGAATCTGCGGTAAAAGTCTCATAACAGTGCCGGGGTTAAGTCTCTACAAACAGCGCGCACACACACCGGGCAGGCCTCACTTAATTGTGCCCCGCCTGTTTGTCCGCCGTCCGTAAACCTGTCGTCAGTGGAGGGTTTCGTCGTTGTTGGGTGCGACCGACGAGCTGAGGTGTTTGTGTGACTAGAGAGATCATGTGAGTTATCCAGGGAGGTGTTTTATATTATCCTACCCCTAATAAAAAAAACGCCATAGGCTTAACATAGGGTTTGTTTATGTCACGGGTGTGACATAAAGTGTTGTTTATGCCACTACTTTCTGATACTGAAAAAATATGGAAACGGGGTAGGATATAATCTAGACGCCACTCGTTTGAGTCTGAGCTTATTTATGCCACTCATTTTGTTGGCTGCGTAATGTCACTCGTCTTCGACTCGTGAAATTATGGAGCCAACAAAATTCGTGGCATAAATAAACTCAGACTCAAACTTGTGACGTCTCTTCATATTATTACATACCTATGGCCGAATGTCTATGATTAGCGCTCGTGTATTACTACGCGTCAACCTTTCGTGGTTTGCGGCCGCCTGTCCACAAAACCATCGATTGTTGCATTTATTATCCATCTTTTCGAATAAATCAAACCCAGTAATTGTCATTTTAAAGGGTATAACGATAGGGGACTATTTCTTTGCTCTATAGCAAAAGGGACTATTTTTCATGTATACCATGGTTTTGAGGCCGTATACCACAGGTTAGAATCCGTATACCACAGTTATGGTATCTGACAGTTTTTATATAATGGGTCGTGGTTTACTGAGTCCCCATACATTTTCAATGAGGGTTTTGTATACGATGGATAATAATACCCGCTACTCTGGGTACAGTATAAATAATGTTCGGGCCCACTGTGCCCGTAGTGAATATTCGGGCGCACTGTGCCAAAGTGAATGAATCAGGCCAATAGCTACATAAAATAAATAAATAAAATGGCGGTTTTTAAGATATTTTGGTATGTAATAATAAGAAAACGTAGTAACTGAGCCCGTAGGGATGCCATTCTCGGCCTACGGCGTCGGGACGTATTTATGGCATCAAAAGACCTCGAACAGCCATCCCTCCGGGCTCAGTAACCACGTTTTCTCTTAGTAGTGAAGATAGCTGATAGTGAGCTCCGTTGCATGGTTGAATTATCATACCTGCGCATGTATGGCGCAGCTTTATCTCACCCCAGATATTTTTTCTCCATAGACTTAACATTGGGATCTCGTATCTAACGCCCATTAGATACCATCCCATTTGAATCACGTAGTAATTCACTCGGCTTCGCCTCGTGGATTACTACGTGATTCAAACTCGATGGGATACGGGCTCAGACCCTAAACTTGAATGGGTTTCCTCTATAATATCCAAGTCTTAGACCATCAGTAATCGCTTCAGCCCAACAGGGACCAGTCTTTTAGACGTGATAATCATTAATAGCGATTATTAAGAGAAAACGTGGTCACTGAGCCAGAAGGGATGGCCATTCGAGGTCTTTTAATGCCATAAATACTTCCCGACGACGCAGGCGGAGAGACATATTTATGGCATAAAAAGGCTGAGAATGGCACCCCTACGGGCTCAGTCACTACGTTTTCTTATTATCACATACCTAAATATTTAAAAAAAGGCCATTTTAGATACTTTTTAAATGTATTAATTGACCTGCTGGTCACAGTGCGCCCGAATATTCACTACGGGCGCAGTGCGCCCGAACATTATTTATATTTCACCTCTAGCAGCGAGTCGTATTTCATAGCTGTTCGCCCATAGGTGTGTAATAATAAAGATATCTTGAGTTTTCAAGATAAATACAACGACCATTGGCCCCAATGGTTCGATAATTATCGCCAAATGTATGATAGTAACAAAACGGTCGCTATTAACGATTATCATGACTAAAAAACCGGACCCAGGTCTATGCAACACCTTGAGACTATTACACACCTCCCAGGGAGTGGGATGAGATTAAATCTGTGGGATTTTTTGAGTGGTTAGGGTTGAGGGTAAATAATTTCCCTCTGTCTCTTTCTCTCTTTTCCCCTGTCTTCCTGTCCCTCTCTATCTGTGTGTCTCTCTCTACCTCTGTCATCATCTGTTTCTCTGTGTTTCTGCCCTTTTATCTCTAGAGCTCTTTATCTCTCTCTCTCTCTCTCTCTGTCTCTCTCTCTCTCTCTGTCTCTCTGTCTACCTCTCCGTCTCTCTGTCCTCTGTCTTCTGTGTGTCCCTGGCTCTCTGTCTTTATCCCTCTGTCTGTGTCCCTCTCACTCCGCCTTTCTGTCCTCTCTTCTTCTGTCTATTTCTGTCTTCTGTCTGTCTGTCTGTCTCTGTCTGTCTGTCTCTCTCTCTCTCTGCCCCTCACTCTCTAGAGCTTGTTGTCCCTGTCCCTCTCTCTCTCAGGCTCTTTGTCTCTGTCTCTGTCTGTCTGTCTGTCTCTCCATTTTTTACTCTATCTCTCCCTGTTTCTAGGACATCGCAAATCTAAAACTGACAACTAATTGTAGTAGACTGCTGCAAATACTCCGTTAGGTTTACGTGCTCATTCTCTCGCCAAAAGCACTCAGCTTCAGACCCGTTTCGCCCACTCTCCCTCCCACAATAGTACGCCTGTAGACTGGATACACATCTTGTAGGCTAAATATTAGGACAAGTAATGCAATTGATTATATACCCATGCCGTAATATACTGTAAATACGCACCGTTTCGGCATATAACGTAAAAATACTGTACGGACCGCCGGTCCGTACACTAAAATACGGACCACCTTGCCATACACGTTTATTAAAAAATTGGTTGTTGAGGCAAATGAAATTGATTTTTTTTTAAATTTCGGGTATATAGTAAATATATAACGTCCAACCTTGCTTGTACAAGTCACAGAACTCGATGATAATTTACCGTTTGTACGGAACTCGGCATAAATGCCTCGGTCCGTACAAACCGTAAATTACCATCTCGTTCTGTGAATTGCACAGCATGGTCAGGACGTTCTATATAAATCCTCACTTACGCTTGGATATTACTACGCGTCAACCATGCGGAGGATACGTACACTAGTATCAGGAAATAAGAAGGGAAGCAGATCAAGCCTGCGGCGTCGGGACGCATTTTTGCATCAAATGACCTCGAACGGCCACCCGTACGGGCTCAGTAACCACGTTTTCTCTTAATATGTGTCCATGCTTGAGGCCAGGCTTCCATTCAATCAGGTTGATACTGCACTTCTCCCTCCACACAGCCTCACACAATACCAAAAACTCGCCGCACTTCAGAGAAACTCTAACACAATAGTAGCAGGCTAATCGCTACGGGCTGTTGGTTCAGACCTCTTTTATTACCATCGCCATTTGTGTCAGTAAGTCACAGGCCGAGCGAAGTAAGCCACCTCGAGAGGGCGCAGCTTGCAGCTAAGTAGAAAGTGATTGAAGCATTTCTTTCTTCCATGGAAAGTGTACGAGAAAGGAGTGGTCTATGATACCGGAGGAACACAATGGTATTTGTGTTGGGTTTGTTCTGTGACTCCGATACCGTAAGGGATTTACATGGTCGTAGTTAGTTTATACCCCAGCTCCCATTAACGGCATATCTTACAATGTACTATATACCCATGCTGTATAAACTGTAAATACGCACCTGTTTCGCTTTATAACGTAGGAATGCTGTACGGAACAGTGTTCCGTACGGGAAAATACGGAACACTTGTTCCGTATACGTAGACTAAAAAAAAAAGTTTTTAAGCCAAATGAAATTAATGATTTTTCTTAATTTCGGGTATATAGTAAATATATAACGTCCAATTATGCTGTTCAATTTAGAGAACTCGATAATGATTTACGGTTTGTACGGAACTCGACGTAAACGCCTCGTTCCGTACAAACTGTAAATTATCATCTCGTTTTTTAGCTTGTTCAGCATGCTCAGGACGTTTTATATAAGTACGGTGACACCACCAGGAGGCCGTGGGATGAACTACGAACGACAAAAAAAGTATCTTAGAGTTGTCTTTTGGGCCATAGTGTTGTATAACATAATGTGTGGTAAACATAAGATGTTTTGACGATAAGAGTAACCTAAAGGTCTTAATAAGTGTTGTGTAGAAATACGTTCATTCATAAAATATCTTCTTTTGTCAGACAACACTGAATGGAAAACATCGTGCAGGATGTCGTTTATCGTTGGAGTTATCGTATCGTCTAGCACCAGCACCAGAAACGAACGAACTTTATTCCAAGATAAATTGTCCGATATGCCTTTAAAGGCATATCGGAAAAGCTGTCTTGAAATCTAAAACCCATGTTATTTTCAGAAAAAATTTGATACGAAGATCTCCAATTGTTGTAGAACACATACCTGATTTAGAAGAAAAAAAATAAATAAAATATATATATATATATAAATTGAAAAACCTAGGATATAGGTCTGCTACAGCACTTTGGACTAAAAATAAGATAAATACATAAGTATTACATGTCCTTGCATGTCCCTCAAACATTGGGGGCCTAGTGTTTGATCAAGAGATTGATATTGTAATAGGGCATATATAGATTTTTAATAGTTAGATAACATATACAGTGAGACCCATGCCATTTTCCTCAGATTTTCCCCGAATAAAGCATACATAACACCATTTATTCAACATTTAAAATTCATATAGAAAACTGTTTCAGTACATTTCCTATATAAACCAATCAAATGTATAAATACGCCTATTTATCAATTTGAATAGGTCAAACTCAACTAAACGTTAAAATTTACTCGTTTTGTATTAGATTAAGTCAAAGGAACCCGTTTGATTTGATGAATACCAGCATTTGAAAACCAACGGGTGGTGCCACTGTTCATCCTACCCCTAATAAAAACGCCATAGGTTTAACATTGACTCAGTGTATTTGATTGAGCGTTGAATAAAGTATTATTAATGCACCGAGGTGAATAAAAAAACGGACCAATCAGGGACGAGTGTCAACACACTACTAACATGGATAATTACAAAGATTACGTGTATATTGATGAGATGGGGTAGGATAAATACGAAACCGAACTCGTTTAGTTTCTACTAAATACTGTTGGATATGCCTTTAAAGGCATATCCTACAATTGACGGTGGCGCCACCTGGTGATTTCCAGATATTGTAAGTTTTTGGTACATATCCTTTGTTGTGACGTAGTAGCTCTCATTAAAGGCATATCCTACAGTGGTGCCACCTGGTGAATTTTAGAGAGTGACAATCAAAACGTCAACATGTCACATCGTCGGATTATACGGCCACTTGTATCTGAAACGAGTCAATATTGTGTACTCATAGACCCTGTTGAGGTATCCCGTAATCCAGTCTGTTTTGCAAGTTCCGGTTTTCGCTGATTACCGACGTTATATGGTGATAGACCCGTGACCCCTAACCCAGAATTAATGCAGTTTAACGGTTTTCAGAAATCCTCAAATTGAAATTCTGATGCCAGAAATGGAAATTTCAGCTATTTCTACATAGAAATCCGAAATTATATTCAGTTTCTCCAGTTACAAACCAGAAAACTGTGGTTCATGTTGTCGTAGTGTGCCAAGTCTATCGGGAGCGGAACTTTGCTTTACCCGGGCGATAATCGGGAGTTTAGTAACCTCTGGAGGCTCTATTGATGGTAATTAAAGTTTCGGAAAGCTGAAAATCTGGTGGTAATTGGTCCCATGGTGGCATTCCTATTTATCATCCACCTCCATACTAAACCCATAGGGAGTGTGTAATTCACCAGGCAGAGATTATGGGCGGTTTTTTTAATCTCCGGCGGAGATAACGGAAAGTAGTCCCTTGCAAACAAAATAGTGCGAGCTGTTCAGCAGCCATTTTGTATTTTCATGATAACTTAAATTTGCGATGCTGAATAATAAATACATTAAATTATAAGGTGAATTATACAATGTAAACTGGCTTCTAGTAAAAGCGATCGGTATCTCCTCAAACTAGACTATATTCAATATCCTCGCATTTACTCTGATATTACTATGCGAATAGTCCTTAGAGATTATGGTCGTTTGTATCTGAAACCAGTCAATATTGTGTATATATATATACAGGATTGCTTTTCAATTTTCTTTTTCTTTTTGTCAACGCTAAATCTATTCTGGTCCTGATGCTCTCAGTAATTACAATATTTGGCTGAGGCGTGTGTCCTGTTGACCATATCTAAACATCGGTTGTTGTCACATGTCTGCGGCAGTTCTGTCTACACTCTCCCAGCAGAGATCTTGCACTCTACTTCCTGTGGCCGCTTATATCTCTGCCCCAACTAGACTGGTTCCCTGCCCATATGAATAAGGGGCAGGTAACGGGTTCCACAGGCATGACCTTCAACCTTGGCTGGTGCCCGCCTGTTACTAGGGGATACCTCAGGAACCAGCCTAGTGGTTTGGCTGGTATCCGCTTGTCATACACCTAGTTCCGCCGAGCCCTCTAGCGGACTACCGGGGAACCAGGAGGCGTTACCAATAATGCACTATAAAAATTGAACCCATTACCTGGCCTATAGTCTAACTAGGCCAGGCTTCCAGGCTATGCCCCAACC
This sequence comes from Alentia gelatinosa, assembly GCA_950022655.1. Lineage (NCBI taxonomy): Eukaryota > Metazoa > Annelida > Polychaeta > Phyllodocida > Polynoidae > Alentia > Alentia gelatinosa. The sequence goes on along the minus strand of OX465589.1, from coordinate 51,501,243 downwards.
TGCCTTTTTGGACTCAAATCTGGCCCATACGCCAGGTTCTTAAATATCCTAAATTCTGAGGGCTTTTGGGGGTATTTTGTGTTCCACTTGTAAATAGAGATGAACATATTTATATGGTAAATAAAGTACTCTCTTTTCTGTTATTATCTTTTTCAAACCACACACAGTCTCTGGGATTACTTTCTAAAGGGGAAAGCACCTCATGTGTTGCAGGGCTTTGTTTTGTCAACAATGCCATGTGCTCCTCTGAAGGAGCAGTCTAATCAACTGTGAATTCCCATTATAAAATGGATTAAGTATGAAAACGAAACAATCAGATTGTCTGTGAAGCTCCTTTAACAATTCCCATATTTCCATACTCATGATATGTGGGTTGTTTGACTTGTATAACTTTTGACAGTTGCCTTGTTTTGCTGAAATGTTGGCTGGTCCCCCTGTCCTTAGTGGATACCCTGAGAACCAGCGTATGACATCACTGGGTTGGGGCAGAGATTAAAGGGGGTGTTCCACAGGACCGACGGTAGCCGATTCCGTAGCCAGACAATCGCCGATTATTATCGGATGCCCTAGAATTTCTCAAATCTTTGCAAAATGGTCATTTATTAAACTATTGTTATCAGAATTAAATGAATTACAATACGTGAGCTTCCACTTAAGGGCCCAGGAACAATTGATCGGATGAGAAATCGGCCTGGTGGATTCACCCCTTTAGCCAGCGCTAGCGCCGCGAAAGATCTGGGGGGGAGAGTGTTTCTGCATATGGGATTCCCCCTGCTGTCGCCCAGCACACAGTCGAGGCCTCACAAAATTCATAGCATTCACTCTTGCCTAGTGAGTTCTGGGTATATGGCACAGAGTGATTGCTAGTGCTATCATCATCTGCCAGGAAATTGTAAGATAGCGCCAGTGTAGTCGGGGGGCAACCTCTGTTATCAGTTGTTAGAATCTATAGATAATGTTGAGACAAGGCTAGAATTCCCCCAAGGCAAGCCCACAAAATGTTTTTGATAAAATCCATTGATAATTGGTCCCGACACCTGGGGGTTTGTATGGCGTCAGGGGGTAAATTGGCTGCCTCCATAGCACAATAGCTATGTGCCCTATGAGCAGTTAAACTTGGCTTTCCAAAATCAACTCAACACTTTACTATTTTTGTGCTCTTGACAATATATCATATTCCAATGGTGGGGTCTCCATAGTTTGAAAAAAATCATCATTTGATTTGTTAAGCAGTAGTTCAGACAGAAAGCCACGTGTCAAAATTCATCTGTTTTGACATTTATTATTTCCGGTTCTCCTGCACATGCGCATTAGCGTTGTTTACGTTGAAACATCCCATAATTGTTCTGTTATGATTGAGATCGTTTATCAAGGTCCCCCACAGGGACTGAAGATTAAATAAGTACATGATGTTAAACAGGAAAACAACACGACTGTCGGTTTATCGGGAAACAATATCTGTATGACAACACCATTTTGTTTTTAGCTGGGTGACATTTTAGATTGTTGACATTCAATCGATGATGTAATGTTATAAATAAACAAAGCGAAACTCATGTTGTATGTTTTAATGGGAAAGCATATCAAGTCACCCACCTACACACCTACACACACACCCTCACACACACCCACCCACCCACCCACACATATTTAAAAAAGAAAAGAAATACTAAAGCTGGAGACACACCAAACGAGAAAGGTGGCGACTCCCAACACAAAATTACGTCTATGTAAGCTATTATTTCATATTTCACCTGATTATTGCTTCCGAGACGCTAAATTAAATCGTTGGGAGATATTACTATAAAATAATATCTCACATAATTGCTATTTTGTGTTGGCGATTCAGGATATCGCCGCCTTGACTCGCTTGGTGTGTCCCTGGCATCAAGGAGTGGCTGTACAGAAAACAGATTAATATGAGGCAATAAAAATGTTAATGGTTTTTACACCCTCACTATGTCCCCTTACCATTAGATAGCTGGAAATAAGAACGATGTGCACACGTCAACTAAAACTTGTGCCTATGTTCCTTCTTTAATGCGTACGAGAGAAACTCTAAGCAGATCTTACCAGAACCATGGTAGGGAACCAGCGAAATGTTGTGATCTCATTGCATTTTCTCAAGGAAAGGAAATCAGAAATCTACTATATCTTTGTAGAGAAATACAAAAAAATAGCAGGTTTGAGTTTAGCGGGAATCTCACTTTGTTGGTGCTTCAGTCTCCATGCCTAGGTCTGGTTCACTCTGTCTCTATGTGGGGGAGAATCTCCAAGCGGATCCGACCAAAATTTACACGTTTTATATGTGATAGGTAACAAGATGGAGAGGTGGTTTTTTTTGTTATTATTTATTGGGGGGGGGGGGGGTCAAATTTTGTGTGCACACATTATAGATGGCCCCATACAACAGTCAGACTTCTTGAAGTTGATCCACGAATCAATTAATCGTGCTGCAAAGAAACCGGAGAAGCTCACAACAGGAAGTCCTTCGCTTGTCTCTGGCCGGTTGCCATGCTAGTAGATGTCTGACGAACGGTGTAGTGCCAAAATCGGTTACCCTGCCAAAAATGGTAATTATCGCCCACTAGTATCTTGTGCGCATGCGCGAACATATGCAGTGATGAAATTTGCCGAAATTAAGCATATCACGACAAGTAATTCTCTTGTCTAAATACTACTCTTTTCATTTATTTACATTAAAATCACATCAAAATAGTAGTACATCCGATAGTCCGTGAAACCTGACCGGAAGAGCGTGTGCAGGCGCATTCGCGTATTGGGTGGGCGATAATTACCATTTTTGGCAGGGTAACCAATTTTGGCACTACACCGGTTGGGACTGGTTTGATCAAAGCCAGCAAAGTGGAGATGGGAGAGGAGCTAGAGGGGTGCCTGGGCGGGGGTAGGTGATGGTAGCTTCCCCCTTTTCAATGAAAATCCACCTCTTCAGTTTTAGTATATTGAAATATGTCAAAGGCATATCGGACAATCCGCCTTGATATTCAAAACATATGTCATATACCTAGATATTTGATATGTTCTCCCAAGTGTTGTATAACCTAATACCTGATTAAAAAATTGGGGGTCACCATGCTAGTTTTCGATTTAGAGATAATGATAACATTATAATTGAATATATATATATATATATGTATATATATGTATATGTGTACACCACACCACATAGACATGGTATGAGAAGGACTGGCCTTTGATATAGCAGTAAATCTACCACTGCTGGGGGATGAAGGAGAAAGGTGGCTGCATTGGGACCCGAATCAACTGTGCTCTTTACCACTGAGCTATCTCCCCACCCACCCCGGTTGCTTTAGTTATGCTGCAAGCATATCCGGTCTGGACCACGAGGAGGCGAGGTGACCAAGAGGGTGAACAGATTGGTAATCTCTGTCCACCCCAGCAGACCTGCGACCTTTGAAGATGGCACCACTGTAGTTGGGTGGTAACTGGTGAACCCCCACCTGGTGTTTTCATTGGCAACTCAGGCACATTGGCTGCTACCATATCACAATATCTATCTGCCCTATATATCTATATCTGGAGTAGTGCATTAGATATCCATTTGACAAGAATATGATCAAACTAAAGACTATTTTATGTCCCGAAGGAATTTATTCATTGAATCCCAGAGTATCCTTAAACCCCAGAAAAGTACAGGTTGCTGACCATTAAATATGTGGCCAACATTTGAATTAAAACAAAATTTATTTATGAATTTCCCACAGAGGTTCACTGAGGAAATAGTTGTCATTTAAAGGAAGAGTTGACCCAATCAGTTCAAGTCTGTCTTAGGCAAGTACATCAATGTACATGGTTGAAACAACAAGTGGTGGCATCAATACAATCTTTGTGTCTTATATTTTTCTTGCTCTCCAAGTGCTGATGTTCTTCTAATTGAAATATTGATATGTAAGATATATCTCAACTGTTACTCCTCACTTTACCAACACAGGTCTTAATGTTGCCTCACATAGTTTTTGTTCAAGTCTCTAACCTTAACTGATTGGGCAAAAACAATGCTCTTTCAAGACAGTTGGTGGTCAGAGTGTATTATTGATGAAACATTCCTTTCCATCGAATTGAGAAGTCCTTTAGTAATGAGCCAATCCAGGGTCCTAGTGTAGCAGTGTCCTGTAAGGAATAAAACAATATCTATGTAAAACACATGATCAGTTTTCATGCAACAAATATAGTAATTATCTAAAACAACGAGATGTCAATCCTGATCTTGTTTTATATGGTGTATGACTATGGTCAGGTTGTTCTATATCAATAACTTTAGGATCATCCATGATATAAGTATGCTAAATCTCCGAAAGAAAATGACCCCCTCCCACGCTATCTTGTATGCAGTAGATTAATAAAGGCATGTGGACAGAATTTCTGGTCTCTTTACCCACCTCACTGTGTGACATGGATAGCCTCTTCCTCTTCTAGGACAGAAAGCTAATGTTCCTGGGGTGTTGCCATTTTCCCCTCAATGCCAATATACACCCAGGTTCACAAGCAAAGTCAAGGAAATTAAAATCTAAGTAAATTATAAAGATGCCAGTTTTCCTTTTTTCCAAGAAAATCCAAATTTTAATTTTCAGTATATAAATTATTTGTAGCAGCAAATTCTGCAATATTTTTTTTAGACCCTACCTTTCCTCCCTGAAATTGGCCATATAGATTTTTGAAATTGACTTGAAGTCAATTTACTGCAGAACAATTTCAAGTTAATTTCCAAATTGACTTGCTGAAATCAAATTAATATGGTATATTTTTCATTGGAAGTGATAAACAGGTGTTCTATACTATTGGAGGTGAAAGGTAAGTGAGTGATAATAGGCCACTAACACAACTCTAGCCTTTCTCAAATATGTGTATAGAGCCTTCCCAAGTCTGGACAAACATGTCCTGGATATCATCTCTTAGTCATCTTAAACAAGGATGGGTGTTGAGAGATGAAGGATTCAAGGGAATTGTTGTAAAGTCAGCTGAATTATGTAAGAACAAAGAACCAGAGTTCAGGAAAAGTCAACTGACTGGTGGTGCTATCATGTAGATAATACCTGTCAGTCACTTAGTGAATAGTAGTATTCTGTTCCCTTTTGCCCAGGTGAGATGTAAATCTTACCTGCTGGTTTTTCCTGTGATCACAGTGGTCTTTGGGCATCACAGCTAGACCTATTCTACATCTTGTCCAGACCCGTCATCACCAGACCCTGGATAGTTAGGCCAATCATTGTCATCACCGGACCATTCATCGCCAGACCCTGGATAGTTAGGCCAATCATTGTCATCACCGGACCAGTCATCACCAGACCCTTCATCACCGAACCATTCATCGCTAGACCCTTCATCACCGAACCATTCATCGCTAGACCCTTCATCACCAGGCCATTCATCGCCCGACCATTCATCGCCAGACCCTGGATAGTTCGGCCAATCATTGTCATCACCGGACCATTCATTACCAGACCCTGGATAGTTAGACCAATCATTGTCATCGCCGGACCATTCATCGCCAGACCCTTCATCACCGAACCATTCATCGCCCGACCATTCATCGCCAGACCCTTTGTCACCAGACCGTTTCTCCACAGGCCTTTCATCGCCAGACCCTGCATAGTGAGGCCTGTTATGGTGAGGCCCACTATGGGGAGGCCTGGGATGGTGACCACAGATACAGGGATAAGGTAAAGGAACAGGCCTGTTTAAGTTGGATGCATTATGGTTGAAGTGATGCCATAAAAAGGGATGGACAGGGCAGGGACAGGGATGGGGATGCAAAGGATGCTGGGGACGTGTGCCATTTTTGCCATCATTGCCAGGGAGTTGCCGGATTTGGCGAACTGTGCCGTCTTCCCGGGAGGTATTATGGTGATGGAGATGTTTGTGGTGGTGATGATGCTTGTGGTGCCTGTCATGATCTTCATGGGAAGTATCGTTGTCTTGGTGATGTCCATGGTGGCGATGATGCCTAGGGTGGTGGTGCCAGTGACCGTCTTCGTGGGAAGTATCGTTGTCTTGGTGATGTCCATGGTGGCGATGACGCCTAAGGTGTTGGTGCCAGTGACTGTCTTCGTGGGAAGTATCGTTGTCTTGGTGATGTCTGTGGTGGCGATGATGCCTAGGGTGGTGGTGCCAGTGACCGTCTTCGTGGGAAGTATCGTTATCTTGGTGATGTCTATGGTGGCGATGATGCCTAGGGTGTTGGTGCCAGTGACCGTCTTCGTGGGAAGTATCGTTGTCTTGGTGATGTCCGTGGTGGCGATGATGCCTAGGGTGTTGGTGCCAGTGACCGTCTTCGTGGGAAGTATCGTTGTCTTGGTGATGTCCGTGGTGGCGATGATGCCTAGGGTGTTGGTGCCAGTGACCGTCTTCGTGGGAAGTATCGTTGTCTTGTTGATGTCCATGGTGGCGATGATGCCTAGGGTGGTGGTGCCAGTGATGGTGGCCCGTCTCATTTCTATTCAAGGTATGGTTGCCATCGGGGTGGTGATCATGGTCTCCATCACCCTGATGCTCATCAACACCAAGCTAGAAGAAAGGATTGATCATGTTTAAGGCTTAATTCCATATTGCAGATTTCACTCCCGATGTGGTCAAAATGTACTCCAGTTTCAGTCCTGCCACCAAAACTGGCCTATGTCTGGTCTCTGTCTGGAGGCCATCGACGCAATGGAATAGGGTATGTGTGCGTCAGCACCAAACCTAAAGTAGATCTTGACCACATCGGGGGTGAAATTGGTAACATGAACTCTTAGGAGACAGGTATATGCAACAACAATTGCTCAGCAGTATTCTTTCGAAAAGACTATAATTATAATATACAATGTAAAATGTGCTCTCAAATATGCTCTCAAATATGTGGAGGACTCAATACCATGCGAACCGGTAAACCTGAAACCGCTGCATACTTGGTAACAGTGAATTTGATACCGCAGCAGAGTCAGCATGCCCACCTGTATGGCTGTCTGGGCCCCGTAGCTCCAGGATTACGACACAGCTGCAGATCGCAGAATAGTCATCCTAAGGCCAAAACGTTGCTCCTGAAATTTTGCGGATCGTGTCGCAATCGCATAGGCACATCGCCGCATAAAATACGGCAGTTAGCGATACTTTTTACGCGGACCTTCACAGCACTGCGGATCGTATCGCTGTAGGTTAAAACCAGCCTTGTCTGATATTTCAAATAACGATCCATGGTGGCACCACCAACCCCTGCCCCTTGAAATAGCGATCCAAACTACCAGGTGTCTGATGAATTTTAACTATGGTGCCATCTGTATTTAATTAAAGAACTAGTTAATTTCCCCCTGTCTCATTCTATAGGTGCCCCTGAATTGTTGTATCGTAATCGCATCGTAAAAATGAGTGATACCGCGAAAATATAGCGATACGATCCGATATTACAGGAGCAACACTTTTTTAGTCGGATCGTTAAAGTAATCGTAAAAATAAAATTGCGATCCGATTATAGCTAGTGATACCACAAAAACAGGAGCAACGGGGCCCTGGTGGGCTATGGGGCTAGGGTTTGGGGGAGAGTTACTTCTTACTTGAACATAGCTTTTGAGTCTGCCTCTTGTGTGATAGTTTGTGCACTCCATACCCTGTAACTTACATCTATTCCTTGTTGTTTTGGTCGGAAATCTTCGTCTTGTTATTCAAACTCGGTGAATATTTCTGATCGAAACAACTCAGAACAGATTTCATTCAGGCACACTAACCATCTCCCCATGTGATAAAAATGATTCAAAATGTGTAGCTTTTCACTCACCGCAAGTGGTGCAAGGAGGCAGAGTAGACCTGCCAACAGTAGCAGGGAATTCATGATGTCACACTGTTCAGTGGCCTGTGACTCTCACAGAGCACAACTCTCTGCTTATAAACCACACCCCTTGTTAATCTTTTTATCTGGCAGAATTTGTCAATTGTCGATCGTGCACATATTCATCCCAACCCACCTGCCACTGCTCAATTTGACCAGGTTTGGTCCAGGTTTACTCAAAGTCTCCTGGAATATACTGGTTCTCTGCTGGTTAAACAGATAGATACATGATCGGTGTGAAAACTGGCATGTCACTGTTGCAGTGGCCATCCTTTGGTAAATAATTCCAAGTTGTTTTACTTGATTTCTGGGGTGGTTGTATGAACAGAAGTTCAGCAGTGATGTGGGCAGAAAATTTGTGACACATTTTATTCTCTCTGATTCAGATATCACAAATTCAACCAGAATTGAACTTAATTGCCATATCTTAAATGTTTCTCTGAATATCTTATTTTATGGGAGCTATCATGTAAGAATGTCTAGCTATACACCATGCTTTATAACTTTCAGAGGGAAGTTATATATTTCTTTTTTTCTATTCATGGTATTTACTTTCTGATATATTGGAATTTATTGGGATTATCATTTTTGAGTCCTGTTAAGGACCTTTAGTATTCAGGGACAGTGAAAAGGATAAGGAAAATGATAGGAAGGTTTGTGCAAGGACTATGACAAGCATTCGAGAGCAATCAAACGAATATCTGAATTTTTTTGTACTTTTCCTGACCTAAATCCAAAGGAGAGACAGTTCATATTGAAAACCATCCTGTGATTGGTTTTTCTTTTCAGCAGAGAATCCACTGGCCTGCCTCCCATACTAAAGACATACATCAATGCAACCAAAGATTCCTATAATCTCAATGATGCCACCTAGCGGGAATTCTATGTGTCAGTGGATACTCAAGGCTCTAAGCCTAGTTCAGTAAGAATTATTCTCCCATAGAGCACCATAAGAACCTTGTACAGATCACGACTTAGTGAGTGTGAGCACCAGAAGGTCCCAGGTTCAAACCCTAGACAAGCTCATTTCCCCCCTCTATTGTTCTTTAATCCTGGAGTATCCATGTATACAAGGGAACACATGCATAAGGCAGGTTATGTATCTGTTTAACAAAGAAGGACTTATGTGTCATGATGAACTCAATACCAGATACAGTACCAAACTGTCCTTCTTGAACATTTTCTCAATTAGGCCAGCCATTCCATGGGTCCAAGACCTTGAACCACAAGATTATGATTTAGAAATACCAGGGAACCATCTCAAGGATGTTTTAAGCATGGGAAGTAATAAAGGTTTATGAATTGTTGTTAGATAGGAAAACATTGTACCCTAAGACAAGGGAAAAATGGATTGAATCCTTTGAGAATTTGTTTTTTGATCCAAATCCAAGATCCAATCACTCCAGCACAGGGTGATGAATAGGACAGTACATGTAATGTTTGAGCTCAACCACGAATTATAGAGTGTTTTGGGGTTTTTTTTCAAAATTTCTTTATTGATCATATGGATGTCTGTACATGGTGTTACATTTCATTGTTGATCTCAATAAAGTGGGTTTAGCCGTCAGCATTTATGATAATGCTGGTTTCAATCGGTTCCCATACCGAAATACAAGCTTTGTCAATTTTCACACAGGGATGGGTGGAGACTGTAGGTCGCAGTGGGTACATTATAGAGTCTGCAGAATGCAACTACTGCACAAAGTGGGTACGAGTCAACCCTTGGTCACAGAATGTAGGCTGGTAAAGAATTCTGGAGGATCCTTAAAAACTGGATTTAAGAGATCCTCAAAGAAGACATACTACCGACGATGAGAAAAGAGATTATATTCGGTATGCGGTCTATATCAGTAATACCAGACTGTCTAATTCGTTTTATTGCATGCTAAGACACAGTCAACAATATTAATTTCCTTGTAAACAGGCAAAAATTATTCTACCAAAATGATTTGTTCCTCAAAGAACTAGAACAAAGAATTATTTTGGAAAAGTCTACGTGTTACTTATAGACTTTAGATAAACTAAGAACAAAGGTGGCAACTTTCCATATAGTTTGGAGACTTAGAAGGTTAGGTATTAAGAGAAAACTTTGGTACTTAGCCCGTAGCAATGGTGGTTCAAGGTCTTTTGTCACATAAAATACGTCCCATCACCAGAGGTGGAGGGACAATTTTTAATGGGACAAAATGCAGAGAATTTAAAAAAAAAATTTCTTCATTGTAAACTCACGGAGGTAAATATTTCAGTTACAACCTCATCAGCAACAGTTGAATAAACATGATTTCAGCAGTAAATGCTACACAAAAATACACAAGTGAGGTATTGAGAATGAGAAAGATGAACATTGATGAGATGGATTAAATGTAACTTAAAAATTTTATAGATTCAATTGTCTGTGTCTTCAATGTAAGTCTATCGCATGTTTCAACTCCTCTCCAAAAGGGTGATTTCTGAACCGATTCTGACTTTGCAAATAGGAGCTTAAATCTGACTTTTGTGCTGCTCCTTTTTCCCCCCGGCTCTTAAGTCTTATGATTCTGGGATGGCTCGGCTTCATACTTTTTTTCCCCGCTGTATCAAAGGGGATCAAGTCTGCATGTTTGATATAATTGGGAGCCAAACTTGCCAGCCACATTGTGATGGTTTAGCAAAATTTTAGACATCTTATCATGAGTGTCTCTAGTGAACGCGAGTCCATTTTGCGGAAGCTCTCTTGTATAAAACACCAGTATAGATACTACCCAGATTGTCAATAAACATAACAAAAAGGAATCCCCAGGATGGAGCCCTGGGGCACTCCAAAACTTACATCCAAAGTCTCTGAGCTTTCATCATTTATCGTTACATATTGCTTACTACATATTGCAAGTAACTTTCAAGCCAGTTAGTAACATTAGGGGGCATTTTAAAGATTTTTTCTAGTGTTTTTTAATAGTAGCGGGTGATGTATTGAGTCAAAGGCCTTCTCATAGTCTATGAAGCAGGTACACTAAGGCTCAGTCACCTGAACATTATTTATACTGCCCTCTAGCATGTGTTATAACAGATAGTATTTCATAGACATTCAGCCATAGGTGTATGATGATGTTTTTTCTCATATCATTAGAAAAGCAAATGGGGTGAAAGATAAGACTTCAATTGGAGGTGATGAATTGTATCATTTCAGAAATAAACCATCTTACTCATGTAACATGAAAGAAATAAACTTGCTTTTACAACAACAACAAATCTTAATTATAACATATCTATATCTGTGGAAGATCCATTATTTCCTATCCTATCACAGAGAATCTATAATTCAATAAATCTGGAAAAAGGCATCATTTGGTCTCTTATGGGATTGGCTCCAGGCATTACTCAGACACAAAGGGTTAGTTTACAACAAAAACACACCACAAAATGGGATAATGTTTTGAAGATTATTTTCACCCACTTCTATGGAGAAGGTGAAGTACCCTAGTTCCTTGATAAGCTGTTAGGGTGCTCACAAGGAGTTCAAACCTCCAAGCAGATCCTTTGACCTCCTTAGAAGCTGAGGGAAACCAAGGATCTGCAAGGAAATTTCAACATGACACACGAAGATGCCATTACTAGTCGCAATGTATGCTATAATCCATACCCTATAAAGGCCAGAATGTTAGACCAAGGCAGTGTCTGAAATATCTTCATAAGATATAAATCACCTCCTCGTTTGAAAGAATAGGATGAAAAATTTATTGTAAATATTGTGGTGGTCGCCGCATGTCTAGCAGGTTGGATGACCCCAATCCGGAATGCTAGCTCCAGGCAGGATCCCACCCTACGCTCTCTCATAGGTTGGTTCGGCTTTCGGTGAGTTTATACAGACCTAGTCACACACAACACAACACACACGTTTAATAAACAGGAATGTTTATTAACAATATTACTTCCCGGAAAGATCTGGAAGATCTTTCACACAAGTACAGTACCCTAGCACTGGGTGCCAGGTAACGCTGGAGAGGCTAATTCCCGCCCCACTACAATATACTTATTACATATTGACAGATACTATACTTTCATTATTGAATTCCCAAGATGATCTCTCAGCCTAGCTCTATTTTGATGATATAATTGAATTAACACATTTTCAGGAGATATTCACTAAAGCATATTGTGCTAGTTTTAGTTCTGTCCAGCTCTTGGAGCATGGACTAACTGACTAGCTGGGAGAATCTTGTCTATGCCATGCTCTTCAATTGTATTGCAGTAAGCTAAGGTTATTGAGGGAAAATGATTACACCAGGGTTCTGGCATGAGCCATGATATATGTTTCACTTTGATACAAATTTATTATGCTTAAGTCCAATACACATCTACCAATTTTGGAACATTTATGTACCTTTGTCAGCAACAAATGGATCGTAATATGTCTCAGGCAAGGCATCCTACCAGAGTCGGCTGTAGTCGGTAGATGTAGCACAGCTAGGCAAGGGTCAGTCAATGATTAGTGAACTCCTTCATTCAGATGTTATTCTCTTGCTGATAAGTTGTGGTTTCTATGTTCCTAAATCGGTGGCTAAAAATTGTAAACATGTTGATAAATCTAGTCACCGACAACAGAATGTTGGTAAATGGCACTTGATTCTGTGGTCGACACATGCCGAGGTATCACATTATTCACCTGGGAAGAGTTCACCAACTCCAATACAATTTTGTTGTATCTATGTTCTATCTATAACAATAGCCCTGATACATTAAGAAGTTAACATCCATCTTCTGAATCTGCACGCTATGTGATTACTAATATACAGCAGTCATCCACCAGGAAATCAGCTCAATTCAAGTGCGATCTATGAAGGTGGCCCCACTGTAGACGGGGAATAACTGCTGTTATCAGCTGTTATAATCCATGATTACTGAACCCCCACCAGGTGTTTTCTTTGGAAACTCAGGCACAATGGCTGCACCCATATCACAATATCTATCTGCCCTATATATCTATATCTGGAGTAGTGCATTAGATATTTGAAAAGAATATGATCACACTGAAGACTTTTTTATGTCATGAAGGAATTTATTCACTGAATCCTAGAGTATTTATAAAACCCAGAAAAGTACAAGTTGCTGACCATCAAATATGTGGACAACATTTAGATTAAATGCCAAGTCTCTGATAGAAATTGTTTGTTATGACCAAGTATTTGCCAGTGATGTCCACTGAGGGAATAGTAGTCGTTTACAGCAAAGAGTTGGCACAATCAGTTCATGTCTGTCCTAGACATATCCATTGTGGTATGTCTTTGAAACAACAAGTGATGCCATCAATACAATCTTTGTTTCTTTTACTTTTGACTATTTTCTTGCTCTCCAAGTGCTGTTGTTCTTCTGAGTAGAATATTGATATACAAGATATATCTCAACTGCTACTCCTCTCTTTACCTGTGCAATTCTTTATTTTGCCTCACATAGTGTTTATCCAGGTCACTGACCTTAACAAATTGTGCAAAAACAATGCTCTTGATAGTCAGAGTGTATTATTGATGAATGAATCCTTTCCATCAAATTGAGAAGTCCTTTAGTCGTGAGTCAGTCCAGGGTCCTAGTGTTCTGTAATGAGTAAAACAATACCTGTTTAAATACCTAGGAACAAATACTGGAGCCATTGGAAGATGGGTGTCTTCTCACCCAAACATTTATTCCAGCATGAATTTAAAAAAAAATAGTAATTAAGCCTCATCTTGTTTTGTATGGTGTATGACTATGGTCAGGTTGTTCTATATCAATAACTTTTGGATCATCCATAAAATAGGTATGCCGAGTCTCTGCCAAGTCTTTTTTCAGGCCCCATCAGACATCCCTGAAATTACAGTTGTCTTTGTCATATAAATTTTTGAAATTGACTTGAAGTCAGTTTACAGAACAATGTCAAGTTAATTTACCAATTGACTTGCTGAAATCAAATAAATATGGAGATTTTCCTTATTGGAGAAGAAAGTAGGTATTCCTCACTACCGGAGGTGAAAAGTAAGTGAGTGATAATAGACCACTAACACAACTCTAGCCTTTATCACATTAGTGTAGGAAGCCTTCCCAAGTCTGGGCATTATCTCTTAGTCATCTTAAACGAGGATGGGTGTTGAGAGATGATGGATTCAATGGAATTGTTGTAAGGTCAGCTGAATTTTGTAAGAACAAAGTACCTGAGTTTAGGGAAAGTCAACCAACTGGTGGCACCATCTCATAGATAATACCTGCCAGCACCTAGTGACTGCTTAATGAAGTAAGGTATATTTTATCCCCTATAGCCCAGATAAGATGTAAATTGTACCTGATAGTTTTTCCTGTGATCGCTGTGGTCTTGGGGCATCACTGCTAGACCTATTCTGCATCTTGTCCAGACCCTTCATCGCCAGACCCTGGATAGTTAGCCCAATCACCAGACCATTCATGAGGCCATTCATTACCAAACTGTTCATCTCCAGACCCTTCATTACCAAGCCAATCATCGCCAAACCCTTCCTTACCAACCCAATCATCACCAGACCCTTCCTTACCAAACCAATCATCGCCAAACAATTCATCACCAGACCCTTCATAGTGCGGCCTGTCATGGTGAGGCCATCCCGGGTGGGGTCCATGAGGGTGGTGTCCATCAGGGTGGTGCCCTTCAGGGCGAGGTCCATTAGGACCTGTGCCATTTTTGTTGCTAGCATCGATTTGCCGGATATGGGGTAATGTGGGCAATTCAACACCAGATCCTTCTTTGTCGAACCATTCATCAATACGAGTCCTGTTATGTGGTCCATGAGGGTGATGCCCATGTGGGTGGGGCCTGCGAGGGTGGGGTCCATCAGGGCGGGGTCCATCAGGGCGGGGTCCATCAGGGTGGGGTCCGTCAGGGCGGGGTCCATCAGGGCGGGGTCCATCAGGGCGGGGTCCATCAGGGCGGGGTCCGTCAGGGCGGGGTCCATCAGGGCGGGGTCCATCAGGGCGGGGTCCATCAGGGCGGGGTCCATCAGGACCTGTGCCATTTCCGGTCAAGGCATTGTTAGGATCGAGTTGCCGAGTATAGGGGAACCGGGGAAATTCATCGCCAGACCCATTATGGTGAGGCCTAGGATGATGGGGCCTAGGATGGGGCGGCTCGAGGGGAATTTGGCACATACGGAAACACATGGGAGGTGGTAGCATGGGATGAGAAGGTCTGGTGTGGGGAGCGGTGCCATTTCCTTTGTAGGTACTGTTGCGATGGGGATGCCTGTGATGCCTCCGTTCGGCGACCTTGCAGGGACAGCGAAAGCAGACACAAAGACGTCGGGGATTTTCGACAGTGCTGTTTTTGGTAAGGTTGCCATGAGGTCTGCAGGGACAGAAATGGATGCTAGGAGGGGGATGTCTGTGATGGTGTGGTCTGGTTTGGGGTTTGTGATCTGTGTCGTTGTTGCCATGGCGATGCCAGTGACCGTGACCAGTGCCGTTTCCGTGGAAGCCATGGTGGCCATGGGTATGGTTACCATGTGGAGGTTTGTGACGGTGACTCCCATCTTGCCCCTTGTCACCGAACTAGAAGAAAGAAATAATCATAGTCACTCAAACAACACATGAGACAGGTATTAAAGAATAAACTTGAATATTTTGGACACAGTCATTGTTCTCCATTGGAGGGGCAAGGTGGAGTGATATGAATGATGTGACAGCTTAATGAATAGTATGAAATGTTCAAATGGTATGGAGATCGACAACTCTGACCAAAATGAGTTGCTTTCTGCATTTATCTCACCCCTGAAATAAACTAAATGATCACATCATGTGTGACACCATTGCCCAGGGGTGGGGAGTTAGCTCAGTGGTTAAAGCACCAGACTTGTAACCCCAAGGTTCTAGAACTTTGTGAGTTTGAGTCCCACCCCCAGCATCTCAGCAACTTCTCATACCATGTCTATGTGGTGTATTGTACAGCCACCTTTCTGCTTCATCCCCAAAGGTGGTAGATTTACTGCTATATCAAAGGCCAATCCTTGTCATACCATGTTTATGTGGTCATGGAAGTAAAAAAACTCACCTCGGTAAATGTGTAGGGGTGAGATTCCTACCTGAATTCATCACATACATTCAATTACCACCCTCATGGTGTAAAAGTACCTTGAGAAAGTCTGGTAGGGACCTATAATGGTTGACTGAATGTTAAATCAAACCAAACAAACATCATTGCTCATTGAGTATCAGTACATATACTTGAATGCCCATGGAGAACGAATTCCTAATGTACAAATATACAGGGGTGAGATAATACAGAGGAATCCTATGAAAGTTTAGGGTCAGAGATAATATACCATCTAGTTTGAATTGCGTAGTAATTCACGAGGCAAAGCTGCATGAATGACTACGCGATTAAAATGAGAATGCAATTCAAATGAGAATGAGATGACCTACTTGTTTCCATGGCTACATAAGATTGTTCCATATCTATTGACTGACAAATTGTTATCAAATTGTCAAATCACCAATAGATATATTATCAGCAAACCTTTTCTGACTCATCCTCATCCAACATAGGAAACCTAAGACAACATTGCTTAATGCGTAATGACACTTTGGCCCGGAACGGAGGGTGTCCGCTTACGCGGGGTTCTACTGTAATTCTAATGACTCAACAGGGACCTAATCAGACCCAACTTACACAGATTAACCTTGATAAAGAATATAATCGTAGTCAAAACGTCAGTTCTGTAAATAATTGCCAATATACATCACATTGCCTATTTCAATAGTTGTACTATCACTTCTTATTTTCACCTCATTTTTTTTCAAACTTGGTGAATATTTCTGTTCGAAACACCTTGAACCAAATTTACTTCAGGCATACTAACCATGTCTCCTTATAATAGAAATAATTCAAAATGTGCAGCTTTTTACTTACCACAAGTGGTGCAAGGAGGCAGAGTAGACCTGCCAACAGCAGGAGGGAATTCATGTTGTTGTGCTTCACTGCACACTGCCCAGTGGCCTATGACTCTCACAGAGCACAACTCTCTGCTTATAAACCACACCCCTTGTTAATCTTTTTATCTGGCAGAATTTGTCAATTGTCGATCGTGCACATATACATCCCAACCCACCTGCCACTGCTCAATTTGACCAGGTTTGGTCCAGGTTTACTCAAAGTCTCCTGGAATATACTGGTTCTCTGCTAGTTAAACAGATAGATATACGATCGGTGTGGAAAGTGGCGAGTCATGGTTACTGTGGCCATCCTTTGGTAAATAATTCCACTGGTTGTTTTACTTGATTTCTGGGGTGGTTGTTTGAACAGAAGTTTAGCAGTAGTGTTGAAACAGATGATTTTTCGTGTGGGTGGAGATATCCGACGCATTTTATTCAGTAAGATTCAGATATCATAAATTTAACCAGAATTGAACTTATTTGCCATATTATAGATATGTCTCTGAATATTTTGTTTTATGCGAGTTATCATGTAGCAATGTCTAACCTACGGGCGGATGATTTGCTCTGCATTTTAGTTAGTCTTGGGGCAGTTTAATATATGAGAGGATTCTCCTTCTAAGCTGTTTGATAAAACTATCATCAGTGATAGATTATCAATGAAGAAATGTATGACAAGAAAGTCTTAAATATATATATGAATCCTTCGAAACCAAGTGCTAAGGCATGATACGTAATATACATGAGTATTCTTACGAACCTGAATCTTGGTGTAAGCCTGTTCCCATTTGCCGATTATTCTGCACCGATATGAATTGTGTGTGCATTAAGGCTTTTTATTTCAATTTTACCAAGTATATTAACGAACGACAAAATTCAGCCTCAAAATGACGACATTTTAGCTTGGCGGTATATATATATATATATATATATATATATATATATATATATATATATATATATATATATACACACACACAATAATGACTGGTTTTGTGTATGGCTGGCTGGAATCCCTGAGTAGTTTACGCGTAGAAATATCCGAGCTACAGTGAGAATATGACGTTGTCAACTGGGATGGAATTAAGATTTCCCTTACAAAAAAACCAGTCTTTATTGTATTTATTATAGACCTACACGATTAATAACAAGAATATTGCAATAAAACATCTATTTCAAGACATATGTAGTTCCAGATTACGCCATAATGCCACAATACCTGATGGTTTTTTTGGGTGGTTTTTTTTGAAGATTTTATTAGGGTAAATCATTTCATTACATGATACACAAGCTCGGTCATGGCCGTTCTGCCGCTTGTTCCCTCTGTTGTACATTGGTTCCTTCAATCATAAAATTTAGTACATATGTATGTGGAGTAGGCACAATTGCTTCCATCACAATTAGAAAAGCACTACTAGTTTGCAAAAGTGATGAGATGAAATAACTAAAAATGTGTTCGTTAGTTACAGATCTCATTCATTAATTATCTTGTTGTTCACCTGTATGTCAGTACTCTCCTTACAGTATATTTGTTGCATATCTGGCTCTTTTGGTCATAATTACAATTGTTAATTCACCAGCAAGCACAAAATTTCATAAGAATTCCTAAAAAAATTGCTTATTCACATTCATCACTCATCATTCCTGTTCTTTGCTTCCAATGAACATTTCTAATAAAACTACAACTTACTAGTCATTATACATCATAATCACGGATGGTATTCTACAGTATTTTCTTCGTTATTCACATCCAGTACTATGTTGGCTGTATGGGTATACTATAATCTATTCTCTTCTATAAAGTCCTGCACAATCAATTCCTTTCGAACTTGTCGTCAGTGAAGGATGATTATTAGAGCGTGCTTGCACTCGGTAAATACATCATCTAGAGGTTACAGTGGTCACATTGAACTTTCTGTGTGCTTCCAGAAGACTATCCCTTTACTATCTGCATCCTGTTCACTGTGATAGTGAGAACAGAGCAGGGAGCCAGTGTCTCAGGGTCTTAGAGGTGTGCCCAGCTGACCATGGACCTGTTTCAGTAGTTTTGTGACATGTCTAGATGGCGTCTGTGACACCATATGGACAGATCACAATATTGCAGTCGATGACACACGGAGTTTAACTGACTTGTTGTAGGAATTAAGCAATGACACTTTAGCATGAGTAGGGGATGCATAGAATCTATAATCGTTCCAAATATGATGAAGATTGGCCACTTCGATCTTCTGATATTTGCTAGTCTTTCTCTGCTGTTGCTTGCACTGTTGGTGCCACTGTTGATGTCTGTCTAGGGCTAATGTCACGAGACTACTGAAACAGGTCCCATGACTAATCACTCAAGACCGAAATACCTCATGACCCACTGTTGCTTGATATGTTTTGATCCTAAACTCAGGCAGTTAGAGAAATGGCAAGTTGACTGGGTGCAAGTGGGTTACAGAAAATTATTCACAGGCTAAATCTAACTCAAACCTTTTAATTGTTATTCATTCATAATTGCACGCTCATTCATCTGTGATGAACATACTTTTAGCTCCTAGTTTGGTGATGGTGGTGGGGGTGGTGGGGGTGGTAGTAGTTGGCACCACCATTGAACACCAATGTCTATTGTATGACCTTCAACTTCGATCAATGTCACTTGACAGTGACTGTAGCCACGATAACAGACTGAGAATCGAGTTACAGCATGCACATAGACGTCCGACTAGAATTCTATAAATATTAGCCATGGATGAATATGACACCCCCCTGGAGTGTACAATGGGAGTTGATTAATTAAAGCCACTAGAACCTGGTGACTCTTTTTGTATTCACATATAATTTATCTGGGATGTTTGTGGTCTTTCATTATAAGATTACAAAATCCGGGCTGGTATACAAAGTGTCAAGGTGATCGTTCAAGTCACACAGAAATATCACATGAAAAGTTAGCATTAAGTATGAATAGTTAACCATAAACATTAAATTTGGTTTGATGAGTGGAGTACCTTTTATTATATACCTGTGCCAGTATGTTACACAAATACCAACCTCTGCTAGGGTATTGGTATTAAATATATACCAGCACAGTATGGTGGTATAAAATGATGTACCACCCTACTTTGAATACAAATTCTGATTCGCTGAAAAAAATTGCACTGACCTACTTAGGAAGTGCTGGCAGTGACTTGCACAAGGATCATAGGAGTTGAAGGGAAAAAAAGAGTGAAAAAAATGTGCTTGGAGCATATTCTGTGCTTGACTTTCACTAAGATGTCAAGAGATATACCGGCACACTTTGAATCCAGCTCGGACGTTGTCATATTTCCTTATGTAATTCATCAAATACTTATATTTGAAGGTATATAAAAAAATAAAAATGTATTACCTTACTGGTACATACTCACATACCTTTCTTTTGATAAAAATATTCCATCGAATATTTTTATCGAAAGAAACGCGGTATGTGAGTATGTACCAGTAAGGTATACATTTTATCTTATTACTCACTGTGTCTCTTTATTAACATATACCTAGAAATCATTAAGAATGTCATTCTACAACTCATTAAATAGCAGAATCAGTGGTCACATGGTACAGAGTGACGTATGAATATTGTTTCGTCCTAAGGCCGCCGATGTAGTGACTGGCTAAAGTGAGTGCCTTTATTAGGCATTTAATCTGGTACTTGTTACGAACTCTGATATCTGTTAAAGAATTTAAGCGAGAGGTCAAAACTGAATATACAGTTTTTTCCTTTTCTTTTGATTTTTCTATGTATTTGTATTTGATGAATGTGGGTCCTCTACCTTTGACTGTACCACCCTAGATCTACGGAGGAATATCTAGCCTAGTGCTAGGACTGTTTGTACTGAATTAGAAAAAAAACCCCGAAAAACCTCACGGACCACCAAATACATCTCAAAGATTCAATTATCAAAGTAAGTCTCATGGTATATATTGGACGTTAACCCTTCAAGAGCCACACATCATTCACCATGTACCCATACTACAGCAGGCACCAGAACCAATTGTGGCCTTTGTATGGTCGGCTTTTGTTGTCAATATTATTAAAAGAAATTACAAATTTAAAATTTTCAGTAAATCTGAATTTTTTATGAGAACTTTTCGATATTTTAATGACCTACTGGCAACATTAAGCATAATATATCATATATTTTTTTATGATTCTGCGATCATTTTTCAAAAAAGTTACAAAGGAACAAATACAGAGTGGTTCATCCATTCCATACAGGAATGCCATATGGCATTATCCGGCCCTGGCCAGGGGAATGCCATACATCCTGAAACACTCAATATTAACATACAAAATTAGAGTATACCTATACAGGTAATTGCTATACTTCTATGCCTTTAGGAGCACCACAACCTTCCATTAGAATGCAAATTACATTGGGTCTTAGTGTTTATACGACCATGCAAAAAACGAGACCATATTATATCATGCCAGCGTTTATTTGAGAGTGCCTCAAGACTTCCTTCTTTTAAAGTACACGTAAACTGACGTAAATTGATACATCATTCAGCATATATTACTTAAACAAAGGGCGTAAAGGACCAGATTTGTATTGTCTGATTTGTATTATCCAGTAAACAGATTGACTGCAAGCAAGAGACTAGTCTGGCTCCAGTCCCTGCATCCTATAGCTACCCTCCTCGTTGGGATACAGGGACTGGTACAATCGGTTATGGTGTTTTATCCTACCTCTAATATAAAATCCCATAGGCTTAACATTGGGTTTCCGTATGCCACGCTGACTGGCATACAGAGTTTTATATGCCACTAGTGGCATACAGCATTGTTATCACATAATATTCCAAAATCGAGGAGATAGGGTAGGATAAAATCAAAACCTGATTTGTTTTAATCTTGGCCACCGCATTCCACTCCTGAAGTTTTGGCTCCGGACTTCACTGGCTTCGCCTCATGAAGTCACCTTGCCAAACTCCAGTCGTGGAATACGGTGACCAAGATTAAACCTCATCCAGTTTTACGATAGGATTTCTGATGCTGTTTAGCTCAACACTTTCCATACAGATCTATCCTGGCTAATGGTCAGGATATCTGCTGGAAGATTGATACCCTCTCACTTTGATCTCAATCGAGATAGAGTCAGGCGCAGGCGAAATTTATTGCTATGACAACAAGGGTGGCCAGGGAACTGGATGATGGGAGGGCGAGGGGTAGGAGGAACTATAAGGTTGCAGGGAGTGGCTCGGGGCCATAAACAGGAGATTTGGTTCATAGTGGACTAGTCTTTGATTCATGGGCCAGTTAGAGATGGATACATACTTTAATGAACTTTATTCTTCTTTTTTTTTAGCAGTATTTTATTTCCATTAACACAACTCACATTATCGTACACAATACATGCATTGTTCAAATGAACTTTATTCTCATTGTGTTTAATCATATAATGAATGTTCATAATCAAAGACTTGAGCAAGTCTAGCAAGAGACTTACACAACTCAAGCCTGGGGAGGGTGTCACAGTTGTTTGGTAACAAGTAGGTTCTTTCTTGCTGGAAAGAAGAATTTAACCATAATGCCACGCGACACCCATAATGCATTACTCCCGTTGCGCGACTGCCATTGTTGTGACAGGACGCCACTCTCCAGGCACTTTTTGGAGGAGTTGCAATGGCGTTTTATATAAGATGATCCTATGCTTGGAGAGAGTTTCCCTGCTGAGACTTGTTGACTGTTTGGAGCAGTCTCCACAATGAGTGGTGAGTTCGAGCTGAAGGTCATGCCGAATGGGGAAGTTTATATACACCATATTGAAGTATCCTATACGGCATATAGCCTATGAGCCATGGGGGCGGCCATGACGCCCCCCGAATAGGTGTTCTTCACTAATGGAGGTGAAAATGTAAGTGTTCTTCACTAAAGGAGGTGTGAAAAAAGTGAGTGATAATTGGGAAGTGTCACAACTCTAGCCTTGCTGACAAATGTTTATAAAGTGTTCCATGTGAAAAACATCATGTCCTTGGTTTAATCATTATGTTATCTTGCTCTGGATGGGTGCAGACAGTCAAGGGAACCACGGTAAAATATTGAAAGGCAGTTGAATTTTGTAAGAACAAAGAGCAGAATGCAGCTTCTGTCCCCCCAAGGGGCCCACCATACTGCTTATGCCGTGGTATATCTTGTTATATCTTACAGTGTCGCGATATGTCATACCTCCTATGTCGCGATAAGTAGCACTTGATGTCGTAGAAAACTACAATATTAAACATTGATTTCGGCATGGCTCGAAATGAATCATAAGAGAAGTTTGTCTACAAAAAATAAGAAACAGATTCGAGTTTTTCACTACACGAGAATCTCACTCCCGTGGGTCTTCAATCTCCATCCCTAGATCGGGTCCACTCTGTCCCTATGTACCTTGTGACTGCTTTATGAACTAACAATGGCTCTGTCCCCTATAAAGTGCTGATTCCACCAACACACAAGATATAGCGAGATTAGTCACGATTTGGTTGTCTTGCTAAATCTTGCTAGGTTTTGAATAATCGCGTGCATATTTGCCAAGATGTGTCTTCAGGTGTCGTGGCAGTGGAGCACCAAAATATTCTCACGACATCAGGTGCTACTTATCGCGACATAGGAAGTATGACATATCGCGACACTGTAAGATATATAGACAATAATCGATGGTTTTGTGGATAGGCGGCCGTAAACCACGAGAGATTGACGCGTAGTAATACACAAGCGCTAGCGAGTGTATTACGACGTCAACCTCGAGTGGTTTACAGAGCCGCCTATCCACATAATCATCGTTTGTTGTATTTATTATCCATCTTTTCGAATAATTGAAACCCAGTAATTGCCATATTAAAGGGTATAACAATAGGGACTATTTCTTTGCTCTATAGCAAAGATGGACTATTTTCCCCGTATACCATGGTTTTGAGGCCGTATACCACAGGTGTGAATCCGTATACCACAGTTGTGGTATCTGACAGGTTTTATACACTGGGTTGTGGTTTACTGAGTCCCCATACATTTTCAGTGGGGGCTTTGTATACGATGGATAATAAAACAGTATACACCATGGCAAATCCATCGTGTTGATGGAACCAGCCCTTAATTTGGTCTGTTTACAGGATCCGATGTTAGCTGGTTCCCATCGTTGTACAGTCATTCACTTGGGCCATATCCCACAATTATTGCAATTAAACAGTTTTTCGTGTATCTTCAAATCGGAAATCCTATGCCAGAAATGGAAATTCCAGATATTTTTTACATTTACATGCCAAGTTATATTCAGTATTTCCAGTTAGAAATCGGCGGTTCAGCGGGGGACTGGCGGCCCTGGTGTGGCCAGCCAGTAGAGAGCGGATCTTTTACTTACCTTAGGATATATTGAGTCAACTCAGAGAATAATACTATCGTAAAACTGGATGAGGTTTAATCTTGGCCACCATATTCCACGACTGGAGTTTGGCAAAGTGACTTCATCACAAGTATTAAAACCTGTTGACAGCTTGTATTTATTGTTCAGCATTGCAAATATGAATTATCAAGAAATAGACAAAATGGCCGCCGATTGTCTCACGCACTACTCTGCCTTCAAGGGACTTTCTTTCTGTAATCCCCCTGTGTAGGCTGGATATTATGACTATCCGTAATCTTCAGTTGGTGAATTACACACTCCATGTAGGTTTAGTATGGAGACTCCATATTGGAAGGGATGGGAAGTTATGATTTTGTGGGTTCGAGTCCCACTGCAGCCACACTTCTCCTCCAGTCCCAGCAGTGGTAGAGTTACTGCTATATCAAAGACCAGTCCTTCTCATACCATGTCTATGTGGTGTGGTGTACAGCCACCTTTCTCCTTCATCCCCAGCAGTGGTAGATTTACTGCTATATCAAAGGCCAGTCCTTTTCATACCATGTCTATGTGGTGTGGTGTACAGCCACCTTTCTCCTTCATCCCCAGCAGTGGTAGATTTACTGCTATATCAAAGGCCAGTCCTTCTCATACCATGTCTATGTGGTGTGGTGTACAGCCACCTTTCTCCTTCATCCCCAGCAGTGGTAGATTTACTGCTATATCAAAGGCCAGTCCTTCTCATACCATGTCTATGTGGTGTGGTGTACAGCCACCTTTCTCCTTCATCCCCAGCAGTGGTAGATTTACTGCTATATCAAAGGCCAGTCCTTCTCATACCATGTCTATGTGGTGTGGTGTACAGCCACACTTCCCCTCCAGTCCCAGCAGTGGTAGATTTACTGCTATATCAAAGGCCAGTCCTTCTCATACCATGTCTATGTGGTGTGGTGTACAGCCACACTTCTCCTCCAGTCCCAGCAGTAGTAGATTTACTGCTATATCAAAGGCCAGTCCTTCTCATACCATGTCTATGTGGTGTGGTGTACAGCCACACTTCTCCTCCAGTCCCAGCAGTGGTAGAGTTACTGCTATATCAAAGGCCAGTCATTCTCATACCATGTCTATGTGGTGTGAGAACTAAAAGCACTCTGGCCTTCTACCTGAATTCATCTCATAGATTAGATCACAACCCTTGTGATATAAAAGAACCTTGAGAAAGTCTAGTAAGGATCTTTGATGGTTGACTGGACGTTGAATTAATGAAACAATTAGATGGAAAACAAATAGATAGGAAAATACAGTGTAGTTTACATGGTAAGGGTATTAATATTTCATAAACCATTCGGGGATTTATCATGTTTCTGGTTGTTCGTTCCTTATATGTGTGTGACATTCAGGATATCCTTATTTGGTTCCAAATCATAACATTTCAATTATCCATATATATGTATAATCTTAATATGTATTATTCTAATTTGTTTATGTAAATATTCATTTATTCGTATGTAAATGTTTACTTATATTCATATAAATACCCATTTAAAAAAAAAGAAAAATACAACTCTTCTTGTATTGAATAAAAATGAATATTCAAATGTCACTTAAAATAGTGTATATGAGTTAGCAGGTGGATTTGAGGCTAAACATCAATTCATATGTATTAAGCAGTAAGATTTACTATATATAGGAGGATTTGAGAAAGAAAGTGCATGACTTAAACCCTTCCTTTGTGGACACAGACAGAGGCCTTCCTCAGTTCCGTCACACTGGCTCCTTTATTATCCTACCCCGCATATAAATCTCCATAGACTTAACATGGTGTGACTGTATGCCACAGTTATGCCATAAAATATTGATATGCCACTGGTAACATATGAAGTCAAAAACATGTAACAGGGTAGGATAAAATCTAAACATCACTCAATTTCATATAATGGTTTACATCCCATTCGTTGTCTTCCGTTTCAGATATCACTCAGCTCCGCTTCGTGATATCATGCCACGAAGACAACTCATGCCATATAAACAATCATATGAAATTTTGTGATGTTTCATGATAGTATCTACATGCCTTTACTAAAGCGCCAGATCCACTAAGGCGACCAAAGGAATGCGTCTGCGATCCATGCGATAATATTCAATATATTAGATATTGTCGCAAGGCATTCGCATGTCCATGCGAACGTCTGCGAACGTCTGCGAACGTCTGCGAACCCAAATTCGCATGTAAAATCGCCTTAGTGGATCTGGCACTTAAGACTGGACGTACCTATGTACCTAGAATCGCACAGTGGAGACAGGGCTTTACGGAATACTAGAACCTTTTTGGGGCAAAGGTGTCCCCTTACTTGGAGTGTCCCCTTAAGTGGGGTGCCCCCTTAAGCTGGATGTCTTTTTAAGAAGGGTATATCCTTAAGCAGGGTGTCTCTCAAGTGGAGTGTCCCCCTAAGTTCCCCTTAAGCGGGGTTTCCCCTTAGGTAAGGTGATGCCTTAAGGAGAGTGTCCCTCAACCAGGTTGTACCTTAAGCAGGGCTTTACTGTGTCTTTAGATCCCTGTTACACTTGGCTTGTCTCTGTATGTTGAAGTTATATTTATTATCCACCTAATGTATAGTAGCCATAGAAGACACATAGGGAGTGTGTATGGACATACCCAGCGCTTGAACAAATTGGAAGTTAAACTACCCAAACAAACAAACATACCCAGCGCATACAGATATGCTGTATGCTCCAGGTGGCGCATACGGAAAAATAGTGCATACTGAACTTATATCGACATGTCACATGTCCAGAAAAGATGGATAAACAATACAATATAAACTGGTTTCAGATACAGGCGGTCGTATGCTCCTCGGAGTTAACTCTACACAATATCCTCACATACGCTCGGATATCACTGCGCTTCAACTCCTCGGAGCATACGGCCGCTTGTATCTGAAACCAGTCAGTATTGTGTATGTATGTCTGTTTGTTGGGTCATCGTGAACGGAGGTGACCTCGCGCTGTATGCATCTAGGTTAGAGTGTGTATGTCACGGAACACTGAGCTCCCTAAAGTAGACCACGTTTGTTTTCGCACCGTCGTCCCACCTTCGCTCTTGTATAATTGTATGTCCTTGAAATTCAGCCAATTCGTAGCATATGGTTCAGCGGTGTCCTGAGAAACAGCTGCATGGGTTTTTACTGACAGTGTACGTTCTACGTTCTGAAAATATGAAAACATAATAATGCTGGATCAAAGATGGCTTAAAAGTGTCATAAATTGGGCTTTAGACATACAGTAAAACCCTGCGTTCCAGGCCAAAGTGCCCACTTATGCAGGGTGTCTGCATACGCGGGGTTTTCAGATTTATACTGCTTATACATTGAAAGCATCCCTGGCATGAGGAGCTTTAATTTGATACCAAATACACATACTTTTCATAATTTCTATCGAGGTTCATCTTATTTATAAAAAATAAAAAAAATCTTCTAAAATCGTTTTTGCAGATGCGCGCGGTGATGAGAAACAAGTTGTTTTTTTTGAGTGGCCTAAGCTTTCATGTAAGTTGATCCTTCAGCATTGGTATTAGCGTCAAACTGGATAAGTTTTAATCTTGGCCACCGTATGCCACGATTGGAGTTGGCATAGTGACTTCATGAGGCGAACCTCCATGAGTGGAATGCGGTGGCCAAGATTACAACGAATCAGGTTTTGATTTTATCCTACCCCATCTCCTCGATTTTGGAATATTACGTGATAGCAATTCTGTTTGCCACTAGTAGCATATAAAACGCTGTATGCCAGTCAGCGTGGCATACGGAAACTCAATGTTAAGCCTCTGGGATTTTATATTAACGGTAGGATAATATGGAGAAACTAAACAAGAGTTAGTCGTGTTGTTGTTCATCGCACGACGGCAAGATCACGTATTACTGCGCGAGGTGAAGCCGAGAGCAGTAACACACGATCTTGCCAGAGTGCGATGAACAATAACACGACTAACTCGAGTTTGGTTTAGAATTTATCCTACCCCGCCCGTCTTAATTACTTCTACATTAACAAATGACGTCATTTGTCAAGTGTATCCCACTAGAGCGATATATTTCATTTTGACTCCAGACTGAATAAAGTGACCCAATGTTAAGCCTATGGAGTTTTTTTATTAGGGGTAAGATAAATAACTATAGCTGACCGATATGAATACTGCATGTATTTTGTTGATTACAACCCATATCGTGCTAGATTTTAATTTATCGATTGATATCGTGGTAATATGATTAAGGAATATATAGACTTTCTAAACTGTTGCTTTTCATACAGTTTGGACACTTTATATCAAGTTGATGATAAATACACAATATAGACTGGTTTCAGAATCAAGCGGTCGTATGCTCCGAGGAGTTGATGCATAATATTGCGCAAGGGCAACTCCGAGGAATATACAACCGCTTTTATCTGAAACCAGTCTGTATTGTATTTATTATCCATCTTTTCCTGACAAGTGGCATACAGATAGCAGTTCACTTAGGTACGCACTATTTCTTCATATGGACTATTTTTGCGTATGCACCGGATTTTGCAGCCCGTGTATGGTTATACACACTCCCTATGTGTTTTCTATGGACACTTTGTATCAGGTGGATAATAAGGATGAAAACATTGCAAACTCGTGCCCAACTTCTCTGTACATATCTGTTGTGTATTCTCTCCAGTTGTCCTGAAAATCTAGATCGGACAGACTATTTGTAATCATATCTGCGTATATACAAAAAGTGAACTTCGCAAACCAATTTAAATGACTGTTTGATATATTAACGGCCAGTAAATAGGCAACAGCTGTTGAGCCTTGTTGAACATACACTTATTCTTATACCTTTCACCATAGCTCACACTTAAGGGGGTGTTCCACTGGCCCGACGGTAGCCGATTCTGTAGCCAGACAATCGCCGATCATTATCGGATGCCCTAGAATTTCCCAAATCTTTGAAAATGGTCATTTATTAAACTATTATTATCAAAATTAAATAAATTACAATACGTGATTTTCCTCTACAGGGCCCAGGAACAATTGATCGGGTGAGAAATCGGCCTGGTGGAGCACACCCTTTATATGTGTTTAAAGTTTTTTTGTGATTTTTGGAGTTTATTTTTATTCAGTTGAAGAAAGTTGGATTTGTACATTCATCCAATAAAGGACGTTCTTCTATGGACTAGTCCAAGAAACAAAAAGTGTAAAGGATATATACATGTGGAGTGAACATAGCAATGGTATTTTCTTTGCAACTTATCTTCTGCAGTAGATAAATAGTACCATATGTTAGATAAATAGTTCCATACATTCATATTTTGATATCAATATAAATGTTCTGCCACACACTTGTTCGCCCACTAACACTGTATCTGAAAAACTCACTTGTGAGAGGTAATAGTTACTAAACTAGGGAAGAAATGAATCCTATAATGATAAAATATTGATTTATTCACCTTGAAAACCTGGGGATAATAGGATTGCAATATTTCATACGTTCATTTTTGGTGACACATAGAATGCTTTGACAACCATATTGGTGGCCAAATTCTGCTCCAATCAGGTACTTTGCCACAGAGATCCATGCTAGCTCCAGGATCTATGCTTGGAGAGTGTTCCCTGAGGTCTCACACCAAAGAGCCCCCAGCAGACTAATGTTATCAGTGAGCCTCACCAGGGAGCGCCACCCGACACCTTCCGCTAGTTCCCGAAAGATAAGTCACGCTCTATACCTCACACGCCGAATACCAGCGCCTTTAACTCTTTCAGTCCGAGCAATGCCTGGAGGCATTCCCACCCAGGGGACGAGCAATGCCTGGAGGCATTCCCACCCAGGGGACGAGCAATGCCTGGAGGCATTCCCACCCAGGGGACGAGCAATGCCTGGAGGCATTCCCACCCAGGGGACGAGCAATGCCTGGAGGCATTCCCACCCAGGGGACGAGCAATGCCTGGAGGCATTCCCACCCAGGGGACGAGCAATGCCTCCAGGCATTGTTTGAAAATATATTTATGTTTATGTGTCACCATCACAAACGTTATGTTTTATGAGAAATAATGAATAGATTTACACCATTTTTTCACAATTAATAAAATATACCATGTTCATTATTATACTCTATGGGTATTCGACAAGTAACTATAGTAACTGGTATCTAAAGGTTGCTAAGTGACGCCCATACAACAAACAGACACCATACGGCGATAGTCTCGTCCCCATGGGGTTTATAGAGGTATTATGCCTCGTCCTATAGTGCCTGTGCTCTCCAATCAGGCTCGGACAGAAAGAGTTAATGTACGACCTGTTCTGTGCTGGGAGATGGAAACGTGACTCTCCTTTGTGTCACTCTCCAAGCAGGATCTGGTGTTTGTGTTCATGCCAGTGTAGAATTTGTATCATGGGAGGGTGGGGGGTGGAGACTATAAAGAGACGTCACGAGTTTGAGTCTGAGTTTATTTATGCCACGCATTTTGTTGGCTCCATAATTTCACGAGTCGAAGACGAGTGACACTACGGAGCCAACAAAATGAGTGCCAACAAAATGAGTGACATAAGTAAACTCAAACTCAAACGAGTGGCGTCTAGATTTTATCCTATCCCGTTTCTACATTTTTTTCAGTATTAGAAAGTAGTGGCATAATGATAAACAACACTTCATGTCACACCTGTGACATAAACAAATCCCATGTTAAGCCTATGGCATTTTTTATTAGGGGTAGGATAAAGATACAGTCCCACTCAGAGACAAAGACTAGTTGTGGTATCTATAGGGTTGATTCCACCAGCACGATGCCTTTTGTCTCGCAAGGTCGGGCTGTGTCTTGTAGCACCTTGCTGCATCTTGATGAATCGGGATACATCTTGTACGATCTGGTTGTGCACTTATCCTTATGTGTGTAGCCTATATTATTATATACCTGTGTCCGAATGTCTATGAAATACTGCCCGCTGCTAGGGGTGCAGTAATAATAATGTTCATGCCCGCTGTGAGAATGACTTAGTAAGTCATTGAAATATCGAGAAACAGATGGAAACATGCTTATAGTGGGTTTTTACACTATAAGCATGTTTCCATCTGTTTCTCGATATTTTGGTTGGAAATGATTCAACTCGTTCTTTGAACTTGGTGAATATTTCTGACCAAAATATCTCTTGAACAGATTCCATTCAGGTACACTGACCATGCCTCCATATATTACTATGTAGAGGATACGCACAGTAGTATCAGGAATAGGATACTATTGTTTATCCTACCCCTCATATAAATCTCCATAGACTTAACATGGTGTTACTGTATGCCACGGTTATGCCATATAAGATTTATATGCCACGGATGACATATGCAATTAAAAACATGTGACAGGGTGACAGGGTAGGATAAAATCTAAACGTCACTCAATTTCATATAATTGTTTACATGATGTTCATTGTCTTCTGCTACAGATATCACTCAGCTTCGCTTCGTGATATCATTCCGCAAAGACAACTCACGCCATATAAACAATCATATGAAATTTCGTGACGTTTCTTGATATTATTATCCACCTAATACAAAGTGTCCATAGAAAACACATAGGGAGTTTGTATGGACATAGCCGGCGCATACGGATATGTTGTATGCTCCGGGTGGCGCATACGGAAAGTAGTACGTACGGGAAAATAGTGCATAACTTAAATGAACTGATATCGACATGCCACTTGCCGAGAAAAGGTGGATAATAAATACAATATATACTGGTTTCAGATAAAAGCGGAGTTGACTCTGCGCAATATCCTCGCATACGCTCGGATATTACCACGCGTCAATTCCTCGGAGCATACGGCCGCTTGTATCTGAAACCAGTCAATATAGTGTATGTATACATTCTGTATGGAAAACATAAAAACATGAAATGTGGAGGATTAGCACACATTGTTTCGTGTACATTCCGCATCTCCGCTGAGTTATGACTCACAGAAGCCCACATATCAGTTTGTTGTCAGGGGAAGAGTTCAGATATGAAGGTTGTAGGTCACTCAGCCCCGATTCACTCACAAATGACGACAGTGACGTATTGGTGTCGGCCTGTGACGTCACACTGTATGACATGTAAGATGATAGAGTACGAGTTATGTGGGAAACGTATCGGGTGTGACTATATCAAAGGCCAGTCCTTCTCATACCGTTCATATGTGTTGTGGTATGCAGCCACCTTTCTCCTTCATCCCCAGCAGTGATAGATTTACTGCTATATCAAAGGCCAGTCCTTCTCATACCATGTCTATGTGTTGTGGTATGCAGCCACCTTTCTCCTTCATCCCCAGCAGTGATAGACTTACTGCTATATCAAAGGCCAGTCCTTCTCATACCATGTCTATGTGGTGTGGTGTGCAGCCACCTTTCTTCTTAATCCCAGCAGTGGTAGACTTACTGCTATATCAAAGGCCAATCCTTCTCATACCATGTCTATGTGGTGTGGTGGGTAGCCACTTTTCTCCTTCACCCCCAGCAGTGGTAGACTTACTGCTATATCAAAGGCTAGTCCTTCTCATACCATGTCTAAATGGTGTGGTGTACAGTCACCTTTCTCCTTCATCCCCAGTATTTGTACACTTACAGCTATATCAAAGGCCATTCCTTCTCATATCATGCCCATTTTCCCTATTTGTACGCTATAACCATTTATTATCCACCTAATACAAAGTGTCCATAGAAAACACATATGGAGTTTGTATGGACATACCCGGCGCATACGGATATGTTGTATGCTCCGGGTGGCGCATACGGAAAAATAGTGCATATAAAAAAATAGTGCATAACTGAAATGAACTGATATCGACATGTCACTTGTGCAGAAAAGGTAGATAATAAATACAATATAGACTGGTTTCAGATAAAAGCGTTTGTATGCTCCTCGGAGTTGACTCTACGCAATATCCTCGCATACGCTCGGATATTACTACGCGTCAACTCCTCGGAGCATACGGCCGCTTGTATCTGAAACCAGTCAATATTGTGTATGTATAGCACCCCCCTCCCCCTCCCCCGACTACGTTAAATTTTCGTTGGGTCAATGGAACACTCCCTTCAATAAAACAAATAGAGAAACAGGGACCTGTTTCACTAGTTTCGGGACATGTCTAGATGCATCTAGATGGTGTGCCCAGTTTCATAAGAACTAGTCATTAGACTTCGTTTTGTTCGTTCTTGCTTGCACTGTTGGTGCCGCTTTTCATGTCTGTCTAACACTTTTGTCACGAAACTAGTGAAACAGGTCCATGATGTGTAGATTTATCTAATTCTTAAATGTTTGGGGTCTGTCTTTACCTAGGGCAGCTACTTGTGTTGTCACGAGACTAGAAAACCCCAATGTCTGTATGGTGTCACAGACATGTCACGAAACTAGTGAAACAGGTCCATGAAGTGTAGATTTGTCTAATTCTTATGTTTGGGGTCTGTCTTTACCTAAGGGCAGTTACTTGTGTTGTCACGAAACTAGACAACCCCAATGTCTGTATGGTGTCAAAGACATGTCACAAAACTAGTAAAACAGGTGCATGACGTGTAGATTTGTCTAATTCTTATGTTTGGGGTCTGTCTTTACCTGAGGGCAGCTACTTGTGTCGTCACGAAACTAGACAACCCCAATGTGTGTATGGTGTCACAGACATCTCACGAAACTAGTAAAACAGGTCCATGACGTGTAGATTTGTCTAATTCTTATGTTTGGGGTCTGTCTTTACCTGAGGGCAGCTACTTGTGTCGTCACGAATCTAGACAACCCCAATGTCTGTATGGTGTCACAGACATGTCACCAGACTACTGAAACAGGTCCAAGGTCCCAGGACGTTTTCCAGCAGACGTTGTTCATGTTCTCCTTTCTCTCCTATCATTCAGTAACTTCCACTTTCACCATGACCTAGCCGCCACTCACCCACTTTATCCCCCACATCAGCCTTTCACTCAATCCCTTAGTGAATCCCTAATCCCAGAAGATTAGCGTCAAAATCTGCAGATTAGTCTCTGATAATCCTAATCCAATGTGAATGCTTGATACTCTCCAAAGCGTTTGAGGGCGTCTTAAAGTTCACTGGATCTGGCGTGTCTTTTAAAGGCATATCGGACAATTCACCTTGAGAATTGAGACCAATGTCATATTCCTAAAAATAATGAATATGATTTCATCTATACATATATTGAAATATTATGATTTAGATAGAGAATTTATAAAAAGTTGGCTTTCGTATAGTAAAACCCATTTTCTCCGGACATTCACAGAATAAAGTAAATGTGTAAGGCCACTAAAAAAACAACTTGTTTCTCATCACCAAGCCATGAGAAATATGACGAGGGCGCTTTTTTTTTTTTTTTTTGCTATATCAAAGATGGCAGACATACAGTATAACCCCGCATAAGCGGACACCCTCCGATCCGGGCCAAGGTGGCTGCTTACACAGGGTGTCTGCTTACGCGGGGTTTCCAGATTTTTACTGGCTATACATTTAATGCATCCCTGACATCAGGAGCTTTAATTTGATACTAAATACACATACCTTTCAAAATTTCTATCAAGGTTCATCTATTGAAGAAAAACAAAAAACAAAAATCTTCTAAAATCGTTTTTTCTGATGTGCGCGGTGATGAGAAACAAGTTGTTTTTTTTTGAGTGGCCTAATATTACAATTTTTTCCTTTTTTTTTTTATAAGAACGGTGCTCATTTATCCATTTTATATAATTCACTTTCGTGGCAACTCGTCCGCTGCACGATTTTGGATATATCCTCACATCTCACATCTCATCACTTATTCAATCTGGTCTACCAGATGGCATGATCCTATGATTTCTATTTTTTTTTTTTTTACAAAAGTTACATTTCTAACTAATACCTAACAAACAAGTCAACTCTAACGTGAAGAAGTGGCCACCCTTTTTCAGTATCTGTTCATATGTTGCTCATCAGACTGTAGGTCCTTTTCAGATTGCAGGATAGAATATAGAGGATATAACCTTGTAGTGGACAGTTTTCAGATTGTCTCTAGTCCTGGGTGCTGGATAGAGAGAGGATATATATACACAATATTGACTGGTTTCAGATACAAGCGGCCGTATGCTCCGAGGAGTTGACGTGTAGTAATATCCGAGCGTATGCGAGGAAATTGCGTAGAGTCAACTCCGAGGAGCATACAAACGCTTTTATCTGAAACCAGTCTATATTGTATTTATTATCCACCTTTTCTGCACAAGTGACATGTCGATATCAGTTCATTTTAGTTATGCACTATTTTTTCATATGCACTATTTTTCCGTATGCGCCACCCGGAACATACAACATATCCGTATGCGCCGGGTCCGTCCATACACGCTGCCTATGTGTTTTCTATGGAGACTTTGTATTCGGTGGATAATAAATATCCATATGCGCCGGGTATGCCCATACACACTCCCTATGTGTTTTCTATGGACACTTTGTATTAGGTGGATAATGAAACCTTTTAAGTAGTGGACAGTACAGATTGAAGTACTAAGAACTCTGGGTCATCTTCCTTGTTTTTGAGATAATTGAAGAAAATTTTATTTTTCTATAGATTTACCATATAAATCAAGCGAATACAAATAGATCTAATTTACTTGGTTAAATTGGACGAAGCATGTTTTATTCATTTAGTATTAGAATAGGTCACAAGGAACCAGTTTTGACGGATGATAATCAATATCTGAAAATCACCAGGTGGCGCCACTGTGAGTTGTAGGGTATGCCTTTAAGGTTGGGTTTGCGGGGTGTCCTTTGTTTGATATGAGGTGTCAGGTTGGATCTGTGTCAGGCGAAGTGTCAGCAGCAACACATGAGGTGCTATAGTTCGTCCACGACCCACTCCTGCCTGTGCCCCAGGGATAGGTTTTGAACCCTTAAAGGGGTGAATCCACCAGGCCGATTTCTCACCCGATCAATTGTTCCTGGGCCCTTAAGAGGAAGCTCATATATTGTAATTCATTTAATTCTGATAATAATAGTTTAATAAATGACCATTTTCAAAGATTTGAGAATTTCTAGGGCATCCGATAATAATCGGCGATTTTCTGGCTACGGAATCGGCTACCGTCGGTCCAGTGGAACACCCCCTTTAAGTATTTCAGGAGGTGTGGAATATTTGGCTGAGTGCTGCGTGCAATTCTGTAGAATATCTGAAAGTACAGGTAGTGATTTATGAATTTCGGTTGGTAGTTTTAGATTAGTAAATTTGTTAACAACACAGACCACAGAGGCCTGTCATAAATACTGAAGAAGAGAACAACAGATTTTGGTCAAAGTTGTCATTCTCCACGAGTTTGATGTGGAGTGATATGAACGAGGCGACAGCCGATTGAACATCACGTAGCATTCAAAAGATTTGGAGAACAATGACTTGACCAAGACGAATTGCTTTCTGTATTCATCTCACTCCTGTACACACTAAAAGAATGGATGTTGCACAGGATATAGACCATGGAGAACAGACTGCAATACTCCTAGGGCCTATTGGACTTAAACTACCCAAACAAACAAACTGGTAGGGGCATTTCCCATGTTAAACCTATGGGACAAAATTACTACTACGAAAAAAGTTCCAGTTGTACTCAAAATGCCCATTCAGATGTTGCTAGCATGATACAGAATAATCGAAAAATAGAACTCACACCTGAAGTGTAGAGACGGGGTAGGATAAATACAGAACCGAACTCGAGTTAGCCTGACTATGCCACTCCGGTCAGGTCTGCTACTCACTACACTCGGCTATCGCCTCGTGTAGTAATACACAACCTGTCCGTCGTGGCATAAAAACTAATCTGGCTAACTCTCGTTCAGCTCTATTTAATTCTAGCACGCTGGTCTGCTGAGGTGGACAGCAATTAACAATCTGTTCGCCCTCTTGGTCGCCTCGCCTCCTCGTGGTGCAGACCGAATATGCTTGCACACAAGCATAACAAAAGCGACCAGGGTGGGGAGTTAGCTCAGTGGTAAAGAGCACTGGACTTGTAATATCAAGGTTGTCAGACTCTGTTGATTCGGGTCCCACTGCAGCCACTTTTCTCCTTCACCCCCAGCAGTGGTAGATTTACTGCTATATCAAAGGCCAATCCTTCTCATACCATGTCTATGTGGTGTGGGAAGTAAAAGAACTCTCACCTCGGTAAATGTGTAGTGGTGGGATTTCTTCCTAAATTCATTTCATAGATTCGATCACCACCCTTGTGTTGTAAAAGAACCTTGAGAAAGTCTGGTGAGAACCTGCAATGGATAACTGGACGTTAAATCAAACCAACAAACAACAGCACGCTGTGTTGACAATCACAGCTGGCTTTGTTGAACCTGTCAGCAGGGGATGGACGGACTATACTTAATTCTGTATTGACCTCATCGTCAACCCAAGTACACTTCTAATAGGGATCGCCATAGCTGAGATTGTGATAGGATCTTTTGGGGAATTTTAATCCTATACACCTCATCCATCAGTGTAAATATTTAATACAAGGTCAAATAAGTCATATATGTAAAACAGATCTGTATACGTAAAATAGATGATGTTTTTTTAGTCCCTTGCGCTTGTGTGCGTGTTTGTGTAGAAGCAGCTTTTATTTCTGTTGTGAAAAGTACATGTGATCCTTACAGACTCTTAATTCATTACCAACCCTTAAGCTATCTTAAACTACCCCTCATATTAATCTCCATAAACTCAACATGCTGTGACTGTATGCCACGATTATGCCATAAAATATTTATTTGCCGCGCATGATATATGAAGTAAAATATATGTGACAGGGTAGGATAAAATCCAAACCTCGCTCAATTTTATATGATTGCTTACATGGCATTCATTATCTTCTGCTACAGATATCACTCAGCTCTGCTTCGCGATAACAACTCATGCCATATAAACAATCATATAAAATTTCGTGACGTTTTTTTTGTTTTTTTTTCTTTCATAGGAGATTTTATTTCAATTTTTGAATTGGTACAATGAGTTATCCAGGTTTGACACATTAAGAAATCTAGCCTTGATACATTGAGACATCTATGTTGGTTGAGATTATCCTATCCAGTTGATTGATTATGAAGTAATGTCACGTCGTGAAGACACCAATGAAAATCATCATATAGGGTAATTTCAACGTTTATACAATATTCTCTCCCCCTTCTTTTTTTACTTCAGTAACTAAAACATTTAACAGAGAGGAAATTTCGTGACGTTTCTTGATGCTATTGCATCATTATATGGGTAGTATCAATGGAATGGTTCCCAGTCTCTGAGACTCCTTCCAGACGACCAGGCACCAGTTTGAGCGTCTGACATGACATCTGACGTCACACCGGAAGTTGACCCACATCTGCCCGTGGCGCCGCATAGCGGACACCAGCTGATGCTCTCGTGGTATCGGGTTGCATGGCCACATTTGCACCACTTTCGGGGGTGACGACCTTCCGGATTGAATGTCGAACATGAAGGAAGTGATGCCGGAACTCTCGCCGTGTCTCGTGATTCCTCGCACTTTCACCTCACACTCTCCCAGCAGAGTCATTGCTCTCCCACTCGAGGGCGCAACCAGATATCTGCAGGGAGAGTATTCTCACTAAATACCGCAAATGGCTTGTATTGCCTTTTTCTTCATCCGCTTTCACAATCCGTGATACGAACTCCTGGAAAATGTTTAGAATTTCATACCAGATGACAACTTATGTTCTTCCACTGTTGATTGATATCACTGGATCTATTTTCCACGTTTTTGAAATGGTTTTCCCATCCTTCAAAACTAAGATATGCATTTTCCTTCATAAGGTCTATTCTAAATTCCCAAAATACTAGGGATACACCAATACCACAATGAAACGAATTCTGTACTCGGAAGCCAAAGCTATTTAAGCAAGGAGAGAGACAGATATATATATATATAGACAATAATCGATGTTTTTGTGGACAGGCGGCCGTAAACCACGAGAGGTTGACGTGTAGTAATACACAAGCGCTAGCGAGTGAATTACGACGTCAACCTCGAGTGGTTTACAGAGCCGCCTGTCCACATAACCATCGTTTGTTGTATTTATGATCTATCTTCTCCAATGAATTAAACCCAGTTATTGCCATATTAAAAGGTACAGCAATAGGGACTATTTCTTTGCTCCATAGCACAAAGGGACTTTTTCCCCGTATACCATGGTTTTGAGGCCGTATACCACAGGTTTGAATCCGTATCCCACAGTTATGGTATCTGAAAGGTTTTATATAATGGGTCGTGGTTTACTGAGTCCGCATAGATTTTCAATGGGGGCTTTGAATACGATGGATAATAAAGAGAGAAGGACAGAGACCGAGAGACAAAGGAGATATGCAGATAGAGATACCCTCCCGTCCCTCAAGACTCAAATATAACCTTACACTTTCCTTGCGGGTATATCTCATAACATTGTTGTTCAATTAGAAGAGAAGCCAAAACTTTATTTTGTAAAAGAAATCCCCCAAATACTAGGGACCTATCACCATGCATTGGGCTCTATATCGAAAAAGGGAAAAGAATTCTATGCACAGAAGCCAAGACTATTTTATCAAAGAGAAAGAGACAAACAGGGACAGAAACAGGAGAAAGACATGGAGAGAAAGAGACGGAGACAGAGACAGAGAAGGGAGAGAGGGAGAGAGATAGAATTAGACATGGAGAGAGATCTGGAGACAGAGAGCGGGAGACAAAAGAGATAGAAAGAGACAGAGAGACAAAGAGAAAGAGAATGAGAGAGACAGAGAGATGGAGATAGAGAGAGAAAGAGTGAGAGACAAAGAGAGAGAGAAAGAGACAGACAGAGAGATAGAGAGAGAAAGAGTGAGAGACAAAGAGTGAGAGACAAAGAGAGAGAGAAAGAGACAGACAGAGAGATAGAGAGAGAAAGAGTGAGAGAGAGAAAGAGTGAGAGACAAAGAGAGAGAGAAAGAGACAGAGAGATAGAGAGAGAAAGAGTGAGAGAGAAAGAGTGAGAGAGAAAGAGAGAGACAAAGAGACAGACAGAGAGATAGAGAGAGAAAGAGTGAGAGAGAGAAAGAGTGAGAGACAAAGAGAGAGAGAAAGAGACAGACAGAGAGAAAGAGAGAGAAAGAGTGAGAGAGAGAGAAAGACAGACAGGGGAGACAGGGGAGATAGTCACGCTTGTATCTGAAACCAGTCCATATTGTGTATCTATCTACCTGACGGTGGCTGTGCGGTGCCGTGCATTAGAGAGGTTAGGGTGGTACCCCGCCTAGTTAGATACCACAGCATAGAGAAGTTCGGGTGGTACCCCGCCTAGTTAGATACCACAGCATAGAGAAGTTCGGGTGGTACCCCGCCTAGTTAGATACAGCGTAGAGAAGTTCGGGTGGTACCCCGCCTAGTTAGATACAGCATAGAGAAGTGCGGGTGGTACCCCGCCTAGTTAGATACAGCATAGAGAAGTTCGGGTGGTACCCCGCCTAGTTAGATACAGCATAGAGAAGTTAGGGTGGTACCCCGCCTAGTTAGATACAGCATAGAGAAGTTCTGGTGGTACCCCGCCTAGTTAGATGCAGCATAGAGAAGTTCGGGTGGTACCCCGCCTAGTTAGATACAGCATAGAGAAGTTAGGGTGGTACCCCGCCTAGTTAGAAACAGCATAGAGAAGTTTGGGTGGTACCCCACCTAGTTAGATACAGCATAGAGAAGTTAGGGTGGTACCCCGCCTAGTTAGATACAGCATAGAGAAGTTCGGGTGGTACCCCGCCTAGTTAGAT
This sequence comes from Alentia gelatinosa, assembly GCA_950022655.1. NCBI lineage: Eukaryota > Metazoa > Annelida > Polychaeta > Phyllodocida > Polynoidae > Alentia > Alentia gelatinosa. The sequence goes on along the minus strand of OX465589.1, from coordinate 51,460,395 downwards.
ACCACAGCATAGAGAAGTTCGGGTGGTACCCCGCCTAGTTAGATACCACAGCATAGAGAAGTTCGGGCGGTACCCCGCCTAGTTAGATACAGCATAGAGAAGTTCGGTTGGTACCCCGTCTAGTTAGATACAGCATAGAGAAGTTCGGGTGGTACCCCGCCTAGTTAGATACAGCATAGAGAAGTTCGGGTGGTACCCCGCCTAGTTAGATACAGCATCGAGAAGTTCGGGTGGTACCCTGCCTAGTTAGATACAGCATAGAGAAGTTAGGGTGGTACCCTGCCTAGTTAGATACAGCATAGAGAAGTTCGGGTGGTACCTCGCCTAGTTAGATACAGCATAGAGAACCAGTCCCACGTGGTTCGTGCGCAGTCCGGTGAATGCTTCATTGATTCTGTGGTTTGGCTTACACGACCACGCTTTGGGCGAGGCTCCAAAAGCATTCTGTTAACATCGCTTTGCCCACAGGGAAGCACTGCCCAATGAGGGTCTGTGGTGGATGTGATGTGGTTGTGGTAAGGGATGGGGGGAGAGTGTATGGGGAGGAGTGGGACTTCTTCCTTGTCATACATATACATGGTGTTGTTAATATGTTGGTTTTAACTACATATTACTAATTTCTTTATTTTTGTTTTGACTACATTTGACTCATTTCTTTTTTGTTTGTTTTGACTACATTTTCCTCATTTTTTTTGTAGGAAGCGGCTTACTTTCAGAGATGTTTTATAATGATATTAGTGGTAGAAATCCTCTTACCTTCAACCTACATCTAGATGTAATTCTCTATTCGTGATGTCCTTACAATTTTAGATTGTCTTTCCTTATTTATCATATTTTTTGTTATATGGCATAATTATCATATAATTATTTCCACTAGCTATACCGCCCACAATCATATCCCTTCTCCTGTATATTACATGCAAAGCGGGATCCGACCTGTTAGTAAAATTAATAAGAAACAATGTCTCTCTTAAAGGCATATAAGACAATTTACCTCGAAAATTAAAAATCCATATCATTTTCCTCGAAATTAAATATGATGTTCTACAAGTATCGTAGGATGCATGTCTATCTAGAAAATTTGGGCTCGCTATGCTAGTTTGTGATTTAGATATTGATATTAATAAATAGAATATACAGGAATTATAAAGCGTTGGGTTTCACGTAATAAAACCCATGTCATTTTCATAGAAAACTTTCACAAAATATGATAAATACATTTAAGTTTTAAGTATCATAGGTAACCGTCATTTCTTTTGAGATGAAAATATTAAATATTTTTCAGTACATTTCCTATGAAATCAGCCAAATGTAGATTGGTCTAATTTACCTATTAGACAATGTCAACCTCGATAATATGCTATATTTCACTCATTTGGTATCAGAATAAGTAAAAAGCAAAAAAAAACACACTTAGCGCTCAGCCAATGTGCCATTTCTACAACTTCTTTTGTAGGGTCCAAATTTATCAATCACCAGTGGGTCAATGAAGTATTTCGGTCTGTGGTGACCAATCATGATCATGATCAGTAAGGCACGCCTTAAAGACTAATACACTGGCCCCCTGCACCCTACCAGTGTCACAGAGCTGGCACGCAGATAATGAAGTGTTTTTGCAGTAAGCTCAGAGTCCATGTAATAAGATAAAATGTATATACCTTACTGATACATACTCACATACCGCGTTTCTTTCGATAAAAAATATTCCACGAGCTCACAGAGCGAGTGGAATATCTTTATCAAAAGAAACAAGGTATGTGAGTATATACCAGTAAGGTAATACATTTGTATCTTATTATATACCTTCAAATATAAGTATTTGATGAATTACATAAGGAAATATGACAACGTCCGAGCTGGATTCGATCAAAGTGTGCTGGTATATCTCTTGACATCTTGGTGAAAGTCAAGCACAGAATATATGCTCCAAGCACAATTTTTACTCTTTTTTTCCCTTCAACTCCTGTGATCCTTGTGCAAGTCACTGCCAGCACTTCCTAAGTAGGTCAGTGCAATTTTTTTTCAGCCAATCAGAATTTATATTCAAAGTAGGGTGGTACATCATTTTATACCACCGGTATATATTTAATACCAATACCATAGCAGAGGTTGGTATTTGTGTAACACTGGCACAGGTATATAATAACCTCTCCAACCACTCTAAACCTTTAGGCAACGTATCTGAGCCTATCCCACGCTCAACAAGGTGTAACAACGTCCCTATGGCTTATCCACAGTAGTCGGCACCACATGAATCTAAAATCCAGCTGAGACCTAGAGCACTATGAGATTAAGATTAGCGATTTAAAGAGTCACGGATCCTGCGATTATCCCGCAATAATCCTACAATCCCAGCAGGAGATCTCGTAACTTGAACAAGGAACCAACAAGATCCTGCAAGCCCCAGCCACGAACCTCCGAGAAATACTAATGTGACACAGTGCCTCTTTGGCAGCTGTGTTGGATGCAGCATTTGGAGGAAATTCCTCATTGCAGGATCCCATATCGTATGGACATACATTGTATACATTTTGTATACGTATATATTGTATTGAAGGATTATTTTCTCTACATTATCAGTTCATTTTCAATTGTGACAAAGGAATACGTAACAATGAACTCGTAACAAATTTGTCTCAGTTGTTCATTGGCAGCTGTTTTGGGAGCTCTTCATAGCTACTTATGTGGTATAGATACCCATTGTGATTTTATGCGAAGCAGCATAGTTTTTGAATCTACAATATCATTTACTTCAGGAATAGAAAAATAGAAGGACATCGAAGGAGCAACTGGGACAGCAGGTTTTGATCTTCACTATCTGCTTATACTAGGACACCAAGGGAACTCATCAAAGGCAAGAACCTGGAGTGAAGAAGCAACGTTTGTGATCCACATTAGTAGATGGTTTTGGAATATGACAAAGGAGCAAGTTGAAAACAGAAAATCTGAATGAAAACTACATACAAAGGGAATTCTTTATCATAGGTTCTCATTTCTTCTAACATGGCTTGCTTAAGTGAAAACTTGGCCATTCTGGAACGTGTCAAGGAGGAACTAAGTGTGGAGACTACGTATAGGGCACAGAGCGATTGCTAGTTTCACCATCATCTACTAGAAAACTGTAAGATAGCGCCATTGTAATCGGACGACTGCTGTTATCAGATGTTATATATTCCATTGATAATCGTGAAATGAGGCTAAAAACCTACTATGGGAAACTCAGAAAAATCCATTGATAACTGAGCCGCCAACTGGTGTATTTTCTTTTGGTCGGGGGCAAGATTTAAAAAAAAAAAAATTATAATTTTTTTTTTATAAAAAGTTATTTATTGACGTGAAAAGGGTTCATGTACAAGGTACAGGATTTTCAACCAAAGACGTCATGGATACATGGGTATTACACAATCCAAACAATTTGGGTTTAACCTTCGGCATATGGCTTCATACTACGTTTGTCCCATCCCGGCACATATACCTATAGATAACCATATTTCAAATACAAATTACATTAAGGACGAGAATACACTTAACGTTGTAGATATAAGACAAAGGGCAGGACCAATTGGCCAACAATCTGTTACCAGATAAACATAGGAGGATATAGTACAACATTTAACAGTATAATCTGAGTTCGAACGTGGTATCAGGGTACACAGCATTTCTCATCACCGACCAAGCAGTAACTATCACAACCGACAAAACAACTTCATTCAATCAATATCTTCGCTATAGATGGCCACCTCCATGACATAATAGCTAGCTGCTGTACAGAGGAAACTCCTGACATCTCGGAGATACACGTAGGAGACAGAGCAGACGACATTTGGATTGACATTGTCAGTCAGTACCCGGATGTGAAGATAACACACAGAGATGTTTATGCTCCACCAGAATCTGTTCCTGGTTTCACATTTCCTGGTCATAGAGGTTAGTATTTTATTATCCATCGTATACAAAGCCCCCATTGAAAATGTATGGGTACTCAGTAAACCACCACCCATTGTATACAACCTGCCAGATACCATAACTGTGGTATACGGATTCAAACCTGTGGTATACGGCCTCAAAACCATGGTATACGGGAAAAATAGTCCCTTTTGCTATAGAGCAAAGAAATAGTCCCTATTGCTATACCCTTTAATGTGGCAATTACTGGGTTTAATTCATTCGGAATAATGGATAATAAATACAACAAACGATGATTATGTGGATAGGCGGCTCTGTAAACCACGAGAGGTTGACGTCGTAATACACTCGCTAGCGCTCGTGTATTACTACGCGTCAACCTCTCGTGGTTTACGGCCGCCTGTCCACAAAACCTTCGATTATTGTCTATAGCGTGGTGCTTCTCAATGTTTTCTGCCCGATCGGTCAAGGTGAGTAAAGAGGAAACCTATGAAGGTTTAGGGTCAGAGCTCGATCCCATCACGTTTGAATCGCATAGCAATCCACACGGTTTCGCGTACTTCCCCCCTCACCTTGACTAATGGGCTAACCTTTATCCTACCCCTAATAAAAAACGCCATAGGCTTAACATGGGATTTGTTTATGTCATGGGTAATGACATAAAGTGTTGTTTATGCCACTTCTTTCTGATACTGAAAAAATATGGAAACGGGGTAGGATAAAATCTAGACACCACTCGTTTGAGTTTGAGCTTATTTATGCCACTCATAATGTCACTCGTCTTCGACTCGTGAAATTATGGAGCCTACAAAATGCGTGGAATAAATAAACTCAGACTGAAACTCATGACGTCTCTTGATATTATGACATAATACTCCATTAAGTATTTTTTTCTGAATATTCCATGGGCATTGGATACGAGTTCCCAATGTTAGGTCTATGGGGAAAAATGAGTTGTCAGAATCCCTTACCATAACCAACCAACACGGCCTCAAAGCCATTGTATACAAAGACAATAAACGATGGTTTTGTAGACATTCGGTCAAAAACCACAAGAGGTTTGTGGTTTACAGAGCCGCCTGTTCAGATAACCATTGTTTGTTTCATTTATTTTCCATCTTTTTGAATGAATTAAACCTAGTTATTGCAATTTTTTAATTTTTTTTAGGTTTTTTATTTAGACTGGCTTCACTCCAGTCTAAATAAAAAACCTAAAAAAAAAAAAAAAGGTTTAACAATAGAGAGTCACTGAGTTCGAACTCACTGACTTCTTGCCTACCGACTGACTTTTGAGACATGAAACCCATTCTTCAGATCGACTTTATCTGCAGCGTATTTTATCGGTCGATACTGCCAAATTTTGCATCTATCAGTACTGAAGCCATTCTGCACATCTAAGTTTCCAATGGCTGACATTTCTTCGAAAGTACCAAAAAATCCATTTGTTTTTACCAACGAAGGTATCGGTAGCAAACGTTTGCAAAAGATCAAACAAAGGAAGCCCAGCTTAAAAAGATAAATCTTTGGCAATCCGTCGTGAACCACACATGTGCTTGGAGAGTGTTTGTTTACATGTAACAGATACACTCTCCACACTTAGTAGAAACATCTGGGGACTGGAAACTAGTGGTGTAAACTTAATGGGGGCGAACATTGGGCGTTGGACACTCGCCATGTAAACTTAATGGGGACGAACATGCGCGGGGACACCGCCAAGCGCCAACACGCCATCTGGTGGTAGCGGGGGCGGTACCAGTCTGGTGGGAACAGGTTGTCGCACCATATGGCCACCAGGGGCAGAGATGAGTTTCATTCTACAACGTACATTATTATAATATTTACTATATACCCATGCCGTATATACTGTAAATACGCACAGTTTCGCCATATAACGTAAAAATACTGGTCCGTACACTAAACAACGGACCACCTTGCCATACACGTTTATTACGATATTGGTTGTAAAGCTAAATGAAATTAATGATATTTTTAAAAATCTTGGGTATATAGTAAATATATAACGTCCGACCATGCTGTAAAAATTACAGAACTCGATGGTAATTTACAGTTTGTACGGAACTCAGCATAAACGCCTCGGTCCGTACAAACTGTAAATTACCATCTCGTTCTGTGAATTGTACAGCATGGTCAGGACGTTCCATATAATTGCGGATATGTGCGTCGATACTTCATCAATTGATAGGGAAACATACACATTTTAGCATTCTGTGCTTGCTAAATGCTTTTCAAGGATGTTTATTACCTACTATATATATAAAAAGGCACAATTTCGACAGGAACTGCTTAGAGTTGCTGCCCCACATAGAGACAAACAGAACGTGGGACCGGTTTTTTAAGAGACGATAGTCGTTAATAGCAATTATTAAAGATATCAAGATAAATACAACGACCATTGATTACATATTAATCAATTTAACAAGGTTTGATTTTTTTGGGAATTGTGAGTTCATCGAGAGTTATCAAAAGTCAGTCGCCAAGTGGAAGCGGACCATCGGTAAAAAAATCACCAATCTTTGGCTGGGATCTTTAGAGCAACATTATCCTCAAATTTGCATGTTAGAATAAGTGCGTTCTATCTTTTTTTAGTTCTTTATTGCAACCTCTAGCAAAGCGAGTTTTCCAGATACCATATTGGTAATAGCACAAAAGGTATTACAGTATTTCGCACAAACACACCCACAGACGCATTCTCTAGGCATAGATCCTAAAGATATGGGGGGAGAGTGGGGGAGACGCTGTCAATGTTGTGTTTGGAGTGCGCATGCCAGACCGGATGTAGACGCTGGTGCCTGGCACCAAACACAATATGTTAATATTTGTCTTAGATTACGCTGGATACAAGCTATATCACTTTCTGCCAAATAGGAAGGCCTAGATATTATTTCCTTCAAAAGATGGGATTATTTCATCAACTCACTTATATCTTTGTAAAATATGTAAAACCCTTCCCGTTGAAGGTGCCTCAAGACAGCTGGAAGGTATGAGATGATGGATATATTCATTACGAAATAAAACTACTTCTAAATATTAAAGCAAAACTGGCACACTGATAGGCATAGCCAAGAGGAGTGGAGTAGGCGGAGGGGTAGGCATGGGACGTATCGACCCAAGCCTCTCTAGGCGTAGAGGCCTTAGGGGCGCAGCGGACAATTTGCCTTGAAAATTAAAACCCATGTCACTTCCCTGAAAGTTTAATACAGAGATGTCAGTTTTCCATTTCTACATGGAAATCCACTTTTCTTTTAGAGTATTCATTATTCTTTTTCTTTGTGTAAAAGAAAGATTATATTAACTGAGCCTTATTCACAGCAATAAAGCTCAGCCCCATGCCATGGCCGACACAAAAATGATTTCCATATTTCATATGTCTCTCTGAGGCAGCAACTTTCACAAAACAGATTTCCCACTTTTCTTTCTTTTTTTTTTAATATTTTTTTTTTAGACCATTTATGTGCTTCAATGTTGTATACATCGGTCTTCCAACAAATAGTGGATCGGATGGGTAGCGTAACGTACAAACAGTATATGAGAATAGCAATACAAGGTATAATATATTGCAATAATATAAATGATAATAGATAAATAGCAGTTCAGTTGTGTTGGTATGCAAACCTTCCATGTCGGACCATTAGCGTTTTCAGTATCACTCAAGTTCTGATAGTTTTAATCTAACACTTTGCTTGAAAGCAGTTTTTGAGTCTGTTGTCTGTGCGTTGGTATCTAGTAAGTTCCATACACCGGAACTAACATATATGTCAAAATGGTGATCCTAAGGAGTTGTAGAACACATATTTGACTTAAAAATTGGACGTCACAGTGCTAGTTTTTATTATTCAGAGATTGGTTTTATGATTATCATAAAGATTATGATAGAATTATAAAGAAATTCCTAAAAGTTAATTTTCACATAGTAAAACCCAAATGCCCAAATCAGGTAAATGTAAATAGTCCATTTTGACTGATTGGGGTGGGTTAAACTAAACACAATTAAGATGTTACCTATTTAGTGTTAGAATATGTCATAAAGGGAGCAAATTGGATAGATAAATATCAATGTTTAAAATTAACCGGGAAGCACCACTGTGATGTTTAGGAATTGCTATTATTACCTACTATATCTAAAAAATTATGATTCTGGTAGTATCCGCTTGGAGTGTCTCCTGGACATAGAGACAGAGTGAACCAGACCTAGGCATGGAGAGTGAAGAGACACGAGAGTGAGATTCTCGTACAGTACCTAACTGAATCCTGCTATCTCTTTTTGTTTTTCTCTACACAGATGTACTTCTATTCTTATGATTTGTTTTTAGCTGTACTGAAAGCATAATTTTGAACTGTAGTCTTCCAATCTCCTTTCCTTGAGAGAATGCAATGAGATCTCACCCTTTCGCTGGTGTCAATCCATAGAGTTCTGATCGCAGATGATCAGCTCAAGCACCTGTGTCATACGAAATGATAACCACGAATTTACGATGGTTTCCCGTTCACCGCTAGAGGGCCCAACGTAGGGGGAAGTGGGGAGGGGGTAGGTGGTAGCTAAATACGAATAGACGAAGTCGCTAGTTGGATACTAAATCAACCAAACCAAACTAAGCAATCCATGTCCTTGTCTGTCTCTATTCATCTCCTGATTAACCCTAATTAAGGGACACCCTATGTAAGGGGACACCCCACGTAAGGGCACACTTGTGCTTGGAATAGAGGGTGCCCCCTTACCTGGGGCCCTATTTGGTTATAATACACCTAACAACTTTTTTTTGTTTTTTTCAAATCAATTTCTTTATTGGAACCGTTTGTAAAATATAAATTCACTCACATCTTAAACCATCATTTAGATCAGGAAGTCCAATAAAGGGGCAGAGCCTCAATTGTCATAGCAATTGTTTTTCATGGCTGAGCCATTAATGTCCATACAATATCCGCATAGTATGTAACTATTAAGTGTTCAGCCATAGGTATACAATAATGAAATATTCAAAACTCTGATGATGGCAAACAGTGCCCAAACTTTGATGGGAATATACTAAAATTTCAATAAAGCCTCAACAAATATAATTCGGTTGTTTTGTGTTAAATCGTGAAACGCAATATATTATTCCGTGTGAGAACACGCCACGGTATCTTCCCACGAGAGGCTTACCAGGCTTTGTTTGCCGCCAGATTCGGTTTTACTACATAACAGAGGTGTGCGTGTGCAAACACAGCGATATGTAAGTCGCAAACAGTGAAGTGTGTAAGTCTGTTTGAGTTCAAACTGAAAGCAGAGAATTCAGCATGAAATTCTGTCATCAGAGTTTCAGTCGAGCAATCCCCACAAGAGCAGCCTTCAGGGATGACTTAAAGCCCGTTTCCATTGGCCCGTTTCCAGCACCGATTTTCCCAGTTACCATTAATCGGGGATTGGATCAGTGAGAATCGGTGATATATGTCAATGTCATATAGGCTTTATTCGGTGATTTATGGTGATGTCTTTTTGGATTTAAGCCAATGATATATAATTCTCACCGATCTGGTCTCTGATTATAATCAGGAATAGTCACGAACAATGATGTTGCTGTACTTAGGTACCCAATTTTTATCGATTATAATCGGGCATTACCCCCATGTTAGTAATGCCCGATTCCCATGGTGAAGAGGTGTTACGGGGTTGGTGATGTGTATACATCAACAAATATATCACAGATACTGGCCAACAGGAGAAATTGGTCGGGCAAAGGTGTGGTTGGGCAGAGAGTGTGTCGGTGTGGCCGCTGACTGCATGTCGGAATCAATCTGTGAGGGTCCATTGGATGCCTTAATTTCACATGTCCAGACCATGCAAATTTCAGGCTAAAACATTGAGCTTCACCAAAGTGTTTTGATTCTGTCAGTCATTAACTAAAGCGTAAAGACATCGACATGCGTCAGGTCCGTGACAATTGCTGATGTATACTGATTCAATCACACCTCTTCCCAATGGGAATCAGCCATGGGGGCAATGCTGACGAAAGCTGTATATGTACTGCTGACGAAAGCTGTATATGTACTTCCATATGTAAAATGTCTTTAGAAGACACACAATACCTGCTTTTCGCAGAATGTCTTTATGTATTTATTGCGCAAATAAAATTTAAAAAAAAAAATGCCCGATTATAATCGGTGAGAGTCAGGTATCCTCCTACATCAACTTCATTGCTCGCGACCGTTCCCAATCATAATTGCTGCCATTTCAAATGCTGGGTCGTTTCCATTCACCGATCTTTTGTCGGTGGTTCGCGACCATAGATCGGTGCGGAGAAATCGGCCAATGGAAACAGGCCTTTCTGCTTAGTTGGCGGACATGTTGCTGGTGTGGGGATTGTGTGGTGAAGGGTTTAATGCGTTTGTCTTACGTGCCATAGACTTAACGGATTCCTGCCTTTAAACAACCCTCAAACACTTGAGCTCCGTCGTCATGACTGACTCATGACAACTGAGATGGTTCGGAATGTAGGTCGTAATCGTGTAGGAAAAAGCTATATTTTTATATCAGAGATGGCAAATCTCGCATTTTCCAGTTTATAAGATATTTTTTTCTGAAATAAAACAAAAAAGACCCCACATGAATTAAGCCATGTTGCAGAGTAATCTCACCAGACAAAGGCAAGTTAAGGTGTGTACTTATTTCTCGACTATTACTATTACAATGAAATGACTGAGTAATAATGATATCTAGCTAAATTGCATAAAAAAGTTGAGACTATGTACTAGTAATTTTTGATTGTTTATGTCATTTTAAAAAAATTGTTTTTCTTTTGTATCCCATATAATGTATTAGATCTTTTCTATTAGTTACTGTTGCCTACCTTGATAGTTAGGGAATCGCAGATACTACCAAACAAAATGACTTACAAACGCTGGTTATTGATTGTAAACAGGCAGTTACTGCCTTATCGTACCCAGGGTAAATAAAGCGACTTTGAAAAAAAAAAGTGGCATGGCGTAGCAAACCAAAAATGAATAGTGTATTTTTCAGCCGCTATGGCTCAAGTGCAGTTCAGATTTTACCACACCGCTATCACTGATTGATTGTCTAATGTGTGTGACGTCATCGGGCATTGAGGTTTTTTTTCCGAATACTCCATGGGCATTGAGAATGAGCTTCCTATGTTAAGTCTATGGGGAAAAGTTTGGATTTTTTTTCCAAACCTGGAAGGGTGAATTATATAAATTATTCTCACAGCAGATCTTTCACCGTGCTTGGAGAGTGGCTAGGCCCCTTTTCATGTCCTTTTCCCTTTTGTGTATAAGAGTATTTTGATCAAGAGACCAGGGGGCAGTTTCATAATCTAGGATCGTACATGAAGAACGTTTTCTGTACCTTGTACAAGGGTTGTCTAATAATATTTAAGTCTGTTGGCTAAGACAATATTGGCGTCCATAAGGTCGTCCACAAGTGTTTAATAAAATTGACCCTCATCGTCCCTGGGTCTCTATGGCGTACAGAAAAGGGTCTACATGTTCGATCCTGGGTTATGAAACGGGCCCCAGGAAGATAAACTTTGTCATCAATTAGCTAGGCCAGTAAGTCGGAGCCAGTGGAACAGTGGTGGTGGCCAATTTAAATTCCCATGCTCCTAATAACCCTGTGAAATATACTGCCTGACTCTAGATCCAACCAGCTGGTGCTGAGACATATGGTTAGTGAGATTACTAAATTAGTTAGGTGCCATATGTCTATCACTGTGTGGTGCCTAGTGTGCTATAAGATGTCGAAGGACAATGGATGCTTCCTCACATATAAATGCCTCCTGACATGCAAACCTGGTAGCACTTGCCTCGTGACAGATGTAACCTAACCATTGCCTCGTAACAGATGCAAATAGCAATTGCCTCGTAACAGATGCAAATATCAACTGCCTCGTAACAGATGCAAATATCAATTGCCTCGTAACAGATGCAAATATCAATTGCCTCGTAACAGATGCAATTCAACAATTGCTTCGTAACAGATCAGACTGGAAACCAGTCCAAATAGATATTAGGACTGGCAACGGGTAGCCTCAACGACCTTGAACTTTGCACATCAGACCTCTGTCTCTCACCAGGAACCCAAAATGACTGATTAAATCAGTTCAAAATGAATGGGAATACTTCTTTATTGCACACTAGGGGGCACAGCAGTTTGATCTTATCATGAATATGCATAAGCAGAGGGGCGGTGACCCAAACTACCATAGATTTCGCAATGTATGATTTCAGCGTGATATGGGTGCCATATAGGCCAGGGCCCTGTTTTTTAGTCACGATATCGTAGATCCACGATGGCCTGAGATCGTCCCTTGAGGACAAGACACTTATTAGTGATACAAAATGGTCACCATCCTATAGACAGTGTCGTAGCCTGTGGTCTACGATCGGAGCTCAAAGTGTCAGTGCCAACGACAAGTATAGAAATGTCTTAGGTTCTATCAAACTTTAACAGTACTACAAGTCTAACTCACTGTGCGTTTGAAGAAGATCGGCGTTTCCAATCTTCTTATATCAGCTTTTGACTTTGAAACATCGGGCTATCGATCGGAGTGGTGACATTTTGGCGACGCCCCTGCTAATTTATGCAGCGACCTTGACATTGGCTTGACAATCCACTGCGGTTCACACTGCCCTGCTCGATCTACCTACGGGAAACTTTTGCCAAGCGGCGCAGTGTATCGCCGCTGAGCAGACATTTGCTATGACGAAATTCAAACACCAATAACAACAGAACATAGAGCCCAATCTTCTTCATATTTGGAACGATTATAGGTTATATGTTTCCCTAACTGGTGCTAAAGTTTCATGACTTAATTCCTAAGGAAAGTGAATTTCCACGTTCGCTACGAGATGTCCAAAGTTGTCTTAGACCTACGACACATGTGGCGACATTTTCCGCTTGGGTGACCACCGATTATCGTGACTATAGCACACATTTGAGCTCTCTACGTGTTGTAGCCCCACGCCATTTGTCGTTGGTTCTACGATCGTAGCTCTCTAGCACACTGCTGCCTGAAAGATGTCGCCAATAACGATTGTTGTGACTAAAAAAGAAGGCCCAGGCTTCCAGGCTAGACAGTATCCCGCCTTGTATGTGTTCAGGCTCCGTAATTAGGACTGTGGTCTCTCACATATGGGTTTGACAGATTCAACTTTTTCTGTACAGACTTAAGCCAAGCGGGTCAGTTTACAATCCCAGACCCGGATTTAAGAATAGGGATAGGGAAATAGTCATATCCTAATTGTAATCGGATCGTATATTGTGATATGTTCAGGTGGCATCGTACCGGTATCAACAAGAGGCATTCTCTTCTCTCTAGATACCCACCCTCTACAAATCTAATGTTATCAATATTAGTATCAGGGGCGGGGAATATCGGGCTAATTTTAATAACGTGATCACATGATATAACATGTCGTCTTTTATATCGTTATTCATTTCACCAGGAAATCCAAAATATGAACTTATACCTATATTCTCACCCGATTTTCTTAAATCCTGGAAAATGATGCCTTAGCAGGTTATTGCCTTAAAGCATCATTTAAGGGCCATTTTCTTCACTACGTACATTTAGCTTCTCCATTTCTTATAAATGAAAAATCTCCTTTGGCATCAAAAGCATCACCGGCAGGGAATGGATTAAAGGCATATCCTACAATACACAGTGGCGCCACCTGGTGATTTTGAAATGCTGGCAATTATCAATGAAAACCAGTTTCTTTGACTTAGATAAAAAAAACTAGCACGGTTATTCCATATTCTTAATTCAGATATGTGTTCTACAACTTTACAAGGAGTTGGTCATATTCAATTGTTTTTATATAAGCAGCGTTTATTCCAATAAACATTATTAGTACAATATGTCAGAGGCGTACATCTAAATGGACCTCAGAGGCATACATCAAAATAAAACTCAGAATATACTTATATTTGTATTCCGTTCCAGGAAAGTCTGTGAAAACCCTTTTGTGGTTCTGTCGTTCCGTGATATGTTGCTAGATTCAGTCTTTTAAAAGATTGCTGCTTGTATTTTTGGTGGGATTTATGTGTCCCTTCTTGATTAGACAGAAAAAAAAGTCGTAGGGTTTTCCTCCTCCTTGATAACATATTATGTCATAGTCAATTTTCAGGATATTGACATGAGTTTTAATGTTCAAGGCAAATTGTCCGATCTGCTTTTAAAAACGAGAGTAGAAACCCTTGCCAACAAGTGTAGGGCATTTGGGGGGCGTATTTGTAACTTATGTGTGGGCGTCAATAAATATTATCTGAGCTAACTCGGGTCATTTTAAGGAGCTCCTCGAACATGCCGCGTCAAATTTGTTTAGCCGAGAGAAGTTTGTTGTGTCCGCCCCCGGCATGCCTGGTGCTCAGGTAAACACTCTCACCCAACTGGTTTATTATGAAACATATTGTGTTTCTGAGGGCAATATTAAGAGAAAACGTGGTTACTGAGCCCGAAGGGATGGCCGTTCGAGGTCTTTTTATGCCATAAATACGTCCCGACGCCGCAGGCGGAGGGACACATTTATGGCATAAAAAGGCCGAAAATGGCATCCCTACAGGCTCAGTTACTACGTTTTCTTATTATTACATATCTAAATAAAAAAAAACGCCATTTTAAATACTTATGATATCTACCAATTGACCCGATGGTCACAGTCTGCCCGGACATTCACTACGGGCGCAGTGCGCCCGAAACATTATCTATACTACACCCAAAGCAGCGGGTAGTATTTCATAGACGTTCGGCCATAGGTATGTAATAATACACGTATAAAATATCACATCACAGTGTTATATCTCGGGAAAATAATACACATTTTTTTCTGGTAATTTCGGGCGCTAATACGATTTATCGTGCGAGAAAATTCACCATATGAGATATTCTTTGATACATTCCAAGGACTTCAGAAACTTTCCGATAAAGCCTCTAGTGCTCAGGTAAACACTCTCATCCAACTGGTTTATTATGAAACATATCGTCTTTCTGAGGGCAATATTACACGTATTATAATAGGAAAAGGTTGCAAACTTTAGTGAATAAAACATTGAGAATTGCTATAGGATATCACAGAACAAAAGAAATGAGTACAAATGATATTAGAGAGAGGTGTAAAATGAGGACAATTGAGAGCAGGGCACCTCCTATCTATGATTAAGTGGTGGACGAAAGAAGAACATAATATTTTTTAACAAGATTTGCGTAGAACTAGGGGTAATCAATAGATTAGATTAAAGATCAGTAGGTCTAAATTAGAAAAATATAGACATTCACCATTATATATAGGGTCACTATTATTGGACAAATTGAATACGGAGACGCAATTATTGGAAGGAGATAATTTTAAAATGAGAGTGAAGGAGGAAATCCAAAACATTATATGAAAGGTCATACAGACCATTATATGAACGGTCAGAAGAATAATAGTATTGTATGTAACTTAATAGGTTAACTGTGTGAGTGACAGAGTGTATTGTCTTGTCTAGTTTTGTACTATATTTGTCTTGTCCTGTAATGACGCCAGAAGATCGTCTGGAAGCGGATGAACGTCTGCAACGTCTTTAAACAATTTAAAAAAAAAAAAAATAATAATAATAGGAAAATATCACATCACAGTGTTATATCTCTGGAAAATAATACACATTTTTTTCTGGTAATTTCGGGCGCTAATACGATTTATCGCGCGAGAAAGTTCACCATATGATATATTCTTTGATACATTCCAAGGACTTCAGAAACTTTCCGATAAAGCCTCTGGTCTGGTGGAATCAGCACTCTAGATGGAAACTCATGAGATGAAAATATGAGTGCCATATGGTATACTGCCGCTTGGCCGTTGATCAAAAAGCCATAATGTAAAATCGTCCCCCGGGACGAATTGTGTGCTGTAAATAAAAAAAGAAAAAAAGAGAAATTTGGTCCGTACTCCACCGAGTTTGACTGCGGAGTAATTCACGAAGCAAAGCTGAGTGAATTATGTAGTATTACGTAAGACTTACTTGGGTATAGCTATATCATGCATGTGCAGGTAAGATAATTCGACTGTGCAACGGAGACGGTCACTATCAACGATCGCCACTACTATAAAACACCTCCTGGTTTTGTTGTGTGCTTCAATGTTTGTCTGTTGTGTAGTCTGGTATCTTTGGTGGCAAATGGTGAAAGAGCGCTGTCATTAATTTTTTTATTTCAAAGATATATAAAAATTTAATTTTTCGTATTTTTCTCTTGCAGAGGAGTCGGCAGATCCGGCAGTCGGTGGGGGATGAACTTGACGTGGTGGAAGCGGACAAGGTCGCCAAGACCAACGCCGAGGAGAACAAACATCGACGAACGATCATCCTGAACCGCGTCGACGACCAGTCATGGGGCTTCACGATACAGGTACAAATTAAACCCGATAAGATATTGACATTCTATTACCATCATCCTGAACCGCGTCGACGACCAGTCATGGGGCTTCACGATACAGGTACAGATTAGTCATGGTGCTTCACGATACAGGTATATATTAAACCCGATAAGATATTGACATTCTATTACCATCATTCTGAACCGCGTCGACGACCAGTCATGGGTCAACGACCAGTCATGGTGCTTCACGATACAGGTAGAGATTAAACCTGATAAGATATTGACATTCTATTACCATCATCCTGAACCGCGTCAATGAATAGTCATGGGGCTTCACGATACAGGTAGAGATTAAACCTGATAAGATATTGATATTCTATTACCATCATCCTGAACCCTGTCAATGAATAGTCATGGGGCTTCACGATACAGGTACAGATTAAACCCGATAAGATATTGATGTTCTATTACCATCATCCTGAACCGCGTCGACGACCAGTCATGGTGCTTCACGATACAGGTACAGATTAAACCCGATAAGATATTGATGTTCTATTACCATCATCCTGAACCGTGTCAATGAATAGTCATGGGGCTTCACGATACAGGTACAGATTAAACCTGATAAGATATTGATATTCTATTACCATCATCCTGAACCGCGTCGACGACCACTCATGGGGCTTCACGATACAGGTACAGATTAAACCCGATAAGATATTGATGTTCTGTTACCATTATCCTGAACAGCGTCAACAACTAGTCATGTTGCTTTACGTTATAGGTACAAAACCAGTTAAGAATTCTTTTCATTAGTTTTCATTTCGTTATATAGAGTACATGTATGTACATGAGCGTCAGCCATTCGGCTGGTTTAAAGCAGGTCTTGCACCAAGAGTTGTGCAGCCACCTTTCTCCCTCATCACCAGCAGTGGTAGACTTACTGCTGTATCAAAGGCCAGTCCTTCTCATACCATGTCTATGTGGTGTGGTATACAGCCACCTTTCTCCCTCATCACCAGCAGTGGTAGATTTACTGCTATATCAAAGGCCAGTCCTTCTCATACCAGGTATATGTGGTGTGGTGTGTAGCCACCTTTCTCCTTCATCCCCAGCAGTGGTAGACTTACTGCTGTATCAAAGACCAGTCCTTCTCATACCATGTCTATGTGGTCTGGTGTACAGCCACCTTTCTCCCTCATCCCCAGCAGTGGTAGATATACTGCTATATCAAAGACCAGTTCTTCTCATACCATGTCTATGTGGTGGTGGTGTGCAGCCACCTTTCTCCTTCATCCCCAGCAGTGGTAGACTTACTGCTGTATCAAAGACCAGTTCTTCTCATACCATGTCTATGTGGTCTGGTGTACAGCCACCTTTCTCCCTCATCCCCAGCAGTGGTAGATATACTGCTATATCAAAGACCAGTTCTTTTCATACCATGTCTATGTGGTGGTGGTGTGCAGCCACCTTTCTCCCTCATCACCAGCAGTGGTAGACTTACTGCTGTATCAAAGACCAGTCCTTCTCATACCATGTCTATGTGGTCTGGTGTACAGCCACCTTTCTCCCTCATCCCCAGCAGTGGTAGATATACTGCTATATCAAAGACCAGTCCCTCTCATGGCATGTCTATGTGGTGTGGTGTACAGCCACCTTTCTCCTTCATCACCAGCAGTGGTAGACTTACTGCTGTATCAAAGACCAGTCCTTCTCATACCATGTCTATGTGGTCTGGTGTACAGCCACCTTTCTCCCTCATCACCAGCAGTGGTAGATTTACTGCTATATCAAAGGCCAGTCCTTCTCATACCATGTCTATGTGGTGTGGTGTACAGCCACCTTTCTCCCTCATCCCCAGCAGTGGTAGATATACTTCTATATCAAAGACCAGTTCTTCTCATACCATGTCTATGTGGTGTGGTGTGCAGCCACCTTTCTCCTTCAACCCCAGCAGTGGTAGATTTACTGCTATATCAAAGGAAGTCCTTCTCATACCATGTCTATGTGGTATGAGAATTAAAGAACTTTCACCTCAGAAAATGTGTAGGGGTGAGATTTCTACCTAAATTCATAGATTCCATCACCAGTCAAATGGAACATACTGGACATAAAACTAACCAAACAAGAAAACAAGCTAATAAAACTATTTGGTTATTAGTTTCAACATTTCTCGCAATCATTCAGTATTCCCATGGGAGTGCCTCCAGGTATAACTCATGTTGCTGGAGTTAAAAGAATTGAATGCTATAGAGTGACTATTTGACAGGTTATTTTTCTTAGTAGAAGAGGGTTTACCACACAAAACCAGACTCGTTCAAATATAATTGAAAATTTTTATTGATGATAATCGGATGAGGTACAGTCAAAGCAATTAGATGATGATTGGATGATTCTTGTAAAAACTCAACGTTTCGATATAATTTATATATCTTCGTAAGGAGTATTTTTTTTTATTAATTTCATCAGTGTACTATCTCCTGGTCTTGTTACAGAGTTATGGCATCCACCACACGAAGGAAGACGAGATCGAGATGCTCACCTACGTGGACTACGTGGCTCACAGCAGCCCCGCCTTTCTCTCCGGCATGCGGCCTGGTGAGTTTATGAAAACTCAGAACTTAAGACTTGCACATATACCTGTTAAAACACGTCCACTAAAGACTCACTCATATACCTGTCAAAACACATCAACTAAAGACTCGAAGATATACCCATAAAAACACATCAACTAAAGACTTAAACATATACCTGTCAAAACACACCAACTAAAGACTCAAACATATACCTGTCAAAACACATCAACTAAAGACTCACTCATATACCTGTCAAAACACACCAACTAAAGACTTACTCATATACCTGTCAAAACACATCAACTAAAGACTCAAACATATACCCGCCAAAACACACCAACTAAAGACTCACTCATATACCCGCCAAAACACACCAACTAAAGACTTACTCATATACCCGCCAAAAACATCAACTAAAGACTTACTCATATACCTGTCAAAACACATCAACTAAAGACTCACATATACCTGTCAAAACACACCAACTAAAGACTCACTCATATACCCGTCAAAACACATCAACTAAAGACTCACACATGTACCTGTCAAAAACATCAACTAAAGACTTACTCATATACCCGTCAAAAACATCAACTAAAGACTTACTCATATACCTGTAAAAAAGACATCAACTAAAGACTTGCACAAATTATCCATCAAAATACATTACTGAAGAAGTTACTCATATACCTGTCAAACACATCAACTTGTGACTCACTCCTACACCCTTCAAAACACATCCACTGAAGGCTTACTGATATATCTGTCAAATCACATTAACTAAAGACTCACACATATATAATTGTTAACACACATCAACTTATCTATCCTGCTCACAGGAGCTCAACCTTTCTCTCTCGCATGAGGCCTTGTGGCTTTCTCATAGTAACTTTAACTCACACACATCTAACGAGCAACTAGGTCCACACACATAAAATGTGGAGCCTATAGTAATACATACAGTGTGTAGTAATACAAAACCTATGTATATGTATGTGTATATAGCACTAGTTCACTGACAATCCACATTGGGGCAGGCTAAACACTGATTATTGTTTAGAATGAGTACAAAAACGCGACCAGAAGGCAGTATTATATGTGTTCACTGTGTAAGTACTTATATAGAACGTCCTGACCATGCTGTACAATTCACAGAACGAGATGGTAATTTACGGTTTGTACGGAACGAGGCATTTATGCCGAGTTCCGTACAAACCGTAAATTATCATCGAGTTCTGTGACTTGTACAGGCATGGTTGGACGTTGTATATTTACTATATACCCAAAAAATCCATTACTTTAATCTTTAACAACCGATATGTTAATAAACGTGTATGGCAAGGTGGTCTGTATTTTAGTATATGGACCGGTGGTCCGTACAGTATTTTTACGTCATATGGCGAAACGGTGCATATTTACAGTATATACGGCATGGGTACATAGTAATGCGTTATCACAGACTTGGTACTGACCAGTGTTTAGATTTCATAATTTCCATGTATATTAGACTACCTTGAAGTTATTATCGTAAAACTGGATGAGTTTTAATCTTGGCCACCATATGCCACGACTGGAGTTTGGCATAGTGACTTCATGAGGCGAAGCCGAGTGAAGTCTGGAGCCAAAACTCCAGGAGTGGCATGCGGTGGCCAAGATTTAAAAAAATCAGGTTTTGATTTCATCCTACCCTGTCATCTTGATTTTGGAATATTATGTGATAACAATTCTGTGTGCCACTAGTGGCATATAAAACTCTGTATGCCAGTCAGCGTGGCATACAGAAACTCAATGTTAGGCCTATGGGATTTTATATTGGGGGTAGGATAAACAAGTGTTCATCCTATACCATATATGGATCGTATGGGGATGTATGAACCCCAAAACAAACAAATTATAAGACCAAAATTGGTGAACTTTTTCAATATCGGACATCGTCCATACTCCCCCTTGTCATAAGAGCAGTAGAATTAAGTGTGTGTAACGTGTGTGTAAAGTTAAGGTGGTGTTTTTTGTTTTCTCCAGGCGACGTGATCCTGTCTATAAACGGCACCAACATGGAGGACGAGGACCACGAGTCTCTCATCGAGTTCGTCAAGTCCTGCCACAACACCATGAGGTCAGTCGTCAATGGGGGAGCTTATACTGGGGTTCAACCAAGTCTGATAAACGTAGTGTGTATTGTGTTCCATCGCCTACTTCTCTTTCTCACCCTCTTCCCCTTCCTCCTCCTCCATTCCTCCACCCTCCTTCTTCCCTCCTCCATCTCCTCCTACCGTCCTTCCTCCTCCCCTCCTCCTCCTCCCCCTCTTTTCTTCCTCCTCCTCCCTCCTCCTCCTCCCCTCCTCCTCCCCTCCTCCTCCCCTCTTCCCTTCTTCTTCCTCCTCCTCCCCTCCTCCTTCCTTTCTCCTCCTCCCCTCCTCCTTCCCTCCTCCTTTCCTCCTCCTTCCTCCTCCTCCCCTCCTCCCTTCTTCTTCCTCCTCCCCTCCTCCTCCCCTCCTCCCTTCTTCTTCCTCCTCCCCTCCTCCTCCCCTCCTCCCTTCTTCTTCCTCCTCCCCTCCTCCCTTCCTCTACCTCTCCTCCTCCTCCCCTCCTCCCTTCTTCTTCCTCCTCCTCCTCCCCTCCTCCTCCCTTCCTCCACCTTCTCCTCCTCTCCCTCCTTCCTTCCTTCTCATCTATCTCCCCTCTTCCTCTCCCTCCTTCTACTCCCCTTACTCCCGTTCTTCCTCCTCCTCCTACTCTTCTCCACATCCTCCTCCTCCCCTCTCCTCACCCCACCCTTACCCCCCTCACCCCACTTTTCCTCTCCCGCCTCCCCTCCACATCCTCCTCCCCCCTCCTCACCCCACCCTTACCCCCCTCACCCCACTTTTCCTCTCCCGCCTCCCCTCCACATCCTCCTCCCCTCTCCTCACCCCATCCTTACCCCCCTCACCCCACTTTTCCTCTCCCGCCTCCCCTCCACATCCTCCTCCCCCCTCCTCACCCCACCCTTACCCCCCTCACCCCACTTTTCCTCTCCCGCCTCCCCTCCACATCCTCCTCCCCTCTCCTCACCCCATCCTTACCCCCCTCACCCCACTTTTCCTCTCCCGCCTCCCCTCCACATCCTCCTCCCCCCTCCTCACCCCACCCTTACCCCCCTCACCCCACTTTTCCTCTCCCGCCTCCCCTCCACATCCTCCTCCCCCCTCCTCACCCCATCCTTACCCCCCTCACCCCACTTTTCCTCTCCCGCCTCCCCTCCACATCCTCCTCCCCTCTCCTCACCCCATCCTTACCCCCCTCACCCCACTTTTCCTCTCCCGCCTCCCCTCCACCTCCTCCTCCTCCCCTCCTACTCCTCATCTCACTGCTCCTCCACCTCCTCCTTCCATCTTCTTCTATTCCCTCTTCTTGTGAAAAGTAACTCAAAGTCGTATTCACATGAAGAAGTCCCCAGACGTTTGATTAAATGTGTTCTTCTGGTAAATAACAACTGACTATTTTATTTATATAAACTTTAAAGACATGCCATTGAAGAAAATATATTCATCTTGTCACTTTGTGATGTAGTGTAAACTGACCATTATGCTTACAGTCAGATATTCACCATATCTGCCTGTTCATTACTGTCATACACAGTGAAACATACAGGTAGTAACAGACTGACACTTGTTTTTTCTCTTTCTAAGGATGGTCGTTCTCTTCGAAGACTGTTGTCGGAAAGTGGAGCTCCACCATAGATATCTCAAACTGAAAGTATGTGATTTGTTCATAACTTCATAATATTCACTAAACTCGCTGTCAAAAATCTGTTATCTCAAATTTGAAATCATTATCTCTAAAGGAATTAATCATATTTGCCCTTGAAGACAAAAAAAATTGATTTGATTTATTTGGAGAAAAGATGACTTTGGTTTAGTTAATTATTTGTAATGGTAGAGAGAAATTTTGGAGATTTTGGAAATTGATAAACGTGAGGAAAAAGGGGACAGAGGAACTCTTGGGATAAGATTTGATAGGAGATATTTAATTAATTTCTGGTTTCAGATGAGCTACATTGATTGATGTCTTGTAGAGGCTCTATTATATAAGGTGTTATCATTTAGTGATATTCTTATATAACTTATTGATATGTGGGTATATAACAATAAGAAGGCAGGGTGAGTGGCTGAATAGATTCCATTCCTCATTATTCAGGTATATTAAAACACATAAGACAATGACATTGAAATGGGAAATTGGGGAATTTGTTATACCCCTCATGTTTAATGTAACAATAAACAAATAATAATAATTAAAAAAAAACAATTTGGGGGATACACAGGTCCAAAGTCAGGAAAACTGTGAAGAGGAGACTTGAGTCTCATGTCGAGCCCTCTGTTTATTATCCATCGTATACAGAGCCCCCATTGAAAATGTATGGGGACTCAGTAAACCACGACCCATTGTATAAAACCTGCCAGATACCATAACTGTGGTATACGGATTCAAACCTGTGGTATACGGCCTCAAAACCATGGTATACGGGGAAAATAGTCCCTTTTGCTATAGAGCAAAGAAGTAGTACCTATTGCTATACCCTTTAAAATGACAATTACTGGGTTTAATTTATTCGAAAAGATGGATAATAAATGCAACAAACGATGATTTTGTGGACAGGCAGCTCTGTAAACCACTCGCGGTTGACCTCGTAATACACTCGCTAGCGCTCGTGTATTACTACGCGTCAACCTCTCGTGGTTTACGGCCGCCTGTCCACAAAACCATCGATTATTGTCTA
The DNA here is from genome assembly GCA_950022655.1 of Alentia gelatinosa. Taxonomy (NCBI): domain Eukaryota; kingdom Metazoa; phylum Annelida; class Polychaeta; order Phyllodocida; family Polynoidae; genus Alentia; species Alentia gelatinosa. The sequence goes on along the minus strand of OX465589.1, from coordinate 51,436,780 downwards.
TGTATCCTATGAGACTGAGGTGCAGTACCTGTACCGGCGCATCTGTCCCAAACCAAACCCCACCTGGTGAGGTGCGGGGGTATTAAGTTGAGGTTGACCGATGCGACCTCTGTGATTAATACCTCAAATAACTTACATTATTAGTATACATTTAGACATCCCTCGTTCTTCGAACTCGGTATGTTTAAACACACCAAACAACCCCGAACGGAATCCATTCAGCCACCCTCACTCTGGCTTCATATATTAAGATAACTTTTTCATCACTTATGGGCTATTAATAATGACACTTGAATTTCAGAGGGTGCTAGCTGAAAAGATATTTGAGGTCCGATCTTTGGAACACCAGGAAATGAGAATAATGTCAGGTGAGGTGTCACCAAGATTGCCAATTTTAATCAGCAGTGGTAGACTTACTGCCATATCAAAGACTAGTCCTTCTCCCATACCATGCCTATGTGGTGTGGTGTACAGCCACCTTTCTCCTTCACCCCCAGCAGTGGTAGACTTACTGCTATATCTAAGGCCAGTCCTTCTCACACCATGTCTATGTGGTGTGGAAACTAAAAGTACCCTCACCTCAGTAAATGTGTAGGGGTGAGATTTCTACCTAAGTTCATTCCAACGATTCGGTCAAACCCAAGGTCTAATAGAACATATTGGACGTTAAACTACCCGATCAAACAAATAGCCCTTTTAACTCTTTAAATATTTCATTTTTTCTGCTTAACCCTTGGATGATATATAAGATCATCCAGATATTACATGCTATTTAACCCTTTGGGTGCGGGTGATAAGAGAAAGCTTGAGCTACGATTTAACCCTTTATGCACTATTTGCATATATCTCATTCTGTCTTGATTAGTGACTGAATAATTGTAGAATTATCAGAAAAAACAAATGTAGATTTGGGACTGATAAAAGATTAATGGGTGAAGTTACAGATCTCACAAAGGTTATACTATAATTTAATCACTTTTATCTTGACAGGCCTGAGTCGGTTTGACAGTTGCCGCTCCAGTCGAGTCAGCACCGCCAGCTCAAACAGTTTCCTAGACGACCGTCTTAGTCTCCTGCCTGAGCTTGACCGTTGTCCCACACCCAGAAACAACCTACGCGGGAGCTTTAACACGTCACCTTACAGTCCAGACTCATTGCATTCCCCGATCTACTCCTCTTCGCGTTCACTCAGCCCGCTGCCACGCTCAACAGCATCACGCTTCGACTTTGATCATTCAAGTCTCCCGATGAGGAAGCATCAACGTCCCCATTCCTTAGCAGCTAGCGTCTCGGTTCATGCTGCACTGAATGCTTCTTTGAAGAATGGTTATGAAGCATCTGGTGGCAGAGCCAGCCCGAACCCTAGCAGAACATCTCCCATTTCATTCAACGCCTCCCCCATACATGAGCATTCTGATGGTGAAACGTCACCACTTTGGCACAAGTCTCGCCCAGTTCAAAAACTTCACCCGCAGTCGTCCACTCCAGACTACAGCCTACCCGCACCCAACCGCTCACTGAGGCGTTCGGGCCGTCACGCCTCAGCTCCGGACAAGCTCAATCCACCACAGCTAGGCCTCAGCGAGCAGCTTGAGATGAGTCTCTTCAAGCTGCACGTAACTGGAGCGGACAGTGGCGAGTCCAGCACAGAGGTCCCGGGGGATACCGGGAACGGCCCGGCTATATCGAAGGTGGCTTCGAGCAGTAAACCCAAGGCTCATCTGGGGATATCCCGCTTACAAAGTCCACCTAAGACATCTAGCCTTCCGCAGCTTTCGGACTATGCGGAGAAGCATGGAGTGAAGGCAGACACAAGCCGCAGTGCCATTAGCCTTAACAGTTCAGGGGGCAGTGCGCAGTTCCAACTCGACTCCTCAGTTGACTCGCTGTCGTTTCGGTGCAGCGACCCGGGGAGCCCGTACAGCATTGGAGCTTGCTCGACCAACAGCAGTTTTAGTTATTCAGACATTCCTGCCATCGAAGTGGAGATGGTCAATGATGAAGATGCTGTCAGCCATTTGTGATGAAAGCCAAGTGTTAATATTCTATAGGTTACTCTAATAAAGTATGTTATGTGCTATATGTATGCCATTAATGATTGTAACATAGACGGATAAGCTATGTTGATTCCGGATAATACAAAATGATAATGGTTGGATGGATAAGATTGTGTACTCCTAAAGTAATAAGACTTCGTATTTATGTTCATATTTAAAGTATTTTTACGATGAAAAATAATTTACATGAAAACTTAAGAAATGTTCTTTACAGAAGGCTGGAAAAAGAAACAAAATAGTGTCTCAGAGAAATTGTTGAATTTTTTCACCTTTCAAAGTATTGGAACAAAGATTGTATACATCTTTGAACATGTATATATATATAGCCAAGATACCTATCTCACTACTTTTTAGCAGTTTATCGCTTTTGAGTACTGGCGACCTTGGATGAATTCTAGAGGCAATCAACATAACATTTTCAAAAGAGGCCATCCATAAAGTTAGTGGGAATTGGGGGTAGAAATATTGCGTACAACCCATCTTTAATATAATGTATAAAAGATGGAAAATGGTGGGGGGAGGGGTGTCAAATCTGTCATTAATTTTGCGTATTTTATGGATGGCCCCAAATAACATTTTCTGAAACAATCAGCATTTATAATCTAATAAAATATGGGAGATGAATTATTTATAATCATGATATGATCATAGATTTGGGCATTAATCTTCAATTCAGCAGTGATGGTGGAAAACTTATATGATTAGAATAAAAGAAAAATTATATTCCAGTTTTTAGTATTACAATAAAAGAAGTTACAAGGCAAGGCCAGCAAACTCTCTACCCCCGAGAAATATGGAAAGCTCAAGAAAACGCATATAACTTGTTAACTTTACATATCATGTAAATTATTTTTTCATATGTAAAACAAAAATAAATACATAATGTGCAATACAAGAGTTGAACAGAATGTGACTGTTGTTGACCAGGTGTTTGTGATAGTGTTTATTCCCACAATCTGGTAAACACACACTCAGTGTTTATTAACACTGTGTTCCTTGAAGGCATATCTTATAATTCAACCTGAAAAACAGATGCCATTTCCCTAGAAATTTGCCATCATGTTCCCAAAGTATTGTGGAATACATGGGTAACTTAAAGGTGATGGTCTCCATGGTAGTTTTTGAGGTATTATATTATTGATGATATTGTAATGCTATGATATAGGAATTCTAAAAAAATTGATTTCACATTGTAAAATCCATGTAGTTTTCTTGAATTGTTAACACAAAATTCTAAATGTGGAACAATGTACTGAATTTGTTATGTTTATCACACATTTTAGTACTTAAAAGTATAGGTCACAGTCCTTGTTAATGAATAAATCAAGAAAATATAAGTGGAACTATTTTACGTTTTAGTTGAGGACAACATAAACAAAATGTTAGATTTTTAAAAAAATTCTGGCAATATAATAAGAGGTGGTTATAACTGATAGTTATCTAAAAATCACCCAGGTGGCGTCACTGTGAATTGTAAGATGTGCCTTTAATAGTACTGTTTCTGAATAATATGTGTTTTTAAGAACACCTTGTTCAAAGAATGTTTTTAACAGTAGGATTCACCTGGTGTTAATCCATATATGTATAACAGTGAGGTATATAACTGTTGTCATATATTTTATATGTATATATGTGTTTTGTATCTACACAGATGATATTTTTGAAAACTGATGCCCTGCATTGTGAATACTGCAAATGAAAACTATTATTATCTTAACCTTGAGATAAATGTATATATACATACATACAGAAGAGATGTTGTATATCGATGCCTGACATCCTTGACACCCTAAAATCAGAAAGAATGATGGTCCATGTAATTTGTTGCAGCTAGATTTAAAAGTATTGTACATTGGAAAATATTCCCAATTTGGTAGCAGCTGTGTATAGATTAATGGAATATCAGTTGTTGTTGCTGCAACTTAGATTTTTTATCCCATCCTTGGTATATTTTTCCATAGACTTAACAAAGGAAACTCATACCCAATGCTCTTTTGAGTAGTGTATAAAATACCCAACCAGCATTGGGTACGATGATGTTCTCCTTATTTATATTTCAATAATTGAATTCAAGGATGGGATAAAATACGACACTAATTTGAATGGTTATGGTTGACTGGGGCCATTTGTTTGATAGCCTGGAAGCCTGGCCTATAGTTAGACTATAGGCCAGGTAATGGGATCCATTTTTGTGTTGCATTATTGGTAACGCCTCCTGGTTCCCTGGTCATCCGCTAGAGGGCTTGGCGGAATTAGGTGTATGACAAGTGGATACCAGCCAAACCACTAGGCTGGTTCCTGGGGTATCCGCTAGTCACAGGCGGGCACCAGCCAAAGTTGAAGGCCATGCCTGTGGAACCCGTTACCTGCCCCTTATTCATATGGGCAGGGAACCAGTCTATTTGTTTGATTTGCAATTTCATTCAACTTTGCCTCGTGAAATTACTACACAATCAAATTCAAACTCATTGTATATAAGTCAAACGTAACCACTCTCATTAGTTTCTTCATTGATGCTTGTAATCTCCAATTGGTCAGGTTAAGGGTGTGCTCCACCGGGCCGGCGGTATGGCATGAAAACGGGAGTGTGCCAAATATGGTTATAGTGTACAAACCCAACAGCCTGGTCACCACGGCAGATGCTGGCTAGTAACCAGCAGGTAACTTGCGAAAACTAATTCATTAGGTTTTGCCAGTTCCTCACCATGCGGCCACGCAGGTGGACGGTGACCTGTTCCACCGCCCCAGTATCTATACTTGAGTTATAACTGGTGCCGTTTGGCAGCCGCACAGCACCACTTCCATGCACTATCACCGGCCCAGTGGAACACTCGCTGTAGATATATGAAATAATACTATCTGAGCTAGACATGGGTTGAAATGTAAAGAGTCTTTTATAATTCAACTTATCAAAGCATCCCAGAATGACTGTGCATCTTGTACAATTCATTCATAAACCCTAGATTTTTATTTCTTACATTGCATGTTTACATAATAAGAGATACCAATCAATGATGCACCAATGCTCTTATGGATAAAGATAAGAACCATATATCTCCCAATTATGAACGATTATCCATTATTATAAATTCTAAATCATCTAAATTATCAGTCCCTCGTATTTTCTTATTTTGTATCTGAGCTTTTTTATTTCACATCTTTGAGCTGAAATTTTTCAGATATGATAAGTTTTAGTTATTTACACTGAATACAAGACACTGTGCTACAAAGTCAACATGCTACAGGTGCTACACTCTTAAAACTGTACATTATCCTACCCCTAATATAAAATCCCATAGGCTTAACATTGAGTTTTCGTATGCCACGCAGACTGGCATACAGAGTTTTATATGCCACTAGTGGCATACAGAATTGTTATCATGTAATATTCCAAAATCGAGGAGACAGGGTAGGATAAAATCAAAACCTGATTCGTTTTAATCGTGGCCACCGCATTCCATTCCTAGTTTTGGCTCCGGACTTCACTCGGCTTCGCCTCATGAAGTCACTATGCCAAACTCCAGTCTCGGCATACGGTGGCCAAGACTAAAACTCATCCAATTTTACAATAGTACGCTATGGTTTCCTGTGATCTCGCAGTGACAACCTGGGACGTTGTAACATGGTGTAAAATCTAGTGGCCTATCCGAGCTAGGTGTAGACCTTAAGAGTAAGGGAATAAGAACTCAAACACAGATGTACAAGGCACTACTATGAGTCAAGAACTTAACTGATTTATTGTCAAGATGGTTCTCCTTTTATACACAGCTCAGGGGGTTGACATGACAGGCTTGGCATCTGTGAGCTCTGCGCTCTCATTGGCTGTTGTACCAACAACCAATAGGGGATGACCAAATTTTCTGGTTGAGCGCCTGTTCCGGTCTATCGCACATGCCCGGAGGGCCGCTCATTACACTGAACAACTCAATATGTCATTGGTAGAGTGCCCTGCCCCCATGTGGACAGGGCACAAGTGAAGCGAAGCATGCTGGGGATCATGGGACGAAACTTTGAGTTTATACATGCATCCAATGTGGCATTTACACTCTGCATCAACCCTTTCTAGCTCTGCCCTTTAATCTCTGCTAACACATGAATGACATATCCTTCATAAAAATGATAATGACATATCCTTAACTTTAATATAACTTTAACGACATTGATAATCAACCTATGACATCACCTGGAATCAGGTGTAAGGATTTATCATTTGATTACATCAGGAATCTGGTATAAACAGAAAACAGATCATATTTTTTCCTTTATGCAACATTTATGTTACCACAAAGTCTGCTTGTTGTGCAAGGTTCTGGCTCAATCGGTTAAATTCAGAGACCTTTATGAACTCTATGTGATGCCACGCGAATTGTAAAGGTGGCGCCATCTGTAGTTCAAACCACATTCCAGGGGCCTGTTTTTCAGACAGCGACGTCTTTATTTGTAGTGATCACAAAAGAGTGACAAGTTGGGCGACCAAACCAGTGATCATGACCAAAAAGTGTTCCTCAGACCCAGTCACTGTTCAGCTGTTATGATCACTGTTGGTCCAAGGCCCATTCAAAAACAAAAGCATGTCTCACATGTATATTACTCAACAGAAAATTGTGAAATTTGGGAATTAGATAAAACAGATATAGATGATTCATCGCAGTAGATATTGTTTCATTTAATAAAGTGGAAGTGTATAAAATGAAATATGCCACCATTTGGGCTAAATGGTCACCAACTGGTCACAACTCTGGAACCCAAAACAGTGAACACGACAGTTTACCCCTCTAAATGGTCGCACATGTTATGACGACTTATCTCTGGAACCCAAAGGTCTCCAAATGTTCACTAACTGGTCACTATAGGAAATGGTCACGACTAAAAAACAGGCCCCAGGATTACACGCTGTCTTTTAACTTTCATTTTAACTGGAGGCTAGAGTATCTTCTCAGATGTTGCTATTTCCATCTAACTCCAGTGGCCTGGTAATTGTTTGTGCATTTGTTTACAGAGTTTAAAAGACATGGATGCCTCAGACAGACTTTAACCGAATGGACCATCTCCTTGGTGGAGGGGGTGTATGTGGCATATACTGGGACAAGAGAGCATTCATATTGCAAGACTTGACTGTAAATAGATCGCAAATAAATGGTGAATGATCTATCTGGATGAAAACACAAATTCAAAAATCATATCAAGGTTTATCAAGCTATTTTAATTGGACCATTAATGATACTGTTAATGGGTAATGCATGAACTGCTTTGACTAGCAAGGCACATTAGCTTTTACATGCATCGTCCAAACATTTATATAAGATTCAGACATTATAGGTAAGTCAATTTCAGGGTAAGATATACATATCGCATTTGAACATCAGGATAGGAATAAAGTATCAAATCAAAGGGATCAACAATTGTCTATATACTGTGAAAAGCACAACCCAAATTACATGTTTATAGGGCAGATACTTATCATGTTGTCGCGGCAGCCATCTTACCCTTGACCCTAAACAAAACACCAGGTGGCGGTGCAGTTATCACTGGATTATAACAGCTGATAACAGCAGTGGCGCCACCTTCACAGGTCACACTTGAACTCCTCCAATTTCTTGGTGGATGATAGTTTGGCAACCAACCCCTTCTACGATATAGGGAGCCAAAGTGAACCCGTTGCAACCACAGATAGCCGGTTACAAAATACTATTTCCGGGTATAGGCGCTCAGTACTTTGACTATGTAGGTTTGAGATTATATGTGTCATTCTCCAATCTTTTAGATCCAAATTTTTAATAAACTTAACAACTGTCATCGTAGTTTTGAAACAGAGTTATTCAGAGACGATAGTTATAAACTTCACTTCAAAAGTAACAAAAGAGACCAAAAACGAAAGTCTAGCCTCAAACCCCCATAGCTTTAGCACTAAGCCTCGTTCTTACTGGCCACCGGAAACGGTGTTTTGTAGGTGGGTATCTGTGGTTTCAGTGGGTTCACTTTGGCTCCCTATGATATAGGGGTTGGTCGGGTTAAATCCTACACGGGATCAGTCGGGGTGCGCCTCGACCCAGTTATTTTTGTTCTATGTAGACTCTAAAATCAGAAATACTTATAATGAAAATCTAGTGTCATGGTGGTTCTAATCTAGAACTACATTCAAAAGGAAATAACAAAATGGTAAATTGGCTCCGAGGTTATGACTTTACACAATCTCCAAGCAGTACGAAAGATCTGGTAGGAGAGTAATAAACAGGTCCCACTACTGGGTCTAGGCGGCCGCTTATTTAACCCGACCAGAGCTAACTTTGTGTAGCTCTGGTTGCCAGTGTAGGTGGATGATTGCTTAACTAGCAATCACTTTGTGTCCGATAGACGAAGGAAAGAAAACCATAATGAACCCATCGAATTACTTGTATTTACATCTCAGAAGAATTGTCCTCTCTAGTTCCCTTTAAATCATTCCCATGCCCAAAATGCTATGTTGACTCCTAATTCCATGAAATTACATCAGCATGGAATTTATACATTTGATTTTGAGATGGTGTCTGTTTGATGTTAATATCCTGACAAATGATAGATTGTGACTTAGATAATATTATACATATTTTATATGAAATATCTTCATGATATATTTTGTATAAAATATATGTAATGAACACTCGTTCAGGTCTGGAGAACAAAATATTTCATTGGCTGACAAAAATGCTCAACTTTCTTTTTGTTTCATCTCCTGTAAAGTCAGTGGTTGGTGTTTTTTAAAGTGCATGTACATGGACAATTGTTGTTGGAGGCTGAACTGCATGGTTTCTTTTTTGCTCACCAACCAAATTTTGCACCCATGTCCAATTGGATCAATGGCAACATCAACAAAATAGGTTGAATTTGTCAGTCAGTGATGCCAAATTCATCATAAGTTGGAATGTCTGTTTTCCCCAAATTTTACATATTTTTGGGGTAAAATTGAAAAGGTCAGCTCGACAGATGTATTGGTATCAAAAAAAGTGTAATAGACAATCTACTATAGTTGGACCTAATAGAAACTAGGCTTGAGAATGCAAACTGTTACAACCAGTAACTTAGTCAAAACTTAATACAATCTTGCCATGTTTGGCCTGAATTGTGCATTTCACTCTGAACTGCTACTTAATTGTTTCTAATTATGTGCTTCACTTTAAGAGCAATTAAGAAAACCTTTGTATGTGTCAATTTTGACACCCCTTTTATTTCAATATCACAGTAATGTTTTGATACTTATTGAAGGAAGTTACTGTTTGTATCAGTGGACTATAGGGCCACAAAACAGTGTATTATATGAAACCTGATTGTAGATCAAATGATCAATACAATAAACTAATTCCCAATGTCTACTAAGTAATTGGTTATATTGTCTGTGACGATGCAAGCTAATTATACATTTTCCAATTGATCCTATCTAATTATTAATGTATATATAGAATTCCACAATATGTTGTAAGGAAGGTGGTAACACATTAGTCACTTGAGAGAGAGAGAGACGGAGGGAGGGGGAGAGACGGAGGGAGGGGCAGAGGGAGGGGCAGAGAGAGGGAGACAGGGGGAGGAGGAGGGAGAGAGGAAGAGGGGGCGGGAGAGGGAGTGAGGGGGGAGAGAGAGAGAGGGGCAGAGAGAGGGAGACAGGAGGAGGTTGAGGGAGAGGGAGTGAGGGGGGAGAGGGAGGGAGGGGCAGAGAGAGGGAGTGAGAGGGGGAGGGAGAGCGGAAGAGGGGAATGAGAGGAAGACAGGAGGAGGGGGAGGGAGAGGGAGTGAGGGGGAGGGAGAGAGAGAGAAAGAAAGAGGGGCAGAGAGAGGGAGTGAGAGGGGGAGGGAGAGAGGAAGAGGGGAATGAGAGGGAGTGAGGGTAAGAGAGGGGCAGAGGGAGGGAGTGAGGGGAGACGGAGAGGGGGAGGCAGAGGCAGAGAGGGAGATCGAGAATTATGTCTCAAGGCAATGTTCCTAGAAATACCACTTAGGGGCCATCCATTAAGTACGTACGCAGCAAATGCATACAAAAGCGTATGAGGGGGGGAGGGGGGTTTGAAGGCTGAATTTACCATACGCATGCATACACACTTTCCATGAAAATGATCTGTATAAGTGTGTATGTGTGTGTTTAGGTCTGTGTATGTGTTGTCCCTCAACCTTACTACTCCTCCACAAGACTGCCCCTGAATCAAATTACGTCAAACCATACTGCCCCTCACTACACTGTCCCGAAGGTATATTGCCCCTGCACCATACCACCCCTGAACCATACTGTCCCTCAAACATACTGTTGTTCTGCTCCTAACTATACTGCCTCTCACCCATACCACCCCTTGACCATGCTGCTCCTCACCATACTGTCCCGTAACCATACTGCCCCTCACCAAAATTGTTCCTGAATCATCACTGTCGCTCACCATAGTATCCGTATGAGGGGCAGTATGGATTGGGTCAGTATAGTTGAGGGGCAATAATGTGAGGGTCAGTATGGTTGAGGGCAGTGAGGTTGAGGGGCAGTATAATTTAAGGGCAGTATGGATAGGGGCAGTATGGTTGAGAGGCAGTATTACTGAGGGACAGTATGGTGGGGGTTTTTTGGGGTTTTTTTTAAATTCTTTATTTTCATTGGGACAGTCGTCAGCGGTTAGCTGGTATGAGTGAGTCTCCCAACATTGGGGATTTACATCGGAGTTTCACCTTCTATATATATAACAAATTTTTGGGACCTGCATAAATAAAGGCCCACAGTGATTAAAACATTTAACAGTCCATATAAGTTAGTGGTTATATAAAGTCATTTTGACGATTCTTATCCACAGTGCAGTTGTGGTTTACTGGTTCTATGTTGATCAAAATATAGGGTTGAGGGAAAGCATCGTTGAGGGGCAGTACGGTTTAGAGGCAGTATGGTAGAGGATAAGTATGGATTATGGGCAGAATGGTTGAGAGGCAATATGGTAGAAGAGCAGTATGGATTAACGGCAGTATGGTTGAGAGGTAGTATGGTAGAGAAGCAGTATGGTGTAAGGGCAGTAAAGTTTAGAGACTGAGGGACAGTAATGGTTGAGCGAAAGTATGGCAGTATGATAGAGAGACAGTATGGTAGAGGGGCAGTATTGTAGAGGGGCAGTATTGTAGAGGGGCAGTATGGCGGAGGGGCACTTGGCGGAGGGGCAGCATGGTGTAAGGGCAGTAAGGTTGAGAGGCAGTATTACTGAGGGACAGTATGAGCGAAGGTATAGGTGAGGGGCAGTATGGTAGAAGGGCAATATAGTAAAGCAGGGGGGTCAGAAAGTTTTGAAAGTAGGGGGGCGAAATGAAAAATTGCAGACTTTTTTCTTGGTATAAAGTCAAACTTCGGCATTTGTCTGTTCCACTGGATTTACCGAATCTGCGAAAAGTCTGTAAAAAGTCAGGGCGTGGACATCATTGCATGCTAACAAGTCAGACTTTGACATTTTTCCACATCGAAAGGTCAGGGTTAAGCCATCATTGCATGGTAAAATGTCAGACTTTGACACTTTTGTACAGTGAAAAGTCAGGGCTTGGCCATCATTGCATGCTAAAAAGTCAGACTTTGATACTTTTCCATGGTGAAAAGTCCAGGCGTAGCCATCATTGCATGCTAAAAAGTCATACATTGACACTTTGCCATGGTGAAAAGTCAGGGTTTAGCCCTCATTGCACGCTAAAAGGTCAGACTTTTCCATGGTGAATAGTCAAGGCTTGTTGCATGCTAAAATGTTAAAAACTTTTTTAATGTTGAAAAGTCAACACAGGTTTTACACTTGTTTGAGAAAATTTGAAATCTGCTGAAATTTTGGGGGGCAGTTGCCCCCCTCCCCCCCCCTATTCTGACGCCAATGTAAAGGGGCAGTATGGTAGAGGGGCAGTATGGTAGAGGGGAATTTTGGTGGAGGGACAGTACTGCAGAGGGGAAGTATGGTGAAGGGGCAGTACAGTGGAGGGGCCGTATGGTGGAGGGACAGTATGGTGGAGGGACAGTTTGGTGGAGGGACCGTATGGTGGAGGGGCAGTATGGTGGAGGGACAGTATGGTGGAGGGGCAGTATGGTGGAGGGGCAGTATGGTGGAGGGGCAGTATGGTAGAGGGGAAGTATGATAGAGGGGAAGTATGATAGAGGGGCAGTATAATAGAGGGGGGGGGGATGGTGGAAAGGCAGTATGGTGGAAAGGCAGTATGGTGGAGGGGCAGTATGGTGGATGGGCAGTATGGTGGAGAGGCAGTATGGTGGAGGGGCAGTATTGTAGAGGGGCAGTATGGCGGAGGGGCACTTGGCGGAGGGGCAGTATGGTGTAAGGGCAGTAAGGTTTGACTGGTATACCTGGTCTGACTGGTGAGGATTTAAGGGTGATAGGGGTAATTGTCCCCAACAAATTCCATTCCCAAATTACAGAATCTCATGAGATTTTGAATTCAGAATGTTTAAAATTCATAGGGGCATTTTGGAGAGCCAGATGTACCCATTCAATGAGAATCCAATCTCCCAATTTTTTAAAAACCCAAGAAAGGTTTTTGGGAAAAGCCAAAGTGTACACCATGCTTGTAGATTTCAACTGGGGGAAATTTATCAGAGACTGAGGAAAAGGTATGAAGAACACCTGTCTAGGTACATTATACCTGCTTCAGGTGTTGGAAGGGGGGGGGGGGGCAGAAAATGTACATACGCAATAAGGAGGGTCCATCAGAAGTATATCCTGTGCAACAGGGGGGATGGGGGTGTCAATTTTCGAGGAAAATCTGCGTACATACTTTATGGATGGCCCCTCTGCAGGGGAGTGGTATTCTGCTTCGTACAGTATCCACTAGATGGTGCTACAGGCATGAAATTACCACTCTTTAAGGCATTTTTAGTTTAGTCAGTTGTAATAGAAATATTAACAATTTCATTGGAATGAAACCTCTTGGGTTCGTTGGGAAATATTTTTCTTCTGCAGTACAGCAATTATCTATTCGATAGTGTGTTTATTTGTATGAAAAATTGAGGTTTAGGTACTAGCACAATGCAAAATTTGAGCAACCTCCCTGAATGAAAAATTAATTCCCAGCATACAATCAGTGGTAGGGCATTAACTATGCATCATCATTGAACATTTACATGTCATATATCAAACACCAAGATGCCATTCTTATACTTTTAATATAAATATGTTTTTGATTGATGTAAAAATAATAAAATCATATTGTTTCACAAATTAATTTCATCAATTCAAATATGATTATGATTAATAAATTGCACTGGACCTAAATGGGATCACACTCCACTATTTTTATAACCCATCGATAATTTTACTGTATTGTATTTTCTGTGCTTAGTACTATTCCAAAGAGAAGTCACAGTGAAAATCGGTTATTTTCGATTTTGAGACAATTAATTCAGAAATCTAAAACAAAACTGTTATGATCATGTCCGGCTTGGAATTCCCTATCCAACAGTGAAGAAATCATTCAGAAATTACCATCCGTTACTGAGATATCAACGAAAATGTGATTCTCAAAAGTAGAGACGTTTTGGCCAAACGTCTTTCGCTGGTTCGGTTTTGATTTTGTCAATGCGTACTCAGGTACCAGATCACACATTTCTCTGGTTTTCAGTTCACTTTTGTCTGGTCCTCTTCCACACTGAAGCGATGCTGGAAACCTCATGCCGCATTTTGACACCAGATGGCTATACTGTAGTATTTCACTGTGGAGACAGTGAAATCCACTTCCCGTAGGAATTAAGCAATGAAATTTTAACACGAGTAAGGGATACATATATCCTATGAGCATTCCAAATATGAAGAAGACCCGCCGTTCCAATCATCCGATATAACCAATAAAAGCGAGAAATAAAAGACAAAAAGTTGGGCTTGGGCAGGGATCGATCTCCCGACCTCCATACCATGAGGCAGGTGGTCTAACCACTTCACCACTGGCTTTCCACTCCCAGAACCAAGCTACCCTGAAGCTGTTACTGGGCAGTCTTTGCAGTATAGAACCTGATATGGTGTACACTTTGGCTTTTCGCAAAAACCTTTTCGGTTTTTTTTAAAAGTCAGACCAGGTGTACAGGGTATACCTTACTGCCCTTACACCATACTGCCCCTCTGCAAATTGCCCCTCTGCCATACTGCCCTTCTACAATACTGCCCCTCCACCATACTGCCTCTCCACCATACTGCCCCTCTACAATACTGCCCCTCTATAATACTGCCCCTCTACCATACTACCCCTCCACCATACTGCCCCTCTACAATACTGCCCCTCCACCATACTGCCTCTCCACCATAATGCCCCTACACTATACTGCCTCTCCACCATACTGCCTCTCCACCATACTGCCCCTCTATCATACTGCCTCTCCACCATACTGCCTCTCCATCATACTGCCTCTCCACCATACTGCTCCTCTACAATACTGCCCCTCTATCATACTGCCCCTCTATCATACTGCCTCTCCACCATACTGCCCCTCTACTATACTGCCCCTCTATCATACTGCCCCTCTATCATACTTCCCCTCTATCATACTGCCCCTCCACCATTCTGCCCCTCCACCATACTGCCCCTCTACAATACTGCCCCTCGACCATACTGCCTCTCCACCATACTGCCCCTCCACCATACTGCCCCTCCACCATACTGCCCCTCTACAATACTGCCCCTCCACCATACTGCCCCTCCACCATACTGCCCCTCTACAATACTGCCCCTCTACAATACTGCCCCTCCACCATACTGCCCCTCTACAATACTGCCCCTCCACCATACTGCCCCTCCACCATACTGCCCCTCTACAATACTGCCCCTCCACCATACTGCCCCTCCACCATACTGCCCCTCCACCATACTGCCCCTCTACAATACTGCCTCTCCACTCTCGGAGATCTGTATAAGTGTGTATGTGTGTGTTTAGGTGTGTGTGTGTGTGTGTGTGTTGTCCCTGAACCTTACTGCTCCTCCACAATACTGCCCCTGAATCAAATTGCGTCAAACCATACTGTCCCGAAGCTATACTGCCCCTGCACCATACCGCGCCTGAACCATACTGCCTTTCAAACATACTGTCGTTCTGCTCCTAACTATACTGCCTCTCACCCATACCACCCCTTGACCATACTGCTCCTCACCATACTGTCCCGTAACCATACTGCCCCTCACCAAAATTGTTCCTGAATCATCACTGTGGCTCACCATAGTACGCGTATAAGGGGCAGTATGGATTGGGTCAGTATAGTTGAGGGGCAATAATGTGAGGGCCAGTATGGTTTAGGGTCAGTATGGTTGAGGGCAGTGAGGTTGAGGGGCAGTATGATTCAAGGGCAGTATGGATAGGGGCAGTATGGTTGAGAGGCAGTATTACTGAGGGACAGTATGGTGGGGTTTTTTTTGTTTTTTTTTAAAATTCTTTATTTTCATTGGGACAGTCGTCAGCGGTTAGCTGGTATGAGTGAGTCTCCCAACATTGGGGATTTACATCGGAGTTTCACCTTCTACATATATAACAAATTTTAGGGACCTGCATAAATAAAGGCCCACAGTGATTACAACATTTAACAGTCCATATAAGTTAGTGGTTATATAAAGTCATTTTGACGATTCTTATCCACAGTACAGTTGGGGTTTACTAGTTCTATGTTGATCAAAATATAGGGTTGAGGGAAAGCATCGTTGAGGGGCAGTACGGTTTAGAGGCAGTATGGTAGAGCAGAAGTATGGATTATGGGCAGAATTGTTGAGAGGCAATATGGTAGAAGAGCAGTATGGATTAACGGCAGTATGGTTGAGAGGCAGTATGGTAGAGAAGCAGTATGGTGTAAGGGCAGTAAAGTTTAGAGACTGAGGGACAGTAATGGTTGAGCGAAAGTATGGGAGTATGATTGAGAGACAGTATGGTAGAGGGGCAGTATTGTAGAGGGGCAGTTTTGTAGAGGGGCAGTATGGTGGAGGGACAGCATTGTAGAGGGGCAGTATGGTGGAGGGCCAGTATGGCGGAGGGGGCAGTATTGTAGAGGGGCAGTATTGTAGAGTGGCAATATGGCGGAGGGGCACTTGGCGGAGGGGCAGCATGGTGTAAGGGCAGTAAGGTTGAGAGGCAGTATTGCTGAGGGACAGTATGAGAAAAGGTATAGGTGAGGGGCAGTATGGTAGAGGGGCAACATAGTAAAGCAGGGGGGTCAGAAAGTTTTGAAAGTAGGGGGGCGAACTGATAAATTGCAGACTTTTTTCTTGGTATAAAGTTAAACTTCGGCATTTGTCTGTTCCACTGGATTTCCCGAATCTGCGAAAAGTTTGTGAAAAGTCTGGGTGTGGCCATCATTGCATGCTAACAAGTCAGACTTTGACATTTTTCCATATCGAAAGGTCAGGGTTAAGCCAGCATAGCATGGTAAAATGTCAGACTTTGACACTTTTGTACAGTGAAAAGTCAGGGCTTGGCCATCATTGCATGCTAAAAAGTCATACATTGACACTTTGCCATGGTGAAAAGTCAGGGTTAAGCCCTCATTGCACGCTAAAAAGTCAGACTTTTCCATGGTGAATAGTCAAGGCTTGTTGCATGCTAAAATGTTAGACTTTTTTAATGTTGAAAAGTCAACACGGGTTTTACACTTGTTTGAGAAAATTTGAAGCTGCTGAATTTTTTTGGGGCAGTTGCACCCCCTCCCCCCCTATTCTGACGCCAATGTAAAGGGGCAGTATGGTAGAAGGGCAGTATGGTAGAGGGGAAGTTTGGTGGAGGGACAGTACTGCAGAGGGGAAGTATGGTGAAGGGGCAGTACAGTGGAGGGGCCGTATGGGGGAGAGGTAGTATGGTGGAGGGGCAGTATGGTGGAGGGGCAGTATGGTAGAGGGGAAGTATGATAGAGGGGCAGTATGATAGAGGGGCAGTATGGTGGAAAGGCAGTATGGTGGAGAGGCAGTATGGTGGAGGGGCAGTATGGTGGATGGGCAGTATGGTGGAGAGGCAGTATGGTGGAGGGGCAGTATTGTAGAGGGGCAGAATGGCGGAGGGGCACTTGGCGGAGGGGCAGTATGGTGTAAGGGCAGTAAGGTTTAACTGGTATACCTGGTCTGACTGGTGGGGATTTAAGGGTGATAGGGGTAATTGTCCCCAACAAATTCCATTCCCAAATTACAGAATCTCATGAGATTTTGAATTCAGAATGTTTAAAGTTCATAGGGGCATTTTGGAGAGCCAGATGTACCCATTCAATGAGAATCAAATCTCCCAATTTAAAAAAAAACCATAGGTTTTTGGGAAAAGCCAAAGTGTACGCATGCTTGTAGATTTCAACTGAGGGAAATTTATCAGAGACTGAGGAAAAGGTATGAAGAACACCTGTCTAGGTACATTATACCTGCTTCAGGTGTTGGAAGGGGGGGGGGGGCAGAAAATGTACATACGCAATAAGGAGGGTCCATGAGAAGTATATCCTGTGCAACAGGGGGGATGGGGATGTCAATTTTCGAGGAAAATCTGCGTACATACTTTATGGATGGCCCCTCTGCAGGGGAGTCGTATTCTGCTTCGTACAGTGTCCACTAGATGGTGCTACAGGCATGAAATTACCACTCTTTAAGGCATTTTTAGTTTAATCAGTTGTAATAGAAATATTAACAATTTCAGTGGAATGAAACCTCTTGGGTTCGTTGGGAAATATTTTTCTTCTGCAGTACAGCAATTATCTATTCGATAGTGTGTTTATTTGTATGAAAAATTGAAGTTTAGGTACTAGCAAAATGCAAAATTTGAGGAACCTCCCTGAATGAAAAATTAATTCCCAGCATATAATCAGTGGTAGGGCATTAACTATGCATTATCATTGAACATTTATATGTCATATATCATACACCAAGATGCCATTCTTATACTTTTAATATAAATATGTTTTTGATTGATGTAAAAAAAATAAAATCATATTGTTTCAAAAATTAATTTCATCAATTCAAATATGATTATGATTAATAAATTGCACTGGACCTAAATGGGATCACACTACACTATTTTTATAACCCATCGATAATTTTACTGTATTGTATTTTCTGTGCTTAATACTATTCCAAAGAGAAGTCACAGTGAAAATCGGTTATTTTCGATTTTGAGACAATTAATTCAGAAATCTAAAACAAAACTGTTATGGCCATGTCCGGCTTGGAATCCCCTATCCAACAGTGAAGAAATCATTCAGAAATTCCCATCCGTTACTGAGATATCAACGAAAATGTGATTCTCAAAAGTGGAGACGTTTTGGCCAAACGTCTTTCGCTGGTTCGGTTTTGATTTTGTCAATGCGTACTCAGGTACCAGATCACACATTTCTCTGGTTTTCAGTTCACTTTTGTCTGGTCCTCTTCCACACTGAAGCGATGCTGGAAACCTCATGCCGGATTTTGACACCAGATGGCTATACTGTAGTATTTCACTGTGGAGACAGTGAAATCCACTTCCCGTAGGAATTAAGCAATGAAATTTTAACACGAGTAAGGGATACATATATCCTATGGGCATTCCAAATATGAAGAAGACCCGCCGTTCCGATCCCCCGATATAACCAATAACAGCGAGGAATAAAAGACAAAAGGTTGGTCTTGGGCGGGGATCGATCTCCCGACGTCCATATCCTGAGGCAGGTGCTCTAACCACGTCACCACTAGCTCTCCACTCCCGGTTCCAAGCTACCCTGAAGCTGTTACTGGGCAGTCTTTGCAGTATAGAACCTGAGATGGTGTACACTTTGGCTTTTCCCAGAATTTTTTTCGTGTTTTTTTTAAAAGTCAGACCAGGTATACAGGGTATACCTTACTGCCCTTACACCATACTGCCCCTCTGCCAAGTGCCCCTTTGCCAAACTGCCCCTCTACAATACTGCCCTTCCACCATACTGCCTCTCCACCATACTGCCCCTCTACAATACTGCCCCTCTATCATACTGCCCCTCTACCATACTACCCCTCTGTAATAATAACACATACATACTTGTTATTATCTATTAGTTGTTGCTGCAATGGCTTGCCATAGCTCCCCACGCCTGTGGTTTCACATCCCTACACTTCTAGGGTTTTGGTTTCGTTTTCTGCTACACACCACCATCTTGTAAGCCACTACTCTGCACAACTGTGAGTATTAAACTCTAAGTACTCAATCAAACTGATTCCCATGTTCACTTCATGGTGTCAGAAGTGGGATGACCATCTAGTGACAACTCTACTGTGTTTAAAAGCCACAACAATCTAAGTTTCACTATGGAATCTTTTTGCCTGCCCCAACCCACTATGAACTGGGAATCTCCAGCCTTAAAGGAGACTTGGGCTAAGTTTGAGCAACATGCTAGGCTAATGTTTGATGGCCCCCTCAGTGAAAAAACACAACCTCAGCGAGTCAGCTACCTACTCCTGTGGGTTGGTGAGAAGGGCCGTGACATTTTCTCTACATTTAATTTTGCCCATGCTGTACCTGCTGTACCTGCTGCACAGGGAGTCCCTGCTGTACCTGCTGTAGCAGCAGAGAACCAAAATGATCTCAACACAGTGTGCAGAAAATTCACAGAATATGTGACACCAAAATCTAACGTCATTTTTGCTCGGTACCGTTTCTATAATCGTGTGCAAGCAACCCATGAGAGTGTAGACAGCTTCGTGACAGATGTGAAACTGCTAGCTAAAGACTGTGGTTTTCTCGGTGACATCGTCGACGAGATGATACGGGACAGACTCGTCTATGGCACTAATTCTCACAAAGTTCGCGAACGTTTCATTAACCGTGGGGCCGATTTAGACCTACCGACTGCGCTCAACATCGCACGTGCCTATGAAAGCGCACAGAGCCAGCTTAAGAAAATGACAGGTGAAGCAGCTCAGGTCCAGATGGTAAAATCTGACCGGAAAAACTGGAAAAGAGGAACAGGTACTAGTAAAAAAGGGGAAACAAGCAGTGTTACTAAACCTGACAGTAAGACAAACAAACACAGGAACGCTGGTCAACAGTGCAGAAACTGCGGATATCCTCCACACAGTAACATGGATAACTGTCCGGCCCGTGGGAAACGTTGCAGCAAATGTCAGAAAAAGAACCACTTCGCAGGAGTTTGCCGTCAGAAGACCATTCATACTGTAGATGACGCTAGCAGCAACAGCGACAATGGTGAGGAATTCTACATTCAGTGTGTCAACTCAACCACTCAACAGGATCAGGCATTCGTGAAACTCATTTGTAACAGTACCCAAATGCCTTTCAAGATTGACACCGGTGCCCAAGTTAACGTGCTGCCCAAACGCAACTTCGACAAGTTAAACGTTCAACAGCCACTGATGCAAAGCACTGTGACCCTTCGTGGATATGGTGGCCAGAAGCTTGCTACTCTTGGCACATGTGACTTAGACTGCACATACAAGGATGTCAACCGCAACCTGCGATTCCACGTTGTCAATGAGGATGCCCCTGCAGTACTAGGTTTAAAGTCATGTGTTGACATGAACCTGGTAAAACTCATACTGTCTGTTGATACACCCATCCAGACAAGTATGACCACTGATGATGAAGAACTGAACAAGCTTCTCACAGAATATCAGGACATATTCCATGGGATCGGAAAATTTCCCGGTGAACACTCATTCACTTTACGTCCGGACGCAGAACCTGTTGTCCACCCACCTCGTAGGGTACCAGTAGCCCTCCGCGACAAAGTGAAACAGGAGCTTGACCGCATGGAGTCCAACGATATCATCACAAAAGTCACTGAACCGACTGACTGGGTCAACTCAATGGTTGTTGTACAAAAAACCAACGGCAATTTACGTGTGTGTCTTGACCCTAGAGACCTGAATAAAGCTATCAAACGTCCATACTACCCAGTACCAACGCTGGATGATGTCACAAGCAAATTGGCTGGAGCCAAACACTTCTCAGTGCTGGACGCTCGCAGCGGTTACTGGCAAATCAAACTGTCAGATGCTTCTTCAAGACTGACAACATTCAACACGCCATTCGGTCGCTACCGATACCTGCGTATGCCGTTTGGAGTAAACTCTGCGCAAGATGTATTTCAGCGACGGGTAGATGAGACGTACGAAAACCTTCCATGTGTAACCGGGATCAGTGATGATGTCCTGGTGGCCGGTTCAACGAAAAAGGGACACCTGGAAACACTACGTGCAACATTCCAGCGTGCCCGTGAAAGTGGTCAACGCTACAACCTCAGCAAGTGCCGATTCAATGTACCCCAAGTGAAGTACTATGGCCACGTTATATCAGCTGACGGTGTCAAGGCAGACCCCAAAAAGGTGGAGGCCATAGCAAACATGGCTGCCCCAACCAACAAGACTGAGTTGCAGACCATACTGGGTATGACAAACTACCTGGCAAAATTTGCCCCTAACCTCAGCGACATCACAGCACCAATGCGTGATTTGCTCAAGAAGGAGTCAGAGTTTGTATGGGACGCCCAACAGGAAGCCGCACTCACAAAGGTGAAAAACATAGTGACGAAAGCCCCCGTGCTGGTTTTCTATGATCCATCAAAGGAGCTGACACTCCAAGTCGATGCTTCGGAAAAGGCTACAGGTGCCACACTCATGCAGGAAGGTCAACCAATTGAGTATGCTTCAAGAGCACTGGATGCCTCCAAACAAAATTGGGCTCCGATTGAACGCGAAATGCTTGCCATTGTACATGGATGTGAGCGATTCCGTCAATATTTGTATGGCCGCAGGACAACGGTAGAGTCTGATCACCGACCCCTTGAGGCAATCATGAAGAAACCTCTGTCCTCCGCCCCGAGACGACTTCAGAGCATGATACTGCAACTGCAACGTTACAGATATGATCTTAACGTGGTTCACAAGCCTGGAAAAGAGATACCTGTGACAGACTGCCTCAGCCGAAATCTCGTCGAAGATGCCAAGCCAATTCCGGATGAATTCTCCAAGAAACTTGATGTGGCAGTCCACCAACTGATCGAATCTCTACCTCTGAGTGATCCAAGACTGGCAGAGATCAAGACAAAGACCGGAAATGACCAGAACATGCAAGTCCTCAAACATTTCATTCTCGCTGGCTGGCCCAGCCAAAGGAAGGACTGTCCCAAAACAGTCATCGAGCACTGGAACCACCGAGATGAACTTGTGTTCCAGGATGGCATGATCTTCAAAGGAGACCGTATCGTCATCCCCAAAGAGATGCGTGCTGACATGCTCTTGAAAGTACACGAGGGCCACCTCGGAATCGAGAAATGCCGTGCCCGAGCACGCATGGCACTATTCTGGCCTGGCATGAACATGGACATCGAGCAGACTGTCTCTAACTGCACAACGTGTCAAATGCATCGCACAGCCAACTCGAAGGAGCCACTGCTCAACCACCCTGTACCAAGTTTACCATGGCAAATAGTCGCTTCCGACCTCTTCACTTTTGATGGAAGGGACTATGTACTGGTTGTTGACTACTACAGCAACTACCCAGAGGTCGAATATTTGCCAAACACACAGTCTTCAACTGTTATAAACAAGATCAAAGGAATACTGGCACGCCATGGGAAATGCTTGAAGTTTGTGAGTGACAATGGGCCACAATACACAAGTAGCGAGTTCAACAAATTCGCAAGTGAGTGGGGTTTCGATCATGTCACCTCAAGCCCCACATACCCTCAGTCAAATGGTCTGGCTGAGAGAACCGTGCAAACCATCAAGCAACTTATGAAGAAAGCAAAAACAGAGAAGAAAGATGTCTACTTGGGTCTTCTCGAGCTGCGAAACACACCTGTGCATGGTGCCATATCACCTGCCCAGCTCTTGATGTCGAGGCGACTACGATCATCAATCCCCTGCACTGAAAAACAACTACGACCTGCTATCACAGCCTCAAGCACCATCGAGAGTATGCTGGAACGCAAACAGATAGTGCAAAAGGTATACCATGACAGAACTGCCAAGGACCTACCACCACTCCATAATGGCGAGCATGTTCGCCTCCGCACACAAGGTCCGCACCCACACTGGGAACCCGCTGTTGTGATGGAAACACCGACACCAGAAAAACCCCGGTCCTACATTGTCCAATCTGAACGCGGTGGCGTCTACCGCAGGAACAGGAAGCACCTCCTAAAAACAAAGGAAACCCATATCTTCAGTCCTCAGGAACCGGATGATGACCAATCAGACTCTGGTCAAGTAAATGGCTCCCACCAACACCCAGAGCCACAAAGTGCACCTACCATGCTGAACCCAGCATCTCCAGGAACAACCAATGCTACTTCCCCAGCTGATGCCTACAAAACTAGAGCTGGCCGAGTGCCAAAACCCAGAAAGATCCTTGACTTATAAACAGTCCAGACTCAAAGACTAGTCTAGTTCTATACCAAAGATATGAATGTTACACTAGTCTCACATATATCGTAGCTGTTATTCCAAACACTATGGCCCCATACACATTTTGGGCGTTTTCTAGTAATTAGGCAAAACATTTATAGTAGTTGTTATTCAAAAGCTACAGTCCCAAATATATGGACACTGCTTTGGTAAACTATTATTTGTCTACTCTTAAGTACATAAGACATTTAAGTATACTCATATATACTTACAGAGACTGAGTTCACAAAGAGAATTCCAAAGACTATCTTTTATTCTTTGATAAGGGGGATGTAATAATAACACATACATACTTGTTATTATCTATTAGTTGTTGCTGCAATGGCTTGCCATAGCTCCCCACGCCTGTGGTTTCACATCCCTACACTTCTAGGGTTTTGGTTTCGTTTTCTGCTACACACCACCATCTTGTAAGCCACTACTCTGCACAACTGTGAGTATTAAACTCTAAGTACTCAATCAAACTGATTCCCATGTTCACTTCACCCTCCATCATACTGCCTCTCCACCATAATGCCCCTCCACCATACTGCCTCTCCACCATAATGCCCCTCCACTATACTGCCTCTCCACCATACTGCCCCTCTATCATACTGCCTCTCCACCATACTGCCTCTCCACCATACTGCCTCTCCACCATACTGCCCCTCTGTAGGCAGATCCAAGCTACCCTGAAGCTGTTACAGGTTGAGAGGCAGTATTGCTGAGGGACAGTATGAGCAAAGGTATAGGTGAGGGGCAGTATGGTAGAGGGGCAACATAGTAAAGCAGGGGGGTCAGAAAGTTTTGAAAGTAGGGGGGCGAACTGACAAATTGCAGACTTTTTTCTTGGTTTAAAGTTAAACTTCAGCATTTGTCTGTTCCACTGGATTTCCCGAATCTGCGAAAAGTCTGTGAAAAGTCTGGGTGTGGCCATCATTGCATGCTAACAAGTCAAACTTTGACATTTTTCCACATTGAAAGGTCAGGGTTAAGCCATCATTGCATGGTAAAATGTCAGACTTTGACACTTTTGTACAGTGAAAAGTCAGGGTTCAGCCCTCATTGCACGCTAAAAAGTCAGACTTTTCTATGGTGAATAGTTGAGGCTTGTTGCATGCTAAAATGTTAGACTTTTTTCGATGCTGAAAAGTCAACACAGGTTTTAAACTTGTTTGAGAAAATTTGAAGCTGCTGAATTTTTTTGGGGCAGTTGCACCCCCTCCCCCCCCCCTATTCTGACGCCAATGTAAAGGGGCAGTATGGTAGAAGGGCAGTATGGTAGAGGGGAAGTTTGGTGGAGGGACAGTACTGCAGAGGGGAAGTATGGTGAAGGGGCAGTACAGTGGAGGGGCCGTATGGGGGAGAGGTAGTATGGTGCAGGGGCAGTATGGTGGATGGGCAGTATGGTGATGAGGCAGTATGGTGGAGGGGGCAGTATTGTAGAGGGGCAGTATGGTGGAGGGGCAGTATGATAGAGGGGCAGTATGGTGATGAGGCAGTATGGTAGAGAGGCAGTATGGTGGAGGGGCAGTATTGTAGAGGGGCAGTATGGCGGAGGGGCACTTGGCGGAGGGGCAGTATGGTGTAAGGGCAGTAAGGTTTAACTGGTATACCTGGTCTGACTGGTGAGGATTTAAGGGTGATAGGGGTAATTGTCCCCAACAAATTCCATTCCCAAATTACAGAATCTCATGAGATTTTGAATTCAGAATGTTTAAAATTCATAGGGGCATTTTGAAGAGCCAGATGTACCCATTCAATGATAGTCCAATCTCCCATTTTTTTAAAAACCCAAAAAACGTTTTTGGGAAAAGCCAAAGAGTACACCATGCTTGTAGATTTCAACTGAGGGAAATTTATCAGAGACTGAGGAAAAGGTATGAAGAACACCTGTCTAGGTACATTATACCTGCTTCAGGTGTTGGAAGGGGGGGGGGGGGCAGAAAAATGTACATACGCAATAAGGAGGGTCCATCAGAAGTATATCCTGTGCAACAGGTGGGGGGGGGGGGGGGGGGGGGGGGGGGTACATGTTTTATGGATGGCCCCTCTGCAGGGGAGTCGTATTCTGCTTCGTACAGTATCCACTAGATGGTGCTACAGGCATGAAATTACCACTCTTTAAGGCATTTTTAGTTTAATCAGTTGTAATAGAAATATTAACAATTTCAGTGGAATGAAACCTCTTGGGTTCGTTGGGAAATATTTTTCTTCTGCAGTACAGCAATTATCTATTCGATAGTGTGTTTATTTGTATGAAAAATTGAGGTTTAGGTACTAGCACAATGCAAAATTTGAGCAACCTCCCTGAATGAAAAATTAATTCCCAGCATATAATCAGTGGTAGGGCATTAACTATGCATCATCATTGAACATTTACATGTCATATATCATACACCAAGATGCCATTCTTATACTTTTAATATAAATATGTTTTTGATTGATGTAAAAATAATAAAATCATATTGTTTCAAAAATTAATTTCATCAATTCAAATATGATTATGATTAATAAATTGCACTGGACCTAAATGGGATCACACTCCACTATTTTTATAACCCATCGATAATTTTACTGTATTGTATTTTCTGTGCTTAATACTATTCCAAAGAGAAGTCACAGTGAAAATCGGTTATTTTCGATTTTGAGACAATTAATTCAGAAATCTAAAACAAAACTGTTATGATCATGTCCGGCTTGGAATTCCCTATCCAACAGTGAAGAAATCATTCAGAAATTACCATCCGTTACTGAGATATCAACGAAAATGTGATTCTCAAAAGTAGAGACGTTTTGGCCAAACGTCTTTCGCTGGTTCGGTTTTGATTTTGTCAATGCGTACTCAGGTACCAGATCACACATTTCTCTGGTTTTCAGTTCACTTTTGTCTGGTCCTCTTCCACACTGAAGCGATGCTGGAAACCTCATGCCGGATTTTGACACCAGATGGCTATACTGTAGTATTTCACTGTGGAGACAGTGAAATACACTTCCCGTAGGAATGAAGCAATGAAATTTTAACACGAGTAAGGGATACATATATCCTATGAGCATTCCAAATATGAAGAAGACCCGCCGTTCCAATCATCCGATATAACCAATAACAGCGAGGAATAAAAGACAAAAAGTTGGCCTTGGGCAGGGATCGATCTCCCGACGTCCATATCCTGAGGCAGGTGCTCTAACCACGTCACCACTGGCTCTCCACTCCCAGATCCAAGCTACCCTGAAGCTGTTACTGGGCAGTCTTTGCAGTAAAGAACCTGAGATGGTGTACACTTTGGCTTTTCCCAGAAACTTTTTCGTGTTTTTTTTAAAGTCAGACCAGGTATACAGGGTATACCTTACTGCCCTTACACCATACTGCCCCTCTGCCAAGTGCCCCTTTGCCAAACTACCCCTCTACAATACTGCCCTTCCACCATACTGCCTCTCCACCATACTGCCTCTCTACCATACTGCCCCTCTACAATACTGCCTCTCTACCATACTCCCCCTCTATCATACTGCCTCTCCACCATACTGCCCCTCTACAATACTGCCCCTCTATCATACTGCCCCTCAATCATACTGCCCCTCTACCATACTGCCCCTCCACCATACTGCCCATCCACCATACTGCCCCTCTACAATACTGCCCCTCCACCATACTGCCCCTCTACAATACTGCCTCTCTACCATACTGCCCCTCTATCATACTGCCTCTCCACCATACTGCCCCTCTACAATACTGCCCCTCTATCATACTGCCCCTCTATCATACTGCCCCTCTACCATACTGCCCCTCCACCATACTGCCCCTCCACCATACTGCCCCTCTACAATACTGCCCCTCCACCATACTGCCTCTCCACCATACTGCCCCTCCAGCATATTGCCTCTCCACCATACTGCCTCTCCACCATACTGCCCCTCTACAATACTGCCCCTCTATCATACTGCCCCTCTATCATGCTGCCCCTCTACCATACTGCCCCTCCACCATACTGTCCCTCCACCATACTGTCCCTCCACCATACGGCCCCTCCACTGTACTACCCCTTCACCATACTGCCCCTCTGCAGTACTGTCCCTCCACCAAACTTCCCCTCTACCATACTGCCCCTTTACATTGGCGTCAGAATAGGGGGGGGGGGGGGGAGGGGGGGAGCAACTGCCCCAAAAAAATTCAGCAGCTTCAAATTTTCTAAAACAAGTGTAAAACCTGTGTTGACTTTTCAGCATCGAAAAAAGTCTAACATTTTAGCATGCAACAAGCCTCGACTATTCACCATGGAAAAGTCTGACTTTTTAGCGTGCAATGAGGGCTAAATCCTGACTTTTCACCATGGCAAAGTGTCAAAGTATGACTTTTTAGCATGCAATGATGGCCAAGCCCTGACTTTTCACTGTACAAAAGTGTCAAAGTCTGACATTTTACCATGCAATAATGGCTTAACCATTTCGATGTGGAAAAATGTCAAAGTCTGACTTGTTAGCATGCAATGATGTCCACGCCCTGACTTTTCACAGACTTTTCGCAGATTCGGTAAATCCAGTGGAACAGACAAATGCCGAAGTTTGACTTTATACCAAGAAAAAAATTGCAATTATTCAGTTCGCCCCCCTACTTTCAAAACTTTCTGACCCCCTGCTTTGCTATATTGCCCCTCTACCATACTGCCCCTCACCTATACCTTCGCTCATACTGTCCCTCAGCAATACTGCCTCTCAACCTTACTGCCCTTACATCATACTGCATCGAAACACAGGTTTTACACTTGTTTTAGAAAATTTGAAGCTGCTGAATTTGTTTGGGGCAGTTGCCCCCCTTTCCCCCCCCTATTCTGACGCCAATGTAAAGGGGCAGTATGGTAGAGGGGCAGTATGGTAGAGGGGAAGTTTGGTGGAGGGACAGTACTGCAGAGGGGAAGTATGGTGAAGGGGCAGTACAGTGGAGGGGCCGTATGGTGGAGGGACAGTATGGTGGAGGGACAGTATGGTGGAGGGACCGTATGGTGGAGGGGCAGTATGATAGAGGGGCAGTATGGTAGAAGGGCAGTATGATAGAGGGGCAGTATGATAGAGGGGCAGTATTGTAGAGGGGCAGTATGGTGGAGAGGCAGTATGGTGGAGAGGCAATATGGTGGAGGGGCAGTATGGTGGAGAGGCAGTATGGTGGAGGGGCAGTATTGTAGAGGGGCAGTATGGTGGATGGGCAGTATGGTGGAGGGGCAGTATGGTGGAGGGGCAGTATGGTAGAGGGGCAGTATGATAGAGGGGCAGTATGATAGAGGGGCAGTATGATAGAGGGGCAGTATTATAGAGGGGCAATATGGTGGAGAGGCAGTATGGTGGAGGGGCATTATGGTGGAGAGGCAGTATGGTGGAGAGGCAGTATGATAGAGGGGCAGTATGGTGGAGAGGCAGTATGGTGGAGAGGCAGTATAGTGGAGGGGCATTATGGTGGAGAGGCAGTATGGTGGAGGGGTAGTATGGTAGAGGGGCAGTATAATAGAGGGGCAGTATTGTAGAGGGGCAGTATGGTGGAGAGGCAGTATGGTGGAGGGGCAGTATTGTAGAGGGGCAGTTTGGCAAAGGGGCACTTGGCAGAGGGGCAGTATGGTGAAAGGGCAGTAAGGTATACCCTGTATACCTGGTCTGACTTTAAAAAAAACACGAAAAAGTTTCTGGGAAAAGCCAAAGTGTACACCATCTCAGGTTCTATACTGCAAAGACTGCCCAGTAACAGCTTCAGGGTAGCTTGGATCTGGGAGTGGAGAGCCAGTGGTGACGTGGTTAGAGCACCTGCCTCAGGATATGGACGTCGGGAGATCGATCCCTGCCCAAGCCCAACTTTTTGTCTTTAATTCCTCGCTGTTATTGATTATATCGGGGGATCGGAACGGCGGGTCTTCTTCATATTTGGAATGCTCATAGGATATATGTATCCCTTACTCGTGTTAAAATTTCATTGCTTAATTCCTACGGGAAGTGGATTTCACTGTCTCCACAGTGAAATACTACAGTATAGCCATCTGGTGTCAAAATGCGGCATCAGGTTTCCAGCATCGCTTCAGTGTGGAAGAGGACCAGACAAAAGTGAACTGAAAACCAGAGAAATGTGTGATCTGGTACCTGAGTACGCATTGACAATATAAAAACCGAACCAGCGAAAGACGTTTGGCCAAAACGTCTCCACTTTTGAGAAACACATTTTCGTTGATATCTCAGTAACGGATGGGAATTTCTGAATGATTTCTTCACTGTTGGATAGGGAATTCCAAGCCGGACATGATCATAACAGTTTTGTTTTAGATTTCTGAATTAATTGTCTCAAAATCGAAAATAACCGATTTTCACTGTGACTTCTCTTTGGAATAGTATTAAGCACAGAAAATACAATACAGTAAAATTATCGATGGGTTATAAAAATAGTGGAGTGTGATCCCATTTAGGTCCAGTGCAATTTATTAATCATAATCATATTTGAATTGATGAAATTAATTTTTGAAACAATATGATTTTATTTTTTTTACATCAATCAAAAACATATTTATATTAAAAGTATAAGAATGGCATCTTGGTGTATGATATATGACATATAAATGTTCAATGATGATGCATAGTTAATGCCCTACCACTGATTGTATGCTGGGAATTAATTTTTCATTTGGGGAGGTTGCTCAAATTTTGCATTGTGCTAGTACCTAAACCTCAATTTTTCATACAAATAAACACACTATCGAATAGATAATTGCTGTACTGCAGAAGAAAAATATTTCCCAATGAACCCAAGAGGTTTCGTTCCAATGAAATTGTTAATATTTCTCTTACAACTGATTAAACTAAAAATGCCTTAAAGAGTGGTAATTTCATGCCTGTAGCACCATCTAGTGGATACTGTACGAAGCAGAATACCACTCCCCTGCAGTAGGGTGAATATGGATAAGGAGAGTATTGGAGTGCAAATTGATGCAGTTTGAATCGGAAGCTCATTGCTTATTTCTGTGTTATCGGGACAGAGATACCTTAGATTGCATCCTGGGCTATAGCCCTTCCCCAGAAATGACCTGAAACAACATTTTTTGGTTTGGTTTGGTTGATTTTACATCCAGTCAGTTTAGAATTTCATTCCCAGACATAACAATGGCTTAAGAACTTTTCTTCTTTTCCCTTATTCCTTACATAGGGTGTGTGCCTGGATGTCCAGGCTTCGGGTTGTTTATATCTGTTCAAATATCTTGGATTCTCTACGGAATTCAAGAAGCTCCTTTCTATCAGTTCTGTGGAAGGCACTGCGAATTGATGTTGTATTCTTCAGGAAATCTTCCCGGTTCTTCTTTGTTACCTGACGTTGGAGCATCAGATGTTCAATGCTCAGATGTGTTTCGCATGTCTGGTACTTGAGTGCCAATTCACCTTTCAGAAGGTGTTTATGTATCGGTTTCATGTGACCGGTCCGCAGACAGGTCAGTATCACATGTTCAGATCTTGTCATGTTCTCTTTTCAGAAGTTATGGCTGATGGACATAGACAATAATCGATGGTTTTGTGGACAGGCGGCCGTAAAACAAGAGTGGTTGACGCGTAGTAAAACACGAGCGCTAGCGAGTGTATTACGACGTCAACCTCGAGTGGTTTACAGAGCCGCCTGTCCACATAACCATCGATTATTGTATTTATTTTCCATCTTTTTGAATAAATTAAACCCAGTTATTGCCATATTAAAGGGTATAACAATAGGGACTATTTCTTTGCTTTATAGCACAAAGGGACTATTTTTCCCGTATACCATGGTCTTGAGGCCGTATATCACAGATGTAAATCCATATACCACAGTTATGGTATCTGACAGGTTTTATATAATGGGTCGTGGTTTACTGAGTCTCAATACATTTTCAATGGTGTCTTTGTATACGATGGATGATAATACAATATTCCTCAATTTATCATCTCTGGCATTGTTCTAGATGTTCTGCCAGCATTTTGGCAAATGCTCTTTAGTCATTGGTTTCAAATCTGTATGAGGAATATCTTTCAAATGAATTTTCAAGGCAAGAACAATTTCTTCTTGGCTGGGTGAATTGATTTTGGGCCCATTTGAGACAAGTTGCCTCCAATTCCTGTCCCTGGACCGATGAAGGCCGATTGTTACATTATTGATGAAATGTATCAATTTAAATGGGAAAAATCATTCTTTGGTTGACTACATATTGATGCAGCTTGAATCTGAAGCTGAAGGGAATCAATATTGCATCCTGGGCTTAAATAGACAATAATCGATGGTTTTGTGGACAAGCAGCCGTAAACCACGAGAGGTTGACGCGTAGTAATACACGAGCGCTAGCGAGTGTATTACGAGGTCAACCTCGAGTGGTTTACAGAGCCGCCTGTCCACAAAATCATCGTTTATTGTATTTATTATCCATCTTTTCGAATAAATTAAACCCAGTAATTGCCACATTAAATGGTATAACAGTGGGGACTATTTCTTTGCTCTAAAGCAAAAGGGACTATTTTTTCCGTATACCATGGTTTTGAGGCCGTATACCACAGGTTTGAATCCGCATACCACAGTTATGGTTTCTGACAGGTTTTATACAATGGGTCGTGGTTTACTGAGTCCCCTTACATTTTCAATGGGGGCTTTGTATACGATGGATAATAAAGCCCAATGCCCATCAACCGATTTCGGAATATTCATGTTCCTTTATCGGCCGTAGTAGGTAGATGTGGGACAGCTAGGCAAGGGTGAGCCACCGATTAGTAGACTCATTTGCTTAGGACTAATACCCACCAACCCCTCTCCTCGATGTCCGTCGGTCGAGTGAAGGGTTACATAATTTGCCTGCGACAAGTTCACCGACTCCTATACGATTTGCGAGCTAATTGTTCAACCTTAATCGGTAGATGGGCATTGGGCTTTAGCCTCGCTTCAAAATAAATCACATGAAACAACAATGTCCATCATAAGTATGGTCCCTCCAATTCCTACTTCAGATATGACCGCAAGTACCAGTAATTACATATCTAGAAAATGTGTGAATTTAAAAAGGAATGATATATTCTAAGGCTTTAGATGAAAACTAGATCAATGTGTACTCTAATATTCGCGCTCTAATATATCCCCCTTATATCTTATTTTGTGTTGATATTTATGCATTTTTGAAATAATGTCACTATCGCTATATACGATTAAAGTAAAAGAAAATTAGTGTATAATTCACCACATGACCAAGTAAAAGACAATGCTGAGTTTAATATGTATGGTTTATTAGAGCCAGTCTGTGGTAATACATTTGATCATAATCTGTATACACCTGAAGTAAATGGCAGTTTAAAGACTGGTCACACCCTTATACTGAACCAGTGTGAAACGGGTTCCTGCACAAAACACCTTAAACATTCATTCATTAGAGTAATGTAAATGCACATGACATGATACAAGTAGTGAATACTATGAGGAAACACACTTACTGAGGGCGAATTGTTGTTTATTTGTTGTCGAGAACAGCATCCATACTCCCCATATCAAATATGTTTTCTTTATTATTATATACCTGAAAATCATCCCAAAACGCCATTTTAATTACTTACATGCTAGTGGTCATTCACTACGGCCCTAGGGCTTGAACATTATTTATAATGCACCCCTAGCAGCGGGTAGCTGCATTGAGCTGTCCCCCTGCATTAACTGCCATATAAGGAATAGAGTAGACCCAGCAGCCAATGACTGCATTCGGAGCAAACCACAACCTTCACCCTGACCTCCTTACATGATATTTATAGCGCCTTGGGACGGTTCTACAGTCTATAGTTGACCTAAAATCTAGTGGGCCACAACCACCCTCATAGTATTGAACGAAAGAGATAGATGTTCGACCACAGGTATATAACAATACTTCTGATGGCTATATATATCCTTCCTTTGGTGGACAAACGAGACTAGTTATTTTGAATGTGGGACATCGTCCTGGCTTCAGACATGCCACTAGCTCTGATACGAGATTATCATAACAGTAACGGGATCGGTGAAGTCACAAATCATGATTATACGAAAACTTCCTCATTCTGAAGTCAGGGCTCGCAGGGTGCCTGCACCTCTCCAGGCAAGCCTTACGATTCGTGTAGGTACAGTGCTCTGTGCAATTACAGCGATTTGTAGGAGTCGTCGTAGCGGGTATACGGCACAGAGTGATTGTTAGTTCCACCATCATCCACCGGGAAAATGAAAGATAGCACCACTGCAATCGGGGGACAACCATTGTTATCAGTTGTTCTTATCCATAGATATTCGTGAGATTCTAAAACCCCTCTATGACAAACCCCCCAGAAATCCATTGATAACGGGACCCGCCACCTGGTGTTTTGTTTAGCATGGGGGGGCAAGATGGCCGCTTCCAAAACATAATAGTTATGTGCCCTACAGTGCATGGATAATGACACTGGTCAGTGTGAGGTGAGAGCTGGGTCTATTTATAGATGTTGTTTGCCGTATCACTGCATTCCTGACTGCGTAGAGTCAGCTGGCCGAGAGGGTAACCAGTTTGTAGCCAGTTTCTACCGTCAGATGCACCTGCACCACCAGAGCACTGTACTGTACCTAATCGTAGGGCTCGAAGATGACGAGGGAACCAGCGTGAAGTCAGGGATGTAATAGGTGACAATAATAATGAATATCTTTCATATAAATTAAGTCATGATTTTTGGTGACATTTCCACGTGTCCCTTGTGGTGCCAGTGTCTCGCAGCTTTTGAAGTCATGCTATCGTGAAGCCCAACTTCGTGTCACAGGAGAGCATCATTGGTACTCGGTAAGACATCATGACGTCAGAACACGTCACAGATACGTCACCATCGAGCTTCTCACCAGGGGGAGCCACAAGACATCTGCCTACAGTGCTGCCACCTGCCGGTGTGCCCAGGCATTAACTCAAGACGCTGTGGAATGACGTCACTACGACAACTTCTGAGCCTCGTTTCGAATTATGCCGATGAGATCTTGGTTGATGAGGAAAATAAACCGTAAACACGAGATCTGCAAGCAAGAATAAAAGACAAGGATTTATGAAACGTGGCTATATCACTTCTGTCATCAACCGATAAAAAAAAAAGAATAATTAGTAGAAACCGAACGAGAGTTAGACTTGACTCTGGTCAGGTCTGCTCCTCACTACACTTGGCTACGCCTCGTGTAGTAATACACGACCTTCCCGTCGTGGCATAAACATTGTCAAGTCTAACTCGAGTTTGGTTTCGTATTTATCCTACCCCGTCTATGCTTTTGTATTTCTAAAAGATAAATATTGAGTCAACGACCAACAGAACTCTTTTCATAGTAGCTGACATCCTGCTCTGTGATTGGTCAATATTGTTATTACTCTAGTGGCATAAAAAACACTTTATGTCATGGCCTGCCACATAAAATTTCCCTATGTTAAGTCTATGGCGGTTTTTTATTAGGGTAGGATAAAAGACAAGAACTGTAGGGCACACTTAGCAACCAGTTTTATATGTTTCTGTGCTTGGTCGAATACCTTTAAGACCACAGCATCATGTTGTTTGGTGGTTCCATGACTTGAGGCTTGTTCTTTGTACATATAATCGAATAAATGCATAAGTTCCCTTTATTAGTGAGTGAGTGTGAGTATGTGTGTGAGCGGGTGTTAGTGAGTAAATTGAAACAAATGGGAATGAGTCAGTTACGAATTCCTGTGGAGAAATCTCTGATTTGATCCAATTTGATCTGATTTATCTTTGATATAGGGTGGGAATTTTCAGCTAGATTTAATTGAATTTATTTGATCTAACAAAATTTATATTTGATTTAGTGTATCTTTATTTTACCTGACTAGATCCCAAAATATCCTTGAGATTTTTGTTCCTTCGGTATACAACAACCAAATCATGTTTTGAAAATGAGTGTTTCAATGTTTGTTACTTTTGTCTGTGCGAGTTTGTTTGTTTGTATAGTTTTACGTCTCGGTAGGCTAGTTACATCCTTTTGAGACTGACTCATTGGTTGACCTATCTGGTTCTTGAAAGGTATACTAACTCAAACTTTGGTCTGCTTGTAGCAGTGGGACCCTATGCCCGTTTTATAGTGCTGCCTCACTGAAGGGCTGTGCCGCAGACCATTGAGTGAGTGTGAGAGTGTGTGTGCATAATTGTGCGGGTGGGTGTGTTTGTGAGTGAGCGAGTGAGTGACTACTTGGACTGTTTTGGAGAACTTACTTCTACGACTGAGTTGTTGTTGAGTTTCTGTTTGTTGCCCTGCAGTACGGGCTTGCCGTCGATGTAGATGGGGCGCTTTCCTTCGTTGGCGATGAAGAAGTCGCCATTACTGCGCAGTTTGATGACGCCTTGACGACGAGAAATCTTCCATGCCGGACCCTCCAGCGACAAGTCCACATCGATGGGGTTGTCTTTGGTGGCACGACCCAGTGTAATCTGTGGCAAAACATTAATGTAATCCGTGATGAAACATGAGTGTAATCTATGACGAAACATGAATGTAATCTGTGACAAAACATGAGTGTAATTTGCGACGAAAAATGAGTGTAATATACGACGAAACATGAGTGTAATCTGTGACAAAACATGAGTGTAATCTGTGGCAAAACATGATTGTAA
This sequence comes from Alentia gelatinosa, assembly GCA_950022655.1. Lineage (NCBI taxonomy): Eukaryota > Metazoa > Annelida > Polychaeta > Phyllodocida > Polynoidae > Alentia > Alentia gelatinosa. The sequence goes on along the minus strand of OX465589.1, from coordinate 51,400,775 downwards.
TCTGTGAATCTATGAATTATTACATGTATATACTAATATTATTTAGGAAAATTCAATACAATATTGCTGTATCATGATCATTAGTGTAAAGGAAACTCATGTACGTATGTCCATTAAATGGAATTCACACAGTGGGATTCATGTACCTCACAGGGTTCAAAATCTCATGAGATTCTATTCCTTTTCAGGGGTAAATGTCGCCAACAATTACAGGGGGGAATCATGTCTCAGGGAAATGGAACCCTATAATTCAGACAAAGAAATTGTGTTTGAGTACAGAATCTCAGCAGGATTTATCTCAGACAAACACCCTGTGAGGTACATAAATCTCAGCAGGATTTGTCTCAGACAAACACCCCGTGAGGTACGTGAATCTCAGCAGAATTTGTCTCAGACAAACACCCTGTGAGGTACATGAATCTCAGCAGGATTTGTCTCAGACAAACACCCTGTGAGGTACATGAATCTCAGCAGGATTTGTCTCGGACAAACACCCTGTGAGGTACGTGAATCTCAGCAGGATTTGTCTCAGACAAACACCCTGTGAGGTACATGAATCCCGCTTAAAATACAAACGAGATGGTCTGAGTGTCATTTCAGATGTTGACAGTAAAAAACCCCACACACTTACCTCACGTGACCTCATGAGGTAGCGTACCAGGCGACCTCGTAGAACGGCCAAAGTCTGGGAGTCAAAATCTGGCGGACTTATACCTGAAGTCAGAAATATAGACTTTATGTGTAATACATGATGTGGGTAAGACAAGCACCCATACCTAAAGTCCTAAATATAGATTAAATACATAATATGGGTAGGATTTTCATACAAGAATCATACTCTACAAAAGGAGGAAACATAATTACTTTTTTCCGGCATTGGGACTTATTTCTGTGACATTAGACTGAAAGATTCCCTACAGTAAATGTGTTGCTTTATCATTATATACCTGAAAATCACAAAAAAAACAAAACATTTTGATGACTTTAAAAAAAAAAAAAAAATTATATGCCAGCAGTCATTCACTGTAGCCCAAGGTCACAAACATTATCTATACTGCACCTCTAGCAGCAGGTAATATTTCATAGATGTTCGACAACAGGTATATAAAAACATCTATATGATAACAACAGCTAATATCCACCTAATACAAAGTGTCCGTAGAAAACACATGGGCAGCGTGTATCTACATACCTGGAGCATACAGATATGTTGTATGCTCCAGGCTGCAAAACACGGCGCATGTATACGGAAAAATAGTTCGTATGAAAAAAAGGGCATACCTAAAGTGAACTAATATGGGTACCGCACTTGTCAGGGAAAGGTAGATAATAGATACAAAATTATAAATAGACTGGTTTTAGATAAAAGCGTTGTGTGCTCCTCAGAGTTGCCTCGGCACAAGATTACTATACGTCAACTCCTTGGAGCATACAACCGCTTGTATCTGAAACCAGTCAATATTGTGTATTTATCCTACCCCTCATATAAATCTCTATAGACTTAACATGGTGTGACTGTATGCCACGGTTATGCCATAAAAAATTCATATGCCCCTGGTGATATATGAAGTGAAAAACATGTGACAGGGTAGGATAAAATCTTAACATAACTCAATTTCATATAATTGTTTACATGCCTTTCGTTGTCTTCCACTACAGATATCACTCAGCTCTGCTTCGTGATATCATTCCGCGAAGACAACTCATGCCATATAAACAATCATATGAAATTTCGTGATACCACGTTCCCTGTATTTATTTTCATGAGAAGGTCAGCCCAGCAGGTAAATAGTGTGAGCACGTATACGGCATATAGCCTATGACCCATGGGCGCCGCCATGATGCCCCCCGAGTAGGTGTTCTTCACTAAAGGAGGTGAAAAAGTAGCTGTTCTTCACTAATGGAGGTGGAAAAGAAGTGAGTGATAATTGGGAAATGTCACTTTTCTTGCCTTGCTCACATATGTAAATAAAGTGTTCCATGTGAAAAATATCATGTCCTGGGTTTTAGCATTATATCTTCCTGCTCTGGAATCGGTGTAGAGAGTCAAAGGAACCTTGGTAAAACATTGAAAGGCAGCTGAATTTAGTAAGAACAAAGAGCCAGAATAGAGGTTCTGTCCCCCGACCACCTAGTGACTGCTTCATGAACTAACAATGGCTATGTCCCCTATAGAACTGACCTGTGACGGAGTCGACGAGAACCTGCCACTTGGGTAACTCCTGCTCCAAAGTCCGGATCTCTCGCTTCTGTCGTCGATCAGCCACCGAGAGCTCTGAAGTCACGGGAAGAATATAGTTCACATAATTACTATATACCCATATATACTGTTAATATGTACCATGTTTTACACCTAAATCAGGGAAGTCAGTTGGGGTCAGGGAAAAAAGATTTTCCTGTGGATTTTCTTGTCTTAGAGAGATCGAGAAAACTTGGATAATATGTCCTTTTCGGCCAAGGCATGGGGCTGAGGGTCTGTGGGGAGGTTCAGACCAGTTTTATTGGCGTAAATGAGGCTAAATCCACATCATCTTTTGCTTCACACAAAGAAAATTAACTATATATACTTAATATGAAAAAGTGGATTTTCACGGAAAAAGGGAAAGCTGACGTCTCTCTAAGTTACATTATGACACAAGTTACCAATAACCTGGCAACAACATGCCAAAACTTCTTTCAAATCTAGTTGAGACATCTATATTTATATCTGTTATTTATATTCATAGCAAATATTTCTCTATATTGAATGTATGTTGTTTAATTTACCTGAATGTATAAGATGTACGAAATAAAACAATTCTCTTTTATTTATATTTTTTTCAATTTTATATGATCTTATATGAGGTCATTACATTATTACAAACTAGCGTGTTGGTCACAGTCGTATATAACCCGCAATTCAAGATTAATTTGAACAAAGCTACACAAATAAACGCCTAAACGAGTGACCACCTAAATTTCTGTCATATCTAAAATTCTCATTCTTGCACAAAATCATTTGTCTTACCGTGTTCTAGGATTTCATCTCTAGGTTCTCTGAAATAACAAAATGGAAAATTGTAAGTATCGGTGTATACATACTGCTGGGGACCTAGTCTTCACATCATATATTTTTTTCCCTGCCCCCCCCCCCATGGCTAGTGCCCGGGCTTGTACCAATTCCCCAGCATCTTACAGATAAGGAACCAGATAATTCTATGTTTTTTTTTTAAATTTTGCCTAAAAATCTTAAATATGATTTTATATCTTTATAAATTTCATGTTTATTGGTCCAAAATTTCCTATTTTATTACATAAAAACAATGATTACATAAATGCCCAAAAATGATGCCTCAATGCATCACCCACACACAACTGGTTGATGCCTCGAGGCATCTACCAGCATGCAAGGGTTTAACAGGCACAGTGTACTTTTGATACAAATAGAAATAGTTTCGCCTAGCTAGTTTCAAGGCTTGATTCCATTTGGCAGAATTTGGTGCCGGTCATCACTCTGCTTTAGCCCTGATCTGACAAGGGACTGAACATGACCGAAGCAGGATTGGGACATAACTCAGGTAAATGGAATCAAGCCTTAACCTGGAGTATTGTTTACGGTATCGCAACTTACTTGAGATCATCATCATTGATCATGTCCTCAGCGTCGGAGAAGTTCAGCACGTGGTCTCCTCGCGGCATCGGTTGTACTGTAAGGGAGAGTGGTATAATTTTGCATAAAACCACATATTTCACTATGGGTAATTGTATGTTAGAAATGTGGCTGCACAAATCATAATGGTGGTGCCACCTATGGTTCCAACTGCATACCATGATTACATATTTTTTTATAACTTTTATTTTAACTGGATACTAGAGTAGGCTCTCAGATGTGCCTATTTCCATCTGGCTCCAGTAACCTGGTAATTATTTGTGCATTTCTGAGTTCAAAAGACATGGATGCTTCTGATAAACTTTACCTGAGCGAACCTACTCAAAAGATATGGGGATTATTTAGATAACTCAGATAGACTTTAATCGAAAGGGCCAACTCCTTCTTGAAAGATATGGAGATTATTTATGTGCTTCAGATAGACGTTTACTTAACGGGTCAACTCTTTGTTTTAAGATATAGGGATAATTTACAAGCCTCAGATAAACTTTAACTGAATGGGCCAACTCTTCATCGAAAGTATGGGGATTATTTACATGCTTCAGAAGACTTTAACCAAATGGGCCAACTCCTAAATGAAAGATATGAGTTATTAATTCAGGGATGAAAGTCGGCACTAATGAAAAAATCGCAAATTTAAAAAAGGGGGTATTGGGGGGGGGGGGGGGGGGGTGGGGGGGGTGAGCTCCCCCCCCCCCCCCCCCAACAGAAGTTAACTTTATTTTACCAGGAATGGTTGGTTCTGCCTGCAATTCGATTGCTTCTACAATTTATAGCTGAAAGGTTGTGATGATATATGATATCTCATTTTGAGACAGGGGGCATATTTACCTGGGTGTGCCCCCACCCCCCTGATAGAAAAGCGCCTACAGCATTATTTTGCAGAATTTTAAGAAAGATAAATTTACCTAACCATCACTACAAATTTGACAATACTGGGCAATGTGAAACAAAACAGGAAACGTCACTCCCACAGCAGAGGTATGGTACGTTATGTGATGGTATGGTCAAGACACTGTGAATGAGAGTGAGTGTTTCTATTTTAGAGAAGTTGGAAATCCCCTTCTTGAGCAGGAAGCATTACAATAGACTTGTTTCAGTCTCTGTGCCCTATTCCTAGATAAAATGTAAATGAAATCAACTTGTAAACATTTTTAGACATCTTGAAAATAAAATATATTGACTCAACATGGCATTTTCTCATATATTGTCATTACCTTGACTTAACTCTATGCTATAACAATTAAAAATACCTCAGTTCAAAATTTCAATATCAGCTAACTGACTTGGGCAAGCCTGTGCCGTCAAAACAAATTTTCGGCACTTGACGGAACTCTGACGGCAGTGTCTACGGCCCTTGGGGCGTTTCACTGCCGCCAGAAGATGGACCAGCCAGGTGCAGCCATGCTAACGGCCTATGGAGGTTTGTACCCCGTCGGTGAAGGCCTTCTGCTGGGCGCTGTGTCGCTAGAGTTTCATCTATTGTCTGCCATTGTGTAAATACTGCTCGGGGATTTGTTTTATTCATCATTTTCATTCTGTTTTTAGATCATACATAAAAATGCAAAAACTTCGGATTTCCGTCAATTGTCGGCAAACTTGCATCCCTGTTAAGTACATGCCTCAGATAGACTCTAACTGAATGGGTCAACCCCTTCTCAAAAATATGGGGATTATTTATGTGCTTCAGAAGACTTTAACCGAATGGGCCACTTCCTTAGTGAAAGTTATGGGTTGTTGAAAAATATGGGGATTATTTATGTGCTTCAGATGGACTTTAACCAAATGGGCCAACTCTTGGTGGAGCGAACTGACCTGACTGGTCGGGGAGAAGATGGTACTGCTTCATGAGTAACCAGTGACTGTAGAGAATCTTGGCTGTGCGCGCTGGGTGGAACACCGTTGGGTTCTTGTTTAGTAAATCCTCAAACACCTCGAGTGTTGGCTGGCTCGTCTGAAATAATATTAATTACACATGTTTACAAATTCAAATGATAGTAATTAACAGGGATGTCAGTTGGGGTCCGAAAAAAACAGTGGAAATATATTTCATGTGGAAGTTTACTGCTTCAGAGATATGGAGAAATCATGGAAAATATGTTAGGGTTGCTGGAATGGTGTGTGTGAGGGTGGTTGTGGCCGCTAAGATTTGAGGTCAACTCTCGACCGTAGAACTGTCCCAAGGCGCTATAAATACCATGTAAGGAGGTCAGGGTCAAGGTCGGGGTTTGTTGCGAATGCAGTCATTGGCTACTCGGTCTACTCTATTCCTTATATGGACTTAGTGTAAAGGGACAACTCCATGCTGGTGTGGAGGTTTTATTTGCATAAATGAGGCTCAATGTATACTGTCGTAGCTTTACATAACCTGGAAATGAAAAGAATGATTTCCATGGAAAAGGAAAGAACTGCCATCTTGGTATTATTTTTGTTTTAAAAGAAAAAGTTTTAAATACTGAAAATGAAACAAGTGGATTTCCATGGAAAATTGTCATCTCTGGGCTGGAAACTAGCCGTAGATGGCAGAAATAAAAGTCTTTTTTGTTGGATTTTTGTTTCTCGTTACCCTGGGGATTATGCAAAACTCTTGGAATTTCTTCTTTTTTATAGGATGCGGGAACTTTCCTTGGTTCGCTTCCCTGTTCTCTCTGTTTGTTGTCGCATAGCATTGGGAGAAAGGCACACTTATGCTAGGCCCCATTTATCAACAGAGATAGAAGTCTTCACTTACGGAGGCGATTTTGCCGAGAAAGGTTTCCTCCTCCTTACTGAAGAGCGCCTTGGCCTGTTCAGCGGCCACCAGGTCCGGGTGAAGCTGTTTGATGGCGTTGATGGCCAGTCTGAAAATAACACATCAATAACCACATTCAGTCGAAAATAACACATCAACTTCTTATTTACAGACTTTAAAAATCAATAAACCGTAGAATTAACCATTGTTCCGTTCTGAAAATAACACATCAACTCTTTATTTACATAGTCTACATAGAAAATAACTCTAAATTGTCATTTACATATAAAATTAATATTAATCTCAATCGCAGCGCGTCAGGTGAAAATCGTAGTAGGCGGACACCTGCTCTAACTTTGAGAGCACCGGGTCGTGTTTATTTAACCCTTTAAGGACGTATGATGCCTTGAGGCATCACCGCACTAAAGACGCATGATGCCTGGAGGCATCATAGTCCCAATATTAACAAAAATGTTTTAACCAAGAAATAACAGAGCAATATTCATGAAATCTTCAGAAAATGTAGATATTACATCATATTTAGTATTTCTATTAAAAATAAATAAAATATTTATGATTCTATATCATACTGCATGATTACAAATCTGGATATCAGTTTTAACTATTATGTGCCCGTCCTGTAGCCAGACAGACTGCCACCAGTATCCGTCCTTATGGAAGTAGCTAGGCTCCAGGCAGTCGTCCGTAAAGGGTTAAGGAAGCAGAGCAGACTTACTTTGAGAGCACCGGGTCGTGTTTATTTAAGGAGGCAGAGCAGACTTACTTTGAGAGCACCGGGTCGTGTTTATTTCAGGAGGCAGAGCAGACTTACTTTGAGAGCACCGGGTCGTGTTTATTTAAGGAGGCAGAGCAGACTTACTTTGATAACACCGGGTCGTGTTTATTTCAGGAGGCAGAGCAGACTTACTTTGAGAGCACCGGGTCGTGTTTATTTCAGGAGGCAGAGCAGACTTACTTTGAGAGCACCGGGTCGTGTTTATTTAAGGAGGCATAGCAGACTTACTTTGATAACACTGGGTCGTGTTTATTTAAGGAGGCAGAGCAGACTTACTTTGATAACACCGGGTCGTGTTTATTTAAGGAGGCAGAGCAGACCCACTTTGAGAGCACCGGGTCGTGTTTATTTAAGGAGGCAGAGCAGACTTACTTTGAGAGCACCGGGTCGTAGAGCAAGGCGTACCATCTCTCTTGTATCTCCTTTAGCGTGAACTTACAGGAAAATGAGACACCCAGATGTACCGCTGTCAAATCGTTCGTCTGAAGGTGACAAGAAATAAACACAATAATGTACATGAGTTATTCACAACAACTTAGTACAGGGATGAAAAAATATTGTGTTAAGTAGAATACAGGAATGAAGGTGGGAACTGAGGAAATAATCGGAAATTTAAAACACTTCTAAGAAAGAATCATTCATAACAGTCTAATAGCCCTTTAGCATTCAATCCGCCCAAAACCGGCCTGTCTGGAGTCACACTGCAGTGTCCAATCCGCCCAAAAACGGCCGCCCTACACATTTGAATTTACCACCCATTTATCCCATGAGATCTCGTCTTAAAGGCACCTTAGGAATGTGGTATGGTGTAGGGTATCACTACAGGCGATAGGGGGTGTTAATGACCTTTCCAGCTGTCTGATTCATCACCCTTTGAGAGATTAGAGAGGAGGAAAGTCACAGTTTTACTATAAACACGAACACCAAAGGGTATCTGGGTCAAGCAGTTTACAAACTCAGGGAGTAGGTCCGTGCCTATGGAATCTGAATGCTAAAAGGCTAAAGATCGCTACTGTATAAACAATGCACGGTGCAGGCATCGAATTTTTAGTTATTTACGAGACTTGTTTCTAATAATTAGTGGAAAGGTGTGTAATAAATACAACATTACCATGATTTTGATCTGTGTGGCCGTATTCTCCTTGTAGTTGACACTACGCAATACTCCTCGCTTTCGCTCGGAGTTTTACTTCACATCAACTACGCGGAGAATACAACCATGCAGATCAAAATCATGATAATATTATGTATGTATACTATGAAAGAAATAAAGTCCTCTAAACAAAATTATAATTGACCCTCACCTGTTGCACCGCTGTGATGAGCGCCAGATCGTCCTGCGGTTTCCACCGTCCGAGGTCCTTCGTGGAAGCCGCGGGTGGCGGAGGCTTGGCTTTTTTATTCCGCTTACTTGTTGACGGTTTGGCAGGTGGCTGAAAACATGAATTAAACTCAGAATATACACTGGGGAAACAAAGATACCGGGATATATCAAACCAAAATAGAAGAAACTGCTTTATTTAAGAGTTCTAGAAATATTGGACTTAAAAAAGAATATAATTGTTCATACTTTACAGACTATCCTAATGATAATATGAATAATATGGAATTTTGAGGAAGAATAGAATTTTGTTTTTTAATAAAGATATGGAAACCGACAAAAGCTAGTAAAGTCTTTCATAAAGACTTAGCTGTTCAGGGTTAGATATCAATTCTAAAATCAAAAAGGGAGCAAAAGAAAAATACCACGAAGTTAAGAAGTATTAAAGAAAATACAATTTAAATTCATATAATTTCCTGCAAATGCTAAGAAATGATCTTACTACCAACTTGGATGTATACAATAGAGAAAAAATAAAATTGCTCATCAAAAAAGTACCCGAATCCTGATTATATCCATTATATATCTCTAACATGACCAGGACTTAGTGCATTAGCAAAACTCGGAAATAAAAAAAACTGACAACCCTGACTATATTTCAGAATTACTTGATTAACTATCATCTAGATATGGGATTTGAAAATAACAATAAAACTGGGAAAACTGGGATGCCAGTGCGAGTAAAAAGAGTATAAATATTTTTCATGTGGAATATACTGCCTCAGAGAAAACCGAAAAAACATGGTAAACAAATTGGTGTTGGCCATGGAATAAGGCTGAGGCTGGGTGGGGAGGTTTAAACCACTGTTTTATTGGGGTGATTGATTCCCAATTTATACTTCCTTTGTTTTAACGAGAAAGTACTGGGGGGTTTTGGGTTTGGGGCAAATGAAGAAATTTAAAAAAAAAGAAGCGATTTTTATCAAGAGAATATTGTGTGTACAATCATCGAATTCGGCTATATAACCATTCTTCCACTCAGGCCCTAGCCCCCTACTCCTTTTTCTGATGGTGGGTGTTAAGCCGAACGAGCAGTGGGTACAATTTTTGTGTAAGTCTTTGGTATGATCTTGATGTAATGAATGCTGACAGTCAGTGGTGCAATCAAATCAGGTCACTTCTTTCAACCTAAAAGAAGCAGGGATGTCAGTTGGGATCGTGGAAAAACAAAAGAAATATTTTTCATGTGATTCTTTTCTGCCTAAGGGATTGGAAAGACTTGGATAATATATCCTTAATGGCAATGGCTTAGGGCTGAGGTTCTGTGGGGAGATTGAAACCATTGTTTTATTGACGTAAATGAGGCTAAATCAATATCATCTTTGTTTGACGCAAGGAAAAGCTATTATAATCACTGAATATGAAAAAGTGGAAAATCACGGAAAATGAGATCTCTGAAGAAATGAATAAACGATTTTAAAGGCACTGTCTCGTTTACCCGAGTCTGTAGGTGGGTTCAGGGGGGAATGAATGGATGTTACTGATTTGAGTTATTTAGCAGTACTGTAGTTATGATCATTTTAAACATGGGAAAATAATTTCACATCTTAAAAAATTAAAACAAGGATTTGCATGGAAACAAGAAGAACTGACACCCCTGAAAATAAGCGGGGAAAAATTACTTATTGTCACCGATCTGACAAATTCATCACATCCGTGACAACTGTCTCAGAGAGACCGGGAAAACTTGGAGGATATGTCCTTGTCGGCCATGGCATGAGGCTGAGGGTCTGTGGGGAGGTTCAAACCACTGTTTTATGAACGTAAATGAGGCTAAATAAATATTATCTTTCTTTGACGCAAGGAAAAGCAATTACATATAGGTGCCATCCACAAAGTACGTACACATGAGAGGGGATGGGGGGTAAACAAATTGCGTACATACTTTATGGATGGCCCCATACTGAATATGAAAAAAGTGGGTTACCACGGAAAAAAGGAAAACTGACATTTCTGAAGAAGTGAATGAATTCCGTTGGAAAGGAGGAAAACTGCCATCGTAAATGAGGCTAAATCAATATTATCTTTGTTTGACGCAAGGAAAAGCAATTAAATACACAGACAAGTTGATTACTAGGGGAGAAAAAAGGGAAAACTGACATATATGAAGAAGTGAATAAAAGATTTTTATGAAAAATGAAATTAAAAAAAAAAAATTACTAATTGTCACCAATCTGACGAATTCATCACATCTGTGACAATTTCTTTTTTTTGATGTGCTATCAATATCTTACAGGTTTGACCGGCGGAGGCAGACACACCTTATGCCCAGTGGCCTTCTTAAAGCCACTGTTTTATTGGTGTAAATGAGGTTAAATCAATATCATCAAGTTTAACGCAAGGAAGAGCAATACATATACTCAATATGAAAAAAATGCATTACTATGGATAATTGGAAAACTAACATTTCTAAAATAGTGAGAAAAAAAGATTTTTATGAGAAAAAAAAAATCACTAATTGTCACTGATATGACGAATTCATCACATCTGTGACAACTTTTTTTTTTTTGGACATGCCATCAATATCTTACAGGTTTGACCGGCGCAGGCAGACACACCTTATGCCCAGTGGCCTTCTTAAAACCAATGTTTTATTGGTGTAGATGAGGTTAAATCAATATTATCTTTGTTTTACGCAAGGAAAAGCAATACATATTACTCAACATGAAAAAAATGGAATACTACGGATAATTGGAAAACTAACATTTCTAAAATAGTGAGAAAAAATGATTTTTATGAGGAAAAAGAAAATCACTAATTGTCACCGATATGACGAATTCATCACATCCGTGACAACTTTTTTTTTTTTTGACATGCCATCAATATCTTACAGGTTTGACCGGCGCAGGCAGACACACCTTATGCCCAGTGGCCTTCTTAAAACCAATGTTTTATTGGTGTAGATGAGGTTAAATCAATATTATCTTTGTTTTACGCAAGGAAAAGCAATACATATTACTCAACATGAAAAAAATGGAATACTACGGATAATTGGAAAACTAACATTTCTAAAATAGTGAGAAAAAATGATTTTTATGAGGAAAAAGAAAATCACTAATTGTCACCGATATGACGAATTCATCACATCCGTGACAACTTTTTTTTTTTTTGACATGCCATCAATATCTTACAGGTTTGACCGGCGCAGGCAGACACACCTTATGCCCAGTGGCCTTCTTAAAACCAATGTTTTATTGGTGTAGATGAGGTTAAATCAATATTATCTTTGTTTTACGCAAGGAAAAGCAATACATATTACTCAACATGAAAAAAATGGAATACTACGGATAATTGGAAAACTAACATTTCTAAAATAGTGAGAAAAAATGATTTTTATGAGGAAAAAGAAAATCACTAATTGTCACCGATATGACGAATTCATCACATCCGTGACAACTTTTTTTTTTTTTGACATGCCATCAATATCTTACAGGTTTGACCGGCGGAGGCAGACACACCTTATGCCCAGTGGCCTTCTTAAAACCAATGTTTTATTGGTGTAGATGAGGTTAAATCAATATTATCTTTGTTTTACGCAAGGAAAAGCAATACATATTACTCAACATGAAAAAAATGCATTACTACGGATAATTGGAAAACTAACATTTCTAAAATAGTGAGAAAAAAAAGATTTTTATGAGAAAAAAAAAAATCATTAATTGTCACTGATATGACGAATTCATCACATCCGTGACAACTGGTTTTTTTTTTGGTTTTTTTTTTTGGACATGCCATCAATATCTTACAGGTTTGACCGGCGGAGGCAGACACACCTTATGCCCAGTGGCCTTCTTCTTCTCGGGCGGCGGGGCAGAGACCGGGGCCTCCGGGAGCACGGGCTCCGTCTTCACCTCGGCCACGCTCATCACCGGCACCGGGGCGGGCGGCGCCGGGGTCTCGGCCACCGGCGGCGGGGGAGCGGGGGTCACCACCGGCACCGGGGCCATCACGGGCGGGGGGGCCACCGTCACCGGGGCGGCGGGCGGGGCGGGGGCGGCGGCCGGGGCCGGGGGAGGGGCGGCCGGGGTGGTGCTGGCGGCGGCGGCGGCGGCTGCGGCGGCGGCGGCGGCGGAGGCCTTCATGCGGCCCCGGTCTGACTTGACCAGGCTGCTCTCTACGAGCTCATCGTCGAATTTTTTGCGCTTGATGGAGCGAGTGGAGCTGCGACGCTTCTGCTGCACGTTGGAGACATTGGGCGGGGTTTGTGGGGCCGAGCCTGGGACCCCGGCCAGCAGACCTGGAGGAATCAAATATGGATGTCTTTTATTAGCCATACAATACAAAGTGTCCGTAGAATACACAGGGGCAGCGTGTATCTACATATACGGAGCATACAGATATATGAACCTTATACATAGTGTCCATAGAAAACACATGGGCAGCATGTATCTATATACACAAAGCATACAAATATATCCACTCAATACACAGTCTCCATAGAAAACACATGGGCAGTGTGTATCTACATATCCGGAGCATACAGATATATGCACCTAATACAGTGTCCATAGAAAACACATGGGCAGATTGTATCTACATACCCAGAGCATACAGATATATCCACATAATACAGTGTCCATAGAAAACACATGGGCAGATTGTATCTACATACCCAGAGCATACAGATATATCCACATAATACAGTGTCTATAGAAAACACATGGGCAGCGTGTATCTACATACCCAGATCATACAGATGTATCCATCTAATACATAGTGTCCATAGAAAACACATGGACAGTGTGTATCTACATACCCGGAGCATACAGATATATCCACATAATACAGTGTCCATAGAAAACACATGGGCAGCGTGTATCTACATACCCGGAGCATACAGATATATGCACCTAATACATAGTGTCCATAGAAAACACATGGGCAGCGTGTATCTACATACCCGTAGCATACAGATATATCCATCTAACACAAAGTGTCCATAGAAAACACATGGACAGTGTGTATTCACATACCCGGGGCATACAGATATATGTTTCATGCTCAGGGCTGCAAAAGCCAGTGCACACAAAAGCCATAGCTGCTAATTTTTATCAAGAAACATTTCATTTGATTGTTTATATGACATGAGTTTTCTTTGTGGAATGATATCATGAAGTGGAGCTGAGTGATATCTGTAGCAAAAGACAATGAAAGCCATGTAAACAATTATATATGAAACCATGTGACGTTTAGATTTTATCCCACATGCTTTATGGAATAACCATGGCATACAGTCACACCAGGTAAAGTCTATAGAGATTTATATGCAGGATCGAATGAATTCACTATCGCGTCTGTATTACTACGTGTCAACCACTCATGGTTTAGAAAAACATTGATTGTTGTGTATCATGAATTAATAGTAACTGTACAAACCTGGGACGTTCAAAGACATCGTTCCTGGTACTCTTCTAAACGATGCCCTGAACTCTCATCAGTTGTCGGTAATCCTAGGAACCAAAGAGCAAGATTATTGGTCATTCAATATGCAACTGAAATATGTAATTGAAATACATGTCTATTAATTATAAAACCGCCAATTATTGACTCCTTATCCTTGTTTATATTATCCTATTAATTATATGTCTGTTTGTTTACCAGTCTGTGTGTATGGATATGTGTAGATATATGCCTCTGTCTTTATACTGTGTGCTTCTGTGTATATTAATGTGCGTATGATTGCCTCTGTTTATATATGTGTGTGTCCTTGTGTATGGATAATATGAAGAGACGTCACGAGTTTGAGTCTGAGTTTATTTATGCCACACATTTTGTTGGCCCCATAATTTCACGAGTCGAAGACAAGTGACATTATGGAGCCAACAAAATGTGTGGCATAAATAAGCTCAGACTCAAACGTGTGGCGTCTAGATTTTATCCTACCCTGTTTCCATATTTTTTTCAGTATCAAAAAGTAGTGGCATAAACAACACTTTATGTCACACCAGTGACATAAACAAATCCCATGTTAAGCCTTAGGCGTTTTTTATTAGGGGTAGGATAAAGTCCAATTCCCATCTACCGATTTAAGAACATTAATGTACCTTTGTCTGAGACAAAGGAACGGTACTTTGTCTCAGGCGAGCCATACTAACAGAGTCAGCCCTAGTCGGTAGATGTGGTACACCTAACTCCTGGCATGTCTGAGATTAGTGAATTACCCCAGCAGAGATCTTATTCTGTCAGCGTCAAATTGCTGGCCAATATTCCTAAATTGCTCGCAACATGTTTATCAAAATGTTGATAACTTATGTGGGCAACAACAGAACATTGGAAATCCCCCCAGTGGCGTCAGCTGATTTTGGCCTGGCCTTAGTCGCTGTGTGAGGCAATAAGGAGGGTACCATGCACCGTTACATGGTTCATGGACGCCTTGAGCCCGGGACGATTTGAGCCCTGGACGCCTTGAGCCTTTCTGTGGACGCCTTGAGCCTACCCTGTGGACGCCTTGAGCCTGTCTGTGGATGCCTTAAGCCTACCCTGTGGACGCCTTGAGCCTATCCCGTTTTAGTGGCCTTGAGTCTCTAGATGTAAAAACTTTGAAAAGTGCACGCAGTCTGGTTTTTAGTCATATATACTCAACCCTAACCCTTACCCAACCCTTTTCTTACCCTAACCCGCCAATCGGAACTAAAATGGGGTAGGCTCAAGGCGTCCACGGGGTAGGCTCAAGGCGTCCACGTTTTCGCGCTGACAGGAGGCTCAAACGGTAAAAGGCGTCCAATTCTCCAGTTACATGAACAGGGACGGTCCCTCACCGGTTAATGCCCCCGGCGACCGATTTAAACAACGACTTTCCCACCTTCACCAACGAGGGGAAGTGTTAATGAATCATAATACAGTCAGATACAAAATTGTACATCTGTGTCGCCAAGTTTATACTGATTTGCTTAGGACTAACTCCCACTACCCATTCTCTGGTATCCCGCTGTGATGGTTGCTTGTTGGTCGACCAGAAGTGCATTTTGCCTGAGACATGATTCCCGACACTGGTGACAGCTATACAATTTGGGAACTAATCTTTTGGAATAAATTGATTATGTGTAGGAACTAGGAGTGTCTTTGTCTATATAGCTGTATGTTCCTGTGTCTAGTCTGCATGCCTGTGTGTATCATTATTGCTTCTGTCTATATTTCTATATTCTTGTCTGTAGATGTGTCTCTGTCTAGGTATCTCTATTTATCCTACCCCTAATAAAAAACCACCATAGACTTAACATAGGGATATTTTATGTGGCAGGCCGTGACATAAAGTGTTTTTTATGCCACTAGAGTAATAACAATATTGACCAATCAGAGAGCAGGATGTCAGCTACTATGAAAAAGGTTTTGTTGGTCGTTGACTCAATATTTATCTTTTTAACAGGTCTGCTCCTCACTACACTCGGCTACGCCTCATCATCATTCATCATCATTCACGTGCACTTTCCTGGATTGCCAGGTCGCTCAAGCCCATACTTGTGTCAGTGGCGAGCTGTGCTATTTGTGATCTATGTGTGGTTGTTTGTGTTTGTGAGTTAGCCTTAAGTATTTCCTCTATCCTGGTGGCTTCTTTTGCTATATTTTTTAGGGTTTGTAAGTTGTGGTCAAAAGCCTGGTTTAGGTATGTCTTGGTGGCGGCCGTTGGGTGGAAGGTTGTGCATTGGTTTAGGACATGGTGTATTGTTTCCTGTGTTTGGCCACACCCCCTGCATGTGTCCGTTTGGTGCATTGTCCTGAAGTTGTCCTTGGTAGGGAAAATCCTGTTCCTTAGTTTGAAGATCTGTTCTGCTTGTTTTCTTGTCATTAGTGTTAGGTATGTAGGTCTCCTCTCTGTTTCCTCTGTTGTTCTGTTTAGGATGTATTTTACTTTGTTCTTTTTCTCTGCTACTGCTCTTGCTTGTTTTAGCCAGTCGTTGTTTATGATTCTCTGCGTTATCCTATTCCATTGGGATTTGGTTGTGGTTCTGGATGCCGTTGGGTTTATTCCTAGTGTTGTAATCAGTTGTTCGGTTGTTGCTAGCCATCTACTATCTTTTGGTATGCTTGTGATGGTTTTTCCGTTTTGGGTTTTCCAGTAGTGTAGGATTCTTTTTGTTTTCATGGTTGATTCAGGGTCCTTAAGTTTTGTTTCTAGGTAGAGATTTTCTCTTGGAGTTGATGATGGGGCTCTGAGTGTTCTCCTTATTATGTTGTCCATTATTTTGTTTATTTGTTTTATTTGTTGTTTGTTTGGTTCCCAAGTTTCTGCACCGTAGGTGGTGATCGGGGTTATGCATGTCTCGATTAGTTTCCATATTGTCTGCATTTCTATCCCTCTGAAGTTTGTGTCCTTTGCAAGGAATAGGATTGTCTGGAATGCCGCTTCCGTTTTTCTTTTTATTTCCTGTATTTGGTCGTCCAGGTTGCCCTTTTCGTTGATAATTTCTCCTAGGTATTTGTAGTGTTTAGTGTGTTGGAGTTTTGTGTCGCCTAGGGTCATTTCAGTTTGTTCTCCTTTGCCAATGATTAGGGTTTTAGATTTTTCCTCACCGAATTCAATCCTGTATCGTCTTGCTACTTCGTTTGTGATATTTAGGAGTTGTTTGTGTTGTTCTACGTTGTTGGTGATTATCGCTACGTCATCGACCCAGAGTAGGCAGGTGGGTGTATGGTGTGTGTCTGTTTGCTTGGGGTTGAGTTCTTCTATGGTAAAGTTTATGTCGTCCATGAGGGTTGAGTATTGTGTTACTGCGAGGACACCCCCTTGCCTTATGCTGTCCTTTATTTTTATTCTGCATGTTGGTCCATGTTTGGTGTTTATCGTTGCTGTCAGGCCTTGGTTTAGTTTATCAATTATGCTCCAGGTGCTATTGGTTATGCCTTTTTTCTGTAGGCTGTACATTATTGCGTCGTTCCATGCCTTATCGTAGGCCTTTGTTACATCGAGGAATGTTATGTATGTTGGTTTTTTGGCTTCTTTGTTTTTTTGTATTATGTCTTTTATAGTTATGATGTGGTCTGTTGTTGCTGCTCCTTTTCTTCCCCTGAGTTGTGCTTGTCTTATATATATTTCATCTTTTATTCTGTTGTTTATGAGTCTCTCATAGAGTTTTCCTAGGTTGCTCGCTACTGTGATTCCTCTTTCGTTTTTGCACTGCCCTTTTATACCTTTGCCCTTGTATATTCTAGTTATTGTCCCGTGTTGCCATTGTTGTGGTATTGTCTTGGTTTTACTTATTTTGTTTAGTTGTTCAAGGAGGTCTAGTTTGTTGTTGTGGTTGAGGTTTTTGATGAGTTCGTTTGGTATTCTGTCGGGTCCTCTGCTCTTACCGTTTTTTAGTGTTTTTATTGCTTGGTTGATTTCCTTCAGGGTAAAGGGTTGCATCCTTTCGTTGCTGTGAGGTTCCAGATCCCTGATGTTGTCATTTGTGTGTTTTATGTGTTTGGACCATGATTCGTAGTTTTTGTTTCCCTCCCTAGCTTGGTATAGGTTTTCGAAGTATTTAGCAATGTGCTCCTTGGCTTCAGTGGGGCTACCTATTGTTTGGTTTTGTTCGTCAATTACGTCGTATTCGTCATTCGTTTTACCTATGAGTCTTTTCCTGGTTTTCCAGAAGAGGTTGGATTTCACCCCCCTTTGGTCTATTAGCGTGTGTAATTTCTGTCTTGTTGTCCGTTTATCCTGTTTTTCGTGTTCGTTTCTCAGTGCTTGGGTGGCATATTTGTACTTTTCACTAGTTTCATGTATGTTAGTGGGGTCTTTTGTTCTACATGCTCGGTTGTATTCGTTTTTGGCTTTTCTCTTATTTGTCCTTAGTTTTTTTTATATTGTCCGGTTCTGGTGTTCTGTGTATGTTTTTGACCGTTATTGTTCCCAGGTTTTTCTGTAGTGTATTTATTAGGATTTGTTGGTATTCTGTGTAGTTTTTTGGGGGGTTAGCCCTTAGGGTTTTACTCAGGTATTGGTTGCAGGCGCTCCATTTCATGTAGTAATATGCGACCTTCCCGTCGTAGCATAAACATTGTCAAGTCTAACTCTCGTTCGGTTTCTACTATTATTACCCACCTAATACCCCGGAGTCTCCATACGAAGCCTATGGAGCCTACAGATCGCTACTGGGTAGAAAACTAGAATACGGAAAGCCGTATTGACCTAGGAGAACACAATTTCTCCTAAGAGAACGCAATACTCCTCGCTATCGAACAGAGGAATACTGTGGTTGGGATCTCCTGTCTATTTGGTTGTGTACGTATCTTTGTGTGTATCACTGCCTTGACTGGCTTGAGGCTTAAATCCCATCACATTTCTTATGACAACCAGACAAAAAGAGGTACATCATTATGGCTAGGATTTGAATTTAGATATAACGATATAAGTATTTGACACATTGAGTGAGTGTAACTGTCACTGTGTCAGAGAGTGTGTGGGGTCTTGAGAGACACTGAAACTGTCGAGTGTCGTCGAAAAAGCGAGAGTGACAATAATATAATATAATGACCTGCAACTCTACATGAAAAAAAGGTCCCTCATATTGTCTGACATGAGGTAAGAAGGTTTATGTCTGCTTACCTCGACACCTGGTTAAAATTTGATATAACTCTTCCGAGAAGTAAGAAATATGCGTAAATTCTACAAAATATCTTGTAAACACTACTTGGCATCCATCTTTGTTTGAACACTTCCGCTCTCGCCAAACCACGCAGTTTCGATTTTTTTTTAACGCAGAAAGGAATTCAAGATTTGCTGTTATGAACTGGATGCAGATCGTAAAGAAGATAAAATGATATATACTGACGATATTTCATAAATTTCACAAAATCTCAGAAAACATTCATTTTTCAGAAGCACCCACAATGCATCTTAATCTGGCGTGGCAAGTCAGTCAAGATGGCGTCGCATGTGGGATGGACCCTCGTATGGGCAACAACATTTCTTATGATTGTACAAGTTTTAGCAGGGTAAGGCCAATATTCTTCTATGAAACGTTTAGGGGTTATATAGTCACTATGGCTGGGTAATCTGAAGTGTCAACGATGCATACTTTCATCGTAATCAGTCATTGTTTATATCTCACCGGGCCGATGTTAGGCTCCAAGTTCCATGCGCCAATCAGGTTGTGCCAGCGAATGATTCTCACTGACAGGCAGGCTGCTTCAAAACAACTCACCTCCTCTGAGAAAATGTGTGAGAGACCACTCAATAAACCTACCATACATTGTCCCGTCTGATATATACAATGGCCTACTGTTGTAGACCAACCCACCAATGATTTTTATTAGTATCTAGACTATTGAAATAATAATCTTAATGTCAAAAACTTTGATACTGAGTGATACTAGTTTAGCCAGTACTAGAGCCAGTCGATATTTTACCTAGATTTAGTTGAGATATTATTCTACGGAACGGGACTGAAGTTCTGAGCTGCAAGATGATGCCACGCCATTCCAGGAATGATTTTAGTACTCGATATAAGGTTGAAAATAACTGAGATGGTAATACTGCAGATCCATAGTCCCCAATACCCGTATGTCAATAGTACACTGTACAGGAATGATTGAGTGCGAAACTCAACTGATATCACTGAGTAAACAGAATTTAGTCTGTCACAGTACTCCAACATACGTTCTGTAATTATTATCACAAATATAACAACTATTTAATGCATTCTGCTTGCTAGGGTTGCCTACACAATCATTAGAACTATTACTGCTCCCATGAATAATTTTGTGTGAGGTCAGGCGCTTTGAGTATGAAGACAGGTATCTGGCGTATTTTGATATTATTATATACCTATGTGCGAATGTCTATGAAATACTGCCCTCTGCTAGGGGTGTAGTAATAATAATGTTCGTGCCCGCTGTGAGTGTGACTTAATAAGTCATCAAAATAACGTTTTTTCATCGATTAAAGGTATATAATAATAAGCATATAGTATATAATAATAATCCTCACTGTGGGTTAAAAGTTTCTCGTTCTCGGTCAGTCTTTGATTTCATACTGCCTTCCGCCTATGGCGTCAGGCAGTATGAAATCAAAGACTGACCTCAAACAGGATACGTTTCGTCCACAGTAAGGACATTCCCTAATATTATCTAGTATGCCTAACCGTCCAGGGGCTGTCTATCAATGACTTCATGCAACTTTACCCCCCCCCCCTCCCCCTGTCAAGTTTTCTCATACAACCCTTGTCATGCTTGGTCATGGGGACTGGAAACCCCTCCTGCCTGTTGCATGACGCCTCCTTCCATAACTTAAAACAGTAGTTTCAATATTCTTGTTCCTGGACATCATAGAATATGAATGCCCTATGTCAGTTATCATGGACAGTGTTTTTCTGTCTATACAGGCCAGGCAGTTATTAATGACATTGTTTATGTTTGTTCAGCGTGAGAAAGGGGTTTGTTTACTTTCTAAAATTCTTGTTTTAAATCCCTATTATTCAGAAGTAGCCTCTTTCCCATAAAAATCGCCACTTTTATTTTCATTATATTTTCCCTCATGTAAATCACAAATGATATGTGTTTAGTTTCATTTATGCCATTGACTTCATAAATAAATATCGGTAAATTCACTTTTCTAGACGGGACTTTTACAAGATTCTTGGAGTACACCACACGGCAACAACAAATGAAATAAAGAAGGCGTACAGAAGAAATGCACGTGAGATGCACCCTGACAAAAACAGGGACGACCCGGAAGCGGAAGAGAAGTTCAAAGACTTAGGCGCCGCCTATGAGGTGAGTTAGGAATTACAAGATGCCAGTTGTTTTATAAACAGGGTTCGTACAGAGCCTGGAAAAGCCTGGAATTATGCAATTGGATTTTCCCGGCCTGGAAAAGCCTGGAATTCTCACATACAGCCTGGAAGAACCTGGAAAATTTTGCATAAAAACAAATCAAAGACTTAGGCGCCGCCTATGAGGTGAGTTAGGAAGATTCCTAGTCTTACCGGCCTCTAGGCTGTTCCGGCCCCCGAGCGTTACAATATGTCTATGACTATGGTATGACCACATCTGTCCCTGTGTGAAATTCTATTAGAATCTGCCCAAGCGCTATGGACTGATAGATTCTGCCTCTGTGTACCGTACACACTTCTGCCTAATTGTTTCTTATATTTACATTGATAAGTTATGAGCAGGGTTACAAGCTGAGTAAGTATTGAATATGCCATATGTGTACAAGTGTAATATGCATGCAAGTTATATGTATGGTTGAAAAATAGAAATCTTGAAAGATTAAAAAAAAATCTTAGATGTGTGTGGGCGGTTGAAACCTATCCTCTGTTTTTTATTTCGTGTTTCTGCGACCATTATTAACGTAGTTATCATCCGAAATGTGTTTGGGGGCCGGATGCGCCGAGAGGCCGGAACGACCCGTTACCTTTAGGGAATTACAAGCTGCCAGTTGTTTTATAAACAGGGTTCGTACAGAGCCTGGAAAAGCCTGGAATTATGCAATTGGATTTTCCCGGCCTGGAAAGCCTGGAATTCTCACAGACAGCCTGGAAAAGCCTAGAAGAACCGGGAAAATTTAGTTGTGCATAAAAACAAATTTTTTAGTCTATGAAATTCTGGTCATTATTATTTTTCCTTAACTACATTACCTGACTGCCTATGAAATTTCAGTGACTTAGATTAAATAGTTCTAAAAATCGTTTATTCGACCATGTATAGCAAATTGCTGATACTATAGCATGGTTTTGATTATTTGTGGCCAAAAACGATTTTTTTGAAGATATCTATCCCAAACCACTGAAATTTCACAGGCGGTAGGGAAGATGATAAAAAATTTAAACTAAAATTGGTGGTGAATCAGACATGCTTTCAAAGACAACGACCAAATATGATATGCACCCTTCGGAAAACAAAAAAAAAAGACTTTTCATTTACTAGCAAAATGGTATTGATTCATATTGTTATGTGCCTGGAAAAAACATTACTAGAGCCTGGAAAAAGCCTGGAATTTTATTGGGCTGTCTATGTACGAACCCTGTATAAAACCGTCTCAAGTGGCCTATTTATAAAACGTTACCCGACCGTTTTGCATATCAAAGATATTTTATTCAAGCTATGCGAGTTGTAATCGCCCAGTATTTGTCACCCTAGGCACTCGCGTATTGCCTAGTCTCATAAGAACATCAATTCTCCTTCATACATATTCTTGTAATTAACTATTTACATTACACTAGATGAGAAACAACCAACACGTCCAGCTACCAGAGACTTGCTGATTCTTGATTTTTTCTTGATTTTTCTCGCCCATTCACCGGTGATCTAATTGGTTCCCTCACGTAGTTGGGGTGGTCTGAGGTATACATAGACAATAATCGATGGTTTTCTGGACAGGTGGCCGTAAACCACGAGAAGTTGACGCGTAGTAATACACGAGCGCTAGCGAGTGTATTACGACGTCAACCTCGAGTGGTTTACAGAGCCGCCTATCCACATAATCATCGTTTGTTGTATTTATTATCCATTATTTCGAATGAATTAAACCCAGTAATTGTCATATTAAAGGGTATAGCAATAAGGACTATTTCTTTGCTCTATAACAAAAGGGACTATTTTCCCCGTATACCATGGTTTTGAGGCCATATACCACAGGTTTGAATCCGTATACCACAGTTATGGTATCTGGCAGGTTTTATATAATGGGTCGTGGTTTACTGAGTCCCCATACATTTTCAATGGGAGCTTTGTATACAATGGATAATAAATTGACTTGCATGGTATTTTATTTCACCCCTGGTGTTTCCCCCCATAGACTTAACATTGGGAACTCGTACTTTACACCCATGGAATATTGTAAAAAAATTCAATGGGGGATGATATCACAAATGTTAGTCAATTAGTCAGCACTAGGGGTGAGATAAGGTCTGAACCGCTCTCGATCCATATCTACAGAAAATATGCATTTTGGTTCACTATCTAATCTATCTTGGCTTTGCCTCATGAGATTACGATGCAACCAAAACTCATGGCGTATTTTCAGTAGCTATAGATCGTCATCCAGTTCCTTGATACTTAGATACTTAGGATTTTTTCCTTCATAAGTTATAAAACTCACTTTTCAAAGGGAATCTAACGCTATTACTATCCCGTGGTCCCTGGCGGTATTATGGAGAAACCAAACAAGAGTTAGTTGTGTTGTTGTTTATTGCACGACGGCAAGATCGCGTATTACTGGGCGAGGCGAAGCCGAGAGCAGTAATACGCGATCTTGCCAGAGTGCAATGAACAATAACACAACTAACTCGAGTTTGGTTTAGAATTTACCCTACCCCGTCTGTCTAAATTACTTCTACATTAACAAATGATGTCATTTGTCAAGTGTATCCCACTAGAGCGATATTTTTCATTTTTCTGAACTCCAGACCGAATACAGTGACCCAATGTTAAACCTATGGAGTTTTTTATTAGGGGTAGGATAGATATTGATACTACTACCTGACCTCACAAGCAATGCTTTGTCGCCCAAAAAATGTTTATTCTTTTGACTCGCACTAGAAACCCTGTTTTTGTTCACAAAATACAATATTGAAGGTGGTGATGTTCGTAATGTGCATATGTTCTAGTTGCTAATTTTCAAATCCTTCATTGTTTTTTTAGGCTCTCTCCGACCCAGACAAACGTAAGATCTACGACAGACAGGGCGAGGAGGGACTGAAGAACGGCGGTAACGACATGCAAGACCCCTTCTCCAGGTACGCTCTTAACCCTTTAAGGGCGAATGATGCCTTGAGGCATCATTTCTTTAAAATCTACAAAATCGTTTTTAACAAAAAATAATGGAGGAACATTAATGAAATTTTCACAGAATATATGTATGATATCATTACTAGTATCTCTATTCAAAAGAAATAAAATATTTAGGATTATATATCATGTCATGTGATTAAACAATTGAATTATGGGTTTTAACGACTGTGTACTCGTCCCCTAGTGGTATAAAGTGCCACCAGCACCCATCCTCCAGGCGGTAGCTTGGCCACAGGCACCCGTCCTTAAAGGGTTAAAACACATCCACACCGGGTGAAGCCTTATTGCATCATTTCCCGAGATTTACGAAATCCTAGTTTTTATGTAATAATTAAGGAAATATTGGATCAATAAAGACGAAACTTGCACAGAATGTAGGTGCAACATTACTTTTAAGATTCCAAAATAATAATAAAATGATATTAAAGACCATGTGACATATTACAAAGAAAAATACTATTACTGTCGCCTGAAAGACCGCTCGCTTTGTGGATTATACTAATACTACTACCACGAGCATTGCTTTGCCACAGTTTTATTTTTATATTTTGTCCAAACGATTCGCCACATGGGCGGTCTTCGATCATTTGCCCTTGGCGGAGATACAGTTCTTATTGCCCTACTGCGCTGTAACTAGTCAGCATAATACATAAGATTATTATAATAGTATTCTCACCACTCACATTGAGAAAAGAAGTAATGGATAATGAGATGGGCCTTTGCTAGTGTACTAAGTCTTGATCATGTTAGAGATAGGGGGTGGGGAGTTAGCTCAATGGTTAGAGCACCGGACTTTTAACCCCAAGGTTGTAAGACTTTGTGGGTTCGAGTCCCACCCCCAGCAGTGGTAGATTTACTGCTATAACAAAGGCCATTCTTCTCATACCATGTCTATGTGGTGTGGGAAGTAAAAGAACTCTCACCTCGGTAAATGTATAGGGGTGAGATTTCTACCTGAATTCATCACATAGATTCGATCACCACCCTAGTGGTGTAAAAGAACCTTGAGAAAGTCTGGAAAGGACCTATAATGGTTGACTGGACGTAAAATCAAACCAAACAAACGAACAAACAATGTTAGAGATAAATAGTGGATATAATCAGGATTCGGGTGTTTTCCTGTCTTTTTTCTCCAGACCTCACTGGAATCCCTGGGTATATATCTTTCTTTCATATCTCAAATCACTATTTGCAGTTTCTTCGGGGGAGACTTTGATTTCTTCGGTGGCGGACGTCGCGAGCACAGCCGAGACATCCCACGAGGCGGTGACGTCACAGTCGACCTGGAGGTCACACTTGAGGAACTCTACACCGGCAACTTCATCGAGGTAAGCCTCAGCAGGGTTTTTCCCCAGGGGGGTGTTGCTCCATAAAAGAATAGCGATCCGAGGTAGAAACGGTTGCTCCAGATTTTTTGCGGATCGCATCATAACTATGTCACCATCTATATTCCATTAAAAATCTAATGAACCTTTCACCTATGTCACTGAAAATATGGTGTTGTAAAAAGTAGTGATATAACATGAAATTAACGACAATACATGATACAATCCGATATTACTGGAGCAACACTTTTCCCACATTTCTAGGCGCAACAATCCCCCGATATAGCAGTTTATATATTGTCCAAGGAAATCCTTGTTTTCATTTTCAGTTTATAAAATATTTTGTTCTTGTTTAAAACAAAGAGAATAAATTAGGCCTCATTCACACCAATATTTTATCGTCAATTTAACAGCATATTTATCACGTACAGCCACAGTAACCCTGTTTCTGTTAATACAGAGATGTCAGTTTTCCATTTTTCCGTTGGAATCCACTTTTTCTTATTCAGTATATGTAATGTCTTTTCCTTGTATCAAACCAAGATAATCTTGATTTAGCCTCATTCACACCAATAAAAAACAGTGGATTGACCCTCCCCCACAGACCCGACATGGACATATTATTCAAGATTTCCCAATCTCTATGAGGCAGAAATATCCACCTAAAAATGCTTCCACTTTTCTCCCTGACCCCAACTGACATCCCTGTTGATAGATACATATATATTTATGTATATACTTGTATCATGAATATAAATATATCAGGTGACAATTTCTGCTTCGAGCTAAAGTTTCCATCTAAGTTTTGTAACACATGCAAAAAGTAATAACGTCTCTATAACAGCTGTATCTACATATATCCTGATGAATTCCAGTCGTGTAAATTCATATCTAAAGAGCTAATATTTCATAATACGTTATCATCTTTTTATTGGAAGTTCAAGGCACAATCAGCTCACTTTCATTTGGAAAACCAGACTTACTTAAATAAGATACTGCAATGATTCTGTAAACCTAAAAACCTAGCGAGTTGGGCTTTCATCACACATATTTCTATTTGCGATATGCAACTGGAAACAGAAATATGCCATTTAATAATTCTTCTTATAGATATTGTGAAAACTATGACATGTCACAGAGTCTCGAAGCAGAAGAGAGTTGGTTGATAAAAAGATTTGAAACAAACCCCACAGAATCCCATATTCTAAATGTTGCTAAGGCTTACATCAAGAATTTGGAACTGCAGACACAGATCTAAAACAGCATTCAAAAGTTGTTTTTTTATTGTGCCAAAAGCAAAGGTGTCATCTGCAAATGCAGCTACATCGAAGACATACTTAATTAGAACTGAACGAGAGTTAGTCTGATTAGTTTTTATGCCACGACGGACAGGTCGTGTATTGCTACATGAGGTGATAGCCGAGTTTAGTGAGTAGCAGACCTGACCGGAGTGGCTTGAAAACTAGTCAGGTTAACTAGAGTTTGGTTCTGTATTTATCCTACCCCGTCTCTACACTTCAGGTGTGAGTTCAATTTTTCGATTATTCTGTATCATGCTAGCAATATCTGAATGGGCATTTTGAGTACGACCAGAACTTTTTTCGTAGTAGCTGACATCCTGGTCTCTGATTGGTCAATTTTTTTTATTACTCTAGTGGCATAGAAAACACTTTATGTCACAGCATGCCACATAAAATTTGCCTATGTCAAGTCTATAGTGGCTTTTTATTAGGGGTAGGATAAAGTCCGATCAGAAACAGTTCCATCGTGATATACACAAATCGTGAACATATAAATTCAGAGATGGCAGCTTTCCATTTTTCCATGAAAATCCACATTTTCATTTTCAGGATATAAAATTCTTTTTCCTTGTATAACACAAAGGATATATAAATATAAGCAAATTCACGCCAGTTAAACTGGAGTTTGAACCTCCCCACAGACCCTCAGCTTCACACTGTTACTGCCATGCGACATATTTTCTATGTTTTCTCAGTGTTTCTGAGTGAGCAAATTCCACATGAAGATATTTCCACTTTTTCTCTACTCCAACTGACATCCCTCTAATGATAATTTGTTGCAATTGTTGCTGGGCTTGAGTGTTGTGTATGTGTTCAGGTTGTCAGGTACAAGTCAGTCGCTAAGCCCTCTCCGGGCACCAGGAAGTGTAACTGTCGTCAGGAAATGCAGACGATACAACTGGGCCCTGGCAGATTCCAGATGACGCAAGCGCAGGTCTGCGACGACTGTCCCAATGTCAAGTGCGTCGCCTCTCATCATCTCCCGCAGTGGTGGAAACACAAACCTGGCAAATCAATCCATGATCTCCAAAGCTCGAGTGATCAAATAGATATTTTATTTTTCAAACTCAATCTCTGATGTCCTAAGCTTATGTGATTAAATCACTTTTTAAAAAATAAATCCGATCGCCCAACTTAAATTAAAAAAAAATTTAAATTTCATTTTAATAATGTTTCAAAATATTAGGAAAAAAAATTTAAATTAAGAAATTCGAAAAAATAAATAGATTGTTTATAGGAAAATTCAGTTTGATCTGGATTCAATATCCAAATCTCATTAAATAATGATATTCGATAGGATTGATTTGCGGATGTGCTACCACTACAAAAGGAGATTATTTTTTCTGCGTATGATTTTATATCTGTATATGTTTGTATATGGGGTACTTGTATATTCATGGTGTTATAATTTTTTTACTAATGAGTTTGAGTATTTTTGGTGGTTTTTCAACTCCAGGTTGTGCGCTACAAATCTGTGAAAAAGAATGCTAAGGGGACGCGGAAATGCAACTGTCGCGAGGAAACCCGAACCAAACAACTTGGTGGTGGCAGGTTTCAGATCTTCCAGGAGGAGAAATGCGACAAGTGTCCCAACGTAAAGTTAGTGCCGACACGCCAACTGGTTTATTTATATTCTAGTTGTTATTTTGCGAAACTCTCACATTCAGTTATTCACTCTATATTTACGTAGTCGTCGTTGTGCTTTCACATTTATTTATTGTTTTGTGTGGTTTTCAAATACATAATATATGATGTAAATATTGCACTTAGTTAAGCGTGCTTTTGAAAATCCACTATTTTGACATTTAGAAAAATACTTAAGTTTTTTTAACATAAAGTATGTTGTGTTTATTCAATGAAACTGAATTAGTGAGGATGGCAGGACCGTAGTGTACTGACAATCAAATCACATGCCATGCCACTGTGTTTCCTGCTTGTCTGTCAACCTCACCTCATAGATTCACTCTCGATGTGATATGACCTTGGTTGTTGCGTAAAACACAATCAGCCTATATAAAATGGCGATCACTGAGAGACTGCCACGCACAGCCTTACATTGACCATCGTTACTGGTCGAGGGGCCACGCACACTGGTCACCGCCTATGCTTCGTGCCTGCACCTCACCAGGCGAGCCTTATGAATGGTGCAGGTGCAATGCTCTGTGCAGTTGTACAGATTTCCTAGCATCATTGTAATGGGTAGAATGGATGGGTTGTGGTCTCCAAGCAGATCCATTGTGCCGCTTGGACTTAGTTGCATGGGCACCTGTTCAGGATCCCTGCGGGGAGAGAGTGCAGTCGCCAGCCGGAGTGTGGTGAGTGGCGGGTCTAGTTATAGATGTTGTATGCTGCATCACTGCATTCCTAACTGCGTTGGGTGTGATGGCGGAGAGGGTAACCAGTTTGTAGCCAGTTTCTACGGTCAGGTGCACCTGCACCACTAGAGCACTGTACCTGTGCTAATCGTAGGGCTCGGAGATATCGAGGGAACTAGCCTGGTCACCACTGTGTCTTCAGAGTGCCTTATCATGACGTCAGTAGCCTACTACATAGTAGGCATGCACTGGATCAGATTTAAAGATTGTTAATTAGCCGCAATAAAGTACTTGTTCCACCATCACACAAGATATAGTGTGATTTCTAATGATTTGGTTGTCTTGCTATATCTTGCTAGGTTTCGAATAATTGCATGCAATTTTGCTGTGAGCCATCAGTTTGGTTAAGCATCTTTGCCGTGATAGATCGCGATATGCCACGATATGTTGGCAATAGATCGCGAGGTGGCGCAGTGGTGGAGCACCAAAATATACACACATCATCGTGAAAAATATACACAGATAATCGAGTGCGGTGTGTCATGGGAAAGGAGGTAAGACATATCGCGATACTTTAAGATTTAACAAGATTTACCAAGATTTTACACGGCAAATCAATTGTATTGGTGGAACCAGCCCTTAATAGAGCACACCTGCACTGTGAAGAAATTAAACACACATCGAAGAAAAATTAGACATGTATCAGAGGTATCTGAAAAATATTACATAAATGCATGTAAATATTAAAAAGTAAAAATGAACGCATGAAAAATAAAAACAGAATTAAAAGTTTGTACATAAAGAGACGATTTATTCTACTAAAATGATCTATTCGGATTTTTCTTTTACGATCAATACAGGTAGTGGAGAAAATCAGCTTTATTGACAGCAAATCTGTCGCACAGGTACCATACTGCATGGTCCAGTCACACATACCTTCAGCCAACACTTTATTGTCCATCGTATACAAAGTCCCCATTGAAAATGTATGGGGACTCAGTGTATATACAATACTATGCCTATGATTAGAAAGCAATAACATAAGTCTCAAATGTTATGCCCTATAGTATGTCCATTCTTGGATTTTCGATTTTATGTATTCAAGAAGATTGATAATAAATACATGCACAACAAACGATGGTTTTGTGAACAGGCGGCTCTGTAAACCACTCAAGGTCGACTTCGTAATTTACTCGTTATTACTAAGCGTGAACCCCTCGTGGTTTATGGCTACCGGTCCACACAACCATTGATTATTGTCTGTGTCACCTCTATTAAATCCCCTTACCACTCACAGCTGCCTAGTCAGTAGCAGGGCACTTAGCAGGGCACTCATTCACAGATATGATTTGCAGAAGATTGATCTCCATGATAAGTCACTCAAGGCTGACACACAGACACCATGTGCAGGGTGAATTACATGAGTGGAAAGTTAGCTCAGTGGTTAAGAGCACTGGACTTGTAATCCCAAGGGGTGGGGCTTTGTAGGATGAGTCCCACTGCAGCCACCTTTATCCTTCATCACCAGCAGTGGTAGATTTACCGCTATATCAAAGGCCAGTCCTTCTCATACCATGTCTATGTGGTGTGATGTACAGCCACCTTTCTCCTTCACCCCCAGCAGTGGTAGATTTACCGCTATATCAAAGGCCAGTCCTTGTCATACCATGTCTATATCGTGTGGTGTGTTTTTCCTTCATCCCCAACAGCAGTACACATACTGCTATATGAAAATCAGTCCTTCTCATACTATGTCTGTGTGGTGTGGTTTGGTGTGCAACCACTTTTCTCCTTCACCCCCAGCAGTGGTAGATTTACTGCTATATCAAAGGCCAGTCCTTCTCATACCATGTCTATGTGGTGTGGTTTGGTGTGCAGCCACCTGTCTCCTTCATTCCCAGCAGTGGTAGATTTACTGCTATATCAAAGGCCAGTCCTTCTCATACCATGTCCATGTTGTGTGGTGTAAAGCCACTTTTCTCCTTCATTCCCTGCAGTGGTAGATTTACTGCGATAACAAAGGCCAGTCCTTTCTCATACCATGTCTGTGTGGTGTGGGAAGTAAAAGAACTCTCACCTCTGTAAATGTGTAGTGGTGAGATTTCTACCTGAATGTATCACATAGATTTGATCACCACCCTTGTGGTGTAAAAAAACCTTGAGAGATTCTGATAAGAACCTATGATGGTTAACTGGCATAGATTCTGGAAAGGACCTGTAATGGTTGACCAGATGTAAAATCAAACAAATATAACCCTCATTCCGGCAATGTTTTTTTTGTTTTTTTTTATTCGCACACAATTCATCCTCGCGGATGGTCTTACATTGTGGCCTCTAGCATTCAGCGAGGCGTAACATGAGCTGACATGTTCATATTGATTACATTTGTAACGTATGACAAAAACATATATAGAAAAATTATAACACAATATTAGTTAGTAATGATGGGATGAAATAAGATGATGCAGTACGAGCCCATGTACTCTGTATGCTCAGTCCATGCTGCCAGATGAAATCTAAAGTCTTGTTCATTTAGATAGGTAAGATTTCATTGCTTTTTTAAATGCCTGTTTTCCTTCAATTTTCCTGACTGAGTTGCGTCCTTTTGAGTCAGTCTCAAAAGGAGGCAACTTGCCTACCGAGACGTAAAACTACACAAACAAACAATCCTTAGTTCACTGGGTAATTCATTCCATGCAGTCTGAATGTCACTCAGCTCTCTCCTCATGAAGCACGTGGTGTTCTCTCATCATGCAACAATAGGGAGCCAAAGTTAACCTGTTGCAACCACAGATAGCCGGTTACAAAATACTATTTCCGGGTATAGGCGCTCAGTACTTTGACTGTAGGTTCAAGATTATATGTGTCATTCTCCAATCTTTTAGATCCAAATTTTTAATAAACTTTACAACTGTCATCGTAGTTTCGAAACAGAGTTATTCAGAGACGATAGTAGTAAACTACACTTCAAAAGTAACAAAAGAGACCAAAAACGAAAGTCTAGCCTCAAACCCCCATAGCTTTAGCACTAAGCCTCGTTCTTACTGGCCACTGGAAACGGTATTTTGTAGGTGGGTATCTGTGGTTTCAGCGGGTTCACTTTGGCTCCCTATTAGTCTAGGGACGAGAATCTGAAAAATACAACATCCATGTGTACTTTAAAACACGGATAGGAAAGAAGATTTTCTGAAAGTTATGAAAACTATACCAGTTGAGAAAATTTTGTGATCATGAACTTTCTTCCTCCCTCAGGAGCACTTGAAAATCATTGGGAAATTATACGAGTCTTCTTCTTGGTACTGGTCGGTTGGAGGCCAACAAAGATGTAGCCTTCACAGGGTGCAAGTCTAATTGAACAAATTGGACGTTAAACTACCCAAACATACAAAAAATCACAGGGTGCCAGCAGTGGCTTCCTCGCAGTAAAACCACTCGGCGGTGACTTATTTCGGTCCCGTTTTGAGATAAAAATTCAGGAGGATTATACGATTTGAGAAGCAAGTTCATTGGTCCCCCTAAAAGCATTATACTCCATCTGAAACTGAGTAGCTTTTTTAAGTCTTGACACACTGGGATTTGGCAGCATGATTGATAAAGATTGAAGTATTTCAGTTTCCATCGAACAGTGGATTTGCGCTTATTCTTACCATCCCGCCAGGGTAATTTTAAAGATCAGCGCAAATCTGGTGGCACATTTTTTTAAGGATGGGGGGGGGGGGGGGGGACGGGAAGGGTTAGACTCTTCGCTGGCCCCAGGCCCCTCACCAATATTTTTGGGGTGTTGTTTTTTTAAATACCATCATCCCCACTACCACAATGTACAAATGATACGTCTAATTTATGATAAACCTAATGTGTTAGCCTGTCCGTTTTTTGGTCTAAATATAGCTCCAGAAAACGCCCACAATAGTGTGATGTCACTGTTGTGAAGGGTGGTTGTTATGCGTGATGTTCTCTCTGACATCATTTACCTGGAGAATGCATAGCAACGGTTTGGATTTGATGAGTAATTGTCATTTTCAAGGTAGCATCGGTTGCCCATAGAAGTGCCATAGCCACGTTTCATGAATCCAAATGATACATCTACTGAACATTATATCAATAATTCATTAATGATTCAGAGCTTGTCAAATAAAGGGCGTGTTCCACCGAGTTGACGGTGCAGTACCACACAGCCACCACATGACCACCGCCCGGCTGCCCTGGTGAAGGCTAGATGTAGTGGAGCAGGCCACATGCTCAGCGGCGTTGGCCACACAACATTGGAAAAGCCAATGGCTGGTGAAACTTAATTACAGTGAAACCCCGCTTAAGGGGACACCCTCCGTTCCGAGCAAAGTGGCCCCTTAAGTGGGGTTAGAATAAACTAGATAAAGATTTCCGTTCCGGGCATATTTCTCCCTTAAGCGGGGTGTCCCCTTAAGCGAGGTGTCCTAAAAGCAGACTTTGACTGTAGATATCTTTTGCCGGTTAGATGCCATCGGCGCCTGCACGACCACTTTGCGATGTTGGGTTTTTACAATATAAGCATGTTTGGCATACGCCCAACAGTGTTTGACTGGTCAGCCCAGTGAAGCACACCCTTAAGGCATTACCAACTCATCTGCTATGCTGCATTAAAGCATGTATCGCAAATCGTAAATCACGTATCGTAAATCGCATATCGTAAATCACACGTCGTAAATCACGTCGTAAATTGCAATGAAATGCATCGGAAGATAATCATTGATAATTTCTCATGTCGCACTCTGTGATTTGTTTCTCATTCTCTTTTCGTGTCGCGTAGCGTCCAGCCTGTA
The DNA here is from genome assembly GCA_950022655.1 of Alentia gelatinosa. Lineage (NCBI taxonomy): Eukaryota > Metazoa > Annelida > Polychaeta > Phyllodocida > Polynoidae > Alentia > Alentia gelatinosa. The sequence continues at coordinate 51,366,758 of OX465589.1, read as the reverse complement.
CATTTTGTTCATTACAGTTGTAAATTTTTTTGTCATCTTTGAAACTAAGAAATCTATATCAATAGATAATAGCAAAAATAAAGCATGATAACAAGGGAATTATAATACCATATGTATTGGATTACGGAAAACAAAGCTTAATAATGATATAACTCTAAAAAAAAAGTAATATTTGAGAAATTTTCTCAGAAGCAATCTAGCTGTATTGAGGTGTTAAATTGCCAGCTTGATTTAGTATTCTTATTCAAAATAACAACACAGATTAATTTACATATTGAATTATCTGAATCTGTTTATAAATAATTCTCACGTAATTTGTTTATCTTGTTTCCAGAATGGTTCCAGAAGAGAGACTTTTAGAGATTGAAGTGGAGCCCGGGATGCGGGACGGACAAGAATATCCGTTTGTCGCCGAAGGTGATCCATCTTCTCCAAAATACTCTCTTTATATTCAGGGATGTCAGTTTCCGCGGAATTCCGTGTTTTCATTTTTGGAATAAGATATCTTTCTTCTTATGTAAAATGAACATAACAATTAAAAAATACCCAAATCAACCATGACTCATAGATTCCCCAATTAGCCTGCCTCCGGATCCATGTTCCGTAGTGATAAAGTTATTTGTATTTACTATATTCTAGGTCTTTTTGGTGTATATATAGGTCTTATGTCTAACCCTGTATTGCCAGGAAAAAATCTTTCCTTGTTTTTTTCTGACCCCAACTAGCATCCCTGTATATTTGTGTACAACACACCGCACTAGAACCACAGAACTAGGGGGGGGGGGGGGGGAGGTAGGGGCCATCCATAAAGTACGTATGCACTGACGAGGGGGGGGGGCGCACAATTTTTGGAATATTTGATTACCATATATCTAGTTTCTGAACATATACCATATTTATCATGTCTGAACATAGGCCATATTTCTAGTGTCTGAATGTGGACTATATTTCTGGTCTCTTGAACATACACCATGTTTCCAGGACAGTAGAACCCTGATTAAGGGACACCCAATGTAAGGGGTCACCCCGTGTGAGCGAACACCCCGTGTAAGCGAACACCCCGTGTAAGCGAACACCCCGTGTGAGCGAACACCCCGTGTAAGCGAACACCCCGTGTAAGCGAACACCCCGTGTAAGCGAACACCCCGTGTAAGCGAACACCCCGTGTAAGCGAACACCCCGTGTAAGCGAACACCCCGTGTAAGCGAACACCCCGTGTAAGCGAACACCCCGTGTAAGCGAACACCCCGTGTAAGCGAACAATATGTTCGAAACCAAGGATGATTCCTTGAATGGGGTTCTACTGTATCTTGAACAGAGACGATATTTCTAGTCTCTTGAATATAGACCATTTCTTTATTGTGATTTTCTTTTTATTGTGTACCATATTATATAGTATCTTGAACATGGACTATTTTCATAGTCTCTTGAATATAGGCCATATATATTGTGTCTTGGATATAGACCATATATCTAGTGTCTTGAACATAGACCATATTTCTAGTCACTTGAACGTAGACCATATTTCTTGTATCTTAAACATAGACCATATTTCTTGTGTTTTTAACATAAACCATATTTCTTGTGTCTTAAACATAGACCATATATCTTGTGTCTTAAACATAGACCATATATCTAGTCACTTGAACGTAGACCATATTTCTTGTGTCTTGAACATAGACCACATATATTTCTAGTATCTGGAAGGAGGACAATAAGTAAACATTCTATCTCTTGATGTGGTGAAGAAATAATCTTAATATATTTGTCTTTTTAGGCGAACCTCACATAGATGGTGAACCAGGAGATCTCAAATTTAGAATCCAACAAATGAAGTAAGTGTGATTATCAATATCTCTTATTTTCTCAGTTATTCTGATGCAAACTACAGGGATGAAAGTTTGCCGACAAATGACAGAATTCTGATATGTCCTATTCACTGACAGAACCCTCAATGTTAGAGTGACATTTCCTGTTTAGTTTCATCCTCTCTTGAAATACTAAAAGTTACAGTCTAATCAAGAGAAATTAGAATCTATCGATTCTTAGTCATTTTGTTCCAATATTATGCCATGAAATACTATCTCTAAACTCGTTGTTACAATTTTACAGGTTTAAGGTTTCCGATTTATTTAGTTTGAAAAATTAATGAATTGTAAAATAAGGTGGTTCTCATTAATTATTCTCAGGGTTAAACAAATTAATCCATTTACTATGCTGTGATACCTGGATGCATTCCTACACATAGGACGCCTTGATGCCTTGGCATTTTTTTTCGAAATTTCAGTAATTGCTATTTTTTTTTTAATGAAATAATTTAAAAAGTTTGAGGGGGGTCTAGAAGTGGTATAATTTGTCAATAATCACATCATTCCTAACCACAGTGCAGCCTGAGGATTCTCTACAATCCTAGATTATTAAACGGGCCTTAGTATCCCTGTATTACTGAATTGTAAACTGTGGTGTTTCTCTTCGTCCTTCTCTCAGGCACCCAAAGACTAAGGCCTCGCTAAGTAATTATTTCATCCTTACCGCGTAACTTCTATATTCTTTCACCCAGATCCAGTTTCACTGTATTGCTGAATTATTAAATTTGGTGTTTTTCTTCGCCCTTGTCTCAGGCACCCAAAAACTAAGGCCTCGTTAAGTAATTATTTTATCCTTACCTCGTAACTTCTATATTCTTTCACCCGGAACCAGTTTCACTGTATTACTGAATTATTAAATTTGGTGTTTTTCTTCGCCCTTGTCTCAGGCACCCCAAGTTTGAGAGGCGGGCGGATGACTTGTACACGAACGTCACCATCTCACTGGTGGACGCGCTCGTCGGCTTTGAGATGGACATCATTCATTTAGACGGCCACAAGGTAAGTTATCAGGGGCCAATGGCTGCACATATACAGGGTAGGCTCTGTGCCATATACGAATAACATTTCCAGAAGAATACAGATTCGAAACCACATTCTCCGGGACAATATTGCGTGAAATCCTAAAAGAGTGATATTTAAGTATGGAAACAAGTTTATATGAGACTATCTCTAAACCGTTGGTGAAATGGATCTGTACTTATGAGTGTAAGAATCTGAATGTTTTTTTTTTATCTATGGTATATACAGAGATGTCAGTTTTCCATTTTCCGTTGAAATCCACTTTTTATATTCCGTAATTTCTTGTCCTTGTGTCAAAACAAAGATACTGATAAATTTTCCTAATTTACGCCAATAAAAGAGTTATTTGAACCTCCCTACAGATCCTCAGTCCCATGCCATGGTCGACAAGGACATATTATCCAAGATTTCCCAGTCTCGCTGAAGCAGAAAAATCCACATGGAAATGTTTACACTTTTTTCTCTGTATACAAAGCACTATTAAGAATGTAAGGAGGCCCAGTAAATTACGACCTATTATAGGTCAGATACCATAACTCTGGTTATATAAGGATTAAAATCCATGGTATACAGCCTCAAAACCATTGCATACAGGAAAAATATTCAACCAACGGTCTGGTGCATGCATATGCAATCAAACTTTCTTATACATGTTCCCCTTTCTCACTGCAGGTCCATATTGTACGGGACAAAATCACATGGCCCGGGGCACGCATACGCAAGAAAGATGAGGGCATGCCCAACTACGACAATAACAACAATATAGGGACACTATTTATAACTTTTGATGTGAACTTCCCCAAAGGGGAACTGACATCAGAAGAAAAGGATGGTGAGTGTACATTCTCTATAGGGAGCCAAAGTGAACCCGCTGAAACCACAGATACCCACCTACAAAACACCATTTCCGGTGGCCAGTAAGAACGAGGCTTAGTGCTAAACCTATGGGGGTTTGAGGCTAGACTTTCATTTTGGTCTCTTTTGTTACTATTGAAGTGTAGTTTACTACTATCGTCTCTGAATAACTTTGTTTCAAAACTACGATGACAGCTGTTAAGTTTATTAAAAATTTGGAACTAAAAGATCGGAGAATGACACATATAATCTCGAACCTACATAGTCTAAGTACTGAGCGCCTATACCCGGAAATAGTATTTTGTGACCGGCTATCTGTGGTTGCAACGGGTTCACTTTGTTTCCCTATACACAAGCCTATGATGGATGATGTGAGGGCATATTTTTTTTTTATTTCCATCATAGGTCTCACCAGATACCTGGAAATCTGGGAAATGACTTGGACAAATAATGAAAAAATTAAAAATTTTTTTAATCAGGAACACTGTGGGAACCATGTATAATATGTGTCTACCAAAGTAGAAAATTAGGTGAACTATGGAGGTCTTCAAGCCTGGTCTAGAGGTGGATTGACGTCCAGAGGGTGTACAGAGACTGTTATGGGAAGCTGTCTGGAAACCCTCTGACATCACTGTTGGGACCATGGCACTACCTGGTTGGCTCACAGAGCGTCACCGACACAACACTCTGGAGCCCTCTCCGAATGCCCGGAGGTACCTTCGGGTGTCAGAGGCACACCCTCTGGACAGCTCACCACAATATTGTTGCATACAAATGGACTTAATTATTACCTACTATATTTAAAACGGTAGGATTCCGTCGAATCCGCTTGAAGTTGCTCCCATACATAGAGATATAGTGAACCCGATCTAGGGTGGGCGATTGAAGCCCCACGGGAGTGAGATTCTCGTGTAGGGAAAAACTCGAACCTGTTCTTCTTTTTTATAGCACTATACATAGATATACTTTTTCTCTTATGATTCATTTCAAGCCATGCTGAAATTAAAGTTTAATATTGTAGTTTTCTGATCTACTTTTCTCGTGAGAAACCAATGAGATCGCAAGATTTCGCTGGTAGCCCTTTCAAAATCCGCTGATACCAACTAACATCACTGTATTCTCATTTTTCTCATTTCAGGAATTAGAAATATCCTCAAGCAGGAGTCCAAACAACGCACATACAACGGTCTACAGGGCTACTGATGTCCACCGTCACTTAGGTCATAATTCCCAGCATTTCACGATCATCATTAACTCCGGGGGCCCTTTCTTCACGCGGGCCACTTACCACAACGAGGAGTCATTCATATCTACACGTTTTATAGGGGGTGTGGGGAGTGGGTGGGGGGCATGCTGGTTCTTTCACTCTCTCCGAGCCCTACGATTAGGTACAGTACAGTGCTCTGGAGATGCAGGTGCATCCGACCGTAGAAACTGGCTACAAACTGGTTACCCTCTCGGCCAGCCGATCTGACGCGGTCAGGAATGCAGTGATACAGCAAACAACATCTATAAATAGACCCAGCTCTCACCACATACCAGCGACCTGACCAATCTGATCCGATATTTGCAGTTTGTGGCAGAAGTAACTGTGTGGGAGTTTCTATTATAACAAATGGTTAAATCCAGTCGGAGAACAGTATGTGCGTCAATCGTAAGGCACCTGGAGAGGTGCAGGCACCAAGCATGGGGCGGGGGTTGTGACGGGTAGTGGGTGGGTGTTTGGTTCGTTGTGGAGGGGCACATGCCAGTAGGGGGCAGTGTGTTGTTTGACATTCTTCATAGACTTGATGTGCGTATTGAAGTGTACGGTGGTGTACAAACTGATGTACTCTCATAATATAACTGAGGTTCAATAGTTTTTTTATACCAGAGTAAGACAATATCCAATCATGTTGGTTAATCTCTTTTTGTTAACCCTTTCCAGGCAAGAATGCCTTGTATGTCAGTGGGGGACAATAATGCCTTTAGGCAGAATTTCAGTGTGGGACAAGGTTGGATCTAGGCAGTATGTCAGCAAGGGGTGTTAATGCCTTTAGGTAGTACATATATGTATGTCAGCGGGGGAAAAGAATGTATTACCTTCTTAATAGAATATCCTGAGGCAGTATGTCAGTGAGAATGAGAATCTCTTATTTTCAGCGAGAATGAGGCAGTTTGACCGCGAGAATGAGAACCTGAAAGCAGTGTCAGTGAGAATGAGAATGCCTTAAGGCAGTGTGTCAGTGAGAATGAGAATGCCTTAAGGCAGTGTGTCAGTGAGAATGAGAACGCCTTAAGGCAGTGTGTCAGTGAGAATGAGAATGCCTTAAGGCAGTGTGTCAGTGAGAATGAGAATGCCTTAAGGCAGTATGTCAGTGGGGGATTAGGGTGCTTTTACCTTGTCTTGGCAAATTAAAAAATATTTCAATAAATACAACGAAAATCTTGGAGAATAAAGTGAGAGCAGTTTGTCAATGCTTCTACCTTGTCTTGGCAAATTTTGAAATATTTCAATAAATACAAAGACAGATTTGGGAAAAGAAGTTAGAGACTAGTCAATAAATTCTTTAAAGAAACACTGTAATACCAATGTCGTTTAAGTGAAATTTAGACCTGCCCAGGGACATCCTTGGCCCTGGAGCTACTACCACCCTACAACCCGCTCGCCTGGAAAGGGTTAAGTAACAATTGTGTCGGCAAATATTACTTTACTCGATTTGAGGCTTTTTATATATATGCAAGAATTTTTTTTAATCAGTTCGATGAATTTAAGGCTTATTTGCAAGGATATCTCCAATCATCGAGTTTTAAGAATAAACAAGAAGGAAATTTGGAAAAGGATAAATTCCTACTGCAGTATGCTTATAATATTGAAAATTACAATCATCATTCCAAAAGCATTCATTTGTTATTATCTGAATATATGGCACATAGCCTACCTGATTCCCCACCCATCCGCTAGGGTGTCCACAGAGAATTCCAGTGTGACCCATGAGACATTTTCATGGCTCACAAATTTATGACAAAGCTAGCTTTATGCTGATTTTATTCAAAATACACACAAAATGAAATAGGAACATGGAAAGATAGCCTCAAGAGTATGAACTGATGCACTCTCCATACACACTACAAAAGATCTGCAGGGAGAGTGACCGACACTTACGGCTAGTGTGTAAAGGTGTCCGCAGATTTAACCCAACCAGAGCTAATATAGTGTAGCTCTGGTGGCCAGTGTAGGGCTGACCCAACAGATATTTCAGTCATTGTCAGTTCAGACCCAAGTCACAAGGGGGCACCACTTGTGCAGCATCAGGGGCTTATGGCTGCGCATATATACAGGGTAGGCTCTGTACCATATACGAATAACATTTCCAGAAGAATACAGATTCGAAACCACATGTATATTCCGGGACAATATTGCGTGAAATCCTAAAAGAGTGATATTTAAGTATGGAAACAAGTTTTTATGAGACTATCTCTAAACTGTTGGTGAAATGCATCTGTACTTATGAGTGAAAGATTCTGAATGGTTGAGGTGAAGTCCAAGGCTCAATTGAGGGAAATTTCATGGGAAATACAGCAGTTTTATTTTCAGCATCAGATGTGTGTATCTGGGTTTGTTTCCATAATAGTACATACTTCAGTTTCTTCATGATGCTTTAATAGTTTTATAAACTGATTTTCCTGCACCATTTGTCGAACACTATCTTTTGAATCTTGTCAGTATGTTGAAAAATAACTTCTACAGTGAAACTCCGGTAACTAGGACCAATTTGTTCGGACTGAAATCCTCATTCTGATGTATATTTTACCCATTGAGCAGGGTGTTCTTTAACAGAGGGTCAGGCATTGGATTTCTATTCTTATTTTTTTTTGTAATTCCAAACATCCCAAGGGTCATCCTTGATATAAACATAAATCCGAGAAGAAAATAAGTCCACATAAAAACGGGCCGTTTAGCTCTCGGCTAAGGCCAGTGACTCACGAATAATACCTGACAATACAGGCCGCCAAAGCCCTGGTATCTTTTTCAAATTTGCATTTTGAATTTCCAAGACCCATGTCTCAAGCCTGTCCGGCTTTATATAATGTTCGACTGTGGTTAATTTCTAAGAGCTTGAAAAGACTACCTTCTGTCACCAACATATCCTGGACCTTAAAAAATAACCTATTCGAAAACAGGATGTAGCTATATGTATAGATAAATATATTAAAATCGAGAAATTTGGAAAAGCTGACACAAAAATCGATGAGTAAATAAACCTAGGTGATTTCATTGGGGATCTTGTACACAAATTACTTAAAGAGATGTCAGTTTTCCATGGAAATCAAATGTTTCATTTCCAGTATACATAGTTCATTTGTCATTGTGTAACAATGATAATATTAACTATATTAACCACAGCAACAAAACAGTGGTTTGCAATTTCCCACACACCCTCAGCTCCACACTTTAAACAACGACATCCATTCTCATTCCCCCCAAGGAAGAAAATCCACACACAAAATATTTGTACTTTTTTTCCCCTGACCTCCTCTGGCATCCCTGTAGTTGTGAACATTACATTAAAATGAAATTTCAGAAGTTGTAAACGTGTGAAATCTTGCCTTGATGTGGATGTCTCTCTTGTGGACACTTTCTGTGTGAATGTTTAACAGATTGGTAGGATGTATGAACAGTATGCACAAACCATCTACAAGTGCTCTCACCACATGAAGACTTAGCTCATGCACCAGGCTCCCTTTCCATTGTGCAGCACATTCTTCATCCATGATAATATGGCATGGGATTTTTGCCAGAATTCTGGACTTTTTCACATCTCAAGGGTAATGTTTGAGATGAATATAAATCTGGGGAGAAACTCTTTGTGCGTTGGGGTCAAAAGCTGATGGCATTGATACATGCGATAAAATCAGTAAATCTAAGGGTTTAAAAATGAGATTTTAGCTCTCATCATAGCTAAAAATTCAGGATTTTCTTTTTTCCCCTTTTGTGTATGGGGGCTGCACAACCTGCCCCCTCCCCTTCAAAACGCTCATTTTTTTCTTTTTAATTTCTATGTCCCATGCCTGCATAGTTCAATATATATTTTTTTCCAATAAAATTTCTATAAATTTGATGTGATATTCAGTGGAGCATCGATCCGAGTGAATTGAGTCTGTGCATACATTTACAGGAAATAGAGTTTATATTATTTTATTGTTGTGATTGTTATAAATACAGATTGCGTTGTACAGTGCATTTGTAATGATTCCTGTATTCTCCACTCGACTGTTCCACTTTGTCAGATATTTAAAAAAATGGATTTAAATACCTGGGGTGTGATGATAAAATGATTTTGAGCTGTGATTTTAAACACATATTTCCAGAGTGAGAATATCATATAATGTTCTGCATTGGTTGCAATGGCACCCACTTTCATAAAAAGAAAATAAAGTCTAATAATTATGTTTCACAATGAATGTATAAATCTCAGACTGAATTTATACATTAAGATTCAAAACCCAGTTGTGTGTAAGTTTCCTAGACGAGTATCGTTGAAAATAAGATAATTATGATTTAGTATTTTTTTGTGTACCCTGAATTTAGAAAGGGAAAGACTTTCATGGAAGGACATCTTAAGGACATGAATACAGTTAACAGAATATTTATTGTAAATAAAAAAATCTCCACGCTACCAGTCACTGAGTCAGTCTTTTATTTATTCCTCTGGAGAAATGTGCTTTTTCTTACCCATGTGTTATGAAGCCCCATTGAAAATGAATGAGGCCACAGTAAACAACTACCCAGTGTTTATCAGTGGCCATAGATCACCCTTATGGTTTATTATTATATACCGGTGTGCAAATGTCTAGGAAATACTGCCCGCTGCTAGGGGTGCAGTAATAATAATGTTCGTGCCCGCTGTGAGTGTGACTTAATAAGTCATCAAAATATCGTTTTTTCATCGATTTTAGGTATATAATAAGCAAACGTCCTTACTGTGAACAAAATGGTTCTCGTTCTTGGTCAGTCCTTGATTTCATACTGCCTTCCGCCTATGGCGTCAGGCAGTATGAAATCAAACACTGACCGAGAACACGAACCCTTTCTTCCACAGTAAGGACGTTTCCTAATATTATAGAGGAAACCTATGAAGGTTTTAGGGTCAGAGCTCGTATCCACTCGAGTTTGAATCGTGTAGTAATTCACAAGGCAAAGCCGCGTGAATTATGTAGCGATTCAAATTTAGCTCTGACCCTAAACTTGAATAGGTTTCTGAATTTATCTCACCCTTTACATTGACTAATGGGCTAACCTTTGTGACATGATCCCTCATTGAGTATTTTCTCTAAATATCTCATGGGCGTTGGATACGAGTTCCCAATGTTAAGTCTATGGAGAAAAAATACCAGGGATGAGAAAAGGATCCAAGACACTGAAGTTGTGTATGGAGAGCTACTAAAAAATTGTTAGATAAAAAAGAAAATGGCAGACCTGTCAGTCAATAGGGAGATGAAAATAACTAAATTTCGTTTTTATCAAATTTCTAAGAATAAAAATTATTATCAATGATAATGGGCAAGAAATACAACATTCGATGGTTTTTTGAGGGTCAGCATTGCAGGGATGCAAGTTTTCCTACAAATGATGGAATTTTGATATCTATCAAGCACCGGCAACACGAGAATATATACATGTATATATATTCATAGCCATTCTTCTCCAAAATAATGTAAATTAGTCTTATTTGTAAGCGTTTTAAATCTCCAATTTTTCCCCAGCCCTGAATTGCATCGCTGGGTGTAGAGCAATGACTAGTTTGCAGTTGTTGGTATGATGTGACCGACAGAGTGTTGTGTCAGTGGTCTGCGGCACAGCCCTTCAGTGAGGCAGCACTATAAAACGGGCATAAGGTCCCACTGCTACAAGCAGACTTGTCTTGAGTTAGTATACCTTTCTTTCACCAGAACCAGATAGGTCAATCAATGAGTCCGTCTCAAAAGAACTAACTTACCGAGATGTGACACTACACAAACAAACAACTACTATCAAGGAAAAATAAGAATTATACCTTTAGGATTATTTTATTTAGTTTATTTAAACAGTTCTTCCCGTTGATGACTCTACTCCATACATAAAGCAAAAATGACAGCTTTTCATGAAAATCAACATTTTTATTTTCGTTTTACAAACTTTGTTTTCCTTACAAGTGTAATATATACAAAGATGATAGTAATTGGGCCTCATTCACACCAATAAAACACTGGGTTGAACCTCATCACACACCCTGCAGTGACCTACATCAACATGCTTTCCAAGTTTTCTCAGTCTCTCTGAGGCAGTAAATTCTATATGAAATATACTCCCACTGTGTGTATCCATTCCATTTACATTTACTTGGACATGATTCCCTGTTCTTGCACCACTCGCAGTATCATCACCACTAAATTCATGTAAATGGAATACTACAATACATAAACTATGATGTTTTCAGGTCAGCTTGTGTAAAACATGGTCCAAAGTTCAGATTCTCTAAACAATGGAGATTTTTTTATCCTATATATTCAAAACTTAGATGATAAGTTTTAATAGTTTTATTTTGTTATACTATAGTGCTCCAACAAGCTTGGTCCAGATTAGTTTGTGAAAAATATAAATGACCTTCAATAATGTTTAGATGAATTTCGCCCACAAGGAAGTTCGGGGGAAATATTCTAGGAATTTATTTTTCAACAATTGCCTGTCAATATTACATGTAAGTCAAGTACAGACTGTCACATTCTGGATAAGAGTTGATAATAACATCTACTTCCATTAGTTTTGACCTAAATCTGAGACACATATAATCTCTACGAGTACTTGTGTTGGCAGTACGCTAAAACTCTACATACATATTGTTGTGGTGGTGCCACCTGTAGTTCCAACTGCATACCAGAATTACATGCTTTTTCCAAAGAACCAGAACCCCTGGAAAGCCCACTCACTGCCGTTCAACGTTGTGCCTATGAGACGAACTTGTTTTCAAGATACAGGGGAGGTGGACATCCAGTTACCCATTCGACACATGTAAAAAGTGGCCGCCAGGACAACTAGCGGATACCCCAGGAACCAGGGTACGTTATCAGCAGCACTAGTCGGCCATGCTAGAAATGTGAACTGGTTGGCTGGTTCTCCCCTGTGTACGCCGCTGGCTTCTTCCGCCGAGCCCCTTAGCGGATGACCCGGGAACCAGCGTATGTGAACTGGATGTTTTGCTCCACTGTAAGAACCGGTGCATGCGCGCCACTAGTTAACAACGCTGCACAGCGAGTGGGCCTTCCAGGGGTTCTAGTTCTCTGCTTTTTCATAACTTTAATTTTAACTGGAGGCTAGAGTAGGCTCTCAGATGTGCCTATTTACATCTAGTTCCAGGGGCCTGGTAATAATTCATCCATTTCCTTACAGAGTTTAAAAGACATGCATGCTTCAGACAGACTTTAATGGAATGGGCCACTCCATAGTATTGAGCATCACTCGCATACAAAAAAAGAGCAGTAACTACAGCAGTGATCTCAGAACCATATTTATCTATCGAGGTAGTGTCAACAATATATTGTTGCTAATGGAGTACCAGTATCGAGAGATAGGAGTGAAAAAAACTACTCAGCCTGCGACCTACTGACACGATTACTGGTGGTATATGGCACATAGCTTGCCCTGTTTCCCTGGTCATCAGCTAGGAGTTCAGGGTAATTTCCTGTGTAAGGTGGCACCACCAGTCAGTAGCCATCTTCCGTGATTTTCCATACATTGACAGTATAGGGGGAAGTGCCACATGTATTGTCCAAAGGCGACCCTCATGATGGGTAAGCTATGTGCCATAAAGCGCCTATTACAAAGGCTCAGTTTCCATGAAACTCACTGTTTTCACCGTTTCTGGTAAGTAATGTTTATTTTGTTCCACAGTATCTTGGAAATAGTACTTTCGTTATGAGAAGCGCTTGTCACATTTCCAGTGTTAAATCTATTGTGCACAACATTTGCGTCATTTTCATGGCCGTTGACATCACTTACTGGAAGTAGTACGCTTGCTAAGTGGAAACTTCCCCATTGTTTGGCCTATTCTGAGGCCTTCCTGGTTGGTCTCCCAAACATGTAGGCGCCAATTGAGCCTAGTTGACCTGAGTTGGCGATGAAGTCCATGTGTACGCGCTGACCCTGAAATGATTCATGTTCGGTGTATTATACAGGTTTTTTTTTAAATTTTCGTACCCGGTAAGTCCTTCTGGATCCCTGAAAATGTTGATGAAATATCATATGGAAAAAGGCTTATTTTATTTTACATCAAAAGTGTATGGCAAAATTATAGATCAGATTATTCCATCTGATCTACAATATCTGATTGGCAATTTTACTGAGTATTTTGACGTGCGAAACAGTCTACTTGTTTTCGTATTACAGTAGAACCTCATGTAAGGGACCCCTGTGTTCTGAGCAAAAGTCGCCCCTGACGCGGGGTAGAATGCACATTTAAAAGAGAGAACTGTTCTGAGGGAAGGTGTATTATACAGGGGAAAACATCCAACACTAAATAGACCCCTTTATCTTACTGAATTACAGAAAAGGGGATATAGGGATACCACTGATGTCTCAAAATAGAAAAAGGTAGAGTAGACCCTATTGAGGTATCCCGTAATTCAGTCTGTTGACAAGTTCCGGGTTTCGCTGGTTACCGACGTAGTATAGTGATAGACCCCTTACTCGTAACCCAGAATTAATGTAGTTTAACGGTTTTCAGACATCCTCAAATTGAAATTCTGATGTCAGAAATGGAAATTTCAGCTATTTCTACATGGGAATCCGAAATTATGTTCAGTTTCTCCAATTATAAATCAGAAAACTGTGGTTCATTTTGTCGTAGTATGCCAAGACTATCGGGAGCGGAACTTTGCTTTACCCGGGGCGATAATCGGGAGTTTAGTAACTTCTGGAGGCTCTATGTGTCTTGACCCTGATAGTCCAGCAGAATCGTGCGAGATGACCAGCTTTTGGTATAGAAGCATAAAATTTAGCACAATGGTAGAACTTGATGTACCAATCAAAATCAGAGTAGGGGCCAAGCTCAATTTTTTCAATATGGCTGTCAAATTCAATATGGCTGCCAAAGGTAATAGTAATTGCACTTTTCCTTGAGTGGACAGTAACATATTCATCAAGTATGCCATTAATTTAAAAATTAGAAAGCAGGAGATATCAACCTATCACTTAGAGGCATTTCTAATCTGTTAGCCATCTTGCAATCCAAAATGGGTGCCAACGTCAGCCCCGAAACCTATGTGAAATAGCAATTCAGCTGTTCATTATAATATCTTTTAGTGTGACACCTTCAGTTTAGGCCCTCTAAAAATGATTAGTAGCTGTATTTTTCCTTGAATAGACGGTAAAATATTCATCACATATAATATCAATCTATAGTCAAGCAAGCAGGAAATACTAATCTATCACTTTGAGGCAGTTTTTATCTGTCAGCCATTAAATGAGTTAGTTGTGTTTTGCCACAGCATTCTGTTGCTCAAAGGCATGGTGTATAATCAAGTATAAGAAGCTATGAGAGGGATTTCATCACAAAGTTGCCTTTTTCATAAGTAGCATCTACTTCTGGAAGTCATATGTTAACTATGAGGGAGAGTCACATGTTAACTATGAGGGAGAGTCACATGTTAACTATGAGGGAAAGTCACATGTAAACTATGAGGGAGAGTCACATGTTAACTATGAGGGAGAGTCACATGTTAACTATGAGGGAGAGTCACATGTTAACTATGAGGGAGAGTCACATATAAACTATAAGGGAAAGTCACATGTTAACTATGAGGGAGAGTCACATATAAACTATAAGGGAAAGTCACATGTTAAATATGAGGGAGAGTCACATGTTAACTATGAGGGAGAGTCACATATAAACTATAAGGGAAAGTCACATGTTAACTATGAGGGAGAGTCACATGTAAACTATAAGAGAAAGTCACATGTTAACTATGAGGGAAAGTCACATGTAAACTATAAGGGAAAGTCACATGTTAACTATGAGGGAAAGTCACTTGTAAACTATAAGGGAAAGTCACATGTAAACTATGAGGGATAGTCACATGTAAACTATAAGGGAAAGTCACATGTTAGCTATGAGGGAGTGGTGCAGGTAGATCATAAGGGATAGTCATATATAGACTATGAGGGGACGTATGAGGGGATGTATCAAACCACAAGGGTTAATCACATATAGAATATGAGGTATACATAATCAGATGTAAACTATCAGTGATAGTCAGATGTAAACTACGAGGGAAATTCACATATTAAAAAAAAATTATTTGGCAAAAAAAAAGAAAAAAAAAGTGAGCTAATCTTAAATTCACAAAGAAAGAAATCTGTGATTTGACCTTGACCGTTGCGATGGCATAAAACACCATCAATGATCCAACAAAAAAACCGAGAAATAATGAAAAATATCTTTTTTGAGGGAATAAGAGAAACCCTTACGGTTGGAACAGACAGATTCCTCCAGACGAGACCCTTGGTGATGTAGCGCCTCGCCACCTCCTGAGAGACGAAGCCGCCACAGAAGTAGACATCCTTGATGTTGTGAGCGCGCGCTACGTTGAAGACGCACAGTGCCAGGTTGTCGCAGAGACTCTGATTAAGACTGCTCAGTAAGTCGCCATCCTTTATACTCTCTGTAAACACACGGTAATTAAGACGCTGATTGAGACTGCTCAGTAAGTCGCCATTCTTTATACTCTCTGTGAACACACGGTAATTAAGACGCTGATTGAGACTGCTCAGTAAGTCGCCATCCTTTATACTCTCTGTAAACACACGGTAAATAAGACGCTGATTGAGACTGCTCAGTAAGTCGCCATCCTTTATACTCTCTGTAAACACACGGTAATTAAAACTCTGATTGAGACTGCTCAGTAAGTCACCATCCTTTATACTCTCTGTAAACACACGGTAATTAAGACGCTGATTGAGACTGCTCAGTAAGTCGCCATCCTTTATACTCTCTGTAAACACGGTAATTAAGACGCTGATTGAGACTGCTCAGTAAGTTGCCGTTAAGGCACATCAGTTTGTAAAGTCTTGGGCCTTACTTGCCTAAGGAATAGACCTTAAGAGAAGGGAGTAAGAACTCAAACACAGAGGTTTGATGTACTACTATGAGGCAAGAACTTATCTGTTTATTGACAAGAAAGGGTCCTTGTTTTATACCTATTTTAGGGGGTTGACATGACAGGCTTGGCATCTGTAAGCTCTGTGTTCTCATTGGCTGTTGTACCAACAGCCAATAGGGGATGACCAAATTGTTCCGGTTGAATGGCTGTGTTACAACTCAGTCAATTTGTTCCTTATTAATTAGGGGTAATTAAGATCACTTTCTTCTCATAGAAACCAATATTACTTGGCCACAATAGGGATGTATAGACCAGAACTTTACAAGTTGTCATGGGGACTCTGGTGTCTCTGTCCTTTATACTCTCTGTCAAACACACATTTATGAGAGGGGATATATGTTAAGTAAATATGCAGTGAGAAGATGAGCGGGGGGGGGGGGGGGGGGGTAGAATATTTCGAAACATATGGAAAAGACGTCGGATATCCCACAGCAGTTGAGATTTATTTTGGATTTGCGCAACTTGGCCCATAATGCTACTGTGTTGGCTACTGCCTCCCTGCAGTACATTTTTGCATTTCTAGATATGTTTTCCCTAATGTTTATCTCTAATACAAAAACTAGCATGGTGACCCCGATTTCCAAGTCAGATATGTCTTCTACAACACTTTAAGACTATCTTATATTCAATGGTCATGAAAATGACATTGATTTTGATTTTCTAGACAAATTGTCCAATATGCCTAGGCAGATAGGTATCACGATGCCTTCTTTGTCTGCACTCAGAACTAGATTTGACACTGGTGCTGCCATCTGGTTTCATGAAAATATTGCAGTTTCCCATAGATACAAATAATTAAGCAATTACCTTCTTTCAGATGGCCTTCCCATAGAAGTAAGCACTGTAGCATAGTATCTTTTTTAGCATTTCTCATTTGTATATGTTCCCAACTTTCATAATCCAGAATTATTTGAAGATAGCAATGGAACACCAGTGGCATCTAGCCACGAAGTAAATATATGGCAGTTTCACATAGACACCAATAGTTAGGCCTGGTGTCCACCTACTACGATAGAAATTTAGACCTACCGATATGGCACCGATACAAAAAGCAAATATCGGAGACATATCAGGATGGTGCAAAATCATAGACATATGTCTAAACATGCCAATACATGCACTGTATGGGATTTTTATCGGTGTCTAATGGCAGAAACGTGGTCAACTGCCCCGATATTAGGTGACCTTCTGACTCGATTTTGATTTTTTTTATCGGAAGGTGCATCGTAGACCATATCGGAGCCATATCATAGTACATAGGTGGACGCCGTGCCTTAGTCACTTATCTTCTTCAGATGGCCTTCCCATAGAAGTTAGCACTGTGACATGGCTTTTTTTGCATTTTCTATTTCCTGATATATGAAACTTACATTGTCCAGAGTCATTTGCAAAAATCAATAGAATTCAGAAATCACCCAACTACCAGCATTTGTCTTTAAGAGAAGGGTAGAACAGGCCCGATGTAGGCCCAAGTGAGAGAGTCACGGTCTACTAGACTTTAGAAATCACCCAACTACCAGTATTTGTCTTTAGGCCCGGCGCCTACCTACTATGATATGGCTCCGATACGGTCTACGATGCACCTTCCGATAGAAAATCAAAATTGCGTCGGAAGGGTCCCTGATATCGGGGCAGTTGACCACGTTTCTGCGATTAGACACCGATAAAAACCCTATACAATGCGTGGGGGATTGGCATGTCTAGACATATGTCTACGATTTTGCACATTCACGATATGTCTCCGATATTTGCTTTTTGTATCGGTGCCATATCGGTAGGTCTAAATTTCTATCGTAGTAGGTGGACGCCAGGCCTAAAGGTGTAGCTGGCATGACGCTTACCTCTGGGCACATCATGCCCTTTGCCGAAGGGGAAGATGCGCGCGTCGGGGTCTAATCACAGAAACGTGATCAACTGCCCCAATATTAGGTGACCTTCTGACGCGATTTTGATTTTTTATCGGGAGGTGCATCGTAGACCATATCGGAGCCATATCGTAGTAGGTGGACGCCGGGCCTTAGTCACTTATCTTCTTCAGATGGCCTTCCCATAGAAGTTAGCACCGTGACATGCCTTTTTTGCATTTTCTATTTCCTGATATATGAAACTTACATTGTCCAGAGTCATTTGCAAAAATCAATAGAATTTAGAAATCACCCAACTACCAGTATTTGTCTTTAAGGTGTAGCTGGCATGACGCTTACCTCTGGGCACATCATGCCCTTTGCCGAAGGGGAAGATGCGCGCGTCGGGGTCCATCTTGCTGTACATGTCCTCCTGGTCCTCGGCGTGCGCGGCCAACTGGTCCCTGCCCATGATGTCCACACTGCTGCCGTCGTAGTTCAGACACATGTCTATGATCTTACTGTAGTCCTGAAATAGTACATTGCTACAGTAAAACCCCGCTTAAGGGAACACCGTAGTAGTTCAGACACATGTCTATGATCTTACTGTAGTCCTGAAATAGTACATTGCTACAGTAAAACCCCGCTTAAAGGGACACCGTCGTAGTTCAGACACATGTCTATAATCTTACTGTAGTCCTGAAATAGTACATTGCTACAGTAAAACCCCGCTTAAAGGGACACCGTCGTAGTTCAGACACATGTCTATAATCTTACTGTAGTCCTGAAATAGTACATTGCTACAGTAAAACCCCGCTTAAAGGGACACCGTCGTAGTTCAGACACATGTCTATAATCTTACTGTAGTCCTGAAATAGTACATTGCTACAGTAAAACCCCGCTTAAAGGGACACCGTCGTAGTTCAGACACATGTCTATAATCTTACTGTAGTCCTGAAATAGTACATTGCTACAGTAAAACCCCGCTTAAAGGGACACCGTCGTAGTTCAGACACATGTCTATAATCTTACTGTAGTCCTGAAATAGTACAGTGCTACAGTAAAACCCCGCTTAAAGGGACACCGTCGTAGTTCAGACACATGTCTATAATCTTACTGTAGTCCTGAAATAGTACATTGCTACAGTAAAACCCCGCTTAAAGGGACACTGTCGTAGTTCAGACACATGTCTATAATCTTACTATAGTCCTGAAAAAGTACATTGCTACAGTAAAACCCCGCTTAAAGGGACACCGTCGTAGTTCAGACACATGTCTATGATCTTACTATAGTCCTGAAAAAGTACATTGCTACAGTAAAACCCCGCTTAAAGGGACACCGTCATAGTTCAGACACATGTCTATAATCTTACTGTAGTCCTGAAATAGTACATTGCTACAGTAAAACCCCGCTTAAAGGGACACCGTCGTAGTTCAGACACATGTCTATAATCTTACTGTAGTCCTGAAATAGTACATTGCTACAGTAAAACCCCGCTTAAAGGGACGCCGTCGTAGTTCAGACACATGTCTATAATCTTACTGTAGTCCTGAAATAGTACAGTGCTACAGTAAAACCAGTGACTGTCCCCTTAAAGGCATATCGGTCAATTCGGCTAGAAAATTAAAACCCATGTCAATTTCCTGAAAATTTAATATGATGATCTTCAAGTATTGTGGAGCACATATATCTAACTTAAAAATCGGGGTCACCGTGCTTGATTTTGATTTATAGATCAATATTATATGAATGAAAATTCTATATTAGATTATATAGAAATTCTAAAAAGTATTTTTTCACATAATAGAACCCATGTCAGTTTCCTCAAACTTCCCCAGGGGCCTGTTTTTCAGACAGCGATGTCTTTATTTGTAGTGATCACAAAAGAGTGACTAGTTGGGCGACCAAACCAGTGATCATGACCAAAAAGTGTTCCTCAGACCCGGTCACTGTACAGCTGTTATGATCACTGTTGGTCCAAGGCCCATTCAAAAACAAAAATATGTCTCAAATGTATATTACTCAATCGAACATTGTGAAATTTGGGAATTAGATAAAACAGATATAGATAATTCATTGCAGTAAATATTGTTTCATTTGATACAGTAAAAGTGTATAAAATGAAATATGCCACCATTTGGGCTAAATGGTCACCAACTGGTCACAACTCTGGAACCCAAAACAGTGACCACGACAGTTTACCCCTCGAAATGGTCATACATGTTATGACGACTTATCTCTGGAACCCAAAGGTCTCCAAACGGTCACTAACTGGTCACTATAGGAAATGGTCACGACTAAAAAACAGGGCCCTGGACTCACCTTTTCACCCGTGAGAACAGAACTCATGCCCAGGAAGAATCGTCCAGACATCATGCTGACCTCAATCATCTCCAGCGACCCGTCCTTCTCCACCTGCCAACACCAACACCACGCACCGCTTTACAGAAGAATTCAGATACATACATAATATTGACTGGTTTCAGATACAAGCGGCCGTATGCTCCGAGGAGTTGACGCGTAGTAATATCCGAGCGTCTGCGAGGATATTGCACAGAGTCAACTCCGAGTAGCATACAACAGCTTTTATCTGAAACCAGTCTATATAGGGAGCCAAAGTGAACCCGCTGAAATCACAGATACCCACCTACAAAACACCATTTCCGGTGGCCAGTAAGAACGAGGCTTAGTGCTAAAGCTATGGGGGTTTGAGGCTAGACTTATGTTTTTGGTCTCATTTGTTACTTTTAAGGTGGAGTTTATAACTATCGTCTCTGAATAACTTTGTTTCAAAACTACGATGACAGTTGTTAAGTTTATTAAATATTTGGATATAAAAGATTGGTGAATGAGACATATAATCTTGAACCTACATAGTCAAAGTACTGAGCGCCTATACCCGGAAATAGTATTTTGTGACCGGCTATCGGTGGTTGCAACGGGTTCACTTTGGCTCCCTATTGTATTTATTATCCACCTCTTTTGGATAAGTGGCATGCCGATATCAGTTTGTTTTAGATATGTCCTATTTTCCCATACACACTATTTTCCCGTATGCGCCACCCGGAGCATACAACATATCTGTATGCGCCGGGTATGTCCATACACACTCCCTATGTGTTTTCTATGGACACTTTGTATTAGGTGGATAATAAAGAGTTTCATCCATAGGAACGTTAGGAACTCATACTCCATAGCAGTGAAGGAGTGTACCCAATACTCAATGGGTAATTGGTGATTTATTTTTATTAATTGATAATGTTTTACGAGATGAGATAAAATCAGAAACCCACTTGATGAACATGACTTGGCCTGTACTCCACCTCGTTTGACTGTTACGTAATTCACTCAGCTTCATCTCGTGAGTTTCCTTCTAAATACCATCAGGGACATTTCTCCCTATAGAACTAACAATGGGAACTCGTACTCAACACCCATGGAGTATTGTAAAAGTATCCTCAATAGGTGATGACATCATAAACATATGCCAATCAGTCAGTGATAGAGGTGAGATAAAATCTGAACTGCGCTCAATCTCTACCCTCTAAAATACATGTTTCGTTTACCTCGTGAGATTATTCTGTAAAATTACCACTTTACAGAAAAAATAAAATATTATCGTAAAACTGGATGAGGTTTAATCTTGTCCACCGTATTCCACGACTGGAGTTTGGCAAAGTGACTTCATGAGGCGAAGCCGAGTGAAGTCCGCAGCCAAAACTTCAGGAGTGGAATGCGGTGGCCAATATTAAAACGAATCAGGTTTTGATTTTATCCTACCCTATCTCCTCGATTTTGGAATATTACGTGATAACAATGCTGTATGCCACTAGTGGCATATAAAACTTCGTATGCCAGTCAGCGTGGCATACGGAAACCCAATGTTAAGCCTGTGAGACTTTATATTAGGGGTAGGATAAAGAGTATTATTATATACCTGTGCAAAAGCAAGCTACACATACAGCCCTCTCCTACCCATAACGTATTCATATCCGTACAGCACCCGGGTGCTGTACGGATCCGTGAAAAGGTTCTCGTCCAATCAGATTGCAGCTATTAACACTGTTCGGCTGGGCACGGCAGCAAACCCCGCCACGTCTGCCGAAAAAGATGTCCCAAAATGGCAAAATTAAGGTAAATTAAGGTATATAATAATACGTAAACAGGCATACTGTGTCTGTACGTGATAAATACTTGGTAAAATTGACGATAAAACGAACCTCTGCCTGCGGCATCGGTTCGTTTTATCGTCAATTTTACCGCGTATTTATCACGAACAGCCACAGTTACCCTGTTTCCGTATATTACTGTTAAATCTTGAGTAAGCTCAGTGGTTAAATCACTGGACTTGTAATCCAAAGGTTGTGGAGCTTTATGGTTTCTAGTAGCACTGCAGCCACTTTTTTCCTTCATCCCCAGCAGTGGTAGACTTACTACCATATCAAAGGCCTGTACTTCTTATACCATATCTATGTGGTGTAGGATGTAAAAGAAAGGGGTGATGTAAAAGTAGTGAAAAAAATCTGAATCTTGAGAAAGTCAGTAAAGGTGTTGTAATGGTTGACTGAATATCAAATCAAACAAACAATGCAATATATCAGAGGCCAGTCCTTTTTATACCATAACTGTTTGGCATGGTAACTAAAAACCCTCACCTCAGTAAATATGTATTCGTAAGATTTCTACCTGAATTTATCACATGGATTTGATCACCACCCTAGTCTGGAAATAAACTGTAATGGTTGACTGGAAGTTAAATCAAACATAGAGCCTGGTGGAAGAGGCTCTGGGTGCACACCTCTCATAAGATCTCACACTCTCTAAGTGGTATTCTGTACAAGGTTCTCACTACACACCCCTCTCATAAGATCTCACACTCTCTAAGTGGTATTCTGTACAAGGTTCTCACTACACACCCCTCTCATAAGATCTCACACTCTCTAAGTGGTATTCTGTACAAGGTTCTCACTACGCACCCCTCTCATAAGACCTCACACTCTCTAAGTGGTATTCTGTACAAGGTTCTCACTACACACCCCTCTCATAAGATCTCACACTCTCTAAGTGGTATTCTGTACAAGGTTCTCACTACGCACCCCTCTCATAAGATCTCACACTCTCTAAGTCGTATTCTGTACAAGGTTCTCGCTGCGCACACCTCTCATAAGATCTCACACTCTCTAAGTGGTATTCTGTACAAGGTTCTCACTACGCACCACTCTCATAAGATCTCACACTCTCTAAGTGGTATTCTGTACAAGGTTCTCACTACGCACCACTCTCATAAGATCTCACACTCTCTAAGTTGTATTCTGTACAAGGTTCTCACTACGCACCCCTCTCATAAGATCTCACGCTCTCTAAGTGGTATTCTGTACAAGGTTCTCACTACACACCCCTCTCATAAGATCTCACACTCTCTAAGTGGTATTCTGTACAAGGTTCTCACCACGCACCCCTCTCATAAGATCTCACACTCTCTAAGTGGTATTCTGTACACGGTTCTCACTACGCACCCCTCTCATAAGATCTCACACTCTCTAAGTCGTATTCTGTACAAGGTACTCACTACGCACCCCTCTCATAAGATCTCACACTCTCTAAGTGGTATTCTGTACAAGGTTCTCACCACGCACCCCTCTCATAAGATCTCACACTCTCTAAGTGGTATTCTGTACACGGTTCTCACTACGCACCCCTCTCATAAGATCTCACACTCTCTAAGTCGTATTCTGTACAAGGTTCTCACTACGCACCCCTCTCATAAAATCTCATACTCTCTACGTGGTATTCTGTACAAGGTTCTCACTACGCACCCCTCTCATAAGATCTCACACCCTCTAAGTGGTATTCTGTACAAGGTTCTTACTACGCACCCCTCTCATAAGATCTCACACTCTCTAAATCGTATTCTGTACAAGGTTCTCACTGCGCTCTATGGGAGAAGAATTCTCAACGAACTAGGCTTAGAGCCTTGAATATCCACTGGCACACAGTATGCCCGCTAGGTGGCATCATTGAGGTTATAGGAATCTTTGGGTTGCATTGATGTACGTCTTTAGCACAGGAGGCAGGCCAGTGGATTCTCAAGGCTCTGAGCCTAGTTTGATAAGAATTCTTTTCCATAGAGCGTAGTGAGAGTACAGAATACGACTTAGAGAGTGTGAGATCTTATGAGAGGGGTGCGTAGTGAGAACCTTGTACAGAATACGACTTAGAGAGTGTGAGATCTTATGAGAGGGGTGCGTAGTGAGAACCTTGTACAGAATACGACTTAGAGAGTGTGAGATCTTATGAGAGGGGTGCGTAGTGAGAACCTTATACAGAATACGACTTAGAGAGTGTGAGATCTTATGAGAGGGGTGCGTAGTGAGAACCTTGTACAGAATACGACTTAGAGAGTATGAGATCTTATGAGAGGGGTGCGTAGTGAGAACCTTGTACAGAATACGACTTAGAGAGTGTGAGATCTTATGAGAGGGGTGCGCAGTGAGAACCTTGTACAGAATACGACTTAGAGAGTGTGAGATCTTATGAGAGGGGTGCGTAGTGAGAACCTTGTACAGAATACCACTTAGAGAGTGTGAGATCTTATGAGAGGGGTGCGTAGTGAGAACCTTGTACAGAATACCACTTAGAGAGTGTGAGATCTTATGAGAGGGGTGCGTAGTGAGAACCTTGTACAGAATACCACTTAGAGAGTGTGAGATCTTATGAGAGGGGTGCGTGGTGAGAACCTTGTACAGAATACCACTTAGAGAGTGTGAGATCTTATGAGAGGGGTGCGTAGTGAGAACCTTGTACAGAATACCACTTAGAGAGTGTGAGATCTTATGAGAGGGGTGCGTAGTGAGAACCTTGTACAGAATACCACGTAGAGAGTATGAGATCTTATGAGAGGGGTGCGTAGTGAGAACCTTGTACAGAATACCACTTAGAGAGTGTGAGATCTTATGAGAGGGGTGCGTAGTGAGAACCTTGTACAGAATACCACTTAGAGAGTGTGAGATCTTATGAGAGGGGTGCGTTGTGAGAAATTTGTACAGAATACGACTTAGAGAGTGTGAGTTCTTATGAGAGGGGTGCGTAGTGAGAACCTTGTACAGAATACGACTTAGAGAGTGTGAGATCTTATGAGAGGGGTGCGTAGTGAGAACCTTGTACAGAATACGACTTAAAGAGTGTGAGATCTTATGAGAGGGGTGCGCCGTGATGACGCTGACCTTGATGAGCCCGAAGGCCGATCCACAGAGGACCATGATGTAGGGATGCGGGCAGCCCACCAGGTGCTTCCTCTGCTCCTCCGTACGTTTGATGTAAGCCTCGACCTGAGTGTGGTACGTGGCCTTGAACTCCTCATCCGTCAGCAGCTTCCTGCCTGCCGTCATGTCCTGAAAATACCCGTTACCCATTATAATGTACCAACGTACCTGTTAACCATTACAATGTACCAAATTACCTGTTAACCATTACAACATACCAAAATACCCGTTAACCATTACAACGTGCCAAAATACCCGTTACCCATTACAACGTACCAAAATACCCATTACCCATTATAATGTACCAAAATACCCGTTAACCATTACAACGTGCCAAAATACCCGTTACCCATTACAACATACCAAAATACCCATTACCCATTACAACATACCAAATTACCCATTACCCATTACAACATACCAAATTACCCATTACCCATTACAATGTACCAAAATACCCGTTAACCATTACAACATACCAAAATACCCATTACCCATTACAATGTACCAAAATACCCATTACCCACTACAATGTACCAAAATACCTGTTACCTATTACAACGTACCAAAATACCCATTACCAATTACAATGTACCAAAATACCCGTTACCCATTACAATATATCAAAATACCCATTACAATGTACCAAAATACCCGTTACCCATTACAACGTACGAAAATACCCATTACCCTTTATAATGTACCAAAAAGAACCAAAATATCCATTACCCATTACAACGTACCAAAAATGTTACCTATAAGAATGCACTAAAATACCCATCACAATGTACAAAAATACCCATTTCCCAATTACAATGTTCCAACATATCTATTACCCATTACAATCTACCAAAATGCCAGTTGCCCATTACAACATACCAAAATACCCACTAGCTATTACGATGTACCAATATATCTGTTACCCATTCCCTGTACCAAAATACAGGTGGATAGGCGGCCGTAATTACAGCATCGTAATACACTCATTAGCGCTAGTGTATTACTACGCGTCAACCACTCGTGATTTACAGAGCCGCCTGTCCACTAAACCATTATTTAGTGTATTTATCATCCATCTTTTCGATTGAATTAAACCCAGGAATTGCCATATGAAAGAGCATAACAAGAGGGACTATTTCTTTTCTCTATAACACAAAGGGACTATTTTCCTGTATACCATGACTTTGATGCCGTATACCACAGATTTGAATCCGTGTACCAAGGTTATCTGCCAGGTTTTATACAATGGGTCATGGTTTACTGAGTCTCCATACATTTTCAATGGGGTGTTTGTAGACGATGTATAATAAATATTACTATACACCTATGGCTCAACATGTATGAAATACTTCCCGCTGCTGGGGGTGTAGTATATATCATGTTCGCGCCCGCTGTGGCAGCGGGCCGTAGTGAATAGCAGTGGCTTTTTGAGTTGCAGAAAAGTTAATAAAAACTTATTTTTCAACGAGTAGGAGGTGGATAAGAAAACGTAGTGACTGAACCCGTACGGTGTCCGTTCTCGGTCATTTGATGAAAAAATACGGCCCTCTAGCCTGCGGCATCGGGCCGTATTTTTTCATCAAATGACCTTGAACAGCCACCGGTACGGGCTCAGTAACCACGTTTTCTCATAGTAACTAACAATGTATAATGATATGGTGAATTAGGACTTGGTCGTACCTGGAAGACCTTGATGACCTGGAGGTACTTGAGACCCTCCTCCAGACCTTTCTCATTAAACGGCTGCAGCCAGTGCTCCAGAGGGAAGTTATTCAGTAAGGCGTTGATGGAGTTTGCGAAACAAGTAAACTCAGATACATTCTTTACGCTGGAATATCAAATAAATACCCTTTA
Source organism: Alentia gelatinosa (assembly GCA_950022655.1). Classification (NCBI taxonomy): domain Eukaryota; kingdom Metazoa; phylum Annelida; class Polychaeta; order Phyllodocida; family Polynoidae; genus Alentia; species Alentia gelatinosa. The sequence goes on along the minus strand of OX465589.1, from coordinate 51,339,878 downwards.
AAATTCATACCAAAATACATACTCTTTAAAATACATACCAAAATACATACTCTTTAAAATACATACCAAAATACATACTCTTTAAAATACATACCAAAATACATATATATCCTACATATATATCCTACTCACTACACTCAGCTATCGCCTCGTGTAGTAATACACGACCTGTCCGTCGTGGCATAAAAACTAATCAGGCTAACTCTCGTTCAGTTCTGTATTTATCCTACCCCGTCTCTACACTTCAGGTGTCAGTTCTATTTTTCAATTATTCTGTATCATGCTAGCAACATCTGAATGGGTATTTTGATTGCAACCGGAACTTTTTTCGTAGTAGCTGAAATCCTGGTCTGTGATTGGTCAATTTTTTTTATTACTCTAGTGGCATAAAAAACACTTTATATCACAGCATGCCACATATAATTTGCCTATGTTAAGTCTATGGCGGCTTTTTATTAGGGGTAGGATAAAATGATTTCTTTAATTCTCTCCAACCCAATATGCATTTACTATGTGAAAAACCACCTTTTGAAATTTCTATATATCCTTTTATAAAATTATCATAACTTTGACCTCCGAATAAAAAGCTAGCACGGTGAGCCCCGATTTTTAAGTTAGATATATGTTCTACTACACTTAGAGACCATCATATTGAACATTCAGGAAAATGACATGGGTTTTAATTCTAAAGCCGAATTGTCGGATACGCCTCTAAGTCTTTCACTACGCTGCATAGGATCAAATACACACAAACAAAAGGGGAATTAATATAGTTAATGTAATTTGCATTACTGTAACACCATAATGGTGTGAAACTATGTATACCAACACACGGACATCCGTTTTACTGTTCAAATGTCTTTTACCCTTGTGAATACTGAGGGACCAAGCGGAAGAGCGGCCAAGCCGAGCTTGGAGTGATTGCATACTATTGTAAATTATGAACCCTAATAAAAACTATCAAAAAACCCACAAAAACACACCCTTAAATACGCTACCATTTTCACCCCTGTAGTACGCTGGCGCTATGCTGGTGATATCCAGAGTGATGCCATTGTATCAAAACTCCACGATACTCCAAATAATGAGGATTTTACATAATAGTAATGATATTAACTATGATATAGTTTTCCATAGGTAGGGAAAATATTATCGAAATATTCGCATTATTTCATTAGAAAATAGCAATTACTTAAATTTCGGAAATGATGCCTCAAAGCATCATAGCGTACTACCCCGGGGAATGCCTACAGGCATCACGGCGTACCATGCCCGGGAATGCCTCCAGGCATCATCGCGTAGTTAAAGGGTTAAGGATGACGTCAGACGTCAGGGACTCACGTGACGTTGAGGCCCTTCTCGATGGCGTCCTTGTACTGACTTCCGCCCGTGCCCGTGGCGTGGACCGTGCCGCCGGATATGACGTCACAGTGCTGACGTAGGTAGGTGACGTAGGCGTCGGTGTCGGCGCGCGGGAAGAGAACAGCGTGTACGCGTCCCATCCCCGTCTCTCTCTGAAACAGTCGTTAAAGGCGTACTAGCGACTTCGTCGAGTCCGAGTACGAAAAATATAGAAAAATGAAAAAAGGAACTTCCGATAGCGGGGTTCGAACGCCCGACGTCCGCATATCAAGCCGGAGGCCCTGCCCACTGCTCCACAAAGATAGATGCAACATGTGGGCCAAATACTTAAGCTGTTGGTGGGTGGGGGGAATCAGAGGAGTTTTGAAAGGGCTACCAGCGAAAGTTAAGATCCCATAAGTCGTTAGACACAGGCGGGTACCAGCCAAAAGATCCCATTGGTTTCTCACGAGAAAAATAGATCCGAAAACTACAATATCGAACTTTGATTTTGGCATGGCTTGAAATGAACCATAAGAGAGGAAGTTTGTCTGAGTATAGAAATACAAAAAAGAAGAACAGGTTCGAGTTTTTCACTGCACGAGAATCTCACTCTCGTGGGCTCTCAGTCTCCAAACATAGGTCGTGTTCACTCTGTCTCTATGTGCGGGAAGATCACCAAGCGGATAGTACGGAAAATTACACGTTTTATATGTGGTAGGTAATCAGACAATTTAGCTAGCCTGTAGTGCGGCCACCATTCACCAGACGGCGTGTTCACGGCTCAAGGAGGGCCTGTAGGAGTCTAGGGGCCGAGCAGAGGAGGTGTGAAGCGTAGCGCCCCCTATCGTTTAGGCATGGTCTCAAATGACAGCTGAATGAGGATTCCTATACTAAAATAGGCTAACTAGTAACAGCTACTACATACAAACTGTTAGAGCTCTATCAAAAATCTTTTCAGATATTGATAGAGTGATATCTAATGTACTCCAAACCGCAATAGAACTCAATAGAGCTCCACGTTTTATGGCTGTTTGGTGTTGTGGAATACAGCCTTATTTCTCATAGGCTATGGCTTGCAAACCTCACACAGTCCTTTCTCAAGAGCTCCTTCCCCTCTGCTGGCAGGTTTGAAAGTGGCGCCTTGAACCCTGCCGCGATCGCATATATGAGTTGGGTGCCTATAGGGGGCGCTACGCTTCACACCTCCTCTGGGGGCCGAGGTAGGGAATTCCATACCCGGAAGCAGTATGGCGGCGATAATGACATCACATGTTTATGTACAGGCAGAGGACAGAGTGAAAATTCTCTCAGCAGTTTGGAAAGGAATCATAATTTTTTTTTAATTTTTAAGTTTAACAATGAATAGTATATAATAATGTATTAGTAGAGAACATAATTTTAATTCGGTTTCAATAGTTAGAGAAGTTTATTCATCTGACAGCTCCCAGTGAGTGTTTGTTGGTGATTCCCTAGCCAGGCAGCCTTGCCTAGTTAGACTAAAGGCCAGGTAACGGGTTGCAGTTTCGTGGTGCATCATTGGTAACGCCTCCATTTTTCTGTTGCATTGTGGGATTGGCAGACCACCAGATACACTGGTTCCCGGGGTATCCACTAGGGGGCTCGGCGTAGATATATGCGAAACCCAGCCAAACCACTAGTCCACTAGTGCCCTGGCCCTAGCGACAACGGGAGGTACTACAATCTAGTTGAAGGTCGTAGGAACCCGTTACCTGTCCCTTATTCATTAGGGCAGGGAACCAGTCTAGTGATTCCCTAGTTTGAATCTGTGCTATTATTAGCTCACCCAACGAGAAAATTCAGATACCAGCCAATGAGCACCCAGCCCTGGTAGACGCGCACAGACCCTCGCCAGCCTGCCCTGTGCGCATCGAGTGGTCGTGAAAGAGACTAACAATTTGGCTTGAAAATTAAAACCCATGTCATTTTCCTGAAATTTGAATATGATTATCTCCAAATGTTCTTTTACACATATCGAACTTAAAAATTGGGGACTACTGCACTAGCTTTTGATTTAGAGATCAATATTATGACAATTTTATAATAGAATATGTAGGAATTCTGAAAAGTTGCATTTCACATAGTAAAACCCATGTCACTTTCCCCAAACTTTCACGTAATGTAGTAGATGTATAGTATTACACATTTAAGTTGCTTGTTTTTGAAAGAATTGAAGAAAACCAATTTTTTTCAGTACATTTCATATGTAAATCAAGCGAATGTAAACTAGTCTATAATACCTATTAAAATTGGATAAACTTGAAAAACATTAAATTTACTCATCTGGAATTAGAATGAATCCCTAGAAACCAGTTTTGACTGATAATTGACAATATTTAAAAATCGTCAGGTGGCGACACTGTGAATTATCCGATATGCCTTTGAATGCGTACCCTACAAGCCACAGGTTTAATGGTTAAACAATAATAAGTATGCTACAGGTATTTCCAGGTGGCAGTTTCTAGCTAGTCGGGGAACATAATTTAGTTCATATCCCAATGAACGTTATCCCGAAATTTGTCTTACTATTTGAAAGAAGTTGTTATAAATATCCATACTTACTTCTTTAGGGTCCAGCGTTTTGCCATCTTTGTATTCCTGATTAGATCTGTAAACAATCTTTGCCATCGACCCACCTGTATACAAAAGACAAATATGAATTTCATCTCACCCAGACATAATTCTCACCTGTATTCAACAAAGATATATATATATATATATATATATATATATATATATATATATATATATATATATATATATATCAAGTTGGTCTCACTGAGATGAAAAACGAACCTGTGTATAACACAGATAAATATCAAGTTCGTCTCACTGAGATGAAAAACGAACCTGTGTACAACAAAGATAAATGTCAAGTTTGTCTCACTGAGACGAACTTTTCCCCTGTATACAAAAAAGATAAATATCATATTCGTCTCACTGTGACGAATTTCTCATCTATGTACAACAAAGTTAAATATCAAGTTCGTCTTACTGAGACAAACTTATCACCTGTGCACAACAAAGATAAATATGAAGTTTGTCTCACTGAGACGAACAACGAACCTGTGTACAACAAAGATAAATATGAAGTTTGTCTCACTGAGATGAAAAACAAACCTGTGTACAACACAGATAAATATCAAGTCTGTCTCACTGAGATGAAAAACGAACCTGTGTACAACACAGATAAATATCATGTTCGTCTCACTGTGACGAATTTCTCATCTATGTACAACAAAGTTAAATATCAAGTTCGTCTCATTGAGACAAACTTATCACCTGCGTACAACAAAGATAAATATGAAGTTTGTCTCACTGAGATGAACAACGAACCTGTGTACAACACAGATAAATATCAAGTTGGTCTCACTGAGACGAACAACAAGCTCGGTGGCCAAGTGGTAAGGTGTTCGCCTCGAGCATGGGAGGTCGTGGGTTCAAACCCCGGTCGGGTCATACCAAAGACTTACACAAAAATGGTACCCACTGCCCATTCGGTTTAACACCCGCCATTAGAATGAGGAGTAGGGGCAAGGGCCCGAGTGGAAGAACGGCTCAATAGCCGAATTCGGTGATTCCCTAATAAAAACTTGCCAAAAAAACCCCCCAAAAAAACAACAAACCTGTGTACAACAAAGATAAATACCAAGTTCGTCTCATTGAGACGAACTTTTCCCCTGTATACAAAAAAGATATCTCTGTTATCCCAGGGCACTCAAGTAGTGCCCCCGGCTTGTTAGAACCTCCATTTCCCTTCATACTTTTACAAAGGTAAGTAATCGGGTAATTACCTATTCGTCTCTCACGTGATCACAAGACTTAGGTGACTTGGGTGAGACAATGTTCCTCTTGTGGAGCATGACATTCAAAAGTCAGAGAAATGTGAGATATTTTAATCATGTTTAGGAGTACTATAGGAAAACTGGATGAGGGTGAACGGATTGATTTATTACTTGTTTATTTAGCTGGTTTCACCTCCCTCTATCTCTCTTGTAGGGTCGTATAGCTCTGCTACAGAACCGTATAATAATTCAATTCGTCCACCCTAACGCAGTTTTCATATAACATTATATTTCGATCCTACCAGGTTTTGAAATACAAATCATGAAACTCTCACGTATGGAATGAACTTACGACCCTCTCATCGAGCTTTTCTATGTATATAAATACAACGTGCTTACATTCCCGCAAGAAGAAACCTACCCACCCACCCACCCGCTCACCCACACCACACATACACCGTGGGAAATCTTTATTAAAAACCTGCCCTTTGAATATGGCGGTGTTTACTTATGTTACTTATGTTTGTAGGTGGCCTGCTAACCTAGCCCAGCCTCTCCTGATAGCACATCTCCCTCTCAGTAAAGGGCCCTCAGTTACCAACGATAAAGTCAATATGTAATCTGGTATAAAAAATGGGGAAGGGATAGGGAAGCTGGGGTCAGATAACTAAAGAGTATTATCCGGAAACTGGCTTACTCTATTCGTACGTCAAAAATACTTGGTAAAATTATTGATCACATACATCCCTCTGCCTTCGGCATCGGGATGTATGTGATCAATAATTTTACCAAGACAGTCAGCCCGTTTTCGTATTAATATATACCTAAAAATGGTGAAATTTTAGCTAGTCACGTGATCACATATTCCGTACGAGAGAGTGATGCTGAAACAGGGCTATAATAATCTGAAGAGAAGAAAAATCGCCAATCGATGTAATGTAACAGGGTATGTTGGAAGAGCGAGCTATTTATGTACAACGAATCACTGTCCGATTAAAAAACAGGTTTGTAAGATCATCACACCTTTGTGTGTGGAACCCCTATTATCGCTTCCATCTCAGTATTCCAGCCAGACATGCTCACAAGATTTATCCCAACCCAGCAATTCAACGGATCAGCCTAGATTATGCGTCCTTGTGGAACCAGCACTTAATCGGCCGAAGGGAACAGGCTTCATGGATCTGTTACAGTCATGTTGACTCGGCCTCATTTTTGTCACTCAATCTGTGCTCCAGACTCAGCTGCAATCTTGACTCTATTATTTCTGGCTGAATGCCATTTTCTGTGTGTGTATTCTTTTCGTATATATTGGATATACCTCATATTCTCTCGGAGATTTGTTGGTATTTTTTTATTTTTTTATTTTTTTTTCAGAATTTCTTTTTTCTAATGCCATTTTCTATTTGCCGATGAAAATGGCATTGAGTTGTCCTAAAGTCTGTCAGTGGTGGCCACTGACAGTACATTTATAACAAATAATCAGTGACGGTGCTGTGGAGGCTTTGTTTTCACTGCATTTCACATGTCCATACCATGGAATTTTCAGCCTAAAACATTGAGCCTCACCAAAGAAATTAAATCATTTTGATTCTATTAGTCATTTGACTTTTATAAGACTGCTCTTTCTCTCTCCAACAAGAATTCCTTGATCTACAACATTCTGAAATGATCGCTGATAATACACACACAAAAATCAGCCAATGGGAACAGGCTTCATGGATCAGGGACCTGTTTCAGTAGTCTCGTGACAATAGGCCTAGACAGACATCAACAGCGGCACCAACAGTGCAAGCAACAGCGGAAAAAGACTAGCAAATATCTGAAGATCGAAATGGCCAATCTTCTTCATATTTGGAACGATTATAGGTTATATGTATCTCCTACTCATGTTAAAGTGTCATTGTTTAATTCCTACGAAAAGTGAGTGAAACTCTGTGTGTCCTCGATTGCAATCTTGTGATCTGTCCGTATGGTGTCACAGACGCCATCTAGACATGTCACAAAACTACTGAAACAGGTCCCTGTTACAGTCAGGTTGACTCAGCCTCGTTTTTGTCACTCAATCTGTGCTCCAGACTCAGCTGCAATCTCAACTCTATTAGCTCTGGCTGATGGCTACCGGGTAAGTAGGACTGGATCGACGTAACGAGGGACGGCGGATTTGTTTTCCTTTTTCCCGTGCGATATGGGAACTCATCATCCTGCTATATGACTGACACAAGTACCTCAAATTGTACGGAAATTGTCAGTGATGATAGTAATTCATGGAGGAACTGTCTCCTTTGACAGAATGAATTTTGCTGAATATATAAAAAAATGTTTTTCTTTCCCCCCATGTGATATGGGAAATATGAGCACCCTTCTGCTGTATATATCTGACTCTTATTACCCACCGATTACGGAGTCTCCATAGAAAATGTATAGGGCACCTGGAATTAGCTACTCGGAGATTCTGGCATGTCAGAATCTCCTGCAGGAGATTCCGGAAAAATAGTCCTGTCCATAATGAAGTTGAATCATCATGTACATCGAAATAAGTTTCTTGAATGTTCATTCAATGTTAATTATTTAGAATCAATCATAATAATCTCATTTACCATCAGAAATCACTGTCATAACACACTTTGCATGCTAAAAGTACAGGTTAATGGCGAACTATATTATTGGTGTAAGTCTACACTGAACTACTGCCACGCTTGACAGTGCTGTGATGTTTGGAACTAAATGGCTCACAGAAACTTTTTAATTGCAATAGATTTGTTATTAATCTTGTAGGTGGGTAATAAATACAATAACGACTAGTTTTTATACGATTGACCTTAATCTCCTCGTAGTTGACGACGTAATATCCTCGCTAATCGCTCGGATATTACTACGCATCAACTACTCTGAGATTATGGCCACTCGTACACAAAACCAGTCATTATTGTGTATGTAATAGTACCTAAAATTGGACGGAAATTGATTGTCAGTGATGATAGTAATTCATGGTTTCTTTTGACGGAATATATTTTGCTGAATATGAAAATAAAAAAATTCGGCAGCCCTGCCGTTCCTGCTAAATCATGCCTATCATTTTACAGGCTAATTTGTAAATTGATCCTCGTATTTCGTTGATTTATTTATCACAAAGTAAATATTTGCCATTGAGGCAACCTCACTGGTGGCAACATCTCAGTCACACTTTGATTGCATATTTATGGTGTGTATGTATGAGGCAGGTAGACTGGTGTCTAGACATCAGGTAGGCATCTGGGACCTGTTTCACTAGTTTCGTGACATGTCTGTGACACCATACAAACATTGGGGTTGTCTAGTTTCGTGACAACACAAGTAGCTGCCCTTAGGAAAAGACAGACCCCAAACATAAGAATTAGACATATCTACACATCATGGACCTGTTTCACTAGTTTTTGACATGTCTAGATGGCATCTAGATGGTGTGTCCGGTTTTATAAGAACTAGACATTAGACTTTGTTTTGTCCGTTCTTTTATGCACTGTTGGTGCCGCTTTTCATGTCTGTCTAACACTTTTGTCACAAAACTAATGAAACAGGTTTCAAGAAATTAAGAATCTAATTCAATAATGGACCTGAGGATGTAATAATTATTATGAACCTAACATGGTTTGTCAAGCTTGTATTTCATACTTAATATCATATGCTCATAATTAGCACCTACCCAAAAATATCCCCATTTTCCATCATTTTGCAGATTTATACCTCATTGTCTTGCAATCTGCAAATATCCTGAAAATATACCCCTTTTTTCCCCGAAATTATATCATTTTAAAAGGTGAAAATCCGTGGCTACAAGCGATAGACTTTTAGAGAAATTGAAATAATCGTTGCTCTAGACAGCTTCCTCACCGATTATTTGTCACCAACTGCAGTTACCACCGACCGACTTTTCAGACGACTCAAAGAATCCGTGTCGTTTTTATCGGTCACTGGAAACAGGTCTTATGTTACTTTAAGATGTAGATAACATTACTAGACTCTACACACAAAGCGTCTTATCTTCAAGATGAGATAAACATGCAGTGATATCTTAGAATTGATACAAAGGATAAGAACCCCTTTAAACGTTTTCCGTTTACTTATACTCTTCTTTGATGTATATGGGTCATCCATAAAGTACGTACGCACTGAGGGGGTTGGGGTCCAATTTCGTTTGGAAATTTTGCGTATGCCACTTTTTTGAGAGTAGGATTGAGAGTAGGATTGAGGGGGTCCAAAATTTCGGAAATGTGCGTATTTACTATATGGATAGCCCCATTACCCTACCCCTAATATAAAATCCCATAGGCTTTACATTGGGTTTCCATATGCCACGCTGACTGGCATACAGAGTTTTATATGCCACTAGTGGCATACAGCATTGTTATCACGTAATATTCCAAAATCGAGGAGATGGTGAAGGATAAAATCAAAACCTGATTCGTTTTAATCTTGGTCACCGCATTCCACTCCTGAAGTTTTGGCTCCGGACTTCACTCGGCTTCGCCTCATGAAGTCACTTTGCCAAACTCCAGTCATGGCATACGGTGGGCAAGATTAAACCTCATCCAGTTTTACGATAATAACTCACCGATGTCGACGGCGAACCCGCCGGACGCCTCGACAATGTCCAGCGGCAGCTCCATCACTTCATCTTTAGTTGTCATGGCGACGGGTCTGTGCGACAGCGGAACCTGAAATAACATCTCTCATTGCATTATTGGGATTTTTTGATAGTTATTATCCAGGGATCTTGTCAGTCTTTGATGAACTTCAATTTCTTTATTTCCAGTCAGGGGCCATCAGCAAAGTACGTATCATTCTCTAAGATCTTTTATTGAAAATCTATTTGAGTCGGGATCCCACCATAGTCCCTTATATGCCTTCCTATATATAGAGGTGTGACCCCATGATACTAAAAAGGTATGACCCCATGATGCTATAGAGGTATGACCCCATGATACTAAAGAGGTATGACCCCATGATACTTAAGAGGTATGGCCCCATGATACTAAGGAGTATGACCCCATGATGCTAGAGAGGTATGACCCCATGATGATAGAGAGGTGTGACCCCATGATACTAAAGAGGTATGACCCCATGATACTAAGGAGTATGACCCCATGATACTAAAGAGGCATGACCCCATGATACTAGAGAGGTATGACCCCATGATACTAGAGAGGTATGACCCCATGATGCTAGAGAGGTATGACCCCATGATGCTAGAGAGGTATGGCAATTGGCAATTTAGTCTTTCCTAGGGCTATGTATTTCAATGCACGAAGTATCTCAATATTTATCACTGTTAGCATAGCTTATACATGGAGAGTGAAATAAAACACCCATCAATCCCACCTACACCTCTACACCTTGCTGTGTTCAACCATCCATCCATAATTAATCATGTCCAATGTGATCCTTCATTGTGGCTGGTGCTTACAATGCTATCACTGATCAGTAAAACCAGACACTTTCATGTACATGTGGCATGATGACCCAATCATTCACACTAATCTATTGCAGTCAGCCATTGATGACATATTATTGAGTCTTTCCCCTATGACTCTTGGTACCAAACCTTGTGTAATATGCTGCAGTAATGGTCAATTTTACCCTTGGCGAATGTATTGTCATAAGGCACAGTTTGGCGAACATACTTTATGGATAGCCCCCTATTGATGGAATCTTATTTGAGCCTTTTTCCCACGCTCCCTGTTACCAAAAGTATGTGTAATATCTTCCTATAATGCAGAACTTAGCCAATATACAACTCCTGGTAAGAGTGATGTCAACAGCCATGAAATTGTGGCCGGTATTTTGTAGATTTAAAACTGGAAATGTGAAAAGTGCTACAAATAGTGATAAAACACTTTACGTCCTATCTCCCAGTGACTGTTGTGTAAAATGAACATCACTGAGGAAACGGTCACAAAATGAGCATTGCTGAAGAAACAGTCACAAAATGAGCATTGCTTAAGAAACAGTCACAAAATGAGCATTGCGGAAGAAACAGTCACAAAAGGAGCATTGCTGAAGAAACAGTCACAAAAAGAGCATTGCTGAAGAAACAGTCACAAAATGAGCATTGCTGAAGAAACAGTCACAAAATGAGCATTGCTGAAGAAACAGTCACAAAATGAGCATTGCTGACGAAACAGTCACAAAATGATGATTGCTGAAGAAACAGTCACAAAATGAGCATTGCTGAAGAAACAGTCACAAAATGAGCATTGCTGAAGAAACAGTTACAAAATGAGAATCACTGAAGAAACAGTCACAAAATGAGCATTGCTGAAGAAACAGTCAAAAAATGAGCATTGCTGAAGAAACAGTCAAAAAATGAGCATTGCTGAAGAAACAGTCACAAAATGAGCATTGCTGAAGAAACCGTCACAAAATGAGCATTGCTGAAGAAACAGTCACAAAATAAGCATTGCTTAAGAAACAGTCACAAAATAAGCATTGCTGAAGAAACAGTCACAAAATTAGCATTGCTGAAGAAACAGTCACAAAATGAGCATTGCTGAAGAAACAGTCACAAAATGAGCATAGCTGAAGAAACAGTCACAAAATGAGCATTGCTGAAGAAACAGTCACAAAATGAGCATTGCTGAAGGAACAGTCACAAAATGATCATTGCTTAAGAAACAGTTACAAAGTTAGCATCAATCACCAGAAACGGTTACAATAGCATGATTTTGGAAACTGAGCCACTTCCAAAGGCCGTGGGATTGAGTGAGTGAGTGTGTGTGTACCTTCCTCTCGGTAAACTTACCTTGGGGACTTGGGAGCTGAGTGAAGGAGAGAGACCACAGTGGTGAGGTGTGTGCTGATAGGTTAAAACGTCCCCAGCAGCACTGACATGAGCTAACTGTGGTCCCTGTCAACCTCTGTCTCACCGCCCAACGACAAGGAGGAGTGGAGGCAGCGCGGGGAGGTTACTCTCCCAGATCTCACAGTCCAGGGGCCCGTTTAATAGTCTAGGCTCATGCATATTTATTAGAGCGTGCTTGCGCGCGCTATATACATCATCTTGAGACCTAGAGGTTAGAGTGGTCACATATATACACTTTCAGCGTGCTTCCAGAAAACTATCCCTTCACTATCTGCGTGCTATCCACTCTGATAGTGTGAAAGGAGCAGAGTGCCAGCGTCTCAGGGTCTTAGAAGCATGCTCAGATGACCATGACCAATCACTAGAGACTGAAATACCTCATTGACCCACTGGTGCTTGACCTTGATGTCTTTGGATCCTAGACTCAGGTGGTTGCAGAATTAGGTGAAAGGAAGTTGGACCACGCCGAAGTCTGTCTGTCAGTGTGAGGTTGAATGGGTTCCATTAGGTTACAGAAAACTATCCATAGACTGAATGTTACCGAAACCTTTTAATTGTCATCCATGTAAAATTGCACGCTCATTCATCAATGATGAACATTCTATTTGCTCCTAGTATAGAACTGCATCGAGAATCGTATAAACAGACAATACCCCACGAGTTTGGATGGGCCGCAATCATCATCGAGGCGAAGCCGAGTGACGATTACGGGCCATTCAAACGAGTGGAGTTTTGTCTATTTTACGATTCGAGTCCGGTGATTTATCTCACCCCTTTTTATGACATTTAATATCATCAAAATTTTACAATGATTAGAATAAACTTAGCAAATCCATATGACGTCATCTCAAATTCACTACTCCATGGCCGTGGCGTAGTATTGTCACTTTACGGGGTGATCGTTGAGTATTTTTTTCTAATGTTATTCCTATGGCTAAAGTTGTATCAGGGGTGAGATAAAGATATCATGCCTTTAACAGCATATCCTACAGTTCACGATGGTGACGCCTGGTGATTTGTGAAAACTGTCTATCATTATTCATAGCTGGTTCCATGTGATACCAATGGAGTAATACTAAATGATTGAATCTAATGTTTTGTCCAGTTTACTCAACACCAATAGGTAAAATAGGCCAATTTACATTTGCTTGATTTTAATAGGATTCACAAGGAGGCACAAGGTCAATAAAAACAGAATATAGTTCTTGCAGTGAATCCTATTTTGAAATACAATGTACTTCCATAGATTCTAAAATTATATTTTAGGGCTCTAAACCTAAAAAGAGCCAACCCTTTAGTGCGATAAAGAGAGGGGGAGAGATAAGGATAGAGAGAAAACAAGGAGAGAGAGAGAGAAAGAGACACAATGAGGGGTAGAGAGACAGGGACTGGGAAAGAGAAAGAAAATGAGGGGGAGGTAGAGAGTGGGAGGGAGAGAGGATTGGAGAGAGAGCAAGAGAGGGAGAGCTAGTAAGGGAGAGTGGGGAAAGAGAAATGTCAGGAAACCCCACAGCAAGAGAGAGAGGGGGAGAAAGAGAGGAAAAGGGGAGGGAGGGGGGGAAAGAGAGAGAAAGAGAAAGAGAGATGCTCAGTGAGACAGAGAGAAGCGACGACAGAGAGGCAGAGAAAGGGAGACAAACCAGCCTACAGCAGAGAGAAAGAGAATGAGAGAGAAAGAAGGGAGAGAGGGAGAAAGAGAGAGAGGGAGGATGAGAGAGAAACAGCAGAGAAAAAGAGGCAGAGAGAAAGAGGGGGAAGAGGGAGAGACAATGAGTGAGAAACATCAGAGAGAAACAGAAGGAGAGAGAGAGGATGGGAGAGAGACAACAGAGAGAAAGAAAGGCATAGAGAAAGAAGGGTGGGAGATGGAGGGAGAAGGAGAGATGAGAACGACGGAGAGGGAGAGGATGAGAGAGAGACAACAGAGAGAAAGAAAGGCATAGAGAAAGAAGGGTGGGAGGTGGAGGGAGGAGCAGAGAGAAGGAGAACGAGGGAGAGGATGAGAGGGAAAGAGTGAGATAGAAAGGGAGCAGGTCGCAGACCAGCCTACTTTTGTGTGAGCAGCAGAGGGTGCACACATGTATAAATAACACGGTATACCCAGGCCTGGGGTGTTTATCTCTGTTTAGATACTGGTGTGAGTTTTGTGGGTTTTTTTTTCTGTAAGCCTTCCTGAGACACCACTGACTGGCATCAAGCCACAATAAGCAGATGACCTCAGAAAAAACAGACCCAAGTCTCTATATTAATCGCTACTTTATGAACCACTTGAATGTACCATCATATGCTAAAAACAATTATGTGTGTGTGCGTCTTTTTAGGGCGTGCTTGCATATCCTAGATACATTACCTAAAGGTTAGATTGATCACATATTTTTATAGAACTGCATCGAGAATCGTATAAATACACAATACTCCACGAGTTTGGATGGGCCATAATTGTCATCGAGGCAAAGCCGAGTGACGATTATGGCCCATCCATACGAGTGGAGCATTGTTTATTTATACGATTCGAGTGTGGTTCTGGATTTATCTCACCCCTTTTACTTTTTTAAATCTCTTGTTTTGTCTTGTCTTTTCTCTGAAATCCTGGCCCCTGATTGGTCAATCGCCTATGACGTCATCTCGTATTCACTACTCCACGGCCATGGCGTAGTATTGTCACTCTACCGGGGTGATCGTTGAGCATTTTTTTCTAATGTTATTCCTATGGCTCAACTTGTACCAGGGGTGAGATAAATGTATATACTCTTCCAGCGAACTGCAAAAACAATATCCCTTCACTAGTTGCATATTATTCACTGTCATATTGGGAAAGGAGCAGGTTCCAGTGTTCGTGTATTAGAAGCGTGACTATCTGACCTTGACCAATCACTCAAAACTGAAATACCTCATTGACCCACTGGTGCTTGATATATTTGAATCCTAGACTCAGGCAGTTGAAGAAATGACAATTTGACTGGGTGCAAGTGGGTTACAGAAAACGATCCGTATACTGAATGTAACGTAAACCTTTCAATTGTTATTCATTTATAATTGCACGCTCATTCATCAATAATGAATATACAATTAACTCCTTGTTCAATATATCACTTGTAACAGGAAATGCGTATCGGTCCCTTTGTATCTTCTATCATCCACAACCTAAGGCCCGCCGTCCACCTACTACGATATTACTCCGATATGCCCTACGATGCACTTCCCGATGCAAAATCAAAATCGCGTCGGAAGGTCACCTAATATCGGGGCAGTTGACCACGTTTCTGCGATTAGTCACCGATAAAAAACCCATACAATGCGTGGTGGATTGGCATGTCTAGACATATGTCTTCGATTTTGCACCTTCCTGATATGGTACCGATTCTGACATTTTGTATCGGTGCCATATCGGGAGGTCTACGATTCTATCGTAGTAGGTGGATGCCGGGCCTAACTCCCATATTGCTCAGAGCACTTGTTGAACGCGGAAAAACGCCCTCATATATGTCACCTAGTAGTTAAAATACTCACACAAGCTTTCAGCTTGCTCTAAAGAAACTAAAGCGGGATTCACACGATGGGATTCATGTACCTCACAGGATTCAAAATCTCATGAGATTCCGTTCCTTTTTAGGAGTAAACGTCTTTAACGATCACAGGGGGGAAACAAGTGTCAGGGAAAAGGAACCATATAATTTGGATGAAGAGATTGTGTTCGAGTACAGAATCTAAGCAGGATTTGTCTCAGAAAAACACCTTGTGAGGTACATAAATCCCTTTGTGTGAATCCCACTTAAGCCTGATGCCCATCTACCGATTCAGGGCTGAACGATTAGTTCCTTAATCGTATAGGAGTCGGTCAGCTTGTTGCAGGCAAATTACGTAACTCTTCGCTCGACCGGCGGACATTGAGAAGATGGGGTGGTGGATATTAGTCCTAAGCAAATCGATCTACTAGTCGGTGGCTCACCCTTGCCTAGCTGTCCTACATCTACCGACTACGGTCGACTCCGTTAGGATGCCTTTGGTGAGACAAGTTACCGTCCGTTTGTCGCCGACAAAGGTACATGAATGTTCCGGAATCGGTAGATGGGCATTGGGCTTTAACCCTTCGCTATCCATGCACCAAATATGAAGGCCTGGTGAAATGGTATCCAGTATCCCAGCCTGACCATACTGCTACCCTACTACTGACTTAGTTCCTGAAAATAGAAATTTTTGTTTATAGTCATTTTGGGGGACAAAGGATTCTTTATGTCAATCCTGTCATTAAATGATAAACACTTAGCTATCGATACTGTAATCTGCTACTAGAAAAGGAAACTATTTCATGGGCCAAGTGAGTTTGAATACCAAGTCTGTCCCATCATGCAGTTAGATCCATCCCATCAGCTTTGAAAATGCGAGTACCACATTTAGTCATTATTACCATGTTTTATTATCCATCGTATACAAAGCCCCCATTGAAAATGTATGGGGACTCAGTAAACCATTACCTATTGTATAAAACCTGTTAGATACCATAACTGTGGTATACGGATTCAAACCTGTGGTATACGGCCTCAAAACCATGGTATACGGGAAAAATACTCCCTTTTGCTATAGAGCAAAGAAATAGTTCCTCGTGTTATACACGTTAACATGGCAATTACTGGGTTTAATTTATTCGAAAAGATGGATAATAAATGCAACAAACGATGATTTTGTGGACAGGCAGCTCTGTAAACCACTCGAGGTTGACATCTTAATACACTCGTTAAGCGCTCGTCTATTATGACGCGTCAACCTCTCGTGGTTTACAGCCGCCTATCCATAAAAAACATCGATTATTGTCTATATATCTTATCCTAAATCCAGGATATATCCTCCAGATTGCTATACGACATCCTGGTTCATATTTGGGGGGCGTATTTCGTACCTGCTTAACGTGAGGAGTGGGAAGTTGTTACATAATCAGGACTCAGAGCCCAGAGAGATGAAGTCAATCTCAAGTGGATAGGGAGAAGAGTACGGGTCTGCAGCGGCCATCGGGGACACGGGACAATCACTACAATATGATCTATTTACGAGACACTGAGCAAAGGTCAATAACCTGTGATTCGCCATCTTTCTTCTGCACTGATTGATAGTTATTGTTACCTACTATATTTAAAACGGTAGAATTCCGTCGAATCCGCTTGAAGTTGCTCCCGTACATAGAGACACAGTGAACCAGACCTAGGCTTGGAGAATGAGGGCCCACGAGAGTGAGATTCTCGTGCAGTGAAAAACTCGAACCTGTTCTTCTTTTTTGTATTTCTATACTCAGGCAAACTTCTTCTCTTATGATTCATTTCACACCATGCCAAAATCAAAGTTTAGTATTGTAGTTTTCTGATCTATTTTTCTCGTGAGAAACCAATGAGATCTCAACTTTCGCTGGTAGCCCTTTCAAAACTCCGCTGATACCCCTCCCCCCCACCACTCCAGCCATCAGTCTAAGTATTTGACCCATATTGTTCACATAGCTCTGTGGAGCAGTCAGCAGAGTGTCCGACTAGGACTGCGGATGTTGAGAATTCGATTCCCGCATTGTCCTACGACTTTTCGCTTTTCTATATTTTATATTTAATAGTAGGGGGCACCACTAAGCCCTCACTCTATCAAATACGACGCGACGAAGTCGCTAGTACAATGTAAAGCATAAGGGAGCACCATGAATTGTTATGATATGTAAGACGTCTGCGTAAATTTAGACTGTAAGTAAACCGCCTTATCTGTAAGCCTACTCAGTAAGCACCACGCGGTATGCATTCATTACGCTGGAGTCACCGGAAGATAGGACTCACGATGTCCTAGGTGATAACTCCAGGATAAATAAATAACCTAAAAACCCTTAAAAAAACCAAAAAAAACAAAACAAACCAGGGGCCCGTAGAATAATCTAGGATCGTACATGAAGACCCTTTTCTGTATGCCATAGAGACCCGGGGACAGAAAGTAGTGACATAAACAACACTCTAGGTCACACCTTCGACATAAACAAATCCAACGTAAAGCCTATAGCGTTTTTCTATTAGGGGTAGGATAATGTAAAGTACCGTTTTGGTTATTTTTCTCTCTCACTGTGATACTATGCACCTCACTTTCCCTTGGGGATTTATTCGTGCCTATCCCCTTTTCTGAGTGAACAAAATATATCTGCAGGATATCATGGTAACCATCTTAAAGACATTTGCTACAATTCACAGTGGCGCCACCTGGGTGATTTCTGAATGGTTGATAATATCATTCTAATAAACGTCGTTATTTTCTCATCTTTTCAAACGAATTCGAACAGCAAACATTTATTTGTGCAGGATACTCTGAAGCTGGTATCGGTATTTATTAAAAAGAAAGTTATACATATTCCCAATACTTACTATTTATATTTAATGAATAAAAAAGGGAAACTTATCCGGGTGAAAGAATATCAAAGTTTTGAGGTTATGGTAATACTGTACAGAACTAGAGTCCCCCTTTTTCCACAAAACCTATGTATGAGGCACAGAGCCTAACCTGCTTCCCTGGCCATCCGCTGGAGGGCTCACAGGGAATTACAAAACCAGAACAGCAAACAAAATTGTCTTTAAACAAAAGAAACCTAACCGGGAAAAATACAGGAGTAGCCCGTTTTTTATAGGTGTTAAGTACTGGAACTTGTTGACTGAAACCACCCAGAGGATTGATTCGAATGATAATTTCAAGATTTGTGTTAAAAATGAGTTACTACAACTCGAATTGCAAGATAACGTCGATTCTTGAGTAAAAACAGTTGTCATTAGATAACTTAAATTATATTTTATTTAATTTTTTCCCTGTATTGATTTGGAATTGTGTCTAGTGTGTATATGTGATGTATGCTTGTTGCTGTATTGTCAGTGTCTATGCCACTCTGGTCAGGTCTGCTCCTCACTACACTCGGCTATCGCCTCGTGTAGTAATACACGACCTTCCCGTCGTGGCATAAACATTGTCAAGTCTAACTCTCGTTCGGTTTCTTCTAATTACATTAAGATGCATCACAATCAATTACAATCAATCAATAATGAAAAAACTCGACCACTGTTATTGCTAAGCACTTTATTGCGTGGAACTGACACATTAAAAAAAATACATACTGATCATCATACTGTACAGAACTAATCTTCATTTTCACACAATACCTATGTATATAGCACAGAGCCTATCCTGCTTCCCTGGCCATCCACTGGGGGACTTAAAGGAATTCCAATGTGACCCAAGAGATAGTGCCACCAGTCTGGGACCGAGCTCCATGATATTCCGTTCATCGTCACACATTTGCTATGGGGCTCAATGGGAGTTACGGTGTGACCCATGAATGCCGCCGCCAGCCAGGGGCTGAGCTCCATGATATTCCGTTCATCGCCACACATTTACTAGGGGGCTCATTGGGAGTTCCGGTGTGACCCATGAATGCCGCCGCCAGCCAGGGGCTGAGCTCCATGATATTCCGTTCATCGTCACATGAGCACACCTGCCACCTGGTGTTTTGTTTGGCGTTGGGGGCTGATAACGGCACTCATGCTTGAAGGTCTCTGTGCCGCATTGAATATCTAACACCGATTCGACCAAATAAGTGAGCCTAAGTCTAAGATATATATGTCTATGTACAAGTCTACTTTACAATGGAGTTATGATGTGTTTTTAGACAACTATGTCGTGTCACCAGATTTTCCGAAGTTCTCTGACAAGAAGTCCTCACCCATGAACATCTGGATGAATTCTGAAATGGAAAATGGACATATTGCTATAAATGATTTCCGAGATTCATTGAAATATGCCAACGTTACATCTTTTGAGAAAAGAATAGTTTTGACATGCATGATTCTTTAATTATGTACAACAGAGAAAAGAAAACACCCCGATTCAGTTTGTCGCCGACACGGCCAAAGGGTTAATCGTAGACCTAATCGTAGTAGGTGGGAGGGACCCCTAATGAACGAGCTTGAGTATCATTAAACAATGACCCTCTTATGAGGTCTCCTTGTACCCTGTACCTTCTGAGGCAAAAGTCATTCAACAGACTACCGGGGCCTATTGAATATTTTAGGATCCTACATGAAGACCCTTTTCTGAACGCCAACAAGACCCAGGGTCTATCTGGGTCAGCTTTATTCAACACTTGTTGATGACCTTTCGTCAGATAAAACAGCTGAATGAGATTGAATGTTATCATCGATAACCCTCGTACGAGGTCTCCTTCCACACTTTATCCTACCCCTAATATAAAATCCCATAGGCTTAACATTGAGTTTCCGTATGCCACGCTGACTGGCATACGGAGTTTTATATGCCACTAGTGGCTTACAGAATTTTTATCATGTAATATTCCAAATTGAGGATAAAATCAAAACCTGATTCGTTTTAATCGTGGCCACCGCATTCCACTCCTGGAGTTTTGTCTCCAGACTTCACTCGGCTCTGCCTCGTGAAATCACTATGCCAAACTCCAGTCGTGGCATACGGTGGCCCAGATTAAAACTCATCCAGTTTTACGATAGTCCTTTCACAGGTATAAGTTATTCAACAAGCCCCATACTCTTTAATTTTATATATTAGAGTAAAGCCTTGATTTCATTTCCCTATTATGAAAAAAAGTTATGTTGGTCATTGACTCAATATTTATCTTTTAGTGATACAAAAGCAAAGACGAGGTAGGATAAATACGAAACCGAACTCGAGTTAGACTTGTCAGTGTCTATGCCACTCTGGTCAGGCCTTTTCCTCACTACACTCAGCTACGCCTCGTGTAGTAATACGCGACCTTCCCGTCGTGGCATAAACATTGTCAAGTCTAACTCTCGTTCGGTTTCTACTAATTATCGTGTATTTCTGTGCGAGGCATTAGCTGAACGCAGTGAGTAGCCGACCTGACCGGAGTGCGATAAACATTAACACTACTAACTCGAGTTCAGTTTAGTATTTATCCTACCCTTTCATCATGACTTTAGAATAATAATTAGCCATTTTAGTTCCTCCAAGTTGCTTGAGTGAGCGAAGTTTACGGCTGCCGCATTGCCAAGTAAGGACAAAGGTCGTCAACCATTCATAGACCACAGTAATGTGACGGTGCTCAAGTTCTGGCTGCCGATGAGTCAATTTTATTACCCTCATGCAATAAATAACACTATACTGCACGCTCATAGTTGGGAACTCCTTCGAAAAAATTCACTCGACCAAACAACCAAAAAAAGTGCCAAATTGACACTATAAAAAATGCCGATTCACGTGAAGAAATCGCGAGTGGCGACCCTGGACACAACACAGCTAAAATGCCTGACGAGATTAAAGTTAATATCGAAACCACGAGACGATCCAGTGCGAAACAACGGCCAAAAGAAACACATACAAAAAAAGTATAGCTTTCTGAAACAGGCCCCTGTTTTCTAGACCGGTCACGTGAGACCGAGCGACACACATACACCGCGGCCGACCGGCCGGGGACACAGCCCACCAACAACCCACCTTCCCTCCCAGTCAGGAGGGACCGCATGAAACCAGGTCAGTGCGGCCGGGTTGCTAGGCAGCGAGACGCACAGCCAAAAGGTGCATTCTGATGGCCCAATGAACGGAGACCTTACAGAATTAGGCAACCAATGATGTGTGAGAATACAGATGAACTCGCGCCAAATCCAAGACAGAATACAAGCAGGGAATCACTCCTGGTCGCAACTTCATGCTGAAAACACCACAGCTCCGTCCAACAGACTATACTGCATGCTCGCCCAAATACATTGACGCAATGTTAAGCCTATGGTTTTTTTTTATTAGGGGTAGGATAAAAATCCTTACCACTATAGTCGAAACGTCCGTCGAAGTTCTTGTCGTATTTACCCTCATGCAATAAATAACACTATACTGCACGCTCGCCCAAATACATTGGCGCAATGTTAAGCATATGGTGTTTTTTTTAATTAGGGGTAGGATAAAAATTCTTACCACTATAGTCGAAACGTCCGTCGAAGTTCTTGTCGTATTTCCTGCAGAGATGGTCGAGGTAGGACCGAGCTTCTCCCACCTCCATAAAATCATTTAGTGTCAGGATCTTCAGCATGTTGGGCAGCCTGTGGACATGTAGGACAGTCCTAGTTAATGTAGGATAACCAGTACATTATAACAAAGATATAAGGTATGACAATGTAAGGCAGCCTGTGGAAATGTAGGACAGTCCTAGTTAATGTAGGATCACCAGTACATTATAACAAAGATATAAGGTATGACAATGTAGGGCAGCCTGTGGAAATGTAGGACAGTCCTAGTTAATGTAGGATAACCAGTACATTATAACAAAGATATAAGGTATGACAATGTAGGGCAGCCTGTGGAAATGTAGGACAGTCCTAGTTAATGTAGGATCACCAGTACATTATAACAAAGATATAAGGTATGACAATGTAGGACAGCCTGTGTTAATGTAGGACAGTCCTAGTTAATGTAGGATCACCAGTACATTATAACAAAGATATAAGGTATGACAATGTTGGGCAGCCTGTGGAAATGTAGGACAGTCCATGTTAATGTAGGATCACCAGTACATTATAACAAAGATATAAGGTATGACAATGTAGGGCAGGCTGTGGAAATGTAGGACAGTCCTAGTTAATATAGGATCACAAGTACATTATAACAAAGATATAAGGTATGGCAATATTGGGCAGCCTGTGGAAATGTAGGACAGTCCTAGTTAATGTAGGATCACCAGTACATTATAACAAAGATATAAGGTATGACAATGTAAGACAGCCTGTGTTAATGTAGGACAGTCCTAGTTAATGTAGGATCACCAGTACATTATAACAAAGATATAAGGTATGACAATGTAGGACAGCCTGTGTTAATGTAGGACAGTCCTAGTTAATGTAGGATCACCAGTACATTATAACAAAGATATAAGGTATGACAATGTTGGGCAGCCTGTGGAAATGTAGGACAGTCCATGTTAATGTAGGATCACCAGTACATTATAACAAAGATATAAGGTATGACAATGTAGGGCAGGCTGTGGAAATGTAGGACAGTCTTAGTTAATGTAGGATCACCAGTACATTATAACAAAGATATAAGGTATGACAATGTAGGACAGACTGTGGAAATGTAGGATCACCAGTACATTATAACAAAGATATAAGGTATGGCAATGTAGGACAGACTGTGGAAATGTAGGACAGTCCATGTTAATGTAGGATCACCAGTACATTATAACAAAGATATAAGGTATGACAATGTAGGACAGACTGTGAAAATGTAGGACAGTCCTAGTTAATGTAGGATCACCAGTACATTATAACAAAGATATAAGGTATGACAATGTAGGACAGACTGTGGAAATGTAGGACAGTCCTAGTTAATGTAGGATCACCAGTACATTATAACAAAGATATAAGGTATGACAATGTAGGACAGACTGTGAAAATGTAGGACAGTCCTAGTTAATGTAGGATCACCAGTACATTATAACAAAGATATAAGGTATGACAATGTAGGACAGACTGTGGAAATGTAGGACAGTCCTAGTTAATGTAGGATCACCAGTACATTATAACAAAGATATAAGGTATGACAATGTAGGACAGACTGTGGAAATGTAGGACAGTCCTAGTTAATGTAGGATCACCAGTACATTATAACAAAGATATAAGGTATGGCAATGTTGGGCAGACTGTGGAAATGTAGGACAGTCCATGTTAATGTTACAGGTGATTCTTTCCTATTTTATGACAGACTGATCTGCGATTCTTAGTTATTACCCATATGATATATGCCACAAGTGGAAGGGTGGTACGGACGCTAAAACCAATACCAAAGAACAGAGATTTTGACTATTTTGCCACATGCCAACTAATTTTATGTGTCATCCCTTCTTGACCCTTAACCCAGTTCCTTCTTGATAAAATTAAACAGTGCTGAAAAGATTAGCAACAAATGTCTTGGGTAGTGGTGCCACAAAAACATAGGTAAGTCTCCGGGCTATCTACATGCCGAAACGTGTAAAATAAGTTACTGCATGTACAACTTGGTGTTCAATAAATCTTCACTATTATAGAACTTTAAAAACAATTCATTGATGTTGTTGGTATTGTGAATATTTTTCTATAGAAAGTATATGTTTCTAGGCTCCTTGTTATTACTAGATTCAACTGACTTTTAAAGTTTTACAATGCCTCCTTTGTCTTTCCACACTCATTCCAGTTTAAGGGGTCCCTCCCACTTACTACGATTAAGTCTACGATTAACCCTTTGGCCGTGTCGGCGACAAACTGAAAAAATTGTGGAGGTGTCGCCGACAAACTCCTCAATTAGTCAGGTTTTGTCGCCGACGAACTCGCTCCGCCCCGACCGGCTACGACGCGCTACAACAAAAAACCATTAATCGTAGAGGGTCTACAATATTCAAACATGTTTGAATTTCGTAGCCTGTCGTAGCCCATCGTAGCCTGTCGTAGCCCGTCGGAAGGTTAATCGCAGAGCACGGCTGGTTGTCGCCGCAATAATGCCTCTCACCTACTATGACGGGCTACGATTAAGTCTGCGATAGCACCGCGTGTCGGCGACACGTGGTGCTATTGGGTACTTAATCGTAGACCGTCGTAGCCGATCGTAGTAGGTGGGAGGGATCCCTAAGAGACATTAAAGATGAAACCCAGGACATGTTTGTTTTCACATGAGAGGCTCTACTCAGTATGTGATAAAAGTTAGAGTTATGACAGTTCCCTATTATCACTCACTTGCTTTTGCAACTTCAGTAGTGAAGAACACCTACTCTTTCACCTTCAACAGTGATAAACACCTACTCAGGGGCAAGATGGTGGCCCTCAGGAAACATTACCAATCTAAAGCAAAGGTAACTTACCATACTGACAGTCTGCCATCCTGATGGGTACGACTTTTCAATAATTGTTCTTTCACAGAAATAGTATACCTAACTACATTTGCTACCAATAAAGGAAACTTTGAAAAAAAGTTATCTGCCCTTTTATCCTACCCCTAATATATAATCCCATAGGGTTAACATTGAGTTTTCGTATGCCACGCTGACTGGCATACAAAGTTGTATATGCCACTAGTGCCATACAGAATTGTTATCACGTAATATACCAAAATCGAGGTTTTTATCTTGGCCAGTGCATGCCACTCCTCGAGTTTTAGCTCCGGACTTTACTCGGCTTCGCCTCATGAAGTCACTATGCCGAACTCCAGTCGTGGCATACGGTGGCCAAGATTAAAACTCATCCAGTTTTACGATGATATCTGATTACCTGATGAAGCCCGACTTGTCGACGTCGAACACGGCGAAGGCCCTCATGAGCTCGTCACGTTTGAGGCAGTGAGTGTGAATCACCGAGATGTTGTTGACGAGCTCTTTAACCGACAGTTTCCCATCTCCTGTAGCGACAAAATACACACAGCTCAACAATCACTTCTACATGCAATAAGACGGGGCTGCAGGAGCTCACGATCACAGTAAAGAGACGATTGTTCATTGTCAGATATTATTATTATTATTATTACTATTATTATTATTACTATTATTATTATTATTATTATTATTATTATCATTATTATTACTATCATTATTATTATTATTATTATTATTATCATTATCATTATTATTATTATTATTATTATTACTATTATTATTATTATTATTATTATCAATAAGTGCTGACTATTGTTCATACAAAATGGAGACCTTGCACCTAAAATTAAATGGAACAAACATCTACCTGGAAACAGAATATTAGAAAGTAATTTAATCTAATTAAACCGCTTTGCACACTATAGACATGTAGGTGGGACAGCCCTTTGTATAAAACAACTGTTGAAACTTGTTGTAAGTATGTATGCATGTAAGGAAGTTATGTACCGCTGTGCTATGTAAGCCTATTTAAGTAGGCAATAATGCGGATGAGAGTTTTTCGAGCTGAAGCCGCTGGTAGATAGGGAAACTTATATTCCCTAAGCGTTCTCACTCCAGGATAAATAAAAACCTTAAAAAAAGAAAGAAGATCAAATACCCATTAATCAAATGGAAACTAGCCTGATTTGCCTATTGGGCCACCCCTCTCATAAGATCTCACACTATTTAAGTAGTTTTGTTTTGCTATTGGTGCAAAAAGCCAGGTGTCATCTGCTGTCGCAGGTTAGTCAACACCTCTACAACCACCTTACAGATAATCCATGACAGTAACAAATTCATCTTGATATACAAAAAATATCTATACATAGCACGAAGGGTCTATCCTGTAGAACGTTCTCACAACGCTCTATGGGAGAAGAGTTCTTAACGAACTAGGTTTAGAGCCTTGAGAATCCACTGGCTTGCCTCCTGTGCTAAACACGTACATCAATGCAACCCTAAGATTCTTATAATCTCAATGATGCCACCTAGCGGGAATTCTGTGTACTTTGTACCCTAGTGGCTCTATTTGGAATACAGAATACCATTTAGAGAGTGTGAGACCTTATGAGAGGGGTGATTGGGCTGGGTCAAACTAGTTTGGCAACCAACCCCTGTCTCCGCTGAGCTACGATATAGGGGTTGGTCGGCTTAAATCAGACACGGTATCCCCTTGTGATAGCCTCAAACCAAATACCTTTGTTAAATTTCAGTTCTAAAAACAGACCTACATACTACAAAGTACTAATAGCTTCAAGAATTGATAATTAAGTCTACCTGTAAACATATTTTATAAAACCCAGCTTTATATTTATTGACCCACGCAATGAGTTTAGCAAAACCCATCTCTCTTCCAAACCACCCTTCTTTCCAGCTGACAGTCAACGGAACCAGAGACAAACGTTAAAATAGCAAAAGTTTACTTCTTATACCCATTGAAATGGCATGAGAAACCTGTTACCACGCCAGGTGAAGGTAACGGCCCAGTTTAACCCGACCAGAGCTAATAATATAGCTCTGGTTGCCAGTGTAGGGTAAAACTCGATAATAATGTTATACACATAGGCAGCACAAGGCCTGGAGAAGGTGTAGGGTGAGGGAAGGCACACATCCCTCAGCGGGGAAGATGGATTGAAAAGATGTGAGATATAATGCATCCTCTCCGCAGAATGCGTCGATTCTGGACCTCCCATAGCTGCTTTCGTGAGGCCCGTTTCCATTGGCCGATTTCCCGTCACCGATCTACAGTCAGGAACCACCGACGGACTTTTGGCGCGGCTGACCCAAAATCGGTCAATGGAAAATACCCAGCTCGTGAAATAACCCACTACTTTTTCTGCTTAGATTATGTAATGTGGCACCACCCGCCACTGAGTGAAAGCTTGGTTACTGTGTGAAAACTACTACCCCTTTCTATACCAACACACAGTCAGTGACACCACCGACAGACTAAAAAGATCTACACCCTTTTCGTCGGCCAATGGAAATAGGCCTTAAACTTGTAATCTGGGCGACAGTCACAGCGCTATAGAGCTGCACATAAAATATCAGCCCATTTAGTGTAGGTACCACCACATTTAGACTGGTCACTGCCCCAATGAATAATGGGACCGGTAACGCACAGCTTGTGCAATGAGTGAGCGACCTTGAACTTATGCTGGTTCCTCGGTTCTTCACAGTAGCAAGGAGAACCAGCACGACCCCTCTCCATCATGAGATTTCTCAAGTAACTTATTTACACTTGTTTGAAATGAATGGAGATATAAGATAAAGGAATGGTAATGTTTCTAAAAATAGAAGATAACTTAATAACTAGAATAACTCCCTAAAACACTAACATATTTCCCCACGCCCTCTAGCGGGGAACCAGCGTAAAATCCAACAAGTATCTGTCAGGTACCAGCTGAATGCAATCCCTCAATGCACCAGAAAAATGGTGGTACTTTAATACCTGGCCTAATATGTGAGTGCACATTGGCCAGGCTTCCAGGCTACACCACATTCTCTCCATCCGATTTATCCCAGTCACTAGTGACTTCGTCGATTCGCTACTCCCCCCCCCCCTCCAGCGGGTGTACGAAAAACCATCGTAAACTCTGGGAAACCCCGATACTTACGTCGAGACTAATGCAGATCATGAATATTCACGAGCGGAGTTCTGAAAGGGCTATTATTTCATGTTACACAGGTAGTAGCTTGTTACTCGTGTCCAAATTAACACCAGCGAAAGGCTGTGATCTCACTGTCTCTCTAGAGGTAAGGAGATGAGGGAATTAGAGTTCAAAATTATGTTTACAGTATGGCAAGAAGTACAATCTCAGGATAGAAGTACATCTGTGTAGAGAAATTAAAAAAAGAATAGCTGGTTTAAGTTAAGTACTACACGAGAATCCCACTCTCGTGGCCCTTCAGTCTCCAAGCCCAAGTTTGGTTCACTAAGTCTCTATGTGCGGGAGAGTCTCCAAGCGGATATCACAGAAATTCTAACGTTTTATATGTGGTAGGTAATAAAGTAGAAGCATAAACAAGGTTGATTGTCAGGGTGGATAAGTGTTCAATAAGTACTTTGACAATGGTATTTGGTCCGTATTATAGATGGTAGAGTAGGCTTCACATGGATCATATTCAGTAATCTGTGAGAGATCTTGGCTCTCACACTCTTGATCAGTGAACTAATTGCCAATTCAAAGTTCTCATTCCAGTCAAACCTGGCCTTTAGAACTGAAGCTAGTGCCAGAATTGTAATCATAACAGATTAATGGGAAAACATGCCAGATTTGGAGGACATTAATTATATAAAACAGCATGACCATGCTGTTCACGATGCAAAACGAGATGAGGCTTTATGTTTACCTACTGCAGAAAAATCAGCCCAAACAAATTTTACAGTGAGTAGACTGTATGTTGGCCTGAAAGCCTGGCCTATATACTCATGTATTAGCCCAGGTAACTGCCACCATTTTTCTCGTACATTGTGAGATTGCACTGAGCTGGGGCCCGTTTAATAATCTTGGATCGTACATAAAGACCCTTTTCTGTACCTCATTCAAGGTCCATAAGGTCGTCCATAAGTGTTGAATAAAGTTGACCCACAATGTCCCTGGATCTCTATGGCATGCAGAAAAGGGTCTCTATGTACGATCCTAGATTGTTAAACGGGCCCCTGGGTTCGCTGGCCAATACAACAGGTTTTCATGAGATTTACATTCTCAAATTCAAATAGGTTGTTATCATTTTTTCCTGAGCCAATCCTGTTGGTGTTTGTATCAAACAACAGAGCAGATATAATATTGTCTTGTGTCAAGTATGAAACATGTGTGGGATGGTTGGATAAACATGAACGACTGAACTTATATTACCTATATCACTTGAATCTGTCACACAGACTGCTTTGAGGACCCCTGCTGAGAAAGAGTGCTACTACTCTAAAAATCTGTCACTGTTTAGAAATATATTTCAATCAGTTAGCTCAGTGGTAAAGAGCACTGGGCTTGCAACCCCAAGGTTATAGCACTTTGTGGGTTCGGGTCCCACTGCAGCCACTCTTCTCCTTCACCCCAGCAGTGGTAAATTTACTGCTATATCGAAGGCCAATCCTTCTTTCCTCCTTCACCCCCAGCAGTGGTAGATTTACTACTATATCAAAGGCCAATCCCTTTCATACCATGTCTATGTGGTGTTGGAAGTAAAAGAACCTACCTCGGTAAATGTGTAGGGTTGAGATTTCTACCTGAATTCATCTCATAGATTCGATCACCACCAAACCCAAAATAAGCCTAATAGAACATATTGGACGTTAACTACCCAAACAACCAACTACCAACCTTACCATTGGAGTCAAAGTGTGAGCGGAGGTAGTCAACATCCTCATCCAGAATGTTGATGCCGAGTGAGTGGAGACAGTCCTGGAACATCTCCGAGTCGATGTAACCATTTCCATGAACATCCCTCGAGGAGAACTCATGCATCAAGTCTGCAACATGTATACAGGCAAATAGGAAACTTGAATATCAAGTCTGCAACATGTATACAGGCAAATAGGAAACTTGGTATTCAAGTCTGCAACATGTATACAGGCAAATAGGAAACTTGGTATTCAAGTCTGCAACATGTATACAGGCAAATAGGAGACTTGGTATTCAAGTCTGCAACATGTATACAGGCGAATAGGAGACTTGAATATCAAGTCTGCAACATGTATACAGGCGAATAGGAGACTTGGTATTCAAGTCTGTAACATGTATACAGGCGAATAGGAGACTTGATATTCAAGTCTGCAACATGTATACAGGCGAATAGGAGACTTGGTATTCAAGTCTGCAACATGTATACAGGCAAAAAGGAGACTTGATATTCAAGTCTGCAACATGTATACAGGCGAATAGGAGACTTGGTATTCAAGTCTGCAACATGTATACAGGCGAATAGGAGACTTGGTATTCAAGTCTGCAACATGTATACAGGCAAATAGGAGACTTGATATTCAAGTCTGCAACATGTATACAGGCGAATAGGAGACTTGGTATTCAAGTCTGCAACATGTATACAGGCGAATAGGAAACTTGGTATTCAAGTCTGTAACATGTATACAGGCAAATAGGAGACTTGGTATTCAAGTCTGCAACATGTATACAGGCGAATAGGAAACTTGGTATTCAAGTCTGCAACATGTATACAGGCGAATAGGAAACTTGGTATTCAAGTCTGTAACATGTATACAGGCGAATAGGAGACTTGGTATTCAAGTCTGTAACATGTATACAGGCGAATATGAGACTTGGTATTCAAGTCTGTAACATGTATACAGGTGAATAGGAAACTTGGTATTCAAGTCTGTAACGTGTATAAAGGCAAATAGGAGACTTGGTATTCAAGTCTGCAACATGTATACAGGCAAATAGGAGACTTGGTATTCAAGTCTGCAACATATATACAGGCGAATAGGAAACTTGGTATTCAAGTCTGTAACATGTATACAGGCGAATAGGAGACTTGGTATTCAAGTTTGTAACATGTATACAGGCGAATAGGAAACTTGGTATCTATGTACGATCCTAGATTGTTAAACGGGCCTCTGTGGTATTCAAGTCTGTAACGTGTATAAAGGCAAATAGGAGACTTGGTATTCAAGTCTGCAACATGTATACAGGCAAATAGGAGACTTGGTATTCAAGTCTGCAACATATATACAGGCGAATAGGAAACTTGGTATTCAAGTCTGTAACATGTATACAGGCGAATAGGAGACTTGGTATTCAAGTTTGTAACATGTATACAGGCGAATAGGAAACTTGGTATTCAAGTCTGTAACGTGTATACAGGCGAATAGGAGACTTGGTATTCAAGTCTGTAACATGTATACAGGCAAATAGGAGACTTGGTATTCAAGTCTGTAACATGTATACAGGCGAATAGGAGACTTGGTATTCAAGTCTGTAACGTGTATACAGGCAAATAGGAGATTTGGTATTCAAGTCTGCAACATGTATACAGGCAAATAGGAGACTTGGTATTCAAGTCTGTAACATGTATACAGGCAAATAGGAGACTTGGTATTCAAGTCTGCAACATGTATACAGGCGAATAGGAAACTTGGTATTCAAGTCTGTAACATGTATACAGGTGAATAGGAGACTTGAATATCAAGTCTGCAACATGTATACAGGCGAATATGAGACTTGGTATTCAAGTCTGTAATGTGTATACAGGTGAATAGGAGACTTGGTATTCAAGTCTGTAACATGTATACAGGCAAATAGGAGACTTGGTATTCAAGTCTGTGACACATGTACCCACAAATACCAGACTAGGTAGTCAAGCCTGCAACATGTATCCAATAGGACAATATTAGACAAAGTATTCACGTTTACTACCAGATAGATCAAAATCATGGTAATCTATTTATAACCCCCAACTAGATGAATGTTTCACTGAAGTATAAAGGTGACTCATGTCATACTCACACTCTTTGGTTTCTTCGCTCAGGGTAAAATCCTTTCAGAAAATGGAAAAACAGAAATGTAGAATAAGATATCAAATCATTTTGAGGTAACAAAGCCTCGTTCATCTACATAGGATATCAAATAATACTGTATAAAAGTAATATGAGAAATAGTATGAATCTATCATTTTAAAAGATATTGTAAGCATCAGAGATTGTGATGGCACTATCATATTAGCATATAATTCATTTGAACTGGCAGGTATATCTTAATCAAAAACTTATCAAATTGGATGTATAGATAAAAGGTAGAAGCCGTACCTTAAATTAAAGACTAGATAGGAGAAAGGAGAACAAGGAGTAGTTAAAAAATAAGGCTTGAATTGCCAGCCCTTAAGGTTAAGTGATACACACTTTCACCCATGTACAGTAAGGCCTGGCGTCCACCTACTACGATAGAAATTTAGACCTACCGATATGGCACCGATACAAAGAGCAAATATCGGAGACACATCGGGAAGGTGCAAAATCGAAGACATATGTCTAGACATGCCAATCCACCACGCATTGCATGAGATTTTTATCGGTGTCTAATCGCAGAAACGTGGTCAACTGCCCCGATATTAGGTGACCTTCCGACGCGATTTTGATTTTTTATCGGGAGGTGCATCGTAGACCATATCGGAGTAATATCGTAGTAGGTGGACGCCGGGCCTTATGGGGAACTGAACAACGTTTTGACTTGGTTGCAGAATCTAATGGAGTAATCAAATCAAAATGTGACTGTCTTTAAATGGACCCACAGTTGATGACGTGTGGACTGTACATAAGTTTTCGTTTTTCTTAATTCTTATTTTCTGATTAAATGATAATCAACTTGTACAGGTGCATATCCTCTCATAAGATCTCACTCTCTAAGTCGTATTTTGTACCCTCACTACGCTCTATGGAGAATAATTCTTAACTAACTAGGCTTAAAACCTTGAGAATCCACTGGCCTGCGTCCCGTGCTAAAGACGTACATCAATTTGAGTAGGTATTATCATATACATGAATGGAAAAATATAATAGATTTGAAAGCTAGTTAACCTTGCTATTGTGCATGGCAACGTAGAGTGTTCTTATATCAGACCATACTGTGATTATCTGTTTAGTCCTGTTATGTATTGTCTAGTCTTGACCTCATTATGGAAGATCGCCCTTGATTGTAGGCGAATAATGTTGTCGTAAATATCCTTGTTTCTGAATAAAAGAAAAAAAAATGCAACCAAAGATTTTTTAAATCTCAATGATGCCACCTAGCGGGAATACTATGTGCCAGTGGATTCTCAAGGGTCTAAGCCCAGTTCGTTAAGAATTATTCTCTCATAGAGCGCAGTGAGAACCTTGTACAGATTACGAGAGTGTGAGATCTTATGAGAGGGGGTGCGAGGTGGTACCTGTTATCAAAATCTCTGAATTTGGTAATGAACAAATTTGTCTTCGTACATTCGTTTACATGATTCAGTATAGCAATAACACGCTTGTATATACCGTCAGTTATACAACTTTGAGTCATATATGACCCATTGTTGTTGCTCTCTTTATTTGGTCTTTGAGAGTTTCTTTTATCTAATTTGTTATTGTTTGATTACCCTAGTCTTATAGAGCGTATCTGAGAACTGACTGACATACATTTGATTATTGCCACTCTTTTTTGGTGAAAGTGTTTATTAGGCCACCAAAAAAAAAAAAATGTTTCTCATCACCAAGCTATGAAAAATATGACGAGGGCGCTTTTTTTTTTTTTTTTTTTTTTTGTTGCTATATCAAAGAGGGCAGACATACAGTAAAACCCCACATAAGCGGACACCCTCTGATCCAGGCCAAAGTGTCTGCTTCCGCGGGGTTTCCAGATTTTTACTGGCTCTACATTTAATGCATCCCTGACATTAGGAGCTTTAATTTGATACTAAATACACATACCTTTCATAATTTCTATCAAGGTTCATCTATTTAAAAAAAAAAATCAAAAAAATCTTCTAAAATCGTTTTTTCTGATGCGCGCGGTGATGAGAAACAAGTTTTTTTTTTGAATGGCCTTATGTTATATGATACATTTATTACCTACACAACAAGAAGACTTATATCTGTCAATAGCTTATTGATAAGTTTACTGTCAACTACAAACATTAATTGTTAAAGAAATACTCTGTCCAGGAGGTCACGTGTAGCAGAGGAAAGAATAAAGATCACAAGTAACGGAATCCGGAATAAAAGCTCGTGTAACTATGGAAAAATATTTATCCTACCCCTAATAAAAAACGCCATAGGCTTAACATGGGATTTGTTTATGTCACGGGTAGTGACATAAAGTGTTATTTACGCCACTACTTTCTGATACCGAAAAAATATGGAAACGGGGTAGGATAAAATCTAGACGCCACTCGTTTGAGTTTGAGCTTATTTATGCCACTCATTTTGTTGGCTCCGTAATGTCACTCGTCTTCGACTCGTGAAATTATGGAGCCAACAAAATGCGTGGCATAAATAAACTCAGACTCAAACTCGTGACGTCTCTTGATAATATAATACCTTCTAAACAGTTGGTGTAGTGATACATGTCCATGTGAAAAATAGTGCGAACTACTTTCTGGGGCGAAATAGAAGCCGATACTCGTGCCTTCACATACAGGGCGGGGTATTCAGGGCATGGCTACACCCCTCATGTTACTATTCTAGTTCTCTTTTACGATCAATTTTCTTTTACACGCTAATTGGTTTGGTTCAGGACCAGTTGGCCCGAACCAGGTTTTTTTGTTTTTCATTTAGTTAAGTAGTTTTATTTAATCACATGATCACAGCATACAGTTCAGGTTACAGTATCCGTCGGGTGACATGCCACTGCGGGTAACAGTCCATCAAGTAATACAGGGAGCTGTTTCAAAAGCCGGGGGGAGTAAACGGGAATGGCCACCGCCAAAGCGAGAGCAATCAACGGCATTAAAAGCGAGAGTTCTAAGGTCTCATTTCAGAACTGGCGTCGCTGTTATGATCCCAGTGCTGTTAGCTATGCCACCATAACAAACGAGACATTTAATCAATCACTATATATCGAATGATTTAATAATTCCAAATTATTCCTTGTATTTTTCCGCACATTTAAGTTTTTATTTGACGCTTCTATATGAATTCTTAGTGGAGTAACAGAGCCTATCTATTGAAGTGGGTGCTACCACTGTTGGTACCGCTTTGGTCGAAAGTGCCGCTCGCTGTTAGCGAGGTGCCGCTATTTGGTTAGTGAGAGCAACTACGAGAGTTTTTTCAACTAATGAAACAGCTCCCAGAGTTGTTAAGTTAGTTTGATTCTTTGAGAGAGAATTAATCCATCAAAACAGGTCTTCTTCTTTGGGTTCTAAGCACTATATATTTACTCTGAGCGTATGTAGCAGAGATCCTGCTTTATAACAGTATACAGATATACAGATACACATACACACATATATATACAGGAGGGCGGCCGTTTGGAAACTGAACGTGTAGCATGGAACTTTCCATAAATCTAACGAAGTTTTTCATTTACATATGCTGACTTCATCTGCCATGTGACTTTATCTGTCACGTGACTTCATCTGAACGTGACTTCATCAGACACGTGACTTCATCTGACACATGATTTCATCTGTCACGTGACTTCATCTGTCACGTGACTTCATCAGACACATGATTTCATCTGACACGTGACTTCATCTGTCACGTGACTTCATCTGACACATGACTTCATCTGCCATGTGACTTCATCTGTCACGTGACTTCATCTGAACGTGACTTCATCAGACACGTGACTTCATCTGACACATGACTTCATCTGACACATGACTTCATCTGACACATGACTTCATCTGACACATGACTTCATCTGTCACATGACTTCATCTGTCACATGACTTCATATGGCATGTGACTTCATATGGCACATGACTTCATATGACACATGACTTCATATGACATGTGACTTCATATGACATGTGAATTCAACTGACATGTGACTTCATCAGACATGTGACTTCATCTGACATATAATATTGACATGTGACATGTGACATGTTCTTAAACAGAAAGATATTTGCTTTAGCAATGTTCATCCATTTGGTCCAATGCACATCATCAGAATCTCTTTTTTTTTCTTGAAAGTGGAATATATGTTCTTTTCTTCTTGATACCAATGAGAAATGAACCTTGATAGAAATTATGAAAAGTATGTGTATTTAGTATCAAATTAAAGCTCCTGATGCCTGGGATGCTTCCAATGTATAAACAGTATAAATCTGAAAACCCCGCGTATGCAGACACCCCGCATAAGCGGAAACTTTGGCCTGGAACGGAGGGTGACCGCTTACGCAGGGTTTTACTGTATGTCTAAAGCCCATTTTATGACACTTTTAAGCCATCTTTGATC
Source organism: Alentia gelatinosa (assembly GCA_950022655.1). Lineage (NCBI taxonomy): Eukaryota > Metazoa > Annelida > Polychaeta > Phyllodocida > Polynoidae > Alentia > Alentia gelatinosa. The sequence continues at coordinate 51,303,596 of OX465589.1, read as the reverse complement.
CAGCAAAAAAAAAAAAAAAAAAAAAAAAAAAGCACCCTCATCATATTTTTCATGGCTTGGTGATGAGAAACAAGTTTGTTTTTTTGAGTGGCCTAACCGGATTTGCTTAACCCTTCCACGATACATGATGCATGGAGGCATCACCATGCTATTGGCGCATGATGCCTCCAGGCATCACTGCACTTAAAGACGTATGGTGCCTTGAGGCATCATTTTTTCTAATGTTTATTAAATTACTTTAACAAAGAAATGGCAAAGGTATATCTATCCAATTTACACAGAATGCAGAGAAGACAGCATATTCCGTATTTCTAGTAAAAAAAAAAAGATTATTTATCCGATCACGTGATCACAGACTCACTTTAGGAGTTTTATGTGAATGTCCCGATGGACAGAAACAAATAAATAACTGAAGTTTATAACTTTCACTTATACTTGCCATACATTCTATTTGTGGGACATCTGGTGTTAAGTAAGGGTACTGCTATCGAAATCTGTCAGTAATTAGGGAGAGTAATTTCTTAATTCTTTGGTTATTAGTTTATTTAGTAGTTTCATTCTTCATTTTCAACTAAAGTTAATTAGCTCTTAAGGGTGTGTATGTGTGTGTGTGTGTGTGTGTGTGTGTGTGTGTGTGTGTGTGGGGGGGGGGGGGGGGGCTTGAATTGCAAAGTTCAAGGTTACTCAGAATATTCTCTTATTCATTTGGACAGGGAACCAGTCTAGATGTCAATCAGGTATTAACATTTCTGGCGGCTGGACTACAGAAAATGAAACAAACTCCTAAATCTCCACTTGGGTTCACTAAGTGGAAAAAGCGAAACTAAACCTTTGCAAACAGCCTCTGGACTCGTGGATTCCCAGCAATCCCTAAAGTCAACCACGGGTCAATATTTGTCGGACTTGGGCTCAAGTGAGGATTTACTGGCAGGAGAGAGTTGTTTGGCCTGAATTGCTGCCAGTTGGTAAACGTTTGCAACGTATTGCTAAGGTGGAGAACACTTAACCTTTCTGGTCGGAGGTCTCAATGATATATCCAAAAGTAGCATAAACGAGTTTAATATACATACATACCCATGCAGTATATTTGATAGTTGCATACTGCTGCTCCCTATGTAGTATGAATTGTGTACTGAACCCTGAGCAGTAAACTGTAATACTTTACATTATTGGTCAGATACATCCCATAATCAGAGGGATACTATAGAGGAAACCCATAAAAGTTTAGGGTCTGAGCCCATATCCCATCGAGTTTGAATTGTGTAGTAATTCACAAGGCGAAGCCGCGTGAATTACTATGTGATTCAAATGAGATGGGGTCGAGCTCTGACCCTAAACTTGAATGGGTTTCTGAATTTATCTCACCCTTAATATTGACTAATGGGCTAACATTTGTGACATTATTCCCTATTGGATATTTTTTCTATATATCTAATGGGCGTTAGATACGAGTTCCCAATGTTAAGTCTATGGAGAAAAAATATCTGGGGTGAGATAATGGTCTGAGTAGTTTTATGTTACCTGTATTTGCCCGAGGAAAGGCATACAAAACCTACAACAAGCAGACTGCCTGTATCTTCTTTTCTTGAATAAAAAATGCATGGTGGGTTGTTCTATATTCATTATATTCCCGAATTTAATAAAACCTTACCATAAATTGGCATAGAAAACATGTCGAAATGAATTGTCGATGCTTCAACGTATGTACAGTATAACAGTTTACTGCACAGGGTGCAGTGCAGAATATTTACTCTATAGGAAGTAGCAGTACGTAATTATCAAATGTAACGCACGGATATTTGATAGAACATAATTTCTATATTCTAAAGTTGCATTGAAAACATGGGACATGTAGATTGCTTTGTTGTAGCAGAGTTTGTTTTAATGGATATGGCAGAAACAATATTAAATCCTAAATCCACACATTAAAATTGGGTGTCATTGAACTCCGTTTTGGCAGCAGCAGAAATGTGAAAGCTGTTCATGAAGTATTTTTTAATGTCTGGATTTTATAACCAGAATTATGGATAGCTCTCCTGAAGTGTCCTTCCACGTCTAGACGTTGAAGCCGACTCTCCATGGTTCAGTATTAAGAGAAAACGTGGTTACTGAGCCCGAAGGATGGCCATTCGAGGTCTTTTTATGCAGGTGGAGGGACAGGCGGAGGGACATATTTATGGCATAAAAAGGCCGAGAATGGCATCCCCATGGGCTCAGTCACTATGTTTTCTTATTATTACATATCTAAATACCAAAAAAACTACCAATTGACCCGATGGTCACAGTGCGCCCGAATATTCACTACGGGCACAGTGCGCCCGAACATTATCTATACTACACCCCAAGCAGCAGTTATTATCCTACCCCTAATATAAAATCCCATAGGCTTAACATTAGGTTTCCGTATGCCACGCTGACTGGCATACAGAGTTTTATATGCCACTAGTGGCATACAGAATTGTTATCACATAATATTCCAAAATCAAGGAGACAGGGTAGGATAAAATCAAAACCTGATTCGTTTTAATCTTGGCCACCGCATGCCACTTCTGGAGTTTTGGCTCCGGACTTCACTCGGCTTTGCCTCATGAAGTCACTTTGCCAAACTCCAGTCGTGGCATACGGTGGCAAAGATTAGATCTCATCCAGTTTTACGATAGTATTTCATAGACGTTCGGCCATAGGTATGTAATACTAAAGGTACATGTATTCGGTCATTTCAGGCTAAGCCGCCCTGAAGGTATTATTCACTTCATTGAATGCCTAGAAAACACTGTCATTACAGGCTCACCTAGGCTGCTTCAGGCACTATACTCTTTACTTATTGAACAATGAATTATATCAATTTTATAATGTAGTTATACGAGGCACACAGTGCGAGCGACTGCTGATGTATGACAAAGCCTGGTCCCGCGGCTCCGTTCGTCGGGCGCGGTGCGTGTCAGGCCGTTCGTAAGTCCTTCACCCATTGGTCCTTGTGATCAGGTGTACAAGTTTATGTCTTTTAATTGGTGGTTGCACTTGCAGCCCCAATCGGATCCCCTCTTACTCTTGATGGTAGGCTTTACCCTGTTCACCTGTGTGTTGGTGACGGTGCTGCCACAACATTTTTTCCGAAGCGGAATACACAAGGCCAGACCCCCCCCCCCCCCCCACCAGGGTTCAAAATGGCTGACGGTTTTCTCCGTAACGGAAAAAGTTACATACACATTATATCAATTTTACTCCCTAAATATCCTGATACCGCAAATACCCTTCTACTGGAGATATGCTCAGCTGAACCAGAGGAAATCCTTTAAATTTTAGATAAGAATATTTTGCAATCTCCATGCTCCCGGGGGCGCGTCGGAGACTGTTTCTGTTCGGCAATATGTTTTTTAACCTGAGCAAACACATCAAAAACAATTGGGTCAATGTAAATAAATGCTTGATGCATTCATGGTTGTACAATTGGAAATCACTTACATAAGGTGAATCTGTAATTTCCGCTTAAGAAACTCTCTAGAATTATACAAATACTATCAAGAGACGTCATGTGTTTGAGTCTGGGTTTATTTATGCCACACATTTTGTTGGCTCCATAATTTCACGAGTCGAAGACGAGTGACATTACGGAGCCAACAAAATGTGTGGCATAAATAAGCTCAAACTCAAACGAGTGGTGTCTAGATTATATCCTACCCCGTTTCCATATTTTTTCAGTATCAGAAAGCAGTGGCATAAACAACACTTTATGTCACACCCGTGAAATAAACAAATCCCATGTTAAGCCTATGGCGTTTTTTGTTAGTGGTAGGATAGTGGTTGCTCTACCCTGGCTGTTGTTTGAATGTTGTACGCGTAATGCCAGACATTCCAGGAGTTTTAATTATCTTTTAATTAAACCGACCCCCGAGGTCATAATATAAGAATATTCAACCTCTCCGATCTCTAACCTCTAGGCAACGTATATATTCTAGTTTGTGTTAATTTTCTAGGGTTTCTGGTATGGTCAGGTTTAGGGCCGGTTATTACCTCAAAAAATGTTTTCCCACAATCTTTTTTTTTTCATTTAAAAATAATTGTTTTATCGTTTGCATAACATCCTATCTAGAAGATAATGGTAATGTAGATTTAACGCATTGCTGATAGGCAGGATCCTATCCATAGAAAGGAAAGGTTTATTAGACACTCTCGGTTGATATAACTTAACGTAACCGACTGGTCCACAAATCTGTTTGTTCTGTTCCTCATTGTGTAATCGGATTCCGTAAAGTCAGGCCACATTGACTCGTGAAATGAGTTCGCGTTCAGGTTATGTGCTTAGTTAGGGTTCATGGACGAGAACGGCATTTATCACTGGGACTTAGAGAGATCTACAGAACGCCTCGGGGTGAGTAGGCCTCAAACTAGGACATGGCCCATTCTATTAAAGTCCTCTCCATAACGCCTCGGACTGAGTAGGCCTCAAACTAGGACATGGCCCATTCTATTAAAGCCCATCTCAAGAACGCCTCTGGGTGAGTAGGTCTCAAACTAGGACATGGCCCGTTCTATTAAAGACCATCTCAAGAACGCATCGGGCTGAGTAGGCTGCCAACAAGGACATGACCCATTCCGTTAAAGTCTTTCCATATAAAGGCATTCTCGCCTAGAATTCAAAAGAGACTTTGGGGGTTACAGGGTAGCAAAGGTTAAGATCATATTAAACAGCAAGATCAAATTGACATGAGTCCAAGAAAAGCAATATGGACATGGCCCATGGTGTATATATATATATATGAGAAAAGCAGCATAGAGAAAGCATCAATTAATAAGATTATAAACTACTAAAACACCAACAACCTACAGCCCATGGTATCTACAGTTGAACCCTGCTTAAGGGGGCCCTTTTGCTTTTCCCCCTCCATTAGATATTAGATTTTACCCTGTCTAAACAGACATTCTGCAAAAGGGGACAATTTACACCAGAATGAAGGGTGTCCCTTAAGCGGGGTTCTACTGTAGTTTGTGTACACAATTTATGTAAATACATCAACCACCATGGCAACATACAATAGAACCCTGATTAAGGGGACATTCTGCTTAAAGTGACACCCAACTTAAGGGGACAACTGGGTAAGGGTGACCTAACTTAAGGGAAGTCCTACATAAGCGGCGCTTTATGCCAGAACGTATGGTGGCTCTTAAGCGGGGTTAAACTGTAGATTGTACTATTCGTTTACTGCATCAACTACCAGAACAACATGGGATTACAGTCACTTATCTCAGGCATTGATAGTTACACACTCATACCTTATCAGATCATATCAAGGAATGCTGCAATGACTTGTGCATTGTGCCTTGCATTGGGCTCTTGTAGTAATTTGGGGAATTGAATCCGAGTGAAATTACATGACCCAATAAGTGGCCTCATCCACAAGAGAAAGTCCAAGTAGCATTCAGAATTATCCGTTAATCTAATTATAGGTTAAAATGCCCGACTTATGGCCTGATCGGCTCCAAAACCGGGCAAATGGAATAAATCCTTAATGGGGCCTGTTGAATAATCTAGGGTTGTACATATAGACCCTTTTCTCTACCTCGTGATCATTTGATGATTTAGAATTTCATTCGCTTAAACAGTATTAGCCGTCCATAAGGTCGTCCATAAGTGTTGAATAAAAATTGACTCATATCATCCAAGGGTCTCTATGGCATAATATCGTAAAACTGGATGAGTTTTAATCTTGGCCACTGTATCCCACGACTGGAGTTTGGCATAGTGATTTCACGAGGCGAAGCCGAGTGAAGTCGGGAGCCAAAACTCTAGGGAGCTGTTTGAAAACGTGGGTTAAGTCTATGGTTTTGAAACAGCTCCCAGGAGTGGAATGCGGTGGCCAAGATAAAAACGAATCAGGTTTTGATTTTATCCTACCCCGTCTCCTCGATTCTGGAGTATTATATGATAACAATTCTGTATGGCACTAGTGGCATATAAAACTCCGTATGCCATATGCTCGATGTTAAACCTATTAGGGGTAAGATAAAGTAAGAGCTTACATGTACGATCCTAGATTATTAAACCGGCCCCAGGTTAAATAACTGGTTTCGTTTCAGGACTCACAACGCTAAATGACTCGAAGCATATCGCACCAAAGCCCAGTCCATATTTGTCTTAAATCTCAGTTAACATGTAACCACCACCATTTGTTACCACAATCTCAACTTTTCTGCTCACCTGATTCTCTGTATCAGAACTGGCCTGCAAACAAACAACCTCTGAATTTCTCTCACTTTGTCATAAGGTGATTTTCACTAATTTTTCAAAATTTTTGTTTTATTCAGATAACATATTAACGACGGCGTTATTCGCCCATAATTGGCGATCTTCCATAACGTAGTCACAAGAAGGATACATGACAAGACAGCTAGACATTAGCAAGACATTATTACAAGTACAGGACAACACAATCACTTCATTTTAAAGTTATCACCATTTGGGAATATGTGCACCTCTTTAGGAAGTCTATCCCAGTATTCCCTTCCTATGTTTAAAGGCGATTGCCTGAATTTTTATCATAGACAGAATGATCAGCGATTCTTTTAACCACTCATTCAAATACGCGAAAATTGGAGGCGCTAAAAATCCGTTTAAAAAATCCGTGACTTATTACTGCCAAATATTGGAAAAACGTAAATTAATCTGTCGGTGGTTCTAAATGCAATTCTCGTGGGCAAAATTGATCTGGGACCTGTTTCAGTAGTTTCGTGACATGTCTAGATGGTGCCTAGATGGTGTGTCCGGTTTCATAAGAACTAGAAATTAGACTTCGTTTTGTCCATTCTTACTTGCACTGTTGGTGCCGCTTTTCATGTCTGTCTAACACTTTTGTCACGAAACTACTAAAACAGGTCCATGATGTGTCTAGATTTGTCAAATTCTTATGTCTGGGGTCTGTCTTTTCCTAGGGATATCTACTTATGTTGTCACGAAACTAGACAAACCCAATGTCTGTATGGTGTCACAGACTTGTCACAAAACTAGTGAAACAGGTCCCTGGTGTAAACGGCACCCGAGACTCAAGGCAAAAGCCACTGTTAATGGCATGTTCCTCCAGGTAGGCCCAGTTTGAAGCCTCAACTCCACCAGGCCTTTGCCACACATGCTTATTGCGTACATGGACAATAAACGATCGTTTTGTGGACAGGCGGCCATAAACCATGAGTGGGTTGACGCTCAGTAATATACAAGCTCTAGCGAGTTTATTATGGCGTCAACCCCGCTCACGTAACCATCATTTGTTGCATTTATTATCCATCTTTACAAATAAATTAAACCCAGTGATTACTATACGGCATATAGCCTATGATCCATGGACGCCGCCATGACGTCCCCCGAGTAAGTGTTCTTTACTAAAGGAGGTGAGAAACTAGGTGTTCTTCAGTAATGGAGGTGCAAAAGAAGTGAGTGATAATAGGAAAGGGTCACAACTCTAGCCTTGCTCACATATGTATATAAACTGTTCCATATGGAAAATATCATGTCTTGGGTTTAATTATTATATCATCCTGCTCTGGGATGGGTGCAGAGAGTCAAGGGAACCATGGTAAAACATTGAAAGGCAGTTGAATTTAGTAAGAACAAAGAGCCAGAATACAGGTTTTGTCCTCCAACCACCTAGTGACTGCTTCATGAACTAACAATGCCTCTGTCCCCTTTATAAAAGGGTATAGTAATATGGACTATTTTTTGCTCTATAGCACAAATGGACTATTTTCCCGTATACCATGGCTTTGAGGCCGTATACCAGAGATTTGATTCTGTATACCACAATTATGGTACCTGGCAGGTTTTATGTAATGGGTCGTGGTTTTCAATTGAGCCTTTGTATACGATGGATGATACATGGCAAAAATGGATGTTTTTGTGAACTGCGACCTTAAACCAGCAGAAGTTGATGCGTGGTATTACACAAGCATTAACCAGTGTATTACGAAGTAGACCTTGAGTGGTTTACAGAGCCGCTTGACCACAGAACCGTCATTTGTTGTATTTATCATCCATCTTAAATTTTAAATCAAAACCCAACAATTGACATATTATAGGATATATCTATCAGGACTATTTTTCTATCTCCAACCACAGGAACACGTTGAATATACAAACAAATAGACTAGATATCTGATTAAAGAGTGCATGTTCCATATGTAACGATTTTTAATTCCCTGTAAAATGGACTTGAAATCCGTATACAATAGTTATGGTTTCTGACAGCATAGAACTAATGGCTCGTGGCTTACTGGGCGCCATACATTCTCAATGTGGACTTTGTATAGATGGATAATACATAACCAAGCTACGGGTGAGCTTCTGTGCATACCTGTCACGCGGTGAAGCATTACACAACACAGGTACACAATAGTGTGGTAAAATAATGACATTACTCAACGCAAACTCATTTGTAACAAACAAAATGCACAACCTGGGACCAGGGACCTGTTTCAGTAGTTTCGTGACATGTCTAAATCGAAGGGAACGGCCGCCATTTTGTTTGTTTATTTTTTGTACCGATGATGTCAACAGATCACGTGGTACGGTGGGTAGTATTTAGAAGGAAACCCACGAGATAAAAATAGCTTGGTCCGTACTCCACCGAGTTTGACCACAGAGTAATTCACGAAGCGAAGCTGAGTGAATTACTCTGTGGTCAAACTCGGTGGAGTGCAGACCAAGTTATTTTCATCGAGTGGGTTTCTGATTTTATCTCACCCCGTATAACATTGTTTATTGATGAAATGAATCACCAAATTAGCCATTGAGTATTGGTTACACGAACCTCACGGCCGTGGAGTACGAGTTCCTAATGTTAAGCCTATGGATAAAAATACCGGGGTGAGATAATGATATTTTACGCCACGGTGCGGCCGAACGGAATCTTTTCTACTATCGCGTAAAAGTGAGACATTCGTGCACCGGTATATAGTAATAGGAATTATTACACTTATTTCATGTAATGATATTGGCGGAAAGCATCGACGAAAAACATCGGCCATGTGCAAAAAAGAGAAATAAATATCACCAATGATATTGGGATTTCATTAGCATGAAGTACGTACGTAAAAAATGTGTAAAAATTTTGCGTGTGCTCCTTGCGTACAATATTGAAATGGAGTGAGAGTAAAAAATTAACAGAAATTTCGCGTACGTAATTTATACATAGACCCTTTTTTTATTGTGCTGATAAAGCAAAATAACTGTGTTCAATGCGGTACCTTTTTCATTATAAGTATTGATTGCTACAAGTTCAATCTTATAATTCACAGACTTGTTTTGGTTTTCTGATATGCGACTTACCATGATTGAGTAGCAGCAGGAGAGGTGGGCTGGTAATGTTAATCCAGGAGATTACCCGGTAGATAATCCGAGTAATCGGCGTTGTAAAGCGTTAGCAGCTTTAGCACCTCACCTTTGTGTAGAGTATGTGTCACTGAGTGCAACACCTGTACAACCTCTGTGTATATATATGTGGTCTGTGTGTGACCTGTGACTGTGTGTCACTCCTGACAGTTTGTGTATTCTCTGACTCTCTCTGTCTCTTGTGTGTGTCTCCTGACAGTCTATGTGTGTATCCTGACTCTCTCTGTCTCTTTTGTGTGTCTCCTGACAGTCTGTATGTTCTCTGTGTGTTTTCTGACTCTCTCTGTCTCTTGTGTGTGTCTTCTGACAGTCTATGTGTGTTTTCTGACTCTCTCTGTCTCTTCTGTGTGTCTCCTGACAGTCTGTATGTTCTATGTATGTTTTCTGACTCTCTTTGTCTTTTGTGTGTGTCTTCCGACAGTTCGTGTGTTCTATGTGTGTTTCCTGACTCGGTATGTGTCTCCTGACAGTTTGTGTGTTGTGTGCGTGTGCTTTCTGACTCTCTATGTGTCTTGTGTGTGTTTCCTCTTTGCTTCTGTGTCCATGGACTGGTTCTGTGTCTCTCTTGATAATATTAATGTAAACGTCCTTTTGGGGATGTGCGATTTATAAAATTTGTGCCTCTTTTCTCGATGTCTCTCCTTTCTCCTTCTGCTTCATGGGATTGCAGACTACAGGTCCGTGGCAGAATGTATAAATCTATAATCTCCTGACAATAACAAGGTACGTATCTTTCAGAGTTCGTACATTTTGTCTCCTTGTTCTATCGAGACTATGTTCTATGTGTCTCTTAACAATGCTAACTCCATATATTTACAGGAGAGGGTATTATGCTGGTCTCTTGTCCGAGACCTAGCTGGGAATGCTGCACCAAACTAAGTGTGTCTAGGGTCACTAAACTTAATATCAGCTGGAGCTAGCAGCAAATGACACCACAAAGACTTGGCTGTTCAGGGTTAGTAGGCATCCAGTCTATAACAGACTCTCTCTGTAGTGTATGTTTGTGAGTTTTAGTGTCTCTAGACTAGATGTGCCTCAGATCACTGGCTACAACAGTCTGTGGTGAATGTGTGAGTTTTTGTGTCTCTAGACTAGGTGTGCCTCAGATCACTGACTACATCAGTCTGTAGTGTATGTGTGTGATTTTTAGTGTGTGTCTCTAGACTAGGTGTGCCTCAGATCACTGACTACAACAGTCTGTGGTGAATGTGTGTGAGTTTTTGTGTCTCTAGACTAGGTGTGCCTCAGATCACTGACTACATCAGTCTGTAGTGTATGTGTGTGATATTTAGTGTGTGTCTCTAGACTAGGTGTGCCTCAGATCACTGACTACAACAGTCTGTGGTGAATGTGTGAGTTTTAGTGTCTTTAGACTAGATGTGCCTCAGATCACTGACTACAACAGTCTGTAGTGTATCCTTGGTGTCTGTGTGGACTCGCGGTACCTCAGGGTGTATAGATCCCCGACTGTGACCACCATAACACACAGGACCTAGAGGCGTCTGGAGGCGTCGGCAGGGGGGACAGGTTCCTCCAGGTACTGAGTCTCACGGACACACTGCCTCCAGTTAACTACACTGAGCCTGACCACCTCCCTCCCCCTACATACCACCTCCCCCTCCTCCTACATACCACCTCACCCTCCCTCAAGAAAAAAAACCACTGACCCTCAGCCCCCCACCCCCCACACACACTGCCTCCAGTTAACTACACTGTCTGATCCTTACCCCCACCCCTCCACACACACACACACACACACACACACACACACACACACACACACACACACACACACACACACACACACACACACACACACACACACCACCGCACGTTGGCTGGTGACACCTAGGCCGCCTACCGGATGAACGGGGAACCAGCGTGCTCCCCGAGCTCTCATTGCGCATGCTCTGACATGCACGCTGGTGCCTGATGGACTCAGTGTCCAGTGTAGACTGGTTCCCTGCCCATATGAATAAGGGGCAGGTAACGGGTTCCACAGGCATGACCTTAAACCTTGGCTGGTGCCCGCCTGTGACTAGGGGATACTCCAGGAACCAGCCTAGTGGTTTGGCTGGTATCCGCTTGTCATACACCTAGTTCCGCCGAGCCCTCTAGCGGACTACCGGGGAACCAGGAGGCGTTACCAATAATGCACTATAAAAATGGAACCCGTTACCTGGCCTATAGTCTCACTAGGCCAGGCTTCCAGGCTATGTCCAGTGTAGTTTGGTGTTCGCTGATCGTGGTGTATTTCATCTTAAAGGCACATCGGACAATTTGTCTTGAAGATTAAAACCCATGTCAATTCCCTGAAAGTAGTAAATATATATCACTGCACACTTAGGCTATGGAAACTAAAGGCCCGGCCCCACTGATGCGATGCAATCGTCGCACACGTTTTATGACCCCATAAACACCCCCTCGACGGGATTTATGACCCCTATTGCGATGGGTTCATCGCACTCAATCGCAAGGAAATTCTAGGGTATGCCCCACTGATGCGATGGATTCGTTGCAATGTATGTGGAACCACCTATGGTAAAATAATTCTGCCAACAGCCTATAATAGGAAGATAATTATCACTCTTTGGTAATCTCTCTGATACCAGTAGTTATCTATTCCTGTTGTTAGCATGTAGACAGTCTTGCATTCACAGCCACAGGCCACCGTTTTCACAGCTTGTTTTGATATCACACCTCCTGAGTCCTGACACCTGAGTGGAGGCTGAAATGTGTGCTTATAATTGACTACAGTATATCCCATTTACCAGTGATAGGTGTTACCTGGGTTTAGTCAGGGATAGGGGGACTATACAATAGGAGGCCATAGCCGCTTGTGCGACGGATTCGTTGCACATCATGAACATTTCATGATGTGCGATGCGATGAATTCACTGCATTGCACACGATCGGACACGTGCGCATCCCCGGCCCCACAGGAGCGATTTTGTGCGATTCGACGGGCGCCGCCGTTTTTATGACTTTTTATGGATTTGCGATGAATCCGTCGCACCAGTGGGGCCGGGCCTTAAAGGTTACTGTCCTTTGAAAGAATTGAAGAAACCCATATTTTGGAGTATATTTACCTACCACATATAAAACGTGTTAATTCTGGTCGGATCCGCTTGGACATTCTCCTGCACATAGAAACAGACTGAACCAGGGGCCCGTTTCAATAAAAGGCCGTCACTATCCAGTTAGTGACATGTTTAGTGACACCAATAGTGACAGGAAAAAGGAAAAAAAATTAAAGTTTCGTTTCATAAGGCATGTCACTGTTGGGGTGGTGTGTCAGTTCACTGTTGTGGATGTGTCACTAGTTTGGGACAGCATAGCGGAAAAACATGTGGGGTTCCCTCTCGCTAACTCATGTGCAATCGGGAACAAGTGGTGTCAAGGTAAAGGTCGCTGCATAAATTATCAACCTAGCTTGAGTAATCCTACACTGGCCACCAGAACAGCATTTGCTATGACAAAATTTAAAGGCGAATATCGTTGGATTGGATGGGGCGATCTCCTTCATATTTGGCGTGGTCATAGGTTACTCTAACTGGGGCTGGAGTTTCATAGCTTAATTCCTACGGGAAGAAAAGTTACGTGTCTGTGACCACAGAAGCGAGAGGGTATACCCTCTCGCTATTTCAGACTCAACAGTGACCCCGATAGTGACCGGTCAGGGATCTTTTGAAATGGTGAAGCCACTATTAGCACCCTTCTGTAACACAGACTCATGGAATAGCTTGTCACTAAACTACTGCAACGCGTCCTGTCGCTATCGTGTCCAATGACACATTAACGGACGTCCTACAGCCTATTGAAACGGGCCCCAGATCTAGGCCTGGGGACTAAAGGTCATACCATCGTTTTTGTATCTCTTAACACAGATGTACTTCTATCCTTAGGGTTTATTTCTTGCCATACTTAAAATATAATTTACAACTGTAGTTTTCCGATCACCTTGCCCTGAGAGAAAGCTACGAGAAGCAGTACCTGTGTCGCACCAAATGATAAGCCTATGATTTATAAACATGCTACCTCAGAGGAGGTGTGAAGCGCAGCGCCCCCTATAGAGACCCAACTCATATATGCCATCGCGGCAGGGTTCAAGGCGCCACTTTCAAACCTGCAAGCAGAGGGGAAGGAGCTCTTGACAATGGACTGTGTGAGGCTTGTAAGCCATAGCCTATGTGAAATAAGGCTGTATTCAACAATACCAAACAGCCATAAAGCGTGGAGCTCTATTGAGCTCTACTGTGGTTTAGAGTACATTAGATGTCACTCTATCAATATCTGAAAAGATCTTTGATAGAGCAGTTTGTATGTAGTAGCTGTTACTAGTTAGCCTATTTTTGTAAAGGAATCTCCATTCAGCTGTCATTTGAGACCATGCCAAAACGATAGGGGGCGCTGCACTTCACACCTCCTCTGATGCTACCTGATAGTCTCAAGGCAATATATTTAGTGAGAACTGCAGTAGAGAGAGGACGCCACTGTTAGGAAAGTCTCAGGAAGCCTGGAAGCCTGGCCTAGTTACATTATAGGCCAGGTACCGGGTTCCATTTTTATGGTGCATTATTGTTAACGCCTCCATTTTTCTGTGTATTGCACGTTGGTTGCCCGGTCATCCGCTAGAAGGCTCGGTGGAATTACATTGTACACAGGCGGATACCAGCCAAACCACTACGCTGGTTCCCGAGGTATCTGCTAGGGGGCTATCGGAGATAGTAGCCAGTGGCGTTCACAGGCGGGTACCAGCCAAAGTTGAAGGTCGTGCCTGTGGAACCCGTGACCTGCCCCTTATTTTATAGTAATTAGCATGGTGACATAGTATTTTTTTGAACATTTCTCATTTGCACATGTTTCCAACTATCATAATCCAAAATTATTTGAAGATAGCAATAGAACATCAGTGTCATTTAGCAGCAAAGTCAAAATATTGCATTTTCCCATAGGCACCAATATAGTTAAGCACTTACATGTTCAGATGGCCCTCCCATAGAAGATAGCATGGTGACATGCCATTTTTTTTGCATTTTCTATTTGCTGATATATTGAACTTATATTATCCCGAGTTATTTGCAAAACTCAATAGAATTTAGAAATTACCTTAGAATTTGTCTTAAACCACCGAGAGGATCACGAAGACTGCCCCAAGTTCACTGGGCATTCATTTGATTTATTTTTCACACTTGGTGAGGCTTCAAAAGCTCTATTGTTAAACTTTTACTGAGTGTGCTGGGGGTAGCCAAATTCAGAATTTTGAAAGATCATGGAAACAAGATTTGAATTTTAGGTAACCAGAAGTCTACATTGTTTTCAAAACATACATTTTCTTAAAACTTCCAAATTTGAAGCGCCAAATCCACTAAGGCGACCAAGCGAATGTGTCTGCGATCTGTGCGACTCCCATGAGATAATATCTAATATATTGGATATTGTCGCAAGGCATTCGCATGTCCATGCGAACGTCTGCGAACCCGAACCCGCATGGAAAATCGCCTTAGTGGATCTGGCACTTTAGACTCAAATAAGAATCATACAAACTGGCATCCCTGCCTATGGCTTCACTCTTTCATCTGAGCTGCACACTCTGCTTTTTGTTGTCGGATAAAAAGTAAACAGGCAAAACTATTCATAACTCATAGGGTGTTTCAAGGGTTACTGGAGAACTCGACCCGAAATAAACTTGACCCATAGTTGTCTGGAGAACTCGACCCGTTCCAGATACTTAGGATTAAGACATTTTCATATAGAATGAAAGGTCTGACTAGTTAAGGATAGGGTTAAGGATAGTTTAAGGTTAGGGATAGGGTTAGGGTTAGGGTTTTCTGTTTGTTTTCTTCCCTAGAGAAAACCAAATTTGAAGCCAAGATAACATATTTACTACTAAATATCGTATTTATTCACAGTTGAGACACTTGAATTGAGAATATTTAAAACGGGTCGAGTTCTCCAGTATTCGTTTCAAAATGACGAACACTTCTGGTAAGGCGCTGGATAACAGGAGTCAAGTATTATAGGAATAATAGGGAAGCGGAAAGGGAGAATTATTTACTCTCATATTGACAAGAATAATGGGGATTAGAATAAGAGTTTCCTTTTTTTATATTGTGTTAAACATGAACAAATAAAAAAAAAATCATTTTGCATATCGTTGCAACATATAATCAGAGAATTTATTTGGGAATTGACAGAATGATAGTCACTACAATATCTGTACTTAAGAGCACATTCTTTCTCTTAGTTAATAAGTGATCTAGTTAGAGCAATCTTAAGGTCGTATCCAAGGCCTTGTAGAATAATAGCAGCGATCATCAGTTCTTCTACAATCTCTTGCACAGTATCATCATATACAGATATCTATATCTATGAATACATCATTGAGTGAAAACAACACATCATAAATGAAAAGGTCTACACAATTATTCATATTCTTTTTGAATAAGATAAATAAATGCAAAGCATATTGGCCATGGAGCCAAATAATAAGGTATATCATGCCCTAGTAATAATACTCCAGATTACAAATTAAGTTAAAACTAATTTCAAAATATTCAAGAGTGCATTAAACATAAAATGTTACATATATATATATACATATCAGTAAGAGGCATTATTTTCATACTACACATACATACTACACATTGAAAATACAAGAGCTACATGACCTGCATATGCATAGACACTTTCAGTCATGGGTATATCTCACACTTAACACCTCATTATATGGAAATGATTATGTAGGCAAAACCTTACTGCATGTACATGAAACATTCATCATAGTCAATATCTACTGAGAAAATATTTCAACAACATCTTCATATATTTTTTTCTCAAATATTTGTTTAGGCTGGGATCAGACTCGGCCTTTTTGGCTGGTTTTAACTTGTGCCTAGGTTTGTGTTATTTTACAATTCTATTGATTTCTAGTCATATTTGCATCATTTACAATTCAAAACATCTTGATGAATGATCATGAAAAAATAAAACTTCACAATGATCTCGTCACAATACCAGTCTTTTTGAGTATATAATTGTGACCATTCTGAAGATTCACAGGAAACATATGAAATATTGTAATGCACACTAATATAACTGGTAGAGTATGATATATTCCAACCAGAACACAGTCTTACCATCTTGAGTGTTGCTATAAACTCAAAGCACATGCTTACACCATGATCTATCCTGCCATGAATAACATAATGGTAATATAACTGAGGCTATCTTCATACTGTGCAAACTTAATTTGTAACATACAAAGTAATTCTGTATTGTGGGTTTATAGGAAATCAATTTACATGTGTATAGTTTCTGACAAGGTCTTGTCACTATAGATACTGTGCTTAGATCCTCTGAGCAGAAGGAAATACCTATTGATGTACATGTAGTAAGCATATATCTTTGGACAGCAACTTGAGGATGCCTACTAGGAATTTAGCGTGAATCAAAATAGGCCTTAATGATAAAAGTTAGGTACCCATATATGATATGGCCTATGCAAACATCCCAAGATGGTTTTAATTTGCTTGAAATACATAGGTTGCTTTCAATAACTTCAGTATCTTTATTGAAAACAGTTTTAAATAATGCAATGATATTCCCTTTGAAACTCTGCCAAGGAAATTTTGTATCAGTCAAAATCAATATACAGCACATGGTGCAACTAAAGGTACAATATAGTCACATGTGCAGATGTGATTAATCTTATGACTGGCTAATCACATAACTGAGCAATCGTTTCCCGATTTTCTACCTTCTGGTGGTGCAGCTTGTGATCCTGGATGCACTGATACCTTGGGATCATCTTTTGGTGATTGACATCTGTGTAGCTCTTCATAATTGATAACATAACAAGGAAGAATTTGGTCTGGGTCATCAATTACAAGTGCCCATCCACACCCATCTTTGTCAGCATTCACTCTGTTAGAGTTGTAGCCATTTGCTATTGGAGTATCAATATTATGTGATGTCAAATCAAAGCTCCTTCCAGGAAGCACCTTACATAGAAGAAGACTATTTCCATAGTCTATGCTCACATGCTGGAATTCTGACAGATAAATTCCCCTTCCATAGAGGCTTCGGTGAGAGTATGCAAGTTTGAAGTTTTCCCTTACAATGCTCTCAATGTTTGTTTCATTGGTCCCATGAAAAGCAAGGACATCTTTTGATTGGTCTCCTATACCATATGTCCTCTCAAACTCACATCGTTTGGCTCTAAAGCGCCGGACAAGTTCAGGATTCACATAATAAGCAATAGATTCTATCTTATATTGTTTACCTGCCTTGAAAGCCGATCTAAGGAAATGAGACTCCGCAATGCGAAAATTCAAATCTTTTGGGTCATTGCTATCAATGTGGCGCCTTGGGAAAAGGACATATTTTTGTACTTCGTTTGATGATCCCTTTGCAGCTACTGCTTCCAATCTCTCTACTATACTGCCATTTTCATCTTGTCGCCTTGGTGCTGTATTTGGTGTGCTATCCTGCTTTACCGGCTTTAATGTTTTTCGATTTTCGTCCTCAATCACTGCTAACCTTGATGCTTGAGGCCTTTCTAGTTTATCTTGTTTCAAGGTGAAAACCACTATAACATCATTCTTAATGAACTCAGAATTCTCACTATCAAATGAGAAACGGACACCTGAAGTCTGGTTATATCCTGGTGGAAGAGATCCCCTTTGTTTGATAAATCCATGCCCATTACCTACATAGGAGATATTTCCCATCATCATGCATTCTCCCTCTGATAGTTGTAAGACTGATTTAGCTTTTGACATGATGAATGCCCAATCCCCCATATTCAGAGATTCCGTTGGCGCTTTTACTCCCAGTCTTTTTACTGCATCACCTTCTTCATTAGGTTTTGTTGTTGAGGTATTTGATGTGCTATCTTGTCTGATCATCAGTAAGAATTCTTGATTTTCGTCATCAGTTACTGCCAACTGTGATGCTTGTGGCTTTTCTAGTTTACCCTGTTTTAAGGTGAAAACCACTCTAAGGTCATTCTTAAGAAGCTTGGTATTCTCACTTTCAAATGAGAAACGGACACCTGAAGTCTGGTTATATCCTGGTGGAAGAGATCCCCTTTGTTTGATAAATCCATGCCCATTACCTACATAGGAGATATTTCCCATCATCATGCATTCTCCCTCTGATAGTTGTAAGACTGATTTAGCTTTTGACATGATGAATGCCCAATCCCCCATATTCAGAGATTCCGTTGGCGCTTTTACTCCCAGTCTTTTTACTGCATCACCTTCTTCATTAGGTTTTGTTGTTGAGGTATTTGATGTGCTATCTTGTCTGATCATCAGTAAGAATTCTTGATTTTCGTCATCAGTTACTGCCAACTGTGATGCTTGTGGCTTTTCTAGTTTACCCTGTTTTAAGGTGAAAATTACTCTTACATCTTTCTTGATGAGCTCCTTATTCATAGAATTAAAGTTAAAGCGGACGCCTGAAGTCTGGTTATATCCTGATGGAAGAGATCCACTTTGTTTGATAAATCCATGTCCCTCACCTACATAGCAGATATTTCCCATAAGTATGCAGTCTTCTTCTGATAGTCTAAAAGCTGATTTAGCATTTGATATGGTTGATGCACATTTGTTGCAAATGTCTGGACACTGATAGGAACAAAGTGTATGGTAGTAATGACCACACTGTAGTAATTTAGAAGATGTATTGAAACATGGTCCTGCTGGCTCCCCATCCTCTGAGAAACAGATATGGCCACAGGTACTTCTGATGAATGGTTTTTGTTTGCCAATCAGGGCATCATCAATGAAAGCAATCTTTGAAGCTGAAGGTTCATCATAGTTGTCTATGTCTAACTGAAACACAACCTGCTGACCAATACTTATGCTTGTTGCATTTGCCAAATCTTGTGAGAAACGGATGAGCCCTTTTGCAGGAAATGGAGGTGGTAGGTCAAGATCTTCTCCCTTTTTGTATGGTGTAGGCAGCAACCTATCAGGTTTCAAAAAACCATATTCTTTTCCCATCTTTACCACCTTGCCAGTCAGTAAATCATTCAGATCAGCATGCTTATATTCCTCAAAATTTTCATTTCTCTTTTCATGACATGAAGAACATTCCTTTGGACATTTATCTGAACTATTCCCCGAACAGAGATGACCACATCCAAGTACCTTTGAACACTTCTTTTGACTTTTTTTCATGCTGCTAGGCTTATGCTCATTTTCACAAATGTTTATACCCATAAGGGGAGAAATAGGCTTTTTGAATGCAGGACTGTATGGTAAGTCTGGGAATACCACATAAGCAGCTGAGGGTTTTTCATATTTTCCAATGTTTAGTGTAAACAGCACAGGACATCCCTTTTCTAATTGTTTCCTTAAGTCATCGGGGATAACAAAGAAAACATCTCTGTTATTATTGTAAGGTGAAGGCAAAGCATGATCAGGTTTCAAAAACCCATATCCTTTATCAATCTTCATCACTTTGCCCTGCAACAGCTGACCAAAGTCTACTGGCTTGGACAACTGTTTCTCTTTTGTTTTCTCATGACAGGAAGGGCATTCCTTCTGGCATTTATCTGAACAATTCCTTGAACAGGGATGACCACATGAAAGTACCTTTTGACACTTCTTTTGACAATTTTCCCCACTTCCAGGCTTACATTCATTTTCAAAACAGATGTGTCCACATATATGGTTCTTCAATGGTTTTTCAAATGCCGGATCATAGGATATTCCTTGAAAAGCCACATCAGCAGCTGCAGGTTTTTCATGTTTTCCAATGACTAGTGTAAACACTACGCGGCATCCCTTTTCTAAAGGCTTCTTCAAGTTATCAGGGATAACAAAGTAGATATCACCGTTATTATTGTATTGTGAAGGCAATCTGCAATCTGGTTTTAAAAAGCCAAATCCTTTATTGACTCTCATCACAGTGCCAGCCATTAGATTGCCAACATCTTTTGGCATATATGTCTGATCCTCATCTTCGAACTTTTCATGACAT
This sequence comes from Alentia gelatinosa, assembly GCA_950022655.1. Taxonomy (NCBI): domain Eukaryota; kingdom Metazoa; phylum Annelida; class Polychaeta; order Phyllodocida; family Polynoidae; genus Alentia; species Alentia gelatinosa. Next base: position 51,283,225 of record OX465589.1, on the reverse strand, counting down.
GAAGAACATTCCTTTGGACACTTCTCTGAACATTTCCTTGAACATGGATGACCACAAGATAGAACCTCTGAACATGCCTTATCACACATTTTACCACTGCCAGGTTTGTATTCATTTTCTAAACAGATGTGACCACAAGCCTCAAGTCTAACTGGTGTTTCAATATCTGGATCATATGAGAAACCTGGGAAGACTATCTCAGCAACAGATGGTTTTTCAAAATTTCCTCGATTGAGTATGAAGACTGCTTGATGACCTGTCCGTATCTGGTTTTCTGAATCTGCTGGGGCATCAAAATATATATTCTTTTCTTGACTGTATGGTGCAGGCAGAGCACGATCTGCTTTCACAAACCCATATTGTTTGTTAATCTTTACTACAGTTCCATGGAAAAGGCACTGAGGCACCGTTTGCTTGTGAAGGTGTTTTCCTGGAGTCTTTTTCTTAGAACAAGAAGAACACTGATTGGGACATGTTTCTGAGCAATAGCCAGAGCAAGTATGTCCACAAGGAAGCTGCTTTGAACATTCTTTGCGGCAAATATTTCCACTGCCAGGAATATTTCTATTTTCAAAACAGATGTGACTGCAAACTGGATGTGTTAAGGGAATTTCAAAATTTGGGTCAAAATCTATACCAGAAAAGGCTATTTCAGCAACTGATGGTTTTTTATAATCAGCCGGTGCTAATGTATAAACCACACGATGCCCCATCCCTACATGCCCAAATACATTTTTAGGTGTGGAGAAGTAGACATTCTCTGGCTTTACAAAGAAATATGTTGGATCTGGTTTCACAAACCCATACTTTTCATTGATGTTTACTACTGCACCACCAAACACGACCCCTTGTAGGTTTCTGTTTACTACTGTCTCCTTCACCCTTTCATCTTCTGAAGATCTAATTGGACTTCTTTTCACCCAAACTGCCTTTGGTTTTTCATGCTTTTGAACATCTAACTTGAAGCACACAAAATCTTTTACTTTCACCCTAGTTCCCTCTAGCTTTGAGAAATGGAAAAAGATTGTCCTCTTTTTGAACAACTTTGGAAGCTTTTTGCTTGGCTGAATAATACCATACTCCTCTTTCACATAGATTACTTTGCCATACAGTTTCCCACTGAGTTCACTTGTTTCATAAGGTTCATCACAGTATTCAGATAATTCAGAGGTTATGCTTGCAACATCATCATAGTCACTGTCAGACTCCACTTCAGCAATGACTGCTTTTTTATGAACACCTTTTTTCAACTTGCCCATACCTTGATGTCTGCTTTTACTATTACAATCAACAATGTGCACAGTATCCCCTACCTTCCTGTCTCTGTTTAAGCTTGAGTCTGATAGTTCATTAGACCTCATTTTCACCCAAAAAGCTTTGGGCTTTTGATGATTTTTTTGATTAATCCTGAAACAAACTGGATCTTTAACCTTTAGCCTTGGCCCCTCTACCATGGAAAAATGGAAAAAGACTGTCCTCTTCTTGAACATCCTCGGAAGATTCTTGTACGGTCGAATGAATCCATGCTTATCTTTCAAATATACAACTTTGCCATAGAGCTTCCCATTAAGTTCACTTGGTTCATAAGACTCATCACAGCATTCCGAAAAGTCTGATGTTATACTTGCAGTATCATCATAGTCACTATCGGACTCCATTTTGTCTTTAGATGGATTCCTGTTCCTGTCGGACAATGAGTGACTGCCAAATCTGTTCCAACCTTTGCTTCACAAGGTTGCCTCTCCGCCTCTTTTCTATAAAGAAAAGGTTTATCATAGTATTAGAAAATCACTCAAAACATATTCAAAACATCGTAACTGCCTAATAGATATTTGGCAGTTACTATGTCTGCAAACATGTAAATTTACTTTACAGGTTTGTCTGAATTTACAGCAATTAGACCAATGACACTTGACAGATGATTTCTAAGTAAATTATAATGTTTTCATGTTGCCATGGAAATGAAAGTGATGCTACATTCATTTGGTAAAAATCAGATTCCCCATGTAACGATTGACCAAGATGGCACGTCATGCAGTAGACTCTCTAATGGGTTTTTTGGGAATTATTCTTTGTATTCATCATTGATAGCCATGAGAAAAGCAAAATTAGAATGCTATCATGGCAACCATTCCTCCAAGAAAACAGAAAAGGGCAGATTTCCATAGTTTACACTTATGACCAAATAATGAGACATTTTACTGAAAAAAGGCATTTAATCACCTTCTCTTACCAAAGTATGTATTATATGTCGGTAAGTATTAAATTTTGTTTTCCTTCTGTTACCATGGAAACGAATATATGTTGCTACACTTTTTGGAAAAACGAGCATCAGATTCCGATTCCTGAGGTTATAATTGCCTAATATGACAAGTTTTAATGCAGTTGACTTTTGGGGGTCAATCTGACCTATTTTTAGGCCATTACCCTACCCTAAGTAGAGAAAGCAGAGCTGGGAGAATGAAATTTTATTTAATTTTATGAAGTAAAAGGAAGTAAAATTATGTCGACCTTACTGGACGGCATATTAATGATAAGATAATATGATGGTAAGTATATGATAATTGACAGGTAGAATATAAGTCAATTATGAAAAGTAAAATATGAAATACAATACACATGATAATTGTATGAAATACAATATAGGTAATTGTATAAGTAATAAAATGCCCTACGTGAGTAGGAAGATAGGAGAGTAGGTTGTGGGTGGGTGGGACGAAAAAGTACTGTAGTACGTGTGTACTGCAGAACAGGTGGAGGAGAAGTGAGGCCGAGGTCCGGACCGGGGTGTACCACGTGACCGCGTGGTAGGTGAGAAAGCCGCGAGGGGGCAGGAGGGGCGCCCTTGAGGCGCGGTAGAGGGGGACACCAGAGTTGGCAATGACTACCCTAGATTGGCAACCACCCCCTGTCTGCGCTAAGCTACGATATAGGGGTTGGTCGGGTTAAAGTCGACACGGTATCCCTTTGTGATAGCCTCAAACCAAGTTCTTTTGTTCTATGTATATTATAAAAGCAGATATACTTAATATGAATTATCCATTGCTTCAAATTGATAAAGGCACCAAGATTTGTGTTCATTATATTTCGAAATAATACACAGGAAAGAAATAAGAAAACGGATAATTGCTTCGAGGTTATGACATAACGCACTCTCCAAGCAATACAAAAGGTCAGGCAGGACAAACATATCCTACGCTGTAATGCAGCCAATATTCACCAGATGGCGTATTCCTATCTGGATTTAACCCGACCAGAGCTAACTTTGTGTAGCTCTGGTTGCCAGTGTATGACTACCCCTGAGCAGAGCCCATGAGTATACCATTTGCTCCTCTACTACATGGAGCTATATATATATATATATATATATATATATATATATATATATATATATATATATATATTGACAGCCATGAATAACCTGCAGTCAGCACTTAGCATTGTCTTAGAATGGTGAAAAACAAATGGTCTTGCCGTTAATAGGAAAAAGACTAAGGGAGTCTGGTACTGCTCTGAGAGAAGACGACGTTTACTTGTCATGGACATGGTGCGAGGATGGCAAAATAGAGACAAAAAGCTCGTATTTATGGAGGGTACACGGTCATCTCGGCCCCATCGGCATCTCGGACCCCTTTTGGTGCGGTCATCTCGGCCCCCTCGCGTCCGCGTTTCACACTCCCGCTTTTGCGGGTTAAGGATAGGGTTAATGTTAGGGAAAGGGTTAGGGTTAGAGATAGGGTTAGGGATATGGTTAGGGTTAGTGTTAAGGTTTGGGATAGGGTTAGGGATAGCGTTAGGGTTAGGGTTAGGGATAGGGATAGGGTTAAGGTTTGGGATAGGGTTAGGGATTGGGTTAGGGTTAGGGAAACGGTCTAATAGGGTTTAGGTTTGGGATAGGGTTATCACACATGTTTTGTAAGATATATTTTTGTTCTGTAAGATTCTTTATTGTGGATAATTGACAAATAATATAAAACAGCAAAGCTGAGAATCCGTATCTCGGGTAAGTAATCACATGGGAAGACATTCACCGTTTTCGCGCATGAAGGCGTGAAAGCTGTGAAAGCGGGGGGCCGAGGTGCCGATGGGTCCGAGGTGCCAGAGGGGGTCCGAGATGCCAAAGGGGCCGAGATATCCGGGAACCATATGGAGGGCGCTAACAAGGCATTGGCAAATAACCTACAGATTGTACACAACAGGGGGTTCCGCATTTGCACCCGCACATTAATTGGTGAATTGTCCATAAAAGACTGACACGCAAAATGTAAGGTACAACCTGTGCACAATAGAAGAACCTACATGAAATTGTTGTTCATGAGACGCTATGCTGGGGACATAATAGAGATAAGTGACGCCTATTTATATAGAACTGAACGAGAATCGTATAAATAAAAACATAGTCATGACGCCTATTTATAAATAGAACTGAACGAGAATCGTATAAATAAAAACATAGTCATGACGCCTATTTATATAGAACTGAACGAGAATCGTATAAATAAAAACATAGTCATGACGCCTATTTATATAGAACTGAACGAGAATCGTATAAATAAAAACATAGTCATGACGCCTATTTATATAGAACTGAACGAGAATCGTATAAATAAAAACATAGTCATGACGCCTATTTATATAGAACTGAACGAGAATCGTATAAATAAAAACATAGTCATGACGCCTATTTATATAGAACTGAACGATTATCGTATAAATAAAAACATAGTCATGACGCCTATTTATATAGAACTGAACGAGAATCGTATAAATAAAAACATAGTCATGACGCCTATTTATATAGAACTGAACGAGAATCGTATAAATAAAAACATAGTCATGACGCCTATTTATATAGAACTGAACGAGAATCGTATAAATAAAAACATAGTCATGACGCCTATTTATATAGAACTGAACGAGAATCGTATAAATAAAAACATAGTCATGACGCCTATTTATATAGAACTGAACGAGAATCGTATAAATAAAAACATAGTCATGACGCCTATTTATATAGAACTGAACAAGAATCGTATAAATAAAAACATAGTTATAACGCCTATTTATATAGAACTGAACGAGAATCGTATAAATAGACAGATAACATATTTACTACTAAATATCGTAGTGCATACGAAAAAATAGTGCGTATGGAAAAATAGTGCACAACTAAAACGAACTGATATCGACATGCCACTTGTCCAGAAAAGGTAGATAATAAATACAATATAGACTGGTTTCAGATAAAAGCGGCCGTATTGTCCTTATCATGAATATTATCAGTAGCTTCCCAAGCTATTTATACTCACCACCTGTGAAATACTGCAGTTCCCGTCGTTCGGATCTGTAATTAAAAGAGGATATAAATACTTAAACGTGGGATAACAAGCCACATGTGACTACTTGAGCTAAGTAGGGCTGTAATCACAAGGAAGAAAATATGTTTATCAAAAAGGTTTATCATTATGCTATAGCGCAGTTCGAAATGAAGAAATGAGAGTGAGTTGGTACGGGTGAAGTGAGTGAGTATATATATAAAATATTGACTGGATTCAGATACAAGCGGCCGTATGCTCCGAGGAGTTGACGCCTAGTATTATTACCCACCTGATACAGAGTCTCCATACTAAGCCTATGGAGATTACAGATCGCTACTGAGGAGGATACGGAGCTCCGTACCCTCCTAGGAGGATACAGATTTTTGAGATGAAAGTAGTCCCAAACATAACTTCTTAATTACGTTATAAAAGTTTTCTAACGATCATATTTATTGCTTAAATCTAAAAATAAGTGAGTAATAAATACAGCATTACCATAATTTCGATCTGTGTGGCCGTATTTTCCTTGTAGTTGAAGCTACGCAATACTCCTCGCTATCGCTTTGAGTATTACTACGCGTCAACTATGCGGAGAATACGGCCACTCAGATCGAAATCATGGGAATATTGTGTATATATCCGAGCGTATGCGAGGATATTGCGTAGAGTCAACTCCGAGGAGCATACAACCGCTTTAATATAGACAACCAGTCTATATTGTATTTATTATCCACCTTTTCTGGACAAGTGCCATAGGCCGCAACAGTGTGACGTCATTCTACCTGCTTTCCCGACTCTCTCACACCTAAAGTGTGAATGGTGGGTGTGATTGCAGGAGAGTTGTTTTTTGACAGACTAAATTGTTGGAGCAAACTAGGGTATTATATCAATGAGTCTGAACTGTCTAAATTTTATAGTTGATAATTATCTTGGTTCTAACTTGGAACAAGATAAGCATTTATAGCTAGGCCTGCCAATGTATTAGTGTGTATTCAGTTTCTGTGTCCCTATGTTATCTAAGGTATATCTAAAGTATCATTGAGGCGATATGCATGTATAATACATCAAATTGGAGCGGGAATACCATAGAATACGATGCACTCAGTTTTTTTTTCTATGGAAATAATGTGCATGGGTATTATAAACGTTTTTCGCTTATACACTCAGTGATCCAATACTAAAGTATACGTTGCCAGGTTCTTGTTTGGCTACAGGCATGGGGGTAACTAAGCAGATAGGTGCGACACCAGCCAGTGGAAAAAAGCCTATTCCAGACGCGGACGAGACGCGGCCACTGACTCGGAGAGGGACTGAAGCATGTAGTACGGCTAAGATCCCCCAGATGGCGCATTCATAAGCTCTACTGACCTCACTCCCGTGGTGCTTCAGTCTCCAACCCTATGTCTGGTTCACTCTGTCTCTATGTGCGGGAAGATCTCCAAGCGGATAGTACGGAAAATTACACGTTTTATATGTGGGACCCGTTTCAATAGCCTGTAGGACGTCCGTTATTGGGCTTAGTGACACGATAGCGGTACTTCGCGTTGCAATAGTTAAGGGACAACCGGGAACAAGTGGTGTCAAGGTAAAAGTCGCTGCAGAAATTAGTGACAGGCTTGAGAAATCCTACACTGGCTATCAGAGCAGCATTTTCTATGACAAAATTCAAATGTGAATATCATTAGATTGCATGGACTGATATCCTTCATTTTTGGCATGTTTATAAGTTGCATGTGTCCCTAACTGGGGTTAAAGTTTCACAGCTTAATTACTATGGGAAGAGAAGTTACACGTTTGTGACAATAGAAGCGGGAGGGTATACCCTCTCGCTATTATAGACACTATAGTGACCCTTTTAGTGACCGGACATAGTCTTATGAAATGGGACAAGCCACTATTTGCGCCTGTCTCTTACCCTATGTCCCACAAACGGTTGTCCCTTAACTATTGCAACGCGAAGTGCCGCTATTGTGTCACTAAACCCCAAAACGGACGTCCTACAGGCTATTGAAACGGGTCCCACATATAAAACGTGTAATTTTCCGTACTATCCGCTTGGAGATCTTCCCGTACATAGAGACAGAGTGAACCAGACATAGGGTTGGAGACTGAAGCACCACGGGAGTGAGATTCTCGTGTATTTAAAAACTCGAACCTGTTCTTCTTTTTTGCAGGACTATTCTCAGACAAACTTCTTCTCTTATGATTCATTTCGAGCCATGCCGAAATCAAAGTTTAGTATTGTAGTTTTCTTATCTACTTTTCTCGTGAGAAACCAATGAGATCTCAAGTTTCGCTGGTAGCCCTTTCAAAACTCTGCTGATTCCCCCCACCCACCAACAGCCTAAGTATTTGGCCCAATTATAGCAACTGTCCATGTGGAGCAGTCAGTAGAGCGCTCAGCGGGGAATGCGAACGGCGGGAGTTTGAACCCTGCTATCAGCAGTCTCTAAATGCATTTTTTCTATATTTTTCGGACTCGGACTCGACGAAGTCGCTAGTTATTCTCAAAAAGGGCGCATCTTAATTCGCTCGCAATTTGCTAAGTTGTGGTGAGTGGTGGGTGTGGGTGTTTAATTGGAGGATGTATGTGTTGATGGGTGTGAGAGTTGATGTGGGTGTTGATAGGTGTGAATGTTGGGTTGATGGGTGTGTTGGTGTAGGTGTAGGTAGGTATGGGTGTTGATATGTGTGATTGTTGGGGTTGATGGGTGTGTTGGTGTGGGTGTAGGTGGGTGTGGGTGTTGATAGGTGTGAATGTTGGGGTTGATGGGTGTGTTGGTGTGGGTGAAGGTGGGTGTGGGTGTTGATAGGTGTGATTGTTGGGGTTGATGTGTGTGTTGGCGTGAGTGTAGGTGGGTGTGGGTGTTGATAGGTGTGATTGTTGGGGTTGATGGGTGTGTTGGTGTGTGTGTAGGTGGGTGTTGGAGTTGATAGGTGTGAATGTTGGGGTTGATGGGTGTGTTGGTGTGGGTGTAGGTGGGTGTGGGTGTTGATAGGTGTGAATGTTGGGGTTGATGGGTGTGTTGGCGTGGGTGTGGGTGTTGATAGGTGTGAATGTTGGGGTTGATGGGTGTGTTGGTGTGGGTGAAGGTGGGTGTGGGTGTTGATAGGTGTGAATGTTGGGGTTGATGTGTGTGTTGGCGTGAGTGTAGGTGGGTGTGGGTGTTGATAGGTGTGAATGTTGGGGTTGATGTGTGTGTTGGCGTGGGTGTAGGTGGGTGTGGGTGTTGATAGGTGTGAATGTTGGGGTTGATGGGTGTGTTGGTGTAGGTGTAGGTGGGTGTGGGTGTTGATAGGTGTGATTGTTGGGGTTGATGGGTGTGTTGGTGTGTGTGTAGGTGGGTGTTGGAGTTGATAGGTGTGAATGTTGGGGTTGATGGGTGTGTTGGTGTGGGTGTAGGTGGGTGTGGGTGTTGATAGGTGTGAATGTTGGGGTTGATGGGTGTGAGAGTGGGTGTGGGTGTTGATAGGTGTGAATGTTGGGGTTGATGGGTGTGTTGGCGTGGGTGTAGGTGGGTGTGGGTGTTGATAGGTGTGAATGTTGGGGTTGATGGGTGTGTTGGCGTGGGTGTAGGTGGGTGTGGGTGTTAATAGGTGTGAATGTTGGGGTTGATGGGTGTGTTGGCGTGGGTGTAGGTGGGTGTGGGTGTTGATAGGTGTGAATGTTGGGGTTGATGGGTGTGTTGGCGTGGGTGTAGGTGGGTGTGGGTGTTGATAGGTGTGATTGTTGGGGTTGATGTGTGTGTTGGCGTGGGTGAAGGTGGGTGTGGGTGTTGATAGGTGTGAATGTTGGGGTTGATGGGTGTGTTGGTGTGGGTGTAGGTGGGTGTGGATGTTGATAGGTGTGAATGTTGGGGTTGATGAATGTGAGAGTAGGTGTGGGTGTTGAAAGGTGTGAATGTTGGGGTTGATTGGTGTGTTGGTGTAGGTGTAGGTGGGTGTTGGGGTTGATGGGTGTGAATGTTGGGGTTGATGGGTGTGTTGGCGTGGGTGTAGGTGGGTTTGGGTGTTGATAGGTGAGTATGTTGGGGTTGATGGGTGGGAGAGTGGGTGTGGGTGTTGATAGGTGTGAATGTTGGGGTTGATGGGTGTGTTGGCGTGGGTGAAGGTGGGTGTGGGTGTTGATAGGTGTGATTGTTGGGGTTGATGGGTGTGTTGGTGTGGGTGTAGGTGGGTGTGGGTGTTGATAGGTGTGAATGTTGGGGTTGATGGGTGTGAGAGTGGGTGTGGCTGTTGATAGGTGTGAATGTTGGGGTTGATGTGTGTGTTGGTGTGGGTGTAGGTGGGTGTGGGTGTTGATAGGTGTGAATGTTGGGGTTGATGAATGTGAGAGTGGGTGTGGGTGTTGATAGGTGTGAATGTTGGGGTTGATGGGTGTGTTGGCGTGGGTGTAGGTGGGTGTGGGTGTTGATAGGTGTGAATGTTGGGGTTGATGTGTGTGTTGGCGTGAGTGTAGGTGGGTGTGGGTGTTGATAGGTGTGATTGTTGGGGTTGATGGGTGTGTTGGTGTGGGTGTAGGTGGGTGTGGGTGTTGATAGGTGTGAATGTTGGGGTTGATGTGTGTGTTGGCGTGGGTGTAGGTGGGTATGGGTGTTGATAGGTGTGATTGTTGGGGTTGATGGGTGTGTTGGTGTGGGTGTAGGTGGGTGTGGGTGTTGATAGGTGTGAATGTTGGGGTTGATGGGTGTGTTGGTGTAGGTGTAGGTGGGTGTGGGTGTTGATAGGTGTGAATGTTGGGGTTGATGGGTGTGTTGGCGTGGGTGTAGGTGGGTGTGGGTGTTGATAGGTGTGAATGTTGGGGTTGATGGGTGTGAGAGTGGGTGTGGGTGTTGATAGGCGTGAATGTTGGGGTTGATGGGTGTGTTGGCGTGGGTGTAGGTGGGTGTGGGTGTTGATAGGTGTGATTGTTTGGGTTGCTGTGTGTGTTTGCGTGGGTGTAGGTGGGTGTGGGTGTTGATAGCTGTGAATTGTGGGGTTGATGGGTGTGTTGGCGTGGGTGTGGGTGTTGATAGGTGTGAATGTTGGGGTTGATGGGTGTGTTGGTGTGGGTGTAGGTGGATGTTGTGATTGGAGGGTGTAGGTGGGTGCTGATTTGGGAATAAAAGTCTGTCTCCACTGTGCGACTGGGGGGGGGGGGGGGGGGGGGCGGGGCTTGCGATCGCAAGCGCGACGTTCCATATAGCTTACGATCCTGGGTGCCGCATGTACCTCGGATCGCAAGGAAAAGCCAATTATGTGTAGAGACTGCCCCGCTTGCGACTGGAGCGCTTGCGATCCTAGGTACATAGGTACGCCCAGTCTCAGACTGGAGGGAAACTTGCTGTCTCCACTGTGCGTTTTGCCGCGTTGCGATCCTGAAGGTACACCCAATCTTAGACTGGGCGTACCTTGGATCGCACATTGGAGACAGGGCCTTAGAACGAGTGAGTGTCAGTAAAATATTCATGCCCTGGGACCTGTTTCACTAGCCTTGTGACATGTCTGTGACACCATACAGACATTGGGGTTGTCTAGTTTCGTGACAACACAAGTAGCTGCCCGTAGGAAAAGACAGGCCCAAAACATAAGAATTAGACAAATCTACACGTCATGGACCTGTTTCACTAGTTTCGTGACAAAAGTGTTGGACAGACATGAAAAGCGGTACCAACAGTGCAAGTAAGAACGAACAAAACGAAGTCTAATGTCTAGTTCTTATGAAACCGGACACACCATCTAGACGCCATCTAGACATGTCACGAAACTAGTGAAACAGGGACCTGTTTCAGTAGTTTCGTGACATGTCTAAATGGAGTCTGTGACACCATACGGACAGATCACAAGACTGCAATCTATGACACACGGAATTTCACTCACTTCCCGAAGGAATTAAGTAATGAAACTTTAACACGAGTAGGAGATACATATAACCTATAATCGTTCCATATATGGAGAAGATTGGTCGCTCCGACCCACTGATATTTGCTAGACTTTTTTCGCTATTGCTTGCACTGTTGGTGTCGCTGTTGATGTCTGTCTAAGCCTAATGTCAGGAAACTACTGAAACAGGTCCCTGGTCCCTGATTTCGATTGAGGACAGGGCTGGTTAAACTGGCTATTCTCGATCTAGATCTACCTCACAATTAGACAAATAGGTTATACATGTAAACACACTTACCAACTGCCACTGCACTCGTTGGGTTGATGTAGATAGTTCCTGATTCACAACTACTTTCCTCTGAATTCTGACGACCCGTCCTGCCTTCCCTGCTTTGTTGTCGTGGACTTCCGTCTTCTCAAAGTTGGCGTGACCTTACGTCTTCGTTGTGATACCGAAAGGGTAGGAAATCCCCTAGTTCTCGGAAGTATCTAGCACACTGCATCGCTCGAGTAACCTACATGTTCTATTGAGCCGGAGCGGCGCAGTGTATCAGCTTTCGGTAAGTCACCTGCCAGTTGTTATCTCCCACATGTACTTTATCTTTTATTGTAACTAGCGACTTCGTCGAGTCCGAAAAATATAGAAAAATTACATATTGTGAAGATATCATGAATAATCGGGGGTCACCGTGCTAGTTTGTGAATCTTAAATAAATATTGAAATCATTTTATATTAGAATATATAGAAATATTAAAAAGTATTTTTTTACCTAGTAAAACCCATGTCATTTTCCTCAAATTTCACAGAATATAATACGTATATAGTACTTTTAATTTAAGTTTTAAAAATCATAGGTCACCACCCTTGTTTTTGAAAGATTTGAAGAAAACCATATTTTTTCAATACATTTCCTATGTAAATCAAGCAAATGTAAATTAACCTATTTTACCTCGGAAAACTGGACATCGGAAAACTGGACAAAATTTTGAATTTACTCATGTAGAATTTTAATGAATCCCAAAGAAATCAGTTTTTTACTAATATGTGACATTATTTAAAAATCTTTTTTAGGGTAAATAACCACCAACAACAACATTAACACTCACCATCCCACACCCATTCACCTATGTCCACCAACACCAAAACTGACACCTGGGTGGGATTTAAACCAAAAAAATCTAAATGAACCAATACAGACTTATTTAAGGCTGATGTTGTATGACTGAAAGTTTCAATACAATCAGATTATCCATTCTGATATTAAAAAATTGTGATTCCATGATAATATTTTCCCCAAAACTGGGCTGTTTGACAATATGCCTGTTAAAAGATGTATAAAAGAAATGATAATCATTAGAAAATAAAAAATATCCCTGTATATGTTAAGCATCCCCACCACCTTTGAGTATCCAGGTTTTTTTTTTCTAAATACAAAAATGTACTTTCTGTGGTTCAAAAACTGGAACTGTGTTATCCGACACCCTGGGGTATCAGGCAACATGCTCTGATATAAGTTATGACTTTGGGGTTGTTTTTTGTATCAGTAATTGAGTAGTTTGCTTTGTGAACTATAGCTTATTATCATTTCATTAAAAATATCAAGGATTTGTCATTGATCTAAGTAATTTTATAAACGTGTTGTCCAACATCCCTGTGTTGTTCCACACTCCAAATATGGTTCAGAGCTTTTGTTTTAAATCTAATACATGACAAAGGTGTTTTGTGTCAAATACAACAATTTCAATTGTTTTAGGAGGTTGGACATCATGCAGTATTATGTGAAACCATAGTTATGGTGCCAATACGGGGTAGATTTATGAGTTGTTTCGGAGAAATTCGTTCTGAACGAGCCGGCACGGCGAGTTCAGAACGAATTTCTCCGAAACAATGAGTTTTGCATTTGTTGACATTGACGAGTTGCCCGCTCGGCCAGTGAACGTATCGAAATTGGTATTTCTCGCACATCTAAGCTATTTAAATGGTATCAGGTGCTTCGTACCTATATTCTACCTCGATGTTTGATGTATTTTCACACTAACTCGTTCCGTGGTTTGTGTAAGACGCCACAGAACTCGCGAAGTGAAAGGATCCGCCATTTTTGAATCTTGCGCCTAGAATTCTGTTGTCGGCCTCTCGACCAATCAAAATGCGTTATTTCTTCAAAGCGTGCAATCTGTAGCTCAAAGCGGGCAGGTTAGGCTCAAAACATGCATTTTGTCACTCAAAGCGTGCAATCTGTTGGTATCCAAAGTAACCAGTACAACGATTCACGGCGTACAGTGCAATCTGTGTACGATAACTATACCCCTAGCAGCAGTGTGTATTTACACTGACTTAGTGCATAGGTATATAACAATATACACAATTTCAAAAAGGTTCTCAAATTATTCATCTGATTCTGTTGGAATAAGGTTTTTCTGGAAGGTACTTAGTCAGTGACTAATATAAGGTATAAGATGAAGTACAAATGTATCGTTCTAAAACCTTTTTGGGGTGTCTGATCCCAGGATAAAAGGGTAATTTAGCAGGTTTCAAAAATCCCACCCACCTCAACACTTACCAACACCAGTACCTCTACCTACCAACACTCACAACTACCAATACCTTCACCCACCAACAACAACACATTGTCAATCAACACCCAGACCCAGCAATAACACCCACAAACACCAACTTTCTATTTCATCCCACGCCCACACCCGACTCTGTCTTAATTTTGGCTGGTAGCGCGTGCACCACTGGTAAGGAATAAGGGGTGGTCCCAGGGGTTAGGTTTACCTTTAAAGATTTGGCAAAGCCGACACTTTTAGAGGAGCGCTGAGAAGAACCCATCTGAAAATGTAAGTGCTTAACTATTGTTGTCTATGGGAAACTGAAATATTTTGATTTTGTTGCTAAAAGACACTAATGTTCTATTGTTATCTTCAAATAATTCTGGATTATGATGGTTGGGAACATGTACAAATGAGAAATGCTAAAAAAATACTATGTCACCATGCTAATTTCTATGGGAAGGCAATCTGAAAATGTAAGTGCTTAACTACTGGTGTCTATGGGAAACTGCTACATTTTCATGAAACCAGTGTAGAATCAGGGGCAGTGCGATACCTACCCACATTTGTCTATAAAACTTTTCATGTGTTGCGCCATACTACTAGGCTTATTGCAGACTGAATTCCCATTCTCGAAAACGAACTAGAGAACTATTGACGTATTGACGATCAGTTGCCTTACCATGTGACCCCTATAGATACTAGCCAAGATACTGTCAATACTAGATACTGAGTTCATATCATCATAAAATCATATCAGTATAAACCATATAGGTTATGCTGATGTGACTCTCGTAGCAAATTGTGCTATAAACCATAGCAGGGACCTGTTTCACTAGTTTTGTGACATGTCTAGATCAGTAGATGACGTCTAGATGGTGTGTCCGGTTTCATAAGAACTAGACATTAGACTTGTTTTGTCCATTCTTGCTTGCACTGTTGGTGCCACTTTTCATGTCTGTCTAACACTTTTGTCACGAAACTAGTGAAACAGGTCCATGACGTGTAGATTTGTCTAATTCTTATGTTTGGGGTCTGTCTTTACCCAAGGGCAGCTACTTGTGTTGTCATGAAACTAGACAACCCCAGTGTCTGTATGGTGTCACAGACATGTCACAAAACTAGTGAAACAGGTCCCAGGTGGTTCCTTCTTTTTACACCAGAGGGCAGGACCATAAACACAAGTGGGTTTTGTAGTTCAGTAAGATCTCTGTCTGTACATGGCCTTTGGACCTTTGTAGTAAAAGTTGATTGACAAAAACAATGAACTTGAGAAAAAAGGAAACCTTTTAGAGAGCAAGAAAATGATGAGAGAAATCCAAAGGGTGGCAACTTGTGTAAGAATAAGAGTCAGTTACATACTAGTAAAGGCAGGGTCAATTCAAAATTAAAAAAATGGAAAAAGCTAGATACCGCAAACAAATGGTGAATACCGTAGTTCGAGAATTCTTCTGGGAGATTATTGGACTCAGGGCAAATTATCTGAGACTGGGGAAAATAGGTAAGGTCCACCAGTCTCAAGTTCATGAGTCTCTCCATGTAAAACCAACCTAAGATTTTATATATTTTTTTATAAGAAATTTCTTTATTGGCGTCAATAGTTACATGTGTTGATGGTACAACAATCCAGGGATGTTCCAGTACACCAAATAAAGAGGCCGAAGCGTCAGCCTTACAGCAGGCTGATTTTCATCGCATTAGCCAAAGCCCAACGAGATAGTATGTATACATATATAACATAACTCACAATGTTTACATGAGAAAATACAAATGTGCGACTAGGTCCAGCAAAGTGTGATTACACTTTATCATTGTATTTGTATTATTCCTTCAACTGCTATGTGATATTTATTACATGATTACCTAACTCTTAATGTATGAGCTTCTCCTTTTCCTTGTTCAGAAAAATAAGTCTACCTGATTCCGGTTCAGAACATCAATACTGAAGATAAAAAAAAAAAAAAAATCAATACTGAAGATAGTCTGAGATCATCGACATCAATACAAAAAAGGGGAGTGATCCTGCAAAAAAGACTTTAAAAAAACAAACAACTGAAGTCTTTTGTTGAAGTGGATAGCATATATGGTGATTGTATACACAATAATGAGTGGTTTTGTGTACGAGTGGCCGTAATCTCCGAGTAGTTGACGCGTAGTAATATCCGAGCGATTAGCGAGGATATTACGTCGTCAACTACAGTTAAACAGTTTCCGTAAGCCATATAGTTCCAGACACCACAGCACTGTTACGCATGGCAGTAATTCGGTGTAGACTTACACCAATAATATAGTTCGCCATTAACCTGTGATTTTAGCATGCAAAGTGTGTTATGACAGTGATTTCTGATGGTGAATGAGATTATTATGACTGATTATAGATAATAAGCATTGAATGAACATTCAAGAAACTTATTTCGAAGTACATGATGATTCAACCTTATTATGGATCGGACTATTTTTCCGCAATCTCCTGCAGGAGATTCTGATATGTCAGAATCTCCGGGTAGCTGTTTCCAGGTGTCCTATACATTTCCTATAGAGACTCCGTAATAGGTGGGTAATAAATACATATCTCCTAAGTCTGTCGACACATCGACCAGCTATTGTGAGTTGTGCTCCTAGCGTTATATTGACATGACGTCTTTAATATCATGTTTGTGAATGATTTTTTTGAGTCATCAAAAATAGCACGGCACTAATGTATGCCGATGATTTAGTGCTTGTTTCTAAACACACTGACATAAATGAATCTTGTATTCACATGCTTGTATTCGTTTTTTATATACCTAAATGAGTGTATTGAATCTACAATACCCGTGGATGCGTTATAAATCCTATTGTTAAAGTAAACAATACTAGTGGTCGAATCGAATACACGGCATAGCCAAGAAAACCAGTTGTGTACCAACTGAGGCTTTTGCCACTTTATTGATTTTATAGACATGTTTACCACGCTTGTACAACATCTCGAAAGGAACATATTGTATACCATACTGATTGAAATCAATAAAGAAATCTTACCAAAAAAAAATAAAAAAAATCTGTACTTAAAATGCAAGAAGATCTGAATAATATCCAAAATGGATGGATGAGAATAAATTACTTGTCAACACAAAAAAGACGGTTAAAAAGTGGGTAGGAAACTACCTAATAGGCAAGGAAATGAGACAACATAAACCTATAAAGAGTTCACGAATTCAACTATCTTGGCATAACAATAGACAGTAGCTTAACCTTCAAAAACCAATAAAATAAAATAATAGCAGAACCCAGATTAAAGACGCAGAAATTATTCCTGTTCAAATATTTGCTACCTAGGGAAATAAGAATAACAATAATGAAACAGTGTATTCTTCCCATAGATGACTATGTAGACTATATATACCTGAGTTGTACACAGACAGATAGTCACTGCTTAGATGTATCATTTCATCATTGTATGCAAGCAGCAATAGGCACAAGATATCCACATGCTATTCACTGTGATAGTGAGAACAGAGCAGGGAGCCAGTGTCTCAGGGTCTTAGAGGTGTGCCCAGCTGACCATGACCAATCACTCAAGACAAAAAAACCTCAAAATCCACTGGTGCTAGATATCTTTGGATCCTAGACTCAGGCAGTTGCAGAAATAGCAAGTTGACTGGATGCAAGTGGGTTACAGAAAACTATCCATGGCTAATTCTAACTCAAACTAATTAACTGTTATTCATTTATAATTGCACGCTCATTCATCTGTGATGAACGTACTTTTTGCTCCTAGTTTTTAGAGCGTACATCATCTATAGACCTACAGGTTAGAGTGGTCACATATATACACTTTCACCGTGCTGCAAGAAAACAATCCCTTCACTATCTGCGTGCTATCCACTGTGATAGTAGGAAAGGAGCAGGGTGCCAGTGTCTCAGGATCTTAGAAGCATGCTCAGCTGACCATGACCAATCACTTGAGACCGAAATACCTCATTGATAATTTTGGATCCCAGACTCAGGTGGTTGCAGAAATAACAGGTTGACTGGGTTCAATAAGGTTACAGAATACTATCCATAGACTGAATGTAACTCAAACCGTATAATTGTTATTCATGCATATTTGCACGCTCATTCATCTATGATGAACATTCCATTTGGTCCTAGTCTATATAAAGTGTAGCACTCATCGTGGAGTACATCCACTAGATAAATTCGAGTCTACATCGTCGTCCTTAAATCGTCTATTATATGATATTGAAATATCTCTTATCTGAAGTGTCAATATGAAGGTACTGTTACTCTACCACACCCACTACCAGTGTACCGCAGACTGATAAGGTGGTATCACATTCCACAATATCTACCACAGGTCGACATTGAGTGTCACCTTAAGGCAAGGACTACATTTAATACCTTCTAGTCATGTCTGAACAGTTTCCGTGCATTCACATTGCACAATTTAGCTCACCCCCAGTACAAGTTTAGCCACAGTAATAACATTGGAAAATAATACTCAACAATCACCCCCGTAAAGTGACAATAGTACGCTAGGGACATGGCGTAGTGAATTTGAGATAACATTATATGGATTTGCTGAATCTATTCTAATTATTGTGAAATTTTGGTGATATTTTATGTCATAAAAAGGGGTGAGATAAATCCAGAACCGCACTCGAATCATAAAATACACAAAACCCCACTTGTTTGAATGGGCCTTAATCGTCACTCGGCTTCGCCTCGATGATTTTTCACATGGAAAATTGTGGGCACAAAGTTGTATGATAATCTTTCATTCATTTGATAATTGTTGGACAATATATTGGACAATATGTCGACATTTATACATTGTCGACTATTGCAAAATAGCATGATTTAATTGCAGGTCTGACTTCAGAATAACACATAGGTAGTAAATCAATATACAATGTGAAAGAAGTATAATTCAGAAAAAACATACCTTTTTGTGTAGTATATATATATATTTCATTCATGTTTTCAGTTTCAGTGTACACTTTCATTCCGACCACCTTGCAGGAGACCTACATGCCAAGTCCAACAGATATGAAGCAATATACTCCCAGGGGACGATGCCCTTATGACAATGGTACCGGAAATTATTCAACAGGTGTATTAGATATGCCTTGTCTTAGTTCCATATATAGAACACTCATACTGAATAATGATGCCTATAGTGTTTTTCAATTATTTTGAAAAAATCAAGAAAGTCTATGAATTCTGTCATATAGAAAACCGTTTTTAATAATGACCCCAAAATATGCCTAGAGGCCTTCTTCG
This sequence comes from Alentia gelatinosa, assembly GCA_950022655.1. NCBI lineage: Eukaryota > Metazoa > Annelida > Polychaeta > Phyllodocida > Polynoidae > Alentia > Alentia gelatinosa. The sequence continues at coordinate 51,264,227 of OX465589.1, read as the reverse complement.
TCCCCTGCCTGGGAATGCCCCAAGGCATTACTCGGACTGATAGGGTTAAATAATAGTTTAAGATTACCTCAAGTTCTGTGTGTTGCATCATAATGAACTACAGTAAAACCCCTCTTCCGGGACACCCCGCTTAAGGGGTCAATTTGGTCGAAACAGAAATTTTTCCCACTATTAAGAGTTTATTTTAACCCCGCTTAAAGGGGCACCCCGCTGAAGGGGGCACCCCGCTTTAGGGGACAGTTTTTCGGTACAGAAATGCTTAAAAACTCCGCTTAAGGGGTCAGTTTGGGAGGACGTCATATAAAAAAATACTGAAAATCCAAGTTTATGGTGCTCGTTTGTACGGGACAGACAGTTGTCGCAACCAGAACAATAGACTGAGCATTCCCATGCGGGGCCAGGCGGCCAGAGTGTGTTTTTTCAGGGTAATAACCACATCTCTAGAGGCTCTGGGCGGGCCACAGTGAGTGGATATTAGTACCAGTGATTTTCGCGCCTGCTGAAGGTGCCAGGTAAGAGGCCCGCTTACAGGTTAGCGGTGGGTGGCTCAGGCAGGTAGGAAGCTTTGAAGGTGCGGTATTCAGTGAGCCGTCGCGGCTCTGGGAGTCTCTTATAGGGCTGCTGAATTCTCTCAGAAGTTACAGCGGGGGGGGGGGGGGGGGGGGGGGCATTGACCGGGGGTATAAAAAGGAGCGGATTTCACAACGAAGGCATATCCACCTTCAACCTCTATTATCTATTTTTTTTGTGTGTGTACATTAATATTCATTTAAATTATATGATTTATATTTATTTGCTTGTTTATGTATTATTGATCAAGTTTTAACCTAATAATCATCGTTTCCTTCATTTATGTAGGTATTCTCTATTGTATAACCATTGGCAGACTGAAAACCCCGCTTAAGGGGACACCCCGCTTAAGGGGGCACTTGGCCCGGAACGGAGGGTGCCCCCCTTACGCGGGGTTTTACTGTATATGCTCGGGTTCTTCTAACCACCAATGGAGCATTATCAGTAATTTTACTGCCCTGCGGTGAAATATCGGAAATTCCCTCTATCTACACACAATAATGACTGGTTTTGTGTACAAGCAGCCGTAATCTCCGAGTAGTAATATCAGAGCGACAGCAAGGATATTGCGTCGTCAACATTGAGGAGATTACTGTCATTCGTATACAAAATCAGTCTTTATTGTATTTATTACTCACCTACAAGATTGATAACAAGAATGGACCATGTGTCAAAATATAGGATGACTACAGATTCAATAACACCACAGCATTGTCAAGCATGGGGGTAATTCAGTGTATACTTACGTCAGTATATAGTTCGCTATTTTTCTGTGTTTCTAGTATGAAAAATGTTTTATGACTGATTTCTGATGGTGAATGAGATTATTATGACTGATTATAAATGATTTTTATTGAATTAACAATCAAGAAACTTGAATTTTGAAGTACATGATTGTTTGACCTCTTTATGGATCAGACTATCCATAATGCCAGAGATTCTGACATGCCAGAATCTCCAGGTAGCGAATTCCAGGTGCTCTATACATTTCCTATTGAGACATTGTACTGGGTGGGTAATAAATACACAATATTACCATGATTTCGATCTGAGTGGCCGTATTCTCCGCGTAGTTGTCAACTACAAGGAAATTACGGCCACACATATCGAAATCATGGTAATGTTGTATTCATTACTCACCTTTTGAGTAATTATCAGGAAAAAAAATATAGTATATCATTAGAAATTCGACCCTAGCGCCATGTTTTGTTTATATGAATTAGTTCCTATGGCCGAAAAAGCCGTATTCTATTAGGAGATTCCGGAGGTCCGTATTCTACTCAGTGGCGATCTGTAAGCTCCATAAACTTAGCATGGAGACTCTGTACTAGCTGGGTAATAAATTTGTATATAAGTAGCTCTCTTTACTATATACCCATGCCGTATTTACTGTAAATACGTACTGTTTTGACATATAACGTAAAAATACTGTATGGACCAATGGTCCGTACACTAAAATACGGGCCACCTTGCCAAACACGTTTATTAACATATCGGTTGTTAAAAATTAAATAAATGATTTTTTTTTTAAATTTTGGGTATATAGTAAATATATAACGTCCAACCATGCTTCTACAAGTCACAGAACTCGATGATAATTTACGGTTTGTACGGAACTCAGCATAAATGCCTCGTTCCGTACAAACTGTAAATTACCATCTCGTTCTGTGACTTGTACAGCATGGTCAGGACGTTCTATATAAGTACTGAGAGAGCAGTTCTCAGACAGTTGTTCACTGTGGTTTGCAGCCGATGGCAGATGGTAGATGCGGTGGGCATACAGGGTATTTTCTTTGTGGCCATGCATCCAGCCCAATGGAGGAGGCCCTTAAGGCCACTCAAAAAAACAAACTTGTTTCTCATCACCACGCGCATCTGCAAAAACGATTTTAGAAGATTTTTTTTGTTGTTGGTTAAAATAAGATGAACCTCGATAGAAATTATGAAAAGTATGTGTATTTGGTATCAAATTAAAGCTCCTCATGCCAGGGATGCTTTCAATGTATAATCAGTATAAATCTGAAAACCCCGCGTACGCAGACACCCTGCATAAGCAGACATTTTGGCCTGGAACGGAGGGTGACCGCTTACGCAGGGTTTTACTGTATGTCTAAAGCCCATTTTATGACACTTTTAAGCCATCTTTGATCCAGCAAAAAAAAAAAGCAAAAAAAAAAGCGCCCTCATCATATTTTTCATGGCTTGGTGATGAGAAACAAGTTTGTTTTTTGAGTGGCCTAAGTATTGTATATTTTATTACCCACCGATTACGGAGTCTCCATAGGAAATGTATAGGGCACCTGGAAATAACTACATGGAAATTCTGACATGTCAGAATCCCTTGCAGGAAATTCCGGAAAAATAGTCCTGTCCATAATGAGGTCGAAACATCATGTACTTCGAAATGACTTTCTTGAATGTTCATTCAATGTTAATTATTGAGAATCAATCATAATAATCTCATTTACCATCAAAAATCATTATAATAACATACTTTGCACACCAAATTACTGCCGCACTTAACAGTGCTGTGGTGTATGGAATTAAATGTCGTGCAGAAACTTTTTAATTGAAACAGACTTGTTATCAATCTTGTAGGTGGGTAATAAATACAATAACGACTGGTTTTGTATACGAGTGACTGTAATCTCCTCGTCGTTGATGACGCAATATCCTCGCTGATCACTCGGATATTACTATGCGTCAGCTACTCGGAGACTACTGCCACTCGTACACAAATCGAGCCATTATTGTGTATATCCTTCCCATAACAAAAAAAACCGTCATTGATTTAACATAGGCAAATTTTATGTGGCGTGCCATGACATAAAGTAAAATTTATCAACCTAGAAAAAAAAAAAAAAATTGACCAATCAGTGATCAGGAATTATTCATCTGTATAAATAGTTCTGGCTGCAGAGCAGAAATTCTGACAGCTGTCAAACATGGATGGAATTGAGTCGGACTTTCCTAATATCATGAAGTCGTGGAGATGGGATAGGATAAATACGAAACTGAACTCAAGTTAGACTTGTCAGTGTATATGTCAGGTCTGTTCCTCACTACGCTCAGCTAACGCTTCGCATAGACATAAACTAACTTCCCGTCGTTGCATAAACACTGACAAGTCTAATTCTCGTTCGATTTCTACTAATAACACAGCATACTAACATCCAGTAACAAAGACTATAAATTTTTTTTATTTATTGTTCGTATAAACATGTTGGCACATTGAAATATCACAGCTATTACAGAATAACAAGATTTCAAGTGAATGCCTCTCACCAACAATTAAACTGAGCATCCTTTTTATTTTACGTCAGGATTTCAGTTGGGGTCAGAAAAGTGGAATATCGGAATTTATTAATTATCAGTCTTTTGAAATAAACTTTACAAGGATGTTGCACATTTCAGATGGATTTAAGTACAGTTAGTATTATTTTTGTCGTTTCATATGGTATTATATGATACGATATATACAATATAGTATATATATATTTCTATATCTTTTTTATATTTTGAATATGGTCAGATTATTTTGCAGATTATGCACCATTGTGGGATAAGTCAACAGGTTACGCAATAATATTCCCACCTCTCTGGTCATTTTTCGTATTCCCGCAGGCCTAAACTACCTAACTCCCGAATCACTGTTATACTAGGCATCTGCATTATATATAGAGATCCGTCCTAATATCCAACAATAAAAGGGGTATCCCACTATCACGATTTGAGCCTCCGACACACTACAATAGCCTTACGACAAGCGTTCCGATGAAAAAAAGACATTTTTATCGGAAGGAACGGGTCTATTGTGAAAGCTAGACTCGTTCCTTCCGATAAAAATTTCATTTTTTCGGAACGCTTGTCGTAAGGCTATCGTAGTGTGTCGGAGGCTCAAATCGTGATAGTGGGATATGCCTTTTAGGCCCAGCGTCCACCTACTACAATATGGCTCCGATGTGGTCTACGATGCACCTCCCGATAAAAAAATTAAAATAAGACACCCATAAAGGCCCCATACAATGCATGGTGGATTGGCATGTCTAGACATATGTCCACGATTTTGCACCTTCCCGATATGTCTCAGATATTGACTTCTTGTATCGGAGCCATATCGGTAGGTCCAAATATCTATAGTGGTAGGTGGACGCCGGACCTAGTAGAAAATAATCATACGCACCCACAGTTATCTACACAATTCAATAAAGTAATACGTGGAGACTGGGTGAGGGTGAGTGAAAGAAATCTTTCCCCCGTTGTTTAGGTGTGCCAAGTTCAATGCACGAGGTAAGTATAAACACACCTAAGATTTATTTTAGCCACCCTCATTATGTCTCCTCATTATTATATGCCTTTATCTCACCCCTGGTACAAGTTGTACCATTGAATTAACGTTGAAAAAAATACGCCATGCTCACCTACGTAAAGTTACAGTACTACTTCATGGTCATGGCGGAGTATCCCCAAAATGACGTCATATGTGACTAGCGAATCAGCGACTAGGAACTAGTCAAACTATTTCCTGTTGTTAGCCCTCGCTGACTTAGGGGTCCCTCCCACCTACTACGATGGGCTACGACGGTCTACGATTAAGTACCCGACAGCGCAGCGTGTCGCCGACGCTGTCGGCGACATGCGGTGCTATCGCAGACTTAATCGTAGCCCGTCGTAGTAGGTGGGAGGCATTATTGCGGCGACAACCCGCCGTGCTCTATGATTAACCTTCCGACGGGCCACAATGGGCTATGACGGGCTATGAAATTCTAACATGTTTGAATTTCGTAGACCCTCTACGATTAATGTTTTTTGTTGTAGCGCGTCGAAGCCCGTCGGCGCGGAGCGAGTTCGTCAGCGACAAAACCTGACTAATTGAAGAGTTTGTCGGCGACACCTCCACGATTTTTTCAGTTTGTCGCCGACACGGCCAAAGGGTTGATCATAGACTTTATCGTAGTAGGTGTTGTTTACTTCCGCTAGAGTTTTAGCGGCGTCGCACAGACACAAGAGGGACTGGGATAATTTTACGTTCTTAACTGGATTTGGTTGAGTAATTTTAATAAATCTGATGATATTCTAATGTCTGTGGACGGGGTGAGATAAAAACAGAACAGTTTTCGAATCATACTTTTAATTACCACGCCACTCGTTTGGATGCTCGCCTCGTGATGATTACGGAGCATCCAAACTCGAGGCGTAGTGGTTAAAAGTTCGATTCTCAAACCAGTTCTGCTTAAGTACGTCATCAAAGAGGCCTTTTTATCATATACCTATACACGAACTCACCTTTGGTGAGGTTGTACTAGTTCCATACATATTGCATAGAACGCCGTTTAGCTTTGTACCCACATACATACTCCGCTCTTTGAACCATCTAGGGCGTGCTTTGAACAAATAATGCAATCTGTTTGGCTAAGCCGCCGAAGCACTCGTTAAAATTTTAAAATGGCAGACCGCTACTGATTCATGTGTTCCGAGACGTTTTATAAACTCTCTGTAACGAGGAAGAATGCACGAGCACAGCTTTAATGATATGAAATTCAAGATGGATATATCAGCAAGATATATTATTAAAAGGATTGGTTGCATTGAATAAATATATTTTTCTCTCTCTCTCTTTGTATATTATATGTACATACATATCAAGCTACTTACACGATATTGCTGAAAAAAATAGTTTCCAAGTTCTTTCAGGAGGGGCACGCCCCCTCTTTTGTCTGAAGGTGGGTGTTCTTCCGTGTTTGTGGTTTGGAAAAAACTAACCCAAAACTAACGAGGACAAGAACTCGTGCACGAGGAAAAACTGCATGTATTGCAGTCTCCTGAAAAAAATGCAGCAGCATCAAATCGAGGAGCACCGGAGACACCCACCAAACCAAGTGGAATGTCACGTGCAATAGCTCCAACCTAATATACTGCATAGAATGCAAGAAGTGCAATATGCAATATGTGGGACAAACAAAGAGAAGGATAAGAGAGAGGATGTATGAACACCTAAGGAGCATCAAACTGAAGAAAGGGACAAATGAAGTCCCACATCACTTCAATTCATGCAACCATAGCGGAGTGAATGATGTGGAATTCCACGTGTTGGATTTCATCTACAAACACCCAGACAGCCAGAGGGCAATATACCTGAGGAACAAAATTGAGTTCAATTTGATCCACAGGATGAAAAGCCAGTCCCCATGGGGACTGAACACAATGGACAATCGATATGGCTAAATATGCACACACTAATGCCACGTCAAAAAAAAATTCCAAACCACAAACACGGAAGAACACCCACCTTCAGACAAAAGAGGGGGCGTGCCCCTCCTGAAAGAACGGTTATCACTGGATTATAACAACAGCAATTGTCACCCAACTAGAGTGACACTATCTTATCATTTCCTGGTGGATGATGGCAGAACTTGCAATCACTCTTTAGCCTTCTGCAGCAGCTTGACAAGTGAAAATCTCACACAGAGAGTCATGCTCCAACTTTCTCAAAGTGCTGACGTCATGGTGACGTCATCACTTACTGGGTACTAGAAGAGCATACTGGGACCGGAAGTGGACCATGCTTTATCTTCTGGTCCCCAGCTCTCGTTGGAACTCCTTTGATCTTCCTCCTCTTCCTCCTTCAGGAACCGGAAGTAGTCCCCACCTGGACGCAGATCTTCTCGCGTCTCCCGGAAGTCGATGTCGTCTGCGTCGACGTCATCCTCGCGCATGCTCAGACTGGGTTCGCGCGTTGGACGTAAATCAGCCAAGGCGATCAACTCATCACGACCACTTTTGTAGTTGTGACCTCGGCCAGCATCGAAACTGTGACTTAGCACAAAGTTTCCGGGGAAACCGAAACCACTGCCATTTTCTGTGGATGGAGTCTCTGGCACTGCATAACCTCTGGTCGGAGAGTGATATCTGTCAGGGCTCCTTCTTCCATCTGTGGCATAACCTCTGTTGGGAGAGTGATATCTGTCAGGGCTCCTTCTTCCATCTGTATCATAACCTCTGTTCGGAGAGTGATATCTGTCAGGGCTCCTTCTTCCATCTGTATCATAACCTCTGGTCGGAGAGTGATATCTGTCGGGGCTCCTTTGTCCATCTGCATCATAACCTCTGGTCGGAGAGTGATATTTATTGCTGGAAATAGGCAGGGCATTGAACATGCGCAGTGAGCTGTCCGGGTCGTCATCTCTGTCGTCACTTCCGGTTTCTCCTGACTGACTGACGTCATTGTCGAGGGCCACGTCTGACATCTCGTTGTCCCAGTACGCCTCGTTATGGACGCCGGCTGTGACGTCAGTGGTCCGACTACGGTCAGTGGGAGCGTCTTCCCCAGGAGATCCAAGCCGTGGCAGGTTTATCTAAACACGGTAAAATAACATCATTGCATTAAAGGCATATCCTACAATTCACAGTGGCATCTTCTGATGATTTTTAGATAATTTCAATTATCAGTTAACCAAGCTCGGTGGCCAAGTGGTGGGGGTGTTCGCCTCGAGCATGGGAGGTCGTGGGTTCAGACCCCGGTCGGGTCATACCAAAGACTTACACAAAAATGGTACCCACTGCCCATTCGGCTAACACCCGCCATTAGAATGAGGAGTAGGGGTCTAGGGCCCGAGTGGAAGAACGGCTATATAGCCGAGTTCGGTGATTGTGTTGTAACACAATATCCCCTTAAAAATTGCTAAAAAAAAAAAGAAGGCAAAACTGGCTTTCATTCTAATTCTGAATGAGTAAATTTGATAATCTGTACAGTTTATTCATATTAATATATAAAATAGGCCGATTTATATTTGCTTGATGTACACAGGAAAAGTACGGGAAAATGTGGTTTTCTTCAATTCATTCAAAAACATAGACGGTGACCTACGAATTTTAAAACCTAAATAAGTAGTGCTATATATGCACTATATTCTGTGAAAGTTTAAAGAAAATGACATGGGTTTCACTAAATGAAAAAATGCTTGTTAGAATTGCCTGCAGGCATTCATCGCACTAGATACGCACGATGCATCATTTCTCCAATATTCTGTGGAAAAAATGATTCCCTGTCCTTCAGTTTGTGTCTCGCTTCCTCTTGGAGGTGTGGAGGCGTTCGCTGGAGGCGGAAAAAAATTACCAGCAGTCGCTGAAGCGATCACGTCTACATTTCATTCCCCAATATTTACAAAATTATGTAGAAAGTGAGAAAATAATACACCCGTATGAGTTATCTTAATGAGTGATGGCGTTTTAGTATCAGGACCGACGTTTCGACTATGACATTCTCCTACCTTAGAAGTGACATTCACATTCTCCAGGTTGGGGTTGAAGTTGTAGTAGTCGGTCCGGGTTGCGCCGCCATTCCCCTCTCCATAAGCTGGGTTCCATCGTACTCTGTTACTGTCCGTCACTTCATATGCCTGTACGAAAAGAATACAAAATTCATTATCCTACCCCTAATAAAAAACGCCATAGGTTTAACATTGAGTCAGTGTATTTGACTGAGCGTTGAATAAAATGTTATTTATGCACCGTGGTGAATAAAAAACGGACCAATCAGGGACGAGGTAATGGAAGTAGATCTAGCAGCATTGATAAACGCGGTCATCCTCCGATGAGTGTCAACATGCTACCAACATCGATACTTACAAAGTTTTCTCTGTATACCGGTGATATGGGGTAGGATAAATACAAAACCAAACTGAAGTTAGCCTTCTCAATGTTTATACCACTCTGGTCAGGTCTGCTACTCACTACACTCGGCTAACGCCTCATGTAGTAATATACAACAGGCCCATCGTGGCATAAACATTGACAAGGCTAACTCTCTTTTGGTTTCTACTAATTATCCCTGTTGATTATTCTTTTATGTAATCGTGGTATAGAGTCACGTACTCTAAATGATATATGCCTGTACGAAAAGAATACAAAATTCTATCGTAAAACTGGATGAGGTTTAATCTTGGCCACCGTATTCCACGACTGGAGTTTGGCAAAGTGACTTCATGAGGCGAAGCCGAGTGAAGTCCGCAGCCAAAACTTCAGGAGTGGAATGCGGTGGCCAAGATTAAAACGAATCAGGTTTTGATTTTATCCTACCCTATCTCCTCGATTTTGGAATATTACGTGATAACAATGCTGTATGCCACTAGTGGCATATAAAACTCTGTATGCCAGTCAGCGTGGCATACGGAAACCCAATGTTAAGCCTATGGGATTTTATATTAGGGGTAGGATAAAACCCGGTTTCTGCTTTCAAAATGGGTATTTTCCAGATAGTGGTGATCCACACTCATGCGTACCCATCTGGGAAGTAGTGAAGATTACTGGGAATCCCATAACAAAACTGGGACCTTATTTTTTACATTTAAATGGAAGAGCGTGGTTCACGTATTTCATACTCTGAGCCAGCTCTATTTTTATCATCCACCTCAGCTTGGTGGCCAAGTGGTAGGGGTGTTCGCCTCGAGCATGGGAGGTCGTGGGTTCAAACCCTGGTCGGGTCATACCAAAGACTTACACAAAAATGGTACCCACTGCCCATTCGGTTTAACACCCGCCATTAGAATGAGGAGTAGGGGTAAGGGCCCGAGTAGAAGAACGGCTGTATCGCCGAATTCGGTGATTGTGAACACACAATATTCCCGAATAAAAACTTGCCAAAAAAAAACAAAATAGTAGTGAAAGAGGAGTTCAGTTTCCTGGGCAGGACCGAGTGATATCATGTGATCCCACTCTCCTAACAGAGATCTTATACTGCAAAGAAACCCAAGCACCATGAAGAATCTGCCTGGAGAAAGCTGTGAGAGCCAGGGAGATAGGGATTGGTTTTCCTACGACAAAGAAAAGCTTTGAAAAAAGCTTGCATGCTGGGGTTCTGTAACTATGACCAGTTGTTAGGGTTGGCCTTAAGATAGCGAAGCTAACTAGACATGGGTGGCGCCATTTTGTACCTTACACCGAACATGTCACTCTCCCCGCAGATACTTCATGCTGCTATGACTGAGTACTGCCTCGGGATATCTGCATGGAGAGTGTTACCGACTGGGTTACACTCTCCTGGCTGATCCTTAATGCCGATTGCCTATCAAGGAGGAAAAAGGATCTGCATGGAGAGGGTAATTCCCAGTGAACCTCCTAACAGCTTATCAAAGAACTAACATGGAATCTGTGCTCTATTGCAATGTATCTGAGCACAGAACCGAAAGTGGGATGAAGAAGGGGAAAAACTGTAGTTTCCACGAGTATCATTCCAGTCTCCAAAAATGTGATTATAAGAAAAAAGGTGAATCATGGTCATCTTGTTCACAAGTTAGAGGGGGTGTCCACCAACCACGACAAGGCTGCGACACACGCCGACAAGAAAGTTCCTATCGGCTCCTTGTCGCAGCCTTGTCGTGAGGAGGGGAGCTGTCATGAGTCCTTGTTGCAGCCTGTCGGGAAGTGCACGCTCCACCTAAATATTCTATCGTAGACCTCTGCGACATGCCACGACACGCCACAACACGGCTCCAAAATCGAACATCTTTGATTTTGTCGTAACCTTCTCGGAAGGCCCCCGACAAGCTTCATGTCGCAGCCTGTCGTGGCCTTGTTGTAGCCTCTTGTCGGGAACTGTGGTCCACCAACCACGACAAGGCTACGACAGGGCTTCCAATCGTAGAGCTGTCGTGGACCTTGTCGGAAAGCCGTTGTCGCAGCCTTGTTGTGGTTGGTGGACGCACCCCCTTAGAGCACGTACCTCCCGTTTCACATGCAGGAACATGTGATTCGGTCGGATATACTCTTGGATTTTACTTTTAGGTTTACACTACTTGATATGATGGATAATAAATACAACAAACTATGACAGGCGGCTCTGTAAACTACTCAAAGTTGACTTCATAATGCACTCGGTAACGCTCACGCATTTCACTTTACAGTGGTTTATGTCTACCTGTCCACAAAAACATTGATTGTTTATATCCACTATAGAAGATTTATCCGTTGATTACACAAGGTTTTCATTGGTCATCACTAAAGACCTGTTTCCATTTGCCAACAATAAAAGGCTGTTTTCATTGGCAACACTAAAGGCCTGCTTACATTGTCTAACAGTTAAAACCTGTTTCCATTGGCTGGCACTAAATTTATAAAAAAAAAAAAAATGAAAAAAACCCAGGAGATACTGACCGATCTATGTCCCAATTTGGCACCACCGACCAACTAATTCATTATTGATGAATTCAACTCTAGTTGATTCATTTGTTGATGAATTGGGTCACGGCTCCAAAAACAGGTCGGCAGGCAAAAATGTCCTATAGACATATTAGTGATCAGTTACGTCAAAATAATTCAAAATGCAAAGATGTTTAACGGAGTTATAGATTGGAGAACATTTAGCTGGGCAAGGAGATGTATGTAAATCCTAGATCGACAGGTAGTGTATCTATATCTACTAGTATAAAAGAACTAATGTAACATTAGATTAAGATGATATATCAACGAGCAAATTCTTTTTGACATAGTATATATAGGAGCATATTGAATATATGTTTCTTATAAGTAGTTATTTCAGAAAGTCTAAATCTTTCATGGAAAGAGAGACTTTTGAAAATTCTGCAATGAATCATATTGTACTAAATAAATCTAGTATACTTAATTTCGAATTATGGTTTAGGCTTGCATGATTCAGGCATATCTCTATAGGAAGGGAATGTGTATCTAAATTGTTACATTAAAGAACTGATACAAATTATTGTATGGTTCACAATTGACTTTATTCAAAAACAGCCAATCCTAGATAGTAGTTAACAGGAGGAACCAATGTAAATACTTAGGATATGTATCTATATAATACTGTACTTGATATTACATATGTGAAAAGGCACTATCATCTCATGAAAAGCAGGAGAGTTGGCAATGTACATGGGAGCTTTCTTACAAGTAAATAGAAATTATTATAGCCTTAGAAGATACAAATAGCATGGAATAACATTTTGAAACAGTATTGGAAAAATACACAATATTGACTGGTTTCAGATACAAGCAGCAGTATGCTCCGAGGAGTTGATGCGTACTAATATCCGAGCGTATGCAAGTATATTGCGCAGAGTCAACTCCGAGGAGCATACAGCCGCTTTTATCTGAAACCAGTCTATATTGTATTTATTATCCACCTTTTCTGGGCAAGTGGCATATCGATATCAGTTCATTTTAGTTATGCACTATTTTCCCATACGCACTACTTTTCCGTATGCGCCACCCGGAGCATACAACATATCCGTATGCGCCGGGTATGTCCATACAAACTCCCTATGTGTTTTCTATGGACACTTTGTATTAGGTGGATGATAACGACTTGATCCCATTTGCGAGATTTTTTGAGGCGATCGTGAATAGGCTCTGGTCTAGGACTGCAGTCGCATTGGGTCATATAAACACAATGGCCTGCTGGATGTGGCCTTGATTTTGCCTTGATTTTGCCTTGATTTAAAGCCGATGCATGTGGTGCTGTTCCACTTCGAGTCCACCAGCTATTTAGTGGAATTCACACGGTGGGATTCATGTACCTCACAGGATTCAAAGTCTGACGAGATTCTGTTCCTTTTTAGGGGTAAATGTCGCCAACAATTACAGTGGAAAAACATGTTTCGGGGAAATGGAACCTTACAATTCAGACGTGTGTTCCAGTACAGGAACTCAGCAGGATTTTTTTCACTCACACACCCTGTGAGGCACATGAATCTCATCGCGAGAATCCCACTATAGTAGCACCAGGGACCTGTTTCACTAATCTTGTGACATGTCTGTGACACCATACAGACATTGGGTTTGTCTAGTTTCGTGACACCACAAGTAGCTGCCTTTAGGAAATACAGACCCTAAACATAAGAATTAGACAAATCTAGACACATCATGGACCTGTTTCACTAGTTTTGTGACAAAAGTGTTAGACATACATGAAAAGCGGTACCAACAGTGCAAGCAAGAACGGACAAAACAAAGTCTAATGTCTAGTTCTTATGAAACCGGACACACCATCTAGACGCCATCTAGACATGTCACTGACTAGTGAAACAGGTCCCTGATCTAGGGTCCAACGGGTGATCGGCTCAAAAAACGGTGAATAGAATTAAACCTTAACAGTATTGGATGAATTTTCAGTAACAATACCATTATGTGTATCTGTCTATTCTATCTAAATATATTAATTTTATAGAATGTTGAGTAAAATTTTACTGGTCAGCAAATTATCCATTTATTGATCATTGCCACCAATAAATAGATCAAGAACTACCGACCAATGAAATGGGACCTCAAATAAAATATCAGTAAATGTGGAAAAATACAGACATGACCAAAGATTCTTGAACCAGTAAATACAAAGATTGGCACCAACAAATTGAGGATCTAACAAATAAAAAAAGGCTTTGGAATGGTCGGATTGGGTTCGGGTTTCTAACTCGAGCAACAGTTGGTCAGTGAGTGAAAATATATCATCGACTTTTACCCTCACCAATAACTGGCACCAATATTTCATCCGTGTACACAACCGACCGATTTCTATGTACAGTGCAAATAATCGCTGAGAGTTTTGTTAAATGGGATTCACACGATGGGACAAATGGACCTGAGACTGGTGTACTTCACACCTTTGCACCAGTCGGCTACTATTTCCAGCTGGGTACAAAGTTTCACAGATTGGGGTGTTATACAATCTCAGGGTAACATGGCGGATTCAATTCACATGGGAAGACTTAACAGGTACATAGTCTCACCCCTACACCCCTACACAGGGTACACAGGGTACAAAGGGTATACAGTCGCCGACTCAGGGTACTTCCCCGTGTGAATAGGTGTTATTTGAGACCACTGAGACTCACAGATTGGGGGCGAACATGTGAAATACATTTGTCTCACAAAAATGCCCCTCTAAATTTTAAACCTGTTTAGAGTCAAAATCTCATGAGATTCTGTTCCTTGTTTGGGGTGATCGTCACTGACAAGTGCATGGGAAAGAAGTTGTCCCAGCAAAATGGAACCCTGTCATTCACACGAGGAGATTGTGTTCCAGTATCGAATCTCAACAGGATTTGTCTCAGACAAAGGGCCGGTGAGGTACATGAATCCCACCGTATGAATCCCACTTAAATGGATATGACACTTTGCTGAGATTCCACAATTTTAGAAGCGATTTAGATAACACAATGTGCTTTAAGCAATTTACCTTTCACAGGACGACGAAAAACAACACAACTGAGTACAAATTCTCACATGTGACACATCAACATATCAAACAGATACTTCACATGAAACAGAGTATGTGCAAAAGCGTACATTAAAGGAAGGTAGTTCCCAGAAGGAAACAAAGTCCAATAAGATTATTGATTTGTAAGTAGTTTAGTATTTATAAAATTTGTGTTTGCATCACCCTAGCAGATGCCTCAAAACCTTGAGCTGTTTCAAAAGTCGAGTGAAGTCTCGCCAACGGCACGGTGCATTTCAAAGCGAGAGAGCGGCACTTGGAATCAAAGCAGCAACAAAACCGCTACCAATACCCAATAGCGAGCGACACCTCCACCTCGACAGCGACGCTTCAAGTGCCATTGTTAGCTCTCGCTTTGGCGGTAAGTACTCTCGTTTAGCACCCTCCCGACTTTTGAAACAGCTCCCAGGATAGGTTATGTGCCCTATCGGCCTGCAAGTACTGAAGGTAGAGAGGGTGGCATGAAAGCAGGACTTGGGTTGCATATATATCAACTACCAAGGTAATATCACAGTAAGATCAACTCTATGAGCATCAGACGACTGATATTAGTTAGAACAGAGAAGAAAAGTAAATTATCCCTTTAACAGCAGCATGATGCCTCCAGGCATTCCCCTGGCTAAAGCAGCATGATGCCTCCAAGCATCATAGAGGCCTCATTGATTCTTATATACAAAATTCAATAAATAAAAAAATAATTGTTTGAATTGAAGGAAATTCTGACCAGTTATTAACGCTGTATTGACCTTTGATTTGGCATTACAAAATATCATCAGCTACCAAGGTAAATTACTGAAATCACATGACACATCATGTGACATTGCTATTTTCCAAAAAAAGGTGCCTGCTGTAGCAGGGTCGTTTATGCAGGCAATACCTGCTGTACAATGGTGGTCAGAGGAACTGGGTGCTGCAGGGAAAGGGTTAAGAAAACAGGCTGGGCTTTGTGTATGTTAATATTTACGAACTACATGTATCACATGGTGAAATACGTGCCCTCACACTGTTTTTCAGAAGTTGGAAAGTGAGTAAACATTAACAGAAAAAACGCCAGGTCTGATTTTCTTTTAATCTACATCCTCAAATGTTATTAATTGATAAAAAAACCAAACAGAAGCCACTCGATCAGTATCATGGGCACGCGAACAAGGGGCCCGTAGAATAATATCGAATCGTACATGAAGACCTCTGTACGCCAGGGAGACCTAGGGACGATGTGGGTCAACTTAATTCAAAACTTACGTTATGGACGGCTAAGACTGTCTTAGTGAACAAACTTAAATATCATTTAACAGTTACCCTTATACGAGGTACAGAAAAGGGATATACGTACAACAGTGTACCGCACAGTGTGGTGGAAATTATATACATATATACAATTTAGGCCACAAAAAAATAAAAATTGTTTCTCATCACCAAGCTATGAAAAATATGACGAGGGCGCTTTTTTTTTTTTTTTTTTTTTTGCTATATCAAAGAGGGCAGACATACAGTAAAACCCCACATAAGCAGACACCCTCTGATCTGGGCCAAAGTGGCTGCTTACGTGGGGTGTCTACTTACGCGGGGTTTCCAGATTTTTACTTGCTCTACAGTTAATGCATCCCTGACATCAGGAGCTTTAATTTGATACTAAATACACATACCTTTCATAATTTCTATCAAGGTTCATCTATTTAAAAAAAAATCAAAAAAATCTTCAAAAATCTTTTTTTCTGATGCGCGCGGTGATGAGAAACAAGTTTGTTTTTTTGAATGGCCTTAGGGAGCAGAGGTCAGTAAGTGTAAGTATGATCTGCACAGGTGTATAGGGCACAGAGTGATTGCTAGTTCTGCCATCATCCACCAGGAAATTACACGATAGCGGCACTGTAATCAGGGGGAAACCATTGTTATCAGTTGTTATAATCTATAGATAATATTGAGACGAGGCTAAAATTCCTCTATGGCAAGCCCCCAAAATATCCATTGATAATTGGTCCCGCCACCTGGTGTTTTGGATGGCGTTGGGGGGCAAGATGGCTGTATCTATAGCACAACAGCTATGTGCCCTATAATAATTGGATCAACTGATGTTCTCTTAGCTGAACCGTGTAGTATCAGAGACGGATAGAGTAGATGGGTTGGTCGTTGTCCCAGGTGACGCTTACGTTATCGTAGCTGGAGAAGTATCCCGGCACTGAGGGCGATCCGTACCCCGACACGGCGGAGCGACGACCCAACGAGTCGCGACCCACCACACGACCCAGCTGTACCGCAGTCGGACCACTCTCCAGCCTGCAGCAGAGGAAACCCACTGATGTATTAACCCTATAAGGACGCATGATGCCTGGAGGCATCACCGCACTAAAGACGCATGATGCCTGGAGGCATCACCGCACTAAAGACGCATGATGCCTTGAGGCATCATTGTCCTAATATTGACAAAAATGTTTTAACAATGAAATAATAGAGCAATATTCATGAGTTCTTCAGAATATGTAGATATAACATCATATTTAGTATTTATATCAAAGAGAAATAAATATTTGGGACTATGTATCATATTTCATGATTACAACCTTGGATATCAGTTTTAACCATAATTAGGCCGTCCTCTAGCCAGACATACTGCCACCAGCACCCGTCCTTATAAGGGACTAGCTGGGCCCCAGGCAGCCGTCCTTAAAGGGTTAACCCATTCCTAACTGTAGATTCTGTGCTAAAAACACTGGTTCTCTGAACAGAATATCTACAGATTGAACACTAAAGAAGAAACCAACAAGTTTTGGTCAAAGTCATCATTCTCCACGAGTTTGGCGTGGAGTGATTTTAGCGAGGCGATAGCCATGTGAATATCGCATAGTATTCAAACGACTTAGAGAAAGAAGACTATGACCAAAATGAGTTGTTTTCTGTATTCATCTCACCCCTGTACACACTAAAAGAATGGATGACACACAGAATATATGACATCACAGACCATGGAGAATAGACTGCAATGCTCATAGCGGCATGGAGAACGAGTTCCCAATGTTCAGCCTATGGGATAAAAATACCAGGGGTGCGATAAAGAATTATCGTAAAACTGGATGAGTTTTAATCTTGGTCACCGTATGCCATGACTGGAGTTTAGCATAGTGACTTCATGAGGCGAAGCCGAGTGAAGTCCGGAGCCAAAACTCCAGGAGTGGCATATGATGGCCAAGATTAAAACGAATCAGGTTTTGATTTATCCTACCCTGTCTCCTCGGTTTTGGAATATTACTTGACAACAATTCTTAGCCACTAGTGGCATATAATATCAAGAGACGTCACGAGTTTGAGTCTGAGCTTATTTATGCCACTCATTTTGTTGGCTCCACAATTTCACGAATCGAAGACGAGTGACATTACAGAGCCAACAAAATGAGTGGCATAAATAAGCTCAGACTCAAACTCGTGACGTCGAGATTTTATCCTACCCCATAAACAGTGGCATAAACAACTTTATGTCACTACCTGTGACATAAATAAATCCGATGTTAGGCCTATGGCGTTTTTTATTAGGGGTAGGATAAAACCCCGTATGCCAGTCAGCGTGGCATACTGAAACTCAATGTTAAGCCTATGGGATTTTATATTAGGGGAAGGATAATAAACCTTTCCTTCCCGTTTTAAGAATTCGACTTACAACTGGATAAATGCTATATTTAGTAGTAAGGATGTTAGCTTGGCCTCAGATTTGGTCTTCTCTGGGAAAGAAAACAAACAAAGCACCCTTCCCTAACCCTTTTCCTATCCCTGACACTAACCCTATACCTAACCCTAACTCTCTCCCTAACCCTCACCCTATCCCTAACCCTGAACATGACCTATTTTTCATAATTGCTGGTTTATTTGTCTAAAATCTAACTAGTCAGATCTTTCCTTCTATATTAAATTGTCTTATCCATAAGCATCTGAAATGGGTCGAGTTCTCCATTTGATTTTTCCAAAACAGGTCCAGTTCTCCTGACAACTACGGGTCGAGTTCGTAATCGTTTAGATAGCCTTTTACCTTACAATAAAAAGTATAAAAATAGGCAATAAAGATGCAATACTGACCCTGCTGGGGTGTCCTCTGGAGAGCCAGAGAAACCTTTCTTCCTCCTGTCTACAACGATCAGGGCTATAACAAAGCCCAGGAGGAGAAAGGTGCCCACACCGATCACTGGTCCAAAGATGAGCCACTGGTCGACACAGTTTGAACCCATGTAGAATGTACCAGAATTACACCTGTAGAGAAAGTGAAGATTACATAAAGATACCTCTATACTCATAATATACCTGGAATACCGGAAAAAAGTGTGAAGATTACATACAAATACCTCTATACTCATAGTGTACCGTGAACATACCTGAAGGGAAAGCGTAAAGATTATATATAGATACCTCCATAATCATAGTGTACCGCAAACATACCTGAAGGGGAAGCGTAAAGATTACATACAGATACCTCTATACTCATAGTGTACCGCGAACATACCTGAAGGGGAAGCGTAAAGATTACATACAAATACCTCTATACTCATAGTGTACCGCGAACATACCTGAAGGGGAAGCGTAAAGATTACATACAGATACCTCTATACTCATAGTGTACCGCGAACATACCTGAAGGGGAAGCGTAAAGATTACATACAGATACCTCTATACTCATAGTGTACCGCGAACATACCTGAAGGGAAAGCGTAAAGATTACATACAGATACCTCTATACTCATAGTGAACCACGAACATACCTGTAGAGAAAGCATAAAGATTACATACAGATAGCTCTATACTCATAGTGTACCACAAACATACCTGAAGGGAAAGCGTAAAGATTACATATAGATACAATTATACTCTTAGTGTACCTGGAATACCGGAAGAGAAAGTGTGAAGATTACATTCAGATACCTCTATACTCTTAGTGTACCGAGAACATACCTGTAGAGAAAGTGCAAAGATTTCATACAGATACCTCTATACTCATAGTGTACCTGGAACATACCTGAACAGAAAGCATAAAGGTTACATACAGATACCTCCATATTCATAGTGTACCGCGAACATACCTGTAAAGTGTGACAATTACATACAGATACCTCTATACTCATAGTGTACCTGGAATACCAGAAGAGAAATAAGAAAGAAATTGATGAGTATTTGGTCTGTGTCCTCATTCGCCATCGAGTTTGGAGTGCGCAGTAATATGAACGAGGCGATAGCCGAGTGAATATTCTGAAGCACTCCAAACGAGTCAGGACGTTTGCTGACTATTATATGCCTTAAACAAAGAAAACCACGACAATTTAATGACTCATTAAGTCACACTCACAGTGGGCACGAACATTATCATTACTGCACCCCTAGCAGCGGGCAGTATTTCATAGACATTCGCACACAGGTATATAGGAACATGGGATACCAAGGTGTGTTTCAAAACTGAGAGAGTTTATAGTAGTAAATATTACAGAGCACCCTATTATCGGGGATCACAATTATGGAATCAACTGGATCAAACTATACAACATGTCATGGATCACAGACAGTTTAAGAAGCTGGTTAAAGTGAAATACTCCAGTTATGACTGGCGGTGATGAAAATTTGTAAGGAATATACTGGAGAACTTTTTTCTCATCATCATTTCCATCTTATTATTCACCTATGTATTTCATCTCTCTATGAATGTTTAATGAAATTTCTTTATGCGTACTTTATGTTACCTGAGATCTCGCCTGCGGTGGAAGATCTTACGCCTGTAAGAACCGTTGTTGTCAATAAAAGATAAAAAACAAAAATTATATAAAAAAAAAAGAAGGATTTATATGAAACTTGAAAAATACTGATATTATAATGAAACTGGGTTAGGGTTGGTGAACATACCTGCAGATGGGGCTGGAGCTGCTGTCTAAAAAGCAGGCCGAGTGACTGCCACATCGATGGCTCACACACTTGTAGAGGCATATAGGCTGGGTTCCGTTCACCACACAGTTGTAAATCACCGAACAAACGTTCGGGTTCAGTTCTAAGTCACATACTGAAGATGCGGCATCAGCTGTGATGTTTTTCACTCCTGGGGAATAAATGGGTTCATTATAAACACTGGTTTAAAGTCATATCGGACAATCTACCTTGAAAAGTAAAAGTAATGTATATCACTGTCTCTGAGCTTTGGTTCGGCAGTGGTTTTGGCCTCTGTCGGGTCATTGAGCTCGGCAGTGCGAAAGTCACATACCCACACACTGCGCCACTCACATACTGCGCAACAACAATCTCCTGACCCACTTCCCTGTCGTCCCCCCACACTGTCGGACGGCACATTTTTTACCCACCCACCCACACCTTCTTACAACTCATTACTCATTCCTCATTTTCAATTTTATCACAAATACAGTCGTATTTCTCTTATTCTCAACAACTTACCACATTTTAATAATATCACTCTACTATTATTATTATTAAAATGTTTATCATAAAATTTTACCACATAAATAAAATTTTATTTTCCCAAATCAATCTCTTACATTTTACTTTCGCGACGCGTGTAGAGCAATGATATGTATATTACCATATCTGGGCTTTAGTAATGCCCCTCAACATCTACGTGCTTTAAGCCCAATACACATCTACCAATCCAGGTTTGAACGATTAGTTCCCATAGCGTATAGAAGTCGGTGAACTTCTCGCAGGCAAATTACGTAACCCCTTGACCCTTGTCGGCCACCCAATCAAGGGCCATCTTCCAATGTTCCATTGTTGGTGACTGGATTTATCAACATGTTGATAAACTTTTGGAGACCAATTTAGGAACATCGAACCACAACCTGTCGGCAACAAAAGCACATCTCAAGGAGGTGGGCCGGTTGGGGGGGTTCGCTAATCATTGGTTGACCTTTGGCTAGCTGTCCTATATCTACTGACTAGGGCCGACTCCATTAGGATGCCTCGCCTTAGACAATTTACGGTTACTTTGTCGCCGACAAAGGTACATCAATGTTTCAAAATCGGTAGATATTTATTGGGCTTAAATAATGCTTCTCACCACTTAGGAGGTCGTCCTTGATCTGTTTGAGGGCCGTTGTATCTGGTAACGTTCCATTCAAGGTCACATTGTCAAGGTTATCTACGGCAGCTGTCAGGTCAGAGGTCACATTATCTCCTTCTTTCAGAACGACCGCAAGGACGAGGACGATTTCATAATCTGCCACCGTGCTGCCACTGTTACCACGAAAAAGTTTGTTTATATAGGGGAACTCTCTTGGAAAAAGTCGGCACCCCGAAATCTCGTAAATCGGGCCCCGATTTCTCAACAACAAAAATTGTGGTCACTATATGCTACTATACACAACGTCTTCAGAACAAAGTTTGTTTATAGCATAATCAAAATCAATCATACCACAGGCTATTGCGTTATAGGCAACGTAATTATAATATAGGCAACACCGATTACATCATAGGTAAAACCGATTATATCATAGACAAAACCAATTACAACATAAACAAAAATTATATTATAGGTAAAACCGATCAGATCATAGACATATCCAATTACAATATATAAAAAAGATTGTATTATAGGTAAAACCAATTATATCAAAGACATTACCAATTACAACATAAAAAACCGTTGGATAGTGGTGACACTGTTGAACTGTCAACAACAAACTGTTGAACAAATTCTCTGGATCAGAAAATATCAGCATTAACGTCTCAGTGACCAAAATCATACATCCAGTCGGTTATTTATACTTGTTTTAAAAAACCTTTCTTTTATTTTGATTAGTGTGTTGTTACAAATAATATTTTTACCTGCTGAATTTGTGGACAATCACTTCCTGAAATCCGGCCACATCTGCATATACACTCGTCAACTGTAAAAATAAGAATTAAATATCAATTAGCATATACTCACAATATTCACCTCAGTCTTCGACTTCGGTGAATATTTCTGACCAAAATATCTCTGAACAGATTCCATTCGGCCACACTAACCATGTCTTTCTCTATTCTATCTGACCAGCCATCATGTAACACATGAAGGTACAGATTGATGATTGAGAGAGATTAAACCATTATTTGAGCGCAACAGTGAATATCGCAGCCTCTGGAGGGCCCTCTACGGGGATTCCCTTTGAGCAACGTCTGGACTGTTGCATACTAGGCTTGTTATAATTTAGTTTAATCGTCATCTCATCCAATCAACCAACCCTAGGATACATGTGGGGTTGGTCAGCGGCCTTTGCGTTGTGTTTTTTCGACAACAACTCTGCACCACTACTCCTTATAGTTCACTGCAGCCTTGCCCCATAGTCGGGCGCTGCAGCGGGCTTTGGAATTGTATTCCAGTTCTGTTCTTTTACTAACCATCGTTCCATGTTTAGTGTATATAGAACGATCGGTCAGCTCTTTGAAGTCCTCTGCTTCAGGCTTCTGATCCTCCCAGTCATCATCTCTCGAGTCAGCCGGGGGTATCTTCACCTTACGGGGACGACCAGGCTTCCGTCTAGTTGGCAGTTTGCCTATCTTACTGGCTTTGACTCGGGACTTCCCTGCCCTGTGGGCGGGCTTTGCTGAAAGCGATACCTGCTGGGGCTGGGACTCTCAGAGCCAGCATTCTCGCACGGACAGTGCCATGCCCTCAAACGAGCAACATGTGACTCATAGCGCTTACATGTCCATTCATCCTCGAAGACTACTGTCATATCTGACAAAACTTCAACGACTCTGAATGGACCATCCCAGTTTTGGGCAAGTTTTACATTTACCAGTGGAGTGTGGTAACGTATCACTCTATGTCCAACCTAGAACTTTGCTCGGTAGTAAGCCCTACAAAGCGTTCCCGGAGCCGTTCTACAAAACCTATCGGGCATGGAACCTCCATGGACATTCCAGGGACTCCATAGACAATGTCATCACGATCTCTTCTTCGAAGACAAGTAGATTTGGCACCCCATACTAAAATGAATAGTCCCATTATAAGAGTGTGCTATAAACTCATCCCAGTTTCTGCGACCATAGTGCGTAAACACTGAATCAACCTTCTGTTGAACCACTCTACCATCCCATCTGACTTGGGATGGTACAGATTAGTGCGTGTCTTTTTGATTTCCAGCACATTACACTGCCAGATCTGAGATTCAAATTCTCTTCCCTGGTCGGAATATAGAACGCTCGGAGCTCCAAAAGGCAGCACCCAATTCTTCACTAGGGCTTCCACACAGGTAGCTGCTTTGTGATCTTTCATGGGATAGACCTGCACATATTTTGTGTAGTAATCCATCACCACCATCATACAAGTGTTACCGTCATCAGACTCCTCGATACCAGAAATGATATCCAGAGCAATTAGAGCAAACCTGACTCCAAATAAATACATGCACTTCCGAGATGGTGTATATATGAATAAAATGGTGGTTTTTGCGCAGTGCATCTCTGTATGTCTGCGCAGATTCTGGGCCAGTAGTAATGTCACTTTATCTTAGCGGCAGTCCTACGTTTGCCAAAATGTGCTGAGCTTCGATGCTCATGGCATAGAGTCATCATCCCCGGACGTAATGCTATAGGTACAACCAACTGTAAGTGTTGCCGCACTGGGCACACAGTTGTTCTCAATCTATAGAGTACTCTATCCCTCACCTGTAACTTTGTCCACTGACTACAAAGCATCCCGGTTTTCAATTGAGAGCTCGGATCCTCTTGGTCTGTGGAGCCCAATCTTTATCAGCTTAATCAACTGAGACAAATCCGGATCAGCTTTTTGTGCTTCACGGATCTGTTCCAGCATCCACTGGTAGAACCGGGGGTCAGGACTACCTATCTGGTGCAGTGCAGCCAAGATAGCATCATGCTCCTCACAGTCTACACATTCCGGC
This sequence comes from Alentia gelatinosa, assembly GCA_950022655.1. Taxonomy (NCBI): domain Eukaryota; kingdom Metazoa; phylum Annelida; class Polychaeta; order Phyllodocida; family Polynoidae; genus Alentia; species Alentia gelatinosa. The sequence continues at coordinate 51,239,570 of OX465589.1, read as the reverse complement.
TGCCCACACTTACATAACGGTCTCCGCGAGAGACTATCCATGTTGATGTGTGCTTTACCCAGTCTGTGCTCTATCTGGCAGTTCTTAAGTCCGAACTCAGACAGAGCCGCCAGCCATCTTCCAATCATTCCTTCGGCGTCTTTAAAGTTAAAGAGCCATTCCAATGAGGATTGAGTTGAAATCTCCACCTCCGAGGAAGTGTCGATACCTTCTTACATACACCACCACTGCCAGGAGTTCCCTTTTAGTGGTACAGTAGTTCTGTTGCACCTTATTCAAGCTACTGCTGGCAAAGGCTATCGGAACCTTGACTCCGTCCTGTATCTGGGACAAAGCCGCTCCAATACTATCATTGCTCGCGTCAGTATCAAGAATGAACTGAACCGTAGTCTCTGTACATAGCTTGAAACGAATCTAACCTCTGCTTGGAGAGTCTATTTGACTTCCAGGTTATTCTTGTAAGGTACTTCCCGTGCTGGTTCGAAGTGACAGTGTCAACAGAGTCAAGTTTCAGTGAGTTTCGACGAATTATAACCAATCTAAGGTATACAATGATAAAAAAACATGTTGATGACGCCAATACGGCACTACTTATTCTTGGAGTCGACGATAAATCGTTCTGAACTGGGTCTTCGACCTTGTTCAGAACAATTTAACATTGACACTTTGAATAAGTATCGCCGTATTGGCGTCATAACCATATCTTTTAATAAATAACTGCACCCGCCACCTGGGACCTGTTTCGTTAGTTTCGTGACATGCCTAGATGGAGTCTAGATGGTGTATCCGGTTTCATAAGAACTAGACAATAGACTTCATTTTGTCTGTTCTTGCTTGCACTGTTGGTACCGCTTTCTGTCTGTCTAGCACTTTTATCACGAAACTAGTGAAACAGGTCCATGATGTGTCTAGATTTGTCTAATTCTTATGTTTGGGGTCTGTCTTTTCGTAAGGGCAACTACTTGTGTTGTCACGAAACTAGACAACCCCAATGTCTGTATGGTGTCACAGACATGTCACAAAACTAGTGAAACAGGGACCTGTTTCAGTAGTTTTGTGACATGTCTAGATGGCGTCTGTGACACCATACGGACAGATCACAAGATGGCAGTCGATGACACATGGAGTTTCACTCACTTGTCGTAGGAATTAAGCAATGACACTTTAACATGAGTAGGGGATGCATATAATCTATAATCCTTCCAAATATGAAGAAGATTGGCCACTTAGATCTTCTGATATTTGCTAGTCTTTCTCTGCTGTTGCTTGCACTGTTGGGCCTAATGTCACGAGACTACTGAAACAGGTCCCTGGTCCCTGTATTTTAGTAGGTGTCTGGTGCAAGTGGCCGCCACCATAACACAATATTCATCTACCCTATAAATAACCTACCTGATCCTCAGCATCTTTCTTGGTCTCCTTGAATACATCTGATGTCGGGTCATCTAGTGCCTTGTCGAACGGGATGTCCCATTTCAGATTAGATGTTATGTTGTAAGTTGCACCCGCTATGGAAGAGAAAGCAGACTTCAGGTTCAGAAGAATAAGTCTATTTGGATGGATTTTCACCTCCCGGGGGCCATATTCAGAGTTATGATTAGATTTACCTGGGAGCTGTTTCAAAAGTCGAGTGAAGTCTCGCCAGCAGCACATCGCATTTTAAAGCGAGAGGCCACAACAGCGAGGGCACTTTGAATCAAAGCGGCAGCAAAATCGGTACCAATAGCGAGCAGCACCTCCACCTCGACAGTGATGCTTCAAGTGTCATTGTTAGCTCTCGCTTTGGCGATGAGTACTCTCGTTTAGCACCCTCCCGACTTTTGAAACAGCTCCCTGATTTTAAGAGTTGGTCCCATTCAGGGCCCAACCACTTGAAGGGCCAACGCCATTTGAACAGCTGTAACTGCAGCCACTCTTTTATCTCACCCCTGGTACAAGTTTAGCCATAGGAATAACATTAGAAAAAAATACTCACCCCCATACAGTGACAATACTGTGCCACGGCCGTGGCATAGTGAATTTGAAATGACATCATATGGATTGTCTATTCTAATTATTGTGAAATTTTGATGATATCTAATGTCATAAAACGGGGTGAGATAGATCCAGAACTGCACTCGAATCGGCAACTCGATGCAGTTCTATATAACTCCTTCTCCCCCAGGGCCCCGTTGCTCTTGTTTTTGTGGTATCGCTAGCTATAATCGGATCGCAATTAAATTTTTACGATTACTTTAACGATCTGACTAAAAAAGCGTTGCTCCAGTAACATCGGATCGTATCGCTATATTTCCGTAGTATCGCTAATTTTTGCGATGCGATTACGATACAATTCAGGGGCACATATTGAATGAGACAGGGGAAGATTAATTAGTTATTCAATTAAATACAGATGGCACCATAGTTAAAACTGATCTGACACCTGGTGGTTTGGATTGCTATTTCCTATAGGTAAAAGAACAAGGGGCAGGGGTTGGTGGTGCCACCATGGATCGTTATTTGAAATTTTGGACAAGGCTGGTTTTAACCTACAGCGATACGATCCGCAGTGCTGTGAAGGTCTGCGTAAAAAGTATCGCTAAATACCGTATTTTACGCGGTGATGCGCCTATGCGATTGCGACACGATCCGCAAAATTTCAGGAGCAACGTTTTGGCCCTCAGATCGCTGTTCTACGATCCACAGCTCTGTCATAATCCTGGAGCAACGGGCCCCAGCAGTGGTAGACTTACTACTATATCAAAGGCCAGTCGTCCACACACCATGTCTCTATGGTGTGGTATGCAGCCACCTTTCTCCTTCATCCCCAGTAGTGATAAACTTACTGCTATATCAAAGGCCAATCGTTCTCATACTATGTCAATGTGGTGTGGTTAAAACTAACTAATAAAGAGAACAGTTCCAAGCAAGCATGTCCATGGGGTGTTCGTTGTGCAGGTGCTCTTTGAATAATCTAAGATAGTACATGAAGACCCTTTTCTGTACCTCTTACAAGGGTTATCGGTTAATGATATTTAAGTTCGTTCACTACGTCAGTCTTAGCCATCCATAAGGTCATCCTATAGTGTTGAATAAAGTTGACCCACATTGTCCTTGGGTCTCCTAGGCATACAGAAACGGGTCTTCATGTATGATCCTAGATTATTCAATAGGTTCTAATGTATTGGACATTATTATCAATGGTAATCAACGACCCATTACATGAAACTTCAGATACCATAACTGTGGTATGCAGATTCAAATCTGTGGTATACGGCCTCACAGCTGTGGTATACGGGGAAAATAGTCCCTTTATGCTATAGAGCAATGAAATAGTCCCTATTGTTATGTCCTTTAATATTGCAATTCTTGGGTTTAATTTATTCTAAAAGATGGATGATAAATACACCAAACGATTGTTTTGTGGACAGGCAGCTCTGTAAACCACTCGAAGTTGATGTCGTAATACACATCAACCTCTCATGGTTTACTGCCGCCTATCCACAAAACCATCGATTATTGTCTATTTATCATCTATGGTATACAAAGACCCCATCGAAAATGTATGAGGACTCAGTAAACCACAACCCATTATATATATAAGGAAGTTAAGTGCTGAATGTCAGAATGAAAATAGAAATGATAGTTTTAAGGAAAAAGTGAAACGGGAAATTACCAAGATGGATATCTGTCTAGTACTGGATCAATAGATCTATAAAGAGTATTGTGAGTCATCAGATTAACAGATCTGTGATATATACGATGGTGTATAATGGACGAGAAATATGATACCTTGTATTCTAACAAATTTTCATGTTTGTGTCGTTGTGTGAATGTGTTTATATGTCATAATGTACCTTTTTTTGACTTCTATACGGAAGATCGCCTCGTTAGATGCGAGTATTGTAAGTCGTTAAGTTTTTGCAATTAAAAAAAAATATATATATATATAAATGTTGTCAGATACCATTAAACTACCAAAACAAAGACACAAACAAAGACACTTACAGAGATCAGGGGCCTCCACAGGAGGAACAGTAGACGGCTCTGGTATGGTCGTGGTGGTAATCACAGGAGAGGAAGTAGTGATGGTGGTACTAATAGTTGTAGTCGTGGTAGGCAGAGTGGTGGATGTAGTTTCAGCTGTAGTTACCGTACTTGTTGATGACTCAGGAACCGTGGTAGAGGTTGTAGATGAAGGTGTGGTGACCTCAGTACTTGTTGATGACTGAGGAACAGTGGTAGGGGGTGTAGATGCTGTGGTACCGGTGGGATTTGTGGGACTTATTGAGGAATCCGAAATGGTGCTAGCTGTTGATGGAAGAGTACTGCTTGGATTGGTCGCACCTGTTGAGGAATCCGAAATGGTGCTAGCTGTTGATGGAAGAGTACTGCTTGGATTGGTCGCACCTGTTGAGGAATCCGAAATGGTGCTAGCTGTTGATGGAAGAGTACTGCTTGGATTGGTCGCACCTGTTGAGGAATCCGAAATGGTGCTAGCTGTTGATGGAAGAGTACTGCTTGGATTGGTCGCACCTGTTGAGGAATCCGAAATGGTGCTAGCTGTTGATGGAAGAGTACTGCTTGGATTGGTCGCACCTGTTGAGGAATCCGAAATGGTGCTAGCTGTTGATGGAAGAGTACTGCTTGGATTGGTCGCACCTGTTGAGGAATCCGAAATGGTGCTAGCTGTTGATGGAAGAGTACTGCTTGGATTGGTCGCACCTGTTGAGGAATCCGAAATGGTGCTAGCTGTTGATGGAAGAGTACTGCTTGGATTGGTCGCACCTGTTGAGGAATCCGAAATGGTGCTAGCTGTTGATGGAAGAGTACTGCTTGGATTGGTCGCACCTGTTGAGGAATCCGAAATGGTGCTAGCTGTTGATGGAAGAGTACTGCTTGGATTGGTCGCACCTGTTGAGGAATCCGAAATGGTGCTAGCTGTTGATGGAAGAGTACTGCTTGGATTGGTCGCACCTGTTGAGGAATCCGAAATGGTGCTAGCTGTTGATGGAAGAGTACTGCTTGGATTGGTCGCACCTGTTGAGGAATCCGAAATGGTGCTAGCTGTTGATGGAAGAGTACTGCTTGGATTGGTCGCACCTGTTGAGGAATCCGAAATGGTGCTAGCTGTTGAGGAAGAGGTACCAGTAGCACCATCAGAACTTGTTGAGGAATCAGAAACTGTGCTAGTTGTTGAGGGAGATGTACCAGTAGCACCATCAGAACTTATCGAGGAATCAGAGACTGTGCTAGTTGTTGAGGAAGATGTAACAGTAGCACCATCAGAACTTGTCGAGGAATCAGAAACTGTGCTAGTTGTTGAGGAAGATGTAACAGTAGCACCATCAGAACTTGTCGAGGAATCAGAAACTGTGCTAGTTGTTGAGGAAGATATAACAGTAGCACCATCAGAACTTGTTGAGGAATCAGAAACTGTGCTAGTCATTGATGAAGAAGTACCAGTTGTATCAGTAGAACTTGTTGAGGAATCAGAAACTGTGCTAGTTGTTGAGGGAGATGTACCAGTAGCACCATCAGAACTTGTCGAGGAATCAGAAACTGTGCTAGTTGTTGATGAAGAAGTACCAGTTGTATCAGTAGAACTTGTTGAGGAATCAGAAACTGTGCTAGTTGTTGAGGAAGATGTACCAGAAGCACCATCAGAACTTGTTGAGGAATCAGAGACTGTGCTAGTTGTTGATGAAGAGGTATCGGGGACATCAGTAGAAATAGTTGAAGACTCAGAAGAGGTACTGCTTGTTTGGGAAGATGTGCCTGTCGCATCAGTGAAAGTTGTTGAGGAATCATAAACAGTGCTAGTTGTTGATAAAGAGGTACTGGGGACATCAGTAGAACTTGTCGAGGAATCAGAAACAGTGGTAGTTGTTGATAAAGAGGTACCGGGGACGTCAGTAGAACTTGTCGAGGAATCAGAAACTGTGCTGGTTGTTGAGGTGTCAGAAATGGTTGGGGTTGTAGATAACGATGTACCTGTCGCATCGGTAAAGGTTGTTGAGGAATCAGAAACTATGCTAGTTGTTGATGAAGAGGTATCGGGGACATCAGTAGAACTTGCTGAGGAATCAGAAACTGTGCTTGTTATTGATGTAGAGGTACTGCTGACATCAGTGGAACTTGAGGAGTCAGAAGTAGTTGGGGTTGTAGATAACGATGTACCTGTTACATCGGTGAAGGTAGTTGAGGAATCAGAAACTGTGCTAGTTGTTGAGGGAGATGTACCAGTAGCACCATCAGAACTTGTCGAGGAATCAGAGACTGTGCTAGTTGTTGAGGAAGATGTACCAGTAGCACCATCAGAACTTGTTGAGGAATCAGAAACTGTGCTAGTTGTTGAGGAAGATGTACCAGTAGCACCATCAGAACTTGTCGAGGAATCAGAAACTGTGCTAGTTGTTGAGGGAGATGTACCAGTAGCACCATCAGAACTTGTCGAGGAATCAGAGACTGTGCTAGTTGTTGAGGAAGATGTACCAGTAGCACCATCAGAACTTGTTGAGGAATCAGAAACTGTGCTAGTTGTTGAGGAAGATGTACCAGTAGCACCATCAGAACTTGTTGAGGAATCAGATACAGTGCTAGTTGTTGAGGGAGATGTACCAGTAGCACCATCAGAACTTGTCGAGGAATCAGAAACTGTGCTAGTTGTTGAGGGAGATGTACCAGTAGCACCATCAGAACTTGTTGAGGAATCAGAGACTGTGCTAGTTGTTGAGGGAGATGTACCAGTAGCACCATCAGAACTTGTTGAGGAATCAGAAACAGTGGGAGTTGTTGATGAAGAGGTACCAGTAGCACCATCAGAACTTGTTGAGGAATCAGAAACTGTGCTAGTTGTTGATGAAAAGGTACTGCTGGCATCAGTGGCACTTGAGGAGTCAGAAATAGTTGGGGTAGTAGATAACGATGCATCTGTTACATCGGTCAAGGTAGTTGAGGAATCAGAGACTGTGCTAGTTGTTGAGGAAGATGTACCAGTAGCACCATCAGAACTTGTCGAGGAATCAGAAACAGTGGTAGTTGTTGATGAAGAGGTATCGGGGACATCAGTAGAAATAGTTGAAGACTCAGAAGAGGTACTGCTTGTTGGGGAAGATGTGCCTGTAGCATCAGTGAAAGTTGTTGAGGAATCAGAAACTGTGCTAGTTGTTGATAAAGAGGTACCGGGGACATCAGTAGAACTTGTTGAGGAATCAGAGACTGTGCTAGTTGTTGAGGAAGATGTACCAGTAGCACCATCAGAGCTTGTTGAGGAATCAGAAACTGTGCTTGTTATTGGTGTAGAGGTACTGCTGGCATCAGTGGAACTTGAGGAGTCAGAAATGGTGGGGGTAGTAGATAACGATGTACCTGTTACATCGGTGAAGGTAGTTGAGGAATCAGAAACAGTGCTAGTTGTTGATGTAGAGGTACTGGGGAAATCAGTAGAACTTGTTGAGGAATCAGAAATGGTACTGCTTGTTGATGAAGATGTACCTGTCGCATCACTTGGACTTGTCGAGGATTCAGAAACAGTAGTAGTTGTTGATGAAGTTGTATCGGGGGCATTGCTAGAACTTGTTGAGGAATCAGAAACAGTGCTAGTTGTTGAGGAAGATGTTCCAGTAGCACCATCAGAACTTGTCGAGGAATCAGAAACTGTGCTAGTTGTTGAGGAAGAGGTACCAGTAGCACCATCAGAACTTGTTGAGGAATCAGAAGCTGTGCTAGTTGTTGAGGAAGATGTTCCAGTAGCACCATCAGAACTTGTTGAGGAATCAGAAACTTTGCTAGTTGTTGAGGGAGATGTACCAGTAGCACCATCAGAACTTGTCGAGGAATCAGAAGCTGTGCTAGTTGTTGAGGAAGATGTTCCAGTAGCACCATCAGAACTTGTTGAGGAATCAGAAACTGTGCTAGTTGTTGAGGGAGATGTAACAGTAGCACCATCAGAACTTGTTGAGGAATCAGAAACTGTGCTTGTGGTTGATGAAGAGGTATCGGGGACATCAGTAGAAATAGTTGAAGACTCAGAAGAGGTACTGCTTGATGGGGAAGATGTGCCTGTCACATCAGTGAAAGTTGTTGAGGAATCAGAAACAGTGCTAGTTGTTGATAAAGAGGTACCGGGGACATCAGTAGAACTTGTCGAGGAATCAGAAACTGTGCTAGTTGTTGAGGAAGATGTACCAGTAGCACCATCAGAACTTGTTGAGGAATCAGGGACTGTGCTTGTTGTTGATAAAGAGGTATTGGGGACATCAGTAGAACTTGTTGAGGAATCAGAAACAGTGCTAGTTGTTGAGGTGTCAGAAATGGTTGGGGTTGTAGATAATGATGTACCTGTCGCATCGGTAAAGGTTGTTGAGGAATCAGAAACTGTGCTAGTTGTTGAGGAAGATGTACCAGTAGCACCATCAGAACTTGTTGAGGAATCAGAGACTGTGCTAGTTGTTGAGGAAGATGTACCAGTAGCACCATCAGAACTTGTTGAGGAATCAGAAACTGTGCTAGTTGTTGAGGGAGATGTACCAGTAGCACCATCAGAACTTGTCGAGGAATCAGAGACTGTGCTAGTTGTTGAGGAAGATGTAACAGTAGCACCATCAGAACTTGTTGAGGAATCAGAAACTGTGCTAGTTGTTGAGGAAGATGTAACAGTAGCACCATCAGAACTTGTCGAGGAATCAGAAACTGTGCTAGTTGTTGAGGGAGATGTACCAGTAGCACCATCAGAACTTGTCGAGGAATCAGAGACTGTGCTAGTTGTTGAGGAAGATGTAACAGTAGCACCATCAGAACTTGTTGAGGAATCAGAAACTGTGCTAGTTGTTGAGGAAGATGTAACAGTAGCACCATCAGAACTTGTCGAGGAATCAGAAACTGTGCTAGTTGTTGAGGAAGATGTAACAGTAGCACCATCAGAACTTGTCGAGGAATCAGAAACTGTGCTAGTTGTTGAGGGAGATGTACCAGTAGCACCATCAGAACTTGTCGAGGAATCAGAGACTGTGCTAGTTGTTGAGGAAGATGTAACAGTAGCACCATCAGAACTTGTTGAGGAATCAGAAACTGTGCTAGTTGTTGAGGAAGATGTAACAGTAGCACCATCAGAACTTGTCGAGGAATCAGAGACTGTGCTAGTTGTTGAGGGAGATGTACCAGTAGCACCATCAGAACTTGTTGAGGAATCAGAAATGGTAGTGCTTGTTGATGAAGATGTAACAGTAGCACCATCAGAACTTGTCGAGGAATCAGAAACTGTGCTACTTGTTGATGATGAGGCAGAACTTGATGAAGATAACGACGTTCCAGTGGCATCTGTCGTTACCATTATAGTAGTTGTAGATTCTGTGGGACTTGTAGCCTCTTCTGTATTTGTTGTAGATTGAGACACGACGGTTGTTGTGGGTTCAGTTGGGCCGGTGACCTCGTCTGTGATTGTTGTGGTTTCAGTTACAATAATAGTGGTCATAGATGTAGAGGAACTTGTTTGAGAATCGGAAAGAGTAGTTGTAGAGTCTGTTGATATAGCCGTTATCAAACCAGTGCTACCAGTTGTAAAATCATCCGTAGTTCTTGTTGGAGGGGCAGTTGGTGTGGTGGTTATAGACTCTGAGGTAGTTCTAGGAGCATCAGTAGATGTAGAAGGAAGGTCAGCTGTTGCGGTGGTTATAGATTCTGTTGTTGTTGAAGGAAATTCAGTACTTGTAGTTGGTGGGTCGGTTGTTATGGCTGTTATAGATTCTGTTGTTGTTAAAGTAGGAACCTCAGTCGGTGTAGTTGGAGGGTCGGTTGGTGTGGTGGTTATAGATTCTGCTGTTGTTGTAGGAACCTCAGTCGTTGTAGTTGAAGGGTCGGTTGCTGTGGTGGTTATAGATTCTGTTGTTAAAGGAACCTCAGTCGGTGTAGTTGGAGGGTTGGTTGGTGCGGTGGTTATAGATTCTGTTGTTGTAGGAACCTCAGTAGTTGTAGCTGGAGGGTTGGTTGGTGTGGTGGTTATAGATTCTGCTGTTGTTGTAGGAACCTCAGTAGTTGTAGTTGGAGGGTTGGTTGGTGTGGTGGTTATAGATTCTGTTGTTGTTGTAGGAACCTCAGTAGTTGTAGTTGGAGGGTCGGTTGGTGCGGTGGTTATAGATTCTGTTGTTGTTGTTGTAGGATCTTCAGTAGTTTTGGTTGGAGGGTCAGTTGTGGTTATTATAGATTCTGTTGTTGTTGTAGGAACCTCAGTCAGTGTAGTTGGAGGGTCGGTTGGTGTGGTGGTTAGAGATTCTGTTGTTGTTGTAGGAACCTCAGTAGTTGTAGTTGGAGGGTTGGTTGGTGTGGTGGTTAAAGATTCTGTTGTTGTTGTAGGAACCTCAGTCGGTGTAGTTGGAGGGTTGGTTGGTGTGGTGGTTATAGATTCAGTTCTTGTTGTAGGAACTTCAGTAGTTTTAGTTGGAGGATCGGTTGTTGTTATAGATTCTGCTGTTGTTGTAGGAGCCTCAGTAGTTGTAGTTGGAGGGTTGGTTGGTGTGGTGGTTATAGATTCTGTTGTTGTTGTAGGAACCTCAGTAGTTGTAGTTGGAGGGTTGGTTGGTGTGGTGGTTATAGATTCTGTTGTTGTTGTAGGAACCTCAGTAGTTGTAGTTGAAGGGTCGGTTGGTGTGGTGGTTAGAGATTCTGTTGTTGTAGGAACCTCAGTACTTGTAGTTGGAGGGTCAGTTCCTGTGTCGGGTATTGATTCTGTTGTTGTTGTAGGAACCTCAGTAGTTGTTGTTGGAGGGTCAGTTGTTGTTATAGATTCTGTTGTTGTTGTAGGAGCCTCAGTAGTTGTAGTTGGAGGGTTGGTTGTTGTTATAGATTCTGCTGTTGTTGTAGGAACCTCAGTCGTTGTAGTTGGAGGGTTGGTTGTTGTTATAGATTCTGCTGTTGTTGTAGGAGCCTCAGTAGTTGTAGTTGGAGGGTTGGTTGTTGTTATAGATTCTGCTGTTGTTGTAGGAACCTCAGTCGTTGTAGTTGAAGGGTCGGTTGGTGTGGTGGTTATAGATTCTGTTGTTGTTGTAGGAACCTCAGTAGTTGTAGTTGGAGGGTTGGTTGTTGTTATAGATTCTGCTGTTGTTGTAGGAACCTCAGTCGTTGTAGTTGAAGGGTCGGTTGCTGTGGTGGTTATAGATTCTGTTGTTGTTGTAGGAACCTCAGTAGTTGTAGTTGGAGGGTTGGTTGCTGTGGTGGTTATAGATTCTGTTGTTGTTGTAGGAGCCTCAGTAGTTGTAGTTGGAGGGTTGGTTGTTGTTATAGATTCTGCTGTTGTTGTAGGAACCTCAGTCGTTGTAGTTGAAGGGTCGGTTGCTGTGGTGGTTATAGATTCTGTTGTTGTTGTAGGAACCTCAGTAGTTGTAGTTGGAGGGTTGGTTGCTGTGGTGGTTATAGATTCTGTTGTTGTTGTAGGAACCTGAGTAGTTGTAGTTGGAGGGTTGGTTGTTGTTATAGATTCTGCTGTTGTTGTAGGAACCTCAGTCGTTGTAGTTGAAGGGTCGGTCGGTGTGGTGGTTATAGATTCTGTTGTTGTTGTAGGAGCCTCAGTAGTTGTAGTTGGAGGGTTGGTTGCTGTGGTGGTTATAGATTCTGTTGTTATAGGAACCTCAGTAGTTGTAGTTGAAGGGTCGGTTGGTGTGGTGGTTATAGATTCTGTTGTTGTAGGAACCTCAGTAGTTGTAGTTGGAGGGTTGGTTGCTGTGGTGGTTAGAGATTCTGTTGTTGTAGGAACCTCAGTAGTTGTAGTTGGAGGGTTGGTTGCTGTGGTGGTTATAGATTCTGTTGTTGTTGTTGTTGTAGGAGCCTCAGTAGTTGTAGTTGGAGGGTTGGTTGTTGTTATAGATTCTGCTGTTGTTGTAGGAACCTCAGTCGTTGTAGTTGAAGGGTCGGTTGCTGTGGTGGTTATAGATTCTGTTGTTTTTGTAAGAACCTCAGTAGTTGTAGTTGGAGGGTTGGTTGCTGTGGTGGTTATAGTTTCAGTTGTTGTTGTAGGAACCTCAGTAGTTGTAGTTGGTGGGTCAGTTCCTGTGTCGGGTATTGATTCTGTTGTTGTTGTAGGAACCTCAGTAGTTGTTGTTGGAGGGTCAGTTGTTGTTATAGATTCTGTTGTTGTTGTAGGAGCCTCAGTAGTTGTAGTTGGAGGGTTGGTTGTTGTTATAGATTCTGCTGTTGTTGTAGGAACCTCAGTAGTTGTAGTTGGAGGGTTGGTTGTTGTTATAGATTCTGCTGTTGTTGTAGGAACCTCAGTCGTTGTAGTTGGAGGGTTGGTTGTTGTTATAGATTCTGCTGTTGTTGTAGGAGCCTCAGTAGTTGTAGTTGGAGGGTCGGTTGTTGTTATAGATTCTGCTGTTGTTGTAGGAACCTCAGTCGTTGTAGTTGAAGGGTCAGTTGTTGTTATAGATTCTGTTGTTGTTGTAGGAGCCTCAGTAGTTGTAGTTGGAGGGTTGGTTGTTGTTATAGATTCTTCTGTTGTTGTAGGAACCTTAGTCGTTGTAGTTGAAGGGTCGGTTGCTGTGGTGGTTATAGATTCTGTTGTTGTTGTAGGAACCTCAGTAGTTGTAGCTGGAGGGTTGGTTGGTGTGGTGGTTATAGATTCTGTTGTTGTTGTAGGAACCTCAGTAGTTGTAGTTGGAGGGTTGGTTGTTGTTATAGATTCTGCTGTTGTTGTAGGAGCCTCAGTAGTTGTAGTTGGAGGGTTTGTTGTTGTTTTAGATTCTGCTGTTGTTGTAGGAACCTCAGTCGTTGTAGTTGAAGGGTCGGTTGCTGTTGTGGTTATAGATTCTGTTGTTGTTGTAGGAACCTCAGTAGTTGTAGTTGGAGGGTTGGTTGCTGTGGTGGTTATAGATTCTGTTGTTGTTGTAGGAACTTCAGTAGTTGTAGTTGGAGGGTTGGTTGCTGTGGTGGTTAGAGATTCTGTTGTTGTTGTAGGAACCTCAGTAGTTGTAGTTGGAGGGATGGTTGGTGTGGTGGTTATAGATTCTGTTGTTGTTGTAGGAACCTCAGTCGGTGTAGTTGGAGGGTCGGTTTGTGTGGTGATTATAGATTCTGTTGTTGTTTTAGGAACCTCAGTAGTTGTAGTTGGAGGGTTGGTTGGTGCGGTGGTTATAGATTCTGTTGTTGTTGTAGGAACCTCAGTCGGTGTAGTTGGAGGGTCGGTTGGTTTGGTGGTTGGAGATTCTGTTGTTGTTGTAGGAACCTCAGTAGTTGTAGTTGGAGGGTTGGTTGGTGTGGTGGTTATAGATTCTGTTGTTGTTGTAGGAACCTCAGTAGTTGTCTTTGAAGGGTCGGTTGGTGTGGTGGTTATAGATTCTGTTGTTGTTGTAGGAACCTCAGTAGTTGTAGTTGGAGGGTTGGTTGCTGTGGTGGTTAGAGATTCTGTTGTTGTTGTAGGAACCTCAGTAGTTGTAGTTGGAGGGTTGGTTGGTGTGGTGGTTAGAGATTCTGTTGTTGTAGGAACATCAGTTCTTGTAGTTGGAGGGTTGGTTGTTGTTGTTGTCGGAACATTGGTAGTTGTAGTCGGAAGTTCAGTTGTGGTGGTTATAGTTTCAGTTGTTGTTGTAGGAACCTCAGTAGTTGTAGTTGGTGGGTCAGTTCCTGTGTCAGGTATTGATTCTGTTGTTGTTGTAGGAACTTCAGTAGTAGTAGTTCGTGGGTCAGTTGTGGTGGTTATAGATTCTGTTGTTGTTGTAGGAACTTCAGTCGTTGTAGTTGGAGGGTTGGTTGTTGTTATAGATTCTGCTGTTGTTGTAGGAACCTCAGTAGTTGTAGTTGGAGGGTCGGTTGCTGTGGTGGTTAGAGATTCTGTTGTTGTTGTAGGAACCTCAGTAGTTGTAGTTGGAGGGTCGGTTGGTGCTGTGGTTATAGATTCTGTTGTTGTTGTAGGAACCTCAGTTGTTGTAGTTGAAGGGTCGGTTGGTGTGGTGGTTATAGATTCTGTTGTTGTTGTAGGAGCCTTAGTCGTTGTAGTTGGAGGGTCGGTTGGTGCGGTGGTTATAGATTCTGTTGTTGTTGTAGGAACCTCAGTCGTTGTAGTTGAAGGGTCGGTTGGTGTGGTGGTTATAGATTCTGCTGTTGTTGTAGGAACCTCAGTAGTTGTAGTTGGAGGGTCGGTTGGTGCGGTGGTTATAGATTCTGCTGTTGTTGTAGGAACCTCAGTAGTTGTAGTTGGAGGGTCGGTTGCTGTGGTGGTTATAGATTCTGCTGTTGTTGTAGGAACCTCAGTAGTTGTAGTTGGAGGGTCGGTTGGTGCGGTGGTTATAGATTCTGTTGTTGTTGTAGGAACCTCAGTCGTTGTAGTTGAAGGGTCGGTTGGTGTGGTGGTTATAGATTCTGTTGTTGTTGTAGGAGCCTCAGTAGTTGTAGTTGGAGGGTTGGTGGTTGTTATAGATTCTGTTGTTGTTGTTGTAGGAACCTCAGTAGTTTTAGTTGGAGGGTCGGTTGCTGTGGTGGTTAGAGATTCTGTTGTTGTTGTAGGAACTTTAGTAGTAGTAGTTGGTGGGTCAGTTCCTGTGTCAGGTATTGATTCTGTTGTTGTTGTAGGAACTTCAGTCGTTGTAGTTGGAGGGTTGGTTGTTGTTATAGATTCTGCTGTTGTTGTAGGAACCTCAGTAGTTGTAGTTGGAGGGTTGGTTGGTGTGGTGGTTATAGATTCTGTTGTTGTTGTAGGAACCTCAGTAGTTGTAGTTGGAGGGTCAGTTGTTGTTGTCGTTATAGATTCAGTTGTTATTGTAGGAACCTCAGTAGTTGTAGTTTGAAGATCAGTTGTGATGGTTTTAGATTCAGTTGTTGTAGGAACATCAGTACTTGTAGTTGGAGGGTTGGTTGTTGTTGTTGTCGGAACATTGGTTGTTGTCTGAAGTTCAGTTGTGGTGGTTATAGTTTCAGTTGTTGTTGTAGGAACCTCAGTAGTTGTAGTTGTAGGGTAGGTTGTTGTTATAGATTCTGTTGTTGTTGTAGGAACCTCAGTAGTTTTGGTTGGAGGGTCAGTTGTGGTGGTTATAGATTCTGTTGTTGTTGTTGTAGGAACCTCAGTAGTTTTGGTTGGAGGGTCAGTTGTGGTTATTATAGATTCTGTTGTTGTTGTAGGAACCTCAGTAGTTGTAGTTGGAGGGTTGGTTGTTGTTATAGATTCTGTTGTTGTTGTAGGAACCTCAGTAGTTGTAGTTGGAGGGTCGGTTGGTACGGTGGTTATAGATTCTGTTGTTGTTGTAGGAACCTCAGTAGTAATAGTTGGAGGGTCGGTTGGTGTGGTGGTTATAGATTCTGTTGTTGTAGGAACCTCAGTCGGTGTAGTTGGAGGGTCGCTCTGTGTAGAGGTTACAGTGTCAGTGGACCTTGTCTCGTCATCTGCATTTGTTTTAGACTCAGTGGTCGTTGTATCAATAGTAGAACCATCTAACATTTCTCCAATGGTCACCTTGGATTTCATAATGTGTGAGCCATTGTTTGGTTCTTCCTTTCCTTCAATAATTACATCCACGTTATTAAGTCTAGTCTCTGCATCTGACCTATTTGCTGTTGGTGTTGAACCAATCCAGTCCTGTTCATCTTGCGCCAGTTGATAATTATCACTCTCTCCGATTCCCTTCCCTGATTGACTTTCATCTCCTCTCCCGATTCCTGTAATCGGATAAAAACAAATCATTTTTGACAGATTTTTATTAATCTTGACACTGAAGGGCAGATTCCCACTTGGCGATTCCTGCCCCAGAGACTAGTGCTTGGCGTATGGCTGGGAAACGATAGTCATGCAGCTGGTGAATGAAAATTTCAAACATATATGAAATGAAATCACAGAAGATTAGTGTCTTTTTGTGACAGATTCAAGTTAGAGATTCATGCCCGCACCACGGGGGACAGGTCATTAGTCGCCAATGATTTAGCATTTTTGCATTCCCACTGAACGACATGGCAGATTCCTGGAAATTTGTTCTAAGGCCCGGCGTCCACCTATTACGATAGAATCGTAGACCTCCCGATATGGCACCGATACAAAATGTCAAAATCGGTGCCATATCGGGAAGGTGCAAAATCGTAGACATATGTCTAGACATGCCAATCCACCACACATTGCATGGGGGTTTTATCGGTGTCTAATCGCAGAAAGGCGGTCAACTGCCCCGATATTAGGTAACCTTCCGACGCGATTTTGATTTTTTATCGGGAGGTGCATCGTAGGGCATATCGGTGCCATATCGTAGTAGGTGGACGCCAGGCCTTAGGGTTACCATCTGACGCCTCGCACATGTCCCCAAATCTACTAGTAAGAATCGGGCCGCTTTATGTGGCCTCACTTAAGGCCTCTTTCCATGGGCCGACAAAAATTGTGTCAATTTTTTTGTGTTCTCCTAATAGCCCATTTACATTTTGTGTCAGCAGTGCTAAAGGTCCGTCGGTAGCTCCTGACTGTATATTGGTGATGGCCAATGGAAATAGGCTATTAAGAGAACAAAAAAATCTACACCGTTTCGTCGGCCATTGGAATCTGGCCTATAGTGTTTATTTAGGTCTTTGACTTTACCTCAAGCTGTGCAGATAAAGTGAGGAGTAGCAGTGGAGTTCAGTTAAAGACAAATGTGGGTAGGTATCGCAGTGCCCCCTGTTTCTACTCAATAAACACTGGTGCTGCCATCTGGCTTCATGAAAATGCAGCAGTTTCCCATAGACACCAATAGATAACCATTACCTTCTTCAGATGGCCTTCCCATAGAAATTAGCATGGTCACTTAGTATTTTTTTTAATCATTTCTCCTTTGTATATATTCAAAACTATCATAATCCAGAATTATTTGAAGATAGCAATAGAGCATCAGTGTCATTTGCATTTTCTCATAGACATCAATAGTAAAAACTTACATTTTCAGATGGGGTTCCTATAGAAGTTAACATGGTTACATGCCATTTTTTTTTGCATTTTCTATTTGCTGATATATGTAACTTATAAACTCAATAGAAACTAGAAATCACCCAACTTCCAGCATTTGTCTTTAAAGTCTGAGATCTAAATAAACACTATGTGAGGCCACACAAAGAGCTGTACATGTGAAGTGCCGAGTAGCAGTTGAGTTCAGCTAAAGTCTGAGACCTAAATAAACACTATGTGAGACCACACAAAGAGCTGGGAGCTGTTTCAAAACATGGGTTAAGTCTATGGTTTGAGACAGCTCCCAGTACAGGTAAAGTGAGGAGTAGCAGTTATATGATATACATCAACTTATCAAACCAGAGGGACAGCCTTAAGTATCAAGGACTAAATAAGAAACCAACAAGTTTTGGTACAAGTCGTCGTTCTCTACGAGTTTGATGCGGAGTGATGCGGAACGAGGCGACAGCCGAGTGAACATCACATAGCATTCAAACAAGTTGCAGAATGACTAATTTGACCAAAATGAGCTGCTTTCTGTATTTATCTCACCC
The DNA here is from genome assembly GCA_950022655.1 of Alentia gelatinosa. NCBI lineage: Eukaryota > Metazoa > Annelida > Polychaeta > Phyllodocida > Polynoidae > Alentia > Alentia gelatinosa. The sequence goes on along the minus strand of OX465589.1, from coordinate 51,222,158 downwards.
CTTTACACACTAAAAGAGTGGATGACACACAGGATATAGACCATGGAGAACGGACTGCAATACTTGCAGGGGCATGGAGAACAAGTTCCAAATGTTAAGCCTATGGACATTCATTCCAGGGGTGAAATAAATAAAAAAACAGCACGCATGGCAGGCCCAGGTGTCATTTTAGACACACACACGGATTCATACACTTCAGACCGACTTTAACCGAGTGGGCCAACTCCTGGGTTTACTTACCAGTCAGCAGTAGAAGCAGAAATATCCATTTCAACATTCCGCTCGTTGTCTGCAAAGTAATCAGAATAAATTTTGTCAACATCCTTATATAATAGTATCATTAATTTCTACAAATTTTTCCATTTTCTAGTGTTGGGGCCCTCAGGCTGTATAAAGTAATGAAAACCCACAAACAAAAAAATATTCATACCCGTATACATGTATGTATAGTTACTTCATTCACACACATTATTACATGCATACCATACAGAAACTGCTTGACTATCCTCGTACTTCAAAAATACAAAAATACAATGTTCTTGTTCAGATATACCATTTTGCATATGGCATAGGGATATATATCGGATCAATAATTTTACCAAGTATTTTGACATACAAAAACAGTCATCCTGTTTTTGTATTATGATATATACGACAAGATGCCGAAATTTTACCTCTCGTCTGATCACATACCCCGTACTTCACAGTGTGACGTATGGATATAGATATGACATGGGTAGGAGTGGGTTGTATACGTAGGAGATAAGGCCACAGATACTATAGAGGAAACCTATCAGAGTTTAGGGTCTGAGCTCGTATCCCATCGAGTTTGAATTACGTAGTGATTCAAACGAGATGGGATCGAGCTCTGATACTAAACCTGAATAGGTTTCTGAATTTATCTCACCCTTCACTTTCACTAATAGGCTAACATTTGTGACATAATCCCCCATTGGATATTTATCCTAAATATCTAATGAGCGTTAGATACGAGTTCCCAATGTTAAGTCTATGGAGGAAAAATACCAGGGGTGAGATAAATAACAAATACAACACGATCACAGATATACATACCCACATGCATATATGCATACATATATGCAAACATACATAAACAATTTCTATACTTCTATTCATATATGTAATTACATACAAATACATACATAATTACATAGATATAGACAAACACACACACTTTCATACATATAAAGTACTATCAAGAAACATCACAAAAGTTTATATGATTGTTTATATGGCGTGAGTTGTCTTTGCAGAATGATATCATGAAGCGGAACTAAGTGATATTTGTAATGGAAGACAATGAACGCCATGTAAACAATTATATGAAATTGAGTGATGTTTAGATTTTATCTTACCCTGGCACATGTTTTTGACTTCATATGTCACCTATGGTAAATAAATATTTTATGGCATAACTATGGCATACAGTCACACTATGTTAAGCCTATGGAAATATATATGAGAGGTAGGATAAATACACATGATTATACACATATGATTACATACATATAAAAATACATATACACATATAAAGACCACATACACAATAATGACTGGTTTTGTGTGTGAGTGACCATAATCTGTGAGTAGTTGAGGCATAGTAATATCCGAGCGATTAGCGAGGATATTACGTCATCAACTACGAGGAGATTACGGTCACTTGTATACAAGACCAGTCGTTATTGTATTTATTACCCACCTACAAGATTAATAACAAGTCTATTGCAATCAAAATGTTTCTTGAAGACATTTAGTTCAGACACCACAGCAGTGTCAAGAGTGGCAGTAATTCGGTGTAGAGTTGCACCAATAATATAGTCCGCCATTAACCTGTGACTTTAGCATGCAAAGTCTGATATGACAGTGATTTCTGATGGTAAATGAGAATATTATGATTGATTCTAAATAATTAGTATTGAATAAACATTCAAGAAACCTATTTCGAAGTAAATGATGATTTGTCCTCGTTATGGACCATTTTTCCGGAATCTCCTGCAGGAGATTCTGGGTGCTGTTTAAGAACTTACGAGGGAGAAAATAAATGGTCGTTCGATTCTCCTTGGCCCAATATCGTTTAATAAGGGCTAGGAGAATTCCTGAAGGTCAAACGAGGGAGAGGATCAATAGTGAGGCATGAAATATCGTTTAAGAAATTTATCCCCCAGTGGACGATTGTCCTCCACATGGTCCTACGTCGTCCAAAAACGGACAATTAAACGACACGTACAGGGGGTGTCGTACAGGGAGCTTGTACCTCTGTCCCTGGTAAAATATGATTACCGGAAGAGAAACGTAAGACTTGCGGAGACCAGCGGATATAAGCGGATATAAACGGAAAAATTACGGTAAAGGAACGGAGGTATTTCTTGTGTTACGTTTGTGTTACGGTTGTGTTACGGAAGCATTACGGAGAGCTTTCTCACTAGATATACAGGTAGGGATGTGCAACATCCTACATCATTACATCCTACTTCCCTACATCCTACATCACTACATCCTACATACCCACATCCTACATCCTACATCCCACATCTCCACATCCTACATTCCTACATCCCTACATCTTACATCCCCACATCCTACATCACTAAATCCTACATCACTACATCCTACATCACTACATCACTACATCACTACATATAGGCCTACACACAAATAATTACATACACACATACATAATTACATACATATCTCCTAATATGGGTGTGGCCTATGTCTGATGAGCCTCGGTTTGAGTGTCTGACCCCTTCAAGTCCACCAACATAGCAGGAGGAGCGTCTACGAGGTCTTAAGGTCAAAGGTCAAATGGTCGTGTGCCTGAGGCGTTCTAAGGTCAAGGTATATCCGCCCACACCCCTACAGAGGTCAGACCATGACCTTCGGTTGAATAATTCATTAGCATTAATCTGTTACTTATAGAGGGATAGGTGGGTCTGTTCATACAAGTTGGCTCCAGCCTTGTTACGTTCATCAAGAGCGTTTAAAGGCATATCCTACAATTCACAGTGCCGCCACCTGGTGATATTTCGATATTTGCAACTATAAAGGGGGGCGCCACCAACCACGACAAGCCTATGACAATGGCTTCCCGACAAGGTCCACGATTGGGCTATGATTGGAGGCCTTGTTGTGGTTGGTGGACCCCAGTTCCAGATTAGAGTCTACGACAAGGCCACGACAAGGCCACGATTTGAAGCTTGTCGGGAGTCTTCCAACAAGTCTACAAAATTGGGCATGCTTGATTTTTCCTATGACGGGACCCTTGTCATGGAGTGTCATGGCATGTTGGGAGCGTGTCGCAGAGGTCTATGATAGGAAATTTTGGTGGAGCATGTACTTCCCGCCACGCCCCGACAACACTGTCATAAAGCCCCCCTTCTTATGACAAGGCTGCCACAAGCGCCGATTGGAAATGTCTTGTCGGCGCTTGTTGTAGCCTTGTCGTGGTTGGTGGACGCCACCCTTAGAAGGGGCATCCCACTATCACGATTTGAGCCTCCGACACACTACGATAGCTTTACGACAAGCGTTCCGATGAAAAAATGAAATTTTTATCGGAAGGAACGAGTCCATCCTGAAAGCTAGACTCGTTCCTTCCGATAAAAATTTCATTTTTTTCATCGGAACGCTTGTCGTAAGGCTATCGTAGTGTGTCGGAGGCTCAAATCGTGATAGTGGGATACCCCTTTTAGGCTGTGTGTCACCTCAGCTAAAAACGTCCACGATTTGCCCTACGATGTACCTCCCGATAAAAAAATCTAAATCGCGTCGGAACGTCAGCTCATATCAGGGCTGTTGATCACCTGACTGCGATTACTGCAGAACTGGCTTCTACGATTTGGTCCCGATGAAAAACCTGAATAGTAAGTTGTCTACAACATTTAATATGGATTAATAGTCAGTGCCTAATCGGGAGCATCGTAGAGTATTCTTCTGGGAAAATCACATTCACCTTTGAAATACTCAACAGAGAACTAGGAACTCTCGGAATTGAGTAGGACACACTTAGGCACATGTTGACTTGAGCCTCATTGCAGTCGTCAACATAAATTAGTCTGTGTCTGCCTCATCCAAGATAAAAATGATTTGAAAATGACATGATAACCACAAACCTTAACTGTTAACGTTGAAAATTTACATAAGCACTCTTATCATGATCTACAACAAGGGTGACAATCTGATGTCAGTGTGGTACACAATTAGATAGTTGTTGATTATTTTGCATAGTTATCTTTAGTATAGTTAATGTAACTAATGAAAAGAGAGCAGAAGGGAGCAACGTAGGAAAATACCACAATGAACAATACATGTTTATATAGGGGACAGAGCCATTGTTAGTTCACGAAACAGTCACTAGGTGGTCGGGGGACAAACCTGTATTCTGGCTCTTTGTTCTTACGAAATTCAACTGCCTTTCAATATTTTACCATGGTTCCCTTGACTCTCTACACCAATCCCAAAGCAGGATGACATAATGGTTAAATCCAAGACATGATATTTTCCATATGGAACACTTTATATAAATATGTGAGCAAGGCTAAAGTTGTGACTTTTCCCAATTATCACTCACTTCTTTTCCACCTCCTTTAGTGAAGAACACCTACTTTTTCACCTTCATTAGTGAAGAGCACCTACTCCGGGGGCGTCATGGCGGCGCCCATAGATCATAAGCTATATGCCATATAGAAATATCAAATTATGGCTTTCTAAGAATGAAATAAATCCGGCTAAAACAAAACTTGTTGCTGCAAGAAATGTGGGAAAAGCATTGCTCCAGTACGACCGGATTGTGTCAGTAGTATCGCCATTTTCCCGTTGTATCTCTACTTTTTACAAAACGCCATTTTTGTGACACGTAGGTGAAAGATTGATTAGTTTTGTAACTGAATACAGATTTATTATTATGATATGATCCGCACTGAATCTGCAGCAACAGTTTTGTCATTGGGTCACTATTTATCTAAAACTTGGAGCGACGTCCTTACCCCCCCCCCCCCCAGCCCCAGCACAACACTCAAGCCCAATGCCCATCTACCGATTTCGGAACATTTATGTACCTTTGTCGGCGACAAACAGATGGTAATTTGTCTCAGCCAAGGCATCCTAACGGAGTCAGCCGTAGTCGGTAGATGTAGGACAGCTAGGCAAGGGTGAGCCACCGATTGGTGAACAACCTCCTTCAGATGTCCCTTTGTCGCCGACAAGTTGTGGTTTCCATGTTCCAAAATCGGTGGCAAAAAGTTTATCAACAAGTTGATAAATCTAGTCGCCGACTACGGAACGTTGGTAAATGAGGTTTGATTGGGTTACGTAATTTGCCAGTGACAAGTTCACCGACAACTATATGATTTGTGAAGTAATCGTTCAGCCCTTAATCGGGCTTAATAAACAATTATCATGTTTTATCTGTGTAAGTAGTTTGTTAAGAGCCCACAAACATTGCCTTCTACACATCATTTTATCACTAGGTACGTGAATGACCTTTACAATCGATGACATTTTTGTCTCACTAAGCAGTCAGGCAGTATTAGTTGCCTCCAACGCAACATCTTCTAAGGGTGGGAGTTGATAAGTGGGTTTTCCACCTGCCGACAAAATGATGGACGGTTTTTATGGACTACTCGTTCTGGTATGCAAATAGCGGGAAGCTGGGGTGAGTTTTTAAAAGAAAGAACGATTAAAAATATTGTCTTATCGTGGTCTTTGCTGTGCTGTCTTTATAGAAAACTACAAGGATATCTTTCTAGTATAAGAACTAGACATTAGACTTCGTTTTGTCCATTCTTGCTTGTACTGTTGGTGCCGCTTTTCATGTCTGTCTAACACTTTTGTCACGAAACTAGTGAAACAGGTCCATGATGTGTAGATTTGTTTAATTCTTATGTCTGAGGCCTGTCTTTTCCTAAGGGCAGCTACTTGTCTTGTCATGAAACTAGACAACCCCAATGTCTGTATGGTGTCACAGACATGTCACGAAACTAGTGAAACAGGTCCCTGGCTACCAAAGCATGCGATCGGCGATTGGGATTGGTCGCCTTGTTGACCTCCTGACCCTCGTCTGTTCTTGTGAGTACGAGTGTGGAATCGTAGTACGATCACGAGATCAATAAATACAAATATCAGGACTTCACTGCGGCATAGCGACGACCACAACTTGACTTCTGAACACTACTCCCACAGTGACTCTTGTAATCTCTGACCAGTGCACTATAGGTCCAGCCCCCACCTGCGCCGATGGTCTACGACGTACTTCCTGATGGCTACGACTTGAAATGCCCAAATCGTAGCCTATCGGCAGTTCTCCAATCCCAAAACTCATGGCATGTTTTGAGTGGCTACGCATCTTGTGATGTGACATAAGTAGCCTGGAAGCCTGGGGAATATCGTAAAACTGGATGAGGTTTAATCTTGTCCACCGTATTCCACGACTGGAGTTTGGCAAAGTGACTTCATGAGGCGAAGCCGAGTGAAGTCCGGAGCCAAAACTTCAGGAGTGGAATGCGGTGGCCAAGATTAAAACGAATCAGGTTTTGATTTTATCCTACCCCGTCTCCTTGATTTTGGAATATTACGTGATAACAATGCTGTATGCCACTAGTGGCATATAAAACTCCGTGTGCCAGTCAGCGTGGCATACGGAAACCCAATGTTAAGCCTATTGAAATTTATATTAGGGGTAGAGTAATGGACGCATATTAAGCGAGATAGTGCCTGCCATTTTGTTTTAGCTGGTGCCCCACCTCACTCACCTAGCGGAGATCCTGCACTGTACTTTCTGAGGTCTACTTTGTGAAAGCTGTGAAAGGTCGTACGAATACGACCAAAACCATTTATGTAACGATATGCGCACTACGACTATTGTACGATCTTTCACATGATCTTTCAAAATTTGTGTAACAGACCCCAAGGTCCGTAGACTTTACATTGGGATATTGGTGAAGATTGAGAGAATTGCATCAGTTCCTTGTTGTGTTTTTGTTTGGGAATACAATCTCTGTTCTTCGGACTCGGTTTGCATTTCAGACACAAAACAGCACGAGGCATATTTCATTCAGCCACCCTAAACATGTCTCCCTATATTATTGCCCTTTGAATCAGTCCCGTTCTCATCTCAATTTAAATAAATTTGCACAAGTACAGGGTTTCACATCCTTGTAAATGATTCCAGTCAAGAAAGAGTTAAACAGGTAAATACGAGGCTTAGCAGGTTGAAATACACTTCCTTACCCAACGCTTTGCTGAAATGTTTTCCAACTGTAGCACCGATAAGGCGCAAACGGAACGAAAAAATTACACTAAAACAGGTAAATAAATACCTACAAGTTATCATTTTATTACAGTCACAACCTGTCCCCTAAATCTAATCTAATCCAACAGCTAGTGCCACATGCTTCATGACAAGTAGGTTAAATCCACAGGATTCAGAACATTAAAAACTGCCTTAGTTCCTGTTTGAAGGTAAAATATATGAGCATTAAAAGAAGACAAATTGTAATGATTTTGTCAGTGCGTCACCATGCGCTCTGTAGTGTACCTACCCTTTTTAAAAATTCATGTCAAGGTATTTGATATATTGGAAGAATTTGATAAATAATATATACCTCAGGATATGCTGGTCTACCATTGCCTCCGCAATATGAACAGATGATAATAAAGATTAATTTTTTAAAGTTTTTTTTAAAAGTTCTTTCTCATCCTGGATATCATATTATTAGGAGCAATTACTTCTTTTCGGTAGGCTCCAGTGGCCAGGGGCAAATTTCTGAATTTCCAGCTATTGAATATGATAATCTTGAATGAATGAAAAACACGAAGTAAAAACAAAATTTGTCCTATTACAGAACGTTTTCATAGTAGTATTTATTATAGATCCCCTTACTATCGAGGTCTGCAATTATGGAATAACTCCGTTTCTTATTGAATCTAACATTATATGGGCTTCTAGTTATCCTTTTCCTGTTGTCTATGTTATCCTGCAATTAAGCTTTAAGATGGCTGAGAAACAATGGAGTATGTGCAGGCAATATTTAACTAGGAGCCAAAAGTATGTTCATCACAGATGAATGAGCGTGCAATTATAAATGAATAACAATTGAAAGGTTTGAGTCAGATTTAGCCTATGGATAGTTTTCTGTAACCCACCTGCACCCAGTCAACTTGTCATTTCTCTAACTGCCTGAGTCTAGGATCAAAACGTATCAAGCAACAGTGGGTCAATGAGGTATTTCGGTCTTGAGTGATTGGTCATGGTCAGCTGGGCACGCTTCTAATACACTGAGACACTGGGGGCTGTTGAATAAAGTTCGTTCGTTTCTGGTGCTGGTGTGAACGATACGATAACTCCAACGATAAACAACATCCTGGACGATTTTTGTCCACTTAGTGTTGTATGACAAGACAGGAGATCTTATCTTGATGAACGTATTTGTAGACAACACCTTGTAAGATGTTTAGATTACCCTCATTGTCAAAATATCTTCTGTTTACAGCACAATATTTTATACAGCCCAAAGGACGATTCTGGGAGACTTTTTTCTCGTTCGTAGTTTATTCAACAGCCCCCTGGCTCCCTCCTCTGTTCTCAATATCACAGTGAACAGCATGCAGACAGTAAAGGGATAGTTTTCTGGAAGCACACTGAAAGTTCAATGTGACCACTCTGACCTCTAGATGATTGATTGGTCATGGTCAGCTGGGCATGCCTCTAAGACCCTGAGACACTGGCTCCCTGCTCTGTTCTCACTATCACAGTGAACAGCATGCAGACAGTAAAGGGATAGTTTTCTGGAAGCACACTGAAAGTTCAATGTGACCACTCTAACTCTGACTCTAACCCTGACTCTATCCTCTAGATGATGTATTTAGCGTATGCAAGCACACTCTAATAAAACTAGGTGTTTATTGGCTCTCACCCAAACTGTCATAGTCTCACTGGTGACGCATACCGAACATTGTCACATGACAGGTGCACCTCAACCTTTGCCTCGTCTGAATAAAAAAAACTCTACCAACATTTATATCCCGGGTGTAAAATGAGGCTAAAACCACACTAAGGCGTTTATATACAGCATTTAAAGCCCGCCGCTGGTGAAGCTGAGCATTGTGACACGACAGGTAGGCCGCAGCTTCGCCTCATCCTGAGACAAAAATTATGACTGAACATGAACTTAGTCCTGGGACCTGTTTCAGTAGTTTCGTGACATGTCTAGATGGCGTCTGTGACACCATACTGACAGATCACAAGATTGTAGTCGATGACACACGGAGTTTCACTCACTTCTCATAGGAATTAAGCAATGACACTTTAACATGAGTAGGAGATACATATAATCTATAATAGCTCTAAATATGAAGAAGATTGGCCACTTTGATCTTCTGATATTTGCTAGTCTTTTTCCGCTGTTGCTTGCACTGTTGGTGCCGCTGTTGATGTCTGTCTAGGCCTAATGTCACGAGACTATTGAAACAGGTCCCTGATGTTAAAGCTGCACCTCAGCCGTCACCACATCCCTAATCAAAACATACTCCTCAGCCTTAACTTTAAAAACTACACCTCAACCTTAACCTTGTCCAGAATCAAGAACTAACCCTCAACCTTAACCACATACTGAAACAAAAACTACACGTCAGTCTTCAACTCATCCAGAATCTAAAACTACACGTCAGTCTTCAACTCATATTGAATCTAAAACTACACCTCAGTCTTCGCCTCATCCCGAATCTAAAACTACACCTTAGTCTTCACCTCATCCTGGATCTAAAACTACACCTCAGTCTACACCCCATCCCGAATCTAAAACTACACCTCAGTCTTCAACTCATCCAGAATCTAAAACTACACCTTAGTCTCCACCTCATCTTGAATAAAAAAAAACTACACCTCAGTCTCCACCTCATCTTGAATTAAAAAAAAAACTACACCTCAGTCTCCACCTCATCTTGAATAAAAAAAACTACACCTCAGCCTTCACCACATCCCTAATCAAACCATACTCCTCAGCCTTAACTTTAAAAACTACACCTCAACCTTAACCTTGTCCAGAATCAAGAACTAACCCTGAACCTTAACCTCATCCCGAATAAAAAACTACACCTCAGCCTTCACCACATCCCTAATCAAAACATACTCCTCGGCCTTAACTTGAAAAACTACACCTCAACCTTAACCTTGTCCAGAATCAAGAACTAACCCTGAACCTTCACCACATCCCGAATAAAAAACTACACCTCAGTTTAACCACATCCCGAATAAAAAACTACACCTCAGTTTAACCTCATCCCGAATAAAAAACTACACCTCAGTTTAACCTCATCCCGAATAAAAAACTACACCTCAGTCTTCACCTCATCCCGAATAAATAACTACACCTCAGTTTAACCACATCCAGAATAAATAACTACAATTCAGTTTAACCACATTCCGAATAAATAACTACACCTCAGTTTAACCACATCCCGAATCTAAAACTACACCTCAGTTTAACCTCATTCAGAATCTAAAGCTACACCTCAGTTTAACCTCATTCAGAATCTAAAACTACACCTCAGTTTAACCTCATTCAGAATCTAAAACTACACCTCAGTCTACACCACATCCCGAATCTAAAACTACACCTCAGTCTCCACCTCATCCTGAATCTAAAACTACACCTCAGTCTCCACCTCATCCCGAATCTAAAACTACACCTCAGTCTCCACCTCATCCCGAATCTAAAACTACACCTCAGTCTTCACCTCATTCTGAATCTAAAACTACACCTCAGTCTCCAACTCATCCAGAATCAAAAACTACACCTCAACCGTAACTAGGTCCTGAATAGGTCCATGTCTCCTTTGGTGTCTGTCAGGGCCCCCTCCCCTAATTTTCCCAAAAAAGAAAAAATGATTTAATACAAACTGTGTTATCATGTTCTTTGTAGTGTTCTTGTTATTCTTAACCATCAGTGTTTATGGGAGAAAGTATTACAAGATGATCATTGACATATTGTTAGATATACATATATGCTCATATCATTCAAAATATTTATCATGTACCTAATACTAGCCTCGAGATCGCTACCAAGGAGAACTCAAATTAAAAAAAAATTAAAAAAAAAAAAAAAAGAAGAAATTTAATGGTCTCCACACGGCCCCATGGGGAAAGGGAGCCCAACAAATCGAAGAAGGAATTTTTTCACCAGAGAACTCAAATAAAGCCGTAATCTCCGAGTAGATTATGGAAAAGGTCCCTGAAACATCACCTAACATGCATACGAGTGCGTGAGAAGATCGGCGGCTATTTTATATTTTCTTTGATATCTTCAATTTGCATTGCTGAGTAATGAATACTATATTACCCTGCTTCTGATACTAATGGGTGTATCTTCCTTGTAGTTGGCTCTATAGAAGAAACCTATGAAATTTTAGTGTCAGAGCTTTTATCTCACCCCAGATATTTTTTCTCCATAAACCTAATATTGGGAACTCGTATCTAACACCCATGAGATATTTAGGAGAAATATCCAATGGGGGATTATGTCACAAATGTTAGCCCATTTGTCAATTTGAAGGGTGAGGGAAATTCAGAAACCCATTCTCCATAGACTTAACATTGGGAACTCATACCTAACGCCCATCAGATATTTAGGAAAAATATTTTCTGAAATCTCACATCGGTGCACCCCTCTCATAAGATCTCACACTCTCTAAGTGGTATTCTGTACTCTCACTACCTCTATGGAGAAGAATTAGGCTTAGAGCCTTGAGAATCCACTGACCTGCCTCCCGTGCTAGAGACGTGCTCAATGCAACCCAAAGATTCCTATAATCTCAATGATGTCACCTAGCGGGAAAACTGTGTGCTAGTGGATTCTCAAGGCTCTAAGCCTAGTTCGGTAAGAATTCTTCTCCCATAGAACCTAGCACAGATTACCACTTAGAGAGTGTGAGATCTTATGAGAGGGGTGCACCCGCCGCCACGACCATGGCGTAGTGTTTTCCCTTTATGTGGGACATCATTGCATACATTTTTTAATGTTATTCCTATGTCTAATCTTGTATCAAGGGTGAGATAAAGATCTGTCTTCCATTACAATCAGACATGCTTCAACAAAGCGCTTCATTATTTCCAGACAATCACATGGAGATAATACAACGACAAGGAAATCTGTGGAAGGATCACTCATACACAAATGTATATCTTGACCGTATAGTTATTGATCCAGTATCGCCGTTTTAGAGCGTGCTCAAACGCCCTACATACACCACATAAAGGTCAGAGTTGTAATATAAACTTAAACCGTACTGCAAAAAACCTATGCCTTCACTATCTGCGTCCTATTCACCGTGATATCGGGAAAGGTCCAGAGAGCCAGTGTCTCAGGGTCTTATAGGCATGCCCAGCTGATCCTGACCAATCACTCAAGACCAAAATACCTCATTGACCTACTGGTGCTTGATAGGTTTGGATCCTAGACTCAGGCAGTTGCAGAAATGGCAAATTGACTTGGTACAAATTGGTTACAGAAAACCATACACATACTTCATGTAACCAAAACCTTTTAATTGTTTTTTAATCTATCATTGCACGCTCATTTATTATATTTTTTTTTTTAATAGAGCACAGCATTTATTTTCCAGTATACAGCATACAGTACATTGCATTATTTCCTTGTTGTGTTGTTCTCATATTTATCTGACTGTACACTCGTAGCAGTCTCTTACACACATCTTTCGTCTTGCTCCCTTTTTTTTATATTTTAACTTTATAATTACATGGTTACCTGGTATACCTCTACCCCTTACTGGACTACAACCTTCAGGTCTTCCTATTCTAGATTGCCACCATTTTTCCAATTTACTAGCATATCATTTGCTCCTAGTTCAAAACTCACCTCTAATACATGTATAACACCACATCTATCTCATAACAGCACTAGAATTCAACAGCCCCTGCTTTCGACACTTTTTCATAGATATCAATGCTGCTTAGCTAGTTAAGAGAATATATCGTTTATTGCACAGTAACATTCAATATCCGTTTCTGTTGTTGACTCTTCTTATCAGGCAGATATTTTGGTTAAGGTCAAATCGGTCAAGGAGCCTGATACACGAGGGCATGTGCACCTCTTGAGACCTCCACTCCCACTGAAACAAAACCTGAAGATACCTGGCGTTTACACTAGATGACTAAATCAATGAAGATTGTAGATTGTCTGGCCAAAAGTCGTCAGGTGATGCTCGATTAGGCAATATCGGCCGCAAAAGTCGTCAACCCAAGAATTTCCTGAAGCATTTACACGAGACGACTTTATACAGAAATGTACCGCCTTGCCATACCCGGTGTTTACACTAGACGACTGAAATCATGACGACTAGATTGACGACTAGATTGTCTGGCCAATAGTCGTCAATTGCTGCTCAATTACGCAATATTGGCCGCAAAAGACGTCAACCCAAGAATTTCCTCAAGCATTTACGCGAGACTACTTTATACAGACATGTACCGCCTTGCAATAGTCGTCGGCATAAAATCGTCTGCATAATTGCCAGGTGGTGCTAAATTGCGTAATATGACGTAATCAGACTATCTGTAGTCGTCATTTGTTTGGCATTTACACGAGACAATTTCTAGCCTTTTACTGCTGAAAGTCGTCAAGTGGTGCAGAATTCAAGAATCATTTCACAGAATCGTCTGGTGTAAATGGTAGGTTATGATGAATCAGAATCAACGGTACAAACTAAAAGTATAATAATGTATGGAATGGGAGAATAATTTGCTTGTAATTCCCAACATATCAGAGACATAAGAAGTAAAGCCCAATGCCCATCTACCGATTTCGGAACATTCATGTACCTTTGTCGGCGACAAACGGACGGTAATTTGTCTCAGCCAAGGCATCCTAACGGAGTCGGCCGTAGTCCGTAGATGTAGGACAGCTAGGCAAGGGTGAGCCACCGATTAGTAGACTCATTTGCTTAGGACTAATATCCACCACCCTATCTCCTCAATGTCCGCAGATCTAGCGAAGAGTTACGTAATTTTCCTGCCACAAGTTGACCAACTCCCATACGATTGGCAAACTAATCGCTCAACCCTGAATCGGTACATGGGCATCAGGCTTAACTGACATCGATCACTGTCACGCGGTAGATCTGTCCAGTACAAGTGTCCTGCCTGCACAGTTTCAGGTATGGAGCCCTCCAACCGCCAGCAACCACACGGTCGACGGCCAAGATAATCATGGCATTCACTCTCGAATCGTGAGTTTACACTAGACGTTTATAGGCGGCGATTCTTGAACCTGATGACTTTCAGCCGTAAAAGTCTAGAAATCGTCTAATGTAAACGCCAAGAGCGAGGCGACTGTACACCATGGTGTTGTCCCATTACCTTAATTCCATATAAGGAATACAGTAGACCGAGTAGCCAATGACTGCATTCGCAGCAAACCCCGACCTTCACCCTGACCTCCTTACATGATATTTTCTAGCGCCTTGGGACGGCTCGACAGTCGAGAGTTGACCTCGAATCTTAGGGGCCACAACCACCCTCGCAGATCGTCTGGTTACGTCTGATTACGCAATAAACCACCACCTCACGACTATTAGACATGACGCTGGCGACTATTTTAAGCCGGTTTGAATAGGCCTTTTTCCGTAGGCCGGTGTCGCACCTTATCTCCTGAGCTACGCTACAGCTGAAGCCAAACATTCACCTGGCAACGTATACTTTAGCACTGGAACACTGAGTGCATGAGTGTAATACGTTAATAATACCTGTGTATATTATTTCCAGAGAAATAATAACAATTGCATTGTATTCTATGGTATTCCAGCTCAACTCTAGTATGTCATACATGCATATTGCCTCAATAATACTCTAGATATAGCATAGATAACATAGGATGACCAAAATTGAATATACATTAATACATTGGCAGGCCTAGCTATTATATGCTTATCTTACTCCAAGTTAAAACCAAAACAATTATCAGCTATCAAGTTTTGATAGTCCAGACTCGTTGATACAATGCCTTTAATTGTTCTAGCAGTCCAATCTGTCCCAAACCAACACTACTGCAATCACACCCACCGTTCACACTTTAGCTGTGAATGCTATATATCTCTATATGAATACTGCTGGACTCGGGCGCGTTTGTCCGAGCGGCTGCGTAACTAGACAGTGGGCCGTTAGGCGGCGTTGAACAGCAACATCTGTATTGGTCGGCTACATTGGCGGCGATTCTATGAAAAATTATAGTCGTTAGTGTAAACGCTCAGGTAAATTCTGACATCGACGACTTTTGTAGTGGACATTGCCACTGCCTGTCGACTATTGGCTGACGATTTACAGTCGCCACATATTTAGTCGTCTAGTGTAAATGCTGGGTATCCCGGCGTTTACACTAGACGATTATAGGCGGCTAAAAGACATGATAGATGGCCAGAATTTTCAGGTGGAAATGCCGCATAAAAGCTCGTTTCCATCACTGCACGAAAACCATCATTTTATATATGAATGCGCCCGGCGTATATAAGTAGGTGTTTTGCGTCTACAAGGTTGTGTTAATCCTCGTGTGTATACACCTCATCTGTGGGCGTATATATAAGCGTCCAGTGAACAGGGCTACACTGAGAGCGGGCGGGGGGAGGTGGCGGGGGTGGGGGGTGGGGGTTCAGGGGGAGGGCTTCCTACTGAGGACACCTGTACTTCTACCAACACAGAGGGGCAGGAGGGGGTGGGGGCAGAGGGTATTTTCTCTCATATATGCAGGGTGTGAAATACAGCCAAGACGTGTCTGTCGTATATAAGGCCTGGGCGTATATAAATGAAAACAGGTCAATATTCAGCCAATACATGCACTTCCGTGATGGCGTATATATGAATAAAACGGTGGTTTTCGTGCAGTGCATTAGCCGGCGAAAATGGCAAAGATTATATGAGTTCTTATAAAAGTCTGTCGGTGGTGCCAGTGACAAATAATCTGTGAGAGTGTATTTTATGACCTGCTTTTGCCATATTTTTCGGGTAAATACCGATTAAATTTTCACATAGAATCCTTGAGGATCACTGACGAAATCAAAGCGTATTGAAAAACATCCGTCGGTGGTGGCCATGCTGCATAATCTATCCAAAATTAATCGGTAAAGCCCAATGCTCATCTACCGATTTCGGAACATTCATGTACCTTTGTCGGCGACAAACGGACGGTAATTTGTCTCACCGAAAGGCATCCTAACGGAGTCGGCCGTAGTCCGTAGATGTAGGACAGCTAGGCAAGGGTCAGCCAATGATTAGTAGACCGATTTGCTTAGGACTAATATCCAGCACCCCATCTCCTCAATGTCCGCCGGTCGAGAGAAGGGTTATATAATTTGCCTGCGACAAGTTCACCGACTCTTATACGATTTGGGAACTAATCACTCAACCCTGAATCAGTAGATGGGCATCAGGCTTAAGATTCTTAAGGGGTGCGAGCAGGTGCCTCAAGTCTGAGACTGGACGTACCGTGCTTGAATCTGGAGGTACGCCCAGTCGTAACCTTCCATACTGGGACCTGTTTCACTGTTTCACTAGTTTCGTGACATGTCTGTGACACCATACAGACATTGGGGTTGTCTAGTTTCGTGACAACACAAGTAGCTGCCCTTAGGAAAAGACAGACCCCAAACATGAGAATTAGACAAATCTACACATCATGGACCTGTTTCACTAGTTTCGTGACAAAAGTGTTAGACAGACATGAAAAAGTGGCACTAACAGTGCTAGCAAGAACAGACAAAACATAAGAACTATACATTAGACTTCGTTTTGTCCATTCTTGCTTGCACTGTTGGTGTGGCTTTTCATGTCTGTCTAACACTTTTGTCACGAAACTAGTGAAACAGGTAATTGATGTGTAGATTTGTCTAATTCTTATGTTTGAGGGTCTGTCTTTTTCTGCTACTTGTGTTGTCCCGAAACTAGACACTGCATGGTGTATGGTGTTGTAATTCTTCGTTAGACCTGAGCTGGGTTGTGACCCCATCTGGTCCTTGGTCATGTCAGTGGTATGTGATTTGTGTAGAGTGGTCGTGTCAGTGGTATGTGATTTGTGATATTTCTGCCTCGTCTACTGCATACTGCATGGTGTATGGTGTCACAGACATGTCAGGAAACTAGTGAAACAGGTCCCTGGGACCTGTTTCACTAGTCCAGACGTAGTGACATACTGGCGACATAAACAAGGGCAGGAACAGCGGCAGTAATAGCGCAACCACTATTTTCCTGTTGCAGAAGCCATGTCACTGTTGCTCACCTTGTTGGTGTCACTGTTCGGCCAGAGACAGTTAAAGTGCCGCAGTGGTATCCCCAGTCTGTCACACTGTATACTGCACCACTCTGCTTCCAGATCGATCGAGCACTTCAGTGTGATTCGGACAGGGACTCTGCCGAGACAGCCGGATAATGATTAGCTCGATGTTTCAAATTAAAACGCGAATATCATCAGATTGCAGAAGCCAATCCTCTTCATATTTGGTACGATTATAGGGTATATATTCCCCTAACTTGTTTTAAAGTTTCATGAATTATCTTGTTCCGTTACTGCACATTGACCTATTCGACACTGCAATGCGAGATGGTATACCCTCTCGCGAATAGTGACACAATAGAGGCAGTAACAGTGACATCACAGTTGGTTCTGAAACGTGACATGCCACTGTTCACCCATGTCTTCTCTGTGACGTCGCGAACTGTGTTGTCACAGGACTATTGAAACGCTACCTGCCCTTGTTGTGTCGCAGAGACCAACAAGGGCTGTCACAGGACTAGTGAAACAGGTCCCAGGTCCATAAACTGAGATAAGGGGGCACTTTAGGTTAGGAATAGATACCCATCTCCAGAGGAGTGAAAGATGCAGAATCACAAGGTCAAGAAGGTCAGCTGAATATCAGGTTTACTGTAAGGTCGGCCGCCTAAGATATCAATGTAACGATCCCTATTATGATTCACCGAATCCACTGCTAATAGACAGGAGTATTTAGGGGGACGCCCCCCCCTACTCCTACCCCGACGCACACAGATGAATTTTTTCAAGTATATTCTGTTTCGTCTGGAAATCCTGTAAATATGTTCTCTCTTTTTTCTTTTTTTTTTTAGTTTTTAACATTTAGTTAAAAAGTTATGGTGATATACAGCAATGGGTCCCCTTTCATGAGAGAAATGTACTGACAAGAATAAAACTTGTTTGATTAATGGGGAGGGAGACAGGGGCGACCCCCCCCCCCCCTCCCCCACCCTTATAAAAGGAAGAATCTTAAGCCGGATGCCCATCTACCGATTCAGGGTTGAGCGATTAGTTACCAAATCATATAGGAGTCTGTCAACTGGTCGTAGGCAAATTACGTAACCCTTCGCTCGACCGGTGGACATTGAGGAGATGGGGTGCTGGATATTAGTCCCAAGCAACTAATCAGTGGCTCACCCTTGCCTAGCTGTCCTACATCTACCGACTACGGCCGACTCCGCTAGGATGCCTTGGGTGAGACAAATTACCGTCCGTTTGTCGCCAACAAAGGTACATGAATATTCCGAAATCGGAAGATGTGCATTGGACTTTATCAGTCAACATTACGGTTAACATCAAGCTTAACATTGGGAACTCGTTCTCCATGCCCCTAGGAGTATTGCAGTCCGTTCTCTATGGTCTATATGCTATGCGCCGTCCATTCTTTTAGTTTGTAGAGGGGTGAGATAAATATAGAAAGCAACTCGTTTTGGTCAAAGAAGTCATTCTCCAACTCGTTTGAATGCTACATGATATTCACTCGGCTGTCGCCTTGTTCATATCACTCCGCATCAAACTCGTGAAGAACGACGACTTTGACCAAAACTTGTTGGTTTCTTCTTTAATTTCACACCTTTTTTCTTTCTTTATCAAGTACTCTATAGAGGTACATAACTGGAACAACATTTTGACAGTGAACGTGTCTCATCAAGATAGCTATGTACAATATGAACATGAGAAAAAATAATGTAGCTATGAGATGAATTCCCTTGAATTAATTTCACACCTTGCATTCAGCCTCCAGCCACACACCACACCTGAGACTCATACCAATGCTCCCTGACCACCACCACACCCACACCTACCTTGTCCATCATGTAGATCATCTGTACTCTCCACTCATCATCATTAAAACGTAATCCGTATGCAGCTTAAACGTTAATCCGTGCACCTTTCTCAAGGTAAAGCCTCCCTTTAATCCTCGATCGCACGCCTGGTTATCTGTGTGTAGCAGGCAGCGCGACTTGGCGGCCAATTCTCAGCTGATATCCCATCATGCTTTGCGCGGGGACTTTCCCCCCTCTCCAGATTAAACTTGTGTTTGGAGAGTGAGGTGTGGCGATGAAGAAAAAAACGTCCGACATTGTTGATGGGAGTTCACTACGAGGTATCAAACATTGTCATGTCATAAAAATCACCGAGGTCAAGGTCAAGGTCACTCAAGGTCCCGCCAACCTGAGGACCTTGCCGCTTGGCATGCTGGGTAGCTGGGGGCAGTTACTAAGTAGGTCAAGTTGTAATGACCTTGGTATTAATCATATTCTCTCATGTTCTTCTATCGAACAAGGTATGGTAATTTTTTTTTCTTTTTCGTTTAAACTTTCAAGTGTTCTTTGTACATACAATCAAAACACTCAGATGGTCGTTGCAGGCAAATACAAACGACACGACTGGTTTTGCGGTCTCTTTAAAGGGCACAATCCATCAGGCCGATTTCTCACCCGATCAATTGTTCCTCGGCCCTGTAGAGGAAACTCACGTATTGTAATTCATTTAATTCTGATAATAATAGTTTAATAAATGACCATTTTCAAAAATTTGAGAAATTCTAGGGCATCCGATAATAATCGGCGATTGTCTGGCTACGGAATCGGCTACCGTCGGTTCAGTGGAACACACCTTTAAAATACTCCAAGCCTCTTTATTCTTGATAGTTATAATAAGTCTAGGAATTAAACAGATATTGTTGATCTAAATAATTCAAAGTACTCCAAGTCACTTTCTATGGTTGCAAGATGTATCCGAGCGAAATACAAACTATGATTCATAGTTCATAAGTTCGTATCTTACTTAACAAAAAAGTGTAAGAATAAAATAACGATTGTTCAGCAACCTCAGCTACACATAGCCTTAAAACATTTACCATATTGATACAATACCTTTTTTTGTTTTGAGCAGGTTTGTATTTGACTTCAATATAATTCATTTGTTTTCCCTACATTTATTGTAATCATGCACAGTCCTCGATTTTTGGGATTTATCCTACCCCTAATATAAAATCCCACAGGCTTAACATTGAGATTCCGTATGCGCTGACTGGCATACAGAGTTTTATATGCCACTAGTGCCATACGAAATTGTTATCACATAATATTCTAAAATCGAGGAGACAGGGTAGGATAAAATCAAAACCTGATTCGTTTTAATCTTGGCCACTGCATTCCGCTCCTGGAGTTTTGACCCCAGACTTCACTCGGCTTCGCCTCATGAAGTCACTATGCCAAACTCCAGTCGTGGAATACGGTGGACAAGATTAAAACTCATCCAGTTTTACGATAGGATCTTACACAAGCATTAAGTAAAATGTGGTCTTTCTGCTCCCTAAAATTACTTTAAAAACTTTTTTTTGAATTTTGATTTTTTTTTATATTAGTTGATTATCTAACAAGCATGGCTTCTGATATCTTAAGAAATGCCACACAGGTGCGTTACCATGTATTGACTCACCTGATACCATATCTAACGAGATATTTACCTAGTTTCTTATACCAATGACCGTGAGAAAAGATACCGATGTAACTGAGTACACATTGAATTATTGTTATCTTCCCTCTTATCAATTTCCTAATATCTTTCCGTTATTACACCAACATCAAACTCATTCAAAGAAACAGGTACTTTGTCTACCCAATAGCATCTGGTACAATTCTCTGGTGTTTTTTTATATAACCTAGAATTTTTGTTTTGTTTTGTTGTTTAAGCAGCTTTTTTTCCATTATTGATAAATGGGATTCAATTTATATTGTGATCAGTACTCCAATGCTTCCAACCTAGTATAAGATATGTTTAGGTGCTTGTGGCCCATTTGATTTCTTTCTCATGTCTTATTCTTTTATTCTGATTTTTGACATCTATATAACTCATATTCAAAGCTGTCAATGCCTACAGGGTTTGACCTCGAGTACCATAATATAAAGAACAAAATGGCAATGTTAATTGCAATGTTAATACATGTACCAACATTCAGTCGAAGACCTCCACCACCACACTTTTAGGGCAACTCAAAGAATCGGTGTCGTTTTCCTCGGCAAATGGGAACAAGCTTTAAGGGGGGCATCCACCAACCACGACAAGGCTACGACAATGGCTTCCCATCCACGATTGGCCTATGATTAGAGGCCTTGTCGTGGTTGGTGGACCCTAGTTCCCAACAAAAGTATATGACCAGTCCATGACAAGGCCACGATTGGAAGCTTGTTGGGAGCCTTCCGACAAGGCTACAACAACATTGAGCATGTTCAAATTTTCCCATGACTGGACCTTTGTCGTGAAGTGTCATGGTGTGTTGGGAGCATGTCACAGAGGTCTACAATAGGAAATTTCGGTGGAGCATACACTTCCCGACACCCCCCGACAATGCTGTCGTAAAGCCCCCTTTCTTACGACAAGGCTGCGAGAAGCGCCGACTGGAACTTTCTTGTCAGCGCTTGTCTTAGCCTTGTCATGGTTGATGGATGCCACCCTTTATCTGAACATGTCACACAATCAAAAATTCTAGAGAATATATAAATGGTGCTGTATCATAAGACACTGTTCCTCTGCACCTAAAGGGGGTGTTTCACTGGAGTGACGGTAGCCGATTCCGTAGCCAGACAATCGCTGATTATTATCGGATGCCCTAGAATTTCTCAAATCTTTGAAAATGGTCATTTATTAAACTATTTTTATCAGAATTAAATAAATTACAATACGTGAGCTTCCGCTTAAGGGCCCAGGAACAATTGATCTGGTGAGAAATCGGCCTGGTGGATTTTGCCCTATACCAATGCCAAAGAGTTGTTAGGCAGATAGTGAAGGGATAATGTGTACAGCACGCTAAAAGTCTCTTTGAACTCTCACGAAACTAGGCATCGCAGCTAACCCGGCGTTTACACTAGACGACTCTGACTGGCGATTCTGGTATTTTGCATCTCCTGCTGACTTTCAGAACTAAAATGATAGAAATCGTCTAATGTTAATGCAGATTGTCTTGTTATTTCAGATTACACAATTCGGCACCACCTAACGACTGTTGGACACGCTCTAATGCCCGAGACTATTTCAAGCCAGGTTGAATTAGTCGTCTCTGTGAAAACTTAGTCTTCAGTGTAATGCCGGATGTCCATCTACCGATTTCGGTATGAACGATTAGTTCCCAAATCGTATACGAGTCGGTCACCTTGTCGCAGGCAAATTACGTAACCCCTTGCTCGACCCACACACTGATGAAATCGATGTATGGTCCACTAATCGCTAGGGGAGGGCAAAAACCAAAGAAACCGAGTGTGGCACCCCCTACAAGCCTCACTAAGCGATTCCTGTATTTACTGCGTCGGTCAACCTATCAACCCTTCTTTTCCAACGTTCCGTTGTCGCCGACTACATTTATCAACATGTTGATAAACTGATCCCCACCGATTTTGGAACATTGAAACCACAACTTGTCGGCGACAAAAGGACGTCTGAAGGCGGTGGTTCACTAATCGGTGGGAAGCCTTGCCTAGATATGCCACATCTACCGACTCCGTTAGGATGGGTTGCCTGAGACAAATTACCGCCCGTTTGTCGCCGACAAACGTACATAAATGTTCCAAAATCGGTAAATGGGCATTGGCTTTAAACGCTCGGGTACATTCTGGGGTTGATGACTTTGTGGTGGACATTGCCACCACCTGACAACTACTGGCTTAAGGATATACAGTCGCCACATATTTAGTCCTCTAAAGCCCAATACACATCTAGCAATTCAGGGTTGAACGATTAGTTCCCAAATCGTATAGGAGTTGGTGAACTTGTCGCAGGTGAATTACATAACCCTTCAGCCAGTGTTGGCCACCCAATTAGGGGCAATTTGCCAAAGTTCTGTTTTGGGAGACTGGATTTATCAACATGCTGCTAAACTTTTGGTGAACAATTTAGGAACGTTGAACGACAACTTGTCAGCATCAAAAGAACATCTCAATGAGGGGGTTTAACTAATCGTTGGCTAACCCTTGCCTAGCTGTCCTACGTCTACCGACTGGGGCTGACTCCTTTAAGATGGCTCGCCTGAGACAAATTACTGTACCTTTGTCGCCAGCAAAGGTACATCAACGTTCCGAAATCGGTAGATGTGTATTGAGCTTAATGTTATCGTCGGGTGAGTGTGTCCCACGATCAAAAACCTACAGGAAATGTAAGACAGTGTCGACAGAGGATTGTCTTATCAGGGCGTTACCTGTTTAAGATAAGAGCATTCCAGTGTCTACCGATTCTCTTATCTCTTTCACAATCAATCAAAGACATTGCATGTTCAGATCTGTCCTTACAGGTATAACTGATCATACAAAAACCAATCCTGCGGTTTGAATTCTCATGTGCATTATCTTTGATTGAGAGTAATGAGGATATACAGTAATGTTCTCATAAAAACTACACCTTTGTTTCTCTCTCCTTGAAGTGTTGGTCTGGATTGTGATTCCAGAAGAAAAAAATATATAAACTGGTATTGAATTTATCACAAACCAACTACTCCTGGATTTTAATTCAGGTACTTTGTTGATACATGAAATTCAAATGACACAACGTTTCGGGCTTTTCTTTGTCCTATAATATTGGACGATCACAATAATTACCACAGCCCTCATCCCTTCTTCTTATTATATACCTGAATATATAAATATAATATTGCATCTATTATTCGGCATTTCAAATTTAACGTATCGAAAGAAAGTCAAATGGCCACCTTTTCTCAACGACGACTTTGGACACTAGGTGATGTTTCTGGGACTTTTTCGTGTATCCTCTGCCAATAGCAATACATCTAAAACCAGTCTATATCATATCAAGTGGATAATAAATGTATACATAATACACGAAAACAATCAAAGATCTATACAAACACCTTAACATACCTTATTTCTGCCAATTTTTTTCAATTTCTGCACTTTTCGTGTTATATGCCCCGACTTAATTTTTTTTTTATTCAAGGAAGGTAGATTACAGTCACCCAAATTGGGCGCTTTTCACGTAACTACACATAAAACAAAGACAATACAGGACAATACAGTACTATAACGTGTGGATGGGTTATGTTAAACCACTATTGTTTCAACTTAACTCATTCTTCTACTGACCGATCGTGCATATTATCCTAATTAGTCCAGCAATCTGGGTTTTCTAGTAGGAACTCTTTTACAAACATTTTATAGGAAGAGCTGTCTTTAGTCATTTGTATATTTACTGGCAGGAGATCCAAGATTTTTCCTCCGATATAGATTGGAGAACGTCGATACTTTTCTCCTCGTGGTCTTTCTGTATGAATTTTTTATTTTATTTTTTTTTATTCAGTAGAAAGTGACAAAAGTACATTCACCATATGGCGTTCTTCCACGTACCTGTCAAACGGAAAAATCCAACTATTTGCAGTAGACAGTACAATACAGGTGCATAAACATTTATAGTAGGTCCATAACAATAGTTATCTTGTCCTTTCCCATTATGAGTCCTCAGGTCATATGACTCTGATAGTTATTAATGTTCGTATGATATTATGTTACATTTGGGTCATGGTTTACATTTCTTGATTTCTTGATCGACGACCTTTATATCAATACGGAAAAAAAAAAAAAAAAAAAAAAAAAATTGAAACTTCGGGGAATCTGACAATAGAAACTAGATACCTTTGACCCTACCTTATTTGTACTAATCTAGAGTAGTGCTCTCAGAGAAAAAGAAAAGTCGACTCAGCAGAACTCGCCTGGTTCTGATACGTGCAACACTTCACAAAGGTTTCGGTCTGCAATCGCCTTATCTGGGATCTTGTCTATGACACATGGTTGGCGTGCAAAAGTTAAATTTATAGAGAGAAGATTTCGTAGTGAGACCTATAAGAAATCGCCGCTATATAGAGGTATAATATGAAGAGACGTCACGAGTTTGAGTCTGAGTTTATTTATGTCACGTATTCACAACAACAGTCTCACAGCAGTGTCTCAAAAGTTTCACGAAAGTCATACAGTAAAAGATGGAGATATATTAACTTTTTTAAAGTTTTAATACCCCTGAATCTCCTTTACAGTGTTTAACTATGTAGTACTACATATTAACTATATCCTCTGTAAGTTTGAAGATCATAGCATGGGTTTTACTATGTGAAAAGCACTATTTACAGAGGGATAGTTGATCTAATAGCGTATATCATGTTCAAAATGGTACCCTGTCTGCCTTCATAGGCCTACAGTGAAATACTACAGGTATAGCCACCTGGTGTCAAAATCCGGCATGAGGTTTCTAGCATCGCTTCAGTGTGGAAGGGGACCAGACGAAAATGAACTGAAAAGCAGAGAAATGTGTGATCTGGTACCTGAGTACGCATTGACAAAATCAAAACCGAACCAGCGAAAGACGTTTGGCCAAAACATCTCCACTTTTGAAAATTACATTTTCGTTGATATCTCAGTAACGGATGGGAATTTCTGAATGATTTTTTCACTGTTGGATAGGGAATTCCAAGCCGGACATGGCCATAACAGTTCTGTTTTAGAATTCTGAATTAATTGTCTCAAAATCGAAAATAACCCATTTTCACTGTGACTTCTCTTTGGAATAGTATTAAGCACAGATAATACTATAAAGTAAAATTATCAATGGGTTATAAAAATAGTGTAGTGTGATCCCATTTAGGTCCAGTGCAATTTATTAATCATAATCATATTTGAATTGATAAAATTAATTTTTGAAACAATATGATTTTATTTTTTTTACATCAATCAAAAACATATTTATATTAAAAGTATAAGAATGGCATCTTGGTGTATGATATATGACATATAAATGTTCAATGATGATGCATAGTTAATGCCCTACCACTGACTGTACGCTTGGAATTATTTTTTCATTCAGGGAGGTTGCTCAATTTTGCATTGTGCTCGTACCTAAACCTCAAATTTTCATACAAATAAACGCACTATCAAATAGATAATTGCAGTACTGCAGTAAAAAAAATTTCCCAATGACCCCAAGAGGTTTCGTTCCAATGAAATTGTTAATATTTCTATTACAACTGATTAAACTAAAGATGCCTTAAAGAGTGGTGATTTCATGCCTGTAGCACCATCTAGTGGATACTGTACGAAGCAGAATACCACTCCCCTGCAGAGGGACCATCCATAAAGTATGTACGCAGATTTTCCTGGAAAATTGACCCCCCCCCCCCCTCCCTGTTGAACAGGAAACGTTTCTCATGGACCCCCCCCCCCCCTTATTGCGTATGTACATTTTCTTGACCACCCCCTCCAACATCTGAAGCAGGTATAATGTACCTAGACAGGTGTTCTTCATACCTTTTCCTCAGTCTCTGATAAATTTCCCTCAGTTGAAATCTACAATCATGGTTTACACTTTAGCTTTTCCAAAAAACCTTTTTTTTTTTTTTTTTAAATAGGAGATTGGATTCTCATCGAATGAGTACATCTGGCTCTCCAAAATGCCCCTATGAATTTTAAACATTCTGAATTCATAATCTCATGAGATTCTGTAATTGGGGAATGGAATTTGTTGGGGACAATTACCCCTATCACCCTTAAATCCTCACCAGTCAGACCAGGTGTACCTCAATCCCGATCTCACAAGAGTGTTACAAGAGTCTCACAACCATACTACCCCTCCACGATACTGCCCCTCACTCATACACTCCCTCAAGTACACTTTCACTCCTCAACCCGACTGCCCCTTAACCATACCACCCCTCACCAAAGTTGCTCCTGAATCATATTTCCCCCCACCATACTGCCCCTCCACCATACTGCCCCTCCACCATACTGCCCCTCCACCATACTGCCCCTCTACCATACTGCCCCTCTACCATACTGCCCCTCCACCATACTGCCCTTCCACCATACTGCCCCTCCACCATACTGCCCCTCTACCATACTGCCCCTCTACCATACTGCCCCTTTACAATACTGTCCCTCTATCATACTGCCCCTCTACCATACTGCCCCTCCACCATAATGCCCCTCTACCATACTGCCCCTCTACCATACTGCCCCTTTACAATACTGTCCCTCTATCATACTGCCCCTCTACCATACTGCCCCTCCACCATAATGCCCCTCCACCATAATGCCCCTCTACCATACTGCCCCTCTACCATACTGCCCCTCCACCATAATGCCCCTACACCATAATGCCCCTCTACCATACTGCCCCTCTACCATACTGCCCCTCTACCATACTGCCCCTCTACCATATTGTCCCTCTATCATACTGCCCCTCTACCATACTGCCCCTCCACCATACTGCCCCTCCACCATACTGCCCCTCTACCATACTGCCCCTCTACCATACTGCCCCTCCACCATACTGCCCCTTTACAATACTGTCCCTCTACCATACTGCCCCTCCACCATACTGTCCCTCCACCATACTGCCTCTCCATCATACTGCCCCTCTACAATACTGCACCTATACCTTCGCTCATACTGTCACTCAGCAATACTGCCTCTCAACCTTACTGCCCTTACCCCATACTGCCCCTCTGCAAAGTGCCCCTCCGCCATATTGCTCCTCTACAATACTGCCCCTCTACAATACTACCCCTCCACAATACTGGCCCTCCGCCATACTGCCCCTCTACAATACTGCCCCTCTACCATACTGTCTCTCCATCATACTGCCATACTTTCGCTCAACCACTACTGTCCCTAGTCTCTAAACCTTACTGCCCTTACACCATACTGCTTCTCTACCGTACTGCCTCTCAACCATACTGCCGTTAATCCATACTGCTCTTCTACCATATTGCCTCTGCCCATAATCCATACTTTTGCTCTAACATACTGCCTCTAAACCGTACTACCCCTCACCGATGCTTTCCCTCAACCACCATACTGTCCCTCAGTAATACTGCCTCTCAACCATACTGCCCCTATCCATACTGCCCTTAAATCATACTGCCCCTCAACCTCACTGCCCTCAACCATACTGACCCTAAACCATACTGGCCCTTACATTATTGCCCCTCAACTATACTGACCCAATCCATACTGCCCCTCATACGCGTACTATGGTGAGCCACAGTGATGATTCAGGAATAATTTTGGTGAGGGGCAGTATGGTTACGGGACAGTAACCCACCCCCTTGCTGCTTACGTACTTAATGGATAGCCCCTAATGGGTAGTGGTTTACTGAGTCCCCATACATTCTCAATGGGGGCTTTGTATACGATGGATAATAAAGTGTCCATCTAACTGCACCAATGGCGTACATCCCATGTTTTAGTTTGCTGTCCAATCAAATAATCATCCCGATAATATAGCAGAAACCAATGAGGATGGTTAGAGTTAACTAATTTGACATGAGTTTGATTCTAGAGTAATTTCACGAGGTGAAATATCGTGGCCCAAATGCACATTAGTCAAGCCTAACCACTCGAAACTGCTTTTGGAATCTATCCCATCCCAGATTTATGAGGAGGAGCACCAATGAAATATATAATACGTCATTATACCCAACACCAGTTGGGTATTTTTTATGCTACCTGATAGAGTGTTGGGTATAAGTTTCCTCTGTGAAATCTATGTAGAACAATAGAAGGATTGTGACACAATAATCTTCTTGATTCGAGAATTCAATCATTAGGATTTTATTCTATGACATACATTTATTACACAACTTCCTTTTTTTTAAATTCTTTTGTTCATATCTTTTATTGATGGCAAAATATCTAAACTTTCCGACTATTTAGTTCATCTAGAACAAACCTTTTAGGTAAAATATACATTTGTCTCATGACTTAGGTGAATAAAATTACAGAATAAAATACTCAGAAAGTGAACATCACAGTTAAACAATCAATCTTTAAAACTGGTATTTCTGTATCAAGTTTACACCGATAACATTATTCAACAAGCTTATAGAGCGAGTTTTTATGGAAATAAACGAGGGACGTAGGAACATCCCATCATCCTGAATACGTCTCAAAAGCGTCATGCAGGGTTCGTATATAGACAGCCCAATAAAATTCCAGGCTTTTCCAGGCTCTAATATTTCTTTTCCAGGCACATAACAACTTGAATCAATACCATCTTGCTAGTGAATGAAATATGAAGGCAAATAATCAAAACCATGCTATATTATTAGCAAAAAGGATTTTCATAGACAGTCAGATACCGTAGTTAAGGAAATCTAATAATGTCCAGAATTCCATAGACTTAAAAAAATGGTTTATATGTAAAACTGACTTTTCCAGGCTCTTCCAGGTTTTTCCAGGCTCTCTGTGAGAATTCCAGTCTTTTCCAGGCCTGGAAAACTCAAAAGCATAACTCCAGGCTTTTCCAGGTTTTCCAGGCTCTGTACGAACCCTGGTCATGTATCTTGGAATATCGATAATTGATTGAATATCTAACAAAACATGCACCTAGAACCAGAACCCAGAGTGTCCTGAGAGGGTTAAAGCTTGAAAAAGCCAAATTCATTTTCCATACTGGTACAGTGTGCTGGGATGGATAAAATACTAAATCTATAGCAGAGGTTTGTATCTGTAAGATTGTCCAGTGGAGGTATATAGAATAACATAAAGGCATATATAGAATATACAAGCGATTCCTGAGACTATTTCTACTGTAAAGTGCCAGATCCACTAAGGCGATTCTACATGCGAATTTGGGTTCGCAGACGTTCGCAGACGTTCGCATGGACATGCGAATGCCTTCCAACAATATCTAATATATTAGATTTTATCGCATGGGATTCGCACAGTCGCACGGATCGCAGACGCATTCGCTTGGTCGCCTTAGTGGATTTGGCGCTTAAGAATTAACAGTTGGATTGTTGACATTATATTCTGTAACAACAACTACAACAACAATAATAACAACAAGAGCACCGTGTATCATCATGGGTAATGACATACATCCATTTGATTTCAGAGTATATTGGCAAGTATAGCACTGGCAATTACTGCACACATCACCTACAGATCACCCCTATATCTCAATTCATATAGAACAACATGTATAACCTCGTTCCGTAAATATTGTGAACTTCATCGATTCTTGTATGATGTACGACCATTTATTATATACCCGAAATTCATAATATTTTACTGTAGATTGGCATTGTATTCAGGTTAAAGTGAACATCCAAACTCCACCGATATCTCAACGTATAGCATATACCAGAGTATGACACAGAGTGCCGTACATATTATCCTATCCCTAATATAAAATCCCATAGGCTTAACATTGAGTTTCCGTATGCCACGCTGCCTGGCATACAGAGTTTTATATGCCACTAGTGGCATACAGTAATTTCATCACATAAAATTCCAAAATCGAGGAGACGGGGTAGGATAAAATCAAAACCTGATTCGTTTTAATCATGGCCACCGCATTCCACTCCTGGAGTTTTGGCTCCGGACTTCACTCGGCTTTGCCTCGTGAAATCACTATGCCAAACTCCAGTCGTGGCATACGGTGGCCAAGATTAAAACTCATCCAGTTTTACGATAATACGGTATGAGGAGGTACAGTACGAAATTATGAAAAGTACAGGCATTGGGTACATAGTGAAGATAGCATCATAGTTTATGTACAGAGGTGGGAGACTGAGACACTAGTGTCATTGCTACCTCCATCGACGAGTTGGCCCATTTGGTTAAAGTCTGTCTGAAGCATGCATGTCTTTTAAACTCTGTAAAGAAATGCACAAATACTTACCAGGCCACTGGAGCTAGATTGAAATAGCAACATCTGAGAAGATACTCTAGCCTCCAGTTAAAATGAAAGTTACAAAAAAACATGTAATTCTGGTACGCAACCAATACAATTTGATCTTAACCGATTGGGCGCAAACCATACTTGTTAAAGCTGACTCTGTTGTTTGCTGGTATCGTCTTCCAACTGGAACTTGACCCCGGTCGGAGCCTGCGGGGCCTCGAATTTGACCCCGGTCGGGGCTTTCGGGGCCTCGGTCGTTGCTGGGGGTATCGTTCGCATCTCTTCCTCCAGATCTGGTAACGAATCACAGCGCATGCGCGGGGCAGCCCTCTGAGGCAGAGGCGTTGCGTTCGGGGTGTTTCCCACTGTGCGGCCCTTACTCTTCAGGTTACTGATAGCCCTCACAGACTTCCCTCTCGTACGAGACCTCCCAATCACATTCTTGCCAATATCCTCTGCTGTGGCTGACTCCCTGTTCAACTCAGAGTTGAGCTTGTCCAAGCGCTGCTGGAATGCCTCATCCAGGTTCTTCGCAACAGTTGGTCGTTTCGTCTGCTGTCGCGCGAGCTTCTTGACCGTCTGGCGTTTTCGGAGACTTTCGCCCCGGACGGAGCCAATCGAAGCCATCGATGCTCTTCGGTCATCATTGTCATCAATCTTCAGGCGAACCATGTCCTTAGCCAGAGCAATGGCATCTTGGATCTGGTTGGCCTCCTTTGGCTGGAACCAGTTGAGTTTGGTGGTGGCGATGATGTGCAGGAAGGTGGAGGTTCGGTGGACGATCATTCCTATTGTTTGGACGACCATCATGACACCGAAGAAGATGAGGAAGGCGAAGCCGATAGGCTCCAGTCTCAGGTTATCTCCACAAGGCCAGGGGACGTTCACCTTGTCTACGTTAGCCTGAATAGAGGAGAAAAAACAGAAGAAATGTACTTTTTCATGTTCTGTATTATGAGAAAAGTGGTTACTGAGCCCGTACGGATGGCCTAAAGACAGAAGAAAAGAAACAAAGGAAAATGTACTTTTTCATGTTCTGTATTATGAGAAAACGTGGTTACTGAGCCCATACGGATGGTCATTCAAGGTCATTGGATGAAAAATATGTCCGGATGCCACAGGAAGAGGGATGTATTTTTTCATCAAATGACCGAGAACGGCCAGCCATACGGGCTCAGTCACTACGTTTTCTTATTACTCTATACCTAGTGATCGTTAAAACAACCTGTTTTAGTAACTCTTCTGCTCCGCGATGCACACCTTGTTCCCGTAAAATAAATATGCTATTCACTACAGCCAGCTGAGACAGCGCGCCCGAACATAATTCATACTACATCCCCAGCAGCAGGCATTATTTCATAGACATTCGCATATAGGTATATAGTAATATCAAAAAAGGGGTCAGGGTAGGCGCTACGTGGAATTCACACGGTGGGATTCATGTACCTCACAAGGTACAAAATCTCAAGAGATTCTATGTACAAATCTCTGGTACTTGTAGTTAAGTAATCTACTTTAGAGTTGTCTTTTGTGCATAGTGTTGTATAAAATAATGTGCTGTAAAGCCTGGCGTCCACCTACTACGATATGGCACCGACATGGTCTTCGATGCACCTTCCGATACAAAATCAAAATCGAGTCAGAAGGTCATCTAATATCGGGGTAGTTGACCACGTTTTTGCGATTAGGCACCGAAAGAAAACCCTTACAATGCGTGGTGGATTGGCATGTCTAGACAGATGCCTACGATTTTGCACCCTCCCGATATGTCTCCGATATTTGCTTTTTGTATCGGTGCCATATCGGTAGGTCTAAATTTCTATCGTAGTAGGTGGACGCCAGGCCTAATCATGAATCTTCAAATGAATCAATCCCCCATATGGTGAGCTATGGCTCTAATAATGGATTTATGTCAAACGGTAATCGTGATAAATGAATGATAGAATTAACACTGCTAAAGAGGGGAAAAAAGAAATGTCATTTAGAAATGACTCTTTCAAGTAGCTGGATATTTCCTATATATACAGTATACTACATAGAACCCCACCTAACGGGCCCCCGTGTAAGCAGACACCCCGCGTTAACGGACACTCTTGCTCGGAACGAGGGTGGTTAGTTTAACCCTAGGTAAGCGGGCACCCCCCTTTAAACGGATACTTTGACCCTGAACGGAGGGTTGTCGCTTCCGCGGGGTTCTACTCTATATTGTTATGTTTTAATTACAGTAAAGCCCCGCTTCTGGGACACCCCGCTTAAGGGGCCACCTTGCTTATGGGGCCAATTTGCTTGGACCGGAAATTTTCCTCTTTATTAAGAGTTTATTTTAACCCCGCTTAAGGGACACCACGTTTAAGGGGACACCCCGCTTAAGGGGACAGTTATTTCGGTACAGAATGCTTATAAACCCCGCTTAAGGGGACACTTTGGAGGGACACCTTGTCAAATCTGATTGGACATTGTAGGGACAACACTCTAGATTATATTGAATGCTTATTTATGGTGTGTATATGAGGCTGGTAGACTGATGTCTAGACGATCAGACACCAGGCAACAGCCTACGTAGGCTCCTGTAGGCATCTGGGTAGGCATCTGTGGGCTGTCTGTGTGGTTTTAACACTGTCTCTATGCCATAGTATCAACTGTATGAAGATACTACATACTATATACTACATATCCTAACCATCGGCAGACTGAAAACCCCGCTTAAGGGACACACTTAAGGGGGCACCCCGCTTAGGGGGCACCCCGCTTAAGGGGACACCCCGCTTAAGGGGTCACCCCGCTTAAGGAGATAGTTTGCTCGGAACGGAGAGTGTCCCGGGGTTTTACTGTATACTCCCAGCAGATGTTTCCCCGTCTAATCAAAGAAACTTTGTGTTCAGCAGTGGAGTGTGTACATGTAAACAAATCCCCCAAAATCAATATTGTTCATCAATGGAGTGTGCAGGTGTTGTCTTTTCAGGATATCCTCATTTCTTTTAAGTTTCTTTCAAAGCAGCTTTATCTATGCTTTTTACAGGCATTTTCCAAGTGGCTTGTTAATCATACATTTACATCCGAAAAGCAGGATCGTTTTTTGTTGGGTATTTCCCCACATCCTTAAGAAGCTACTCATAGGAGATAATCATGGCGTACTTACATCCACTGACAAATAGCATCGCTGCTTTATCTTTGGTGCTCTTGAGCGATTGTAATAGGCAACTTTTCTTGTTTACTAAGTTCAACGTACAAGATTCTTGAGTTGGGATAGGACCTTTTTTTTGTAAATGTGTGGGGTGAAAAGAAAATTTATTGTTAACAAAATAATGACACTGGACAAAATGGTTACAGGGGGGACGCGAACATGTAACATTGGACATATGGCGCTGTATGAAGGGCCTGTTCCACCAGCACAATGGATTTCCTGTATTTTATCCTACCCCTAATAAAAAAACGCCATAGGTTTAACATTGACTCAATGTATTTGACGGAGCGTTGAATAAAGTGTTATTTATGCACCGAGGTGAATAAAAAACCGGACCAATCAGGGACGAGATAACGAAAGTAGATCCGGCAGCATTGAGAACTACTAACATGGATAATTACAAATATTCTCTGTATATCGGTGAGATGGGGTAGGATAAATACGAAACTGAACTCGAGTTAGCCTTCTCAATGTTTATACCACTCTGGTCAGGTCTGCTACTCACTAAACTCGGCTAACGCCTCGTGTAGTAATACACGACCTGCCCATCGTGGCATAAACATTGACATGGCTAACTCTCGTTTGGTTTCTACTAATTATTATCCACCGAATACAAAGTGCCCATAGAAAACACATAGGCAGCGTGTATGGACATACCCGGCGCATACGGATATGTTGTATGCTCCGGGTGGTGTATACGGGAAAATAGTGCGTACGGAAAAATAGTGAATAACTAAAATGAACTGATATCGACATGTCACTTGTGCAGAAAAGGTGGATAATAAATACAATATAGACTAGTGTCAGATAAAAGCGTTTGTATGCTCCTCGGAGTTGACTCTATGCAATATTCTCGCATGCGCTCGGATATTACTGCACGTCAACTCCTCGGAGCATACGGCCGCTTGTATCTGAAACCAGTCAATATTGTGTATATATCTTGGTATGTCTTGTTATATCTTACAGCATCGCGATATGTCTTACCTCCTTTGCTGTGATAAGTTGCATCGATGATGTGTGTTTTTTTCGCGATAATTTTAATGTGTGTATATTTTGGTGCTCCACCACTATGATCCCTCACGATCTATTGCCCAACTTCCTGCGGCATACCACAACTTATCACAACAATTGTAAAGGAGCTTAATCGTACCGCTGCTTCACGGCAAAAATGCATGTGATTACTCAAAACCTAGCAAGACTTAACAAGTCAACCAAGGTGTGACAAATCTCGCTATATCTTGTGTGTTGGTGGAAGAGCCCCTTTAGTGAGGCCCATTGTTTGCCGCGTGATTGTGCTGAGAAATACTTCTCAGTGTGTGAAAGGCTTCCTACCTGGAGTGTGAAGATGACGACGACGAAGCAGGCATTGAGCAGGAAGTAGGTGAAGGAGACCTTGTTACGTAACTCCAGCAGCTCCATGGCCACACGCTCCTCACCCGCCTTGTTCTTCTCCAGTGGGAACAGGTAGGTGCTGATCAAGTCCTGGTAAAAGTTTAAAAAAAAAAAAATTTATCCAAGTAAATAAGATTCAGACTGTCGTTCAAGGACGGTATGTGCTGATCAAGTCCTCTACGAAATTTTAATTAAAAGTTTTATCCAAGTAAATAAGACTCAGACTGTCATTCAAGGATGGTATGTGCTGATCAAGTCCTCTACGAAATTTTAATTAAAAGTTTTATCCAAGTAAATAAGATTCAGACTGTCATTCTGGAGGGTATGTGCTGATTAAGTCCTCTACGAAATTTTAATTAAAAGTTTTATCCAAGTAAATAAGACTCAGACTGTCGTTCAAGGATGGTATGTGCTGATCAAGTCCTCTACGAAACTTTAATTAAAAGTTTTATCCAAGTAAATAAGACTCAGACTGTCATTCTGGACGGTATGTGCTGATTAAGTCCTCTACGAAATTTTAATTAAAAGTTTTATCCAAGTAAATAAGACTCAGACTGTCGTTCAAGGATGGTATGTGCTGATTAAGTCCTCTACGAAATTTTAATTAAAAGTTTTATCCAAGTAAATAAGATTCAGACTGTCATTCTGGACGGTATGTGCTGATTAAGTCCTCTACGAAATTTTAATTAAAAGTTTTATCCAAGTAAATAAGACAAACTGTCGTTTCAAGGACGTTCTTCCCAGCTATAGCCCTAACAGACAGTACAAGAAAAGACAATAGAGTCATAGCACATGACATATATAAATAAAGGAAATCATCTGTTGATAAATGTTCATCAAGATGACCATAAAAACTTAATCAAAGTTATCCACTTCTTCTTAAATAAAATCCGAAGTATATTTCTGTTACTCTGTTCTTGAAGTTGTCTTTATTATTTATTTTTTGTGTTTCTCCAGTAAGGTGTGCCTTTATATCTTTTCCCTTTTGGTCTTTTTAACGGCAGTTCTAGTTTGATAATGATGTTCTTTATCTAAATTATAGCTAACTGATGACTACCATTTAATTAGACTTAGGATACGGAAAATTCTCCTAAAGAGGATTAAAGATCTAGATGGGAATCATGAACAAATAGATTAATACATTACATTAATGAAAAAAAAATTAAGGGGAAAAAAAATTGAGTTAAAAATGATTAAAATGAATCAATATGTAGTGGCTGGGTGTCGGGTACAGCCAAAGCTCATCCTGAGCAACACCACAGTTTTGGTCCAGAATGCCATCCCAGTGCTAGTCCTACCCACGAAGCCGCAGCCATGTTTTACCACAGCCACCAAGCACCGCAGCGCTGACTGGGATCACACAGGGAAGATCCAAAGGTCTCACATCCTGCTAACATCCTGAGATCCCAGACTTCATCTGAAGAGGGGACCTGAAGGTCGACCCCCTCCGTCCAGAGAACCGGGACTCTCTGACCCCGCCACAAGGGGGCCCAAACGTCATACCACCTCTGGCAGGGAACAGAGACAGAGCCCTGTAGAGGGACCACACAGTG
Organism: Alentia gelatinosa; assembly: GCA_950022655.1. Lineage (NCBI taxonomy): Eukaryota > Metazoa > Annelida > Polychaeta > Phyllodocida > Polynoidae > Alentia > Alentia gelatinosa. The sequence continues at coordinate 51,185,019 of OX465589.1, read as the reverse complement.
TGTCCAGCTGAGCTGAGTAGGCGTCTTATATACACCTGCTGGGCCTCACTGGGCATGTGCAGAACCCTGCTGGGTCCCCACTGGTTTGTCTGTGTAGGTCTGGTACCCAGGTGACCAGTCAGCTTTGCTGGGACCTTTCTCACTACCACAGAACCAGCCTATAGGGGACAGAGACCTTGTTAGTTCATGAAGCAGTCACTAGGTGGCTAGCTGTATGTCAGGCCCCTTGGGGGGACAGATCCATATTCTGGCTCTTTGTTCTTACGAAATTCAACTGCCTTTCAATGTTTTACCATGCTTCCCTTGACTCTCTACACCTATCCCAGAGCAGGATGACATAATAATTAAACACAGGACATGATGTTTTTTCACATGGAACACTTTATATACATATGTAAGCAAAGTTAGAGTTCCCTATTATCACTCACTTCTTTTGCACCTCCTTTAGTGAAGAACACCTACTTTTTCACCCCCATTAGTGAAGAACACCTTCTTGGGGGGCGTCATGGCAGCTCCCATGGATCATAGGCTATATGCCATATAGTGTAGGTACCTGCCAGATGGCTAGATAACCCGGTTGGACTGGTTCTAACACAGTGCCGAAAATAGCACGGCCTGCACATCCTTAGCGCGGCTGCTACTTCACAGAGTGGCCTGCAGCCAATCAGCACGGGTCCACTACGAATATATCAGATTAATGAAAAAAGATGTATTGAATGAAAAGATTGAAAAAAAACTAATAAAAACATGAACATAAACGTACCTTGAAGAAGAAGGTTTCTGCCTCGTCGATGGTGTCGACCGGTCCGTCCCCGATGTCCTTGTCGTTCATCCAGAAGGGGTTCAGGTTGTCGTCGTACTCCATCTCCTCCCGGACCTCCACCTCCTCCGCTTTTAAAAGACAATCATTTGTTACCTACCATATATACAATGTTTTATCATACAACTATGGCCGAACGTCTATGAAATACTACCCGCTGCTAGGGGTGAAGTAGAGAGTGTTTGGGCGCACTGTGCCCGTAGTGAACTTCCCAAGTACATAAAAGTACATTTGTTACCTACCATATATACAATGTTTTATCATACAACTATGGCCGAACGTCTATGAAATACTACCCGCTGCTAGGGGTGAAGTAGAGAGTGTTCGGGCGCACTGTGCCCGTAGTGAACTTCCCAAGTACATAAAAGTACATTTGTTACCTACCATATATACAATGTTTTATCATACAACTATGGCCGAACGTCTATGAAATACTACCCGCTGCTAGGGGTGAAGTAGAGAGTGTTCGGGCGCACTGTGCCCGTAGTGAACTTCCCAAGTACATAAAAGTACATTTGTTACCTACCATATATACAATGTTTTATCATACAACTATGGCCGAACGTCTATGAAATACTACCCGCTGCTAGGGGTGAAGTAGAGAGTGTTCGGGCGCACTGTGCCCGTAGTGAACTTCCCAAGTACATAAAAGTACATTTGTTACCTACCATATATACAATGTTTTATCATACAACTATGGCCGAACGTCTATGAAATACTACCCGCTGCTAGGGGTGAAGTAGAGAGTGTTCGGGCGCACTGTGCCCGTAGTGAACTTCCCAAGTACATAAAAGTACATTTGTTACCTACCATATATACAATGTTTTATCATACAACTATGGCCGAACGTCTATGAAATACTACCCGCTGCTAGGGGTGAAGTAGAGAGTGTTCGGGCGCACTGTGCCCGTAGTGAACTTCCCAAGTACATAAAAGTACATTTGTTACCTACCATATATACAATGTTTTATCATACAACTATGGCCGAACGTCTTTGAAATACTACCCTCTGCTAGGAGTGAAGTATACATGATGTTCGGGCTCACTGAGACGTAGTGAGTGTTCGGGCAAACTGTGCCCGTAGTGAACTTCGCAAGTACATGTGTACATAAAAGTACATTTTAGTCGTCTTCATTTAATTGTATAATGATAAGAAAACATAGTGAGTTAGCCCGCAGCATTACTTCTCTTTGCCTCTTTGCCTCGGGGCATCCTGGGAGCTGTATGAAAAGTCGAGTGAAGTCTCACCAGCGGCACGTCGCATTTCAAAGCGAGAGGCCGCAACAGCGAGCGGCACTTTGAATCAAAGCGGCAGCAAAACCGCTACCAATACCCAATAGCGAGCGGCACCTCAACCTCAAGAGCGACGCTTCAAGTGTCCAGGAGGGTCTTTGAGGTCATGATTCAAGTGTAAGTTTAATGAATAGTGAATTTGGGTAAAAGAATTCTCCCCCCCCCCCAGGACATACTCTCAGGAGCATCCTCGCCCCTGTAATTATATAGAACGTCCTGACCATGCTGTACAAGTTACAGAACGAGATGGTAATTTACGGTTTGTACGGAACGAAGCATTTATGCCGAGTTTCGTACAAACTGTAAATTACCATTGAGTTCTGTGACTTGCACCAGCATAGTTGGACGTTATATATTTACTATATATACCCAAAAAAATTTGAAAATCATTAATTCAATTTTTAACAACCGATATGTTAATAAACATGTTTGGCAAGGTGGTCCGTATTTTAGAGTACGGACCAGTGGTCCGTACAGTGTTTTTACGTTATATGTCAAAACGAGCCGTATTTACAGTAAATATGGCATGGCTATATAGTAATGACCACTACATATCAACAACCTGCTTGCCTGTTCAAGACTAGAAAATCTAAATCTACTTACGTATGACTGTCACTGATTTGCCGAAGGAGACCTTTCTCGAAGGTTCTGCTTCCATCTCCACAGCCTGAGCAATGGCGTCCTCCAGAGCCTCCCCGCCGGTCTTAACCTGGAGGGCCAATCAGAGAAGGCGTTACATATAGGGGTACGGTTTCATGGCAAAATGTCGTCTGCTCTAAGTATCATTGTGAAGGGCCAATCAGAGAAAGCGATACATATCTCAGTACTGTTTCATGGTAAAATGTCGTCGGGTGTTCTGTATATATACACTTGGAAATATCGCTAATCGTTCGGATATTACTACGCGTCAACTACTCGGAGATTACGGCCGCTTGTACACAAAACCCGTCATTATTATACTTTTTTTAAATTTATATCCTTTATTTCATTCTGTTAAGAACAGTTCTTTCTTGAAACAGGCGATACTCACGCATGATATAAATATGTACAACAGAAAGGTAGCAAAAAAATGAGAAAAGATAATAGTAATAGTAGTGATACTAGGTGATATTAATGATGATAATGAGAATTAGATTATTATATAGACAGAGTCAATGATACAATGCGAGCCCGATATAGTTCTACTGCTGCTGATTAAACTCGTGTATGATCCTGGGAAGTTCCTGGTCAATTCCCTTCTTAAAGGTCAGTTTATTTGGTGCGTTCTGCAGCGCTTCACTTAATTTCTTCCAGATTTGGATACCACGATACATTGGACTCAGTTTATAACCGTTCGATTTAAACCTTTATCTCACCCCGGTATTTTTCTCCATAGGCTTAACATTAGGAACTCGTACTCCACGGCCGTGAGGTTCGTGTACCCAATACTCAATGGCTAATTGGGTGATTCATTTCATCAATAATCAATGTTAGGCGGGGTGAGATAAAATCAGAAACCCACTCGATGAAAATAACTTGGTCTGCACTCCACTTAGTTTGACCGCAGAGTAATTCACTCAGCTTCGCTTCGTGAATTACTCTGCGGTCAAACTCGGTGGAGTACGGACCAAACTATTTTCATCTCGTGGGTTTCCTTCTAAGTATTCCACAAAGTTAACTATTGTGTTACTGCGTGTTCTCCTATTGCATGCCTGTAAATTCTAAATTTTGTGTATGTAATCGATGGGTGATAAGATATTGAATATAGATACTAGACGTGGCAACGTCCTGCTCCCTAAGCGATGCTACCTTGAATGGCAGTTATTAGAACTGCACCTAACCACTGTAATCATGGTGCACTGTCAGATGTGACATCATCGCGTCAACAACTGTCTCCCCGGTGTCTCTATAGTGAGCCATAGAGGCACAACAGTTTGATACAGTATGTGGTCAAATTGCAATAATGTGGGATGTTTGAGAGTCAAACTGGGGGAGTAAAAGGGGTCAAGGTTTCGCCCTGCTCGGCTCATCAGGCATCGTAATAAGCTTAGAAGGGTTCTGTCAAGGTGCCAGGTTGTCTGCCCTGGACTTGTGCTGTCATCCTTATGTTGTCATCCTAATATGTTATAAACAGATGTTTTTGAACTTTGTGTTTTTAATCAAATTAATTGTGCCCGTGGATGACTGTGAAGTGCGGTGGTTACAGATTCCCGAATTCGGGAATCGATCAAAGGGCGGTCGCCGTATAGGATTTGTTGATCTCCCGTATACATAAAAAAAAACCAAAAAAAAACCATTGAATGTAAATACCGAGTGCTCGAGGGCCTTGTACTTGTCCTCCATGTCGTCGAGCTTGGCGAGGATGGCCTCAAACTTGACGGACTCCTCTGACATGTGAGGTCGTGGGCAGCACATGAAGTTACACCACCCGGCGATGGACACGCTCCAGCCCTTATTCTCCCGCAGGTTGTCTGTGTCAAGTAAAAGTATATTCTGTTTTATCATCCATCGTATACAAAGCCCCCATTGAGAATGTATGGGAACTCAGTAAACCACGACCGATTGTATAAAACCTGTCATATACCATAACTGTGGTATACGGATTCACATCTGTGGTATACGGGCTTAAAATCGTGGTGTACGGGGAAAATAGTCCCTTTGTGCTATAGAGCAAAGAAATAGTCCCTATTGTTATGCCCTTTGATATGGCAATTACTGGGTTTAATTTATTCGAAAATATGGATAATAAATACAACAAACGATGGTTTTGCGGACAGGCGGCTCTGTAAACCACTCGAGGTTGACGTCGTAATACACTCTCTAGCGCTCGTGTATTACTACGCGTCAACCTCTCGTGGTTTACGGCCGCCTGTCCACAAAACCATCGATTATTGTCTATTTATTCCACCCACGCAGTATAGCAAAGTGGAATAATTTAAGGGAAATAAACACAACAATAACAGACAAGAATCGGTTCGAATTACTTCTAAAGAAATCGAATCCAGATAGTTTCATGAATTAAAAGGCTGTTCCATCTGGCCGAATTCTCAGCGGAATTATGAGGTAGGGTGATGTCGAAAGTGGGGTGTCCCTTAAAGTGTGTGTTCCACTGGACCGATGGTAGCCGATTCCGAGGCCAGACAATCGCCGATTATTATCGGATGCCCTAGAATTTCTCAAATCTTTGAAAATGGTCATTCATTAAACTATTAGTTTCAAAATTAAATAAATTACAATACGTGAGCTTCCTCTTAAGGGCCCAGGAACAATTGATCGGGTTTGTCTCTGTATGTGGAAGCTGTATCTACCATCCACCTAATACAAAGTGTCCATAGAAAACACATGGGGAGTGTGTCCGGACATACCCGGAGCATACAGATATGTTACACCACCCGGCGATGGACACGCTCCAGCCCTTATTCTCCCGCAGGTTGTCTGTGTCAAGTAAAAGTATATTCTGTCTTATTCCACCCACGCAGTATAGCAAAGTGGAATGATTTAAGGGAAATAAACACAACAATAACAGACAAGAATCGGTTCAAATTACTTCTAAAAAAATCGGATCCAGATAGTTTCATGGATTAAAAAGGCTGTTCCATCTGGCCGAATTCTCAGCGGAATTATGAGATAGGGTGATGTCGAAAGTGGGGTTCCCTTAAGCAGGGTTCTACTGTGTATTTATGATCCCTCTTATATTTGGTTTGTCTCTTTATCCTACCCCTAATATGAAATCCCATAGGCTCAACATTGGGTTTCCGTATGCCACGCTGACTGGCATACGGAGTTGTATATGTCACTAGTGGCATACAGAACTGTTATCACGTAATATTCCAAAATCCAGGAGACGGGGTAGGATAAAATCAAAACCTGATTCGTTTTAATCATGGCCACCGCATGCCACTCCTGGAGTTTTGGCTCCGGACTTCACTCGGCTTCGCCTCATGAAGTCACTATGCCAAACTCCAGTCGTGGCATACGGTGGCCAAGATTGAAACTCATCCAGTTTTACGATAGTATGTGGAAGCTGTATCTACCATCCACCTAATACAAAGTGTCCATAGAAAACACATGGGGAGTGTGTACGGACATACCCGGAGCATACAGCTATGTTGTATGCTCGGGGTTCCGATAAAGCGTGCATACGGAAAAATAGTGCGTAAGGAAAGATAGTTCATACTCATAATGAACTGATATCGCTGCGCCACTTGTCACGAAAACCCCGACCTTTTATATAGAATCGTTATCTATTTATAATTCCACCCTCATTCATCAATGATGAACATACCATTTGTCCCAAATTTGTGTGGTTCAAAAGGATCTATAGATTTTTTTTAATTTCGCAGGGTTTCTTTAAAACTCTATAATGAGATGAATGCGATGACATCGCTCAGCCATACCTGTGATCTTTTTGATCATGGCGGTGACACGACTGCTGCCCTCAGACTCTGCCTTCTTCCCCTCAGACTCCAGTTCCTTCTTGGCAGCATCTGCCTCCTCTGTCGGCGTGGGTTTCACCTCACGGGTTCCCCAGGACACCACGTGTAGGTTAGTCAGCGAGTACATCATCAGCAACATGTACATGCCTGAAATAGAGTAAATCGTATATCAACAATATGTGCATGCCTGAAATAAGTAAATCGTATATCGTCAACATGTACATGCCTGAAATAAGTAAATCGTATATCAGCAATATGTACATGCCTGAAATAAGTAAATTGTATATCAACAATATGTAAGTAAAGTAAGTAAATATGTAAGTAAATTGTATATCGTCAATATGTACATGCCTGAAATAAAGTAAGTCGTATATCAACAATATGTACATGCCTGAAATAAGTAAATCGTATATCGTCAATATGTACATGCCTGAAATAAAGTAAGTCGTATATCAGCAATATGTACATGCCTGAAATAAGTAAGTCGTATATCAGCAACATGTACATGCCTGAAATAAGTAAGTCGTATATCAGCAACATGTACATGCCTGAAATAAGTAAATCGTATATCGTCAACATGTACATGCCTGAAATAAGTAAATCGTATATCGTCAACATGTACATGCCTGAAATAAGTAAGTCGTATATCAGCAACATGTACATGCCTGGAAAAGAGTAAATCGTATATCGTCAACATGTACATGCCTGAAATAAGTAAATCGTATATCAGCAACATGTACATGCCTGGAATAAAGTAAGTCGTATATATCAACAATATGTACATGCCTGAAATAAGTAAATCGTATATCAGCAACATGTACATGCCTGAAATAAGTAAATCGTATATCAACAATATGTACATGCCTGAAATAAAGTAAATTGTATATCAGCAACATGTACATGCCTGAAATAAGTAAATCGTATATCGTCAACATGAACATGCCTGAAATAAGTAAGTCGTATATCAGCAGCATGTACATGCCTGAAATAAGTAAGTTGTATATCGTTAACATGTACATGCCTGAAATAAGTAAATCGTATATCAACAATATGTGCATGCCTGAAATAAGTAAATCGTATATCGTCAATATGTACATGCCTGGAATAAGTAAATCGTATATCAGCAATATGAACATGCCTGAAATAAGTAAATCGTATATCGTCAACATGTACATGCCTGAAATAAGTAAGTCGTATATCGTCAACATGTACATGCCTGGAATAAGTAAATCGTATATCGTCAATATGTACATGCCTGAAATAAGTAAATCGTATATCAGCAATATCTACACGCCTGAAATAAGTAAGTCGTATATCGTCAACATGTACATGCCTGAAATAAGTAAGTCGTATATCGTCAACATGTACATGCCTGAAATAAGTAAGTCGTATATCAACAACATGTACATGCCTGAAATAAAGTAAGTCGTATATCGTCAATATGTACATGCCTGAAATAAGTAAGTCGTATATCGTCAACATGTACATGCCTGGAATAAGTAAATCGTATATCGTCAATATGTACATGCCTGAAATAAGTAAATCGTATATCATCAATATGTACATGCCTGGAATAAGTAAATCGTATATCGTCAATATGTACATGCCTGAAATAAGTAAATCGTATATCAACAATATGTACATGCCTGAAATAAGTAAGTCGTATATCAACAACATGTACATGCCTGAAATAAGTAAATCGTATATCGTCAACATGTACATGCCTGAAATAAGTAAATCGTATATAGTCAATATGTACATGCCTGGAATAAGTAAATCATATATTGTCAATATGTACATGCCTGGAATAGAGTCAGTCATATATCGACAACATGTACACGCCTGAAATAACGTAAATCGTATATCGACAACATGTACATGCCTGAAATAACGTAAATCGTATATCGTCAATATGTAAATGCCTGAAATAACGTAAATCGTATATCGTCAATATGTACATGACTGTCATGATTGCTACATTAGTCACCCAAACGGTCACTCATTTTCAATCACAACTTTTAAAGACGTCGCTGCAGCTACATCTGTAGCCAGGGAGGTGTTTTTTAGACTGTGAAGTCTTTGTTAATAATCAAGGAAAAGAGTGACTGATTAGGAGACCGTTTTAGTGATTGTCTTTGCAATGCGTTCCATATAGTGACTATTTGTCACTATTAACGATTGTCAGTGCTGTTACAGCGTACTTTTCAAATACAAAGACAATAAGGCAGTTTCTGTATATTATCCTACACCTAATATAAAATCCCATAGGCTTAACATTGAGTTTCCGTATGCCACGCTGTCTGGCATACGGAGTTTTATATGCCACTAGTGGCATACAGATTTGTTATCACTTAATATTCCAAAATCGAGGAGATGGGGTAGGATGAAATTAAAACCTGATTTGCTTGAATCTTGGCTCTTGGAGTTTTGGCTTCGGACTTCACTCGGCTTTGCCTCATGAAGTCACCTTGCCAAACTCCAGTCGTGGCATACGCTGGCCAAGATTAAAACTCATCCAGTTTTATGGTAATACCACCACTATGTGAGACGTATCAACAACGAAGCCACTTACTTGGAATAGAGACAAAGTAGATGAAGCCGTGGATGACACAGAAGAACTCCTGTGGATGAATAATGGCGGCGAAGATGAACGTTCCTGCGACGTAGAAGAAGAAGATGGCGGTGGGCGAGCAGGGTCCGTCTTTAGAGATCTGGATCATGATGCCCACCAAGACCAACATCTGCATCAGGGCGTACAGTGTGGTGAGGATCTGAGCGAACAACAGCTGAAAACAAAAAGACATGGACGATTGTGATTGTTCTACGGCCAAGCTCGGTCGCCAAGTGGTAGGGGTGTTCGCCTCGAGCATGGGAGGTCGTGGGTTCAAACCCCCGGTCGGGTAATACCAAAGACTTACACAAAAATGGTACCCACTGCCCATTCGGCCAACACCCGCCATTAGTATGAGGAGTAGGGGTCTAGAGCCCGAGTGGAAGAACGGCTATATAGCAGAATTCGGTGATTGTGTTGTAACACAATATCCCCTTAAAAATTGCTTTAAAAAAAAGAAAAAACGAAGGGCATTGTTATTTTATTCTCCTTTTATTTTTTTTTATCAATTTTTTATTTTCCTTGAACAAAGTACAGTTTATATAGAAGAAGTTTACATTCTGTAGTGCTGACATAATTCCATTATGTTAGTATTCACTATAGTCTTTATCCTACCCCTAATAAAAACGCTATAGGTTTAACATTGACTCAATGTATTTGACGGATCGCTGAATAAAGTGTTATTCATGCAATGAGTTGAATAAAACGGGCCAATCAGGGACGAGATAATGAAAGTAGATCCGGCAGCATTGATAAATGTAGCCATCCTCTGATGAGTGTCAACATGCTACTAACATTGATAATTACAAAATTTTCTCGGTATAGCGGTGAGATGGGGTAGGATAAATACGAAACCAAACTCGAGTTAGCCTCCTCAATGTTTCAATCACTCTGGTCAGATCTGCTACTCACTACACTCGGTTAACGCCTCGTGTAGTAATATACAACCTGCCCATCGTGGCATAAACATTGACGAGGCTAGCTCTCGTTTGGTTTCTACTAATTATCATACTGCTCGGTTTTGTGATTGCATCAGTACAGTAAAAACTAAATAAATATAATGAATTTATTTGCAGAAACTGACAACCAATATGTTGGATAATATTTACGCCAGTTGCGCCATGTTTACGCAGAAATTATCTATCAGGAAACTCGAAGTTTCGTTCTAAATAAAAATAAATCAGCTAGGAGAATGCAGTGAATAGTAAGCCTACCTGTGTTTCTGATTTGGCTTTGTAACAAATGACGACGAACAGTAGGACGGGCACCAAGTTGATAAGCAGGGATGCCCAGTTGTCGATGGCTCCGTTCAGGGCGAGTTGAAGGGCACCCACGATCATGAGGAAAATGGTGCCGCTACCCAGGATTGAAGATACCATCAGCCCAGTCTGTCAGCGAAGAAAAGAGTAGATGTTAATAGACTATAATGGACGATACCATCAGCCCAGTCTGTGAGCGGAGAAAAGAGTAGACGTTAATATAAAATAATGGACGATACCAGCGGATGTCAGCGGAGAAAAAAGTAGACGTTAATATACAATAATGGACGATACCAGCGGATGTCAGTGGAGAAAAGAGTAGACGTTAATATACAATAATGGACGATACCAGCGGATGTCAGCGGAGAAAAGAATAGACGTTAATATACAATAATGGACGATACCATCAGCCCAGTTTGTCAGCGGAGAAAAGAGTAGACGTTAATATACAATAATGGACGATACCATCAGCCCAGTCTGTCAGCGGAGAAAAGAGTAGACGTTAATATACAATAATGGACGATACCATCAGATGTCAGCAGAGAAAAGAGTAGACGTTAATATACAATAATGGACGATACCATCAGCCCGGTCTGTCAGCGGAGAAAAGAGTAGACGTTAATATACAATAATGGACGATACCATCAGCCCAGTCTTTTAGCGGAGAAAAGAGTAGACGCTAATGTACAATAATGGACGATACCAGCGGATGTCAGCGGAGAAAAGAGTAGACGTTAATATACAATAATGGACGATACCATCAGCCCAGTCTGTCAGCGGAGAAAAGAGTAGACGTTAATATACAATAATGGACGATATTTGCGGATGTCAACAGAGAAAAAAGTAATAATGAATGCCATAAACAACGAGTTGTTGAAACGGGGTAATCCATAAATGTAGCGAGTGCGTTATGTCATCAACACTGAGTTATTTACCTCCTATCAAAAACTAGACTGTTGTCTGCTGCATTTGTCATCCACCTTAAAAAATAGGATCTGGTAATTAAAATGCAAAACATCGATATTTACTTTAATGAATACCACCATATTGCTATGCTGAAACGATTTCACTATCCCTGTATAGGTTCAGCAAAACATATATAATCAAAGAGACTAGAAATCTGTATGGGCAGAGCATTTTCTCATAATCAAAGGGGTTAAGATTGAATAAAATTATTAATCACCAACAATGGTTGCTTTATAAAAGCTTTATGCTATAACAGCAACCAGGGTCATATCAGTACGAGATGCGGATGACAGACATGCAGGGAACACAGTGGCACAACTGAGCCTCAAACCATGGAACCATTGATCAAGAGATCAGCTCAATACTGACACAGCTCCCCATGTATGCCTAGTGGGTTTAAGCTATGTATTTAAAAAATTAAAAAAAACTTTTTATACTAATTTACCATTGTATATGTATTGTGTGCAAATGTTTAAAAAAATCTATTATATTAAAAGAAAGACTTTACCTGGTACATGATGTAGAGCAGGGAGATGTTCTCGTTAACTTTAATTGTGTGCCTCCAGCTCATCAGCAGGTCGAGAATGTTGGCCATTGTGGATGGCATCCACCTCCTGCGCTGGTTGTAGAACTCGTTGAAGCCCTCCGGGGCAAATGTGAAGGAGTCGGAAGCGGCGCTGTACTCGACGCGGTAACCCTGCTGTAGGAGCAGTGTACACAGCCAACGATCTTCACCTGCGACACAGCAATGACAGAATCTCAGTGACTACTGCGGGTGTTTGCATTGGTGATGCCACTTTTTACAGACTGTTGTAGGAACAGGGTACACAGCCAATGATCTTCACCTGTCACACAGCAATGACAGAATCTCAGTGACTACTGGGGTGTTTGCATTAGTGATGCCACCTTTTACAGACTGTTGTAGGAGCAGTGTACACAGCCAACGATCTTCACCTGCGACACAGCAATGACAGAATCTCAGTGACTACGGGAGGTGTTTGCATTAGTGATGCCACCTTTTACAGACTGTTGTAGGAGCAGTGTACACAGCCAACGATCTTCACCTGCGACACAGCAATGACAGAATCTCAGTGACTACTGGGGTGTTTGCATTAGTGATGCCACCTTTTACAGACTGTTGTAGGAGCAGTGTACACAGCCAATGATCTTCACCTGTGACACAGCAATGACAGAATCTCAGTGACTACTGGAGGTGTTTGCATTAGTGATGCCACCTTTTACAGACTGTTGTAGGAGCAGTGTACACAGCCAACGATCTTCACCTGCGACACAGCAATGACAGAATCTCAGTGACTACTGGGGTGTTTGCATTAGTGATGCCACCTTTTACAGACTGTTGTAGGAACAGGGTACACAGCCAACGATCTTCACCTGTCACACAGCAATGACAGAATCTCAGTGACTACTGGGGTGTTTGCATTAGTGATGCCACCTTTTACAGACTCTTGTAGGAACAGGGTACACAGCCAATGATCTTCACCTGTGACACAGCAATGACAGAATCTCAGTGACTACTGGGGTGTTTGCATTAGTGATGCCACCTTTTACAGACTGTTGTAGGAGCAGTGTACACAGCCAACGATCTTCACCTGCGACACAGCAATGACAGAATCTCAGTGACTACGGGAGGTGTTTGCATTAGTGATGCCACCTTTTACAGACTGTTGTAGGAGCAGTGTACACAGCCAATGATCTTCACCTGTGACACAGCAATGACAGAATCTCAGTGACTACTGGAGGTGTTTGCATTAGTGATGCCACCTTTTACAGACTGTTGTAGGAGCAGTGTACACAGCCAACGATCTTCACCTGCGACACAGAGCAATGACAGAATCTCAGTGACTACTGGGGTGTTTGCATTAGTGATGCCACCTTTTACAGACTGTTGTAGGAACAGGGTACACAGCCAACGATCTTCACCTGTCACACAGCAATGACAGAATCTCAGTGACTACTGCAGGTGTTTGCATGATTAGTGATGCCACTTTTTACAGACTGTTGTAGGAGCAGTGTACACAGCCAATGATCTTCACCTGTGACACAGCAATGACAGAATCTCAGTGACTACTGGGGTGTTTGCATTAGTGATGCCACCTTTTACAGACTCTTGTAGGAACAGGGTACACAGCCAATGATCTTCACCTGTGACACAGCAATGACAGAATCTCAGTGACTACTGGGGTGTTTGCATTAGTGATGCCACCTTTTACAGACTCTTGTAGGAACAGGGTACACAGCCAATGATCTTCACCTGTGACACAGCAATGACAGAATCTCAGTGACTACTGCAGGTGTTTGCATTAGTGATGCCACCTTTTACAGACTGTTGTAGGTACACAGCAAATGATCCTCACTTGTCATGGGGAATGCATGTTGGTATTTGTCACACTGCATGGGAATTGGAGTTTTTACAAATAACTAGCTACTTCGTTGATTCATATTTGACTATAGACTGTAAAACTTCCGTTTTCGCCAGGTAAACCATCAATAGCCCTGGCCCTAGGGACAACGGGACGTACTACACAGTGGTAATCATTTCATATGACACAGGTTTTTGAGTTGATCATCAGTGATCAGAACTATTTGGACTAACACCAACGAAAGTTGAGATCTCATTGGTTTCTCACGAGAAAAGTAGATCAGAAAACTACAATAGTAAGCTTTGATTTTGGCATGGATCGAAATGAATCATAAGAGAGAAAGCATGTCTGTCTATCGATCTAGAAAAAAGAAGAACAGGTTCGAATTCAACCCTCCATGAGATTCTCACTCTCGAGGGTCTTCAGTCTCCATTCCTAGGTCCGGTTCACTATGTCTCTATGTGTGGGAGACTCTCCCAGCGGATATTACAGAAATTTACACGTTTTATATGTGGTAGGTAAATATAATTGAGGTAAAAATAATGTCCAGCCTTCTATTATCCTCCTTGGTTCCTCATGGAGGTGTGGAGGGGTCGGTTACTGGGGGGGAATCATGTCGTGGACAAAAATACATTTAATTATCTTACATCATGAATGATATCTACTCTATTCCTCTTAATATGCTGTAAATATGACGATGGATAGTTCCCTCTACAAAGCTCACACCACAGGGGAGAGCAGCATCATCTACTCAAATTAAAACCATGTTGGGTGTCACAGCAGGTATTTAGCAAAATTGGAATTGTTAACTCAGATTTAGCACTTGTGAGAGATTCGCCAACAACTGTAGCAAATCCGGAGCTCTATACAAACCCTCTGTAAGCCGTCTCTCGCTTTCTCTATCTCTCTCTCCCTCTCTCTCTTTCTCTCTCTCTCTCTTTCTCTCTCTCTCTCTCTGTCTCTGTCTGTCTGTCTCTGTCTCTCGCTTTCTTTCTCTTTCTCTCTCTCTCTCTGTCTCTCTCTGTGTCTCTGTCTCTTTCTCTCTCTCTCCCGCTCTCTTTCTCTCCCACCTATTTTTCATGTCGTCTATATGCCCAGCCTCTAACTGCACATAAAAAGGAGTGTCAATATTTCACTGAGTATGCTGTGTGACAGCAATTGATATTCAGGGACCTGTTTTTTTAGACGGGAAAATCGTTGATAGCGATTAATAAAAAATTCAAGAAAGATTTCCTGATAAATACAACGACCATTGGCCCCAAGGGTTCGATAATTATCATCTAATGTATGATAATTAAATTATAGCCTCAAAACGGTCACTATTAACGATTATCCCGTCTAAAAAACGGATCCCAGGCGTACCACCAGGGACCTGTTTCACTAGTTTAGTGACATGTCTGTGACACCATACAGACATTGGGGTTGTCTAGTTTTGTGACAACACAAGTAGCTGCCCTTAGGAAAAGACAGACCCCAAACATAAGAATCAGATAAATCTACACATCATGGCCCTGTTTCACTAGTTCCGTGACAAAAGTGTTAGACAGACTTGAAAAGTGGCACCAACAGTGCAAGCAAGAATGGACAAAACGAAATCTGATGTCTAATTCTTATGAAACCGAACACACTATCTAGACGCCATCTAGACATGTCACACCATCTAGACATGTCATGAAACTAGCGAAACAGGTCCCTGGACACACGCTTCCTACCTTGATCATACTGGACGTAGTGTTGCGCCTCAGTGGACATGGTGGTGTATTTCTTCATCACGTTATCGTCCATGATGCAGGAACCTCTGAACAGAGAGAAGCAGCCGGGACTGCACAGCACGCAACCGAACACATGCTCCGTCGCCTTCTGCATCCAGTGACCCAACGCGTACTCAAACTTCTGATACCACACCATTGGACCTGAGAGGATGATAATTAAGATATAGTTAAGATTCAATACTTATACAAGTTGGAGAATGAATGAGTAGTGGAATTCAATGGAACAGTTCAACAAAGTGAAAACTGATGGGTGGCAACGAAGTGTAATGTTAGGAAAGTTAGTTATTCAGGTTTTTTTTACTATGAAAATAAAGGGAAAAAGAAAAAAATTACGCAAAATCCAGTAAAAAAATTTAGATAGGAGCAAGTATATGACCACATAAGATTATGTTGTGATTGATAACCAATGTTAAGATTTCTGAATGCATACAAACTGTATGAAATGTATTGAAAACTGCAAATAAACACTGTCTCCATAAAAAAAAAAAAAAAAAAAAAAGATTCAATACACAAATTGTTTTCAAACATACATGACCCCAAAAGGTTATCCCATACCGAATTGACAAACACACAGGTTAATTCCATACATGGGGGAGAAAAATACAAACCCAATACTCAATATCGACTGGTTTTTTATATGAGTGGCCGTAATCTCTGAGCAGTTGTATAAGAGTGGCCGTAATCTCTGAGCAGTTGTATATGAGTGACCGTAATCTCTGAGTAGTTGATGCATAGTAATATCCGAGCAATTAGCGAGGATATGATGTCTTCAACTACGAGGAGATTATGGTCACTCATAACCAAAACCAGTCTTTATTGTATTAATTACCCACTTACATCATAAATAACAAGAATGGACCTTATAACATATAGGATGACTGCACATTCGATAGGTCCACAGCTCCATAAAGCATGGCAGTAATCTGGTGTATACTTATGCAGTATATAAGCTCCCCATTGCTCTGTGTCTTAAGCATGTAAATAGATATAAACCTTTGATTAATGATGATAAATGAGTTCAATATCATCTATTTTAACGGCCGCCTGTTGCAGAACTACAGGCTTGGGGACAGCTACTTGTGTCTATATACACCTGCATTGTCCTCTGACCTCAAAATTCCAAGGTTCATCACGTGATAGTATACGTCATATTTTATATTTTTATTTCTATTATCTATAAATCAGAAATACCATGTTAGGCCTACATTCTATGCAATTTTCAAACTCACTTTTTAAAAGCAATTTTATAGATATAAAACAAGTGATGCCTTAAGGCATCATCCGCCTTCAGTTGACCTCAAAATCTGTGGAGACTATTTTTTCCGGAATCTCCTCCTGGAGATTCTGCCGTGTCAGAATCTCCGGGCAGCGAACTCCATGAGCCCAATACATTTCCCTATAGGGAGCCAAAGTGAACCCGTTGCAACCACAGATAGCCGGTTACAAAATACTATTTCCGGGTATAGGTGCTCAGTACTTTGACTATGTAGGTTTGAGATTATATGTGTCATTCTCCAATCTTTTAGATCCAAATTTCTAATAAACTTAACAACTGTCATCGTAGTTTCGAGACAGAGTTATTCAGAGACGATAGCAGTAAACTACACTTCAAAAGTAACAAAAGAGACCAAAAACGAAAGTCTAGCCTCAAAGCCTCGTTCTTACTGGCCACCGGAAACGGTGTTTTGTAGGTGGGTATCTGTAGTTTCAGCGGGTTCACTTTGGCTCCCTATACATGGAGACTATTGGAAATGTTTTGTTAGTATGAATCGGGCCTTGATTGTAGCCTCCAGTCTCACCTCCACCGATGGGGTGAATGCGGCCACAGGCAGCGCCCATCTTCTCATCCTTCTTCATCAGGTCGACCAGTTTCATCAGAGCTTTGGGCATGAAGTCCACATCTCCGTCAAGAGCCAGGAGGTAGGTGTTGTCAGCCTTCAGCTGTTTCCTCTTGTCAGAAGGCTCGTGAGCCCAGAGTTTGTAGGCCAGGAAGTAGTACATGTACATCACCTGTTATAAGATGAAAATATATAAACTATACGTAAACTACATATGTATATCTCATGTCGTAAGATGAAAATACGTAAACTATATGTACATCACCTGTTATAAGATGAAAATATGTAAACTATAGGTACATCACACGTCGTAAGATGAAGATATGTAAACTATATGTACTTCACATGTCGTAAGATGAAAATATGTAAACTATATGTACATCACACGTCGTAAGATGAAAATATGTAAACTATAGGTATATCACACGTCGAAATATGAAAATATGTAAACTATATGTACATCACATGTCGTAAGATGAAAATATGTAAACTATATGTACATCACACGTCGTAAGATGAAAATATGTAAACTATATGTACTTCACACGTCGTAAGATGAAAATATGTAAACTATATGTACTTCACACGTCGTAAGATGAAAATATGTAAACTATATGTACATCACACGTCGTAAGACGAAAATACGTAAACTATAGGTATATCACACGTCGAAATATGAAAATATGTAAACTATATGTACATCACACGTCGTAAGATGAAAATATGTAAACTGTATGAACATCATACGTCGTAAGATGAAAATATGTAAACTATATGTACATCACCTGTCGTAAGATGAAAATATGTAAACTATATGTACATCACACGTTGAAATATGAAATTACGTAAACTATAGGTATATCACACGTCGTAGGATGAAAATATGTAAACTATATGTACTTCACACGTCGTAAGATGAAAATATGCAAACTATATGTACATCACACGTCGTAATATGAAAATACGTAAACTATATGTACTTCACAAGTCGTAAGATGAAAATATGTAAACTATATGTACATCACACGTCGTAAGATGAAAATATGTAAACTATATGTACTTCACACATCGTAAGATGAAAATATGTAAACTATATGTACATCACACATCGTAAGATGAAAATATGTAAACTATATGTACATCGCAAGTCGTAATATGAAAATACGTAAACTATATGTACATCACACATTGTAAGATGAAAAGAGGTAAACTATATGTACATCACACGTCGTAATATGAAAATATGTAAACTATATGTACATCACTTGCGTATGATGAAATATGTAAACTATATGTACATCACACATTGTAATATGAAAATATGTAAACTATATGTACATCACACGTCATAAGATGAAAATATATAAACTATATGTACATCACACATCATAAGATGAAAATATATAAACTATATGTACATCACCTGTCATGATATGAAAATAAATAAAGATAAGATAGATAAATTCAGAAACCTATTCAAGTTTAGGGTCAGAGCTCAATCCAATCTTGTTTAAATAACTACGCGATTCAAACTCGATGGGATACAAGCTCTGACCCTAAACGTTCATAGGTTTCCTCGATATCAACTGATTGGCCTAACCTCTTGGTGCGACAAACCGTACCTGACTCCAGCGCTTCTTGTGTCTGATCTTGGCTTTGTCTTTGAGATGGGCGATGATCTTGTTACCTCCGGGCATGGTCCACTCGAGCCGTCCACCGTACGGTGTGGGGATCTTCACGGGCGCGTCAATCCTCTTCTCACACTCATGGACAGTACTGAGATGAAAACATACAGTTTATACATTAAGGCCCGGCGTCCACCTACTACGATAGAATCGTAGACCTCCGGATATGGCACCGATACAAAATGTCAAAATCGGTGCCATATCGGGAAGGTGCAAAATCGTAGACATATGTCTAGACATGCCAATTCACCAGGCGTTGTATGGGGTCTTTATCGGTGTCTAATCGCAGAAACGTGCCCAACATTCCGACGCGATTTTGATTTTGTATCGGGAGGTGCATCGTAGACCATATCGGTGCCATATCGTAGTAGGTGGATGCCGGGCCTAACCCGTCGCGTCGGGCCGCGTCGGTGGCGTTATAGTAGAAACCTGATCAACTGCCCCGATAAGCCCTATGATTTTGCTACGATATGAATTTTATATTGGGAAGGCAATATCGGTTCGCGTCGGTTCGCGTCGGGAGCCCGGTGGACACCCACCCCCCTAAGGCTCGGCGTCCACTTACTACGATAGAAATTTAGAACTACCGATATGGCACCGATACAAAAAGCCAATATCGGTGACATATCGGGAAGGTGCAAAATCGTAGACATGTGTCTAGACATGCCAATCTACCACGCATTATATGAGGTTTTTATCGGTGTCTAATCCGATAACACCATCTTTGCAATAAAGATGACTTTAATTGTTTAAAAAAAGAAATGTTCAGAGAATGTAGAGTGTATTTGGGTATAAATAAATGCACTATCGAATAGATAATTGCTGTACTGCAGAAGAAAAATATTTCCCAATGAACCCAAGAGGTTTCGTTCCAATGAAATTGTTAATATTTCTATTACAACTGATTAAACTAAAAATGCCTTAAAGAGTGGTAATTTCATGCCTGTAGCACCATCTAGTGGGTACTGTCTCCACTTTTGAAAATCACATTTTCGTTGATATCTCAGTAACGGATGGGAATTTCTGAATGATTTCTTCACTGTTGGATAGGGAATTCCAAGCCGGACATGGCCATAACAGTTTTGTTTTAGAATTCTGAATTAATTGTCTCAAAATCGAAACATCCGGAGATAAAGGGAAAAGATTCGCGCTATGTATTTGGCACTCTCCCAGCAGATATCCTGCGCTCTATTTCCTGTGGTCGCTTTGTATCTCTGCCCCAACCTGCCTGTTTGGGCTCAAATCTGGCCCATACGCCAGTTATTAAATTATCCTAAATTCTGAGAGATTTCCAGGGTATTTTGTGTTCTACATGTAAATAAATATGCACATAGTTATATGGTAAACAAAATACTCTAATTTCTATTATTATTTATGTCAAACCAGACACAGCCTCTGGGATTACTTTCTACAGTGGAAAGCACCTCATGTGTTGCAGGGCTTTGTTTTGTCAACAATGCCATGTGCTCCTCTGAAGGAGCAGTCTAATCAACTGTGAATTCCCATTATAAAATGGTTTAAGTCTGAAAAAAAACCAGCTAGATTTCCTGTCAAGCTCCCTTAACAGTTCCCATATTTCCAAACTCATGATATGTGGGTTGTTTGACTTGTATAACTGTCGACAGCTGCCTTGTTTTGAATCTGAAATGCTGGCTGGTTCCCCCTGTACTTAGTTGATACCCTGAGAACCAGCATATGGCGTCACTGGGTTGGGGCAGAGATTAAGCCAGCGCTAGCACCGCGAAAGATCTGGGGGGAGAGTGTGTATTTGGGCATTACCTGGCAGCGGTGTCGACGGTTGCGACGAGGAGCTTCACGAACTGGTTACACTTGTACTTAGTCTCGTCCATCAGATGATCCTGCATGGCGTCGTCAAAGAAAATATGAGCTGCAAAAAAAACAACGTTTAGAAATATCATATTGATGATACCTCATTAGCTGATATTTCATAGTGTTAAGATCTGGGATGGAACTTAAGGGAAACTAGTTAACCTAATTGGGACGACTTATCGTACCGCGTTACTATCGGTAAAATTATCGCATGAGCTCTGCGAGCTCATGCGATCATTTTGCCGATAGTAACAAGGTACGATATGCCGTCTCAATTAGGTTAACAAGTTTCACTTGTACTATACACCTCTAAATACATGTAAATACTTAAAAACTCACCAAAATATGTTGATGTCGAAGTGATAAACAAAGTCGCCTGGGCGGGCGGAAGTCAATTTCTGCTATGAATGTGTACTGCAATATTCATAGCCGCAATTTCGTAAATAAAAATCTAATTCTTAGAAAATTCTTTTCTTTGCAAATATTAGTCTCATAATATTATTTGTCAATTCTCTGTCTACTTTTTGTGTTCGATATTGATTATTTATGATTTATTAACGTATTTTACGAGATTGAGTTTTCAAAGTATGGTGGTATGGCGCCATACCGGCACAGTATGGTGGTACGGCTCAACTACCACTTGGACAGCAGAGTTTGGTATTTGGAGTATTTTAAGGCATAGGTGTATAGAACGACAGTAAACTGAATGAAGTGAAGTAACATTCACGTTACAAGCTTTATTGCTGATGCTACTGCAATGATGGCTGGCTATGGACTAACCCGTCGTTTACACTAGATGATTAAAGGCGGCCATTCTTGAATTTTGCACCACATGACGACTTTCAGCTGTCAATGGCTAGACATTAAAAGTGCCAACGCTTGAGGAAATCCTTCGGTTGATGACTATTGCGGTCGATACTGGGCATAGGGAAAGCTCACACTTGTTTCTCAATATAGAGAAAGGTAACACTAGTAACATATTTACCGTTGAATAGAATTATTCCTTTGTGTGCTATTGTTATACAATTGCAATTGTTTTATTGCATTTCCTTTGCTCTATGAAATAATAGTCTTAAGACGATTAAGACTTTCAAGACGATCTTGACGGAATTTATCTCTGTTTTAAAAGTTTTCATAACGCATCTTCTCAAAAGAGTGCCTAATATGAGTAATTTTAATTTGTACCAAATGGCCATGTATTTTACTGTCCAACCGGAACCAAAATATTTTTTACCCGAACAAATATACTAGATGGGTGGGCCAGGCAAAGAAAACCAGTTACCAAACTAGTAACAGCCACTTTATTGGCTAAATGTAATCTTTGATTTTTCTTTTTGGATTTTTTTTTACCCGAACAAATATACTAGCTGGGTGTGCCAGGCAAAGAAAACCAGTAACCAAACTAGTAACAGCCACTTTATTGGCTAAATGTAATCTTTGATTTTTTTTAATTTAAAAAAAAAAAAATTAATGTCATCTTTGAATATACAATACTGTCATTGTATCACCAGGGAACGTCAATAAAGAAATTTATCTAAGTAGAAATCTATTGACTGTTATATTTTCTATAACTAGTTCATCAATGATGAACATACCCCCCTGTTTCTAGATCATGGATACAGAGTGAACGGAGACTTTGTTTACCTTCAAACTCGTAGTAGTCGGGGTCGATGACGTCCATATGGACCTGCGCATTACGACGTGCGCACTGGTCAATGTCCAACCTGTAACGAGACCGTGTGACGTCATTCACAGACAACTGACAAAAAAATACCATCTTAAAGGCATATCCTATAAATCACAGTGGCGCCACCTGTAGCCAGACCGTACAACGTCTTCTACAAACAACTAACAAAAAATGTTGGATATGAATATTTTTGGAACTTTTGCGTATGCTCCCTCTTTGTTCTATTGCATACAAGCTTGGGAGGGGTTGGGGGTGGGGTCCAAAAATTTCAGGAATTCTGCGTACGTACTTTATGGATGGCCACTTTGATACAACCACGTAGACATCTTTGGCTAGATTAAAACGTAGTCTAAAAGTTACTTTGTGACAACTGTACAGATTAATGGTAGGATTACCTGAACAGGGACTTGAGCAGCATGATCATCTCTGTTTCGTTCTCGTGCCACATGGTGGCGCAGATGTAGATGAAGGGAGTACTGTCGACAGACTCCAGGAGGCGCTGCGTAGCGCTGACGTCACCAAGCTCCTCCTGCAGGTCCTGCTGTGTGTACTCTGTACCCTCCCGTCTCAAAATCTGTAATAACGAGAGAGAAATACATTAATGTGTGTACTCTGTACCCTCCCGTCTCAAAATCTGTAATAACGAGAAGGAAATACGTTAATGTGTGTACGCCGTGCCCTCCCGTCTCAAAATCTGTAATAACGAGAGATAAATACATTAATGTGTGTACTCTGTGCCCTCCCGTCTCAAAATCTGTAATAACGAGAGATAAATACATTAATGTGTGTACTCTGTACCCTCCCGTCTCAAAATCTGTAATAACGAGAAGGAAATACGTTAATGTGTGTACGCCGTGCCCTCCTGTCTCAAAATCTGTAATGACGAGAAGGAAATACGTTAATGTGTGTACTCTGTACCCTCCCGTCTCAAAATCTGGTAATAACGAGAAGGAAATACATTAATGTGTGTACTCTGTACCCTCCCGTCTCAAAATCTGTAATAACGAGAAGGAAATACATTAATGTGTGTACTCTGTACCCTCCCGTCTCAAAATCTGTAATAACGAGAAGGAAATACATTAATGTGTGTACTCTGTGCCCTCCCGTCTCAAAATCTGTAATAACGAGAAGGAAATACATTAATGTGTGTACGCCGTGCCCTCCCGTCTTAGAATCTGTAATAACGAGAGATAAATACATTAATGTGTGTACTCTGTACCCTCCCGTCTCAAAATCTGTAATAACGAGAAGGAAATACGTTAATGTGTGTACTCTGTGCCCTCCCGTCTCAAAATCTGGTAATAACGAGAAGGAAATACATTAATTTGTGTGTACTCTGTACCCTCCCGTCTCAAAATCTGTAATAACGAGAAGGAAATACGTTAATGTGTGTACTCTGTGCCCTCCCGTCTCAAAATCTGGTAATAACGAGAGAGAAATACATTAATGTGTGTACTCTGTGCCCTCCCGTCTCAAAATCTGTAATAACGAGAGAGAAATACATTAATGTGTGTACTCTGTGCCCTCCCGTCTCAAAATCTGTAATAACGAGAGATAAATACATTAATGTGTGTACTCTGTGCCCTCCCGTCTCAAAATCTGGTAATAACGAGAAGGAAATACATTAATTTGTGTGTACTCTGTACCCTCCCGTCTCAAAATCTGTAATAACGAGAAGGAAATACGTTAATGTGTGTACTCTGTGCCCTCCCGTCTCAAAATCTGGTAATAACGAGAGAGAAATACATTAATGTGTGTACTCTGTGCCCTCCCGTCTCAAAATCTGTAATAACGAGAGAGAAATACATTAATGTGTGTACTCTGTGCCCTCCCGTCTCAAAATCTGGTAATAACGAGAAGGAAATACATTAATTTGTGTGTACTCTGTACCCTCCCGTCTCAAAATCTGTAATAACGAGAGAGAAATACATTAATGTGTGTACTCTGTGCCCTCCCGTCTCAAAATCTGGTAATAACGAGAAGGAAATACATTAATTTGTGTGTACTCTGTACCCTCCCGTCTCAAAATCTGTAATAACGAGAGAGAAATACATTAATGTGTGTACTCTGTGCCCTCCCGTCTCAAAATCTTGTAATAACGAGAAGGAAATACATTAATTTGTGTGTACTCTGTACCCTCCCGTCTCAAAATCTGCAATAACGAGAAGGAAATACATTAATGTGTGTACGCCGCGCCCTCCTGTCTCAAAATCTGTAATAACGAGAGATAAATACATTAATGTGTGTACTCTGTACCCTCCCGTCTTAGAATCTGTAATAACGAGAAGGAAATACATTAATGTGTGTACTCTGTACCCTCCCGTCTCAAAATCTGTAATAACGAGAGAGAAATACATTAATGTGTGTACTCTGTACCCTCCCGTCTTAGAATCTGTAATAACGAGAAGGAAATACATTAATGTGTGTACTCTGTACCCTCCCGTCTCAAAATCTGTAATAACGAGAAGGAAATACATTAATGTGTGTACGCCGTGCCCTCCCGTCTCAAAATCTGGTAATAACGAGAGAGAAAAACATTAATGTGTGTACTATGTACCCTCCCGTCTCAAAATCTGTAATAACGAGAAGGAAATACATTAATGTGTGTACGCCATGCCCTCCCGTCTCAAAATCTGTAATAACGAGAGAGAAATACATTAATGTGTGTACTCTGTACCCTCCCATCTCAAAATCTGTAATAACGAGAAGGAAATACATTAATGTGTGTACGCCGTGCCCTCCCGTCTCAAAATCTGGTAATAACGAGAGAGAAAAACATTAATGTGTGTACTCTGTACCCTACCGTCTCAAAATCTGTAATAACGAGAAGGAAATACATTAATGTGTGTACTCCATGCCCTCCCCTCTCAAAATCTGGTAATAACGAGAACAAAATACATTAATGTGTGTACGCCGTGCCCTCCTGTCTCAAAATCTGGTAATAACGAAAGAGAAATACATTAATGTGTGTACTCCATGCCCTCCCGTCTCAAAATCTGGTAATAACGAGAGAGAAATTCATTGATTAGTGTACACTGTATCTTCACGTCTCAAAATCTGTAATAACGAGAAGGAAATACATCAATGTGTGTACTCAGTGCCTTCAAGTCTCAAAATCTGATAAAAGCAAATAAGAAATATGTCTGTCATTGAATCTCAAAATCTGTTAAAAGCAAGAAAGAAATATGCTAACTTGGTACTCTGTGCAATGTGAGGTGCAATAAGACATTTAGTCGCTTCATGTTAGGGGTATAATACCTTATTTGATCGCTTTATGTTAGGGGTGTAATGAGATGTTTAATCATGTTAGGGGGTGCCATCGCTTAGGGGTGCCATCGCTTCATGTAAAGGTCGGGTTCCACCGGGTAATAAAATCCCGCAACCAGACGGCTGGCCGCTGTCTACTTGTGAAATGTGGTAGTGAGTTATGGGGGGGAATCAGGGGGCCGATAACTTTTGATGGATCAGCTATTTTCTGAGAATCGGGTGACTCCCCGACCTCGCTGCGAGGTCGGCCGGCCAGCAGAAATGGGTGGAGCACCACTCTAGTGGATGTAGTGGCCAGTCTCCAACATGGAATGATGTCGCCCCAGATGACTAGGAGCAAAGAGTATGTTCATCAGAGATGATTGAGCGTGCAATTACAAATGAATAAGAATTAAAAGGTTTCAGTTAGATTGAGCCTATGGATAGTTTTCTGTAACCCACTTGCACCCAGTCAACTTGCCATTCCTGCAAATGCCTAAGATCTAGGATCCAAACGTGTACATCAAGTGCCAATGGGTCTTGAGATATTTTGGTCTTGAGTGATTGGTCATGGTCAGATAGGCACGCCTCGATGAGACTGAGACACTGGCCCCCTGCTCTGTTCTCAATACCACTGTAAATATCACACTGATAGTGAAGGGATAATTTGTATGCAGTATCCTGAAAGTCTATATGGACCCCTCTAACCTCTAGATGATGTATTTACTGCGTGCAAGCACGCTCTAACTAGATGAAGGCTGATAGGAGACTGTTAGTACCAAGTTTGGTGGAACCAACCCCTTAGGGGTGTAATAATGAATTACTCACGTTCGTGCCTGTCCTACGCTTGGTCTCTCTCCGGGCCCGGTTGTGCATCAACCACTGCTCTATGATAACGTTGTCATAGAGCGGCATGATGAAGAGTCTGAAACAAGATGGTGGACATATAATATACGGAAACTGGCTTAACGTCTTCGTACGTCACAAATGTGTGGTACAATTATTGATCAGATACATCCCGATCCCAAAGGCAGAGGGATATATCTGATATAAAGGTACTATACAGAAAAAAGGTTACTGTAGTTGTATGCCAAAATACGCGGTATAGTTGTATACGGAAACTGGCTTACTGTCTTCGTACGTTATTCGCCTTGTGAATTACTACGTGATTCAAACTCGATGGGATACGAGCTCAGACCCTAAACTTTCATGGGTTTCCTCTATAGTAACTTTACCCCCAATAAACCAACTTTAACAAGAATCAGCTTGTCTGGTTTTCTGTGGATTTTCTACTGTTTGATTAAAAATAATCTAAATTCATTTTGTAGATTGGGTTGCTCGGAGGGACCCACCTCTCTGTCTTCATGAGGCGCTCGTTGCTGGGGAAGAAGATGTGTCGCGCGATCCAGATCTGAGAGATCCACCAGACGACGAGCAGCCACTCGTGTTTCTGTGTGAAGAGATCGCCGAGACCGCCACGTGGGTAGCAGCGCCAGAACACGTGACCCGGGATCACATCGGAGTGCCTGTTAGTGAGGTGACAAAGTATAGAAACACTGAGAAAACGTAGGTATGAGGGAGAAAAGTATAGAGCACACAAAGTAGCAAGGTGACAAAGTACAGAAACACTGAGAAAACGTAGGTATGAGGGAGAAAAGTATAGAGCACACATAGCTATTGTAACAGGGGATCACGCCAGAGTGCCTGTTAGTGAGGTGACAAAGTATAGAAACACTGGGAAAACGTAGGTATGAGGGAGAAGAGTATAGAGCACAGAAAGTAGCAAGGTGACAAAGTACAGAAACACTGAGAAAACGTAGGTATGAGGGAGAAGAGTATAGAGCACAGAAAGTAGCAAGGTGACAAAGTACAGAAACACTGAGGAAACGTAGGTATGAGGGAGAAAAGTATAGAGCACACATAGCTATTGTGGACCGGGGTCACGCCAGAGTGCCTGTTAGTGAGGTGACAAAGTATAGAAACACTGAGAAAACGTAGGTATGAGGGAGACAAGTATAGAGCACAGAAAGTAGCAAGGTGACAAAGTATAGAAACACTGAGCAAACGTAGGTATGAGGGAGAAAAGTATAGAGCACAGAAAGTAGCAAGGTGACAAAGTATAGAAACACTGAGCAAACGTAGGTATGAGGGAGAAAAGTATAGAGCACACAAAGTAGCAAGGTGACAAAGTACAGAAACACTGAGCAAACGTAGGTATGAGGGAGAAAAGTATAGAGCACAGAAAGTAGCAAGGTGACAAAGTACAGAAACACTGAGAAAACGTAGGTAGGGGGAAAAGTATAGAGCACACATAGCTATTGTGGACCAGGGTCACGCCAGAGTGCCTGTTAGTGAGGTGACAAAGTATAGAAACACTGGGAAAACGTAGGTATGAGGGAGAAAAGTATAGAGCACAGAAAGTAGCAAGGTGACAAAATACAGAAACACTGAGCAAACATAGGTATGAGGGAGAAAAGTATAGAGCACACATAGCTATTGTGACAGGGAATCACGCCAGAGTGCCTGTTAGTAAGGTGACAAAGTACAGAAACACTGAGCAAACGTAGGTATGAGGGAGAAAAGTATAGAGCACACAAAGCTATTGTGACTGGGAATCATGCCAGAGTGCCTGTTAGTAACGTGACAAAGTATAGAAACACTGAGAAAACGTAGGTATGAGGGAGAAAAGTATAGAGCACACAAAGCTATTGTGACTGGGAATCATGCCAGAGTGCCTGTTAGTAACGTGACAAAGTATAGAAACACTGAGAAAACATAGGTATGAGGGAGAAAAGTATAGAGCACACAAAGCTATTGTGACAGGGAATCACGCAAGAGTGCCTGTTAGTAACGTGACAAAATACAGAAACACTCAGAAAACGTAGGTATGAGGGAGAAAAGTATAGAGCACACAAAGCTATTGTGACTGGGAATCATGCCAGAGTGCCTGTTAGTAACGTGACAAAATACAGAAACACTCAGAAAACGTAGGTATGAGGGAGAAAAGTATAGAGCACACATATCTATTGTGACCCGGGATCACGCCAGAGTGCCTGTTAGTAAGGTGACAAAGTACAGAAACACGGAGAAAACGTAGGTATGAGGGAGAAAAGTATAGAGCACAGAAAGTAGCAAGGTGACGTATAGAAACACTGAGAAAACGTAGGTATGAGGGAGAAAAGTATAGAGCACAGAAAGAAGCAAGGTGACAAAATACAGAAACACTGAGCAAACGTAGGTATGAGGGAGAAAAGTATCTATAGAGCACAGAAAGTAGCAAGGTGACAAAGTACAGAAACACTGAGAAAACGTAGGTATGAGGGAGAAAAGTTTAGAGCACAGAAAGTAGCAAGGTGACAAAGTATAGAAACACTGAGCAAACGTAGGTATGAGGGAGAAAAGTTTAGAGCACACATAGCTATTGTGACAGGGAATCACGCCAGAGTGCCTGTTAGTAAGGTGGCAAAGTACAGAAACACTGAGAAAACGTAGGTATGAGGGAGAAAAGTATAGAGCACACATAGCTATTGTGACAGGGAATCATGCCAGAGTGCGTGTTAGTGAGGTGACAAAGTACAGAAACACTGAGCAAACGTAGGTATAAGTTAATGACAGCAAAGTGTTAGCAAAGTGAAAAAACAAGAAAACTCAGCAAAAGTAGGTATGAGTGAGCAAAGTATAGAGCACACATAGCTATTGTGACTGGGAATCACGCCAGAGTGCCTGTTAGTAAGGTGACAAAATACAGAAACACTGAGAAAACGTAGGTATGAGGGAGAAAGGTATAGAGCACAGAAAGTAGCAAGGTGACAAAATACAGAAACACTGAGAAAACGTAGGTATGAGGGAGAAAAGTTTAGAGCACACATAGCTATTGTGGCCCGGGGTCACGCCAGAGTGCCTGTTAGTAAGGTGACAAAAAATAGAAACACTGAGCAAACGTAGGTATGAGGGAGAAAAGTATAGAGCACACATAGCTATTGTGACAGGGAAGCACGCCAGAGTGCGTGTTAGTGAGGTGACAAAGTACAGAAACACTGAGAAAACGTAGGTATGAGGGAGAGGAGTATAGAGCACATATAGCTATTGTGACAGGGAAGCACGCCAGAGTGCGTGTTAGTAAGGTGACAAAGTATAGAAACACTGAGAAAACGTAGGTATGAGGGAGAAAAGTATAGAGCACACATAGCTATTGTGACAGGGAAGCACGCCAGAGTGCGTGTTAGTGAGGTGACAAAGTACAGAAACACTGAGCAAACGTAGGTATGAGGGAGAAAAGTATAGAGCACACATAGCTATTGTGACAGGGAAGCACGCCAGAGTGCGTGTTAGTGAGGTGACAAAGTACAGAAACACTGAGCAAACGTAGGTATGAGGGAGAAAAGTATAGAGCACACAAAGCTATTGTGACAGGGAATCACGCCAGAGTGCCTGTTAGTAAGGTGGCAAAGTATAGAAACACTGAGAAAACGTAGGTATGAGGGGCTATGTTGCACTACAAAGCGCTACGAAATTCTAACATGTTTTAGATTAAAACATGTTTGAATTTCATAGATACCCAACAATTGTTTGTTTTTTTCACTGAAGCATATCAGCATGCATCGTATAGAACTCGGTGACAAAACCTGACCAATTGATGCCAAGCTCTACAATTGCACCTCGATTTTCATTTGTATCTGGCAGAGCTCGGAGTCACGTTAATCATAGTGCGTCGGGAGCAAAATCATAGTAGGTGGACACCCCTCTTACTGTCAGAAATCAGGGAGCTGTTTCAAAAGTTGAGTGAAGTCTCGCCAGCAGCACATCACATTTCAAAGCGAGAGGCCGCAACAGCAAGCAGCACTTTGAATCAAAGCGGCAGCAAAACTGCTACCAATACCCAATAGCGAGCGGCACCTCCACCTCGACGGCGACGCTTCAAGGGCCATTGTTAGCTCTCGCTTTGGCGGTGAGTACTCTCGTTTAGCACCCTCCCGACTTTTGAAACAGCTCCCAGGGTTATGGGGGGCCTATAGCTTTGGTGCACTTTTTATCAAATGGCTCAATGATGTAGTCATTGGACGTGGAAAACACTCATTTAATGGGGAAGAAGATAGGTCGTGCAATCCAGATCTGAGAAACCTAGAAATAAATATCCAGCAAATGATACCTTAAACCAGGAATTGCCATATCATATACCATTACCATTAGAGACTACCATTTTGCTCTCCAACACAAAGGGACTATTTTCTATGGCTTTGTGGCCCGTAATAATTTATTTCAAATTCGTAAACAATGATTATGGTTTCTGACAACATAGAAACAATGGGTAGTGCTTTACTGTGGACCCATACATTTTCGATGGTGGCTTCTTATTCTTTAAGAAACTATGAGCATTTTCACTATTGATGATTATGCAATTACAAATGAATAACAATTAAAAGGTTTGGGTTACATTCAATCAACTTTCCATTTCTGCAACCAGAAGGTCAATGAGGTATTTTGGTCTCTAGTGATTGGTCATGCTCAGCTGGGTATGCCTCTGAGACTCTGAGACACTGGCACCCTGCTCCTTTCACACTATCACAGTGAATAGCACGCAGATAGTGAAGGGGTAATCTTTTTGCAGGACCATCGGAGTGTATAATATGTGAGCACTCTAACCTTTGTGCAATGGGTATATAGACAATAATCGATGGTTTTGTGGACAGGCTGCCGTAAACCACGAGAGGTTGACGCGTAGTAATACACGAGCGCTAGCGAGTGTATTACGAGGTCATCCGCGAGTGGTTTACAGAGCCGCCTGTCCACAAAACCATCGTTTGTTGTATTTATTATCCATCTTTTCGAATAAATTAAACCCATTAATTGCCATATTGACGGGTATAACAACAGCCTTGAACAGGAACTATTTCTTTGCTCTATAGCAAAAGGGACTATTTTTCCCGTATACCATGGTTTTGAGGCCGTATACCACAGGTTAGATTCCGTATACCACAGTTATGGTATATGACAGGTTTTATACAATGGGTTGTGGTTTACTGAGTCCTCACACATTTTCAATGGGGGCTTTGTATACATAGATAATAAAATGCTAGCGAGCACGCCCTAAAAAAGCCACGTACGTGCAAGGGTCGTTGTTCCATGACTCGCACATGCCGACGAGAGACCCGAAGACGGCGGGCGTAGCGATTACTAGCGGGATGGCATAACTGATCCGCTGAATGTTCACCTGAGGGGAATAGAGAAAGTAATTAAAATCAGAATATGCAGCTGGTTTATATCCAATCAAAAGTTCATCCAATTCTGTCATCCATTCAGGCCACTTTATTTCAATTCAGAATTGTCATTCACTCTATACATCCCAGCAGTGGTAGATCTACTGTTATATCAAAGGCCAGTCCTTCTCTAAGAATATATAGAATACAAACTGATTTAAATTGGGTTATTTTTTTTATTTTTAAACCAAACAAAACTGTGAGCATACTTTTCTACGGAAATCCATGGTTATGAAACTTAAACAGCTCAATATTGATGAGGACTGCAAATTACCAATGTAAAAAGATGGAGATGGAAATCACATACATGTACTCTTCAAAAGGAAATAAAGCTCTCAGAAAAGAAAAAAACCCTGGTACCTTGGCAGCTGTCCTGGCGAGGAAATAGGCGGCGACTCCGACTCCAGCGTTGACGCCCCACACGGCCAGCCAGTCCCACTCCATGGTCCCGATCTGCAGGGGTCCGATACTACCGGCACAGCGCTTAGCGGAGAAGTCCCAGTTAAACAGGTCCGATACATTGATGGACTGAAGCGAACATGGATTATTATAAGAGAAGTCCCAGTTAAACAGGTCCGATACATTGATGGACTGAAGCGAACATGGATTATTATAAGAGAAGTCCCGTTAAACAGGTCCGACACGTTAATGGACTGAGGAAAACAGGGGATTATTATAAGAGAAGTCCCGGTTAAACAGGTCCGACACATTGATGGACTGAAGCGAACATGGATTATTATAAGAGAAGTCCCCGTTAAACAGGTCCGACACGTTGATGGACTGAAGAGAACATGGATTATTATAAGAGAAGTCCCGTTAAACAGGTCCGACACGTTGATGGACTGAAGCGAACATGGATTATTATAAGAGAAGTCCCGTTAAACAGGTCCGATACATTGATGGACTGAAGCGAACATGGATTATTATAAGAGAAGTCCCGTTAAACAGGTCCGACACGTTAATGGACTGAGGAAAACAGGGGATTATTATAAGAGAAGTCCCGGTTAAACAGGTCCGACACATTGATGGACTGAAGCGAACATGGATTATTATAAGAGAAGTCCCGTTAAACAGGACCGATACGTTGATGGACTGAAGCGAACATGGATTATTATAAGAGAAGTCCCGTTAAACAGGTCCGACACGTTGATGGACTGAAGAGAACATGGATTATTATAAGAGAAGTCCCGTTAAACAGGTCCGACACGTTAATGGACTGAGGAAAACAGGGGATTATTATAAGAGAAGTCCCGTTAAACAGGTCCGACACGTTGATGGACTGAAGAGAACAGTGGATTATTATAAGAGAAGTCCCGTTAAATAGGTCCGACACGTTGATGGACTGAAGAGAATGGTGGATTATTATAAGAGAAGTCCCGTTAAACAGGTCCGACACGTTGATGGACTGAAGCGAACATGGATTATTATAAGAGAAGTCCCGGTTAAACAGGTCCCACACGTTGATGGACTGAAGTGAACATGGATTATTATTACCAACAAATTTATACCAACATACAGTCAGTGGCACCAGAGACTTTTAGGTGAACTAAAAATTCAGGGCAGGGTGGCCGGGTGGCGAACCTCTTTTTTTAATCAGTTCACATATATACGCCAAACGTATATGTGTATATGACCAACGTATACATAGACAATAATCCATGGTTTTGTGGACAGACAGCCGTAAACCACGAGAGGCTGACGCGTAATTATACAGAAGCGCTAGTGAGTGTATTACGACGTCAACCTCGAGTGGTTTACAGAGCCACCTGTTCACAAGACCATAATTTTATTGTATTTATTATCCATCTTTCCAAATAAATGAAACCCAGGAATTGCCATATAAAAGAGTATAACAATAGGGACTATTTCTTTGATCTATAGCTCAAAGGGACTATTTTCCCGTATACACTAGCTTTGAGGCTGTATACCACAGTTTGAATCATTATCTAACCCCGGTATTAATGTCCATAGGCCTAACATTGGGAACTCGAACTCCACAGCTACGCTAATAACACGGTAAATACTTAACGATATGACGTCAGACTCGTTAACCAATCAGCGAGCAGGACCTCCGGGGTGAAATAGTTCCGTCACACTCACGATTTTGTCAACCATGGCGGCAATAGTAGTGAAATAGTAGGTAAGGTTTATTTAATATATATATAGATATTCTTAATCGATTGTCCGGGGTTAGATCAAATCTGAAACCATGAGATGAAAATAACTTGGTCCGTACTTCACCTCGTTTGATCGCGCCGTAGCACACTCAGCTGTGCTTCGTGTGTTACGGCGTGATCAGACAGTTTTCAAACAACAGGTAGTGGTTTACTGAGTCCCCATACATTCTCAATAGGTATTTTGTATATGATAAATGATAAAGTAACAGAGATTACTATATACCCATGCCGTATATACTCTAAATACGCACCGTTTCGGCATATGACGTAAAAATACTGTACGGACCGCCGGTCCGTACACTAAAATACGGACCACCTGGCCATACACATTTATTAAAAAAATTGAAATTGATTTTTTTTAAATTGATTTTTTTTTAAAATTTCGGGTATATAGTAAATATATAACGTCCAACCATGCTTGTACAATTCACAGAACTCGATGATAATTTACAGTTTGTACGGAACTCGGCATAAATGCCTCGGTCCGTACAAACTGTAAATTATCATCTCGTTCTGTGAATTGTACAGCATGGTCAGGACGTTCTATATAACTACAAACATGACGAGACCTACCTTAGAGGCAAAGGCGAGTAGGAGCACGAAGCTGAGAACGATCTTCCACAGACTGGCGATCAGGTAGGTCTTGGTCCGTGCCTGGCGGATCTTCTGCTTAAAGCTCACGATCGCCGGCACCAGCGAACCCAGCTTCGTATCCTAGACGGCGGGAATTGAGAATTAGTTTTAATTGAACAGCATTAACCCTTTAGCTACACTGTGGTGCCTGGAGGCATTCCCAAGCATAGTACGCTATGATGCCTTGAGGCAGCATTTCCGAAATAAAAGTCATTGCTTTTTTCTATTGAAAATATTTTGATAATATTTTACCAATCTATGTAAAACTATATCATAGTTAATATCATTACTACCGTATAACATACTAATTATTTTGGATTTCCATGGAGGTGTGATATAATGACGTCACTGTGGATATTGTGAAAAGCGCCAACGTAGTACAAGGGTGAAAATGGCACTGCAGCAACATCTTTCAGGGTGTGCATTTGGTGCTAGGCAGTGTAGTGAAAGGGTTGACAAAAAAGATAACCAAGTGTGATAATCTTTCATATATTCGTTACACAGAGAAAGAGAAGGAGAGGGAAGAAATGACAGAGGGAGGGGTAGATGTAATTAGAGAGATGCTATGGGAGAAAAGAGAAGAATAAGAGAGATAAGGAAAGAGCGTGAGAGCGAAAAAGATGTGAAGAGAATGACAAAGAGAGAGATAGAGAACAAGAGATACAGTGATCAAGAGATAAAAAACGGGAGAGATAGGGCAAAGGAATGGGAGAGACTGACTGAGGGAATGGGAGATGTAAGGAAAACAAAAGCGATAGAGAGAGAACAAGGGAAAATGAGAAAATCAGAATAAGAAGGGAGATATAGAGAAAAAGATAGATAGAGAATAGGAATCAAAGAGAGAGAGAGAGAGAGAGAGAGAGAGAGAGAGAGAGAGAGAGAGAGAGAGAGAGAGAGAGAGAGAGAACAGAAGAGAGAATGAGAGCAATAGAGAAAGAATATGAATGAGATAGATAACAAGAGGGAAGAATGGACTAGACAAACACAACAAAAGACAACAAGAGAATGAATGAGAGAGAAAACACAAGAAAACGAGAGAGAAAGAATGAAGGGATAAGGGAACAAGGGAGAAATAATGAAAGAGGTAAAAGGAACAAGGGAGGAATAATGAAAGAGGTAAAAGGAACAAGGGAGAAAGAATGAAAGATGTAAAAGGAACAAGGGAGAAGGCATGAAAGATGTAAAAGGAACAAGGGAGAAAGAATGAAAGATGTAAAAGGAACAAGGGAGAAAGAATGAAAGAGGTAAAAGGAAGAATGAGGGAAAGAACAATAGAGAACGAATGGAAGAGATAAAAGGAACAAGAGGGAAAGAATAGAGAAAGAATCAGAAAGAAAAAAACAAGAGAGATATATAGAGCAACAGAAATATGAGGAGAGAAGGAGAAAGCACTGCGCGAAAACCACCAGTTTATTCATATATAAGTGCATGTATCGACTGTATATTGACACGTTTCCTCTTCTATATGTCAGCGTAATGGCTGTATTTGCCACAAGGCCTATATGAAGAGAAATATTGTGTGGTGTACATGTATACGTGGGTCGTATACATTTTACACGTCTATAGATGAGGCGTATACATAACGGAAATTGGGACTACCTTGTATACGCAAAATCATACCTATATACGCTGGGTGTATACATATATAAATTGGTGGTTTTAGCGCAGTGAAGACAGAAAGAGAGAGAGAGAGATTCTTACCTTGTCGATGTAGTTCTCCCACCAGGAGAGAGACATGAGGAAGAGGGAGAGGGGCACAGCCCACACCAGGTCCGAGTCGTACTCGTCCTTCCGTATTGCCGACAGTACGGGCAGCATCACCAGCGCCGACACCTAGCGACAGCGGAGAAAACCAACATGGTGAAATCACTGTATGCAGGGGTTCATTTAGAATACTGTGTCATATGCAATAAAACACAGATTAAGGGGACATCCAGCCTAAGGGGCACCCTGCT
The DNA here is from genome assembly GCA_950022655.1 of Alentia gelatinosa. NCBI lineage: Eukaryota > Metazoa > Annelida > Polychaeta > Phyllodocida > Polynoidae > Alentia > Alentia gelatinosa. The sequence continues at coordinate 51,148,194 of OX465589.1, read as the reverse complement.
TAAGGGGCACTTTGCTTGAGGGACACCCAGCTTAAGGGAGCACCCTGCTTGAGGGACACCCTGCTTAAGGGGAGACCTTGATTATTACTAGAATGGAATAAATGAAATCCAATTTCCATAGAATTTCTATAGTATTGTGATATTACCACAATATTAATTTCCGGATAGAAAAAAGCTAACATTAAGATATACAAGTGGCCCTATGCTCCGAGAAGGTGACGCGTAGTAATATCTGAACATATGCGAGGATATTGCATAGAGTAAACTCAGAGGAGCATACAACCGCTTTTATCTGAAACCAGTCTATATTGTATTCATTATCCACCTTACCTGGACAATTTGCATGTCGATATCATTTCGCTTTAGTTATGCACTATTTTTCCATATGCACTATTTTTTCGTACGCACCACCCAGAGCATACAACATATCAGTATGCGCCGGGTATGTTCATACACACTCCCTTTGTGATTTCTACGGACACTTTGTATTAGGTGGATATATCCATATGCTCCGGGTATGTCCATCCATACACACTCCCTTTGTGTTTTCTACGGACATTTTGTATTAAGTGGATAATAATGTAGGATATGCATCCCAGGCCCCACCTGTGCAGCGAAGGCAAGAATATCCAGAACAAGCTGGACAATCCAGAGTCTCTCTCCAGTCGGTCTGCTCAAGATCCGCAGCAAGCCGGGCAGGAATCCCACTCCCGTCATCAAAGCGAGGCTCTGAATGACGTCATTCATGTAGGGGAGAACCCGGAAGACGAAGATGGACATGCCCACACAGTAGAGAGTTTCCTGGATCATCACCTGAAGCAGATAAAGGGAAAATGATGAGGTTTGGGAAGTGTATGTAACATTACATGTATCTATATAGAACGACCTGACCATGCTGAACATGCTACAAAACAAGATTGTTGCTCTCTACAGAACGAGGCACCAGGGATAGAATAGAGAAAGAATTATTAAAAGAAAGAATATCTATTACACCCGTATATACAAAAATTAATTAAATCTGTGTCCTGCACAGGTTTCAGTATATAAGTTATACTGCACAGGGAGCAGCAGTACGTATGCGTATGATAATACACGTATACGTATGATAATGGGTCAGATTTTTGAAACCTGCTTTATTACGGTTTCTTCCTGGGATCAGACACTCAAAAAATAATTTTAGAATAATACTTCTTTTTATATTTTATATTAGTCCCCTACCAAGTACCTTCCAGAAAAACATTATTCCAACAAAATCAGACAAATGGTTCAGATTTGAGAGCCTTTTGAAATTGTTTATAATAGTGCATGTTGTCCACCCCCCTAAAATATTTGAAATTTCAAGAAATGTTATAAAAGGTTATAACTTGAGAAAAACTGATATTATATGGTGACATATGTTATATTTGACCCAAAACACCTCAATCACATATTAGATATGAAACAAAAGCTATGAGCATATTTAGGTGTTGGGCCACACAGGGGTGTCGGACAACACGAGGGGTGTCGGACAACACGTTTTTTAAATCACTCAGAACAGTGGACAAAATAATATTTGTGGCTATAATCCTTTATATTCTTAATCAAATGATAAAAATCTTTGTTTTTCAAAGCAAACCACTCAATTATTGATAAGAAACAACCCCAAATTCATGACTTATATCAGAGCGTGTTGTCCGACACCCCGGGGTGTTGGACAACACATCTTCAGTTTTTTAACAACAAGAAGTACATTTTTTTATTTAGGAAAAAAGTAAAGTGGGTATTTATAAGTGGTAGGAATACTTAACATATAGAGGGATATTTGTTATTCTATTATGATTATTATTTCTTCTATACATCTTTTAACAGGTGTGTTGTCCTACAGCCCATTTTTTGGAAAAATATCATCATGGAATCACAATGTTTTTTATATCAGAATAGATAACCCCATTGTATTCAAACTTTCAGGTATCACAGTAGGGATTTTGGTCAACATCTCACAATAAAGGAAAATTAATTTCTCATTGTATATCTCATTAGTATTATGCTCTCAAAATTGGGGTGTCAGACAACATGCTCTATAGGTCTCTCTGTTGGAAAATTTAAAGGTCCTGGATAGTTTTGACCATTTTCATATTTTTTCAAACTTTTACCATTTTTCAAAACTATATTGTCTACACTTTGCATGACATATGCTTTAAACACGTTGATAAAAACAATTGGCTCAACATTGTGGCTAATAGACTTTGGGAAAAAAACTGAAAATCATGAAAAACACTGTTTTTGTTGATTTTCGGAAGGAAATATTCCTCAGAGCTATACAAAACCCTATATTGGAATTAAAGACCATCAAAAGATGCATCGAAAAATGCCACTTTTCAATCGATGAGATAGGTTTATACAACATCAGCCTTAAATAACCTGTTTTGGGCAATTTAGCAGGTTTCAAAAATCTGACCCTAATACCCATTATGCATTACACATTGTGTATATATGTACCTATCAAGAAAGAAATTGATGAGTGTTTGGTCTGTGTCCCCATTCGCCATCGAGTTTGGAGTGTGCAGGAATATGAACGAGGCGATAGCCGAGTGAATGTTTCGAAGCGACTCAGGAAGCGAAGGAAACGAATATGCTTCTGATCTTAACTGTGCATGGGGGCCATTTAATATCTGAGAGGATTCTCCTAGGACTGTCATAGGATGGTCCTTGTTAAACAAATGTGGATTGTTCTTTCAAAGGACAGGGAGAAGGACAGAGACTTGAAATGCCCTTCCAGGCTGTTTGATAAGTCTGTCATTGTCCTGACCTTGATCCTGAAAACTGTCCTTTTGGAAGGACACCTGAATATGTGTCCTTTAGGATGTTGATAGCCTCACTAATCAATATATAATCAATGTATACGTTTGAATAATATCCTTTAGAGATTCTAACAACTATATGTAAATAATACATATATTCTCTATTGTATAAAAATAATAGAAATATTTTAGATTGAAAAAGACCCAAGAACATTGGGCTAGACCAGGGTTTTATCCCAGAGTTTTCTGATTAACATTGGTTTTATGCAGCACCCCCAACAGCACATGGGACAAACAAATAGAAGAACCAATCACAGAAAGGCTTGCATCACGAACTGTCCTCCCAAAGGATTCAGGTCGGGAGAAGGAGAATAACATAAAGACATATTAAAAGATATAACAATAGGGACAATTTCATTGCTCTAAAACACAAACGAACTATTTTCCCGTATACCATGGCTTTGAGGCCGGATACCACAGATTTGAATCCTTATCGTGTACCCAATACTCAATGGCTAATTGGGGTGATTCATTTTATCAATGAATAATGTTATACGGGTGAGATAAAATCAGAAACACACTCGATGAAAATAACATCTCGTTTGCCCGCAGAGTAATTCACGAAGCGAAGTCCGCAAACCTGCAGAATGAAAACTCGAAATTGCTTTATAAAAAAGGGGTTATGTCTAAATTGATGGAATGACTTGGTAAGACAGTGCACATCATATCGCCCTTATAAAGGTCGTGCCTCAGGAATAGATACTAGACACTATATACTGTGATTATACCATACTAGTATAGAGACGTACAGGCATCATGAATCAACATGCGGAATGAAGAAACGCGAGGATATAATCTATACTGTTAACATCATTGTACATTTTTCATACCATTGAATTGTTTGTCCACACCCCATGATGTTGCTGGAAGAGCGATTCTGTAACAAATCGAAGCAATAAAGCATTTTCTAAAAAAAAAGAAAAAAAGAGTAAAAGTCAAGGGGTGGTTACCAGAAGCAGGACGTCTGCGCTCGGCATGTTCTTCTTCTTGAAGCAGATGAGGAAGAGACATCGGAGGAAGACGAGCACGTAGGGCGTGACCATCATCAGGAAGAGCGACCAGATCCACCTGGTCACACAACAGAGGAACAGATCAGAACAAGTCTCCGAGTGTCATAGGGAGCCACAAGTTTATCTCACACAACAGAGGACTAGGTCAGAACATGTCTCCAAGTGTCATAGGGGACCATAGTTTATCTCACCCCAACAGAGGACTAGGTCAGAACATGTCTCCAAGTGTCATAGGGAGCCACAAGTTTATCTCACACAACAGAGGAACAGATCAGAACATGTCTCCGAGTGTCATAGGGAGCCACAAGTTTATCTCACACAACAGAGGACTAGGTCAGAACATGTCTCCGAGTGTCATAGGGGACCATAGTTTATCTCACCCCAACAGAGGAACATATCAGAACATGTCTCCAAGTGTCATAGGGAGCCACAGTTTATCTCACCCCTGGCATATTATCGTAAAGCTGGATGAGGTTTAATCTTGGCCAACGTATTCCACGACTGGAGTTTGCCAAAGTGACTTCATGAGGCAAGCCGAGTGAAGTCCGAAGCCAAAACTTCAGGAGTGGAATGCGGTGGCCAAGATTAAAACGAATCAGGTTTTGATTTTATCCTACCCTATCTCCTTGATATTTGAATATTACGTGATAATAATGCTGTATGCCACTAGTGGCATATTAAACTCCGTATGCCAGTCAGCGTGGCATACGGAATCCCAATGTTAAGCCTATGGGATTTTATATTAGGGGTAGGATAAAGGGTCAAATGCAAAGTGGATTGGGACTCAAACTGGGAGCCTAAACAAAACTTATAAGTGTATCTCTATAGAAATTGGCAAACACACTATGTAGCTATCCCATGACGTTTTATGCAGAGCAGTAAGGACGGTATATCTTAGTCCATTAGCTCACCATTTTGCATCCCATTTGACGCAGCATGAAACCCTGTTTTCATGGATCAAGTAAACATCTAGACTAAAAGCCTGGCATATGTGCTCACTCACATAATAAGCCAGGTAACGCCAACCATTTTTTGGTGCATTATGGGTAAGAAGATTCTTTTTAGAGGACCAGAGATAAACAAGTTTGGACAGCGGAGCCCAGACAATCCTGGTTCTAAAAATTTGGAATTAGAATTATGGGTAACGCCTCCATTTTTCTGCTACATTGTGGGATTGTGCCACCTTGGCACACTCCTAGCAGAGATCATGCACTCTACTTCCGTGAAAGATCTGCTGGGAGAGTGCCACTTTAGCAGACCTATAGACTGTAGAGCCAAGAGAGCTGGCATGACTGTCAGTTCAAGGTCGTTCTCTAGTATTACGTAGGAAGGCGTTACCTGTCCCATATTTCATTTGGCCAGGGAACCAGGGGTCTGTTACATAAAGTTTGAAAGATCATGTAAAAGATCGTACAATGGTCGTAGGGCACATATCGTTACATAAATGGTTTGGGTTGTACACATAGGACCTTTGTATGATACAATCAAATGAGAATGGCAAATATTGTTACATAAACATTGACCTACATCGTGCAAATTGTCTTATATCATCCAAAATCTTCCTAACGTAAGACACATCTAAAGCGGGTTGTGGGTGTCGATTCATGTATTAATTTCATTTATTCAGATCTAAAATTAAAGTAAGGCTTTATTAATGTTAAAAGACACGGCTTTTATAAAGAGAAATCCTCGAAAAATCACTAAAAGATACTGCAGGAGATTCCGGAAAAGTAGTCCTGTCCATAATGAGGTTGAATCATCATGTACTTCGAAATGAGTTTCTTGAATGTTTATTCAATGCTAATTGTTTAGAATCAATCATAATAATCTGATTTACCATCAGAAATCACTGTCATAGCATGCTTTGCATGCTAAAATCACAGGGAAATGGGGAGCTATATTATTGGTGTAAGTCTACACCGAATTACTGCCATGCTTGACAGTGCTGTGGTGTCTGGAACTAAATGTCTTACAGAAACATTTTTATTGTAAGAGATTTGTTATTAATCTTGTAGGTGGGTAATGAATACAATAACGACTGGTTTTGTATACGAGTGATCGTAATCTCCTCATAGTTGACGACGTAATATCCTCACTAATCACTTGGATATTACTACGCTTCAGCTACTCGGAGATTACGGTCACTCGTACACAAAACCAGTCATTACTGTGTATGTACTAGCGACTTCGTCGTTGCCCTGTATGTCTCATAGTCATAGGGAAAAATTGAAAGTTAGGGGGAAACCACTTGAAAAATGAAACTGCGGATTGCCCATACTGGGAATTGAATTCCCGACTCCCGACACCCCAGGCAATCACTCTGCTGACTACTCCACAAAGCCAGATGCCTGAAGGAGGCCAAATACTTAGGGTAATGGTTGGGGGGGGGGGGGGGGGAGGAGGGTCATCAGCGGAGTTGGGAAAGGGCTACCAGCCAAGGTTTCTCACGAGAAAAGTAGATCAGAAAACTACAATACTAAATTTTGATTTTGGCATGGCTTGAAATGAATCATAAGAGTTTGTCTGAGTACAGTCCTACAAAAAAAGAAGAACAGGTTTGAGTTTTTCACTGAACGAGAATCTCACTCTCGTGGTGCTTCAGTCTCCATGCCTATATCTGGTTCACTCTGTCCCTATGTGCGGGACCAACTCCAAACGGATACTATAGAGGAAACCCATGAAAGTTTAGGGTCTGAGCTCGTATCCCATCGAGTTTGAATCACGTAGTAATTCACAGGGCGAAACCGCGTGAATTGCTATGTGATTCAAATGAGATGGGATCGAGCTCTGACCCTAAACTTGAATGGGTTTCTGAATCCATCTCACCCTTAATATTGACTAATGGGCTAACATTTGTGACATTATCCCCCATTGGATATTTTTCCTAAATATATAATGGGTGTTAGATACGAGTTTCCAATGTTAAGTCTATGGAGAAAAACAGCGGTTGTCTCCTGACTACTGTGTCGTCATCTTGATGGATGATGGCGGAACTAGCAATCACTCTGTGCCATATATGATATTTAAAATACAAATTCTGATTACTAAATTGCACTTTAAAAATCATAAACAACTTATTTTGGTGGATATCATTAGGAGATATAGTGTTGTTGAACGGAATTTTGGTGAGATAATACCAGAATCATAGTTTTTTTAGATATAGTAGGTAAACAACTCTCACCTGACTGTCACAGCTTGGCAGACGACGCTCTCATACACAGGCTCCTTCTGTAAATCCCCAGTCTTATTCAGGCAGCTCAGCTCGTACATGATCGTATCACCAGGTGGCACCAGCGGCTTGGAGACGCAGTGTGTCTGGTTCATTAGTGTGCTCGTTTTACAGTAGAGGGCGGGACTGGGTCGGAGCTGGGACGTGGCGAACAGTAAGGTGGTCTTACTCATGACGGCAGCGCCCAGCAGTACGATGAAGATGACGATCATGGTGAGGAGGCGGAATACTTTACCGCAGAACTCGTAGAAACTCTCCATGCCCTCGTCCGACATCTCCACGGGGAAGTGGCGGAACACATCCCATCGCTCCTTACGTAGGTTCCTGCAAGGAGAGTTTTTAATCATCATATTTTATATCATCAGTCAACCAAAGTTAGTCAGAAATACTCCCGAGTATAAAGGGGGTGTTCCACCAACTAGGCATTATCTCCTGGTCAGCGCCGGGCGACCAGTCAGCTGAAAGTGTACAAAGTGTCTAGGCTTTTCCACTAACCTACCTTATTCTAGCTGACCGTTGCTCATACTGTGCCCATAGACCCCATTGAGGTATCCCGTAATTCAGTCTGTTGACAAGTTCCGGATTTCGCTGATTACCGACGTAGTGTAGTGATAGACCCCCAACCCGTAAGCCTCGAATTGAAATTCTGATATCAGAAATGGAAATTTCAGCTATTTCTACATGGAAATCCGAAATTATATTCAGTTTCTCCAATTATAAATCAGAAAACTGTAGTTCATTTTGTCGTAGTGTGCCAAGTCTATCGGAATCGGAACTTTGCTTTACCCGGGGCGATAATCGGGAGCTTAGTAACCTCTGGAGGCTCTATACACCAACCTAATGAGCAGCCAGACGCCAAGTAGATGCAGGAGACTCTTATGTGGTCCGGTGGATATTGGCTACATTAACATGCTAGCTGAGTTCCCCACTCACTCATGAGGGGCCACTACGATCCTTACTTATTCTCAGACTTGAGATTCTTCAGATACTGCAAGTAGCGAATGTGAACTATGATACTTACTCATTCTCCGACTCGAGATTCTGCACATATTGCGAGTAACAAATGTGAACTATGATACTTACTCATTCTCCGACTCGAGATTCTGCACATATTGCGAGTAACAAATGTGAACTATGATACTTACTCATTCTCCGACTCGAGATTCTGCACATATTGCGAGTAACAAATGTGAACTATGATACTTACTCATTCTTCGACTCGAGATTCTGCACATACTGTGAGTAACAAATGTGAACTATGATACTTACTCATTCTCCGACTCGAGATTCTGCACAAACTGAGAGTAGCGAATGTGAACTATGATAATTACTCATTCTCCGACTCGAGATTCTGCACATATTGCGAGTAACGAATGTGAACTATGATACTTACTCATTCTCCGACTCAAGATTCTGCACAAACTGAGAGTAATGAATGTGAACTATGATACTTACTCATTCTCCGACTCGAGATTCTGCACATACTGCGAGTAACGAATGTGAACTATGATACTTACTCATTCTCCAACTCGAGATTCTGCACATACTGCAAGTAACGAATGTGAACTATGATACTTACTCACTCTCCGACTCGAGATTCTGCACATACTGCGAGTAACGAATGTGAACTACGATACTTACTCATTCTCCGACTCGAGATTCTGCACATACTGCGAGTAGCGAATGTGAACTACGATACTTACTCATTCTCCGACTCGAGATTCTGCACATATTGCGAGTAATGAATGTGGACTATGATACTTACTCATTCTCCAACTCGAGATTCTGCACATATTGCGAGTAACGAATGTGAACTATGATACTTACTCATACTCCAACTCGAGATTCTGCAGAAACTGCGATTACCGAATGTGAACTACGATACTTACTCATTCTCCAACTCGAGATTCTACACATACTGCGAGTAACGAATGTGAACTACGATACTTACTCATTCTCCGACTTGAGATTCTGCACATACTGCGAGTAACAAATGTGGACTATGATACTTACTCATTCTCCGACTCAAGATTCTGCACATATTGCGAGTAATGAATGTGAACTATGATACTTACTCATTCTCCGACTCGAGATTCTGCACATACTGCGAGTAACAAATGTGAACTATGATACTTACTCATTCTCCGACTCGAGATTCTGCACATACTGCGAGTAACGAATGTGAACTATGATACTTACTCATTCTCCGACTCGAGATTCTGCACATACTGCGAGTAACGAATGTTGGGTTCTGCGTCTGCATCCTGAATCCTTCGCCGTAAAATGTCTGTGGACGCCATGCCGTTCGACATGACGTGACTAGGCCCCATGCTGTCATCAGGCATGAAAGCCGCGTTCCCGATTCCTTCCTTCATCTTCCACGGGTTGTCTGGAGCATCTCAAAGGAAGTCCTGAAGAGGTAAAATTTGATAAAGCTATAGAACAGATAACTATTGTATCAATGAGGCGGCCATTTTGTCCCTCACACCATCTAGACGCCATCTAGACATGTCACTGTCTAGTGAAACAGGTCCCTGGTCAGTAAAAGTAAGACATTCGCCTATAGGTATATAATAATATACAATATAACAGCACGGAATGACTTCATCACTGACCAACGAAATCAAACTGTTTCCGCGGCGTTTCTATCTGACAATTTTGGCCACCGATTATATACACAATAATGACTGGTTTTGTGTACGAGTGGCCGTAATCTCCGAGTAGTTGACGCATAGTAATATCCGAGCGATAACCGAGGATATTACGTTGTCATCTACGAGGAGATTACTATCACTCATATACAAAACCAGTCGTTATTGTATTTATTACCCACCCACAAGATTAATACCAAGTCTATTGCAATTAAAAAGTTTATGTAAGCCATTTAGTTCCAAACACCACAGCACTGTCAAGTGTAGCAGTAATTCTGTGTAGACTTACACCAATAATATAGTTCGCCATTAATCTGTAATTTTGGCATGCAAAGTGTGTTATGACACTGATTTCTGATGGTAAATGAGATTACTATGATTGGTTCTAGATAATTAGCATTGAACAAACATTCTAGAAACTTATTTCGAAGTACATGATGATTCAACCTCATTATGGACAGGACTATTTTTCCGGAATCTCCTGCAGGAGATTCTGACATACCAGAATCTCCGGGTAGATGTTTCCAGGTGCCCTAAACATTTCCTATGGAGACTCCGTAATCGGTGGGTAATAAAGCTTTTTATTATCCACCTAATAAAAAGTGTCCATAGAAAACACATAGGCAGCGTGTATGGACATTCCCGGCGCATACGGATATGTTGTATGCTCCGGGTGGCGCATACGGAAAAATAGTGCGTACGAAAACATAGTGCATAATTAGAATGGTAGTGTGACCGATAGGTTAACTCTGCGTCTTTCCACATAATTAGAATGAACTGATTTCGACATGCCACTTGCCCAGAAAAGGTGGATAATAAATACAATATAGACTGGTTTCAGATAAAAGCGGTTGTATGCTCCTCGGAGTCGACTCTCCGCAATATCCTCGCATACGCTCGGATATAACTACGCGTCAACTCCGAGGAGCATACGGCCGCTTGTATCTGAAACCAGTCAATATTGTGTATTGGCACTCCGACTTCTTGCCACTTTGGGACAGATAATCTTCAGGTGGGACAGAAGATACAAATTTCAGTGTGACAATTTCATTCCCCACCATTACGCAATTCGGCACCATCTGACGATGTTTTGGCTGAATGATTCAATATCTCTTTAGGAACTCTATTTCTCTCAAGGAAATGTATACATCCGGCTCTAGTTTGGTGAGAGTCATCCATTTAGTGACCGCACCGGAGTCAACCCTACCCTAGATATGACATTCCATACTTAGTAGAAACTGAACAAGAGTTAGTAGGGCCACTCAAAAAACCAAACTTGTTTCTCATCACCAAGCTATGAAAAATATGATGAGGGCGCTTTTTTTTTTCTTTTTTTGCTGGATCAAAGATGGCTTAAAAGTGTCATTAAATGGGCTTTAGACATACAGTAAAACCCTGCGTAAGTGGTCACCCTCCGTTCCGGGCGAAAGTGTCCGATTATGCGGGGTGTCTGCGTATGCGGGGTTTTCAGATTTATACTGTTTATACATTGGAAGCATCCCTGGTATCAGGAGCTTTAATTTGATACCAAATACACATACTTTTCATAATTTCTATCAAGGTTCATCTTATTTTAACAAAAAAAAAAAAAAAAAATCTTCTAAAATCGTTTTTGCAGGTGCGCGCGGTGATGAGAAACAAGTTGTGTTTTTTTAGTAGCCTAGTGTTAGTGTTTATCGTACAATGGTCAGGTAGTGAGAAGCAGCCATGACCAGAATGCAATAAACACCAACAGTACTAACTCGAGTTCAGTTTAATCCTACCCCACCTTCAATAATTCATTCATACACGCGTGCAATAAATAACACTTTACTGCACGCTCGCTAGGATAGAGTCGGCCAATGTCAAGGCTTTGGTGTTTTTTTTCATCAGGTGTAGGATAATAAAGAAGAAACTAATAAGTTTGGGTCAAAGTCGTTGTTTACCATGCGGATACGGAGTGATTAATATGAACGAGGTGACAGCCGAGTGAATATCATGTAGCGTTCAAACGAGTTGCAGAACAACGACTTTGATCAATACGAGTTGCTTCTGTATTTATTTCACCCCTGTGCACACTAAAAGAATGTATATTGCACAGGATATAGACCATGGAGAACGGACTGTTATACTTGTAGGGGCATGGAGAACGAGTTCCCAATGTTAAGCCTATGGGACAAAAATATCAGGGGTGAGATGATATCTTAAACGTTAAAACTCAAGGTTGACTTCGTAATACACTCGCTAACGATAATATAACTACATGTCAAACACCTGTCCACAAAGCCATCGATTATCGTTTATACAAATTATCAAGGAAAAATAATTGAAGAAGGAAGTCTGCGTATTTTCTAAAGGCCTTATAACTTTAATAACTTTTTACTCATCATATGTTAACAAACTACATAACACAGGAAGTTTCCTGTCTTTTTCTTTGATGGGATGTGATGATGAGAGTGAATGTTAAATAGTTAGCAACAGATTGAAATTATCTGTAATTTGTTAAATTTAGGTGTTATCACCAATAACTGGACAAATTTGTATCGATGCTTCATGGTATCTTGAGCTAGCTTGTTACTAGCACTATACGGTTATCTTATACAAATTGTGTTGAAATTGTAATACTATTCGGTTTATACAAATTTTATATTGTTATGATCAACTGGAGAACTGAGTCTGTACGCAAACCAGTCAACTTGACTGAGCAGATTCAGTATAAATAAAGAACATAAAAAAAAACTAAAAAAAACTGGTCGATCTATTTATATAGAGTTATCATCAGGCATTCAGTCGATAAAGTCAACCCGGGTAAATAAAGTGACTGTCACTCTGAATCATGGGTCTGTAGCTCTTATCTCAGGCATGTTTAAGGTGCCATTGATTTTACATCCTGAGTATTTATTCAAATTGTGATGTGGTAAATTCCCGTTTCTTTTAAGAGGTCTCATTCACAAAAATGTGTAGGGCCTGTTCCATCAGGCTGACTGTACAGCACTGAATAGGACGTTATGGCCACCACACGGCCACCCGACGGCTTCCGCATGGCCATTGTATACACCGCTTTATTATCCATCGTATACAAAGCCCCCATTGAAAATGTATGGGGACTCAGTAAACCACGACCCATAGTATAAAACCTGTCAGATACCATAACTGTGGTATACGGATTCAAACCTGTGGTATACGGCTTCAAAACCGCGGTATACGGGAAAAATCGTCCCTTTTGCTAAAGAGCAAAGAAATAGTTCCTATTGTTATACCCCTTAATATGGCAATTACTGGGTTTAATGTATTCGAAAAGATGGATAATGAATGCAACAAACGATGGTTTTGTGGCGAGGCGACTCTGTAAACAACTCGAGGTTGACCTCGTAATAGACTCGCTAGCGCTTGTGTATTACTACGCGTCAACCTCTCGTGGTTTACGGCCACCTGTCCACAAAACCATCGATTACTGTCTGTTTAGTCCTGGGACCTGTTTCACTAGTTCTGTGACATTAGGCCTAGACACACATCAACAGTGGCACCAACAGTGCAAGCAACAGCGGAAAACGTCTAGCAAATATCAGAGGTTCGGAGCAGCCAATCTTCTTCATATTTGGGACGCTTATAGGTAATATGTATCCCCTACTCGTGTTAAAATTTCATGGCTAAATTCCTACGGAAATTCCGCATGTCATCGATTGCAGTCTTGTGATCTGTCTGTATGGTGTCACAGACGCCATCTAGACATGTCACGAAACTACTGAAACAGGTCCCTGATGTCATTTCGGTGCCAAACAAGTCCAAACTCCGCGAAGCACCGCATACACGTGGTATTGGCGTGTGTGTAATGCTGTCAGTAAATGAATGTTTTCATTGGTAAACCAGCAAAGATGAAGAAAGTGGAGAATGTATTTAACAGGAAACATATTTTTGAGCTGAGCTGTGACTGGAATATTGGTATATTTGCTGGTAAGACTAAAGACAGACCAATATTTGATTTCATAACAATGGTGCCAACCTTGGGGATATCCCAATGTTTGGCGCCAGAACATAGGGAACCCGGCTCTCGGCAGGTAAAATTACGTCACACTAATGCGGTATATGGCCACTGTACAACCACCAAGATAGTGCGCACCTAAATTAACTAATACCAGTACGCCACTTGTCAGGAAAAGGTTGATAACAAATCCAATATAGAGTGGTTTCAGTTAAAAGCGGTATTATGCTGAGGAGTTGCCTCTGCGCAATATCCTCACATAAGCTCGGATATTACTACGCGTCAACTCCTCGGCACATACGGCCGCTTGTATCTGAAACCAGTCAATATTGTGTATGTAAACCATGGATGTTTCGTTGTACACGTTATAGTCGATTTTGCATTGGAAGAGCGATTGTATGATCGAAATCAGTAAAGACATCGTAAGAAAAAAAAGTGTGGCAAAGGCCCGACAGCGTCGAAATAACAATCATTCCAGTGGAACACACCTTTACTGAACAGGAACCACTGATACGAGGACTGATAATACACTCCCTGTTATGGATTAATTACTTTCATTCTCGGATTCTGCATCCTGGTTGGAAAAAAAAATTGCTGTAGTTAGCGGAACCCGCGCGCCTCGTAAATCACACATACACTCCCTTTAATCAGTATTCATGTATAGGGGAAGTCTCCACTTCCTTGGTGTCACATACAATTGTGTGGTATAGCTGAAGATAGCATATCATACCAAGAGGCGATTATGAAAATATAAATATGCCTTTATCTAATAGACTAATTCTATTAGTGGGTTTCTCTCTGTCTATCGTTCTGCATCTCTCTCGGTCTGTTGCTATTGCTTTCTGTATCTGTTTGTCTCCGTCTTTCTGCCTCTGCCACTCTCATTGTATGCCTGTCTCTTTATGTCTGCCTGTTTGTCTCTGTCTCTGTTTCTGTGTCAGTCTCTCTACCTCTGCCACTCTCTCGGTCTGCCTGTCTCTCTGTGTTAGTGTCTTTCTCTCTGTCTATCTTTCTGTATCTCTATCTGTCTGTTGCTATTGCTTTCTGTGTCTATCTGTCTCTGTCTTTCTGTGCCTGTTTGTCTCTGTCTTTCTGCCTCTGCCACTCTCATTGTATGCCTGTCTCTTTATGTCTGCCTGCCTGTCTGTCTGTCTGTCTGTCTGTCTCTGTGTCAGTCTCTCTACCTCTGCCACTCTCTCGGTCTGCCTGTCTCTCTGTGTTAGTGTCTTTCTCTCTGTCTATCTTTCTGTATCTCTCTCTGTCTGTTGCTATTGCTTTCTGTCTGGCTCTGTCTTTCTGTGCCTGTCTGTCTCTGTCTAGCTATGCCACTCTTATTGTATGCCTGTCTGTGTCTGTCTGTCTGTGTCTGTCTCTGTCTCTGTGTCAGTCTCTCTAACTCTACCACTATCTCGGTCTGCCTGTCTCTCTGTGTTAGTGTCTTTCTCTCTGTCTATCTTTCTGCATCTCTCTCTGTCTGTTGCTATCTCTTTCTCTCTCAGTCTGCCTCTGTGTCTCTGTCTCTGTCTTTCTACCTCCACCATTCTCTGTACGCCTGTCTCTCACTGTCAGTGCCTTTCTCTCTGTCTGTCTCCATGTCCATCTGTTTTTTCAGTGTCTCTCTGTCTCTCTCTGCCTCTCTCTGTTTCTCTCTGTCTCTGTCTGTTTCCTTGCTGTATGCCTGCCTCTGTATTTCTGTCTGTGTCTGTCTGTGCCTCTCTGTCTGTGTTTGTCTCCCTCTGTCTACCCCTCTCTGGCTCTGTGTGTGTGTCTCTGTCTATCTCTATCTGTATCTCTTGCTGTCTGTCTGTCTGTGTCTATCTGCCTCTCCGACTTAGACTGGCCTCAGTCCCTGTGTCCTACCCACCTCTCCTACTGCTGCCTACCGCCACCGCACGCCCTCCTTACCCCTCCACCTACTCTCCCCTTGGCCTGGCTGACACAGGTTCCTGAGCCAGTCAGAGAAACCTTACATTGTAATTTATTTCATTCATTCAATTTATGTTCATAATCAAAGACTTGAGCAAGTCCGGCTCTGTGTGTTTGTCTGTCTGTCTTTCTTTCTCTTTCTTTGTATTCTCCTCTGTCTGCCGATCACCACTCAGGCCCTAAATGGGGGTGGGAGGCATTGCTCTAGCACTGAACATGGACATCATTTGAGTAAATAAAATCAAGCGTTTAATGTCCACTTGCCGACAAAAACCGACCGATAATTTTCACGCTGTACAAAAGTCGGTCGGTGGTTCTCCTAGTGAAGGGTCGGTGGTACTTATTTGTTGACCTACACTGCAAAATGTGATCTACGCTCACTGAATTTCGGTAGTAAAATGCAGAGCATCACCGATTCATCCAATGTGCTTTGAATTTGTTGTTGGGTGCAGAAGTCGGTCAGGGGTGCCATATTGCGTAATATCAAGAGACGTCACGAGTTTGAGTCTGAGTTTATTTATGCCATTCATTTTGTTGGCTCCATAATTTCACGAGTCGAAGACGAGTGACATAATACTGATAAGACAACTGAGAAAGTTAGGTACGTAAATCCGATTATCATACACTATTTATACTGTGGAGTTTATTCATGAACTTACATAAGGCTATATGGAGATATTGTATTGTACTGTACTAGTCCTGTTGCGTCAGTATTGTATATACCTGTATCGTTCATGTTTATGTCTTTGTCTAGTAGGTGACAATATGCGTAAACCAAAATGAACAGTATGAACTTATCAAAGGCAGCGTCAAATGACATGCGGACTTTCAACCCTTGAAGTTGAAACTGTGAGCGGTAATTTGAACGCATATATTTGTTATCTACTTTTTCTCTGTTCGACTTGTACGTGGAAGAACGCCTTCGGGTGAATGAACCTTGTCTTTCTATGAATAAAAAAAGGAGACACTTGCCCAGAATGGAGGCAGTGCCCTTCAGCGGGGTTCTACTGTAAATTACACATTGTTTATGTGACAATTTGTAACTCACTTCTATCGGACTTGATAGATCCGGGTTAAGTCAATACAACCTCCACACAGGGCTCTGTCTTGCGCATACCTTTATCCCACTTGATATCATCAGAGTGGTAGACTTCTGGATAATGCGAACCCAGGTTCGTGTCAAGTGCATTCTGCGTGGGTTGATATACACTGGCCACCAGAGCAGACGTTTGCTATGACGAAATTCAAACGCGAATAACGGCCAAACGGTGCGGCCGACCATACAGGAAAACTGCCTGTTGTATCAGATATTTTTTTTTTTATAAACGAGCTTTGCTCTACTTTATTAATCATCAATTGAATGCATTTTACAGGTGAATAATCCAACAATGAACGATTGAGTATCTACATTTGGCTACATGTGTGTTATTACACTTATAATGTCTCCTATATATATTTTAACATTTTGGTGGTAAGCCTCATCATTCCATTGCCTCCCTTTCCTATGTTGTAACATTATGTAACTTCTAGACTTCTGTTTTCTGCCCTCTATAACATGCTCCAATCCTTAATATGTATTCTACACAGATGTTGAGTATCATTCAAACCTGCAAGGTTTTGATATTTCCTCCCTATCTGGGGAATTATCAAACACGACTCAAAAAGGAGAACAGTCTTTTATCAATTTGATGCTACTTACTTAAGTGTTTTGCGAGGTTGCTCTTATTTTTGATAGTTTTAACAAACCTTTGTTGTATCTGATAATTATTAGGAACCCATGACCCTGGTAAAACTTGCCCCGATGCGGGAGGGGGGTATTTTCAAGTACCCTACCCTCATATAAATCTCCATAGACTTAACATGGTATGACTGTATGCCACGGTTATGCCATAGAATATGTATATGCCACGAGTGACATATAAAGTTAAAAACATATGATAGGGTAGGATAAAATCGAAACATCACTCAATTTCATTGTTTACATGGCATTCATTGTCTACAAATATCACTCAGCTCTGTTTGTTTGTTTGTTTGTGTAGTTTTACTTCTCGGTAGGCAAGTTACGTCCTTTTGAGACTGACTCATTGGTTGACCTATCTGGTTCTTGAAAGGTATATTAACTCAACTTTGGTCTACTTGTAGCAGTGGGACCCTATGCCCGTTTTACAGTGCTGCCTCACTGAAGGGCTGTGCCGCAGACCATTGACACAACACTCCGCCGGTCACATTATACTGACAACGGCAAACCAGTTCTGCTTCGTGATATCATTCCACGAAGAAAACTCACGCCATATAAACAGTCATATGACATTTAGTGATGTTTCATTATAGTCTGTGTGTGAGTAACAATTATAAGATTAAACACCTTTTTTATATTCATAAGAAATTACATGTAATCGCCATTTGAAGACCAAATTGATAAGCGAAACTGGGGCCATTTAATAATCGAAGATTGTACCCGTTCAATAATCTAGGATCATACATGAAGACCCTGTACCTCGTACAAGGGTTATCGTTAGGAAATATTTAGGTCTGTTCACTAAGACAGTATCTGACGTCCATAAGGTCTTCCATAAGTGTTGAATAAAGTTGACCTGCATTGTCCCTGGGTCTCCTTGGCAGCTTGGGTCCCCGTGATATTTCATATTCTTTTGTGTAATTAACAATTCCAGACTTAGTGGGAAACTCACGAGATGAACATAACTTGGTCCGTACTCCACCGAGTTTGACCACGGAGTGAATTACGTAGCGGTCAAACAATGTGGAGTGCGGACCAAGTTATTTTCTTCGAGTGGGTTTCTGATTTTACCTCACCCCGTATAACACTATTAATTAATGAAACAAATCACGCAATTAGCCATTGAGTATTGGGTACAATACCTTCACGGCCGTGGGGTATGAGTTCCTAATGTTAAACCTATGGAGAAAAATACAGGGGTGAGATAAATACACAATATTGACTGGTTTCAGATACAAGCGGCCGTATGCTCCGAGGAGTTGACGCGCAGTAATATCCGAGCGTATGCGAGGATATTGGGCAAAGTCAACTCCGAGGAGCATACAACTAACTGCTTGTATCTGAAACCAGTCTGTATTGTATCTATTATCCACGTTTTCTGGGCAAGCGGCATGTCGAAATCAGTTCATTTTAATTATCGACTATGTTTTCGTACGCACTATTTTTCCATATGCGCCACCCGGAGCATACAACATATCTGTATGCTACGGGTATGTCCATACAAACTCCCTATGTGTTTTCTATGGACACTTTGTATTAGGTGGGTAATAATATCAGAAGATTAAATGAGTTTTAATCTTGGCCACCGTATGCCACGACTGGAGTTTGGCATAGTGACTTCATGAGGCGAAGCCGAGTAAAGTCCGGAGCCCAAACTCTAGGAGTGGCATGCGGTGGCCAAGTTTAAAACGAATCAGGTTTTGATTTTATCCTACCCCATCTCCTCAATTTTGGAATATTATGTGATAACAATTCTGTATCCCACTAGTGGCATATAAAACTCTGTATGCCAGTCAGCGTGGCATACGGAAACTCAATGTTAAGCCTATGGGATTTTATATTAGGGGTAGGATAAACTGCTATACTCACTCGCGTCAGTTGCATATTCTGAGTATGAGATGGTGTGAAGTGCAGTGTTGGTCAGAATACGCGTGGTGTGTGGGGGCTGATGTGAAGGGTGGTCTGAGGGTTTGCTTTATCAAATTTTATGACCAGACCTCTCGACGAACTGATTGGTTGGGAATGCTATTAACCTGCCGTTTGTATCACGCTCTGGGAGCAGTAAATGAATCCATTGGAGAGGAGGATTTAGATAAAAAAGTAAATTAGGTTGGGGATCATTGATAGGATTTCTGATCTCTAGGAAGGTAATCAGGCTTTGTGATGAAACCTAGCGCTGCTGGGGAGTTGACATTACCATATACCTCTAGGTGAATGTCTAACTGTTACTGACCAGGGACCTGTTTCACTGGTTTCGTGACATGTCTGTGACACCATACAGACATTGGGGTTGTCTAGTTTCGTGACAACACAAGTAGCTGCCCTTAGGAAAAGACAGACCCCAAACATAAGAATTAGACAAATTTAGACACATCTTGGACCTGTTTCACTAGTTTCGTGACATGCCTGTGACACAATACAGATATTGGGGTTATCTAGTTTCTTGACAACACAAGTAGCTGCCCTTAGGAAAAGACAGACGTCAGATATAAGAATTAGACAAATCTAGACACATCATGGACCTGTTTCAGTAGTTTTGTGACAAAAGTGTTAGACAGACATGAAAAGCGGCATCAACAGTGCAAGCAAGAATGGACAAAACGAAGTCTAATGTCTAGTTCTTATGAAACTATCTAGATGCCATCTAGACATGTCTCTAGTAAAACTAGTGAAACAGGTCCCAAGAGGACAAATTCCGTTCGTCTCTGAGTGACGAAATAATATTCATACGTCCCTCCGTACCACGTGACCACTGTAATTCTGCTATTTTGTGAGTTATGTAATGGCATTAGTGTTGCATTAGTATTATTATTTATAATGAGTTCTAGGTATATAATAAAAAAGAGACATTTAGTGTGACTGAATTCCAACTGTTATTCCTCGATATTTTGGTCAGAAATACTCATCGAGGTGTAGCTCGTTCTTCGAACTCGGTGAGTATTACTGACCAAAATATCGAGGAACAGATGGAATTCAGTCACACTACCTATGTCTCTATATATTTTTTCGCAAGGGCTGAAGAGAGGCTGGCTTCATAGATACGCGACAGAGTTGGCCAAAAATCCACATAGCAACGTATCCTTTAGCATTAAAGGCGTATCCCACTATCACGATTTGAGCCTCCGACACACTACGATAGCCTTACGACAAGCGTTCCGATGAAAAAAATGAAATTTTTATCGGAAGGAACGAGTCTAGCTTTCACAATGGACCCGTTCCTCCCGATAAAAATTTCATTTATTCATCGGAACGCTTGTCGTAAGGCTACCGTAGTGTGTCGGAGGCTCAAATCGTGATAGTGGGAGCCCGCTTTTAGAGTATTGAGAGAATGAGAGTAATATATGGAGACATGGTTAGTGTGCCCAAATGAAAACTGTTCCGTGTTGTTTTGGTCGGAAATGTTCACCGAGTTCAAGGTTGACTTCGTAATACACTCGCTAATGCTCATGTATTACTGCGCATCAACCTTTCATGATTTACGGCCATTTGACTTCATAATAACACCTGATGTGTTGCCAACTGACCAAGGTAGCACATCAGTAATTTATTGTAGCCCTTGCTACGGGTAGAACCCTCCCAACACAAAATTCTAACATTCACTCTGGATACATATATCGTGAAACGCAATTTATGAGAACTCACATACGTTTCACTAAGTATTGGAATATTCCCTTGTAATCATATTTAGAATATAGATATTCGGTTCAGAGACATTTATGATGAAGACCTTAGCTTGAATCATACTTTGATATAGATATTGGAGATACATTTGAGATAGGTATAGATATTTAGGGACATTTGTGCAGATCTGAGTTTAATTGTATCCATAATTCAGATGTTGAGTTTAGAGATATAAATAAAGATCCTAGCTTTAATTATATTTATGATATCAGTTTTCAGTTTAGGGACATTTACATATATATATATATATATATATATATATATATATATATATATATATATATATATATATATATAGAGAGAGAGAGAGAGAGAGAGAGAGAGAGAGAGAGAGAGAGAGAGAGAGAGAGAGAGAGAGAGAGAGAGAGAGAGACTGGGAGAGAGAGGTGGAGTGGGAGAGAGAGAGACTGGGAAAGAGGGGGAAAGAGAGGGAGAGAGAGACGGAGAGAGAGAGAGAGAGAGAGAGAGAAGGAGGGAGAGAGAGAGAGAGAGAGAGAGAGAGAGAGAGAGAGAGAGAGAGAGAGAGAGAGACAATATATACATAGACAATATATACAGACAGTCAGTTTAGTGCCACCCATGATAAAGGTATTCAGTTTCATAACCTTTATGATAGACACCGTTCAAGGCATGCATAACATGGATAGGACACAAACACTTGATTCCTAGACCGCCTGTGTGACTAAGGATAAGAGCATTCATGACAGAGATTGTAGAAATATCTGTACAAATACGTGGACAAAGTATGTACCATGAAATAGATACTATACAGAAACTGGCTCACTATCTCTGCATGTCAGAAAAACACGGTGAAACTATTGATCAGATGTATCTCGAAACTGAAGGCAGAGGGATATATCTGATTGATAGTTTTAGGATTTAGGATGAAACAAGCGGATGTAATTGATGATTTTTAAAATAAACAACTAATATGGGGAACCGTTCCGAGCAAATGTGTCCGTTAACGCGGGGTGTCCTTTGGTTAGGATTCTACTGTGTGTGACAGTAACTTCCAAACGTGACCGTTGAGACTACTGAAAATAGGGCCGCTAACACCATACATAGTGACAAATGAATCACAAAAGGCAAATGAAACACAGAAATGAGGATTTGGAGGGAGACTCATTGTTCAAAGATGGATTGCTTTCACATTGTTCTCCAGTGGATAACACACATGTAGCCACTGTGGGTCTTTGATTGTTCATCGTTAGATTATCCACCTGGAAGTTCCATTCAAATTGATGATCAATAAAGCATGTGATCAACCAAGAGTGAGTTAGGGCCGGACGATAAGCATGTGGAGGAATTGTGGACATCGGCCACCCAAATCGCTCATCAGCTCAGATCGGCTGGGAAAATCTGCCTGGTGGATCAGCAAATCGGCCGGAATCAGCCGGACCAGCCCATTGAAAACCCTGTCGCCTGCAACCATGCGGTTATCGCCCATGGCCGGCTGGCACTGTAAAAACCGGCCAGCCGGCCGCCTCTGGCCACCTCTGAGCGTCTATTTGCTGGATCATGTGCTTTAGGAAGAGCAAACAAACAAGATCCGCAAAATAAAAGAGAAGGAATCAATATGATAGAGTCCCCCCCCCCAACACACACACACAAAAATACAAATCAAAAGAAAATTGAATTGATAATGACACAAGAAAGAGGAAAAAGAGGGAAGGACAAATTAAATTAGAAGTCCTTATGCAGACAACTCAATGTTAGTTATGTAACAACATGAAAATGTTATTACAGTAAAACCCTGCTTCCGGGACACCTCGCTTAAGGGAACACCCCGCTAAAGGGGCCAGTTTGCTCGGAACAGAAATTCTTGTTTAGTTTATTTCAAACCCGCTTAAGGGGCCACCCCGCTTGAGGGGTCACTTTGCTCGGAACGGAGGGTGACCCCTTAAGCGGGGTTTTACTGCATATTGAATGATATTTCTCATTGTACACATATCAGGTCTCATCTACCTCATTTTATCACCCACTTATTTTTCCTGTATCTTTGGTACTGACTGGTGACAAGACTTGATTTGTAAACAACCCGGATGTAGCCATCTGCCTAAACGGAAGTCCACCAACCTTGGTGAATTTACTGCAATGAATAAAAACAAAACAAAAAACAACAACAATAAAAACAAAAACAACTACTGGAACAGTGACTTCCTGATCTGCGAGTAAGGCCCGGCGTCCACCTACTACGATATGGCACCGATATGGTCTACGATGCACCTCCCGATAGAATATCAAAATCGCGTCGGAAGGTCACCTAATATCGGCGCAGTTGACCACGTTTCTACGATTAGGCACCGAATATACCCCATTATGATGCATGGTGAATTGTCATGCCTAGACATTTGTCTACGATTTTGCACCTTCCCGATATGTCTCCGATATTTGCTTTTTGTATCGGTGCCATATCGGTAGGTCTAAATTTCTATCGTAGTTGGTGGACGCCAGGCCTTAATCTCTTTAAGTCTCTCTGGGCTGCTTCCAGTGTTGATGATGAAACAAGCCGATTACATGTCCCACGATCTCACATGAAACATGGGAGATAACAGGAGCACTCAGGTGACCTTTGACCCCTCATCTCACCTGTAAACACAGGCCAGGACAGACACACGCGCTATCAGGCTCCTATCTCTGCCACCCTCCACAAGTAGCGCAGAACCCGGGTTATCTAGTAATATATGGAGACAGGGTTAGCGTGGCTGAATGGAATCTGTTACGAGATGTTTTTGTCAGAAATATTCACCGAGTTCGAAGGTAAATATTTCCGACCAAGTAGACCCTATTGAGGTATCCCAGAATTCATTCTGTTTACAGGTCCCGGTGTGCGCTGGTTACCGACATTATATGGTGATAGACCCTTGACCCATAACCCACAATCATTGCTTTTTAACAGTTTTTATAAATCTTCAAATGGAAAATCCGATGTCAGAAATGGAAATTTCAGCTATTTCTACATGTAAACCCGAAATTATATTCTGGTTACTCAAATATAAATGGGAAAACTGTGGTTCATGTGATCGGTGTGTGCCCAGCCACTCGCGAGCGGAACTTGTGTTTACTCTGGGCGATAATCGGGAGACGAGTAACCTCTGGAGGGCGTATAGGGAATCTTAGAGAATCTGCTTGGACACTGGCCTATTCAGCCTGAGGATGAATCTGCTCGGAGAATGTGCAGAACAAATCTGCACAATCAGCACACAAAATCTGCTAGGAGAACTTTGCGGTACTAGATATAATAGTTGAGATGTTAGCAGGGGAATAGACTGGTTCCCTGCCCCAATGAACAATGGGACAGGTAACGCCCAGCGCGAGCAACGTGGGATTGACCTTGAACCTTCGCTGGTTCCCTGCTGATTTGCAAGGA
The DNA here is from genome assembly GCA_950022655.1 of Alentia gelatinosa. Taxonomy (NCBI): domain Eukaryota; kingdom Metazoa; phylum Annelida; class Polychaeta; order Phyllodocida; family Polynoidae; genus Alentia; species Alentia gelatinosa. Next base: position 51,123,788 of record OX465589.1, on the reverse strand, counting down.
TAACCAGTACAACTTCTCTCCCTCACGAGGTTCCCCAAACCACTTACTTATATTTGTTTATAATGTACGATGATGCAAAATAAAGGTAAAGCATCCTTTCAAAAGATTTTTAAAATAACAGATTTTGCCACGCTCTCTAGTGAAGAATCAGCGTAAAATCCAACAAGTATCTGTCAGGTACCAGCTGAATGCAATCCCGCAATGCACCAGAAAAATGGCAGTAGTTACCTGGCCTAATATGTGAGTGCACATAGGCCAGGCTCCCATGCTAACAGGAGAACGGATACAAATAATCTGGTAGGAGACTGGGCACACAGACTGTGCTGGGAGAGTGGAGCATACTTACACTCGGGAGGCGATGATCGGGGATTAGGGTTCAAGAGGTGATAGTTAATCCCTGATAAGACTGAGATACGGTAATAATTCGTGACGGGCTCCCAGCCCCCGCAATACCACAACACGTTCACATGTACCTCCTTTAATATTCTACACCTTTATTATTTCATTGTGAGCCCAAGGTTGCTGGACTTCGTGAGTTCAGTCTCACTGCAGCCACACTTCTCCTTCATCCCCAGCAGTGGTCAATTACTGCTATAGCAAAGGCCAATGCTTCTCATATCATTTCTATATTTCCATTTTCTTATATGTCCGGGCACATTTCTCCTCTCTCCCCTGTAGTAGTAGATTTACTGCTATATCAAAGGCCGGTGCTTCTAATATCAGGTCTATGTGGTGTGGTGTACAGCCACCTTTCTCCTTCATCTCCAGCAGTGGTAGAATTACTGCTATATCAAAGGCCAGTCCTTCTCATGCCATGTCTATGTGGTGTGGTGTACAGCCACCTTCCTCCTTCATCCCCAGCAGTGGTAGATTTACTGCTATATCAAAGACCAGTCCTTCTCATACCCTGTCTATATGGTGTGGTGTACAGCCACCTTTCTCCTTCATCCCCAGCAGTGGTAGATTTACTGCTATATCAAAGGCCATTCCTTCTCATACCGTGTCTATGTGATGTGGTGTACAGCCACCTTTCTCCTTCATCCCCAGCAGTGGTAGATTTACTGCTATATCAAAGGCCAGTCCTTCTCATACCATGTCTATGTGGTGTGGTGTACAGCCACCTTTCTCCTTCATCCCCAGCAGTGGTAGACTTACTGCTATATCAAGGGACAGTCCTTCTCATACCATGTCTATGTGGTGTGGTGTACAGCCACCTTTCTCCTTCATCCCCAGCAGTGGTAGATTTACTGCGATATCAAAGGCCAGTCCTTCTCATACCATGTCTATGTGGTGTGGTGTACAGCCACCTTTCTCCTTCATCCCCAGCAGTGGTAGACTTACTGCTATATCAAGGGACAGTCCTTCTCATACCATGTCTATGTGGTGTGGTGTACAGCCACCTTTCTCCTTCATCCCCAGCAGTGGTAGATTTACTGCGATATCAAAGGCCAGTCCTTCTCATATCATGTCTATGTGGTGTGGTGTACAGCCACCTTTCTCCTTCATCCCCAGCAGTGGTAGATTTACTGCTATATCAAAGGCCAGTCCTTCTCATACCATGTCTATGTGGTGTGGTGTACAGCCACCTTTCTCCTTCATCCCCAGCAGTGGTAGACTTACTGCTATATCAAAGGCCAGTCCTTCTCATACCGTGTCTATGTGATGTGGTATACAGCCACCTTTCTCCTTCATCCCAAGCAGTAAACAAGTATCTGTGTTGTTGACAGAAGTAGAGGAAGTGAGGTTATTTGCCAAGTCAACCAAATTCTCATGATAACCACAGAACTAGATGTAGGGTGTTTTATCCTACCCCTCATATAAATCTCCGTAGACTTAACATGGTGTGACTGTATGCCACGGTTATGGCCTTAAATATTTATATGCCACTAGTGACATATGAAGTTAAAAACATGTAACAGGGTAGGATAAAATCTAAACATCACTCAATTTCATATAATTGTTTATATGCCATTCGTTGTCTTCCGCTACAAATATCACTAAGCTCCGCTTCGTGATATCATGCTGCGAAGACAACTCATGTCATATAAACAATCATATGAAATTTCGTGATGTTTCATGATAGTATCTCAGTGAGACCTTTCATTTTACTACTGCATTGACTATATAGATGACAATAATGCAGGTGTTTAGAAAGTATTGATTGGTTCGGGAATATTGATTGTGATTTAGTTTTGGGGCATTTAGACGACTGAAAATTCATCTTCCTCCTTGGTGAAACTTTTCTTTTAGATCTACTCCTAAAATGTACCTAACAATGTTTCTTACCGAATCTTCTTCAAAAAGTACTCCGAGAAACCTTTCTAACTGGTCTTGATCCTAGCCTATAAGGTTGTAACACATTGGCACTTTATCCCTTATTTTCACAGGTCCAATGATCGAAATAAAACCGCAACCACCGGGTCAATATAAAGCTATTATCCATCAGCCGATGAAAATGGTACCGATTATTCATGTTAACCTGAAAGTCTATATTATTATTATTATTTTTTTTTTTTTTTTTGAAAGTCTATATTATTAGAATATTAACTACAACATAAACTGGTTTCAGGTAAAAGCCTTCGTAATCTCCTTGGACCAGACTTTACGTAATATCCTCGCCTATGCTCGGATATTACTACTCCTCAGAGAATACAGCCGCTTGTATCGGACACAAGTTAGTCTAGTGTATTTATCTCACATTCCAATACTCTACCACAAGCTCAGGTGTTGCCAACACAAACACACGGGTTATTTAATTAGTCAGACAATAGCCGGTGTCATATCGCTCTAATCTCGTCACAATTAAGCGTATCAGGGCTGCCCCTGTACGGTGCATCATGGGTAAGTGCGGGTTATCTGTGACGTAACACATTTGTGTGTACAGGGATAACCACGAGAGGGCGTTGTGACGTCTGGGCCTAGGTACTTTATACACGGACGCTTAGACTTGCTCAAGTCTTTGCTTATGAACATTTATTAAATGATTAAACAGAATCAGAATAAAGTTCATTATAGTATGTATCCTTCTCTGACTGGCCCATGGATCAAAGACTTGTCCAGTAGGACCAGAACCTCCTGTATATGTCCCCCAGTCGCTCCCTGTAACCCTATACCTCATCCTCCCCCTCCCCCTGCCCTTCCTCCGGTTCTCTGGCCACCTGTGTTGTCATAGCTATAAATTTCGCCTGCTCCTGACTGTGCCCCGATTGTGATCAAAGTGGGAGTCCAGGATCTCCCAGCAGATATCCTGAACAGTAGCTAGGATATCTGTATGGAGAGTGTTGGGAATACTTAGCAGTGCCAAAAATCCAACACCATTACCAAGTGTACCAGTCCCTGTATCCCAGCGAGGAGGGTAGCCATTGGATGCAGGGACTGGAGTCAGTCTAAGGGATGCTGTACACTGGGCTTTTTATGCAGAGAGATACAGAGGTTTATTGGTGGCCCAAATTCTGTTTTATCTCACCCCTGGTATTTTTGTCACATATGCTTGACATTAGGAACTCATTCTCCATGCTCCTATGAGTATTGCAGTCCATTCTCCATGGTCTATATCCTGTGTGTTGTCCATTCTTTTAGTGTGTTCAGGGGTGAGATAAATACAGAAAGCAACTCGTTTTGGTCAAAGTCGTTGTTCTCCAACTCGTTTGAAAGCTAGGTGATACTCAGGTGATACTCAGCTGTCGCCTCGTTCATATCACTCCACATCAAAGTCGTGGAGAATAAAGACTTTGACTAAAACTTATTGGTATCTTCTTTATTATTATATACCCATGGCTGTATCAACTACGTATACATACTGCCCTCTCCTACCCATGGCGTATTTATATCCGTATGGCACACTGTGATGTACGGGGTATGTGATCACGTGACTAGGCAACATTTCACCATTTTTAGGTATATAATAATATGAAAACAGGCTGACTGTCTTCGTACGTCAGAATACTTGGTGAAATTATTGATCCCATACATCCCGCGATGCATGGGACCAATAATTTTACATGAATCTTGGCAGAAAAATTGCAAATAGCGGATCCCTTCACTTCGCATGTTCCGATGTGTCTCACACGCCCAATGCAATGAGTTATCACGTGTATTGACCAAATATTGAGGTGTATAAGGTGTAAATAGCTTAAATATGTGTATTCGATCGATATCAACACTGACGCTCACAGAGCGGGCGTAAACAAAGGAGACCGTATTCGCGTGACATCATTATTAGGGTTTCCCTACGCTCTGGGAAATCCTGATGATGACGTCCTCGGTGGCCGCACTGTCAAGTCGGTATAACTTCAAGGCGAGTGTTTTCATCATTTGATCTCGCATGTTTCAGCTATTTAAACAGTGTCAGGTTAAAGCTACACATTAGTTGCTTCGATATTTTGTCAATACACATGATAACTCGTTACGTTGCGTGTGTAAGACACATCGCAACACGCAAATTGAGACACTACTAACCAAGGCGCCATGGTAACTAGAAAACATTAACTCACTCTCCGAAGCCGATATTTCGTTTCGTTTAATCAAATAAACAATCAGTAGATATACGATTAGTGATGTAAAAAGCGAATCCGGGTAACTTCACATTCTCCAAGCAGAGTTCAGGTCTGTTCACGCTATCTATTCGAACCAAAGATCTGTTCGGAGAGCAAACTTAACTCGCGCAGGCGCGATTAATTTCCGGATGAGTATGGTGATGTACTTGCCGCGCTGATGGACAGTGAGAGTGTCAACAGAGTTAATTTCAGAGGATTATAACCAAAATAAGGTATATAATAATTAAAAAACACAGTGAGGACGCCAATACGATGTTACTTATTCTCGGAGTATGACAGAATTTGTTCCGAACTCGTTCTTTGAACTCGTTCGGAATGAATTCTGTCATACACCTCGAATAAGTAACATCGTATAGGCGTCATAACTATGTTTTTATATAGTACTGTACTATACAAATTTGCCCTTCAACACCACCTAATGGTGCGTTGGCTAGTCAGACCATCGCTTAGACATATATATATATATGGCCGAGTCCAGCCTCAAGCCTATAGAGACATACAGCAATCACACCTAGTGTCTGAACGGTGGGTGTATTACAGGAGTGTTGTCTTTTGACAGATTAAACCACTTGAACAAACTAGGGTATTGTATCAAGTCTGGGCTGTCTAAACTTATAGTTGATAATTGTCAAAAAATGATAACCATATGATTGCTAGGCCTGCCAAACCCCAGTCATCTAATGATGAGGAATACGTTGCGGGTGTTTGTTTGGCTGCAGGCGTTGTGTAACCAAGCAGATAAGGTGCGACACCGGTCTGTGGAAAAAGGTCTATTATAGACCGATAGCTGTACCAGGCCTGAGAAGGTATGGTGACAACTAAAGTTGGGAAAATGGCTGTGCCTACAGGCTCACACCTTCTTGTCGCTGCCTTGGGTAGGGATTGTTTGTTTGTGTAGTTTTACGTCTCGGTAGGCAAGTTACGTCCTTTTGAGACTGACTCATTGGTTGACCTATCTGGTTCTTGAAAGGTACATTAACTCAACTTTGGTCTACTTGTAGCAGTGGGACCCTATGTCTGTTTTATAGTGCTGCCTCACTGAAGGGCTGTGCTGCAGACCATTGACACAACACTCCACCGGTCAGTTGTGTCAATGGTCTGCGGCACAGCCCTTCAGTGAGGCAGCACTATAGGAGAAGTTATATAGACTGTCAGTATGCTGTAAAAACTGTGTCGTAACTATTTGCCTACCAAATCTGTGACATTGAGAAAGGTGCAGAAAACCTTTGTCTTAGAGGCATGCCCAACTGACCATGACTAATCACTACTGACCAAAATACCTCATTGACCCACTCATGCTTGATTTTTTTCAGATCTTGTATTGGCAGTAATGGGAATGGCAAGCTGGCTGGGTGAAAATGGCTGACAGTGAACTGACCCATACACTGAATATAAGTTAAATCTTTTAAAAGAATTTCTTATATATTTCCACGCTCATTCGACAATCATGAATATATCATTTGCTCCTTGTTCAATCAGGGAGTATTCTATTTTCTCAGTTCAGAGTCTGGCATTGTGTTCTTACGATTTGCCCCTGATAGGAAGAAACGCCAATATTAAAGGTGCTTTCAGTGTTTTATAAAGCACTGGATTTATAATCTCAAAGTTGGGGACCTTGCTTCGAGTCCAACTGCAGCCACTTTTCTCCTGCATCCCCAGCAGTAGTAGATTAACTACTGTATTAAAGGCCAATTCTTCTCATACCATGTCTATGTGGTGTGGTGTGCAGCCACCTTTCTCCTTCATTCCTTGGAGTAGTAGACTTACTACTATATCAAAGGCCAGTCCTTCTCATACCATGCACGTGTGATGTGGTGTACAGCCACATTTCCCCCTCATCCCTTGCAGGGGTAGATTAACTGCTATATCAAAGGCCAGTCCTTCACAGCGTAGAATTGCCACTTTATATGTTTATATTGTTTACATTGGAAAATGTACGGGAGATTGCACTTACCCTCTTTTTTCTTTATAAATCTGGATTTAAATAAAATCTATTCCTACTCATCTTGCTACCTATCTTTCGTAGTTTACAGAGATTGCACAGCCTTTCATAATCAATAACTTGGGAAAAATCAAACAGAACACCCCAGAGAGATCCAAAATTCCTCTGTGTTGCTGTACAGAATATTAGCACTCCAAATCCTTGGATAGATTATAAACGCACGGAGCAAGATAGGAGCCCGTATCTCGGTGATATAAACAGCCGATAGCTGCAACATGGAATTATGTAACCTCCCACATTCTATACCTAGAACCACTACTGACCTCTTATTGTCCATCGTATACAAGTCCCCATTGGGTATGTATGGGGACTCAGTAAGTTACTATCCATTATTTACGAAAAATATCAGATATCATAACCATTGTGTATGGCTTTCAATGTTTAATTTAAAGGTGGATAATAAATACACCAGAGGGAGGTTTTGTGAATAGATGGCTCTGTAAACTACTAAGGTTGAATATACAGTAAAACCCCGCGTAAGCGGTCACCCTCCGTTCCGGGCTAAAGTGTTCGCTTACGCGGGGTGTCCGCTTACGCGGGGTTTTCAAGTTTCTCCCGGACCAATATTGAAGTGTTTTATACCGATGTGTAGGGGAGACAGAGGAGGTGGTAAATCTGAAATCGTTTTTGCAATATCTTAATTGGATCTGAAGTTATTCAACTTTGAATTATAAATGTATTTTCTATGAAATATACTGAGACACGCTTATAAAAACACAGATTAACCCATGGGGTGTCCGCTTACGCGGGGTGTCCGTTAGGCGGGGTTCTACTGTATATCTACAAAAGGTATCTTTGATGAATGTAGTATTTTGCAAATTTTACATGCATTCAAAGATTGACATGTCGTAGAATGACAATTTTCTTCTTTTCTTGACAGAAAAATTAGTCCCTAAATATACTTCAATGATATGCGTACATATCCCTTATAACGTATATTGCACAGCACTGTTAGAAACCACGAAGTGAATTCCCTTCTGTTTCTATTCTGTAAAAACATAAGGGAATCTCCAAAACAGACTAATTTGGGCACGTTTCTTTTCATCTGGCTACATATGTATATAGCTTATTGATGATAATATTTAAAAAAAACAAAAAAACTTACAAAGTACTTCCTAAAACGCATAATAGTTTGTTTGGATTGCAGATCATACCTAGTTAGATTATGACAATCTTACACAGATAATAGACGAGCCATAATAAGAGGTATTCAATAGGTTTCAAATATCAGGTTATGGTTTCTGACAACATAGAAACAACGAGTAGTGGCTTACTGTGGCTCTATATATTCCTAATGGTACCTTTGTGATTAATGGAAGATAAATCACTTACAGACTCGGTTAGTAACAATGTAGTAATCAATCATGATATGACCCTCCATCCTACCACTCTAAACCAGTTTTTTCTTAGTGGCTTATCGGACAATTTACTTTGAAAAGTAAAACCCAGTTTTCTTTAAATTGAAGTTGTGTGGAACGCATATCTAGTTTGAAAATCGGGGGTCACCATACTCGTTTTTGATTCAGCGATCAATATTATGATCATAATACAAGAGAATACATACATGATATTGACTGGCTTCAGATATACAAGCGGTTGTATGCTCTGGGGATCCGAGCGCATGCGCGGATACCGCTATTACGCAGTCAACTCCGAGGAGCATACAACCGCTTTTATCTGAAGCTAATATATATTGTGTTTATTATCCACTTTTTGCTGACAAGTGGCATACCAATATTAGTTCAATGTATTTATTATCCACCTAATACAAAGTGTCCATAGAAAACACATAGGGAGTTTGTATGGACATACCCGGCGCATACGGATATGTTGTATGCTCCGGGTGGCGCACACAGAAAAATAGTGTGTACGAAAAACATAGTGCGTAATCAAAACGAAGTGATTTCGACCTGCAACTTGCCCAGAAAACTGGATAATAAATACAATATAGACTGGTTTCAGATAAAAGCGGTTGTATGCTCCTCGGAGTTGACTATGCGCAATATCCTCGCATATGCTCGGATATTACTACGCGTCAACTCCTCGGAGCATACGGCCGCTGGTATCTGAAACCAGTCAATATTGTGTATTTATCTGAAGCTAGTATATATTGTATTTATTATCCAGCTTTACCTGGCAAGTGGCGTACCAATATTAGTTCAATTTATGTACGCACTATTTGTGAATATGCACTATTTTTCCGTATGCGCGCTTTATCCTAACCCGGAGCATACATACACAATATTGATTGGTTTCAGATACAAGCTGCCGTATGCTCCTAGGAGTTGATGTGTAGTAATATCCGAGCGTATGCGAGGAAATTGCACAGAGTCAACCCCGAGGAGCATACAGCCGCTTTTATCTGAAACCAGTCTATATTGACCTTTTCTGGACAAGTGGCATGTCGATATCAATTCATTTTAGTTATGCACTATTTTTCCAAACGCACTATTTTTCTGTATGCCCCACCCGGAGCATACAACATATCCGTATGCGCCAGGTATGTCCATACAAACTTCCTATGTGTTTTCTATGGACACTTTGTATTAGATGGATAATAAAACATATATGCTCCGTTATTGTGATGGATAATAAATAGAAATTCTAAAAGGTTGATTTTCACATAGTAGAACCTAAGTCATTTTCTCTAATCTTTCACACAATATCGTAAACCCGTGAAAAGTAAACACAGAATAGTTCTACCTGTTTAGCTTTTAAAACCCATAGGTCACCATCCTTGTTTTTGAAAGAATGACGAAAACTATATCTATCAATAAATTTCCTATATAAACCAGCCAAATGCAAATTGGACTAGTTTGCCTATTGGGTTATGTCAAACTAGACAAAGTATGACATGTTTTAAATCACTCATTTCTATTAGAATAAGCCAAAGGAACTGGTTTGAATTCTTAATGATTAATACTTAATAATTACCAAAATCACTACTGTGACTTATAGGATATGTCTTTAATCATCACAAATACTGCCTTAAGAAACAATGTAACCAGGACATTTTAACCCCCCCCCCTCCTATTTTGATGTATTAAAACACCCAATAAAAACATTCAATGAAAAATCAACTCGTCTGGATTTTTTATGGATTGTCCTCCCAACTTAATTCAGCAATGCCAGTTTTCAATGTTTCCATTCAATTTGATGTTTTCATTCTCTGAATAAACAATATTTCTTCCTCATTTAATATTGACAAACCAACATCTAAATCACCCAATATAGCTTCATCCAATGATACCCCACTGAACCTCCCCACTGACCCATGTAAAAACGTGAGCTTTCCCTTGATTCCCCACTTAAATGCGTCTGCAATATTTAAACCCTGCGTTGCAATGAAAATTATTTGTGGGAATTCTTTCGTGAGGAAAATCGGGGCCCCGATTTTCCGTAAATCGGGTCCCGATTTCTCCGATTTTTCTTCTTCTTTTTTCTTTTTTCCACGTCTTCCACAACTTGCAATGAAAATTATTTCAATGATTTTTTTTTTCTGATCCCAACTGGCATCCGTGTTTACTTATTAAAACTTGCCGGCTTCCTACCTGTTTGAGTTGACGCTGTGTGCGGAGTGGTAGCGGCGGGCGGTGGGCGGCGAGGTATGGACAGGACCTCTCACCTCAACCTCTCAGGGGACACTATCTGACAACTGAGAGGCGACCCACTGTCTGATCCGCGCACAGATCACAGCAGATCAAAGGTTACGGGCACGTCTCATCTGTAGGTCAGGTGTGGATCATATAACAACTACCTACAGGCTCAGATCATAATCTGTGAAATAGACATCTACAATCAAACTCCGTTATAACAAACTCCGTCACCTACAGGCTCAGATCATAATCTGTGAAATAGATATTTACAGTCAAACTCCGTTATAACAAACTCCGTCACCTACAGGCTCACATCATAATCTGTGAAATAGATATTTACAGTCAAACTCCGTTATAACAAACTCCGTCACCTACAGGCTCAGATCATAATCTGTGAAATAGATATTTACAGTCAAACTCCGTTATAACAAACTCCGTCACCTACAGGCTCACATCATAATCTGTGAAATAGATATTTACAGTCAAACTCCGTTATAACAAACTCCGTCACCTACAGGCTCACATCATAATCTGTGAAATAGACATCTACAGTCAAACTCCGTTATAACAAACTCCGTCACCTACAGGCTCACATCATAATCTGTGAAATAGGTATTTACAGTCAAACTCTGTTATAACAAACTCCGTCACCTACAGGCTCAGATCATAATCTGTGAAATAGGTATTTACAGTCAAACTCTGTTATAACAAACTCCGTCACCTACAGGCTCAGATCATAATCTGTGAAATAGATATTTACAGTCAAACTCCGTTATAACAAACTCCGTCACCTACAGGCTCACATCATAATCTGTGAAATAGACATCTACAGTCAAACTCCGTTATAACAAACTCCGTCACCTACAGGCTCACATCATAATCTGTGAAATAGATATTTACAGTCAAACTCCGTTATAACAAACTCCGTCACCTACAGGCTCACATCATAATCTGTGAAATAGATATTTACAGTCAAACTCCGTTATAACAAACTCCGTCACCTACAGGCTCAGATCATAATCTGAGAAGTAGATATTTACAGTCAAACTCTGTTGTGACAAACTCCGTCACCTACAGGCTCACATCATAATCTGTGAAATAGATATTTACAGTCAAACTCCGTTATAACAAACTCCGTCACCTACAGGCTCACATCATAATCTGTGAAATAGATATTTACAGTCAAACTCTGTTATAACAAACTCCGTCACCTACAGGCTCAGATCATAATCTGAGAAGTAGATATTTACAGTCAAACTCTGTTATAACAAACTCCGTCACCTACAGGCTCACATCATAATCTGTGAAATAGACATCTACAGTCAAACTCCGTTATAACAAACTCCGTCACCTACAGGCTCACATCATAATCTGTGAAATAGATATTTACAGTCAAACTCCGTTATAACAAACTCCGTCACCTACAGGCTCACATCATAATCTGTGAAATAGATATTTACAGTCAAACTCCGTTATAACAAACTCCGTCACCTACAGGCTCACATCATAATCTGTGAAATAGATATTTACAGTCAAACTCCGTTATAACAAACTCCGTCACCTACAGGCTCACATCATAATCTGTGAAATAGATATTTACAGTCAAACTCTGTTATAACAAACTCCGTCATCTACAGGCTCACATCATAATCTGTGAAGTAGATATTTACAGTCAAACTCTGTTATAACAAACTCCGTCACCTACAGGCTCACATCATAATCTGTGAAATAGATATTTACAGTCAAACTCTGTTATAACAAACTCCGTCACCTACAGGCTCACATCATAATCTGTGAAATAGATATTTACAGTCAAACTCCGTTATAACAAACTCCGTCACCTACAGGCTCACATCATAATCTGTGAAATAGACATCTACAGTCAAACTCCGTTATAACAAACTCCGTCTTATCTCAACCCTAATATCTTTCCATTGGGAACTTGTATCCAACACCTGTTGAGTATATAGCAGGTGTGGAGCATGTACCAACAACCTACAGGCTCATATCATAATCTGTGAAATAGATATACAGTAAAACCCCATTACAACAAACTTCATTATAACAAACTTTGTTTTATCTCAACCCTAGTATTTTTCCCTATAAGCTTGACATTGGGAACTTGTATCCAACGCCTGTTGAGTATTTAGCAGGTGTGAAACATGTAACAACTACCTACAGGCTCACATCATAATCTGAGAAATAGATATTTACAGTCAAACTCCGTTATAAAAAACTTTGTCTTATCTCACCCCTGGTATCTTTCTCTATAGGCTTAACATTGGGAACTCGTATCCAACGCCTGTTGAGTATTTAGCAGGTGTAGAACATGTACCAACAACCTACAGGCTTAGATCATAATCTGTGAAAGAGATATTATCGTAAAACTGGATGAGTTTTAATCTTGGCCACCGTATTCCACGACTGGAGTTTGGCAAAGTGACTTCATGAGGCGAAGCCGAGTGAAGTCCGGAGCCAAAACTTCAGGAGTGGAATGCGGGGGCCACGATTAAAACGAATCAGGTTTTGATTTTATCCTACCCTATCTCCTCGATTTTGGAATATTATGTGATAACAATGCTGTATGCCACTAGTGGTATATAAACCTCTGTATGCCAGTCAGCGTGGCATATGGAAAACCAATGTTAAGCCTATGGGATTTTATATTAGGGGTAGGATAAACAGTGAAACCCCGCGAAAGCGCACACCCTCCGTTCCGAACCATACTGTCCACTTACATTGGCTGTCCGCCTGTACGGTGTTTAAATAAACATCTAATATAGGGAACCGTTAAAAAAAGTGTCTGTTAATGCAGGGTGTCTATTAGGCGGGGTTCTACTCGAATCAACTCGAAAGGAATTGAAAATTTGTGCAAATCATTAAATGGCTGCTTACGAATGCCCCTGTCTGCTTGTCTTTTCAAAAAGTCAGTAAATCTTGGAAACAGCAAATGCTGGTAATTGCGGGAGAGTATCACTTTGATACAACCATCAGGGACGCAACTTCTCCGACAAATCTTTATTTATTTTTTCATTTATTTATTTATTCTATTAAAAAAAAAAAAAAATTGGGGGGGATGGGGGACGATGTCTTTAATACCTACAACATAGAAAGCGTTAGAATTTTGTCGAAGTCGCTATTAATTTCGATTTCACAGTCAGAATGTATTTGGATTAATGGCTATTTTGTTCCAAATAATGTAATAAATGGTTCTTTTCTGGAATTTCCGATTCTTTTTTTACCTCAGTCCTGACTTTCATCCCTGAATCATTGGTACAACCTCTCCTATAGGGGACAGAGCCGTTTTTAGTTCATACAAGAGTCACCAGGCGGCTGATAGTAGTATTTGTTGATAGGAATCCCATTCGGGAAACTGGATCTGTATTCCGGCTCTTTGTTCTTATAATGTGATTTAACTGACTTTCTAAGTTTTACCACGGTTCCCTTCTTTCTACGCCCATTTCAGAGTAGAATGACTTATTTATCACGCTTTGTCCTAAATATTTTATCCTTCTGAATTGAAATACTAATTGTGGTGTTAGGCCTACATTCTGTGAAAAATGTATCAATATTGCTCCATTATTTCCTTGTTAAAAACAAATTTGTATATTTTTGATAAATGATCCCTCAGGACATCATTATCCCTGGGCCGGTTAATACCTCAAAGCATCATTCGCCCTTAAAGACAAATGCTGGTAGTTGGTCGATTTCTAAATTCTATTCAGCTTTGTAAATATTTCAGGATAATATAAGTTCTATATATCAGCAATTAGAAAATGAAAAAAAGCATGTCACCATGCTAACTTCTATGGGAGGGTCATCTGAAAATGTAAGTGCTTTACTATTGGTGTCTATGAGAAACTGGAATATTTTGACTTTATTGCTAAATGACACTGATGTTCTATTACTATCTTCAAGTAATTCTGGAGTATGATAGTTGGGAACATGTACAAATGCTAATGCTAAATAAATACTCTATCACCATGCTAATTTCTCTGGGAAGGCCATCTGAAGAAGGTAAGTGCTTATCTATTGGTGTCTATGGGCAACTGCTACATTTTCATGAAGTCAGATGGCAGCACAAGTGTTTATTGAGTAGAACCAGGGGGCGCTTAGATACCTACCCGCATTTTTCTATAGACCCTATTGAGGTATCCCAGAATACAGTCTGTTTAAGGTCCCGGTGTGCGCTTGTTACCGACGTTGTATGGTGATAGAACCTTGAACCGTAACCCGAAATTATTGCAATTAATGGTTTTTATAAATCTTCAAATGGGAAATCCGATGTCAGAAATGGAATTTTCAGCTGTGTCTACATATAAGTCCGAAATTATATTCAGGTTCTTCAAATATAAATGGGAAAACTGTGGTTCATGTGATCGTGGTGTGCCCAGCCACTCGCAAGCGGAACTTGCATTTACCCTGGGCGATAATAGGGAGACTAGTAACCTCTGGAGGGTGTATAAAGATCTATAGATGTGGTGGCTACCGCGATTATCGAGCAAGTGATTGTCCCTCACCGTCTTGGGGAGGTGCTGGACGTTGAATATTCATATTCTCTTTACAGAGGAAGGCCGTGATAGGCGTAGGGAGTCAGCTGATCTGTTTCCTGCGTTTACATTGGCCGAGAATTCAGACAAACACGGGGCGGAAAGGTCCCTACATCAATCCAGTGCAGTATTCCTGCCTTCATAGGCTGACTAGACGGTGGCGCCATGCACCTACAGTGTTCGCGTTGGTACTCAACTCTGGTGGGTTATTGGCGAACTAATGCGCTGTGATTCGTCCACCCTCTGGTGTGGCTTTGAGGAACTAGTCTCTGTACGGTACTATTTCCATAGTCCACCTTGAACGGCATCCAGCTTTATATATAGTATATCCAGCTTTATACAATCCATTCCGAGAGCCTGAGCGCCTTGGCCCTGGCGGCAATGGGATGTACTACAGTCTACTATTTCTATGGAAATAAAATTTTTTATTTCCATTTTTGCTCGATGGTTTCGACCTTCTGGTCTCATCAGGCGATTTGTAGCAGGCCTGTTTCGTCTTTCTCTAACTCGCAGGTGGGTTATTCCCCATAAGAGTTGGTTCTGTATATTTTATAAAGGCGATTCATGAATGAAATTTATTCATCTATGTCTTTCTAATAGACATCTTTCTTTGGAAAAAATTACTTTTACTTCTTACTAATTATCACTGATTGATGGGTATACCCTAATAAAAAAAAAATGATGATGATAATAATAACAACAACAATAATAATAATAATAATAATAATAATAATAATAATAATAATAATAATAATAATAATAAAACACTAATGAGGAAGGTTTGTATTTTATTCATAGATATAATACTCAAGGATGAAAGTCGGGACTGAGGAAAAAATTGGAAATTTAAAACGCTTGTAAATAAGAAAAATATATACTATTTTGGCTATGAATAGATCTGTCTGTTATCAGACTGCTGTGATTAATACTTTTTTAAGTAGGCCCTAACTGAAGTGTAGGGTCTATTGCCTGGAAGAACCAGGCTATGTACGGTACTGGTTTTTATAACTTTTCAAAAATCTTGGGACTCCCTGAGGAATCCAAGAATTTCTTTCTTGCCAGTGCTGTGGAACAGACTGTGCATTGATGTTGCATTTTTCAGGAATGTTTCCCTGCTTTTCCTAGTTACCTGACAATGTAGCATGAGATGTTTTACACTGAAAAGAGTGTTGCATGGTTGGCACACAGGTGCTAATTTACCTCTCAAGAGGTGCCCACGTGTCAGCCTGGTGTGACCAGTCCGCAGACGGGTCAGTTTCACCTGTTCCGATCTTGTCAGGTTTCCTTGTCTGAAAGTTTGGTTGATGGATGGTAATATCTCTCGTTTGAATTTTCTAGTGCTATTCCAGGCACTCTTGACAGCTTATTTTAAAAAAACTTGTTCGTCATTGGTTGCAGATCAGTAAATCGACCTGTATCTGATCCATATTGTCTGCTCCGTGCTTCCTTAGCTGCATGATTTGAAGCTTCATTACCCTCAATTCCAATATGGCTTGGGAGCCAGCAAATAACTAGCTCTTTGAAGCTTCATTATGAGACTGCGAGGTTTGCCTGTGTATATAAAATGTCAGAATGTATCTGGAATGTCTGGATGGTTGGTTGAATGGAACAGATTATGAAATCTGAAGAAAAAAATTATCTTTGTACCTAGATCTATTTTGTGTTTGTCCTATGCTGAATCGTGTTGTCCTTTTTCGTTCGGCTTATATTGGAGGGCCTCTAGTTTTTTTCTTTTATTCTTTTATTTATCCTGGATGTCTTAGGCTCAGTGGCAGTGAATTGTATGTCGTTATGCGTATTTCTGAATTAAAAAAAAAAGCTATTCCTTCCTTGTATAAGGACCGTGACACATGTATTCGTTTAATAACCATCGTACGAGTTTAATTTGAGTATTAAACAACATGTCACAAGAGACCAACTAGTGAATGGGATTTTGGGGAATATTGTTTCACCCCTAATATTTAATACAAATTAAACAATAAATTTTTAAAAAATCAAAAAATCAAGGCGATACAAAACTCGACCAGAAACAAACGAAATATCCAAGATAGACTGGCGGACATGTCTAGTGGTCTGAGTTTGGTTGGAGACTGTCACCAATCACACCTGTAGGAAGGCACCTGTGAAGTGAGGTGCCCTCTGGTGAACAGAGAGGGGTACTAACTGAAGAGCTAACACATATACCGTATACTCAGAGGAGGTGTGAAGCGCAGCGCCGCCTATACCGACTTGGTTCATATGTACGATCGCGGCTGCCTCACGGCGCCACTTTCAAACCTGCCAGCAAGGGGGAAGGAGCTCGAGACAATGGACTGTGTCTGGCTATATCAAGCCCTAGCCTATGAGAAATAAGGCTGTATTCCACAACACCAAACAGCCATAAAACGTGGAGCTCTATTGTGGTTTGGAGTACATTAGATGTCACTCTATCAATATCTGAAAAGATCTTTGATAGAGCTCTTATAGATTGTATTTAGTAGCTGTTGCTACCTATTTTTGCATAGGAATCTACATAGAGCCATCATTTGAGTACATGCCAAAATGATAGGGGGCGCTGCGCTTCACACCTCCTCTGCGTATACTCAAAGTACACTCAGTTTAGTTACTACACTTACAAACCCTTATTACAGGAACCTTTGATATATTGCTTGATACTCATAAACACTCATGAACTCATTAACACAACACATTCGGTTATAATAATATAATAAACTCTGAAATACAAATATAATTAATTTCCTAAAAACCTTTCACTTTTGATTATACTTCACTCCCGTGCCGTATTTGACCACGGTACAGTATTGGCTACCAGAACCTATTTAAATCCAACCAACAGCGAGGAACAACTTTAGGGAATATTGAATTATTAATTATATGTTAATTAATGTCTGATTTAATTCTAATAATATTTCCATTCGATTTCTACGTGTCTTTAGTTCAGGTAAGAGGTCCGAGAGTGTATAAAGTTTGTCAATCTTTCGCACTGTTGGTATGGATTTAATTAAGGTTCAAATGACTATTGTGGGAAGCTAGTCAGGTATCTTCAGCATCTGGATGTTTAGTCTCGACCAGCTCTAATGTAGGTAGACTAAGAGGGTGCGTCCACCAACCACGACAAGGCTGCGACAATGGCTTTCCGATAAGGTCCACGACAGCTCTACGATTGGAAGGCCTGTCGTAGCCTTGTCGTGGTTGGTGGAACATAGTTCCCGACAAGAGGCTACGACAAGGCCCCGACAGGCTGCGACACCGAGGTTGTCGGGGGCCTGTCGGGGGCCCTCCGACAAGGCCACGACAAAATCGAACATGTTCGATTTTTGCTACGACTGGACCTTTGTCGTGGAGTGTTGTGGTTTCCTAGATATCACTGTCGTAGTGTGTCGGAACCATGGGCACCTTTTTTTACGGAAACCGGCAACGTCTACGACACGCCCCGACACCGCTGTCCCGACAATGCTCTTCTCACGACAAGGCTGCGACAAGGCTGCGATTGGAACTTTTATGTCGGCACTTGTCGTAGCCTTGTCGTGGTTGGTGGACGCACCCTCTTACCCTCTTTCTTGGCATGGTCACAGCGACACGGTGAACTCACATCCCTGTGACCCGAGGAGTAAGGATAAACAATGGAGTACAGTTTATGAACTTTAATTTCCTGAGAAACAATCCGTAAACATTCTGTAGTGTAGTCACATCTTCATGGTGCTCACCTGTCTATACCAGGGTTCGTACATAGACAGCCCAATAAAATTCCAGGCTTTTCCCAGGCTCTAATATCTTTTTTCCAGGCTGAGCATCTATCTGTTCACTGTTTTTAAAACCATGTCTGATTCATAACCCAATTTGGTTCAAATTTTCTTTAGCTTCCTAACTACCTGTGAAATTTCAATGGTTTGGGATAGATATCTTCGAAATTATTTTTTTGCCACTTTAAATATGAAGAGATATAATCAAACCCATGCTATATTATTTGCAATTTGCTATACATGGTCAAATAAAGGTTTTTGGAACTATTCAATCCTAGTCACTGAAATTTCATAGGCAGTGAGGTACCATAGTTAAGGAGAGCTTGTAATGACCAGGATTTCTTAGACAAAAAATTGTTTTTATGCAAAACTAAATTTTCCTGACTCTTCCAGGTTTTTTCAGGCTCTCTGTAAGAATTCCAGGCTTTTCCAGGTTTTCCAGGCTCTGTACGAACCCTGTTATACACAGTTTACACAAAACTCATAGTTAAGATACAGACCTAAGTTTAGCCTAAGATTGGTGTCATGGTACAACATCAATTATATCAAAGCATGTCAGAATTGTCCTTCAATCTTAACAATGTTCATAAAACTCTTGAGTAATGATTTCCTGGTTATTGTCCTTTATCCATGTCTGTCCTCAATGTTGTGTACGGACTGATGGTAATTGTTCACAACTTAATCCAGTATGTTCACAATATCTTGATGTTTAGTCCAGTAGATGTTCAGTTTGTTCTGGTAGTGATGGTTAATTACATTCATTAATTAATAATATACCTTAAAGGGAGAGGACTGGTAGTCAGTCTATTCGTTTACTTCCTCAAAACCTTACATGAGGACGTAGAAACGTCTAGTGAAGAATACAGAAACTTTATTAAACTCTGTATAACATCTAACCAGGGATGTCAGTTGGAGTCAGAAAAAAACAAGGAAATATTTCCCTGGCAATACAGGGTTAGACATCAGATCTATATTTATACCAAAAAGACCTAAAATATAGTAGATACAAATAACATTATCACTGCGGAACATGGGTCTGGAGGCAGGTTAATTGGGGAATTTATGAATCATGGTTGATTTTAGTATCTTTTAATTGTTATGTTCATTTTACACATGAAAAAAGGATATCTCATTCCAAAAATGAAAGCACAGAATTCCACGGAAACAAGGAAAACTGACATCCCTGTCTAACGCCACCTTGCGGCTATGGAGAGAATTACTTAATTAGTCTCAAACGATAATTACGGCACATAGTGGCCAAGAAGGGAATTACAGAAGTAGCTTAATAATTAGAATCGTGAGCGCCGTAGAAACGGCGTGGATTCGCCTTACTCGTTCTGGGAGAACTGACTAATGAATGACCGTAATTAAGTCATTAATTTAATTACGTTCATTTGGGAATCATATCCAATGTACTAACGTATAAGTGTGGAAGAGATGGATAATACGCCTATCTCCATAGTCCGTAACTATATTATGATGACTTACGTATTCATTATAAATATTAATTAATTACGATGATATAGTATAATTTTAATTATAGCTTTGTTACGTAACGTAAGAGGGGAGGTAGAGACAACTCTAGGCTGTGTGTTAGCAGGCTACCAGAATATATTACTTTCCTTACTAACAGCGAGATACTCGAATGAGATCTTTAATCAAGTTATTAATTAGCTAGTATCAATTATTAATGATTCTTAGATACTACTATATGCGTGTCTTATAGTTCATGGATGAGAACAAGGATTAAAGTAAGTTTGAATTCTTTAATAAGTAAGTCAAGCGTTTCACAAGTATTTCATGGCATGGTTATAATGATAAATACGTGTAATAAACGTTCGGCTACATGCCCAGTTGTATTACACCAATAATAGTCTGATCAACATTCGGACACCAAAGTCAGAGTAATTAGAGACTTTGCTAAGTGTCAGAAATGAACCATGTAAACCGTGGATATGGCAAATTGCCAGAGTTCGTTGTTCTTCTCTAGAATGTTCGTAGATCAAGGCGATCAGTCTATGAACTCTTATATAAAGTGATCAGAGATAATCAATAAACATTAGAACAGTTCAAGATAAATGTGCAGCATAACTCACCAAGTTTTAGAGTGTCCGGAGTGAACTCACAAGATTACAATATTCACTAATAAACACAGATCCGTTTTTGCTAGGAGTTGGGTGAAATAATAGTGAAGTCCATTCACTTAATAAAGTGAAGTTATTCAATAATGAACCGTTGTAGTTCAAGAGATTCTTAATAAGTCCAATTCAGAGTGTGTGCACTTGGAGAGTCCCGATCCAAGTCACTTTCTACTATCCTGAAGTCAAAAGGCAAGATGCCTTAGATGATCCTACTCAATAGAATATCGCTGCTGAATTCGCACACTCTGCCGGTTTCCGGAGCTGAACAGAACATGTCTTGACAGCAGGAGATGGTAGTGGAGACTGACGATATGGTCAGCTCCAGAGCGAATTGCTAATGAGCTTTTTCTAAAGGATCATGGGAAATTTGGATTGGATCTTGTTTAAGTTCACGCGGGTTCGAGAAACGCATGGTTATGTTAATGCTGCGGGAATTCAGGGATACCCTGAGAGGGGACTTCCTCAGGGAACTCCAGAGCCGACCCTCAGTCGTCATAGTGACGTCAGAGGGTCTATTCCCAGAAGCGCGGTGTTCCCCAGAGGTCAGCTAGTAGTATAAGGAACATCGCTTCTTACATGGCTATCTACTTCATAGAACGTTTAGCCTACAATGTGGCTTAGTAGATAACCATGATCAACACCTTGGTATTTAACACTTAATACCAACACCTAATACCAACACTTGGTATTTAACACTCAATACTAACACTCGATACTAACACTTTATACTAACACTCAATACCAACACTTGATATTGTTGTTTCACTTTCTGATACGTATACATCAAACCATACATATGATAATGATACACAATGTTTCAATATCTTACATAATAAATAATCACTTTATTTACATATTATTTTCAATAATTAATAAAAGTCTTTAACACCTTTGAAGCAACCTTTCATCATAATAACACCAATATTGTGCTTATTTTGGTTACAGCACACCATGTCTGTCCTCAATGTTGTGTATGGACTGATGGTAATTGTTCACAACTTAATCCAGTATGTTCACAATGTCTTGATGTTTAGTCCAGTAGATGTTCAGTTCTTATGAGTCCTATTATCCTCTCTGTGTTCTCTCCAGTGAGAGGTAGTACCTTACACGTCGGTCTGTAAGTAACCCACAGAGGCGGTAGCATCACGCAATGATCGTTCACTATAGGCGACTCCACTCCATGCCAAGTGAAGCCTCCGGCGCCTAGAATCTAACCGGTCCTCCAGCAAGGAGCGGCTTTGCTCAGCTCTCTACTAGATCTTAACCTCGTGCTCAACTGCAGTTCTCTGCAGCGGCAGCAGAGGTATACTCCTCTGCTGCTCACATCAGCAGGTCACGTGACCACTCACTTCCTTAGACAGAGGATATATTCTGACTCATACCTCCGGCTATCGCCATCTTGCTAAGTACCTAGCGGTCTTAACTCACATCCGTTTTACCCGTGTAACAGTAGTATAACTGAACCATCCTTATTTTAGAACCGTAACATAATCTCGGACTAGCGCGTGGAGCACTTTAATGAACAATATTCAAGCCTTCACACAGGTATCAAACAAATCCAGGATGGCATTCCAGGTAATTAATAAATATCAGAGTACTTAGCAGTGATACAATATACTATGTTCCAAACTTTAAAAGTTCTCAAATAGAGTCAATGGTGTCTTGACACACAGTTCAAGTCAAGTGACAAATATAGACAGTTCACAAGACATAGTGTCTGAGTTGACAGGGTGTCAAACCTCTATGAAATGTCAAACTGAGTTGGCAAAGGTATCTTGGCAAATCAATGTTCTTCTCAATAATAGTTCCTAGGCCAGGATAGACAATGTCTGGTATCATGAAGTATCAAGAGATGTATCAATGGCATATAACAAATATAAATGACATAACTCACCAATAAATGATAATCCCTAAACTGACTTAGATAATGTCACTCAATATCAATCCTGAATGAATGTCCTGATGATACTATATCTTTTTATTATGTGGGATATTTTCTGTGAACTTCTCTACCAGACTTTGAGAGAAGTACAGAGGAGGTGTGAAGCGTAGCGCCCCCTATCGTTTTGGCATGGTCTCAAATGACAGCTGAATGCGGATTCCTATACTAAAATAGGCTAACTAGTAACAACTACTACATACAAACTGTTAGAGCTCTATCAAAAATCTTTTCAGATATTGATAGAGTGATATCTAATGTACTCCAAACCACAATAGAGCTCAATAGAGCTCCACGTTTTATGGCTGTTTGGTGTTGTTTAATACAACGTTATTTCTCATAGGTTATGGCTTACAAGCCTCACACAGTCCATTCTCAAGAGCTCCTTCCCCTCTGCTGGCAGGTTTGAGAGTGGTGCCTTGAACCCTGCCGCGATCGCATATACGAGTTGGGTCCCTATAGGGGGCGCTGTGCTTCACACCTCCTCTGAGAGAAGTAAGTATAATTAGACGGTAGGTGTCGCCATATATATCGCATTGGATCCCTATATTTCTATGTGCCACAGGTAGGTGTCGCTACCAGAGGAATCCCAGGTAAATATTTAATGAAATGTTATGTTGCCAAGCAAATATTTCAGTTTCTATTGCAAACTGTGTCTCAAAAGTGGAATACATCACCAGGGGAATATCTCAAGTTCATATCCTAACTATTGTAGCTAATTTATATGACAGTATTATCAAATGCCATTTCCTTGAAAAATAGTTAAAAAATGCAGTTTTTCTTCAATAAGAATGAAATTGGTTGCCATGGCAGCCAAAAATGTGAGAAACCACAAAGGAAGACCATCCTCGTGATGATTTGTGCGTAATAAAAAAAAATATTAAAAAAAAAGTTTAACTGCCGATTTAGGTCTAAGAATACTTACACAACCTGAATCCTATCACGGAGATTGCCTTGTTCCAACTTGTTGTGGCTTTATGTGCTCCAGGTGAAAGAGGAACCGGTCCTAATCCCTTCGTCGGAGAGTGTGTATCTGCTAAGGCAGAAATAATATCTTGATTACACCAGCCGTAGTTATCTTTGTGAAAAAACAGAAGAAAGAAATAAGTTAGGAAACATATCTAAGACTGAAAGTTAGTATCAGTATACCATGATGTATGATTACTAAAATTATGTCCTAGATATCTAAAGTACATTGTATGTATACAGAATGAACATGGGAATTTTATATGGTAATAGCATTTATATATCACTCCACATACATCTCTGATATGTCGGTAATAATGAGGATGGAAAAATTGAACTTTGGTGGTAGTGGGAAGTTAACAACTTAACAATATTCATTTATTTCAATTCTCCTATAGCATGTGAATAAAGGAAACTAGATAATTGTTACATGTAGCAGGGATGTCAGTTAGGATAAGAAAAAAAACCAAGGAAAATTTGTTTATGCCGATACAGGGTTTAAACATTACATATATAACCCCAAAACAGCTTAAATGTATTATATACATGTAATAGTTTATCCCACCCCTGGTACAGGTTGTGCCATTGAGTTGAAATAAAATACACAACGCTCACCTATGTAAAGTTACAGTACTACGCCATGGTGGTGGCAGAGAACGTAGCAACCAATGAACGTCGCGTTAAAAAAAAAGTTCCAGCGCCATTGTTTGAACCGCAGCTGCAGCAACAATAGTTCCGACGCCATTGTTTGAACAATTCAATACATGATTATATTATTGCTTAAAATCGACTGTAAGGTCCGTGTTGGGGGTGAGATAAAAACAGAACCGCTTTCGAAACGTATTTTGAACCACTACGCCATGAGTTTGGATGCGTAGTAATCGTCACGAGGTGTAGCCGAGTGATGATACGGAGCTGTGCATTTTGTAATGTGTTTTCACTGTGAAAACAGGAAGATAACAGTCCCGTGCGACTGTGCATAAGAAAAAGAAATAAAATGTTTCCTTACTTTTGTAGTTGTAGGGGTCTGTGTAGAGGGTGGAGTTGGGTAGTTCCCTATGTCAAAAGGAGGTTTTCCTTAGGCTTTTTGGTCTTACTCCTGGACTTAAAATTGTCTTTTGTTATTATCTGTAGTTGTCCACTGTTTTTTCTGTGCCTGCTGAAACAGTTTTTCAATTGGGGTTTTCCCTCTTTATCACAGCAGATGCTGCTGGGGTTTGAGAGCATGTGTTAGGAGGGTTAGCCTTTGCTTCTTTCTTTTGTTTGAACATCCTCTCATATTGACTGTGAGCATTTTGTACCTTCTCACAAATCAAAGAGTCAACAGGGTCATGTCTGATGTCTTCCCTGTACAACAGATTAAGTGATTTGGAAGAGTAGGGTCCCTTGACAGTCTTCTTGTTCTTGGGGGAGCAACTGTCTAGTAAATGTAAAACCCCAGTGTCCAAGGAGAATTGACAAATGATGCAGATCCTTAATGTATACACATAATGTGTTTTTTCTTGTGTGAGAATGACAAGCTTTGTCTTATGTATTGTGAGATTTCAAATGTGTGCGACAAATAATAGGTGAAACAAGAGCTAGACAACGAAAACCAGCTATACATGTATCATGGCTGATTGTCACCTGCCCTCCTTTATTGACTAAATCCTATTTTCACACTACATGTGCATACTTGATGGTGTAGATAGCATTAATGGTGTCTGTTCCAGTACTGTTCTTTCCGGAGGTGACAATGCTACTCATCTCACTAAAGGCATGCTCCACCCCTGGTGATGTTATTATGGACAGAGCTGCCTTCACAATCTTACTGAGACAAGGGTATCTCCCACTTCTCAATACAAGTGTCCAGCATTCATCTAGTTGCTGATTGCCTGGTTTCCACTCAGGTAGGGTCTGTTCCATGTGGAGCATCATCACCTCATTCTCATATTGATCTTCTTCATCTTCAGATAAAAATACCCTTAAATATCTGCAGTAGATCCAGTTGTGTCTTCTGTGACATGTGATGTGGAATAGATGCTGGATCCAGTTCCTCAGTACTGGGTTTACTGTAGGTACTTATTTAACTGGAGAGCACTCTAGAGATGTTGAGTAATAAGTATCTGAAATACTGATTACTGACTTCTAC
The DNA here is from genome assembly GCA_950022655.1 of Alentia gelatinosa. NCBI lineage: Eukaryota > Metazoa > Annelida > Polychaeta > Phyllodocida > Polynoidae > Alentia > Alentia gelatinosa. The sequence continues at coordinate 51,098,164 of OX465589.1, read as the reverse complement.
TGATTTCTATCAAATAATCTCCCAATGAACTCTCCCCCTGATGTTTTTTTCGGGTGAGTCGGTGACTGTGATGAGGTGCATCATCCCATCTCACGTAGCAATTGTTTCGCCATTCTGAAACAAAAAGTAGTGTAATTTATGATTGGATAATTATAAGGCCTATTCCAAAAATAAAAATGATACATCAGTTTATATTCAATGATGGTTAAGTACTTAAATAGCTACCCATCCCCCTCATCAAACTACATGAATGACAATGAAGTATAACCCAGTCTCTCAATATATACATTCAATGGTAATTCAAAATACACAACCTTACCTCCTCTATCTCTCCTTCACTCCAAAATAAATAGCAATGAAAAATGAACCCCCTCATAATTCACATTAAATGACAATGAAGTATAACCCAGTCTCTGAATATATACATTCAATGGTAATATAGTAAGCATAACCACATCCCCTCCATCAGGCAATAAATACCAGTGAAATATGACATCCCTCCCCATCGTTCATATTAAACAACAATGACATATAACACACATATCATGCATCATGTTTGTTTCCCATTTTGAAGAGCAAAATCATTATAATTCAGGAAAAGAATCTAATTTTATATTGAAAGTAAAATAATAGTAACTTGTTGATTCATTTCCCTTAAACTTGTGTCTGGTTCTTTGAGTAAGTTCTAGTTCCACCAACAGGATGGATTTGCCGTGGCACGTCTTGGTATGTCTTGTAGTGTCGTGATATGTCCTACCTCCTATGTCGCGATACGTTGCTTTCTTGAGAGACCGTGTAAGTGTTTCAGTTTCAGAATGAGAAGTCTGCTAGGGAGACAGTCAAAGGCTTTATTAGCATAAAAGAAGAAGACTCAAACTCACAAAGTCTGACAACCTTGGGCCAACTTCCCACCCCAGTCGCTTTTGTAATGCTTGCATGCAACCATATCCGGCCTGTACCACGCAGCGGCAAAGCCATGTGGAGAGACTTAAATAGAACTGAACGAGAGTTACCCCGAGTAGTTTTTATGCCACGACGGGCAGGTCGTGTATTACTACACGAAGCGATAGCCGAGTGTAATGAGGAACAGACCTGACCAGAATGGCTTAAAAACTAGTCAGGCTAACTTGAGTTCGGTTCTGTATTTATCCTACCCCATCTCTGCGCTTTTGAATTACTAAAATATAAATATCGACTCAACGACCAACCTTAAATGAGTGCCGGATATCCGTTTGCTACCAGGTACTTGTTATTGTCGGAGCAAGCCACTAAGCTGACATCCTGGTCTCTGATTGGTCTTTTTTTTTTATTACTCTAGTGGCATAAAAAACACTTTATGTCATGGCCTGCCACATAAAATTTTCCAATGTTAAGTCTATGGCGTTTTTTATTAGGGGTAGGATAATGCACACGACTCTTAAAAACAGTATTTAGTAGAAACAGAATGAGAGTTAGACTTGACAATGTTTATGCCACGATGGGCAGGTCGTGTATTACTACACGAGGCGTAGTCTAACTCGAGTTCGGTTTTGTATTTATCCTACTTCGTCTATGCTTTTGTATTACTAAAAGATAAATATTGAGTCAATGACCAACAGAACGTTTTTCATAGTAGCTGACATCCTGCTATCTGATTGGTCAATATTGTTATTACTCTAGTGGCATAAAAAACACTTTATGTCACAGCCTGCCACATAAAATTTGCCAATGTTAAGTCTATGGCGGTTTTTTATTAGGGGTAGGATAACGCCTGCTACATACCAAGCGGCCACACATCCTGGCCATCACTGCTGCCCATTGCACCCTGATGGGTTCGATCCTGTGTCAGTGGAAGAACAGGGTTCGCTCCATCTCTATACAGTTCGGCAGGGACTTGGTGGCAATGGCACTGCCTGAACTGCCAGAGGACTAACCTGAAATGACAGACAATGAATATTATGTCTTGAAAAACAAAATGATAAAGTTTGATAGCATGGCAGAGGCAGTGCTAGAATCATATGAGGCAGAAAACAGAGACTGGATGTTGGGGCCAGGCCATCGAAACTCACAGATGGAAGGTTGGTGCATGTGTATAGGGAGCCAAAGTGAACCCGCTGCAACCACAGATAGCCAGTCACAAAATACTATTTCCGGGTATAGGCGCTCAGTACTTAGACTATGTAGGTTCGAGATTATATGTGTCATTCTCCGATCTTTTAGATCCAAATTTTTGATAAACTTAAAAACTGTCATCGAAGTTTTGAAACAAAGATATTCAGAGACGATAATTATAAACTTCACTTCAAAAGTAACAAACGAGACCAAAAACATAAGTCTAGCCTCAAACGCCCATAGCTTTAGCACTAAGCCTCTTTCTTACTGGCCACCGGAAATAGTGTTTTGTAGGTGGGTATCTGTGGTTTCAGCGAGTTCACTTTGGCTCCCTATGATTCCACCTGCACTGAGAATGAGGTCTCAAAGTTTGCGCCATCATGCTTCAAGGGACCATACCGCATAGTGAAGGGTAAAGGGCTGATTCCACCAACAGGATGGATTTGTTGTGATATATCTTGGCATATCTTGTTTTATCTTACAGTGTCGCGAAGTGTCTTACCTCCATTGTCGTAAAACGTAGCCGTGCGGTGTCGGGTGTATATTTTGGTGCTCCACCACTGCGACACCTCAAGACACATCCAGACAAATAGGCATGCGATTGTTTAAACCTAGCCCGACTTAGCAAGACACTTAAATCATGACTAATCTCGCTAGATCTTGTGTGTTGGTGGAATCATCACTTTAGGAGGATAACCTGGTAAAACATAACAGCCAAGACTGGTATATTTTTGAGTACCGGTATATGGAATTAATGGCAAAAAGTGGGTTAAAATGTATTCAGCATCATCTACACTGGTCTTTCTGAAAGTGCATTGGCTGCGGGAATTGGACGCCTTGAGCCTTTTACAGTTTGAGCCTCCTGTCAGCGCGAAAACGTGCACGCCTTAAGCCTACCCCATGGACATTTTGAGCCTACCCCATTTTAGTTCCGATTGGTGGGTTAGGGTTAGAAAAGGGTTGGGTAAGGGTTAGGATTGAGTATAAGTGCATTTTTCAAAGTTTTTTCATCTAGAGGCTCAAGCCCACCAAAACGGGTTAGGCTCAAGGCGTCCACAGGGTAGGCTCAAGGCATCCATAGAAAGGCTCAAAGCGTCCAGGGCTGAATCGTCCCGGGCTCAAGGCTCAAGAATTTGAAGCTAGAAATACTTGAATTTGTTAGAAATAGTCAGAAGATGATATCAAAATCACTTTAAAAATGCTCGATGTAGATCCTTGATTATTGGGACAAGGCTAGATGGTAAAAACATGTGCTCTGAGAATCCCTTCTTTGCAAAATGCTCTCGAGACAACCATGTTTAAAGAAAGGATGATGTTTGGGTTTTTTTAAGAATGCATTAAAAATAAATTTAAAAAAATCATATTTCCTTTCAGGAAATTTAGAGAACTCATCATCTTAAGACCTTGCTTTTTCTCTGTTAAGAAAACTTTTTTTAAGGGACGATTGTACAAATTTCGTAATTTTGGCTTATCTGCAATAATTCTGCAATTTCTGGTTAAGATTCCAGGAATCTTTAACCATAGACAAGTAAGCTGATAGAGCAAATTGCGAGTGTATTTATAACTATATATCCTGACGCGTTCTTGAATTCACTCACTGAATGAGCACATGTGGCACGGTTGATGGTCGTCCTGACCCTTTCCCGCCGTGACCCGGTTTTTCGCGGAAAATTGTGGTCGTCGTGACCCGAGGTGCTAGTCGCCGTCACCCTTTGATCGCCGGGAAGACGGGCCGCGGACGCCGGGCACGTAACGGGAGTAGACGCGAATGACCCGACGTAAAAAAACAAATCTCTCGCGGGTGAACGTCGAACGCCGCCCGCTTTTCGAAGTATCATAACTCTGGGTCTAATAATCCGATTGTCTTCATCTTTGGAGGGCGTATAGGTCACATATGTCCCTAACTCGTCTAAGAGTTTCATTGCTTAATTCCTATGGGAAGTGCGGAAAATTCTGTGTACGGTACGGCCCGTCGATCTATTCGACTGTCTGTGAACCAAGTCGCCACTGTACATTGCAGGTGATAACTCTGTGAATAACTGGTGTATAAACACCCGACAAAGACTAATAGATGTCAAAATCGTTCAGGAAACGATGGGTAGTTTTAAGGTTTGATTCTCTAAAGGGAACTTATGTAAATTTGCCGTTATTCGTGTGACATTTTCTTCCGATGGCTATGTGCACCTATTATCACTCATGTGCTATCCTGTCAAGGACCACACCTTTTCCGGGTGATTTCACCCACTTTCTGTGAGAATTAGGACATGAAACTTTAACACAAGGTAGGGGAATATATAACCAAGTACCGTGGTCCTGGTCATGGTGACCCTGGTCCTGACCAAAATGAAGAAGGGTCACCATGACCAGTCCTGGGTCACCACGACCAGGACACAGGGTCACCACGACCATGACACTGGGTCACCACGACCAGGAAGTAGGGTCATGGTGACTCTGGGTCACGGCGGAAAAGGGTCACGAGGTCTAATCACCGTGGCACGATGTGCTTGGGAGGTGGAGACATGGATATGATATCTTTCATCCCAACAAACAACTTGGCTAAAAAATGTTAATTATAGACTATAAACCAAATGGCATCCACATAGATAAGCACTCCTGGCAACACAACATCAAAAGTAAGCATATTACATATTTATGAAACGCCTTACCTCATGTAGATGGGAGAGACAGCTTCATGTCGTGTCTGATTCCGATTCCTCTTCAACTGCAAGCCTTTGTTTATTTTCCCGCGCATGGAGGAATCCCCAAACACTGGGAACTCCCCATAGTGACGTCATTACGCAGCCAAGCGTAACCAGAGCGTAACTTGTCATTTGCCGTTGACCGGAGTTGACATTTTCCCACCGACCACCTTAATTTCCCCACCAAAGTATCTAAATTGTTCGAAATTATCACAGAACTAACAAATACATTGAATATGCATTTAATACTATCTTCCTACCTGATAATCAACAAGAAATCATCCTATAATCAAGTTCCAGTTAGCCGTTACAATATTCCGTATTTTATTTATACCTGTAGATCAATCTAGGTCACACTCTTCTTACAGATCTTACGAGGAGTTTGTATTACTAGCAGTACGCAAGATCAATGCTTAAAGAGTATCCAGGTCAAACTTCAAGCTGATATCTTGATCGAAAATAGCTGACCTACATGAGACAAAGAATGTGCATGGAGAATAAATCTAGGTCGCGCTTATGACGCATGCGTCAGGTGGGATTTCCGTTGTGAGCACACCTGTAAAATGAGATAAGTTCAAGATAACTACAGGTATCGATAAGCGATTGACTGATTTCCGTGTACCATATCAAGTGGGCAACACTTGCAGAGAGCCCCTTGAAAGATGGATAATCTACTATGGGTTGTCTTGGCTGCTGTTTTTTTGACAGGTAAGTTATCTAAGTGGAAACTTGAAAGGTAGTCAGAAATTCGAGAGCGGTTTGGGAAACTTCGTCTGGAGTTGACCTGATTTTCATGAGTGTTATTTTCAAAGTTGATTATCAACTGTTCATGATCGAAATTAATCAAATTGTTAATATACCACGATATAAACATATTGAATAATGTCAGTATGGGTTGTTTTAGCTTAAGTTGGCATTCTAATTCTTGTAATTGGGCCATGAAAATTCGCGTAGGGACGTGACCATAGACCAGACTGGACTCATTATTTACAATTTTTATGATTAATTAGAAATCAGACTACGAAATTACATCAAAATCAGTAACCAATGGAAGCCTTTTTGTGCTTATCGAATAACTAAGAAATTGGTACGGAGTCAACCTAGACTTGGGATGGGGAATTTGATTATTAATTTGTGTTTGTCCCTTCTTGGGTGGAGAGGGTGTGTGTGTGTGGGGGGGGGGGGGGGTAAAAGTTTTCAGGAATTTTGTGTAAGGGTGTTCCAGATGTTCTGTACGCTGTAATGTAGATGTCTATGTTTAGTCATTATTTACATTTTTGCATTTAAATATTTAAACAATTGTAATATCTCATATCGGAATTAAATTAAATACGGTAAGTACCGGTAAGTATAAAGTTAGATGGGGGGGGGGGGGGGGTGTAAAAAAGAAGGATTATTTGCATTCTAATTCTTGTAATTGTATGGGTTATTGTAGGCCTACAGAGGGGGGGGGAGGGGTAAGTTAGTTTTATTCATAGACGCCTTGAGCCCAGGACGATTTGAGCCCTGGACACCTTGAGCCTACCCTGTGGACGCCATGAGCCTACCCTGTTTTGGTGGCCTTGAGCCTCTAGATGTAAAAACTTTGAAAAGTGCACTTATACTGGTTTATAGTCATATATACTCAACACTAACCCTTACCCAACCCTTTTCTAACCCTAACCCACCAGTCAGAACCTTAAATGGGATAGGCTCAAGGCGTCCACGGGGTAGGCTCAAGGCGTCCATGTTTTTGCGCTGACAGGAGGCTCAAACGGTAAAAGGCTCAAGGCGTCCAATTCCCTTCTAACCATAACCTGCCAGTCGGAACTGAAATAGGGGTAGGCTCAAGGCGTCCACGGGGTAGGCTCAAGGTGTCCAAGTTTTCACCCTGACATGAGGCCCAAGCGGTAAATGGCTCAAGGCTTTCACGGCGAAGAGGGGTGCGGTCCCTTCTCATTGAACGCTGGACGATTACTCAATACCAGATGTGACCCCATAAAATATGAGTGGTGCCTTTTCGCAATAGCAGCTGATAAAATCTGACACCCCCGACTTTACAGCACGACAAATTTGCTTTGACCTCATCAAACCTATTTTACCGCCCACCTTAAGCTCTCCAATAGTACATCAAAATCCACCTAGCATATACCACCTACGCCTACTATTATAGACCAAAATGCAATTCTGCTGTAAAATCCATGTGAAATAACTCCCAATCGTAGTGTATTGCTACGCCTACAGCTAGTAATAGAGATCTAGCACCATCTAGTACCCACCATCTCATAGTCAGCCCCAGTGTGGTGCAGACCTAGACTTGCTCAAGTCTTTGATTATGAACATTCATTAAATGATTAAAGAAAATCGGAATACAATTCATTATAGCATGTGTCCTTCTCTGACTGGCCCATGAATCAAAGACTGGTCCACTCTGACTAGAATCTCCTGTTTATGACCCCAAGCCACTCCCTGTAACCCTATACCTCCCTCTACCCCTCCCCCCTCCCCTCCTCCAGTACCCTGCCTGCCTGTGTTGTCATAGCAATATGTTTTGCCTACTCCTGACTATGTCTCGATTGAGAAAGTGAGAGGGTATCAATCTCCACGCAGATATCCTGACCAGTAGCCAGACCTCTGCTTGGGGAGTGTGGTGCAAAATCGCGCCAGTCTATTGCGGCCGTTCATGGATGAGACCAGTCCCTGTGTCACTCAGAAGGGGTGGAGGGGTAGCATACAGGGACTGAGGCCAGTCTAGTGCAGACCCAGAAGCACTGGCTAGCCTGTGAATAGCTAGAAACGGGCCATCCATAAAGTGTTTACGCACTGTGAGGGGGAAGTAGGTTTCAAAAATTTTCGGAAATTTTGCATATGCTCCTTCTTTGTTCTATTGCGCACAAGATTGAAAGAATGTGTGTATGTGTATGTGTGAGTGGGTCAACTATTTCGGAATTTTTGCGTACATACTTCATGGATGGCCCCAAGCGGTTATAACACCTATTATCATATACCTGTGGTAGTATATCCTACACATACGGCCTGCTCCTACCCATGTCGTATTTATATCCGTACGACACCTAGGTGACGTACCATCATGAAACATCACGAAATTTCATAGGATTGTTTATATGGCATGAGTTGTCTTCGTGGAATGATATCACGAAGCGGAGCTGAGTGATATCTGTAGCGGAAGACAATGAATGACATATAAACAATTATATGAAATTGAGTGATGTTTAGATTTTATCCTACCTGTTACACGTTTTTAACTTCATGTCACCAGTAGCATATACATATTTTATGCCATAACCGTGGCATTCAGTTACACCATGTTAAGTCTATGGAGATTTATATGAGGGGTAGGATGAAGGTATGTATCTGGCGTATGGGGCATGTATGGCAGCGAAATATGAAATGTTTCTTGGAGGCAGTAAATTCCACATGAAAGATATTTCCCATCATTTTTCATGACCCCAACAGATATACCTGACCTTTTATCTGTCAACAGGTAAATCTAGATTGATTGTAGTTGAATTACAATATTTTGTTTTTGCAGTTTCCGGTCAGTCACCAATCGTGGACATTCGTAGTTCACAGCCGTCGGCGTACAAAAACATTATCGAGGTGGAGCAGGGAAAAGATGTCACCATGAGCTGTTTCGTAGAAAACCTCCCAGAGTACACTTTGGTATGCAATACTCTCAGTTAATTCAGGGGTGACAGTTTCCCCTCTTCTATGGAAATCCTTATTTTTGGAGGTTTTTTTATGGCAGTGTTTATTACCAAAACCGTACATCTAGGTATCCTCATCTATGGATGAATATATTTCAAATCCAAAGCATCTCTCTAATACTCTATGCAGTGTACCATTTTTCAAGTTTTATATAACAAAATTCCCTGTCAGGTATATCTAACATATAAGGGCGACTAGGTTATTTCGGGTGTTAATTGAAATAAAGTTTTATCATTTCCATGAAAAGTCTAGTTATTTAACCGAGTATCGAAAGTTAGAAAGAGAAGTACTAGAAATCCTAACATACATGAACACCACAGATGGACCCCCTGACGAAAAAGGACATTAAAATAAAAATATTGGTGGTTGTTTTGTTCGAAAACCCAGTTTATGAAACACTGTTACCTTGGGTAAAACAAAAATAGTATAAATCAGGGATGATAGTTTTCCACTTTTCCATGGAAGTCCACTTTTTTATTTCTAGTTTAAGAATCGATCTTTCTTGTATAAAACAAAGAAAGTGTAAATTGAACCTTATTCACGCCAGTGAAACAGTGGTTGGAACCTCCCCACAGATCCCCAGCCCCATTCTATGGCCAATAACAGTGTATTTTCCATGTTTTCTTAGTTTCTCAGAGGCAGTAAATTACACATGGAAAATATTTCCACTTTTATTCCTGACCCCAACTGACATCCCTGATAAATTGAGTTCATGAAAAAAAATTCATCATGGCCTTGGATGACTCTACCTCTGGTGTATTAAAACAGGTTGTGGTCGCACTCTCATGTTGAGCAATGACGCCAAAAACTACCAATACTATAAAAAAAAAATACAACAAAAAAAAAACATCATTAAAAAACTATCAATATTACGTTGATAGTTTTCGCATCATTGCTGGTTGTTGAATCTGTTACAGGAGGCTATGTTTTAACCCTTCAAGGACGAATGATGCCTTAAGGCATCATTTCTCTGATATTTAATATAATGATTTTAAGAAGGAAATAATTGATAAAGAAACATAAAATTTTCGGAGAATGTAGGTGTAACATCATATATCATATAATTATCAAAATCATGTAAGATCTTATGGATTACTCATCATATCACGTGATAAAACCATCGCATTGTGGCTTTAACCAATAATGTGTTCTTCCGTTAGGAGTATACACTGACACTAGCAGCCGTCCCTATGGGGGTAGCTCAGCCACAGGCACTCCCCCTTAAAGGGTCAGAATACCAACGGTTCGGCATTTTTGTGCCTCAATCCGGGCTCATCATTTATAAATTATTATTAATTTTTCAGTTATTAATTCATTGCTAATTTCTGAATCTTTATGTTTGCCCGGTACATAGGTTCGTTGGCAGAAGACGTACAAGACTCCGAATGGTAACGTGAACCTGGTGAAGATCTCTGCAGACACTTCGGTCGAGGACAACACCAAGATGAGCATCGAGAAACCCACGTACTCCACGTGGAGACTGCGCTTGAAGAGTGTGGGTCGCCTGGACAGTGGGAACTACACGTGTTTCGTGATGACCACGCGACAGAACCGACAGGAGGCCAACATGACTGTCATGGTGCTCGGTAAGTGTCAGTCTCATATATAATCCCTATTACCCCACCCCCAGCAGTGGTAGATTTACTGCTATATCAAAGCCCATCCTTCTCATACCATGTCTATGTGGTGTGGGAAGTAAAAGAACTCTCACCTCGGTAAATGTGTAAGGGTGAGATTTCTACCTGAATTCATCACATAGATTCGATCACCACCCTAGTGGTGTAAAAGAACCTTGAGAAAGTCTGGAAAGGACCTATAATGGTTGACTGGACGTAAAATCAAACCAAACAAAACAAACCCTCTTACCCTAGGGCACTCATCAGTGTTCCTAGGCTCGCAAGAACCTTAATTCTCCTTCATACCTTTACCAAGGTAAGTATTCGGATAATTACCTATATTATCATGATTTCGATCTGAGCGGCCGTATTCTCTGCGTATACCTCGGAGTATTACATAGTGTCAACTACAAGGAGGATATGGCCACTCAGATCGAAATCATGGTAATGTTGTATTTATTACTCACCTTTCGAGTAATCATCAGGAAAAAAATCCTGTAAATAATTAGAAATTAGACCCAAGCGCCGTGCATTGTTTATATGAATTAGTTCCTGTAATGCCTGTCAGGTGGCCTAAACAGCCGCCGTATTCTCCTAGGAGAATAACACGGCTTTCCGTATTCTACTCGATCTGGAGGCCCCATAGGCTTAGGATGGAGACTCCGTATTGGGTAGGTAATAAAATAGATAACTGATATGCCTCTATTTGTGTTGTTATTTTATCCCACAACAAGTGAAAATGCTTTGAACAATGAAGGGTCGACTGGACTGATTAAATCAAACAATGTGTTGACCTTTGACTTTTGATCCATGACAGTACCACCCACATTGGACCCGGAGCGTACATCCTCAGACATGGTGGTACGCGAAGGAGACGACATCGACTTGTCGTGTTTCGCCAGCGGTTACCCTCCCCCGACCATCGAGTGGTCCCGGCTCGGAGGAGCCCTGCTGCCCATCGGCAAGGAACAACATTTTGTAAGTAGTGATGAGGTCTTGATCGTTTTAGAAATTTAAGTTGATATACACAATATTACCATGATTTCGATCTGAGTGGCCATATTCTCTGCGTAGTTGATGCGAAGTAAAACTCTGAGCGATAGCGAAGAGTCTTACGTAGTGTCAACTACAAGGAGAATACGACCACACAGATCGAAATTGTGGTAATGTTATATTTATTATTCACCTTTCGAGTAATTATTAGGAAAAATATCTTGTAAATAATTAAAAGTTTGACCCAAGCGCCATGTATTGTTTATATACATTAGTTCTCATAATGCCCGTGGCCCAAATAGCCGTATTCTCCTAGGAGATTCTGGAGGTCCGCATTCTACTCAGTAGCGAGCTGTAGGCTCCATAGGCTTAGCATGGAGACTCCGTATTAGTATTAACGGGGCCTCAGTCATGCTAATGAGATTTTAATTGACTTGACAAGATCTATATTCCCTCTAAACCCATCTAGACTGGTCTTCTTTGAGAAATAATAAGTTTGGTGTATTTTCCGACATGTTTCGGTATTTAATTATACCTTCATCAGGGATCAGATTTGGTAGTGGATCGTATTGGCCTACTGAGGTAGTATGGAGAAACCAAACAAGAGTTAGTCGTGTTGTTGTTTATCGCACGATGGCAAGATCGCATATTACTGCGCGAGGCAAAGCCGATCTTGCCGGAGTGCGATGAACAATAACACGACTTACTCGAGTTTGGTTTAGAATTTATCCTACCCAGCCCGTCTAAATTACTTCTACATTAACAAATGACGTCATTTGTCAAGTGTATCCCACTAGAGCGATATTTTTCATTTTTCTGAACTCCAGACCGAATACAGTGACCCAATTTTAAGCCTATGGAGTTTTTTATTAGGGGTAGAATATTGTATTGTGCTTGAAACTGTGAGGGCTCCCATACTGGTCTCATCACTGACGTCTTCGCAGTATAAGTACAGTAGAACCCTGCGTAAGTGGACCCTCTGTTCAGGGCCAAAGTGTCCGCATACGCGTGTTGTCCACTTACGCGAGGTTAAAGGGGTGAATCCACCAGGCCGATTTCTCACCCAATCAATTGTTCCTGGGCCCTTAAGAGGAAGCTCACTTATTGTAATTCATTTAATTCTGATAATAATAGTTTAATAAATGACCATTTTCAAAGATTTGAGAAATTCTAGGGCATCCGATAATAATCGGTGATTTTCTGGCTACGGAATCGGCTACCGTCGGTCTAGTGGAACACCCCCTTAAAATAAACATCTAATAGAGGGAACCGTTCCGAGCAGAGGTGTCCGTTAACGTGGGGTGTCCGTTAGTCGATGTTCTACTGTAAACAAATTTTTTTTTTTAATTAAAAAAACAACAACTTGTAACCTGACCAATGTCCATTTTACCCTCAGCAACCCCTGATGTCGGTCTTCAAAGTGCGGGCCGAGGATCGGGGAAAGTATCGCTGTCGTGTCTACAACACCATCGGCAGCGTCCGTCGTGACGTCACACTCGACGTCAGATGTGAGTACACACAAAATTCAGGGGTGGCAGTTTTCATTGTTTCCATTGGAATTTTTTTTTTTTTTTCTATTGGAATTCATGTTTTCTCGTGTACATGATGACAGTTTTCCACTTTTCCATGGAAATCCACTTTCTCATTTCCAGTTTAAAGATTAATTTTCCTTCTATAAAACGAGTTAAGTGTAAATTGAGCTTAATTCACGCCAATGAAACAGTAGATTGTACCTCCCCACAGACCCTCAGCCCATTCCTTGGTGATAATTAGTAGTTTTACCACAACTGGCAACTCTGCCAGTCAAAAAGTCAAACATTTTACAGGGATGTCAGAGTTCTGGGAAATCCCTCAAATGAGGGTTATCTATATTGTCCTCACTATTTGAAAGCTTTGATAGATCCTGTGTATGTCAACCCCATATTATTTCTAGAACCCTCAATACCTGATTTCCCTGTAAATGTGTGCATCATTACTTTTTTCTTTTTTTTTATATATATATATATATATTTTTTATTCTTTCTGGTTCTGTCACTAGGACAGTTCTTTCACCAAAAGTGCTTTTGATCACAATTACATCATTGTCACAAATTATTCTACAACTAGTGAGGTATATGGTTTCACACACAGAAATGCAGGACACAAATACAGATACATCAAGATATCACCAAAAATAAATGATATATGGGAAATGGGATGATGATGGAACTAGGTTGTATATCGAGTACCAGTCGTTAGATCATCTATGAACGCCATTCATGGACTGATAGTTTGTCTTTGACTGTGACCATGATCTTTTAGGTTTTCCCTGACAAGCTGCCCATAGATAAAGCATGGCAAGGAATTGTCTTCCTTGCCATGACATCCCTTTATTTACTCAGAGATGGCAGTCTTCCTTTTTCCACTTTTTCATTTTTCAGTATATGCATAATTCCTTTCATTGTTTAAAATTCATTGAGTTAACTCGTATTATTTTCATTATATAGTGAGAAAATCATGAAAATATGTTATTTCTTATTCAAGAGAGAGATCAATATATTCCCACTAACTCGGGTTGGGCAAGATTCGTAAAAAGTAATAATTCAATAGTTGGTTGTTTTAGGTACCGACATGTTTCGGACCGGTTAGGTCCTTCATCAGGGTATACTTATTGCAAAGTTGGTAGTGGTAGTATGAGAAAATGCCGTAGGCGTGAGGGCCGTATTTTTTCAACAAATGACCAAGAACAGACACCGTACGGGATCAGTCACTACGTTTTCTTATTACTATATACCTCCTACTCGTTTAAAACCCCGTTTTATTAACTTTTTTGCTCTAAGAAAAGTCACTGCAATTCACTACGGCCTGCTGTTACAGCGGGCGCGAACATTATTTATACTACACCCCTAGCAGCGGGCAGTATTTCATAGACATTCGCATACAGGTATATAGTAATATAAAGTTTTGAGCGGTTTATGCAGAACAGTTTTGGGTGAGCTCTGTGCTAGGTTACAATGTTCTCATGCCGATTTTACTGGCGAATGTTTATTATACAGAATTGTTTCTGAGTCGCTAGTTTGGTATTATTGGTTTCAACAGTTCTCAATAATTGAGGTATCCTAACTATACCTAATTCCATCACCCAGAAAAGGTTGGAACAATCAATGCTTATTATGCAATGATACCACGGTTACTGTACGGACGTTTGCTCACTTATGAATGAGGGAATATTATACCAAGAAATTTTAGATGAAAAGAGACAAAAGGGTGGCAACTTCTTTAAAGGCTAGGGACTGAATAAGTTAGGCTGATTAGATAAGATAGATTTTAAAATTTCTTCAACAAAAATTATTTTTAAAAAAAGGAGCAATTTCTTATTTAAATTCGCACTTAATCCTGAGCCCTGTCAGGCGCACTGTTCCTGGCCCCCACCTTTCCAGTCATTTTTTCCCCTCTATATTTTCTACTGGATTTGATTTCTGTGACTTATTTTTACAGTCCGGCAAGTATTCCCATAAATCATTTAACTGTAAAATTTCAATTTTTTAAAAATCTATTCTTATTACAATTCCATAAAATCTACAATTCTGCCTCACTCAGATTTGACCTGACTCTTTCTTTTTCCGAAAGCAAGTGATTCTCCTTAACGGATCTATGCGCACATATTCTCTTTATAACTTTCACTTGCTTCAGTTCTTTATAACTGAACATATTTTACTACCAGTCTTGACATTATCCAGTGATATCTTTTCCTTTACATATTTTTAAACCGCATTTGATTTCTATGACTTATTTCTACAGTCCGGCCAAAGGTGGAGGCACAACATCAAGTGTTGAAGCAGGCGCCAGGATACAAGATCGAGCTGCAGTGTCTGGTGATCGCGAACCCATTCCCACGCGAAGGAGACCTCAAGTGGTTCCACGATGGCCAGGGCGTCACATCAAGCACTCGGTAAGTCCCAGCCATGCAACACTCCGCTGAGTGTAAAACATCTCGCACTACATTGTCAGGTTGCAGGACGTTAGGGCCCACCACCTTAAAGTCGGGACGTTACGGTGTGAAAGCCTCAGTCGCGCCTCGGCCGCACCGCGATGCCGCGGTCACACCTGTGGTGCTGGAAGGGAAATGTGGCATAAATAGACGTTAGGGCCCACCTAATTTTGCATAATTAGTTTATGTTTGAATACTGGAGAACTTGACCCGTAATGAACTCAACCCGTAACGAACTCAACCCGTTTTAAATTTTCCCTACTCAAGCATCTCAACTTTGGATAAATACTATATTTAGTAGTAAGTATAAGTTAGTAACCCTATCCCTAACCATATCCCTATCCCTAACCCTAACCCTAGGTTGGCTTTAGGCGGGCCCTAATGTCCCGATGAGTGGGCCATAACGTCCTGACTTTCGGGTGGTGGGCCCTAACGTCTACATACCCATTGTCAGGCCACAAAAAAGGAGAAATTCCTAAAGAATGTGACAACAATGCGCAGTGTTTTCCATAACACTGACAAAAAGGAGATTCTTGACTTCCTCAAGGAATGTTAGATTTCCGATAAGATATAATCAAAAAGAGTAAGATGCCTGGATCAACCAGGCAGCATACCTTGTTATTCCAACAGGATATGCAAATTTTAGTAATGTGAACCAAAGTAAGTCTAACTGAACAAATTGGATGTTTAACTACCCAAACAAACAAGTTTGGATGACAAAGGCCATCCTTCTCATACCATGTCTACGTGGTGTGTGAAGTAAAAGAACTCTCACCTCGGTAAATGTGTAGGGGTGAGATTTCTACCTAAATTCATCTACTAGATTCGATCACCACCCTTGACCAGAGGTTAAAACAGTTAGTGGCCGCCTTAAAAAATCACATGATTACTCTATTTGTCAGTAACAGAGATGACAGCTTTCGAGTCCCAGGTGACAGGGTAGGATAAAATCTAAACGTCACTCAATTTCATATATTTGTTTACATGGCATTCATTGTCTTCCGCTACAGATATCACTCAGCTCTGCTTCATGATATCATTCCGCAAAGACTCATGCCATATAAACAATCATATGAAATTTTGTGACGTTTCTTGATATTATCTCACCCCTTGTATTTTTTCTCCATAGACTTATCATTGGGAACTCGTATCCAATGCCCATGAGATATTTAGGAAAAATATCCAATGGGGGATTATGTCACAAATGTTAGGTAATTAGTCAATGTGAAGGTTGAGATAAATTCAGAAACCCATACAAGTTTACGGTCAGAGCTCGATCCCATCTCGTTTGAATCGCTACGTAATTCACATGGTTTCACCTTGTTAATTACTACACGATTCAAACTTGATCGAATATGAGCTCTGACCCTATTATCCTACCCCTAATATAAAATCCCATAGGCTTAATATTGAGTTTCCTTATGCCACGCCTTATTCCAAAATCAAGGAGACTGGGTAGGATAAAATCAAAACCTGATTTGTTTTAATCATGGCCACCGCTTTCAACTCCTGGAGTTTTGGCTTCGGACTTCACTCGGCTTCGCCTCATGAAACCATTATGCCAAACTCCAGTCATGGCATACAGTGGCCAAGATTAAAACTCATCCAGTTTTACGATAAACTTTTATAGGTTTTCTCTATAGTACTTCAAGAGGGAGGTGGTTGCAGTCACCCAGTCCTGTGTATATATTATTACATACCTATAGCCGAACGTCACTCAAATATGACCCGCTCACGGGGGTGTAGTATATCGCGACTACGGCCCACTATGGTGCGCTTCGTCGTACTGTACGATTCTACCGTGCATCGAGCCTAGACTCTGCTATTCGATAAGCATGCGTAATCGACGTCATCGCGACCAAAAACAACATGGCGAACGACGTCGAATTGGACTTTAAACTCGCGATACACGCCCCCTGTAACAACTACGAGTTCCTAATGACCAAAGATCGAAGTAGCTAACGATTTGGATTCACCAGACACCGTTTAAACTGCTCATATATGTAAAATTGATCAATAACAACAACACGATCCGCAACGGGCGACGCACAGACATGCTAACGCTGGTTCCTGGCATTTCCGCCCCCACACACGCCTAACGCTCCCCAATCGTATCTTCTGCTAACCTCACGCGTACCAAATAATGGCCAAACATCTGCTGGGCGAGTGACGGCGTATCGCGCATGCGTGATTCATAGATCCTGCGCTACTTCCGGTTCGTAGCAGACAGTGTCAACATGAAGCGGTTGTGACTCGAAGACTCGATAAATGGCGTTTTAGGATCGAATTAAGGTATGTAATAATAAGAAAACATCCATACTGTGGCCAGAACTGTGTCTAAGTTCTCCGTCACCTGTGTCGGACATTCGCCCCTCCGCCTACGGCGTCGGGGCGAATGTCCGACACAGGTGACCTTGAACTAAGACATAATTCGGCCATAGTCTGGACGTTTTCTCCTAGTACTACGTCTAAACTAAGCAGTTCGTGGTCTTTTTAGTTTTAAAATGCGTTCTCTTTGGGCACGTGTTCTGGGTTGACTCACATCATGTGAGTTTCCCGCATATTTCTTCATGTAAATCAATTTTAAATATTTTCCTGGATGTTTGTAGGTACAACGTGGAGGCAGTGGAGGGAGCCTTCAACAAGATGTCCTACGAGCTCATCTTTAAATCCGTGACCATGGAGGACTATGGCGAATACCGGTGTCAGATCAAGAACACCGAAGGCACCTCCAGCGGAATCATCAAGCTCGAATGTAAGTTTTTTTTAACACTTGCACATTTTTGGTCAATTCTTTTTTGAATTTTGACATATTTTAGGCAATTTAATGGGAAAACATTTTTTATCAGCTGTGGTTTTGTAAGCCACGTTGTAAAATGTCTAGTTTATTTGATGAAATAATACCTTTTTGTCGCAGATATTGTGGAGGATTATACAAGTTAATATTTCGTATTTGTTACAGTTATTGTAGAGGATTATATTAGTTTGTTTTTTTTCACATAGATATTCTAGAGATTTTACTAAATTGCAGTTTTCCTTTTTTTTCAATTTTGGTTCATAAAATTTCTTTTTCTTTTGTAAAACAAAGAGAGAATAAATTGGGTCTCGTTCACACCAGGAAATAGTGGTTTAAACCTGCCCAGAAGCCTCGGCTCCATTCCATAGCCACTACCGATGTGTTTTCAATGTTTTCTCACTGAGGCAGTAAATTCCATATGCAACAAATTCCTCTTTTTTTTTCATTACCTCAACTGACATTCCCGTTAATATATAATTGCTAAGAAAAACATCATTACAAACATAAAATATCACATACTGTATATATTTTGTCAGACCATCAAATCCTTCGCAGTCAACAAGTTTATTAGTTTATTCCCCTACCCACAAGAATCTGGTCACATTAGTGAGAGTAAATTTGAGAAATGGGCCATCAAAATAGTGGTTGTTAGGTGAGGTGGTCGTATTACTGAGCGTTTTGTAAACATAAAATAGAGGAGCAAAGTTTGGGGCTGACTCTAAATGTCTGTAGTCGTGGAGTGGTCGTATTAGCGAGATGGTTGTTAGGTACGAGTCTACTATATTTAATTTTGTCACAGATATTATAGGAGATTTTACTCGTTCTACGATTATTTTGTAGAGGATTATACGAGTGAACATTTTATTCCTGTCACAAATTCTAGAGGATCGTGCAGGTGACTTATTTTCTCACACATACTGTGGAAGAGTTTAAGAGTGAAATATTATTTTTTTTTTCACACAGATACTGACATCCCTCAGCCGTCTGTCAAGCTGGGCCGTGTGATAAGTGGAAGCTGCACCACTCTGTTCTCCATGGCCACCCTCTCCATGTGCCTACTCGTCATCATGCTGCAATGAGCCACCTGCCACCCCTCTGCCTGCAAATGGAACTGCCCACAATCACCAAAAGGACGAGTCCACTCCCGTGTATAGGTGTGGCCTGTTGTCATTTCAATTGGGATGTAGATAGTAAGGAAGACAGCTTGTTTGGGCTGCGGATGCAGTTTTGTGAACTGAAGCAGATTTTTGCTTTGTGTCTTGTTTGACAAAATGTACAAATGTATAAAATTGCCACAAGAGCTCGGCCTAGCAGGGCTTCTTGTTTGCCATGCCTGTTCAGCATAAACCCAAAATAGATAGAGGTATTACTTTGGTGATGAATTTTTTAGTCTTGTAAACATATCCAGAACGGAAAAAAATGCATTGTGCAGTATGAACATTCCAGCTTTCGTTTTACTACTCAGTTTTCTCACAACATTATTTACATACAGTTTTTGCATATATATGTGACGCGATCAGAACTTCTCGAGTTAAATCCTCAGTGCTCATCTGTGGTTTATTTTTAACAGAGGATGTACATTCCACCAGATCTGATTAAATAGCTTGATTTCATTTGGCTAAATCATGTCCCGATCCTGCTCGGGCCATGTTCGTCCCTATTCGGATACTACTTCGGATCAGGGCTAAATGAGCATTCCGATTCGGGCCTGAGTGGTGATCCGCAACAAAATCGGCCAGATAGAATCAAGCCTGTATACAGGCATGGGATTTCCCTAGATATCTGGATTTCCTTATGTCCCAAGGGTCATTCTTGAAATCAGTGTAATTCTGAGAAGAAAATAAGGTAACTTAATAAATAAGGCCAATTTATCTCTCAGCTGCGCTGCGGCCAGAATTCACTTGAATAGCTAAAATCATACAGCCGCCCTCCTCCACACTCTTTTTTTGGATTTTTTATGTTATTTTCAAATCCCATGCCTGTTCATAGATATCTCTGATGTATATATATCTGATATATAAATCTTTTCTAATCTAGTATATTCCATCTAATATACTCATTTTTGAGGAATTGTAAATATTTATTCTTATATAGAAAATCTTCATACAAGATTTTCTTGTTTGAAGAATCAAACATACAGTGAGAAATTATACAAAATATGGTACTTCAAGTCTGTGGAGATCATAATATTGAGACACATCTAGACTTCTTTTGTTTGTGGAAAGAATAATTGTAATTTTACATATATTTCACAGTGAACTTCGAAAAGATTATTTTGTGTGAATAATAGTAGCTCCGTTAACGCTCTGTTCATAAGACAAGAATTACCACATAAGTATCCATATCAAATATTCTAAGGTAATTGTCAAAGTTTTTCTTAAATCACTGAAGGGAATGCTGATTTCATAGAGAATTGAATGATATAAGTATAGTGAGATATGATTCTGGCAATGTTTTCTATGCTTGGTCTATATATACAGTAGAACCCGCTGCCCCCGATTCATCACGATAGATATCCGATACACTGCGATACCTTAACATTATGGCCATTGAATCAAATTCTTTATTTGCATTGGGAAGTCAGTTCTAAAGCCTATCGGGAGTGCAGTAGGTGCAAGGTTTAACTAGGTTTCATCATACTCACACCTCACTGTATTGCATACTTTATCCAGTTTTCTCACTGCTTAGAGACTGATAGATCAATAAAGTAAAAGGTTGATGAGAAGTTATGAAAGAGGTCGTCTGTATGTGAGATTTATATTAACAAACTTTCCATTTATGATATGGACAATTCATAGAATTATCCAAAGGCTTGATTCCAATTGTGCAAATTTGGTGCCGATCACCGCTCTGAGGCCCTAATCGGTGGGCTGCTTTAGCCCTGATCTGAATAGGGACCGAACATGGCCCGAGCAGGATCGGGACATGATTTGCCAAAATGCAACCAAGCCTTAAATGAGATTGAGAGCATGCAGTGATATACACGTAATATTACACTCCATAAAGTTTGTTTATACTGTAGATATTGGGTGATAGGCTTTCATAATTAAAATAATTATGTTAGGAGTTACCGATGTATTATCATCGATTATCATCACTTGATATTGTTATTGATTCATGCCTGTAAAATGCTGGAGACAGATCTGAACTGAACAGTTTTATGAATACATATTTTATATGAAAAAATCGAGTTGAGTTGTGTCTTTTTTAGGTGTGCAAAACATTTCCTATGAATTCAAATATGTCTTGCATAAATCTAATTCAACCACAGAAATACCTACAGTTATGGCAAAATAGAAAAAGAATAAAACAATTTCTAGACAACGTTAATGAGCCATTTAAAATACTAAACTATTTATTCTTGGGCATACAACCTCTTAAGACATAATCAAGACTTAAACACTAACAAAACCCAGAACAAAATGGAATTCTGACAGAGCCTGGAAAAATCTGAAAGAACCTGGAAAATTTATTTTTGCATGAAAACAATTTCTTTTAGTCTATGAATTTCTGGTCATTATTAGCTTTCCTTAACTATGGTACCTGACTGCCTATGAAATTTCAGTGACTTGGATTAAATAGTTCCAAAAAGCCTTTATTCGTTCTAATTGCTAATAATATAGCATATATTTGATTACATGTCTTCATATTTAAAAGTGGCAACAACAAAAATTTTGAAAATATCTATCCCAAACCACTGAAATGCCAATTTGGTGATGAATCAGACGTGGTTTTCAAAACAGTGACCAGATGTGCCTGGAACAAAGATATAAGAGCCTGGAAAAAGCCTGGAATTTTATTGTATTGTCTATGTACGAACCCTGTAGCGGCTGTTAGGTGATTACCAAATTCATGAGTGTCCATCAGTATAGCACAGGTGCTCCTGACACTAACAACTCAGAGTGTCATTGCTAGAGCACCCTGCCACCATGTGGGCAGGTTAGACCCTCCTGACACTAACATCTCAGAGTGTCATTGTTAGAGCACCCTGCCACCATGTGGGCAGGTTAGACGCTCCTGACACTAACATCTCAGAGTGTCATTGTTAGAGCACCCTGCCACCATGTGGGCAGGTTAGACGCTCCTGATACTAACATCTCAGAGTGTCATTGTTAGAGCACCCTGCCACCATGTGGGCAGGTTAGACGCTCCTGACACTAACAACTCAGAGTGTCATTGTTAGAGCACCCTGCCCCCATGTTGGCAGGTTAGATGCTCCTGACACTAACAACTCAGAGTGTCATTGTTAGAGCACCCTGCCACCATGTGGGCAGGTTAGACGCTCCTGACACTAACATCTCAGAGTGTCATTGTTAGAGCATCCTGCCCCCATGAAGACAGGGTAAGAACTAGACCTGAGCCATGACTGGGGTATATGTGACATTCTTAGCATGGCAACTGAACTGTGAACATCAGGGAGGAGAAGACTAATCCAAGATGATGGCTGCTCCAATTCAGTCAATTAGTAACTAATAGTTACAGGCAATTTCGATAAATACTTTCTTCGCATAGAAACCGATGTTACTTAGCCACAATAGACATGTCTAGACCTGAACTTTACAACAGGATGTCCTGCTGATCAATATATTCTACAATCTAAATCTTAACAGACTAGTAAAATACCTAAACCTACATACACCCATAAAAATATAAATATATGTGTTCACTGATTTATCTGTTATGGTTGCCTCGTGCTGTTTCATTTGTTGAAGCGAGGTGAGAATCCTTTATTTTGTCAACCCTCTTTACCTGTGGGTTGACAAGTTTTTCATGCAGTTCCAAATCCTAGTTTGGAAATTCCCCAACCAGATGACCAGAGGTTCCTGAATACTCCATAGTTACATACTACTGTTGGGGATGTAGTAACTAGGTATTTCCTACAAAGGCTGATATTTTCATACCTTGGTTGACATTTTCATACCTAGTTTGGCCATGTGACGCTATCTAAACCAATCAGATTGAAACTTAGAAACATACATGTTACTCGATAAGGGTGGACATGGCTACCCCACTGCTCAGAGGTCAACCAATTACCATTTTCATTGATATTTCAATAACGTACAGTAAGCATACATCAGATTTCACTATACTATTTCAATGTATATAGGAATAGAGAAACAAGTAATGAGTGAACTAATTCAGAAGTTACTGGGTGAGGATGCTTAAGATGATTTACCATGGCTAAAGCCTCAGTAAATATCTTTAACCATCCTCACCCAGTAACATCAGGATTCTTTCACCCAAAACCAGTTTCCTTTTTAATCATTGTGCTGAGCTTGAACTGTGCTCTCCTGTCATGTCATGAGAGTGTTCATGAAATAAAACAAAAAGTCCTTTTTTCTGAGATTTTATTTTTTCTGAATTACACTCAGTGGTTAACCATTTTGATTATGTATCCAGCTGTTACAAATCCATCTTCATTTAACCCCATTTCAAACAACAATATCAACTTCCCCATAGTTATGTATACAATTTATGACACCTGTATCTCTCGTAGTTTTGAGTTATGATTTAACTACAAAAACAATGTCTTTACCATTGTAAGTAACCAAATTGTCTGTTTATTTAGTAATGATTGAGTGTCACATTAGTGCTCAAGCTGTTAGTTCCAATTACAAGTAACATAGTCCTTTGCTTTGTAGCTGATAAATATCACTCAACTCATCATAGTATACTTGTATGTAATTTACAGGAATATGATATTAAGGAGACATAGCTAAATCTGTTCCTTGTTGTTTGGGTGAGGAATACAAGCCTCATTCTTTGAACTTGGTTTGTATTTCCAACACAAAACAACACAGACCAGATTTCAATCAGCCACCCTAAAAAGGTCTCCAAATGATACCACTGATCATGTCTTCCTATTCTCCATTCGTCGAGTAAAAACCTTGTTCGAGGTTATTGTGTTCAGTTGCTTTCACAAAACATCTCTCTAAATGGAGAATGATGCAACTAAATAACGATATTTCATTTACACAATTTAAGGGCATTCACATTCTTGTCATGTTGATTCCAAATTCCTGTCCCGCTCTTCTCTCGTTGGTGGCTGTCAGCCTACATACCCGATGAATGCGTAACCATTCCACTTGCTCTACAAGGACACAACCACCTGTTCTTGCGCCACCTGCAGCATCATCACCACTAAATTGATTGAAATTGAATGCTACCTTTATCAGCAAAGGTAGGAGCTCTGAATTGATATCTGCAGAAAAAAATCAGAAGTTGTATTATGGTTAACCTATTGCATTGGGTACCCACGACAGGGGTACAGTCATGGAGCCGGGTAATCGTGCCAATGAATGCCGCTATAGAGGCTGGGTATATAGGCCTATTGTGAGCATTTTGTTCTTGGCATTAGGTGACATTACACGTGATATTTAAAATTATTTTCTATTTCACCTGAAATATCAAATATGATGTTATATCTACATTCTGTGAAAGTTTCATGTTTATTGAACAATTATTTCCAATTTTATTTTGAAAAACAAATATTTTGTAAATGAAGCTTCAGTGAGGTTATTCTTTTCTTATAGACTTAACACTAAAGATACATAATAATATTACTAGAATTATAGCTAATACATACCTAAAGATTGGTCCTTTTATGTTAAATGCATATTGCACATGTGCCATGGGTTTCCTGATGGAACATGAATAAAATAATATCTTAGTGATTCCTGAATATTCTGGTATGAACTATGGATACATTTAAGCATGGACATACACTGTCCATGATTTAAGGTTTTTAAGTATTAGACTTAACCTTGATAAATTGATATGCATATGGGTATATCAATTTTCAATTTTCTCAAAAATCAAAGAAAAGCAATTAATTTCTTTAAACAGATATTTGTCAGTTAGCACTCTTTATTAGGGCTAGTGCTCAATAAATTTACTCTTGTAGATAATGTCTGTACAGTCCACTAATATAAAGAGGCTGAGAGTGCCAAAGCATAAATTAGATCAAATCAGAGTTTGTTGATAATTTTCCACCCTGAGCTATTCTCTATACATAGGTCACACTTTGAACTAATTTTTTTTTTCAAACTATTAGAGTGAAATTATAGGTCTCACCTCCTGTAGAATACCCTGGAGAATATGATGATAAAGGAGACAGAGGCAAAGAAAGCACTAATAAAGATAGTGATCATCAATTCCACCAAGAGTCTGAAAACGTGAGCTCCATTGTCTGGGGGTGCAGTCAGATAGAGGCGAAGGTTGGCAGGATTCCTTATGGAGATGGCACCTATTGTCATCCCGCAGCAGTTCTGCAGGTCTGCCCTCAGTTGCACCACCATCTGCTGCAACACCTTTTCCACCAGAACAGCCGGCAGCAGCTCTGCGAAAATATGCTCAATGTGATTTGTTTGCATATACTCAAGGAAAGCTAATGAATGACATAATGAAAGACGACCATGGACAAATACTCATTTAAAAAAACCCAACTTATTTCATCCAAAACCTTGTTTTAATATATGTTGGTTATACATATGCATTTTTAGTCGGTGAAAAAATAGCTCATTATATAAGAGATAACAACACTGACCTTCTGAGATTACTCCATTTGAGGTCTTTTTTTTCAAAGGTTTCTTGGTATAGACTACCCTGAACCCATACAGTATAGGATACCTTCCTGCTCGCTGCATTAGACACACATGGCGAGTCAGTCTGTCAGGCTGGTTGTAATCCTACCTGTTGTGGTCTGTGGGCAGAGCTCATTTTCCGCAGGAGATGACACAAAGTGTGCAAAGTGCACTGCTTCCATGTCGGTCTCTAGACGTGCTAAGTAGATCTCACTAGGTCGGGTGAACATTTGAATTTTGGAGGGACTGTACAAATACACACATTCTTGATTAGGCATTACATAAAGATTTGTTATAATCTCAGTTATGACGAACTTTGTCCAGTTCTGTTAATTTTGTATATATATTCTTAGATTAAGAAACTCAGTATACAACAGAGAATAAGTCACCTTTTTACCAAATAAAAGTAAGAATTTTGCCAAAAATAGCATTAACTATGAACTTCAACCTTCTGCCACCTGAAGATAGTTCATCACAATTAGATAAATAAACACAAATACAAGAAATTGTTCTTTGTCATACCATACATCATGTCATTGTGCCAATATTAAAAAAACTGTTTTTCACTCAGAAATAATGGATCAATAAACATGAATCTTTTACAGAATATAGGTCTAGCCAACAAAGAATGCATGCTCAGAATTAAGAATTAGATACCCTAAGACTGTGATAAGAAGTGGAGAATAGTTGTCCTTATTGCGAATACAATACTTCACAAGATATATTTCTCATAAGAACGACAGTTGGATGGAGAATGTGAACAAACCAATACTATATTATATGGACATTGAGGGAAACAGGGACCTGTTTCACTAGTTCCGTGACATGTCTGTGACACCATACAGACATTGGGGTTGTCTAGTTTCGTGACAACACAAGGAGCTGCCCTTAGGAAAAGACAGACCCCATATATCAAAATTAGACAAATCTACACATCATGGACATGTTTCACTAGTTTTGTGACAAAATTGTTAGACAGACATGAAAAGCGGCACCAACAGTGCAAGCAAGAATGCACAAAATGAAGTTTAATGTATAGTTCTTATGAAACCGGACACACCATCTAGACGCCATCTAGACATGTCACGAAACTAGTGAAACAGGTCTCTGAAGACTACAAATGTAATGTATTGCTTAGCATCTAAGCTAATCGACTGACACAATATATATGATATGGAACATGATGACTGTGTGGACGGATGGAAGACTTAAGGAAAATAAAAGAGCTATGCTCATATAAAAAAAGAAAATAATGAAATTAAGGATGCCCCATCATTTCATGATGTGAAGTTTGTCTGCATGGACCTCTAACCCTCCAGCACTGCTAATATTCCCTTGTATATAGATTACTTTTCTTTGAAGAGCCCTCGGTGTGAAAATCACTGGGGAGTATCAGCGATAAGCAGTCTTTGTAATATAGTTAGGAACTGTAGGAAGTGTTACGATCCAACTTCTCTATTGCGAAACAAGCGTGAGCTTTCCCTTGGCCTAACTGGCCAGGCTCGCTCTGTGTAACGCTCCACAAGGAGCATCCCATAGTTACAATCAATAAGGATGCCAAGTAATCATACATTATCAGGAGACGTCACGAGTTTGAGTCTGAGTTTATTTATGCCACACATTTTGTTGGCTCTATAATTTCAGGAGTCGAAGATGAGTGACATTACGGAGCCAACAAAATTAGTGGCATTAAATAAGCTCAAACTCAAATGAGTGGCGTCTAGATTTTATCCTACCCCGTTTCCATATTTTTTCAGTATCAGAAAGTAGTGGCATAAACAACACTTTATGTCACACCCGTGACATAAACAAATCCCATGTTAAGCCTATGACGTTTTTTATTATGACGATTTTCGAGGCAGTCTGCAGCTAGGTCTCATTAGAGTAACATCCGCAAAAAAGCCTCTAATGGAAACATTGCCTTGCACTCACTCACTTCATGCAGTTTACTGTCTTACCATCTCAGATAGTAACAGAACATACAGACTAAACTACTTTAGCTATCAATTAATCTGAGTTTCAATCTCTTATACCCAGTTTGCACCTGCTGATGAAAAATGCACTGATGCCTTCCATCTCAGATTTACTCAACCCAGTTTGATTTCGCCAAAATTTTATTGGGAAGGTATAATAATCGATCGGCAGTGCTAGATTCTATAATTGATGGTCAAAATTGGTAAGACCACCTCCAAAAGGATTTTTTCTTCTGCTTTTTGTCACAGATCGGCAGGTGAAAACAGAGAGTTTTAAAGAGTCAGTAAGTGATCTGTGTTCCAATTGTCTTTCATACAAACTCTGCTATTGTTATATTTGATTACAATGGTATAGATTCCACTAGATATCATGGTTTAGTACTTACTTTGGTAGTGATGAATTGTTACAACATTCTGATGTATTATTGCTGCAATACTTGTTGAACAGCACTGCAAGAATACTTGGCAAGTTGTTCTTAAGTGTTTCCTGTCACACAAAAAATAGCCATGAGAATGTGGTATTTAAATGCTAGCTATTATGACATTCCTTATCTACATAATTACCACTTTACCGTGTGTGTACCATAGCCTGTATTACTCAAATATACATATATTTCAAGTAGGGAAAATCCAAAGTAAAAGCATAAGTGGATGGTTATAAATCTAATAGCTGAATAAAAAGGAGGGTTTAATGGATGTTGAAAGGAAATTAGACTCAAACTGTATCCGATTGTATAGTGAGTACAAGGGCCTATTTCCTAGACCTGAGAGTGCAAAACATATGATGGACAACTCACAGCTTGTGAATCGGTAGGTGTCGCCAGCAGTCTCCGTCTAATGGGAGCCTGGAAAAGAAATGTAGCACCAGGTTACTTCAAATTCTAAGAGATTTTCATTTTTACCTGCAAAAATCTGCACTTTTGATTTTCAGTTGATGATGCATATCTGTACAGATTGTGGGCAGAAGTTTTGCTTGCTCTATTACCTGATTCATCAGTGATAATTACTCAGCAAATCAAGGATGGTTAACACTGGTCTCAACATAGTTATTTTAGTGCAGCAGTCGTCGGGTCTGGCCTCTGGTAGTACAGTAGGAAACCAACTGAGTAGTGTAGTGACTGTAGTTCTTGGTTCAAATAGTTTAGTGGTTCTCACAATGTAGTTGACTACTAGAGAATTGTGAAAATCGATATATGGTTAATACATACATATGGACTCGTTTGGAACATTTTTTCCTTACTTAAATGTGTTATAACATCTGATAGAATATGTTTTTAAATTGTTCTTTTGATCAATAGGAGAGGGTAGACCCTCTCGTGAACAGTGGCAGTAGCAGTGGCAGTAGCAGTGAGAGGAAATCAACTAGTGAAGCGGTCACTGCCACTGTTGGTGCTGCTCATGTCCCGCTTGCTGTTGCCACCCCCCCCCCCCCCCCCCCCCCCTTAGTAGTGAAACGCAAAGTGCTGGGACCTGTTTCACTAGTTTCGTGACATGTCTAGATGGCGTGTCCGGTTTGTCCGGTTCCATAAGAACTGGACATTAGACTTCGTTTTGTCCGTTCTTGCTTGCACTGTTGGTGCCACTTTTGTCACGAAACTAGTGAAACAGGTCCATGATGTGTAGATTTGTCTAATTCTTATGTCTGAGGTCTGTCTTTTCCTAAGGGCAGCTACTTGTGTTGTCACGAAACTAGACAACCCCAATATCTGTATGGTGTCACAGACATGTCACGAAACTAGTGAAACAGGTCCCTGCTGTTGTGTTAGTCCCTGCTGCAGACTTGACCTTATATACAGGCCTAGTTATGTAATCCGGGTGGACCTGCAGCACTTGCATGCACAGGCTCACCCTAATCACCACACAGCAGGGCTTGGCTTCCCGCCTCCTCTAGTGAGGAGTGAACACACTACCACTAGACTGACACGACCCCTACATTAGTAATGATATTAATGAATTCAAAGAATAGTAAATGAGGTTAATGGTATTACATAGGCTTCCTTAGCATTCCCCCCCCCCCCCCATAGACTTAACATTGGCAACTTGTATCCAACGCCCATGGAGTATTGTATGAATATATTCAATGGGGGAATCATGGAATCATGTCACAAACACTACCCCATCCCTGGATGAAAGAAGAGAAGGCCGGAGTTTGGCAAATAAAATTTTATTGAATTTTTACCTACCACATATAAAACGCTAGAATTCTGTAGAATCCGCTTGGAGTTGCTCCCCCACATAGAGACAGAGTGAACTAGACCTATGCCTGGAGACTGAAGGGCCTTGAGAGTGGGATTCTCGTGTAGTGATGAACTTAAATCTGCTATTCTTTTTTGTATTTTTCTACCCTTGTGTACTTCTATTCTTATGATTCCACAAACGTCGAGATTTTTCCCGTTGGGCAGCCATTGGCTGAGACTACTGGCTGTCCTGGCGGGAGAAATTTTCCCTTGTGGATTTTGGGCAGGAAATAGATTTGAGGTGCCCTGAGGGCATTGGCCTTCATTGATATCCCCATTCTTTCTGTGATCTCTCCATTCTCTACTAGTTTCTCAATGAATTCATCTACCTCATTGTTGTGGGCTTGTGTCAAGTCCACATCAATCTTTTTTAAGTAGATGTACTAGCGACTTCGTCGTGGCTGCCCCACAGAGTAGAGAGATATCTCTCTACTCTGTGGCTACCCACCCCCTTAGTTGCTTAGTGGCGCCCCCTAATATTAATACCTGGAACTATCATTTAGTTTTTTTTGTTTTTTTTATTAACTACGGTTCTCACCGAGGTGAGATCTTCCACCGAGCATAAGGTATACATGGATTCTCATAACAAGTAATAAACATTTTTAACCGACCCTTGAGATACAAAATGGGTAAGGTTATGATTGAAGTATGATAAAGGTGGAAAATACAGTACTTAAGTGTAACATACTAAGAATACATTCAATCTCCTTGACATTTCATTTCCAATCATATACCGAGAACATGGTTTTAATTTCCTTTTTAAATTCTTTAGTAGTTGTTAACGTTTGTGTGATACTCGGTAATTTATCCCATAATACATTTCCCCGATACATTGGTGATCTATAATAAGTGCTACTATTAATTTTTTCTTTATCAAATCTTATGTGATGTCTACTTCGGGTAATACGTTCTCGTGTGTCAATATTATTCATGTTGATAGATTGTTTATACATTAAATTTAATACTTGCATATTTCTTCTCGCATCTAAAAAGTCGATATTATTTATTTTATGTAAGTTTTCGATATTTTGTATCCTGGCCCAATTTGAGCCCAAGAGCAGTATTCTAAGGTTGGCCTAATAACCGTTATATAAATTCTCCGTGCTGTATCTTTGTCAATAAATTTTCTGATCTTGTTTAATTTAAACAATCGATAATTTGCATTTTTGTTTATATTTTTTAAATGATGTGTTAAATTCATTACAGTGTCTAGTGTAACCCCTAAATAATTGTATTTATTTACCATACCTAATTCTTTCCCATTACAGCTTAACTTTAGAGGATTCAATAATTTCAATCTACTGTTAGAAGAAAACCACATACTTTTTGTCTTTTTTGTGTTAATCGTCATTCCATTAGTATTGCACCATGTTGTAACCTTATTTAGACTATCTTGCAAATTATATATTATTTCATTTTCATTCTTTCCTACACTGTAAATTACCAAATCATCCGCATATTGCATATGACTGCTTAAAAAAACTTCATCACACATATTATTAATAAATAGATTGAATAGAATCGGCCCTAATACGGAACCCTGGGGGACTCCATAATCATTTCTTTTTAACTTTGACTGTAGGCCATTTATCTTAACACGTTGAGTCCTTTTCAACAAATAATTTTTTATCCAGTCAACTATATTTTTGGGGAAGAAAAATTCATATCTAAGCTTCTTAATTAGAAGTTGGTGAGGCACTGAATCAAAAGCCTTTCTTAGGTCAACGTATACAACTGCCATAATATTACCATTATTTCTGGCCTCGTAAATATCTTTAGAAAATTGAAAAAGAGCATCGCAGGTACCCAACCCCTTCCGGAAACCAAATTGATTATTGTTCAGAGGATGATGTATTTCAGTATAAGTTTCTATATATTTAGCTATAAACTTTTCAATGATTTTTGCCGGTATAGGAGTCAGGGTTATTGGTCTCCAGTTTTCAATTCTAGACAAGTTGCCGCTTTTAGGAATAGGTACTACTGTTCCGATCTTCCATTTATTAGGTACCTTCCCCACCCGTATTGAACAATTAAACAAATGTGCAAATTCCTTCTTAAGAATAATGATTGAGTCTTTTATCACCCTGGCTGAAACATTGTCAATCCCCGAGCTTTTAGATATACATATACTTTTGGCTGAATCTTCAACATCTTTTTCAGTTATAATAACATCTATATTACCCGTATTATTACCAACCAATGAATCGACCAATTTATAATAATCTGCAGTATTCCTTTCATGAAATAGATCTTTTCCAATGTTACAAAAATAATCATTAATGTAGTCAGGTATGTTTTCATTATCGATCCGATTATCACTTTCATCGATTAAAGAACAGTCTGTTTCCTCATTGTTATTTCCTAACAATCCCCGAATAAATCTCCAAAATTCTTGTGGTTGTTTTTTGCAATTTTCTATTTGCTCCTTACAGAAACTACTTTTAGCTTGTTTTATACCATATTTAATTTGCTTACTAAGTATTTTTGCCCTGCTAGCTAATTCTGGTTCCCCCGTTTGCTTATACTTGGCTATAAGTAATCGTCGTTCATTTATTAAATAGTAAATTTCATCTGAAATCCATTCGTCCTTAGCTATCCAATCTTTGTATTTCCTTATTGGGCATTCTTTATCTAAAAAAATAATAATAAGGTTTATTAGCGTTTCCCATAATGTGTCAGGATCCGATTCTGAATAAAATTCACTGAAATTGTAATTAGACACAAAATCTTCAAGGTTATTAAAATTATAGTATTTATAAGTTCTTCCCTGAAAAGTCTTTTTAATTTTAGTTTTTTTCAATTTCTTTCTTATGATAAAAATTGGTAAGTGATCACTAATGAGACTTGTAGTTACTCCACTTTGATAAACATAATAACTATTAGTAAAAAATAAATCTATTGTGGTTCCACCATTACGATTGGGTCTTGTAATATCCCTAATATACTGTTTAAGTTCATAACTTCTTGTTAAATCTAAAAAAATTTGTGTATTATAGTTGTTTCTTTTATTTATATCTAAGTTAAAGTCTCCCATTAACCAAATCTCGCTATTCCTAACTTTCTCTGATGTTATAATTCTCTCCAAAACATCAAACATAAATGTGGTGTCATCACCGGGGGGTCTATACATAACTATTATAGTCATAAATCTATTATTTGGTTTGTTTATTTTTAACGTTATATACTCAAGTGAATCATTAATCCCTGAAAATTCATTTAATTTAACTGCAAAAGGGGACAGATCTCTATCCACATAACAATATACACCTCCTCCGACTCTATCCTGTCTGTCCTCACGAAATATCTTTTTGTTTCTAATACTAACTAAATCATCACTAAATCTATCGTCGAGCCAAGTCTCTGTAACACCGATGATATCATAATCGCCATATAAAATTCGAAATTCATCTAAATTTGGGAATAGACTTCTAATGTTATAATTTAGTAATTTACAACCCTGGTTATTCATATATAATTTAAATACTAGGAGTAATGAGATGAGGGAAATTAAATATTAAATATGTATATGTATATAGAGTATTCAGGTGGGAATCTCCCAACCGAATACCAGTACTATGGAGAAACAGGCTTGCTGTCTTCGTACGGGTAAAATACGCAGTAAAATTTGAAATCAGATTCACCGTTGCCGTAGGCAGCGGTGAATCTGATTTCAAATTTTACCAAGTATTTTACCCGTACGAAGACAGTCAGCCTGTTTCTCTATTATTATATACCTTAATTTAGCCATTTTCTACCTTAGAATTTGGTCGTCTTGCTGGGCTTCGCCACCATGTCCAGTACGTACGGTTCCTGGCACTCACAGACGTTCAACCGTGTCATTTTGAAAGATCCGTTATGATTGGACGAGAGCGTTTTACCTCAACCAATAAGATTGCTGCTTTTATTTTTACACTCTCCGGTAGAGGTTTGGTTTGCTATATAGCTATAACACGTGACATTGTCCAACGTCTTAAGCAATCGATCTTCAATCATATATCTAATCAATATAATAGACTAAGACTCCGCTGGAGATTGACATTTTCAAATCGAGCAAGGCGCGGAAAGATGCCGGACGGACAACTTACGCTGGGATTACACTTCTATTTGCGTATTGTTACAGCAAGTATTTCTTTCTATTTAGATCATATTTTTGGATCCAACTAATCGATTAACACTCAGAGAACCTGAA
The DNA here is from genome assembly GCA_950022655.1 of Alentia gelatinosa. Classification (NCBI taxonomy): domain Eukaryota; kingdom Metazoa; phylum Annelida; class Polychaeta; order Phyllodocida; family Polynoidae; genus Alentia; species Alentia gelatinosa. Next base: position 51,064,308 of record OX465589.1, on the reverse strand, counting down.
ATCATTCAACATTAATGGAGACAACAGCTAGATTAACGTATTTACAACTTTTTATTGCGGTGAAATTTGGTCACCTGTCAATCGCGGGAATCGCCAACAATTGGAACTTCGATAAAATTTAAGCAACTCTTCAGTTTGTAGCAATCGCCTTATAATTACACATAGCCACACTATGTTTCCTACAATTTAATATTGATATTCAAGGTACAACCACTAAGGTTGGCTCCGGACAGAAGTCCAGTAATTAAATCATTTCTGGTCATTGAATTCTTGGTCGACACTTGGCTATTTGCTGCTACGGGAGCAACGGCTGAACCTGGCCCACTCAAAACCATATCGGTGGTTGAGACATCGTCAATGAATTCTTGTGTTAGGAAATCGCTCTGAAATATATAAAGCAATTACAGGATTTACTGTCAGTTGTATGTTATTATTCACATTGTTATAATATCATTATTAATCAAAATATATATTTACTGTTTCAGTGTCATCGGAATCCGACATCTCGTGTACCAATTTCCTCGGTGGTCGGCCCAACGCTGCAGTCAACGCCAGCTTTCTCTTCTTCGGGACTGAAACCATACCCGACGTGGACATCTCTGCTGGAGCGATCTACCATCAAACAGAATGCAATGGATTTATTAACAACTTTCAACAAAAGAATCATCAAGTCAAGAAATTATTTACGGCCTCAAAGCTCCTTCTTTTTTTTTAGCGTTTTGTATGCTAGTGTGCACAAACATAGGAGAAAGGAATCACACTTTGCTGGAGCTGGAGTATTTTATACCTGGATTTATATTTTAATTTGAATATGAAAATATTTACGGCCCCAAAGCTCCTTTTTTTTTAGCGTTTCGTACGCTAGTGTGCACAAACATAGGAGAAAGGAATCACACTTTGCTGGAGCTGGAGTATTTTATACCTGGATTTATATTTTAATTTGTGAATATTTTTAAATTGGATATTTACCGCTAATCCTGTCATCGCTGGAGTCGTGGTGTTCAACGAAGGTAAGTTGAATCTTTTCTCTCCCTCATTCAGAATTCCGTACATCAAACGCTGCTGCTCTGTTGACGCCGTAGCATATGACTGCAAACTTGAGACATTCTTGTGACCGGACAATTGGGCCACAAGGTTTGGTGGCACTCCGGCATGAATAAGACTGGTACATGTGGTTTTCCGGATGGAGTGATTAGTAATTTTTTTTCCGGTAATTCCGGCAGATTTAGCACTTTCTTTTAATATTTTAGCGAGTTCATTTTTTCCCATCGCTTGACGGCTGTACCAGATAGGATTCGTCGATGTTCTTTTGAAATTTACTGTCAGATAGAATGGACTGTTTGGGGAATTCATATCGCTCGGACGACGTCTTGTATATTCGGCCAGTAACTCGATAGGGCATCTTTTTGGATTTTTTGTATTTTTCCACATTTTTGGGAGGAAAGCACGACTCGTTTTGTTGTCCCCTTGTCTCGTTTTACTTGTTCTCTCGTAGAAAACAATAGTTTTTTCTCCTCCGGTTTCGGTATTTACCTCCAGGTCGCCCCACAGCAACTGTCTTGCTTCCTGCTGACCTCTCATGCCGAAGCACTTTGTTATTAAATACCACAAACTGTTTCTCAGTCCTTTAGGTGTTGTAGGGTCGAAAGCGCTGCTTTCCCAGAGTAGGTTCTCCTCGTCATCAGTTAGGGGATCGCACTATAGTAAAATAAATAGAAATTGTTTATTATTTTGATTTTTTAATTTTTATCTGAGACGAAATTTATTATTTATTTAATACTTATCAGCCTCTGCACATTACATTTTATTAATTTGAATATAATTGACATATTTTGAAGCCATTGTCATATATATTAATTTTTTTTAAAGTGATTTACTCACCCTGTTAGGTTTATTTCCCATTCCTTCGCTCTTCAGTTCTCGTTTTCGACCAGACAGAGCACCACGACATGTCTTAAATATTTCACTCGTAGTGATGTTGTGTCCGTAGTTATTGTCATCTAAATAGCGTTTTACACTTCCGTAAATCGTTGATAACGTTTCCGGTTCATAGTTTTCTCCATTTTTTTGGTGTATTGTGATAAAGTATGTACCAAGTAAGACGTTCAGTTTTTCCGGTTTGAGGTCGAGAACTGCTGTAGTAGTTCCATTATCAGAGCACCATTTTTTAAATGCATTGATGTCTCATTCCGTCTTCTTGCTTGTTTCGCGACTCTTTTTGGAACTTATATAATCCCGTATTATCTTGTCTGATACTTCTTCTTCATCGTTTTCTTCATTTATCGTGTTTTCAGTCTCTTTATCGCAGCTGAAATCATCTAAATTTACCGTGTAGGTTGCAATATCGTCTATTTCGGCCATTTTTGACAGACGACACTGACAGCGTTTGTTTTGTTCGAACCTATGACAGTTATTTATCGTTTCGTATTCAAATTAATGATTAAGTTCCAATTTTTGGCTAAGGCGACTGCTTAATTTATTATTTCTATCATTTCCATAAATATCCTGTAACATTTTCGTCATTTGTTTATATGTTTATCATGTAGAATGTCATCCTACTAAATTAATCGCATTGTTTATATTTTCAAGATCTCACTTCCTGGTTTTGGATTCCGGTCCATTCCGTTTCATCTGCCGTCGGTAAGTACTAAATTTCAATTTTATTCGTAACATATTTCAAGTTTAGACATTGTATAAAGAAATCTTGATGTTATTTACGGTATTATCGCTGTTTTCCACAATTTGCGTCGAATCATCGATTCGACAGTAGCGGCGGCCATCTTGAAAGTGTCGTTTCATAGTATGTGTGAGGAGAGTGATTAGCGGTAGGACGTTCCGTGTGTACGACCGTCGTTACGGTCACCTGATAACGTTACATACACCATGTAGGTGTCGTACGGGTATAAATACGACATGGGTCTGAGAGGGCCGTATGTGTAGGATATACTAACACAGGTATATAATAATAACTGGGTCGTGTATGCCCAGGCAATACTGTAATGTATAATATATGACTATTTATTTAGAATTTAGTATGATAATGATTTGAGAAAGGCTATGGCTCGGCTTGGGAGAGAGGATCCCTGTTAAGGGATAAATAAAGTATCATACTAATTAAATAATCAAATTCTCATATACCAGTAGCACGAAAAGAAAAAAGAGGTATAAACATAAAAGAGTTATAATAGGAAATAAGACATGTCATGATTACTAGAGTACCTTACGGCCACTCGTTTTTATAGGCATCATATTTAAAACAACGATGTTCAGTATATCTAAGGTACCTTACGGCCACCGTCAATATAATACATTATAATAGTGTTGTAATCTTATAAATCTGTTGAACTATAACAATTATCTATTGCTACATGTTGAGGTACCTTACGGCCACCTGATAGGTTATATATATTTCACAGCGATCTCGTTCTTTTGTTTTTCATTGTACCGGATTCACAGATATAACAACACATACGTCGATCTATAGGTTAATATTCATAGTAATAATAATAAGAAAAAGACGATTAATAACAGCAATTAAATGTCCGGCATATAAGGCATTTCAGATTGACAACCTCAATTATACATTAGAGTTATAGAAAAACTCAGATAAGCATCTTACAATTGGACAACAAGATTCTAAAGAAGAGAAAAGTAATACAGAGAATAACATTAACCTAAGACGCGTCCAGTAGTCAAGAACCTTACGGCCTCTTGTGATCTATCGTCTATTCAACATAGGATTAACAATAACTTAGTCCCATTTATCCAGACAATCATGCATCGCTCTTAGGATTATATGAGTTAGCTTTGGATAAAAATCGTAGTGAACGTGCGACCCATCATATAGTTTGTTATACATTGTTGAAAGTCTTCCCTTTCTAGAATGCTTCATGTGAATGAGTCCCGATATCTGAGGGGTCGACAGGAAATTCCGCTGATTGTGTTTTATAATCTCTTCACTTGCGATCATAGTCATAGTTTCTAGCAGTGTTTCCGTAGCGAAACAGTAGGCAGATCCGTTCGTTATTTTCATGTTGATACCATAGTAAGTTCCGAATACTATATGTACATGCTTGTATAACTTATGTATTCGGTTCTCAACTCCTTCCAGGATCATTTTAATAACGTTCACTAATTCCAGAGCAGTCTTATACTTCAGAGAAATAAATCCAGTGGACGGATCCCTACTCGTCGTGTCACAGATTCCTCCTAGCAGAACCACTAACCTCAGATTTGCTCCAGCCGCCGGTACCGCATTAATGGCCGCATCGCCTAGGTCTTCAAATCTCGCGCCAGAAATACTTGCTACATCAATAACTTCGGAATCATCTCTGAGTTCAGACAATATCCCTCTAATACGCGAATCCCCAATAATCAGGACCGACATAATGCTAGGTTCAATGTAGAAAGTGCATATGCCTTCTATGCGGCGACTCGATTCAACTTTCCTCGAATCACACCTAGTAACTGCCCTAACTTGTTGGCCCCTGGGAATGTATTTGCAGTACAGGTTCTCTCAAACGACATACCCGCACCCCAATACATGTGATGGGTACCCTAGATCAGGTCAACTGGTGCAGTACTCAACAACTGGTTTCTAAGAGTATTGTTTTGCTGGAATTTTTCGAGTACTATTTTAAACATGCGGTCTTCTTTTACGAGTTCCCAGGGAATGGTGGGGTTACCTCGCACTTGTGCCCCCAGACATTTCGCCTCAAAAGGATCCTGAGATTCATATATATAGCCGGCTATCTCTTGATCGTTGGAATACAGCGCTTTCATGAATTGGTATCCCTGTTCTATCGAATTAAATACAAAATCCCTATCAACAGACCCTTCGCATACTCTACATGATATTTCAACTGGAAACATATTGCTGAGGAATGCTTCTTTCCCTGCGAACACGATACCCAACCCGCATTTCCTTACTTGGTTAGAAGTGTTAACTACATTAGATGCAATTGGCTCGGGTTGATTGACTGCATTGTTAGTTTCAAGGGTCGGGCCTGATACTTCCTCAAGTGGGGGTGGGTCTAGGTCCATGTTAGCCTAGCCATTAGCATTCTGACTTGCGGTTATAGTCTCTACCTGCTTGTTGAGTTTGTGTCTAACAAGATAATCCTCAGGATACATTTTTTGCGGGATCCCATCAATATTTTCAAGAGTGAATTCCTCGTTATTCACAAACAACGTGTTATCATGTATTCTAGCTGTCGCTCCCAACCTTCTCTGATATCCACAGATCATCCTAAGTACCCCCCGTTTCTTACGAATTTCAAGAGGTTCATCAAGTGCGATAATTATATCGGAATACTCTGGTTTGCTTAGTTTAGGGGCTACCTGCATCATTTGTGAACGTATCCTCGAATTGGTGAAGCTTATTATGATAGGAGCAGGCCTTTGGTGCCCTGTGGATATTCTTGACCGTATTTTGAGTCTTTCTATTCGCAACACGTCTCTTCTGGCTATTTCAATATCTAGGGCATTGCATAGACAATGGAAGAATTCCTCTAAATTTTCTCCAGGTTCCTCGGACACTCCGAAAATCATAATATTTCTTTCTTGGGCCGTATAGTAGAAGTTAGTACGGTCGTTTATAGGTAAATCAATCGGGCCTATTCTATTTAAGACCGGGTTATTCGCCTCTCCTGCCGGCAGGTCATCAACTCGTTTAGTCAACCTTCAGTGACTTTCTGATAACTGGTCCATTCTATTTGTTACATTGGTTATTCTCTCAGAAAGCTCGACAATTTTGGGTTCCAAACAACCAAAGGACAAGTTGGTTTTACCTATTTCGGCCCTTATTACACCTATTTTCTGGTTGATCTCATTAGATCTCACTTCCCCCTCTCTTCTTAATTCCTGTACTTTAGTTTCGATGTGAGTAACCTTTTCATTCATCTCGGTGATTTTTTTCAAAGCTACTTCTTGCGAAGAATTGATCTGTTGTTTCATTTCAGTTTTGTTCGGTATTTCACTAATAGCTGCCAGAACTTTCTGAATACCTTGGTTGTTTACTGCCACTTGTATGCTTAGGGCATCAAACTTATCAATACCTATAGTATTAACCTCACTCGTGTCCTCGTCTACCCTACGGGCATCCATAGCGGTGTCCTCATTGTCTACAGGGTCCATTTCCTTGGCTGGGGTCTCAAATAACTCTGCTAAGTTCAGTCGAGAATCTGATCTAACTTTTTTTTGTATGTTTCTTCTATGAATACCTAGTTTGCTAGTGCTTGTACTAGTGGGACTGATCGATAGGGACCTATGCCTTTTCCGTGCACTGAGTCCTGCGCTAAGCATTATACAAGTATACACACAATGGGCGATAACACAAACACTTTACCCTATGCCGGACACAATCTATGAAAATCAACCTTTACAAACAATCATCCAGTCAAAAATTACATACCCATCGTATCATATGAATCCATTTCATGTGACACTTATTTTACCGACTACCAGCGCAATTATTCTCGTGGCTGATCACGGGGCAAAGCAATTGGAAAACTACAGTTCTAAATTATGATTTCAGTACGGATAGAAACAAATCCTAAGGATAGAAGTGCATCGGTGTAGAGAAACACAAAAAAATAGTAGCAGGATTCAGTTATGTACTGCACGATAATCTCACTCTCGTGGGCCCTCAGTCTCCAAACATAGGTCTTGTTCACTCTGTCTCTATGTGCGGAAGACACTCCAAGCAGATACTACCAGAATCATAGCTTTTTAGATATAGTAGGTAATCAGTGAGTTGTCTGTGGGCCTCTGTTTTTCTACAGAACATGCCAGCCACCCGCATCCCAACAGGGGATGACTTGAACGCGAAAGTGTTTTGAGTGAAAAAATTCTTTCTTCAAATTGTTGGGGAGACCAACAATTTGAAGAAAGAATTTTTTCACTCTACAATGTCGATACATCACCATCATACAGCTTGCTACACCACAATGTGACTAGACCATATCAAAGTCCAACGCACACCCACAAAGTGGTGTCACTTCGACCTTTGAAACAGTACAGACCACTACCAGTCTGACTGTTCATAAATTAGATCAGCCAATAATAGCCTGAATGAGATTAACGATAATCGAAACTGTTGGTATGATAAAGCCCATTAAAAATGGACTTTATACAAATAAAGATCCCCTGCACACAGCAAAATGACACTTCATACTGCACGGCCATCTGGTGTGAAATGCATGAACCCTCAAAACGCCCACCAGGTGACTGCTCAACACAGCTGACACACCAGCTACCAGCCACCTCCATCCAAAGACAACACAGTAGAGAAGCCCTGATTGGTCAATCACCTTTCTCGCCTCTCTTTGTCTCAAAATGGACCAATAACATTGCAGATCAGGGTACATGTGACCACACACACCCAATGAAGATCAGGTTGACAAAGGACATTAACATTTTTTCCCCATTCCGAATGCCAAGATCGCGGGAGTCTAGTCACATACCAACAGTAGCTCAAGCAGATCAGACACGTCTTCACACTTTCTGCGAAAGTGTTTTGATTTACAATATTTACAGTGAGCTGAGTGAGATTATATAGCAGACCAAATTGAATGGTATATTTCCAGTGGGTGACTGATCTAGTCGGGATCAGATTTTATTATCCATCGTATACAAAGCCCCCATTGAAAATGTATGGGGACTCAGTAAACCACGACCCATTGTATACAAACTGTCAGATACCATAACTGTGGTACACGGATTCAAACCTGTGGTATATGGCCTCCAAACCATGGTATACGGGAAAAAATAGTCCCTTTTGCTATAGAGCAAAGAAAGAGTCCCAATTGTTATACCATTTGATATGGCAATTACTGGGTATAATTTATTATACTGGGTATAATTTATTATAAAAGATAGATAATAAATGCAACAAGCGATGATTTTGTGGATAGGCGGCTCTGTAAACTACTCGAGGTTGACATCGTAATACACTCGCTAGCGCTCGTGTATTACTACGCGTCAACCTCTCCTGGTTTACGGCCGCCTGTCCACAAAACCATCGATTATTGTCTATTTACATCACCCTATAACTGACTGATTTAAGCTAATGTTCGTCATCACATATCCATACTCCATGGGCATTGACTATTAGTTCTCAATGTTACGTCCATGATGGATGGGGTATAAATACCAGGGATGAGGTGAAATAGAGATTTATAGGATGGCCTTACATTGGTAGGAACTTCATCTATGGGTTCGTAGAATACAGTGGCCACATCCTGTTCCGTATAGTCTGTAGGTTAGAAGAGAATGCAAATATTGTATCATGAATTTAGTTATAGATCAAGTACTTCAGTACGCTTGGAAAAATATAAATATAAAAGAATAAGAATATGAACAATGGAAAAGCATACATGTAAAAGGTGCACCATCAATGGAAGCAACATGTGTGAATTCAGAGATACATATTTAACACCCTATAATTGAAATGATTAATAACGAGAGCAAATCTTGATCAAATTCACACACAATTATTGTGAAAATATATGAAAAACATTGATTTTCCTGATAGTTTTTAATCACTAAGCAGCAACAAATATGCCATGCTGATTGGTGTATTCATTGGCTTCCGTAGATATGTGATTTGATGTTCATTATACATGTAAAAATCATGTAGATACTTAGAATAAATAATAAAGAATGCCTTTCTATACTACTTCCAACAACAGCATGTAAAAAGTGTTCTCTTTACTTCTTCTCTAGATATCTGCAACTTACGTGATGAAAGAACATTTATCTGCTCAGAATATATTAAGAAGGAAATTGATGAGTGTTCGGTCTGTGTCCTCGTTCGCCATCGAGTTTGGAGTGCTCAGAAATATGAACGAGGCGATAGCCGAGTGAATATTCTGAAGCACTTCAAACGAGATGGTGAACAGGGACTCAGACCAAGCATGAATATGTTTCTGATTTTATCTTAGCCTGGAAATATTCATCTCTTTATCACCCGTTGAGAACGAGTTACCGTTCTCGCAAGCCTGTTGAGAACGAGTTCGTAATGCTAAGCCTATGGACGTTTATACCAGGCTAAGATAAATGTATATACGGAACTCGACCTAAATGCCTCGGTCCGTACAAACCGTTAATTACCATCTCGTTCTGTGACTTGTACAGCATGGTCAGGACGTTCTATATAAGTACCTTAGTGGTATGTATCCGTATACCGCATACTTGTGTAGCGAGTGGAATATTTCGATCAAAAGAAACAAGGTACAAAAGTATGTTTCAATGAGGTTGATACATTTTCCTCTTAATATTATCAAGAGACGTCACGAGTTTGAGTCTGAGTTTATTTATGCCACACATTTTGTGGGCTCCATAATGTCACGAGTCGAAGACTCAAACACAAACAAGTGGTGTCTAGATTTTATCCTACCCTGTTCCTATATTTTTTCAGTATCAGAAAGTAGTGGCATAAACAACACTTTATGTCACACCCGTGACATAAACAAATCCCATGTTAAGCCTATGGCGTTTTTTATTAGGGGTAGGATAAATACCTTTATAACTTGGAATATAAAAACTGAATATTCATCCCAGAATCCAACCATATAAGAATGTCTAATGAATAAAACAATACCTTGGCATCTGTTGCTAAAATAGTTGACAGACTGACAGATGCATATGGGGCATGTTGCACAGTTTTGGTTTACCCCACATGTTTGTGGTGTACCTCCATTCTCACAGCTGCAGTCTTCCACTGTGGTTTTCTTGCTTGTAGTTGATGTAGGTGTGGTTGGTGGTGTTAATGATACTGAGGAAGTTGCAATTGTGGTATCAACTGTGGTAGAATTCCCAGCTATTAGAGGAAATTATAAGAAACAGATTCAGTGATTTTTACCTCTATACTTACTCATCAAAAGAGTAGATTCAATAAACCATATATATGCAAAATAAATGCTTTTTGTATCAATTTGGTCACTAAGAAAAATTTATAAAAGGAATGAGATTTGACAAATTTTAGTATTTTGAGAAGGCTGAGATTTCTTGGCTTGAAGCAGATTAGAAAACATGCCTTGGTAATTTTGGCAATTATTCTGGCTGCCTAATGCCATGTCACCATGCAAGAAATGTTGTATATTATTGCACTTTGAAAGAGAAAATTATGATCCTTGTATAAATTCTCTCACATTTTTTGTACTGAAATTAAAAAATCTAGTTTTCCGTGGACTACAGTACTGCAATATCAAAATATATGTAATGTAAGCTTAGTTAAATTTAGCAAATAACTTACCATAGCATAGATTATTCTGACATTCAGTATAGCTCGGAGGACAAGACGAACATGGTGTTCCAGGCTCATAGGGCAGTTCACCCCGGATATTAACTCTAAGTGATATTCAGAAAAAGTCATTTCATTGAATATCAGTTCTTTGAACTCGTAAAATGATATGTAGGACCCTTTCTTTTTAAGGGCACAATCCACCAGGCTGATTTCTCACCCGATCAATTGTTCCTAGGCCCTTAAGAGGAAGCTCACGTATTGTAATTCATTTAATTCTGATAATAATAGTTTAATAAATGACCATTTTCAAAGATTTGAGAAATTAAAGGGCATCCGATAATAATCGGCGATTGTCTGGCTACGGAATCGGCTACCGTCGGTCCAGTGGAATTCTGCCTTTAGCCAGACAAAGAAGCCCTATATAGGATTAATTATGATCTTTCAAGTCATTTTACATATATGTAAAAAGTATAGATAAATGATTATGTATATGCTGGATTGCCAGAAAATCCTTGGTGCCATATCAGCTTATAAAACATGTCAGTGGTAAGAAGGTTACTCCCAAACAACAAACCCTGGCTTTTCATTTCACAAGGCAAATTCTGTAAACAAAATAAAATTGAATTGTTGGCTGTGTTTGCAAAAACAGCAATTCAATATTCTTCATTAGTTAATTTCAATGTTACAGTTAAGAAGTATTACTTGACCAGGAATACAATGAATATAAGTTAGTATCCACTTTAAATAGTTATCAGTTAGTGTCAACGTTAGAAAAGACAGGAGGCATGGCAGTAGCTTAGGAGATTTGTGTAAAACTGAAATATGTCGAGTGTTTACCACAGTTAACAAACATTTTATGGTGACTTACCAAGCTCGGTGGCCAAGTGGTAGGGGTGTTCGCCTCAAGGATGGGAGGTCGTGGGTCCAAAACCCGGTCGGGTCATACCAAAGACTTACACAAAAATGGTACCCACTGCCCATTCCGTTTAACACCCTCCATTAGAATGAGGAGTAGGGGCAAGGGCCCGAATGGAAGAATGGCTCAATAGCCAAATTCTGTGATTGTACACACAATATTCCCTAATAAAAATTACTCCCCCCCCCCCCCAAAAAAAATAAAAATAAAATAACAGTACCAGAAAATGGCCAAATGCTGAAGCCAAGGTGTCTGGGACTGATGAGGTGGTGACTAGTGGGAGGTACAGTGAGGCAGAAGCTGGTGAAGCTGAGGAAGCCCATGTACTGTGGGCACAGATCAGGGAGCTGTTTCAACTGGACTTCAGGTCAGAGTTTCCAGAACTTTTCAAAGGACTAGGAACCCATCATAAAACTGTCTAAATACAAATCCTCGGTAGAATACAAAGTGGGTACCTACTGGAATAACCTTGACCCTGTGATCAGACGTATAGTAGATCTCCCTACCTTCAAAGCGACTAGGAAACGACTACTTAGACTTAAGGATAAGCTATGGGCCCCAATGTACTGTCCACCTGGACTTAATGTATGAAAACACTCATGTTTTTCATCTTCCTAAAATTAGTTTAATCGGGGTTGTGGTGCAGACGTCCATGCAAAAATGATCACTCTGAAAGTGATAATCAATGTGAATCCTGTATATATATATATATGTTATATTTGTCTTACACCAATTTTCTTCTATCCTGTTAGGTTAGTTATCTAAAGAAAATTTTGTTCTCCTGATTTCTTGTCAAGTCAGCTTGTATCAACACACTGTATCAAACCTCTTACTTGACCTCATGTAAGTCCTAAATAGGACATTGGGAGGCAGTTCGCGTAATTTGTTACTGTTACTGGAGCCAGCGGAAGATAGGGTGTTTACCACCCAAGCTGACACCTCCAGTCTAAATAAAAACCTTTAAAAATAAAGAAGCTCAAGACACTACATATCACTGACGCTAGATACTAGTCAAGTATGCCTCTACACTGCCAGAAAGGCATCACGCCCACTTCTTAACCAAGTCCAGAAGGAGCTACAGGCTATCTAGGACCAAGAGGTTATCTTACCCGTTGATGAGGAGTCACAAAACCTGACTACCTTCATCGTGCCAATTGGAAGATTCTGCTATCAAAATGATCAAGGAAAAACTCATCAAATGATACTCTAACGATGCACTACGACCCAAACCTTTCAACCATTGTTGTAAGCAGACGTCAGCAAAGATGGTTTGGGGCAGTTCTATTGCATGCTGACAAGGAAGGACAGAGGTCTATCTGCTATACCTGCGGGTCCCTGAATGGGGCTGAAAACAGGGAGCTATTTCAAAAGTCGAATGAGGTCTCGCCAGCGGCACGTCACATTTTGAAAGCGAGAGGCCGGCAACAGGGAGCGGCACCTCAAATCAAAGCGGCAGCAAAACTACTACGAATATCCCATAGAGAGCGGCACCTCCACCTCGACAGCAACGCCTCAAGTTCCATTGTTGGCCTCTCGCATTGGCGATGAGTACTGTCGTTTAGCACCCTCCCGACTTTTGAAACAGCTCCCTGCTCCAGGGGTTTGTTTAATAACCTAGGATCGTAAATGTAGACCCTTTTCTTTAACTAGTACAAGGGTTATTGTTTTAAATATTCAAGTGTTTTTGCTAAAAAAAAATATCAGCTGTCCATAGGGCCGTCCGATAGTGTTGAATAAAGTTGGCCCACATCGTCCCTCGGACTCGACGAAGTCGCTAGTAATGTCAAATAACATCTGTGTGGCCCACCACCAGCCCCTCTCCGTGCCTCTAAAACCAAGCCCCCGACCAGAATCGGCTGCCCTCTTGGTCGTCGCCAACCGCCGGCCTGGGCCAATAGCCCATTCTGAAGCTGTTCCACCAAGATATCGTGAGAGCTACAGAAAATGCCTCCCACAAACCGCTGCCGGGGAATATTGTTTGATTTGAATTTTTAGTGCAGACCGGCCTGCTGACCGGGGTGCCGAGAGACCCCGAGACATATATTTTTTTATTTTATTTTTTTTATTTGAGTATTTATCTGCTGAGAGCTGTCCCTGGGGTCCGCGTTTACCGCTCGCCACTCTCCTAGCAGATATCCTGCGCTCTACTTCCTGCGGCCGCTTGTATCTCTGCACCGACCTGCCTGTTTGGGATAGAATCTGTCCCATCCGCCAGTTTTTTCAAATATCCTTAATTTTCAGCGATTTGGGTGTTATTTTGTGTTCTACTTGTAAATAGAGATGAACATGTTTATTTGGTAAATAATATACACTAATTTCTGTTACCATTTGTATAAAACCAGATAGAATCTCTGGGATTACTTTTAATTAGTGGATAGCACCTCATGTGTTATTGGGTTTTGTTTTGTAAACATGACACATGTGCTCACTTGAAGTGGCAGTCTAATCAACTGTGGATTCACTTAATAAAGTGGTTTAGAACTGAAAACAAAACAGCAGGATTGTCTATTAACCCTATCGCGCCGGGTACCCGCGGCAGGGCTACAGTCATGGAGCCGGGCACTAGTGCCAAAGTATGACGCTAGAGGCCGGGTACATAGGCCTATTGTGAAAATTTGGTTTTTGGATCACGTGACATGACACATGATACTTATTGCTATTTTTCATATCACTTAGAAAAATCAAATATGATGTTATATCTACATTCTCTGAAAGTTTCAAATTTATTAAGCCATTATTTTCAATTTAAAAAAAAAAAGAAACGAATATTTTGTAAATGATGCCTCAAGGCATCACCCAGCCAGCACCGGTTGATGCCTTGAGGCATCACCCGGCCAGCCCTGGTTGATGCCTCAAAGCATCACCAGGCTTGAATGGGTTAAGCTCATTTAACAATTCCCACATTTCACAACTCATAATATATGAGTTCTTTGAATTTCAAAACTTTTGACAGTTGCGTTGTTTTGAATCTGAAATTTTAGCTGGTTCCCCTGTCCTTATTTAGATACCAGGGAACCAGCGTTGGGTTGAGGCAGAGATTAGCAAGCGCTAGGGCCGCGAAAGATCTGGGAGGAGAGTGACCGCTCGCCTGCATAAACTGTGACACACACCGTCAACATGGCATTGGTGACCCCTGTGAGAGGCTATTGCCGCCAGGGGAGACCGAAAGTTTGGACTGTTGCGGCAGTTTGGGCAGAATATTAGCTCCAGATTCGAAGATACACATTCATAAAATCAAGGCTTTGCTTTATTTACCTTCATTGTTCGGGAATTTTTGACTTTCTCTGACCATTCCCATGGTAATTCCGACATGGCAGCACACTGCTCTGCTCGATTACTGGGTTTTGCACAGTCTGAGCGTCGTAGTGTATGGAGAACTGCTTGCGGCGCCGCCTATAGGATCAGAGGAGAACCCTACTTGTGCGTTAGTGCTGCGAATGTCCACCAGATGTATCGCCGCGCCTGTTGCTTGTTGGGGAGTGGTTTTGGTGGAACAGCTCTGTGAGGCAGCCGGCCACGGCGGCAAACATCAGCTGGAGGGTGAAGACTCACCTACTGAGAAACTTTTTGGTGAAATAGCCACTTAAGTCTCATCTTTAAGCAGTTATGAGTTAGTACCAACTTTAAGCAGTAATTATCAGTTCGTGTCAACCTTAAGCAGTTATAAGTCAGTGTCACCTTTAAGCAGTAGTTGTCAGTTAGTCTCATCTTTAAAAGCCAATACCCACTGAACGATTTCGTTTCCACCGATTAACTCCCTGAATCGTCAGGGCTATTTAACTTGTCTCAGGCGAATATGTGCATAGCGTTGACTATACCCACAACGTTTATAGCAGCCATTAGCATGAGTTAATCGTAAGCAAATTCTGTCCACACTGGACGATTGACTGCGTAAATCGTGAGCGATTTAGGGCCACCGATAAAGGAACAGGTAATAAATCTCAGTATATGGGAGTTAAATCGGTGAGCTGGCCTCAGTCTATGTGTGGCATGGACATTTCTGCTCACCCAGCGACTAATTAAGGGCCATAATTGGTAGGAACCACGGGGGGTATTTCTTAAACTCCGTTGTCGGCGACAACGGGAAGGAACACGTTCCTTAATTTATCGGTCCCGATTTTGGAACATTTGACTGCAATTTGTCGGCGACAAAGGTACATCGCCATGGGGGGGATTTCCAAATCTTAGGCAAATTACTGTAGGGGGGTGTCACATTGGCCGACACATTTTCTAGGCCTCGCCTGAGCTTACGATTGTTCTTTTGTCGCCGAGAAGGGAACATTCATGTTCCGAAATCGTACAGTGTGTATTGGCTTTAAGCAGTTATCAGTTAGTGTCAACTTTAAGTAGTTATGAGTTAGTGTCTACTCACCCAGGTCCATGGAGGCACACAAAGTAAACGAAGTTGGAGCACTTACCAACTGTACATCCAATATATTCACTGTTATGCCAAATTGCCTGCATTGGGTTGAATTAACACATCACAAATATATGATTAATAGTAGTACTGAGTAGTTCAATAGAATCCAGTAGATCCCATGATTAAGTAGAATATCTATATATGTATACATATATACATTCAGTAAACAGTGCATAAGGAAATCTAAAGCTAGGTTTACACCATCACCCCGGCAGTCCTGGCAATGGATTTTGGGCGAAACCTAACTCGACTTGTACTTCCTAAGTCATCTCCAAATGGTTGTGAATCTTAACTGGTATGTTGGACGTTTGATTATGTCGAGCTCGCGACCACATATAGACCTCGGGGACCCACTTGCAGCGGATTTTTCCCGCTTATTTAAATTAGGTCCCTCAGCTCTCTCTTAATTGGTTCTTGTGTGCCTCACAAACGTATTCTGCTGGGTGATTGGCCCAAGCTGTGTGCTGCCCCTGTCAGTGCACTGTGTGCTGTGAAGGGGAGGGTGTAGGGTGGTGGGTGTGTGTCCACTCCCCTGTGTTAGGGCTGTGTGGGGCCTGTTGCAAAATTGTGTTTGTGAGTTTTGACACAGAAAAAGAGGGTACATGGGATATGTGGTTTCGACGATCCTAAGTCGGCTCATCAGGTGAGGTGCTGCGGCATTTACAATTCGGTGTGGTCTGAGTAGAGGTGGTTTGTATCTCTCCTCTTTAAATGTGGGTATGTTGAAAATCAAAACTTCTTAACTGGACTTGACTGCCGGGAGCTTGCCGGGACTGCGGGGACAGAATTTCTGACTTTCAAAAAATCTGCCACGGCAGTCCCAGCAATGCCCGGTGCGCGTTCTGGCATGACTGTGTTCGAGCATTCTAGTTGACTGCCGTAAGTGGCTTTAATTGGACAGGTCCCTGGTTCTCTATGATGGATATTGTTGACCCCAATAACAAACTTGTGGGATGTTTATACAACCCTAGCAATATCTACAAGGCTCGGATCGTGACTGAAACAGAGTAGTTTCATAATTCTTGTTGCTTCGTAAGTATTCTTATGGTATATTATCTAGTCATGACCTCTGGCTCCATATATTATGTGAAACCATAGTTATGGCGACAATACGGGGTAGATTTATGAGTTGTTTGTTCTGAACGAGCCGGCACGGCGAGTTCAGAATGAATTTCTTCGAAACAATGAGTAAATCTACCCCGTATTGGCACCATCACTATGGTTTCATATTATTATATACCTAAATTCGGTCTTAATTTGCTAAAACTGACCGTAATTTGACGTCGAAATCACTTGGCACAACTCTCAAACACATAAATTAACGCAGGGTCACCCTGCTACTCTCGATCGTCCCGTCGGACAGCTACACTTGAGCGGTGCAGTGTCTCCGCTATTTGTTGACATCGACGAGTTGCCCGCTCGGCCCGTGAACGTATCGAAATCGATATTTCTCGCATATCTAAGCTATCTAAAGTGTATCACATGGTTTGTTATCGTATTCCACCTCGATGTTTGATGTATTTTCACACTAACTCATTCCGTGGTTTCTGTACGATGCCACAGAACTCGCGAAGTGAAGGGATCCGCCATTATTGAATCTTGCACCTAGAATTCTGTTGTCGGCCTCTCGACCAATCAAAATGTGTTATTTCTTCAAAGCGTGCAGTCTGTCAGCCAAAGCGTGCCAGTGAGGGTCAAAGGATGCAGTCTGTCACCCAAAGCGTGCAGTCTGTCAGTATCCAAAGGCACCGGTACAACGTTTCACGGCGTACAGTGCATTCTGTGTGTAATAACTGTACCCCTAGGAGCAGTACATATTTACACTGATTTAGTACATAGGTATATAATAATACACTAGATAACTAAAAAAAACAACTCATATAGGTTCAATAGTTAAACAACGCATAAATACGACCCATCAATTTACTCATCTCATTGTTATACCCTGAATAAACGAAACTAACCATGAAGGCTGCCTGGAATTTAAAGATTGATAATAAAGTTTCTGATAAATAATCAAGTACCTATTCCAAACATATATGATGCTGCAGTAGTTCCTGATAAGCATTGAAAAGACATTTTAGCAAAACAAACTCTTACATTGGATATAAGATTGACTGCGAAGCGCTAGATAATTTGTAATACAAAATAATGATTGATTTCTGATCATATTTGTATATTTCTAAATATGATGCAAAGGATGGCATCTGATGAGAAAGAAATGAATATTCATTACCTGCCTATAGAGGGCACAGGAATCTCCACAAGAAGCATCACTAAAATTAAACTTGGATTGTTCAGTATCCAAAAAGCTGGTTACAAACATTATTGCACCTCGAAAGTCATCATAGCTTGGAAATTGTAAAAGAGATAGTCCCACAATACTGAATCCAGCCACATTATCCTGGGTATATGTAAACTGGCATGTTGGTGCATATACTTTGGCATATGCCTCTAATGCATCATTCCATTTCTGAATATAAAAAAAAGGTGGATAAGTTATTTAGCAGACAGTTCAACAACAAATGTAATAACAGACAATCAATGTGTGTGTGACTTGGTGCAAGACCATGTTTAGCATCAATAAACTTTAATCTGTATTTGTAAAAACTGCATAACCATAGAGAGTGACAGAAGTTTGAAAGTTTCCTTGAACTGCTCCCAAATACACATCATGAGTTTTTAGATCGTATAATCTTGATACTCCAATATTTCCAATACACAGGATCACAACTATTTCACCAAGCCAGCAATCTAGCCAGAAAATCTACAAAACATATTTCAGAGTGTAACGTAACGTTTCATTCGAATCATACAAAAGCACTTTTGTGGTGGAGGAGGTACTTTTTGGCAAATTATGTGGAAGCCCGTCGACACTGGAGAACAATCATCTGGTATATAGTTTCATGCTTATCCAGCTTCCCTTTGAATGTGGGTCTAGAACTCATCAGAAGATACCACACAATTTATTTTGTTGAGTTTCGGCTTAGATCGGTGGATCTGCAGAAGTGTTTAAAGCAGGCGTGGGACTGGTTTCACTAGTTTTGGGTTCATAGCGAGAGGGAGGTCCGCAACAGTGAATACAGTAAAGTCACGTTTCATAAATGGCATCGCTGTTGAGGTGGCCCTTCCCCTCGCTATGCCAGAATAATGAACGGGACATTTAATAAATCCATATGTGACGAATAATTTAATAATTCGAAATCATTCCTCATGTTTTTCAGTGAATGGTAATCAACTAGTGAAACGGTAACTACCACTTTTGGTGCCACTCATATTCAAAGTGCTGTTTACTCTTGTGTCCACCAACTAGTGAAACACATACTGCCACTGTGATGCGGCTGAGACCAACAGTAAACAGATTTTCAACTAGTGAAATGGGTCCCGGTTTTATCAGAAATGTCGGGAACTTGTATGATATTCTTTGCTATTCCATGAAACTGCCAGAACCCATCCAATAAATTTTATTTGCAGTAAAACCAGCACTTAAATATTACACCAATACTAATGCAAAGTACCCTAATACAATATTTATAAAGGGGATGTTCCACTTGACCGACGGTAGCCGATTCCGTAGCCAGACAATCGCCGATTATTATCGGATGCCCTAGAATTTCTCAAATCTTTGAAAATGGTCATTTATTAAACTATTATTATCAGAATTAAATGAATTACAATACGTGAGCTTCCTCTTAAGGGCTAAGGAACAATTGATCGGGTGAAAAATCGGCCTGGTGGATTCACCCCTTAAGAAAGAAATATTTCTTCTCCTTCAGAGCCACCCAAAAAGTATACTGTACGGACAATTTCTGAAGATTCTGACCCTGACCTCCCTCAGTGTACACATACTTTATGGATAGCCCTTTTTATAACTATCCAATATATCAATGCAAAGAGATATTTGTTGCTAGATGATATAGCCAAGGAAATACCAGAATAAATCTTTCATGCATCTGAGTCAAATGACCGGATTTACATAAAAATGATAATAGGGTATGTATTAACTATGGACATAGCAGGGATGCTCTGGGTAATGGGAATGATGGCATATTTTCTGTCTTATAGTACTTGTGTCAGTGTACTGTGTGTAATTTGCTTGTTTAATCTATGTTTATTATGACTTACATACCGCATAGCCGTCAGTAAATGCTGTATTAACAATAGATGTATAACTTTTGGGAGTGGAGTCATGTGACCCGCAATACGAAACTAGGAGGAAATAGGATGTTCATCATTGATGAATGAGCGTGCAATTATAAAAGAATGACAACTAAAAGGTTTGGGTTACATTCAGTCTATGGATAGTTTTCTGTGACCTAATGGAACCTAGTCAATCTGCTATTTCTGCAACCACCTGAGTCTAGGATTCAACAATATCAAGGTCAAGCACCAGTGGGTCAATGAGGTATTTCGGTCTCTAGTGATTGGTCATGGTCAACTGAGCATGCTTCTAAGATCCTGAGACACTGGCACTCTGCTCCTTTCACACTATCACAGTGGATAGCACGCAGATAGTGAAGGGATAGTTTTCTGGCAGCATGCTGAAAGTGTACATATGTAACCACTCTAACCTCTAGAATTGGCTTTGAAACCCTATCCCCCATAATTATATATTTGCAGAATTATTATAAATAAACTCACCATGAGCCTCATATTTGCGGCAGGAGGAGTGACATTACTTCTCAAGTTGTTGAGCATATCTACAAGTTCTACTTTGTCAGATGCCGTTAGATTAAACAGAGTGATGACAGTCTGGCGCTTCTCCCTGTCATGTGTGGCGCCTACTTCATTTGTCTTCTGGCCGCTGACCAAGGTGAGCAGTACAAACACCACCAAGGTCACTCTAATACCAGCAGCAAGGACAGCGCGCCTCCACACAGTCCGCCATCTTAGTTCGCATACATCCATGCTGTAGCATCAATGGTAAGTTTTGCATTAAAAAAAGACCTATTGCACAGGGGTCTAAAGTGGGATTCACACGTAAACTAATGTACCTGATACGGTGTGGTGCCAAAATTGGTAACCCTGCCATAAGTGGTAATTATCGCTCACTATTGTCTTTGGCGCATGCGCGAAAATGCGCACTCTTGCAGTCCACGATTGGAGAGTGATAAATTAATCGGCCCTCGAACCACTAGTTTGTCACTCTCCAAGCAGAAATCCAGCGCTCTACTTCCTGCGGCCGATAGGAAGCGATAGCGCCACAAAAGATCTGCTTGGAGAGTGCTAGTTTGTACATGCGCACTATTGAAGACTAGAATAGTCCGTGAAATCTAACCGGTAATGGATGGGAAGAGACATGCTGGGAGAGAGTGAGCGATAATTACCACTTTTGGCAGGGTAACCAATTTTGGCACCACAACGAGTGTATTTCAAACCTTTCCCCTAGTCTCAGACTATTCTGCTTTGCTTCAAAATGTTCATGGCAAGGTACTTTCATCAAGGGAAAATGGCAAATTCAATTCACGTGAAAGGACACACCTGGTACATAGTCACAGACATAGTCCAAGTGAACATTCACCCTGGGACTCAAGTACCCTTGAGGTGAATGGTGAATTGTAGGGTTCCATTTCTCTGAAACAAGTTATTTTCCCTGCTATTGGCGGCAACAATTACCCCAACCAGGGTCAGAATCTCATGAGATTTTGATTTAAAATACATTTAGAATTAATAGCGGCATTTTGCTGAGACAAATGGACCCACTGACTGCTAAGTCGCCGACTGAATACCAAACCTAGCCAAAAGGAGGCCAGATAGCAGGGTAACATGTTCTTCAAAGCATTCACCTCAAGGGCACTTGAATGCCAGGGTGAAGTGCCAGATCCACTAAGGCGACTGTGCGAATGTGTCTGCGATCCATGCAACTGTGCGAATCCCATGCGATAATATTCAATATATTGAATATTGTCGCAAGGCCTTTGCATGTCCATGCGAACGTCTGTGAACGTCTGCGAACATCTGCGAACCCAAATTCACATGGAAAATCGCCTTAGTGGATCTGGCACTTTAGTGCTCACTGTGATTATGTCTGAAACCTTGTACCATGTGTTTCTTTCCATGTGAATCAGATTTGCCATTTTCCCTTGAGACTGGTAAAAGCACCTTGCCATGAGAAGTTTGTACCAAAGGAGAACTGTCTGAGACTAGGGAAAAGGTGTGAGTACACCCGTCTCAAGGGCAAAATCCACTGAGGCAAATTTCTTGAGAATTAGTGGTCTCACACATTCCCAGGGAGGTCGCATGGTTGCAAGATAGGCTCATCATTTTCTTCATAATACCGCAAGGAGCAGGACAATCGGTTTTAGTTCACACAAAAGGAAAAACCTTTTTAATTGCATCCCAGAAGCCCAAATTCAGTCATGTTATGCCTGACACTGGCATTCACTGTAGTGGATCTAGCATTTGCATGGCAGTTGCATGGTAGTTGCAACACCCAGCCACATGACATTTGCTTTAGTCTGTCTCAACAAATGTAGTGGATCTGGCATTTGCATTGTGTTCGCATGGCAGTCGCATTGTAACACAGTCACACAGTTGTTGGGGATCGCACAGGGATTCGCATGAAAATTCTGTTGCCTGAAGTGCCAGATCTACTAAGGCGATTTTCCATGCGAATTTGGGTTCGCAGACGTTCGCAGTCATTCGCAGACGTTCGCAGACATTCGCAGACGTTCGCATGGACATGCGAATGCCTGGCGACAATATCTAATATATTAGATATTATCGCATGGGATTCGCACAGTTGCACGGATCGCAGACGCATTCGCTTGGTCGCCTTAGTGGATTTGGCGCTTCAGTGAATTTGGCGCTTTAGGTACATTAGTCTTTATGTGTGAATCCCACTTAATAAATGAATGTTTAGTCACTGCCAATGTAGATTTAGACAGGGGATGACACATTTGATTGCATGAATCTGGTCCTGAGAAATTTCGAATTTGAAACTGTCATACAACAGTTTCAGACATACAAACTTCTTGAAAAACCTTACCTGGTACCCGGAAAAAAGGTCTTACGTCATATCCAGTGCTAGTTGGTGTGACTCCACAAACAGGTCAGCAGCAGGCAGAAGATAATATGAAAAGAACTTCTTAATCCTTTAATGTGAAGATTCCAGCAGAAAAATATGAATCGTAACAATACTCTCAGCTGTGCAAAACCTTTGGCAAAGTGATCCCTGCTCTGTAGAGACACTATTCAAATATTGCTTTTCCCTTCACCATGTCACTTAGTGCTGGCAATGGCCAAACTTTCTGCACATATTCTGTCATCCATGAATATCACATTTATCAGTGCACAGAGAATGCTTTTGAACTCTGAACTCTTTGCCTATGAAGCCTTTGCCAAGATGAGAAGTAAGTACAGTCAGTGGTGTCCATCCTTCATGCCACCACGGTTGCTTTCAGTCGCCATGGGGCTCACTCATATGAAAAACTTGGCACATGATTAGGCTTGAATTAAAAAAGAAACCTTTTGAGGATTTTTTGCTTGATTCCCCCCCCCCCCTTTCTCACAGCACAGTTCACAGTGCTGCAGGGTCATCATTATGCTTGAGCTGTTAGTGATATTTCATATAAAAGTTACTGCATGTACAATCTCAATGTTCAAAATAAAACTAAAGAAAAAATAGAAATTGAAAGAAATACTACTGATGTTGTTGGTTTTGTGAATAATTTTCCTAGAAATATTATTTCATATTAATGTTCTGGTAGAACAGATGGATGATAATAATACATTTATAAGAGTAAAAAGTTTCATCAGTCGATATAGGTGAGGAATGCTCATTGAGAAGACATAAAACAATATATCATAGCAGTGACATCAGAATAGGGGGTGCCCCCCTACTTTTTTGCCAGCCCCAAAAATGTCAGCACCTTCAATTTAACTCAATCAAGTGTTAAAACTGTCTTGATCTTTCAACATCGAAAACTGACTAAATCTAACTTTTTTAGCATGTACTGATGGCTAAACCCTGACTTTTCACCATGGAAAAATGTCAAAGTCTGACATTTTAGCTTGCAATGATGGCTAAGTCTTGACTTTTCATCATGGAAAAATGTCAAAGTCTAATTTTTTATCATGCAATGATGGCTATGCCCTGACTTTTCACTGAGGAAAAATGTCAAAGTCTGACTTTTTATCATGCAATGATGGCGAAGTCCTTACTTTCCACCATAGAAAAATGTCAAAGTCTGACATTTTAGCTTGCAATGATGGCTAAGTCTTGACTTTTCATCATGGAAAAATGTCAAAGTCTGACTTTTTATCATACAATGATGGCTATGTTGATATGGCGTCCGCTACACAAGTATGGATAACTGGATGTAAAGTGAACGGCAGGATTAGGGGAGAGGTAAACATAGAATGTAGTGTGCCCCAGGGCTCAGTTTTGGGCCCTGTGCTATTTATAATTTTTATCAACGTTTTCTTTTCAAATAGTTGATTATACACAGCTAAGCCCACCATGTATGCAGACGATGGTTCTTATATCACAGGGTAGGGAGGCGCACTGGATGTTCTGGTGGAAGAATAATAGCGAAAATGTAATATAAGGAATGCAGCGCACAGTGTGAACTACGTTTCCTTGCGACTGGAGGTACCTGCGGTTCGCCCATTCGCAAGGAAGCAAGTACTTCTAGTCTGAGACTGGAGGTACCTGCTCGCAGGCCCCCTCCCCACCTACCACCAAGTCGCACAATGTGAACTGGCCTATAGCAGGGATGCTAGTTGGGGTCAGAAAAAATTCCTACATGGGGACTGAGGCCAGTCTATGTATCACCTAAAACGCACATGGTGTATGGGGAATCCCCATCACTCTCCTAGCAGATTCTTGGGCATATATTTTAAGCCAATCAGAAGTCAGTATTCAAGTTTGCCCTTATCCGTAGGAGCATTTCCTACAGGAATCCTACCATCCTACAGTTCTAAGTTGGAGCACTGGGATCTATAGGGCCTCTGAGTGTACTCGGGATAGCTAAATTCGGAATTTTGAAAGATTACAGAACAAATTTATCTAAGATTTAGATTTCAGGGAACCTGGAGTCTATTTTGTTCTCAAAACATACAATTTCTTGAACTTTTCATCACTTTGAGACTAAAATGAAAATCCTACATGTAGGCAAAATCCTACCAACTGGCATCCCAGCTATAGCAGTGTTAATGCTAGCGCCAGCTACTGCAATGCCCGCCCCGGTATTCATTCATCGAATCTTCATTGAACTCATCATCAACGTATTATGGGGAGTTGTCCTAATTATGCCTCACGAAGTCGTTAGCACAAGCCACAATATTTGGAATGTCTGTAAACAGCTAGACGAAATCCCTGTATAGGAATGTACCAATCTAAATAGTCAACATGATACATGAGAACTATTTAGATTGTCGTAGAAATATGCTCATATTGTCCACCATGTTCAAACTGTCAAAGGTACCAGAGAATATTGACCATAGAGTACGAAGAACAAGACGAGATGAATGTGTAAAATTCTGTATCGGTCGTGTCAAAACGAGCAAATACCAGCGCTCCCCCTACTAAAGAGGCAGTAAACTATGGGAGAACTTGGAAGCCACCATGCAACATATTGTCTCCAAGAAGGAATTTAAGATAGCTGTCAAAAGAAAACTGTCTGTATACGAGCGGCCATAATGACTAAATGAATATATGTGTACTGTGTATTATATTGTGTGTTACTCTCATTACTGGAGCAAGCAGATGATATGGTACCAATTGTAAACCATTACCATCTCATTCCATCATATTTCTTTTCATAACTACCTATATTGCTATGGATCATCCAATCTCGATGTAGACTTGATGTATCACTGAATCGAACTTCCAGTGGAAGATCTGTCTTATTTTGACAGAACTGGTTGAAATAAACAAACAAAAACAAAAGAAAATCATGTGTTATGGTGAAACATGGTTGTCTGAGCGTATTGCTGATGACATGATTTATAGAGAAGATAAGTCCTTGCACAGAATAGATAGACCTAAGGGTGTTGGTGGTGGTCTATGCTGTTTTGTGGACAGAGCCTGTATAATGCTAACTGCTGTATCATAATGAAGGTAGAAACACTTGGCAGAAAGACAATATCGCTTTTCAAGCTGACCTAGAACGGGGTCAGATCCTGATGAACTGACCTCACTATTGAGGAGTGCGTTCCTGGGTAAAGTTCCCTGCTTGCATTCAACACCTGCCAGTTTAAGAAAAAACTTGTCGTGCAAAGATCTGATTTATCGACGCCTCATGAAGTAAATGTCTCCTACCTTCATCAATCATCCTCTCACCTGGCCTTTAGTGGCGTAAAACTTAATTCTCTTTTATCTCGATGCATACCGTGATCGTCAGCTGCTGTGTGATTACCAACTTGAATGTATCTGAAAAACTCATGTACTTGAGATGATACTCATTCTAATAACTTTTTTTTTTTTAAACCATGCACACCTGGACTGGTTTCTATACATTTACTGACCCCACCACTATCAGATCCAGGGGGGTGTTTTTCAGTTGAGACGATCTTAAGTTGAGACCGTTTCAGAGCCAAAGTGTTTTTCAGTTGAAACGATCTTAGGGGATCTCAAGTTGAGACTAAGATAAGACCGTTTAGGGTGCTTTGGGTGTTTTTCAGTTGAGACGATCTCAGGGATCTCAAGTGAAAGGATCTCAACTTCGGTCTCAACTTGAGACCAGTTGATACTTGTCTTAACTTTCTCATCCGGTGCCAAAACTTAGCAAAATTAAAAGATATTTAGAGCCAAGTGTATTAATAACCTGGCAAACCTATATTACAATTTTCATAATTTTATTGTGGCTATTATGACCAAGAGAAAAATTGATAAGCAACATAAAAATGGAGGCACTGCATCACTCAGCTAGTTTGTGCTGAATCTACTGTAACGCTCAAAGTCGGTCTCAACTGGAGATCGGTCTCAACTTGAGATCAGTCTCAACTTGATATCACTCTATACAGAGGGCTAGGGATCTCAACTTAAGATCGTTTCAGCTGAGATCCCCTGTGTGGACTTGAGACAACGTCTGAAAAACACTTGCCGCCATTGATCTCAAATTCGGTCTCAGGATCTCTGATCAATCTTAGTGGATCTCAGTTTGAGATTGTCTCGACTGAAAAACAGCCCCCAGGAGTGCATACTTGAGTTTCTAGATTCGACCGGATGGAATTTAACCAGGGACCTGTTTCACTAGTTTCGTGACATGTCTGTGACACCACACAGATATCAGGGTTGTCTAGTTTCGTGACAACACAAGTAGCTGCCCTTAGAAAAAGTCAGACCCCAAACACGTGTCATGGACCTGTTTCACTAGTTTCGTGACAAAAGTGTTAGACAGACATGAAAAGTGGCACCAACAGTGCAAGCAAGAACGGACAAAACAAAGTCTAATGTCTAGTTCTTATGAAACCGGACACACCATCTAGACGCCATCTAGACATGTCACGAAACTAATTAAACAGGTCCCTGGAGGAGCCTTGGATGAGGGATCTCATTTTGAACCTAACGGCACAAAGAAGAGAACTAGTGAAACATGGTACTAGTGTAATACTAGTGGGTATCAAGTTGATAGAAAAACATATAGATAATTCAATTAGAATAGCAAAATTATTGTATTGGGAGAGTAAAATCAAGAAAAACTGGGAGCTGTTTCAAAAGTCGGGAGGGTGCTAAACGAGAGTACTCACCGCCATAGCGAGAGCTAACAATGGCACTTGAAGCGTCGCTGTCAAGGCGGAGGTGCTGCTCGCTATTGAGTATTGGTAGCGGTTTTGCTTCCACTTTGATTCAAAGTGCCGCTCGCTGTTGTGGCCTCTCGCT
This sequence comes from Alentia gelatinosa, assembly GCA_950022655.1. Lineage (NCBI taxonomy): Eukaryota > Metazoa > Annelida > Polychaeta > Phyllodocida > Polynoidae > Alentia > Alentia gelatinosa. Next base: position 51,036,899 of record OX465589.1, on the reverse strand, counting down.
TTGAAATGCGACGTGATGCTGGCGAGACTTCACTCGACTTTTGAAACAGCTCCCAGGAATGTCCCAGGAAATCTTGGAGGAACATGTAAAAGATGTTATAAACCAACAAGATTAATGCATTTCACGTGTCAACCCACGAATCCTCAACATCCAGTAAATTAATGCACTCAAGGGTAAATTCCTGTACTCTGCTGGAGACCTTGTTGTCCTAATTCACCAAATATAGCAGCTATTTCTAAACTGTTTGGACCAAAGTCTGTTTCCTAGTGAATGGACGATTGTGGAAGTGGTGCCAGTGACTGCAGTTCTTGCTTCAAATGGTGTATTGGCTCTCAGAAAGGAATCGACCACCAGAGATTCATTAAAATCGAGGTATGGGTAAAAGATACATATGGAACACGTTTTTTTCTTTACCTAAACATGTTATAATATCTGATAGGTATGCCTAGAAATTGTTGTTATGACCAATACGAGAGGACAGACCCTCTCTGGCATCACAGTGGCACTAAGAATGAAGGGAATTAGTAGAAACCGAACGAGAGTTAGACTTAACAATGTTTATACCACGACGGGAAGGTCGCGTATTACTACACGAGGCGTAGCCTCGTGTAGTGAGGAGCAGACCTGACCAGAGTGGCATAGACATTGACAAGTCTAACTCGAGTTCGGTTTCGTATTTATCCTACCTCGTCTATGCTTTTGTATTACTAAAAGATAAATATTGAATCAATGACCAACAGAACCTTTTTTCATAGTAGCTGACATCCTGCTCTCTGATTGGTCAATATTGGTATTACTCTAGTGGCATAAAAACCACTTTATGTCACGGCCTGCCACATAAAATTTCCCTATGTTAAGTCTATGGCGGTTTTTTATCAGGGGTAGGATAAATAATCATCTGCAATGGTTACTACCACTGTTAGTGCCGCTCATGTACTAGGTACCGCTCACTGTTGCATCCACCAATTAGTGAAACGCCACCTGCCGCTGTGGTGTCACTTAAGGCCCGTTTCCATTGGCAGATTTCCTGTCACCGATCTACAGTCAGGAACCACCGACGGACTTTGGCACTGTGGACCCAATATCGGTCAATGGAAACAACCAAGGTCGTGAAATGCCCCACGACTTTTTCTGCTTAGATTATGCAATATGGCACCACCCACCACTGAGTGAAAGCTAGGTCACTGAGTGAAATCTACTACCCTCAGCGATTTTTCTAAACCGATGCACAGTCAGTGGCACCACCGCAGACTTTCTGTGTAACTCAAAAATTCTAAGCAATCTTCGTCGGCCAATGGAAACGGGCCTTGAGACCAACAGCGAGAGGATTTTCAACTAGTGAAACAGCTCCCTTTGCTTACTGGCAGAAAGAGAGATCTGAAGATAATTGCGCACAGGAACAAACCCAATCATGTGAGTAGAAATTTTAAATATATAAGAAAACAATGTTTGTATAATCTAAAAGTTTAGGTATTGAAATACTATGCCTACATATGCACTAAATATTCTTTCTTTTTCTTCTTTTTAATACAATGTGATCCATTAAAACCCTTGAATGAAGAAAATCTCTGGCAGAATGACGTTTTTGATAAAAAAAAATACAATAATTGGCTTATGTAATGGGTTATGGTTCTTGACAACAAACCGTTTCGGACTTAGAGGCTGACAGGAATCTCATCAAATGTTGTGGGGGGATGTGACAATCGATAGCCTGAATGGCGAGGAAACAATAAGTTTCTCAGAACGAATCACTGAGACCTAGTCGGGCGAGTTCGGAGTTACATGGGCCTTTGTACCACGCCTGTGGTGAAATAATAAATTCCTTGAGACATGTCCAAGCTAGGTGGCTAAGTGGTAGGGGTGTTCGCCTCGAGCATGGGAGGTTGTGGGTTCAAACCCCGGTCAACCTGTATGGCATTATTGCATGCCAGAGTCCCCACCACCTTAGTTGCTCAGCTTTCAAGGCACAAGAATGTACAAAGCCTATGAAGTTATGCATTAGCAAGCATCCACCAACAAAAGCAGATGAACCAGGTTGTGAATGAGAGACAATTGATATGTGTACAAACCTGTGGCCACAGTAATTACTGGGGCGGAATGAATATCCGATGTGAGCAAATCCTTGTGAAAAAAATTGAAAAAGTTGGACCGCAATGCTAATCCATAAATCCATGTATATATCCTTGATTAAGAACAGTATTGCTACCATGCAATGCACACAAATCTTTCATAGTGGAATAACATCAATGCTGCTGAAGCAGAGATTATATGCAATCAGTGATACTGCAGTAGAGTTAAGTTATTGTTTGTTCTTTTTTGTTCTACTCATGAGCAATGATGTACTACTCATTATCCTACCCCTAATAAAAAACGCCATAGGCTTAACATGGGATTTGTTTATGTCACGGGTAGTGACATAAAGTGTTGTTTATGCCACTACTTTCTGATACTGAAAAAATATGGAAACGGGGTAGGATAAAATCTAGACGCCACTCGTTTGAGTTTGAGCTTATTTATGCCACTCATTTTGTTGGCTCCGTAATGTCACTCGTCTTCGACTCGTGAAATTATGGAGCCAACAAAATGCGTGGCATAAATAAACTCAGACTCAAACTCGTGACGTCTCTTGATATTACTTGTCTGTTAAAAGTATGTATTTAGTTCACCTTATGGATTATGTCATTGTTGTATTCATGTTTTAGATATAACTTAAATGGTATTTGGTAACAACTTAAAGAAAGGGCTCAAAATAGTACACTACAATATCAGGAGTCTGTGGTCGAATATTGATCCAATTCATCAAATCATTGTTGACTGGGACGTGGATATCTGGTGTACGAGTTCAGCCTGGTTACATGATACAATGCGAACGTACTTAGTTGACCCCCCTGGCTACAATTTCTATAGGTGTGATCGTGCTTGAAAAGAGCTTGGCTCTGATACTACCAAAACATGTGGAGGTGTTGGCCTTTACATGGAGACTATATACGTAGGTGACCACATGCATGAAACTCCAGAAAAACACAAAAATGGCAACAAGAAAGGAGATAGATAAATTTATCCTACCCCTAATAAAAAACTCCATAGGCTTAACATTGGGTCACTGTATTCGGTCTGGAGTTCAGAAAAATGAAAAATATCGCTCTAGTGGGATACACTTGACAAATGACGTCATTTGTCAATGTAGAACTAATTTAGACGGGCGGGATAGGATAAATTCTAAACCAAACTCGAGTTAGTCGTGTTATTGTTCATCGCACTCCGGCAAAATCGCGTATAACTGTGCTCGCGGCTTCGCCTCGCCCAGTAATACGCGATCTTGCCGTCGTGCGATAAACAACAACATGACTAACTCTTGTTTGGTTTCTCCATAGTATCCAAGTCATCTGCCATCCTGGATCTGACTTTAAAGTATTTAAAGGATGTTTAATTGCCTTGACAGACCAATTTTTGCATCTTGTAAATGTTTTTATACAAACTGAGTTTCCCCGGATGACTGGAAGAACGCAATTGTCACCCTTTAAAAAATGGGTAATAGTTGTTAAGTGAATAACTTAAGACCGATCTCGCTTCTTCCACTCCCTGGCAAACTAATTAAAAAGGTTTTGCATAGTCACTTGTATTCAGAATATGTTGTAAATATTTTTTGCTCTCTGACAAAGAAAACGGTTGTCGACCAAACCAATAGATTGTAAATACTATTTCAACCTCAACAAACCACACCATGGAAAATATCAAGGATGAATTTACTATTGTATGCACATATATTGATTTTAAAAAGGCGTTCGATACCATTGATCAGAGTATTTTAATTACAAAGCTTGAAATTTTAGGCCTATCTGTTTATATTCTAAACTGGTTCACAAGCTATTCAACCAATAGATCCTGTTATTAATAACAAATCTTTACACACAGAGCCCTCATATAAATATTTTGGGGTGACTCTGGACAGGAATCTCAACAACATTTAAGCACTGTTAGATAAACAATCCTGCATAACTTGTATCTGTTAAGTGAAATTAGATGATATTCATCAATCAATGTTTGTTTGAAAATCTATAAATCAATGTTGTTACCATATATCTGGACTATTGTGATGTGGTTTACTCATCTATGAAATTGATCTGAGTCATCTACAAACACTACAAAACCAAGCTTTGAGAACTTTTTATTATTTACATCCAATAACTCCAAAACTCTTATGTCTGTCCTATTATGTTATGTATTATTATGTAATATCTTCTTCTCTTTTCTTTGAAAATGTAAATATGTTATTATACCTGCCCCACCGAGGCGTGAAAACTACAAAAAACAAACAAGACATGTAAAACCATGGCTCGGCATGCATTGAAACCAGTCCTCTGGACTGAGCATAACCGAGTTTAAATAAATGTTTAAAAAAAAACAAAAACAAAATATTGATAAATACAGAAAAGAAGATATAGATCCATACTTAAGGTGCAAAGTGGCACGAATATATTATGATTATGTAAGTGGAAGACTGATGAGTCATTAGTAACAAATGAACTCTGACACAGTAGCAGCGTCAAATGACCAGCTGACTTATGAACACTATAGTCCTACGCATATGAAAGAAACTAAGTATGGATCAATTATTTCTTCTGTGTAAAATTATCTTGTTGTATTCACTGTTCCATCCTGGACCCGGACAGGGAAGAGCGCTTCATAGGAAGTGATTGTACATCTTGTCCTTAATTTGAATTTTAAAATTTTTTTTTTTTTAAAGTGAGCGCCTGCTATGCACTTCAATGAGTGTACACGGACTGCAGCAGTGATTCTGCTGGGCGCCACATTACCCTGGTATGTTTCAATGTGACACTTGCTATTCTCTGACCTTTTTCAACTCTGCAATTTATCTATTGCAGGGCAACAGAGCATGGCACTCGTGACAAATATACATAATTCATACCACCATAACCCGACCATATTCTCTTTACAAGACACACTGGGAGTGTCACTTACTGTTCACACAAAAGCTGGAATGTGAGCGGTCTAGGGCCAATAACTCTCACCGCTCAAAGCAGGGATGGCACGGGACTAGGTGATGTGTTGTTCCCTTAATTTTAGCTTCTTCCCTTTCTAGGATCAACGCCATGCATACATACACAATATTGACAATATTGTTTCAGATACTTAACAAACTAGGTTTAGAGCCTTGAGAATCCACTGACACACAGTATGAATCCCCGCTAGGTGGCATCATTGACATCATAGGAATCATTGGATTGCATTGATGTGCGTCTTTAGCACGGGAGGCAGGCCAGTGGATTCTCAAGGCTCTAAGCCTAGTTTGTTAAGAATGCTTTTCCTATAGAGTGTAGTGAGAGTACAGAATACTACTTAGAGAGTGTGACATCTTATGAGAGGGGTGAGCACACACCAGGGACCAGAGACCTGTTTCAGTGGTTTCTAGATGGGGTCTGTGACACCATACGGACAGATCACAAGATTGCAATCGATGACACACAGTTTCACTCACTTCTCGTAGGAATTAAGCAATGACACTTTAACATGAGTAGGGGATACATATAATCTATAATCGTTCCAAATATGAAGAAGATTGGTCACTTCGATCTTCTGATATTTGCTAGTCTTTTTCCACTGTTGCTTGCACTGTTGGTGCCGCTGTCTAGGCCTAATGTCACGAGAATACTGAAACAGGTCCCTGTTCCACTAGTTTCGTGACATGTCTGTGACACCATACAGACATTGGGGTTGTCTAGTTTCGTGACAACACAAGTAGCTGCCCTTAGGAAAAGACAGACCCCAAACATATAAATTAGACAAATCTAAACATCATGGACCTGGGAGCTGTTTCTCGGCCTCTCGCTTTCAAAATGTGACGTGCTGCTGGCAAGACCTCATTCGATTTTTGAAACAGCTCCCCGTTTCACTAGTTTTCGGCGAAAAGCAGCACCAACAGTGCATGCAAGAATGGACAAAACAAAGTCTAATGTCTAGTTCTTATGAAACCAGACACACCATCTAGACGCCATCTAGGCATGTCACGAAATAAGTGAAACAGGGCCCTGATGGGGTGGCAGAGTGTGTCAGTGGTAACACATTGAAGATTGCAGCTGTGTCATGATCGAAATGTTCATACTGGTGGTATCTTATATATATCATTTTGATGGTTATTCATGGCCTATGGTCAGGGGCAGTTATTGCCCCCCGGTGTCTCCCCTCTACATAGACTGGTTCCCTGCCCATATGAAATAAGGGGCAGGTAACGGGTTCCACAGGCACAACCTTCAACTTTGGCTGGTGCCCGCCTGTGACTAGCGGATACCCCGGGAACCAGCCTAGTGGCTTTGGCTGGTATCTGCTTGTCATACATCTAGTTTCGCCGAGCCCTCTAGTGGATGACCGTGGAACCAGGAGTTACCAATAATGCACCATAAAAATGCATCCATTACCTGGCCTATAGTCCAGAGGAGGTGTGAAGCGTAGCGCGCCCTATACCGACCTGAACCATATATACGATTGTGACAGCCTCAGGGTGCCACTTTCAGCCAGTCAGGCCAAGGGGCAGTAGGTGGAGGGATAAGCACAGCATGGTAGGCAGATTACTAGACCGATGGCACCACGGACCGATGGCACCTGGACCGATGGCACCTCTTCGGACCGATGGCAACATTTTCCCTAGACCGATGGCACCACTACCTAGACTGATGGCACCATTTACTTAGACGGATGGTTATTGCTAGATTATACTGTATACACCACTATTCAACTACCGGGTACATTATATTCGCATATAGATAGGAAAATTTACGTGATGATTAAAAAGAAGAAAAAAAACGGCTCTGGGCCCTTCGGCACCGGCAGCCGGGTGTCCCGGCCGGCCACCCGTGGTCCCGGCCGGCCACCCGCGCCCCCGGCCGGCCACACGGCGAGCAAACCCTGACTTACCTCTGACCTTTAAACCTTGAAAACTAAACTGGCAACCATGTTATTACATGATTATTGCATATTACGTACTATATATATCAAGTGTTTTTTTCCCATGTTTAGGAAAAAAGTGAGGTGGTGCCATCAGTCTAGGCAAGTGGTGCCATCAGTCCAGGCACGGGTGCCATCAGTCCAGGTAACACTGAAAAGAGGTGCCATCAGTCCAGGTGCCATCGGTCCGTGGTGCCATCGGTCCAGTTACCGGTAGGCAGCAGTAGGAGTGGTGGGTAGACACAGGGACTGAGGCCAGTCTAGCCTTAGTCAGAGAAACCTTTACTGCCTTGGGACAGTGCTTCACAGTCAGAGCCTCTAGGACTAATCTAGCCCAAGCCTAGCAATACTTGTGAGAAATAAGGCAGTATTCCACAACAAAAAACAGGCATAAAACATGGAGCTCTATTGAGCTCTATTGTGGTTTGGAATAAATTTGATATCACTCTATCAATATCTGAAAAGATTTTTGATAGAGCTCTAACAGTTTATATACAGTAGCTGTTCTTAATTAGCCCATTTTGGCAGTATTTTCCTATAGGAATCTGCATGGCTTCATGCTTTGTTGTGGTTCTCTATTGTCGCTCAAAACTGTAGGGGGCGCTGCGCTTCACACCTCCTCTGCCTACAGTGTAACTAGGCCAGGCTTCCAGGCTACCCTCTACACTGTACACTACATGTGCGCACCCCCTCTGGTGTATGAACTCTGCATCACACCTCCACATCCATTTCCGTTTACAATCACTCCTCCTCATTCTTGCTTCTGCTTCCACACCACACACGCTTCCCTTTTTTATCCCATTTATTCTTGGTCAAATTCCATCCATCCCTCAGCTCCCTATAATGACTAGGAGCCTCAGGGAACCATATCTGCGAATTTTACATTTCAGTTGCCTTTGTGTGTTCTTCGTACCATTTCTTAGTTACATAATATACTGACAACATATCGACAATAAAGTGGGGTGAATATCAGACCTTATAAGTCTGGTTTTCATATACGGCCCCGTCCCTAACAACGAATCTCTTGTTGACTTCTTTGTTCTCTCCTACCCCCATTTCGGGACAACTCTCTAAGACATCCTTGTAATATAAACACCATTAAATACATAGTAGTTATTTCTATTACTATCATATAAACCTAGGGTCAAGTTGGTATTTTCTTCAACATTAAGTCTTTCGTCAGAGCTTTGAAATATATAAAAGTTTCAACATTCCGTACATCTGCAGGTACATTATTCCATCTCCTTGAGCCATTGTATAATACCGATCTTTGGAAAGCAAGGCAGTTTGGTCTGGGTACATGTAAAAGTGGTGCGTCATTTGCTCTAGTATTTCTATTTACAACCTTACATTATTTAATGTCCATTTTCCTTTTATACATAAAGTATATACAAATATTTGTGCACAAAGATCCCAGAAATGTGTGCATTCATCAGCAAGCTACTCGAGGCCATCTGTGGCATGAAGGGCTTTTTTTAATTTATTTTTTTCATTTTAGTAACATACAATCTGCTATTGCAGGTTTTCATTGTAGTTTATGTACAATACTTTTGAACAGGTTTGGCATCCAGTAAAGATACTGGGTAACAATTAAATCATTAGGTCAAGTAAGGAAGGGTGAATCGTCCTTCTTCCTGTACTGGCAGACTTATGGAGACTTATAATGTACTTTAGTACAGTGAACGAAGTTGATAATAATGATGAGTATGATAATGGTAATGATAAAGATGGAAACCAGACCTTAGTCTTTACACCAATCCTTACATTTCTTTTTTATGAAATCCTTGTACTTAGACATTGACATACTATCCTGGATAACACGAGGTAGACTATTCCAGAATCCCGCTCCAACATATAGAGAGTTTTTCTTATAAAAACTTGTTCTAGGTCTTTTAAGTTTTATCAAGCGCTTGATTTGACCCTTTGTTTTTGCTTCTAATTGGTTGTAATGCTCATCTAGTTCTCCTACATAACGTTTCATATACATTAAGGCTTCTATATCAATATTAACTCGAACATGAGGATAAAAAAATGGCGGCGAAGTGGTGAGACGTGCGTTTGCAGAGGGGACATCGACCGAACTCGTTACTGTGTTACACTCATGGATCTATCTCAACCAATATAGCAATTCGTTGGTAAACCACCAGAGATTCTGACTCCAGGCACGAATTGGAATAACCCCACACGGATTATAATTATTCGAGGTTTTTGCTTCACAGTGTCTGATCATTGCTACTTCATCCCTCACATAATATCATCTAATTACTTTATACATGATTATGTGTCGTATTGTATATATGTCTCGACTATTTCATGGAAGAACTGTTCCCAACAGAATGAAATAAAAGCTCTAAAAAAAAAATTTGGCAGGATTTGAACTGGTTCTTTTTTTTTTTATTTTTTTTTTTTATTCATCAAAAACGGTTCTTACATAAAGTAAGATCTTCCACCGCATTTACAATTGCGTGAGATCTCGGGTAACATTCAGTACACATGAAGAGGTATGCTATTACAGTTTATACATATAGAGATTTATATATAATAAGATATGATGGTAGGATGATTTGAAATGCTTAATGTGAACACTTCCACCCTTGAGGATTATTCTTCAACGCCAGTCATACCTGGAGTACTTGATCTTAACCAGTTTTTTTAACTCTTTATGTACTGTAATATGCTGTACGGATTGATCAAGTTCATTCCATAGTTTTAGACCCCGATAATAAGGAGATTTATAGTATTTACTGACCTTTGCCAAGGGCTGGAATGGCCACAGCCTCATCTCTTCAGGGCCTCCTACGCGATGCATCACCATGAATGCCTGCTTCTCCTGGGTGGGTGGGACTGAAGGCTGTTACGCTGACACCCGTCAGGTGTGCCCCGTAGAGCCAACCCTCTCATAAGATCTCACACTCTCTTAGTCGTGATCTGTACAAGGTTCTCACTGCGCTCTATGGGAGAAGAATTCTTAATGAACTAGACTTAAAGCCTTACAAATCCACTGGCACACAGTATTCCCACTAGGTGGCATCATTGAGATTATAGGAATCTTTGGATTGCATTGATGTACGTCTTAAACACTGGAGGCAGGCCAGTGGATTCTCAAGGCTCTAAGCATACTTCGTTCAGAATTCTCTCCATAGAGCATAGTGAGAGTACAGAATACGACTTAGAGAGTGTGAGATCTTATGAGAGGGGGGGGGGTAGTGGACCCAGTCAAGTGTGTCAAACCCATATTTTTATTTATACTCACAAATATCACATTTATCCATAATTCTTTGCTTACTATTGACTTTGTTTACATTTTGTAACAACAGTTTACACAAGGAATCATGATGTCCGCATCATCACATCATAAATGTTGTAGAGCAAATGCGGTAGTTTTAGCAGTAGTTTTAGCGAAAGCCTCATCACTGGAATGCACTGCACGAAAACCACCATTTTATTCATATCCGCCATCGCGGAAGTGCATGTATTGACTGAATATTGATTTGTTTCGATATAAATGTATATATACACACCCAGACCTTATATATGGATGCGTCTTGGCTGTATTTCACACCCGGCGTATATGAGAGGAAATATCCTCTACCCCCACTGCCTCCTGCCCGTTTGTGTTGGTAGAAGTACAGGTGTCCTCAGTAGGAAGCCCTCCCCCCACCTCCCCCCACCCGCTCTCAGTGAAGCCCTCTTCACTGGATGCTTATAAACGCCTACAGATGAGGTGTATACCCACAGGGAATTGGACAACCTTATATACGCAAAATACTTACTTATATGTATATGCCGGGCGCATCCATATGTAAAATAATGATGTTCGTGCAGTGATGATAGCCTGATTTGTGATCGCCTCATCACTGGAATGATAGACACCCCCTGCAGAGACAGATTGCTTTGCAAACAACCTGTCCCAGACTTAACCCTTTAAGGGTGAATGATGCCTTGAGGAATCAACTAGCCCAGACCGAGTGATGCCTTGAGACATCAACCGGCCCAGGCCAAATGATGCCTCAATGTATCAGTTCTCGGAAATCAATTAAATGACAAGGAAATAATTTATCAATATACATTAAATCTTCAGAAAATTGAGGTATAATATAATATCAAATTAATATTAGTGAGCTAAAATAAGTGAAACATCATTGTATTGATTGCTGATAATATCACGTGATGAAACATCAAATTATGACTTTATCCAAAATGTCTCCGTCCCCTAGAGATATGCACTATGACTAGCACCTGCCCTTATGGTGATAGCTCTGCCACAGGTGGCTGTCCTTAAAGGGTTAAACAGTTGTGTAGAATATCTGAGGGCAAGGGAGCTGACTAAAACTCACAGACAACATATAGAGCAGACTGGACTCAGGTCAACAAAACAAACTGATCACATCTGGGGCAAAAAGGCAGAGGGCAAGAAACCATCTCAGCAGCAGAAGCTGTCCAAGAGTATCATAGGATATCACTGTAATTGGTGTGGAAATACAACTGTGCACCCATGACAGCAGTTTAGGGCAACCTATGGGGTGTGTAACAGTTGCAACAAGAAGGGGCATGTCATGTAAAATAGAAAAAGATCAAAGAAGTTGTAGCCTATGATATTGTAGACTATGGTGATGTCATATTTGTCAGAGATGTGAAACTGCAAAGGACTTCTTGACAGTCAATCCTCTGTCAATAACTGTCAGGGAAAATACCATCAAAGAGAACATCTACATAATTAAAGCACAGAAACATTCTCAGCAAGAAAGCATGTGAGAACCCCAACCCTCTAGAGCCATCTACTCAGGTCTACAATGTGAACAGCCAGTCTCAACTGCACTTCAGGTCAGAGTTTCCAGAACTTTTCAAAGGACTAGGATAGCTCAAGACTGCACACTACATATCACTGACGCTAGATACTAGTCAAGTATGCCTCTACACTGCCAGAAAGGCATCACACCCACTTCTTAACCAAGTCCAGAAGGAGCTACAGGCTATGCAGGACCAAGAGGTTATCTTACCCGTTGATGAGGAGTCACAAAAACTGACTACCTTCATCATGCCAATTGGAAGATTCTGCTATCAAAATGATCAGGGAAAAACTCATCAAGTGATACTCTAACGATGCACTACGACCCAAACCTTTCAACCATTGTTGTAAGCAGACGTCAGCAAAGATGGTTTGGGGGCAGTTCTATTGCATGCTGACAAGGAAGGACACAGGTCTATCTGCTATACCTGCAGGTCCCTGAATGGGGCTGAAAACAGGGAGCTATTTCAAAAGTAGAATGAGGTCTCGCCAGCGGCACGTCACATTTTGAAAGTTAGAGGCCGGCAACAGCGAGCGGCACCTCAAATCAAAGCGGCAGCGAAACTACTACCAATATCCCATAGAGAGCGGCACCTCCACCTTGACAGCGACGCCTCAAGTTCCATTGTTAGCCTCTCGCATTGGCGATGAGTACTCTCGTTTAGCACCCTCCCAACTTTTGAAACAGCTCCCAGGTATGTGGTCATCGAGAAGGAAGCACTACCACTGACCTATGCATGAGAGAAGTTTCCAGAGTACATCCATGGCCCCAAGTTTACTCTGGAAGTCTACTCAGTGAATCTATCAAGGAGATGGTCACCATTGACTTGTTTGAGTATGACAAGGATAGCTATGACATAGTTGTTGACTATTACTCAAGGTGGTTTAAAATCCATCATCTTACCACCACAAAATCCCAAGCAACAGTGCAAGCACTCAAGAGCATTTTTGCCCTCCATGGTATTCCAGATGTTGTGGTCTCTCACAATGGAAGACAATACTCAACTGACATTTTCCAGACCTATGTAGAAGTATCTGCAAGCCAACAGTGAAGCTGAGAGAACTGTACAAACCACAAAAAAATATCCTGTGAAAAAACAAAGACCCACATCTTGGCAACCTGGCATCTTGTTCAATGCCACTCTGAAATGGTTTATCACCAAGACAACTAAGAATAACTCTCCCTACCCTACTTGCCAAGCTGATAAAAACAGTAGAAGAAACAGAGTAGGATCAGGCAAGAAAGAAGGAAAGTGAGGAAAGGAAAAGCTAGTGCAGTCCTGCAACTAGCACCACAAAAGAGTAGCACTTCCTGTATTAGGAATAGGTGACAGTGTAAGGATAAAAGACCAGAATTGCTCAGGGTCTGTCATCAACCACCATGCTAACCCACAGTTATACAACATCCAGACCAACTTAGGCACAACAATCAGGAAAAACAGGCAAGCACTGGTCCACACACGAGGATGACAGGGAGATACAGAAACCACCCAAGTATTTCCACCAAGAGCACTGATGTGACCTCCAGTCATAGAACAATCTTCAAGAGTACCTAGGGGCATTTCTGTAAAGATCCCTGCGAATGCAGAAACAAAAACAGCAATGACTGGGGCAGACAAATCCATAAAGCCTCCTGAAAGGCTAGACCTGTAGAGAGCTGGGCAAAATAATTCTAGAGTTCAAAAGTTAGTCTGCCAATGTAGAACTCTATGCACCTTTGAGGTCAACAGTGTTAATCTATCCAGAAAACAACGAACATTAACGTGATAACTAAAACCTATCTTGATAAATATATGAGACAATATAAAAGACTGAATACAGGACATTCAAAATTTGCAAATCTTTAAAGACAACTTGAAAGTCTCAAACCATATTTATAAACGTTTTCAGATTCATCCGGTTTCGTTACCTTATTGATGTTTCTTTTATGACGATTCCCAATGTCTATACTGAATGTAGGAGATCATACAAGTAGATTAGTATTAGTAGACACAGTTCTAGCATCACACTCTATGGTCCAGGTATAAGTGTCCATCTATCCTGCAAATATCTACACAATTAAAAAGTATACAACATATCATGTGTAGGCATGTTTCGAAGATCTTCAGTTTCCAAATTGAAATAGAAAATGAAATACCAAGTGTACACATTCGTTATAGCAAGGTGAAAGTCCTTTTTTTGTCAGCCCTCTCTACCTCTGAGTTGACAAGGTAGTCATGGTTCACCCAGTTCTGAATCCTGGATTTGTAATTCAGCAACCAGAAGATCAGAGATTCCTGCGGCACCTCTCTCTGTTTACTTCATGACTATATTCATACAACTTTTCTAATATACCTATAGATGAATACTCCGTAGTTAACTACTGCTGCTGGAGATCTAGAGTTTTCCTACTGAAGCTGATATTTTCATACCATGGCTGACATTTTTATACCAAGGTTGACCATGTGACGCCATCTAAACCAATCAGATCGAAACTTAGAAACTTAATGTTACATGATAAGGGCAGACATGGCTACCCCACTGCTCAGAGATCAACCAATTGCCATCTTTATAAATATTTCAATGTATACAGGAATAGAGAGACAAGTAATGAGTGAACTAATTCCAAAGTTACTGGGTGAGAATGCTGAAAAACAATTTACCTAGGCCAAAGCCTTGGTAAATATCTTTTAGCATCCTCACCCAGTAACATCCAAATTCTTTCACGCAAAACCAGTTTCCTTTTTAATCATTGTGCTGAGCTTGAACTATGGACTCCTGTCATGTTGTCAGAGTGTTTATTCAATAAAACAAAAAGTCCTTTTTTCTTAAATTTTATTTTTTTTCCTGAATTACAGTCAGTGGTTAACCATTTTGATTATTTCCCCAGTTTCTTAACAAATCCATCTTCATTTAACCCCATTTTAAACAACAGTAAAAACATCATCATAGTTATACAACTTAGAACACTTATATTATTTTGTAGTTTTGAGTTATAACATAACTACAAAATAGTGTATATAAATTGTTAGTAACCAAATTGTCTATGTTTATCTTGTGATGATTGAATGTTATGATAGTGCTCAAGCTGCTTGTCCAATTACAAATCAGGTAGTTCTTTGCTTTGTAGCTGGTGAATATGGCTCCACATATCATAGTATTATACCTATGTAGTTTGCAGGAATTTAATATTAAAGAGACATTGTTGATTCTGTTCCTTGCTGTTTGGTTTAGGAATATAAGCTTCATTCATTCAGAATTTGATTTGTATTTCCAACACAAAACAACATAGAACAGATTTCAATCAACCACCCTAAATAGGTCTCTAAACGATACTGCTGATCCTGTCTTCCTGTTTTCCATTCCTCTAGTAAAAAGTTTGGTTGAGGGTATTTTGTTCAGTTGCTTTCACACAAAATATCGCTCTTAAAGGAGAACAATGGCACTTAAAAGATATTACATTTACACAATTCAAGGATAGATGTGTTCATGGCATGTTCATCCCAAATGTTTGTCCTGCTCTTCCCTCGTTCACTGCTGTAGGCCTACATACCCGATGCATGTTTCGCCATTCCACTTGCTCAACAAGGACGAAATCATTTGTTCTCGCGCCACATGCAGCATCATCACTGCTAAATTGGTGGAATATCACCTTTATCAGTAGTGAGGATAATGCCTCCATGCAAATCCAGATGGCATTCTGCATGGTATCACCCTGAATGGTGGAAGTCTGTATGGTGGAGCTTTGGATTGATATCTACAAAAGATGTCAGAAATGATACCAGAAAATTAAGTCAATTGAATTAAAATATACAATTTATCTAACTCAAACCAAATAAAGTGAGGTCATTTTTTCCTACAGACTTAAAACTAAAGATAAATAATGATATAACTGGAATTATAGCTAATACATACCTGAAGACTGGTCTTCTCAGTGCATGTTGGACATGTACCATGGATTGCCTGATGGAACATGAACAAAATAAGATCTTAGTGATTCCTAAATATTCTGGTATACAATATGAATGATTTCAAGTATCAGTCGTAACCTTTATAAATTGATATGCGTATGGGTATAACATTTTTCAACTTGAAAAATTGTGGATTGAACAGAAGATCTATAAACCATAAAATGAATATTTCGAAAACTATCAGAGCAAAATTTGTAGGCCTCACCTCTTGGAGAATATGATGATAAAGGAGACAGTGGCCAAGAAAGCACTAATAAAGATAGTGATCATCAATTCCACCAAGAGTCTGAACATGTGAGCTCCATTGTCTGGGGGTGCCGTCAGATAGAGGCGAAGGTTGGCAGGATTCCTTATGGAGATGGCACCTATTGTCATCCCGCAGCAGTTCTGCAGAGCTGCCCTCAGTTGCACCACCATCTGCTGCAACACTTTTGCCACCAGAACAGCTGGCAGCAGCTCTGCGAAAATATGCTCGATGTGATTTGTTTGCATAGATCAAGGAATACTATTAGATAACATAATGAAACCATGTAAAATTATTCATTAGCAAAAACTTTTTAACCATTGGAAATGCTTTATCTGCAAAATGGGGAAACAAACGATATTATTGGTAGCGAGCTGTGTAGCTGTGATTTGCATGGCTGTTTTTTCTCCATTTGAGGTCTATTTTTCAAAAGTTTCTTGACGTAGGCTCCCCCGAACCCATGCAGAATAAGATACCTTCCTGCCTTCTTCCCATGCTTTGTATTGCCCTAACATTTAAAATACACACCCTATTTCTTGAATCCTGAAGCTGCAGAAACAAAAGACTGACTATTCTGTCAGTAAAGTTGAGTTACATTGTCACAATTCATTATCTCTATAAGTGAATGGTAGGCAGCACTTGATATCTAAGTCAATTTTCAATTGATACCTGACTCAATCGTTCTTATATCATGTTTCTGAGGTGTGGGAACTAAAAGAATTCTGAACTCGGTAAATATTTAGGAGTGAGACTGAATTCATCTTATAGAGTCAATCACTATCAAAATAAAAATAAGTTTAATAGAACTAATTGTCGATTAACTACTCAAACAAACAAATTCATCTTTAGAATGATAAATGATCTATGCTTCCGAGTCAATCTTTTATCCACACCTAGATTTTAAGTCAATCAAGAACCAGAAATGAATAATGTACTTTTTAGAATAATCTTGAATAATAACGAGATGAACTTGAATCAGCGCTTGAATAAACTTGGATTAGTATTTAATAATTTTTTATTGCAACTTATGCGGCATTTTTATGTGCCAGTAATGACCACTGATTATGGCATTTCACATTGCAATCCAATTATGCGACACATTTAGTGCTATAATCATCAGGTGGAAACAGAAATAGTCAACACTTTTTCTCCCCTGCCTTATACAATATGGCACCATTGACTGACTTCTGCACCCACCAACGAAATAAAATCTCATTGAATTGACCCGTGATGCCCTGCATTTCACTCCCAAAAATCAGTGAGTGTCCACCACATTTTCGCAGTGTAGGTTACCAATTATGTACCACTGACCTTTCACAAGGAGAACCACTGACCGACTTTTGTAGAGCGGGAAAATCATCGGAGGGATTTTAGTCAGCAAGTGGAAATGCTGCATTAGATACTATAGAGGAAACCCATGAAAGTTTAGGGTCTGAGCCCGTATCCCATCGAGTTTGAATCACATAGTAATTCACAAGGCGAAGCCGAGTGAATTACTACGTGATTCAAATGAGATGGGATCGAGCTCTGACCCTAAACTTGAATGGGTTTCTGAATTTATCTCACCCTTAATATTGACTATTGGGCTAACATTCGTGACATTATCCCCCATTGGATATTTTTCATAAATATCTAATAGGCATTAGATACGAGTTCCCAATGTTAAGTCTATGGAGAAGAAATATCTGGGGTGAGATAAAGGTGATAGGTTAGTCTCTGAGGCTTGTCATAATCCTACCTGTTGTGGTCCGTGGGCAGAGCTCATTGTCTGCAGGAGACGACACAAAGTGTGCAAAGTACACTACCTCCATGTCGGTCTCTATACGCGCTAGGTAGATCTCACTAGGTCGGGTGAACATTAGAATTTTGGATGAACTGTAGAAATACACACATTCTTGATTAGGCATTACATAAAGATTTGTTATAATCTCAGTTATGACGAGCTTTGTCCAGTTCTGTTTATTTTGTATATATATTCTTAGATTAAGAAACTCAGTGTACAACTGAGAATAAGTCACCTTTTTACCAAATAAAAGTAAGAATTTTGCCAAAAATAGCATTAACTATGAACTTCAACCTTCTGCCATGCCATTGTGCCAATATTAAAAAAATTGTTTTTCACTCAGTCCTGTTTATTTTGTATATATATTCCTAGATTGAGAAACTCAGTTCTTCTTTGCAAAACTTGTATACAACAGAGAATAATTGACATTTTTACCCAATAAAGTAGGAATTTTGACAAAAATAACATCCACATCAATTCTGAACTTCAACCTCCTGCCACCTGAAGATATGTCTATGCATATGTCTAAGGGCAACTATTTACTGTCAAGCATACGAAAGGTGCCATAAAATGGAATGCCTTGGACCCAGTAGTCCGGAACACTGAAAACTACCAAATATTTAAGCAATTCACAAAATCCAATCTGAAGAACAGTATTCCTACTTAATTCCTGTTGTATATTCTCTTGAAAACTAGGCCTATACCCACGAAAATGATAAGATTTGAGAGTTTTCCTATACCAAATTGAACTAATCCCTGTTGTACTCTGATTAACATAAGTGATTTACACACAATGCCATCTAAGAGTTTGAATATGTCCTGTTGTTCTCGTTATGGTAAGATTATATGGTACATAGGGATCTAAGATGGATGTATGGTAGGTCTCCCGCCAAATTGTAAGCTTTGCCTGGGAGTGGGGCAGGATATGAAAATCAAGCTATACAAAACTTGACATCCAACCCGATTTCTTTGTCAACAATACCAGATTAAGAGGAAAGTAAAGCTACTATTACGGACTTTTGACGGAACTGTAACTGTTGTGAACTTTCCCAGCATATGTTAAACAATGTAACACTGTAACAATGCTGACAATGAAATAAAAGTTCGGAAGAAAAAGGGGGAAAAAAAGGAATTGCTCTTTGTCATGCCACATAACACTGTTTCAGAGAGATTTCAGTGGATTTCTACCAGTTTTAGGCCTGTTTTCTCAAAACTCAATTTTATCAAACTTCGGCTACTTAATAGTAATACTATGTGTACAAGGCTGCTATGCGACTAGCGAGTAAGTGACCGATTCCGATGCGGTTTGCTGTGTTCTTGGCGCGAATTTTCGCCTAGAATTTTCAGAGAGTGACCATGGTTGGTGGTTTCTGGTCATGTGACCTAGATCCAGTGTTTTCTTTGGTTGCTTTTGCAGACAAAGACACTTGAAAATATGTGTTGTCCAATCCTAGCAGCTGTTGTTCCCATGTTTGTAAACATCATCGGTGGCGCCACCACTCTTGTTGTGAGTGGTGGTGGCCTCTGGTGTCGTATGTTGGAACTAACATTAGCTGCTACTCCTGGTCAGTTTGGTGAAGTGCAGTGTGTTTGCTGTACTCTCACTTTACTGTCCTGAATGAGTTATTGTTCAGAACTGTTCTTTTTCCAGATAACCGCATGTTTTTGCTTGGATCAGTCACTGATAGTCGACTATGGATGTGTCAGAACTTAGTGGATAATGTTTTTGTAAAATTATTCGGTCGAGAAGGGTTCTCTCTCTTCAATTCTTTGCGAGTTTATTAGGGTGAGTTCATTCTCTTGTGGAAAAATTTTCCACAAGAGAATGAACTCACCCTAATAAACTCGCAAAGAATTGAAGAGAGAAAACCCTTCTCGACCGAATAATTTTACAAATACTTAAAAGTAATGTCTCTCGTCCCTTTCTTATAACAGAGTTTTACTGTTTGTTATTATTAACCCGTTAAGAATGGATGATGCATTGCAGAAGCACCTGAACCAGGATGAATACTCCACTGAGGCATCATTGCCCAACATCTAAACAACTGTTTTTCACAAGGAAATAATGGATCAATAAACATGAATCTTTTATAGATTATAGGTCTAACCAAAAAGAATTATATACCCTAAGACTGTGACAAGAAGTGGAGACTAGTTGTCCTGATTGCGAATACAATACTTCACAAGATATGTTTCTCATGAGAATGACAGTTGGATCGAGAATGTGAATAGACCAATATTACATCATATGGACATTGAAGGAAACTGAAGAAAACAATGTAATGTATTGCTAAACATCTAACCCACAGTAAAACCCTACTTCTGGGACACCTCGCTTAAGGGGACAACCTGTTTAAGGGGGCACTTTGCTTGGAACGGAAACTTTTCTCTCTATTAAGAGTTTAATTTAACACTACTTAAGGCTCTCAATTAAGCTGAGTTTCACAATAGTTTCTCTTAGACCCAGTTTACACTTACTGATGAAAAATGTGCTGATGCATTTCATCATAGATTTATTCAACCCAGGTTTATTTTGGCAAAATTTTGGCGGGAATGTGTAATAATCGATTGGTGGTGCCAGATTCTATAATTGATGGTCAAAATTTGTAGGTGTAAACTGGCTTTCACAAGATCACAATTGCATCAAGATTTTCAGTTTAAGCCTATAATGCATATCTTGGCCTCAGATAAATTTGTCGACCACCTCTGATAGATTTCTTCTTCTTTATTTTGTTACTTTATTTGATTACAATGGTATAGATTCCACTAGATATCATGGTTTAGTACTTACTTTGGTAGTGATGAATTGTTACAACATTCTGATGTATTTTTGCTGCAATACTGGTTGAACACCACTGCAAGAATACTTGGCAAGTTGTTCTTAAGTGTTTCCTGCCACACAAAAAATAACAATGAGAATGCGGTATTTAAAGTATAGCTATTATGACATTCCTTATCTACATCTTTACCACTTTACTGTGTGTGTATCATAGCCTGTATTACTCAAAAATACATCTATTTCAAGTAGGGAAAATCCAAAGTAAAAACATAAGTGGATGATCATATGTCTAAGAGCTGAATAAAAAGGATGGTTTAATGGATGTTGAAAGGAAATTAGACTCAAACTGTATCCGATTGTATAGTGAGTACAAGGGCCTGTTTCCTAGACCTGAGAGTGCAAAAAATAAGATGGACAACTCACAGCTTGTGAATCGGTAGGTATCGCCAGCAGTCTCCGTCTCATGATAGCCTGGCAAAGAAGTGGAGTGCCAGATTACTTCAAATTCTCAGAGATTTTCATTTTCCGTGCGAAAATCTGTACTTTTATTTTTTAGTTGGTAAATTCTTTTATTTCCAGTGTAAAACAAAAAAATGATATTTGAGTCCCATTCATGCTAATAAACAGTTGTATGAACCTTACTACATACACTCAGCTCCGTTCCATTGCAGACTTGGTGTGCTATTCATGAATTCTTGGTCTCCCAGAGGCAGCAAATTCCATATTATCTATCTATGATGTATATCTGTACAGATTGTGGGCAGAAGTTTTGCTTTCTCTATTACCTGATTCATCAGTGATAATTACTTAGCAAATCAAGGATGGTTCACACCGGTTTCAACATAGTTATTTTAGTGCAGCAGTCGCTGGCTCTGGCCTCCTAAGGCTGACCAACCTTCAGAAAGATTATATCTATTCCAGCGATATCTAATGCTACCCTATGAAGACTACATAGGAATAATAAACAAGGATGTTTATTATTCAAAAGTCTCAGTAATCGGAAATGGATCACCGTCACTTTACAGTACCTTGACACTGGAGTGCCAAGTAAAGCCAATGGAATTTCCTCTATACACTACCACTAGACTGACCCAACCCCTAGATTACGCCTCCCAGTTTTTACTAAGGGGGGCACTTTGTAGCCATTTTGCTGGTGGGGGACTTCCCAGTAAAAAATCTACAATACCAAAGTCTAGCAGTTCTCTGTCTACTTTCCTGCCTCCCAGTGTTCACAAGATTCACTGATACCTCTGTGTAAAAGTGTGGAAAAAATTTTGTAGAGTCATAAATCTGGGAGAAAGCGCTCAGAAGAAGAATAGGATAATAAAGAAGGACCTGGGACCTGTTTCAGTAGTTTCGTGACATGTCTAGATGGCGTCTGTGACACCATACGGACAGATCACAAGATTGCAATAGATGACACGCGGAGTTTCACACACTTCTCGTAGGAATTAAGCAATGACACGTTAACATGAGTAGGAGATACATATAACCTATAGTCGCTCCAAATATGAAGAAGATTGGGTACTCTGATTTTCTGATATTTGCTAGTCTTTTTCCGCTGTTGCTTGCACTGTTGGTGCCATTGTTAATGTCTGTCTAGGCCTAATGTCACGAGCCTACTAAAACAGGTCCCAGCCTCGCTGGCACCTTCCTGATGAGATACAAGTGGAATGTTGGTTCTTTACCCTTCTGACAATGATGGTAATGTGACGTTGGGCAGGGAAAACTCACGACCCACACACCTACAGTGGTTAGCTCGGACTGATGAGCACTCTGCCTCTGGCCATTAGTTGATAGTCACTGGGCTCTCGAGGTCTTGAGCCCAGTGGGCTCACTGGCGTCGGACCTACTCAGTCCAGCCCTAAACAGTTGGGTGCTGGGCTTCCAGCCATTCTCCTGAGACCTGTTTCACTAGTTTTGTGACATGTCTAGATGGCGTGTCCGGTTTGTCCGGTTTCATAAGAACTAGATATTAGACTTCGTTTTGTCCATTCTTGCTTGCACTGTTGGTGCCACTTTTGCCACGAAACAAGTGAAACGGGTCCATGATGTGTAGATTTGTCTAATTCTTATGTCTGAAGTCTGTCTTTTCCTAAGGGCAGCTACTTGTGTTGTCACGAAACTAGACAACCCTAATGTCTGTATGGTGTCACAGACATGTCACGAGACTAGTGAAACAGGTCCCAGATCACAGTGTAGCAGGGGGGAGGGGGAAATCTGCAAATCCCCCATCTTGACATTTCTTCAGCCTTCTCCGTCCAGTGGAAGGTGACAACAAGGAAATGGGCAAAAGTCAGACAACGTTCCTTTCGCCTCCATCTACATGATTAAGAGGTCTGTGTTAGGGTATCAGTGTCTTTTTCCAGCCCTCGTGTACTGGCCATTTCTCAGTTAGGGTTGAACAACCAATGAAGGTCCCAACCCCAACTGCTTCCACTGCACGAGAACCACCAGTTAATTCAGATATATACACCACCGCGTTGGTTGGTTGGTTGGTTTGATTTAACGTCCAATTAACCATTGCAGGTTCTCACCAGACTTTCTCAAGGTTCTTTTACACCACAAGGGTGGTGATCGAATCTATGAAATGAATTTAGGTGGAAACCTCACCCCTACACATTTACCGAGGTGAGAGTTCTTTTACTTCCCACAACACATAGACATGGTATGAGAAGGATTGGCCTTTGATATAGCAGTAAATCTACCACTGCTGGGGGTGAAGGAGAAAAGTGGCTGCAGTGGGACCCGAATCAACAAAGTCTGACAACCTTGATATTACAAGTCCAGTGCTCTTTACCAACTCCCCACCCCAGTCGCTTTTGTTATGCTTGCATGCAAGCATATCTGGTCTGCACCACGAGGAGGCGAGGCGACCAAGAGGGTGAACAGACTGTTAATTGCTGTCCACCCCAGCAGACCGGGCTACTGTGTAAATGCATGTATCTGGTGTACATCAGCAAGCGTGTATGAGAAGAAATATCCTATGTGTGACATATATATACACTGGTCATACATGTTGTGTTGGTAGAGGTTGTGGTGACCCTGACCCCCACCCTGAGCATGATCCCAACCACTCTCCCAGCAGAGATCTTGCGCTCTACTTCCTGTGGCCGCTTATATCTCTGCCCCAACCTGCCTGTTTGGGCTCAAATCTGGCCCATACGCAAGTTTATGAAGTATCCTAAATTCTTAGCGCTTTGGGGAGTATTTTGTGGTTTACGTGTAAATAGATATGCATATATCTATATGGTAAATGATTTACACTCATTTCTGTTATTTGTTATATCAAATCAAGTATGGTCTTAAGGATTACTTTCTTCATTGGAAGCCACCTCCTGTATTACAGGGTTTCGTTTGTCAATATAACACATGTGCTCACTCAAAGGGGCAGTCTAATCAATAGTAGATTCACATCACAAATTGGTTTAGAGATGAAAAAAAACTGCTGGATGGTCTGTTAACCCCATTTAACAATTCCTATATTTCCTAACTAATGATATGTGAATTGTTTGACTTGTATAACTTTTGAGAGTTGTCTTGTTTTGAATCTGAGATCTTCGCTGGTCTCCCCTGTCTTTAATGGATACCCAGGGAACAGACTTTGGGTTGGGGCAGAGACTAAGCTAGCGCTAGCGCCGTGAAAGTTCTGGGGGGAGAGTGGAGCCCAACCCTATGTCTATAATCAACACTTCCACTGCATGAGAACCACCATTTTGCATATATATGCACCCATCATATACAGGTATGCTTTTGCGTATAAGGTTGACCTATTTTCCCTCTTGTATACGCCTCATCTCTAGGCATATATATAATCGTCCATGTTGCGGTCATATATATGTCATATATATGCCTGATTCTGTTCTATTTACACCACTATCCAATTATTCTGATCTCTGCCACTTAGGCACACCACTGTTGTATATCACATTTGCCATTAACCATCCAAGTCCGTTTTATATGAAAAATGCAATCTTATATTACCAATTTATTTGATAAAACCTTTATAAAACTTGATTGAGAATAAATTGATTAATTACACATAATAGACCCTGGATTATGTTGGTTTTTTACCGTTTTTCTAATAGATTTTAATTTAAAACACCATTTCTATGTGTGGTCAGTTTAGGTCTAGTATATAATGGCCCTGTTCAAGTTTATAGTTAGCTCCTCAAATCATCTTACCCCTGCCTAACCCCCGTCTAACCTCTGCGGCTGCCTCCCGCATACCCTGTAAAGATCTTTTGGCACTCACAATAACTACTTTGCAATTATCTGTATACATGTCTCGTGCAAATAAGAATGAACTGCATCGAGATCAGTAGCCATTGTAAATATACCATGAGGTATGGTTGCTTAGTTACCTCATGAGAGAGAGCTGAGTGAGACTACATAGCAGACCAGAATGAATGGTATATTTTCAGTGGTGACTGGTCTAGTGGTGTTTAGATTTTATGTCAGCCCTAGAACTGACTGATTTTAGCTAACGATTGTCATCACATGTCCATACTCCATGGGCGTTGACTATTAGTTCTCAATGTTAAGTCTATGGGATATAAATACCAGGGATGAGATAAAATAGAGATTTAAAGTATGGCCTTACATTGGTAGGGCCTTCATCTATGGGTTCATAAGATGCAGTGGCCACATCCTTTTTCGTATAGTCTGTAGGTTAGAAGAGAATGCAAATATTGTATCATGAATTTAGTTATAGATCAACTACCTCAATAGGCTTGGAAGAGTATTATTATAATACAATAATGAATATGTTTGACAGAAAAGATTATATGTTAACTCATCAGTGTACATGTAAAAGGTGCACCATCAATGGAAACAACATGTGTGAATTCATAGATACATATGTAACACCCTATAATTGAAATGATCAATAACGAGAGCAAATCTTTAAAAAATTCACACACAATTATTGTGAAAATTTATGAAAAACCATTGAATTTCCTGATAGTTTTTAATCTCTTAGCAGAAAAGATATGTCATGCTGTCTACTGTATTCCTTATATGGAATTAGTGTAATGGGACAACTCCATGGTGGTAGGGCCTGCTGTCATGGCAGGCATGAACATCATTTATACTACACCCCTAGCAGCAGGTAGTATTTCATACAAGGTCGGCCAAACTTGAAAGGCAAATGTTCGACTAAAATGATGTCCCTTCACCTGCGGCATTGGGATGTATTTTTTGCATCAAATGACCTCAAACGGCCATCTGTACGGGCTCAGTGACCTATTAGTTCACGTGACTCGCACGCGGGGGCGCGCAGGGTGCGCTAGTAGGGAGGGAGTGCGCTAGGTGGTGCAATGACCGCTCCTGACCCTACGGGCCATGAGCTACCTATCATCTACCTGTGGACAAACATCTTTGAGATACCACCTGCTGCAAGGGGTGCAGGAATAAGAGAAAATGACCAGACTGTGGGCGAACTATGTCTTGGTGGTCACCTATCGCTGACATTTGGCGCTAGGTGACCGAGAACCAAAACATAGTTATGTCCACAGTCTGGTCATTTTCTTCTTATTACATACCTCAATTTGATCAGAAAACGCCATTTAGCGAGTTATCGAGACACTGTCTGCTACTAACCGGAAGTTATGAAGGATGTTCCCATTGCGCATGCATAAAAATATGTAAATTAATGTCACTCTCCAGATCGTAGTCCTAGTCGCACGCTGGTTCAAAATGGCGGAAGTCAGTGAGCGACTATGATAAGGAGAGTGATGTTCATTAAAATATCTTCGTGCATGCGCAACGGGCACATCCGGCCTGTATGTGCGTTGCCTGTTGTAGACCAAGCCCAAGGCGAGTTGTTACTATTGATTGATTTCCAATATTTGAGCTATTTAAACGGTTGTATGAGCAAGCCCCATGTTAGATACCTCGTTAATTGGTCATTAGGCACTCGTAGTTGTTATGGAGGTTGTATTTTAACGTCACAAACCGATGTCATCTGCCATGTTGACATTGTTCACGATGACATCGATTACGCACGAATAGCAGAGACTAGGGCACACACAATGAAATATTGCAGTACGATGAAGCGCACCATAGTGGGCCATAGTTGCGGAATACTACACCCCCATGAGAGGGACGTATTTGAGTGACATTCGCACACAGGTAGGTAATAATAAGAAAAAACAACCTAACTGTGGGTGAACAATATCTTAGTTCGAGGTCACCTATTGTGGACATTTGTCCGGACCCTGTCGGGCTGAATGTCTAAAATAGGTGACAGAGAAGAAGACAACATGGTACAGTGAAATATGTATTTATTTATGGCCAAATTGCTATATATTGTTTTTTCTCCTATTTCGCATATTTGAGCATTTTAAACAGTGTCAGATAAATGTCCACGTTAGATACCTTGATATTAGGCCATTAGGTACTTGTAGTTGTTACGGGGCACTTGTATCACGAGTTTGAAATTGCCAACTGACATCATCTGCCATGTTGACATTGGTTAAGATGACAACAATCTGGTGGATCTCATCCTTGCATGTTGAATTACGTTTAGTAAGACAAAGTGCACCATATTGAGCTTTATTATCCACCTAATACAAAGAGTCCATAGAAAATACATAGGGAGTTTGTATGGACATACCCGGCGCATACGGATATGTTGTATGCTCCAGGTGGTGCATACGGAAAAATAGTGCGTACGGAAAAATAGTGCATAACTAAAACGAACTGATATCAACATGCCACTTGTCCAGAAATGGTGGATAATAAATACAATATAGACTGGTTTCAGATAAAAACGGTTGTATACTCCTCGGAGTTGAGCCTGCGCAATATCCTCGCATACGCTCGGATATTACTACGCGTCAACTCCTCGGAGCATATGGCCGCTTGTATCTGAAACCAGTCAATATTGTGTATTTAGTCGCCGAATATGACACCCCAGTGAGAGGGCAGTATTTCACTGATATTTGCACTCGGGTATGTAATAATAATAATGTTCAGGACCAAGGGCTGTAGTAAATGACAGCTAGCATGAAAGTAATTATAATGGTGTGTTTTCTTTTAATGATTTTCAGTTGTATGCTTGTAAGAAAGCATATTTCTATGAAATTCTACCCTCTGCCAGGCATGATGTTTGCCAGGTCTTGTATAAAATGGCATAAACTGAATTTTTTTGTGATATTCAGGTATTTAGTAAAAATCTATTTACCTTATTGGTATGTACTCGTGTGCTGGTAGTTATACATCTTACCGGAAGTGGAACTCCAATCTGATTGGTCGGTGAAATTTATTCAGCCAATCACAACACATATTCAAAGTATGTTGGTAGGTTTTTATATACCACCATACTATAGCTGTATATAATCAATACCACTACCATAGCAGAGGTTGGTAATATAAAGAAACGGGACTCCTGTGGAATAATCTTCCGGTTTCCGAACACGTTTCGCCGGAGGTTTCAACCGAGTTCTTTAGAACGAGGTTTAAACCTCCAGAGAAATGTGTAGGGCCATTTCTACTAAATATTCAAAATGTTCCCTAAGATGAAACTTGGAATATAATAACTGAATATTTATCCCAGAATCCAACTATGTAAGAATGTCTAATGAATAAAACAATACCTTGGCATCTGTTGCCAAAATAGTTGACAGGCTGACAGATGCATTGGCATGCTGCACTGTTTGGGTTTACCCCAAATGTTTGTGGCATACCACCATTCTCACAGCTGCAGCCTTCCACTGTGGTTGGTGTGCTAGTAGTTGGTGTAGATGTGGCTGCCACCTCTACCACAGTGGTGGTTGGTGTTGGTGTGGTTGTTGAACTTGAAGCTGTGTTTATGGTTGTAGATTGAGTGGCTGTTTCTGTTGACATAATTGTGGTAGAAGTAGTGCTTGTATTTCCAGGTATGACAGGATCTTTGAAATACAAAGTATGAGAAACATATTGATTTTTACATCTATATTTACTCATCAAAGGAAAAATTAATATAATATAGTGCATCCAAAGATCAAGACTAATGTAAAAAAACCTAAACTAAATGACCTTTGTATAATACTGATCATTAAGAAAAATTAATGAAAGACAACTTTAGGCTGAGATTTGTAGCATAGATACATCTTTTCTTTGCATGAGGTATGTTAAAAAATGTGCCTTGCTCATTTTAACAATTATTCTGGCTACCTAATGTCATGTCACCATGCAAGAAGCTTTGTATATATTATTGCACTTGGAAGGAGAAAATTATGATCATTGTATAAATTCTCACACATTTTTTGTGCTAATATTTAAAAATCCAGTTTGCCATAGACTACATTACTGCAATACCAAAATTTATGTAATTTCAGCTTAGATAAGTTTAGCAAATAACTCACCATAGCATAGATTCTTCTGACATCCAGTATAGCTTGGAGGACAAGACGAACAGTTTGTTCCAGGCTCATAGGCCAGTTCACCCGGGATGTTTCCTCTAATTGAAATTTAGAAACAGTCATTGCATGGAAAAACAGTTCTTCAAATTTGTAAAACAACATGTGGGACCCTTATTTTTTAACCATACAAGGAAGCCCTATATAAAATCTTCTAGGTCATGAGACATATATGTGAAAAGTATAGATAAATGATTACATATATATGCTGGATTACCAGAATATTGGTGCCATAACAGCTTATAGAAGGTGTCTGAGGTAAGAAGGTTGCTCATAAACAGAGCCTGGCATACTAACACTTCTTGTAATCTGCCATGCAAGAGCTTTTCTGAGATAATGTTCATTGCAGTGTTTTCAACGATCATCTTACTAAAGTAAGCAGCAAAATTGTTGGCAGAGACTATCAGAGGGTTATTGCAGGTTGTTGTATTGTGATTTGTGTCATGACTAATCTGTAATTTTACCATAAAGGTACATATTTTCAACAAATAAACCCTGATGAAACAACAGCTGCATGAAGGAAATCTAAGTTAAATAACAGTTGCTGAGATGAAATATTGTGATGAAATTCACTCAACAAATAGCCACAGTAACATTACCCAAGAGATAATACCTTCACTTGCTTATTCATGACCCTTATATTTTGCTAGCAGATATCCTTCATCACCACAAATTCAACAAATAATTCAGTATGAGAGTGTACTATGTAACACATCCTCAGAAAACAGTAAAACCTGCATTCTGCCAATGTAGTAGCTGGTATCAGAACCAGTGATTTTCTAACCTTTGCAACACCTTCTTCTGTGACATTTTCTGTGATTATTATGGGTATCTGGCCTCTGCTACACATGTTTATAGTACAACCCGTAGAATGGGCGATGTATGATGAAATGCGCCGACATTGATAGCTCACTCTGATTTGCATGTAAATAAAAAATATCTTTAAGCTAATAACACTTTGTATAACCACTGTAGGTCACCTATTTAGCCCGTGTATATCAAGTATTAACTAGATATAATTCACTATTTACAAATGTTACTAAAATATTCCATGTTCACAAGTTAGAAACAGAAGTATCTAGATATACACAAAATAATTTAACTTTTGTACCAAGTAGTATACCAAGAAATATACAAAGAAACACAGTGAAAAGACAACTGCCGAAGATGAAATATCAATCACCTTACCATAGAAACAAAAAGATTTACTGCTCAAATTTAGTACCTCATGTCAGTTATTTCATCTCAAGTACACCTGATGAAGGCCAAATAGTGTGCCGAAACGTTGCGTCAATAAACTTAATTTGAACCAACTCTAAAGTATCATTAAAAACAGCAACTTCAAATTTGTAAACTTATACTGGTGTTTGTTGGTTTTGTGAAATCTTCATATAGAATATTATAGTTTAGTTTCTCTTGTGGGTCTATAGATGTTAGAATAAATAGCAGGCAACGTTGTGCTATCTACTTGACAGTTTTAATGGGTGTTTCAACCTAAACAATGATCAGAGTTAACTGAATGATCAAAGGTATTAGAGATTTTGCCTTTCAGCAAGGGCTATGGTCCCACCTACTAGTTACCCTTGCGCAAAAGTTAGGTACTGCTATCATCCTATATGAATATGGGTTATTCAATACATCCCTCTTCTTCTCAAAAATATTTACAATGTTTGCACAGGGATCGAAGTTGGGATTGAAGAAAAAATATGAAATTGAAAACCCTATATATATATATCTATGGCCCTATTATGGAACATATCGGCTACTTACCTGTAAATATATTCTAATTTCCCTTGATTGTTCTGGTTTTTTTTATGAGAGATCATTGTTGTCAGTATGTAGGAAATGTCAGAATTCTGTCATTTGTTGGCAAACTTGCATCCATGTTTACAGTTAACCATGTCCAGAATGGCAGACTTTAGAAACCAAACTGCTTAAAGCTATTTGTACATCTTCAACGTTGATGCTGTCAAAATTAAAAAACAACTAAACCCCCCTCTCTACCAAGGTTTTTGGGCCAGGTAACCAGAAACGCACCTATTTCTTTTGTCTAAACCACAATTGTCCTCAAAGAAATAGTGACCTTCTGTAGTAGCTCATGGCAAGGTGAGGCGTGACATGTGTCTTAAAGGCATATCGGACAATTTGGCTTGAAATTTAAAACTCATGTCATTTCCATGAAATTTGAATATGATGATCTTCAAGTGTTCTAGTACACTAACCTAACTTAAAAAGTGGGGATCACCGTGCTGAATTTTATTTAGAGATCAATATTGTGATAATTTTACATTAGAATATATAGAAATTCTATGAAGTTACTTTTCACATAGTAAAACCCATGTCATTTTCCTCAAACCTTCAGAGAATATAGAAGATGTATGGTACTATATACTTAGATTTTTAAAATCATAGGTCACCGTTCTTGTTTTCGAGAGAATTGAAGAAAACCATTTTTTTTTGTATATTTCTTATGTAAATCGAGCAAATGTGATTTGGCCTATTACCTGTCAAAATTGGGAAACACTTGACAAAACATCAAATCTAATCATTTAGGATCAAAATGAATAAGATAGAATCAGTGTTGATTGATAATTGCCATTATTTGAAAATCACCAGGTGGCGCCTGCGTGAATTGTAGGATATGCCTTTAATGTGGTGGTGACATGTAGTGCTGAATTGAACCGTCAGATAACAACATTGCTGGATGTTATCCCATGAGTCGTGACTGCCATCCCACCGCAAAAATTACCTTGTCTACTTGTCATAAGCAGTTATGGGTTAGTGTCAATTTTAAGAAGTTACCAGTAAGTGTCATCTTTAATCAGTAGTTATCAGTTAGCGTCAACTTTTTTTTTTTTTTTTTTTTTGTTCAATATCTTTTATTGGCCAAATATTTTACAACTTTCAATTCTTTGTTTACATTCAATCAGATCAAGTCAATAAAAGAAGTACCAAAATGTCAGCTCAGTTACAGCATTCAGCTTACACTGGTTTTCAGTTGACATCCAGAATAAAGTTTTACAACACTTTCACATAAGTCTCTTGATTATGCTATGTGTACATTGTGATTTGTTATCATTTTTGAGTAGACATCGATCATCTGAGATTAGAGAGGGTATATCATTAAGCTGCTTGTCTCCATAGGTGTCCATACATATATTAGTCTAGGTCTAAATAGGTATTGATTCTGCCAGTAGTGCTTTGGAGAGTCTTTTAAACTGGGTATATGATTCAGTTTGCCTGACAATAGTAGGCCGTGAGTTCCAATAGTTTGCACCTGTATACTCTACACTCTTGATATATGCCTGAGTATTTGGTTGCGATTGTTTGAGTACTGGTGCTGTAAAAAGTCTTGTTCTAAGTTCTCTGACATCGAGATATTTCTCGTTTTGGGTTCTGAGATACATTAAGTTTCCATGATGGGCTTTTCTGCGTTCACATAGAAAGGGGATTTTTGCCCATTTGTGCAAATCATAGATTCTGGTATAGTGATCGGCGTGTAAAATTATACGTAGACTCTGGTTTTGCGCACGCTGTAGTTTTTCTAACAGGAATTTTGGTGCATTATAATACAATAAGTCGCCGTAATCGAAGTATGGTAATACAAAAGATTTAAATATTCTTAAGGCTGTATCTTTTTGCAGGAACGGTCTTAATTTCCCTAGCTGGTAAATACGGTGTCCGACCTTTCTTAGGATTTCTTTAACATGAGATTCGTATGTTAGGCTAGAGTCTAACAGATATATATGTTGAACGGGGCCTATCGACGAGCTCTTTCCCCACCACATAGAGTCTAACAGATAACCAAGGTATTTATAATTTTGAACATTTTGTAAAGGAGTTCCCTTCATAAGAAGGGATACATGACCAATTTGTTTGCAGTTGTGGGCCGACCCAAACGTCATATATTTTGTTTTGGTTATATTAACAGTTAACTTGTTTTGGTCGGCCCACAAATCAAACATGTCAAGCGCAGATTGTAGGTTTTTTTCAATGTCATTGGTAGTTTTGCCTTCTGTGAAAATAACTGTATCGTCTGCATATAATCTTATGTTTGCATAAGGAATACAGGAAATAAGGTCATTTATAAAAATTAAAAATAAGGTCGGACCTAAATTTTAACCTTGTGGGACACCGCTGGCATCAGAGTGTGTTCAATAGTCGCGAGGTGGTGCTTTATGGCATAATCAGACATTAAGCAGATATCAGTTAGTGTCAACTTTAAGCAGATATCAGTTAGTGTCGACTGTCAGCAGTTATCAATTAGCATTTTTCAGTTAGTGTCAACTTTAAGAACTTTTCAGTTAATGTCAACTGTAAGCAGTAGGTATCAGTTAGTGTCAACTGTAAGCAGTTATCAATTAGTGTCAACTTTAAGCAGTTATCAATTAGTGTCAACTGTAAGCAGTTATCAATTAGAGTCAACTTTAAGCAGTTATCAAATAGTGTCAACTGTAAGCAGTTATCAATTAGCATAAACTTTAAGCAGTTATCAATTAGTGTCAACTGTAAGCAGTTATCAATTAGCGTAAACTTTAAGCAGTTATCTGTTAGCGTCAACTGTAAGCAGTTATCAATTCGTGTAAACTCTAAGCAGTTATCAATTAGCGTAAACTTTAAGCAGTTATCAATTAGTGTCAACTGTAAGCAGTTATCAATTAGTGTCAACTGTAAGCAGTTATCAATTAGCGTAAACTTTAAGCAGTTATCAATTAGTGTCAACTTTAAGCAGTTATCAATTAGTGTAAACTCTAAGCAGTTATCAATTAGCGTCAACTGTAAGCAGTAGGTATCACTTAGTGTGAACTTACCCAGGTCCATAGAAGCACAACAATATGGTGGTCCCGAAGCACGAAGCAGCCACACAGCCAAGATTTTCACTGTTATACCAAATTGCCTATATTGGGTTGAATCAACACATCACAATATGAATAATGGTAGTACTGTGTTGCTCAATAGAATCTAGAATTTCTGCTCAATTCTGCAGTAAATAGATACATGGGAAAAACATGTCTCAGATAGATTAGATTCCATGATTAAGTAGAATTTTCATATATATATATATATATTCAGTAAACAGTGCATAAGGAAATCTTATCATTCATTGCATACTTGGGTGCAAATGTCTCACTTACTGGCCAACTGTATGGATATCATTCAACACACACTTCACAAACTTATAGTTTGTGCACTCATACTGGCACTCGCATTTGTGTACTCGTACTCGCATTTGTACCACATGACTTGTTTCAAAATGGCATTTTAACCCTTTAAGGACGGGTGATTGTGGCCAAGGTACATCCTGGAGGACGGGTGCTGGTGGCACTTTATATAGCTATAGGACGGGCACACAGTCGTTAAAAACACAATCCTATTGTTTAATCATGTAATATGATATATAATCTTAAATATTTTATTTCTTTTGAATAGAAATATTAACAATGGTATCATACATACATTCTATGAAAATTTCATTAATGTTCCTCCATTATTTTTTATTAAAAAGAATTTTGTAGATTTTTGAGAAATGATGCCTCAAGGCATCATTCGCCCTGGCCTGGATGATGCCTCAAGGCATCATTCGACCTGGCCTTGATGATGCCTCAAGGCATCATTCGCCCTTAAAGGGTCAAATGATTTCCAGGTATATGCAGTGTGAGCCAACACTGGTCCACTTTGAGGCAGGGGTACCTATGGCATACCTGCTCTTCCATACTGTAGTATGGGGTCAGCGTCAGAACTTGGGGCTGTGGGCCGTCTGCCCTGCACCACCTATAACTAGGAGCAAATAGTATGTTCATCATGGATGAATGAGCGTGCAATTATAAATGAATACCAACTAAAAGGTTTGGGTAACATTCAGTCCATGGATCGTTTTCTGTAACCCACTTGCACCCAGTCAACTTGCCATTTCTCTAACTACCTGGGTCTAGGATCAAAACATATCAAGCAACAGCGGGTCAATGAGGTATTTCAGTCTTGAGTGATTCGTCATGGTCAGCTGGGCACACCTCTAAGACCCTGAGACTCTGGCTCCCTGCTCTGTTCTCATTATCACATTGAACAGCATGCAGATAGTGAAGGGATAGTTTTCTGGAAGCACACTGAAAGTTCAACTGACCACTCTATCCTCTCGATGATGTATTTAGCGCTTGTAAGCACGCTCTAAAAACACTCTGAGCACTGTTTACGGTTCACTGTCTCTCTGACCCGGCATTTTCACTAGACGAGCATAGGCAAAGATTCTTGAACCTGACGACTTTCTGCTGTAAAGGTCTAGAAAATCATCTAGTATAAACACCAAGAGCGTGGCGACTGCAGATCGTCTGGTTACATCTGATTATTAGAGCATGCTTGCATGCGCTATATACATCATCTAGAGTTTAGAGGGGTCCATATAGACTTTCAGGGTACTGCATACAAACTATCCCTTCACTGTCTGTGTGCTGTCACAGTCTCTTAGAGGCGTGCCCAGCTGATCATGACCAATCACCCAAGACCAAAATATCTCAAGACCCACTGGTGCTTGATGTGTTTGGATCCCAGAAAGGCAATTGCAGAAATGGCAAGTTGACTGGGTGCAAGTGGGTTACAGAAAACTACCCATAGGCTCAATCTAACTCAAACCTTTTAATTGCTATTCGTTTATAATTGCATGCTCATTCATCTATGATGAACATAATATATATGCTCCTAGTTCCATAAAGCACCACCTCAAGACTATTTAACCCACTCTGATGCCAGCGCCTATTTCGAGCCGGTTTGAAAAAGTCGTCTACACGGGCGGCGATCCTGTGTCATCAGTGTAAATATTCAAGGATATTCTGAGCTTGACGACTTTTGAGATGGACATTGCCACCACGTCACGACGATATTGACTTGATGATCTACAGTCACTACAGTCATCGCATCAGTGGGGCATACCCTGAATTTTCCCTGCGATTGAGTGTGATGAGTCCATCGCAATAGGGGTCATAAACCCCGCCCGAGGGGCCGTTTATGGGGCCATAAAATGTGTGCAACAATCGCGTCGCACCAGTGGGGCTGGGCCTTAATGTAAACGCCGGGTTAGTCTCACTGTGAACACATATATAACTGTGTGTTTTTACCTTTCTCTGTAGAGCCATGCCTGCCTGTGACTGTGTGCGGAATTGGAGCTGTGACTCTGTGAGCACAAAATGTCGACCAGTGTGATTTTTAGAGCGTGCTTGCAGGCGCTAAATACATCATCTAGAGACCTAAAGATTAGAGTGGTCACATATATACACTTTCAAAGTGCTGCCAGAAAACTATCCCTTCACTATCTGCGTGCTATCCACTGTGATAGTGTGAAAGGAGCAGGGTACCAGTGTCTCAGGGACTTAGAAGCATGCTCAGCTGACCATGACCAATCACTAGGGACCGAAATGCCTCATTGACCCACTGGTGCTTGACCTTGATATTTTTGGATCCTAGACTCAGGTGGTTGTAGACATAGCAGGTTGACTGGGTTCCATTAGGCTATAGAAAACTATCCATAGACTGAATGTAACCCGAACCGTTTAATTGTTATTCATGTATAATTGCACGTTCCTTCATCAATGATGAACATTCTATTTGCTCCTAGTATGTGTTTATGCTGTGTCTG
Source organism: Alentia gelatinosa (assembly GCA_950022655.1). Taxonomy (NCBI): domain Eukaryota; kingdom Metazoa; phylum Annelida; class Polychaeta; order Phyllodocida; family Polynoidae; genus Alentia; species Alentia gelatinosa. The sequence goes on along the minus strand of OX465589.1, from coordinate 51,000,362 downwards.
TGTGTCTATATCTCTTCCTACATGTATCTGTATATCTATGTCTGTCTGTTTATCACACTGGTTATGTCCCACCACTCCCCACACTAAATGAAATAGCTGCACTCACAGGGAATCCATGTTCTCCAAGGCCTACCTTTAAGTTGTACAAGATTAGACTATCTATAAGTAGAGAAACTGCTACTACTATTTTTAAAGTGATAATTATTGAGCATTATGTATTATACTTCTGAAGAGGGTCCGGGGTACCAATGTTAACGATATGCATCAGATGGCATATGTGGATTATCTAGATTTTGCATCAATTGTACATTTCCAAATGTGATGCAAACGATGGCATCTGATGAGAAAGAAATGAATATTCATTACCTGCCTATACTGTTCACAGGGAGCTTGACACGAAGTATCATTCAAATTAAACTTGAATTTTTCAGTACTCCAAAGCTTGGTTAATTCCGGTATTGTATTTCGATAGTCAACAGCGCCGGGAAATGTTACAAAAGATTTAGCCACAATACTGAATCCAGCCACATTATAGAGGGGAAGGTTAGATGTACAATTGCACTGTGCTATGCATTCTTTTGCATTTTCCTCTAATGCATCATTCCATTTCTGAATATAAAGAAAAGGTGAATGAGTTATTTAGCAGACTGTTCAACAACAAATAATAGACAATTAATTTGTGTGTGACTTCTTTGTCTTGAAGCAAGACCATGTTAAACATCAATAAACTTTATTATGTCTCGGTCCGTGCAAACTGTAAATTACCATCTCGTTCTGTGAATTGTACAGCATGGTCAGGATGTTCTATATAAGTACACCCCGCAGTACAGGCACTAAATAGTGAGTAATTTACAATTACTTTACAATGTTTCAGTAAAGTCGTACAAGCAGACTTTTGCAGTCAATTTTTGTTGTTGTTGTAAATGGTCTTTATTGCTTTCGACTGGTTCCAATCGTTCTTCCTTACAATAAACGACAACAATGGAAGGGTGATAACATCAACAATACAAAGTATGGTATATACAATGAGGTTCGTTCTATCATAATGTTCACAATACGAAATATTTTCACAGGGATACAATTATTCGTATAGATATATACATTGAGAAATTGATTTCAAAAGTAATCAATATCTTTTTACCCTGTATCTCTTAAACCTAGATAACATACATTGAATAGCGTTCCGGTAGTATTAACGTTGCATCTACACTCAGCTTGTTAACTGTGTTATCACTCCTTTTTTAAATATAGTCTTAGAGGTTGTGTCCTGTATTCCTTTTGGAAGGGAATTCCATAGTGTTATCCCACTATAGACACATGATTTTTTGAATTTTTCCGTTTTCGGCCTGGGTAGAAATATAGTATTTTTGACGGATCCCCGAGTGTTGGGTCTATTTTCATCACCATTGTTATTTTTCATTACCACATTTTCAATTTTATACAATGATCTTATAATGCCCGACAATAGTACTTTCCTTCGTAGGTCTGGTTTTCTAATTTTACATTTGGATATCAATTCGTCATTGCTAATATATCTATCCCCATTAAACGCCTCCCCCCCTAAAGCAATTCTAAGGCCTCGATGAATACACTTATTCAATTTTTCTCTAGTTTTTACACTAGACCCTTCCAATAGCAAAGAGATGCCTAAATGTTTTTGCAATTTACAGGTGCTCATGGGAATTTAGTTGAGGCGCATTTATGTTGCGGATAAATTTCAGAATGTTGTGGTAAGTTTTGAGAAATTTCTAATCTCTTTTTTTTTTAATCAAAGTTTATTTAACGACATACATTCACCTGTGTTACAGGCGATCTTCCATGTATGTGTCACATCAAATCAGACAGGAGAACATTGTATATACACGTACAAGACAGAACAAGGTTACAAATCATTCACTCTCACATACACACTAGTCCGGGGTTTTATGTCGTACACCTCATAATATACTCCCAATCTCAACCATATGGCCTTCTTAGGTTTCATCATCAATTATCTCATGCAATACCTCCTTTATCCTCATTTTGAATTGTTCCGGTCTATTTATCCTTTGCATATCTCCATTTAGTTTATCCCATAGGCAGTTCCCTACATATATCGGCGAGTGTCTATACTTTTCAAGTCTTGGTTTTGATATTTTTATTTTTATTTTCGAATCACTCTCTTAAAACACTCCTTACACCCAATTGAAAGACTCACAAAACTTTATGTCAGAATTCATCTTGACATATCTGGATAAATTGTGAGCAATATTCATGGCTTCATATTCTCAGGTTTAATCAATCAGTGGACCTGAGCTGCTGAAGCATTCAAAGCAGGCCTGATTTATCCAAAATATCAGGAACAAAATTGTATGATATTCTTTGAAATCCCATAAAACAGCCAGAATACTATCGTAAAACTGGATGAGGTTTAATCTTGGCCACCGTATTCCACGACTGGAGTTTGGCAAAGTGACTTCATGAGGCGAAGCCGAGTGAAGTCCGGAGCCAAAACTTCAGGAGTGGCATGCGGTGGCCAAGATTAAAACGAATCAGGTTTTGATTTTATCCTACCCTATCTCCTCCATTTTGGAATATTACATGATAACAATGCTGTATGCCACTAGTGGCGTATAAAACTCCGTATGCCAGTCAGCGTGGCATACGGAAACCCAATGTTAAGCCTATGGGATTTTATATTAGGGGTAGGATAAATGCTTAAATATCACACCAATACTTATGTAAACTAGCCTAACACAATATTTATCAGAATGGTATATTTCTTCTCTTTCAGGGCCATCCATAATGTACAATTTCTGAAGATTCTGACCCCTCCCCTGACCTCTATCAGTGCATACATACTATATGGAAAGCCCTTTCTGTGACTCCCCAATACACCAATGCAAAATTCATCAGAATTGTCTTTCAAACACTATCCTCCCCTTCCCCCATAATTTTACATTTACAGAATTATCATAAATGGACTCACTATGAGCCTCATATTGGCAGCAGGAGGACTGACTGTACTTCTGAAGATGTTGTGATAAATTACAAGTTGTTCTTTTTCAGATGCCGTTAGATTAAACACGGTGGAATCTCGGCGCTTCTCCCTGCGGTGTGCGGGGCCCGCTTCATGTGCCTTCTGGTCACTGACCAAGGTGAGCAGTACAAACACCACCAAGGTCACTCCAATACCAGCAGCAAGGACAGCGCGCCTCCACACTGGCTGCCGTCCTAGTCCGCAGACGTCCATACTGCAGAGTGTCAGATTTGCATTAGAAAAAAGACCTGCTGCAGGAGACTAAACTGGGATTCACACATATACACTGATATACCTGAGGTGGATGTACTTCACACCTCTCCCCTGAAGTGGAATTCACTTGGTGGGATTCATTTATTATCCATCGTATACAAAGTCCCCATTGAAAATGTATGGGGACTCACTAAACCACGACCCATTGTATACAACCTGTCAGATACCATAACTGTGGTATACGGATTCAAACCTGTGGTATACGGCCTCAAAACCATGGTATATGGGAAAAATAGTCCCTTTTGGTATAGAGCAAAGAAATAGTTCCTAATGTTATACCCGTTAATATGGTAATTACTGGGTTTAATTTATTCGAAAAGATGGATAATAAATGCAACAAACGATGGTTTTGTGGACAGGCAGCTCTGTAAACCACTCGCAGTTGACCTTGTAATACACTCGCTAGCGCTCGTGTATTACTACGCGTCAACCTCTCGTGGTTTACGGCCGCCTGTCCACAAAACAATCGATTATTGTCTATGTACCTCACAGGGTTCGAAATCTCATGAGATTCTATTCCTTTTTAGGGGTAAGTGTTGCTAACAATTATAGTGGGGAAAACCGTGTCTCAGGGAAATGGAAGCCTACAATTTAGACAAGGGAATTGTGTTCCAGTACAGAATCTCAGTAGGATTTACCTCACCATGTGAATTGCACTTAGGGAACGAATGTTTGGTCACTGCAAAAGTAGATTTAGACAAAGGGTTATGCATTTGATTGCAGGAAACATGTCCTGAGAATTTGAAACTGTACTACAACAGTTTCAGACATACCAACTTGGCAGGAAAACCTTAACTGGTACCCAGAAAAAAAGGTCTTACGTCATATCCAGTGCTAGTTGGTGTGACTCCACAAACAGTTCAGCAACAGGCAGAAGGGAATCTCACAGAATTTTGTAGTCCTTAGAATGTGAAGATTCCAGCAGATAGATATGGATCGTAATGAGGCTCTCGGCTTTGCAAAAACTTTAGCTGAGTGATACCTGCTCTGTGGAGACACTATTCAAATACTGTCCTTACCCCATGTCACTTAGTGCTGGCAAAGGCCAAACTTTCTGCACATATTCTGTCACCTATGAATACCACATCTCACAGAGATTGATTTTGAATACTGAACCATAAGAAGCATTTGCCAAGATGAGAAGTAAAGTGATGTCCCTTCTTCATACCATGTTTGCTTTCAGCTATGATGGTGCCTACCCATGTGAAAAAATTGGCACAACTTTGGGGGATTTTGGTGTGATTTTACCCCCTTCTTACATCGCAATTCAGGCTGCTGTTGGGTCATCATTACACTAGAGTTGTTTTCAATAATTCATATCAATGTTCAATTGTACATATCAAATCTGAATGGGAACCCGGCATTGACCATGGTAAATTGAAACTTTATATGGGTTCCTTACCATACTTAATCTGCTTGGATGTATAACTTTACACATCTTATCCATCTCATCTCATTTCATTATCGAGGTTACTATATGTTATTAGAGCGTGCTTGCACGCGCTAAACACATCATCTAGAAATTATAGGGGTCCATATAGACTTTCAGGGTACTGCAGACAAATTATCCCTTCACTCTCCGTGTGCTATTCACTGTGATATTGAGAACAGAGCAGGGAGCCAGTGTCTCAGGGTCTTAGAAGTGTGCCCAGCTGACCATGACCAATCACTCAAGACCAAAATACCTCAAGACCCATTGGTGCTTGATGTGTTTAGATCCTAGATAGGCAGTTGCCGAAATGGCAAGTTGACTGGGTGCAAGTGGGTTACAGAAAACTATCCATAGGCTAAATCTAAGTCAAACCTTTTAATTGTTATTCATTTTGATTGCATGCTCATTCATCTATGATGAACATACTATTAGCTCCTAGTACTATTATACATCACAATATTGAAAACTTGAATATACCTCAGATGTAAGAGGGCCCGAGTGGAAGACCGGCAATATTGCCGAACCCGGAGTATATGTAATGATGCATTCCCTGAATAACTAGGAGCAAATGTTATTTCCATTCATAATGGAAGAGCGCAGTATACCAAAATCTCATTAAATAAATGTATGAGAATATCATAGGAAATTATTGATCAGTAAGCCATTTATATTTGAAAGTATGATGAATGCTTCAATAAACCCAGAGAATTGATTTAATAGTTGTTCTCAAGTATCATCAACAGGAATATGTATTATGGTATAGACATCTACATGTGTGAACAGATGGCAACTGATTACTTAATTAAAATAGTTGAATCCTAAATCCTAGTTTCTTTTTAAGTATATCATGTAAACTTTTTACTTAATCAATATGTTGGTATATTTTTTTTGAGATGTTTGTCATTTGTTGGCTTACATTTTCGATTTTGACTTGTGCCTGGTCTTGCATACCACGGATCCCATTCAACTTGCGGTTGTGACTGAATTTTTCATTGAGGGTCTTGGTCAACTGCCCTATTTCTCTGGCTAATAGGTCAATTATGCCACTCAGTTCGCTCTCTAATAGCCCCTTAGCGCTTGATGCACTAATGTTTGTTTGGCTAGAGGGTACTTCATTTGGAGTACTGCTAGTGCTCTTGGTAGTCCTCTTACTAACACATTTGTCATCTGTTTTCCTTCTACTTCTAAGATATATTCAGCACTATTATCATGGTCCATTGATATGTGATTCCTGTCCATTGATATGTGATTTCTGTTGATTTGCTTCACCACACCGTGCAAATATTCACATGGTCACTCAGCCATGAAAGTTCTATTAAAAGAAACCAAGTCAGTAGTGGGGCAGGGACATGGGATACTGGGATACTGGACCCCTGCTCATTCAACCAGGCCTTTATAGTTTGGACATTGATAGTGAAGGGTTAGATTCTCTGCAGTAAGCATAAAACCTGTGTGAGGATTCTAACTTCTAGATGACGTATATGAGCGCGATTTCCCGCGCTCATAAACTATAAAAAAGAAATTCAGTAGAAATAAAGGATGAGAGTAGATGGTAGAACAGAATGCAGCTCATCAGACATCTGAGGGATTTGAGGGACAACCAGATAACAATCAGGGACTTGAGGGACAATCAGGGGGTCTTTTTATTTTTAGCTCTCGTTGGGGAGGACAGTCCCAATGAAGGAGACCTCCACGGAAGACACATTCGACAAGAGCTCCTGAATCGCGTTCAATTACCCCTATCATCCATAGGGAGAGAAATCCTCGTTCATACTCTCACTTGAGAGAACTAGGCCAGGGTGGCATATTGCCAAGACTTTATGGCCAGAATTATTACCAAAGGTGGTCAGTTTGGCCATTGGTTGGACATCGAGGTGTATTACTAAGGAATTACGGCGTAGATGGCCCGTGATTATGGCCAAACTTTGGTCATAGCGTTTGAGTACGTCCAAGGACATGATAAATGGTTAAAACTAGAATAGAATGTTCATCATTGATGAATGAGTGTGCAATTATACGTGGATAACAATTAAAAGGTTTCGGTTACATTCAGGATATGGATAGTTTTCTGTAACCAAATGGAACCCAGTCAACCTGCTATTTCTGCAACCACCAGAGTCTAGGATCCAAAAATATCAAGGTCAAGCACCAGTGGGTCAATGAGGTATTTCGGTCTCCTGTTTATGACCCCAAGCCACTCCCTGTAACCCTATACCTCCCTCTACCCCCCCCCCCCTCCTCCCCTCCTCCAGTTCCCTGGCCGCCTGTGTTGTCAGAGCAATATATTTTGCCTACTCCTGACGATGTCTCGATTGAGATCAAAGTGAGAGGTATCACTCTCCCAGCAGATATCCTGACCAGTAGCCAGACCTCTGCGTGGGGAGTGTGGCGCAAAATCGCACCAGTCTACACGGCCGATTACGGATGAGACCAGTCCCTGTGTCACTCAGAAGGGGTGGAGGGGTAGGATACAGGAACTGAGGCCAGTCTACATCAAAACATGTACATGGACTTGGGCTCTCTTCAATTTAGTCTACCACTAGCGACTTCGTCATTGCCCTGTGCGCTCTTCGGTGTGTGTAACATAAAGATAATAACTGCTAGCGTTGTGGTCATTTTTCTCAAATTACGACGAAGTCGCTACTTTCATGCCACCTGGTGAAAGTCGGCCGCACCTCTAGCTATGTGTACGTGTGTATTATTTCACGTGACACAGGTACTTTTACCGGCAACCAGCGCAATAATCTCACAGATTGATCTCAGGCCAATGAGATTGGAAAACTACAGTTCTAAATCATGTTTTCAGTATGGCAAAAAACTAATCCTAAGGATGGAAGTAGATCTATGTGGAGAACCACAAAAAATAGTAGCAGGATTCAGTTAGGTACTACACGAGAATCTCACTCTTGTGGCCCTTCAGTCTCCACGCCCAGGTTTGGTTCACTATGTCTCTATGTATGGGAGCAACTTCAAGCGGATTCGACGGAATTCTACCGTTTTAAGTATAGTAGGTAATCACGATATACAGCCACGTTAGATAGAAACACCACCCAGTATTCAGAGCGAACCACTGGAAGAGAACTTTCTATACATCAAATGCCAAATGTTTTCTGGTTCACTTTACCATGGCAATGTTAGCATAGAGTAAGGCGCACCCAACTTAACACTGGCAGCCCTCGGATGATGCCACATTAGGAAATGACGTCTTCTTGACGTGGTAGCAATAACGGAAACTTGGCTAACTGAAAGATATTCGGAGGGAATGCTGAACTTACCCACTATGAAGAACTATCACACAGGCAGGCAATATGAGGGGAAAAAGACAGGTAGGGGGAATATACAGGTAAATACGGAATATACTGAATGGCCATAAGGTGCAGGGACTAAAGCCAGTCTCCTGTACCCCAGTGAGGAGGGTAGCCATAAGATGCAGGGACTAAAGCCAGTCTCTTGTACCCCAGTGACAAGGGTAGCCATAAGGTGCAGGGACTAAAGCCAGTCTCCTGTACCCCAGTGAGGAGGGTAGCCATAAGATGCAGGGACTAAAGCCAGTCTCCTGTATCCCAGTGAGGAGGGTAGCCATAAGATGCAGGGACTAAAGCCAGTCTCTTGTACCCCAGTGACAAGGGTAGCCATAAGGTGCAGGGACTAAAGCCAGTCTCCTGTACCCCAGTGAGGAGGGTAGCCATAAGATGCAGGGACTAAAGCCAGTCTCCTGTATCCCAGTGAGGAGGGTAGCCATAAGATGCAGGGACTAAAGCCAGTCTCTTGTACCCCAGTGACAAGGGTAGCCATAAGATGCAGGGACTAATGCCCCTCTCCTGTATCCCAGTGAGGAGGGTAGCCATAAGATGCAGGGACTAAAGCCAGTCTCCTGTATCCCAGTGAGGAGGGTAGCCATAAGATGCAGGGACTAAAGCCAGTCTCCTGTATCCAAGTGAGGAGGGTAGCCATAAGATGCAGGGACTAAAGCCAGTCTCCTGTATCCCAGTGAGGAGGGTAGCCATAAGATGCAGGGACTAATGCCCCTCTCCTGTATCCCAGTGAGGAGGGTAGTCATAAGATGCAGGGACTAAAACCAGTCTCCTGTACCCCAGTGACAAGGGTAACCATAAGATGCAGGGACTAATGCCCCTCTCCTGTATCCCAGTGAGGAGGGTAGTCATAAGATGCAGGGACTAAAGCCAGTCTCCTGTACCCCAGTGACAAGGGTAGCCATAAGATGCAGGGACTAAAGCCAGTCTCCTGTATCCCAGTGAGGAGGGTAGTCATAAGATGCAGGGACTAAAGCCAGTCTCCTGTACCCCAGTGACAAGGGTAACCATAAGATGCAGGGACTAAAGCCAGTCTAGGTGCCCAGCTTAAGACTCCACTCGTTTGGATGTACCGTAATTGTCCTTCGGCTTTGCCTCGATGACGATTATGGAGCATCTAAATTGTGGAGTATTGTCTATTTATACGATTCTTGAAGCAGTTCTATATAAGTCTCCACTCTGTCCCAACTGAGATGTTGGTTTGGTTGAGTCCAGGCATTATCCATAAACATCAATCTCAAACCAACGCCTCGCCCAACTTTTATCAAACTCGAACCAAGTAATTATCTTTCTATGTAAGTTTAGAGGACGGAAATACTTACTAACAAATATTCAGAAGTCACACAATTGATAAGAAAGTTTAGCTTTATGGTCACTTTATTCAAAATACAAACAAAAGGCAGTAAGAACATGGAGAAATGGCTTCAAGAGTATGAAAGGACAACTCTCACAACATAAAAAACATGGCTGGTGGGAATTGCCTTAGACTTGGGAAAAGGTGGGAAGTGCACCCATCTAGGGTACAATAATGAATGGGGCTTATCATGTCAGCCCTTGTTGAACATAAAAGTTAAGGTAATCTTCATTAAGATGTTGACCTTAAGCCAAAACAACTTATTTAAGATTATAAATATCAAAGTAATTTGCATGATGAAGATGCACTTCCAAGGATGTCTGTATGTGATTTAACTGAGTGGTTTACAGTCTTATTAACTTGAAAGAAACTGAACAAGGCAGCAATGAACTTTAAAGTTTGATACAAAGTATGTTTCAGAAATTGCTTTTTTATGATATCAGTTATAAACCCAATATAGGAAAGCTAGGGCTTTAAATTCACGCCAATATGTTATTCTTTGAAATTCAATATTTCTCAAAATCGACCTGACCAATTTTAGTTTACTTTGAAACATCATGCTTAGGAGATTACTTTCTATTGGATTTTTGCCCTGAAAAAGGAAATCTTTTGGATCAATAAAGCTTAAAATCCATATCACATATATTCAGAAATAGATGAACATCCATTATGTTCTAGTGCGTCTATCAGGTAATGATAAGAATCTATCTTCTTTGCGTTCAGTTTGATTTATTATATTCTTCAAATTAAAAGAGGTTACAGCAAACTATTTTTTTTAATTTCAGCAACTTTCACATTAAAACAATGTGTTTACAATTTTTTCGTTCCGTTGAGGTTCGTTTAAAAACTTTGTAGTTGGAAAAAAATTTCCCCGGTCCGCTCCCGTGTGTTCTCTCTATTCCGTGGTCGCAAGTGGTGGAGTTAGCAGGAGAAACATTCAGCTACGCCACGTTCACACACAACTTTCACATTAAAAGCCAACATTATACACATTAGCAAGGCTACGTAGAATGTCTTTTACATTTGCCGTAAGATAGAACACTACAGATATATTGACCCTATCAGCCCAAGTGATGCCTGCAAGCATTCCCATATGGAACCAAATGATGCCTTCAGGAATTCCCAAAATGCCTCATGCACTATGATGCCTCAAATACTATGATAATAAATGATGGATCATTGAACATAACATTTTCGAGAATGTATTATAACATTATGAAATAAATGAAAATGAAAAATGATCTAAAGGACCATGTGTTATATCATCTGACAATGGAATCAGATTATCATATTTAGAAGGAAACCCACGAGATGGAAATAGCTTGGTTCGTACTCCACCGAGTTTGACCACAGAGTAATTCACGAAGCAAAGCTGAGTGAATTACTCTGTGGTCAAACGAGGTGGAGTGCAGACCAAGTTATTTTCATCGAGTGGGTTTCTGATTTTATCTCACCCCGTATAACATTATTTATTGATGAAATGAATCACCAAATTAGCCATTGAGTATTGGGTACACGAAGCTCACGGCCGTGGAGTACGAGTTCCTAATGTTAAGCCTATGGAGAAAAATACCGGGGTGAGATAATTGGCCTAACGAAGCTCGCCCCTTAGTGGTACACACTGACGTCAGGGCTCAAGTTCTTGCCCCTGGTGCATTGTTTAAATCGGAGGTAAAAGACAAGATAAAACTGTTTATTGCATAGTAATAATATATATCGTGTCCTAGTATATAGTCAAAATCTGTAAAGAAGAAGGACAATGTACCATGTATTCCCCAAATGATAACGACCACACTTTATATTTAACCAACGTACTGATATGCTTGTAACAACAACAACACATGTATAGTCTTTAAGAATTAGTATTAAGTTTCCGTCAATTGCTTGGAAGAACGACCTGTATTTGTCGAATGGCAATAAAGAACTATAAAAAAAAAAAAAAATCACCTGACAGGGTTAATATCCATAATAATAGACTGAAGCAAGTCTAACTATAGTGCTGCAGAGACCTAACCAATCCTTTATCTGACAATGAATTAGGAAATTATCAATGAAACATAACATTTCTATAGGTGTGTATTTTCTCAATGAAATTTCTATAGACTGTAGGTATAACAGTATATTTAAGATTTGTAGATGAATTTAGGATCATGCATCATATTACATGATTAGACAATATTATTATCAGCTTGTAAGACCTGGCCCCTACCACTATGATCTAACACCATTTGCCATCCTTACAGGCTTTACTCTGATGCAGCTTCCCAGTGTGAAAAGGGCTTATACCATCAAGTGCCAACCTCATATATTCCAATTTATGCTCACAGGAAATTATAGTATGATATACTATAACTTAAGTAATATATACTTCATTGATATCGATTGATGGTCAGAACAAGGTTTTAGCTTCAAATTCTACACATCATAAGCACTAACGCTTATCTTGAGTTGTCCCTGAACATTTTGTTCTGCCATTTCAATCAGCTCACTCTGGCTGTATCATTTGTGGTTCTAATTCCATAGTGTGTTAGGTGTAACAGAATCCGCAGTGGTGTTAGCAAAGCCAGTAATGTTTTCCATGGATGAATTGTCATGACAACCTGCAGGCTTTCCAAACTGAAACATGACTATTGTGTAAGTCACCAGTGTGCCAAACATCTGAAATAAAATGGATCATAAAATGGATCATAATAAATAAAGTTGCATTGACAAGGTCCCTGCAGTTATTGGATTCAGTGACTTCTAGAAGGGAATTAACACAAATATTTCAACATGCCTAAATTGTAATCATATCTCTGCTACTATTGCTAGAGCCATCTAGCCCTTTAACTGCCGCACGCCAAAATGAAGCGGGAATTATACCGCCGCGCCCCCTACGCCTTTCCTATATACTACTGCTGCAGGCTTCTACCAGATACACCCCTGAAACGCCGGCCATACCCGTCCATATGCCTGACTTGATCTGTGCATTATTTTGGTTTTCTCCGAGTTCTACTCGCAATTCAACATCTCCATGGCAGTATATAGACTCAAAACACACAGATACATTGTTTTATAACTGTTTTATTCAATATGGAAAATTTCTAACCCTTTTGTGCTTGAATCGACTGAAAAAGTGAAATGGAAAAAATCTGAGTTTATGATGCCTCAAGGCATCATGCGGCGGTTGACACGGGAATGCCTGGAGGCATCATGCGGCAGTAGCCATGGGAATGCCTCCAGGCATCATGCGGCGGTTCACCCGGGAATGCTTGGAAGCATCATGTGGCAGTGAAAGGGTTAAATACAGTAGAAACCCTCCTAAGAGACATGTAAGGGGACCCTTTTGCTTGGTGTGGTTCCCTCTATTAGATTTTAAGTTGCCCTGTGTAAGGGGTGCCAAAGGGTAACAAAGGGTGGCCCCTTACATGGGATTCTACTTTGCATAATTGTTATGGGGTTGGGGTAGTCGAGTGATGGTGTGTTCCTTCTATACTAGAGGACGCAGGGTGCTAGTCCCCACTGTGCAGTTATTAGGGTGGGCCCATGCACTGAAGTGCCATGGGCTCTCTCTCATTACGTAACTCAGCTTATAAAAAGCCAAGTCCGTAGCTGATCGACAGCTCACTCACTTCATTCTCTCCGTGAAGATGGGAAACTTGGGGGCCTCACATTGTTGTGGTGTTCCGTATCCTGAAGGGGGCTGAGTTCAGATCATCAACTTCAGTTGACAGCGTCCAGCTCCCTCGTTCACTACTTCGCACCTGATGCTAAGGTTCTGTTGCATGTTCTAAAATTGAGCCTCAGCTCTTATGTGAATTTGCAGATAAACATTTTTTTTTTTTAATAATAAGCAGCTTTATTTCCAAGAATAATATTCCATCAGTTTTGGGTGGAGGACTACATCTAGATTCCTCTCCAGTTACAAAAAATTCCGGTAGATACCCTAAATAAGCCATCGTTGACTTCAAAGTCCTTTGTGTTGTATACAAATTTATCTCACCCCAGATATTTTTTCTCCATAGACTTAACATTGGGAACTCGTATCTAACGCCCATTAGATATTTAGGTAAAATATCCAACGGGGGATAATGTCACAAATGTTAGCCCATTAGTCAATATTAAAGGTGAGATAAATTCAGAAACCCATTCAAGTTTAGGGTCAGAGCTCGATCCGATCTCATTTGAATCACATAGTAATTCACGCGGCTTCGCCTTGTGAATTACTATGTGATTCAAACTTGATGGGATACGGGCTCAGACCCTAAACTTTCATGGGTTTCCTCTATAGTCCTTAGATGAAGCACCGCTTATACATTTTTTGGTGGGAATTCTAACTCCCTTCTGGTTATAGAATAGTAAAATGAAAGTCTCTCCTCATTGTCGGTATAATTTGTTCTATGTTGGCTTGAATCCCGGAAATGACATGTGCGCTAAGCACCCAAGTCCATTTAATATTTATGAGCGTGGAGAGCTTCCACAAAGCCCCTCCCTAAGAAGACGGGGGAAGTGTCGAGAGAAGCGGACCAGGGTTCACAACCAATTGGAACCATCAAAAAAAATGTCCCCCCCCACCCCCACTCAATCCCTTACAGAAAATGATTATCACCATTGAGTATCCGCTTCATACTGCACAATTTCGTTCAGATCAACCTCTGACATCAAAATACAAGGACTTCCAGTTCTTCTTCAACCTTTAGTTACATCATTGATGAACCTTTGTTTTATTAAATTGTCTGTGCCTGATTTTCTGTGAGTATGGGTTACTGAGCCTACAGGCCTACTCTGAACACAAACTGACCTATAGGTGTAACTTTCCCATAGGGTAGCATAAACTAATTGCTAGAGAAACACGATCATCTGAGGTTAGAATAAGACCCGACCCTGCTACTGCTGGAATTGCTTTAAAAACATTGAAATCCAAACATGCATACAGGACCTTTAAAAAGATGTAGAATTTGTCCACAATACCTGCGAATGTCAACATACCCTCTGAACAAGATCTTTTTTATATTGCCTACATTAATTTGATACCAAAGTAATACAAATGAGAGTTAGCGGTGTTAGCTGTTAGACCACAATTGTCAAGTTGTGTATAACTGTGTGAGGAAATAGCTGAGCATAGAGAGTTTGCCATCTAAAGAGTGATCTTAATTGGACTTCTCTGAGTACCCACATATTTCCAATATTCTAATAGCATTTAACATGATGAGGTCCAAACAGGTTTTATTCACAGACTGTTCTTGAAATACAATTTTGCTGCAAAACGTAACGCAGTGAGTCAGGTTATCATAATTTGACAGTGTCAACAATGATAACACCAAAAGCAAGCTTTGTTTATTGGCCAATGTCAACAAATGTCAAAATGTGGAGAATGCGATTGTAACTTAATTTTCATTTAGTATTCGTATTTCTAACATCAGAGATTGGGCTGGTTTCTAGAAAGGATTTTTAAACAGGTGCATTATGAGTGCAACCGGAACTTTTTTGTAGCAGCTCATGTTCTAGTCTTTGATTGATTCGTTCATTCCCCTGGTGGCATAAAAACACTTCAAGCCATGCCCAATTGTATACAGTCCCTCGATGAGGATGACAATACCATAAATATATGTTATATTTCATACTATCTGCTCATTCTAAAACTGAGGATGATATCAACCAACATTATGTGGCACTCACCATGTGACAACCCTGTCAGCGACCACTATTCTAAATGTAGATCAGCTTTTGTTAGTCAATTTGGATGAGTAATATTGGCTTAGTCAGTAAGCAAATATTTGTTTTCATTTTGCATTTTAAAGGAAGGATTGTAAACAGATACAACATATCATTAATTTACTCTACAAGGATGGTCAGTTGTGACAGAGGTGCCAGTATAATGATGAGTGTTAGTGTCAGTGTATATCGCTAGGAGATACCCATATTCATTATTAAACTGTTTATAATGTAAAGTTATACATCAACATTATCATTTAATTTGTTGTGCTTAGAACTGTACAATATGATGTTATAGCTCTATGAAATCTTCATGTATATTGACCAATACCACAATGCATATTTGTTTGGTATTACAATGTGCACCACATGATTTACTATAATATAAGGGAATACAAACAACAAAAATCTTATCAGTGAAAATAAAAGGACATTAATTGTTATAGAATTCTACATGCTGGAGTCTGCAAATGACTATTTCCTCATACTCTTATTCACATCTAAGAGCTGAACCATAGATAAAAGCTTTATTCTTACCTAGTTGATGTTAAATAATAAACAAAACACATTGTGATGATGTTTTTTGTTTTTTTTTAGAAATTATGTGTATCTTACCGATAAAAGGAATGAAGAGTCAATCAGCATCAGCCCCCAAGTTGTGAGCCCCACAGGTGGTCCACTGAGACGTGTTAGGAAAATGGTCACCTGGCAAATTAACGAACAAGCATCACTAATGTTGTGACTAATGATGTAAGGACATAGTGAATATGATATTATATAATTCGTTATATAGTGTTTCAGCATGAAGCCCCCCCTTGGAAGAACCTTGTAGGCCACTGTATGTTTTG
Organism: Alentia gelatinosa; assembly: GCA_950022655.1. NCBI lineage: Eukaryota > Metazoa > Annelida > Polychaeta > Phyllodocida > Polynoidae > Alentia > Alentia gelatinosa. Next base: position 50,984,428 of record OX465589.1, on the reverse strand, counting down.
TTTTCACATGTGCAGATACTGTTGGATCAAACAAAGTCTCCTTCCATCCCAAGTCTCTAAGAAGATCCTTACCATAACAAAAATATTGCCATATACTTTATGATATCATTATATTATATTGAACAATCCCAACAAATGATTTAAGTTCCGATGTGTGAATATCAAGTTTTGATAATGCATAAGCTATGGTCTACTTTCTCCTTAGAAATTATTGCATACAATATTGTACAGTATCGCATATCTCATGAATCAAACAGTGTTCTCCTATAATACATCCATTACACAATTCTGACATATACCACTTAGGTTTAGGATGATACAAACATTGACCCCTCCTGTGGTCACTAATTCTTTTAAAACAGTTCTGTTTTATTTTTGATGTGCAATATAAAACTCAAAATGTATGTGTTCATATGATGCACAATATGATAAAAAGCCGAAATGTTTCTTAAGTTTTGTTATTACATATGCAAAAGTAAAGATGATAGACAGATAAGATTAAAATATATATAGCATAAAGTGACATTTACCAATTGTCTGCATTTCTCATCAGCATCCTTGAGGCATAATCCATATACATGGTCCCGGCAGGCATACAACTAACAACAGAAAGACATATCAATTCCATTACCCTTACAAATGTTTGTCTACAAAAGATCCAGCAATGATGAGACAAAAATTAGTTGTGATGATTACAGTGGTAATGAAATGATGTTTCATATTGCTGATTATCTAATACCTGCATTTCAATTATTTAAAGGAAAGCAGCATCAGATAACAGAGTGAGTATATATAGATCATATGTTATCCAAAGATATTTTTACAGTGGGATGATTTCATTGGAAAATGATCTACTTTGCATGACAGTTCTACAATGTTACTGTAGATTTAACAATAGTGTGCTATTCTCACTCACCTTGCTATTGATGATGATAGGAAGAACTATAGATATAATTTGTGGGATAATGCTAGTGCCAAGATATGCTACAGATGCATTATATATACTTCCACTGACACTTGCCGCTAGATAAATATCCAAACAGAGGGTTATTACTGGCAGAAATATAACAACTGCAAGATATGCTGAGAGATATCTATCAGTCTCAATTACAACTCTCAAACAATGCTCAAAATGACATCTCAGGTTCTCTATAACATCTGCTGAGGGTGTGCTGTCAGAGGGTAAGCTAGACAGGATATTATCATTGAATCTCTTAAATAACTTATTCAGGAGGAAACACCAAATGCAGAAAAAGAAGAGCGGAATGAAAACAATTTCTATACAAACCAACAAGTAAATTCTTTCCATTACAATGCGAATCTTATATAACTTAGGAGCCATGTAAATAAACTCGAATTTCATTTCCTTTAGAAGGACTGCCTCCTCTGTTCTCACTAAAATATAAAACTCATACCCAACAAAGACAAATGTTGATAGAATAACTACATAGAGCAGTATTAGCGAGATGATCACAATGCGTTTAAGACTTTTTGATATGCCAATATCAATACCAACAAATGCATGTCCAAAGACTAAAGACCCTTTCTGCAGGTTTTGATTAAAATAAATCCAGGAAATGAATATCAGGAGGACATCCACTACATTAGAAACACGCCTGAGTTTGTAAAGAATTATTCCAGTGCAATTAGGACTTCCGGCAAGATCCATCAGAAACATGCTGAGATTGAAGAGAATCACACACGTCACCAGCACTGTGCACACCTTGGCCATCACGTCAATATAATTCGGTCTACCCTCTCTCTGAATGTAGATGCCACTAATCAGAAACAATGGTGAGAAATATTGCATAGATCTCCAGACAAACTCTTTGTCTGGATTTTTCCCATCCTCAACAGGTGTAACAATTGTATTCTTCCTGGCCATTGTATGATCACGTGTTTTATCAAAGAACAACTACTGGAGCAATAGCTGGAATTGCACTTCTCTTGCTGGCGATAGAAGATGTGCTTGGCTGTGACCTGTCATAGTTTACGAGACAGTGCGAGTCAGCTACATTAATATTGATTCCCCATAAAATCCAGCCTTTACACGGTCATGACAAAAGCACTAATGGAGTCATTTTAGTCAGGAGAATTTTTTAGACAGCACAGGAATAAAATACTAGTTTTGTTTCTATTGCAGCTCTTTCTATTTTGCAATCTGCAATATCGGATAAATTTGTCTCCTTTATTTACAGTTATACTTAGAGAGGGTTGCACTGAATATGCTCTCTGGTTGATAGGTTTAATGCACTACCATGAATAACTTAGGGCTTTAAGGCATATCAACCCTTTAACCCTTTGCAGGTGGAGGTCTGTGGCTGAGTGCCATTCTTCGCAATGGGTGTTAGGGATGGGGATAATGCTAATTTTCAACCGAACTCATACACATAAATTTTATTCTGAAAATAACAGATACAGACTAGCGTCCAAGGATGTTCTTCTCAGATCAGGGCATAACAAGAGGACATAAGGAAGACAAGACATATGTTCACACCACATGAAAAAGAATTCTAAACATCATAGCTTTTTTTTTTTTTTTAATTTTATTTCATGGAAAGGATATACATGTTTTGTGTGTCTTCTGAGATAGACATACATGATGCATACAACAACAATATCAGTGAGACAAATCCATTGGATAATCATGCAATATGTGCATGATGGTATCGATGAGGATTGATTAGATGAGATGCCTTATCTAATCAATGCATAAGTATAATACACGACTGTTTATCAAGTATTATCTAGGCCTCTGCTGTTAGCATTGACTGGGGGCTGTGGGGTGGCCCTGGGGGGTTGCGGGGGGTGGGACAGGGGAGACTGAATGAATGTGAACCATTAGGGAACTTTGTATACATGTATAAGGGATACAATCCCAGTATTACATAGAAGAGGACAATGCTAAACGACTATGACCTGTCATCATTTCTCACCCGTATCATAAATGTTGTATAATTGTTGTCATTTTTGACCACTTATAGTTTATCTAATTGTCATCTGTTTACCTGTTGCCTAGTTATACTTTCAATATACATACAAGTGACAAAGTGGTAACATGTTGATCTAAAGTTATTGAAGAAACACTGTCACAGGGTAGCGATGGCAGATCGGGGTCTTGTACCAATGAATCGAACCCAATAAAAATGTAAAAAAAACAAAAAAACTGTGGGGGGGGCCAATGGGGGGCCACGAGGGGGACCGTCGGGAGGGTGGGGGGGCCACTTGGGTCACTGGGACCACCGGAACATGGTGTACTATTACCAGAGAGATCATACATGTACATGTTTGTTGAATAGTGTGAATAGATATAATTCTCAATATCTGTCTTTCTCTTTGTCACTTCAATATCTTATGATGTATCTTGGTTTTAATTTGCATAGTTTATTATAACTTTAAGGTTATTTGTAAAATGAGCATGATAAATGTTTATGTATATATATCAGCCTGTGTCTTGCCCCAATATTATTTCCGTGTGATGCCATCATGAAAGGGTAAACTGTGAATCTAAACTCTCTCCACACTGTGACGTAGATTGAGCTCACCTGTTAGATGTCAATATTACACAAAGGTGAGTGATGCAAAAATCACCGAAAAGCTTTTAGGAATGTTTACAATGGGACCCTCTTCGACCATTGCTTTATCAATGCAACAAGCAACAGAGGCCAATACCCATTAAGCCACTACAGTTTGATGTATTTGTCTGTTTATTCACCCATCAATGTGTTGTGTTCTGTGTGAGCTCAGATTGGAACAATACTTTTTGTTTTTTTACATTTGATGCATAGACCCTGAGCGGTTAATTAGATATTTACATCAAATATTCCAAAATGAGAACTCGGAAATATCGATCAGTTGACCTATTAAAGTGGGACGGGTCCTCGTCCCGCGTTACTTTCGCTAAAGCTACCGCATGAGCTTACGATCGACTTTGTTTACATTTTGTAACAATTGTTTACGCAAGGTATCGCGATGTCCGCGGCATCGCGTCATAAATAGGTCAATTGATTTTCTTAACCAATCAGATTGAGTGTTCAAAGTACGGTGGTATGGCGCCATACCAGCACAGTATGGTGGTACGGCTCAACTACCACTTGCATAGCAGAGGTTGGTATTTGGAGTATTTTTAGGCATAGGTGTATAGTACCACATAAGTCTACCACTAAGTCTTTTAAGTCTTCTTGGTGTGTGGACTAGGCTGTGGAGGTGATATCCTTACCCCAAAAAGCTGGGGGCTGTTTAATTTTGAAGTGTCTTGGAGGAGGACTGTGCGGACGACGGACACCTCCACCGACGACAATTTGGGCGAGGGGTCGTCAAACACGTTTAATTATCCCTGTCGTTCATGGGGAGTGAAATTCCAGGTCAAAGTCTCGTTGGAGGGACCCCGATCGTGACTCAGGACAAAATAGACTCCCCAAGACAGTCTGGGGGAGACCTGGGCCCTGTTTTATTTTCAACTCTCCTTGCAGAGGAGAGTGAGAGACCCCACGAGGGAGAGCTCCATTGAGGATATTTTTGAGGAGATCTCCTCAATCTTGTTCGATTTACCCTGTCCTCGGGAGGTAGAGAAATCCTCGGCCGAAGTCTCCTTTGAGAGAGCCCCAGGACGAAATAAACCTGTAGGACACTTTTGAGGAGACTTGAAAGAGAGGCTGTGTACATACTGCAGGTGATGGCACATAGTTGTATTTTTGGGAACTAATTTCATCTTTTATGAATGTATGTAAATCTAAGTAAATAGCACAGTAATTCTCCATCTGAGATCTCCAGTTTTTATTAAAATCATAATAAATATATTTCCGATAGTTCAAATGCGGCGGCAGGCTGTGAGGGTGGCTGTGAGGGTGGCTGTGAGGGTGGCTGTGAGGGTGGCTGCGAGGGTGGCTGCGAGGGTGGCTGCGAGGGTGGCTGCGGGGGCAAGGATTTCACACTGAGACCCGACTGCTCCCGCTGCCCGTGTTGGTAGACGTAAAGATGGTCTCAGTGGTAGACTTCTCCAGCTATAAGCCTTGTGATACATGACAGGGGGTGGCGGGCGGCGGCGAGGGGGGGGCAGTATGGGGGGGGGGGGGGTGGCGAGGGGGAGGGGTGGCAGGAGGATAGCGAGGGTAAGATGATTTTAGGAGTCTACTATAAGCTTGAACAGGGCCATTAAATACTGGACCTTGACTGACTACACATGGGTCTATTTTTCAAAACCTGCATTTTAGGTTAAAAAGGATTTTTCTTGAATATCTCTCTTAATAATCAGTGTATGGTTGTAATTCATGCAGTAATGGATGCGTCTCAAGGAATTCTGTAATTCCAATATAGGGTTTTCATATAACCAGCAGGAATTTATTGGTGAAAATTGAGAAAAACCCTTATTTTCTCCTAATTTTCAAGTTTTTAAAAATATGTGAAGATGAACAAATACTTATAATTTATCTAAAGGCAAAAATATCAGTTAAAACTATTCGTTAAGTTAATCTTTACTATTAGGGCTATGGGAAACATCAAAAATCAAGGTGACAAAATGAAAATTTCCATGAATTTTATGTTTAGATAGTTTTTCAATTGAAAAATGTTACGTCCATGACCCCCAGGTTAAATTCTAAAAAACAAAAAGATAAAAAGAATCAATTTCATGTTTTCCAACTACAAAAGCTGCAGAAATATGTCCTTTTACATACTTTAAAGTTTGAGCTTGATTAGTCTATGATAAATGTGTCAGATTCAGAATATTGTTACCTAGACCTAAATTCCAAAAAATAGGGGTCATGGACGTAACAGTTACATAAAACATGATTGTAATTCCAGTAATAAATTTTTCAAGAGCAAACCTCATTTACTTCATGCTACTATATGTTGGCCTTAAGCATAGTAAAAACCATTGTGCTATTAATTTTTTTTTACACCTCTGAGGATGCAAATGTGCATTTGTTACGTCCGACACCCCGTTACGTCCGACACCCCAATATATGCTAAACTGGAAAATAATTACTAAGGGCAGGTCATACTGATTGCCAAAGGTATTGAGATGTTTACTAATTTAGTCAACTAAGTGTGAGAGGACTATTGAATTTTTTATGGAGTTCTAAGTTCCCTGTTTTATCACAAAATGTTACATCCATGACCCCTGCTACTAGTTCTTTGTTTATGATATGAGTATGAAATCTTGGTGCCTATATTATGGATTATTGGAACATGTACCTTATATTCAGCTTCTGTGATTTTCATAGTGAATCATTATTTGGCAGACTGAAGATGCAATCAATTTAACCACATTCCAACACCCCATGTTACGTCCGACACCCCATGTTATGTCTGACACCCCAATATATGACAGACAGGAAACATATTAATTTCAACAGGTTGTAATGTTTACCTGACCATTGTAATACCTCTGAGAGTTTAACTATGTATGTGTATAATCATTTCTAAATGTTTTTGATAGGCTTCCCTTTGTCCCATTGTATTACAAAGTATTACATCCATGACCCCTACACCCAGGAATTCGTTTATGATATTACAAGTTAAATCTGGATTTCTATATGTAACATTTTCATAAATGTTTTATCCTTTCAGCTCCTGTTATTTCTTGAGGTGTCTTTTGATTTAGGCCCTACAGGAACCCCTTTTTAATCTGTTACTAGGTGTTACGTCCGACACCCCTCTCTCATAAATTAGAAATACTGCTAGATGTAAAGAAAAATAGCTAAAACTTGCCATATAACAAAGGAAATTTTATAAGTCAAACAGATATTTGACTCTTATCATTTTGTGTATATATACAGTCAACACATATATGTTTTTTGATCCATTATTATATAGAATGAGGAACAAAGAATAAAGTTTTGGCCAAAACTCAATAGAATTTCCTAAACATATAATTTTCAGTATCTGGTAATTCTTTCTGTTGTAGAAATAATGGCTGTATCACATGATAGTGATATTGATAGGTTTTTAAGTTCTAATACTACAAAAAACCTTTATGTAATAGACTATGTGTGATATAGTTAGTGTGTTACGTCCGACACCCCTGAAATAGCCTCCATTTATGCCTCACAGATACACCTATAATAGATAATTTACAGATAAAAAGTTATTATTAACTGTGAAGCAATGTCTAAGGATGAGAAATATCATACTGAAATCCTTAAGAAAATAACAAGTGATGTGAGAGGGTAAATACAAAAGAAGTTATATTAAAACATGTAAAATAGTTTGTAATTTCTGTGACTTGAACAAAATTCAAGATCTTGTGACAAAAATTCTGACAGATCAACACATATGGTTTTTGGATGTTGCAAAGAACTATATATAAGCTTTCCTATTCTAAATTCTGATAAACGTTTGGCCAGTGAGTGAGGGAGAATTAAAATATTCCAAAAATGTCCACTTTGATAGGGGTATCGGACGTAACACATAAAGCCTGATTCTCTTCAAAGTTGTATAAAATTATAACATCTACTCAAAACATATTGGAATAAACTATTTGTGATAGCTAGATATCTGTAGTAAATGATAATATAGGAAACTAGGGCTTCTTGTGAAGTTTATATTTTAGGGTCAGTTTCTGGCCTTAGGTAGGTAAAATGCAGGTTTTGAAAAATAGACCCACATAGAAATGGTGTTATAAAGTAAAATCTAATAGAAAAGCGGTGAAAAAACCAACATAATGCAAGGTTTATTATGTGTAATTGTGTGTAAAATTCTTTCTACTGTGTTCATACAGTGATCTGGCGGGATCTGTGTCAACTTCCCAGCGGAAATTTTTTTTACGAGGGGCTACAAGAGACCCAAAAACCTACGGGACTACCTAGTGCGAGCCAGAACAGAGTACGATCCCATACACACAAACACCCAAAGAAAGAGCACTTCAAATGAGTGCAAAAGAAAGAACTGCAAATACTGCAAAATAGTCGAGAAATCAGGAAAAATCGAGAGCAAAACAACAGGCAGAATGCATGCAACTAAACATAATGTGAGTTGTAACAGTTCCAACCCGGTGTACTGCATAACATGCAAAAGATGCAAGACCCAGTATGTGGGTCAGACAAAACGGAAAATAAAGGAAAGAATGAGGGAACACCTATATTTGGTGAAGCACAAAAGCAAAATAAGTGACGTACCGAAAGACTTCAACGAGGGGGACCACATGGGCGGGGAAGACATACAGTTCAATGTCTTGGACTTCGTCTACAGACACCCTGAGAGCAAGGCTGCCAAACAACTGAGACTAAAAATCGAGTATAACTGGATTCATAGACTCGGGACCCAGGCACCCTCAGGGATGAACACAATGGATAGTAGATACGGATAATCACCCACTCCTAATGCCACGTCAAAAAATTTTCTGCTGGGAAGTCGACACAGATCCCGCCAGATCACTGTATGAACACAGTAGAAAGAATTTTACACACATCAGTAACTTGGGTGTTATCCGAGCGACGTAAGTGGCCAGGTCACCGACCAAAAGGGTAAAGTGCCAGTGGGAAACACAACAACAGTGATTTCACCACAAAAAACACAGAAAAATTACAGCCAATCATAGCCTGATGAGATTTTTCGAAACTGCTGGTAGGGGAGACAGCCCAAAACTGCTGTCTTTATAACACAAGAACCCATAAACTCCTTAGAACGCACCATGAATGCCACAGAGGGCAGTACTAACAGACACATAAAGTACCAACACCTCACACTAGAGGCCGTACTACATACACTAAAAACAAACCACACACCAGTGACCAGAAATACAGGTCACCAAACGTCCAATGGGACTATGCGTTCTGGTCACATGTATAAAACTGACCAATAGGAGAGGCACAATATAGGTCGGCAAGGCACCCTCACCTGAACCCCAGGTGAGCAAAAAATTACTTAAGGCTCACCCTTTTGAATGGCGCCTACTTCCACACTGTTGAACCACTCTCCCCCCTGATATTTCGCGGCAATAGCGCTGGCTTAATCTCTGCCCCAACCCAAAGCTGGTTCCCTGAGTATCCCCTAAAGACAGGGGAGACCAGCGAACATTTCAGACTCAAAACAAGGCAACTGTCAAAAGTTATACAAGTCAAATAACTCATATATCATGAGTATGGAAATATGGGAATTGTTAAAGGAGCTTCACAGACAATCCAGCTGTTTCTTTTTCAGACTTAAACCATTTTAAAATGGCGATTCACAGTTGATTAGACTGCCCGTTTAGAGGAGCACATGGACATTGTTGACAAAACCAAACCCTGCAACACATAAGGTGCTTTCCACTGTAGAAAGTAATCCCAGAAATTGTGTCTTGTTTGCAATAAATAATAACAGAAATGTGAGTATTCTATTTACCATATAAATATATTCATCTCTATTTACAAGTAGAACACAAAATACCCCTAAAAGCCCTCAGAATTTAGGATATTTAAAAAAAGTGGCGTATGGGCCAGATTTGGGCCCAAACAGGCAGGTTGGGGCAGAGATACAAGTGACAGCAAGAAGTAGAGCGCAAGATCTTTGTTGTTAGAGCATTCCAGGGTATGAATCCTGGTGCCAGTGGTAGGAACTGATCTGCTGTGGGTTCTGGGTCCCTCTATGGGATAGAGTGAGAACCTGGGGACTGTTTCACTAGGAGCTATAAGTCTCGCTGTTGGCAACAGTGGCAGCAAAGCGGCAGTTTCCGTTTCATTAGAAGGTGCAGTCAAGCGTGAACGGCACTTGGGACATGAGTGGCACCAACAGTGGCAAAACCCGTTTCATCAGTCAAGTGGCTCTTGCTGTTACTGCCACTGTGGCGCCACTGTAAGCGAAATGGTCGACCCTCTCTTTGGTTACATATATAGAAGGTTTTCACACACTTCCTGCAGGAATTAAGCGATGAAACTTTAACACAAGTAAGGTATACATATAACCTATAATCGTACCAAATATGAGGACCGCACCGTTCCGAAGATATCAGCGTTTGAATTTTGTCATAGCAAATACTGCTCTGGTGGCCAGTGTCGAGCACTTCCTGCCGGCCTCCAGGGGGAGACAAAAAAACAGCCGAAACCCAAATATTCTATATATCATAAGACTAAAGCAACATCAAGACTGATTGTACCAGGACTGCTGTATGCTGTAATGGAAGACCACCAACCCTTGGTGAATTACTTGCTAATAAAAAAAACAAAAATAAAAAAAACCAAAAAAAACCACCGCACTATGGAGGGAGTGAAAAAGAACAGCGACCAATGCAAACGCACGGAGGGAGTGAAAAGTTCAAACGCCGATATCTTCGGAACGTTCTTTACTGTGTAGGGCTGACAATAATCAACATTTCTTGACCTTGACACTGAAATCACCCAAAACTGTCGCATCTCAGTCTCAGGCTGAGATCCCCAGAGATGGTCTCAACTGAAAAACACTTTGCCTTTCAAATGGTCTCAACATGAGAGGGTCTCGACTGAAAAACAGGGCCCAGGAGCACATCTCTCAGCCTTGAGCAGGGTTCATTAAGCGGTGGCCTCATTTGTCCTGAATCAAGAACGAACAGAATACATAATTAGCAAAATATCTAATAAAAACTGCTGCGAATATAGTAAATAGGTACGGACTAATTGAACATGAATAATTATGTATGTGATAGTAGACTACAGTAATAAAACAATGTTCCTGTAAACGTAATAATCCGGATCCGAACACGTGACACGGGACTTTTACACCCCGGAAAGCATATGTTTAGCATTGTAGATCATGTTTCCACCTCAATTCAAACCAGGGAGCTGTTTCAAAAGCCGGGGGGAGTAAACGGAAATGGCCACCGCCAAAGTGAGAGCAATCAACGGCATTAAAAGCGAGAGTTCTAAGGTCTCGTTTCAGAACTGGCATCGCTGTTGAGATCCCAGTGCCGTTAGCTATGCCACCATAACAAACGAGATATTTAATAAATCAATATATATCAAATGATTTAATAATTCCAAACTATTCCTCGTATTTTCCCCCACATTTCAGTTTTTATTTGACTCTTCTATATGAATTCTTAGCAGAGTTACAGAGCCTAACTATTGAAACGGGTACTACCACTGTTGGTGCCGCTTTGTTCCAAAGTGCCGCTCGCTGTTAGCGAGGTGTCGCTATTTGGTTAGTGAGAGCAACTACGAGAGTTTTTTCAACTAATGAAACAGCTCCCTGAATTATGGAATTCCATATGTTTGGATTTATGTAGGGTATTCTGAGGTGAATGCCACTAGAACTGAATCTATTGCTTTTTGTGGCCGGTTAGGACCTTTTTTTGGCTTATTTCGACTGGACTAATAGATACACACAGACATACACACACATACACATACACACAGATACACAGAGACATACACACAGACTTTCACGCAGACTTTCACACATATCAACACACAAACATACTAGGAGCAAAAAGTATGTTCATCACAGATGAATGAGCATGCAATTATAAATGAATAACAATTAAAAGGTTTGAGTTACATTTAGCCTATGGATAGTTTTCTGTAACCAACCTGCACCCAGTCAACTTGTCATTTCTCTAACTGCCTGAGTCTAGGATCAAATTATATCAAGCAACAGTGGGTCAATGAGGTATTTCAGTCTTGAGTGATTGGTCATGGTCAGCTGGGCACACCTCTAAAACCCTGAGACACTGGCTCCCTGCTCTGTTCTCACTACCACAGTGAACAGCATGCAGATAGTAAAGGGATAGTTTTTTGGAAGCACACTGAAAGTTCAATGTGACCACTCTAACCCAGCTCTAGATGATGTATATAGGCGTGCAAGCACGCTCTAACTAGGAGCAAATGTCATTTCCATTCATAATGGAAGAGCGCGGTATACCAAAATCTCATCAAATAAATGTACGAGAATATCATAGGAAATTATTGATCAGTAAGCCATTTATATTTGAAAGTATCAAGAATGCTTCAATAAACCCAGAGAATTGATTTAATAGTTGTTCTCAAGTATCATCAACTGGAATATGTATTATGGTATAGACATCTAACATTTTCGATTTTTACTTGTGCCTGGTCTAGCATACCACGGATCCCATTCAACTTGCAGTTGTGACTGATTTTTGATTGAGGGCCTTGGTCAACTGCCTTATTTCTCTAGGTCAGCTATGGCACTCTGTTCGCTCTCTAATAGCCCCTTAGCGCTTGATGCACTCAGGTATGAAAGTTCTATTAAAAGGAACAAAGTCAGTAGTGGGGCAGGGGTACGGGATACTGGGATACTGGACCTCTGCTCATTTAACCAGGCCTTTATAGTTGGGACATTGATAGTGAAGCGTTAGATTCTTTACAGCAAGCTGAAACCCTGTGTGAGCATTCTAACCTCTATCTAGATGACGTATATGAGCGCGTTTTCCCGCGCTCAATAAACAGATACAGAAACACAGGTGCATGGATAGAAGAAAGAGAGGGAAGCTTGGAACCACCTGATAGGGGAGATACTCACCAGTCAGTCTGATTTTGTTCTTGCTGGTTTTGTTCTTGAGTCTTCAGGTGGGATGCCTACATCAGCAAGTAGCCATGTATATAGGGGTCTCTTTTCTTGTCTGAGAATCTTGTAGTTTAGTGTATCCAGAGAATTCAAACCGTCAATTTTCCACTGAGTATACCATGCTTCGAGTTTCTCACGCCTAGGCAGAGATGAGAGACTGGTTTGCAGTTTTGCTTATCCTTGGTAAACACAATAATGACAGCTTGGAACAGACACTTAAACTTAGTTAATACAATGATGACAGTTATATATAATAAAAAGTGCTTGGTATTGGCATTTATCTCATCTCTAGTACAAGTTTAGCTAGAGGCATATCATTAAAGGGTGGCGTCCACCAACCACGACAAGGCTACGACAAGCGCAGACAAGAAAGTTGGAATCGGTGCTTGTTGCAGCCTTGTCATAAGAAGGGGGACTTTATGGCAGCGTTGTCAGGGCGTGTTGGGAAGTGCACACTCCATCAAAATTTCCTATTGTAGACTTTTGCGACACGCTCCCGACACACCATGACACTCCACGACAAGGGTTCAGTTGAGTTGTGGGAAAAATCGAACGTGCTCGATGTTGTTGTAGCTTTGTTAGAAGGCTCCTGAAAAGCTTTCAATCGTAGCCTTTTGGTGGCCTTGTCGTAGACTCTTGTCGGAAACTGGGGTCCACCAACCATGGCAAGGTCTCCAATCGTAGGCCAATCATGGACCTTGTCAGGAACCCATTGTTGTAGCCTTGTCGTGGTTGGTGGACGCCCCCCTTGAGTAATTTTATTATCCATCTTATACGAACCCCCCATTGAATACGGAAAAAATAGTCCCTTTTGCTATAGAGCAAAGAAATAGTCCCTATTGTTATACCCTTTAACATAGTAATTACTGGGTTTAATTTATTTGAAAAGATGGATAATAAATGCAACAAACGATGATTTTGTGGACAGGCGGCTCTATAAACCACTCGAGGTTGACGTCGTAATACACGCGCTAGCGCTCGTGTATTACTACGCGTCAACCTCTCGTGGTTTACGGCCGCCTCTCCACAAAACCATCGATTTTTGTCTATATACACAAGGATCACCCACAAAAAGTGACAATACTATACCATGGTCATGGCGGAGTGATTTTAGATGGCATCAGAACCAACCATCCGATGAGCAGCCAGGATTTGAGAAATATACAAGACATCAACATAGAGATTTACATGTTCAGAATTGGACTTGCAGTAATTCGAATTGTTCTGATATTATGATATCATTCTGATGTCTGTGAAAGGGGTGAGATAAATACAGAAACCTACTTGGGTTGTATAAATAGACAATACTTCATGAGTTTGGATGCGCCGTAATCATCACCGAACCAAAGCTGGATGACTATTACGGCGTATCAAAACAAGTGGAGTATTATTTATTTATTTATATGATTCCGAATCCAGTTCTATATAATTATTTGATATGATAATGAGAGATTGGTACAGACATTTGATTAGGATAATGGCATTTAGTTGATATGATAATTAATCAGTTATTATGATAATGAGGGTTTTGCACTGAAACCTAGTTTGATAAATGCGGGTATGTATCGCAGTGTCCTCTATATCTATACTCAGAACTAAATTCTAAACAGGTGCTGCTGTCTGATTTCATGGAGATATTGAAGTTTCCCATAGACACCAATACTTAAGCATTTAGCTTCTTCAGATGGGTTTCCCATAGAAGTTAGCATGATGACATAGTATTTTCTTAGCATTTCTCATTTGTATATCTTCCCAACTATCAGAATCCAGAATTGTTTGAATATAGCAATAGAACATCAGTGTCATCTAGCCACTAAGTCAAAATATTGCAGTTTCCCATAGACACCAATAGTTCAGCACTAATCTTTTCAGATGGCCTTCCCATAGAAGTTAGTTTGGTGACATGCCTTTTTTATTGCATTTTCTATTTGCTGATATATGAATCTTATATTATCGAGAGTTATTTGCAAAAATCAATAGAATTTATAAGTCACCCAACTACCAGCATTTGTCTTTAATAATCTAGGATCGGCCATGAAGACACTTTTCTGTACCTTAGCCGTCACTAAGGTCATCCACAAGTGTTGACCCACATCGTCCCTGGGTTTCCTTGGCGTACAGAAAAAGGTCTTCATGTACGAGCCTAGATTATCACCTATGACACTGAAAATACGGTGTTGTAAAAGGTAGCTATACAAAATGAAAATAACATAGTATATCCTACACATACGGCCCGCTCCTACCTATGTCGTATTTATATCCGTACGACACCTAGGTGACGTACGGGGTTTGTATGTGGAGTACGGGCATGTGCGGTGGCAAAATCCAAAAACTCGCCCAGAAGCAAAGTTGAAAATTGGATATTTTAAGTTATATAATAACAGGGTTACTGTGTCTGATTCTCATCCTCGGTCAATCATCGATTTCATACTGCCTTCCACCTATGGCATCAGGCAGTATGATATCGACGACTGACCTCAAACAGGAACCTTTTCGTCCACAGTAAGTACATTTCCTAATATTACTGGAGCGACATTTTGCCACATTTTTAGGAGCAACGACCCCAGGGTGATTATTGTGACAGTGTACATACGCATCGTTAGCACGGTTTCGCTTGATGTGAGGGATCATCTTGTATCGCCCGATGTGCTGTGGGGGGCGTGTTAGCATTAATCCAGACGTCCTTGACCTAGAAACAGTTATTACCCTTTAGTTGTGAACACTCAAGAACGGTGTCTGTATTAAAGGCATATTGTACAATTTGCTTTGAAAATAAAAACCCATGTTATTTTCCTGAAAATTGAATATCATGACCTCAAATTTCTGTAAAAAACATACCTAAATTGAAAATCGGGGGTCACAGTAGAAGATTTTGATTTGAGATTGATATGATAATATTATGATAGAATACATATATATATATATAGAAAAATTCAAATAAGTTTCTTTTCACAAAGTAAAACCCATGTCATTTTCTATAAACTTCTACAGAACATAGCGAATATATAGTACTACAAATTGAAGTATAAAAAAGGATAGGTCACTGCATTTATTCTTGAGAGATATCAGGAAAACCATAATTTCCAGTACACATTAACTCCTATGTAAATCAAGCCAGCGTAAATTGAGCTCTTTTACCTATAGGGTTTGGGTAAATTGGATAAAACTGACTGATTTAGCATTGGAATGAATGAGAACGATCTAGTTTTGAATTATAGTTGATGATATTTCTAATCACCAGGTGGCGCCACCCGTGAATTATATGTTATGCCTTTACCGATCTAAGGGTACGTTCCTCTGCCAATACGGCAGTAAGAGACAAATACACATATAATTATTAGACTAAGCTACTACCGTCGCCACCTAGCGAGTTGCTATGACGTTTCTATGGTATAGCGGTTATTGATCTCTTACGTCAATAGTTCTATTGACGGTTGCCGTGAGCGCATTCGTCACTCTACCTGTGGATGTCATCAGTACTGGACCTGTAAATTTTTAATTTTTAATTTTAGGTTTAAGTTACTCAGTCTGTACATTGTAATACAATGCATTTTTAAGCACAGGTTTGATGCGTCTAGGGAGTTTTTAGAGTTTTGAGAGTTTTTAAGGATGAAAGTAGGTGTAGAGTGAAATAGGCAGGTACTGGGAACTATGTGTTAAGTACAGGGTTGGGCAGTTAGGGTCTTTGTTGTGCTAACAGGAACACGACAGTGGGAAGGAGGGGAAAGGACTGTCGGACACATTGGACGTCACCACTGATTACGGCTTTGGAGGTACTTAGCAGTTATGGCCGTTACCGATTCCGATATGTTTTTTTTTATTTGTTTTTTTTATTACATACAAACAGTTCTAACATATTGTTAGATCTTCCACTGTAGGGTTCAGATACACAACATTTCTGATTCCTTTACAAGCGTAATTGACAGTAATACATAAAGTGAATATGATGATGTATAGGATGAATTTTGATATGTATAACAATTATACAGTAACCTCAGTGCCTTCATATCTTCATTATATAATCCAATCATTTACAGAGTATATCATCTTAACCTCTTTCTTAAACTCTTTAACAGTTTCTGTATGTTGTATCGCCGCACTAAGCATGTTCCAGAGTTTCTGGCCCCTATAGTACGGGGATCTGGTATAATTACTACAGTTTACCCTGTATGCTTTGAATTTAATCCTAGAGTCACTTCTTGTATTACGTACCTTACGATCTAACATCTCAATATCCCAAGTATGGTATGGGACGAGTTGGTGGCGGGAGTGGTGTAGTGATACAAACGGGCTAAGATCAGAGATTCGGCGTAGCCAATTCGCTGACCTCGTAATTGACGAGGTAATATCCTCGCTAATCGCTCTGATATTACTACACGTCAACTACTCGGAGACTACGGCTACTCATAGACCCTATTGAGGTATCCCAGAATTCAGTCTGTTTACAGGTCCCGGTGTGCGCTTGTTACCGACGTTGTATAGTGATAGACCTTGAACCGTAACCCGAAATGAATGCAATTTATCGGTTTTTATAAATTTTCAAATGCAAAATCCGATGTCAGAAATGGAAATTTCAGCTATTTATACAATTAAATCCGAAATTATATTCAAGTTCTTCAAATATTAATGGGAGAACTGTGGTTCATGTGGTCGTGGTGTGCCCACCCAGTCGCGAGCTGAACTTGTATTTACCCTGGGCGATAATAGAGAGATTAGTAACCTCTGGAGGGCGTATACACAAAACCAGTCATGTTTGTGTACGTCACGATAGAGTCACTCTCACCTCTCAAAGAAGTCATCGTCCTCCGCTCCCCAGCCCCGGTATCTGTTGGCGAAGCCGTTGATGAGTTTGATGCTGTCCAAACTCAAGGACACCACGCCACCTGCATTGTTATCATACAGCAGTCTGAAAATAAAGTCACATTTTAGGCCACTCAAAAAAAAAACCTTGTTTCTCATCACCAAGCCATGAAAAATACTCGCTTGACATGTCTCTGGCTTTAGACGATTTCTATCATTTTACTGCCGAAAGTCGTCAGGAGGTACAAATTACCATAAGCGCCGGCCAGAATTGTCTAGGAGGGTGGTTGTGGCCCATTAGATTCTAGGTCAACTATCGACTGTAGAACCGTACCAAGGCGATATAAATATCATGTAAGGAGGTCAGGGTGAAGGTCGGGGTTTGCCTTATATGGCAGTGAGTGTAATGGGACAACTCCATGCAGAAGGTGCAAACCCTGGGTTATCCACCAATTGTGTAGCTATATGTAAAGCCCATAAGACAGCGACATCTTTCACAGATTTTCAACATACGATCACCGATTATAATCGGGAACAGGAATGTCGCTATTTTATACCCTTTTAGACGCTTACCGATCACACATCTCCACTTTATGGCCGTGTACAGCGACCCGAGAGATATCAAAGTGAGCTGCCAGGAACCGAGCTGTGGTGAGCCAAGGGCCTCATAGAAAATAATTTAAAGTTTAATAACTTCCGATCCAATTAAGATATCGGGAAATGGTTTTCAGATCCATCATCGCCTCTGTCTCCCCTAAGACACTTGTAAATCTGACTCGGGGAAAGGTAGCTTTTCTAGTCGGACGGCCTGCTCAGAATCGGGAACAGTCGGTGAAGTGCTACAGTGACACGATTATGGTCGGGCAGAGTCGGTCATTACCCCAAGGCAAGTAATGCCCGAGCCGATTAAAATCGGGTCTGTGAAGTGCGTACAGCGACCCGATTCTGACCAACCCGACGGATTCGTCGGGCAAAAGTGTGATCGGGCTCAATGGTCGGGTCGCTGTCTTATAGGCT
This sequence comes from Alentia gelatinosa, assembly GCA_950022655.1. Taxonomy (NCBI): domain Eukaryota; kingdom Metazoa; phylum Annelida; class Polychaeta; order Phyllodocida; family Polynoidae; genus Alentia; species Alentia gelatinosa. Next base: position 50,966,131 of record OX465589.1, on the reverse strand, counting down.
TAATATTGTCAAAATATAAGAGGAAAAAGGAAATTTGTAATAGAGAATTGTGACAATAAAGGAAAAGTTACCCAAAAAAAACACCAAAAAACCACTCCCGTTTTTATGCCATACCGCCGGCTCGGTGGAGCAGGCCATTAAAGCGGATCCTACAATCCACAGTGGCGCCACCTGGTGATTTTTAAATATTGTCAAATATTAGTCAAAACTGGTTTCTTGGGATTCATTCTGATTATACGTGAGTATATTTAGCATTTTGCCAAGTCTGTCCAATTTTGATAGGTAAAATAGGCCGATTTACATTTGCTTGATTCACAGATGTACAGAAAAATATGGTTTTCTTCAATTCCTTCAAAAACAAGGACGGTGACCTATGATAAGAAGTACTATATATCTACTATATTCTCTAAAAGTTTGAGGAAAATGACATGGGTTTTACTATGTGAAAAAAATCCTTTTTAAAATGTCTATATATTCTAATATAGAATTATCATAATATTGATCTATGAATATATTCATTTTATGAAATTGACATTGGCTTCAATTTCCGAGCCAAATTGTCCGATATGCCTTTAAAGGCTTAAGGTGTTTAAGCCAGGGCTACAGGTGCCGATGTTAACCCTATCAGTCCTAGTAATGTTTTGAGGCACTCCCAGGCAGAAGACGAGGAATGCCTTGAGACACTCCCAGGCAGGGGATGAAGAATGCCTCCAGGCATTTTTGGGGGCCATTACTAAAAACGGTATTCTATGTGACAAAATTAATAGACTTTCTCAATGTTTTCAAAATAATTGAAAAAATATATAGGCATCATTATTCAGTATGAGTGTTCTATATGTAACTAAGACAATGCATATAGAATTCACCTATCAAATAAATTCTGGTACTATTGCCATGAGAGCATCGTCCCCTTGGGGCATGTTGCTAAATATCTGTTGGACTTGATAGGTGGGTCTCCCGCTAGGGGTCGGACTGAAAGTGTTAAGGGTAACTTACAGAGGAGGTGTGAATCGCAGCGCCCCCTATCGTTTTGGCATGGTCTCAAATGACAGCTGAATGGAGATTCCTATACTAAAATAGGCTAACTAGTAACAGCTACTACATACAAACATACAAAAATCTTTTCAGATATTGATAGAGTGATATCTAATATACTCCAAACCACAATAGAGCTCAATAGAGCTCCACGTTTTATGGCTGTTTGGTATTGTTGAATACAGCCTTATTTCACCTAGGCTATGGCTTACAAGCCTCACACAGTCCATTGTCAAGAGCTCCTTCCCCTCTGCTTGCCGGTTTGAAAGTGGTGCCTTGAACCCTGCCGCGATGGCATATTTAGTAGAAACCAAACGAGAGTCAGCCTTGTCAATGTTTATGCCACGATGGGCAGGTTGTGTATTACTACACGAGGCGTTAGCAGAGTGTAGTGATTAGCAGACCTGACCAGAGTAGCATAAACATTGATAAGGCTAACTCAAGTTTGGTTTTGTATTTATCCTACCCCATCTCACCGATATACAGAGACAATTTTGTAATTATCCATGATAGTAGCGTGTTGACACTGCCGGATCTACTTTCGTTATCTGGTCCCTGATTGGTCAGTTTTTTTATTCACCTCGGTGCATAAATAACACTTTATTCAACGCTCCTTCAAATACATTGAGTCAATGTTAAACCTATGGCGTTCTTTATTAGGGGTAGGATAAATGGGTTGGGTCCCTGTAGGGGGTGCTGCGCTTCACACCTCCTCTGGGTAACTTACGTGTAATTCCACTCATCTATTGAAGCTGAAAAGTGGCGAAGGTGAGCGTTGCAGTAGTAAAGATTCTTGTCATTCTCAGGGATCAAATCCACATCGTGCAAGATAAAACAGTCGAATGGATGAAGTTTTAATGACTCTCTGACACCAATATTGCAAAGGATCCCTTTGTTGAATAAATCGTTACCAACCTGCAAATATATGGCACAGAGCTGATGTTAGTTTACCAAGTAGTCACCAGGCAGCTGACCGGTGTAGTGCCAAAATCGGTTACCCTGCCAAAAATGGTAATTATCGCCCACTAGTATCTTGTGCGCATGCGCGAACATACGCAGTGATGAAATTTGCCGAAATTAAGCATATCACGACATGTAATTCTCATGTCTAAATACTACTCTTTTCATTTATTTACATTAAAATCACATCAAAATAGTAGTACGTCTGATAGTCCGTGAAATCTGACCAGAAGAGCGTGTGCAGACGCATTCGTGTATTGGGTGGGCGATAATTGCCATTTTTGGCAGGGTAACCGATTTTGGCACTACACCGGGGTATCTGGGAGATGGCCATTCGGTGGTCAATCCTAGCACTCAGGGGGCCGTTGAATAATAATTCTACGATTAAAATCAAAAGTCGTACAAATCTCGTTGGTGCCATAACGTAGCATGAAAACATGTGTCGTCGGTGATCGAGAGTTTTGACGATACGAGTTCGGTCATTCTGAAAATGTTGTTCATTTTGTCATCCATTTGTCATCCCGGAAGGCACCTCTGGGAGTGTCGTAGCCGATGTCAAATTCGTTTTTCATGCAGTAAATCTTATTCAAATTTTAAAATATTTTGAACAGAGAATTCTATATTTGTGTGATACATGTGTACCATATTTCATCATTTGTTAATGGTCAAATCGTTTGTGAGAAACATTTCACAATTCGAACTGATAGACAGGGACTGCACCATTCGGCCTGCTTTTCTCAGAAATGCCCACTGCATCGCTCGATGCATATCGGCGTTTATATAGAGAATGTACTGAATGATAATGCTGATGCCAACGACTAGTTTTATACTACGTATAGTCCAGCCTCATGGACGACAAAATATTTTCAACTGCCCCCTGGATCTTTATGAAATTCAACTATTCTAATAGCTCCTTCATCTCTCTCATCTTTCTCAAGACATGGAAGGCTCTTTACTATATACCCATGCCGTATATACTGCAAATACGCACCGTTTCGGTATATGACGTAAAAATACTGTACGGACCGCTGGTCCGTACACTAAAATACGGACCACCTTGCCATACACGTCTCATAAGAAATCGGTTGTTAATCCAAATAAAATAGTTTTTTTTCAAATTTCGGGCATATAGTAAATATATAACGTCCAACCATACTTGTACAATTCACAGAACTCGATGATAATTTACCGTTTGTACGGAACTCGGCATAAATGCCTCGGTCAATGCAAACCGTAAATTACCATCTCGTTCTGTGAATTGTACAGCATGGTCAGGACGTTCTATATAATTACACAATTGTGAGAATGGCTAGAGTTATGACAGTGGCTTATTCAAACTCACTAGTTACTTTTACACCTACAATAGGGAAGATCATATACTTTTTGTACCTCCAGGTAATACCCAACTAGACCAACGAGTGAACTTAGAACTTTCCCACGCTGATATGCAGTGGCAGGGAGAGCCAGCACAACCTCTCCCCCTCACGAGGTTCCTCAAACAACTTATGAGTACTTTCGCCATGTCCTCTGGGTGAACCAGCATAAAATCCAACAAGTATCAGTCAGGTATTAGCTGAATGCAATCCCACAGTGCACAAGAAAAATTGCAGCGGTTACCCATGATGCACCAGAAAAATGGTGGGCGTTACCTGGGACCTGTTTCACTAGTTTTGTGACATGTCTGTGACACCATACAGACATTGGGGTTGTCTAGTTTCGTGACAACACAAGTAGCTGCCCTTAGGAAAAGACAGGCCTCAGACATAAGAATTAGACAAATCTACACATCATGGACCTGTTTCATTAGTTTCGTGACAAAAGTGGCACCAACAGTGCAAGCAAGAACGGACAAAACGAAGTCTAATGTCTAGTTCTTATGAAACCGGACAAACCGGACACGCATCTAGACATGTCACGAAACTAGTGAAACAGGTCCCTGGCCTAACATGTGGAGACATAGGCCAGGCTTCCAGGCTATAGCTAACTGCGCTATAAGAGCCATATGGACATGTCAGATACCAGCTGGGATCGGCTTAATACATGTACCTGGTGGTCAGAACAGGAATTATTACCTCAGTGCTGCCCCCTGTTAACATTCTACAACAGTGTCCTGTATCTTACACTGGCCACCAGAGCAAACGCTAGGCTGGAAGCCTGGGCCCTGTCTTTTAGTCACGACAATCGTTATGGGCGACATGTTTCAGCCTTCAGTGTTCTATAGAGCTAAGATTTTAGAGGATCCACTAAATGTTGTGGGGCCACAACACAGAGTCACGACAGTCGGTGCTTAACCAAGCGGAAAGTATCGCCAAAGTATCTTGGCCCCAAGACATCTATGGACATGACATAGCAAACGTGGAAATTCACTTTCCTTAGGAATCAAGTCATGAAACTTGATCACCATTTAGGGAAACATATAACCTATAATCCCTCTTAAATCTGACAGCGCACACGTTGAGGTTTGTTTGGGTTTCCCTGCGTTTGAATCCGAACTATTTATAGGAGAAAATTCCCGTATCCGGCCAATCAGCAGCCGACTCCGGGACCCTCCCACAGACCCTTGTTAGCGTCGTGAAGGAGACTGCGTGCGCCCAAGCAGTCGTGAAGGAAACTGCGTGCGCCCAAGCAGTCGTGAAAGAGACTGCGTGTGCCCAAGCAGTCGTGAAAGAGACTGCGTGTGCCCAAGCAGTCGTGAAAGAGACTGCGTGTGCCCAAGCAGTCATGAAAGAGACTGCGTGTGCCCAAGCAGTCGTGAAAGAGACTGCGTGTGCCCAAGCAGTCGTGAAAGAGACTGTGTGTGCCCAAGCAGTCGTGAAAGAGACTGCGTGTGCCCAAGCAGTCGTGAAAGAGACTGCGTGTGCCCAAGCAGTTATGAAGGAGACTAGCATCTTCATTGCCTTGCCGAAAGCTGAGCGCCATGTCTCCATCGTGTGTAGCCGGCCTGCTGGGAATAGAGGGAAACTATGTTCTGGTGGGAATAAGTCAAAGTTACGAGGCAAGGCTTGGAAAAATTACTGCCCAAGGCCTAGCCGCGGGCAGTAATTTTTCCAAGCCTTACCGAGTAACTTTGACTTATTTCCACTGGTACGTTGTTTCCCTATTCCTATATACCTTCAATTGTCGGCTAACATCAATAAAAATCGAATGTCTCTGAACGTCAACCTGGGCAGTAAACGTCAACCTGGGCAGTAAACATCAACCTGGGCAGTAACTTCAACCTGGTCAGTCACAGTGAGGATAGGGCTAGAGTACATGGCTTAGGTTCTGCCACCATAGAGTCCTGGTAAATAATTCCCAAAATGAGATTTACAATCTTCCTGGCCCTCTATCAAACTCTCCTCGCTGCCACATGTAACATGTTTTAGTGGATGACATATTCGTAAGGAGGAGAGTGGTTCTGATTTGGTGCTATTATGAGAAAACGTGGTTACTGAGCCCGTACATGTGGCTGTTCGAGGTCATTTGATGAAAAAATTCGGCCCGATGCCGCAGGCTAGAGGGCCGTATTTTTTCATCAAATGACCAAGAACGGACACCGTATGGGCTCAGTCACTACGTTTTCTTATTACTATACACCTCCTACTCGTTGAAAAATATGCTTTATTAACTTTTCTGCACTTCAAAAAGCCACTGCTATTCACTACGGCCCGCTGCCACAGCGGGCGCGAACATTATTTATACTACACCCCCAGCAGTGGGCAGTATTTCATACATGTTCGGCCATAGGTGTATAGTAATATTCTATTCTTACCTCCTGCTCGCTTTGCTTTGGCTTGCATACACACAGATTATTGACGTCACGGAATACTGCATAGTAGGTCTGCAGTCTGCACGTCATTATTTCTGAATTGGTCATCAATATGTCTCCTTTTTTTAGATTATTGTGTGCAGCCACCTTTCTCCTTCATCCCCAGTGTTGGTAGACTTGCTGCTTTATCAAAGGCCATTCCTTTCCAAACCATGCCTATGTGGTGTGATGTGTAGCCACTTCTCTCCTTCATCCTCAGCAGTGGTAGACTTACTGCTATATCATAGGCCAGTCCTTCTCATACCATGTCTATATTGTATGGGGACGAAACGAACTCTGACCTCGGTAAATGTGGAAGGGGTATGTTTCCTACCTACATTCATCTCATATATTCGAAAGCAGTGAGAAAAACTGAACCTTGTGAAGGTCTGGAAAGGACCTGTAATGGTTGACTGGATGCTAAATCAAACAAACAAACAAATAAAGACTCATGCTTAACCCTTTCTGGCAGAGTAGTACCATATGGCATACCCCTGGCGATGGCAGAACAATGCCATATGGCATACCCCTGATCGTGGCAGGACAATGCCATATGACATTCTCATGGCCATGGACGAACAATGCAGTATTTGTTATGAAAATTACATAACATATTAGGCTTAGTGATGTCAGTAACTCTTTCAAATATTGGAAAGTTGTGATAAAAATACAGATTTAATGAAAATTCTACTTTTTTTTAACAACATTGACTACAAAAGCCGGCCATACAAACGCCACAATTGGTTCTGGTGCCTGCCGTAGTATGGGTGCATGGTGAATGATGTGTGGCTCTTAAAGGGTTAAGATATGGTTACCTGTTCTACAACAAACACCATGTAGCTGGCATTCTGTCGCTGCAGCATGGGGTGCAGTCGGCGCATAAGTATCTGTAGGTGGATCTCCCGGTCCCTGTATGGGATGAGAATCGCAACTAACTGACGTGGCTGGCAATCTGCTGGTGACCAGCTACCTCCCCTATCTACCTGCTGATTGGCTGCCTCAATCTTAGTCAGGTTTGGTGGAGACATGTCCACAGCGACTGCACCTGAAAACAACAAAAATATGATATTGTAATTTATACAAAAAGATAGTAAGAGTCAAGATGTTTACATCTGTACTTAAAGAGGACAATAGTAAAGCTGTTCACATCTGTACTTAAAAAGGACTATAGTAAAGATGGTCATATCTGTACTTAAAGATGACTTTAGTAAAGATGGTCATATCTGTGCTTAAAGAGGCCTATAGTAAAGATGGTCACATCTGTACTTAAAGAGGACTTTAGTAAAGATGGTCACATCTGTACTTAAAGAGGACTAGACTACTCTACTGAGACATTGTAGATGTGAATTGGTACCTAGCTCATGTCTTACACTCTATTGAGACATTGTAAATGTGAATTGGTATCTAGCTCATGTCTTACAATCTACTGAGACATTGTAAATGTGAATTGGTATCTAGCTCATGTCTTACACTCTACTGAGACATTGTAAATGTGAATTGGTATCTAGCTCATGTCTTACAATCTACATTGCAAATGTGAAGTGGTGTATCTAGCTTATTTCTCACACAATACTGAGATATTGTAGTTGTGAAGTGCTGTATTTAGCTTATTTCTCATACAATAATTTAGCTTATTTTTCATACAATACTGAGACATTGTAGATGTGAAATGGTGTATCTAGCTTATTTCTCATACAATAATCTAGCTTTTTTCTCATACAATACTGAGATATTGTAGATGGTACCTAGCTTATTGATGTTCACGCGACACATCCTCTCTTCATCTTGTGAGCTGTGGCCCGGGTAGCCCCAGTCTGGCATGGTGATTCTTATGATGGGGTCCTCTATGCTGAAGAGCTTAATGATCTTAAAAATGCAGATCAAGACAAAGATCACCAACAGGACTATCCGTATGAAGCTGGTCAAGTGCACCTTCACCAACATCATCAGTCTGTACTATCTTCTGAGCCCTGAGAAGTGTACTGCAAAGACAATGTACCATCCTATCACATACTGCAAAGACAATGTACCATCCTATCACATACTGCAAAGACAATGTACCATCCTATCACATACTGCAAAGACAATGTACCATCCTATCACATACTGCAAAGACAATGTACAATCCTAGTACATACTGCAAAGACAATGTACCATCCTATCACATACTGCAAAGACAATGTACCATCCTATTACATACTGCAAAGACAATGTACCATCCTAGTACATACTGCAAAGACAATGTACCATCCTATCACATACTGCAAAGACAATGTACCATCCTATCACATACTGCAAAGACAATGTACCATCCTATTACATACTGCAAAGACAATGTACCATCCTAGTACATACTGCAAAGACAATGTACCATCCTATCACATACTGCAAAGACAATGTACCATCCTATCACATACTGCAAAGACAATGTACCATCCTATTACATACTGCAAAGACAATGTACCATCCTATTACATACTGCAAAGACAATGTACCATCCTATCACATACTGCAAAGACAATGTACCATCCTATCACATACTGCAAAGACAATGTACCATCCTATTACATACTGCAAAGACAATGTACCATCCTATTACATACTGCAAAGACAATGTACCATCCTATTACATACTGCAAAGCAGTGTACCATCCTATCACATACTGCAAAGAAAATGTACCATCCTATCGCATACTGCAAGGACAATGTACCATCCTATCATGTACTGCAAAGACAATGTATCATCCTATCGCATACTGCAAAGACATACACAATGTTCTGTTTTTGGATCTGCGTGGCCGTATTCTCAGCGTAGTTGACGCGTAGTAATACGAGTGATAGCGAGGGGTATTGAGTAGCATCAACTACAGGGAGAATATGAGCACACAGATTAATTATTTTTTTATTTCATGGTATATTTTTATCATGGTAATATTGTATTTATTACTCACCCTTCGCCTAATTTTTAGGGAAAAATCTAGCAAATAATTAGAAATTCAACACAAACGCTGTGCATTGTTTCTATAAAATAGTTCCTATAATGCCCGTCTGGTGGTCTAGTATGGAGACTCAGTATTTGGTAGGTTAACTGCAAAGTCAACTGCAAAGACATATGCAGTGGTATATGTGATGTAATCCCAGTCCTATCACATACTGTAAAGACAATGTGCAGTCCCACCATTCATCTCATCCCTGGAATAAATGTCCATAGGCTTAACATTGGGCACTCGTTCTCCATGCCCCTACAAATATTGTAGTCCGTTCTCCATGGTATATAGCTGGTGAGTTGTCCATTCTTTTATTGTGTACAGGGGTGAGATAAATACAGAAAGCAACTCATTTTGGTCAAAGAAGTCATTCTCCAACTCGTTTGAATGCTATGTGATATTCACTCGGCTGAACTTGTAGGGACATGGAGAACGAGTTTCCAATGTTAAGCCTATGGACATTTATTCTAGGGGTGAGATAGTAACTGGTTTCGAATACTTGTTGTTTTCTCATCAGAGTTGACTCTACGCAATATCCTCGCATTCACTCAGATCTTACTCCTCCGAGAATACGGCTAATAGTATCATAAAACTGGATGAGGTTTAATCTTGTCCACCGTATTCCAAGACTGGAGTTTGGCAAAGTGACTTCATGAGGCGAAGCCGAGTGAAGTCCGTTGCCAAAACTTCAGGAGTGGAATGCGGTGGCCAAGATTAAAACGAATCAGGTTTTGATTTTATCCTGCCCTATCTCCTCGATTTTGGAATATTACGTGATAACAATGCTGTATGCCACTAGTGGCATATAAAACTCCGTATGCCAGTCGGCGTGGCATACGGAAACCCAATGTTAAACCTATGGGATTTTATATTAGGGGTAGGATAATATCCATAACCCGTTAATATTACGTTACGTGCATGAATGTGCAGTTGGAATAATATTGGGAAACGTCCTTACTGTAGACGAAACGGTTCCTGTTCCAGGTCAGTCGTCGATTTCATACTGCCTGACGGCATGGGCGTCAGGCAGTATGAAATCGACGACTGACCGAGAACGAGAACCATTTCGTCTACAGTGAGGACGTTTGCTTATTATTATACCTTTAATTGGTGAAAAAACTCCATTTTAATGACATACAAAGTCGCAGTCACAGCGGGCACGAACATTATTATTACTGCACCCCTAGCAGCAGGCAGTATTTAATAGACATTCGGACACAGGTATATAATAATAAGACTGACAATACCTGCGGCCTGGCGAAGCTTCATGTGAGGGTGAGCCTTCAATGTCAAGTAGTGACGTGAATCAACGAATCAAGCCTGAATTTACTCTAAGTAATGCCTCAGTGATCAGAGTTAATGCGCCAGTTCTGCACTATGCGTCGTGTATTGTCATCACCATGGTGGTATTCTAAAGCCGGGCCCCCACCTACCACGATTCTGGGGCCCGTTTCATAATCTAGGATCGTACAAGTAGACCCTTTTCTGTATGCCATAGAGACCCAGGGACGATGCGGGTCAACTTTATTCAACACTTATGGACGACCTTATGGACGGCCAATACTGTCTTAGCCAACAGATTTAAATATTATCAGACAACCCTTGTACAAGGTACAGAAAAGGGTCTTCATGTACGATCCTAGAATAAGAAACTTCCCCCTGGTCCCGATAGGTTCTACAACTGCCTTCCCGACACCATTCCGATTCTATCGTGAGGTCAGCCAAAATCGTGGTAAGTGGAACAGGTTTCTGCAATTGGCTGCGATAGGCTGCGATTGAAAACAACAATCGTAGAGGTCCCGATAAAATCCAACATGTTGGATTTTTCATAGCCTGTCATAGGGTATCGTAGCCTATCGGAAAGATATCGTGGTCATCAAGTATAATTCACAGATTGGATCACGATATAAGTCTACGATTCTGGGACCTTCTGATAGGCTACGATTTGGGCATTTCAAAATCGCAGCCATCGGGGAGTATGTCGTAGACCATCGTGGTAGGTGGGGGCCCGGCTCAAACGTCTTGTACTTTATCCTACCCCTAATATAAAATCCCAAAGGCTTAACATTGGGTTTCCGTATGCCACGCTGACTGGCATACATATTTTTATATGCCACTAGTGGCATACAGCATTGGTATCATGTAATATTCCAAAATCGAGGAGATAGGGTAGGATAAAATCAAAACCTGATTCGTTTTAATCTTGGCCACCGCATTCCACTCCTGAAGTTTTGGCTCCGTACTTTTGGTACCGGTTTTGCTGCCGCTTTGATTTTTTTGTTGCGGCTTCTCGCGGTGTGCCAGTGGATTCTCAAGGCTCTAAGCCTAGTTCGTTAAGAATTCTTCTCCCATAAAGCGCAGTGAGAACCTTGTACAGAATACGACTTAGAGAATGTGAGATCTTATGAGAGGGGTCCCTTAACTCTAGAGCCTCACAGGGCCAAGGATAACTGAGGCGTGTCACGATTTATTGAACAGTGACGATATGAATGGGTTTAGACGAAACAGACTGTTGTACTCACCATACTCGGACTATTCTCTGCTGATAAACATCTGGCAGAGCTATAGTGGAATTACAAAGTGTGATTTATGTACCTCACAGGGTGTTCATTTGAGACAAGAGTTAGACTTGTCAGTGTCTATGCCACTCTAGTCAGGTCTGCTCCTCACTACACTCGGCTACGCCTCGTGTAGTAATTCACGACCTTCCCGTCGTGGCATAAACATTGTCAAGTCTAACTCTCGTTCGGTTTCTACTAATTACGTTTCGTATGGAACTCAGCTACGGAACTCCGTACGGACCTAAATTCCCATCTCGTTTTGTAGCTCGTACAGCATGGCCGGCTCGTTTGTGTAAATACTAAAGGGGAGGGTAGAGGGACTGGATAACGAATACTGTTCCGTATTGGTACTGAGATATATAATAGACAGCCAAAGTAAACTCCATGAATGTTTTACCCAAATTTAGCATTATGTTAGTCGAATAAAAAACTTGAACCATCAAGATTTCTTTTAAACGAGCAATGCTCTTTTATTTATCAATTCATAACCTTTCACTTAAACCTCTTGAGATTATAACATATGCATTTTCTACTGTAGAACAATTGTATATCCTGAGTATTATGTTGAACCCTTGTGGAACCTAGATGTTAAAAATACTTGTTTCATGTGTCCTATCCATCCGTGCACATAGTATTCATGAAAAACAGATGCTATCATATAAACAAACAGTCTTTCTAGCGTCTTGGGTTTTTATATAAGTTGCTCTTTTTTAATTCCCTTTTCTTCGATTCTTTGTTCAAATAGAACTAAAAAGGACGATTGAACGGTTAAAAGTAGTAAATTACAAGACACCACTCAACCTATTTCAAATGTTCGTTCTCGGTTTCAATTTATAAAGATTTCTTAAACTTTGTAGTCTTTTCCCTTCGCTCCTGTTTTTTCTTTTAAGGAAACTAGCTAATCCAATTTTTCTATCATTTTGCAAGTATCCATGCATAACTCCGTTACGACATTATTGGCCCGCCATAGAGTGACTGACTGTAGTTGGGCGGTTTCTCTCCAGGTGGCACTGCGAGTCTGATGACGTCACATCGTCCACGGCGGCGTTCTCGTTCAAGACGGGACATCCAACATGGCGCTGGTAAGTGTTCATCCCTTCTCCTTCACTGACTAGATCTACCCAGCTCTCTAGCCGCACCACCGCAACACAGACATGGATAAATTCTCTAAATATTTCAAAACGGCCCAAGCGTTCGTCGGGAGCTCTCTGAACGCAGACAACGAGACTTTACTCAGTGATAATACGCCGTCGGCGGAACCCGAGGGAGTGTCTCACCCGGACGGGAGCTCAGCGGTCTCCCTCCCGGCCGCCGCTCGACCTTCGCCGGTCAACTCCCGAACCACCGCGCCGGCCTCTGCCCCGACAACGCCTCCGAGAACTACCAAAGGATACTCCCCCTCTCAAGCACCAGCGACCAACAGACAGATGCCAGTTGCTAGCCATTCGGTTCAAACACATGTAGAGTATTTCCTATCAGTTCCCACTATATCGTTTTCTCTAGTGTTTTTTTTTTCGTGCACTGCAAGCTGCAATTCACAGCAACCCCTGCTAGATAGAGATAGCCTCCGGTAGAAATCCCATTCATTCATTTTACTACAACCCAGGCATGACTCATGGGTGTTTTTAAGTCTATGATGTGTAGTTATTGCCACGTTATTGATCTAGGCTTCCTTGTGACAGTCAGTGTGATGTGTATGTACAGTGGTTAGGCCATGTTTGCTCTGGTAGGAACATTAGAATCCTACAACTCACTAGCTTAGCTATCCTTTCTGTGTTGTGTCAGTGAGTTTCTTGGGCTGCCATGCCATGATAGGGCCTACCTCCACCTCCACCCTCTCGATGGTGCTGCTACTCCTCCTCTGCTGAGTTGGTGTTGGTAGCGCTTGCTCTAAGTATTGATTTTCCTCTCAGCCTGAATGAATAGAACTATCCCTACCCGACACCCTCTTTCACCCCAGTGTTCAGTCTATTATGGAACGGATTGGTTATAAATATTGGCGTACCGGTACAATAGGGTACATAAATCAGGATTTAAATTTTAGTTTTTAAAGCGGGATATTGTCTTTCTTAAAATGGGCTATATTTATTAGCAAGGTGTGCCCCTCCCCCTTTTTAAAGTCCAATATTCTTTCATTTTAAACGATGGATTTTTTTGGGCGATCTTTTTACGATTTCATCATGGGTTTTATCCCCACCTTCTTTCTTTATATTTATTTTAATATTTTCAGTGCAGTGCAGATCACAGGAGTAGCCACGTCCTCGATTGACTTTATTACTTAGATCTAAACCTACTTTGTGAAATTGTTTGCTCTATGCTCTGAAATAATACCAAGTGTTCAAAATTATTGTACTAAAAAAACTCGTCTAAGCCAGATGTTGAATCTCTTTTATTATAAATTTTGATTGGTTATTAGGAATTTGGACACTAAACACTGGTACCTATTAATTGCAAAAGTGTGAATGTATAGATGAATTTATACGTCTCCCATGAATTTTTGACACAATTTTATTCTTTATACATATAAGAGTCATTTACCTTGTGCTAGTATAAATTGGGCATCATTCACGCCAGTAAAATAGTGGTTTGAACGTCTCCCCGCACCCCCAGCCCCATTCCATGGCGAAAACCGATGTGTTTTCCATGTTTTCCCAGTCTCCCTGAAGCAGTAAATGCGACATGAAAATAAGGCCACTAAAAAAAAAAACTTGTTTCTCATCACCAAGCCATGAAAAATATAACGAGGGCGCTTTTTTTTCTTTTCTTTTTGCTATATCAAAGATGGCAGATATACAGTAAAACCCTGAATAAGCAGACACCTTCCGATCCGGGCCAAAGTGGCTGCTTACGCGGGGTGTCTGCTTACGTGGGGTTTCCAGATTTTTACTGGCTCTACATTTAATGCATCCCTGACATCAAGAGCTTTAATTTGATACAGTACTAAATACACATACCTTTCATAATTTCTATCAAGGTTCATCTATTTAGAAAAAAAAAATCTTCTAAAATTGTTTTTTTCTGATGCGCGCGGTGATGAGAAACAAGTTTTTTTTTTAGTGGCCTAACTCCACGTTTTTTCATGACCCAACTGCCACCATCCCTGCTTCAGAGAAACCTACCACACGTCTCCCACCCAGCACACTAGTAGAACCACCTTATTTCTAACAGGCATCTGTCTTGTTGGTTGTTACTTTTTGACATTTTTTTGCGAATAATAAAAGCGACGCCTACATCTGCCCGAGCTTGACAGTATGTTTGACCGTATCCACCATTATCGTGAAGATCTGCTTCAGTTCTTGTGTCCTTTTTACGTCTGCGACACTGACGTCGAAGAGAATAATTATTTCTAAGCAGTTTTCCTCCCAATGCATGTTTTGATATTGATTGACCAAAGTTTTTGGTTTTTAATTAAGCTCAAATACTATCTATTAAAGGCATACCCTACAATGCACAGTGGCACCATCTGGTGATTTATCAAGTGTGATAATGATTTAAAACATGTAATTTATTCTAATTCCAAATGAATAAAATTAACGTTATGTATGGTGTGTCCAACACAATAGTTGAAATATGAATATCTACATTTACTTAGATTCTATAGGAAATGTTCTGAAAAATATATCTGTTTTTTTCTTCAATTATTTCAAAAACGAATATTGTGACCTATAATTTGTTGGTACATAGATATGGTTTGACTCTCATTTTCAAAGTTATATAATTTGTTCAAACACTTGAAGGTTATCATATGAAGCGTTGAGGAAGATGAAATCAGGTATCATTTTCAAGGTGGTTTGTCCGATATGCCTTTAATCTTCCCAAATGTTTAAACAAATCTTGTAATGAAAAGAATTGAAGTGATAATGCACAATGTAAACCTAAACTTGTGTTTATGTTCTATACGAGGCTAGGTGTAACTAAACTTGTGTTTATATCCATGTAATTATTGATTACCATTATGGGGCCATCCATAAAGTACGTACGCAGAATTTCTGAAATTTTGGACACCCGCACCCCCTCTCCCAATCTTGTACGCAATTGAACAAAGAGGTAGCATACGCAGATTTTCCAAAATTTCTGACCCCCTCACCCCCCCTCGGTGCGTACATACTTTATGGATGGCCCCTATCCATATCAATAGTCTACCAACAGTCATAGATGGCAGTTTTCCTATTTCCCAAGGAAATCCTTGTCTATATTTTCAGTTTCTAAAACACTGTTTCTTTGTGTAAAACAAAGAGAATAAATTGGGCCACATTCACACCAATAAATAGTGGTTCAAACCTCCCCACATACCCCATACATATTCCATGGGCAATAACGATGTGTTTTATGGTTCTCAGTCTAGCTCAGGCAATGAATTCCACATGAAATAAATTTCCTATTTTCTCATGACCCCAACTGAAATCCTTGAACAGTGAAATTCGCCATTCTGATTAAGTGTCTATGCGCATAATTATTGCTGATATTTCAATATATCATAGGACACCATAAAAAAGAGGAATATAGTTTCATTGTTCCATGTCAGGTCCTGCCAAACGTCTATCATATTTACTGTTCTACTTAAAGTTATTCGTGAAGTACAATTTCAGCGATCTCTAACATATATTTTATAGTACAGTAAAACTGTTTATATAACCGACTCTGTAATAAGAAACACTTGGTTACTACAAAGTACTTTGCCAGGCCCGATTTTGTTCTTTGCATACCGATTTTTGGCCAGAAATGATGTAATCTGTCCAGGGGCCCGTTTCAATAAAAGGCCGTCACTATCCAGTTAGTGACATGTTTAGTGACACCAATAGTGACAGGAGTAAGGAAAAAATTAAAGTTTCGTTTCATAAGGCATGTCACTGTTGGGGTGGTGTGTCAGTTCACTGTTGTGGATCTGTCCCTAGTTTGGGACGGCATAGTGAAAAAACATGTGGGGTACCCTCTCGCTTTCTCATGTGCTATCGGGAACAAGTGCTATCAAGGTGAAGGTCGCCACATAAATTAGCGACCGCACTTGAATAATCCTACACTGGCCACCAGAGCAGCATTTGCTATAACAAAATTCAAATGCGAATGGACCGATCTCCTTCATATGTGGCATGTTTATAGGTTATATGTGTCCCTAACTGGGGTTAAAGTTTCATAGCTTAATTCCTACGGGAAGTAAAGTTACGCGTCTGTGACCACAGATAAACAGAGGGTTTTCCCTCTCGCTATTTAGGACACTACAGTGACCCATACAGTGACCGGACAGTGCACTTCTGAAATGATACATGCCACTATTTGCCCCTGTCTATTACCCTGTGTCGCAGAATGGGTTCTCTCTAAACTACTGAAACGCTACCTGCCGCTATTGTGTCGCAGGACCCAATAACGGACGTCCTACAGACTATTGAAACGGGTCCCAGGATCACACCATTCCTAACCACAGTGCAGCCTGAGGACTCTCCTATGATGAAAGTACTGGTTAAGTAGTTGTTTAGGGAGCCAAAGTGAACCTGCTAAAACGGCAGATACCCGTTTATAAAACAACATTTCAGGTGGCCAGTAAGAACGAGGCTTAGTGCTAAACCTATGGGGGTTTGAGGCTAGAATTTTGTTTTTGGTCTCATTTGTCACTTTTGAAGTGTATTTTTCTACTATCATCTCGGATAACTCAGTTGTTAAGTTTATAAAAAAATGGATCTAAAATATTGAAGAATGACATGTATAATCTCGAACCTACATAGTCAAAGTACTGAGTGCCTATATCCAGAAATGGTGTTTTGTAAACGGGTATCTGTTTCAGCGGGTTCACTTTGGCTCCCTATATCAGCAACCCCTGAAAACCCCAGTCAGTCCTGTCGCCTTTTCTGTCAACAAATTGAAGCCAAGAAAATCACCATCACTTTATGCGGTGTCACCCGAGCCGTGACAAACAAATGACACAGCTTGAAGCTGCTCCCTGTAGCCAATCACAGGGAGCAGCTTCATACTCGTCAGCTTGCTGACCCGATTGGTATGTTGCAGCGACTGGTTTGCCGTTGTCAGTTTAATGTGACCGGCGGAGTGTTGTGTCAATGGTCTGCGGCACGGCCCTTCAGTGAGGCAGCACTATAAAACGGGCATAGGGTCCCACTGCTACAAGTAGACCAAAGTTGAGTTAATATACCTTTCAAGAACAAGATAGGTCAACCAATGAGTCAGTCACAAAAGGATGTAACTTGCCTACCGAGACGTAAAACTACACAAACAATCAAACAAACAAACAATCTCTGAACGTCAACCTGAGCAGTAAACGTCAACCTGGGCAGTAAACGTCAACCTGGGCAGTATACGTCAACCTGGGCAGTAAACAAAAGTTATTTCACCCCCAGCAGCGTTAAGTAATCATAGGTTGTTCGCTCATAGGTATATAGGAATAAATTTTATTGACTTGCGACGGATCCGTCTCTCTGATGGAGCAGGGCCTTAAGGCTCCAGGCCCTCTTTCTAGTTGCTACTTAAATCTGTCATATGATTAAAAGATATATGTATAAATTCAAGAATTTAAATTTTTTTATTTTATATATAAATTCAAGATTCATAATTGTTTATAGTCTTGCATTTGACCATTTAATTGGAAGCAACAATAAAGTGAGTTTTCCGGTCCCTAGAATTTTATTATAACGAAGTTTTACTGTATAAGAATCTAGTTTATTAACCCTAAAATATATAGATAAACTTGTAAGATACTTATTACTCTTATTTAAAGATTTTCGTGAAGTTAGTGTATATTACCATCTCAAAAATTTCCGCGACATCTATTTGTCTACAGACTAAATGTAAAGTCCTTCGCACAAAGATATAGATAGATTAACAAAGAATTACCTTTTGAGATTTCTAAGAAATATCAAGCTATCCTGCAAGTCATTCAGTTTTAATATTAAGAAATACGATATTAATGCTAACTATAAATCAGAGATTGCAGCTTTCCATTTTCCATGGGAATCTATGTTTTTATTTTCAATTCATAAACCCCTTTCCATGTGTATCTCAAAGATAAAAAAAAATGGAATTAAGCCTCATCCAAGGCAATGAAACAATACTTTGAACCTCCCCACACACCCCCTAAGCCCCACATCGGGGTCAACACCGACATCTTTTCCACGTTTTCTCAGTCTTTCCGAGGGAGCAGATTCCACATGAACAATATTTTCACTTTATTTTCTGAACCCAAAAGACATCCCTGAATATAATATCCCTGACCTCATTTCTTGTTAGGTGGATTTGATTTGTTAACCCATTAAGGACAAATGATGCCTTGAGGCATCAACCAACCCAGGCTTAATGATGCCTTGAGGCATCAACCGGCCCAGGCCTATAAAATTGTTTTTGACAATGAACCTATTAAATTGTTTTTGACAATGAAATATTTTACCAATATACATGGAATCTTCAGAAAATGTAGCTATAACATCAAAATTAATATTAGTAAGCTAAAATAAATGAAATATTATTGATGACCAATAATATCACGTGATGGAACATCAAATTAGAACTTTATCTAAAATGTGTTCGTCCTCTAGAGATATATACTATCACTAGCACCCGTCCTTATGGTGACAGCTCTGCCACAGGTGGCCGTCCTTAACGGGTTAAAGACTCATCAAAGCAAGAAAAAACAGTATTCAATTATGAATTAACCCTTTACGAATGAGCGCCTGTGGTTAAAAAAAGATAGTACCACGTAGCTAAATCAGCTGTATGGAAAGCCGAGCAGAAATGTGAATTAAAGCAAGAAAAAAAATACTGGAGGATTCAAAGAAAGATTCCTTCAGGTTGAATCCTCTCTGGCTAAAAATATTCTATGCAAAGATATTTTAGAATAAAATATGACGAATGTATTTTATGTTATCAGAAGTTTTTGGTTTATTTGTAGTATAGCTGATAGAGTTTAAGGACTCCTATTGAGGGAGGTGACTTTGGCTCCCTATAGGGTGACACCCACTAAACCAGTACTCTCATCATAGGAGAGTCCTCAGGCTGCACTGTGGTTAGGAATGGTGTGATCCTGGGACCCGTTTCAATAGTCTGTAGGACGTCCGTTATTGGGTCCTGCGACACAATAGCGGCAGGTAGCGTTTCAGTAGTTTAGTGACAACCCATTCTGTGACACAGGGTAATAGACAGGCGCAAGTAGTGGCATGTATCATTTCAGAAGTGCACTGTCCGGTCACTGTATGGGTCACTATAGTGTCCTAAATAGCGAATAGGGAAAACCCTCTGTTTATCTGTGGTCACAGACGCGTAACTTTACTTCCTGTAGGAATTAAACTATGAAATATCAGACCTACGAGAGTGAAAATAAAATAAAAAATCAAACCTAGCAGGAAACTCTATCAAGCACAACCTGTGACACAAAAGGAAAGGAAAACAAAACATCTCAGTGAATTTGAGCTTAGAAGCCTAACATAAAAGAAAGATCCAACCTGTTAAAATACATAGCCTGTGACCCCCCCCCCCCCCCCCCCAAAAAAAAAAAAAAAAAAAAAAGAAGAAATAAAATAATTACCAAATCTCTATTTTAAAAAGAAAACAAAAACATTTCCATAATTTTTTCTCTCTTTTTTGTTGCTGCGACACAGAACGGATCCAGATCCGGCCACGTCCTAAATTTAAAAAAAAAACCCAAAAAACTAAATTAAAAACATTTGATCTCGACGTTAGTAGTACATTAGGTAAAAATAATATAGTTTTATGATAGAAATGTAAGATTGATATATGAATTAACTGTAAACACATGAATTCACTGTTTATTTGGCAGAGATTGCGCGTTGCGAAATGTCCTTCGGAGGCAGTTTCCCTCACAAACTGTGCAGCCGTCAACCCACGGTCTTTTAACATTGGAGATCAAGGAGACAAAAAGTAAGTCTTTTTCATTTTATAACAATTTTTCAGGATTTTCTCAAATTATTCACACAACCCTCCAAAATTCCTATTTTTGACCATGTATAACAAATTGCTAATACTATATAGCATGGATTGGATTATTTGTCTTCATATTTAAAGATGAAGAGAATGTTACCATTGCTAGCTAAATTAGGTGATGAATCAGACATGGTTTTAAAAACAGTGACCAGATGTGCCTGGAAAAAAAATATTAGAGCCTGGAAAAGCTTGGAAAAAGCCTGGAATTTTATTGGGCTGTCTATGTACGAACCCTGTTATAACCGGGAACGGTCTGGAACAGTGTTGTCAATGTACGAGTGTACCCAATAGGCCTTTTTCCACACGCCGGTGTCGCACCTTATCTGCTTAGTTACGCCATGCCTGTAGCCAAACAAACACCTGGCAACATATAGTTTAGCATTGATTCACAGAGTGAATTAGTGTAATACGCTCATAATACCCGTGCACATTATTTCCAGAGAAAAAAACAGTGATTGCATCGTATTCTATGATATTTCAGCTCCATTTGGTATGTCATACATGCATATCACCTCAATGATACTTTAGATATACATTAGATAACATAGGGACACTGAAACTGCATGCACAGTATTGCATTGGCAGACCTAGCTGTTATATGCTTATCTTTTTTCCTATCTAGAACCAAGGTAATTTTCAACTATAGAGTTTAGACAGCCATGACCCGTTGATACAATACCTTAGTTTGTTCCAACAATTTAATCTGTCAAAAAACAACACTCCTGCAATCACACCCACCGTTCACACTCTAGGTGTGATTGCTGTATGTCTCTATGTGAATACCGCCGGACTCGCGGTGTTTGTCCGAGCGGCCGCGTAACTAGACAGTGGGCCGTTAGGCGGCGCTGAACGGAAACACCGGTATTATAATCGGACATGACCGTCTATACAGTCTATACACAATCAAAGGCAGGTGACACCTATAGATAGGTAAGAGCCGTAACTGAAATCGGTTGATTTTTATGGCCCTCCCGTTACACTAATGTTTCTGTTACATTTCTGGTTGAGATATATATAAATAAAAAATCAAAATAAATCAGCATAAATTACTGGTTACTGCCATCCTCAATTCGACTGAGAATTTACTTAGTAGGTAGTAAATATCGATACTACACATCTCAAGAAAATAAATAAAAGACCCAGTACCAAACGGTATGTAATTAATAAGTGTACAGTTGTAAAAATACAGATTTAGACAGATTATTTGAGCACTAAACTGTTCAGTCACTTTGTTAAGCTTGGACTATAGCCTGGTTTATTAAGAGTGTATGCCTCCGGTTTCATAAACCTACTAAAAACACCTCGTGTAGCCTGACCCAGTTTTCCCTTATTACAGTTTTTTTTTTAGGTTTTTATTTATCCTGGAGTAAGGCTTAGTTGCCTGATCAGTGTAATATTTGTACTGTGCGTACCATTATTTGTCACGGGAAGTCGGCCTTTTTTTTGCTAATTTGGAATGATTACTGTCGTCTGCTTTTTGGTTTATTTTCATGAATTGACCGCACCCCGAATGTCACACTGTGACGTACGAGGGATGATAAGAGTTCAGAAATGTAGATTAAGAAAAAATATTCTGTACATAGATATCAAAACTATATGATTTATTGACCAAAAAAGATTGCAACATCTTAAGCATAGGAATAAGTTCATTTTTTTTGGTAATCATCGAGCACAAGGTATTAATCTCACTTCTGAGTCAAAGTATTGAGACATATTGGCAAATTAAAAATTATTATCAATCAATTCCGCAGAGGGAATTCACTCACTGGAATTTCAGTGAGCATTTAGCCCGTATAGCCAATATAATTATTATAGCCCGTATAATGATAAGAGTTCAGAGATACAAATTAAAAAATAAATTCTGTACATCAACATGAAAACTACCGTAAACCTCGCTTGTAATCCGATTTTGTTTTAGGGAATTTAAAAAAAACCCCGGCTTAATATTTTTGGGGCCAATATCGGGGGTCGGTTTATAACCGTTTTCTTCTTCAAAAATTCATTTTTGAAAACCCCAAATCAGTACAAATCTATCATAAAGTACCAAAAAAAACGAGATTTAATACAAATGTGAATCATTTGATGGTAGTAATCTGTCAGATACTGATATAGCATGCGATATCCTATATTGGTACAAAGGTTCATTGAAATGTTCATATTCTAAACCTCATCTTATAAAATTCTACAAAAAGTTATGAGTGTGTGTGTGTGTGGGGGGGGGGGGGGGGGGGGGGGGAGGGGGCAGGACCCCAAAGTGGGGGGTCGGCTTATAACCGGGGTTTTCCTAAAGTTGAAATGCCCCCAGAATCGGCTTATAGCATTTTGCTGAAGTGGAGGTCAGCTTATAAGCGGCGTTTTACGGTGTATCATTTATTAACCCAAAATATTGCGACATCTTAAACATAGGAATACGTTGTTTTTTTTCCATCTATTTTTGTAATCATCGGATACAAAGTATTAATCTCACTTCTGGGTCAAAGTATTTGTTTGAGACATATTGGCAAATTAAAAAGGGCAATCAATAATTCCAGTAAAAAACAGACTGATCAATTCCGCCCAGAGAATTCCCTCACTGGAATTTCAGTGAAAATACAGCCGACATTTTGCTAAACGTGACTCGACATTTTCCCGCGCAGCCGACATTCAGAAGTCACGTGCCAGTCACGTGCCAGTCACGTGCCACACCGCGGGCAGCTTTGTTCTCCGGAAATAGAGAAAGAGACAATAGAAAAAAAAAGAAACTAGAAACAGAACTCTGGTGTCTCGTCTTCAAACATTGACAAGGAGGTTGGTACGAGTGAGATTGCGCAGACGAATTAAAAAAAAACCAATACTTTGAACCTCCCCACACACCCCGTCAGCCCCACATCGGGGTCAGCGCCGACATCTTTTCCACGTTTTCTCAGTCTTTTTGAGGGAGCAGATTCCACATGAACAATATTTTCACTTTATTTTCTGACCCCAAAAGACATCCCTGAATATGAAATATCCCTGACCTCATTTCTTGTTAGGTGGATTTGATTTGTTAACCCGTTGACCCGATTTGTTAACCCGACAAATGATGCCTTGAGGCATCAACCGGCCCAGGCCTATAACATTGTTTTTGACAATGAACCTATAAAATTGTTTTTGACAATGAACCTATAAAATTGTTTTTGACAATGAAATATTTTACCAATATACATGGAATCTTCAGAAAATGTAGCTATAACATCAAAATTAATATTAGTAAGCTAAAATAAGTGAAATATTATTGATGACCAATAATATCACGTGATGGAACATCAAATTAGAACTTTATCTAAAATGTGTTCGTCCTCTAGAGATATGCACTATCACTAGCACCCGTCCTTATGGTGACAGCTCTGCCACAGAGTGAGATTGCGCAGACGAATTAAAAAAAAAAAAAAAGAAATCAGAAAAGTCGGCTGCTTCAGTCTGGTTCCTCTCTCGCTGGGTTCTCACTGAGCGATAAATGTCGCTGCGATTCCCGTCTGTGGCCCCACCGTGAAGTCTGATAGAGGAATATCAAGGAGGTCCTCCAGAAAATATCCAACATGTCTGATTCAGAATGTCAGTGTGTCACTGACGATTGCTCCGTGCTAGAGAGAGTGGGTGGGGGTTGGGGGAGGGGGTGTGAGGATTTCTCCTCTTGAGTGAGAGAGAGGGGGTGGGGGTGTGGGAAGTAAAAGAACTCTCACCTCGGTGTAGGGTTGAGATTTCTACATATATTCATCATATAGATTCGGTCAAACCCAAAGTAAGTCTAACAGAACATATTGGATATTAAACTACCCCAAAAAAACATGACAAATATTTCTCTTTTTTTCAATGTATAGAGGTGGGGGTTGGAACATAATCGTAGCGGCCTAGAAATTTTGGATGTAATTGAAAACAATTATTGTAGTATCAAGTGATGATTGTCTACGGAACGTTGAGTTCAACATGAGTGCTTCATATCTGAATGGACGCGATCTGTTGCAAACATTGTGATTTTTATAATCAATCAGTTTATTTATATACCCAAATTGCCTGGAAGAACGATAATGTACAGTGAAACCCCGCTTCAGGGACACTTCGCTTAAGGGAATACCCCGCTTAAGTGGACAGTTTTTTCGGAACAGAAATCTTTATTTGGTTCATTTTAACCAAAAAAAAAAAAAAAAAATTCATTTTAACCCCACTTAAGGGGACACATCACTTAAGGGGACACTTTGCTTGGTGGCCCCTTAAGCGGGGTTATATTGTATTTATTATCCATCGTATACAAAGCCCCCATTGAAAATGCATAGGGACTCAGTAAACCATGACCCATTGTATACAACCTGTCAGATACCATAACTGTGGTATACGGATTCAAACCTGTGGTATACGGCCTCAAAACCATGGTATACGGGAAAAATAGTCCCTATTGCTATAGAGCAAAGAAGTAGTCCCTATTGTTATACCTTTTAATATGGCAATAACTGGGTTTAATTTATTCGAAAATATGGATAATAAATACAACAAACGATGATTTTGTGGACGGGCGGCTCTGTAAACCACTCGAGGTTGACCTCGTAATACACTCGCTAGCGCTCGTGTATTACTACGCGTCAACCACTCGTGGTTTACGGCCGCCTGTCCACAAAACCATCGATTATTGTCTATATACAATCTAACGCAATAAAGGCTGAAGCAGAAGGACACGGAAGGCATCCATGGCGGACACATTAGGTTGATTTACGTCCGTCATTTCCTCGTCCACTGTTCAAACCGCTCCCTCCCTACACAGGCTGATCAGGGCGAGCTGATCAGCCTGTGTGGGGAGGGAGAGGTTTGACATCTGACATCCCTGTATACAATCTAACGCAATAAAGGCTGAAGCAGAAGGACGCGGAAGGCATCCATGGCGGACACAATAGGTTGATTTACGTCCGTCCTTTCCTCGTCCACTGTTCAAACCGCTCCCTCCCTACACAGGCTGATCAGGGCGAGCTGATCAGCCTGTGTGGGGAGGGAGAGGTTTGACATCTGACATCCCTGTATACAATCTAACGCAATAAAGGCTGAAGCAGAAGGACACGGAAGGCATCCATGGCGGACACAATAGGTTGATTTACGTCCGTCCTTTCCTCGTCCACTGTTCAAACCGCTCCCTCCCTACACAGGCTGATCAGGGCGAGGCGATCCCAGTCAGAGCGGCCCCACCGCCCAGCCGGCCCGCATCATGGATAATCAATACCGGATCAAGATGCAGGTTACCATGGTAACGCCGTCCTCATGGACGCAGAGCGAGCAACAAGAGAAAAGGGAGGCCAGGGTCCAGCGCCGCCCTCTACAGCAGAGGAGTAGGGGAGGGGGTTGTTCCGGATTTATTTACTGTGTCCCAAGGGTCAATCCGGAGATCAATCGGGGAGTGGGTGTTGAAAGCGTGTGGTTTTATTATATATGCTGTTAAATTGGACAATCTTGAGATCAATCGGGGAGTGTAGGGTGTTGAATGCTTGTTGTTTTATTATATGCTGTTAAATTGGACAATCTTAAGATCAATCGGGGAGTGTCGGCTGTTGAAAGCTCGTGGTTTTATTATATGCTGTTAGATTGGACAATCTTGAGATAAATCGGGGAGTGTAGGCTGTTGAAAGCGTGTGGTTTTATTATATACTGTTAGATTGGACAATCTTGAGATCAATCGGGGAGTGTAGGCTGTTGAAAGCGTGTAGTTTTATTATATGCTGTTAAATTGGACAATCTTGAGATCAATTGGGGAGTGGGGGTCTTGGAAGCTCATGGTTTTGTTATGTGCTATTAAATTGGTAAGTTGACATACACAGTATCAACCTTTATCTTATCCCTGGTATTTCATACCCTTAGATTTAACATTGGGAACTCATACTCAATGCCCATGGAGTATCAATGAATTCAGTAAGATTGGTTGGACGCAGAGCGAGCAACAAGAGAGAGGAGGGAGGCCAGGGTCCAGGGCCGGCCTCTACAGCAGAGGAGTAGGGGAGGGGATTGTTCCGGATTTATTTACTGTGTCCCAAGGGTCAATCCTAAGATCAATCGGGGAGTGGGTGTTGAAAGCGTGTAGTTTTATTATATGCTGTTAAATTGGACAATCTTGAGATCAATCGGGGAGTGTAGGGTGTTGAATGCTTGTTGTTTTATTATATGCTGTTAAATTGGTCAATCTTGAGATCAATCGGGGAGTGTAGGCTGTTGAAAGCTCGTGGTTTTATTATATGCTGTTAAATTGAACAATCTTGAGATCAATCGGGGAGTGTAGGCTGTTGAAAGCGTGTAGTTTTATTATATACTGTTAAATTGGTCAATCTTGAGATCAATCGGGGAGTGTGGGCCTTGGAAGCTCATGGGTTTGTTATGTGCTGTTAAATTGGTAAGTTGACATACACAGTATGAAGCTTTATCTTATCCCTGGTATTTCATACCCTTAGATTTAACATTGGGAACTCATACTCAATGCCCATGGAGTATCAATGAATTCAGTAAGATTGGTTTGACGCAGAGCGAGCAACAAGAGAGAGGAGGGAGGCCAGGGTCCAGCGCCGCCCTCTACACCAGAGGAGTAGGCGAGGGATCGTCCCGGATTTATTTACTGTGTCCCAAGGGTCAATCCTGAGATCAATCGGGGAGTGTAGGCTGTTGAAAGCGTGTGGTTTTATTATATGCTGTTAAATTGGACAATCTTGAGATCAATCGGGGAGTGTAGGCTGTTGAAAGCGTGTGGTTTTATCATATGCTGTTAAATTGGACAATCTTGAGATCAATCGGGGAGTGTAGGCTGTTAAAAGCGTGTTGTTTTATCATATGCTGTTAAATTGGTCAATCTTGAGATCAATTAAGGATTCGGGGTGTTGGAAGCTTGTAGTTTTTAGAGCGTGCTTACACCACTATATACATCACCTAGAGGTTAGAGTGGTCACATATAGACTTTCAGGGTACTGCATAAAACTATCCTTTCACTATCTACATGATATTCACTGTGATATTTATGGGAGAGGAAGCCAGTGGCTCAGTGTCTTAGAGGCATGCCCAGCTGACCATGACCAATCACTTAAAATACCTCAAGACCCACTGGTGTTTGATATGTTTGGATCCTAGATAGGCAGTTGCAAAAATGGCAAGTTGACTGGGTGCAAGTGGGTTACAGAAATGATCCATAGACTGAATGTAGCTCACTCATTTTAATTGTTATTCATATATAATTGTATGCTCATTCATCAATGATGAACATACTATTTTCTCCAAGTATTATATGCTGTTAAAGTGGACAATCTTGAGATCAATAGGGAAGTGGGATTATTGGAAGCTCATAGTTTTGTTATATGCTGTTAAATTGGTAAGTTGATATATACACATTATTACATACCTATGGCCGAACTTCTATGAAATACTACCCGCTGCTAGGGATACAGTATAGATAATGTTTGGGCGCACTGCGCCCGTTGTGAATATTCGGCCGCACTGTGACCATCGGGTCAATTGGTAGATATCATAAGTATTTAAAATGGCGTATTTTAGTATTTAGGTATGTAATAATAAGAAAACGTAGTCACTGAACCCGTAGGGATGCCATTCTTGGCCTTTTTATGCCATAAATACATCCCTCCGCCTGCAGCCTCGGGACGTATTTATGGCATAAAAAGACCTCGAACGGCCATCCCTTCGGGCTCAGTAACCACGTTTTCTCTTATCATTAACCTTTATCTCATCCCTGGTATTTTTCCCCGTAGACTTAACATTGAAGGGAGCAGGAAGGAGTGGGGCTCAGTAGTTAAAGCACCAGACTTGTAACCCCAAGGTTGTAGGACTTTGTGGGTTCCAGTCCCATCCCCAGCAGTGGTAGATTTACTGCTATATCAAAGGCCAATCCTTCTCATACCATGTCTATGTGGTGTGGGAAGTAAAAGAACTCTCACCTCGGTAAATGTGTAGGGGGAGATTTTTACCAGAGTTCAATACAAAGATTCGATCACCACCCTAGTGGTGTAAAAGAACTTTGAGAAGTTCTGGTAAGGACCTGTAATGGTTGACTGGACATTAAATCAAACCAACCAAACAAAACAAACAAAGCAGAAAGGAGGAGGCTTTGCTCGATGACTACATTAATTCATCACGAGCTGATTAGTATCTTATCGATATTTTTCCATGTCAGAATTTTTCAATTAATCATTTCAGAATGCCATCTTGACCTTCAGCAGAAATAGCCGTTTTCTTCTTTTCCAAGGAAATATTTGTTTTCCTTTTCAAATTATTTTTGTTTGTATATAACAAATATAGTATGAATTGAACCTCATTTATACCAACAAAGAACGGTGGTTTGAACCTCCACACACACCCTCAGCCCTATATCATGGCAATGATGATGTGTTTCCATGTTTTCTCAGTCTCTCCGATGCAGTAAATTCCACATACAAAATATTTCCACCTTTTTATCCTTACCTCAACTGACATCCCAGATTAATAAGTTTCCAGTGAGGATTATTTTGTACGTCGATGTCATCTATGAGAATCATCTATCCAGGCACTGTACTCAGTATGCCGCATAAAACCCCTAGAAATACAAAGGAGAAAACAGCTACTAGTATTAATGCACAAGAGAACAAAGGATCCTGCGAACTTGGTCGTGGGGCGATATGCAACGAGAAGTGAGGATGGAGTTCGATTTAAACAACCAAAACCAAGGACGTCATTCTACCAAAGGTGTCCACTGTGGAGAGGGAACAAGGAGTGGGAAAAACTCTCGCCGCTAGTACAGAAGTTGCCGCAAATCGATCATTTTAAGAACATGATCTAATGTATCTCGAAATTTTCTCCTGTCTGTTACTTCAATGTATTCTGTATTTTGTGCGGTAACTCATATACCATTAGCCTCATCTCATTAATCATCCCTGTCATATTAATAAACCCTAGTTAGGTTTCAATATGATGTTTGGTTATGATCGCTGCTTGGATCCGACTTATTGCCCGGAAGAGCTTCTTACTGGAGAAAGGTCAATAAACGTTAACTAAAAAAAAAATCCAAAAAAATCATCAGGTTGCATTCAACCAAGAAAGTGGAGGGCTGCATCACGGGAACTAGTCAGTGGATTTAATGAACAGGTTAAAAAAAAAGAAATAGAATAAAATCATCCTGTTGCCGAACGGAGACTTCATTTAGTTTATCCAGAAGTCGCGACGTGAAGAAATCCTTCTGTCACTGCTTTCATCTGGTGAGAAGTGATTTGAGTGAAAATTTAACTGCAGCCATCACTTCACAAGTCACTCCGACGTCCTAAAATAAACGAGCATAAAAACTTTCAACCCCACAAATGGGGAGTCAAAGTGAGCCCGCTGAAACAACAGATACCCGTTCACAAAACAGTACTTCCGGATACAACTGAAAACGAAGCTGCAGTGCTTAAGCTCTGTTATGTGAGGCTAAAATTTACTTTTGGGTCTCAATTGCTATAACTTAAAGAATATTATAAGGAGACATGGTTAGTTTGGATGAATCGAATCCGTTCCGTGTTGTTTTTTATTATCCATCGTATACAAAGTCCCCATTGAAAATGTATGGGCACTCAGTAAACCACCACCCATTGTATAAAACCTGCCAGATACTATAACTGTGGTATACGGATTCAAACCTGTGGTATACGGCCTCAAAACCATGGTATACGAGAAAAATAGTCCCTTTGTGCTATAGAGCAAAGAAATAGTCCCTGTTGCTATACCCTTTAATATGGCAATTACTTGGTTTAATTTATTCGAAATAATGGATAATAAATACAACAAACGATGGTTATGTGGACAGGCGGCTCTGTAAACAACTCGAGGTTGATGTCGTAATACACTCGCTAGCGCTCGTGTATCACTACGCGTCAACCTCTCGTGGTTTACGGCCGCCTATCCACAAAACCATCGATTGTGTATGTGTTGGAAATAGTTACCGAGTTCTTTAAACGTTACTTGTTGTTTTGTGTTGGAAATATCCCACCCAAACAACGTGAAACAAATGTAATTTAGACTAGCTCACTATGATGCCATATTATGAATACAAATTATCTAAAAAAAAGAAAAAAAGTATTATATACCTGGAAATAATTAAAAAGGCATTTTTACTACTCACTTTTTCGTCTTAAAAGGTCACGTGGTACGGAGGGTAGTATCATATAAAGTTCATCACAGTGTGACGAACGGAAACCGTACGGCTGGCCAGTAAGTATCAGATATTCGCTCACAGGTAAATGGTAATATATGGAAACATGGTTAGTGTGCCTGAATGGAATCTGTTTAGGGATATTTTGGTCAGAAATATTCACCGAGTTAGAAGAACGAGGTGAATATATCCAATCAAAATATAGAGAAACAGATGGAATTGAGGTACACAAAATAGGTCTCCTTATTTATCATGTACCTAAAAACCACACTGCTAATCAGGACCACCTCGTTACATAACAACTATGACCCCTGCTAGTTATTGTGGCGGGCTAGTGAATTTACATCAGGGCCAGAGATATCTGTATTCTGTTAGCCCGGTGAGCCAGAAAAATGGTATACCGAATGTAGATCCAAGCCGGAGTGGCTATGGAGCTAGGATCGACCGGCTTTAGCTCAGGAGATCAGCCGGATAGAGATGCCAGTATTCCGGTTATTTCCCGTTTTCTGGTTTTTTTCTGGTGTAGTATATTTTCATTATATGGCTAGAAATATGCGGGATTCGGGGATATTCCAGCTTTTTCCCCATGACCACACTGGTATCTCTGTGATGGTTACACATATCTCATTGCATCTGCTTTATTATTATATACCTGTGTCCGAATGTCTATTAAACACTGCCCGCTGCTAGGGGTGCAGTAATAATAATGTTCGTGCCTATGGCGTCAGGCAGTATGAAATCGACGACTGACTTCGAACAGGAACCGTTTCGTCCACAGTAAGGACGTTTCCTAACAATACCTATGTCAATTTATGTGTTGATAAGTCAGACGATACCGTACTATAGAGGAAACCCATGAAAGTTTAGGGTCTGAGCCCGTATCCCATCGAGTTTGAATCACATAGTCATTCACAAGGCGAAGCCGCGTGAATGACTATGTGACTCAAATGAGATGGGATCGAGCTCTGACCCTAAACTTGAATGGGTTTCTGAATTGATCTCACCCTTAATATTGACTAATGTCCTAACATTTGTGACATTATCCCCCATTGG
This sequence comes from Alentia gelatinosa, assembly GCA_950022655.1. NCBI lineage: Eukaryota > Metazoa > Annelida > Polychaeta > Phyllodocida > Polynoidae > Alentia > Alentia gelatinosa. The sequence continues at coordinate 50,934,661 of OX465589.1, read as the reverse complement.
ATATTTTTCCTAAATATCTAATGGGCTTTAGATACGAGTTCCCAATGTTAAGTCTATGGAGAAAAAATATCTGGGGTGAGATAAATCTAAATACATGTACTGTAGAAGAAAAAACACACCACCATGGTTTCGTACCACAGACTTCAGTAATACAGGAGGATATAGCCGGATCAAAGGTCCGGGGTTTAACGTTGCTGTGTGGGAGGCGGGTAGGCTGTGGGTAAACTGTCAGGTGAGAGGGGTGGGGGAGAGGAGGGGGTGATGGGGAGGAGTAAAGACGGGCTAAATGCTCACCTGAGTTCTCTCACCTGGTGCCAACGTCTGTGTGTCTATAATGTGTGTGTGGGGGTTGTATGTATCTGTCTGTGAGGGAGTGGGTATTATCCTACCCCTAATATAAAATCCCATAGGCTTAACATTGAGTTTCCGTATGCCACGCCTACTGGCATACGGAGTTTTATATGCCACTAGTGACATACAGAATTGTTATCAAGTAATATTCCAAAATCGAGGAGACGGGGTAGGATAAAATCAAAACCTGATTCGTTTTAATCTTGACCACCACATGCCACTCCTGGAGTTTTGGCTCCGGACTTCACTCGGCTTCGCCTCATGAAGTCACTATACCAAACTCCAGTCATGGCATACGGTGGCCAAGATTAAAACTCATCCAGTTTTAATAGTATCTGTCTGTAAGGTAGTGGGTATGACTGAGGGTGTGTCTGTGTTTGTATGTATGGATGTTTATATGTTATTTTTATCCACCTAATATATAGTATCCATAGAAAAGATATGGGCAGCGTTTATCTACATACCCGGAGCATACAGATATGTTGTATGCTCCGGGTTGCAAAAGCCGCGTATATACTGAAAAATAGTGCGTAGGAAAAAATAGTGCGTACCTAAAATGAACTAATATCAATACCGTGCTTGTCTGGAAAAGGTGGATAATAAATACAATATAGACTGGTTTTAGGTAAAAGCGAGTGTATGCTCCTCGGTTGACTCTGCGCAATATCCTCTCATGTGCTCGGATATTACTACGCGTCAACTCCTCGGAGCATACTGCCGCTAATATCTGAAACCAGTCAATATAGTGCATGTATCTCTCTGTGAGGGTGTGTGTATGTCTGTGTGTATGAATGCTCATGAGTCTGTCCGTATGTCTGTATTTATCAGTAGTTTTATCTTACCCCTCATATAAAGCTCTATAGACTTCAATAGGTGTAATTGTATGCCATAAAATATTTATATGCCACTGGTGACATTTGAAGTTAAAAACCTGTGACAGGGTAGGATGAAATCTCAACATCACTTAATTTCATATAATTGTTTACATGCCATTCGTTATCTTCCGCTACAGATATCACTCAGCTCCACTTCATGATATCATTCCGCGAAGACAACTCATGCCATATAAACAATCATATGAAATTTCGTGATGTTTCCTGATAATATATATCTATGTCAGTAAGGTGTGTGTCTGTTTAATATAAAATCCCATAGGCTTAACATTGGGTTTCCGTATGCCACGCTGCCTGGCATACAGAGTTTTATATGCCACTAGTGGCATACAGAATTTTTATCACATAATATTCCAAAATCGAGGAGATGGGGTAGGATAAAATCAAAACCTGATTCGTTTTAATCGTGGCCACGACATTCCACTCCTGGAGTTTTGGCTCCGGACTTCACTCGGCTTCGCCTCGTGAAATCACTCTGCCAGACTCCAGTCGTGGAATACAGTGGCCAAGATTAAAACTCATCCAGTTTTACGATAGTATAGGTGTGTGTCTGGTTGTAAGAGTATGTCTGTGTGTGTATCTGTTTGTATATAGCTGTTAGACCTATGTACTCCTATAGAATCACTCTTTACCCAGATCTATATCCTCTTTTATGGCTGTACATCTAAAGGTCGTTTGGTAACAGTCACTGAGTCCAGGTCTGATCGATCCAGGGTTCAAGAGCCACTGGCCAGATGCTCATGTAGGTGTGAGCAAGCACGGAGAGAGAAGCCAAACACAAAACTCCCACCAGTCACAGGCACCACGGGCTGAGTGATGATCTGTGAAGCAGCTATCTATAACGTACACAGTCTATAACGTACACAGTCTATAACGTACGTACAGTCTATAACGTACATACACAGCTTATAAAGTACGAAAAAGGTGGGAGTTATTTTATAGATTAGGATATTTTGCATACATCTCTTTTTTTATCTATTGCTACATTATTGAAATGGGGGTTAAGATTTTTCAGAGATTTATTGTACATAATTTAAGAATGACACTAAAGAGTTGTACCTAGATTAGAAAAATTTCATAGATTAGTGACAATTAGTGCCTCCTTGTCTAATAGGCTTGATAATGATTAGAATAGATTTTTCACCTGTAAATAACTAAGCAAAACAGGACCAATCGATTCCCACTATAAAAGGCAGCTATCCCCTTATACCCACCTCCTGTGGTGTGGGAAGTCTACCTGAATTCATCACATACTTTCCATCACCACCCCTTTGCCGTATAAGCAATGAGCAAAGGTGAACCTTGAGATAATCCCTATAGACCCTCAGGGTCTCCCAGGGGGTCGTTGCTCCAGGTTTGCGGATCGTGGAATAGCGATCCGAGGTCGAAAACATTCCTCCAGATTCTTTGCTGGTTGCTTCATAACAATGTAGCCATCTATATTCAATTAAAAATCTAATGAACCTTTCACCTATGTCACTGAAAATGTGGAGTTGTAAAAGGTAGCGATACAACATGAAAATGACAATACCGCACGGCACGATCCAATATAACTGGAGCAACGCTTTTCACATATATCTAGGAGCGACGACCCCCTGGGACGTTCAACAAACTAACTGCCATCCCTATTTTAAAGGACCCATGTGACCTTCAGGAGGGTACACAGAGCCCTTTGTGATTCCCATTCGATGCCCTCCACTCTCGTCCTCCCTTCCCGTCGGGCAGTGCAATCCCTCCCCACATGACAATATCGACGGAGCGGAGCCACAGTCACCTGACCTCCTGATGGGGCAGACCCGTGTGATCTGTGGGGCTGGTCAGGGTATCTATTATAGACAATAATCGATGGGTTTTGTGGACAGGCGGCCGTAAACCAAGAGAGGTTGACGCGTAGTAATACACGAGCGAGTGTATTGCGTCATCAACCTCGAGTGGTTTACAGAGCCGCCTGTCCACCAAACTATCGTTTGTTGTGTTTATTAACCATCTTTTTGAATAAATTAAACCCAGTATTCGTAATATTAAAGGGAAAACAAAAAGGGCCTCTTTGCTCTATAGCACAAAGGTACTACTTTTCCCGTATACCATGGCTTTGAGGCCGTATACCACAGATTTGATTCCGTATACCACAGTTATGGTATTTAACAGGTTTTATATAAAGAGTCATGGATTACCGAGTCCCCATACATTTTCAATGGGAACTTTGTATACGATGGATGATAAACGCTATTGCTACATTGCCAGCACCCTAAATTTTTTCCAGGGTAAATAATGAACACTATGCTACGCTGTGCAAACCCTTGAATTACTCCTTTTTATGGGTTGAAAGTTGTAAATATGAAATTAACTCGTACTATACACCTATGCCTAAAAATACTCCAAATACCAACCTCTGCTGTACAAGTGGTAGTTGAGCCGTACCACCATACTGTGCAGGTATGGCGCCCTACCATCATACTTTGAAGCTGTCGACTGAGCCTCTATCAGTAATTTGAATCCAGAAGTCAGAATTCAATGTCGTCTGCTTTTTATTTTTCATCAAATTCATTACAATAAGTCTTCATTCTAGTTTCAACATATTTATTTCCTCTACCTGGCACATTTCATAATTTCTAAACGAATTTTCTGATAAATAGATAAACGTTGAAAATATGTGGTGATTAAAATTAAAAAAAAAAAACAGACTCGTTCAGCCTGAGTTGCCCTTGAGAATGAATTACGGTTTTTCCCTCCTCCTCCTCCCAATTTCCCGCTCATTGCGCAGCTCGTTACGCAGCTCTAATCACGTGACCGGTCACGTGAGGCTAATGGCCTTTCCTGATTGGCTGCTTTCAACTTCCGGTGTCTGGGTGCGGCTGAGACGCGTGCAGAGTCTGGGCCGGAAGTCGACAGGATTTCTCAGCGTTCCTCAGACCAGGGGCCTGTTTCTTAAAGCAGGAGCGATAATAAGCCTATGACTATGGTAATATACCTACGACTATGGTAAAACGTCTGTATCTACTATGGTAAACCTTGACTATAAGTGATCAACCTCTGGCTATGATAATAGAGTTATGACTATGACAATAAGCCCATGACTATGATAATAAAAGATGAAAGCAAGACGTGGCAACGTCCTATCCCCTTAGCAATGCTACCTTGAATGACAGTTATTAGAACTGCCCCTAACCACCGTAACCATGCTGCACACATAGTCGTGACATCACACTGTCAACAACCGTATCCCCAGTGTCTCTATAGAGATCTATAGGTACAAAACAGCTGATGCTGTGTGTTTTAATTTAACAATGGTTTATATGTCTAAAGTATTGAACTTTTAGGAAAAAGGGGGTCATGGTTTCGCCGTGCTCGGCTCATCAGGCATCTTAGTTAGCTTTTGATAATAAACATACGACTGTGACAATAAACATATGGTTATGAGGATAAGCTTATGAATATGATAATAAGCCTAAGATTACCATAATGAACCCAAGATTATGATAATAATAATAAAGTACATGTTTACGACAGTGATAATAAGTCTGAAGCCATTGTGGTATGACCACAAAAATCAGCCTGAGATGAACAATGTGGAAATCAGGAAAAAACAAGTCTAATTGAACAAATTGGACGTTAAACTACCCAAACAAACTAATCTGGAAAGAAGCTGTGGTTGACTAGGCGTAAAATCAAACCAACAGAAACAATGGGGAAAAATAATAGCTTCCAGGTTCGGGTTTTAGTTTTATCTTGATGGCGAAGAATGAACCTCAGTGAAAAAGATCTCGAAATGAGTAGGAATGAAGAAAAACCTTCTCATGCATACAATCGATCTGTTGTTAGCGTTTATAATAGAATTCAATGTTTTGGATCACTATAATTTAATGAATATTTAAGATAGTTGCATCGAGATCTAAAAATAATGTAAACGAGAACTAAAGAAAGGTTAAAGGTGACCTTGTCCACTGTCCTCCGCTGTCCTCAATTTATTTACACGGCAATTGTTTCAAAAAGTCTGAGTAAAAGATAACACAAACCGAACAAACAATGGATTATCTAAGTTGATTTTGTGATCATTTTAGACGTTTTCTTCTTCAGGTGTACATATACAATAGTTTCATCTGAAGTGTAAAGCAATGTCAGCTTTATTTTGTAAACATAGCTACTTTTTATAATTCAATTACATGTTCATAATCAGACGATGTCAGTTTACAATGTTTCCATTGAAATTCATCTTTTCATTTTCAGAATATATAATATTTTCCATTGTGTAATATTACCATATCAAGTGCTAAATAACTCAATTCAGCCACAGCCCATGATCCCCCAATGAACCATGAATCGTATAAAAACTAAAACTTCCCCCCTGACCCCTGATTCCCCACTGTAATATATATGTAATGCATAAACTATATATTGAAATATTTCAATGTATTTTTTCTGGGGCCAACTGGCATCCCTTTTTTTCATAAAATATTGAGCCAAGGTAGTTAAACAGTCATGACATATCTCACATTAGGCAAATATGCTCAACAAAGTGGTAGAGGCCTCAGCATCTTTATAAGGCTGGTCTTAATGGTCCAACTGTGACAGATAATCTATAACAAAACAACAGAGAATTTTAGGAAACATAACTACTGTCAGTCCAAGTTAAGAACAAAATTCCATATCCCTTAAGATTTAGACTATACAAACATCCAGCATATATGTGATTACAAATTAGGAATCAATATCAAGGCTAGACCTGTAATCTGCCGTTGTGTGGGGGGAGATTTCTACCTCAATTCTCCTCGTAGATTCAGTCCCAAAGTCTAATTGAACAAATTGGACGTTAAACTACCAAAACAAACAAGCCTGTGGTGTAAAACCAGGGAGAATAAGTCTGGGAAGGACCTTTATCCTACCCCTAATAAAAAACTCCATAGGCTTAACATTGGCTCACTGTATTCGGTCTGGTGTTCAGAAAAATGAAAAATATCGACCTAGTGGGATACACTTGACAAATGACGTCATTTGTTTATGTAGAAGTATTTATTTCAAATTTTCTAGATTGTTGGTAGTGGATAAAGATCCGTTCCCCAATTACACTAAAAAATTTTTTATTTCAAATTTTCTAGATTGTTGGTAGTGGATAAAGATCCGTTCCCCAATTACACTAAAAAATTTTACCCGTCATAAGATATTCCTATGTTTATGTAGAAGTAATTCAGACGGGCGGGGTAGGATAAATTCTAAACCAAACTCATGTTAGTCTTGTTATTGTTCATCGCACTCCGGCAAGATCGGTATTACTGCTCTCGGCTTCGCCTTGCACAGTAATACGTGATCTTGCCGTCGTGCGATAAACAACAAGAGACTAACTCTTGTTTGGTTTCTTCATAGTACTGGTCCACCGGACATGAAATCCAACACACAAACTGCCGTCGTTACACATGCAAATCAGATTGAATTTATTGTCGCTAGAATTTGCAATTCCATTAAAGCTGTATGAATGTGACTGATGAGAATCTGTATTAAAAAGGCCGGGAACACTGTTAGTGACTGTCAGCCATGGCATCAGATATAGTCTGCCGGGGGATAGGACGAATGATTGGTGTCCCTCGCATAGTGGTCGAGAATCATGTTACAAATGACACTCTAGAATCCACAGTTTGATCTAGAGCTAGAGCCACTTGTTTTATACTAAGAGATGGCAGTTTTCCTATTTTCCAAGGGGATCCTTGTGGTTTTTTGTGTGTGAAACAAGGAGACAATGAATTAGGCCTCATTCACACCAATAAACAGTGGTTCAAACCTCACCACACATCACATCCCCATTCCATGGTCAGCAATGATGTTACTATCCAGCTATCTATAGTGTACAAAATCCTGCCTTAAACTGTGGCTTGTGCTAAATGAGATATACAGAAATGTCTGTTTCCGGTTATTTCCCGGTTTCTGGGTTAAGTTCGTGTACCAGGTCTGGATCATGATAGAGATGAATAATGGATTTAATCAGGATTCGGGTATTTTCCGTTTTTTTCCTAGACTTCACTGGCATCTCTGGATATAACATGTTTAAACATTTAACATCTGTTCTCTCAGCTGATAAAGAAATATAGGGAGAAATTCCTAAAGGATAAAACATCATTAAGCAGTGTCTTCCACAGCACTGGCAGGAGAGAGCTTCTTGAGTTCTTCTGAGAGTCCAAGATATTCGAACAGATTTAAACACTGAGACTGGACAACATAGGCAATCCACCCTATATCAACAATAGGGGAACTAGAGACATACCTAACACTGCACGAAAACCATCATTTTACATATGGATGCGCCGGGCGTATATGAGTAGGTATTTTGCGTTTACAAGGTCGTCTTAATTCCCATGTGTATACACCTCATCTGTGGGCGTATATATAAGCGTCCTGTGAACAGGGCTTCACTGAGAGCAGGCGGGGGGAGGTGGTGGGGGTGGGGGAGGGGGGAGGGCTTCCTACTGAGGACACCTGTACTTCTACCAACACAAAGGGGCGGGAAGGGGCGGGGGCAGAGGGTATTTTCTCTCATATTCGCCAGGTGTGAAATACAGCCAAGATGCGTCTGTCGTATATAAGGCCTGGGCGTATATAAATGAAAACAAGTCAATATTCAGCCAATACATGCACTTCCGTGATGGCGTATATATGAATAAAACGGTGGTTTTCGTGCAGTGTAAATGTCTGGTATCATGTGGTAAAATTCTACTCTGATACTGACCTAGGGTCTCTCTGGCCCTATTCTGCTCTAAAATCGTGATCCCTCCCAGTCTCCTGCTGCCGGTCTGCTAGGGTGGACAGCAAAGGTTAAAGAAGAAACCAACAAGTTTTGATCAAAGCCGTCGTTCTCCACGAGTTTAATGCGGAGTGACATGAACAAGGCGACAGTCGAGTGAATATCATGTAGCATTCAGACGAGTTGGAGAATGACTTCTTTGACCAAAACGAGTTGCTTTCTGTATTTATCTCACCCCTGTACAGACTTAAAGAATGGACAACACACAGGATATAGACCATGGAGAACGGACTGCAGTATGTGTAGGGGCATGGAGAACGAGGTCCCAATGTTAAACCTATGGACATTTATTCCAGGGGTGAGATAACAATCTGTTCACCCTCTTGGTCGCCTTGCCTCCTCGTATTGCAGGCCGGATCTGCTTAAAGAGCACTGGTCTCCCAAGGTTGTCGGAATTTGTAAGTCTGAGTCCCAATGCAGCCACCCCCAGCAGTGGTAGATTTACTGCTATATCAAAGGCCAATCCTTCTCATACCATGTTTTTGTGGTGTGGGATGTATAAGAACTCTTACCTCGGTAAATGAGTAGGGGTGAGGTTTCCACCTAAATTCATTTCATAGATTCGATCACCACCCTTGTGGTTTAAAAGAACCTTGAGAAAGTCTGGTGAGAACCTGCAATGGTTGACTGGACGTTAAATCAAACCAACCAACCAAGTACGAGAACACAGAATAAAATTCTTTTTGAATTAGGAACAACGAAGTGTGGTACAGTTTTTCAACAGCCCCTACCAAAGGGGACCACGAATATGGAACAACCTCGATGTGGAACTTCAAAATTCACCTGACAAGGAATCCCTCAAGAGTAGACTACGAAATGAGTTTAAAAAATAGACAATTCCGGACAGTAACACAGCTGAGGACGACATATGAACTGATTACATTACATTATCATTATTTTTTCTACTTTATTATTACTGTTGAAGACGCTCTTGTTTATATGTGCCTATCTGACATAAAACTGTACCTGTATCTTCTGGAGATGCCTGAAAAACTCGACTTTGTTGAGAGGCATTCGGTGAAGCTAGTGTAAGATCAACCAAACCAAACCAAACCACAGTGATTTAGAATGGTGTTATATTTAGCGCTCTCTATAATTCACAGTCTGTCGAGAGATTAACGAAATGATTGGTGAATCAGATACCTCGAGTCAAAGCCCGTAATAGAGATGGAGGAGAACGCTGCACGTGGTGTTTACCAATAAAAACACCGTTATGGATTTCGTATCGATTATAGATTGATATCCCAACATATATGTAATATGGTCTGGCTTTGCGCATACCGTTGCGGGTGTAGTGGCTGAGGTCTACATCTGCATGGTATATTTTTACAGCGAGCATCATCTTGACTCAATATTATCATTAAACATCACAAAATTTCATATTATTGTTTATATGGCATGAGTTGTCTTCGCGGCATGATATCACGAAGTGGAGCTGAGTGATATTTGTAGTGGAAGACAACGAATGGCATATAAACAATTATATGAAATTGAGTGATGTTTAGATTTTATCCTACCCTGTTACATGTTTTTAACTTCATATGTCACCAGTGGCGTATAAATATTTTATGCCATAACCGTGGCATACAGTCACACCATGTTAAGTCTATGGAGATTTATATGATGGGTAGGATAATTAGTAGAAACCAAACGAGAGTTAGCCTTGTCAATGTTTATGCCACGATGGGCAGGTTGTGTATTACTACACGAGGCGTTAGCCGAGTTTAGTGAGTAGCAGACCTGACCAGAGTGGTATAAACATTGAGAGGGCTAACTCGAGTTCAGTTTCGTATTTATCCTACCCCATCTCACCGATATACAGAGAATATTTGTAATTATCCATGTTAGTAGTTATCAATGCTGCCGGATCTACTTTCGTTATCTCGTCCCTGATTGGTCCGTTTTTTTATTCACCTCGGTGCATAAATAACACTTTATCCAACGCTCCGTCAAATACACTGAGTCAATGTTAAACCTATGGCGTTTTTTATTAGGGGTAGGATAAATGGTTAAAGTCACGGACCTAGATAAATACTGTGAGGCCACACAAAGAACTGTAAGATAAATCGTGTAGTAGCAGTTGACTTATATATGATATAAACGCTTATTACTCAGAAATAAAGAAAACATTTAGAGGAAGAAAATAATCAAAAAGAAAGCGAACCAACCCATTGTAACGGAGCTAGCACCAATAGTTTCAAGTGCATACAAGGATTTCGAAATTAAATTTTTACCTTTTTTTTTTAAAGCTTCATTAATTGCCGCTAGTTCCACCTTAAATAAAACCACTTTAACCGACAGGACCAGGATCCTGGTCCAGCACGTCTCTTCTCTCAAATAAAGCTCGAGTGTATTACTGTCGACGTAAGCATATTAGGTTTTCCGAAGGAAAGAAACTACCTGATAATAATGTCATAACCGCCTTCCTCCCCAGAGAGGCTCCGTTTTAACGTTGTCTGTGGTGAATGGGCTGATGCCAGGTCCGTCACAACCACCAGTCTTCAGTGAAGAACTTAAACAATGTGGGCGGGGATTACAAAGTTGTCGTGGAACACAATGTCGTTGAAGAATACAATGTTGATTCAGCTCTTCAATCTATCATAGTAATTATCACAGTATACTGCAGCTTTAATCACAGTTTATTTCTGATGATATCACAGTTTTATAATAGTTATTTCCACAGTTTATTTCTGATATCATCACAGATCATTGCTGGTATCTTCACAGTTTATTACAGTTTATTGCTAGTATTATCACAGTTTATTTCTGGTATTATCACAGTTTATTACAGTGTATTTCTGGTATTATCACAGTTTATTTCTGATATTATCACAGTTTATTTCTGGTATTATCACAGTTTATTGCTGGTATTATCACAGTTTATCACAGTGTATTGCTAGTATTGTCACAGTTTATTGCTGTTATTATCACAGTTTATTTCTGGTATTGTCACAGTTTATTGCTGGTGTTATCACAGTTTATCACAGTTTATTGCTGGTACTATCACAGTGTATTGCTGGTATTATCACAGTTTATTGCTGGTATTATCACAGTTTATCACTGGAACTATCACAGTTTATTATAATTTATTTCTGGTGTTATCTCAATTTATTACTTGTGTCACCATAATGCGGGGAATGTTGCCTCCGCTCATCACTGCGACACACCTCTGTGGATATCAGTCATCACAAATTGATGCTGCTGGCTTTGGGACGGGGCAGTCTGTGTTAGTGACTGGGCAGTCTGTGTTAGTGACTGGGCAGTCTGTGTTAGTGACTAGGCAGTCTGTGTTAGTGACAGGGCAGTGTGTGTTAGTGACGGGGCAGTCTGTGTTAGTGACTGGGCAGTCTGTGTTTGTGACTGGACAGACTGTGTCAGTGACTGGGCAGTCTGTGTTAGTGACTGGGTAGTCTGTTAGTGACTGGGCAGTCTATGTTAGTGACTGGACAGACTGTGTTAGTGACTGGACAGACTGTGTTAGTGACTGTGCAGTCTGTGTCAGTGACTGGGCAGTCTGTGTTAGTGACTGGGCAGTCTATGTTAGTGACTGGGCAGTCTGTGTCAGTGACTGGGCAGTCTGTGTTAGTGACGGGGCAGTCTGTGTTAGTGACTGGGCAGTCTGTGTTAGTGACTGGGCAGTCTGTGTTAGTGACTAGGCAGTCTGTGTTAGTGACGGGGCAGTCTGTGTTAGTGACTGGGCAGTCTGTGTTTGTGACTGGACAGACTGTGTCAGTGACTGGGCAGTCTGTGTTAGTGACTGGGTAGTCTGTTAGTGACTGGGCAGTCTATGTTAGTGACTGGGCAGTCTGTGTTAGTGATATATCAGTCTGTGTTAGTGACTGTGCAGTCTGTGTTAGTGACTGGGCAGTCTGTGTTTGTGACTGGACAGACTGTGTCAGTGACTGGGCAGTCTATGTTAGTGACTGGGCAGTCTGTATTAGTGACTGGGCAGTCTGTGTTAGTGACTGGGCAGTCTATATTTGTGATTGGGCAGTCTGGTTCAGTGACTGGGCAGTCTGTATTAGTGACTGGGCAGTGTGTGTTAGTGACTGGGCAGTCTGTGTTAGTGACTGGGCAGTCTATGTTAGTGACTGGGCAGTTTGTATTAGTGACTGGGCAGTCTGTGTCAGTGACTGGGCAGTCTATGTTAGTGTACTGACAGTCTGTACTAGTGTACTGACAGTCTGTAGAGCTGCTCTCTTCTCACACACGACATGCCTACGTTTTTTCTGTACAGACGTCAGGAGTACTCCTGAGAGGCTGGCTCGGCTTCAGTGTATGGTCATGAGCCTGTGGCGTGCCTGGCATTCTAGATGCTCCTCCGGTAATGTGGTCCCTGATCATTTGATGCTGCCACTGACCACACACGCATCCGACGAGTATGGGGCCCTGATATTATGTCAGAATAATTCTTTATATCAGGACTTGAATTATTAAGTGACATATCATCATGTAACCATGATCAGAGATCGTAGCGTACCGTGTTTCAATGGAAATCCTCTTTTTTATTATCCATCTAATATAAAGTGTCCATTGGAAACACAGCGTTTGTCCTACCCCTAATAAAAAACTCCCTAGGCTTAACATTAGGGGACTGTATTTGGTCTACGGTGCTGGAAAATGAAATTTAATACTCTAGTGGGATACAGTTGTCAAATGACGTCATTTGAAAAGCGACCAATGATTATCACTGATTATCGGTGAGTTTTATATTATTTCTTAATTTGCTGAAGTAGATTAGACAGAGTCGGATAAATTCTAAACCAAACTCGAGTTAGTCGTGTTGTTTATCGCACTCTGGCAATGTCGCATATCACGTGACATTGCCGGTCTGCTTAGGTGGACAGAAATTACCAATCTGTTCACCCTCTTCATTGCCTTGCTTCCTCGTGGTGCAGACCGGATGTGTTTGCACGCAAGCATAACTAAAGCGACCGGGTTTGGGTGGGGAGTTAGCTCAGTGGTAAAGAGCACGGGACTTTGTTGATTCAGGTCCCACTGCAGCCACTTTTCTCCTTCACCCCCAGCAGTGGTAGACTTACTGCTATATCAAGGCCATCCTTCTCATACCATGTCTATGTGGTGTGGGAAGTAAAAGAACTCTCACCTCGGTAAATGTATAGGGGTGAGATTTCTACCTGAATTCATCACATAGATTCGATCACCACCCTAGTGGTGTAAAAGAACCTTGAGAAAGTCTGGAAAGGACCTTTAATGGTTGACTGGACGTAAAATCAAACCAAACAAAAACATGGTCTGGAGCCATCTGCCATCCGCGTCTCATAGATTTGATCTATCTGTGATAAGACTTATGGTCTTGCCACGGAGTAAAATACCATCAACCAACCAACCTCTATCTGCATCCTGTCAGAAACTTATTCCAGTTTAGGGCCAGAGCTCGATCCAATCTTGTTTGAATCGCTACGTAATTCACCCTAAACTTTCATAGGTTTCCTCTAGGAACTATAGAGTGTTCAGCGATAGGTAGGAGTGTTCAGCGATTTTGGTCTGCTGGGGTGGACAGGAATTACCAATCTGTTCACCCTCTTGGTCGCCTCGCCTCCTCGTGGTACAGACCGGATATGCTTGCACGGAAGCATAACAAAAGTGACTAGGTTGGGGAGTTAGCTCAGCAGTAAAGAGCACTGGACTTGTTATATCAAGGTTGTCAGACTTTGTTGATTCGAGTCCCACTGCAGCCACTTTTCCCCTTCACCCCCAGCAGTGGTAGATTTACTGCTATATCAAAGGCCAAACCTTCTATGTGGTGTGGGAAGTAAAAGAACTCTCACCTCGGTAAATGTGTAGGGGTGAGATTTCTACCTGAATTCATCACATAGATCCAACCACCACCCTTGGGGTGTAAAAGAACCTTGAGAAAGTCTGGTGAGAACCTGCAATGGTTGACTTGACGCTAAATCAAACCAAACAAAAAAAGGTTCAGCGATAGGTAAGAATAAGCTCGCCTTCCCGTCTCCAACTAGCACTGACGATGGACACTAAGCGCTCCCTGTAGACTGCTACTGGTCAGGACGGGGATATTAAAAGTGGACAGACTCACGGCTAGGATGCATCTTCCCAGTCCAGGTAAAGTGCCACGCTGTGCTAGAGAGGATTACAACCTTGAGGGCTCAGCTGGCTCGGAATTAAGGCTTAGAGGCTACTGCCATGAAACATAATGGTGGCATCTATTTCTATTGGTCCACCTCCCACCGGTGGGGCTGACTTTGCAGATCTATCTGTGGTGGGAAATATGTTTAGAGTTCTTTCACGTCCCACACCAGGTGGGGAGAATGTGAGAATGACTCAGTTTCCACCATTCCCAAGCAGGCTCTTTTAATTTTTCCCGGTAGGTGATGCACATCTTGTGCCACAGTCACATGGAGATAGGATATGAAGATATGATCTCCACTTCAAAAACAAAGAAAAAGATTTTCTTAAGAACAGCCGTCTAAACTATTGATTTATGTACTTGAAAATATATGAGGGCCAGTAAGACAAACCCCAATTGTATTAATTGTATTGACCATATTGTGCTCTACGGACTCAATGAGATATATTGACTAGTCTACATGTATTAAAATAACTGCAACTTTCTTTGTAAATGTCGTTACTATGAGCAACTTATGTTGCGTAAGACCATGCATATGTATGACACATAGTTATGATGTATAAACACCAAAGTGATGTATAAGCACCAATGTGATATGATTGTATATGTAAATGTTTACGTTAGCTAGTTAGTATCCACGCGTTATACAGCCCAATTTACAAGCATGTATCGTGATAACCAAAGCTGGTGTTAACTGAAAACAGGCATATCTGCCTTGTTAAGGCCAGGTTAAATAAAATGAATTTAAAAAAAAAAGAGTGTACAGATATGAAGTTTACAGAGTGTCTTAGCATTATTCGTAGCATTCTTCACATATCCAGTGTTAAATTTACTGTGCACAACATTGGTGACATTGTCATGGCTGTTGTCATCACATGCCAGAAGCACCATGTGAAGGCAAGGCGACCTGCAGGCCTGTAGGTGGCCTTACCTCCACGTGGTACAGGCTGGATATGTTTGCATTCAGGCATATCTAAAGTGACCGGTTGGGAGTTAGCTCAGTGTTAAAGAGCACTGGACTCAAAATCCCAAGGTTGTTTATGGGTTCGAGTCCCACTGCAGCCACTTTTCTCCTTCACCCACAGCAGTGGTATATTTACTGCTATATCAAAGGCCAATCCTTCTCATACCATGTCTATGTGGTGTGGGAAGTCAAAGAACTCTGACCTCGGTAAATGTATATGGGTGAGATTTCTACCTAAATTCATGGAGATGTGGGATCGTCAAAAGTATTTCTCTCAGATGGCTTCAGTAATTCATGTAGATGGGATTCTCATAGGTAAAAAAAAAAAATGTCCGCAGAGATTGACGTCTCCCCTACAAACTCACAAAGAGTTGACGGGAGAAAACCCAACTCGAAAGACGAAATTTTACACCAGGATTCTCATAGGTATGTCCTTTAAGTGGCTGCAGTAGTTCACATAGATGTAGATTGAGGTGGGGAGTTTGCTCAGTGGTTAAAACACTGTGTTCATTATCCCAAAGTTGTGAGACTACCAAGGTTGGAGTATCACTGCAGACACTGTTCTCCTTGGTCCCCAGCAGTAGTAGACTTACTGCTTTATCAAAGGCCAGTCCTCCTCATACCATGTCTATGTGGTGTGGTATACAGCCACCTTTCTCCTTTATCCCCAGCAGCAGTGGTAGACTTACTGCTATATCAAAGGCCAGTCTTTCTCATACCATGTCTGTGTGGTGTGGTGTGGTATACAGCCACCTTTCTCCTTTATCCCCAGCAGCAGTGGTAGACCTACTGTTATATCAAAGGCCAGTCTTTCTCATACTATCTCTATCTTGTATGGGAACTTAAACAACTTTCACCTTGGTAAATGTGGAGGGGTGATATTTCCACCTGAATTCATCAGATAAAAGCTGAAGCTTCGGAAAGAGTAGAAAAGACTTGTAATGGTTAACTGGGCGTTAAATCTAACAAATATATGGGACTGTCAGAGGTGCATCCTTCGGATGCCTGCAACACTTGGCAGAGAATTGATTTGCTGCATCCTGTCTCTCTGAGGTGGTTCACCACTGCCGGGGTTTTACTCTGTGGGTGAGAAGATTCAATAATGAGTTTGGTTTAAACGGATTAGCTCAGTGTCACAAACAAACCAGTCTCACGGTCACATCCCAATCTCAGCCTCACAGTCACATCCCAATCCCAGTCTCACAGTCACATCTCAATCCCAGTCTCACAAACAAACCAGTCTCACAGTCACATCCCAATCCCAGTCTCACACACAAACTAGTCTCACAGTCACATCCCAATCTCATTCTCACAAACAAACCAGTCTCACAGTCACATCCCAATCCCAGTCTCACACACAAACCAGTCTCACAGTCACATCCCAATCCCAATCTCACAAACAAACCAGTCTCACAGTCACATCCCAATCCCAGTCTCACAGTCACATCCCAATCTCATTCTCACAAACAAACCAGGCTCACAGTCACATCCCAATCCCAGTCTCACAAACAAACCAGGCTCACAGTCACATCCCAATCCCAGTCTCACACACAAACTAGTCTCACAGTCACATCCCAATCCCAGTCTCACAAACAAACCAGTCTCACAGTCACATCTCAATCCCAGTCTCACAAACACACCAGTCTCACAGTCACATCCCAATCTCATTCTCACAAACAAACCAGTCTCACAGTCACATCCCAATCCCAGTCTCACAGTCACATCCCAATCTCATTCTCACAAACAAACCAGGCACACAGTCACATAGAAATAGGACTCCAAGTCACACGCCAATGGAGACCCAGTATTCCCAGTGAGGCTGACAGAGGAGGGTGGTCTGTGGAGGCCTGTGGGGCGGGCGTGGAGGTGGGGCTGGAGGCATTGCAGGCGCCACCCTCCAGCATAGAAAAGGTATGTGGCGGCACCTAGGGAGGCGGCAGTGGGGCTGAGGTGCCCGGGACATGGTTGCCTAGCAACGTGTGAAAAATGCATTGATCGCTGGTCCTGTCGTGGCACATCAGTGACGGGCGCCGGGAACCAGCGAGGGTAATGGCGGGGTGGGGAGTCTGAGAGGCGACATATTTCAGCACATATGTCTAGTCGTAAAGCCACTCTGCGCATGGGCGGAAGTGGAGGGAGATGGAGGGGAAAGTGGTGGATACTGTGTCTACAGGTATGCGAGTAGTAAGGGTCTGTCGTAAAGGGGGATTCTGACTAGGCGATTCTTGTATGTCGCGGCTATTTATTAGTTCCCCGCAATTATGTATCTGAATGTAATTGTTGCACTGGATGAATATGATTGTTTTTACGAACTTATCAAAGTGTGAGATATCCTTCTTTAATCACAAGAGGCGACATATTTCAGCACATATGTCTAGTCGTAAAGCCACTCTGCGCATGGGCGGAAGTGGAGGGAGATGGAGGGGAAAGTGGTGGATACTGTGTCTACAGGTATGCGAGTAGAAGGGTCTGTCATAAAGGGGGATTCTGACTAGGC
This sequence comes from Alentia gelatinosa, assembly GCA_950022655.1. Taxonomy (NCBI): domain Eukaryota; kingdom Metazoa; phylum Annelida; class Polychaeta; order Phyllodocida; family Polynoidae; genus Alentia; species Alentia gelatinosa. The sequence continues at coordinate 50,917,054 of OX465589.1, read as the reverse complement.
GATTCTTATATGTTGCGGGTATTTATCGGTGACTTTTGTTTCCTGCAATTATATATGTAGATATAATTGTTGCACTGCACGAATATGATAGTTTTTACGAACTTATCAAAGTGTGAGATATCCTTCTTTAATCACAAGAGTCGACATATTTCAGCACATATGTCTAGTCGTAAAGCCACTCTGCGCATGGGCGGAAGTGTGGAGAGATGGAGGGGAAAGTGGTGGATACTGTGTCTACAGGTATGCGAGTAGAAGGGTCTGTCGTAAAGGGGGATTCTGACTAGGCGATTCTTGTATGTTGCGGGTATTCATCAGTGATTTTTGTTCCTTGCAATTTATGTATCTGAATGTAATTGTTGTACTGCACGAATAGTTTACCATATTTATCAGTGGTGTTAAGATGAAATCACACCATTCTAGTCACTATCGGTGTAAACGATGATGAAATCACACCACTTTAGTCACTATCAGTGTAAACATTGATGAAATCACACCACTCTTGTCACTGTCAGTAAAAGATGATGAAATCACACCACTCTAGTCACTATCACAGTAAAGGATGATGAAATCACACCACTCTAGTCACTATCGCTGTAAACTATGATGAAATCACCACTCTGGTCACTATCAGTCAAGGATGATGAAATCACACCACTCTGGTCACTATCGGTGTAAAGGATGATGAAATCACACCACTCTGGTCACTATCGGTGTAAACGATGATGAAATCACACCACTCTAGTCACTATCACAGTAAAGGATGATGAAATCACACCACTCTGGTCACTATCAGTAAAGGATGATAAAATCACACCACTCTGGTCACTATCAGTAAAAGATGATGAAATCACTCCACTCTGGTCACTATCAGTAAAGTATGATGAAATCACACCACTCTAGTCACTATGGCAGTAAATGATGATGAAATCACACCACTCTGGTCACTATCGCTGTAAACTATGATGAAATCACACCACTCTGGTCACTATCGCAGTAAAAGATGATAAAATCACGCCGCTGCTCGCTATCAGTAAAGGATGATGAAATCACACCACTCTGGTCACTATCAGTAAACGATGATGAAATCACACCACTCTGGTCACTATCAGTAAACGATGATGAAATCACACCACTCTAGTCACTATCACAGTAAAGGATGATGAAATCACACCACTCTGGTCACTATCAGTAAAGGATGATGAAATCACACCACTCTAGTCACTATCACAGTAAAGGATGATGAAATCACTCCGCTGCTCGCTATCAGTATTCCCGGTCTGTCTTGCCACATCCCGACCTTCCTGTAATGGATACAGCTCCTTAAACGTGATGTGTGTCTGTGATAGCTCCTTACACACATAGCTCTTAAAGGCCTGGAGATGTCTTTTGCCTTGTTGTACTACACCAATATGCACACTACAGGTCTATTTATCACAGAGACAGAGGGACAGAGGGGGAAGAAACAGAGACACAAAGAGACAGACAGAGACATAGAGACATAAAAACAGATTTATACTGACACAGAAACTGAGACTGAAACACAAGAGAGACACAGACAGACACACAGACAGACAGAAACTGACAGAGATAAAGAGAGACAGAAAGAGAGAGAGAGACATAAAACAGATTTATACAGACACAGAAACAGAGACTGAAAAACAGAGAGACACAGACAGACACACAGACAGACAGAAACTGACAGAGATAAAGAGAGACAGAGAGAGAGACATAAACAGAGATGCATACAGAGATACAGAAACAAACTGACCATGACGTACATATCATTGTCCACTTGACCAGCACTCCTCTATCATTGCAGAAAGTCTGTTGAGAACCTGCAATGGTTAACTGGACGTTAAATCAAACCAACAAATAAACAATCCTCTATACACATGCCTTCGCTTCAGCTCGAGCACTCGCTGGAGAATATTGAGTATGTAACAATTCCACTTCCCTGCCTCGTCTCTGTAGTCAGAACGTGTGGTCATGCTCCAGTGAGCAGCCTGCCTCGTATCTTCACGGTCCACCAGGCACGGCCGTCTGTATTCACTCCCTATACGAGCCATGGTAGAGCCTGGTGAATAGTCTAGGCTCGTACATGGAGACCCTTTTCTGTACCTCGTACAAGGGTTATTGTTTAATGATATCCAAGCTTGTTCGCTTAGCCGTCCATAAAGTCATCCATAAGTGTTGATTAAAAAAAAAAAAACATTTTTAGACAGCCTGAATCTGGATAAATCCGTTGACAGCATCTAAGAATTTTTAGAAATCATAAGTGTTGATTAAATTGACCCACATCGTCCATGGGTCTCCTTGGCATAGAAAAAAAGGGCCCAGATTATTCAACGCACCCATATGGGGCCTGTTGAATAATTACTGTCGACATAAGAACAGGGTACAAGGAGACCGTGTACGAGTGTTATCGTTTTACAATATTCAAGCTCGTTCGCGAATACAGTTCTAGCCGACGGGAGGTCGTCTATACACATTGAATAAAGTTGACCTCCATCGTCCCTGGGTCTGGTTGGCATACAGAACAGCCACCCCTAAATTATTCCCAGGAAGCCATGCTATCCTGGCCTGAACAAGCCTAACAAAGCCTAAATGGCACTGGGTGAACCTGACAGTCTAAGTAGGCCTTGGTTAGCCATGACTATGGTGGCACTTCAGTTGGGACAACTGTGTTAGCAGCTTGTAAAATCTGAAGCGTGAACACATATTAAGCCTGGTACTAAGCCCAAGTCAGCCTAATTAGTGACCCTGAACGAGCCTAACAGAGCCTAAATGACACTGGGTGAGCCTGACAGTCCAAGTAGGCCTTGGTTAGCCTGACAGAGTCTAAGTAGGCCTGAGTGCCTGAATCTGACTGAGTGAGCCTAAGTGAGCCTGAGTGAGCCTAAGTGAGCCTGAGTAAGCCTAAGTGAGCCCAGGGTTCGTACAGAGCCAGGAAAACCTGGAAAAGCCTGGAATTATGCTTTTGGGTTTTCCAGGCCTGGAAAAGCCTGGAATTCTCACAGAGAGCCTGGAAAAACCTGGAAGATCCTGGAAATTTTAGTTTTGCATAAAAACTTTTCTTTTTAGTCTATGACATCCTGGTCATTATTAGCTCTCCTTAACTACGGTGCTTGACTGCCTACGAAATTTCAGTGACTTGGATTAAATAGTTCTAAAAATCCTATTTTTGACCATGTATAACAAATTGCTAATAATATAACATGGATTTGACTATTTGTCTTCATATTTTAAGATAAAGAAAATTTTAGCGAAATTTGGTGATGAATCAGACATGGTTTTAAAAAGAGTGACCGTATTGCCTGGAAAAAAATTTTAGAGCCTAGAATTTTATTGGGCTGTCTATGTACGAACCATGCGAGCCGAGGTGATCCTAACAGCCTAAGGGCATTGGGTGATTGACGATTGATCCGTCATGCACCACAGAAAGTATGACATATAAATATGGTGGCACTTCAGTTGGGACACCTGAGTTATCAGCTTGTAAAATCTGAAGCGTGAACACACATTAAGCCTGGTACTAAGCCCAAATCAGCCTAATTTTTTTTTTTTTTTTTTATTAAGTATTAAGTCTCATCTCACCAGGGTGAGGTTTTCAGAGCACTTATCAGACAAGGTACAATATACATGTTGTATTTGCAGAAATCAATACAGACAGAGGTGAAAAAAAAATGTGAAAAATGATGTAATGAAGAATGAGTTACAATATTTCTCAGCCAATCATATTCAGCCAATATCAGCAATCCACTTACCAATTCCTATCTGGAAAACATTAAACACTTCTTGAACTCCTCTTTAGTACTAGCATTCTGCACATTCGGCCGCAATTGATTCCACAACCTCGCACCTCTAAGGTAGGGGCTATTTAAGACTAGTGTACTTTTAGTTTGAGGAATATAGAACATACTTTTATCATCCGATCTGGTCCTTCTCTTGGATACATCCATTCACTCAGTTTTCAAGCGATATTTAAACATGAGACAGGCTAGTTGAATTTTCCTTCGAATACAAAGTGACTCTAGATTACAATCATTTTCCATTCTGACAACAGCTTGTCCTTTACCAAACCTATTGCACACCTAAGACCCTGATTGTGAAGTTTCTCTATTCGATTAGTGACCCTGAACGAGCCTAACAGAGCCTAAATTACTCTGGGTGGGCCTGACAGAGCCTAAGTAAGCCTGAGAAGGCCTGAACCAGCCTGAGTGTGCATGAAAGAGCTTGACAGAGCCTCAAAGAGCTTGCGTGAGCCTGAAAGAGCCTAAGTAAGCCTGATTCAGAGATGTCAGTTTTCGACTTTTCCGTGGAAATCCACTTTTCTATATTCAGTATATGTAATTACTTTTCCTTACAACAAACAAAGATAATATTGATTTAGCCTCATTTACGCCAAGAAAACAGTGGTACAAAACTCCCGACAGACCCTCAGCCCCATGCCATGGCCGTCAAGGACATATTATCCAAGTTTTCCCATTCTTTCTCTGTTAAAATTCAATACAGAAAAAGGATTGTAAGGTCTTTTGGACACGGCTTGGTCATTTAAACCAGCCTTATAAATAGGCTGAGACCTTCTGCCGCTTTATTGGTTATGCAACTGATCTGTAAACCTGATGGAGCTTGCTGTATGTTTATCTCTGGATCCAATGAAGAAATCAATAAAAAAAACCAAAAAAAAAACCTGAGTTAGCCTAGGTAAGCCTGAGAGAGCCACAATCACCCTGATCGAGCCTATATGAGCCTAAGTGAGTAACCAACTGATATATGAATGAAACACCTGCCATTAAAAGGGTTAAAACCAGAGCAGCCATTTACCCATTTAGATACGATAATCGGTTTCTGTGGTCCCCGGGGGGCAAAGGTCTATTCAGGGCTGGTGGCTGTGACCTGGGGGAATCGAGTTCTGCAGTGGTCGATGAGTGAGCGCGGCAGTGTCAGCAGTACCTTCTCTGAACTCTGACCTCGGTCAGTATGAACATTTGAATGAGAGGATCCATAGCTGGACTCCAGGCCATTATAATGGATCTGGGGTGGTAAAAGCACTGGAGTCGTTACCCTAAGGTTGTGGATTAGTCTCACTAAAGCCACCTTTCTCCTTCATCCCCAGCAGTGGTAGATTTACTGCTTTTATCCCCAGCAGGGGTCCACTTGCTGCTATCAAAGGCTTGTCATTTTCATACCATGTCTATATGGTGTGGTGTGCAGCCACCTTTCTCCTTCATCCCCAGCAGTGGTAGATTTACTGCAATATCAAAGGCCAGTCCTTCTCATACCATGTCTATGTGGTGTGGTGTGCAGCCGCCTTTCTCCTTCATCCCCAGCAGTGGTAGTTTTACTGTTATATCAAAGGCCAGTCCTTCTCATACCATGTCTGTGTGGTGTGGTGTACAGCCACCTTTCTCCTTCATCCCCAGCAGTGGTAGATTTACTACTATATCAAAGGCCAGTCCTTCTCATACCATGTCTATGTGGTGTGGTGTGCAGCCGCCTTTCTCCTTCATCCCCAGCAGTGGTAGTTTTACTGTTATATCAAAGGCCAGTCCTTCTCATACCATGTCTGTGTGGTGTGGTGTACAGCCACCTTTCTCCTTCATCGCCAGCAGTGGTAGATTTACTACTTTATCAAAGTCCAGACCTTCTCATACCATGTCTGTATAGTGTGGTGTGCAGCCACCTTTCTCCTTCATTCCCAGAAGTGGTCGACTTGCTGCTATCAAAGGCCAATCCTTCTCATACCATGTCTATATGGTGTGGTGTACAGCCACCTTTCTCCTTCATCCCCAGCAGTGGTAGATTTACTGCTACATAAAAGGCCAATCCTTCTCGTACCATGTCTATTTGGTGTGGTGTGCAGCCACCTTTCTCCTTCATCCCCAGCAGTGGTAGATTTACTACTTTACCAAAGACCAGACCTTCTCATACCATGTCTATATGGTGTGGTGTGCAGCCACATTTCTCCTTCATCCCAAGCAGTGGTAGATTTACTGTTATATCAAAGATCAGTCCTTCTTATACCATGTCTATGTGGTGTGGTGTACAGACACCTTTCTCCATCATCCCCAGCAGTGGTAGACTTTCTGCTAAATCAAAGACCAGTCCTTCTCAAACCATTTCTATGTTGTGCGAAAAGTATTAAGGGAAATATTCACCTTTTTTAATTCTACCTGTATTCTTCACATAGATTCTATCACTGCCCCTGTGGTGTAAAACCAGTAAGAAAAGCTAAACCTCGAGATATTTCCCACATACCCCCAGGGTTTCCCGAGCTCCTAAAAAACACGAGAGGCATTGTCGGCAAAATGGGTGATGATTCTTCGAGCCGAAGCCCATTGTGATGAAGCGGGTCCTTTTTGGGTGTTTCATTATTAGGATGTTATTGCCGATTGAAATCACATTTATTTTTTACACGGCATCGAGACTCGGCGAGACTTAAGGAGCGGTTCTGAGTGAAAATGGAAATGGCCGCTTTTCATTTCGATCTAGTAATTATGCGGACAATAGGCCGAGATAACAGCGCATTGTGACATCAGGATGAGTGGGTTTGGCAGAGCCTGAACGGGCCTAATAGAGCCGTAATAGGGCCTGAGTGAGCCTAAATGGGCCTGAGTGAGCCTAAATGAGGCTGGGCGAGCCTAAATGAGGCTTGGCGAGCCTGACAAGAGCCTGAGTGGGCCTGACAGGCTTAATTGACCTGAGTGAGCCTAAATGAGGCTGAGCGAGCCTGACAAGAGCCTGAATGAGCCTGACAGCCTAAATAGGCCTGACAGCCTAAATGGGCCTGACAAGAGCCTAAATGGGCCTGACAGCCTGCGTGGGCCTGACAGCCTAAATGGGCCTGACAGCCTAAATTGGCCTGACAGCCTAAATCAGCCTGGCAGCCTAAATGGGCCTGACAGCCTAAATGGGCCTGACAGCCTAAATGGGTCTGATTGAGCCTAAATGAGGCTGGGCGAGCCTGAATGAGCCTGACAGCCTAAATGGGCCTGACAGCCTAAATGGGCCTGACAGCCTAAATGGGCCTGACAGCCTAAATGGGCCTGACAGCCTTAATGGGCCTGACAGCCTAAATGGGCCTGACAGCCTAAATGGGCCTGACAGCCTAAATGGGCCTGAGTGAGCCTAAATGGACCTGAGTAAGCCTAAATGAGGCTGAGCGAGCCTGACAAGAGCCTGAATGAGGCTGCCAAAGCCTGAGTGCACTAATAGGGCCTGAAAGCCGAATTGGCCTGGATGAGCCTAAGTGAGGCTGAAAGACACTCAGAGAGACTCAGTGGGCCTAATAGAGCCTTGATATGGCCTAAGTGAGCCTAATTGATGCTGAGCGAGCCTGACAAGAGCCTGAGTTGGCCTGACAGAGCCTGAGTTGGCCTGACAGAGCCTGAGTGGACCAAACCGGAATTGGCCTGGATGAGCCAGAGTAAGGCTGAAAGGGACTGGCAGAGATTCAGTGGGCCTAATAGAGCCTTGATAATGCTTGAGTAGGCCTGACGGAGCCTGATTGGGCCTGACAGAGCTTAAATGAGGCTGAGTAAGCCTGATAAAGCTTGATGAATCCTGAGTAGGCCTGATTGAGGCTGAGAGACCGAGTGGGCCTAATAGAGCCTGACTGAGGCTGAGAGAGACAGAGGGGGCATAATTTAATTATCATGCAGGGGTGCCAGTTTTCAATGTTTCCATTGAAATTCAATATTTTTATTTTCAGGATGAAAATATAATTCCTTGTGTAAGATTGACATACTAACTGCTAAATTACCCAACCACAATTCAGCCACAGCCCATGATCTCCCACTGAACCTCCCCACTGACTCATGTAAAAACTTGAGCTTTCCCTGGATTCTACACGGTGATGCAGATATAATATGTAAACCCTCTATTGCAATAATAAATATTTCAATGTTTTTTCCTGACCCCAACTGATATCCCTGCATAATAGTCTTGATATCCATGTGTGGTGTTCCTGTGTTTTCTAGACATGTGTGCCTGCCAAAGCCTGAATAAGAATAAAAGAGCTAGAGTGTGCCTTACAGAACCTGAGGCAGAATCACCCCCAGCCTATATCAAATACCATACCCACACCAGGTATAAAATGACCAGTCCCCACAGGCACCTGCACCGTTCTCCAACCCACCTAACCCCAGTCAGGGTGGGAGGTAGACTGGCTTCAGTCCCTGTACTCCTCCACCTACCCCACCTCTCCTCACCGTGATACTGGCTTCAGTCCCTGTACCCTTCCACCTACCCCACCCCTCCTCACAGTTATACTGGCTTCAGTCCCTGTACCCTTCCACCTACCCCACCCCTCCTCACAGTTATACTGGCTTCAGTCCCTGTACCCCTCCACCTACCCACCTCTCCTCACTGTGATACAGGCGTCAGTCCCTGTACCCCTCCACCTACCCCACCCCTCCTCACAGTGATACAGGCTTCAGTCCCTGTACCCCTCCACCTACCCCACCCCTCCTCACAGTGATACAGGCTTCAGTCCCTGTACCCCTCCACCTACGCCACCCCTCCTCACCGTGATACAGGCTTCAGTCCCTGTACCCCTCCACCTACCCCACCCCTCCTCACCGTGATACAGGCTTCAGTCCCTGTACCCCTCCACCTACCCCACCCCTCCTCACAGTGATACAGGCTTCAGTCCCTGTACCCCTCCACCTACCCCACCCCTCCTCACAGTGATACAGGCTTCAGTCCCTGTACCCCTCCCCCTACCCACACCTCCTCACAGTGAAACAGGCTTCAGTCCCTGTACCCCTCCACCTACGCCACCCCTCCTCACCGTGATACAGGCTTCAGTCCCTGTACCCCTCCACCTACCCCACCCCTCCTCACCGTGATACAGGCTTCAGTCCCTGTACCCCTCCACCTACCCCACCCCTCCTCACAGTGATACAGGCTTCAGTCCCTGTACCCCTCCACCTACCCCACCCCTCCTCACAGTGATACAGGCTTCAGTCCCTGTACCCCTCCCCCTACCCACACCTCCTCACAGTGAAACAGGCTTCAGTCCCTGTACCCCTCCACCTACGCCACCCCTCCTCACCGTGATACAGGCTTCAGTCCCTGTACCCCTCCACCTACCCCACCCCTCCTCACCGTGATACAGGCTTCAGTCCCTGTACCCCTCCACCTACCCCACCCCTCCTCACAGTGATACAGGCTTCAGTCCCTGTACCCCTCCACCTACCCCACCCCTCCTCACAGTGATACAGGCTTCAGTCCCTGTACCCCTCCCCCTACCCACACCTCCTCACAGTGAAACAGGCTTCAGTCCCTGTACCCCTCCACCTACGCCACCCCTCCTCACCGTGATACAGGCTTCAGTCCCTGTACCCCTCCACCTACCCCACCTCTCCTCACCGTGATACAGGCTTCAGTCCCTGTACCCCTCCACCTACTCCACCCCTCCTCACTGTGATACAGGCTTCAGTCCTGTACTCCTCCACCTACCCCACCTCTCCTCACCATGATACAGCCTTCAGTCCCTGTACCCTCCACCTACCCCACCCCTCTTCCTCCTAATACAGGTTAGTAGTGATATTGATCCCTGGACCAGTCAGGGAAAGGATTATCTAATTTCGTTGAATCATTTAGTGAATGTTCATTATCAAAGTCTCGGTGGGAGGGTGCCCAAGTCTGTACAAAGCACACGTCTCTAGGGTCACTCATTATTGTAGACTGGGTACCAGCACATCACTGGACTAGTAATCTCAAGGTTGTAGGGCTTTTGTGGTTCGAGTTTCACTGCACAACCTTTCTCCTTCACCCCTGGGAGTAGTAGATTTACTGCTATATCAAAGGCCAATCCTTCTCATGCGATGTCTATGTGGTAGGGGAAGTAAAAGAACTGTGACTTGGTAAATGTTTAGGGCTGAGATTCGATCATCATCAAACCCAATGCAAGTCTAATAGAATATATTGGTTTTTTTTACTAAACAAACAAACAAACAAAGTAGATCACAGAAAAGAGTCCCTTGTGTCCAAAATAGTGCATGAGAGGATCGGCGGTCATTTTATCTTTTCTTTCACAACTTTAATTTGAAATACTATCGTAAAACCAAATGAGTTTTAATCTTGGCTCCCGTATGCCACGACTGGAGTAATAAATACAATAATAAATAATAAATACAATCTTAACTGGTTTCAGATCAAACTGGTTATAATCTGCTCGTATTGACTATGTAATATCCTCACATTTGCTCGGATATTACTACACGTCCTGCCCTTGGAGATTACCAGTTGATATTGTGTATGTAAGAATGACGGTCATTTTGGCTTTTCTTTGATAACTTTAATTTGCAATACTGAATAATAAATACAATCTTAACTGGTTTCAGATAAAACTGGTTGTGGTCTGCTCGAACTAGACTACGTTATATCCTCACATTTGCTCGGATATTACTACACGTCTTGTCCTCGGACCCTCTTTCTATTGAGCACCTGCTGCTTTACTGTCAAGCAGCAAAGAAAAGCAGCGATAAGTACATTCAATGTGCAACATCCATGTCTAGTGTTTTCAGCCACACTGGGAAGAAAGATATTCTGAAGTTTCTTCGTGAAACAGAGATTTTCGAAAAGCTATAAAAAAGAACAAAGAACTTACATGGCCAAAACAGTCTGTTATGGGAGGTTGGCAAATAAACTGTCAGCCGGCTTGACCTGTAGCCAATTACAGGGAGCAGCTTCATACTCGTCAGCATGCTGACCCGATTGGTATAGTGCAGCGACTGGTCTACCTTTGTCAGTATAATGTGACTGGTGGAGTGTTGTGTCCATGGTCTGCGGCACAGCCCTTCAGTGGGGCAGCACTATAAAAAGGGCATAGGGTCCCACTGCTAGAAGCACACCATAGTTGAGTTAGTATACCTTACAAGAACTTGATAGGTCAACCAATGAGTTGTCTCAAAAGGACGTAACTAGCCTGCCGAGACGTAAAACTACACAAACAAACAAATAACAAACTTGTCCTCGGAGATTACCAGTTGATATTGTCATCAGCCGTCGCTGCCCAGTCGTCACATCGTGACCTAATTAATCTCCCGCTGAGCTATAAATAGAACAGGACTCTACGGCGCATGCGTGGTGTGCCGAAAACACTCGGCAGCCAATCAGCTGCGTGTTTGTGGCGCTCCGAATTAGTACAATTTGCTGTGGGTGTGGCCCGCTGCGTTTTATCTCGCCGTCCCGGAGAGTAGAGTGATGAGAGTCATTGCTATGCGGGCCAGCCTGCGGGATCTGCTGAAATAGTAAAAAAGAAATATATATATATAAAAAAAATATATGGTGTGATGTGGCTGATCTACAATTCTGTTATATATAGCATGCTGAGTTGATGTACAATGTTATTTTAAGGTCATTCTACTTTTGTGACGTGACGTATATACACAAACACGAACAAAATGGGGCTACTAATACACGTAAGGGTAAACGATATGATAAAACTCTACATCAAGGATAATTCACCATTACATGACAACATTATTGTCTACAGGTTCAAGTGTAAGTCCCTTATATTTCAAGTGGATCACTACAGCAGTATCAAACTGCCCGCTGCTTCTATATGTGATTGACATCATGATATAGCATTTCTCCGTATCTCTGGACGACCCGAGAAGTTCATACGTGAATCTGGTAAGAAAAATCTTAACATGATAAAAAAGGGCATCTGAGCTATCAGCTGGGGACAGAAATTCAATCAGGAGAGCTAAAAATACAGGCCCCCGAAGCCCCAGAAACTATTCTATCGGGAATCTTAGTTTATTTTCAAATCCCATGCCTTGTTTGAGACATACAAGGGTTTTTCCGTGATATATCTGAATTTCGGGATCTCTTGACTCTATAACTAAGATCATTCCCAAGATCAATGTAAATCAAAGGAGAAAATCTATGTAGGATTGGCGGGGGATTCAAAATTTAAAAAAAAAACAAACTAAAAGATGGTGAGATATATTCCCGCAGATTCTAGCGATTCACCTTATACCTAAGGGCCAGGAATTCACTTAAAGTGGCCCACAATGCATCATTGCTGCTGGAGTGGACAGAAATTACCAATCTGTTCACCCTCTTGGTCGCCTTGCCTCCTTGTGGTGCAGACCGGATAGGCTTGCATGCAAGCATAACTAAAGCGGCTGGGGTGGCGAGTTAGCTCAGTGTTAAAGAGCACTGGACTTGTAATCCCAACGTTGTCAGACTTTGTTGATTTGAGTCCCACTGCAGCCACTTTTCTCCTTCACTCCCAACAGTGGTAGATTTACTGTTATATCAAAGGCCAATCCTTCTCATACCATGTCTGTGTGGTGTGGGAAGTAAAAGATCTTTTACCTTGGTAAATGTGTAGGGGTGAGGTTTCTACCTAAATTCATTCCATAGATTTGATGACCACTCCTGTGGTTTAAAAGAACCTTGAGAAAGTCTGGTGAGAACCTGCAATGATTAACTGGACGTTAAACCAAACCAACAAACCAAGCCATATGAAAAAATGCAGGAGCTTCGAGGCACTGTCCCTCAACCCTCTTGGGGCCCTGGGCAGCTGCCGAACTCCCTGCCAGTTTTAGCGGATGTGTTGCTAGGGATGCAAGTTTGCCGACAAATGACGGAATCGCGATATTTCATTCACACTGGCAGCACCCTTATATAAATGGAAGATTTATGTCGGGAATATATGCGGAGATTTATGGGGAATCTCAGGCAGTAGTGAGCAAAGGCACGGGCAGAACTGACAAAGCTACTTTATACTGTCGTGTAAAGTATGGAATATGGAGGCAATACTCCACCCTGACCCGCCGGTCGCCTCGTCCATTCATCTACCGTGTCGCCGGAACCAGCTACAGATGGTCAGTGGTCACGTGGTCTAGCGCTGGAGCCGTTATGTCGCCTCGTAAAGCATCCATCAAGCCGGAACCAGCAACGTCTGGCAAGGATGGTGGAAATACTGCCAGAAACCAGCTGCAAGTATTGACCCTGTCCTGGGTGTATTCTGTGACGTCACGGCGTGTAATCTGTGACGTCACGGCGTGTAATACGGTAATCTGCGAGCTGAGGGTGTGTGATTATTGACGGGCTGGCCACCGTTAATGTGTAAAGTTAGTTAATGATGACTCGGGAGATGTGGAGTTGCAACCCTTAAGGGCACAATCCACCAGGCCGATTTCTCACCCGATCAATTGTTCCTGGGCCCTTTAGAGAAAACTCACGTATTGTATTTCATTTAATTCTGATAATAATAATTTAATAAATGACCATTTTCAAAGATTTGAGAAATTCTAGGGCATCCGATAATAATCGGCGATTGTCTTGCTACGGAATCGGCTACCGTCGGTCCAGTGGAACACGGCCATTAAATGGTTGATTCAGATCGGGTGAAACAAACAAACTACCGGTCAGTAAAATTGAGATATTCGCACATAGGTATGTAAAAATATATCATTTCAGCTCCAATTTGGTGGTTTAAACATGCATATTGCCACAGTAATACTTCTGATATCTCTTCCCCAAGTAGTCATATCATGCAAAAAAACACCACAGCCCTGCAATCACACCCACCGTTCACACTCTAGGTGTGATTAGCATTCTAACCTAACGCTATTCCATAGGTGTGAGGCCAAACTGTGCATTGTTTGACAAACACTGCACGAAAAGTACCGCTTTACGTATGTATCCGAAACGCGTCTAACAGTAGGATTTTGCGTCTAGAAGTTGGACCTGATATCCGTCTCGTAGACGCCTTATCTAGTGGCGTATATACATGTCCATGGTGCGGTCTCATATATGTCATATATACGCCTGATTCCGTTGTATATACACCAACATCCAATAGTTCCGATCTTTGCAGCTTGGGGACACTACTGGTAGCATATTTCATTTTACATTAACCATCCAAGTCTGTATTATATGAAAAATACAATTTTATATTACCAATTTATTTTATTGTGAAAGACTGCCAAGTCGCGCGCGTCTACATATGGAAACTGTCTTGTAGACGCCCGAAAGGCAGACGCGTATAAGAGGTGTATACAAGTATAAACAAGCCACGATACAGCCGATACGTGCGTTATCGCGATGGCGTATATATATGTAAAATGGTGGTTTTCGTGCAGTGAAAGCAACGGCCTTAACTAAACTAGGAGCAAATGATATGTTCATCATCGATGGATGATCCTGGAATTGTTAATAGATAACAATTAGAAAGTTTGGGTCATCTTCAGTCTATGGGTCACTTTCTGTAACCCACTTGTACCCAAGTCATTTCTTAAAACTGCCTGTCTAGGATCCAAATATATTAAGCATCAGTAGTCAATAAAGTATTTCATTTTCTAGTGATTGGTCATGGTCTGGCAGCCTCAAAGAATCTAGAAACTAGCACGTAGATGGTGAAGAGCTATATTTTTTTAAGCAAGCTTTCTAACCTAACGCTATTCCATAGGTGTGCCTAACGCTATTCCATAGGTGTGCCTAACGCTATTCCATAGGTGTGAGGCCAAACTGTGCATTGTTTGACAAAGCAACGGCCTTAACTAAACTAGGAACAAATATGATGATTCAGACCGGCTGAAACAAACAAACAAACAAACTACCGGTTAGTAAAAGTAAACGATGTCAGAGTTCAGGGAAATCCCTGAAATCAGGGTTTTTCTAAAACACAGAAATATTGTCCTCACGACTCAAAAATCTCAATAGAACCTGTGTATGTCAACCCCATATCGTTTCAGAACTCTATGCACCCGTTCCTTGTTAGGGGTGATTGTCGCTGACAATTGTAAGGGGAAAAGGTTGTCTCAGCAAAATCGAACCCTGTCATTCACACAAAGAAATTGTGTTTGAGTACTGAATCTCAGCAGGATTTGTCTCAGACAAAGGGCCTGTGGGGTACGTGAATCCCACCGTGTGAATCCCACTTTATGCAGCGTATATGAGCGTGTGGCCCACGCTCAACAATGCGCCGCTCGGCTCTGTGAACGGCCTCTCGTGTATTGCACGTGATGTATTGCACCCATCCATCACCGACATTGGCTGTGTCGATACAAACACAGCCAGTTCCTCAGCTTCTACACTTCTACAATTTAAAAATGGAGTGGAAAGAAATCCAGTCACGCTCAGTTGTCAATATTCTTCTACGAATATTACCGCAGATCCATCTAGATGTCAATAAATGCTGCAAAGAGCGGAGGAATTGAAATTCTGAAAATTCTTAATGTCGTAAAATTATCACTCGCCTAGAGATAGGGTAACACAACACATAGATTGTTATATCTAGCCCTACAGTTATTATAGGAACAACTAAATTATGATCTATAAGAGGCATCGTTAAATAGATGCAAATTTACATACTTTACATTACAAATTTACATACTATACATACAATCATGTTTTTATCAGGTGTATATATGCACTGTGTATATATATATATAGGCTAAGAGCAAATAGAAACAGCTAAATTATACACACTCATCTTTTCTCCTTTTTTCCTTTGATGTTTCTCAAAGACCATGCTTGTAATAAGAAATCATAGTAATGTACTCTTTAATTATTACACATATAAACACATATCCACATTTGCGTGTTTATATATGTTTTGATATATCTATATACACACAGACCCTTATAAATCAACATACATATATACACTGTGGGTATATCATTATATGCACCCAGTAGTCGTTGCGCCAATCTGAAAAAGGGGCTCATTTAAGGATTTGACTCCCCCCGGAAACATTTGTTTTTGTGTTTTATTTTGTAGGTCTATCCGTCTGGTTAATAATTCAACTTGTTGTGTCTGGATCACCATGAAGCTATTGAAGAGACCTTCCTCAAAATGCCTGAATGCCTATAATTCTGATTTTCGAAAATCACAACTTAGTTTTGTGTTCTTTAAAGTATTACATTGGATCATTAAATTTAACTTGGGTATTGGACTTTATATTCTGGTCCTTTCTGGACTCAGAGCAGCAAAGAGAATCAAAATATTTCCTCAAAATCTCCTACACCAACCTTTTTCATGTGTATACTGTCAGCATCCCTCTTATACAGGGGAGGGGAGTTAGCTCAGTGGTTAGAGCACCGGACTTGTAACCCCAAAGTTGTAGGAATTTGTGGGTTCGAGTCCCACCTCCAGCTGTGGTAGATTTACTGCTATATCAAAAGCCAATCCTTCTCATACCATGTCTATGCGGTGTGGAAAGTAAAAGATCTCTCACCTTGGTAAATGTTTAGGGGTGTGATTTCTACCTAACTTCATCACATAGATTCGATCACCACCCTCGTGGTGTAAAAGAACCTTGAGAAAGTCTTGTAAGGATCATAAGGGTTGACTGGGCATTAAATCAAACCAAACAAACAGATCTTTTACACATTTATAGAAATTGGGAAGAATCTGGGATAATAATGGTTAATAATCACTCTTGCCTCTATTAAAGAAATTAAGTTTATCTCGATTGTAGGTAAATGGAGGTGAAGGTAAGAGATTTGGCCGCAATCTAGGGTTGTCATGAGAAGGTCAAAGGTCAGCTGTTGTGTTGAGTTACTTAGGCAAACAGAAAGGAACTGAATGACTTTGAAAAGCAGAACTATACGCTGTCTGTCTGAGATGCACATATTAACACAGTCATAACACTAATATGAGAAGAGAGCATGGTAAATGACAACTTTATTGCTGTGTCAGGAAGTGATAACAAGCGTGGGAAATAAGCTGTGAAAATACTGTGTAGGTAATTATTGGTTCGTTGCCAGGCGAGGGGCTCCCACGCTTAGAAATGCCAGCTGTCATATGGAAATGTCACCATTCACTTTGTATCTGTATAATTGTTTTATTGCTCCTTGTCTGTTCAACTTCATGCTGGAATTCTGTCTCCACTTCCTGCTTATATTCGGTATTGAAATTATTTTTGTTTAGAACTACATGACTATATTGTACACGATACAAAACAGGATAAGGCTTGACGTTTATTTACGAAACGAGTCCTTTGACGGACTTCCTTGATTAAAGTGCAACCTCCTCGAGTTTTGTAATAAGTGAAACATGGTCATATTTATCAAATACCCAAAATTCATGATATTTTACCATAGATGAGCATAGAAACCCAGTCCTTCTCATACCATCTCTATGTGGTGTGGTGTACAGCCACCTTTCTCCTTCATCACCAGCAGTGGTAGACTTACTGCTATATCAAAGGCCAGTCCTTCTCATACCATCTCTATGTGGTGTGGTGTATAGCCACCTTTCTCCTTCATCCCCAGCAGTGGTAGACTTACTGCTATATCAAAGGTCTATTCCGCTCATACCATGTCTATGTGGTGTGGAAAGTAGAAGAATTCCCACTTCGGTGAAAGTGTAAGTGACGGAATACTGGATTTAATATTAGAGATTTGATCACTGTCCCTATGGTGCAAAAAAGGCTTAACCTTGAGAACCTTGAGATAGCCTGTAAAAACCAATAGGATCCGCTGGGACCTTTAAGAAACAGACAGCAGTATCAAATGAATCTCATTACGGTACATCGTGTACGACAGAAACGTTGAAGTAGGTATGCGGCTCTGCATATCGAATGCGCCTTCATATGACACAGCAGCATTCAGAGACACGGCCAGACAATACGCGCATCAGGCCAACTTAATGAAGTCACAGTACTATGAGCCGTGACAGAAATCTGATCTGTGCGTGGGCAGAGACGTAGTCGAGCAGTCGACCTCTGCAGTTCTCTGTGTCTTGAGCGATATTGATAGTGGCCTCTGCAGTTCTGTGTGCGCAGAGAATTTCAAGTTGAATTCTGTGTTTCTGTGTGGTTAGAGTGATTGTGAAGTTGAATTATGTGTTTTTGTATGGCAGAGTGATTGTGAAGTTGAATTCTGTGTTTCTGTGTGGTTAGAGTGATTGTGGAGTTGAATTCTGTGTTTCTGTATGGCAGAGTGATTGTGAAGTTGAATTCTGTGTTTCTGTATGGGTAGAGTGATTGTGAAGTTGAATTCTGTGTTTTTGTATGGTAGAGTGATTGTGAAGTTGAATTCTGTGTTTCTGTATGGTAGAGTGATTGTGAAGTTGAATTCTGTGTTTCTGTATGGGTAGAGTGATTGTGAAGTTGAATTCTGTGTTTCTGTATGGGTAGAGTGATTGTGAAGTTGAATTGTGTGTTTCTGTATGGGTAGAGTGATTGTGAAGTTGAATTCTACCTTTCTGTGTGGTTAAAGTGATTGTGAAGTTAAAATTCTGTGTTTCTGTATGGGTAGAGTGATTGTGAAGTTGAATTCTACCTTTCTGTATGGGTAGAGTGATTGTGAAGTTGAATTCTGTGTTTTTGTATGGTAGAGTGATTGTGAAGTTGAATTCTGTGTTTCTGTATGGGTAGAGTGATTGTGAAGTTGAATTCTGTGTTTCTGTATGGTAGAGTGATTGTCAAGTTGAATTGTGTGTTTCTGTATGGGTAGAGTGATTGTGAAGTTGAATTCTACCTTTCTGTGTGGGTAGAGTGATTGTGAAGTCGAATTCTACTCTTCTATGTGGGGAGTTAGCTCAGTGGCTAAGGCAATGGACTTGTAATCCCAAGGTTGTGGGTTCGAGTCCCACTGCAGCCACTCTTCCCTTTCATCCCCAGAAGTGGTAGATTTACTACTATATCAAAGGCCTATCCCTGTCATATCATGTCTATGTGGTGTGGAAAGTAAAAGAAACCAGAATTGAAAGATGTGGCTGCACACCACACCAGTGATAAATGTGTAGGGGTGAGATATTGTCAAGATGATATCTGTGTTTCTCTGTGGGAACAGATTATTGAGTTGGCCTCTAGTTTCTTCGTGGTGCAGATTATTTAGATGACCTCTAGTTTCTGTGTGGGTGCAGATTATTTAGCTGACCTCTAGTTTCTGTGTGGGTGCAGATTATTTAGTTGACCTCTAGTTTCTGTGTGGATACAGATTATTGAGCCAAACTCTAGTTTCTGTGTGGATACAGATTATTTAGCTGACCTCTAGTTTCTCTGTGGATACAGATTATTGAGCCAAACTCTAGTTTCTGTGTGGGTACAGATTATTTAGCTGACCTCTAGTTTCTCTGTGGATACAGATTATTGAGCCAAACTCTAGTTTCTGTGTGGGTACAGATTATTTAGCTGACTTCTAGTTTCTGTGTGGATACAGATTATTTAGCTGACCTCTAGTTTCTGTTTGGATAGAGATTATTTAGCTGACCTCTAGTTTCTGTGTGGGTGCAGATTATTTAGTTGACTTCTAGTTTCTGTGTGGGTACAGATTATTTAGCTGACCTCTAGTGTCTGTGTGGGTACAGATTATTTAGCTGACCTCTAGTTTCTGTGTGGGTGCAGATTATTTAGTTGACCTCTATGCTTCTGTGTTGGCAAATATTGTCAAGTTGACCTCTACATTTCATATGGGTCAAGGGATTGTCAAGTTGACCTTTTCATTTCTCTGAGGGCAGAGATTTTCCTGTGTACTTCAGTATGGGTAGAGGTCGTCTATTTTCATCTGTTTATGTGTGGGTAAAGAAATTGTCATTTTCACCATTTGTTTCTGTAGGTGTCAAGGGATTGGTCCTTTCAGCTGTTCATATTTAGTACACACCCTGGGAAGGCTAGTCCATGAACACACTTCTGAGAGAGAAGTACTCTACTGAATGATGGATTTTTGCAATTTCAAGATTTTATTTATTATGTTCACAATCCTGCAGTATCTATCTGCAAGTATCCAGTCATACCCGGACTGCCTGAGCACCGGCTGAAATAATCATTATTAAGCCACTGCAATACCTCTGAAAGGTGCTGTCAGACCAATGAGATGCCCATCCACTGTACGGTCTGAAGAAGCTTATGTCATGTTATCCAACCCAGTCATCATATCCAGCAGTCGATTCAGATTAAATGAGTGGACAGTAATCTGCTGATGTAGTAGGCTTCACATTGGAGATACAACCAAGACAGGGAAGCTGGGGTGGACAGAAATTACCAATCTGTTCACCCTCTTGGTCGCCTCGCCTCCTTGTGGTGCAGACCGGATATGCTTGCACGCAAGCATAACTAAAGCGACCGGGGTGGGTGGGGAGATAGCTCAGTGGTAAGGAGCATGGGACTTTGTTGATTCAGATCCCATTGCAGCCACTTTTCTCCTTCACCCCCCAGCAGTGGTAGATTTACTGCTATATCAAAGGCCAATTCTTCTCATACCATGTCTATGTGGTGTGGGAAGTAAAAGAACTCTCACCTCGGTAAATGTGTAGGGGTGAGATTTCTACCTAAATTCATCTCATAGATTCGATCAAACCCAAAGTAAGTCTAATTGAACAAATTGGACGTTAAACTACCAAAACAAACAAACAAAAAAGTAGTAGGCTTCACATTGGAGATACGACCAATACAGGGAAGTTTCCATTCTACAAATGATGAAGGGAAAAATACAATAGATTGGCACACACACTTTGCATATTCATCAAGCTTTATTTTGAAGGAAATGCATAGGAAAATGATCATGTCAGTCCACAATGGATCTTTTTTTGAAAATACGAGAAGATTCTCGTTTCCATTGTCCGATTATTCGGCACGGTTCTGCAGACAGGAACCACCGATAGATTCTTTTATACTGCCTCAAAGCCATTGTGCTATAGAGCAAAGAAATATTCCGTAATGATACTCTTTAATATGGCAATTCCTGTGATTGATTTACTTGAGAAGATGGATAACAGGTACAACAAACATTTTTTCGACTCGTGAAATTATGGAGCCAACAAAATGCGTGGCATAAATAAACTCAGACTCAAACTCGTGACGTTCTCTTGATATTATCCTTCCCCATTTTCATATTTTATCAGAGTATCAGAAAGTAGTGGCATAAACAACACTTTATGTCACACCCGTGAAATAGACAAATCCCATGTTAAGCCTATGGCGTTTTTTATTAGGGGTAGGATAACAGGTACAACAAAAGGTGGTTGATGTCGTAATACATTCGCGTTATTGTCTCTATATTCATCATGTAAATCATGCTTTATTGGAGTATCTGCTCAGATTTCGTCTACCAGATACTGTAGCGGGTCTCATCCATATTAATTATGCTCTTGGATAAAACAATGGAGTATGTTGGACCAGAGCAAGGAGTGGTTCATGAAATATGTATTTGGGACAGGAGGGTTCCTCGGTTATTCTGGTATCCTTCTAACCTCAAGATTGTTTGAGGGTGTTTTGTGCCAGGATCATATCACGGTGAGATTGAATCTATGAGATTAGGATGAATGGGAACGTTGTTTGTTGTTGTTTGTTGTTGTTGTATTGAGGCGTGACCAACTCCGATGAAACACTCAGACTATATTCAATCATCTACACTCTCCTAGCAGATGTGTACACACTCTTCTAGCAGAGGTCTGTCTGTGCTGTACTTACCCAATCATGCACTAAACACAGACTTGGTGTGTAGTCGACAGGAGAGTGTATTTAACCACCTACACTCACCTAGCAGAGGGTTGATAGGGCAGTACTCGCACAACCATGCACTAAACACAGGCTTTGTGTGTAGTCGAAAGAAGAGCGACTTTTCCGAAATTCCAGAACTTTTGATGTCACATTTAAGGGTCACTTTGGGATTAATGAAAATCCGAAGAGAAAATAAGTTGAGGTAATTTTAGCTGTCACCTAGAAAAGCCGAAAACGCAGGTCCCAATCTCCCCGGCACTTTTTCTAGCAGAGATGTCGGTTTTCCCGGTTTCAGGGTTTCAAGGTTTTGCTAGTGTACTAGGCCTTCATTATATTAGAGATGGATAGCGGCTATAATGAGGATTCAGATAGATTCCCGTCTTTTTACATTATACCATACTGTCACCTCTATCCTGGATTTTCTTTATCATTTCAAAATTCCATGTTTGAAAGCTATGTGATGAAATGATATGTGTAAATGCATTCATGAATTTACTACCATTCGCCTGTACAACCTATGGGGCACATATCTACTCGGTATAGAGGTAGCAGTTTCTGACCTCACAGGCCACTCAGAATACATATCTGTACATCAATAAAGGCCATCAAATATTCATCATAGTCTTAGACTTAGCTCGGCTTATTGAGCCTGGTCTCTGTATTAGCTCAAGGCTAACTGAACGATGTGGACACTAAGAGCATATACAACCTATCTTGCATATAGCTATTGTATTATGGAGGTGGCCATATTGCCCCCAACGCCAAAGAAAAGCACCAGGTGGCGGGTAAAGTTATTAATTATATAGAACGTCCTGACCATGCTGTACAAGTCACAGAACGAGATGCTAATTTACGTTTTGTACGGACCGAGGCGTTTACGCCAAGTTCCGTACAAACAGTAAATTATTATCAAGTTCTGTGGCTTGTACAAGCATGGTTGGACGTTATGTATTAACTATATACCTGAAATTAGAAAAAATTTAATTTCATTTAGCTTAACAACCAATATCTTAATAAACGTGTATGGCAAGGTGGTCTCTATTTTAGTGTACGGACCAGTGGTCCGTACAGTATTTTTACGTTATATGGAAAAACGGTGCATATTTACAGTATATACGGCATGGGTATATAGTAATGGATTGTATTTTGGGAGTCTTTTTTTTCCGGCTTGCGTAGATGGGTTTAGCCTCGTCTCCCACGATTATCTATGGATTACGACAACTGAGACCAGCGGTTATCCCCCGAATACAGTGGCACTATCTTACAATTTACTAGAGGATGGTGGTGGAACTAGCAATCACTCTGTGCCTTATAGGTACATTGCCTCTTGCCGTAAGTGTAATCTCTGTATCAAAGGCTTTTGAAAATATATAGATGTTCATATTGCTGGGTATGGATTAGTGTAAAATAATCTGGATGTCATGTAGTATTATCTTATGTATCAGGAGTATTGTGGTTCCATATGCCAATATATAGCAATTACATCAAAATAACTGTCCTAAACCACCTTCATTCCTATATTGTAATTTCCCTTGATGTAAAAGAAGAACACCTTATTGGTCAATAAGTACTTATGCAAATGAAATAATATTGATAAAGATAATGATAATATCACATGTCCAAAATTCAAACTGCAGTTATGTACTATGAAAAATTGCCTGTGAACTTCCCATATAGGCCCATTTATAGGTCCCCTGGGACGTTTAACCACAAATAAACAAACAATCAAACCTTCCATATAATACAGTAACCTGTCATAGTATTATCAAGAGACGTCACGAGTTTGAGTCTGAGTTTATTTATGCCACGCATTTTGTTGGCTCCATAATTTCACGAGTCGAAGACGAGTGACATTACGGAGCCAACAAAATGCGTGGCATGAATAAGCTCAAACTCAAACGAGTGGCGTCTAGATTTTATCCTACCCCGTTTCCATATTTTTCCAGCATTAAAAAGTAGTGGCATAAACAACACTTTATGTCACACCCGTGAAATAAACAAATCCCATGTTAAGCCTATGACGTTTTTTATTAGGGGTAGGATAATGCATGGAGACCGTCCATATGATATACGAGTTTGTCATAAAAACACACACACGAAATTATACGTTTTTAGCACTCTCCCCAAGGTTATTGGGCGTCTCTGATATCGCATGCTTCCAGGCGCTCTCACTCAGCTGATAGTGCAGTCAACCATGACCATGCTCGCTAGCTGCTCTTAGCTATTTACCAACAGACCAATCCGCCAGTCAGGAGGAGTTCTCCATCACCCATTACGTGAATGACGCAGTGTGGTGTCGTCAGGGATGCACGTTTTACCACAAATGACGGAATTCCGACATTATCCTACCCCTAATAAAAAACCGCCATAGACTTAACATAGGGAAATTTTATGTGGCAGGCCGTGATTATAAAGTGTATTTTATGCCACTAGAGTAATAACAATATTGACCAATCAGAGAGCAGGATGTCAGCTACTATGAAAAAAAGTTCTGTTGGTCATTGACTCAATATTTATCTTTTAGTAATACAAAAGCATAGACTAGGTAGGATAAATACGAAACAGAACTCGAGTTAGACTTGTCAATGTCTATGCCACTCTGGTCAGGTCTGCTACTCACTAAACTCGGCTACGCCTCGTGTAGTAATACGCGACCTTCCCGTCGTGGCATAAACATTGTCAAGTCTAACTCTCGTTCGGTTTCTACTAATTCTAGGTATATACATCGATTCATATCCATTCTGTTCCAAAAGAGTGTTATGAATTATTCTTTTTATAAGCGTTTTAAATTTCCGATTTTTTCCGAAGTCCCGACTTTCATTCCTGTGTTATTGCTCACTAGCTCTACTTAGCTATTTTACTCCTAGTAGAGTTCTAGTTTCTGCATCCTTATCGTGACAAATTATATTGGTTTCTATGCGAAGAGATTGGTCATCTAGATTGTCTGTATTTATTAGTACCAAAAAGACTGCATTAACCCTTTCCTTACTAATGATACCACTATGGCCTTACTCAGCCACGGGCGAATGATGCCATATGGTATCATTTGACATTTTACAATTTAGGCTCATAATTTGTGAAATACTCAATTCTACACAAAATATGTATTTAGATATAACCAATATAATTATTGAAAAACAAAATGAAATGGTTGCCATAGTGACAGAAATCATGTCACATGACACCATTTTTAAAATTTGGTGCGCTGGCATCGCCGCCTATACGCTGCAGCACAAAAATCGTTCGTATGGATTGGGTTAAGACAGTCACCATCTTGTAGTAGCTCCCTCCCTGTCTTGATGTTGACCGTATGACAGCCGTGTAGTGAATGGCATGTTTACCCTCATTATCGCTCACTCTAGTTCCTGGTCTAGCCACATGGGGGCAGGGCGCGCTGACATGCCACCTGAGTTGTTAGTGACATGAGCGGCCCTCCTTGCATGAGAGACCAGAGGAGGTGTGAAGCGCAGGGCCCCCTATAGGGACCCAACTCATATATGGATGTGGCAGGGTTCAAAGCCCCACTTTTAAACCTGCCAGCAGAGGGGAAGGAGCTCTTGAGAATGGACTGTGTGAGGCTTCTAAGCCATAGCCTATGAGAAATAAGGCTGTATTCCACAACACCAAACAGCCATAAAACGTGGAGCTCTATTGAGCTCTATTGTGGTTTGGAGTACATTAGATGTCACTCTATCAATATCTGAAAAGATTTTTGATAGAGCTCTAACAGTTTGTATGTAGTAGCTGTTACTAGTTAGCCTATTTTAGTATAGGAATCCGCATTCAGCTGTCATTTGAGACCATGCCAAAACGATAGGGGGCGCTACGCTTCACACCTCCTCTGATGAGAGACAGACCAGAACAAGTCTGGACAATCCTGATTGGCTTATGCTTCAACAGCCAATGGCAGTACAGAGTTTACAAGCTCACCCTGTACCAAGATGCCACCTTATGTCTGTATATATAACCTGAAGAATCTTTCATTCAACCATCTGACAAGCTCCATTGAATAGCTTTGCATCCCAGCTCACTGATTCTGATTCTGATTCCCCACTGACATGGGGGGGGGGGGGGTGGGGAGTTGTAACCCCAAAGTTGTAAGACTTTGTGGGTTCGAGTCCCACCCCCAGCAGCGGTAGATTTCCTGCTATAACAAAGGCCATCCTTCTCATAACATGCCTATGTGGTGTGGGAAGTAAAAGAACTCTCACCTCGGTAAATGTGTAGGGGTGAGATTTCTACCTGAATTCATCACATAGATTCGATGACCACCCTAGTCGTGTAAAAGAACCTTGAGAAAGTCTGGAAAGGACCTACAATGGTTGACTGGACGTAAAATCAAACCAAACAAACAAACAAAACCTCATTGACTCAACAGTCAATAACAGCACAGAGTTTACAAGCTCACCCTGTACCAAGATGCCACCTTATGTCTGTATATAAGCTGAAGTATATTTCATTCAACCATCTGACAAGCTCCGTTGAATAGCTTTACATCCCAGCTCACTGATTCTGATTCCGACTCCCCACTGTCATGGTGAAAACAGGTCTTTGTGCTAAGATTGATCAGTATGCAGAGGGTAATGAATAGAATATGATGTAAAACCTTCTGTAGGAATCGCAATCTGTGCAGATAATGCCTTCCTCTCATTAATGACATTCCCTGACATGGTAATAGCAGGGCCTACCTCTTCTGGGGGTAATTAACTTGATTGAGAACACTCTACAGTGACTGTACAATGGCATTATTTGACTGAGAATAACCCATGGGGGTTTCGTCAAACGTATTCGTCTTGTTGGGAGTCCATTACGTACCATAAAATAATCAACGAGCTCGTGGGGTTTACGGTAGGGAACAAGGCATGCGTGGCTTGTCAATTTTAGTGTTGTTTATGAGGGTTTACTGTGCAGAACAAGGTAAACATGGCTTGTCAATTTTACTGTTTAAGAGGGTTTAAAGTACAAAACACAGCAGGCGTGTTGTGTGGATTATACTGTTGTTTACGAGGGTTTACAGAGGGAATGGGGCAAGCGTGGTTCGTCAATCCTAGTATTGTTTAAGTGGGTTTACAAAACAGAACAAGGCAGGTGTGGCTGGTCAATTTTAGTGTTGTTTCAGAGGGTTTACAATACAGAACAAGGCAGGTGTGGCTGGTCAATTTCAATGCTGTTTATGAGTTTATAGTAGAGAACAAGGCAGAAATGGCTTGTGGAGTTACTCTTGTCTAAGAGGGTTTTCGGTAGGGAATAGGGCAGTCTTGGCTAGTCAAGTTTAGTGTTGTTTATGAAGGTTTACAGTACAGAACAAGGAAGAAATGGCTTGTGGAGTTACTCTTGTCTACGAAGGTTTACGGTAGGGAATAGGGCAGCCGTGGCTAGTCAATTTTAGTGTTTTTTATTTGGGTTTACAGTGCAGAACAAGGCAAGCCCAGCTTGTGGATTTTGCTGTTGTTTACGAAGGTTTACGGTAGGGAATAGGGCAGCTGTGGCTAGTCAATTTGAGGGCTGTTTATGAGGGTTTACAGTACAGAACAAAGCAGAAATGGCTTGTGGATTTTACTCTTGTCTACGAGGGTTTTCGGTAGGGAATAGGGCAGCCGTGGCTAGTCAGTTTTAGTGTTTTCTATTTGGGTTTACAGTGCAGAACAAGGCTGGCCCAGCTTGTGGATTTTGCTGTTGTTTACGAAGGTTTATGGTAGGGAATAGGGCAGCTGTGGCTAGTCAATTTGAGGGCTGTTTATGAGGGTTTACAGTACAGAACAAAGCAGAAATGGCTTGTGGATTTTACTCTTGTCTACGAGGGTTTTCGGTAGGGAATAGGGCAGTCGTGGCTAGTCAGTTTTAGTGTTTTCTATTTGGGTTTACAGTGCAGAACAAGGCTGGCCCAGCTTGTGGATGTTGCTGTTGTTTACGAAGGTTTACGGTAGGGAATAGGGCAGCCGTGGCTAGTCAATTTGAGGGCTGTTTATGAGGGTTTACAGAACAAGGCAGACATGGCTTGTGGATTTTGCTGTTGTTTACGAAGGTTTACGCCGTGGCTGCATGGTCAATGTTAGTGTTGTTTGAGGGTTTACAGCAGAGAACAAGGCAGGCGCGGCTGTTATCATTAAACCGGAAATACGCTGCCCCCTGAAGCAGGCGGACGCGGCAGTGTGCCGCCTGTGGCGCCGTTAGGGGGCGACACTGTGGCGGGGGCGGTGATGGAGGAGTGGGAGCAGCTCGTTACTAAGAGAGTCGTTAACCGCTTATATAATGATCTTTATTGTACAAACCACAGATAGTATAAAGTGGGCCTAATTCCGGGCGGTCAAACTGGGCTTAACCTCACCACATACGCCCAGCCCTATTCCATGGCCAACACTGATGTGCGTAACTAGCCTACCGAGACGTAAAACTACACAAACAAACAAACAAACAACTATTATCAGTCTTTCTGAGGCGGCAGTATGATCCCGCGATACACAAAGCCATGCTCTCATATAAATGTTGACCATTCCTGTGATACAATACCTACTATGTAAATGATAATATGATACCCAGATACAAGAAACCATGTACTCATATAAATGATTGCTTTCCCTGTGATACAGCGCCTACTATAGAGGTCTGCTGGGGTGGACAGCAATTAACAATCTGTTCGCCCTCTTGGTCGCCCTGCCTCCTCGTGGTGCAGACCGGATATGCTTGCACGCAAGCATAACAAAAGCGACTGGGGTGGGGAATTAGCTCAGTGGTAGAGACCACTGGACTTGTAATATCAAGGTGGTCAGACTTTGTTGATTTGGGTCCCATTGCAGCCACTTTTCTCCTTCACCCCCAGCAGTGGTAGATTTACTGCTAAATCAAAGGCCATCCTTCTCATACCATGTCTATGTGGTGTGGGAAGTAAAAGAACTCTCACCTCCGTAAATGTGTAGGGCTGAGGTTTCTACCTAAATTCATTTCATAGATTCGATGACCACCCTTGTGGTGTAAAAGACCATTGAGAAAGCCTGGTGAGAACCTGTAATGATTAACTGGACGTTAAATCAAACCAACCAACCAACCAACCAACCAACCAACCAACCAACCAACCAACCAACCAACCAACCAACCAACCAACCAACCAACCAACCAACCAACCAACCAACCAACCAACCAACCAACCAACCAACCAACCAACCAACCAACCAACCAACCAACCAACCAACCAACCAACCAACCAACCAACCAACCAACCAACCAACCAACCAACCAACCAACCAACCAACCAACCAACCAACCAACCAACCAACCAACCAACCAACCAACCAACCAACCAACCAACCAACCAACCAACCAACCAACCAACCAACCAACCAACCAACCAACCAACCAACCAACCAACCAACCAACCAACCAACCAACCAACCAACCAACCAACCAACCAACCAACCAACCAACCAACCAACCAACCAACCAACCAACCAACCAACCAACCAACCAACCAACCAACCAACCAACCAACCAACCAACCAACCAACCAACCAACCAACCAACCAACCAACCAACCAACCAACCAACCAACCAACCAACCAACCAACCAACCAACCAACCAACCAACCAACCAACCAACCAACCAACCAACCAACCAACCAACCAACCAACCAACCAACCAACCAACCAACCAACCAACCAACCAACCAACCAACCAACCAACCAACCAACCAACCAACCAACCAACCAACCAACCAACCAACCAACCAACCAACCAACCAACCAACCAACCAACCAACCAACCAACCAACCAACCAACCAACCAACCAACCAACCAACCAACCAACCAACCAACCAACCAACCAACCAACCAACCAACCAACCAACCAACCAACCAACCAACCAACCAACCAACCAACCAACCAACCAACCAACCAACCAACCAACCAACCAACCAACCAACCAACCAACCAACCAACCAACCAACCAACCAACCAACCAACCAACCAACCAACCAACCAACCAACCAACCAACCAACCAACCAACCAACCAACCAACCAACCAACCAACCAACCAACCAACCAACCAACCAACCAACCAACCAACCAACCAACCAACCAACCAACCAACCAACCAACCAACCAACCAACCAACCAACCAACCAACCAACCAACCAACCAACCAACCAACCAACCAACCAACCAACCAACCAACCAACCAACCAACCAACCAACCAACCAACCAACCAACCAACCAACCAACCAACCAACCAACCAACCAACCAACCAACCAACCAACCAACCAACCAACCAACCAACCAACCAACCAACCAACCAACCAACCAACCAACCAACCAACCAACCAACCAACCAACCAACCAACCAACCAACCAACCAACCAACCAACCAACCAACCAACCAACCAACCAACCAACCAACCAACCAACCAACCAACCAACCAACCAACCAACCAACCAACCAACCAACCAACCAACCAACCAACCAACCCACCCACCCACCCACCCACCCACCCACCCACCCACCCACCCACCCACCCACCCACCCACCCACCCACCCACCCACCCACCCACCCACCCACCCACCCACCCACCCACCCACCCACCCACCCACCCACCCACCCACCCACCCACCCACCCACCCACCCACCCACCCACCCACCCACCCACCCACCCACCCACCCACCCACCCACCCACCCACCCACCCACCCACCCACCCACCCACCCACCCACCCACCCACCCACCCACCCACCCACCCACCCACCCACCCACCCACCCACCCACCCACCCACCCACCCACCCACCCACCCACCCACCCACCCACCCACCCACCCACCCACCCACCCACCCACCCACCCACCCACCCACCCACCCACCCACCCACCCACCCACCCACCCACCCACCCACCCACCCACCCACCCACCCACCCACCCACCCACCCACCCACCCACCCACCCACCCACCCACCCACCCACCCACCCACCCACCCACCCACCCACCCACCCACCCACCCACCCACCCACCCACCCACCCACCCACCCACCCACCCACCCACCCACCCACCCACCCACCCACCCACCCACCCACCCACCCACCCACCCACCCACCCACCCACCCACCCACCCACCCACCCACCCACCCACCCACCCACCCACCCACCCACCCACCCACCCACCCACCCACCCACCCACCCACCCACCCACCCACCCACCCACCCACCCACCCACCCACCCACCCACCCACCCACCCACCCACCCACCCACCAACCAACCAACCAACCAACCAACCAACCAACCAACCAACCAACCAACCAACCAACCAACCAACCAACCAACCAACCAACCAACCAACCAACCAACCAAGCCTACTATAGATGATAATATGATACCCAGATATAAGAAGCCATACACTCATATAAATGATTGCGTTCCCTGTGATACAGCGCCTACTATAGATGATAACATGATACTCAGATACAAGAAACCATACACTCATATAAATGATTCCTTTCCCTGTGATACAGCGCCTACTATAGATGATAATATGACACCCAGATACAAGAAACCATGTACTCATATAAATGATTCCTTTCCCTGTGATACAGCGCCTACTATAGATGATAATATGACACCCAGATACAAGAAACCATGTACTCATATAAATGATTCCTTTCCCTGTGATACAGCGCCTACTATAGATGATAGTATGATACCCAGATACAAGAAACCATGTACTCATATAAATGATTCCTTTCCCTGTGATACAGCGCCTATTATAGATGATAATATGACACCCAGATACAAGAAACCATGTACTCATATAAATGATTCCTTTCCCTGTGATACAGCGCCTACTATAGATGATAATATGACACCCAGATACAAGAAACCATGTACTCATATGAATGATTCCTTTCCCTGTGATACAGCGCCTATTATAGATGATAATATGACACCCAGATACAAGAAACCATGTACTCATATAAATGATTCCTTTCCCTGTGATACAGCGCCTACTATAGATGATAATATGACACCCAGATACAAGAAACCATGTACTCATATAAATGATTCCTTTCCCTGTGATACAGCGCCTACTATAGATGATAGTATGATACCCAGATACAAGAAACCATGTACTCATATAAATGATTCCTTTCCCTGTGATACAGCGCCTACTATAGATGATAGTATGATACCCAGATACAAGAAACCATGTACTCATATAAATGATTCCTTTCCCTGTGATACAGCGCCTACTATAGATGATAATATGACACCCAGATACAAGAAACCATGTACTCATATAAATGATTCCTTTCCCTGAGATACAGCGCCTACTATAGATGATAATATGACACCCAGATACAAGAAACCATGTACTCATATAAATGATTGCTTTCCCTGTGATACAGCGCCTATTATAGAGGTCTGCTGGGGTGGACAGCAATTAATAATCTTTTTGCCCTCTTGGTCGCCTCACCTCCTCGTGGTGCAGACCGGATATGCTTGCACGCAAGCAAAACAAAAGCGACCGGGATGGGGAGTTAACTCAGTGGTAAAGAGCACTGGACTGGTAATATCAAGGTTGTCAGACTCGTTTGATTCGGGTCCCACTGCAGCCACCTTTGTCCTTCACGCCCAGCAGTGGTAGATTTACTGCTATATCAAAGGCCAATCCTTCTCATACCATGTCTACGTGGTGTGGGAAGTAAAAGAACTCTCACCTCGGTAAATGCGTAGGGGTGAGGTTTCCACCTAAATTCATTTCATAGATTCGATCACCACCCTTGTGGTGTAAAGGATCCTTGAGAAAGTTAGGTTAGAACCTGCAATGGTTAACTGGACGTTAAATCAAACCAACCAACCAACCAACCAAGCTTACTATAGATGATAATATGATACCCAGATACAAGAAGCCATACACTCATATAAATGATTGCGTTCCCTTTGATACAGCGCCTACTGTAGATGATAATATGACACCCAGATACAAGAAACCATGTACTCATATATATGATAGTTTTCCCGGTGATACAGCGCCTACTATAGATGATAGTATGATACCCAGATACAAGAAACCATGTACTCATATAAATGATAGCTTTCCCTTTGATACAGCGCCTACTATAAATGATAATATGATACCCAAATACAAGATGCCATACACTCATATATATGATTGCTTTCCCTGTAATACATCACCGACCATACAAGAAACCATGTACTCTTATTAATGTCAACTTTCCCTGTGACACAGCACCTACTACGTAGATTGTAATATGATACCGCGATACAAGAAGCCATGTCATAACACAGGGAGCAGAGACACGATGAGGCAAACACCAAATCCCGAGAGAAATAGGACGCTATGATTCATGACATCGTGACAGTGATGATGGTTTACGTAGCTTCTCTAGAGGACGGTTATCATTTGGGGAATGATTTAATGCATTCCCCAGGACATGATGGTATGGAATCTGATCATCAATTGTTCCGTGGTGGAAGACATGCTGTAATTATCTCTTGGGTGACATTTTTTTTAATTTTTTTTTTTATTTGATCAACAAGAATGACGATATACAATTCACCGCACTTAAGCAGTGTTCTTCCATTGAATACCCAATACAAGAAACAAACCTACATATACAGTCAGGCATACAACAATCATACACATATGCTACTGACATCTACCCCATTTCAGATATAGTTACCTGCCCACCCAGCTTAAAGTTCATAACATACATATAACTTCATATCTAAGTTACATTTACCCATAATGAATTAATTCATCTACCTTTATCATTGTAATATACACTCTATAATATCTTTAAACAATCCATTAAATATAAATTGATTTTATATTTATATATTCGGTAACCGTGATGCCTTTATATAGTATCACCCAACTTAACCCATTGAGGGCAGATAATGCCCTGAGGCATTCTCAAACACAGGCTGGATAATACCTTGAGGCATTCTCAGCATAGACCAAATAATGCCAGTATAGACCAGGTAAGGCTTTGAGACATTCCCCAGGGTAGACTGGATAATGCTCTGAGACATTCCCCAGTGTAGACTGAATAATGCATTCAGACATTCCCCAGTGTAGACTGGATAATGCATTGAGCCATTCCCCAGTGTAGACTGGATAATGCTCTGAGACATTCCCCAGTGTAGACTGGATAACGCTTTGAGATATTCCCCAGGGTAGACTGGATAATGTTCTGAGACATTCCCCAGTGTAGACTGGATAATGCTCTGAGACATTCCCCAGTGTAGACTGGATAATGCATTAAGACATTCCCCAGTGTAGACTGGATAATGCTCTGAGACATTCCCCAGAGTAGCTTTCAGGCATCACTTACTGATCATTGTTTAATATGTCGCGGCCCAATAACACCCATTCGGTAAGGCGAGCCTGTATCTCTGTGCTTCAAACAATACAAGAGATAAATACCGCTAACAAAGGGTCACACATGTTAACAACCAGGTGTAATTCATCATTGGTGTAACAGCACAGAGTTGGCAATCTTTCTCTTTTGCGAGGAAATCCTTGTATTCATTTTCAGTTTAATCATTATTTTCTTTTGTAAAACATATAGAAAATACATTTGGCTCAGTGGTAAAGAGCACAGGACTTTGTTAATTCGGGTCCCACTGCAGCCACTTTTCTCCTTCACCCCCCAGCAGTGGTAGATTTACTGCTATATCAAAGGCCAATCCTTCTCATACCATGTCTATGTGGAGTGGGAAGTAAAAGAACTCTCACCTCGGTAAATGTGTAGGGGTGGGATTTCTATCTACATTCATCTCATAGATTCGATCAAACCCAAAGTAAGTCTAATTGAACAAATTGGACGTTAAACTACCAAAACAAACAA
Organism: Alentia gelatinosa; assembly: GCA_950022655.1. Lineage (NCBI taxonomy): Eukaryota > Metazoa > Annelida > Polychaeta > Phyllodocida > Polynoidae > Alentia > Alentia gelatinosa. Next base: position 50,882,780 of record OX465589.1, on the reverse strand, counting down.
ACAAACAAACTCACACCAATAAACAGTGGTTCAGACCTCCTTACACGTACCAGTCCCATTCCATGGCCAATAGCGATATGTTGTCCATGTATTCCCAGTCTCACTGATACAGTAAATACACTTATCCTACCCCTAATAAAAAACTCTATAGGCTTAACATTGGGTCACTGTATTCAGTCTGGAGTTCAGAAAAATGAAAAATATCGCTCTAGTGGGATACACTTGACAAATGACGTCATTTGTTCATGCAGAAGTAATTTAGACGGACGGGTTAGGATAAATTCTAAACCAAACTCAAGTTAGTCATGTTATTGTTCATCGCACTCTGGCAAGATCGCGTATTACTGCTCTCGGCTTCGCCTCGCACAGTAATACGGAATCTTGCCGTCCTGCGATAAACAACAACACGACTAACTCTTGTTTGGTTTCTCCATAGAATAAACAGTTATCCAAACCTCCCCACACGCCCCAACCCCATTCCATGGCCAATAGCGATTTGTTTTTCATGTTTTCCCAGTCTCTCTTAGGCATTAAATTCCACATGGAAAATATGTCCTCGTCTTTTTCACGACCCCAACTGACATCCCTGATTTGCAGCTATTCCAGGCTATAATCATTACCCGCTACACAAACGCTCTACTTGACCCACTTCGGCCTCCCGCCGTGATTGACACAAGGCTGCAGGGAGCCGCCCGTGACGTCACGCGTGGCGTCATATGACGTCACATGACGATGGGTTGTTAATGGCGGGTGGCGCAGCAGGCGGTGTCATGGCGGCCTGTCCTGTTTGTTCTGTCCAGAGCTCGCTGCTTCTGTCCACAGCTGACCCTCCCCACAAGTACACAGTGGGTTTGTTAAGTGCTGCAGGATTCTGTGGCGGGAGAGCAATTGTATACACAGGCTTTATAAGCCCAGGCTTGGGAGTCTCCCACAGAAAAACAGATCTCCTCCTTTGGTGTGTGTATAGGGTACATAACAATACCTGTTAGAGGTAGATTTAGTCTCCAAGCAGATCATTGGTCTTTTTTTGGAAGCCAAGTACCACCGAAGAACTGCCAGGAGAGTGGATGAGTCCCGCATGACCTGTAGAGATGGAGCTTTATCCTACCCCTAATATAAAATCCCATAGGCTTAACATTGGGTTTCTGTATGCCACGCTGCCTGGCATACGGAGTTGTATATGCCACTACTGGCATACAGAATTGTTATCACGTAATATTCCAAAATCGAGGAGATAGGGTAGGATACAATCAAAACCTGATTCGTTTTAATCTTGTCCATCGCATTCCACTCCTGAAGTTTTGGCTCCGGACTTCACTCGGCTTCGCCTCATTAAGTCACTTTGCCAAACTCCAGTCGTGGAATACGGTGGACAAGATTAAACCTCATCCAGTTTTACGATAATACGTTCGGGAGGCTGAGTCTGTGACGATGGTCTGTTGAGATCCATTCTAAGCTGCACCCTGCCACCTGGTGTTTGTTTTGGCATTGGGGGCTAAATGGCAGCGCCCATGTGACAGTGCCTCTCTGCCCTATGTACCATGGTGTTGTCCCATTACCTTAATTCCATATAAGGAATACAGTAGACCGAGTAGCCAATGACTGCATTCGCAGCAAACCCCGACCTTCACCCTGACCTCCTTACATAATATTTTCTCGCACCTTGGAATGGCTCTGCAGTCGAGAGTTGACCTCTAATCTTAGGGGCCACAACCACCCTCCTATGATCCCAGAGTAACCTGGGAGTTAAACCACAAACAAATCCAGTCGCCATGGATATCAGTGTTAATACTAGGCAAGAGAATTCTGCTGACAAGGGGATTCCCAATATGTCCCTATCCGCCACAGATATACTTTTCATGGGTGTAAATCCCACGCATGAGTATTTCCTGCCAATAATGCAATTTCCAGGGGTATTTATTGATCGGTATAATCAGTCTACAGATTTGCTAACGTTGACGTCATATACCCTCCTCAATGTAACATTTGTAGGTACTACTTACAAAACTTGCCATCCCGAATGTAGCATTTCTATGTACTACTCGTAAGATACATGCCATACTAAAGGCAACATTTTGTATACTACTTACACAGTAACCATTACACTCAATGTTACCTTGTCTTTCTGGCAGTGGTTTATAAACCTACATGTATGTTAAAAAAAATTATCTTGGGCCTTATTGTTGGTTCCTCTGAAAGTATTTTTATAAGGTGCATATATGTCAAATCGTATTTTGTGGGCTTTTTATTTCTCGTTTAAATATATATATATATTTTTTTAATTTAATTTCTTTATTGAGTCAATAAGTAATACACACATGTTTCGCCAGTTCACTTGCTTTTACATTTAAACCCAACAAAGTGGCAGAAGGCCTCAGCCTGGTTGTGAGGCTGGTTTTAATGGCCCAGCCATAAAATTCCGAGCTTAGATATTTGACATCATGCTTTAAGCAGAAAAGGAAAAGAAAAGAAAAAAAGGTCAATCAGGAATACAATGTTTATACTAGCATACATGAAATATAACAATAGATAAGAGAATATCACTTTCCATATATGGGAATTTCAGGTAATACAGAAGGAGGTTGCTGAAGTTAGACTAGACTTGCCAAATTTTGGCTCTCATATTTGCCTTAGTAAGGGCCTTGAACATCACATAAGATTCAGTGTTTCTAAGCATGGGCGTCAGAGCGTTCCATTTCGTACCACCATGATAAGTAACAGATCTCATATACGCTGCACCATTTGGTCGATCAACATGAATTCTTCTTGTCTTATGTAGTTACGGGATAACTGAGTCACTAGAGATCACTGCAGGTCACTGAGTCTAATTGAACAAATTGGACGAAACAAACGAAGAAACTTTGTTTCCTGCTTGTCCATCAAAACCAATAAACAAACAACCAATAACCCTTCCCTATACTCTGTGTGTAGGGTTTGAGCCCCAGCCAAACAACCAACCAAATCCTTCCCTATACTGTCTGTTTGGGGTTCTGCCATGCTGTTGTCTTTCCTGCTTCTCTGTCATACTCATATATTCCATCTCGCCCTGATAATGCGTAAAACACCATCAACCATTTCTATATGGTAAACTAGACAGGGAAGGATAACTCTGTCAGGTTGGGGTTCATAAACAGGCCATCACTCTCCGAATCACAGTTCGCCTCAGGCTTTCACTCTCCAAGTGGCAGTCCACCTCAGGCTTTCAATCTCCGAGTCGCAGTCCACCTCAGGCTTTCAATCTCCGAGTCGCAGTCCACCTCCGGCTTTCACTCTCCGAGTCGTAGTCTGCCTCAGGCTTTCACTCTCCGAGTCGCAGTTCGCCTCAGGCTTTCACTCTCCGAATCACAGTCCGCCTCAGGCTTTCACTCTCCGAGTCGCAGTCTGCCTCAGGCTTTCACTCTCCGAGTCGCAGTCCACCTCAGTCTATCACTCTCCAAATCGCAGCCCACCTCAGGCTTTCAATCTCCGAGTCGCAGTCTACCTTAGACTTTCACTCTCCGAGTCGCAGTCCACCTCAGGCTTTCACTCTCCGAGTCGCAGTCCACCTTCAGGCTATCATTCTCCAATTCGCAGTCCATCTTCACTCTCCGAGTCGCAGTCCACCTCGGGCCATCACTCTCCGAGTCGCAGCACGCGTCTCTCTAACCTTGTTAGGCGCGTTATAGATGATGCCTGGAGAGTGTCCCGTCAAATCTACATGATCCACAGGATCCAATCGCGGGTTATATCAGTAGATGAATGCGAGTAATCAAGAGAGGCGGCTTGTGTGGAGTTTATACGGCACATAGATACAGGCCTCCCAGTGAAACCTTTAAAACCTATAAAACCTTTAAAAACCTATATTTCGATTCTTGAGCCTTTATTTTTTTTTTGAATAACCTAAAAAAACCTACATTTTTCACTACCATGCACATTGATGTGTGCAGGAAATTTTAGAAGTTAACTTGACACAAAGCCAGGTAGTCAAATAACAAGAAATCCATATTATTAGCGTATTTAAGAGATCTTAAAAATGTTTAAGAATCAACAATTTCTATGACTTCTTGCCAGTCTGGTTTATGTGTTGGAAGTACATGTGCCTGCTGGGTAAAACCAGATGTGCCAGACATCCTGACGTTCTGCCATTTACTACTAGGTACATTTTTTTAATAAATCAACAACTGAAAATAAGCATTTCACTATATTTTGACTCCATGATGATGATTATATTAACCCTAAAAACCTATAAAAGCTATGTTTTTGGCCTTAAAAAACCTGTAAAAACCTATATTTTGATTTTCAAAACCTTAAAAAGACCTATATTGAGGAAGAGTGGTACTGGGAGGCCTGTAGATATCCAGGTCTAGGGAACGCCATTTTACTCCCGACGCTATGCATGTAGCTGTAACAGCATGCAACTGGCGCCATCTCCCTCGCTCTCCTAGCTGATCCTTCGTACCACTTGCCTTACAAGCAGGACGAAAGATCAGCCCGGAGAGTGGAAGCCCCAGTGAGCCCTCTAATGGACGACCATGGAATCAAGAAAGGTTCTGTGCACTATAGGACACAGAGCGTACCATGGTTCTTTGGAAATCTGCTAGGGCCTCACGCGGTCTCTCAGCAGATCTTTGGTCCTGCTTGCAAGCCTAGTAGCGCTAAGCATCTAGTGTATTCTGCTCGTTAAGTTGGTTGATTGAGTGTGTTTTGTGCCGTAGCAACAGCCACGGTTGTATCATGGTGTTAATTGAATTTATGAGATGAAGGTCACAGACAAGCACGAAACACAGCGACACGAGTGAGCCGCGAATCCCAGACCCACAAGAGTGCTATTGACTGAGCTACACCACTGCCGCCTGCTGGCAAAGTGAAGAACTACCCGTACCATTTTCATTTTACGAATGTGAAGTCTATTTTTCTTTGTGTAAAACAAAGATGATGTTAATTGAACATCATTATCGTACCCCTAATAAAAAACGCCATAGGCTTAACATGGGATTTGTTTATTTCACGGGTAGTGACATAAAGTGTTGTTTATGCCACTACTTTCTGATACTGAAAAAATATGGAAACGGGGTAGGATAAAATCTAGACGCCACTCGTTTGAGTTTGAGCTTATTTATGCCACGCATTTTGTTGGCTCCGTAATGTCACTCGTCTTCGACTCGTGAAATTATGGAGCCAACAAAATGCGTGGCATAAATAAACTCAGACTCAAACTCGTGATGTCTCTTGATATTATTCATGCCGATAAAACAGTACTCTGATCCTCCCCACACACCCACAGTTCCACGTTTTGGGTTGACTCCGATGGTTCTTCCATGTTTTCTCTGTCTCACTGTTGCAGAAAATTACACAAGAAAAAATATGTCCTATTTTCTTCCCCACACAACTGACATCCCTGTCTGACGGAATGCCTTGCACAAATACATCTAGGGTATTATTATATACCTGTGTGCGAATGTCTATGAAATACTGCCCGCTGCTAGGGGTGCAGTAATAATAATGTTCGTGCCCGCTGTGAGTGTGACTTAATAAGTCATCAAAATAACGTTTTTTCATCGATTTAAGGTATATAATAATAAGCAAACGTCCTCACTGTGGGCGAAAAGTATCTCGTTCTCGGTCAGTCTTTGATTTCATACTGCCTTCCGCCTATGGCGTCAGGCAGTATGAAATCGACGACTGACCTCGAACAGGAACTGTTTCGTCCACAGTAAGGACGTTTCCTAATATTACTTGATAGTGTAGTTGTAGTCTTGTATAATCATTCATTGAGCACAAACATGATTCTAACACAACTGTATTTTTGTTCTGCTTTTAGGTGAGTACCGTTTAATCTGTCACCACATTCAGCTTCTCAGGTAAGATGGGAGATATGGACAGTGGAGTAGGTATACACAGACTTCTGCTCTTCAGTTCGGTTTCGCCATATATGGTAAAAATACCGTACGTAATACTGTTCCTTAAGGGAAAATACTGAACACTGTTCCATATGCGTCGACTAAAACATTAGCTGTTAGCTGGGCAATTTAAATGTAGAAGGCAGCTTTTCATAATTTCTATATAATCTTTTATAAAATTGTCATAATTTTGATTTCTAAATCACAAACTAACACAGTGACCCTCACTTTTAAGTTAAATATGTGATCTACAATATCTAGAGATCATCATATTAAATTTTCAGGAAAATGACATGGATTTTAATTTTCAAGCCAAATTGTCCAATATGCCTTTCATCTTTAGTATTGAATTAGATTATTTCATTCATTGAAAAACGGATAAGTATACAATCGCCCTCATAAGTGGCCGTTCTTCCTTAATCTTTAAGGAGATCATTTTCACAGGCATTATGACGTTTCTATAACTTTAAAAAAAACGGGGTGGGGAGTTAGCTCAGTGGTTAGAGCACCGGACTTGTAACCCCAAGGTAGTAAGACTTTGTGGGTTCGAGTCCCACCCCCAGCAGTGGTAGATTTACTGCTATATCAAAGGCCAATCCTTCTCATACCATGTCTGTGTGGTGCGGGAAGTAAAAGAACTCTCACCTCGGTAAATGTGTAGGGGTGAGATTTCTACCTGAATTCATCACATAGATTCGATCACCACCCTAGTGGTGTAAAAGAACCTTGAGAAAGTCTGGAAAGGACCTATAATGGTTGACTGGACGTAAAATCAAAACAACAAACAAACTCTAAAAAAACATTCTCCAACGAAGATTTTGACTTCTTTGTATTCTCTGCTGCTAGTAACACCTACTCCCTTTGTGTTTTCTGTGGACACCTTGGATTAGGTTAGTGATAAATTGTGGCACTGGGGGCAAGGTGGCCAACTCCATAACAGAATAGTTATGTACCCTATAGGGTCATACTGCTGCTGCCTAAGCGTTGTTTATGTATCATGGCCCAGTCACTGAGTCGTATAGTAGCTGTGTGTATTTATCATATATACGCCGGCCCCCTCAGAGACCCAGGGCTGGCTTAGCTATAATGGTGATCATATTGACTGTACAGTATATGGATTTATGCATGGCCAGAACCACTTTCACCAGAGAAGTGAGCATTGCCACTGATATTAGCCGTTATTTTGGTGAATAGCTGTGAAACGCGTGTGGAAAAATACCAAGAAATACCCGCAAATGGGGTCAAGTAGTCTCCACCCGGATGTTCTGCTACGCGTTGCACTCTGTGGATAAGGTTGGGGAGTGTCTATGACGCATGCGCGTAGTGCGTAGCAGAAAAGTACTTCCGCACTACCAGTTGAGTTTGACTTACGCTTCGATATCGGCTTGTTTTGGTAAGTTATTGAATATAAATTACGAATGTTTAGAATGTTTAGAGGTGTATAGTACAAGTGAAACTTTTTAAACTAATTGGGACGGCTCCGCATACCTCGCTACTTTCGCTAGGACTATCGCATTCGCTCTGCGAGCTCATGCGGTAGTCCTAGCGAAAGTAACTTGGTATGCGGTGCCGTCCTAATTAGGTTAACTAGTTTCCTAAAGTACCACCCTCGTGGTGTAAAACCAGTGAATACAACTGAAACATGAACCTATATGCCTTCAGGGTCCCTGGAACGTTAGGTAAAAAATCAACCGCCCGAAGAAGTCAGAATAAAACCAGATGAAACGTTGCGCAGAAATGACCGGTATCCCCCCCAACTCGATGTCCTACCCCCCCCCCCCCAATAGAATTACCAAACATTATCTGCTTGTCTTTTTTGCGAATTACGGGTGCCCCATACGTTCTCTATGTCGACTCCGTAATGCGTGGACAGTAAAATAGTATCTTTTGTTATACACCGGTGTACATATATAATTTCCATATGCTAAGCTCTTCTAAGCAAACAGAAATGTAAAATACCAGAGTGTGCAGTAAAATCCCATACTGAAACAGAACTGTGCCTGAATGAAACCATGCATGTTAGGCCACTAAAAAAACAAACTTGTTTCTCATCACCGCGCGCATCAGAAAAAACGATTTTAGAAGATATTTTTTTTCTTTTTTGGTAAGATAAGATGAACCTTGATAGAAATTATGAAAGGTATGTGTATTTAGTATCAAATTAAAGCTCCTGATGTTAGGGATACATTAAACGTATAGCCAGTAAAAATCAGGAAACCCCGCGTGAGTGGACACCCCAATATTTTTTTGATGTAATCCCAAGAATCTTCTTCATATACCTTTTCTAGGAAAAGGAATTGGAATAATCAGCATTGTTAGAATCAACATACAGGGGTGGCAACCATGTAATTAGTACAGGACACTTATGAGATGAAAGGTTTAGTTCCAGAATAGCCTAAATGATGTTCAGGTAGTTTTGGTTTTATATAGTTAACTAGTATTTAAACAAAAAATGGGAGCAATGGAAATGACCACAAGGTAACAATGAATGTACAGAGAATTGTATGGCTGAAAGTTGTAAGGTGTATGATAATGTGGAGAGATTGATAAAAGACTTGCTCAAAATATAAAACAAAAAAAAACAAAAAAAATTCTAGTAACCCTGCTCTGGAATCTCTGCTGAATTGATACAGAATCACAGACATTCTGAGTCGTTATCAGCATGGTGTTGTTACAGACAGACTATTATCCTACCCCTCATATAAATCTCCATAGACTTAACATGGTGGGCCTGTATGCCACGGTTATGCCATAAAATATTTATATGGCACTGGTGGCATATGAAGATAAAAACATGTGACAGGGTAGGATAAAATCTAAACATCACTCAATTTCATATAATTGCTTACATGCCATTCATTGTCTTCTGCTACAGATATCACTCAGCTCCGCTTCGTGATATCATTCCGCGAAGACAACTCATGCCATATAAACAATCATATGAAATTTTGTGATGTTTCATGATATTATCCTACCCCTAATAAAAAACGCCATAGGCTTAACATGGGATTTGTTTATGTCATGGGTAGTGACATAAAGTGTTGTTTATGCCACTACTTTCTGATACTGAAAAAATATGGAAACAGGGTAGGATAAAATCTAGACGCCACTCGTTTGAGGTTGGGCTTATTTATGCCACTCATTTTGTTGGTTTCGTAATGTCACTCGTCTTTGACTCGTGAAATTAGGGAGCCAACAAAATGCGTGGCATAAATAAACTCAGACTCAAACTCGTGACGTCCCTTGATATTATCGTTATCATTGTTTTGTCAGAGATAATAAGCTTATCTTAAAACGTTAAAGCCTCAGGAGTCGGCAGCCGTGGAGATAAAGACGGCGCCAACAGCTGATATTAAACTCATCGTTCCTCTTCTTATTTCTTAAGATAAGTTTCTGAAAGCAGTTTCATATTACTTTATGGTTCTTAATGGATGTTCCTGAAAGGTTTTAGGAATGATAAGGCATGGACTAAATGCATTCAGTACTTTCCATAATCCATGTTTTTAAGATTTAGCTGATTAAATTTTCATAGACCTAATCACATTGCCTACAGTGTATCCTGGATATGTTAAAGAAACGGCTATACATGAGATGCAATTTTGTATTGTGATACTTTGTGGATTAGTGCGTTGATCGGCGTTTTGAAGTGGTTGGCTGAGATGCAGTACCATCAGTCATTGTTGGATGAAGGAGTAACATGATGAGAAAGACCGTATCATAGAAAAGCTGAGCCCTCTTTGAGTTGGTCAATATTATTTATTACCCACCTGATACGGAGTCTCCATACTAAGCCTATGGAGATTACAGATCGCTACTGAGGAGGATACGGAGCTCCGTACCCTCCTAGGAGGATACGGATTTTTGAGATGAAAGTAGTCCCAAACATAACTTCTTAATTACGTTGAACAGTTTTCTAACGATCATATTTATTGCTTAAATCTAAATATAAGTGAGTAATAAATACAACATTAACATAATTTCGATCTGTGTGGCCGTATTCTCCTTGTAGTTGACGCTACGCAATACTCGTCAACTACGCGGAGAATACGGCCACTCAGATCGAAATCATGGTAATATTGTGTATATAGATACATGGTTAGTGTGCCTGAATGAAATTTGTTCCGAGTTGTTTTGGTCAGAAATATTCACCGAGTTCGAAGGCCGAGGTGAATATATCCGATACTAAATAGCTAGCAAGAGTCTTAATTCTGTCACACTCACTGTGTCTCTTTATTATCATATACCTGGAAATCATTAAAACACAATTTTACAACAAGTCACGTGGTACGGGGTGCACGAACAATTAATTTGTGCATAGCGTGCAGAACGGAATCCGTACAGCTAACCAGTGAGTGTGAGATATTCGTGCACAGGTATTCCTTACCCATGGGTTAAGTCCCCATTTAAAATGTATGGTGCCAGAGTAAACCATTACCCAGTGCTGATTATTAATTGATATATACATATATGACGACCAATTCATTGGATGTAATGCATACACTTGCAGTGAATATACTGAAATCAAATCCTATATTGGGTAACTAAAAGTTTCGCTCCGTGACAAACACCTAAGTCGACTGCAGACCTTGCATTATTCAGTCCTTTGACGAAGGACATTTTCTGCTTTAAAATTGAAATAGGATAACATGTTGCTCTACCTTGACTGGCATTAGATATCCAGGAATGGAATTTATGCCTGAATTTATCTCATATATTCAATCACCGCCCCTATGGGCTAAAACCAGTTAGAAACACTGAAATTTGAGAGTCCCTATATACCCTCAGGGTCTCCTGGGACATTAAGTCTAATTGAACAAATTGGACGTTAAACTACAACAAGCAACAAAGCAACATAGGCTTTGATCCATTCGCATAGAATGAATATAAATACATAAATAATTCACAACACTCCCATCATAACTGGTGAAATTGGTCAATAGCATTAATTTGAGTGCAGCTCCCAAATGCCTAATGCCGTGTCTGGTGCATGTGCCGTATGCCGCAGGGACTGGCCTGTAATGTACAATATGACCTACAGGAAGCCATCAAGGCTGGCCACTTTAAAGCCGGCTCATATGCCCCGAGACTTGCTAAAGTCTATTTTGGGGGTGGGGAGTTAGCTCAGTGGTTAGAGCACCGGACTTGTAACCCCAAGGTTGTAAGACTTTGTGGGTTCGAGTCCCACCCCCAGCAGTGGTAGATTTACTGCTATATCAAAGGCCAATCCTTCTCATACCATGTCTATGTGGTGCGGGAAGTAAAACACTCTCGCCTTGGTATATGTGTAATGGTGAGATTTCTACCTGAATTCATCACATAGATTCGATCACCACCCTTGTGGTATAAAAGAACCTTGAGAAAGTCTGGTAAGGACCTCAAATGGTTGACTGGACTTAAATCAAACCAAACAAACAAACACGGATGCGGGGACTGGAGCCAGTCTAACATGCCCCATGTACGGCCTGATGGCATGCGGCCCTCTGAGGACTGTGTGGCCATCAGTCTCTGTATGTACTAAGAGTATGTAAAACGTATTCCTATATACCTATGGCTGTACACTCTATGCTTACACCACGTTCTGGGGGGTGGAGTAACTTATGGATACTATCCAAGGTTGCCGTATACTACCCAAGGTTGACATTTAGACCAATCAGATTGTCTCTTACAAAATTCATATGAAAAGCGCAGTGGGGAGTAAACATAAAGTTTCAAGTTACTCGATAAGGTTGGATCTGGCTTCAGGTTTGATGGTGGATGAGCAAATAACGCTTATTATCATTATTAAACCACATTTGAAGGTATATAGGAATAGGGAAACCAAGTACCAGTGAAAGGAAGTCAAAATTACTCGGTAAGGCTTGGAAAAATTACTGCCCGCGGCCAAAGCCTTGGGCAGTAATTTTTCCAAGCCTTACCTCGGAACTTTGACTTCCTTTCACTGGAACATAGTTTCCCTCTATTCCTTTATACCCATTATTGAACTAACTAGAGTTACATACCGCTACTGGGGGGTGCATTAAAAATAAGTGGTTGACGTTTTCGTCCCGCACTGACGTTTTCGTCCTGCTCTGATCACGATACAATACAGCCATTTGCTTCGGAAGTGTTTCAGGTAAAGAATTAAGCATTTTTATCGATATTTGAAGGTATACAGGAATAGGGAAACCAAGTACCGGTAAGCAAAAGTCAAAGTTACTCGGTAAGGTTTGGAAAAATTACTGCCCGCGGCTGACGCCTTGGGCAGTAATTTTTCCAAGACTTACCTCGTAACTTTGAACTTTTGCTTACCGGAACATAGTTTCCCTCTATACCATAGGAGACGGAGACCTCTTTGAAGTCTGAGCTTCTATATACAGGTATAAAGACGTTTAGGACAGACGTGCGAGCTGAACTGTAGTGCTGAGTGCACACTGAATGATTTCTTGTCATAAATTGACTTATGACATGAGAGCTTGATGGGTTTTGTGCATTTTGGACATTCCACCATGATTGGGGAATGTAATTAGATAGAACGTCCTGACCATGCTGTACAATTCACGAAACGAGATGGTAATTTACGGTTTGTACGGACCGAGGCATTTATGCCGAGTTCCGTACAAACGGTAAATTATCATCGAGTTCTGTGACTTGTACAAGCATGGTTGGATGTTATATATTTACTATATACCCGAAATTAAAAAAAAAATCAATTTCATTTGGCTTAACAACCAATTTTTTAATAAACGTGTATGGCAAGGTGGTCCGTATTTTAGTGTACGGACCAGTGGTCCGTACAGTATTTTTACGTCATATGCCGAAACGTTGCGTATTTACAGTATATACGGCATGGGTGAATAGTAAAGCCTATTACGTGATCTTTGTACGTCTGCAAAGGCTACGTAAAATGTAGGAGACAGAGAACTCCCAACAAAGGTTTATGAATATTAAAGTAGAAACCAACAAGTTTGGGTCAAAGCCGTCGTTCTCTACGAGTTTGATGTAGAATGACATGAAGGGGCGACAGCCAAATGAATATCGTGTAGCATCCAAACAATGACGTTGACCAAAATGACTTGCTTTTTGTATTCATCTCACCCTTGTACACAATAATAGAATGGATGACACACAGGAAATAAACCATGGAGAATGGACTGCAATACTCATAAGGGTATGGAGAACGAGTACCCAATGTTAAGCCTAGGGCCCAAATACCAGGGTGAGATAAAAGTGTTCTACCGCCGATCTGCAATATCCCAGAAGCGCTGTCATACCTTAATTAAATGTCGTAGTTATTGGCAATACACGAGGACATAAATAGTCCCGGCACGCTGTGAACGGGATTAATACGCATCCGCACAGTGGTAGAACTCTCCGGTAGCGATAAATAGAGGTAATAAAGACGTAAGGTGGATATAAATGCTCCCCAGTCTTTGTCAGCCATGTTTATGGATGAACCGTCGCGCTGGTATAGAATGTACAATACAGAAATAGTTCCGTTACAGCTGTAGAGAAAGTAGTTCCATTACAGCAATATGGGAAGTAATAAAGTTAAAAGAGGCAAAGCCGACTGAGATTACATAGACCCTATTGAGGTATCCCATAATTCAGTCTGTTTACAAGTTCCGGTCTTCGCTGGTTGCCGACGTTGTATGGTGATAGACCCTTGACCCGTAACCCAGAATTAATGCAGTTTAACGGTTTTCAGAAATCTTCAAATTGAAATTCTGATGCCAGAAATGGAAATTTCAGCTATTTCTACCTGTAAATCCGAAATTATATTCAGTTTCTCCAATTACAAATCAGGAAACTATGGTTCATGCTGTCGTAGTGTGGCCAGTCTGTCGGGAGCGGAACTTTTACTTACCCGGGGCGATAATAAAGAGTTTAGTAACCTCTGGAGGGTCTAAAGCGAGCCAAAATGAATGGCATATTTTCAGTGGTTACGAATCAAGTGCAGATTTTATTTGACCCCTATCACTAACGTTTGCGACATCAAAACCGATAGAGTATTGCTCCATGGGCTTTGAACACCAGTTCCGAATGTTACGTCTATAAGGTAAAATACCAGGGGTTAGATCATAAAGGCCAGACTTGTGTTCTATGCATGGCTTAATATGAATAAAGGCAATAAAGAATAAGTGTGGATATATATGCTCTTAAATCATATTACTATCATAGAACCTACAATACAGTTTAGAACGGGTAATATAAAAATGAATAGGAAGGAAAGTATCGTGTAGATTGAGATTTTAAAGGCATTTTTAGCATTTCGAGCCAAAGAATAAGCTTGGTACTATTCATTCAAACCGTTTATCCTACCACTAATATAAAATCCCATAGGCTTAACATTGGGTTTCCGTATGCCACGCTGACTGGCATACGGAGTTTTATATGCCACTAGTGGCATACAGCATTGTTATCACGTAATATTCCAAAATCGAGGAGATAGGGTAGGATAAAATCAAAACCTGATTCGTTTTAATCTTGGCCACCGCATTCTACTCCTGAAGTTTTGGCCCCGGACTTCACTTGGCTTCGCCTCATGAAGTCACTTTGCCAAACTCCAGTCGTGGAATACGGTGGACAAGATTAAAACTCATCCAGTTTTACGATAGTATTCGGGGTAAGGGGGGGGGGAGGGTAACAACGATGCACTTGGAGTGTTGTTTGGGATGATTGCGATACTACTAAGAAAATGCCAACTAGGAGACTATAGCAATAACTATAGTAAACAGAGATGGCAATTTTCCACTTTTTCATGAGAATCCCCATTATCATTTCCAGTTCATAAATTGTTTATTGAGCAAACGATTTTTATTTTCTTTATCTTTACTTGTATTAGACAAAGATAGGAAGAACGCCAATAGGTGATTGCATCTGTCTTTATGTTCTATGGAATATAAATAAATAAAATAAAAAAAGTATAAATTGAGCCACATTCACGCCAAGAAAACAGTAGATTCGATCACCACCCTTGTGGTGTAAAAGAACCTTGAGAAAGTCTGGTGAGAACCTGCAATGGCTAACTGGACGTTAAATCAAACCAACAAACCAATCCCCACACACCCTTAGTCATATTTCATTGACAACGGTGATGTGTTTTCCGTGTTCTCTCAGTCGCTGAGGCTGTGAATTCCACATGAAAAATATTTTTTACTTTTATTTCCTGACACCAACCGACATCCATGCTCAATGGTGTGGATCGGACTTGAAGTATCATACTTGGCAGTGTAATTGTGCCACATCAGGAAATTGCTCGTTTTAAAAGCAATATTCACACGGACCGGTCTCATGTTCTGTATTTACATTGAGATAAATATTATGGGAACCATGTCGGAGCATTACAATTACATGGTCCGTACCGCAGTGGTCTTGGTTTTATTACATTTTTTTTTTTTTTTTTTTTTTTTTTTTTCGGTTGGGACCAGAAGTGCTTTTCGCCCCGTATTTTTAAATCTTGGTTTTATTACAAATCAATCCGAAGTAATGTTTTGTCTCATGTTTTTTAGACTCCAGGTTTCAAATGGCAGCTGTGGCCACCACCCTGTCCAAGGGGGTGGGGAGTTAGTTCAGTGGTCTATGAATCGGGCACTTAACCGCAAGCTTGAGGGTGTGGGTTTGAGTCCCACTGCCGCAACCTTTCGCCATCATCCCCAGCATTGGTACAGGGTTCGTACAGAGCCTGGAAAACCTGGAAAAGCCTGGAATTATGCTTTTGGGTTTTCCAGGCCTGGAAAAGCCTGGAATTCTCACAGACAGCCTCGAAAATCCTGATAGAGCCTGGAAAATTTAGTTTTGCATAAACACAATTTTTTTTAGCTTTCCTTAACTAGGGTACCAGACTGCCTATGAAATATCAGTGACCTGGATTAAATAGTTCCAAAAATCCTTTATTTGAGCATGTATAGCAAATTGCTTATAATGTATCATGGATTTGGTTATTTTTCTTGATATTTAAAAGTGGAAAAAAAATTGAATGTATCTATCCCAAACCACTGAATTTCCACATGTTGTAAGGAAGAAAGTCTTATTTAAATTTGGTGATGAATCAGACATGGTTTTAAAAAGAGTGACCAGATGTGCCTGGAAAAAAAATATTAAAGCCTGGAAAAGCCTTGAAAAATCCTGGAATTTTATCGGGCTGTCTATGTACGAACCCTGTTGGTAGATATATTGCTATATCAAAAGCCAGTTCTTCCAAGAACTCTCACCTCGGTAAATGTGTAGGGGTGAGGTTTCCACCTGAATTCATTTCATAGATTCGATCATCACCCTTGTGGTGTAAAAGAACTTTGAGAAAGTCTGGTGAGAACCTGCAATGGTTAACTGGACGTTAAATCAAACCAATCAACAATACCATGGCTATGTGTTGTGATGTGAAGCCACCTTTCTCCATCATCCCCAGCAGTGGTAGACTTACTGCAATATCAAAGGCCAGTTCTTCCCATACCATGTCTATGTGTTGTGGTGTGAAGCCACCTTTCTCCTTCATCCCCAGAAGTGTATATTTACTGCTATATCAAAGTCCTGTCCCTCTCATACCATGTCTATGTGGTGTGGGAACTAAAAGAACTCTCATCTAGGTAAATGTGTAGGGTTAAGATTCCTACCTTAATTCATCTAAAAGATTTGGTGAAACCCAAAATAAGTCTAATAAAACATATTGGACGTTAAACTAAACAAACAAACAAACAAACAAACAAACAAACAAACAAACAAACAAACAAACCTGATCTGCCTCACATCAGTGTGACATGCATGACCTTGACCTTTAAGTCCTCCGTTGTGCCACGTGTGGCGCCCCCTATAGTCACTCTCCATACAGACCCCATCTTGTATGCACACCAAGTAGGAGTCGAGGAAAGCTCTGCTGGAGATTGATGGAAAAGCTACTCTGGGGCGTGAAAGGCATGCTCAATCACTTTGCCTCTCAAGATCAAAATACAACATCAAAGCAATGTTAAATGATAAAACAGGGACCGAGTGAGATGAAGGGGTCTCTTAGGCTTAGCACCCTGAGACTGTGAGTCCATCATAGAGAGGTAGATCCTTAAAGGGGGCGCCACCAACCACGACAGGGCTGCGACACGCGCCGACAAGAAAGTTCCAATCGGTGCCTTGTCGCAGTATTGTCATGAGGAGGGGAGCTGTCGTGAGCCCTTGTCGCAGCCTGTCGGGAAGTGCACGCTCCACCTAAATATTCTATGTAGACCTCTGCGACAACCTCCTGACACGCCACGACACGCCACGACACGGCTCCAAAATCGAACATGTTCGATTTTGTCGTAAACTTGTCGGAAGTCCCCCGACAGGCCCCCGACAAGCTTCATGTCGCAGCCTGGCCTTGTCGTAGCCTCTTGTCGGGAAACGTGGTCCACCAACCACGACAAGGCTACGACAAGGCTTCCAATCGTAGAGCTGTCATGGACCTTGTCGGAAAGCCGTTGTCGCAGCCTTGTCGTGGTTGGTGGACGCCCCCTCTAAAGGTACAGTAAAACCCTGCGTAAGGGGACACCCTCCGGTGCGAGCAAAATACAGTCTTAAGCGGGGTGCTCCCCTAAGCGGTTTTTTTTTTTTTTTTTTTTTTTTTAAATAGATACTTTATTTACCCTGGACAACGAACGGTTGTTAGCCGGTTTGATTTCGCGTCCAGCCGAAAATCAACTAAATAGAAATTTCTGTTCCAAGCAAATTGTCCCCTTCATTGAGGTGTCTTCTTAAGCGAGGTGTCCCAGTTGTATATAAACATTGGAATATTGTACAGTTTAGCCACTAGTGCATCATACAAACATTGATGAAGGTTAGATTTGCAACCAACCCCTGAGCTACGACATAGGATTTGGTCGGGTAAAAGGTCCACGGTCATCTCGGCCCCATCGGCATCTCGGACCCCTTTTTGTGCGGTCATCTCGGCCTCCTCGCGGCCGCGTTTCGCACTCCCGCTTTCGTGGGTTAAGGATAGGCTTAGGGTTAGGGAAAGGGTTAAGGTTAGGGTTAGGGTTAGCGTTAAGGTTTGGGATAGGGTTAGCGTTAAGGTTTGGGATAGGGTTAGGGATAGGGATATGGATAGGGTTAAGGTTTGGGATTGGGTTAGGGTTAGGGAAAGGGTTAGGGTTAAGGTTTGGGATAGGGGCATCACACATGTTTTGCAAGATATGCTTTTGTTTTGTAAGATTCTCTATTGTTTGTAATAGACAAATTATATAATACAGCAAAGCTTGTGTCTTTGGGAATCTGTATTTTGGGTAAATAATCACATTGGAAGGCATTTCCCGTTTTCGCGCATGAAGGCGTGAAAGCTGTGAAAGGGGGGGGGGGGCGAGGTGCCGTAGGGGGTCCGAGATGCCAAAGGGGCCAAGACATCCGGGAATCGGGTGGGAATCGGGTAAAATCACACACAGTATCTGCTGTGTGCCCCTCAAACCAATTTTCTTCAGTGCTCGTTTTAAAAGCAGAACTGCCGACTGTGAAATATTCATAGAATTACAAATTGATAATAGATAGTAGATTTATGGTCATTTCATTCAAAATACACATACACAATGAAATGAGAATATTGAAGAATGGCTTCAAGATTACAAACTGACACACTCTCCAATGAATACTAAAGACCTGCAGGGAGATTGGCAGACACTTATAGCTAGACTTGCTCACGAACATTCATTGAATGATTAAGATAGATCAGGATGAAATGCATTCCCATAGCAGGTCCAGGAACAGCCAGGCTGAGGGGAATGCAGGGGGAAGGGCATGGTTGTAGTAGGCAGGCAGGGAGAGGTGGGTAGGACACAGCGACTGAGGTCAGCCTACCTTAACCCTTTCCCTTACGCTGCATATTACCAAATACCCACCCTGAAATACGCTGCTGTCATAACATTTTCACCCCTGGAGCAGGCCGGCACCTTTTAATATAACCAGCATGACGTCATTGCAATACTTCTCCATGGTAATCCAAAATAATTAGGAGTTTACATAATAGTAATGATATTAACCGCCATATAGTTCTACAAACGTTTGGTAAATGTTATGAAAATATTCGCATTATTTCAGTAAAAAGATAACAATTATGTGAATTTCGAAAATGATGCCTCAAGGCATCATAGCGTACTTGGTCCGGGAATACTTTCAGGCATCATAGCGTACTAGGCCCGGGAATGCCTCCAGGCATCATAGCGTAGCTTAAGGGTTAAGGCCTGTTTCCATTGGCCAACGAAAACGGTGTAGATCTTTTGTGTTCTCCTAATAGCCCATTTCCATTGGCCATCACCAATATACAGTCAGGAACCACCGACAGACCTTTGGCACTGCTAACGCAAAATGTAAATAGGCTATTAAGAGAACACAGAAAACACTCTCCCCCAGACCTTTCGCGGCGCTAGCGCTGGCTTAGTCTCTGCTAGACTGGTTCCCTGCCCATATGAATAAGGGGCAGGTAACGGGTTCCACAGGCATGGCCTTCAACTTTGACTGGTGCCCGCCTGTGACTAGCGGATACCCCGGGAACCAGCCTAGTGGTTTGGCTGGTATCCGCTTGTCATACACCTAATTCCGCCGAGCCCTCTAGCGGATGACCAGGGAACCAGGAGGCGTTACCAATAATGCACCACGAAACTGGAACCCGTTACCTGGCCTATAGTCTAACTAGGCCAGGCTTCCAGGCTAAGTCTCTGCCCCAACCCAGAGCCTGTTCCCTAGGTATCCACTATAATACAGGGGAGACCAGCGAACTTTTCAGATTCAAAACAAGGCAACTGTGAAAAGTTATACAAGTCAAACAACTCACATATCACAGAAAATATACACTGTGTTTGTCGGCCAATGGAAATGGGCCTTTACAGCTACTAGTTCTAGGTGGCCCCGGATTTAACCCGACCAGAGCTAATGTAGTGTGGCTCTGGTCGCCAGTGTATGATATAGCTATGCAGATTACTCAGTTTCCGACCAGATAGACCACGATAGACTCCGCCAGACTGCCTTTAACGGCTTCTGCTATTTATATTCATTGCCTTTTTGTACCTCCCAGACAGGAGAATGCTCGTCTAGTACTAGCGCCGGGGTATTTTTCCTCCTGGGAGCTTGGTCCGTGACAGAAGGGGCGAGGAAATTGAAATAATTGTCAATTTAAGTCCTGGCTTGATGGGCTTGTCGCTCGATGCCAGCAATTTGTCTGTGGTTTTTTTCCTCTCTTCTTATGTTATATCCAGAGCAATGCTGAGGGTTTCTCTTGGGGAATTAATGTCGCTATGTCAGAGTGTAAACTTACGGTGCTGTTTATTATTACATTGCTTCCAAACAAAATCTATTTTATTATTTCGGTTTGACCTGTAGGTCAAGACCGAAATATATTAGGGGAGACGGGGAACGGTTTTTGCGGCTTACATTATAATACATTACAGTGATATATTCTGAATAATTAGACCCTCGATACCTTCGATACCGGGTCCGCACTCGGCGACAGTAGTGTATTGTTATATATTGTGTAGGCACCCGTTGCGGTTCAATGAATACCTACTAGGGGTGAGTCTCGCTCTGGTCAGATGTGGTCCGCACCCGGCGCCAGTAGTGTATTTTTATATATTGCAACAGGCTTCCACCTCCCTCCCTCCCTCCCTCCCTCCCTCCCTCCCTCCCTCCCTCCCTCCCTCCCTCCCTCCCTCCCTCCCTCCCTCCCTCCCTCCCTCCCTCCCTCCCTCCCTCCCTCCCTCCCTCCCTCCCTCCCTCCCTCCCTCCCTCCCTCCCTCCCTCCCTCTCTTCCTCCCTATCCCTCCCTCCCTCGCTGCCTGCTATATGTGGGGTGCGTTCGATCTGTATATTTATGTTACGTTGCACCTCTGACTATGTTTTGTTTGCTGGTGACCTATTTGACCTGATTCCCTCGAACACGTCTGGTGTCGGCACCGTTGCGGTTCAATGAATACCTACGAATCCCTCCCTCCCTCCCTCCCTTTTATTTCTTAAAGCATGTATACATTACTTGTTGAAACCGAAATCATGGCAATGCCATGCCTACTATTAATCCTTGTCTGTAGTAGCGTACAGGGACTTTGAAGATACTCAATACAAACCGCAGGATGAACAATGGAGACTTGATTAATCAATAACAAGTTTTGCACTGATCATTCTAACTCAGATACATATTGAAATGTGGTTATGTGTGATGTATAAGACTTCAAAATGAATGGAGCAACTTAAGATGTTTACATTATTGTTTAGAAAGTAAAGGTATGGATTGTGTATCACAAAAACCACCAAAAAAGGCTCAATGTTATAATATAGAAAACAGTTACATCGTAAGTTAAGCATCTTGATAACTTCGTCATACCAACATGAGAATCTGTGGAATGTAAATTAGTTAGACTGCTTCCGAAATCAAACCAGCCCATACAGCTGATCGCGTAGCAGTAGGAATAAATGAAATATTAAAAAACGAAAAAAGTATAAGGTTATACAAAGTCGCCATAGGAAACACCATAGGAAACACCTCCAACCGTGACCTTAAACAGAGATATTCTTTTTAATTTCGTCAACATATTTATAGACAAATCTATTTATCCAGCAGTATTGGACGTTCTGCCATATAAAGTCGGGGGGGGGGGGATTAAAGGAAAAATACAAGAGAAGTCAAGGATATAGTTACAGTAGTCAATAATGATCTAGTATTAGATGGAGTGTGGTATCTTTCAATAAAGTATGCATCTTTATACATTCAAAATGAAGATAGTATAATGATCTTTCATACAGCCCATAATACATATCATAACATGGGAGGCAACAACGCCATTTGATACTCTTTCATATAAGCCACATAACCTTTAATTAAACCCAACACGGGAAATTGGCTTAGAGTATTCATTACTCGTGAAACATGAGGTAATCAGTGTGACTACAAGTCTATAAAAAGTCTGTAATTGTTATTTTCAAGTCTATGAAAAGTTACAAATAACCCAGCTGTGGGGTGGGTGGTTTTTGCCACCACGTCTTGAGTCTTTGATGCCTGCCGCCAAAAGAGGCCGAAGAGCGGTGACGTCACGAGATGACGTCTCGAGGTCAAGGCCTGCGGATAACGATTTCCCTTCGCGGGTGAATTATTCTGCAATTTAACAATTACTAACCAATTATTTTCCATCATTCTTAGACATTTTAGGGATGGCATGCCCCCACCTGTAAACCCTGAAAGAAAACGAGCCATAAACAGGAGATTTGTGAAGAGCTATGTAAATGTTGAAAGTTCCGGAGAAGATTTGATAGAAAGAAGAGCACTTACACCAGGAAATAGCGCCTTAGCAGACAGATGGTTGTGGGTTCTGGGGCCGCCTCAGAAGGGCCGGGCTATGTATTGAGTGATATGAGCACTTCTGAGGGACTCGAGATCCCTGCAGTGGTCTGAGTCTCACTTAACAGGACATCAATCTCAGCATCAGATTCAGCAAAACATAAAATAATAAAAAACAGAACAGATGAGAGACGCCATGGGGCCGGTTACAGAATTGTGAGATTCTATATATATGAGAGATTTCTACCTGCTATTTTGTATTTCTTTTTCCTTGTCTAAAACAAGGATGATATATTGAACTTTATTTACGACAGTAGAACACTTAACAGGACATGAATCTCAGTTCATCTTCAGTAAAAGAGACTATGAAAAAAACTGAACAGATGAGAGAAGCCATGGGGCCGGTTACATAAATGCGGACTCGAGTGATACTAGATGATAGATTTCTACTGTTCCCAGAAAACCCACTTCTTATGATTACTTTTCCTTGTCTATAACAAAGATGATAAAGTATAAAGACAAAGATACAAAGATATAGGTAGTGGTTAGTCCCCGACCAGACCTTCCCCGTTAGCGGTGCCATCTTCAAGGCTCACACCGGTGGTATTGTCATGAAACTACCATACACTGTGACCTGTAATATTCGATAAAAATATGTAAATATTGGTGAGAAGATGAGATAGATATTAGTTGAACATCTCTCGATCTCTCTATAAAGGCCAGACCCATACCATGTCTATGTGGTGTACAGCCACCTTTCTCCTTCACCTCCAGCAGGGGTAGACTTACTGCTATATCATAGGCCATCCTTCTCATACCATGTCTATGTGGTGTGGTGTACAGCCACCTTTCTCCTTCATCCCCAGCAGTGGTAGACTTACTGCTATATCAAAGGCCAATCATTCTCATACCATGTCTGTGTGGTATGGTGTACAGCCTCTTTTCTCCTTCACCCCCAGCAGTGGGAGACTTACTGCTATATCAAAGGCCAATCATTCTCATACCATGTCTGTGTGGTATGGTGTACAGCCTCTTTTCTCCTTCACCCCCCAGCAGTGGTAGACTTACTGCTATATCAAAGGCCAGTCCTTCTCATACTATGTCTATGTGGTGTGGGAAGTAAAAGAACTCTCACCTGGTAAATACGTATAGGGATGAGATTTCTGCCTGAATTCACCACATAGATTCGATTACCACCCTTGTGGTGTATTATAACCAGTGAGAAAGGCTGAACCTTAAGGAAGTCTTGAAAGCAGCTGTTGTGGCCAATCGGATGTAAAACATTTGGTTAAAAGACGGACTCTACAACATTGCTTCATAATGATAGAGTCTGAGGTAAGATATTACCAAAAAAAACTGACAATTTCAAGAGATGGTATCTGAAACTGGTTGAGCAATCAATATAGCTGTGGATAGTTTTTGTGAGAGTGCAGAGTAGCCTCTCGTATTACAGGGCTGAGTGGGTGCGCGTGAAATTGGGCCCGCGTGCCGGCACTGATGGGACGACCAGTATAACACAACGACGCCCCACGGTCCTTCATGTCTGAGTACGAAATGGACAGGAATCGATGAGTTTGTGGACAGGCGGCTGTGATCCACAAGAGACTGACGTGTAGTAATACCCGAGTGTCAGCGAGTGTATTACGATATCAACCTCGTATGTATTAATGGGTCAAATTGTTTTGCGGATGTATCTCCATGGGATAACCAGTCAAATCTTGTTACGGATGTAGCTCCATTTAATAACAGATCAAATTGTGTTGAGGATCTAGCTCCATGTAATAACGGGTCAAATCTTGTTACAGATGTATATCCATGTAATAATGGGTCAAATCATGTTGAGGATCTAGCTCCATGTAAGAACGGGTCAAATCGTGTTTAGGATCTAGCTCCATGTAAGAACGGGTCAAATCGTGTTGAGGATCTAGCTCCAAGTAAGAACGGGTCAAATCGTGTTGAGGATCTAGCTCCAAGTAAGAACGGGTCAAATCGTGTTGAGGATCTAGCTCCATGTAAGAACCGGTCAAATCGTGTTGAGGATTTAGCTCCATGTTAATACGGGTCAAATTGTGTTGAGGATTTAGCTCCATGTAAGAACGGGTCAAATCGTGTTGAGGATCTAGCTCCATGTAAGAACGGGTCAAATCGTGTTGAGGATCTAGCTCCAAGTAAGAATGGGTGAAATCGTGTTGAGGATCTAGCTCCAAGTAAGAACGGGTCAAATCGTGTTGAGGATCTAGCTCCATGTAAGAACGGGTCAAATCATGTTGAGGATCTAGCTCCATGTAAGAACGGGTCAAATCGTGTTGAGGATTTAGCTCCATGTAAGAACGGGCCAAATTGTGTTGAGGATTTAGCTCCATGTAAGAACGGGTCAAATTGTGTTGAGGATCTAGCTCCAAGTAAGAACGGGTCAAATCGTGTTGAGGATTTAGCTCCATGTAAGAAAGGGTCAAATTGTGTTGAGGATCTAGCTCCAAGTAAGAACGGATCAAATTGTGTTGAGGATCTAGCTCCATGTAAGAACGGGTCAAATCGTGTTGAGGATCTAGCTCCATGTAAGAACGGGTCAAATCGTGTTGAGGATCTAGCTCCATGTAAGAACGGGTCAAATCGTGTTGAGGATTTAGCTCCATGTTAGAACGGGTCAAATTGTGTTGAGGATCTAGCTCTTTGTAAGAATGGGTCAAATCGTGTTGAGGATCTAGCTCCATGTAAGAACGGGTCAAATCGTGTTGAGGATCTAGCTCCATGTAAGAACGGGCCAAATCGTGTTGAGGATCTAGCTCCATGTAAGAACGGGTCAAATCGTGTTGAGGATCTAGCTCCATGTAAGAACGGGTCAAATCGTGTTGAGGATCTAGCTCCATGTAAGAACGGGTCAAATCATGTTGAGGATTTAGCTCCATGTAAGAACGGGTCAAATTGTGTTGAGGATTTAGCTCCATGTAAGAACGGGTCAAATCGTGTTGAGGATCTAGCTCCATGTAAGAACGGGTCAAATCGTTTTGAGGATCTAGCTCCAAGTAAGAACGGGTCAAATCGTGTTGAGGATCTAGCTCCAAGTAAGAACGGGTCAAATCGTGTTGAGGATCTAGCTCCATGTAAGAACGGGTCAAATCGTGTTGAGGATCTAGCTCCATGTAAGAACGGGTCAAATCGTGTTGAGGATTTAGCTCCATGTAAGAACAGGTCAAATTGTGTTGAGGATTTAGCTCCATGTAAGAACGGGTCAAATTGTGTTGAGGATCTAGCTCCAAGTAAGAACGGGTCAAATCGTGTTGAGGATTTAGCTCCATGTAAGAAAGGTTCAAATTGTGTTGAGGATCTAGCTCCAAGTAAGAACGGGTCAAATCGTGTTGAGGATCTAGCTCCATGTAAGAACGGGTCAAATCGTGTTGAGGATCTAGCTCCAAGTAAGAACGGGTCAAATCGTGTTGAGGATCTAGCTCCATGTAAGAACGGGTCAAATCGTGTTGAGGATCTAGCTCCATGTAAGAACGGGTCAAATGGATCTAGCACCATGCGTTTGTAAATATGTCAAATCTTGTCACAGATGTATCTCCATTTAATAATGGATCAAATCGTCTTGTGGATGTAACTCCATTTAATAACTCGTCAAATCGTGTTGTGTATGTATATCCATGTGTGAACGGGTCAAATTTTATGAGGATCTAGCTCCTGCTATGAAGGGCCAAATCATGTAGAGTATATAGCGAGCATTCCCGCGGGAAATGCCCAGATGAGCAGACATACAAGTAATCTTATCAAGTGCCTCTCCCGGGGCTCTTTCCGGCATGGCTCTGAGGGTGCTCCTAGTCCTGAATGATGTGATGAGAAATAACAACAGCCACTGTTGACAACTACAGCACACAGCCCTCTGATGACCGCCCCTGTGGTGTAAAAGTAGGGAGAAAATGATGAACCTTGAGAAAGTCTGGAAAGGACCTGTAATGGTTGACCGGACGTAAAATCAAACAAACACAAATCGAATATTTAGTAGAAACCGAACGAGAGTTAGACTTGACAATGTTTATGCCACGACGGGAAGGTCACGTATTACTACACGAGGCGTAGCCTCGTGTAGTGAGGAGCAGACCTGACCAGAGTGGCATAGACATTGACAAGTCTAACTCGAGTTCGGTTTCGTATTTATCCTACCTCGTCTATGCTTTTGTATTACTAAAAGATAATATTGAGTCAATGACCAACAGAACTTTTTTTCACAGTAGCTGACATCCTGCTCTCTGATTGGTCAATATTGTTATTACTCTAGTGGCATAAAAAACACTTTATGTCACGGCCTGCCACATAAAATTTCCCTATGTTAAGTCTATGGCGGTTTTTTATTAGGGAAAGGATAAGAAATGATATTCATAGATCCCTCCGTACCACGTAATATCTGGACAATCTTTACCACATCTTTCTGAGGTATGAAGTGTTAAGCTCCAATTTCTCACTGTCATTCTCGATAAAGTGAGTTGTAAATACATTTTTTCGTTTTAATTATTTCTAGATATATGATAATAAGGAGAATATTCTGGTGAATATTTTCCACCAAAATATATCTGAGCAGGTTTCATTCAGGTACACTAACCATGTCTCCATATAATTCCTCATGTTGCCGTTGCTTTCATGCTCCCTGCGGAGGTGTAGGTTTAAGAGTCTGCTGGGAGATCAACTTCGGAGCCTCTAAGCTGTGTAGGATCGTGTAACTGTGAACCTGTGTCCTTTTAAAGGCATATCTTACAATACACAGTGGCGCCACCTGATGATATTAAGATACTGACAATTATCAATTGATACTGGTCCTTTTTTACTTATGGTGGACAGAAATTACCAATCTGTTCACCCTCTTGGTCGCCTTGCCTTGCGTGGCGCAGACCCGATATGCTTGCATGCAAGCATAACTAAAGCGACCGGGGTGGGTGGGGAGATAGCTCAGTGGTAAAGAGCACGGGACTTTGTTGATTCGGGTCCCACTGCAGCCACTTTTCTCCTTCACCCCCCAGCAGTGGTAGATTTACTGCTATATCAAAGGCCAATCCTTCTCATACCATGTCTATGTGGTGTGGGAAGTAAAAGAACTCACACCTCGGTAAATGTGTAGGGGTGGGATTTCTCCTACATTCATCTCATAGATTTGATCAAACCCAAAGTAAGTCTAATTGAACAAATTGGACGTTAAACTACCAAAACAAACAAACAAACTTATTCTAATAAGAAATCAGTGAAACCTTACATTCTCTCTAGATTTACCTAACCTAATGAGTAAATTAGGCCCATTTACATTGATTCATATAGAAACTGTACCGACAAATCTAGTTTTAATTAATTTTATCTCTTTTCACATTGTAGCGTTCATTTCTATACGAGAACAAACAGGTTAATTTCAACGGCATTTGAAGTACATCGACCTTTGTTCTTGTAATAAAGTGAAACAATACATCGAAGTCATATCTTTCAAAAACAAGGACTGTGACCTATAGTTATTGAAATGTTTATTAATATACATGTTTTACATTCTGTGAAAGTTTGAATGTAATATCATGGATTTTACTATATGAAATCTAATATTTTACAACTTCTATGTATACATGCTATGATAACATTATCATGATACCAATCTCTAGATCAAAAACTAGGACGGTGACCCCCAATGTTTAAGTTAGAAATGTGTTCTACAACACTTCGAGATCATTCTATTCAACTTTGAGGAAAAGGCATGGGTTTTAATTTTCAAGGTGAATTGCGGGATATTCCTTTAAGCTGTGAGGGACTGAAGGCCTGCGTGTCTAAGTGATGGGAACTCGATACCCCAGGGCCCTGTTTTTTAGTGACGACCATCGTTACGGGCAACATGTTTTTTCTGTCAGTGTGCTATAGTCGCGATAGTTTAGGGGGTCGGGTAACTATCACTGCTCTAAGAGACTTAGGGTGGTCTGAGGTGTGCTATAGTCACGAGACATGTAAGGTCACGTGGGTAAATTGGTCTCCCAAACTGTCTTAGACCTAAGACATCTATGGACAATATCGTACAGAATGGGCAACTTCACACGAGTAATGTATACATATAATTTATAATCGTACCAAATATGAAGAAAATCAGTCGCACTGTTCCGAAGATATCGGCGTTTGAATTTTGTCATAGCAACCTATGCTCTGGTGGCCAGTGTACCCCTACTCTCACGTGACTCTAATTTATGCAGTGACCTCAACGTTAACTGGAGGTGGGAGGGTGCAATGGCCAGAGTAGACGGTTATAGGTTGCATGTATACCTTACTCATGTTAAAATTTCATCGCTTAATTCCAACGGGAAGTGGAAAGATCCTCTATATACGCACAGTGACTTAGACATTTATTGTCTAACTATGACACTTTTAGCTGCGATATCTCGTGGCGCACTACGACACCGTCTATAGCACACCAGCCATCTTTTGTCGTCAAAACTGTCGTGAAATCACTGGTTGGTCTTGCGCCTTCCTGGCCTCACAATGGTCGTGACTAAAAACAGGGCCCAGCTCGGTGGCTTTTAACCATTCTTTGTGTTGAGACGAAGCCTAGCTATAGTGTCTCATCCCCCCACCGCATTTAACCATTCTTTCCCTGGAAACTGTATGTTCATGCCGCTTTATTTAACATGTACTTATACAGAGATGGCAGTTTTCGCTTTTCCATTGAAATTCTTGCCTTCATTTGCAGTCTATAAAGATCTTTTTCCTTGTGTAAAAGAAAGATAATATGAATTGATGCTCATTCACAGCAGTAGAACAATGATTGAAACCTCCCACATGAAAACTATTTTCTGATCCAAACTGACATCCCTGGAGACTGTGGCCTTTACCATTCTGTCCCTGGAGACTATTTTTATGGATATTCCTGATTTATTTTAGATGTTTTGAAACTGGCTTACTGCTTCCTGATAATATAAGGCATGATGGATAGTAATCTAAATGAAGATACCCAAGACTTTGTCTTGTTACAAGCTTTATTGCAGGTGTTATCGCACTGACGGCTTGCTACTGACTGCTAATACATCTAGATGTTGCTATAGTGTTACTCCCAGTGGGGGCTACCATGATGAATTATTTCTCTATTCATTGAATTTTGTATTTATATTAAGTACCAATGATGCCTCTTTTTTTTTTCATTCAATATCTTTTATTGGTCAAATATTCTTTACATTTTTTTTCATCATTTGTTATATTTAACATAGTCAGACCAATAATAGAAATACCAGAGACATCAACTCAGTTACAGCAGACGCTTACACTGGTTTTCAGTTGATGTCCAACAAGAAGTTTTACAATATCTGTGTCTATAGCTCTCGTTATTACTGCTATTTTGTACTACCGTTTCTGAAGGTCAATATAAGCATAAGACATTTGAGACGATGGGATACATTGTTATCTCAACCACAGCCAAGGATAAAGCAGAGATATCATACATATAACAATCTATGTGGGAATCGATTCTAATAGTAATGCCTGGAGGCATCCGAATTCCATCTGCTTATCACCAACCTCATGAACTCTTGGGATTTTTAATCGCATCATACGTATCCTAATTGATATTGCGTAATAAGAACTGTATGGGGCCATCCATAAAGTACGTATGTAGAATTTCCATAATTGTAGACCGCCACTCCCAATCGTGTAGGCAATAGAACATAGAGGGGGCATACTCATAATTTCCGAAATTCTTTACCCCACCCCACCCCCTCAGTACGTACGTACTTCATGGATGGCTACCTTTCAGATGATATTACGATTCATGCAATTACAGAGAAGCTAAAAACCTAGATAATGATAAACTCGAGAATATGATCAATGACTTTAACGTTGAGTTAGTTATTGCCGTCGGAGGCTATGTGAACATTGTGTGGAGCATATTCAACAACGTTTAGATCTCAAATGTCCAGTTTAAGACAAATGCGGGTAGGTATCGAAACGCCCCCTGGTTTAACACTGGTGCTGCCATCTGGGGCAATAAAAATATAGCAGTTTCTCATAGACACCAATAGATAAGCACTTACCTTCTTCAGATGGCCTTCCCATAGAAATTAGCATGGTGACATAGTATTTTCTTAGCATTTCTCATTTGTACATGTTCCCAACTATCATAATCCAGAATTATTTGAAGATAGCAATAGAATGTCAATATCATTTAACAACGAAGTCAAAATATTGCATTTTCCCATAGACACCAATAGTTAGGCACTTACATTTTCAGATGGCCCTCCCATAGAAGTTAGAATGGTGACATACCATTTTTTTTGCATTTTCTATTTGCTGATATATAGAACTTATATTACCCTGAGTTATTTGCAAATCTCAATAGGATTTAGAAATCACCCAACTACCAGCATTTGTCTTTAAGATCCGGTGAGTTAGAACCAATGGAAATTTTGCCTTACCAAGTTAAACGTAATAGTTAACATTGAAAAGAGAAATTAGTTATTGAAAAAGGAAATCAGGCGACTAAGGTCAAAAGCAACCAGAGGGATCTAAACGAGAATCATAAGAATCCCAGAAGATTTCTGATTATGGTATCGGACAGTTTCTATACAATAGGTAGTGGTTTACTTAATCCCTATACATTCTCAATGGGGACTGTGTGTGCCATGGGTGATACTCTAGAAGTGCTGGTAACTGTTATTCCTATATACCTATGGCTGTACACTCTATGCTTACACCACGTTCTGGGGAGTGGAGTAACTTATGGATACTACCCAAGGTTGCCGTATACTACCCTAGGTTGACATTTAGACCAATCAGATTGTCTCTTACAAAATTCATATGAAAAGAGCAGTGGGTAGAAAACATAAAGTGTCAAGTTACTTGATAAGGTTGGATCTGGCTTCAGGTTTGATGATGGGTGAGCAAATAATGCTAATTATCGTTATTAAACCACATTTGAAGGTATATAGGAATAGGGAAACCAAGTACCAGTGAAAGGAAGTCAAAATTACTGTAAGGCTTGGAAAAATTACTGCCCGCGGCCAAGGCCTTGGGCAGTAATTTTTCCAAGCCTTCCCTCGTAACTTTGACTTCCTTTCACCGGAACATAGTTTCCCTCTATTATTATATACCTGTGGTAGTATATCCTACACATACTGCCCGCTCCTACCCATGTCGTATTTATACCCGTACGACACCTAGGTGACGTACGGGGTATGTATGTGGCGTACGGGGCATGTACGGCGGCAAAATCCAAATATTCCCCAAGTAGCAAAGTTAAAAATTGGATATTTTAAGGTATATAATAAAAGAGAAACAGGCTGACTGTCTCCGTACGGATAAAATACTTAGACGCTGCGACAATAACAATAAATCGGCAATCAGATGAACCTCTGCCTCCGGCATCGGTTCATCTGATCGCCGATTTTACCGCGTATTTTATCCGTACGGAGACAGTCAGCCTGTTTCTCTATAGTACTGATACAGTCTCTGTATCGTCCTTGAAGAGACTTGATGAAGTCGCCGCTTCCAGCCTGCTGAGTGGGCAGTCGGGGTCGTTCATCTCGAGCCTTATAAAAGATGCACGCTCCACTTTACGGCCCTCAGAGGGGACGGTTACCTACACCAGACTTCAGCTCACAGATGTGGGGGCTGTCAGTATGTACCACAGGGTTCGTACAGAGCCTGGACAACCTGGAAAAGCCTGGAATTATGCTTTTGGGTTTTTTTGGCCTGGAAAAGCCTGGAATTCTAACAGCCTGGAAAAAACCTGGAAGAGCCTGGAAAATTTAGTTTTGCATAAATTTTTTTTTTGGTCTATGAAATTCGGGACATTATTAGCTTTCCATAACTATGGTATGCTTATGAAATTTCAGTGACTTGGGTTAAATAATTCCAAAAATCCTTTTTGCTAATGATATAGCATAGTTTTGATTATTTGTCTTCGTATTTCATTCACTAGCAAGATGGTATTGATTCACATTGTTTTGTGCCTGGAATCTTAATATTAGACCCTGGAAAAGCCTGGAATTTTATTAGGCTGTCTATGTACGAACCCTGGTACCAGAAAACTCAGCCCCGGCCACACTGCTGCAAGTCACTGCGACCCGATCACCAAAATAAAAATAGTAGCGATCAGCGCATGGCAATCAGTTGTGGAGCAACAACTTAAAGCTACGAACTTCACTCTTTAACTGCAGCATGATGCCTCCAGGCATTCCCAGGCTAACCACAGTATGATGCCTCCAGGCATTCCCAGGCTAACCACAGCATGATGCCTCCAGGCATTCCCAGGCTAACCACAGCATGATGCCTCCAGGCATTCCCAGGCGAACCACAGCACGATGCCTCCAGGCATTCCCAGGCTAACCACAGCATGATGTGTATAATTTCTTCGTTCCGCTGGACTTCCGTCTGGAGTCCGTGGTTGGAAATTTTTTTTGTTGCTTGGTGGGGAAGGAGCTCGACAACGCTAGGCCCTGTGACTAAACATAACCACAGCATGATGCCTCCGGGCATTCCCAGGCGAACCACAGCATGATGCCTCCAGGCATTCCCAGGCGAACCACAGCACGATGCCTCCAGACATTCCCAGGCTAACCACAGCATGATGCCTCCAGGCATTCCCAGGCTAACCACAGCATGATGCCTCCAGGCATTCCCAGGCGAACCACAGCATGATGCCTCCAGTCATTATTGATGGTTACCTACAAAATGTGTTTGAAACAAAATTGTTTGTGTTTTACAAACCTTTATCTGAGTATAAAGGGCATATATGAGTCTTCTAGTAAGACCACCAAAATGTACCTGTGCTACTGCAGGCATTGCCTTTGGTGTGATGCTGTGTCAGGGAATTGTCTTAGTCGCTTTCTGAGACAGCAAATCTCACATGAAAGACATTTCTACTTTTCCCTCGGACCCCAACTGACATCCTTATGAACTACTGTAGTAAAGGATCGAAAAGTTCATCCTTTGAGAAAGAGTCCTACATTCGTCTGGTAAGGGGTGGGGAGTTAGCTCAGTGGTTAAGAGCACTGGACTTGTAACCCCAAGGTTGTAAGACTTTGTGGGTTCGAGTCCCACCCGCAGCAGTGGTAGATTTACTGCTATAACAAAGGCCATCCTTCTCATACCATCTCTATGTGGTGTGGGAAGTAAAAGAACTCTCACCTCGGTAAATGTGTAGGGGTGAGATTTCTACCTGAATTCATCACATAGATTCGATCACCACCCTAGTGGTGTAAAGGAACCTTGAGAAAGTCTGGAAAGGACCTATAATGGTTGACTGGACGTAAAATCTAACCAAACAAACAATTCGTCTGCTACAAAGTCAAAGCCCCGAAAGGTAAAGGTCAAAGACCACTTAAGAAAATAACCACCAGCTGTTGGCACAAGGAGGTCCAGACGAACAGAGCCCGGACCCGCCCTTTTCTTGTCGTCACTTTTAGACACTGCCACGTTTAAATCTGAGTCTCCCAGGGGGTAGGAGTTAGCACAGACAAGGCACTGGACTTGTAACCACAGGGTTTGAAGTGGGTAGGAGTCCCACTGCAGCCACTGTTCTCCTTCATCCCTAGCAGTGGTAGGTTTACTGCTATGTCAAAGGCCAGTCCTTCTCATACCATGTCTATGTGTGGTGTACAGCCACCTTTCCCCTTCATCCCCAGCAGTGGTAGATTTACTGCTATAGCAAAGGCCAGACCTTCTCATACCATGTCTATGTGGTGTGGTGTACAGCCACCTTTCTCCTTCATCCCCAGCAGTGGTAGACTTACTGCTATTTCAAAGGCCAATCCTTCTCATAACATGTCTATGTGGTGTGGTGTACAGCCACCTTTCTCCTTCATCCCCAGCAGTGGTAGATTTACTGCTATTTCAAAGGCCAATCCTTCTCATACCATGTCTATGTGGTGTTGGAACTGAACGAATTCACACCTCGGTATATGGGTAGGGGTGAGATTTCTGCCTAAAATCTCATAGACGATCACCAACCAACCAACATTAGTCCAATAGAACATGTTGGATGTTAAACTAAACAAACAAACAAACAAACAAACAAACAAACAAACAGGCTGAGGCTCCCTGAGGGACTTAATTTTGTTAATGAGTTTTTATTTTCTGATTCATACATACATGGGAAGTTAGCTCAGCGGATAGGCACTGGGCTTGTAACCCCAGGTTTGAAGGACTTTGTGGATTCGAGTCCCACTGCAGCCACTTTTCTCCTTCATCTCCAGCAGTGGTAGATTTACTGCTATATCAAAGGCCAATCCTTCTCATACCATGACTATGTGGTGTGTTGTGCAGCCACTTTTCTCCTTCATCCCCAGCAGTGGTAGATTTACTGCTATATCAAAGGCCAATCCTTCTCATACCATGACTATGTGGTGTGGGAAGTAAAAGAATTCTCATCTCAGTAAATGTGTAGGGGTGAGATTTCTACCAGAATTCATCTCAAAGATTCGGTCAAACCCAAAGTAAGTCTAACTGAACAAATCGGACGCTAAACTACCGAAACTAGAGTACAAAACTAGATACCTTACCAGCTTAACAGTGTCCTGTACAACGATTTTACCCTCCCTGTGGTATAACTCCCAGGAATGACTCGAAGCAGCAAGCCAACCTGTCATGGACCCGGCCTCCTATACGAGGCAGATGACGTAATCTGGGCAGGTTATCTGGGCCAAACCTGTAGTACTTCTGTGCATGAGTTCGACCGAACCACTCCACAAAAGGGGTGGAACTACCACATCCTCTAGCGAAGAGAGATGCCAGTTTTCCATTTTTTCGTGAAAATCCACTTTTTTATATCCAGTATATGATATTGCTCTTCCTTGTGTAAAAATAAGATGACTTAAATTGAGACTCATTTACGCCAATAGAACAGTGGTTTGAACATCCCCACAGACCCTTGGCTCCATGCCATAGCCGAGAAGAGCATAATATCCAAGTTTTCGCGGTCTCTCTGAGGCAGAAAATTCCACATGAAAAATATTTCCACCCTTTTCCCTAACCCCAACTGACATGCCTGAATTCAGCACCATTCGACACCCATTTTTGGCCCACTAGATTCAGGTCAATTATAGACTGTATAATCGTCCCAAAGCGCTATTATTGTTATGTAAGGAGGTAAGGGTGAAGGTCATGGTTTGCTGTGAATGCAGTCATTGGCTGCTGGGTCTACTATATTCCTTATGTGGCAGTGAAGGCAGAGGGACAACTCCATACACCTATACAACAGCATATATATATGCGCAACATCCCATGGTTGGCCCCTGGCTAGTGGTGCCATCTCATGGGTTGTACCGACACTCGCTATAAGTCCCCTGGTCTTGGAAGTAGGATACGCCAGGCATGTGCGAGCACATTTCATCTCCAATTCTGGAGTGGGGTGGGGAATTAGCTCAGTGGTTAGAGCACCGGACTTGTAACCCCAAGGTTGTAAGACTTTGTGGGTTCGAGTCCCACCCCCAGCAGTGGTAGATTTACTGCTATAACAAAGGCCATCCTTCTCATACCATGACTATGCAGCATGGAGTTGTCCCATTACACTAAGTTCATATAAGAAATAAGGTAGACCGAGTAGCCAATGACTGCATTCGCAGCAAACCCCGTCCTTGACCCTGACCTCCTTACATGATATTTTCCAGCGCCTTGGGACAGTTCTACGGTCGAGAGTTGACCTCGAATCTTAGGGGCCACAACCACCCTCCTATGTGGTGTTGGAAGTAAAAAACCTCTCACCTCAGTAAATGTGTAGGGGTGAGATTTCTACCTGAATTCATCACATAGATTCGATCACCACCCTTGTGGTGTAAAAGAACCTTGAGAAAGTCTGGAAAGGACCTATAATGGTTGACTGGACGTAAAATCAAACCAAACAAACAAAAATCCAATTCTGGACAGCAGTGCAGTTAATGCTCGTCACTGATTGGTTAATATTCCTGGCTGTATTTATGCATAGAAATCTCAATAGAGTGGCATTTACCCAATCTCTGGACCGCATAAGTGCCCATAGAGCGCTGTATTAGATGTCACTTTAGTCCAGAATCACATGGGTGAATAACAGCAGTGCCTCAGGATGTAAAATTTACCATCCTGCAATGTTTGGAGTTAATAACATTATGTGAGGGAAATGTGAATCATACTAAGGACACTATGTCACGCCTTTGTAGCCCTATATTTTTTTTTTTTTTTTTTTTTTTAATTTATCACAAAATTCACCATGGTTGGTGGTCTTCCATTTTGGAAAAAATAATTAATCATTGAAAATGTATGGGGCCTCAGAAAACGATTATCCATTGTGTCTAAGCTTTTAGAATTATCGATTACGGATTTGAAACCCATCGATTATAGTCTAAAACCCATTGATTATGGGAAAATACACACACAATCAGATTTGAAGCCAATTTGTGCCAGGATGCAAATGAATAGTTTCTACCGATAGACCCTATAATTAGAAGAAACTGAACGAGAGTTAGACTTGTCAGTGTTTATGCCACGACGGGAAGGTCGTGTATTACTACGCGAAGCGTTAACTCAGTGTAGTGAGGAACAGACCTGACCAGAGTGGCATAGTAGACACTGACAAGTCTAACTCGAGTTCGGTTTCGTATTTATCCTACCCTGTCTCTACCCTTTTGGATTACTAAAATATAAATATCGATTGAACGACCAACCGAAGTCTACCTGGAACTTTTTTCGGAGCAGCTCACAATCTGATCGCTGATTGGTCGATTTTGTATGCCCCTAGAGGCATAAATCGCACTTTATGTCATGGCATGCCGCATAAAAGTTGCCTATCTTATGCCTATGGACCGTTTTTATTTGGGGTAGGATAATAAAGCAATTCCTAGTTTCAATTTATTCCAGAGGATGTCTAATAAATACAACAATCGCTGGTTTTGTGGACTGGCGGCTCTGTGCACCACTCGAGTATAGCCACCCGCTGTATAGCCCTGTAGACCATGGTGCATTCAGTCGAGGCGAGACAAAAAACGTTAGCAGTAAATAAATAAACAATAACCCGTCTGCCCACGCTGGTACCTGGTCGACATCAAACTCACAGATTAAACATTGCGGGGAACCAGCGATAAGCGGTCGTCTGCGTGCAGCGTTCTCCGCGCGTTCGTCCGGGGCCCGGGACTCTGTATAACGAGCATGCTTTTTAGCGAGTGAGGCAGGAGTAGGTTGTGGATGGACCTATTTGTGGTTCCAGTGGCTTTGCAATAGTTCCAGTGGCTTTGCAATAGTTCTTTACCCAATTTAATAGAGAAGGACGTTTTTGACAGACTTTAAACGAATGCCCCAACTCCTTAGACCACTAAAAAAAAAACTTGTTTCTCATCACCGCGCGCGTCAGCAAAAACGTTTTCAGAATTTTTTTATTTTTTTTTTTCATAAATGAGATGAACATTTGATAGAAATCATGAAAGATATGAGTATTTGGTATCAAATTAAAGCTCCCTCGTCATATTTTTCATGGCTTGGTGATGAGAAACAAGTTTTTTTTTTGAGTGGCCTTAGCATAGGAATACAGGTACTACTACTAGAACAACCTTACCATGGTCGTACATGATGCAACATAACATGTGCAGTTACTAGATAATAGGAAACAATATCTAAACCTATTGTATATGCGCAAGTATACTATGGGGGTGGAACCAGATGAGAATCCAAAAACTAGAAGACAAAGTAAAAAGATTATAAAACTAGACCGACCCCGAACCTCGCTATTTAAGAAAAGTCCGATTTATCGCGGCATGGAACGTTGGAATGAACTGCCAATAGAAATACAGAATAGCCCGCTCTACTGTTACAAAAAATACATCAAGTCTAAGTTATGGACAAAACATGAGACAAATCATGATAAATTCGGGAAATCCTAGTTTTATCTTCATCTGGTCCTATCCTCATCATTACATCATTTTTTTCACTTGTATATACTGTAATTACCTGTCGAAGCACTGTTTCAGACCTCTTTATGTATTTGGTGACTGAATAGCCAGAATAACTGCAACAGCAGAGGCTATTTATGTACTTTTGTGCAAATAAAAAAACAACAAAAAAAACTTTTTATTATACAATATTTAGGGTATATGGAGCAGCAGTAAGGAACTATTAAATATAGGTGCACAGATTATGGTGGACCCCTTTCATAAGATCTCACACTCTCTAAGTCATATTATGAACTCTCACTTCGCTCTATGGGAGAAGAATTCTAAACGAACTAGGCTTAGAGCCTTGAGAATCCACTGGCCTGCCTCCCGTCCTAAAGACGTACAACAATGCTCACCAAAGATTCTTATAATCTCAATGAAGCCACCTAGCGGGAATATTGTGTGCCAGAGGATTCTCAAGGATCTAAGCCTAGTTGGTTAAGAATTCTTCTCACATAGAGAGTAGTGAGAACCTTGTACAGAATACCACTTAGAGAGTGTGAGATCTTATGAGAGGGGTGCACCATAACATGTATGATAAATGTTATTACAAGGTGCAATTTGCAAAAAAAAATCATTCACTAAAGGATGTGCTTGATCAATTAATGGGAATTTAAATGGATTTCCTTTTATATAGTTACAAATAAATGCAAAACATTCTTACGTGTATAGTATGTTCAGTTTATTCATATATTTGTTACTTTTGACTTTGCAGAAATGTCCAGATCCAGACTGATCGAGGGTGCTTCCTCTTCGCCATCATCGGAGACCGAAATGTCGCAGCAGACAGCATAGGGTTTAGCTTGCCTCAGGTTAGTGGTCCCGTTACTCTAACTTTATTATCGTCTCATAGGGTTTAGCTTGCCTCAGGTTAGTGGTCCCGTTACTCTAACTTTATTATCGTCTCATAGGGTTTAGCTTGCCTCAGGTTAGTGGTCCTGTTACGCTACCTTTATTATCGTCTCATAGGGTTTAGCTTGCCTCAGGTTAGTGGTCCCGTTACTCTACATTTATTAGCGTCTCATAGGGTTTAGCTTGCCTCAGGTTAGTGGTCCCGTTACTCTAACTTTATTATCGTCTCATAGGGTTTAGCTTGCCTCAGGTTAGTGGTCCCGTTACTCTTCCTTTATTATCGTCTCATAGGGTTTAGCTTGCCTCAGGTAAGTGGTCCCATTACTCTACATTTATTAACGTCTCATAGGGTTTAGCTTGCCTCAGGTTAGTAGTCCCATTACTCTACATTTATTAAAGTGTGTGTTGTGTTATCTGACTTTCTGTGTAAATGTCTCATAGGGTGTGGGTATTTAACTCAGTGGTAAAGAGCACTTGACTCATAATCCAAAGTTTGTCAGACTTTATGGGTTGGATTCCCACTGCAGCCACTTTTCTCCTTCATCCCCAGCAGTGGTAGATTTACTGCTATATGAAAGGCCAATTCTGCTCATACTATGTGGTGTGGGAAGTAAAGGAACTTTCACCTCAGTAAATGTGTAGGGGTGGGATTTATACCTGATTTCATCTCATAGATTCGGTCAAACACAAAGTAAGTCTAATAGAACGTATTATACGTTAAACTAAACAAACAAATAAACAAACAACCCTCAGGTTAGTGATCCTGTGGCTGCGTGTTATGTCATCTTACTAACTCTGGCTGTATTATCGTCCCATAGGGTTTAGCTTGCCTCAGGTTAGTGGTCCCGTTACTCTAACTTTATTATCGTCTCATAGGGTTTAGCTTGCCTCAGGTTAGTGGTTCCATTACTCTACCTTTATTATCGTCTCATAGGGTTTAGCTTGCCTCAGGTTAGTTTTCCCGTTACTCTACCTTTATTAACATCTCATAGGGTTTAGCTTGCCTCAGGTTAGTGGTCCTGTTACTCTAACTTTACTAAAGTGTGTGTTGTGTTATCTGACTTTCTGTACCTTTGTAAATGTCTCATAGGGTTTGGGGATTTACCTCAGTGGTAAAGAGCACTCGACTCATAATTCAAAGTTTGTCAGACTTTGTGGGTTGGATTCCCACTGCAGCTACCTTTCTCCTTCATCCCAAGTAGTGGTAGATTTACTGCTATATGAAAGGCCAATTCTTCTCATACTATGTGGTACATTGGTACACATTGCCCACTGGTATATTAAACAAACAGGGATACATGTTGGCTGCTAATTGACAGATATTCAACAATTTTGAGATTTGATGAAAATAACATAAGGCATATAAAAAACGGCAATATTTACACAATGACAGCACCTGCTTATATCCACGCAGTGTTTTACTTCCTCAAATACATTGTTGTTAGAACACAATCCACACAAAATTATGTAAAGAAAATATGTCAGTCTTCAATATATTATTATAACTACTGAGACTAAAGATATTACAATTTTACAATCAGTCAATACTAGATACTAAAACTAGCGGTATAAATAAGAATAATTAGAATATGCATATATTCATGACCAAAATTATGTTACAAATGCGTCCTTTTTCAAAAATTAATTTAACCGATTTTTTTACACTCCCGACTTTCATCCCTTAACAAACCAAACCAACTTATCCCACCCGCCACTATTTTAAGTGCTAATTCTACTGTTAACTTTCTTACAGAGAAAATGGGCAAGTCTTACCTTAGACGCGCCAGTACAGGTCTCGGATGCCCCCCACGACCCGAAAAAACACACCCTGGCATCACTGACCATCGAGGTCGACTTCCTGCAGAAGAAACAGTGAGTACTCCTTCTCAGCCTTCCATTGAACTACAGAATCAGGAATCAAAAAATACTTTCAAAAAGGGTGTAATAGAAAAATTGTTGAATGACCATCGTTAATAAGTGTGCAGATGAGTATGGTCATGGAACAGTGTGAAGGTGTAATAATACCATACTTGGGTAAATTTATCCATGGTGTGGGAAGTTTCGTAAAACTGGATGAGTTTTAATCTTGACCACCGTATGCCACGACTGGAGTTTGACATAGTGATTTCATGAGGCGAAGCCGAGTGAAGTCCGGAGCCAAAACTTCAGGAGTGGAATGCGGTGGCCACGATTAAAACGAATCAGGTTTTGATTTTATCCTACCCCGTCTCCTGGATTTTTGAATATTATGTGATAACAATTCTGTATGCCACTAGATAAAACTCTGTATGCCAGTCAGCATGGCATACAGCAACTGTTAAGCCTATGGGATTTTATATTAGGGGTAGGATAATAAAAGAACTCTCACCTCGATATTTATAAGTGTAGTGGTGAGATTTCTACCTTCATTTGTGTCTGTGGTGTAAACCTAGCGAGAAAAGCTGAACCTTGATACAGTCGCTATATACACTCCGGGTCGCCTGAGATGTTAAACAAACAAACCGAACCCAAAATCCCATTATCGATTTTCCACATGTATAATTTCATATTGAATTCACAGGATATACCCATGTCTATATGGTGTGGGAAGTAAAACAACTCTCACCTCGGTAAATGTGTAGGGGTGAGATTTCTACCTGAATTCATCTCATAGATTCGATCAAACCCAAAGTCATTTTAATAGAACATATTGGACGTTAAACTACCCAAACAAATAAACAAACAAAATAGGATATACAATGATTTCATGTATCTCTGCAATACGTGTATTGGTAAGATAAAAAAGAAAAAAAAGGCATAAATGTTTAAGTGATATGAACTTCCCTATTTCCTCTACCCTTTAAACGATATCAGATCTTTCCATTATCCTAGATGTAATGCAGGAAGAATCTAATAGTTAATGATCCAATATTTTCACATTCAACCAATTTCAATATTTCCCTCTAAGAACACCGTACATTTCAATCCCATCTAAACCCTTCACTGCACGAAAACCACCATTTTATTCATATATACGCCATCGCGGAAGTGCATGTATTGGCTGAATATTGACTTGTTTTCATATATATACGCCCAGGCCTTATATACGACGGACGCGTCTTGGCTGTATTTCACACCAAGCGTATATGAAAGGAAATACCCTCTACCCCCGCTGCCTCCCGCCCCTTTGTGTTGGTATAAGTACAGGTGTCCTTAGTAGGAAACCCTCCCCCAGCCCCGCCATTCCCCGCCACCCCCCGCCCGCTCTCAGTGAAGTCCTCTTCACTGGACGCTTATATATATATACGCCTACAGGTGAGGTGTATACACATGGGGATTAAGCCGATCTTGTAGACGCAAAATACCTACTTATAGACGCCGGGCGCATTCATAAGTAAAATGATGGTGTTCGTGCAGTGCTTGTCGTGTATGCTCGTAGAATCCTCGTAATATATGCGTATCCTTATTACTCTCGTAGAACAACGAACGAGCCGTACAACACGGACGACATGGCGCGCGACTTCATCGCTCAGTTCATCAACCAGGTGTTCACCGTGGGGCAGATGGCCGTCTACCAGTTCATGGACAAGAAGATGCTCAGCGTCAAAGTTCTCGAGCTGGAGAGTGAGTTCTTTTCTCCTTTCTTTTGTTTCAAGGAGAGTTTATTGTCAGTAAAAGATGGTGTGGTCGACATCTAGATTCCGTTTCATCCTCTTTTTTTTTTTCTCTTTTTTTCTTTATTTGAAAACAAAATTCACCAAGATTGGTGGTCTTACATTTTGTTGGTAACTTCGTCGACCGAGTACATTGTTC
Organism: Alentia gelatinosa; assembly: GCA_950022655.1. Taxonomy (NCBI): domain Eukaryota; kingdom Metazoa; phylum Annelida; class Polychaeta; order Phyllodocida; family Polynoidae; genus Alentia; species Alentia gelatinosa. The sequence continues at coordinate 50,840,106 of OX465589.1, read as the reverse complement.
ATTCTGTATAAACACGATTAGGGTTACATGTAATAATAACAGTAATAAATGTGTATAACAATGGATGAATGTCTACATCTGCTTATTCTGCATATTAGTCAGATACAATAAAGAAGGGATTGTTTCTTATTTTGTCTGTTTTTAACTGTTTATGACTCAACCCTACGCCCTGGATTCGGTAACATTTTCTTTCTCTTCAAGATTTGCTTGAAGGTCCTTTTGGTTAATGCTGCCTTCCCAAAAGGACCTTCAAGCAAGGTTTTTTTTTTTTACACAACGTTTCATCCTCTGTGGTATGAATGGACACTCAATATTACTTCATGGTCCCTGTATACCCTCAGGGTCCCCTGGGGTCGTCCATATGTGTTGAATAAAGTTGACCCACAAGGCCCTGGGGAGTTAGCTCAGTGGTTAAGACACTGGACTTGTAATCCCAAGGTTGTAGGACTTTGTGACTTCGAGTCCCACTGCAGCCACTCTTCTCCTTCATTCCCAGCAGTGGTAGATTTACTGCTATATCAAAGGCCAGGCCTTCTCATACCATGTCTATGTGGTGTGGGGTACAGCCACTCTTCTCCTTCATTCCCAGCAGTGGTAGATTTACTGCTATATCAAAGGCCAGTCCTTCTCATACCATGTCTATGTGGTGTGGGGTACAGCCACTTTTCTCCTTCACCCCCAGCAGTGGTAGATTTACTGCTATATCAAAGGCCAGTCCTTCTCATACCGTGTCTTTAATTTGGGATTTAACCGGTGTGATTGCTTTTTTTTCAGCACTTGTCATCTCCGGGTCCACCGCCAAGGCCACCAAAGCACAGTGGGGCACCATGGCCGGAAATACCTCAATCATCTTCGAGAGACCCGACACCTCCGGGCTGATGCTGACCGGAAAGGCAAAGGCGTAAGTTCCGGTTCTCCGGTTCTAATTATACCCCCAAAGCTATCTCATTCAAGAGTAAATCTGATGGTATTCAAGTTTAAGGCATCCATGGTATATGGGAAAATAGTCCCATTGTGTTATAGAGCAAAAAAATATAGTCCCTGTTGATATACGCAAATTCCTGGGATTGATTTATTAAGAGAAGATGGATACTAGATACAACAAACGATAGTTTTATAGACAGACAGCTCTGTAAACCACTCAAGGTTGACGTCGTAATACGCGTTTACGGCCGCCTATCCACAATATCATGGATTATTGTCTATTTCTCCTTCGTTCTCAGCAGTGGTAGATTTACTGCTATATCAAATTCCAATCCTTCTCATATAAGATCATCTAAGATAAAGTGCAATACAATAAGCAGACGACATTGGACCTTACAGAGGAAACCTCTGGTAACTTGTTTCAGTAAAGGGTCGTCACAGACGTTGATTAATCCCGACTGGGACTTCAACAAGATGGGAATCGGTGGTCTCGACAAAGAGTTCAGCGCCATCTTCCGACGAGCGTTCGCCTCACGAGTCTTCCCGCCAGAGGTCGTGCAACAACTAGGTCAGTATGCGATGTTACTGTATACCCATGACGTACATTTCTATCAAGGTTCATCTATTTAAAAAAAAAAAATCTTCTAAAATTGTTTTTTTCTGATGCCCGCGATGATGAGAAACAAGTTTGTTTTTTTTGAGCGGCCTAACCACAGTATATTATCGTAAACCTGGATGAGTTTTAATCTTGACCACCGTATGCCACGACTGGAGTTTGGCAAAGTGACTTCATGAGGCGAAGCCGAGTGAAGTCCGGAGCCAAAACTTCAGGAGTGGAATGCGGTGGCCAAGATTAAAACGAATTAGTTTTGATTTTATCCTACCCCGTCTCCTCAACTTTGGAATATTACGTGATAATAATTCTGTATGCCACTAGTGGCATATAAAACTCCGTATGCCAGTTAGCGGGGCATACGGAAACTCAATGTTAAGCCTCTGGGATTTTATATTAGGGGTGGGATAAATAGATGGAAACTCACGAGATGAAAATAGCTTGATCCAACCTCCACTGAGTTTGCAGAGTAATTCGTGAAGCGAAGCTGAGTGAATTATTCTGCGATCAAACGAGTGGAGTGTGGACCAAGTTATATTCATCGAGTGGGTTTCTGATTTTATCTCACCCCATATAACATTATTTATTGATCAAGTTTATCACCGAATAAGCTATTGAGTATTGGGTACACGACCTTCACGGCCGTGGAGTACGAGTTCCTAATGTTAAGCCTATGAAGAAAAATACCGGGGTGAGATAAGTACTTTAAGGCCACTAAAAAAAACCTGTTTCTCAACACCGAGCGCATAAAAAAATAATAATAATAAAAGTGTTTTTTTTCTTAAAGATGAACGTTGATAGAAATTGTGAAAGGTATCTTTATTTGATATCAAATTAAAGCTCTCAATGTCAGGGATGGATTCAACGTGGTATCATGTGTATCTAGGTTATCCCAAAACCATTGTATTCATATTTCTCTTCATTCTCCCCACACAACCAATGATTCTGTGCTGCCACCTTTTGTCAGGCCCATTTTATGACACATCAAAAGCTATCTTGGCTCTAGCGAAAAAAAAATAGCGCTATTTCAGTATGTGATTATATCAGAGGTGGCAACTTTCTAATTTACATGGGTCTCATTTTAGCCAATAAAAATGTTTTACCCCATGATTATCAATGGATTATAACAACTGATAATAGGGCCTGTCCCCCAAATACAGTGGCGCTATCTTATAATTGCCTGGCGGATGATGGCAGAACTAGCAATCGCTTTCTTAGCCTATGTGTAATACATGAAATTGTAATTGTGATTCAGAGAACTTGGCGAAAGAACTTGTCATCAACCGAAAAAAAGAAATTGTAAGGCTACTAAAAAAACAAACTTGTTTCTCATCACCGCGCGCATCTGCAAAAACGATTTTAGAAGATTTTTTTTCTTTTTGGTTAAAATAAGATGAACCTTGATAGAAATTAGGAAAAGTATGTGTATTTAGTATCAAATTAAAGCTCCTGAAGCCAGGGATGCTTCCAATGTATAAACAGTATAAATCTGAAAACCACGCGTATGCAGACACCCCGCATACGCGGAAACTTTGGCCTGGAATGGAGGGTGACCGCTTACGCAGGGTATTACTGTATGTCTAAAGCCCATTTTATGACACTTTTAAGCCATCTTTGATCCAGCAAAAAAAACACCAAAAAAAACGCCCTCATCATTTTTTTCATAGCTTGGTGATGAGAAACAAGTTGTTTTTTTGTGTGAATATATCTAATAATGTGCATTCCGCTTGTTCCTGCAGGTATGAAGCATTGTCGCGGTATCCTGCTGTTTGGACCTCCAGGTACCGGCAAAACCCTCATGGCCAGGTAGGGAAATAATTTTTATAAATTTTCTTTAATGTTTCACACGAGGACAACTATCAACTTTCCTGGCTTTTATATCAATTAGGATATGAAGATATTCAAGGTATCAGCTAGCTGGGGATAGACGACTCTGACATTCTACAGCCTGGTCTTTAACATAGAATATGAAAATTTAAAAAAACATAAGAAATATAATATGAAAATAGTTTGAGCAATGAATTTTTGATAGAATGATTATTAGATGAGTTTTGAGAATCAACTCCAATATCAATTTACAAAAGGAATCCAAGGGTTTACTAAAATGATAATTATATTATCTTTAAAAATTAGACTGGCTCCAGTCCCTGCATCCTATGGCTACCCTCCTTGCTGGGACACAGGGACTGGTACAATCGGTAATGGTGTTGGATTTCTGGCGCTGTTTAGCTCCAGCGTTCCCAACACTCTCCATCAGATACCCTGGCTATTGGTCAGGATATCTGCTGGGAGACGATCGAGTCAGAGTCAGGAGTAGGCGAAATATATTGCTATAACAACACAATCGGCCAGGGAACTGGAGGAGGGTAGGGGGAGGGGTAGGAGGAGGTATAGTGTTACAGGGAGCGGCTTGGGGCCATAAACAGGAGATTTGGTCCATAGTGGACAAGTCTTTGATTCATGGGCCTGTCAGAGAAGGCTACATACTTTGATGAACTTTATTCTTATTATGTTTTATCATTTAATGAATGTTCATAATCAAAGACTTGAGCAAGTCTATTTAAAAATGAGCCCGAATAAAAATGTCATCAGTAAGATTAAATGAATTTTTGCCACTCCCAAAAAATCCGTTCAGTATTCTATACAAGAAGCCTGCCTCTTGACTTAAATATTTTATAACTAAGTATAGTACAATTTCCAATAACAAGGAAACACTGATTTTAATAGTATTACAAGAAAAAAATATCGATACAACAATTTCCAGAGGTGATACACAACAACGATTATCTATATAGAAAGGACAATTACTTAACTTGGTTTTCTTTGTCGAAATCATTTCAGACAAATTGGCAAAATGTTGAATGCGCGAGAACCGAAGATTGTGAATGGTCCTCAAATCCTGGACAAGTTTGTCGGCGAATCAGAAGCGAATATCAGAAAGTTGTTCGCAGACGCCGAAGAGGAAGAGAAGAGGGTAAGAGAATTCTGTCTCCTTTTTTTCTTTGATTAAAGTACATGTACAAGTTGTTGGCTTTACTCATTTTATTTTTAAATCCCGGCACCAAAGAAAAAAAACACCATTTACTGAAAATTATAACACTGAAAATATAACAACAGAAAACATAAAGACTCATAGGTGTCAATTCACTGTAAGATCCACTCTATGACAGTATTTAGTTCAAAAATAATGATTATAATACAATAAAGAGCACTGCTCGCGTGACTGGTAAGGAACACTATGTATTTTCTTTGCATTTATTAAACTATTAAGCTAGCTAAACCTGACGAAGCAGTTATGTACAGTAGAACCCCGCGTAAGGAACAGCCAATGTTAGTTGGGTACCTCTTGTAAGGGAACACCTTTGTTCACAACGGTTCCCTCTATTAGAGGGTTTATTTAACCCCATGTAAGTGGACACCCCGCTTTAAGGAACACTTTTATTTGGAACGGAGGGTGTTCCCTTTTGCGGAGTTCTACTATAAAAGTGGGCAAGTTGAAACGTAGGATTTATCGGGATGTACTAATATCGGGAAGTACTAATATCAATGCAAATCCGAGGAAAGAAAATCTAAGCTTATGGCTTGGTTATATGCTGTAAAAGAAATTTTTGAAAAAGGCTATTTTAGCTCTCAACTGAGGCCAGAGCTTAGGGTAGCAGAAAATGCAATAGCTGCCAGGGCTCATGCGACACCCTTTTTCTGGATTTAGTTTTTTTCCCAAAAATCTCAATGCCTCCTAAATCAATATCAACATCCGGGTTTTCTTGTGAAGTTATCTTCCATAGTACAAAAGCACAAATACATGTATTCACAAAGAAAGATGGCAGCTTCCCATCTTAACATGGAAATCCACTTTTTCATTTTCAGTATATAAGATTATTTCATCGTGTGTATGACATACAAAATATCAAGTCAGCCTCATTCACGCCAATAAAAGAGTGGTTTGAACCTCCCGTTTTCTTTCTTTCTCCTTCTTTCTTCTGTTTTTTGTTTGATTTGTCCATATTCTAATGAATAATAATGAGTCAATTACAGAGATTCGGCAAATTCAATGTTACAGGTTATCTTTCCAAATATAAACACACACATAATATTCATATATATATACACGCATATATTCATACGTATGCATGTATATATACACATATACACGCACAAATATATATACATGTATACAAATGTATACATATATTCACGTATATATATAAAATATATATACACATATACATATCTGTGTATATATTTGTACATCCGCACACACCCCTATACATACCTTCTGCTTTGTGTATAACCCTGTGTCCTTTTACCAAAAAAAACCCCACAGGGTCCAAGCAGCTATTTTAACTATGATACTTTCATTGAAATCTTCGTCAGTCTTAAATGGCTGAATGATAACAAAATTGTATTTAAAAGATAATAATTGTTTTATTTTCGTGTCTTTCTCACAGCTGGGACCTCACAGTGGACTTCACATCATCATTTTCGACGAAATAGACGCAATATGCAAAGCCAGAGGCTCCGTGGTAAGGGCATCTTAGTCGTTTAATTAAATTTATTTATTTAAATATCATTTCATCTATAAATACGCACCGTTTCGCCATATAACGTAAAAATACAGTACAGGAAAAGTACAGGAAAATACTGACCACCTTCCCATACACGTTTATTATTTCGGTTTGACCTGTAGATCAAGACCGAAATATATTAGGGGAGACGGGGAACGGTTTTTGCGGCTTACATTATAATACATTACAGTAATAAATTCTGAATAATTATAGCCTCGATACCGGGTCCGCACCTAGCGACAGTAGTGTATTTTTATATATTGCGCAGGCACCCGTTATGGTTCAATGAATACCTACTAGCGGGTGGGGCTTGCTCTGGTCAGATGTGGTCCGCACCTGGCGACAGTAGTGTATTTTTATATATTGCAACAGGCTTCCACCTCTCTCTCTCTCTCTCCCTCCCTCCCTCCCTCCCTCCCTCCCTCCCTCCCTCCCTCCCTCCCTCCCTCCCTCCCTCCCTCCCTCCCTCCCTCCCTCCCTCCCTCCCTCCCTCCCTCCCTCCCTCCCTCCCTCCCTCCCTCCCTAGCGGGTGGGTCCCGCGGGTGCCGATACCAGACACGTTCGATGGAATCAGGTCAAATAGGTCACCAGCAAACCCGCACAGGTCAGATGTGGTCCGCCCCCGGCGACAGTAGTGTATTTTTATATTTTCCGCAGGTACCCGTTACGGTTCAATGAATACCTACTAGCGGGTGGGGCCTTCTCTGGTCAGATGTGGTCCGCACCACCTACCTTAGGCGCCGAGCGCGTTGTTATTGTTACTACTCAGAGGAGGTGTGAAGCGCAGCGCCCCCTATACCGACTTGGTTCATATATACAATCGCGGCTGCCTCACGGTGCCACTCTCAAACATGCCAACAAGGGGGAATGAGTTCTAGACAATGGACTGTGTCTGGCTATATCAAGCCCTAGCCTATGAGAAATAAGGCTGTATTCCACAAGACCAAACAGCCATAAAACGTGAAGCTCTATTGAGCTCTATTGTGGTTTGGAGTACATTAGATGTCACTCTATCAATATCTGAAAAGATTTTTGATAGAGTTCTAATAGATTGTATGTAGTAGATAGCCTATTTTTGCATAGGAATCTACATAGAGCTGTCATTTGAGTTCATGCCAAAACGATAGGGGGCACTGCGCTTCACACCTCCTCTGGTTACTATTGGAAATAGAAACTGATGGTGTACCATGGAATGTTTTCCTACCCACACTTTCGAGACTTCATAGCACCACCCAAACAGTACACTATTGCAAGACTATTCTAAGACTGTTGCAACTTGTACTGGAGTTTTAAATTTATCTTATTTGGACTGATTTAAAATTCTATTTCTTTTTTATTTCTTAAAACATGTATACATTACTTGTTGAAACCGAAATCATGGCAATGCCATGCCAACTTTTAATCCTTGTTAAACTATTGGTTATTAAGTCAGATGAAATTAATTTTTTTTTTATTTCGTCTATATAGTGAATATTACAAGCGACAAAATTCGATAATAATTCATCTCGTTTTGTACAGCATGGTCAGGACGTAATTACCATTCTTAAGGGTGGGAAAGACTATGTTGTATATTATGATCTGATTTTATAGAACATTCTCTTAATGACATACTTCGAAGTCAACCTCGTATGCGGTGGATATATTCACAATATTACCATGATTTCGATCTGAGTGGCCGTATTCTCCGCGTAGTTGACGCGTAGTAATATTCCGAGCGATAGCGAGGAGTATTGCGTAGCGTCAACTACAAGGAGAATACGGCCACAGAGATCGAAATCATGGTAATGTTGTATTTATTACTCACTTATTTTTAGATTTAAGCAATAAATATGATCGTTAGAAAACTTTTCAACATAGTTAAGAAATTATGTTTGGGACTTTTTTCATCTCAATGGGACTACTTTCATCTCAAAAATCCGTATCCTCCTAGGAGGGTACGCAGGTCCGTATCCTACTCAGTAGCGATCTGTAATCTCCATAGGCTTAGTATGGAGACTCTGTATCAGGTGGGTAATAAAATTGTATGCTCGGAGTATGTAGATACACGCTCCCCATGTGTTTTCTACGGACACTTTGTATGCGGTGATAATACATGTTGTTTGGCTGTTCAGTCCGGCAGTACCGCGGTCCACGATACGGTGGTCAACCAACTGCTGTCAAAGATCGATGGTGTCGATCAGCTCAACAACATCCTGGTGATCGGCATGACCAACCGGAAGGACATGATCGACGACGCCCTGCTGCGACCCGGCAGGCTGGAGGTTCAGATGGAAATAAGTGAGTGCCGCTCGAGAACCAGCGAAAGATTCATAATATAATAGGAGCCCAAAGTGAACCCGCTGAAACCGCAGATACCCGTTCACACAACACTATTTCCGGATATAGGCGCTCAGTACTTTGACTATATAGGTTCAAGATTATATGTGTCACTCTCCAATCTTTTAAATCCATATTTTTAGATACACTTAACAACTGTTATCGTCGCTTCGAGACAGAGTTATTCAGAGATGATTGTAGTAATGTTCACTTCAATAGTAACAAACAAGACTAAAAACAAAAGTCTAGCCTCAAACCGCCGTAGGTTTAGCACTAAGCCTCGTTCTTACTGGCCACCGGAAATGGTGTTTTGAGGACGGGTATCTGCTAATATAGGGGTTCACTTTGGCACCCTATAGAGCAAACCAATGGAAGATTAGGGTCAGAACTTGTATCATATCGAGTATAAATGGCGTAGTAATTCACAAGGCAAACCCACATGAATTGCGTAGTGATTCAAACGAGATGGGATCGAGCTCTGGCTGTAAAGTTTAATAGGTTTCTGAATTTATCTCACCTTCACATTGACGAATGGGCTAACATTTGTGACATAATCCCTGCTCTTAGATATTTCTACTAAATACTCAATAGGCATTGGGTACGAGTTCCCAAGGTTAAAGTGTAGCGGGAACAAATATGAGGGGTGAGATATAGAGTACATATTTCTGATATTGCATTTTTACCCTATGCGGTACAGTGCCTACAGATGTGATGTATTCACATAAGCAGTGGTTATTTCCGGAAAAAATATTAGTGTATAATATTTTTCTTTCTTTTCCACATTTCAAGTTTGACAGAATTCTTTGATTTATCTATTTTCGATAGCTATGACAGCTTGTAATACCTGCTGCATTTTCTTCTCTAAAAGAAGATGTTTCTAACTTTTGCAAAGTGAGTAAGACATCTTAACCTACCTATATTCGCACATGTCACAACTTTAAGTATGTTTTATAGCCAGCCTCGACACTGTCGGATCATTTTCTCCTCTAGTTTTTATATCCGATCTTTTCTAACTACGACTTGTATCTCTGGCTTAGGGTTAGAATCCCTTTCGTTTTGATAAAAAATATTTGTTTTCTACTGTGATAAGAAGGTTGTTTGGCTCCATTGTGAAAATATCAGCCTATTCCGCTATTTCAAATATCAGCAAAGATTTGGATAAGTTTGATCACTCTTTGTCCAAATACACAACTCGTTTTTTTTGCTTTTTTGAGGACGAGTATTGATTTGTGCAGATCCAGATGATACTCGGGCACATTGTAGATTGACTCAATATTGGAAAGAAAAAATATGAATTAAAAAAAAAAAAATTGAGATGGGAAAGTATTTCCAGGAAGAGCCTTCACTACTAAAAAAGGATGAATTTTTATTTTCGTCTCTTTGACAATTATTTTTATCGTTTCCACAGATTTGCCAGACGAGTTCGGCCGCAAACAGATCCTGAACATCCACACGACACGGTTACGGGAGAACGACAAGCTGGCCAGCGACGTGGACATCATAGAGCTCGCCTCCTTAACCAAGAACTTCAGCGGCGCCGAGCTGGAGGGTTTAGTACGCGCCTCCACGGCCACCGCCATGAACCGCCTCATCAAGGTCAGTCCTAGGTCATCAAGGTCACTGTTGTGTCAGTTAATGTAGGTCACTGTCATGAACCGCCTCATCAAGGTCAGTTGTAGGTCATCAAGGTCATTGTTGTGTCAGTTAATGTAGGTCACTGTCATGAACCGCCTCATCAAGGTCAGTCCTAGTCCGTCAAGGTCATCAAGGTCACTGTTGTGTCAGTTAATGTAGGTCACTGTCATGAACCGCCTCATCAATGTCAGTCGTAGGTCATCAAGGTCACTGTTGTGTCAGTTAATGTAGGTCACTGTCATGAACCGCCTCATCAAGGTCAGTTGTAGGTCATCAAGGTCACTGTTGTGTCAGTTAATGTAGGTCACTGTCATGAACCGCCTCATCAAGGTCAGTCCTAGTCCGTCAAGGTCATCAAGGTCACTGTTGTATTAGTTAATGTAGGTCACAACTAAGAACTGCCTCATCAAGGTCAGTCGTAGTCCATCAAGGTCACTGTTGTATCAGTTAATGTAGGTCACCGCCATGAGCCGCCTCATCAAGGTCAGTCCTAGGTCATCAAGGTCACTGTTGTATCAGTTAATGTAGTCCACCGCCATGAACCGCCTCATCAAGGTCAGTTGTAGGTCATCAAGGTCATTGTTGTATCAGTTAATGTAGGTCACCGCCATGAACCGCCTCATCAAGGTCAGTCCTAGTCCGCCAAGGTAATTTTTGTATCAGTTAATGTAGGTAACAACTAAGAAGTGCCTCATCAAGGTCAGTCGTAGGTCATCAAGGTCATTGTTATATTAGTTAATGTAGGTCACCGCCATGAACCGCCTCATGAAGGTCAGTCCTAGTCCCCCAAGGTCAATGTATCAGTTAATGTAGGGCTCTATCATGAACCGCCTCATCAAGGTCAGTCATAGTCCAACAAGGTCATTGTTGTATCAGTTTATGTAGGTCACAACTAAGATCTGCCTCATCAAGGTCAGTCACAGTCCATCAAAGTCATTGTTGTATTAGTTAATGAAGGTCACAACTAAGAACTGCCTCATCAAGGTCATTCATAGTCCATCAAAGTCGTTGTTGTGTCAGTTAATGTAGGTCACTGCTATGAGCCACCTCATCAAGGTTATTCTCAGACTACAAGGTTATTGTTGTATCAGTTAATGTAAGTCACTGCTATGAACCACCTCATCATTTCAAATTAGACATACATCTCTATGAAATTGTATATTTTTTTGCTTAAAACAAATGACATTAAAATTCTATCGGTTTTCTGTTACAGGCTTCATCCAAAGTAGAAATCGATCCCGATGCGACAGAAAAGTTGAAGCTAACTCGTACTGACTTCCTAAACTCTATTGAAAATGACATAAAACCGGTAAGTTGTCCATGGATTCTTTTTTTCAAAATCAACCTAGTTTATCTCACCCCTGGTACAAGTTTAGCCATAGGAATAACATTAGAAAAAAATACTCAACGATCACCCCCGTAAAGTGACAACACTACGCCACGGCCGTGGCGTAGTGGATTTGCTAAGTCTTTCCTAATTATTGTGATAGTTTGATGATATTTAATTTGATAAAAAGGGGTGAGATAAATCCAGAACCGCACTCGAATTATAAATAGACACAACTCCACTCGTTTGTATGGGCCGAAATCGTCACTCGGCTTCGCCTCGATGACGATTGCGGCCCATCCAAACTCGTGGAGTATTGTCTATTTATACGATTCTCGATGCAGTTCTATATAATTATTTACACCTTTGCACATTGTTATTATGCTTAGACTATGCTCCCTATATCGTAATAATCATAATAATAAGCTTCCTAGCCCATCATAACATTCAGTTATTTGGAGTGTCAATTAAGCTTGCTTGTATGTTTCAGGCATTTGGAGTGTCAGTGGAGGAGCTGGGCCTGAACTGTATAATGTAATATAGAAAACACCGCCTATAACTTTCAGGCATTCGGAGTGTCCATAGAGGAGCTTGGCCTGAACTACATTATGTTCGTAAACGATGTAATATAATAAACACCGCCTATAACTTTCAGGCATTCGGGGTGTCCATAGAGGAGCGAGGCCTGAACTACATTATGTTAGTGTATAATGTAATATAATAAACACCACCTATAACCTTCAGGCATTCGGAGTGTCCGTGGAGGAGCTAGGCCTGAACTGTATAATGTAATATGATAAACATCATTTATAACTTTCAGGCATTCGAGGTGTCTGTGGAGGAACTTGGACTGAACTACATTATGTTCGTAAACGATGTAATATAACAAACACCGCCTATAACTTTCAGGCATTCAGAGTGTCCGTAGAGGAGCTTGGCCTGGAGAACATTATGTTCGTAAACGATGTAATATAATAAACACCACCTATAACTTTCAGGCATTCGGAGTGTCTATGGAGGAGCTTGGCCTGAATTGCTTACATTGTGTTCGTGTATGATGTAATATAGAAAACACCACCTATAACTTTCAGGCATTCGGAGTGTCCGTGGAGGAGCTTGGCCTGAACTACATTATGTTGGTAAACGATGTAATATAACAAACACCATCTATAACTTTCAGGCATTCGGAGTGTCCGTAGAGGAGCTGGGCCTGAACTACATTATGTTCGTATACAATGTAATATAATAAACACCACCTACAATATTCAGGCATTCGGAGTGTCCGTAGAGGAGCATGGCCTGAACTACAATATGTTCGTAAACGATGTAATATAATTAACACCACCTATAACTTTCAGGCATTCGGAATGTCCGTAGAGGAGCATGGCCTGAACTACAATATGTTCGTAAACGATGTAATATAATAAACACCACCTATAACTTTCAGGCATTCGGAGTGTCTGTAGAGGAGCTTGGCCTGAACTACATTATGTTAGTGTATAATGTAATATAATAAACACCACCTATAACTTTCAGGCATTCGGAGTGTCCGTAGAGGAGCTTGGCCTGTACATCGCTAACGGCATTAACCCGTGGGGCGCCCCGGTAACCCGCGTACTGGAGGATGGGGAGCTGCTCATTAACCAGACCCGAACCAGCGAGCGCACTCCGCTCGTCACCGTGCTCCTCTCAGGTAAGACTGTCGTTAGGGGGAGTTAGCGCGGTGGTTTAAGCAGTGGACCTGTAACCCCAAGGTTGTTGGACTTTGTGGGTTTGAGTCCCACTGCAGCCACTTTTCTCTTTCACCCCCAGCAGTGGTAGATTTACTGTTATATCAAAGGCCAGGCCTTCTCATACCATGTCTATGTGGTGTGATGTACAGCCACCTTTCTCCTTTATCCCCAGCAGTGGTAGATTTACTGCTATATTGAAGACCAGTCCTTCTCATACCATGTCTGTGTGGTGTGCAGCCACCTTTCTCCTTTATCCCCAGCAGTGGTACATATACTGCTATATCAAAGGCCAGTCCTTCCCACACCATGTCTATGTGGTGTGGGAAGTAAAAGAACTCTCCCCTGGTAAATGTGTAGGGATGAGAATTCTACCTGAATTCATCTCATAGATTCGATCAAACCCAAAGTAAGTCTAATAGAACATATTGGACGTTAACCCTTTAAGGACTGCCGCCTATGGCAGAACTCCACACTTGGGGACGGCTACTAGTGACTATGTACAGTTCTAGGGGACGGGGGCATTGTCCTCTGAACTCAAAATTCGAAGGTTTATCGCATGATGTAATTTGTTGTCCTCAATATTATTATTTCTATTATTTAGAATTCGAAAAAATGATGTTACATCTCTATTCTGTGTAAATTTCAAGTTTATTGTTAAAATATATTCCTCTTGAAAAACAATTTCATAAATATCCAGCAAATGATGCCGGCCGGGGCGGATGATGCCTTAAGGCATCGTCCGCCCTTAAAGGTTTATCCTACCCCTAATATAAAATCCCATAGGCTTAACATTGGGTTTCCGTATGCCACGCTGACTGGCATACGGAGTTTTATATGCCACTAGTGGCATACAGCTTTATTTTCACGTAATATTCCAAAATCAAGGAGACAGGGTAGGATAAAATGAAAACCTGATTCGTTTTAATCTTGGCCACCGCATTCCACTCTTGAAGTTTTGGCTGCGGACTTCACCCGGCTTCGCCTCGTGAAGTCACTTTGCCAAACTCCAGTCGTGGAATACGGTGGCCAAGATTAAACCTCATCCAGTTTTACGATTTAAACTACCCAAACAAACACATATATGTTAATCTACCTATCACATCGCCAAAAAAAAAATCCTGAACTGAAAGAACTCTGTAAATCATTAGCTCGGCACACATGGAAACCAGTCCTCGGACTGAGTGTCTCCGAGTATAAATAAATGTTTTAAAAAAAAACCAAAAAAAAACATTTATCTGGTGGCTTCGTGTTAGGATGACACTAGTATCATTTATTCGTTGCCCTTGACGTTCTCAGGACCCCCCAACTCGGGTAAGACCGCGCTGGCGGCGACGATCGCACGCAACTCTGAGTTCCCCTTCCTGAAAATCTGCTCGCCCGAGACGATGGTGGGCTACCACGAAAACGCCAAGTGTCTGGCCATCAAGAAGTGCTTCGATGACGCCTACAAGTCTACCCTCAGCTGCGTCATCCTCGACGACATTGAGAGACTTTTAGGTAGGTCGTCATTTCTATTTTATAAGTTTTTTAAATATTTACAGGCATGATTTTTCCTGATTTCCGGGTGGTTTTCTTTTCTCATCAGTACAGGGATGCAAGTTTGCCGACAATTGACGGAAATCAGAAATTTCTGCATCTCGAAATATAAACATTAACAAAGTATGAAAATCATAAAATAAAACTAAATTCCAAGAAATTCTGGCAGCAGGCTCTCACCAACGGCGTATAAACCTCAAGTCAGTACTTTGGCGGCAGTTGAACGCGCCAAGGGCCATTGACACTGCCGTCAGAGTTCCGTCAAGTGCCGAAATTTTGTTTGACGGCACGGGGGGGCGCCCCCCCCCCCCGAATACGCCCCAGTTTTTTTTGTGGTATTTTTCCGACTTTTTCATCAGTCCCGACTTTCATCCCTGTCAGTAGGGGTTCTTTTTGGTTTATAGATTCCTTTTGCTACTACAGATTAGAGATTAACTAAAAAAAGAGATTAGCCGAAGAAAAAAATAGGTACAGACAAGATCAAGACATCTCCCATTGATTACATTACATTACATTACATTACATTGCAGTAAAATTCACAGATGACATTTCTTTCTATTTCTAAGAAATTCCTCTTTTAATTTTCAGATCTAAGATAGAATTATTGTATGAAATAGAGAGGGAATAAATTGAGCCTCATTCGTACAAATCAACAATAGTTCAAACCTCCCTACACAACCCAGCACCATTCAATGGCCTATAAGAATTAGATGTTTTCTTATGACAAATATTTCCCCTTTTTTATTTATGACCCAGATACTTCTTAATATAACATATACAAGACATTTCTCTTCGATTACAATAGTTGAATACATTGGATTGGTACTAGCAGGACATGATTTGACACTTGGTTTTTTTGTTGTTTTTTTTGTTTGGTTTTTTTTTTATTGAGCAAAAAGTGTCGTCTCTCCAGAGTGAGTTTTTCAGAACACTCGACAATACAAGTCCATAATCAGTTAGTAGACGAGGCGCTGGGAAGTCGACACAGATCCCGCCAGATCACTGTATGCACACAGTAGAAAGAATTTTACACAAGTCCATAATCATGTCGAGAACAATCCGAGATCATTAGGAATATGTTAATGTACAAAAATAGTAGGTAGATTTAAATGAAGATGTGATGGTAGATGAGAAAATCTGAAAAAGTCACAGTCATGATTACTATAGGCCTATTCAGTGGTAACATCATTAAAGTATTATTATACCTCATAGATACCTTTTCAACTCATCTTTAGTTTTACACTGTTGAGCTTCAATAGATAGCCCATTCCACAATCTTGCCCCTCTTAAATATAGACCCAATACCTGGTTACATGGACATACATACAGCACAAGTTACGGCATTTACTTTGCACCATATACCTAATTGCCTTTAAATCATATAATCAATAGAACATCCTTTGTTAAAAAAGAGAAAGATATATATGACCATGAAAATTCCCCAGATGTTTCCTGATTTCCGGTCTTTTTGACGTCCCAAGGGTCATTTTTAAGGTCAATGTAAATCCAAGGAGAGAGATGTTGATAAAATGTAAAAGGACATTTTAGCTCGCAGTTAAGTTCAGAAATTCACTTAGTATTTTTTTTTTTTTTTTTTGTAATTCAGAAATTCACTAAATATTGCTGAAACTGCATGTCCCCAAACCTATGGCACTTTTTTTAGACTTTCTATTATTTCCATGTTTGTCACATTTTCTATAGTATGATCAGGTGAAAAACTTAACTTTTGCCTTTTTTCAGACTATGTGCCCATCGGCCCACGTTTCTCCAACTTGGTTCTTCAAGCGATGTTAGTTCTACTGAAGAAGCTTCCCCCACCAGTAAGTATACCAAATTTATCTACATAAGGGGCCCCTCCCACCTACTACGATTAAGTCTACGATTAACTCTTTTTCCGTGTCGGCGACAAACTGAAAAAATCGTGGAGGTGTCGCCGACGAACTCGTCAATTAGTCAGGTTTTGTCGCCGACGAACTCGCTGTGCACCGACGCGCTACGACACACTACAACAAAAAAACGTTAATCGTAGAGGCTCTACAATGTTCAAACATGTTTGAATTTCGTAGTGCGTCGGAAGGTTAATCGCAGAGCGCAGCGGTTTGTCGCCGCAAGGGGGCCCTCCCACCTACTACGACGCACTACGATTAAGTCTGCGATGGCAGCACTTGTCGGCGACGCCATCGGCGATACGCCCCCTTTGTTCAACAAACATCATCAAGATATGGGGTTGGAAAGTTAGCTCAGTGATTAAAGCACTTGACTGTTAACCACCAGGTTGTGGGTGCGAGTCCCACTACAGTCACTTTTCTCCTTCCTCCCTAGTGGTGGTAGGCTTACTGCTATATCAAAGGCCAGCACTTCTCATGCCATGTCTATCTGGTGTGGTGTACAGCCACCTTTCTCCTTCATCCCAGCAGTGGTAAATTTACTGCTATATCAAAGGTCAATCCTTCTCATACTATGTCTATGTGGTGTGGTATTTAGCTACCTTTCTCCTTCATCCCCAGGAGTGTTAGGCTTACTGCTATATCAAAGGCCAGTCCTTCTCATACCATGTCTATGTGGTGCGGTGTACAGCCACCTTTCTCCTTCATCCTCAGCAGTGGCAGATTTACTGCTATATCAAAAACAAATCCTGACACACTGACCTACAACGTTGTCAGTACATGCATTCTTATTATATTTAATCATTATTACCCAGTCTTCTACGATTATTGTTGTCCATCTGAACGTCTTTAGGTAGGGCCATGAAAATTAACTCTTGTGTAATTAAACTGTTTATTGATTATCAGTGCGCCCAGATCAAAGAATATGGATTCAGAGGATTGATCAAATAGTCTAATGATAAAGATAAAGAAGATATATTTGCTTGTTTACCTTTTCTTAATGTTGAGGAGGAGGTTGTTGGAGATGGAAAGGACAACACTCAGTATACTAATCGTCTTTATTGTGGTCGTGCAGGGGCGGCGACTGATCATCATCGGGACGACGAGTCGGCGAGACGTCCTGGACCAGATGGAGATGATCTCGGCCTTCAGCGCCATCATCCACGTCTCCAACATCAAGCGCGCAGACGAGCTGCTCAAGGCCGTCGAGACGCTCAAAGTCTTCAACCAGAAGGAGATGCAGTACCTCGCCAAGGAGGTCAACGGCAAAAAGTCAGTCTTTTTTTTTTTTTTTTTTTTTTTTTTAATTATTTATATTTTATTCATTTCTGTAGGAAATTTACAGTTCTTCCAATGAATACATACACAATATTACCATGATTTCGATCTGAGTGGTCGTATTCTCCGAGTAGTTGACGCGTAGTAATACTCCGAGCGATAGCGAGGTGTAATGCGTAGCGTCAACTACGAGGAGAATACGACCCCGCAGATCCAAATCATGGTTATATTGTATTTATTACTCACTTATTTTTAGATTTAAGCAATAAATATGATCGTTAGAAAACTTTTCAATATAGTTAAGAAGTTAAGTTTGGGACTACTTTCATCATAATGGGACTACTTTCATCTCAAAAATCCGTATCCCCCTAGGAGGGTACGCAGCTCCGTATCCTACTCAGTAGCGATCTGTAAGCTACATAGGCTTAGTATGGAGACTCCGTATCAGGTGGGTAATAAAATTGTGTCTCCATTCTTGAGGTATCTGGACATCTCTATCATACCAACAAATTGAATAAACACTGGGTGAGATGAGATGAGGAAACCATAATTGAATGTTCATCATTATCTATATCATAATCATCGTAATGTTTGAGTGTTCCTTAAAGGCACATGGTTAATTACCCGAGGTACTTAGCTAGTACTGAAAGGGAATGGATGTTCCGTCGAGCCTAGGGCTATGATGTAGCCCCAGGATAACGGGGAACCTCTGCCGGTGTTCGCGCTTTACTGCCCTGTATTCTGGGGCGACGGAAAATAGTCCGCAGCGAGTAGGAATCGCACAATTTACGGTGGTGTCACCTGGTGATTTTTTTTATTATTATTTTCTTCTTTTTTTGGGGGGGGGGGGGGGAGGGGGGTCTATTTCCTTATAAGGTGTTCATAGTTGTCCCTCTTCATTTCATTTCATTATAAGGTTTCACAATTGCATTTTTCTTGCTCGCGTATATTTTTGTTTACAGTTTTTGTTCTGGTATGAGTAATCCCTAGCTCTATCTCTGATCTGAATAACAAGTTAATAGTAATTTTTTAATAATTTGAAGGTTGCCACCTTGGTTGTCATACTCTATTACTTTTTTATATTTTTTTATATATATATATATCAGAAGAAATGAGGATTTCTTCTTCTTTCCCCTTGAAATATTCAGTTCATGCCCGCAGTAATTTTCTAGGTGGCGAAAGGAGATTGGACAGTAATGCCAATTAAATGTAAATTTAACGTTTTGTCCAGTTTATCCAATCTAAATAGGTAAAATGGAGCAATGTGCATTTGCTTAATTTACATTGGAAATGTACTGAGAAATATGGTTTTCTTCAATTCTTTCAAAATTAAGGATAGTGACCTATGTATCTTAAAATTTATATGTGTAATACCATGTATCTACTATATTCTGTGACAGTTTGGGGAAAATGACATGGGTTTTACTATGTGAAAATCAACTTTTTAGAATTTGTATTATTGTAATATTATCATAATATAGATCTCCTAATTGAAAACAAGCACGGCGAACCCCAATTTTTAAGTTAGATATGATTTCCACAACACTAAGAGATCATTGTACTAAATTTTCAAGAAATTGACAATTTTAAAGGCAAATTGTCCGATATGCCCCTATACGGCATATAGCCTATGATCCATGGGCGCCGCCATGACGCCCCCCGAGTAGGTGTTCTTCACTAAAGGAGGTGAAAAAGTAGCTGTTCTTCACTAATGGAGGTGCAAAAGAAGTGAGTGATAATTGGGAAATGTCACTTTTCTTGCCTTGCTCACATATGTAAATAAAGTGTTCCATGTGAAAAACATCATGTCCTGGGTTTTAGCATTATATCTTCCTGCTCTGGGATTGGTGTAGAGAGTCAAAGGAACCTTGGTAAAACATTGAAAGGCGGTTGAATTTCATAAGAACAAAGAGCCAGAATACAGGTTTTGTCCCCCGACCACCTAGTGACTGCTTCATGAACTAACAATGGCTCTGTCCCCTTAACAGGCCCTATACCTATTTTTACTGGTTCACAGGCTGTAAAAAGATATCAGCGACAGTTTGTAACTCAGTGCAGCAGTTGAGTTCGAAACTAATCTTACCCGATTTGTCATCAATTTTTAAATCTGTTATTTTCTTGTCTACAGGTGCTGGTTAGGGATCAAGAAACTGCTCATGCTTGTGGAAATGGCGCGACAGGTAAGTCTACCTAAAAACACGTTTAAGTTGAGTGAATCGACCATAAACATTGATAACATTATGAGAGAATCGTCATACACAAATTAGATGTGGAATACCAGTAACGTAATGAGTGAATCTTCTGATACAAATTAGACTTAGAATATCAATATCTAAACAACTGAATCTTGTGACACACACTGAGAATAGCAATGACTTATCGAATAAATCTTCCGACCAAAATTAGATGTGGAATACTATATAGGAAACCTATAAAATCTTATGGTCAAAGCTCGCATCCCATCAAGTTTGAATAGCGTAGTAATTCACAAGGTGAAGTCGCATGAAGTATGTATCAATTTAAAAAAATCAACAATTTTCTACAGAGAACAGCTTGCACAGAGGATAAGTGTATCTTATCTAGAAACATGCCAAAATGTATACTGAAACAATGTCTTGTATGTCATGTAAATGTGAATAGAAGAGTTGCTCAATAAAAAAAATATTAACATTAAGGAGTCCATCTTCTGACACAAATTAGACTGAGAATATCAATAACTTGACGACTGAATCTTTTGACACAAATAAGATGTGGAATACCAAAAACTTAACAAGTCACTGACACAAATTAGACTCTGAATGCCATGATTTAACTATTGAATCTTCCAACACAAATTAGATGTGGAATACCAAAAACTTAACAAGTCACTGACACAAATTAGACTCTGAATGCCAATGACTTAACTATTGAATCTTCCAACACAAATTAGTTGTGGAATGCCAGTGACTTTAGGAGTGAATTTCCCGACACAAATTAGATGTAGAATATCAAGAGAGGTCACGAGTTTGAGTCTGAGTATATTTATGCCATTTATTGGCTCCATCGAAGACGAGTGACATTACAGAGCCAACAAAATAAGTGGCATGAATAAGCTCAAACTCAAACGAGTGGCGTCTAGATTTTTCAGTATCAGAAAGTAGTGGCATAAATAACACTTTATGTCCCTACCCGTGACATAAACAAATCCCATGTTAAGCCTATGGCGTTTTTTATTAGGGGTAGGATAATACCAAAAACTTAACAAGTGAATCTTTTGACACAAATTAGTCATAGAATACCAATATATAACAAAGTAAAACACCTCTACTCATCGTCCATATACACTGATTTACTTATTGGAATCTATAAATGACATCTTATATTTGGAATTGCAGGCGGGAAGAGACCAGGTGACAAAGTTTGTCTCGCTGCTTGAAGAGGAAGGTGGCCTCGAGATGTAGACGCCCCCAAACGGAGACCAGGAGAACTACGCACAGCAGCGTTGTAACGGGTTACGTCGGCATAGTAGCGAGCCTGGGGGGTGTTTTTCAGTCGTAATAGTATTAGCGATACATATAGCGAGCGAGCGAGCGAATGGGTGGGCAATAATTATTTACGATAATATCCATCCCACGTTCTAGAGACTCACTCATATTATACAAGTGAATTTGTGAAGGATAATGGTCAAACCTTAATTATCAAAAATAAAGTCTCGCAAGGTCGGCCCTGGGCTTGCCCGCTGGGTATTTATCACATAACTTAGCATTATTACGATTATAGAATGATACCTCTCGCTCGCAGCCCCAAAAGTGCAATGATTACGACTGAAAAACACCGACCTGGTCAAAACACCAAAGTGAGCAAGTATATAATATACAGAGATGCGCATATGTGTACTACATCTTCTGCATAATTGTTCTATGTCAAGGAAGATCTGCCTACTTTTAAACCTTGGAGCTAAAGCGTGTGATCCACCAAATCGATGCTCAGAGACGGCCAGAGGTGGCCGGCCGGCTGGTTTTTACACAGCCAGAGGTGACGACCGCACGGTTGCGGGCGACAGGGTTTTCAATGGGCGGGTCCGGCCGACTCCGGCCGATTTGCTGATCCACCATGCAGATAGTCCAAGCTGATCTGAGCTGACAAGCGATTTGGGCGCCCAACGTCCACAATTCCTCCACATGGTCATCGTCATGCTCTAACTCACTCTTGGTGGATCACACGCTTTAATCACATTACCCAAGTCAGATATAATATCAAATCAAAGGATCACTATGAAACGATCTCATGGAATAAGTGATTAGCAGTATGGTAATATTTAATATTCAGTATAGGGCGCAGAGTGATTGTTAGTTCCACCGCAAAAAATTCCGCCAGGAGAGTGGGGTAGTTCCAGCGCGATCCGTGAAAATGGCGCCACTTTAGTCAGGGGTGAACTGCTATAGTGCCCTATAACTTGCAGAATTAAAACAAGAACTAAGAATTATCCCTTTGAATCACTGTATTATATGCATCGCATTGCACATTCCTGTAGTGTAAGTATGTAAGCTTGACATCATAAATTGTAGTGTCACTCAACTAGTTGAAAGCCAGAGAAATATGTAATTTTCATTTGTAAATTATTGATGCAATACCTTCTATTATGATCTATACTATACATAGCTCAATAGAAAATATATCATATGGTAAATAAGCACTTGTTGATAGATAGTCTTAATATAGGTGTATCATAATCAAGAAGGATTTGAATGAAGGTTAATAGATTTAGCAATATTTCACAATTACTACTTATATATAAATATATTATATATATATATATATGTATACTGCAGTAGAAAAAGGTTACACACGTTATGTATCTATAGGAAATGGAACTTCAATTATTCCAGTTGATTCTCAATGTAAATGTGTGAATATGTTCCTTGTTATACCCAATAAAGTCTACCATCAACACTAGTGTAGCAGTTGTAATGGAGCAATGTGTCTGTGTGGTTGTGTGTAGAAGTCTGGATGCAGTTTTTTAAATTTGTTTTTATTTGTTTATTGATCATAGATTGGTAGAGGGCAATACTCTTACAGAAATGGTTACTGGAGAAATCACCCCAATATGAAGTCACCCTCTACATTCAAGAAGAACTCGATCTTTTCTTTTTTCAGAAGTTGTGCCATGAATGGTTATTGTAGCTTCCAACCACAAACTCTAGTAGTTCATATATTTACAAAACTTAGCATTAGTGTGGAGCGAGTTAGTTATGGGGCGAATTCCCGAAACTGATTCGTTTTGCAACAAGAAGAATCTCAGGGTGACTTCGTCTTGGGGGCGAGTTCTCCAGAATTTAGATAATACCTTTCTTCACAGGTTTTACTGATAGATGGTCATTGTAGCTTTAGGAAACAGTATTTTTCTCTACCAATAGTTATAAAATTCTGATTTAGACACAAATGGTCACTAGTCTTTACTTTGAACAAGAATTTTCACATTCCCCAAGGATGACCCATATATTAAATCTAATCATGATGCTTTACGAACCAAATATTTGCCTGCATTGGAACTGATTAAGATATATTCTCTGCACATGGTTGTTATGTGAAGTGCAGCTCTTTCTGATGTGTGAACATGCTCATCTGAAACAAGCAATATGGTGTTAATAAAGTGAACCCTGTCATGAATAAAATGTGTCATTGATGATGTGTACCTCTGTTGCAAATGCAATATGGTGTTAATAAAGTCTATCTGTCACAAGTACACTATGGTGTGATCAAGTGTACCTCTGTCCTGAATTCAATGTAGTGTTGAACGAGTGTACTTCTGTTTGTCATAAATATAATATGGCATTCAAGAAGTGTATTTCTGTTTGTCATGAATACAATATGGCATTCAAGAAGTGTACTTCTGTTTGTCATGAATACAATATGGCATTCAAGAAGTGTACTTCTGTTTGTCATGAATACAATATGGCATTCAAGAAGTGTACTTCTGTTTGTCATAAATACAATATGGCATTCAAGAAGTGTACTTCTGTTTGTCATGAATACAATATGGCATTCAAGAAGTATACTCCTGTTTGTCATGAATACAATATGGTGTTTACAAAGTGTTCCTCTGTTGCAAATACCCTATGGCGTTAATTAATTCTATCATATGTCATTGATAAAGTGTACCTCTTTGTCGTGAATACAATATGTCGTTCATAAAGTGTACCCTTGTTGCAAATACAATATGGCGTTCATAAAGTTGACCTCTGTTGTGAACACAATATTATGGAGAAAACAAACAAGAGTTAGTCGTGTTGTTGTTTATCGCACAACGGCAAGATCGCGTATTACTGCGCGAGGCAAAGCCGAGAGCTGTAATACACGATCTTGCCGGAGTGCGATGAACAATAACACGACTAACTCAAGTTTGGTTTTGAATTTATCCTACCCTGCCTGTCTAAATTACTTCTACATTAACAAATGACATTATTTGTCAAGTGTATCCCACTAGAGGGATATTTTTCATTTTTCTGAACCCCAGACCGAATACAGTGACCTAATGTTAAGCCTATGGAGTTCTTTATTAGGGGTAGGATACAATGGTCAGATGGAGTCGAGTCACTGATGTGCCGCTCCACAATAGGGCAGTCTGATGAATGGGCAAACAGGTGGATGGACAGATGAGTGGGCAGTCAGGCTGAAGGGGAGTCAGTTGGATGGGAGGTCAGAGGGAAGATCAGTCGGGTTGACAGGCAGATAGATGTTCAGACAGGAATTAGCAGGCTAGTGTGTGGTCAGACAGATGGCCAGTCAGATGAGGGGGCAGTCAGATGGATGGACAGTCAGATGAGTGGGCAGTCAGGCAGTTTGGCAAATGAATGGGTAGTCAGGTGGAGAGGAAGTGAGATGAATGGGCAGCCAGATAAATGGCAAGTGGGATGCATGATCAATTAGTGGGCAGACAGGTGGATGACCAGTCGGGTAGATGGTTAGTCTTGTGGATGAGCAGCCATATGAATGGGTAGACAGGTCGATGACCAGTCAGGTAGATGGTTAGTCTTGTGGATGAGCAGTCATATGAATGGGCAGACAGGTCGATGGGCCATCAATTGGATGGACAGATGAGTTGGCAATTAGGTGGAAGGGACTTTGTATAAATGAGCAGTCAGTAAGATGGGCAGTAAAGTGAAGGGGCAATCAGATTGATTGGTAGTCAGGACGATGGGCAGTAGGGTGGATGACTAGATGAGTGGGTAGTCAGGATGATGGGCAGTAGGGTGGATGACTAGATGAGTGGGTAGTCAGGATGATGGGCAGTAGGGTGGATGACTAGATGAGTGGGTAGTCAGGACGATGGGCAGTAGGGTGGATGACTAGATGAGTGGGTAGTCAGGTAGATGGGCAGTAGGGTGGATGACTAGATGAGTGGGTAGTCAGGACGATGGGCAGTAGGGTGGATGACTAGATGAGTGGGTAGTCAGGACGATGGGCAGTAGGGTGGATGACTAGATGAGTGGGTAGTCAGGATGATGGGCAGTAGGGTGGATGACTAGATGAGTGGGTAGTCAGGATGATGGGCAGTAGGGTGGATGACTAGATGAGTGGGTAGTCAGGTAGATGGGCAGTAGGGTGGATGACTAGATGAGTGGGTAGTCAGGTAGATGGGCAGTAGGGTGGATGACTAGATGAGTGGGTAGTCAGGACGATGGGCAGTAGGGTGGATGACTAGATGAGTGGGTAGTCAGGTAGATGGACATGAAACTACTGCCGCCCAGAGACACCCCCAGCTCCAGTTTGCTAAACTAGTAAGTGGTGATTCCACCAACACACACGATATAAAGGGGGTGTTCCACTGGACCGACGGTAGCCGATTCCGTAGCCAGACAATCGCCGATTATTATCGGATGCCCTAGAATTTCTCAAATGTTTGAAAATGGTCTTTTATTTAACTATTATTATCAGAATTATATGAATTACAATACGTGAGCTTCCTCTTAAGGGCCCAGGAACAATTGATCGGGTGAGAAATCGGCCTGGGGGATTTTGCCCTTAAGCAAGATTCGGCCCGATTTGGTTGTCTTGCCAGATCGGGCTAGGATTGAATGATGCATGCCTATTTGTCGTGATGCGTCTTGAGATGTCGCGGTGGTGGAGCACCAAAATAGACACACAACATCGCACGCTATGTATTGAGACAACAGAGGCACGACACAGTAAGACACTACAAGATATACCACGGCAAATTCATCCTGTTGGTGGAATCAGCCCTGTATACCTGCGACGATTGTTTGGACTGGAGCTGGTTAACAGCGGAAATAACGTTGCACGCCCCGAAACCATCCTTACGTCGGGAATTTTACAACTCCCATTGTTTTCTCTCAAGGTTGCACATGCTAAATAGGAGATCAGAAAATTATATAGGATCAAAAAGCATAAGAAAAAAACATATATCTGAGTGAAGAGATCTAAAAAGGAAATACATTTTGTGTTTTTCTCTGCACGTGAATCTCACTCTCATGGCTGTTCAGCCTCTAGGTCTGGTTCACTCTGTCTCTATGCGCGGGAGAAACTCCAAGCAGATCCGGCAGAATTCTAGTTTTTTATATATGGTTGGTAATCAATTATCGTTGGTCACTGTTTCTGACGACATTTTCATGAAATCATCGAGTGACTTTTGATTTTCAACAAAAAGAGTAATATCCGCAAACATCGCCAATTTGATATTTCACCGCCCGCCACCACCACCTAGTTGCAATGCCCTCATTGATAGAACCTGTTTCTCTAATATAGGTGTTGCCGTTCAGCGCCGCCTAACGGCCCTCTGATTAGTTACGCGGCCGCTCGGACAAACACGGCCGAGTCCGGCCACTTGTGTATAGGCAACACAGCAGTCACACCTAAAGTGTGAACGTTTTTGGACAGATTGGACTGCTAGAATTGTTGGTGAAATTCCTCTCACTAAAGGCGGCTGGCCAGTTAGTCTCCTTCACAGACACTTGGAGGCGCAAGGCAGCCTGACAAGGGCTTGTCAGCTAGACTCTAGTACAGTCTGTTGTCGCCAGTGCCAGGGCGCACAGGCTCAAACTCAGATTGTTATGCGCTGCCATTTTAAGGCAGGAATTCCTGCCTTCGCTAGTACTAACCTGTCCTGATTGATTTGCCAGTAACCAGTATGTTACTCTTCAAGCAAAGGTCCTAGAGTAGCTTTTACTGGGCATGTACCAAATAAATCAGCTTGGAGAGTTACAATGATTCCCAGAATGGCGCTAGGCTCAATCAGGGCGTTTTTCAGTCTGCCTTTATAATGCAGAGAAACTTGATACAAAACATTCATTATCAAACATATTGATAATGATTATTTTATTCAAAGATACACAAAAGAAAATAGTAACATTGAAGTGTGGTGTGCCCTGGTGACAACAGGACATACTACAGTCTAGGATTCCTGCTTGTCAAACTAATGCTATAGATAGAAAAGCCAATTTTCCACAAGATTCCTCTCACTAAAGGTGGCTGGCCAGTCAGAGCCATGCTCTGTTAGACCTTCACGTACCGTAACCTGAAGGCGGCGCGGTGCGTGAACGGACTTAACATAAGTGTGCTCTGGTGGCCAGCGTACAATGTAAGGTGGTAGTTCCCCGGATGCTCACTAGATGGGATTGGAGCAGTAGCAGTGAGGGGCCCATCGGAGGAAAATATCCAAGTCTATAAGGTGTAACTTGTGACTGTCTCACTGAAAACACGAGTTACTTAGCGGTATATTGTTTAGTATATGTCATCCCAAACAATAGTCATTGTCGCTCTGTGCCAACGTGATTGCATACATTCACTGTTAGAGTCTGAGCGGTGGATGTGAGTGCAAGGTTATTGAATTGTACCACTTTAGGGGTCCCACTAGACTTGCTCAAGTCTTTGATAATGTACATTCATTAAATAATCAAAGACAATCAGAATTATGTTCATTATAGTATATATCCTTCTCTGACTGGCCCATGGATCAAAGACTTGTCCACTATGAACAGAATCTCCTGTTTATGGCCCAAAGCCACTCCCTGTAACCCTATACCTCCTCCTACCCATCCCCCCTCCCATACTCCAGTTCCTGGCGGCCTGTGTTGTCATAGCAATTAAATTTCATCTGCTCCTGACTGTGACCCGATTAAGATCAAAGTGAGAGGGATCAATCTCCCAGCAGGTATCCTGACCAGTAGCCAGGATATCTGTATGGAGAATGTTGGGAATACTGGCGCTAAACAGCACCAGAAATCCAACACCATTACCGATTGTACCAGTCCCTGTATCCCAGCAAGGAAGGTAGCAATAATATGCAGGGACTGGAGCCAGTCTAGGGTCCCACTTGTAATATTATTCATGATCCCAGCTCCTAAGTCACGTGTCAATTGATTACTTGTTCTTAGGTAACCTGGTTACGCACATGGTTAGCTGCTTATGACGTAATAACTTCCAGCGTTAACTGTAGTTGTGTACACATGGAAAATAATCGATGGTTCTGTGGACAGGCGTCCGTAAACCACGAGAGGTTGACGCGTAGTAATACACAAGCGCTAGTGAGTGTATTACGACGTCAACCTCGAGACAAAAAAAAGAAAAACAAAAAAACAACAACAACAAAGTATATATATGCATTAACGGTCATTCAACTCGCTGTTATTCAACCACCAGCACGTATTTTCAATCTATACTACACTATACAGGGCCTATATATATATTCCAAAATCGCGGAGACAGCGTCGGATAAAATCAAAACCTGATTCGTTTTAATCATGGCCACCACATGCCACTCCTGAAATTTTGGCTCCGGACTTCACTCGGCTTCGCCTCATGAAGTCACTATGCCAAACTCCAGTCGTGGCATATAGTGGTCAAGACTAAAACTCATCCAGTTTTTCGATAATATGAATGTGTCCTGTATATATAGCACCTATATATATATTATATATAAATGGGACAATGTGTTTGCTCACACGTCTAGGAAAGGATTAGATGTTGGATAACCGAAACTGCGTAAGGGATATAGATTGAATAACGGCTGAGGTGAAGAGTTCGTGACCCACATAGAACGCCCAGACTGATGTTTGCACTAACTCGGGAGTGAGAGTGAAGCCCGTTCTCACTCTCCAACCAGAGACCCTGACCCGCTGCTCATATATCTCTGCTCCAATGTCTCTGTTCTCAGGCTATGGACTATTGTATGCCGTTTGGGGACAGAATTCGTCCATACGCCTTTTTTTTCTAGTTTCTGAGCACTTTAAAGATAACTACTTTTTATTATTCATACTTGTGGCCGAACCGCTATGAAATGGTAAAGAAGAAACTAGCAAGTTTCGGTCAAAGTCGTCGTTCTCCACGAGTTTGAGGCAGAGTGTTATGAACGAGGTGACAGTCGAGTGAATATCAGATAGCATTCAAACGAGTTGAAGAACAATGACTTTAACCAAGACTAGTTGCTTTCTGTATTTATCTCACCCCTGTACACACTGAAAGAATGGACGATACGCAGATGTTTCAATAAAAAACTGAGGAAAAAAAAGAAAAAAAGGGTTAACCCATTCAGGGCGAGTCGTGCCTTGAGGCATAATTTACAATATTTATGATATTATTGTTTTATCACGAATAATGAATCAATAAAAATGAAACTTGCAGAGAATATACTTATGATATAATATTTAATGTTATAAGTTAAAACTAATAAATAGATTAACCCATCCAAGCCGGGTGATGACTCAAAGGCATCATTTACAAAATATACGTTTTTTTAAAATAAAATTGAAAATAATGACTTAATAAATTTGAAACTTTCGGAGAATGTAGAGATAACATCATCTTTGATTTTTCTAAGTGAAATAAAAAATAATAATAACTATTACGTGTCATGTCACGTGATCCAAAAACCAAATTTTCACAATAGGCCTATGTACCTGGCCTCTAGCGGCATACATTGGCACTAGTACCCGGCTCCATGACTGTAGCCCTGCCGCGGGTACCCGGCACGAGAGGGTTAAGGTTGGAATATCATTACTTGATCAAACCCAGTCAACGAAACTGTGAGGGTAGATCATACCGGCCTCTATGGCTGATTACTCTTGCAGTCAAAATAAAGAATATTAATAAAAACAAACCAAAAACCCAGCATTATAACTGTCCCTTGTACTTTTTTTTTCTATTTGAAAACAAAATTCACCAGTTCTGGTGGTCTTACATTTTGTTGGTTAGCTGGCATGTTACATTTACATGTTACATGTGTTCTTTCTGGATTAATCATACACATACAAACATATATACAGTCATGATATTATGGTTTGCAAAGTTGGGTGAGACTACCTTGAGTTCTATGCTTTTCCATAGTGGAGGACCAGGGGATTTATTTCGATTGTTTCAATTGGTACTGTCCCACCCAACATGGGTCTGCAACAGCCCCCCGCCTGTAAAGGGTTAACGGAGTAACTGGGTTGTAGCAGAGACCAGTCCACAGCCCGAACACACACACACACCAGAGTTCTCCATTGATAGTGAACGGGGGCAGTGCGGCGTCGAACTCTACGTGATTCCGCAAATCGCAGTCAGCGTCAGTTCTGTGGTGGTATCAGACGGCGCCGTGCACTCCCTCAGTCAGCATGGAGAAGCTACAGAGCATGGCGAGTATGTTCTCTGACCCGGCCACCGCCTGGCGAACTGTCCAGGAACAGGGACATCACGTCCTGGATCTGGTCAAGGCTCATCCCTGGACCTCGCTGGGTGTAGCGACGGGCACCGCTCTGCTCTGGAGTTACGTAAGGACGCCGAGGAACCTGCCACCGGGTGAGTTACACTGGCCACCAGAGCTATGCTGTTATAAATATAGAACGTCTTGACCATGCTGTACAAGCTATAATACGAGATGATGATTTACGGTTTGTACGGAATGAGGAGTTCTGTAGCATGGGTGGACGTTATGTATTTAATATACAGTAAAACCCCTCTTCCGGGACACCCCGCTTAAGGGGACACCCCGCTTAAGGGGACACCCCGCTTAAGGGGACAATTTGCTCGGAACGGAAATTTTTCCCACTATTAAGAGTTTATTTTAACCCCGCTTAAAGGGACACCCCGCTTAAGGGTACACCCCGCTTTAGGGGACAGTTTTTCAGTACAGAAATGCTTAAAAACTCCGCTTAAGGGGACAGTTTGGGGGGACATCTTATCAAAAACATTCCAGATTATCACAAAATCCTTGTTTATGCTGCTCGTTTATATACGGGACAGACATTGTCGCAACCAGAACAATAGACTAAGCATTCCCGGGCGGGTCCGGGCGGCTGGAGTGTGTTGTTTGAATGGTAATCCCTACATCTCTAGCGGCTCTGGGCGGGCCACAGTGAGTGAATATTAGTAGCATTGATTTTCGCGCCTGCTGAAGGTGCCAGGGAAGAGGTAGGGGGTTAGAGGTCCTCTTACAGGTTAGCTGTGGGCGACACAGGGAGGGCTGGGGGCTTTGAAGGTGCGGTATTCAGGGAGCCGTTGCGGCTCTGGGCGGCTCACGGTGAGTCCCTTATAAGCCTGCTGATTTCTATCAGAAGTTACGGGGGGAGGGGGGGGGGGGCATTGACCAGGGGTATAAAAAGGAGCGAATTTCACAAGGAAGACATATCCACCTTCACTTCAACCTCTATTATTTATTTTTTATTTTTTTGTACATTTATATTCATTTATATTATATGATTTATATTTATTGCTTATTTATGTGTTATTGATAAACCTTTTAACCTAATAACCATCGTTTCCTTCATTTATGTAGGTATTGTATAACCATTGACAGACTGAAAACCCCGCTTAAGGGGACACTTGGCCCGGAACGGAGGGTGTCCCCTTAAGAGGGGTTTTACTGTATACCCGAAATTAAGATATAAGTATAGTATTGTTACGTTATATGGCGAAACGGTGCGTATTTACAGTATATACGGCATGGGTATATAGTAATTATATAGAACGTCCTGACCATGCTGTACAAGCTATAATATGAGATGATAATTTACAGTTCGTACGGAACGAGGAGTTCTGTAGCATGGGTGAAGGTTATGTATTTAATATATACCCGAAATTAAGTTATAAGTATAGTATTTTTACGTTATATGGCGAAACGGTGCGTATTTACAGTATATACGGCATGGGTATATGGTAATTATATAGAACGTCCTGACCATGCTGTACAAGCTATAATATGAGATGATAATTTACAGTTCGTACGGAACGAGGAGTTCTGTAGCATGGGTGAAGGTTATGTATTTAATATATACCCGAAATTAAGTTATAAGTATAGTATTTTTACGTTATATGGCGAAACGGTGCGTATTTACAGTATATATACGGCATGGGTATATAGTAATTATATAGAAAGTCCTGACCATGCTGTACAAGCTATAATATGAGATGATATTTTACGGTTCGTACGGAACTAGGCGGATGTCCGTACGAATGGTAAATTATCCTACCCCTAATAAAAAACGCCATAGGTTTAACATTGACTTAATGTATTTGACATAGCGTTGGATAAAGTGTGATTTATGCACCGAGGTGAATAAAAAAATGGACCAATCAGTGACGAGAAAACGAAAGTAGATCCGGCAGCATTGATAACTACTTACATGGATAATAACAAATATGCTCTGTATATCGGTGAGATGGGGTAGGATAAATACAAAACCGAACTCGAGTTACCCTTGTCAATGTTTATTCCACTCTGGTCAGGTCTGCTACTCACTAAACTCGGCTAACGCCTCGTTTAATACACAACCTGCCTATTGTGGCACAAACATTGACAAGGCTAACTCTCGTTTGGTGTCTACTAGTTATCATCGAGTTCTGTGGCTTGTTCAAGCATGGGTGGACGTGATATATTTACTATATACCCGAAATTAAGAAAAATCATTGATTTCATTTGGTATAAGAACTAATATTTTAGTCTACTTATACGGAACAAGTGTTCCGTATTTTGCCGTACGGAACACTGTTCGTACAGTATTTTTACGTTATATGGCGAAACGGTACGTATTTACAGTGTTTACGGCATCGTATCACATCGAGTTTGATTCGTGTGATTATTCACAAGGCGAAGCTGCATGAATTACATAACGATTCAAATGAGATGGGATCGGGCTCTGACCCTAAACTTGAATGGTTTTCTGAATTTATCTCACCCTTCATATTGACTAATGGGCTAACATTTGTGACATAATTCCCCATTGGATATTTTTCCTAAATACTCTATGGACATTGGATGCGAGTTCCCAATGTTAAGTATATGAGGAAAAAATACGAGGGGCGAGATAATAGTTAGTACTGGGGCCTGTTTAGTAACCTAGGATGGTAAATGAAGACCCTTTTCTGTACCTCATTCAAGGTTTATCGTTTGATGATATTTAAGTCTGTTTGCTAAGACAGGATTAGCCTTCCATAAGGTCGTCCATAAGTGTTGAATTAAGTTGACCCACATTCTCACTGGGCCTCTGTGACATACAGAAAAGGTTCTTTATGTGGGATCCCAGATTATTATCAAATCGGGCCCCTGGACGGGTTGAATCTGTGACCACCTTGACCCAATAGCGGAAACTGTTTGTTTATATATATAAATCTCCTACCAGATCTTTTTCTTCTGCTTGGAGAGTGTGTTTAATCATAACCTCGAAGCCAATTTACCATTTCTTTCTTTCCTTTCCTGTGTATCTTTTCAAAATATGATGAACATAAATCTTGGTTTCTTTATCAATGTTTTAGCTATGAATATTTTATATCAATTTGTGTCTGCTTTTAGAGTAAACGTAGAACACACGTATTGGTTTGAGGCGCACACAGCAAATACCGTATGTGATTTTACCGGACCAACCCCTATGGTAGCTCAGCTAGACCGGGGTTTGTTTGCCAATCTACGAGTGAGGTCGTCAGTCGTACACTGGCCACCAGAGCTAAACACAGTTAAGTGGGATTCAAACGGTGGATTTATGTATATAATATATGTATCTCACAGGGTTCAAAATCTCCTGAGATTCTGTTCCTTGTTAGGGGTAAATGTCGCCAACAATTGCAGGGGCAAAAACATGTCTCAGGGAAATGGATCCCCACACTTTAGACGGAGAGATTATGTTTCATAATCTCCTGAGATTCTGTTCCGTATTAGGGGTAAATGTCGCCAACAATTGTAGGGGCAAAAACATGTCTCAGGGAAATGGATCCCTACACTTTAGACGGAGAGATTATGTTTGAGTACAGAATCTCAGCAGGATTTGTCCCAGACAAACACTCTGTGAGGTTCATGAATCTCAGCAGGATTTGTCTCAGACAAACACTCCGTGAGGTTCATGAATAACCCGTGTAAATCCCGCTTCAGCTCAGCCTGGGACCTGTTTCAGTAGTTTCATGACATGTCTAAATGGCGTCTGTGACGCCATACGGACAGATCACAAGACTGCAATCTATGACACACGGAATTTCACTCACTTCCCGAAGGAATCAAGCAATGAAACTTTAACACGAGTAGGAGATACATATAACCTATAATCGTTCCATATATGAAGAAGATTGGTCGCTCCGACCCACTGATATTTGCTAGACTTTTTTCGCTGTTGCTTGCACTGTTGGTGCCGCTGTTGATGTCTGTCTAAGCCTAATGTCACGAAACTACTGAAACAGGTCCCTGGTCTGGTTAAATCCGTGGCCACCTTGAACCAGTAGCTGTATGTGTTAACAGAATATAATGGACATAAAGCCAGGTTTCATTATCAATCTACTAAGCTATGAATATTTCTTATTTTTTGTTCAGGTTATAGCACTAAATAGAAAGAAATTACCTGGTTTGAGGAGCATATCGAGATAGTACATGAGATTTAACTCCACCAACATTTTAGTCGGGAAAGAGTGGAGACAGCACTGCACAAAACGTACCGCTTTACATATGTATCCGAAATGCGTCTAACAGTAGGATTTTGCGTCTAGAAGTTCGACCTGTTATCCGTCTCGTAGACGCCTTATCTAGTGGTGTATATACATGTCCATACACCAATCTCAAAAAGTTCCATTCTCTGCCACTTTGGGACATTACTGGTAGCATATTTCATTTGCCATTAACCATCCAAGTCTGTATTATATGAAAATTGCAATCTTATATTACCAAATTAATAAATTGATTAATTACCTACAGTAAACCTTGCATTATGTTGTTTTTTTAATTGTTTTTCTAATAGATCTTACTTTCAAACACCATTTCAATGTGTGGACAGTGAGGCTTACTATATAATGAGCCTCTTCAGACTTGAGGTTGAATCCTGAAATCATCTTACCCCCGTGTGAATGCAGCCGCACAGGTGTGAATGCAGCCGCACAGGTGTGAATGCGGCCGCACAGGTGTGAATGCGGCCGCACAGGTGTGAATGCGGCTGCACATGTCTACCCGGTCCGCCCCGACACCATAACACCTTGCGGTGGGCAGCGGCGGGCAGCGGCGGGCGGTGGGGGGTGGGGAGGGTTTCCCACTGAGTCAACCTGTACAAACGCGGCTGGCGGCGGCAGTGGGCGGTGGGTGGTGGGCGGTGGGCGGCGGGCAGTGGGCAGTGGGGGGCTTCTCACTGAAGCTGGCTGGGGGTGGCGTGGGGTGGTGGGGGGGCGGTAGGGTGTGGGGTTGGGAGGTCGCGGGTGGCAGGTCAGTGTTGGTGTATCCTCTACCAACACCCACAGGCCCGGGCAGGCAGCGGGTCACAATTTTTTGTTTGTTTGTATCATATATACGCCTGGCGTATATATATTGCGCAGAGTATATTTTATCTTATATACGCCAGGCGTGAAAGACAGCCAAGTCGCGCGCGTCTACATATGGAAACTGTATCATAGACGCCCGGAACGCAGACGCGTATAAGAGGTGTATACAAGTATAAACAAGCCACGATACAGCCGATATGTGCGTTATCGCGATGGCGTGTATACATGTAAAATAGTGGTTTTCGTGCAGTGACTAAATAGAAAGAAATAACCTGGTTTGAGGAGTATATCAAGATATTATTATATACCTGTGGTAGTATATCCTACACATACGGCCCGCTCCTACCCATGTCGTATTTATATCCGTACGACACCTAGGTGACGTACGGGGTATGTATGTGGCGTACGGGGCATGTACTGCGGCGAAATCCAAAAACTCCCCCAGAAGCAAGGTTAAAAATTGGATATTTTAAGGTACATAATAATAGAGAAACAGGCTGACTGTCTCCGTACGGATAAAATACTTGGTAAAACCGTCGATCAGATGAACCGATGCCGAAGGCATCGGTTTATCTGATCGCCGATTTTACCGTGTATTTAATCCGTACGGAGACAGTCAGCCTGTTTCTCTATAGTACATGAGATTTAACTCCATCTACCTTTTAGAAGGGAAAGAGTGGAGACAGGGGTAGCGGCCAATCTATGTCAGTCGGGGAAATGTGTGTATTAGATTGGCCGTCACCCCTGTCTACACTGTGTTACGACTTATAGGTTGGTAACGTTAAACCCTGGTCGTGTCCACGAATTCTCACTCTCGTACCAAGCAACTTTCCTTGTCAGTAGATTCTCAGAGGTGATATACTTATTAAGAAATATTTATAGTTCACAAAATTGATGATGAAGTCTACCTTTAGGGTTATCTTATTCAAAAGACACACAAAAAGAAATATGAATGTTGAAAAACAGCTTCAAGAAGGAGAATGGACACATTCTCCAACCATAGGTGTAGGACAGATTGACACCAAGATCACTCAAACTAACCAAGTGGTTATTTTTCTGTGAGGATTTTCATTCTCAGCAGGTCACTTTGGCAGCCATCTTGAAAAATGGCTGCCATCTTGGATTTTTAAGTGGCTCGTTGGATAGAATTACTTAGTATACCAAGGAGAATCACTGTACAAAATTTGGTGCTTGTATCATCATTTGCAGGATTTTATCTGCTCCACTAATAAGGCATACCCAAAAAACTTTGCCTTTAACCTCTGTTCAAGGTCATCTCAAGGTCACAAGCTATATGCTTCTCTACCTAAAATATATTGTAGCACAGAGAAATATCCCATTTGGTCATCTTAGTAGACCCTACTACAAATATGTATTCTGTTACTTTGCTTCTAACTATATAATATTGAATAAGCCCCTGTTGATTCAAGTATGGATTCTACTGGTGTATGTATATCGATGTTGAACCTGCAATATCTCTGGACATTATATCACTATCATTATAAAAGTCAGAATATCCAATACCTATGTCTCTCTGATCTTGAACATCAATTGCTGGCATTGTAAACCCAAAATTGCAACTTTAGAATAATCTGAAAGAAGGTGTTTTCACTAACAGAACCCCTTTTGACCAATTCGACATCTGTAGATGTGACCTTGACCTTCACCAAGGTCAACCATATTTTGTGTGGCTATTGGGTCATATAATGTGTACATGGTCCTAAAATATCAGAAGGCCAAGTAAAATATTTCTTGAAATATCAGTGGTTAAAGCAATTCTAACTGGGACCTATTTTAGTTGTGACCTTTGACCTTTGACCTGACCTTGACAAGATTGTTCACCAAATATATTTTTACACCCACCACAACTGTATTCCTCAGAACTGAAGCTTTCCAATGGTATATGGTGTACTTTAGTCTTTTTTGGTGATGGGTGTCACCAGAAATACTGCTCTGAGCTCTCACATACTGCAGCACTATGAATGTAACCCAAACTTCTTAGTTGTTATTCATTTAAAATTGCACGCTCATTCATCAATGATGAACATACCAATTGCTCCTAATGTAATCTTATGCACGTAGGCACCTTTTGAAGTAGTTCTTCACCAAAGTTGAAGAAGGCACTCTCTCAACTAGCGTATAGATTAGGATGAGTCTAAAAGTGCTTGTTTCTATAGCTTAAAGTGTTTATGTCTTCTAGATGTTTGTTCAGTGATATGCTCAAAGCTGACCTCCTTCAGTGTCGGGAACAAACATTCTTCAATTCAGCTGCTACTACTTTTCGGATTGCCCTATATAGACTTGCTCAAGTCTTTGATTATGAAGATTAATGAAATGATTCAATGAAATTAGAATACGATACATTACGATACGATATGCCCTTCCTCTCCGTAGGTGAGGAGTTAGCTCAGTGGTTAAGAGCACTGGGACCTGTTTCACTAGTCTGTGACATGTCTAGATGACGTCTAGATGGTGTCTCTGGTTTCATAAGAACTAGACATTAGACTTCGTTTTTCCCGTTTTTGCTTGCACTGCTGGTGCCGCTTTTCATATCTGTCTAACACTTTTGTCACAAAACTAGTGAAACAGGTCGATGATGTGTCTAGATTTGTCTAATTCTTATGTTTGGGGTCTGTATTTCCTAAAGGCAGCTACTTGTGGTGTCACGAAACTAGACAAACCCAATGTCTGTATGGTGTCACAGACATGTCGCGAGTCTAGTGAAACAGGTCCTGGACTCATAATCCCAAGCTTGTGGGACTTTGTGGGTTTTAGTCCTATTGCAGCCAAATTTCTTCTTTATCCTCAGCAGTGGTAGTTTTACTGCTATATCAAAGACCAGTCCTTCTCATACCATGTCTATGTGGTGTCGAGTACAGCTACCTTTCTTCTTTATCTCCCAGCAGTGGTAGATTTACTGTTATACTAGCGACTTCGTCGATTCATATTTAGCTACTACCTAACCCCTCCCCCCTATAATTTCTAACTGCTGTTGGGCTCCCGAGCTGGTGAACGGGAAACTATCGTAAACTCGTGGTTATCATTTCGTATGACACAGGTGCTTGAGCTGATTATCGGCAATCAGAACTCTATGGATTGACACCAGCGAAAAGGTGAGATCTCATTGCATTCTCTCAAGGAAAAGGAGATTGGAAAACTACACTTCCAAATTATGTTTTCAGTATATCTAGAAACAAATCATAAGAATAGAAGTACATCTGTGTAAAGAAAAAAAAATAGCAGGATTCAGTTAAGTACTGTGCGAGAATCTCACTCTCGTGGCTCTTCAGTCTCCAGGCACAGGTCGGGTTCACTATGTCTCTATGTACGGCAGCAACTTCAAGCGGATATCACAAAATTCTAACGTTTTATATGTGGTAGGTAACCAGATGCTAGTCCACTGCATACCATGTCTAAGTTGTGTGGGAAGTCGGTAAATGTGTAGGGGTGAGATTTCTACCTTAATCCGTCACATACATTCCCTCACTACCCTTATGGTGTAAAAAACCATTGAGAAAGTCTGTTATTTTATCACACCAACTAGAAGCAAATAGGAAGCAAATAGAAGCAAATAGGATGTTCATCACAGATGAATGAGCGTGCAATTATAAATGAATAACAATTGACAGGTTTGAGTTAGATTTAGAATATCGATAGTTATCTGCAACACACTTGCAGTTTGCACTCAGTCAACTTGCCATTTCTGCAACTGCCTGAGTCTGGGATCCAAACACATCAAGCACCAGGTATTTTGGTCCTCAGTGATTGGTCATGGTCAGCTGGGCATGCCTCTAAGAGACTGTGACACTGGGTCCCTACTCTGGTCTCACTATCAGAGTGAACTGCATGCAGATAGCAAAGGGATAGTTTTCTGGAAGCACGCTGAAAGTTCAATGTGACCACCCCTCCAGCATGGAGTTGTCCCATTACCTTAAGTCCATATAAGGAATAAAGTAGACCGAGTAGCCAATGACTGCATTCGCAGCAAACCCCGACCGTGACCCTGACCTCCTTACATGATATTTTCTAGCGCCTTGGGACAGTTCTACGGTCGAGAGTTGACCTCAAATCTTAGGGGCCACAACCACCCTCCTAAGCCGTGTTATGTGGCTGAGGTGGAGTGCAGGGGAGGAGCACATAAGGCTCGTACGGCGGCCGGGCCCAGCTGTGCCATGGGTCGGGTGGTTGGCCTAGATACACACAACTCAGGGAGGAGTCGGTGAAGGGGCCCTGGTGAAGGTGCGTACATCAACAATCTGGGGTCGGGCAGAGTTGGTCATAGACCCTCTTCACACTGGCGCCATCTTGTAATGGCTGCCTATGTAGGCGAATCGAAAACGAGACGAGCCCTCTCCACTCAGTCCTGTATATTGATACAAATACTAGTGTTTTTCTAACTTGAAAGATGGAAATCGGTCTCACGTCTTAACTAATCGGCCGATTTGTATAAACAATGCATTGTTAGAAAGCTGAGACTTGTGCCTATCTGTTGGGATATATATGATATACCTGTGTTATGGATAAAATTTCCTGTCATAGAATGAACATTGGAATTGTTGAAATGAAAACCCTCCCCAACCCTCGTTCATACCCGGCGCATGGGAACAGGCAATATCGGGTCGGTGAAGTGCGTACGTCGACCCGATGACACTAATTCTCACCGACGAGTATCACACAGATTGACCTCTCATCGTGTCAGAGTGGCACAGCCCTACAGTGTTTACATCTGAACGGAAATAGCCGTCCAACAGAAAACTGAAAACAGCAAAACGACATACCATGACCCTATATTCCTATATACCCATTTCCGAACGCTCTATAGTTACATACCGCTGCTGGGGGTGCAGTAACTATGAGTTGTGTAGCGAGGGTGATGTTTTTGTCCCGGGCTGATGTTTTTGTCCCGGGCTGATGTTTTTGTCTCGGGCTGATGTTTTTGTCCCGGGCTGATGTTTTTGTCCCGGGCTGATGTTTTCGTCCCGGACTGATGTTTTCGTCCTTGGCTGATGTTTTCGTCCCGGGCTGACCACGTGATATAAAGAGCGCTGGGACAAAAACATAGCTGTTGTAGTTACTCGATAAGGGTGGCCATCATTCTTGGGGCTATCATAGGTAAATAATTAACCATTTTTTTAAATTGATATTTGAAGGTATATAGGAATAGGGAAAGCAAGTACAGGTAAGCAAAAGTCAAAGTTACTCGTTGAGGACCGGAAAAATTACTGCCTGCGGCTGACGCCTTGGCCAGCAATTTTTCCTCGTAACACCGGAACATAGTTTCCCTCTTGTCCAATAGCAGCTTCTTTTCTTTTATATTTACTAGCGCCTATGGACGTGATAGGCCTCAGTCTCCAGAGCAGAGGAGGGGGGGGGGGGGGGGGCAGAGGACCTGTCCAGCATGCAATGCGGCCGATTCTGGGTCACTCTAGCGCATTTAAGCCGGAATGAGGTCAAGATTTGGGTTATTTGACGAAGATAACAACAGGTTAATGGTTGAATATAAGTGAAAATAAATATCAGAATAGTGTTCTCCAATACCAAACTATTCTACACAGGTACATAGATCACTTGAATTATAGAATTTTATATTCCTATAGAAGGGTTAAACTTGATATGTCAAAACAACAACAAAACTTATTGGCCGATGTTTACATTATTAATATGACACTACATGTTTACATTATTAATATGACAAGGATGGGATCATCCTTCCCACAATGCAACTGACTGACATACTTCTCTCTCTCTGTCCATTGCCTTGGTACCATGAAGACATAGGAATAAATGCTGCCATAATAATCCACCTGCCTTAGTTCCCATTTTTCAAACAATCCATTCTGCCTTAGTTCCCATTTTTCAAACAATCACACATTACTGATCACACGTTGCTCTCCCATATTTAATTGGGACTTTGACTTTCTCTCTCCGGAAACGTGGTTTCCCTATACGGCATATAGCCTATGATCCATGGGCGCCGCCATGACGCCCCCCGAGTAGGTGTTCTTCACTAAAGGAGGTAAAGAAGTAGGTGTTTTTCACTAAAGGAGGTGGAAAAGAAGTGAGTGATAATTGGGAAATGTCACAATTTTAGCCTTGCTTACATATTTATATAAAGTGTTCCATATGGAAAATATCATGTCTTCCGTTTAGTTATTATGTCATCCTACTTTGGGATGGGTGTAGAGAGTCAAGGGAACCATGGTAAAATATTGAAAGGCAGTTGATTTTTGTAAGAACAAAGAGCCAGAATACAGGTTTGTCCCTCGACCACCTAGTGACTGCTTCGTGAACTAACAATGGCTCTGTCCCCTATACCTATGTGCCCTCAAATGTGGTTTCATAACGATAGTTAGCGTTATTTGCTCACCCATCATCAAACCCGAAGCCAGATCCAACCTTATCAAGTAACTTAACACTCTATGTTTTCTCCCCACTGCACTTTTCATATGAATTTTGTAAGAGTCTAAATGTCAACCTTGGGTAGTATACGGTAACCTTGGGTAGTATTCATAAGTTACTGCACCCCCCAGAACGTGGCGTAAGCATAGAGTGTACGGCCATAGGTTTATAGGAATAACGACAAGTGACTAACAATTTCCCTCGTTTCAGGCCCAAGGGGCATCCCCTTAATTGGTGCCCTGTCCTGTTTTGGTGAAGACCTACCACAGAAGATGCTGGACTGGAGGAAAACGTATGGTGACATCATATCCTTCT
This sequence comes from Alentia gelatinosa, assembly GCA_950022655.1. Classification (NCBI taxonomy): domain Eukaryota; kingdom Metazoa; phylum Annelida; class Polychaeta; order Phyllodocida; family Polynoidae; genus Alentia; species Alentia gelatinosa. The sequence goes on along the minus strand of OX465589.1, from coordinate 50,797,879 downwards.
ACAGAATGGGCAGGTATGTATGTCATTTACTTTACTTTATTGAGCATGGGATTTTCATTAATTATGACAAAGCCTGGAATGCCTTAAAATAATTTATTAAAACGATAAAAAAATTTATAATACAACATGACAAACTTGTGTGATAAAAAACAGTGTGATAAAAAATAAGACAATTGTGTAGTGATTACAATTGGTTACAATTGGTAGTTGACCCGTTTAAAAGGGGATAAACACCATTAAGATGCAAGATATGATTATAACAATAGTTAAAACATTGTAGTAAAAGGTGTGGGTGGGTGGGTGAAGAAAACGTCCTGTAGGTTCAGAGAGTGTAAGCGAACTGACCAGGGGAACACGACACGTGACCGTTGGTAGTGGTTCGACTATTTGTGTGAGTTATGTTCGATTACAGAACTGAGTTGTACGTGAAAAGTGTAAGGGCAGTCAGGCGCAAAATTAAGAGTAATTTACAATTACACGCCAATTGCGTGCCAACTCGGTGGCAGTGGTAGGGGCCATTGGACCAGTATCATAGTGTCTTAAATATCGCAGAGCGTTGGAAAGGCCCGGGTTCTATTGAATAATTTAGGATCGAACATAAATACCCCTTTTTGTACGCCAACGAGACCAAGGGACGATGTAGACCTCTCAATTTCCTTAAACACTTTTAAATTATCTTTCATCGGTTGGGCTGCCTAAGCGAACAAACCTGAAGATTAGCAAAGATAACCCTTATACCCCACGGTATACTTTTATCGGCGTTTTTGTAATGATATCTAAGTATATGATAAGAAAACGTAGTAACTGATCCCGTAGGGATGCCATTCTCTGTCTTTTGTCCCATTAATAAGTCCCTCCGCCTCCGGTGTGGGAAAGTATTTTATAGGTAAAAAACCTCGAACGGCCATCCGTATGGGCTCAGTAATCACGTTTTCTCTAATTCTTTTTTTTTTTTTTTTTTAAATTCATGAAGAAACTGTTCTTACAAAAGTAAGATCTTCCACCGCAACTGCGTATTGGATCAAGAAAAACATGTGAACACATTATTACATTCCATTATAAAAAGAAATAAAAAAGGAAGATGATAAGTGATAGGATGAGGAGGTGAATGGAAGAGAGCTTGGTCAACATCATTTAACCTATGTGCGCCAGTCATATAAACAGGAATATTTTATCTTGACTTCCTTTTTGAACTCTTTAAACACTTTAATATTCTGTACTGACGAGCCTAGTTTGGCCCAAAGTTTTGTGCCACGATAGTATGGTGATCTATAATAAAAACTACTGAAAAACCTATCAGATTTTAAACATACATTGCTTCTACTACGAGTATTACGGGTAGTCTGGTATAAATTCCCCTCAACTTGTGCTTGTTTGTATATCATACTGAGTAATTGGGTATTGCGCCTACAATCTAAGAAATCAATTCCAACCTCATTATGTAGTCTTTCAATATTTTGGAAGATACCCCAGTCTCGCTTTATGATCCTGAGTGCTCGATTTTGTGTTACCTGGAGCTTCTTAACTAGATCTCTATTAGCCCCGTCGATTATAAATGAGCAATACTCCAAGGTGGGCCTTATTATCGATACATAGGTCTTTTTAGCAGTAAACATGTCTATATATATCTCGTTGACAGACTTCACGTCATACTGAGCAGTGAGAGGGCGATCCGCGAGACTTTCGTGAAACGAGGGGACGAGTTCGGCCATCGTGGTAATATGGAGGAGCTGCACAACCAAGGTCTACATGATGGTAAGCCATTTAGTAGTTGACACATACTCATTATCCTACCCCTAATAAAAAACGCCATAGGCTTAACATGGGATTTCTTTATGTCACGGGTAGTGACATAAAGTGTTGTTTATGCCACTACTTTCTGATACTGAAAAAATATGGAAACGGGGTAGGATAAAATCTAGACGCCACTCGTTTGAGTTTGAGCTTATTCATGCCACTCATTTTGTTGGCTCCGTAAAGTCACTCGTTTTCGACTCGTGAAATTATGGAGCCAACAAAATGCGTGGCATAAATAAATTCAGACTCAAACTCGTGACGTCTCTTGATAATATTTAATAACAGGATTCTCAGAGAACTAACATTTGGGTTTAATCTACATGATGGTAAGTCATTTAGTAGTTGATACATACACAATATTCAATAACGGGATTCTCACAGAAAGAACATTTGGGTTTAATCTACATGATGGTAAGTTATTTAGTAGTTGATACATACACAATATTCAATAACGGGATTCTCACAGAACGAACATTTGGGTTTAATCTACATGATGGTAAGTCATTTAGTAATTGATATATACACAATATTTAATAACGGGATTCTCACAGAACGAAAATTTGGGTTTAATCTACATGATGGTAAGTCATTTAGTAATTGATACATACGCAATATTCAATAACGGGATTCTCACAGAACGAACATTTGGGTTTAATCTACATGATGGTAAGTCATTTAGTAATTAATACATACACAATATTTAATAACGGGATTCTCACAGAACGAACATTTGGGTTTAATCTACATGATGGTAAGTTATTTAGTAGTTGATACATACACAATATTCAATAACGGGATTCTCACAGAACGAACATTTGGGTTTAATCTACATGATGGTAAGTCATTTAGTAATTGATACATACACAATATTCAATAACGGGATTCTCACAGAACGAACATTTGGGTTTAATCTACATGATGGTAATTCATTTAGTAGTTGATACATACACAATATTGAATAACGGGATTCTCACAGAACGAACATTTGGGTTTAATCTACATGATGGTAAGTCATTTAGTAGTTGATACATACACAATATTCAATAACGGGATTCTCACAGAACGAACATTTGGGTTTAATCTACATGATGGTAAGTCATTTAGTAATTGAAACATACTCAATATTTAATAACGGGATTCTCACAGAACGAACATTTGGGTTTAATCTACATGATGGTAAGTCATTTAGTAATTGAAACATACTCAATATTTAATAACGGGATTCTCACAGAACGAACATTTGGGTTTAATCTACATGATGGTAAGTCATTTAGTAATTGACATATACACAATATTACTATATACCCATGTCGTATATACTGTAAATACGCACCGTTTCAGCATATGACGTCAATATACTGTACGGACCACTGGTCCATACAGGAAAATACGGACTACCTACCCATACACATTTATTAAAATATCGGTTGTTAAGCCAATGAAATTAATGATTTTTTCAAATTTTGGGTATATAGTAATTATGTAATTTCCAACCATGCTTGTACAAGTCACAGAACGAGATGGTAATTTACAGATTTGTACGGAACGAGGCGTACAAACGGTAAATTATCATACAGTATGGTCAGGACGTTCTACATAAATACCATGATTCTCACAGGATGAACATTCGGGTTTATTAATCTACATGATGGTAAACCATTTAGTAGTTGATACATACACAATATTACCACGATTCTCACACGATGAACGATAATAACCCTTTCCTTACCAATGATGCCTTGAGGCATATCAAAGTCCATTTCCCACCTGTCAACGACATGTTTAATGATTTCTGGAAACTATTAGTTGTAAATTCGGTGGAAGGTCTGGGCAATAAAAAAGGCCCATGAGATCAGGCAACATTTGTTTTAACATCTGAACCATTTCCCCTTCTATTACATGTTCAATTTTACTTGGCTTAAGGGGACATTCTCCTGAAGGGAACACCCTGTACAGGGGCACCCTGCTTAAAGAATTAAGAATTTAGAATTATCTCAAATGTAACTGAAAGTAGTAAAGAATAATACTACTACATGAGAAGGCTTTGATAAAGTTGGAATCTTATTCAGAACCGAAGTTTCATCTATTATGTGGACTTCATCAAGTAAGCATCATACAAAATCGATCAGATTAATTTGATATTAAGAAATGAACGATATTGTAAAATCTAGGGCCCAGCCTACGCTAAGGTAGACCTTAAGAGAAAGGGAGAAATAACTTGAACACAGGGAGTTGGCATGGCCGGCTCGGCATCTCATTGGCTGTTGGGAGATGACCAAATCATTTTGGTTGGGTGCTCATTCTGGTCTGTTGCACATGGCCTATGAGGGTGCCTTAACAATGACACATGTCATGTGCACAGGTTAGGAACTACATCTGGGACCTGTTTCACTAGTTTCGTGACATGTCTAGATGGCGTGTCCGGTTTGTCCGGTTTCATAAGAACTAGACATTAGAATTGGTTTTGTCCGTTCTTGCTTGCACTGTTGCTGCCACTTTTGTCACGAAACTAGTGAAACAGGTCCATGATGTGTAGATTTGTCTAATTCTTATGTCTGAGGTTTGTCTTTTCCTAAGGCCAGCTACTTGTGTTGTCACGAAACTAGACAACCCCAATGTATGTATGGTGTCACAGACATGTCACGAAACTAGTGAAACAGGTCCCTGATCGATAGTATTAGGAAACGTCCTTACTGTGGACGAAACGGTTCCTGTTCGAGGTCAGTCGTCGATTTCATACCGCCTGACGTCATAGGCAGGAGGCAGTATGAAATCGACGACTGACCGAGAAGAGGAACCGTTTCCTCCACAGTCAGGACGTTTGCTTATTATTATATGCCTTAAATCGACAGAAAAATGACAATTTAATGAGTCATTAAGTCACACTCACAGCAGGCACAAACATTATTGTTACTGCACCCCTAGCAGCGGGCAGTATTTCATAGACATTCGCACACAGGTATATAATAATATACCTTTCAAAGCATAACAGCTGAACTGTAAATCAAATTGGCTACTGTTCTAATTCAGTCAATCTAAATAAGGATAATTCTGATGATAACTTTCTTCTGATAGAAACCAATATTACTATATACCCATGCCGTATATACTGTATATACACACCGTTTTGGCATATGACGTAAAAATACTACGGACCAGCGGTCCGTACACTAAAATACGGACCACCTTGCCATACACATTTATTAAATTTTTGGTTGTTAAGAAAAATGAAATTGACTTTTTTTAAAATTTCGGATATATATAGTGAATATATAACGTCCAACCATGCTTGTACAAGTCACAGAACTCGATGATAATTTACCGTTTGTACGGAACCCGGCATAAATGCCTCGGTCCGTACCAACCATAAATTACCATCTCGTTCTGTGAATTGTACAGCATGGTCAGGACATTCTATATAATTACTTGGCCATGATAAGGATGTCCAGACCTGAACTTTATATTATGTTTTTTTTCATAAGAGAGCTGAACTCCGTTTATTAATCCATAAAAAAGCAGGTACATAGTCAAAGTAGTAACTTGGCTATTCTGTACGTACATGTGAACAATCCACCGATGCACAATTGTATATCCAATAGACCACACTTGCTCATTCCAACGATGAACAATAACTGGAAAAAGGAAAACATACCAGAACCTCGCACCAGAGAAAGCAATATAGAATGTTTGCACATAGTTCTTGCAATACCTTGAAAAACTCGGAAATAAATGCATAATAGATGCATAAAATGCAGCACCAAAAATATCTATCCACCGAGGCACAGGATAAACATTACAGGTCTACATAGAAGTTGGATGTACACAGAAGAAATACATACTGTCTTCATAGTAGCTCTATTTTTCATTCTTTCATTTTATCTTATCCATTAATTCCCTTGATGTCAACTTTATGGTATGTTAATCATTGCAGACTTAGTGGGAGGTGTATTCAACGAGGAATGGAAGAAGAATAAGAGATTTACGATGTCATCACTGAAGCAATACGGATTTGGCACTGCAGCTACAGAGCAAAGAATCCAAGAAGAATTTCAATACCTGGAGAATGCCCTCATCAAATCTAACGGCTCACCAATCAACATATCCCAGGAGCTGACCACTGTGTTTACATCGCTTATAATATCAGTCATGTTTGGTGGGCATCTCCCAGCAGATGATCCAGAAACACAAGAGTTGTTAGACTTGGTTGTCGTTTGGATGACTGAGACAGTTGAGGTGGTTACTGGTATGGGGAAGTACTACCCTTTCCTGCATCCTGAATTGTGTCGTCTAATCAAGTGGAGGAGTCAGCGAAGGCTATGGGCAACAGTGAATATAATGATGGAGAGATTCTCCAAAAAAATCCAGCTTTTATCTGAAGATATCTCAGAGAGAGAATCAGAAAGTGTCGCTGATGCTTTCTTGAAGGACCGTGGAAGCGATCCAGAAACGATCAAGCAAATTGTCTTCAATATCATGGCTTTGCTGACGGATCCCATTCTAACGTCTGCGGGCGTGTGTGAATGGGGGTTACTGTATGTGGCTTCCAATCCTGATGTTCAACAGAAACTGTACGATGAGGTTATAAGTGTCTGTGGCACAGGCCGAGTGCCCAATCTTAATGATCGAGGGGATATGCCCTACCACCAAGCTGTTATTCATGAGACCTTACGTCTTTCGCTCATTCTTGTCATGGCTCTACCAAGGAGATTACATCAAGATGTCAAAGTGGACAACTACACCATCCCAGCAGGTACTGACGTCATAGCTAACTTCTACGCTCTTCACAACGACCCAGAAATCTTCCCAGAACCCGAGAAGTTCAAGCCACAGCGTTTCATGGATAAAGATGGGAAGTTTAATTCTAATCTGGCGACAAAGATAGTGCCTTTCAGTCTTGGTAAGTTGAACACAATGTCTTCCAGTTTACATCATCTGATATTATTATAATTATGTTTCTTGTCATTTCAATGAGCCAGTAAATTTCACAACAGAATAATCATACCATATTTTTAATTTTTGTATAGGGATTGAATTCAACATTGTAGTCTTGGTTATTCTTTTAAATTCTATAAAGGTTGGGGTTTGCCTCACAATCATATATATGTATGTATATGATAATAAGACGACAGGGTGAGGGTGGCTAAATTTATCCTACCCCGCATATAAATCTCCATACACTTAACATGGTGGGCCTGTATTCCACGGTTATGCCATAGAATATTTATATGCCACTGGTGACATATGAAGTTAAAAACATATGACAGGGTAGGATAAAATCTAAACGTCACTTAATTTCATATAATTGTTTACATGCCATTCGTTGTCTTCTGCTACAGATGTCACTCAGCTCCGCTTCATGATATCATTCCGCGAAGACAACCATATGAAATTTCGTGATGTTTCATGATAATATTCCATTCCTCTCTGTTTACGTGTGTTTAATTTAACCGAGTAAATCTAAAGACACCTTCACATGTCAGAACAGAATCCATTCAGCCGCCCTCTACTTGTCCTCATATATTACTATATACCTATAGGCGAATGTCTTACTTTTACTGACCAGGCGGACAAATTACGTTCTTCTCCGAGTGACGAAAGAATATTCATATGTCCCTCCGTACCACGTGACCACTCATTCTGCTATTTAATGAGTTGCAGAGTGGCATTTTTTAATGAATTCTAGAGCTATATATAATAATAAAGAGACACAGTGAGTGTGACTGAATTCCATCTGTTCCTCAATATTATGGTAAGAAATACACAGCTCGTTCTTCGAACTCGGAGGGTATTTCTTACTAAAATATCTCAGATTCCATTAAGTTCGAACTCGGTGGGTATTTCTTGCCAGAATATCTCTGAACAGATTCCATTTAGTCACGCTAACTATGTCTCTATTTGTTACTCCCTGCCACTGATTCAACATAAACTAAACCACTATTGTGTTTTTATTTTCTGAACAGGTAACAGAAAGTGTGTCGGCGAGGCCTACTTCAAGGTGAAGATATTCTTCATTATCTCAAGGATCATCCAACGTTTCCACATGAAGTTTGACTCCAATGCACCAATGCCTTCCTTGGAGAGAACAGGCACATTTTTAAACGAAGCTCCGCCCTATAAACTGTATTTCGTACCACGATAAACCCGCATCTGTGTACTGTCACCGAAAAATATATTGAGCTAGAAATGTTTCTTTAATTTCTTTCATTGAGCGTCGCTCTCTTTTTTCAATCAAAATTAGAAATGCTCTTTTATTAGTATTTCATCTGCTCTTTTGGGTTTTTGAACATGTTACCGTCCCACGACATACTTATGACCATCCATCGTTGCCGGGTTTTATCCGGAATCTTAAGTGAACTTAACAAAGAGCATTCAATGTTACAGGGTTGTCTCAACATTTATAGTATACTATCGTAAAACTGGATGAGTTTTGATATTGGCTCCCGTATTTGACGACTGAAGTTTGGCATAGTGATTTCATGAGGCGGAGCCGAGTGAAATCCGGAGCCAAAACTCCAGGAATCGAATACGGGAGCCAATATCAAAATGAATAAGGTTTTGATTTTATCCTACCCCCCACTGAATGTAAAAATTATTAAATTAAACTCTAACAAGTACGCATGAGTTTGTGTAGATGTCGATATCGCGTCACTGTCACTGTCCTAACAATAACAAACACACGCGAGGGCCCCACAAAACTGCTGGAACAACTTTCGCAGATGCTGGGGTGCTGCTCTATGATTGATCCATATTTTACTCACGTGATTAAAATACTGTTATACACTAGTGGGTTACGAAACTCCGTATCCAGTTCATAGTTGAACGCGGATTCACAATGTTAACCCTATGGGCTTTTATATTAGGGGTAGGATAAAGAGTAATATATAATATATTGTGTGTTACCAGTTTCTCTCTTTGTATTTGCACAGAGACGTTTAGTATGTGAACTTCAATCAATAGCTGACCATTGACATAGTGTCTCGTAGCATATCCCATTGCATTTGGGTTCATGCAAATATCTGTACCTTTGATATCCTTATTAAGCTGTCTAAGAATTTCTGATTAGATATATTAATAGCTATAAAGGTTTCCTATAACTATTTGCTATCATGGAATAAAATCAATCGCTGGGGCCAACCTGACAGATTTAGTTCTATGTTTCGCCACTTGGTAACTGCATGGGCATTGTGTTTAGATTACTTATGATTTGAAAATTCTGCCCAATGGATGAAATATTGTAGATAGACCAAACATAAAATATCATAGAGACAGTGTCTCAAAATACAATATGAAGGCACCTGAAAAAGACCAGCCATTGTTCATGCAATGCTAAAAGGGGCCCAGCTTATTGAGAACATAGGGATGAAAGTTATTGATGATTGACAATTGTAAACACCTGTATAAAGTAAATATACAACATCCAACCACTTGCGGAGATATCCTCTATATGGTATGAAATACCTTGTAGAGCCAAACGACAGGATTGCGACAGATGGGAATGGGGCTGGCAGCACGAAAAAACCTGCCACTGGGACTGGAATCTCTCCCGGTACAAGATCTCTTGATAATGGTGATCTTACTCCAGTTGTGAAACATCTGGCTCCCCATAGAACCAACCAGCGACGGTCGGGTCGAAGCACTCGCACGCCGCACGGTTCTATTTACCGACGTGAGACCTGAAAATCAACATAAACGGCTCTCAGCCAATCAAAACGCCGCATACGGGTTATGCTGTCAGACAGCGGCGTCGTCCGCTGATCTATTTCCCGCTTCTCTCTATTCCGTGGTCGCAAAGCGTTGGGTGAAGAAGAGTATCACAACTTGTTACGCCTCGTCTACCTGCTACAACATCCAACCATGCTTGTACAAGTCACAAAACTCGATGATAATTTACGGTTTGTACGGAACTCGGCATAAACGCCTAGTTCCGTACAAACTGTAAATTACCATCTCGTTCTGTGAATTGTACAGCATGGTTAAGACGTTCTATAAAAATACTAATTACACATACCTTTCATGATTTCTATCAAGGTTCATCTTATTTAAAAGAAAAAAAATCGTTTCTTCTGATGCACGCTTTACATGGTAAATGTACTCGTGCAATAAATCACATTAGCACCCACCACCAGCTATGCTTATATAATTTTTCAAGATCCCACCCGATCTCTATTTCAGCAGGTTTCTGCATAGATCGGTTGCCCGGTGGAATCAGCACTGAGTAGTCATGCATTTATCTTCAGCCATGGCTATCGTTCACAAGATAAAACCTTATGTATACAGATAAACCATCAAGAACTACTGGAAATGATAAAACACTAGAGACCCCATCTGAGATAAGTTTGGTATTATCACTAGAGATTAGTTTATATCTGTACTATTGGACAGGAAGATAGTCTGGTGACCATCATAGATTGAAGATTGAAGGTATGAAGCATAGACTAGCCGTCGCACCACCACAGGTGCATATAGGGGACAGAGCCATTGTTAGTTCACGAAACAGTCACTAGGTGGTCGGGGGACAAACCTGTATTCTGGCTCTTTGTTCTTACTAAATTCAGCTGCCTTTCAATGTTTTACCAAGGTTCCCTTGACTCTCTACATCCCAAAGTAGGATGACATAATAACTAAACCCAAGACATGAACACTTTATATAAATATGTGAGCAAGGCTAAAGTTGTGACATTTCCCAATTATCACTCACTTCTTTTCCACTTCCTTTAGTGAAGAACACCTACTTCTTCACCTCCTTCACGGAAGACCACCTACTCAGGGGGCGTCATGGCGGCCCCCATGGATCATAGGCTATATGCCGTATATCCACAATATTACCTTGATTTCGATCTGAGTCACCGTATTCTCCGTGTAGTTGACGCGAAGTAAACTCCGAGCAATAGCGAGGAGTATTGTGTAGCGTCAACTACAAGGCGGACTTTTCGGTATTTTGATGACGCCAGTTATAATTCCTTTTGGTTCTAATGTCCAATTATTAATTTTAGTGACTTGGGACCTATTTGTGATGTAATTTCGCATCCATATTTGAGTGAGTTGGTCTATTCGTATGTTTCTAATCTTATGTAAGGGGGTACTATCCTAAAACTGGATGAGTTTTAATCTTGGCCACCGTATGCCACGACTGTAGTTTGGCATGGAGATTTCACGAGGTGAAGCCGATTGATGTCCGGAGCCAAAACTCCAGGAGTGGAATGTCGTTGCCACGATTAAAATGAATCAGGTTTTGATTTTATCCTACCCCATCTCCTCGATTTTGGAATACTATGTGATAACAATTCTGTATGCCACTAGTGGCATATAAAACTCTGTATGCCAGGCAGCGTGGAATACGGAAACTGAATGTTAAGCCTATGGGATTTTATATTAGGGGTAGGATAATATGATTTACCTTATCGAAGGCTTTACACATATCGATAAAAACTGCCAAAATGAGTGATTAATTCATTGTTAAGTTAAGATGTTAAGATGTTGTTAAGTATTTTGTCTGTAAATTCAACTGCTGTTAGTATGGTAAAGTGAATCTGTCTAAATCCCTGGTTGGGGGGCAGTAATATGGAGAAACCAAACAAGAGTTGGTCGTGTTGTTGTTTATTGCACGACGGCAAGATCGCGTATTACTGCTCTCGGCTTCGCCTCACGCAGTAATACGCGATCTTGCCGGAGTGCAATGAACACTAACACGACTAACTCGAGTTTGGTTTAGAATTTATCCTACCCCGCCTACCTCGTTTGAATGCTACGTGATATTCACTCGTTCATATCACTCCGTATCAAACTCGTGGAGAACGAAGACTTTGACCAAAACTTGTTGGCTTCTTCTTTACTACCTTATAAGGCTCCAAAGGATTCACTCACTACAGAGGGAATACCCAGAGCTGACCTGCTACCTACTCAGCCTTATGGCAAAGTTACGTAATCAGGGTGCACCTGTAGAACTTCTGTGCACGGGCTTACCCAAACCATGATACAGCAGGGACTGGCACCCTGCAACCTCTGGTGAAGTACGAACACACCAAAACCCAACGGTCACAACCCCCTACGGTTACATTCCATTTTCTCTATGTAGTGCTGCAGCATGAGGGGCTACAGTAGGTGAACACCCATCACCAAAAAAGACGAAAGTACACCATATACCATTGGAAAGCTACAGTTCTGAGGAATACAGTTCTGGTGGGTGTAACAATTTATTTGGTGAACAATCTTGTCAAGGTCAGGTCAAAGGTCAAAGGTCACAACTAAAATAGCCCCCAATTAGAATTACTTTAACCACTGATACTTCAAGAAATATTTTACTTGGCCTTCTGATATTTTAGGACCATGTACACATCATATGGCCCAATAGCCACACAAAATATGGTTGACCTTGCTGAAGGTCAAGGTCACATCTACAGAGGTCGAATTGGTCAAAAGGGTTCTATTAGTGAAAATACCTTCTTTCAGATTATTCTAAAGTTGCAACTTTGGGTTTACAATGCCAGCAATTTATGTTCAAGATCAGGGAGACATAGGTATTGGATATTCTGACTTTTATAATGATAGTGATATAATGTCCAGAGATATTGCAGGTTCAACATTGATATACATGGAGGGCACCAGTAGAATCCATACTTGAATCAACAGGGGCTTATTCAATATTATATACAGTAAAACCCCTCTTAAGGGGACACCCTCCGTTCCGGGCCAAGTGTCCCCTTAAGCGGGGTGTCCCCTTAAGCGGGGTTTTCAGTCTGCCAATGGTTATACAATAGAGAATACCTACATACATGAAGGAAACGATGGTTATTAGATTAAAAGGTTTTATCAATAATACAGAAATAAGCAAATAAATATAAATTATGCAATATAAATGAATATAAATGTATCCCCCCAAAAAATAGATAATAGAGGTTGAAGGTGGATATGCCTTCCTTGTGGAATTCGCTCCTTTTTATACCCCCGGTCAATGCCCCCCCCCCCCCCCCAACTTCTGAGAGAAATCAGCAGCCCTTTAAGGGACTCACCGTGAACCGCCCAGAGCCGTGACGGCTCACTGATTACCGCACCTTCAAAGCCCCCAGCCCTCCATGTATCGCCCACAGCTATCCTGTAAGCGGACCTCTAACCCCGACCTTCAATGAGTGCGAAAGTCACTCATACTAATATCCACTCACTGTGGCCCGCCCAGACCCGCTAGAGAAGTGGTTATTACCTTGAAAAAACACACTCCGGCCGCCCGGGCACGCACGGGAATGCTCAGTCTATTGTTCTGGTTGCCAAAAACTTTCTGCCCCGTACAAACGGGCACCACAAACTTGGTTTTTCAGTGTTTTTGATATGATTTTCCTCCAAACTGACCCCTTAAGCGGGGTTTTTAAGTATTTCTGTACCGAAAAACTGTCCCCTAAAGCGGGGTGTCCCCTTAAGCGGGGTGTCCCCTTAAGCGGGGTTAAAATAAACTCTTAATAGTGGGAAAAATTTCCGTTCCGAGCAAATTGACCCCTTAAGCGGGGTGTCCCCTTAAGCGGGGTGTCCCGGAAGAGGGGTTTTACTGTAATTAGAAGCAAAGTGACAGAATACATATTTGTAGTAGGGTCTACTAAGATGATCAAATGGGATGTTTCTCTGTGCTACAACATATTTTAGGTAGAGAAGCATATAGCTTGTGACCTTGAGATGACCTTGAACAGAGGTTAAAGGCAAAGTTTTTGGGTGTGCCTTATTAGTGGAGCAGATAAAATCCTGCAAATGATGATACAACCACCAAATTTTGTACATTGCTTCTCCTTGGTATACTAAGTAATTCTATCAAACGAGCCACCTAAAAATCCAAGATGGCGGCCGTTTTTCAAGATGGCTGCCAAAGTGACCTGCTGAGAATGAACTGTATTCCTCAGAACTGTAGGTTTCTTACAGTATATGGTGTACTTTAGTCTTTTTTGGTGATGGGTGTCACCAGAAATACTGCTCTGAGCTGTCCCATGCTGCAGCACTAATGGGGCCATCCATTAAGTACGTACGCAGCAAGGGGGGTGGGGGGGGGGGGGGGGGGGTTAGACCAAATGTGTACAAAAGCATACGAGGAGGGGAGGGGGGTTGAAGGCTGAATTTTCCATACGCATGCATACACACTTTCCATGAAAATGATCTGTATAAGTGTGTATGTGTGTGTTTAGGTGTGTGTGTGTGTGTGTTGTCCCTCAACCTTACTGCTCCTCCACAATACTGCCCCTGAATCAAATTACGTCAACATACTGCCCCTTACTACACTGTCCCGAAGCTATATTGCCCCTGCACCATACTGCCCCTCAAACATACTGTCGTTCTGCTCCTACCTATACTGCCTCTCACCCATACCAACCCTTGACCATGCTGCCCCTCACCATACTGTCCCGTAGCCATACTGCCCCTCACCAAAATTGTTCCTGAATCATCACTGTGGCTCACCATAGTACCCGTATGAGGGGGAGTATGGATTGGGTCAGTGAGGTTGAGGGGCAGTATGATTTAAGGACAGTATGGATAGGGGCAGTATGGTGGAGGGGCAGTATGTTAGAGCGAAAGTATGGATTATGGGCAGAATGGTTGAGTGGCAATATGGTAGAAGAGCAGTATGGATTAATGGCAGTATGGTTGAGAGGCAGTACGGTAGAGAAGCAGTATGGTGTTAGGGCAGTAAGGTTTAGAGACTGAGGGACAGTAGTGGTTGAGCGAAAGTATGGCAGTATGATGGAGAGACAGAGGGGCAATATTGTAGAGGGGCAGTATTGTAGAGGGGTAGTATAGTGGAGGGACAGCATTGTAGACGGGCAGTATGGCGGAGGGCCAGTATGGTGGAGGGGCAGTATTGTAGAGGGGCAGTATTGTAGAGGGGCAACATGGCGGAGGGGCACTTGGTGGAGGGGCAGTATGGTGTAAGGGCAGTAAGGTTGAGAGGCAGTATTGCTGAGGGACAGTATGAGCAAAGGTATAGGTGACGGGCAGTATGGTAGAGGGGCAATATAGTAAAGCAGGGGGGTCAGAAAGTTTTGAAAGTAAGGTCAGGGTTAAGCCATCATTGCTTGGTAAAATGTCAGACTTTGACACTTTTCCATGGTGAAAAGTCCAAGCGTAGCTATCATTGCATGCTAAAAAATCAGACTTTGACACTTTTCCATGGTGCAAAGTCCAGGCGTAGCCATCATTGCATGCTAAAAAGTCATACTTTGACACTTTGCCATGGTGAAAAGTCAGGGGTTAGCCCTCATTGCAAGCTAAAAAGTCAGACTTTTCCATGGTAAATAGTCGAGGCTTGTTGCATGCTAAAATGTTAGACTTTTTTCAATGCTGAAAAGTCAACACAGGTTTTACACTTGTTTGAGAAAATTTGAACCTGCTGAATTTTTTTTGGGCTAAAGCCCCCCCTCCCCCCGCTATTCTGACGCCAATGTAAAGGGGCAGTATGGTAGAGGGGCAGTATGGTAGAGGGGAAGTTTGGTGGAGGGACAGTCCTGCAGAGGGGAAGTATGGTGAAGGGGCAGTACAGTGGAGGGGCTGTATGGGAGAGAGGTAGTATGGTGGAGGGACAGTATGGTGGAGGGACAGTATGGTGGAGGGACAGTATGGTGGAGGGACAGTATGGTGGAGGGACAGTATGGTGGAGGGGCAGTATGATAGAGGGGCAGTATGATAGAGGGGCAGTATGATAGAGGGGCAGTATGATCGAGGGGCAGTATTATAGAGGTACAATATGGTGGAGAGGCAGTATGGTGGAGAGGCAGTATGGTGGAGGGGCAGTATGGTAGGGGGGCAGTATGGTGGAGGGACAGTATGATGGAGGGACAGTATGGTGGAGGGACAGTATGGTGGAGGGACAGTATGGTGGAGGGGCAGTATGGTGGAGGGGCAGTATGATAGAGGGGCAGTATGATAGAGGGGCAGTATGATCGAGGGGCAGTATTATAGAGGTACAATATGGTGGAGAGGCAGTATGGTGGAGAGGCAGTATGGTGGAGGGGCAGTATGGTAGGGGGGCAGTATGGTGGAGGGGCAGTATGATAGAGGGACAGTATTGTAAAGGGGCAGTATGGTAGAGGGGTAGTATGGTAGAGGGGCATTATGGTGGAGGGGCATTATGGTGGAGGGGCAGTATGGTAGAGGGGCAGTATGATAGAGGGACAGTATTGCAAAGGGGCAGTATGGTAGAGGGGCAGTATGGTAGAGGGGCATTATGATGGAGGGGCATCATGTTGGAGAGGCAGTATGGTGGGGGGCAATATGATTCAGGAGCAACTTTGATGAGGGGTGGTATGGTTAAGGGGCAGTCGGGTTGAGGAGTGAAAGTGTACTTGAAGGAATGTATGAGTGAGGGGCAGTATAGTTGAGGGGTAGTATTGTTGTGAGACTCTTGTGAGACTTCTGTGAGATTGGGATTGAGGTACCCCTGGTCTGACTGGTGAGGATTTAAGGGTGATAGGGGTAATTGTCCCAAACAAATTCCATTCCCAAAATACAGAATCTCATGAGATTTTGAATTCAGAATGTTTAAAATTCATAGGGGCATTTTGGAAAGCCAGATGTACCCATTCAATGAGAATAAAATCTCCAATTTAAAAAAAATTGAGGTTTAGGTACTAGCACAATGCAAAATTTGAGCAACCTCCCCGAATGAAAAATTAATTCCCAGCATACAATCAGTGGTAGGGCATTAACTATGCATCATCATTGAACATTTATATGTCATATATCATATACCAAGATGCCATTCTTATACTTTTGATATAAATATGTTTTTGATTGATGTAAAAAATATAAAATCATATTGTTTCAAAAATTAATTTCATCAATTCAAATTTGATTAGGATCAATAAATTGCACTGGACCTAAATAGGATCACACTACACTATTTTTATAACCCATCGATAATTTTACTGTATTGTATTTTCTGTGCTTAATACTATTCCAAAGAGAAGTCACAGTGAAAATAAGTTATTTTCGATTTTGAGACGATTAATTCAGAAATCTAAAACAAAGCTGTTATGGCCATGTCCGGCTTGGAATCCCCAATCCAACAGTGAAGAAATCATTCAGAAATTCCCATCCGTTACTGAGATATCAACAAAAATGTGTTTTTCAAAAGTGGAGATGTTTTGGCCAAACGTCTTTCGCTGGTTTGGTTTTGATTTTGTCAATGCGCACTCAGGTACCAGATCACACATTTCTCTGGTTTTCAGTTCACTTTTGTCTGGTCCTCTTCCACACTGAAGCGATGCTGGAAACCTCATGCCGGATTTTGACAACAGGTGGCCATACCTGTAGAATTTCACTGTAGGCCTATGTAGACAGACAGGGTACCAGTTTGAACATGCTATACACTATTAGATCAACTATCCCTCTGTAAATAGTGCTTTTCATATAGTAAAACCCATGCTATGATCTTCAAACTTACAGAGGATATAGTGAATATGTAGTAATACATGTTTAAACACTGTAAAGGAGATTCAGCGGTCTCTGCACTTGTTACCTACTATATTTAAAACGGTAGAATTCCATGGTATCCGCTTGAAGTTGCTCCCATACATAGAGACATAGTGAACCAAACCTGGGGGTGGAGAATGAGGGCCCACGAGAGTGAGATTCTCGTACAGTGGTCTTCTTTTTTGTAGGACTTTACTCAGACAAACTTCTTCCCTTATGATTCATTTCAAGCCATGCCAAAATCAAAGTTAAATATTGTAGTTTTCTGATCTACTTTTCTTGTGAGAAACCAATGAGATCGCAAGAGGCTCTCTTGAGATATTCCAATATTGTCTCATATTCCTCTTGTTATTTGCTGTGATGTATGAATGACCATCTAGTCTTGTATTGTCACCGACTTATTGTGTCTATATATGTTTATTTAAGTGAATGGAAAATAATGTCTGCTGTGGTTCGCCAACCCTCCTTTGTATTCCATCCTTCCAGCTTTGTGGAGCAGTCAGTAGGACGTTTGGCATTGTGACCCATGTTGGGGGTTCGAATCCCGGTGCCGCCGGCCACACGTTTCATTTTTCAATTAGATTTAACAATCACTTGTACCAGGAGTGAGATAAAGTATCAGTCGTCTATAAGGTCATCCATAAATATTGAATTAAGTTGACCAACATCGCCCCTGGCTGTCTATGGCATAGAGAAAAGGGTCTACATGTACGATCCTGGATCATCAAACGGACCCAGTGCACATGTTATGCACTCTCCATCCACAATCTCATTCCATTGAGTGCATGGGGAATTGTAGCTAAACCTCTGCAAGGGAGTGACACTATGCTTCATAGAGTATCCACTAGATGGCGCTCCAAACACAATTCTAATCCTTTTTAACCATATTTTCCTGTTTATGAGTTAAATCAACTGTAGCATTTATGTTTACGCTTTGATTGAAGCAAAACTTTTTAATCACTTATGGAAAGTTGTTCTACTACAGCTCAACCATTAACTGTTTAGATGGTGTGTTTATTCATTGAGAAATAAAGATTTAGAGACTGACATTTACTGAAGAGAGAGAAATCTCTCAACTTCAAAAATTATTTCCTAGGGCGTGGTTGGTCACAGGTCATCAAATATCCATCAAAATTAAATATCTATATCTTGTTCAATGCCGACTTAAGTATCATTGCGATACTTTCAAGCTCAATGTGTTTTTTATTGATTTAAAAAAAATTGGAGAAAAAAAATTTATCAGCTTCATCTAAAAAATGAATTACACCAAATATATACAATTCTGAACAAAATCTTAAACTGGATCTGAAAGACGACATATATAGCTATCATTTAGGTCTTTAGTTGTGTCTCTTTTTTATTTTATCAGTAAATGACACAACTCCAAAGATTTGACCTAGTTTCATCATTTTTCAAAATCAATAATTTTCAATTTTTGTGCGTTAAATCAAGTCATATGCATTTAAACTGGTATGTATGAGTCGGGCTTGAAATGCTCGATCCACCTGTGAAAAAATCATTCAGAAATTCCCATCCGTTCCGGAGATATTTGAAAAAATATGACTTCCAGAGAGTGAGAGATTTGACCTAGATACAGCCTCAACTTTTTCCGCTGGTCCGTTTTCGATTTTGTCAATGCATACTCGGGTACCAGATTCAGTTTTTACTGGATTTTCAGTTGAGCTCTGTCTCGGCCGTGAAGCTTCATGCCTGACTTTGACACCAGGGGTCTCTAGTGGTACTAACTCACTGTAAAGTATAGAGATATGTATGTGGCCTCTGCTACACTGGCCACCAGAGCCACACTACGCACTACACAAGGCTCTCTTGAGATATTCCAATATTGTCTCATATTCCTCTTGTTGTTTGCTGTGATGTATGAATGACCATCTAGTCTTGTATTGTCACCGACTTATTGTGTCTATATATGTTTATTTAAGTGAATGGAAAATAATGTCTGCTATGGTTCGCCAACCCTCCTTTGTATTCCATCCTTCCAGCTTTGTGGAGCAGTCAGTAGGACGTTTGGCATTGTGACCCATGTTGGGGGTTCGAATCCCGGTGCCGCCGGCCACACATTTCATTTTTCAATTAGATTTAACAATCACTTGTACCAGGAGTGAGATAAAGTATCAGTCGTCTATAAGGTCATCCATAAATATTGAATTAAGTTGACCAACATCGCCCCTGGCTGTCTATGGCATAGAGAAAAGGGTCTACATGTACGATCCTGGATCATCAAACGGACCCAGTGCACATGTTATGCACTCTCCATCCACAATCTCATTCCATTGAGTGCATGGGGAATTGTAGCTAAACCTCTGCAAGGGAGTGACACTATGCTTCATAGAGTATCCACTAGATGGCGCTCCAAACACAATTCTAATCCTTTTTAACCATATTTTCCTGTTTATGAGTTAAATCAACTGTAGCATTTATGTTTACGCTTTGATTGAAGCAAAACTTTTTAATCACTTATGGAAAGTTGTTCTACTACAGCTCAACCATTAACTGTTTCGATGGTGTGTTTATTCATTGAGAAATAAAGATTTAGAGACTGACATTTACTGAAGAGAGAGAAATCTCTCAACTTCAAAAATTATTTCCTAGGGCGTGGTTGGTCACAGGTCATCAAATATCCATCAGAATTAAATATCTATATCTTGTTCAATGCCGACTTAAGTATCATTGCGATACTTTCAAGCTCAATGTGTTTTTTATTGATTTAAAAAAAATTGGAGAAAAAAAATTTATCAGCTTCATCTAAAAAATGAATTACACCAAATATATACAATTCTGAACAAAATCTTAAACTGGATCTGAAAGACGACATATATAGCTATCATTTAGGTCTTTAGTTGTGTCTCTATTTTATTTTATCAGTAAATGACACAAATCCAAAGATTTGACCTAGTTTCATCATTTTTCAAAATCAATAATTTTCAATTTTTGTGCGTTAAATCAAGTCATATGCATATAAACTGGTATGTATGAGTCGGGCTTGAAATGCTCGATCCACCTGTGAAAAAATCATTCAGAAATTCCCATCCGTTCCGGAGATATTTGAAAAAATATGACTTCCAGAGAGTGAGAGATTTGACCTAGATACAGCCTCAACTTTTTCTGCTGGTCCGTTTTCGATTTTGTCAATGCATACTCGGGTACCAGATTCAGTTTTTACTGGATTTTCAGTTGAGCTCTGTCTCGGCCGTGAAGCATCATGCCTGACTTTGACACCAGGGGTCTCTAGTGGTACTAACTCACTGTAAAGTATAGAGATATGTATGTGGCCTCTGCTACACTGGCCACCAGAGCCACACTACGCACTACACAAGGCTCTCTTGAGATATTCCAATATTGTCTCATATTCCTCTTGTTGTTTGCTGTGATGTATGAATGACCATCTAGTCTTGTATTGTCACCGACTTATTGTGTCTATATATGTTTATTTAAGTGAATGGAAAATAATGTCTGCTATGGTTCGCCAACCCTCCTTTGTATTCCATCCTTCCAGCTTTGTGGAGCAGTCAGTAGGACGTTTGGCATTGTGACCCATGTTGGGGGTTCGAATCCCGGTGCCGCCGGCCACACGTTTCATTTTTCAATTAGATTTAACAATCACTTGTACCAGGAGTGAGATAAAGTATCAGTCGTCTATAAGGTCATCCATAAATATTGAATTAAGTTGACCAACATCGCCCCTGGCTGTCTATGGCATAGAGAAAAGGGTCTACATGTACGATCCTGGATCATCAAACGGACCCAGTGCACATGTTATGCACTCTCCATCCACAATCTCATTCCATTGAGTGCATGGGGAATTGTAGCTAAACCTCTGCAAGGGAGTGACACTATGCTTCATAGAGTATCCACTAGATGGCGCTCCAAACACAATTCTAATCCTTTTTAACCATATTTTCCTGTTTATGAGTTAAATCAACTGTAGCATTTATGTTTACGCTTTGATTGAAGCAAAACTTTTTAATCACTTATGGAAAGTTGTTCTACTACAGCTCAACCATTAACTGTTTCGATGGTGTGTTTATTCATTGAGAAATAAAGATTTAGAGACTGACATTTACTGAAGAGAGAGAAATCTCTCAACTTCAAAAATTATTTCCTAGGGCGTGGTTGGTCACAGGTCATCAAATATCCATCAGAATTAAATATCTATATCTTGTTCAATGCCGACTTTAGTATCATTGCGATACTTTCAAGCTCAATGTGTTTTTTATTGATTTAAAAAAAATTGGAGAAAAAAAATTTATCAGCTTCATCTAAAAAATGAATTACACCAAATATATACAATTCTGAACAAAATCTTAAACTGGATCTGAAAGACGACATATATAGCTATCATTTAGGTCTTTAGTTGTGTCTCTATTTTATTTTATCAGTAAATGACACAAATCCAAAGATTTGACCTAGTTTCATCATTTTTCAAAATCAATAATTTTCAATTTTTGTGCGTTAAATCAAGTCATATGCATTTAAACTGGTATGTATGAGTCGGGCTTGAAATGCTCGATCCACCTGTGAAAAAATCATTCAGAAATTCCCATCCGTTCCGGAGATATTTGAAAAAATATGACTTCCAGAGAGTGAGAGATTTGACCTAGATACAGCCTCAACTTTTTCCGCTGGTCCGTTTTCGATTTTGTCAATGCATACTCGGGTACCAGATTCAGTTTTTACTGGATTTTCAGTTGAGCTCTGTCTCGGCCGTGAAGCTTCATGCCTGACTTTGACACCAGGGGTCTCTAGTGGTACTAACTCACTGTAAAGTATAGAGATATGTATGTGGCCTCTGCTACACTGGCCACCAGAGCCACACTACGCACTACACAAGGCTCTCTTGAGATATTCCAATATTGTCTCATATTCCTCTTGTTGTTTGCTGTGATGTATGAATGACCATCTAGTCTTGTATTGTCACCGACTTATTGTGTCTATATATGTTTATTTAAGTGAATGGAAAATAATGTCTGCTATGGTTCGCCAACCCTCCTTTGTATTCCATCCTTCCAGCTTTGTGGAGCAGTCAGTAGGACGTTTGGCATTGTGACCCATGTTGGGGGTTCGAATCCCGGTGCCGCCGGCCACACGTTTCATTTTTCAATTAGATTTAACAATCACTTGTACCAGGAGTGAGATAAAGTATCAGTCGTCTATAAGGTCATCCATAAATATTGAATTAAGTTGACCAACATCGCCCCTGGCTGTCTATGGCATAGGGAAAAGGGTCTACATGTACGATCCTGGATCATCAAACGGACCCAGTGCACATGTTATGCACTCTCCATCCACAATCTCATTCCATTGAGTGCATGGGGAATTGTAGCTAAACCTCTGCAAGGGAGTGACACTATGCTTCATAGAGTATCCACTAGATGGCGCTCCAAACACAATTCTAATCCTTTTTAACCATATTTTCCTGTTTATGAGTTAAATCAACTGTAGCATTTATGTTTACGCTTTGATTGAAGCAAAACTTTTTAATCACTTATGGAAAGTTGTTCTACTACAGCTCAACCATTAACTGTTTCGATGGTGTGTTTATTCATTGAGAAATAAAGATTTAGACACTGACATTTACTGAAGAGAGAGAAATCTCTCAACTTCAAAAATTATTTCCTAGGGCGTGGTTGGTCACAGGTCATCAAATATCCATCAGAATTAAATATCTATATCTTGTTCAATGCCGACTTAAGTATCATTGCGATACTTTCAAGCTCAATGTGTTTTTTATTGATTTAAAAAAAATTGGAGAAAAAAAATTTATCAGCTTCATCTAAAAAATGAATTACACCAAATATATACAATTCTGAACAAAATCTTAAACTGGATCTGAAAGACGACATATATAGCTATCATTTAGGTCTTTAGTTGTGTCTCTATTTTATTTTATCAGTAAATGACACAAATCCAAAGATTTGACCTAGTTTCATCATTTTTCAAAATCAATAATTTTCAATTTTTGTGCGTTAAATCAAGTCATATGCATTTAAACTGGTATGTATGAGTCGGGCTTGAAATGCTCGATCCACCTGTGAAAAAATCATTCAGAAATTCCCATCCGTTCCGGAGATATTTGAAAAAATATGACTTCCAGAGAGTGAGAGATTTGACCTGGATACAGCCTCAACTTTTTCCGCTGGTCCGTTTTCGATTTTGTCAATGCATACTCGGGTACCAGATTCAGTTTTTACTGGATTTTCAGTTGAGCTCTGTCTCGGCCGTGAAGCTTCATGCCTGACTTTGACACCAGGGGTCTCTAGTGGTACTAACTCACTGTAAAGTATAGAGATATGTATGTGGCCTCTGCTACACTGGCCACCAGAGCCACACTACGCACTACACAAGGCTCTCTTGAGATATTCCAATATTGTCTCATATTCCTCTTGTTGTTTGCTGTGATGTATGAATGACCATCTAGTCTTGTATTGTCACCGACTTATTGTGTCTATATATGTTTATTTAAGTGAATGGAAAATAATGTCTGCTATGGTTCGCCAACCCTCCTTTGTATTCCATCCTTCCAGCTTTGTGGAGCAGTCAGTAGGACGTTTGGCATTGTGACCCATGTTGGGGGTTCGAATCCCGGTGCCGCCGGCCACACGTTTCATTTTTCAATTAGATTTAACAATCACTTGTACCAGGAGTGAGATAAAGTATCAGTCGTCTATAAGGTCATCCATAAATATTGAATTAAGTTGACCAACATCGCCCCTGGCTGTCTATGGCATAGGGAAAAGGGTCTACATGTACGATCCTGGATCATCAAACGGACCCAGTGTACATGTTATGCACTCTCCATCCACAATCTCATTCCATTGAGTGCATGGGGAATTGTAGCTAAACCTCTGCAAGGGAGTGACACTATGCTTCATAGAGTATCCACTAGATGGCGCTCCAAACACAATTCTAATCCTTTTTAACCATATTTTCCTGTTTATGAGTTAAATCAACTGTAGCATTTATGTTTACGCTTTGATTGAAGCAAAACTTTTTAATCACTTATGGAAAGTTGTTCTACTACAGCTCAACCATTAACTGTTTAGATGGTGTGTTTATTCATTGAGAAATAAAGATTTAGAGACTGACATTTACTGAAGAGAGAGAAATCTCTCAACTTCAAAAATTATTTCCTAGGGCGTGGTTGGTCACAGGTCATCAAATATCCATCAAAATTAAATATCTATATCTTGTTCAATGCCGACTTAAGTATCATTGCGATACTTTCAAGCTCAATGTGTTTTTTATTGATTTAAAAAAAATTGGAGAAAAAAAATTTATCAGCTTCATCTAAAAAATGAATTACACCAAATATATACAATTCTGAACAAAATCTTAAACTGGATCTGAAAGACGACATATATAGCTATCATTTAGGTCTTTAGTTGTGTCTCTTTTTTATTTTATCAGTAAATGACACAACTCCAAAGATTTGACCTAGTTTCATCATTTTTCAAAATCAATAATTTTCAATTTTTGTGCGTTAAATCAAGTCATATGCATTTAAACTGGTATGTATGAGTCGGGCTTGAAATGCTCGATCCACCTGTGAAAAAATCATTCAGAAATTCCCATCCGTTCCGGAGATATTTGAAAAAATATGACTTCCAGAGAGTGAGAGATTTGACCTAGATACAGCCTCAACTTTTTCCGCTGGTCCGTTTTCGATTTTGTCAATGCATACTCGGGTACCAGATTCAGTTTTTACTGGATTTTCAGTTGAGCTCTGTCTCGGCCGTGAAGCTTCATGCCTGACTTTGACACCAGGGGTCTCTAGTGGTACTAACTCACTGTAAAGTATAGAGATATGTATGTGGCCTCTGCTACACTGGCCACCAGAGCCACACTACGCACTACACAAGGCTCTCTTGAGATATTCCAATATTGTCTCATATTCCTCTTGTTGTTTGCTGTGATGTATGAATGACCATCTAGTCTTGTATTGTCACCGACTTATTGTGTCTATATATGTTTATTTAAGTGAATGGAAAATAATGTCTGCTATGGTTCGCCAACCCTCCTTTGTATTCCATCCTTCCAGCTTTGTGGAGCAGTCAGTAGGACGTTTGGCATTGTGACCCATGTTGGGGGTTCGAATCCCGGTGCCGCCGGCCACACGTTTCATTTTTCAATTAGATTTAACAATCACTTGTACCAGGAGTGAGATAAAGTATCAGTCGTCTATAAGGTCATCCATAAATATTGAATTAAGTTGACCAACATCGCCCCTGGCTGTCTATGGCATAGGGAAAAGGGTCTACATGTACGATCCTGGATCATCAAACGGACCCAGTGCACATGTTATGCACTCTCCATCCACAATCTCATTCCATTGAGTGCATGGGGAATTGTAGCTAAACCTCTGCAAGGGAGTGACACTATGCTTCATAGAGTATCCACTAGATGGCGCTCCAAACACAATTCTAATCCTTTTTAACCATATTTTCCTGTTTATGAGTTAAATCAACTGTAGCATTTATGTTTACGCTTTGATTGAAGCAAAACTTTTTAATCACTTATGGAAAGTTGTTCTACTACAGCTCAACCATTAACTGTTTCGATGGTGTGTTTATTCATTGAGAAATAAAGATTTAGACACTGACATTTACTGAAGAGAGAGAAATCTCTCAACTTCAAAAATTATTTCCTAGGGCGTGGTTGGTCACAGGTCATCAAATATCCATCAGAATTAAATATCTATATCTTGTTCAATGCCGACTTAAGTATCATTGCGATACTTTCAAGCTCAATGTGTTTTTTATTGATTTAAAAAAAATTGGAGAAAAAAAATTTATCAGCTTCATCTAAAAAATGAATTACACCAAATATATACAATTCTGAACAAAATCTTAAACTGGATCTGAAAGACGACATATATAGCTATCATTTAGGTCTTTAGTTGTGTCTCTATTTTATTTTATCAGTAAATGACACAAATCCAAAGATTTGACCTAGTTTCATCATTTTTCAAAATCAATAATTTTCAATTTTTGTGCGTTAAATCAAGTCATATGCATTTAAACTGGTATGTATGAGTCGGGCTTGAAATGCTCGATCCACCTGTGAAAAAATCATTCAGAAATTCCCATCCGTTCCGGAGATATTTGAAAAAATATGACTTCCAGAGAGTGAGAGATTTGACCTGGATACAGCCTCAACTTTTTCCGCTGGTCCGTTTTCGATTTTGTCAATGCATACTCGGGTACCAGATTCAGTTTTTACTGGATTTTCAGTTGAGCTCTGTCTCGGCCGTGAAGCTTCATGCCTGACTTTGACACCAGGGGTCTCTAGTGGTACTAACTCACTGTAAAGTATAGAGATATGTATGTGGCCTCTGCTACACTGGCCACCAGAGCCACACTACGCACTACACAAGGCTCTCTTGAGATATTCCAATATTGTCTCATATTCCTCTTGTTGTTTGCTGTGATGTATGAATGACCATCTAGTCTTGTATTGTCACCGACTTATTGTGTCTATATATGTTTATTTAAGTGAATGGAAAATAATGTCTGCTATGGTTCGCCAACCCTCCTTTGTATTCCATCCTTCCAGCTTTGTGGAGCAGTCAGTAGGACGTTTGGCATTGTGACCCATGTTGGGGGTTCGAATCCCGGTGCCGCCGGCCACACGTTTCATTTTTCAATTAGATTTAACAATCACTTGTACCAGGAGTGAGATAAAGTATCAGTCGTCTATAAGGTCATCCATAAATATTGAATTAAGTTGACCAACATCGCCCCTGGCTGTCTATGGCATAGGGAAAAGGGTCTACATGTACGATCCTGGATCATCAAACGGACCCAGTGTACATGTTATGCACTCTCCATCCACAATCTCATTCCATTGAGTGCATGGGGAATTGTAGCTAAACCTCTGCAAGGGAGTGACACTATGCTTCATAGAGTATCCACTAGATGGCGCTCCAAACACAATTCTAATCCTTTTTAACCATATTTTCCTGTTTATGAGTTAAATCAACTGTAGCATTTATGTTTACGCTTTGATTGAAGCAAAACTTTTTAATCACTTATGGAAAGTTGTTCTACTACAGCTCAACCATTAACTGTTTCGATGGTGTGTTTATTCATTGAGAAATAAAGATTTAGACACTGACATTTACTGAAGAGAGAGAAATCTCTCAACTTCAAAAATTATTTCCTAGGGCGTGGTTGGTCACAGGTCATCAAATATCCATCAGAATTAAATATCTATATCTTGTTCAATGCCGACTTAAGTATCATTGCGATACTTTCAAGCTCAATGTGTTTTTTATTGATTTAAAAAAAATTGGAGAAAAAAAATTTATCAGCTTCATCTAAAAAATGAATTACACCAAATATATACAATTCTGAACAAAATCTTAAACTGGATCTGAAAGACGACATATATAGCTATCATTTAGGTCTTTAGTTGTGTCTCTATTTTATTTTATCAGTAAATGACACAAATCCAAAGATTTGACCTAGTTTCATCATTTTTCAAAATCAATAATTTTCAATTTTTGTGCGTTAAATCAAGTCATATGCATTTAAACTGGTATGTATGAGTCGGGCTTGAAATGCTCGATCCACCTGTGAAAAAATCATTCAGAAATTCCCATCCGTTCCGGAGATATTTGAAAAAATATGACTTCCAGAGAGTGAGAGATTTGACCTAGATACAGCCTCAACTTTTTCCGCTGGTCCGTTTTCGATTTTGTCAATGCATACTCGGGTACCAGATTCAGTTTTTACTGGATTTTCAGTTGAGCTCTGTCTCGGCCGTGAAGCTTCATGCCTGACTTTGACACCAGGGGTCTCTAGTGGTACTAACTCACTGTAAAGTATAGAGATATGTATGTGGCCTCTGCTACACTGGCCACCAGAGCCACACTACGCACTACACAAGGCTCTCTTGAGATATTCCAATATTGTCTCATATTCCTCTTGTTGTTTGCTGTGATGTATGAATGACCATCTAGTCTTGTATTGTCACCGACTTATTGTGTCTATATATGTTTATTTAAGTGAATGGAAAATAATGTCTGCTATGGTTCGCCAACCCTCCTTTGTATTCCATCCTTCCAGCTTTGTGGAGCAGTCAGTAGGACGTTTGGCATTGTGACCCATGTTGGGGGTTCGAATCCCGGTGCCGCCGGCCACACGTTTCATTTTTCAATTAGATTTAACAATCACTTGTACCAGGAGTGAGATAAAGTATCAGTCGTCTATAAGGTCATCCATAAATATTGAATTAAGTTGACCAACATCGCCCCTGGCTGTCTATGGCATAGGGAAAAGGGTCTACATGTACGATCCTGGATCATCAAACGGACCCAGTGCACATGTTATGCACTCTCCATCCACAATCTCATTCCATTGAGTGCATGGGGAATTGTAGCTAAACCTCTGCAAGGGAGTGACACTATGCTTCATAGAGTATCCACTAGATGGCGCTCCAAACACAATTCTAATCCTTTTTAACCATATTTTCCTGTTTATGAGTTAAATCAACTGTAGCATTTATGTTTACGCTTTGATTGAAGCAAAACTTTTTAATCACTTATGGAAAGTTGTTCTACTACAGCTCAACCATTAACTGTTTCGATGGTGTGTTTATTCATTGAGAAATAAAGATTTAGACACTGACATTTACTGAAGAGAGAGAAATCTCTCAACTTCAAAAATTATTTCCTAGGGCGTGGTTGGTCACAGGTCATCAAATATCCATCAGAATTAAATATCTATATCTTGTTCAATGCCGACTTAAGTATCATTGCGATACTTTCAAGCTCAATGTGTTTTTTATTGATTTAAAAAAAATTGGAGAAAAAAAATTTATCAGCTTCATCTAAAAAATGAATTACACCAAATATATACAATTCTGAACAAAATCTTAAACTGGATCTGAAAGACGACATATATAGCTATCATTTAGGTCTTTAGTTGTGTCTCTATTTTATTTTATCAGTAAATGACACAAATCCAAAGATTTGACCTAGTTTCATCATTTTTCAAAATCAATAATTTTCAATTTTTGTGCGTTAAATCAAGTCATATGCATTTAAACTGGTATGTATGAGTCGGGCTTGAAATGCTCGATCCACCTGTGAAAAAATCATTCAGAAATTCCCATCCGTTCCGGAGATATTTGAAAAAATATGACTTCCAGAGAGTGAGAGATTTGACCTGGATACAGCCTCAACTTTTTCCGCTGGTCCGTTTTCGATTTTGTCAATGCATACTCGGGTACCAGATTCAGTTTTTACTGGATTTTCAGTTGAGCTCTGTCTCGGCCGTGAAGCTTCATGCCTGACTTTGACACCAGGGGTCTCTAGTGGTACTAACTCACTGTAAAGTATAGAGATATGTATGTGGCCTCTGCTACACTGGCCACCAGAGCCACACTACGCACTACACAAGGCTCTCTTGAGATATTCCAATATTGTCTCATATTCCTCTTGTTGTTTGCTGTGATGTATGAATGACCATCTAGTCTTGTATTGTCACCGACTTATTGTGTCTATATATGTTTATTTAAGTGAATGGAAAATAATGTCTGCTATGGTTCGCCAACCCTCCTTTGTATTCCATCCTTCCAGCTTTGTGGAGCAGTCAGTAGGACGTTTGGCATTGTGACCCATGTTGGGGGTTCGAATCCCGGTGCCGCCGGCCACACGTTTCATTTTTCAATTAGATTTAACAATCACTTGTACCAGGAGTGAGATAAAGTATCAGTCGTCTATAAGGTCATCCATAAATATTGAATTAAGTTGACCAACATCGCCCCTGGCTGTCTATGGCATAGGGAAAAGGGTCTACATGTACGATCCTGGATCATCAAACGGACCCAGTGTACATGTTATGCACTCTCCATCCACAATCTCATTCCATTGAGTGCATGGGGAATTGTAGCTAAACCTCTGCAAGGGAGTGACACTATGCTTCATAGAGTATCCACTAGATGGCGCTCCAAACACAATTCTAATCCTTTTTAACCATATTTTCCTGTTTATGAGTTAAATCAACTGTAGCATTTATGTTTACGCTTTGATTGAAGCAAAACTTTTTAATCACTTATGGAAAGTTGTTCTACTACAGCTCAACCATTAACTGTTTAGATGGTGTGTTTATTCATTGAGAAATAAAGATTTAGAGACTGACATTTACTGAAGAGAGAGAAATCTCTCAACTTCAAAAATTATTTCCTAGGGCGTGGTTGGTCACAGGTCATCAAATATCCATCAAAATTAAATATCTATATCTTGTTCAATGCCGACTTAAGTATCATTGCGATACTTTCAAGCTCAATGTGTTTTTTATTGATTTAAAAAAAATTGGAGAAAAAAAATTTATCAGCTTCATCTAAAAAATGAATTACACCAAATATATACAATTCTGAACAAAATCTTAAACTGGATCTGAAAGACGACATATATAGCTATCATTTAGGTCTTTAGTTGTGTCTCTTTTTTATTTTATCAGTAAATGACACAACTCCAAAGATTTGACCTAGTTTCATCATTTTTCAAAATCAATAATTTTCAATTTTTGTGCGTTAAATCAAGTCATATGCATTTAAACTGGTATGTATGAGTCGGGCTTGAAATGCTCGATCCACCTGTGAAAAAATCATTCAGAAATTCCCATCCGTTCCGGAGATATTTGAAAAAATATGACTTCCAGAGAGTGAGAGATTTGACCTAGATACAGCCTCAACTTTTTCCGCTGGTCCGTTTTCGATTTTGTCAATGCATACTCGGGTACCAGATTCAGTTTTTACTGGATTTTCAGTTGAGCTCTGTCTCGGCCGTGAAGCTTCATGCCTGACTTTGACACCAGGGGTCTCTAGTGGTACTAACTCACTGTAAAGTATAGAGATATGTATGTGGCCTCTGCTACACTGGCCACCAGAGCCACACTACGCACTACACAAGGCTCTCTTGAGATATTCCAATATTGTCTCATATTCCTCTTGTTGTTTGCTGTGATGTATGAATGACCATCTAGTCTTGTATTGTCACCGACTTATTGTGTCTATATATGTTTATTTAAGTGAATGGAAAATAATGTCTGCTATGGTTCGCCAACCCTCCTTTGTATTCCATCCTTCCAGCTTTGTGGAGCAGTCAGTAGGACGTTTGGCATTGTGACCCATGTTGGGGGTTCGAATCCCGGTGCCGCCGGCCACACGTTTCATTTTTCAATTAGATTTAACAATCACTTGTACCAGGAGTGAGATAAAGTATCAGTCGTCTATAAGGTCATCCATAAATATTGAATTAAGTTGACCAACATCGCCCCTGGCTGTCTATGGCATAGGGAAAAGGGTCTACATGTACGATCCTGGATCATCAAACGGACCCAGTGCACATGTTATGCACTCTCCATCCACAATCTCATTCCATTGAGTGCATGGGGAATTGTAGCTAAACCTCTGCAAGGGAGTGACACTATGCTTCATAGAGTATCCACTAGATGGCGCTCCAAACACAATTCTAATCCTTTTTAACCATATTTTCCTGTTTATGAGTTAAATCAACTGTAGCATTTATGTTTACGCTTTGATTGAAGCAAAACTTTTTAATCACTTATGGAAAGTTGTTCTACTACAGCTCAACCATTAACTGTTTCGATGGTGTGTTTATTCATTGAGAAATAAAGATTTAGACACTGACATTTACTGAAGAGAGAGAAATCTCTCAACTTCAAAAATTATTTCCTAGGGCGTGGTTGGTCACAGGTCATCAAATATCCATCAGAATTAAATATCTATATCTTGTTCAATGCCGACTTAAGTATCATTGCGATACTTTCAAGCTCAATGTGTTTTTTATTGATTTAAAAAAAATTGGAGAAAAAAAATTTATCAGCTTCATCTAAAAAATGAATTACACCAAATATATACAATTCTGAACAAAATCTTAAACTGGATCTGAAAGACGACATATATAGCTATCATTTAGGTCTTTAGTTGTGTCTCTATTTTATTTTATCAGTAAATGACACAAATCCAAAGATTTGACCTAGTTTCATCATTTTTCAAAATCAATAATTTTCAATTTTTGTGCGTTAAATCAAGTCATATGCATTTAAACTGGTATGTATGAGTCGGGCTTGAAATGCTCGATCCACCTGTGAAAAAATCATTCAGAAATTCCCATCCGTTCCGGAGATATTTGAAAAAATATGACTTCCAGAGAGTGAGAGATTTGACCTGGATACAGCCTCAACTTTTTCCGCTGGTCCGTTTTCGATTTTGTCAATGCATACTCGGGTACCAGATTCAGTTTTTACTGGATTTTCAGTTGAGCTCTGTCTCGGCCGTGAAGCTTCATGCCTGACTTTGACACCAGGGGTCTCTAGTGGTACTAACTCACTGTAAAGTATAGAGATATGTATGTGGCCTCTGCTACACTGGCCACCAGAGCCACACTACGCACTACACAAGGCTCTCTTGAGATATTCCAATATTGTCTCATATTCCTCTTGTTGTTTGCTGTGATGTATGAATGACCATCTAGTCTTGTATTGTCACCGACTTATTGTGTCTATATATGTTTATTTAAGTGAATGGAAAATAATGTCTGCTATGGTTCGCCAACCCTCCTTTGTATTCCATCCTTCCAGCTTTGTGGAGCAGTCAGTAGGACGTTTGGCATTGTGACCCATGTTGGGGGTTCGAATCCCGGTGCCGCCGGCCACACGTTTCATTTTTCAATTAGATTTAACAATCACTTGTACCAGGAGTGAGATAAAGTATCAGTCGTCTATAAGGTCATCCATAAATATTGAATTAAGTTGACCAACATCGCCCCTGGCTGTCTATGGCATAGGGAAAAGGGTCTACATGTACGATCCTGGATCATCAAACGGACCCAGTGTACATGTTATGCACTCTCCATCCACAATCTCATTCCATTGAGTGCATGGGGAATTGTAGCTAAACCTCTGCAAGGGAGTGACACTATGCTTCATAGAGTATCCACTAGATGGCGCTCCAAACACAATTCTAATCCTTTTTAACCATATTTTCCTGTTTATGAGTTAAATCAACTGTAGCATTTATGTTTACGCTTTGATTGAAGCAAAACTTTTTAATCACTTATGGAAAGTTGTTCTACTACAGCTCAACCATTAACTGTTTCGATGGTGTGTTTATTCATTGAGAAATAAAGATTTAGACACTGACATTTACTGAAGAGAGAGAAATCTCTCAACTTCAAAAATTATTTCCTAGGGCGTGGTTGGTCACAGGTCATCAAATATCCATCAGAATTAAATATCTATATCTTGTTCAATGCCGACTTAAGTATCATTGCGATACTTTCAAGCTCAATGTGTTTTTTATTGATTTAAAAAAAATTGGAGAAAAAAAATTTATCAGCTTCATCTAAAAAATGAATTACACCAAATATATACAATTCTGAACAAAATCTTAAACTGGATCTGAAAGACGACATATATAGCTATCATTTAGGTCTTTAGTTGTGTCTCTATTTTATTTTATCAGTAAATGACACAAATCCAAAGATTTGACCTAGTTTCATCATTTTTCAAAATCAATAATTTTCAATTTTTGTGCGTTAAATCAAGTCATATGCATTTAAACTGGTATGTATGAGTCGGGCTTGAAATGCTCGATCCACCTGTGAAAAAATCATTCAGAAATTCCCATCCGTTCCGGAGATATTTGAAAAAATATGACTTCCAGAGAGTGAGAGATTTGACCTAGATACAGCCTCAACTTTTTCCGCTGGTCCGTTTTCGATTTTGTCAATGCATACTCGGGTACCAGATTCAGTTTTTACTGGATTTTCAGTTGAGCTCTGTCTCGGCCGTGAAGCTTCATGCCTGACTTTGACACCAGGGGTCTCTAGTGGTACTAACTCACTGTAAAGTATAGAGATATGTATGTGGCCTCTGCTACACTGGCCACCAGAGCCACACTACGCACTACACAAGGCTCTCTTGAGATATTCCAATATTGTCTCATATTCCTCTTGTTGTTTGCTGTGATGTATGAATGACCATCTAGTCTTGTATTGTCACCGACTTATTGTGTCTATATATGTTTATTTAAGTGAATGGAAAATAATGTCTGCTATGGTTCGCCAACCCTCCTTTGTATTCCATCCTTCCAGCTTTGTGGAGCAGTCAGTAGGACGTTTGGCATTGTGACCCATGTTGGGGGTTCGAATCCCGGTGCCGCCGGCCACACGTTTCATTTTTCAATTAGATTTAACAATCACTTGTACCAGGAGTGAGATAAAGTATCAGTCATCTATAAGGTCATCCATAAATATTGAATTAAGTTGACCAACATCGCCCCTGGCTGTCTATGGCATAGGGAAAAGGGTCTACATGTACGATCCTGGATCATCAAACGGACCCAGTGCACATGTTATGCACTCTCCATCCACAATCTCATTCCATTGAGTGCATGGGGAATTGTAGCTAAACCTCTGCAAGGGAGTGACACTATGCTTCATAGAGTATCCACTAGATGGCGCTCCAAACACAATTCTAATCCTTTTTAACCATATTTTCCTGTTTATGAGTTAAATCAACTGTAGCATTTATGTTTACGCTTTGATTGAAGCAAAACTTTTTAATCACTTATGGAAAGTTGTTCTACTACAGCTCAACCATTAACTGTTTAGATGGTGTGTTTATTCATTGAGAAATAAAGATTTAGAGACTGACATTTACTGAAGAGAGAGAAATCTCTCAACTTCAAAAATTATTTCCTAGGGCGTGGTTGGTCACAGGTCATCAAATATCCATCAGAATTAAATATCTATATCTTGTTCAATGCCGACTTAAGTATCATTGCGATACTTTCAAGCTCAATGTGTTTTTTATTGATTTTGAAAAAATTGGAGAAAAAAAATTTATCAGCTTCATCTAAAAAATGAATTACACCAAATATATACAATTCTGAACAAAATCTTAAACTGGATCTGAAAGACGACATATATAGCTATCATTTAGGTCTTTAGTTGTGTCTCTATTTTATTTTATCAGTAAATGACACAACTCCAAAGATTTGACCTAGTTTCATCATTTTTCAAAATCAATAATTTTCAATTTTTGTGCGTTAAATCAAGTCATATGCATATAAACTGGTATGTATGAGTCGGGCTTGAAATGCTCGATCCACCTGTGAAAAAATCATTCAGAAATTCCCATCCGTTCCGGAGATATTTGAAAAAATATGACTTCCAGAGAGTGAGAGATTTGACCTAGATACAGCCTCAACTTTTTCCGCTGGTCCGTTTTCGATTTTGTCAATGCATACTCGGGTACCAGATTCAGTTTTTACTGGATTTTCAGTTGAACTCTGTCTCGGCCATGAAGCTTCATGCCTGACTTTGACACCAGGGGTCTCTAGTGGTACTAACTCACTGTAAAGTATAGAGATATGTATGTGGCCTCTGCTACACTGGCCACCAGAGCCACACTACGCACTACACAAGGCTCTCTTGAGATATTCCAATATTGTCTCATATTCCTCTTGTTGTTTGCTGTGATGTATGAATGACCATCTAGTCTTGTATTGTCACCGACTTATTGTGTCTATATATGTTTATTTAAGTGAATGGAAAATAATGTCTGCTATGGTTCGCCAACCCTCCTTTGTATTCCATCCTTCCAGCTTTGTGGAGCAGTCAGTAGGACGTTTGGCATTGTGACCCATGTTGGGGGTTCGAATCCCGGTGCCGCCGGCCACACGTTTCATTTTTCAATTAGATTTAACAATCACTTGTACCAGGAGTGAGATAAAGTATCAGTCGTCTATAAGGTCATCCATAAATATTGAATTAAGTTGACCAACATCGCCCCTGGCTGTCTATGGCATAGAGAAAAGGGTCTACATGTACGATCCTGGATCATCAAACGGACCCAGTGCACATGTTATGCACTCTCCATCCACAATCTCATTCCATTGAGTGCATGGGGAATTGTAGCTAAACCTCTGCAAGGGAGTGACACTATGCTTCATAGAGTATCCACTAAATGGCGCTCCAAACACAATTCTAATCCTTTTTAACCATATTTTCCTGTTTATGAGTTAAATCAACTGTAGCATTTATGTTTACGCTTTGATTGAAGCAAAACTTTTTAATCACTTATGGAAAGTTGTTCTACTACAGCTCAACCATTAACTGTTTCGATGGTGTGTTTATTCATTGAGAAATAAAGATTTAGAGACTGACATTTACTGAAGAGAGAGAAATCTCTCAACTTCAAAAATTATTTCCTAGGGCGTGGTTGGTAACAGGTCATCAAATATCCATCAGAATTAAATATCTATATTTTGTTCAATGCCGACTTAAGTATCATTGCGATACTTTCAAGCTCAATGTGTTTTTTATTGATTTTGAAAAAATTGGAGAAAAAAAATTTATCAGCTTCATCTAAAAAATGAATTACACCAAATATATACAATTCTGAACAAAATCTTAAACTGGATCTGAAAGACGACATATATAGCTATCATTTAGGTCTTTAGTTGTGTCTCTATTTTATTTTATCAGTAAATGACACAACTCCAAAGATTTGACCTAGTTTCATCATTTTTCAAAATCAATAATTTTCAATTTTTGTGCGTTAAATCAAGTCATATGCATATAAACTGGTATGTATGAGTCGGGCTTGAAATGCTCGATCCACCTGTGAAAAAATCATTCAGAAATTCCCATCCGTTCCGGAGATATTTGAAAAAATATGACTTCCAGAG
This sequence comes from Alentia gelatinosa, assembly GCA_950022655.1. Taxonomy (NCBI): domain Eukaryota; kingdom Metazoa; phylum Annelida; class Polychaeta; order Phyllodocida; family Polynoidae; genus Alentia; species Alentia gelatinosa. Next base: position 50,760,901 of record OX465589.1, on the reverse strand, counting down.
AGTGAGAGATTTGACCTAGATACAGCCTCAACTTTTTCCGCTGGTCCGTTTTCGATTTTGTCAATGCATACTCGGGTACCAGATTCAGTTTTTACTGGATTTTCAGTTGAACTCTGTCTCGGCCATGAAGCTTCATGCCCGACTTTGACACCAGGGGTCTCTAGTGGTACTAACTCACTGTATAGTATAGAGATATGTATGTGGCCTCTGCTACACTGGCCACCAGAGCCACACTACGCATGGTTCATTCATGCTCTAGTAGTCTCTATGTAATTTCTCTATTCTGCAACCGTATGTAAAGCATCAACTCGGAGAGTGAAAGAGCTGTGTTGCCGTGGCTACCGCGACTTTCAGCAAGAGGCCAGTCTACTCTGGTACACATCGTCTTTGAGTGATGTCATTTTCACGTCAAATTACAGTAAGTTTCGATTATGTATGAACGATTTAAGGTATGTAATAACAATTGAAAAAGCTAGTCTGTATTGGTTCTATGGCCGTATCTTTGTATAATAACTTAATTTAACCCCTGTCTGTATTCTTTGTTAATTTTTTCATCTACAATATCCTAGGTGTTGTCCTGAGGGGACTAGCTTTTTCTGAACACTAACAAGTAAAGGGTGTGGACGACGACTTCACAATGTCTTCTCTGATCTACTTTTCTTGTGAGAAACCAATGAGATCGCAAGATTTCGCTGGTACCCCTTTCGAAACTCTGCTGGTTCCCCCACCCACCACCAGCCTAAATATTTGTCCTCTTCGGAGCATCTGGCTCTGTGGAGCAGTCAGCAGAGTGTCCGGCTGGGAATGCGGGTGATGCGGGTTCGAACCTATTATGCTATGATTAGGATTAATAAATTGCACTGGACCTAAATGGGATCACACTACACTATTTTTATAACCCATCGCTAATTTTACTGTATTGTATTTTCTGTGCTTAATACTATTCCAAAGAGAAGTCACAGTGAAAATCGGTTATTTTCGATTTTGAGACGATTAATTCAGAAATCTAAAAGAAACTGTTATTGCCATGTCCGGCTTGGAATTCCCTATCCAACAGTGAAGAAATCATTCAGAAATTCCCATCCGTTACTGAGATATCAACGAAAACGTGTTTCTCAAAAGTGGAGATGTTTTGGCCAAACGTCTTTCGCTGGTTTGGTTTTGATTTTGTCAATGCGTACTCAGGTACCAGATCACACATTTCTCTGGTTTTCAGTTCACTTTTGTCTGGTCCTCTTCCACACTGAAGCGATGCTGGAAACCTCATGCCGGATTTTGACACCAGATGGCTATACCTGTAGTATTTCACTGTGGAGACAGTGAAATCCACTTCCCGTAGGAATTAAGCAATGAAATTTTAACACAAGTAAGGGATACATATATCCTATTAGCATTCCAAATATTAAAAAGACCCGCCGTTTGGATCCACCGATATAACCAATAACAGCGAGGTATAAAAGACAAAAAGTTGGGCTTGGGCAGGGATCGATCTCTCGGCCTCCATATCCTGAGGCAGGTGCTAAACCTATCACTAATATCACGAAACCTTGTTACAGTATTGGTCCACTTCAATTACAACCAATTGCATGTTGCTTCTTGAATATCAACTAAGTTGTAAACAACTCAATACACCTGTAAGCATCCACAATGAATTCTCTTCCGCCGAACTCATATTCTTATGGAGTTAGCTTAAAACATGATCCTCCTCCTTTTTGACAAAGCCATACGATAGGTCTACCACACAGTTCAGCTTAGCTTAAGAATCACTTCTCAGAAGAAGATGGTGCTGAAGGGATATAGGCATCTATCACAATATCCAAGATGCATAATGATCCCTTCCCACAAACTTGTATCTGAGAGCCAGATAATGTAGATAATTGTTCATGAGCTGAAGTTAAAAATGATAAGCAACATTGACTTTTACAAAGTTCATCACAGGTTTGTTCACTGATTAAAGATCTGGCTGCCTCTGTGTCTATTAATGTTTTCATAACTATACCCCCAACTGGAATAAACATGTCAAACCAGCCCTAAAAGCTGTTATGGAGGCAGTATAAACAACGAAATAAAAAAAAATGAAAAAAATACCCTGAAGTATTTTCATCTGACCTGGGAGATGGTACAAGTATTGGCATTAAGATGACCATCAATACAGGGGGATCATGTACCTATTAGACAGAAAGCCTATAGAGTGCCTTTGACAAAAAGAGCAGTCATAAAGAAGGAAATAGGTTCCATGCTGGAAAAAAGGAATTATTAAGCCTTTCACTTCTCCTTGGGCATCACCCATCACCCTGATTTGTAAAAATGATGGAGGGATAACATTCTGTATTATAGGATGCAGTTAAAGTTAGGGACAGTCCCCTCTGCCACATATTCAAGATATTTTTACATGTTGGCAGGAGCATGTGTGTTCACCATCATGGATTTAAATTCTGGCCAATGACAGACTCCTATGGCAGAAGTAGATATTGAAGAAAACGCATTTGTGAAACACCAAGGATTGCATAAGTTTGTGAGACTCACGTTTCGACTAAAAATGCCCCTACTTTTCTTGATAGCAATGCAGCAGGTAGATTATATAAATGACAGGGCAAGTTGTTAAAATCAATGATCTTATTTCTAATAAAACAAGCTTAAAGTTTGGAGTACCGCAGGGATCAGTACTAGGTCCTTTATTATATATACTTTTTGTGAATGATCTCGGTAAAAGCATAAAACTATCAAACTATATGAACAGTATGATGACGATCTTGTTTTGTTGATCTCCAATAGCAATCTTGATGCTGCAGAAAAAACACTACAAACTTATATAAACTCATTATGTACTCGTGTCTTGCAAATGGACTAACTATTAATATAAAAAAAACCAAAGTTATGTATATTGGTACACAATCTAAGCTGAAATACAATCGCAATCTAAATTTATATATTGATGAAACAGAAATTGTAAATTGTAGTAAGTACAAATATCCAGGGGTTGTAATACATGGAACTATATCATGGATTCCCCACGTCACCGAATACCTGATAAAGAAAACTTTAAGAAAAGGATCTCGCAGAAAAAAACCCCAAAAACCGAGACATAATTGAAATATGAACCTTTAAGCCTAAAAAGGTCATTTGATGAGAATGATTGAATGACTTTGATATTCAACATCATTACTATTCACTCTACCCACTATACTTTTTCTCTCTCTGTTTCTGTATCAATATTGTATGACAAAAATGTATATGTGCAAACCGGATGTAATGATAATTATGTAACCAGACTTTAGATGTCTGAAAAACTCGACCTCGGTTGAGAGACACTATTTATAAAAAAAAAGAATTTGGAAATGTCGACCAATTATTACATGTTCCGATAGACTATTGGTAATGGTTAACAGCAAAAAATCTAAACCCCTCAATGATATCTCTTCTCCATCGATGCAGATAAAATGTATAATCAGTCGTCAGATATAAATGCCTCAACCACTTGCAATGTTATCGATTATGAGTACCATTATTTTTTGGGCTGCACCACCTCCAGATTTATTTATTTATTGATTTATTTTTTTTCAGTTTCTTTATTAGGTCCAGTTTACATTTGATAATATGATACAATTTTTTTACTCTGACAACAGTTATTTTTACCACTAGACCCTCAAAAGGGGCATTTGCCTCAGTTGTCACAGCAACTGGTTTTCATGGCAGTGCCTTTTTCCTGTGATTAAACCATTACTTACTAGTAAATAGTAATATTGCAATCATACATTATGACAGAGTTATACAATAAAATATGAAAAATAATAAGAAATTTTACCTCTTTCACAAATGACACATGAGAAACATGGTCAATATGAGTACAAAACTCTTTGCCTCATAGATCAACAACTATATAGCAAACCTCAAAACTGATTGGGAACTGAAATGACCATACCGAATGTCAGATTTTTCCTTTGTCAACAAAACAAAAAACAGAAGCAATCAATACAAACCATGCTTATATTTGTTTACAATCAAAGATTTAGATTACCAAGGGTGTTGGGTCTTCCTGATTTAATTGATCTTATCGTGGTCGTTGTTGTGTTTTCCTTGATCAGTCTTTACGGAAGACAGTCTTACAAGACGATCTGTGATAGATCCTTACATACATATGGGTCACTGTATGGAAAAACGTACTTTTGCAGCTTCAGAACAGAAAAAAAATAATTTTCTATTTGTTGGCCAAATCCTATTTCATGTTAAAATACATATATTTACCTATAAGAAGAATATAATTATACTCATTTCCTATCATTGGTTCAGTTTTGGCACAACTTTGAAAAATACCTTAATTTTTCAGGGAACTTTCGGTATGAGACTCTGTTATTCTTAAAAATTGTTCAAAACAGAAGTGAATTTAAATTTCCATTCCTAAAGAAATGCTCTTAGTATAGCCAAGTGTATTACCTAACACCATGGAAAATATGAAGTCTCTCATGGGAGTATAAATATTGATTTGGCACCATGGAATGAATACAATTGAGCTTATTCTCATGTTATTCAATATTTGAAATCAGTAAGTATTTACGAATATATATGTACTGGTCTAATAATATACTCATAACCGTTTAGTGTTGTTCTGCACAGGGAATTGTCCTCCATTATAATCAAACGGTTTTAAAAAATAAGAACATTTTTAGATAGCGCAACTAAAAGGAGGCCTTTGCCAGTATCATACGGGAATATCATAATTATAGCTGCTCATTCAATGTCGCTCTTTTTTTTTTAACCAACCCCAGCTGGTGTCGGTATTCCAAAAATGTCTATCAATTGTTCCCCACTGCAGATTGGTTTCATATAATCAGCCAATCAAAATGGATTTTTACTCCACATTCCATCTAGTTAGAAACATACTGGAATAGAGCATATTTTCATATTTAACACAGTCAGTATCTAGTGTGAAGAATGTGGTTCTTGTTTTGGGGCCTTTTTGTGTTATCAGGTAGTTCACCTTGGCTGGAAGCAAACCTTGAACTTGGGAGGCTGATTCAGGAAGTTGACAATTCTTGCAAGGGATGGCTTTGGTGCAGAGGGGTCAAACTTCATATGGAAGCGTTGAGTCAGCCTTGTCAGGAGGAAGAAGAATTTCACCTTGAAGTAGGCCTCTCCGACACACATTCGGTTCCCTGTGACAAAGAGAAGAATAATCTATCGTAAAAATACAATATTAGGCCACTCAAAAAAAACAACTTGTTTCTCATCACCAAGCCATGAAAAATATGACGAGGGCTTTTTTTTTTTTTTTGCTATACTAAAGATGGCTTTTGAAGTGCCATAAAATGGGCTTCAGACATACAGTAAAACCCTGCATAAGCGGACACCCTCCGATCCGGGCCAAAATGGCCACTTATGCGGGGTGTCTTCTTACAAAGGATTTCCAGATTTTTTATTGGCTATACATTTAATGCATCCTTGACATCAGGAGCTTTAATTTGATACTAAATACACATACCTATCATAATTTCTATCAAGGTTCACCTATTTAAAAAAAAAAACAACTTCTAAAATCGTTTTTTCTGATGCGTGCGGTGATGAGAAACAAGTTGTTTTTTTGAGTGGCCTTACAAAGACCAAATTGTACCTACTTTATGTGCTTGATATCTCATCACGTTTCATCTCAGCACTGGGATTATTTATTCAATTCATAATCTGTGATTATTCAGAATAGACAGTTTTAGTATAGGTGTAAACCTGTTCTTGAACATTAAAGTGGCATCAAACAACAGAACATAAGACTGTCTTTTATCTGGACGTGCCCAGCAAATCAAATATCTATGGTTAATCAATAAGTGTCATAAAAAAAATTCATATGGGATCAATATTTTCTGAAAAGAGCTTTTGTAAACCTACTATTTGTAAATTTCAAAATCATATCTAGGATTGGAAATTCAAAATTTAAGGCATCTATTAAAGGCTATGCTCACCAATGCTGAAGGTCACGACCTTTGCTCCGAGGTTTGCGTCAAACTTCCCATCACTTTTTATGAAGCGGGAGGGGTTGAACTTTTGTGGATCTGGGAAAACCTCTGGGTCAAAGTGAAGACCATAGACATTGGCCTCAACTATTGAACCTCTCGGAAGTGTATAGTTATTCAGTATGAGATCTTGATGGAGAACACGAGGAAGAGACATCGGGACTATAAGATTAAAGCGTAATGCTTCATACATTACGGCCTGATGAAGAGGCATTCTGGAGCGATCAGCAAGAGTGGGTAGTTGATTTGGTCCACAAACAGTGATAATCTCTGAGTGCAGTTTTTCAATCACCTCCGGTTCAGATAATAAGTACAGAATGGCCCAATCGCATGCTCTGGCTGAAGTTTCAATAGAATCGGGCAGCAGACTCATGATGTTGTTAGCGATGTCTTGCACTGCTTTTGGACTACTTCCAAGTTCATTCAGAAAGGCATCCATGACACACCGAGGTTCTCGACCTGAAATGTCCGAGGAAGCAGCCTTGATTTTGCTCACAACAAGGTCAGACAGCTCAGCAAGTGTAGTGTCTAACTGTGATTTATTTCTTCTTTGGGTGAATCTTGCCAGTTTAGGATGAAGTATGTAATAGAACATGCCAAGAGAAGAGACCATCTCAGTGGAATATTTGAACCAGAATAGAATCAATCTTGAAACTTTGTCCAGTTCTGGATCATCCCAAACTGTAGCACCATCAAGTAATATTGACCAAATGAGAGCTGCAAACAGTTTATTGATATACCATGAGATGTCTATCGGTTTGCCGTTAGAAGCTAACAGTGCCTCCTCAAAGCCGTTGAGTTCCTCATGGATCTTCCCCTCTGATGCTGCTGTTCCAAATCCATATTGCTTCAGTGCTGAAACTGTGAATCTCTTATTTTTCTTCCATGTCTCATCGAAAACTGCTGGAAATATATCTGCAAAGAATAACATGTGATCTCAGAGTTGAATGCTGTAGAATATCACAGAATAGATATTAACAAATATATTTTCGCCCTCAAATAATTTGAAATGCTTTTTACTGCTAATTTCACTATCATTTTCTTCGTAAAAATCACTGACACTGCGCCATTCAGCCACCTTGTTTACAAATACTGCAATGCTCGATCTTCAACCATCTTCCCGTATATGTCTCATCCCCGTAGACTGATATCATATTATTTGATTTCACTGATTCAATGAACTAAGTTGTAATTGAACCAACTTTGTCTTTAAAGCGATATTTTGTGATTCAGGCTGTTGTAAGCATAGGAGTGTATAAGGCGCGTGTGTAGATTGAAGAAAGACCTTGAACTGATGGGCACCACCTCTCTTGGCTAAACATAGACTTGCACACCTCTTTTTTCTTCTATTCTTCTATACTAACGATTTACTACCTTCAGTGCTTTATTCTAAAGAAATACTGCTGCTGAATGTTTAACAGCAATTTTTTTTATTGGCTGTATGGAAGATAGGCCTGCATAATATTAGTCCAGATAAAATAAATGAAATAAAAAGAAAAGGATACAGGGACTGAGGCCAGTCTAGACTCTACAGTCTCAGTCTGGCAATGGGACATTCTCCCAGCAGATCTTTTGTGGAAGTAGAGTACAGAATCTCTGTTAGGAGAGTGCAAGAAATGGAGGCGTTACCCATAATGCACAAAAAATATGGAACCCATTACCTGGGCTATATTCACGTAAGTTTAGCGCTTAAGAGATTGAGATGAACACCACGAACTTGTATGAATAATGTATGGATATCAGAAATGCACACTGCTAAAAATCCATGGTACTGCTCTATAGAATATTCTAAATAATTCCATTCACCTACCATCATGAAATCCCTGTGTCTGAATTTCCTCATTATTAGCCCGATGTCCAAATTCATCTCCTCGTTTTACAAATGCTTCTCGTATAGATTTCTCACCATTCAATACAACATAAAGCCTGCAAGAAAGTGATAGAGTGTAAACTTCAAGTCTGTTTCCCATTGGATTATGGTACTGGGAACTGTTTCAAAAGTCGGGAGAGTGCTAAACGAGAGTACTCACCGCCAAAGCGAGAGCTAACAATATCACTTGAAGCGTCACGGTCGAGGTGGAGGTGCTGCTCGCTATTGGGTATTGGTACTGGTTTTGCTGCCGCTTTGATTCAAAGTGCCGCTTGCTGTTGCGGCCTCTCGCTTTGAAATGCGACGTGCCGCTGGCGAGACTTCACTCGACTTTTGAAACAGCTTGCATGAAGCAAAACTTTGCGGAAAACCAGTCGGTTATGGTGATAGATCCATAACTTCTGACAAATTTTTAATTTTGTAAAGTTTTCCACTCATATTTGGTATAGTTTACCCTACGTTCCTAAATAAGTATTCTATATACAAGGAAAGAGAGTAAAGAGTGCGGACGGTGGAAAAGAAAATGGACGCGGTAAATAATCTGTTTACAATGACAAAGACAGGGACAGGGTGGAACAGAGGAACTAAAGAAAAAAACCCCAAAAAACCCACCTTTCCTTTAGACATCAGACTCTACATAAGGCGATATAATACTTTGTTCGTCCGTTTGATATATGTGTGACTGGTCCCAGACAACTCGTCTGGAGACCTGGACCGACTTTTATACAGCATGAAAATTATCGATGTTTTTTTGTTGTTTGTTTGTTTGTTGTTTTTTTAGCTTATTTGCATATTCGAAAAATTGGCTGTTTTTACTCCTTTCTATCTGATCGGGCTATAGATAATTTTCCGGTTCTTCTAGATTTTATATCCCTGATTTTTCTCACGTATATTACTAACAATTCTTGTCTTCTATATTTTAGTAGGCTAACTTCAGAGGGCAAGTTTACGACGCACATGGCTCCAGGCCTCTTAGTAGAGCAGCAATGAGTCAGATAATTTGATGAACCTCACGCATTAATTCAACCAGACAAGTTATATACCAAAATGAGTGTGGGAATAGACGTGCTATCTGCTTAAGCGACTGCTGGTATGTGACGGCATTCTCTCGGCGGGCGGGCGGCGAGTGAGTTAATTTATTATCCTACCCCTAATAAAAAAACGCCATAGGCTTAACATGGGATTTGTTTATGTCACTGGGTGTGACATAAAGTGTTGTTTATGCCACTACTTTCTAATACTGAAAAAATGTGGAAACGGGGTAGGATAAAATCTAGACGCCACTCGTTTGAGTTTGAGTTTACTTATGTCACTTATTTTGTTCGCTCCATAATGTCACTCGTCTTCGACTCGTGAAATTATAGAGCCAACAAAATGCATGACATAAATAAACTCAGACTCAAACTCGTGACGTCTCTTTATATTCGGGTACGCACGGTCGAACACACCCCCACCGGGAAAGCAAGACAGAGACGTTACGCAGAAAGGTTTTTGATCCCATATATATACCAAAATGAAGCTAAAAACATCCCCTGTTTTAATCAATTCATGAGAGGTCAGATCTTTTGTAATATTTTTGTAATTTCGGTTTCCATTTCAACATAACATTCCCCACCCCCCCAAAAAAAAAATCACATCAGATACACTTTTTGGTCATAACCTTTTTGATTTTAATATTTTCTTTCCATATTTGACATTTGGGAAGGTCTCTACGAAATGTATATAGCATAATTTAAAAAAAGTCCCCAAATAGGAAGATTTGTGTTGTCATAGCAACAAACGTATGATTTGAGAAAGGTCCTCAAATTGGAAAGGGTATACTTTGAGAAATGTTTACAATACACAATGAGTACTGCTCTGAAAAGAAGATATCTCTGTTAATATATCATAAAACATTTTTTGGTTAAATTGATGCGCGAGGTTAATCACAAAGTAGAGCCCTTTCCAATCATGAGCTGAAGTACTATTTATTTTAGGCAAACTCTTAACCGACGGTTCTGGATTCGCTGCAATTTGGTAAGTTAAAGGTCACTTGGAATAAAACATGCTAAGTGTGACTGAATTAAATTTGTTCCGGGTTGTTTCGGTCGGGAATATGGTTCCTTATCTTTATATACTTCGAAATAATTAAAACACCATTTTTGAAATGGGTCACATGGTATGGAGAGCACAAATTAACACCCCTCTCAAAGATCTCACACTCTCTAAGTAGTATTCTATACTCTCACTACGCTCTATAGGAGAAGAATTCTTAACGAACTAGGCTTAGAGCCTTGAGAATCCACTGGCCTGCCTCCCGTGCTAAAGACGTACATCAATGCAACCCAAAGATTCCTATGATCTCAATGATGCCACCTAGCGGGAATACTGTGTGCCAGTGGATTCTCAAGGCTCTAAGCCTAGTTCGTTAAATATTCTTCTCCCATATAGCACAGTGAGAACCTTGTACAGAATACCACTTAGAGAATGTAAGATCTTATAAGAGGGGTGCAAATTAATAGTTCACGCACAGTGTGCAGAGTGGAATCTTTATCTCACCCCGGTATTTTTCTCCATAGGCTTAACATTAGGAACTCGTACTCCACGGCCGTGAGGTTCGTGTACCCAATACTCAATGGCTAATTTAGTGTTTCATTTGATCAATAAATAATGTTATATGGGGTGAGATAAAATCAGAAACCCACTCGATGAAAAAAGCTTGGTCCGCACTCTACCTCGTTTGACTTCAGAGTAATTCACTCAGCTTTGCTTCGTGAATTACTCTGAAGACAAACTCGGTGGAGTACTGACCAAGCTATTTTCATCTCGTGGGTTTCCTTCTAAGTACACAGCTGACCAGTATGTGTGAGACATCTGTGTACAGGTATATGATAAAAAGCAGTGATAATAGTAGTACATGCAGTAAAATCAATATTTAGTAGATATTTGTAAGTCTGGTCGACATACTTTCCCATTCTGTAGAATGACACCACTTCTCCATACTTCTCTCTCCACTCCAGCAGCTTGTGTGGCAGGTCTCCCCTGAATCCTGACAAAGGACCTATGAATGGTAGGCCTGAGGGACCTACAATAAATAGTAGATTCATGGTGTTTACATTAAGTGATTATAGAGACATTATTATCCATCACTGCACGAAAACCACCGTTTTATTCATATATACGCCATCACGGAAGTGCATGTATTGGCTGAATATTAACTTGTTTTCATTTATATACGCCCAGGCCTTATATACGACAAACGCGTCTTGGCTGTATTTCACACCCGGCGTATATGAGAGAAAATACGCCTGAGGGACCTAAAGAACAAGTGTAAATACAAATGTGTAGCTGTTGATGATATTACATATTATCATATAACTGGATGAGGTTTTCTGTCATTTGGGCATTTTCACATAATTTTCAATCTACTTTGTTGGTTATGCTTGTGGTTCCAAGGTATTTCGCCTGGCAACACAGGGAGAGCAGGTGTAGCATCAGGACATGACGTCACACCGACGCGTATATAGGAATAAGGCATACTATCGTAAAACCGGATGAGTTTTAATCTGGGCTCCCGTATGCGACGACTGGAGTTTGGCGTAGTGATATCCGGAGCCAAAACTCCAGGAGTCACATACGGGAGCCCAGATTAAAACGAATAAGGTTTTGATTTTATCGTACCCCCTGTAAACGATGTTTTTATGTGAGGATGATAACAAAAAACACGATAAAAACTTTCTGAAGTCCTCGATAAAGCTCTCCTGGCTGCTCTGAAGGCGCTTGGAACTACTTTCAGCTGCTGATCTCTGATTGGTCCATTTTTTGTATGCTCCTAGGAGCGATTTTTTATCCGTATGCGACAAACGGGTGCATACGGAAAGTCAATGTTAAGCCTATGGAATTTCATATTAGGGGTAGGATAATATCGTAAAACTGGATGAGTTTTAATCTTGGCCCCCGTATTCCATGACTGGAGTTTGGCAAAGTGACTTCATGAGGCGAAGCCGAGTGAAGTCCGCAGCCAAAACTCCAGGAGTGGAATGGGGTGGCCTAGATTAAAACGAATCAGTTTTTGATTTTATCCTACCCTATCTCCTCGATTTTGGAATATTACGTGATAACAATGCTGTATGCCACTAGTGGCATATAAAACTCCGTATGCCAGTCAGCGTGGCATACGGAAACCCAATGTTAAGCCTATGGGATTTTATATTAGGGGTAGGATAAATACACAGCATCCTCCCAAATTTTTTGATACTGGCATGCAATTATTGTCCACCACCAATAAACTTTTAGGAGAACTCAATTAATCGGTGCAGTTTCCGTTTGACAGTGGAGAATGTCTTATAGAGTAAACTCACCAGGGGGTAGGTTTTTTGGTGCCCGCGCATAACTCCAGAGGAGGACGGTGCCCACAGCAATGCCCAGTGATGTCCACGGGTGACCTTGGACCAGGTCTAAGACATGATGTCCTTGTGCCTGGAGGGTTATCCAGAAAGCAGAAGGAGCGGAGAAGACTCCGGTAAGATTCACTAGTCTCTCCATGCCGACTTGCATAGACTGGTCTCACCCACATCTGTGGGGCTCTTTATCCACGCTCATATAAAAAGATGACCCAGATCTCACTTGTGCCTGGGCCAAGCATCAATCAGTAAACACAGGGAAAAAATATAAGGCCATTGTCAAGATATTCACTTGAGGCAAAGTCCATTAGGATTGCTGTTAACCTCTCGTTGTTAGATAAATCTAATATCTAGTGACTAAACCATGCATGCTGGACATTAAAATGACATACATGTTTTAAGCTTGCCCACAAACGTTAACAGAACAATCATACAATCTGAAAGGGTGGCTACATTCATTAAAAAACACCTGTTGGGGAGTGAATAAAGCCTTTATCGTATACAAAGACCATATTGAAAATCTATGGTGACTCAGTAAACCACGACTCATTATATAAAACCTGTCAGATATCATAACTGTGATATACGGATTCACATCTGTGGTATACGGCCTCAAAACGATGGTATACGGGGAAAGTAGTCCCTTTATGCTATAGAGCAAAGAAAAAGTCCCTATTGTTATACCCTTTGATATAGCATTTAGTAGGTTTAATTCATTCAAAAAGATGGCTATTAAATGAAGCAAACGATGGTTATGTGGACAGTCGGCTCTGTAAACCACTCGAGGTTGACGTCGTAATACACTCGCTAGCGCTCGTGTATTACTACGCGTCGACCCCTCATGGTTTACGGCCGCCTGTCCACAAAACCCATCGATTATTGTCTATGCATTCTTAAAGGTATATTGAATCACGGACCTGTAATACAAGTCCGTGATAGAATATTGTCTTTGGGGACCAGCGAAACTCTACTGGGCTCTCTGAAAATATAGGACTCGCTTGTTTCCATCGTGCCAGGTCGCTGGTTTTGTGTGTATTTTTATAGTCATCCTATCGAGTGACTGTGGCGATGGACAAAAATGACGGCGTAATCTAGGAGAGAACATGTTTTATTATCCACCTAATACAAAATGCCCATAGAAAACACACGGGGAGTGTGTACCTACTTACCCGGGTTGAATCAGGTAAAGAAACATTGAGTCAATGTAGTTAACATTGTGTGTATCAACAAATATAGTTTCTGTGACTATCAGTGAAAGCAAAAGCAAGCTATTTCATGAAAAGTTTACCTATACCTACTGGGACATTTCAGAGTATTGCTCATTATTTGAGTTGTAAAGGTATACAAAGAAACAACTAGAAAGGGAGGAGTGTTATATGTATACTCTGTGTAGTGAGACCTTAAAAAAGATACTCTGTGTAGTGAGACCTGAAATAAAACGCTGAGCAATACATGGAGTCCAGAGGAGGTGTGAAGCGCAGCGCCCCCTATACCAACTTGGTTCATATATGCGATCGCGACAGCGTTCAAGGCGCCACTCTCAAACATGCCAGCAAGGGGGAAGGAGCTCTGAGAAGAACCCCCACCAAAAACATGAAAAATACAAATAGCTCTTGTGTCATGAATAACAGGCCGATTTTGATAAACAGAACATTGTTAGAAACCTAAGACATGGGCCTATTGAGTGATATACATGTCATATACCTGTGCTATGGCTAAGGTGTCCTGTCGTAGGTTGAACATTGGAATTTGTGAGAAAAAAGGCTGTATTCCACAACACAAAAAAAAACATAAAACGTGGAGCTCTATTGAGCTCTATTGTGGTTTGGAATAAATTAGATGCCACTCTATCAATATCTGAAAAGATTTTTGATAGAGCTCTAACAGTTTGTATATAGTAGCTGTTACTATTTAGCCTATTTTTGCTCTACTTTAGCATAGGAATCTGCATCAGCTGTCATTTGAGTCCATGCCAAAACGATAGAGGGCACTGCGCTTCACACCTCCTCTGCATGGAGTCGGCGATTTTTAACAGCACTTAGAAGTTGTTGCACACTACACCGCTAGAGCAACCTACAGAAACAGCGTATTCCAGCGGGTGAAATAATACTATGGTGGTTTGGTTTGTCTTGTTTGATTTAATGTTTGATAAAAGTAATGAAGAGTAACCAGACCTAGCATTTCCAACTATAGCCTAAAGAGGAAAGGGTATTACCCTGAGATACCAGGGATTGGTTTTTATTACCCACCAATTACGGAGTCTCCATAGGAAATGTATAGGGCACCTGGAAACAGCTACCCAGAGATTCTGGTATGTCAGAATCTCCTGCAGGAGATTCCGGAAAAATAGTCCTGTCCATAAAGAGGTTGAATTATTGAGTACTTCAAAATAAGTTTCTTGAATGTTCCTCCAATGCTAATTATTTAGAATCAATCATAATAATCTCATTTACCATCAGAAATCACTGTTATATTACACTTTGCATGCTTAAAGTACAGGTTAATGGCGAACTATATTATTGGTGTATGTACACCGAATTACTGTCAGACTTGACAGTGCTGTGATGTCTGGAACGAAATGGCTTACAGAAACTGTTTAATTGCAATAAATTTGTTATCAATCTTGTAGGTGGGTAATAAATACAATAACAACTGGTTTTGTATACGAATGACCATAATCTCGGAGATTACGGCCACTCGTACACAAAACCAGTCATTATTGTGTATTTATTCATATCTCTTCGAAAATCTTGGTGTCCTTATGAACTCAAGAAAATAATTTATAACAGAGTTGTGGAACAGTATATAAAGTGAGTAAATACAGGTTGGTTTATAGGTGCTTAAAAAGCATTTATTTCAGATCGCATTGATGTACAAATGAAGTTAGCTTATGCTTAGTATTGTGGTCCCTTAAAAGGTAATACATCTGACTACTAAATTAATTATCTTCGCAGTTATTTCTGGTAATATCTACTGGCATGCACTACAAGTAATCTATGCCAGCTTTCTATAACAAACATAAAGTTAAATGATCTACACTATCTACTTATAAGTATACCAATGTGCTTCTTATGTAATATAGTGTTCTTAAACAATTTGCTATGCTTTGATGCCTGGAAGCATTCCCAGGCTTAGTACACAATGATTTTATTTTCATATTTTAAGTTATTGCTTTAGAAAAAGCGATTATTTTGATAATAGTTTTTAAATTTATTCAAAACTAATGTTTAATATCAATAAGGAATTCTGGTAAAACCTCACCATAGAAATGCTCTTTGCACAAATCCACGGTGGTTTATTGTTTTTTTTAAACTGACAAGTGGAAGGTTAAAAAGTGAACTGTTTTCTTCGAAAAACGGTGTCACATGACCTTCAAGGGAAATAACAGGCCTATTAGCCTATGATAAATTGAAGTCTACTGTATAGTTTACCACACTCTATACTTCTTTCTGTCACTTGTTTCTGACTTGTCCATGGAAGAACGCCAAAATTGTGATGGCGAATGCATGATTGTCCACATAAAATTCTCGGGAATAAAAAAAAGAAATTGCTGTAAAATGATGTCACATTGGCTAGCTCCAAAATTGCCAGCGTACTACAACAGATGAAAGTAACACTATGGTGGCATATTGTTAGACTGGTTCCCTGTCCCAATGAAATATGGGACTGGAAATACCTAGACTGGTTCCCTGCCCATATGAATAAGGGACAGGTAACGGGTTCCTACGACCTTCAACTAGACTGCAGTACGTGCCGTTGTCACTAGGGCCAGGGCACTAGTGGACTAGTGGTTTGGCTGGGTTCCGCATATATCTCCGCCGAGCCTCCTGGTGGACACCCCGGGAACCAGTCTATCTGGTGGTCTGCCAATCCCACAATGCAACAGAAAAATGGAGGCGTTACCAATAATGCACCACGAAACTGCAACCCGTTACCTGGGGCCCGCTTCAATAGTCTGTAGGACGTCCGTTACTGGGAGTAGTGACACGATAGCGACAAGTTGCGTTGCAGTAGTTTAGTGACAAGCCATTCCGGGAGTCCTTGTTACAGACAGGCGCTAATAGTGGCTTGACTATTTCATAAGTGTGATGTCCGGTCACTATCGGGGTCCCAAATATAGAGAGGGTATACCCTCTCACTTCTATTGTCACAAACGCGTAACTTTAATTCCCGTAAGAATTAAGCTATGAAACTTTAACCCCAGTTAGGGACACATACAACTTATAAACATGTCGAATATGAAGGATATCGGCCCATGCAACTCTAACGATATCTGCATTTTAATTTTGTCATAGAAAATGCTGCTCTGATGGCCAGTGTAGGATTACTCAAGCCTGTCACTAATTTCTGCAGCTTGACACCACTTGTTCCCGATAGCACTAACACCATCCATTGTAAGGCCCAGGCAACAATGTCACTATGTCGCCAACAGTGAATGGACACACCACCCCAATAGTGACATGCCCTTTGAAACGAGAATTAAATTTTGTCAATATTGCTGTCACTATTGCTGTCACTAATCATGTCACTAAGTGGCTTAGTGACCCATTCTAGTGAAACGGGCCCCTGGCCTTTAGTCTAACTAGGCCAGGCTGCCAGGCTAGGCAATACCTAGCTATAAGCAACTTTGAACTTTCGCTGGTTCCCCGCTTGTTTGCAGTGGCAAGGATAACCAGCATAACCTCTCTCCCACTCTCCCAGCAAGATCTCTGTTAGGAGAGTGCCTCATTCCCTCACGATGATATTTCTACTTGTTTATAATAAAGGATAATAAAAAAATAAAGTAATGGCAACCTTTCATAAGTTAAAAGATGATTTATTAGATTGTTTCCCTAAAAACCAGCGTAGCACTAACTAAACACTGTGAGTTGGAGAGTATTTATATCCTAAATACGAGTTGACATTGAAATTGTAACTTAAATTGAGTTATCATTTAAGTATGTGATAACAAAATAAGATGTGATAATTAGAAAGTTGTACATGTAATGTATAACGTGACATTTCAAGTAAGTTGAGTTGTTAAGGTTTGACTTAACCTTTTAAAAGAAAGTTGTAATACCGAAGTATTAATTACCATGGTGGTAATAATTAAACAACTAGTGTATGTTTGTAATATGGAGTTATTACATTTACCGATTTGGTAATAAACAGAGATGTAGTTATAGTTACTTATATAAACATGATATAAGTGAAGACATGAGATAACATTTAACCAACAGGCCAAAGGGCCAAACCCTGAATGTTAGTTCATGGCAAGTAGGGTACCATGGCTTCAGTGGAAGACCAAGTGCCGAGATCGCGAACTTGGTCTAGAGTGTAGAAAACGTTTGGCTTCTTGAACACGGAGCGTGGGCAAGTTGGTCGTGACGTCAGTAGAGTATGTGTAGGTACACAGACTATAGGTGGCGTATGTGAGGTTATGATAGTTCTGAGATAAACCGCTAGGCGGCGTATGTTGCACCTGTCCTCGTTTTGCCATTAAGCCTCACATGTTTGTCATAACCCATAGTGCACCAAAAAATAGAGGGCGTTACCTGGCCTTTAATGTGAGTGAGCACATAGGCCAGGCTTCCTGGCTAACGTATTGTAGGCCTTAATCCAGGCACAGAGGAGGTGTGGAGCGCAGCGCCCCCTATTGGAACCCAACTCATATATGCCATCACGGCAGGGTTCAAGGCGCCACTTTCAAACCTGCAAGCAGAGGGGAAGGAGCGCTTGACAATGAACTGTGTGAGGCTTGTAACCCATAGCCTATGAGAAATAAGGCTGTATTCCACAACACCAAACATCCATAAAACATGGAGCTCTATTGAGCTCTATTGTGGTTTGGAGTACATTAGATATCACTCTATCAATATCTGAAAAGATTTTTGATAGAGCTCTAACAGTTTGCATGTAGTAGCTGTTACTAGTTAGCCTATTTTTGTATAGGAATCTCCATTCAGCTGTCATTTGAGACCACGCCAAAACGATAGGGGGCGCTGCGCTTCACACCTCCTCTGGACCAGGCAGCATATTGATAGATTTGAGTAAACTTGTCTTTGGCCATGGTGCGACGTCAGGTTATCTACCTTGGTTGGAAGCAGATTTTGAACCCTGGAGATGCATTCAGGAAGGTGACAGTCTTCTCAACACAAGGCTCCGGTGCAGAGGGGTCAAACTTCATATGAAAGCGTTGAGTCAGCCTTGTCAGGAGGAAGAGGAATTTCACCTTGAAGTAGGTCTTTCCTAGACACATACGATTCCCTGTGCGAAAAAAAGAGGAGGTCTTGAATTGTTCTGTTATCTCTTTAACTGATCTATGAGTTGGTACTATTTATCACAAAAGCTGATATGACAATGATTAATATTTATCTTCTTTATTTGAGACATCTGCTTAACATTTCATCTTTTCTCTTCATATTCTTTTTATGTTTATCAGATTTAACAATCAGTGTTCATAATTGAAAGCTGTAATGATCTGGGATAACCTTTCGATATGTTCTAGGATATTCCACTTAAAGCATTACGATTCCCTATTGGATAAAAACGGCTGATAATTTTTTTTATCATTTAAAAAAAATCTTTTATTTAGATTGGAAAAGCTCAGTTTTTTTTGTTTTCACTTTTTAAATTTTTCCCCCCATAAAACTGGTATTCTTGCTCCGCCAGTACGCATTGCAGTATGTGTCTTTTACAGGTTTCATTTGTCGATCCATGATTTGGTATAATTCAACACATAAACATTCAATAAGACTTCTACATATGTTCTCCATTGCATCTCATATCATCTTTTGGGGTTGTCTCTCCACATACAGTTAAAGATCAATCAAGGTTTTCCCAAACAGTGATTAATTATCCAAGACAGTAGTTATAATTGAATACTGTATTCTTCATTGAAAACTCACCTAGACTTTCTGATTGAACTGAATTATTTAACCATGTAGAAATCTTTATTGGCTGTGAGGGATAGTCATATGTAAACTACGAGGGAAAGTCACATGTACAAAACGATCTTCGGAAAAATATTGAAAATATAGAGAGCTAAGCTAAAATAATAGTTAAGAGAAAAAAGCAAACTTTACAGGTTTAGGATAACTGTTAACCTAGGACACCCTGGGTTCCATAGTTAATACAATGTATTCATACATAAAATTATACATTGACATTTGACTACTCATCTCCAAACTTTGACAGAATATAGTATATGTAAAGTATCATACACTAAAGTTTTAAAATCCATAGCTCACACTCCTTGTTTTTCAAAGAATAGAAGAGAACTATGTTGTTAAGTACATTTCCTGGGAAAATAACATCGGGTCTACCATGTGAAAAACAAGAATCTTTGTATATTCTACTGTAATATTATCATAATTTTGATTTATGAATAAAAAAAACTAGCACTGTGAGCACCAATTTTTAAGTGAGATACACTGTAAAAGATTTCCTGTGAATTCTACGGTTTTTCCCTAGCAACTTGAGGTGCCAGGGAAATACCAAAGATTTTGCGGGTGACCATAATATTTTTCTGACCATATTTCCTAACTGTAATAAAACGTATTTTGACTATGGTTGTAACCCGTAAATATAAAATTACAAAATTTTATAGATATACTATAAAAATGCCCCATTGATATGCATGCTCCATGAACCTTCTTACTGTGGGTCTCTAGAAACTATTTTATGTAAGATTTTTCTACTATCTTAATAAAGTAGTCATTGGCCTAGCAATACCACTGATCCTTACAATCATTGAGATCAATGTTATTTCAACATCATTTTTTTTCAACTCTGAAGTTGTCAGTGCAGACTATATCATAGGAGTGGTGATTAGAATTTTGACAAGGTTCCCATGTTTACGGTAGTATCCCTTATATTTTACTGAAATATTTTACAGCGTATGTTTTCCACAACAATTGGAGATCATATTCGATTCGAAAACTTATGTGGGCTTTACTTTTGAAGACATGTAGTCCGATACTTTAGGGAAACTAGTTAACCTAATTGGGACGGCTCCTCGTACCACGTTACTCTCGGTAAAATTATTGCATGAGCTCGCAGAGCGAATGTAATAATTTTATCGAGAGTAACAAGGTACGAGGATCTGTCCCAATTAGGTTAACAAGTTCCACTTGAACTATACACCCTTAAATATTCGTAATTATTCAATAACTTACCAAAATAAGTCGATGTCAAAGTGATACTTAATGACGCCTGGGCGGGCAGAAGTGGTTTTCTGCTACACACCACGCACGATGTTCATAGCCGCGATTTCGTAAATAATATTCAAACTGTTTGAAAATTGTTTTCTTTGGCATTGATATTCTCATAATATTATTTATTAATTTCCTGTTTGATTCTTTTGTCAGAATTTTGGTTGTTTATTATTTATTTACATATTTCTGTCTTAAACAATGAGATCGAACTTTCAAAGTATTGTGGTACGGCGCCATACCGGCACAGTATGGTGGTACGGCTCAACTACCACTTGCATAGTAGAGGGTCGTATTTTGAGTATTTTTGAGGCATAGATGTATAGCACATTTAAAGGTTACACTTACCAACACTGAAGGTCACCACTTTCCCTCCTAGATCAGTGTCGAATGTCCCATCACTTTTCAGGAAGCGGGAGGGGTTGAATTTTGTAGGATCTGGGAAGACTTCTGGGTCAAAGTGAAGACCATAGTAATTTGCCGCAATGATTGAACCTCTGGGAACTGTATAGTTATTCAGTGTGAAATCTTGGTGGAGAGTCCGGGGAAAGGACAACGGAAAAAGTAGACTAAACCGTAATACCTCATGCATTACTGCCTGATGAAAAGGCAGTTTTGAAAAGTCGGCCAGAGTAGGTAGTTGATTCGGTCCACACATGGTAGTCATCTCTGAGTGCAGCTTTTCTACCACTTCCAATTCAGATGATAAGAAAAGAATGGCCCATTTGCAAACTCTGGCCGAAGTTTCAATTGCATCGAACAAAGTACTCAGAATGTTATCAGCAATATTTTGCACTGCTTTTGGACTACTTCCATATTCCTTCAGAGAGGCATCCATGACACACCGAGGTTCTCGATCTGAAATGTCTGTGGAAGCAGCCTTGATTTTGTTCGCGACAAGGTCAGAAAGCTCTTTTACTATAGTGTCCTTCTGTAATGTCTGTCTTCTCAGGAAGAAACTTGCCAGTTTGGGATGAAGAATGAAATTGAAAGTGCCGAGTGAACTAAGCAGCTCAGATACCACATTAAACCAGGATACTGTCAACTTTGTAGCTTTGTCGAGTTCTGAATCATCCCAAGCTGTGCCACTATCAAGTAATATTGACCAAATTAAAGCTGCAAACAGTTTATTGATAGGCCAAGACACGTCTATCGGTTTGCCGTTGGTAGCTAGCAGGTCTTCCTCAAAGTATTGAAGGACCTCATTGATCTTCCCCTCTGACGCTGCTGTTCCAAATCCATATTGCTTCAGCGCCGAAACTGTAAATCTCTTATTTTTCTTCCATGTCTCATCAAAAACTGCTGGGAATATATCTGCAAAAAAATAACATGTGAAGTAATTCACAGTTGAATCTCAATATGATACATTAGAAACACTATTTCTTTGTTATTCTATGTATTTCTTTATAAAGTTTTTAATACAAAACATTTGTAGCTATCATCATACACCCTGACATGATATCATAAAGTCCAATATTTTCTATTGGTCCATTATTCGACACCAATTGTGTAGTGCCCAAAGAAATTAACAATAAATTTATAGATGATGAGCCAGCAAATCTATTCACCACGATATAAAATCCACATGGATGAATACAATAATTCTTGATATAATCCAATCACTTACCATCATGGAATCCTATTGAATGTAGTTGCTCATTGTTAGCACGATGTCCAAATACATCTCCATGTTTGATGAATGCCTCCCGTATAGATTTCTCACCGTTCAGTATCACATGGAGCCTGCAACAATTCAGTTGAGGTGGAATAATTTTCTATTTGATAAATTCAATTCTGATGTCTATTACTTTATCTTATTTTATAAAGGTTTTATTAGGGTCTTCATTCACCGCACGAAAACCACCGATTTATTCATATATACGCCATCACGGAAGTGCATGTATTGGCTGAATATTGACTTGTTTTCATTTATATACGCCCAGGCCTTATATACGACAGACGCGTCTTGGCTGTATTTCACACCCGGCGTATATGAGAGAAAATACCCTCTGCCCCTGCCCACTCCCGCCCCTTTGTGTTGGTAGAAGTACAGGTGTCCTCAGTAGGAAGCCCTCCTCCCCCACCCCCCGCCACCTCCCCCCGCCCGCTCTCAGTGAAGCCCTCTTCACACGACGCTTATATATACGCCCACGGATGAGGTGTAAACACACGGGGATTAAGACGACCTTGTAGACGCAAAATACCTACTCATATATGCCCGGCGCATTCATATGTAAAATGATGGTTTTTGTGCAGTGATTGAAACTCCAGTCTCGGCTGACGCCGTCCTGCCTCCTGGTCCATCTTACATAACATGATATAGTCATTTTATATCATTGTACATTATACAGGCTAGATCATGTCATTCGTATTCTTATCATGTATCTCACCCCAGATATTTTTTCTCCATAGACTTAACATTGGAAACTCGTATCTAACACCCATTAGATATTTAGGAAATATATCCAATGGGGGATAATGTCAGAAATGTTAGCCCATTAGTCAATATTATGGGTGAGATAAATTCAGAAACCCATTCAAGTTTAGGGTCAGAGCTCGATCCCATCTCATTTGAATCACATAGCAATTCATGCGGCTTCGCCTTGTGAATTACTATGTGATTCAAACTCGATGGGATATGAGCTCAGACCCTAAACTTTCATGGGTTTCCTCTATAGTATTCTATGATGTGGAATAATGAGATGTGATGAAAACAATAATCAACAGTTTCTACCAGTCGCAGTTTTACCTCTGACACTTAAGTCTGGTGGAACAAAAGATTCTCAATAATTCTTGGAGTAGTGTAACAATGTGTTCTTTTTCCTTGTAAATTTCGTACATTTCTAAGGTAATCTTACATGGGGCCCAACTATCGTCCTATAACATTTTAGGATACTTCTATCATCATTGTATAGACAGTCGTCTCACAGCCTAAGAATTTGAGGTGCTAAAAAGATATTTTGAAATCAACAAATAAGGAACCTTTGTACATGCTCTAATTGTTGAGGTGGAATAATTTTCTATTTGATGAATTCTATACTGATGTCTATTATTTATGATCTCATATGGCTTTAAGATTTATTATTACCCACCGATTACGGATTCAAAATAAGTTTCTCCAGTGTTCATTCAATATTAAATATTTATAATAAGTCATAATAATCTTATTTACCATCAGAAATCACTGCTTTGCATGCTAAAATCATGGGAAAATGGCGAACTATATTATTGGTGTAAGTCTACACCAAATTACTGTCACACTGACAGTGCTGTCGTGTCTGGAACTAAATGTCTTACAGAAACAATTGTAGGTGTAGTCAGGTTCATTATTTATATAATCAAGGTTTGTTGGGGTTTGATGGGGATTTTGTTACCTATACATCTTCGGAAAGCTTAGAACCCCTGGATTTCAAAAATTGATGTTTACAAATTTTCACGCCATTTTTTGGCGGCCATCTTGGATTTTCCCAAGATGGCTGACATTTTTTTATACCGTTTTCACCCAAATAGACCTGTTTTTTTCATTATATAACTACTAAAATGACATGAAATCAATGGCGTGAAAATTTGTAAACATCAATATTTGAAATCTAGGGGTTCTAAGCTTTCTGAAACTGTATAGGTTACAAAATCCCCATCAAACCCCAACAGATCAAACACTGACCCTGACTAGTGGGTAATAAATACAACAACGACTGGTTTTGTATGTGAGTGGCCGTAATCTCCTCGTAGTCGACGACATAATATCAACTACTAGTTCCAAACACCACAGCACTGTCAAGCGTGGCAGTAATTTGGTGTAGACTTACACCAATAAGACACATGCCCTTACTATTAATGTAGGGAAAACCAAAACTGTGTGGTTTAATTGTAGAATGCCAATAGCCGAGTTGCTGGGTCGGTGTGAAATTGAGAGTCTAAGTTGTCGGAGAGACAAACAGATGTTATGTATGATGTACAAACTATCTCAAGATGAAACTGTATTGGATTTACACCCTCGAGGTACCAGAGGGGATAACAAAATAAGATTTATTGAGCCTAGACACAAAGGGGAGACGTACAAAAAATCACCGTTATTTCGTGGAACTCAATTGTGGAAAAAATTAGATGAGAAGGCCCAAAAAGCGGGGTCCAAAGAAGAGTTTAAAGGTCTTATTGGAGTGTATGTGAGTTGCCGTTAATTTGTAAAGTTGATGCCGGTACAAAGACGATGAACCAAAAGATTGATTCACATCTGACATCATCATTATACCTATCATTTGACGTTGTTTGTTTGTTGCTGATAATACTGATCCCCATGGAAGAACTGTTGTACTTTCCTAACAGAATGGAAAAATAAACATTATTTAAAAAAAATAAAAAAAAGGTTCGCCATTAACCTGTGACTTTAGCAGGCACAATGTACATTCAAGAAACTTATTTTGAAGAACATGATGATTTAACCTTATTATGGACAGGACTATTCATCTGACATATCAGAACCTCCAGGTGGGGTTGAAGCAATAATGATATTTACTACAATGTATATTTGTATATCTACAGTCGACATACTTTCCCATTCTGTAGAATGACACCACTTCTCCATACTTCTTTCTCCACTCCAGCAGCTTGTGTGGCAGGTCTCCCCTGAATCCTGACAAAGGACCTATGAATGGTAGGCCTGAGGGACCTACAATAAATAGGTGATTCATGGTGTTTACATTAAGTGATTATAGAGACATTATTTTCCATGGTATGCAAACTACTATGGAGAAACCAAACAAGAGTTAGTCTGTTGTTGTTTATCGCACGATGGCAAGATCACGTATTACTGCGTATTACTGCGCGAGGCTTTGCCACGCGCAGTAATACACGACTTTGCTGGAGTGCAATGAACAATAACACGACTAACTCGAGTTTGGTTCAGAATTTATCCTACCCGCCTGTCTAAATTACTTCTACATAAACAAATGACGTCATTTGTTATGTGTATCCCACTAGAGCGATAATTTTCATTTTTCTGAACTCCAGACCGAATACAGTGACCCAATGTTAAGCCTATGGAGTTTTTTATTAGGGGTAGGATAGATATTGAGAACCACAACTCATTGTTTAAAAACTCGCAGATACCATCTAACCATAATATAAACATTAAAAGCCGTCGTATACGGGAAAATAGTCCCTGTGTGGAATAGGATTGGAAAATGATCCCTAGTGATATACTCTTTAATATGGCAATTCCTGGGTTTCATTTATTGGAGAAGATGGATAATATAAATACAACAAAGCACTCGAGGTTGAGATTGTAATATACTCGCTGACACTCGTGTATTACTACGCGTGAACACTCTCGTAATTTACGTAAATTATGAATAATTGTTACTGTTCATCATTTATCTGAAATGCTGCCATCTTGAACAAGCCATTATCCGGCAGAATTGTTATTACGTAATATTCCAAAATCGAGGAGATAGGGTAGGATAAAATCAAAACCTGATTCATTTTAATCTTGGCCACTGCATGCCACTCCTGGAGTTTTGGCTCCGGACTTCACTCAGCTTCGCCTCATGAAGTCACTATGCCAAACTCCAGTCGTGGCATACAGTGGCCAAGATTAAAACTCATCCAGTTTTACGATAGTATTTCATACCCTGAATAAAATTTGAAAAAAAATAAAAATCGTGCAAGTGGAATGGCTACACATGCATCAACTAGGTAACCTTACAGCCACTTAAGAAGACATGACTGGAAGTTTGCAGGAACATGCCACGAACATGATAGCAGCTAAATCGCACAAATGGAACGAGACCCAAAAAGCAGAATCAGTTGCCTCGTTCAAGCGAATGATCAAAGCCTGTGAGTAATGTATTAAGTATAAATCTGGATGGCACTATTAGGAAAGCTTTGTAGAGTGCTGTGGCTTTGTATACTATTCTCCAGCACCCTTTTTTTTTCTTTCTTTTTTTTCTTTTTCCCTCCTTTTTCTCCACCCTGCTCATCCCATCAACTTCACCCTCTCCTTCTTTGCACCAGAAGTATACTCTAATTTTAAATGTCTACCTGTTGTTCGTGTATACTCCACCACACACTCCAAATGGAAGAGCTGTTCAACAGAATTTGGATTGAATAAATAAAAAAATAAATAAAAAAATCCCACTTTAAAGTCATACACAGCATACTCACCAGGTGGTAGGTTTTTGGGTGCCTGTATGTAAATCCGGAGGAGGAGAGTGCCCACTGCAATGCCCAGTAATGTCCACGGGTGACCTTGGACCAGGTCTAAGACATGGTATATAGTGGGGACAATTCCTGTCAGATTCGCTAGTCTCTCCATGCCGACTTGTATAGACTGGTCTCACCCACATCTGTGGGGCTCTTTATCCACGCTCATATAAAATGATGACCCAAATCTCACTCGTGCCTGGGCCAAGCAGCATCCAGTCAACCCAATGGAAGAAAAATATTTCTTTTGTCTAGAGATTTGCTTGTGAAAAAGTCCAATAAGATTGCGAATAACCTCCAGTTGTTTTATCAAATATCTCGCTCTCAAGGTCAACTCTAGGTACCACATCTCTTTCTCCTTCGTCTGAAATTCCTGATAATCTCAAGTATTACATCTTGAGTATCACATGTTGATAAGATATGTGTCTGTATCTTCAATTATAATATCGTAAAACTGGATGAGTTTTAATCTTGGTCACCGTATGCCACAACTGGAGTGTGGCATAGTGACTTCATGAGGCGAAGCCGAGTGAAGTCCGGAGCCAAAACTCCAGGAGTGGCATGCAGTGGCCAAGATTAAAACGAATCGGGTTTTGATTTTATCCTACCCTATCTCCTCGATTTTGGAATATTACGTAATAACAATTCTGTATGCCACTAGTGGCATATAAAACTCTGTATGCCAGTCAGCGTGGCATATGGAAACTCAATGTTAAGCCTATGGGATTTTATATTAGGGGTAGGATAAAACCTTGCTACCTCAGATCTTATAGACGCCTATTAATTTCGGACACAACATTTATTTAAAAATTAACAATATACAAACTATGAATTATACTCTGACCTCATAAATGGTAGACTTTCCACTTTTGAATCGAGCTCAGTACGAATGGATGATATAAGGATTTTCATGAAGTGGATCTGACACTTTTCCTATAGAAAGGAGTGTGAAAGGCAAGTGGGACATATGGGAGAATAGTGCATAACTAAAATGAACTGATATCGACATGCCACTTGCCCAGAAAAGGTGGATAATAAATACAATATAGACTTGTTTCAGATAAAAACGTCTGTATGCTACTCGGAGTTGACTCTGCGCAATATCCTCGCATATGCTCGGATATTATAACACATCATGTAGTAATATATTTTGTTGGCTCTGTAATGTCACTCGTCTTCGACTCGTGAAATTATGGAGCCAACAAAATGCGTGGCATAAATAAACTCAGACTCAAACTCGTGACGTCTCCTCATATCATTCAAAGAGAGGTGGTGTATTGAGGCAAATAAAGATTCTGTATCATGATTATGAACAAGAATAGGATTCCAACTGTAATCATGCAATATTACAGTATACATACACAATATTGACTGGTTTCAGATACAAGTGGCCATATGCTCTGAGGAGTTGATGTGTAGGTCCATTGACCTCAGCTGTCATGCCTCAGTACACTTTCCTCTCACCTGGCCTTGTAAATTCATTAGAAAACATTCAGATACAGATACAGAGACTACAGATACAGAGACACAGAGACACAGATACACATATAGAAATACATAGAATTAGTTTGTATAGTGTATTAGTTACCATATTTTCTTGTTGTGGACATTGTACTGCCTATAGTGCTTGTCATGGTCGGTAATCACGGCTGTGTGTGTGCTCTGCTGAGTGTCAGGCATGACTGACTGCCCTCAGCTCTCTACCTGTCGGTTTTATAGCTCCAGTCTGATAGTCAGCGCAGGTAACGATGCCCTAACACTACTCCCATGCTTTAGCATTGGAGCAGAGCTCCTATAGACGACCATTGCCTCAAAGTTGCCCAGGGTACATGTACACAAGGCCTGACAGCGCCCCACGCTTCTCCCAGTGAATAAATGCCCTTGGTGGTCCCGTTCTGCACATGCTCAGCCATGTGGAGGGCGGGGTCTATTCTTTTGAATTAATTAACAGAGATTAATTGCTTTATATAAGCTTTAAAAGTAAGTGAGTAAGTCCTCGAATACAGAGGCACTATGTACTACTATGAGTCAAGAAACATAACAGGTTTTAATGACAGATTGATAGACTTATATATATACAGATAGCAGGTGGCATCTTCCTGCAGGTTCAGCTTAGACACTCAGTGCTGTGATTGGCTGTTGAACCAACAGCCAATGAGAGATGACCAGTGTTGTTACTAGTGGCCGCCTCCCCCCCCTCCAATTTTTTGCCAGCCTAAAGAAAGTCACCAACTTCGAATTTAACTCAATCAAGTGTAAAAACTGTCTTGATTTTTCAACATCGAAAAGTGTCTAAGTCTGACCTTTTAACCTGCAATGACAGCTAAGCCCTGACTTTTCACCGTGGAAAAGTGTCTAAGTCTGACATTTTACCCTGCAATGACAGCTAAGCCCTGACTTTTCACCGCAGAAAAGTGTCAAAGTCTGACCTTTTACCCTGCAATGACGGCTAAGCCCTGACTTTTCACCGTGGAAAAGTGTCTAAGTCTGACCTTTTACCCTGCAATGACAGCTAAGCCCTGACTTTTCACCGTAGAAAAGTATCTAAGTCTGACCTTTTACCCTGCAATGACGGCTAAGCCCTGACTTTTCACCGCGGAAAAGTGTCAAAGTCTGACCTTTTACCCTGCAATGACAGCTAGACTCTGACCTTTCAGTTGCACATGCCAGGAGGGCTGCTCAAATCACTGACAACTCAGATGTCATGATAGTGCACCCTGCCCCCATGTGGGCAGACCGGAAACTAAAGTGAGTGGTAATGAGGGTAAACTTACCATTCACTACCTGGGTGCCGTATGGTAAACATCAAGACAGGGAGCAGTTGATAAAAAAATGCTGCCTTAATGCAGTCATTCCTGATAATAATGAATTTGCGTAATTTAGATTCATCTCTTCTTATAGAAGTCAATATAATTAATCACAATAAGGATGTAAAGGCCAGAACCTTGTTTCTTTCGCTAAATCTACCGCATTCGCTCTACGAGCTCATGCGGTAGAAACGCATACGAGGACCCCTCCCAATTAGGTTAACTAGTTTCCCTAAAAAACCTAATAGGGACGGGTCCTCGTACCGTGTTTCTTTTGATAAATCTACCGCATGAGCTCGTAGAGCGAATGAACGAAGGACCAAGCGAAGCGTACGAGGACCCGTCCCTATTAGGTTAACAAGTTTCACTCGTACTATACACCTATAGATTTCTGTAAATATTCAAAAACTCACCAAAATAAGACGACTTCAAAGCAAAAATCAAACTCGCTTGGGAGGGCAGAAGTTGTTTTCTGCTACACACCACACGCGTTGTTCATAGCCGCGATTTCGTAAATAAAATTCAAACTGTTTGAAAATTGTTTTCTTTGGTATTAATATTTTCAAAATATTATTTATTAATTTCCTGTTTGATTTCTTTGTCCGAATTTTGGTTGTTTATTATTTATTTACATATTTCTGTCTTAACCAATAAGATCAAGCTTTCAAAGTATGATGGTACGGCGCCATACCGGCACAGTATGGTAGTATGGCTCAACTACCACTTGCATAGCAGAGGTTGGTATTTGAAGTTTTTTGAGGCATAGGTGTATAGTACTTGACTATAACAGGTTATCAACTGAAACATGTCAAATAGTTCCCATTGAACATCCAGACGAGTGCTTTGCACCTTCGGGACAGACCGCACCGCGCAAGTCAAGACTGTGGAGGGAAAGCTTTTCTTCTTCTCGCCACTCAATTATCGCCCGAGCGAGGTCCAGTGACCAGGGGCCCGTTGAATAATCTAAGGTCGTTCATGAAGACCCTTTTCTGACCGCCAACGATACCCAGTGACGATAAGGGTAAATTTTAATTCAACACTTATGGACGATATGTATAAAATCTTTGTAGGTTAGACTATATTTCTCCCATCATATCCACTGTGCTCCCCTGTGTATTAACAGTACATCCACTATTATGTCAGTTTTGGAGTGACAAGACAATAACAGATTGGTCTAACTCTGTAAATGGCATGTCAGATATGATAGTCTTTTTATACCCTGAGAAGACCACAATGGACAATAATGATGGTCCATTTATAGTCTGCGTAGAAGTGCCACTAGTACATGGGAAATTACCATATATATAGTTACCGTGATTTCTGCTATATTAACTGCAATTTGTATAGTCCTATTATATCATTATTTCAGAATTACCCTTTATTTGTCTCGTTATATCATTAGTGCAGGATTTTATGGATAATAGCTGAATAGTATCTTGACTGGAGCTGAAGATTTACAGATTTATTTAGACATATAAAGGCAAGGTAAATGTTAAAAAGTTGTATATTGACAATTCCTGTCCATACTTTTATGACATTGTGGTTATTTGTATCATATTACTGCGTAGCGTTTTGTAATGGTCAGAAAAATATACTTTTACCGATAATTATAAATATTAAGAATTCACCTGGTGGCACTACTGTGAATCATAGGACGTCTTTATTTGATTTTTTTTTTGGAAATTCTTTATTGACACAAGGTTCATGTATAAACTGGAAACTGGATTTGATGCATATGGCTCCAGATGGTAGCACAGTCGTAACTTTCAATGCTGAAAAACGATTGATTCTATTTGGCTGAACCTGGGCCTTGTTTTTTAGTCGCGCTCATTGTGCACCCAGGAAGCCCCACGATCTACCAACGATTTCACGACAGTTTGGATGATAAAAGATGGCTGGTGTGCTATAGACGGTGTCGTAGTGCGCCACGGACGATCGCCACTAAAACTATCGGCCGTCACGATAAGTATAGAACTCTTGTAGGTTCTAGAAAACCTCACTGTGTGTATATAGAGGATTTCCCGTACTTCCCATACGAATTAAGAATTTTAATATGAGTAAGGTATACATATAACCTATAATTGTACCAAATATGAAGAAGAATGGCCGTACCGTTCCGAAGTTATCGGCGTTTGTATTTTTCGCTCTCTCCGTGCGTTTGCGTTGGTTGCTGTTCTTTTTCACTCCCTCCGTAGTGCGGCAGAAAGTGCTCGACACTGGCCACCAGAGCAGAGACTGCTATGACGAAATTCAAACGCCGATATCTTCGGAATGGTGGGATCGATTTCCTTCATATTTGGTACAATTATAGGTTATATTTATACCTTACTCATGTTAAAGTTTCATTGCTTTATTCTTACGGGAAGTGAAGTTGCCCATTCTGTACGACATGTCCATAGATGTCTTAGGTCTAAGACAGTTTGGGAGACAAATTTACCCACGTGACCTTACATGTCTCGTGACTATAGCACACCTCAGACCGCCCTAAGTCTCTTAGAGCAGTGATAGTTACCCGACCCCCTAAAGTATCGCAGCTATAGTACACTAACAGCAAAAACATGTCGCCTGTAACGATGGTCGTCACTAAAAAACAGGGCCCTGGTGCCGATCACTACTGTGGTCCTTATCATGGGGCTACTAATAAAATTGTTTTAATCCAAAAAGCAAATCCCCAATCTTACTCCTGTTAAACCTCTATTGCAATATATCTATACATTGGGCCATGGTGACTAGAAATATGAAATTATAAGTATGCGAAGCAAGCAACAGATTTTATCTAACTGCTACGAAACTATTATTGCAATGTGCTTCAGCATGGTGCTAGGCTCCAAAGGACAATACTTGAAGGTTACGATAAAAGTAATCCAACTCTTCCGGGGGTCAAAATGGGGAATATCACAATATATATGTTCATAAAAAAAAAAAAGAAAAAAAAAAGAGAGCAAGCTTGAAGATAATTGATTACTCAACGACCAAATAGGTTTAATTCATAGTATATTTTATGTGTCAGTGAATAAGCATTGGGCCAGAAAGAGCCATCTCTTGATACCTTGTTTTTCTTTCAGAGGCTTTTTGTTCAGCGTTGGATTGTGCACATGTAGTCAAAAGGATAGTCCATTGTTCATCGTTGGAGTGACCACATGTTTACACAGTCGGTTTTACTGAATTATGGAATTGAGAAAGTATTTTTGGACATGGAGAAAGAACTGATAATTTTGTAAATGTATTATGAGGATGAATAAAGAAGAGTGC
The DNA here is from genome assembly GCA_950022655.1 of Alentia gelatinosa. Lineage (NCBI taxonomy): Eukaryota > Metazoa > Annelida > Polychaeta > Phyllodocida > Polynoidae > Alentia > Alentia gelatinosa. The sequence goes on along the minus strand of OX465589.1, from coordinate 50,728,195 downwards.
TGCTCAAAATTTAAAAAAAAAGAAGAAAAAAAGAAGAAATAATCCAACTCCTTTTCTTTTTTTTATCAGTAGAAGCTTTATTTACCAACATAGATAAAATATAATATGACGTTTTTGACATGTATGAGAACCTGAATATGTACAAATCCGAACAACAGTCTATAAGTACGATCTGTCTTCATGTATGAAATCTGCAGGATAAGACTGGTGGGGTGACACCTGGTGGGAAAAGACTGAACCCACATCCGGAAAGTGACATATAGTACAAACATGACACAGCATCAACATGTTAGAAAGTGGAATAGAAAATGTGCATCTGGCCATCTCCAGTGAAGTGTGTGCTCTGACAACAAATAGCAGCTGGTGGGGATCATAAAAGATACCAGAACATTTTATTGTTCATTGCTTGGGATATTTCCCGAGAAAATATTTCGTGAGAGAATACTTCGTGAGAGTACACTTCATGAGATAACTCAAATCAACTACTGTAGGCCATTTTAATGGTAAACATCATTATAGACTGGTGAGATGGTGGGATGCCTATATTATCTCACCCCAGATATTTTTTCTCCATAGACTTAACATTGGAAACTCGTATCTAACGCCCATTAGATATTTAGGAAAAATATCCAATGGGGAATAATGTCACAATTGTTAGCTCATTAGTCAATGTTAAGGGTGAGATAAATTCAGAAACCCATTCAAGTTTTTAGTCAGAGCTCGATCCCATCTCATTTGAATCCCATAGCAATTCATGCGGACTCGCCTTGTGAATTACTACGTGATTCAAACTCGATGGGATACGAGCTCAGACCCTAAACTTTCATGGGTTTCCTCTATAATATCTACGAGGAATCATCAAGGATACTGTAACTACTTTTTCATTGGGTGGAATACTTAGGGAGAGAATACCTTGCAGGATGACTCAAACTGAACGATTGCTGTCCATCTTAAGGGCACAATCCACCAGGCCGATTTCTCACCCGATCAATTGTTCATGGGCCCTTAAGAGGAAGCTCACATATTGTAATCTATTTAATTCTGATAATAATAGTATAATAAATGACCATTTTTAAAGATTTGAGAATTTCTAGGGCATCCGATAATAATCGGCGATTGGTCCAGTGGAACACCCCCTTTAATGGTAAACATCATTATTATAGACTGATGAGTGGTTGCAAAGTCTATAAGACGTATACATTTTATCAAAGATTCTCACTGATCCAATGTTTGGTTATGATCGGCAATCATCAGTTATAATCTTTTTGACATAGGATACTCTCCACTTTCCGCTGGCCAATGAAAACGGCACCAATTAATTGAGTTTTCCTAAAAGTCGGTTGGTGGTGGGCAACGACTGCATGCCGGTATCTAAAAATCGGTAAAATGGGATTCACACGGTGGGATCCATGTACCTCACAAAGTGTTTGTCTGAGACAAATCCTGTTGAGATTTGGTACTGGAACACAATCTCCTCGTGTGAAATGACAGAGTTCCATTTTGTTGAGACAACTTTTTTCCCTTGCAATTGTCGGCGACAATCACCCATAACAAGGAACAGAATCTCATGAGATTTTGACTTTAAACATGTTTAAAATCTATAGGGGCATTTTGGTGAGACAAATGGACCTGCTGCGACCATGTACCTGCCCTAGCCAATAGGAGTCCAGCAAGCATAATTACATGTTTGTAACACCCTTCACATCAAGGGTAATTGAGTCCCAAGGTGAGTGGTCACTGTGACTATGTCTGAGATTATGTACCAGGTGTGTCCTCCCATGTGAATCAAATTCGCCATTTTTCCTTGAGACTGATAAAAGTACTTAGCCATGAGAATTTTGTACCAAACGAGAATTGTCTGAGACTAGAGAAAAGGTGTGAAGTACACCAGTCTCAGGTACATGAGTCTCTTGTGTGAATCCCACTGCAGGTTACTGTGTATGCCTTGTTTCTGCTGCATTTAACAGGTCCATACCGATAGAACTGTCTTCCAAACGCAATGATCATTACTGATGATTTTAAACCCCTTTGATTCTGATGGTCATTGACTAAGTCAGTTGGTGGTGGCCTTTTTGCATAATCTATGCACAATTAATCAGTGAACACTTCTCTGCATGTCTGTTTCCATTCAACGATCTGGCGTTGATGGTTCCCGACTGCAGATCAAAGGGTGCCGCCATGGGCCAGAACAGGCCGGGCTGCAAGCAGAGCTATTCATAAAGTGGGATTCACACAGTGGGATTTATGTACCTCACAGAGTTCAAAATCTCTGTTCCCTTTTAGGGGTAAATGTCACCAGATTGCAGGGGGGAAAATATGTCTCAGGGAAATGGAACCCTACAATTTAGACGAAGAGATTGTGTTCGAGTACAGAATCTCAGCAGGATTTGTCCCTGACGAAAAACCCTGTGAGGTGCATGAATCCCATAGTGTGAATCCCACTTAACCCACATGCGAGTAATGGTAATTGGCCATTAGCAGAGCAATAGAATCGGGTCAGTGAAGTGTGGACATTAAGAAGAATGTCACTGATTGTCACCACTCAAACATTTTGTCGGACCAGACAATATTGGTATTATGATGCTTCTTATGGGCAAAACTGTGTTGTAAAATTGTGATCAATATCAACAGTATCTTAGATGTATGTTTGATCCTTTCTCTGTACTCTGATCTTGGAGGGATGCCACAAGGCATATTATCATAGCATTGTAATCAGAGGCATTTCCCTTAAAATGTCTATGGATTTCATGTACAAGTTTGACAAGTTTTCATATATCAATTAAAAAATACAACTAGATAAGGGAAAATAATTGGTACCACCTTATCATGATAATATTCATATTCAATTCTTCAAAATGGAATCAGGAATTTTAACAAAGAAACATTGACACTTTATCCCTGATACTCACAGCAATTGATTGAGACAAGAGGGTGCCCCAGCAGGCTGGACCATGATTGGCCACAGGTAGAGTCAGATAGAGTCATATTCCACAAGTGAGTAATGACTGATACCCATTAGTAGGGCAATGAAATTAGGTCAGTGATGGGTGTACATCGAAAAAATGTTACTGATCCAACAAGTTCAGAGAATATGCATACGTCAATGTCTTATGAGTTTATCGGCTTGATTCTATTTTCTATTTGGCCAAATATGTTAATCGGGAAGGCCGCTTTAGCCCTGATCTGAATTGGGATCGAACATGACCCGAGCAGGATCAGGACATAATTTGGGTAAATTGAATCTAATATTTACTCTGAATCTTCTAGAATCTTTCTTCATAAGAACAGGGCTGTTGTCATGACAATATAGCAGGTAGATATGAGAGCCATGGAATCTAGACAGTTTGATTTAAGTACCTCATTTAAGACCACTCACCGAAGCAATCAAAGAAAAAAAATATACGTCTTCTGTTCAGAAAACACAAAATAATCACATTTTTGGTTTAGTGCCGTATGACTCACAGAGAAATGTTAAAGTTATAGCCATTGGTAATATCAATAATACTAAGCTGATAAATGACTATATCAATCAACATCCTCTATTTTTCAGCATATCAACAGCCGTTTTAAAATACATTATTGTTAACAACATCAATACGTCCAAGATGTATTGATGACAATATTCAACCACTTAGAATGAAACTCTCAATTGGTTGTGCAGCAATATTGCAAACTACATCGTGTGCTGTACCTACATATAGTATTTACGACTCAGACGTGGAGATCTAGTGCGACATCAATTAAGTCTACTTCTAATACTGAAATGATCAATAATAATCTGCTTACAACATTGATATTGATTGGTACTAATGGTTCAGTTTCCACTATTGTCTCTGGTAAGTGATGATCATTTTTGGCCACAGTCAATTGGATATAGGACGTGAAGTGTTGTTTTTTTCATTATTGGTAGTGCTATTTGAATTTCCAGTGTTAAATCTACTGTACACAACATTGGCGATGTTTTCATGGCCGTTGACGTCACTTACATCATGTAGTACATTGGCTAAGTGGAAACTTCCCCATTATGGGATATTCTTAGCAGCGGGATGTATTTAATGATAACGATTACTTTGAATTAATGCTCACAGTTTCTGTGGGTTGCCTGTTCGGGATATATTCATATCAACATATATATGCATCTATATCTGCATATATAAATTATTTTCCTCGACACTTTCATCATCTCAACAAGTCACATGGTATGGAGGGCAGTATCATTCATAGTTCATCACACTCCATACAGCTGGCCAGTAAGTGTGAGACATTTGTGTACAGGGGCTTACTAATATCTTATCTAGCAATATTGCAGGGATAACAAGAAAGCCCTGGCTTTATTGAGACCTCTGGCATGTTTAGAAGGAGATATTCAGTAAGAAGGCTAATATAAAGAGGGGATGTTTACTTATTATTCTTTGATCACAACACACCTTTCTCGACAGGGAAAAGGCCCCCTCTGTGTAGTATTGCTTTTTTGCTTTTATGAAAGCTCAACCCTGTTAAAGGACAGATTTGATACTTGTTTATATTTCATTGATTTTGGTGGATTAAAGTGTTTTTTCTAATTAAAACAAATTATTTAAAAGACCACATGTATACCCAGGTCATACCCAGACACAAACTCTACACACTTGGTTCTAAAAATTTGGAAATAATTCATTCCCACTTTTTTTCAAGGCGAGGGAAATTGAAAACAAAATTGATGTGATATTAACTTAAATATCTAATAGAAAGTCTTGTTATTGCATTCGATATATTCCCTTCATTACCGACAGGACATTAAACCTAGATATTACGCCCTCTTGACATTTGATACTTTATCAGGAACGTCTAATAATCATTATCCTACCCCTAATAAAAAACTCCATAGGCTTAACATTAGTGGACTGTATTTGGTCTACGGTGCAGGAAAATGAAATTTATCGCTCTAGTGGAATACAGTTGTCAAATGATGTCATTTGAAAAGCGACCAATCATTATCACTGATTATCGGTGAGTTTTATGTCATTTTTTAATTTGCTGAAGTACTTCAGACGGGTAGGATAAATTCTAAACCAAACTCAAGTTAGTCATGTTGTTTATCGCACTCCGGCAATGTCTTCTATCACTGCACTCGGCTTCGCCTCGCGCAGTAATACATGACATTGCTGTCGTGCGATAAACAACAACACAACTAACTCTCGTTTGGTTTCTCCTAATAAACTGGGCCTTTCACTGTATTGACGTTACAAGGGAATTGTATATCTTCCTCTGGTACTATCCAGGACACTAATGAGGTTCGTTAGGCTTAGCAACATGCCAAGAGTTTGAGGGCGTAGTGATTTCATGAGGAGAAGCCGAATGACATTCTAAAATGATCAAACAAATTATGTTTTTTCCACACCAAACTACTTGGATTGGCTTCAGATTTGATCTCACCTTGGAATTTCAATAGAAGATGGCATTAAAACATATAAAAAATAGAGAATGCCATTCTACCCAACTAGCGTTCGTATGTTTTACAGTACTCGAAAGAGTGTGGGGTATGAGATGTATATGTTAAGTCTATGGGGCAAAATACTGGGAATCAGATACTCACGAAATGCAAATCTATCGAGAGGAATGTCTGGTAACAGCAATTTATATTGAAGGGAATGTTTGTCGATATCAATGCTTGCTGACCCCAATGCTTTCTAACACCAATCCTTTCTGACCCCAATGCTTTCTAACACCAATCCTTACTGACACCAATGCTTGTTGACACCAATCCTTACTGGGACCAATGCTTGCTGACACCAATCCCTACTGGGACCAATGCTTTGTGACACCAATCCTTACTGACCACAATGCTTTCTGACACCAATCCTTACTGACCCCAATCCTTACTGTCACCAATCCTTACTGACACCAATGTTTGTTGTCACCAATCCTTACTGACACCAATGCTTGCTGACACCAATCCTTACTAACTTATTGTGGCTACCATCAGAATTTTTAATCTTAGTGTATCGGCAGGTCTATTCATCATGTCTGGTATTACTGGTTGGTAGTGGGTATGTGGAAAGTGTTCGTCAAAGGGGTGACCACGTTTTCAGATGCAGTTTATTGCTATTGATAAATTGCTAGTGTCAAGGAGAATACGTATACCTGAGAGTTAGACAGAAAAGGCGGTAGTGTTTGGACCCTGGGATGGGTGGTGTAACAGGAAGGTTATTACCATCTGATATTTTTTTCTAAATATGGGAAATTCCCATTAAAAAATAAAGTCAGAGAATTCCCCCGAATGATCATTGATCCACCAGAAAAGAAAGAAAATTGTATGCAGCAGCTCATAGATATTAAGGTTAATCTAAATAAGGAGCTTGCTGACCAAAACCACATTCAAAGGGAGCCAATCATATAGTTTCTCATGTGGGAATAATCAATATACATTTTGAAATTGAAAGCAAGTTATAATCTTAATAATGCAGACAGCCTATTGAGAAAAGAAATTCCAATGCTGTTTAAAAAAACAAAACAAATTTCAATCGAAAGATAACATTTACAAACAGCTATTGTAGTCTGTGTATGAGTTGTACCTCATGACTTGAGTGACCAGGCATCTTTAGGAATGTACACAGTGTATGAGTAACAAGGTTGTGAAGTTCCTTCTTTCATAAACTCCTACCACCTATGAGGGTTTACATTGGCAAACCAGGATACAGCACAGAGCTTACCCTTTATCCTACCCCTAATAAAAAAAACCCATGGGCTTAACATTGGGTCACTGTATTCGGTCTGGAGTTCAGAAAAATGAAAAATATCGCTCTAGTGGGATACACCTGACAAATGACGTCATTTGTTAATGTAGAAGTAATTTAGATGGGCAGGGTAGGATAAATTCTAAACCAAACTCGAGTTAGTTGTGTTATTGTTCATCGCACTCTGGCAAGATCGCGTATTACTGCTCTCGGCTTCACCTCGCGCAGTAATATGCAATCTTGTCGTCGTGCGATAAACAACAACAGGACTAACTCTTGTTTGGTTTCTCCATAGTATGACCCCCGCCATCAGTCCCTGACACCAAACCAAACACCAGGTGGCAGGTGCGTTCATGTGAGAATCTCGTGGAGAAACTAACTTGAAGCTGTTGTTCTTTTTTGTAGTTCTGAACTCATCTGTCCTTCTCATCTCCTGATTTTTGTCTAGCCATGCAGAAAACAGGATTAAACGCTATGGATTTCTTATCTCATTACCTCAAAAGAAGCCTCTGAGATTTGACCTGTGTCATGTTAAATAATTGCCCATTCAGAAATATGCTGGTTGCTGGCACCATTCACCTTTCAGAACGGACTGGGAGGGGGAGGGAGAGGAAGGTTGGTAGCCGAATACGAATCGACGAAGTCGCTAGTCTGCATGACAAGGAACCAGCCCAGATACATCCCACAATGCACCAGGAAAACAGGGGGGCGTTACCTGGGAGGTGTTTTTAAAACTAAGAACGATAAAGGATTCGATCTTATCGTGGTCTTTGTTGCATTCTCGTTACCTAACCGGATCTGTCTTTATGGAGGACTGTCTTACAAGATGATCAGTAAAATATCTTTATTCTTAGTATTTTGAAAGATAACAAATTTTACCTTTTTTCAGGTCCGTTGCTAAGTGGGTTCGAATCTTCATAACATAAGATAATCTCCCTTAAGAAGGCAAATAGTATAGATAAAAACTGCAAAAGATTTCCTGGATTTCTGAGGGCCACATTTAAAACACGGACTGCCACTTCCATCATGGGCACTATCGCCTGAGGTTAGTCCTAGTCATAATCGTTAAGCCAGTATCCTTCTTAGTTTTAAAAACACCTCCCTGACCTAACATATGCGGAGGACATGGACCAGGCTTCCAGGCTAGTGAGTGACGCAAATGCATTGAATAGCATTAAATCTCCCAGTGATCCCCCTAGCAGTAGCTGGGGAGGCAGGGTAGGCTATGTGCTGTATACTTTATGACACCCACAGGGCATTGTCATAACGACAATGTAACGACATTGAGCAATTGGTGCGGAAAGGTAGAAAATGTGGTTTATCCACGTTCAAGACACCTTTACTTTGGGATGAATACAACAGTTTTTGTTCAACAATGAATTCTTAAAAATTGTTGAAATAGAAATTCTACCAGTTTGACTACACAGCTCATAGGTAATACACGAAATTGACCAATAGTTATATCGTGTCCATGTATGATGAAATGGTAATGTTAAAGTGGGATATCCATTGGCCGATAAAAATAATTACATTTTCCTTCCATGAGAGATCAATTAGCAGTGTGGTAGATGCTTGACATAATTGTTGCTTTTGTGCCTTCCAAATGAATCTTGTGACCTTGAACCATTCCTCCAATGACAAAATCGACCAAGTTTAATTGTTGGCAGAGGTTAATTTTGTCAGGTGGTAGTCCTACATATTGCGGTATTGGAATTGATTGGCATGACAACTAGTTTCCATTGGCCAATTCTTTTTTTGAAAGCGCCATAAAATGAGTTGGTGGTTACAGTTAAATTCATTCTGAGGCCATGGAAATCCCACTTATATTGACAAAATGTTACAGGTCACAATGATACACCATCCTGTTAAGTAAATCCCAGTCAATAAGTACCTCATGATGGGTTTTTGAATCACAATGTCAGATAATCTAATAACTTACACTGTTTGGGATATATAGATAGATATAATCAATAATTCATCATAATCTCTGTTCTCTTTCTTGTCCAGAAACAAAATACTACAATCTGCTTCTATAAATTGTCTTCTACATAAGCCAACAGAACTCTATCAACAGCTGGCCTATTCAATTCAATAGATTCAATGTATGCTTGTTCATTATAGTTGAATAGATGTATAATGTCAACAAACTCTCACTAAGTACTTCAGAGGAAGTTTGACAATTGGTTTCATCAACAAGTAACACAGATATATGTTATTACAATATTAGCGAATGGCATGTTTTGTGGAATAAGCACCATGGATGAAAAGTTGACATCTAATATATAATACTTACTATATTTCTCAACAATATCAATGTAAATTACAATTTAAAGCAATATTGAGAAGAGGATGATACAACAGTTAAATAGGTTTCTTCGCTTTTCATCTCAACGATTTTCCATGAAAACAATATAAGAATGATTTTAATACTAGAATAATCATCACTTAACTGGACAATATAATACGATGATAATAGACAAGATACCTAATGGATAAAAAGTATACATAAATAAACAAATGTTAAGATGTTTGGACTTTCTCAATCATAATCGGGTCATTGCTGGGAACTTTTCTTGTCCGATTTTTATACCGATAAGGGGCTGGACACTTGAGGAAGCATGTCCCTGTTCCAGTGCTGTTCTACTAGCTTCACTGACCACTCGAGCAGTGCCTAATACAAGGCCTGATTGATAATAAACATCAAAATCGGGTAAACGGAATCAAGCCTTTCATTTATGTTAATCAGCTTCTGTTGTGCATCACTTGATGACGTATTTTGTACGTTTTCAGATGACATACAAGATAAAAATTAGTTGGAACAGGTGATACTGTCATAGGTATACCATAATAAAGTAAATGAATAAAGACAATTAAGTTAAGGCTTTTGGCCATAGTGGACAATTACATCTTTGGTTACCAAGTAATATCCTGGTAGTATATAAATACCATCCACATCCATCTGCTCGTGAGAGAGGAAAACAATAGTCATAACTCCCATAAATCTACGGATGAACTCACAATTCTAAAGCCGGTTTCCATTGACCGAAGATATTTTTAGGGACCCTAAAACTCTGGGTGGGGGCCACCAATTATAAGTTGGTAACAAATAAGTGGTGAGAGTGGATGCCTTATTTCCACTGTATTTTACATGTCCGTACCAATGGCATTGGCAGGCTGATACCTTGAGCCTCACCGATGAAATGAAAATGTTCTGATGTCGTCTGCTATTCACGAAGTCGGTCAGTGGTGGCTTTATTGCATTATCTTTGCTAAATCAATTGGTGACCGTTTCAAATACTGTTTCCATTTACTGATCTGCGAGTTGTTTCAAAAGTCAAGTGAAGTCTCGCCAGCGGCACGTCGTATTTCAAAGCGAGAGGCCGCAACAGCAAGCAGCACTTTGAATCAAAGCGGCAGCAAAACCGTTACCAATACCCAATAGCGAGCAGCACCTCCACCTCGACAGCGACGCTTCAAGTGCCATTGTTAGCTCTCACTTTGGCGGTGAGTACTCTCGTTTAGCACCCTCCCGACTTTTGAAACAGCTCCCTGATGTTGGTTCCCCAACAAATCGATCGCTGGATGCCGATTGCAAATCGGTGCAGATCTATCGGCCAATGGAAACCAGCTCTACGATAAATTACTACTCTACTGACTACAATTATAACCTCGAGAGGTCTACAATAGAAAACAACATCAAAATGAAGTTTCTTTGTTCAAACAGAAATCCGTCGATATCTACAAACGAATCCTCAAGTCGAGGCTCGCTGAAATGAATCTTTCCATTGTCACCAGGTGGCGCCACATTCCAAAAAGAATGACGTCATCATATATAGGTCAAAGCGAGGCTGCACCAATAGATACTGCTCTAGGTCCCCTCCTTTTCCTTCGCACTATGCCTAACTATGTGGTTCAAAATATTGTCAACCCTAACCCATCTATACATAGATATATATGTTATCTGGTATTTTTAGACGAAGATTTTTTTTTGTTAAGTTTCAACTTCTTGTAACATGACCCGGGCCCCTTCCCACTGGTAAAATCTGGGTTTATATTGGAAATAAAAAATAGCAACCTGGCCATCTGTGTAAAAGTGTGTAGAAAAATGAGATATGTTGTCAGCTCTCCAGTGTAAGGGATCGGTCAATTGGATTTTAGCAAAAAGCTGGTTGTGAATTGAGTATAAGGCATCTTTCTCATAGCATGGTCCAATACTAGACCTTTGTCAATATTTATCTGGTAAAATAGTCTGTGCTAATTTGGGTTATTTAGGTAATTTCTGGACATATCTCACACCTTTTATCGTAACTTCATCGCAAATAACATTATAGATATATATATATATATATATATATTTAAAAAAAAAACCATTTCAGACTTAACCATTCAAAACTCACACTCCTTTTTTCTGTCTAAAATACTGTGCGCATGTCATTATATGACGTCATCATTCTGGAAATGTCACCACTATACGCATGCGTGTATGTGTGCTATAAATACACCAGGCTGACTCTCCCCGTGACAACAAGAACCTTAAAAAGTCGTCTGCCTTTCTTAGCACTCACAATACGCGCGAATAGATCTCTCCGTCTGCGTCACGGAAACCTGCGTATTCATGGGAACCAATCAGCATGATTCTTACATTGCGGGAACCAATCAGCATGATTCTTACATAAAAATCGGTAATACACTACTGAGTGACCTTCACCTTCAATTTCACATTCCATTCAGTGTCCCACGAAATACGCACGTTTCGGCTCTCTCAGTGACGTCATAACCCGAGACTGACACCACATGACGTCATCCTCTGCTAGTGACGTCATCACACCTGTCCGTCATCCTCTTCCTCCTCAATGACGGTGTTCGTCGTCGGCGTCCCTGCTTTCGCTGGAGGCGGCGGTACGACCGCAATTCTAGTTCCGGTTGCGCACGTGATACCGGAAGTGAGACCGGAAGTGCCACCACTGGCGCCACCTTCGCCGGTTTCTTCATCGAAGTCGGTCTGGAGTATCCTGGGCGGGCGACGTGGGGCTTCCTCGACGATGGGGATGTTGAACGGAGCGCCGCCTTTGCTCTTGAGTTTCTTGATGTTGACCTGGACTACGTTATCGATACACGACGGTCGGCGCATGCTCGGAACTGGCGACGCGGGCGGTGAAGGGGTGGTGCATGTGAGGAGCGGTGAGGAATTACTACGCGCCTCCGTGTTGAGCGGACTCATCTCCCCACTCTCGGTGAGTTGTTCGCCGTGACCTCCGCGATGGTGACCTCCGCGACCTTTACGTTTAAAACTAAGATGGCGGGTGATCCAGTTCCCGCCCTCCTTCTGCGAGCCTCGCTGGCGAGATCTCGCGTGAGAGAGGAGGTCCGGCTCGGAGCTCCAGCGCTCACGAGACAACATGAAGGTTTTCTTGAAGAAGTACTTCTTGCTGTGGACGTATTTGGAGATGGCGTCGGCGCACATCTGACGACCGCAGAAGCGCGCCCATTCCTCAGCACAAAGGCCGCGGCCGTGGTCACGCCGGTTAGGGTTAGCTCCTGTCAATGACATAATCACATTAATATCTGTATTGTATTGTACAAATGTATGTGTAGTTCAACATCACAACAGGGATTAATGGTAGAGACATCACGGCCGTGGTCATGACTAGGGTTCACTCCTGTCAATGAGATCATTAGATCATTATCTGTGTTGTATTTTATATGTAGTTAAACATCACAACAGTATGGTCGTAACGGTTCGGGTTAGCTCCTGTCAATGAGATCATTACATCATTATCTGTGTTGTATTTTATATGTAGTTAAACATCACAACAGTATTGTCGTAATGGTTCGGGTTAGCTCCTGTCAATGAGATTATTACATCATTATCTGTGTTGTATTTTATATGTAGTTAAACATCACAACAGTATGGTCGTAACGGATAGGCTTAACATTGGGTTTCCGTATGCCACGCTGACTGGCATACAGAGTTTTATATGTCACTAGTGGCATACAGCATTGTTATCACATAATATTCCAAAATCGAGGATTTAGGGTAGGATAAAATCAAAACCTGATCGTTTTAATCTTGGCCACCACATTCCACTCCTGGGAGCTGTTTCAAAACCATAGACTTAACCAACATTTTGAAACAGCTCTCTGAAGTTTTGGTTCCGGACTTCACTCGGCTTCGCCTCATGAAGTCACTTTGCCAAACTCCAGTCGTGGAATACGGTGGACAAGATTAAACCTCATCCATTTTTGCGATAGGAAGCATTTAATATCGACTGTAGTGCTTTATTTGTAATATTCATTAAGGTAGTGATCCCCCAGCAGGGGGCCCTTGGGTTGGAATATTTGTTGGGGCCTGGCCGCATGCAGCACATCTGAGTGAAATTATTCTGAAAAAAATCTTTTCCTTTTTCAGGGGAAAAAAAAACTTGCTGGAGTCCCTCCAATGTTGGAAAAAACATGAAGTGGACATTTTGGTGAGACAAATGGACCAAATACGAAGTCGCCGACTAAGTACCTAATATAGCGAATAGGTTTTTCACACCATTCACCTCAATTCGCCATTTTAAATTGAGACTGATAAAAGCTACATGTCATGAGAATTTTATATCAAAGGAGAATTGTCTGGAATAAAGCGGTATTCACACGATGGGATTCATGTACCTCACAGGGTTGGTTTTTTAGACAAATCCTGCTGAGAGTCTGCACCCGAACATCTCTTCGTCTCAATTGTAGGGTTCCATTTCCTTGAAACATGTTTATTCCCCTGTAATTGTTGGCAACATCTACCACCAAAAAGGAACAGAATCTCATGAGATTTTGAACCCTGTGAGGTACATGAATCCCAATGTGTGAATTCCACTTAAAGTGGGATTCACACGATGGGACAAATGGACCTGAGACTGGTGTACTTCACACCTTTGCACCAGTCGGCTACTTTTTCCAGCTGGGTACAAAGCTTCACAGACTGGGGTGTTCTACAGTCTTAGGGTAACATGGCGGATTCAATTCACATGGGAAGACTTAACAGGTACATAGTCTCACCCCTACACCCCTAAACAGGGTGCACAGGGTACACAGTCACTGACTCAGGGTACTTCCCCGTGTGAATAGGTGTTATTTGAGACCACTGAGACTCACAGATTGGAGGAGAGCGTTTGAAATACATTTGTCTCACCAAAATTACCCTCTACATTTTAAACCTGTTTAAAGTCAAAATCTCATGAGATTCTGTTCCTTGTTAGGGGTGATTGTCGCCGACAATTTCAAGGGGAAAAAATTGTCTCAGCAAAATGGACCCCTGTCATTCACACGAGGAGATGGTGTTCCAGTACAGAATCTCAACAGGATTTGTCTCAGACAAACGGCCTGTGAAGTACATGAATCCCATCGTGTGAATCCCACTTTAGGGGAAAGGTGCTAAGTACACCCGTCGCATGTACATTAGTCTCTACGTGTGAATCCCGCTTTAGAATATTGCATACAATGTAAAGTGTAGACGTGGGGGGGGGGGGGGGGACTTTTCCCAGAAATTATGCGTTAATACTTTATAGATTGCCCCTTATGAATCTGGAGTCATCTCTTTTCTGGTTATCTGGATAATTTAAGCAGTAGCTCCAGAAACAACCCCAGATTACCATTCCATTCATCTGCCCCACTGTGATGGCCACCGATTTCAGCTGCACTTGGACAGAGTTTCAAAATTTGGATGAAATTCATTAATCTTGCAAGCAGGAATTTCTTCTCCTCAATCATGACATGTGATCGAGTGTTGCTCGGCTCGGGTTCAAAACCGTTCCCTGGACGGTCTCCTCACTTTTTGAAAATCTTTTGTGTGCGGTTGGATTAACCCTTTGACTGTAGCATGATGCTTCCAAACATCTCCAGCACTGCATGAAAACCACCGTTTTATTCATATATACGCCATCATGGAAGTGCATGTATTGGCTGAATATGGACTTGTTTTCATTTATATACGCCCAGGCCTTATATACGAGAGACGCGTCTTGGCTGTATTTCACACCCGGCGTATATGAGAGAAAATACCCTCTGCCCCCGCCCCCTCCCACCCCTTTGTGTTGGTAGAAGTACAGGTGTCCTCAGTAGGAAACCCTCTCCCCGCCCCCCCCCCCCCCCCCGCCACCTCCCCCCGCCCGCTCTCAGTGAAGCCCTGTTCTCTGGATGCTTATATACGCCCACAGATGAGGTGTATACACACGATTATTAAGACAACCTTGTAGACGCAAAATACTTACTTATATACGCCCAGCACATTCATATGTAAAATGATGGTTTTCGTACAGTGCAGGTAAACTGCAGCATGCTGCCTCCAGGCATACCAATGGCTACTCCAGGCATACCCATGTCAGCTGCAGCAAAATGCCTCCAGGCATTCCCATTTGAGCTGCAGCATGGTGCCTGCAGGCACACCTGTGGCTACTGCAGCATGGTGCCTCCAGGCATTCCCATGTGAGCTTCAGCATGATGCTTCAAGGCATTCCCAGGTAAACAGCAGCATGATGTCTGCAGGCTTTCCCAGTAAACTGCAGCATGATGCTTCTATGCATTCCCAGGTAAATTGCAGTAGGTTACCTCCAGGAATATCAGTGAATACTGCAGCATGGTGCCTCCAGGCATTCCTGGGGACCTGCAAGCATGCCAATGTCTACCACAGCATGATGCCTCCAGGCATTCCTGTGGCTACTGCACCATAATGTCTCCAGCCATACCCACTGCTATTGCAGTATGATGCCTCCAGGCATTCCTGTGACTACTCTCTAAAGGCTACTGCAACATGATTCCCTCAGGAATAACCATGGCTACTACTGCATGATGCCTCAAGACATTCCCAGATATTATCTCACCCTAGATATTTTTTCTCCATAGACTTAACATTGGAAACTCGTATCTAACACCCATTAGATATTTAGGAAAAATATCCAATGGGGAATAATGTCACAAATATTAGCCCATTAGTCAATATTAAGGGTGAGATAAATTCAGAAACTCATTCAATTTTAGGGTCAGAGCTCGATCCCATCTCATTTGAATCACATAGCAATTCATGCGGCTTCGCCTTGTGAATTACTGTGTGATTCAAACTCGACGGGATACGAGCTCAGACCCTAAACTTTCATGGGTTTCCTCTATAAACTGCAGCTTAGTGTATCCAGCCATACCAATGGCTACTGCAGCATTATGCCTCCAGGTATGCCTCCAGGTACACAGCAACATGATGCCTCCAGGCATATCTGTGGCTATAATGAGGGTACTCCTAGGTAACAATTACAATTATATCTGAATTTTGATAGAAAGAGAAATGAGTTGATATCCTACAAGGAACATGTATTTTTTTGATTTAGAATAAGAAAATGCTGGCAGGTATAATGATAAAATACTGATGTTATGTGACATCACTCTTTCTAGGTTTAAGGTGCCTGTGGTAAGAGGTGTGTAAGTTTAGGCAATTTCTGCGGTATGTTGTTATATCAGCTGCTCAGAGGAGGTGTGAAGCGCAGCGCCCCCTATACCGACTTGGTTCATATATGCGATCGCAACAGGGTTCAAGGCGCCACTCTCAAACATGCCAGCATGAGGGAAGGAGCTCTGAGAAGAACCCACACCAAAACATGAAAAATGCAAATAGCTCTTGTGTCATGATTGATATGCCGATTTTGATAAACAAAACAATGTTAGAAACCTAAGACATGGGCCTATTAAGTCATACACATGTCATATACCTGTGCTATGGCTAAGGTTTCCTGTCGTAGGTTGAACATTGGAATTTGTGAAAAATAAGGTTGTATTCCACAACACAAAACAGGCACAAAACGTGGAGCTCTATTGAGCTCTATTGTGGTTTGGAGTACATTAGATGTCACTCTATCAATATCTGAAAAGATCTTTGATTGAGCTCTAATAGATTGTATGTAGTAGCTGTTACTAATTAGCCTATTTTTGCTATACTTTCGCATAGGAATCTGCATCAGCTGTCATTTGAGTCCATGCCAAAACGATAGGGGGCGCTGCGCTTCACACCTCCTCTGTCAACTGCTGTAGGGAAAGATTCACTACTGCTGCCTAGCGTCTCCATTTCACATGACTAGGAACGAACAGTACCTTAATCGTTGAGGAATGAGCATCAAATTTTAACAATATTAACAATGCAAAGTTTGGGTTTTATTTTGTCTGTGGGTCATTTGGCAACCAACTACTTCTACAACTACCTTTGTAGGGTCCAAATATGTAAAGAACCAATGAGGATCAATGAGGTATTTCAGTCTGAAGTGATTGGTTATTGTCATCTGGCCATTCCTCAAAGACACTAAGATACTGAACCTTTGACCTTTATCAATGTTACATGCGTTGGCACGCATTTAGTGAAGGGTTTTTGTTTCAGCATACCGAAAGTCTCTAAGACATTTTCTAAATCAATGCCGCATATATATGAGGGTGGTTGTGGCCCATTAGATTGTAGGTCAACTCTCGACTACAGAGCCGTCCCAAGGCGTTAGAAAATATCATGTAAGGAGGTCAGGGTCAAGGTCGGGGTTTGCTGTGAATGCAGTCATTGGCTACACGGACTCTATTCCTTATATGGACTTAGTGTAATGGGACAACTCCATGCTGGAATCGTTTTATGTGCAAAGACTTTACATAATTGATGAATTGTCAGCCAATGAACTACATCGCATTTGTCAGACACAACTGATACTATAGAGGAAACCCATGAAAGTTTAGGGTCTGAGCTCGTATCCCATCGAGTTTGAATCATGTAGTAATTCACAAGGCGAAGCCGTGTGAATTGCTATGTGATTCAAATGAGATGGGATCGAGCTCTGACCCTAAACTTGAATGGGTTTCTGAATTTATCTCACCCTTAATTTTGACTAATGGGTTAACATTTGTGACATTATCCCCCATTGGATATTTTCCCTAAATATCTAATGGGTGTTAGATACGAGTTTCCCTTGTTAAGTCTATGGAGAAAAAATATCTGGGGTGAGATAAATGCTTAAAGAATCTCTGGTTACTGACTATCTAAAAGTACGCTAAATCAATCAAACCCATTAGAAAATTAGAAATCAAGAAAAGGTAATCATCAATGTTAGACGGCCAAGGACCTCGTTCTGATATACTCCTCAATGGCCACCTGGAATGATCTCCAAAAGGATCATTCCAGGATGGTTCCTTGTATTCATATTGAAAAATATCTGAAAAACACTTTTTTAACTGAGTGTAATAGATATTAAATATTATATAAAGGTAACTTTATCTCCCATCTCATTCTCTTCATCATCAGCAAACTGTACATTCCTGTAATATATAGACAATAACCAATTATTTTGCTGGCCGTAAGCCGCGAGAGGTTGATGCGTAGTAATACACAAGCATAAGCAAGTGAACATATATTATTATGTCAACCTCAGGTGGTTTACAGAGCCGCGAAATCATATATCAAGAAACTCAAAGTTTCCTCATGTGAAAAGAAATTGAGAAGAACATATTAGCTCAACATAAAATGTACAGTAGATAAACACAATTCATTAATTTTTTTTTTTTTTCTTTTGTTCTACTCACCCTGGAAGAGCAGTAATTTTGCACATCGTGTGCGGCCCTGAATGGCTGCCTTCATTAGAGGCGTAAAACCAGCGTTACTGCACTGGTCTACACGTACACGCCGGAACCGGTTCAGCAGCAGATTCACCACGTCCGCGTGACCTGCAACGAGAAACCGCGAGACTTCACCATATATAGGTCAAGGTGAAGGTCGATGTAATTCTTCAAATCATTTTTGTAACCCATTCAGTACGGATAGAGTGGAATTCACACAGGGGACCTTTCCCCAGTCTCAAGCAGAATTCACAGGAGATACTAAAGTGCCAGATCCACTAAAGCATGTGATCCACCAAGAGTGAGTTAGGGCCGGACGATGACCATGTGGAGGAATTGTGGACATCGGCCACCCAAATCACTCATTGGCTCAGATCGGCTGGGACAATCTGCCTGGTGCATCAGCAAATCAGCCAGAATCGGCCGGAGCAGCCCACTGAAAACCCTGTCGCCTGCGACCGTGTGGTCGTCGCCTCTGCTCGGCCGGCCCTGTAAACACCAGCCGGCCAGCCGCCTCTGGCCGTCTCTGAGCGTCGATTTGGTGGATCACATGCATTAGGCGATTTTCCATGTGAATTTCCATGTGACTTTGGGTTCGCAGACGTTCGCTCAGTCGCAGATGTTTGCCTGGACATGCGAATGCCTTGCGACAATAAACAATATATTGAATATCATCGCATGGGATTCGCACAGTCGCATGGATCGCAAACGCATTCGCACAATCGCCTTAGTGGATCTGGCGTTTTAAAGCGGGATTCACACGATGGGATTTATTTACCTCACAGGGTGTTTTTCTGAGACAAATCCTGCTGAGATTCTGTACTCAAACACAACCTATTCGTCTAAATTGTAGGATTTATATATTCGTTACCCCAAATTGGATTTTCTACAGCCATCTTTAAATGACTGAGAACCTTACAACATATGTTTACAAAGGAGTATTGTTGTTTTTGTTTTCGATGCATTATATTCGCAACCATATTGTCAACTTCTTTCTCGCTTTTTTTGCAGCAAACTCAAAGTCTATATGACCACTTTAACCTTTAGGCATAGTATATGGGCGTGTGGCCCATGATCAAGAAGATATACGTAGATATTATGAAAGCTTAGCATACATTATTCAAAGCTCCGCTTAGTCTTTAAGTACCAAAATTAATCATTCAGATCATTGAAGATTAAGATGTTATTTTTTCAAAGGAAATACAATAATTCACAAGAAAATGTAACGTACAGTCAACATAGATATTTCTTTGCTCTCCAACTATAGGCATAGTGTTGTATATATGCGAACAAATATATTAGGTAGGTATCCGATTAAAGAGTGCATTTTCAATATAGCGTTGTATAGACAAACAAATAAACTAGATATTCGACTAAAGAGTGTATTTTCAATATAAGATAGTTTCAAATTCCTTCTACAATGGATCTGAAATCTGTATACGAGAGTGGTTGTGGCCCCTAAGATTTGCGGTCAACTCTCGACCGTAGAGCCGTCCCAAGGCGCTAGAAAATATTATGTAAGGAGGTCAGGGTGAAGGTCGGGGTTTGCTGTGAATGCAGTCATTGGCTACTCGGTCTACTTTATTCCTTATATGGACTTAGTGTAATGGGACAACTCCATGCTGATATGAATGGGAATGGAAGTGCGTAACTTACCAGCTTGGGCTGCAAAGATGAGCGGCGTGTTGCCCTCTTTGTCTGGAAGGTTGACATCACATTCCTCCACCTCACAAAGGAGCTCCAGTATGGGCAGGAAGCCATTACCACACGCATGACTTAATCCGGTCTGTAAGACAAATGAATAATACAACGTTACTACAGGATAAATATAAAGTAGACTCCATTATAGTAATATGCAGGAAGCCATTACCACACGCATGACTTAATCCGGTCTGTAAGACGAATAAATAATACAAGGTTATTACAGGATATTTATAAAGTAGACTCCATTATAGTAATATGCAGGAAGCCATTACCACACGCATGACTTAACCCGGTCTGTAAGACGAATAAATAATACAAGGTCATTACAGGATATTTATAAAGTAGACTCAATTATAGTAATATGCAGGAAGCCATTACCACACGCATGACTTAATCCGGTCTGTAAGATGAATAAATAATACAAGGTTATTACAGGATAAATATAGAGTACACTACATTATAGTAATATGCAGGAAGCCATTACCACATGCATGACTTAATCCAGTCTGTAAGACAAATAAATGATACAAGGTTATTACAGGATAAATATAGAGTACACTCCATTATAGTAATATGCAGGAAGCCATTACCGCATGCATGACTTAATCCGGTCTGTAAGACGAATAAATAATACAAGGTTATTACAGGATAAATATAAAGTAGACTCCATTATAGTAATATGCAGGAAGCCATTACCACGTGCATGACTTAACCCGGTCTGCAAGACGAATAAATAATACAAGTTTATTGCAGGATAAATATAGAATAAACTCAATTATAGTATTAAGCAGGAAGCCATTACCGCAAGTGTATTCATTCTGGTCTGTGAGATACAGATATATACTACTGAGTAATTACCGAATAGATATGAAATATTCCCAACTATAACGATGGGTAAGAAACTATCAACGTACTTGTCTCCGGTCTTTGAGATATCTAGATCAGAGGACAAACATAGGGTATGTACGAAAGGAGTTATAACACAGTTTTAGGCTAGAAAAGGCTCCTCAAATGCTCCATAAAGGCATCAAATAATGAAATATGGGACGATCAATAACACAGTTCTTTTCATATAAATATATTCATATTCTATTTATAACTACAAAGAGGTGCTGGCTTTTCTTATGTGGTAAGGTTAGTTATCATCTCTATGGTCTCACCTATCACAGATTCTAACTTCTATTCTCGATGCCTAATTTTCACACCTCTGTTTGTATGTGGGGAAAGACAGACCAAGGTGTGAAGTGATGACAATTTAGGTGTGAGTAGCAGTTGCATCAGACTCCTAGTTATGCAATTCACACATCTTTGTAAAACACCTATTTACCTACTCAATATAAAAAAACAACTTTTTATGTCGGATCTGCTTGGAGATTCTGCCCAACATAGAAATAGACAGAACCAGAACTACGAGTGGAGAGTGAAGTGCCTCGAGAGTGAAAATCCCCTTGCTATTCCTTTTTGTAGGTCTACACATTCATGTATTCTTCTCTTAGGATCTATTTCTAGCCATGGTGAAAACAGAATGTAATGCTGTTGCTTTCTCTCCTTTTACAGAAGCCCCTGAGACCAGACATTATGCTGGGATTTGTTTCACTAGTTTCGTGACATGTCTGTGACACCATACAGACATTGGGGTTGTCTAGTTTCGTGACAACACAAGTAGCTGCTCTTAGGAAAAGACAGACCCCAAACATAAGAATTAGACAAATCTACACATAATGGACCTGTTTCACTAGTTTTGTAACAAAAGTGTTAGACAGACATAAAAAGCGGCACCAACAGTGCAAGCAAGAATGGATAAAACGATGTCTAATGTCTAGTCTTTCTGAAACAGCTATTTCTCACTCCCGGTACAGCAGGTGTGAATGCGGCATCGCGATGCGGCCCAGGGAGCTGTTTCAAAAGCCGGGGGGAGTAAACAGGAATGGCCACTGCCAAAGCGAGAGCAATCAACGGCATTAAAAGCGAGAGTTCTAAGGTCTCGTTTCAGAACTGGCGTCGATGTTAAGATCCCAGTGCCGTTAGCTATGCCACCATAACAAACGAGACATTTAATAGATCACTATATGTCGAATGATTTAATAATTCCAAATTATTCCTCGTATTTTTCCCCACATTTCAGTTTTTATTTGACGCTTCTATATGAATTCTTAGCGGAGTTACAGAGCCTAACTATTGAAACGGGTACTACCACTGTTGGTGCCGCTTTGGTCCAAAGTGCCGCTCGCTGTTAGCAAGGTGCCGCTATTTGGTTAGTGAGAGCAACTACGAGAGTTTTTTCAACTCCCAGGTGTGACTGTGTCTTTCTCACCACCGGTCTCGGCTGGGCCCTAACGTCCCGACTTTCGAGTGGCGGGCCCTAACGTCCTGCAATCGACACCGACCAATCAGCTCTAGTAAAGATGTATCTCTACACTCTCCTGCCTGATACTCCGTACTGCTTAGCTCGTAAGCAGGACAAAGGATCGGCCAGGAGAACCAGGGAATGCAGGGAATGATGCTGTAAAGACAAAATGGTAATGAAGGGTATGCAACACAGGCCTTTGCTACACATTACCTTAGTTAAGATAGAAAACTTGCACTAGAATATATATGATAACTATAGTGTTTTTCTTTCTCGGACTGAAAGCTATTAAAACTGTCAAGGATGTGTAGCCTAAAAAGTGCTACAAAGTGATATGGGTTACAGTCATGTCATGATGCCACAACTATAAATATATATATATTTTTTTTATATTGTATCATATGTGAAATTCCTTTCATTCACTTTATTCTTTTTTTACAAAGGAACTCATACGTGTTGTAAAATCTAAGCATAAATACCGCTTCGTATTGTACAAGATGTGAAATTCATTTCCTTCATTAGATTTCTTTGGTGGGGGGGGAGGGGGGGGGGGTCACAATCCATATGTTGGACCTTTTTTTTACATGAAGCATTTGTTATATCAATTTCCAATCATGGAAAATACAGTAGTACCCCGCGTAAGCGGACACCCTCCGTTCCGGGCCAAAGTGCCCGCTTACGCGGGGTGTCCGCTTCCGCGAGGTGCCCGCTTACACGGGGTCAAAATAAACAACTAATAGAGGGAACCGTTCCGATCAAAGGTGTCCATTAACGCGGGGTGTCCGCTTACGCGGGGTTCTACTGTACTGAAAATGGTTTGATTAAGACAGACAGAAATGTATATTCATAAGAGGGGAAAAAAGTAAATGTAATTTCTTCAAGAAATCAGACACAAATAAATGAATCCTTTTTTGGAATATACCTTGCTGCAAAGCTGCAAATATATGAATATAGCAAAATTAACTGTTAGTCTAAATCCAGGTCGGGCTCATTGCTGTCACGTGACCAGGCTCCAAAGGGCAGAGGTGCTGGCGCCACCTGCCTGGAGATAAATGAACTGTTCCCGGGGTGGCGGAGGGATATTGAGGTGAGACACATTAGCACTTACACCCGGTCGGATGCTAGTCCGCGGCAAGAAATAGATCGGAAAGGTCATGAGATGTGGTTGGTGTCTTAGTGATTGTCAACTCTGCCGGCAATCTGTGTCTGTTTGTTCCTGTCAGCTTCTTAGAAGGAAACTTACGAGATGAAAATAACTTGGGCCGGACTCCATCGAGTTTGACCGCGGAGTAATTGCATTGCGGTCAGACAGATGGAGAACGGATCAAGTTTAAGATCTGAGAGATTTTAAAAAGTTAGAATTCATGTATATGTATATATATATTTCTCCTACATCCCTAGCAATGGTAGGCTTACAGCTATATCAAAGGACAGTCATTCTCATACCAGGGACCTGTTTCACTAGTTTCGTGACATGTCTAGATGGCGTGACATGTCTAAATGGTGTGTCCGGTTTCATAGGAACTATACATTAAACTTCATTTTGTGCGTTCTTGCTTGCACTGTTGGTGCCGCTTTTCATGTCTGTCTAACACTTTTGTCACAAGACTAGTTAAACAGGTCCATGATGTGTAGATTTGTCTAATTCTCATGTTTGGGGTCTGTCTTTTCCTAAGAGCAGCTACTTGTGTTGTCACGAAACTAGACAACCCAATGTCTGTATGAAGTATGGTGTCACAGACATGTCACGAAACTAGTGAAACAGGTCCCAGGTCTATGTGGTGTTATTTTCATTTATTAGGTTTCTGATTTTTTCTCATCCCAGATACATGATCAGGAACATTATCAGTTAATACAATAACTCACCCCGGTCAACAAGAATGAAAAGAAAAGTTTTGAATCAAGATTTGCCAAGGTACTAGCGACTTCGTCGTTTGTACTTGGCTACCACCTAGCCTCCTTCAGGGCCAGTATAAGGTCGTGATCTTGGACACTGATCTCAGAGTAAGAGGGTGCGTCCACCAACCACGACAAGGCTGCGACAACGGCTTTCCGACAAGGTCCACGACAGCTCTACGATTGGAAGCCTTGTCGTAGCCTTGTCGTGGTAGGTGGACCACAGTTCCCGACAAGAGGCTACAACAAGGCCACGACAGGCTGCGACATGAAGCTTGTCGGGGGCCTGTCGGGGGCCTTCCGACAAGGTAACGACAAAATCGAACATGTTCGATTTTGGAGCCGTGTCGTGGCGTGGCGTGTCGTGTCGGGAGGTCTACGAGAGAATATTTAGGTGGAGCGTGCACTTCCCGACAGGCTGCGACAAGGGCTCACGACAGCTCCCCTCCTCACGACAAGGCTGCGACAAGGCACCGATTGGAACTTTCTTGTCAGCGCGTGTCGCAGCCTTGTCGTGGTTGGTGGACGCACCCTCTTAGGGGATCGGAAAATTAGAGTTCCAATTTATGATTCTGAGGGTGGCGCCCTCTCTCGGCTGCAGTTCCTACCTTAAAGTCCTTACAACTTATATTATTTCGCATGACACAGGTATTTTTGCCGGAATCCAGCAGAATTTAGTCACGGAAGCTGATCTCAGGGCAAGGAGATCGGAAAACTGCAGTTCTAAATCATGTTTTCAGTTTGGCGAAAAACAAATCCTAAGGATGGAAGTAGATCTATGTGGAGAAACACAAAAAAGAGTAGCACGATTCAGTTAAGTACTGCACGAGAATCTCACTCTCGTGGGCCTTCAGTCTCCATGCCTAGGTCTGGTTCACTTTGTCTGTATGTGCGGGAGCAACTCCAAGCAGATCCCACAAAATTCTAACGTTTTATATGTGGTAGGTAATGAATCAAGTCCTGCGAGTGCAGCCAAGTCATGGCCACTGTCCATGGAATAAACAGTGCGGTCTTATATGAAATAATGGTATATTGTATTTGTTTTGATAGCATTACATTTCATCACAGTATATATAGGCCTTACGGGCATAACCTTATGTTGCTAATGGGCAATGGTTAACGATTCTAATCCCCCCCCCCCCCACACACACATACGACTTATGGTGTTACGTTCACAAGTCATATTGGAACTTGATTTTACAACAAGGCCACCGCTACTAGATTTTCCCACGGGCTGACAGAACCAAACTGTTTTGATTTTGTCAGTGATGCTCAAGGTCTTAATGTTTAAATCAAATATATATATTTATCTCACCCCTGGTACAAGTTTAGCCATAGGAATAACATTAGAAAAAAATACTCAACGATCACCCCCGTAAAGTGACAACACTACGCCACGGCCGTGGCGTAGTGGATTTGCTGAGTCTTTTCTAATTATTGTGATAGTTTGATGATATTTAATTTGATAAAAAGATGCGAGATAAATCAAGAACCGCACTCGACTCATAAATAGACACAACTTCACTCGTTTGTCCAGGTAACGTTTGTCCGAAATCGTCACTCGGCTTCGCCTCGATGACGATTGCGGCCCATCCAAATTCGTGGAGTATTGTCTATTTCTACGATTCTCGATGCAGTTCTATATAAATATATTATTAATATATATGTTAATATGTAAACATAAATACCGAATGAAATGTGCTTTATTATTCACCTCGGATATCTGCTACTTCCGTTGTCCAGGTAGTTGCTGTGGATAATGCGATATCCACGGTGATAATTCTTTACGCGTGGCGGTGAGCAGCTCATAACCGTTATATGCTCATTCTTCATCTGCTCACCGACCAGCTCACTTGTATTTTTCTCACTCGTTTGGGAAAATTTAATTTAAAAATTTGGGGAGTTAGCCCAACTGTATCTTATTGTGGGAATTATTTATACTCACTGTATATCAATTGAATAAAGCCTGTTAT
This sequence comes from Alentia gelatinosa, assembly GCA_950022655.1. Taxonomy (NCBI): domain Eukaryota; kingdom Metazoa; phylum Annelida; class Polychaeta; order Phyllodocida; family Polynoidae; genus Alentia; species Alentia gelatinosa. Next base: position 50,701,952 of record OX465589.1, on the reverse strand, counting down.
CTTGGGTCATTTCGCACATGTATACCAGTTGCCAATGTATATATTTATATACCAAGAAAATACAGTTGGAACAGCGCATACAATGCCCTGTCACAAATTATATAATACCTAAATACAATTGGCAAAATTAAATCGATATGTAACCAGATAACATTGTAGAAACAGGGCGTATAATGGCACCTCCCCAATTATATATATATATATATATATATATATATATATATATATATATATATATATATATATATATATATATACTTAAAAACATTCACGTGGCACCACCGACAGCCGTTTTCGTCGGCCTGTGGAAACGAGCTTTATTTGCCAGCGAAATGACCCAAGATGAGATTGCCTGTCAATTGATACGCAAGAGAAAATTACTGCCTGGGGCTTCTACGCTGGAACTGTTTGGCAACTGGTATGTGCAAACTGATGCGAAGTATTGATTTCCCTGAGCTGGGGGTGTGCATACCTCGTCCCGGACTACCTTCTGCCTACAGCCGGGGCCAGGGAGATTGGTCAGAAACTGCCTCTCACAGGATAAAGGAGGAATAGATTATATAGACAATAATCGATGTTGTTTCTTTTAAGGGCACAATCCACCAGGCCGATTTCTCACCCGATCAATTGTTCCTGGGCCCTTAAGAGGAAGCTCACGTATTGTAATTAATTTAATTCTGATAATAATGGTTTAATAAATGACCATTTTTAAAGATTTGAGAAATTCTAGGGCATTCGATAATAATCGGCGATTGTCTTGCTACGGAATCGGCTACCGTCGGTCCAGTGGTACACGGCCATTAGATAGACCTGCGTTCTTAATCCACGAGTGGGTGATGTATAGTAATACACAAGCGTTAGTGAGTGTATTATGATGTTAACCTAGAGTAGTCTACAGAGCCGCCAGTCCACGAAACCATCGTTTGTTGTATTTATCATATATCTTTTCGAATGAATTAAATCCAGTAATTGCCATGTTAACGGGTATAACACGATGAACTATTTCTTTGCTCTATAGCAAAAGAACTATTTTGTCCGTATACCATGGTTTTGAGGCCGTATACCACAGGTTTGAATCCGTATACCACAGTTATGGTATCTGACAGGTTTTATACAATGGGCAGTGGTTTACTGAGTCCCCATACATTCTGGATAATAATAATGTGTCGTCTATGAGGCTGGATGATACGACATATCAAACGATACATATCTTCTCAAATGAATTAAACTCAGGAATTGCTATATGAAAGGCTATATCAATAGGCAATATGTTTTCTTTCTATATAGCACACAAGGACTGTTTTCCCATATACAATGGATTTGAAATCTGTATGCAAAAAGGTTCTCCTTATCATCCCTCGTACACAAAGTACTTAAATACTGCCAGATACCATGACCATTGTCTACAGCTTTCTTATCATTAGTATACGGAATTCACTAATATCTTATAGGGAAAATATACTCTTTAATCAGATATGTAGTCTATATGTTTGTATATTCAACGCTATGCATATGGTTGGAGAGCAGGAACATATACGGTATAATATGTAAATTCCTGGGTAAATTCAAGAATATTGACAAAGAATGCAACCCATGGTGATTTTGTGAACAGGCAGCTGCGCAAATCAAGGTGACTTCGTAATAGACTCGGTAATACTCATTTATTATCCACCGAATACAAAGTGCCCATAGAAAACACATAGGCAGCATGTATGGACATACCCGGTGCATACGGATATGTTGTATGCTCCGGGTGGCGCATACGGAAAAAAAAGTGCGTATGGAAAAATAGTCCATAACTAAAATAAACTGATATCGACATGTCACTTGTGCAGAAAAGGTGGATAATAAATACAAAATAGACTGGTTTCAGATAAAAGCGGTTGTATGCTCCTCGGAGTTGACTCTACGCAAAATCCTCGCATACGCTCGGATATTACTACGCGTCAACTCCTCGAAGCATACGGCCGCTTGTATCTGAAACCAGTCAATATTGTGTATATATACTACGTCGTGTCAGCCTCTAGTTGTTAACGGCTGTCTGTCCAGCAAACCATCGATTATTGTCTATATATCATCCGTTATTATCTGATTTTTATACAAAACAGAAATCGTTGAACACTGCTTATTCCTTTCATACGACAGTACTCTTGTAAGTGACCCTTTGATTTCATCAAATAGATTATTTATTGGAAAGATTGTCAAACTCTGTTTCATAGAAATCAGTAAACACTTCTAAGAACAACAATAGTAAGCTCAACAAATAAAGGAAATATCACTGGAAATGCACAAATGTATCTGAAAGTCAAGAATATAGAATCAAAAGAAGAATCCAGACGTACAAATCCAAAAGAAACGAAATAAAATATCCCTTTAAACCGAAGACAAAATAAGCAGCGGCTGACTAGCACACCTAGCGGACGATAAATGAGTGAACTTCTACTGCAATGGCAGCCGGCCTCGTCAACTACCCACAATGCCCCATCCCTACACTTCCGGCCACCTGCGCAGACGCACAAAACAACATCCGGGACCTCACCGGCAGCCATCATGTGATGACCCAGGTGTATTTCTGCTGAGTCATCATGGCGGCCATTTTTACTGAGAAACTCAGAACCTGCCCAGCAAGGTGAATAATTTTTGCCCCTTTTCTAATTTAAGCCGCAGAAACTTAAAAGGATGTGAGGATTCCAAGTGGCACACTCACCGTCCTTTCAGGCCCTTTCAAGTCTCAACCCGTCCTCAAAAATGGAACATCAATGAGATTTTAATGGCCACAGCGGACGATGCTTTCAAGGAATTGTGGTCCTTTGTCATTCTTACTCAGCCCATGCTCGTGTTACTAGCTTTACTACAATATCGCTAATGCACCTTTTGTGGATTGTGCCTGAATGAAAAGAAAGCTACGGGTGGACGGTGTGAATAAATGGACGCAGAGAGGCTTTGCTGATTGTTCACTAAGCTCTGGAGAGTATTCGATATTGCGAGGTATAATGCTGGGCTAGATTGTGCATGGTCGTGCGTTACATGTTGCATATTCATCATATGATTGGTGTTAATAATGATTGTAACGCAGAATCTACACAATGTCGCATATTCCTCATATGATTGGTGTTAATGATGATTGTAACGCAGAATCTACACAATGTCGCATATTCCTCATAGGATTGGTGTTAATAATGACTGTAACAAAGAATCTACACTCGTCCCATATTGATCATATATATGATTGGTGTTAATAATGATTGTAACGCAGAATCTACACAATGTCACATATTCATCATATGAATGGTGTTACTAATGATTGTGACGCAGAATCTACACAATGTCACATATTCCTCATATGATTGGTGTTAATAATGACTGTAAGGCCTGGCGTCCACCTACTACGATAGAAATTTAGACCTCCCGATATGGCACCGATACAGAAAGCAAATATCGGAGACATATCGGGAAGGTGCAAAATCGTAGACATCTGTCTAGACATGCCAAGCCACCACGCATTATATGGGGTTTCTATCGGTGTCTAATCACAGAAACGTGGTCAACTGCCCCGATTTTAGGTTACATTCCGACGCGATTTTGATTTTTTATCGGGAGGTGCATCGTAGACAATATCGGAGCCATATCCGGCCATAACACAGAATCTTCACAATGTCACATATCCATCATATGATTGGTGTTGATAATGACTGTAACAAAAAATCTACACTCGTCACATATTCATCATATATATGATTAGTGTTAATAATGATTGTAAGACAAAAATTTACACAATATCACAGTTATCACATGATAGGTTTTATTAGTGACTGTAACACAAAATCTACACCTGGCATATATATTCAACATACGATAGGTGTTAGTAATGATTATAATACAGAATCTACACAATGTCACATATTCATTATATGATATGAGACAAGTCTTTTCCCCTGCAATTGTCTGTGACAATTGACCATAACAAGGTACAGAAATCCATGAGATATTAATTTTGAATAAGTTTATCAATAAAAGGGGCATTTTGGTGAGTCGCTGACTAAGTACCCAACCTAGCCAATAGGAGGCAAGCAAACAGTTGACATGTTTTTAAACACCACTCACCTCAAGGATACTTGAGACCCAGGGTGAGTGTTCGATGGGACTATGTCTCAGAATATGGGAAATCTATGTTGAGTAACGAGGCTAAAGCCCAATGCCCATCTACCGATTTCGGAACATTTATGTACGTTTGTCGCCGACAAACGTAGGGTAATTTGTCTCATCCAAACCATCCGTCGGTAGAGTCGGTAGATGTAAGACAGCTAGGCAAGGCTACCCAGCGATTAGTGAACACTCGTTTTCTTTGTTTTTTGCCCTCCACCAGCGATTACTGGACCATACACCTATTTTACCAGTGTGTGGGTCGAGCGAGGGGTTACGTAATTTGCCTGCGACAAGGTGACCGACTCCTATATGATTTGGGAACTAATCGTTCAACCCTAAATCGGTAGATGGGCATCGGGCTTTAGCATACACGTCCTAACCCACCGCCAATGCGACCACGAATAGAGAGAAATGGGAAACGGTCCGGCGGAGGTTTCCGCAGCCGATCTGCATTTTTTATTTTTTATTTTTTATTCAAGAAACAGTTTAACGACAAGCACTATTCGCACTACAAAACGGCGATCTTCCATAGTGAAGTCACAAGAAAAGCAATACAGGACAGATACCCAGTTTGTGTGAATCTGATTGGTTGGGGCCATCATGTGACCTAAGTGTGCAGCTCTCATTGGTTTAAGGTTGTAATTTGTTCAGCATTTTATGCTGCCCGGTCGATGTGTGTTTATGGGGCGCTATGTGTCAATTCACACAGTTCCTGTGAGGTTGCAAACCGAGTACAGCCTTCTGGTGGGGTCTCGACGGTCCCCAGCCCAAGTCTATTTCTAGACATGGAGGATGCCCCGGTTATATGTGTACACTTCCTATAGAGGAAACCCATGAAAGTGTAGGGTCTGAGCTCGTATCCCATCGAGTTTGAATCACGTAGTAATTCACAAGGCGAAGCTGCGTGAATTGCTATGTGATTTAAATGAGATGGGATCGAGCTCTGACCCTAAACTTGAATGTGTTTCTAAATTTATCTCACCCGTAATATTGACTAATGGGCTAACATTTGTGACATTATCCCCCATTGGATATATTTCCTAAATATCTAATGGGTGTTAGATAGGAGTTTCCAATGTTAAGTCTATGGAGAAAAAATATCTGGGGTGAGATAATTGTTGAGACCTTGTCAACCCGGAGTGTGACTCAGACGACCAGCGTCAGAGTTTTTTGTATGTAGCGAGGGTCAGTACCCCACTTTGGTCTCTCGTGGTTTCGACTGTTATCCAGTCTCATCAGGCAGGTGCGGTAGGTATTGTTCTGTGGTCTTCCTCTCTGAAGATTATTTCAGAGAGAGGATATGGCAGCCCTAAATTTTTACATATACTTTGCTGGTATATATAGAATTAAAATAATCTCTCTACACTTGTAGTCTTATGGAGAAACCAAACGAGAGTTAGTCGTGTTGTTGTTTATCGCACGACGGCAAGATCGCCTGTTACTGTGCGAGGTGAAGCCGAGAGCAGTCATACGAGATCTTGCCGGAGTGCGATGAACAATAACACGACTAACTCGAGTTCGGTTTAGAATTTATCCTACCCTGCCCGTCTAAATTACTTCTACATTAACAAATGACGTCATTTGTCAAGTGTATCCCACTAGAGCAATATTTTTCATTTTTCTGAACTACAGACCGAATACAGTGACCCAATGTTAAGCTTGTGCAGTTTTTTATTAGGGGTAGGATAATAGCCCTTCCTGTGTCTCTCCCCTGTTCGGTACATAGTTTGTGGTAATTTCTTCGTTCCGTTGGGGTTTGCGAAAAACTCCATAGTTTGAAAAATCTTTTTGATGTGGCGTTGAATCATGTCTCAGACTATGTATCTGATTTGTCCTGCCATGTGAATCAAATTCACCAATTTTTCCTTGAGACTGGTAAAAGTACTTTGCCATGAGAACTTTGAACCAAAGAAAGATTGTCTGAGACTAGGGAAAAGGTTTGAAGTACACCAGTCCCAGGTACATTATATCCTTCGTGTGAATTACGCTTAAATCCGATTCATATGTACCTGCATGGAGTTGTCCCCCCGTATTAACTACCATATAAGGAATAGAGTAGTCCCAGTAGCCAATTACTGCAATCGGAACAAACCAGGACCTTCACCCTGACCTCCTTACATGATATTTATCTACAGTCGAGAGTTGACCTAAAATCTAATGGGTCACAACCGCCCTCGTAGAGGCTATAGTGTACCTGAGACAAGTGTACTTGACACCTTTTCTCAATAAACTCTTCCTTGGTGTACATCTTCCGTCCCATTATCCTACCCCTCATATAAATCTCCATAGACTTAACATGGTGGGCCTGTATGCCACGGTTATGCCATAAGATATTTGTATGCCACTGGTGACATATGAAGTAAAAAACACATGACAGGGTAGGATAAAATCTAAACATCACTCAATTTCATATAATTGTTTACATGCCATTCGTTTTCTTCTGCTACAGATATCACTCAGCTCCGCTTCGTGATATCATTCCGCGAAGACAACTCATGCCATATAAACAATCACATGAAATTTCGTGATGTTTCATGATAATAAGACGAAGTCGCTAGTTTATTATAAAAATATAAAAACATATTTTCTCGGGGTTTACCACCGACCAGCGCTACCCTTCTCCGTATTATATCGGCACACTTTCCGTCGGCAGGTGTAAACTGGCCTCAAGCCTCTCCCCAGGTATCCCCCATATACCATCTTTCCGCCGTATATTACATTAGCCCGTCTTACTCTTGCCGTGTACGAGGTTTCACGAGATTCATGACATCAGCAGAGTCTCGGGCACGTGACTTGCGCGCGAGAGTTGACGAGATTATCCGGGCTTTTAGCGTGACGTGATATGTGCTGCCACCCTGCGGGGAGGATGTCAGAGATTGCAGTCTTAGGGGGCCCTCCCACCTAGTACGACGGGCTACGACGCGCCACGGTGTGCTACGATTAAGTCCCCAACGGCTCCGCGTGTCGGCGACAACGTCGGCGACACGCGGGGACTTAATCGTAGGGCGTCGTAGCCTATTAGGAGGGTTTTCATTTTTACCAAGAAAAGAGCGGGAAAATATGTTCAGGTGTCTTCTGCATGGTAAAGAATCATGGATATATAAAATCTTTTATAATTCCAGAAATAACGGATCATTATAATAGATCTTTTAATAGTTTATATAAGGGGCCCCTCCCACCTATTACGATTAAGTCTACGATTAACCCTTTGGCCTCGTCGGCGACAAACTGGAAAAATCGTGGAGGTGTCGCCGACGAACTCGTCAATGAGTCAGGTTTTGTGGCCGACGAACATGCTGCGCGCCGATGGGCTACGACGGGCTACAAGCAATTGCAAAAAACGTTAATCGTAGAGGGTCTACGAAATTCAAACATGTTTGAATTTCGTAGCCCGTCATAGGCCATCGGCGACAAATGCGGCCGGGTAAATCTCTCTTACATGTGAAATACTTGACCAAAAGTTATGAAATTTGCAATTCTACCACCGACCGACTTAGGCGATAAATCAAATAATGCTATTTTCGTCGACTAATTGAAAATGGCCTTAAGATACTTTTTTTTGCCAGGTGGAAGGCTAAGGAGAGAGTTCCGAGAGGTTATTTCGCCCCAGGTAGCTACCTGATATGATGACAAAGAGTATATTGAACGATAGAAAAAAAGTTAATAAATATTTCATGATATGAGAATATGAACTGTGATTCAATAAACATTTGTATTTAGTTGTTAATATCGAGTCGGAAGTATCACTTTCAGCGGGCCATACAAGCTTATTGAATGTCATCAATAAGATTCTTAAATTACGTTTGGAAAGGTCACATTTATGAATGATGATCTTTTATAGCATTATGATATGACGCATATGAATCATTCGTTCAAAAATATGCAAATAGTATGGTCGTGGTGTGGGCGCTAAAATCCTTTATGATATGATGTTGTAATGTCCTGTTATTGTCTTGTAGAGTTTTGTAGATGTAACTTGTCGCATTTCAAATAGGTATGGTAGTTTTCAGATAATACAAAACTATGACTAGATGCATCTCATAAATGTATTATAGAAATAAATAGAAAACAGAAATCAATTAAAAAAACCAAAAAGGAGAAGAGCTATTAATTCGGAAAGAAAGAAGTTATGTAAAGTGAAGGGCTGTCCACACTGAGTAATCAATTCCGATTCAGACACAGACCATTCTCTAACCTTCTGCGTAGTAATCTGTCACTTAATGAATTATTCTCACAGAAACCTGAAACCCATTGTCCGTGTTTCCACCGTAGCCTCATGTACAGTTCCTCAATGATGAATTGGGACAGAAACTAGAACCCTGGTACTTGAGGCCCATGATTGTCATGTGTAGCCTGTCTAATAGGAGTAAGACAAGCTGGCACAGTGTAAGCCTAGAATCGGGCCTCATTAAGGCTCGGCTCGTTTCGTTAATTACTTCAGACAAACTTGTCGCTGACAGCGTCGTCTTGTCACGCGAGTCCATTTTAAAGACAAATGCGGGTAGGTATCGCACTGCCTTTCAAAGCAATAGTATGGGATGGCGATATACAAATGATTTGTTTCACCATTCGACGTTTATTTCACAGTTTACCAACACCAATATCAAAAATGGGGTATTTCACAATTTGAGTTATATAAAAAATGTTTCCTCATACGCTTTCGCGTATCGAAATTATCATTTTTCACACTCCCCAACTGGGACACTGCCTACATGGATTTACCTCCAAACTCACCTGCAAGGTAAGTTTTAATTGGCACAGGACACTCTCATACATAATGAGACGTGTCCAAGACCAATAAGAAGGAAGGACACTGATTTTGTTTACTGACGAACCAATCAGAAAGGTTTTGTAAGGTATTTTCACGGGTCCGCGGCCGCCGACGCGGCATCGATTCTAAAGCCCGGTCACTTGCTCAGTAGTCGCTTGCCAACGCCATGTCTCCACACCCTATATTTCACAATTTGCTCCACTTTTATGATGAAAGATGACACATTTGCAGATCGGTGAAAATTATATTTGCGGACAAATTATCAACACTATCATAGTCAGTATCTACCTTAAGTTAATTGTTGTTCAACAGCATTCTGACTTTAACTAGCACAATTTAGCGCAATTCCTTCTTTTTGATGTAGCCCTGTTGCATACTTTACAAATGTCGTTACCAATTGAAGATGACCCTTTAAGTGGTTGCGGCGTTTACACCGGATGACTTTTGCTTGCCAAGAGGTCTTTTCTTGTAAAATGCATTTTATCCACAATCATTTCAAACCACTCGGAAGTCGTCGGTGGCTGTAAGAATCATAATGTGGCACCACCTGACGATTATGCAGACGATTTGATAGCCACGACCATTTTAAAGCGGCTTGAATTAATTAACTGGACGGCTAACGATCCTGTAAACACTCAGTCGTTTTGATTATGACCTATTTCTTCTCCCATAGAACACCCAGTAAAAAGAATGACTTATTTTCTCTCCTGTACAGCCTACAGTATTAAATATAACCTTTTTCTTGTCCAATACAACACCCAGCATTGGGAATGGCCTATTTTCTGTTATATAGAACATTCATATAGTAAAGCCTTGAGCCTTACTAGTATAAGGCATGGGCCTTAAGAAGAAGGGAGTAATAACTCAAACACAGATGTGCTATGTACTACTATGAGTCAACAACATAACTGAGCTTTAATGCTGAAGCTGATTAAATGACAGGTTCATCCAGCTTATATACAAACAGCAGGTGGCATTTTGGTACAGGGTAAGCTTGTAAACTCTGTGCTGTGATTGGCTGGTGAAGCAACATGCAATGAGGACTGACCAGTCTCATTCAGGTCTGTCACACATGCCAGGAGAGCTGCTCATGTCACCGACAACTCAGGTATCAGTGTCATGTCAGAGCACACTGCCCCCATGTGGCCAGTCCGGGAACTAGAGTGAGTGATAATGAGGGTAAATATGCCATTCACTACATGGCTGCCGTACGTTCAACATCAAGACAGGGAGGAGCTGCTATAAAATGGTGACTGTCTTAATGCAGTCATTTTGGTACTCATAAATACAGGCAATTTAGATGACTTAATCTCTTTGCATAGAAACCAATATAATTGGTCACAATAGGGATGTATAGACTTAGACTTCCCTCCATACTACACCCAGTATTGATGATGACCTATTTTCTTTCCCTGACATCACACCCCAGTAATGACAATGACCTTTGATGGCCTGCACTTCCCCGTCATACCTGCTCGTCTAATGATAACTACCACCACTAGGGGAAACCTCGACATGAACATCACTACCACCTGGTGAGAGGGCTATACACTACAGAGAAGCTCATCCTTCTCACACTCTCCTAGCATAGATCCTGCACCTTACTGTATGCCCTGATTGTATCTCTACACCGACCTGCCTGTTTGGGGCAAAATCTGCCCCAGTACACCAGTTTTTCATATATCCTATATCCTGAACACTTTGAGAAGTATTTTGCGGTTTACTTGTAAATAGAGATGCACATATATCTTTATGGTAAATGATATACACTCATTTCTGCCTTTTCTTATGTTAAACCAGACAAAGTCATAGAACCTCATGTGTTGCAGGGCTTTGTTTGTCAACATAACCCATGTATGCAAATATATATGCTCATTCCACGGGGCAATCTCATCAACTGTGGATTCACATTGTTAAGTGGTTTAGAACAGAACAGATTGTATGTGAAGCTCATTTAACAATTATAGTCTTTCCAAACTCATAATGTATAAGCTTTTTGTTGTTGATTTTTTCGTTCCAATGGATTCGACTGAGGATTCCTTGGTATGCTCCCCATACAATGCCACGTCAAAAAAAGTTTCCAACCAAGGAATCCTCAGTCGAATCCATTGGAACGAGCAAGGCGGTGGTTACAGACGCACTCACAGATAAGCCTCGTTCACCCATACATATCATAATGTATAAGTTGTTTGAGTTTCATAACTGTTTAAATTTACCCTGTTTTGAATCAGAAATATTAGCTGGTTCACCCTGTCTTTAGTGGATACCCGAGGAACCAGCATTGGGTTGAGGCAGAGATTAGTAAGTGCAAGCACCGCAAAAGATCTGCTTTGAGACTGACAAAGACAGATCACGCTTCTTCCCTCTTAGCCTGGAAGCCTGGCCTATTTGCTCACTCACATTATAGGCCAGGTAACGCCAGCCATTTTTTGGTGCATTATGGGTAACATCTCCATTTTCCTGGTGCATTGTGGGATTACACCACATTGGCACTCTCCTAGCAGAGATCTTGCGCCATTCTTCCGCGAAAGATCTGCTGGGAGAGTGCCACCTAGGCAGACCTAGATTTTAGAGCCCAGAGAGCTGGCGTGACTGTCAGTTCAAGGTCATTCTTTACTGTTACGCAGGAAGGTGTTACCTGTCCCACATTTCATTTGATACCAGTCTAGTTCACTCTCTATATATGTGCCAATGATTAACACAGGTACTAAAGAAGAAACCAACAAGTTTTTGTCAAAGTCGCCGTTCTCCACGAGTTTGATGCGGAGTGGTATGTTCGAGATCACAGCCGAGTGAATATCACATAGCATTCAAACGAGATCGAGGATGACTTCTTTGACCAAAACGAGTTGCTTTCAGTATTTATCTCACCCCTGTACATACTAAAAGCTTGGGCAACAAATAGGATATAGACCATGGAGAACGGACTGCAATACTTGAAGGGCATGGAGAACGAGATCCCGATGTTAAGCCTATGGACATTTATTCCAGGGGTGAGATAAAGTTCTTTAGTGGCCCAGTCTATAGGGTCAAGGTCCCTAGGAAGTAACACAGCAACACAGGCACCACTGCATACCCACACGCACTCTGGTAATCCGTTCAAAGCTCATCGCCCTACGTGGTATTGAGAGCCCTGGCCTACCTAGGATGTAGTAGTCTAACACTCCAGTGATACAAGGCCCCTCAAAACACCCCTCTAATAAGATCTCACACTCTCTAAGTGGTATTCTGTACTTTCACTACATTCTATGGGAGAAGAATTCTTAAGGAACTAGGCTTAGAGTCTTGAGAATCCACTGGCCTGCCTCCCGTGCTAAAGACGTACATCAATGCAACCCAAATATTCCTATAATCCCAATAATGCCACCTAACGGGAATATACTGTGTGCCAGTAGATTCTCAAGTAACTAAGCCTAGTTCGATAAGAATTCTTCTCCCATAGAGCGCAGTGAGAACCTTGTACAGAATACCACTTAGAGAGCGTGAGATCTTATGAGAGGGGTGCGTAGTGAGAACCTTGTACAGAATACCACTTAGAGAGTGTGAGATCTTATGAGAGGGGTGCGTAGTGAGAACCTTGTACAGAATACCACTTAGAGAGTGTGAGATCTTATGAGAGGGGTGCACCAAATCCCTCATAACTCCCCCAGCCCTGAACCTGCGCCAATTGTATGGGACGGGAGAGGCACAGGCTTCCAGCGTACTTCACCACCTGAGCCCATGATTAAGAGCAGAACTCCGCCGGTTCAGGTGTAACAGTCTGTAGTAATTGTTTAGATTCTGGGTACCCGATATGCCAATTTCCATCGGTTGATAAAAATTGCACCGAATAATTGAGATCTCTAAAAAAGTCTGTTGGTTGTGCCCACCGACTGCTTGTCGGTATCAAATAATTGGTGAGTGTGCATTGTTTATACTATTTATACTGTATTGCCTAATCGTAAGGCCATACAATTTGAATTTCACATTAAAGTCTTGGAGATCAACAAAGAAATCAAACCAATTTTTTCTGTTTATCTTTAAGAAATTCTATTGATGGTGCTTTTGTTGCATAATCTATTCCAAATTTATCGGTGAGCATTTTCCTCAAGTCTTGAAGTTGACAAACTTTCTTCCGTTCTCTTTTGGATTTCCGCTTTCCTTGTGGGGTATGGGAAGTCCTCCAGAGTCGGGAGTCCCCTCTTCTCTCTCTCTCCATTTCCTCTCTCCCTCTCTCTTCTCTCTCTCCCTATCTTTCTACCTCTTTCTTCTCTCCCTCTCACTATCTCTATCCCTCTTTTTCCCTATCTGTTTTCTCTCTCTCTTTTACCAGTTCCTCTCTCTCTTTTCTCTCTCTTTTCATCTATTCTCTCTCCATCTCTATTCTTATTCTCTCCCTCTCACTATTTCTCTCCCCCTCTCTCTCCTCTCTCCCCCTCTCTTTTTGTTCTCTCCCTATCACTATCTCTCTCTCCCCACCTCTCTCTTCTCTATCTCCCTCTCACTATCTCTCTCTTCTATTAGTCCCTCTATCTCTTCTTTCTCCCTTTATCTTCCTCTCTCTTCACTATCGCCCTCTCTTTTCTCTGTTTCCCTTCCCTTTCTCTCATACCTCCCTCTCTCTTTTTGTTCTCTCCCTCTCACTATTTCTCTCACCCTCTCTCTTCTCTTTCACCCTCTCTGTCTCCCTCTCTCTTAAACCCTCTCCATCTCTCTTTTTTCTCTCTCTCATTCTCTCGTCTCTCTTTCCATCCTACTGTTGCTTTCTCCCCCTCTCTCCTCTCTCTCTCCATCTCACTATTTCTCTTCTGCTTGCCATTGTCTGCTAACCGACTATTGGCATATTATATACTGACATATATACATGTACGATGGTCTCTCGACTATACAGCCTGACCCACCTAGATAAGGCCTCACATGTTCTCATTTGGGGACAAGCTCAGGTTATCCCCAGCGGAACTCCCACGCATGCGTATCACCGGCGTCATGCTGATAACTCATCCTATTATCGCTCAGTGTACTGCCTCTCACTGCTGCTTGGAGATAACTGTACTAACGGGATTCTCGGTGAGACTGGCATATCTAAGTCTACTCCAGTCTCAGTATCGTCAGATTTCGGTACCGTGAGAATATGAGAAAACGTGGTTACTGAGCCCCTACGGGTGGCCGTTCGAGGTCATTTGATGTAAAAATATGGCCCGATGCCGCAGGCTACAGAGCCTTATTTTTTCATCAAATGACTGAGAATGGACACTGTACGGGCTCAGTAATTGCGTTTTCTTATCACTATATACCTCCTACTCGTTTAAAAGTCTGTTTTATTAACTTTTCTTCTCCTCGAAAAGCCACTGTAATTAACTATGGCCCGCTGCCATAGCGGGCGCGAACATTATTTATACTACACCTCTAGCAGCGGGCAGTATTTCATACATGTTCGGCCATAGGTGTATATCGTAAAACTGGATGAGGTTTAATCTTTTCCACCGTATTCCACGACTGGAGTTTGGCAAAGTGACTTCATGAGGCGAAGCCGAGTGAAGTCTGGAGCCAAAACTTCAGGAGTGGAATGCGATGGACAAGATTAAAACGAATCAGGTTCTGATTTTATCCTACCCTATCTCCTCGATTTTGGAATATTACGTGATAACAATGCTGTATGCCACTAGTGGCATATAAAACTCTGTATGCCAGTCAGCGTGGCATACGGAAACCCAATGTTAAGCCTATGGGATTTTATATTAGGGGTAGGATAAAGTGATATATCGTTGAGACTAGGGACTTGGTGTGACGTACACCAATCTTAGGTACATGAGCATCTCTGTGTGAATCCCACTCAGTCGGGATTCACACGATGGGATTCATGTACCTCACAGGGTGTTTGTCTGAGACAAATCCTGCTGAGATTCATGTACCTCACAGGGTGTGTGTCTGAGACAAATCCTGCTGAGATTCATGTACCTCACAGGGTGTGTGTCTGAGACAAATCCTGCTGAGATTCATGTACCTCACAGGGTGTTTGTCTGAGACAAATCCTGCTGAGATTCTGTACTGGAACACAATCTCTTCGTCTAAATTGCAGGGTTTCATTTCCCTGAGACATATTTTCCCCCTGTAATTGTTGGCAACACTTACCCCTAAAAAGGAACAGAATCGTATGAGATTTTGAACCCTGTGAGGTTCATGAATCACACCGTGTGAATTTCACTTTAGGGGATAGTGAGATGTGATAGTGCAGAGGCTCACAAGCTAGCCTCAGCAATAAGAACAGAGATGGTCATTGATGAGTGGAGATGGTAGTCTTTATGAATGAATCAATCATAACTGTTACTGTAATAAAATAAACATTCAGAAATCAAGACACTACTTTTTAGTGTGGCCCACACGCTAATAAAGGTTAGACTTATCACATAGAATATGCGTTTGCTGCAAGAAATAACCCTTCATCATTAATTTTGCGTGCTAACACTGTGACAGTGGGAAAGGAGCAGAGGGCCAGTGTCTCAAAGTCTTGTAGGTGTGCCCAACTGACCATAAACAATCACTAAAATCAAAATACTGGTTTTATCGTTGTATTCAACTCTACCAAGATACGAACTAGGCTTAGAACCTTGAGAATCCACTGACCTGCCTCCCGTGCTAAAGAAGTACATCAAAGCAACCCAGAGATTCCTATAGTCTCAATGATGCCACCTAGCGGGAAAACTGTGTGCCAGTGGATTCGCAAGGCCTTAATCGTAGTTCGTTAAGAATTCTTCTTCCATAGAGCGTAGTGAGAACCTTGTACAGATAATGACTTAGAGAGTGTGAGATCTTATGAGAGGTGTGCCTGCCGAAATATGAAAATAAATTGAGGCGCATTCGAAATAATACCGAGAAACGTCACATAATTTGGTATCATTATTCATATGGCGTGAATTGCCCTCACAGAATGAACTCAAAAATCGGAGCTGAGTGATATCTGTAGCGGAAGACAATGAATGCCATGTTAACAATTATATGAAATTGATCGATGTTTAGATCTTATTCAACCCCCGTCACATGTTTAAATATTTTATGGCATCAACATCCTATATAGTACATAGTCACACCTGTAAAGTCTATGGAGATTTATATGAGGGGTAGGTTATAATGAATATATAAGGCAAGTTGGAATGGGTGGTCAAAAGAAGCGTCTCATCATGGTAAGGTTAGAATCCGACGCATAACCAATACAGAATTACCAACACTCTTAAGTAAATATGTCCATGTAATAATTATAATTCTGCGAGCAAAAACAATCCTGACATGTCCTAGGGAATGTCATATGGCCTGCCGAATCTATGGGACTGTCATATTGTATCGCCTTGCTAGGAAAGGGTGAAATGTTCCCCTGCCTTTGCCTAATAATCTCCTCCGAATCCAGAAGCCCACGTGACATCTTTACACAGTCATGATACGAGAGACCTGATTGGTTCTCCCGAAATGACGTCATAAAGCATGGATGAGTGACGTTAAGATGTAGGGACATCCCCGGCTGTCACATGACCTTTCCCAGCGTTATTTTCCCACGGCCCATATTAGGAGCCATAACCCTGACTTTATACATCCACCCACACCTGACCCTCTCACACTCTTATTATGCCCCTGTCCCTCATTCCGCCTGCGACCTCATTATATCTGCACGATTTCCTTCCCATCAGGCTGTGCAGGACAGCAGTGCTGCCCTCTGTGTCAGAGGTAGGTTTGCTATAGGGCACAGAGCGATTGCTAGTTCCACCATCATCTGCCAGAATTAAACTTTTTTTTCAGAATTCTTTTTTTTTAGAATTTAGAATCAATATCTCTCAGACGAAGCCGAGTCTTTCAGATAAGTAAATTTAAATTTTAGAGAAATCATATTAGATGAGTGAAATTAGATTTTAGTGAAATGCATTCAGCACTTTGGGAGTTCAGTACTTACCACGTTTAGGGAAATTTACTGCAATCTTCGACTCGTGAGATTATGGAGCCAACAAAATGTGTGACATAAATAAACTCAAACTCAAACGAGTGGCGTCTAGATTTTATCCTACCCCATTTCCACAATTTTTGAATTTTAGAAAGTAGTGACATAAACAACACTTTATGTCACACCCTTGACATAAACAAATCCCATGTTAAGCCTATGGTGTTTTTTATTAGGGGTAGGATAAATGATATAACCCAACCAGCCCCTATATTGTAGCTCAGCACAGACAGGGGTTGGTTGCCAATCTAACAGTTACTAGAGGGAAACTATGTTCCGGTGAGCAAAAGTTCAAGGTTACGAGGTAAGGCTTGGAAAAGTTACTGCCCAGGCGTCAGCTGCGGGCAGTAATTTTTCCAAACCTCACCGAGTAACTTTGACTTTTGCTTACCGGTACTTGGTTTCCCTATTCCGATATACCTTCAAATATCGATAAAAATGCTTAATTCTTTACCTGAAACACTTCCGAAGCAAATGGCTGTATTGTATCACGTGATCAGAGCGGGACGAAAACGTCAGAGCGGGACGAAAACATGAGAGCGGGACGAAAACGTCAAACTTGACACATAAATTATTTTTAATGCACCCCCCAGCAGCTGTATGTAACTCTAGTTAGTTCAATAATGGGTATATAGGATTAACAGTTTTCCACTTTTCCGTGGAAATCCACTTTTTCATTCCCATCATATGTAATAACCTTTTTATGTATTAGAGGGAAACTATGTTCCAGTGAAAGGAAGTCAAAGTTACGAGGTAAGGCTTGGAAAAATTACTGCCCAAGGCCCTGGCCGCGGGCAGTAATTTTTCCAAGCCTTACCGAGTAATTTTGACTTCCTTTCACTGGTACTTGGTTTCCCTATTCCTATATACCTTCAAATGTGGTTTAATAAGAGACAATCTGATTGGTCTAAATGTCAACCCTGGGTAGTATACGGCAACCTTGGGTAGTATACCAACCTTGGGTAGTATCAGATAGTTACTCCACCCCCCAGAGCGTGGTGTAAGCATAGAGTGTACAGCCATAGGTATATAGGAATATCGTAAAACTGGATGAGGTTTAATCTTGGCCACCGTATTCCACGACTGGAGTTTGGCAAAGTGACTTTATGAGGCGAAGGAATAACCTCTACAGGTGTACACTGTTAGGGTGCACTGTTAGGGTGTACACGGTTAGGGTGCAGAAACATAGTCACCAAAACTCATAACCGAAGTGGTTAATCACGTGATACGATACATGATCCCAAATACTTATTTCTTTCGAATAAAAATACTAAATATGACACCATAACTACATTCAGTGAAGATTGCAGGGATATTGGTTTACTATTTCCTTGTTAAATAATTTGGTAGATATTGGAGAAATGATGCCTCCAGGCACCTTTCATGCTCAAAGGGATGAAGGGTATAAGCAGGGTCTATTTTCTTGCTCTTAAGCACAAAGGGACTATTTTCCCGTAATCTATTGCTCTGAGACCGTAATCAATGGTTTTGGTCTATGACATCATAGAAACAGTGGGTAGCGGTTTACTGTAACCCCATACATTTTGAATGGGAACATTCAGTAATCGATTGATGATAAAATGTACATTGTAGTATAAGATACGTAAAGTATAGAGACTGAATATCGTAAGGTATGATGGCAGGCAACCCACCAAGTACACCACAGGCGAATCATTACCTGAATGAAAATATTTTAAAAAAGAAGGCAAGTTGTAGAATATAATTATAGTTGGTATGTTTTTTTCGCTTTTGTGAGGCTGCATCTTCCGGCTTGGTAATTGTTTCATTAAGATCATGGAACATTAAAAGCAAAAATATGTCGGTAAGCGAAACTCCTCAGGCTTAAACACTTCATCCACTTGAAGGGTTGCCCATTATCGGTACGGGTACGGGTATTTTGTCGGTGAGCACCACCTCACACTGTTTCTGTGCCTGATAACATATAAAATAGACAGCGTTTACACCTCCCGATTTTTACCAATACTATATTTAGTAGTAAGTATAAGTAAGTGACCCTATCCCTCACCCCAACCCTTATCCTAACCCTAACCCTTATTGGTAGATATTGGAGAAATGATGCCTCCAGGCACCTTTCATGCTCAAAGGGATGAAGGGTATAAGCAGGGTCTATTTTCTTGCTCTTAAGCACAAAGGGACTATTTTCCCGTAATCAATTGCTCTGAGACTGTAATCAATGGTTTTAGTCTATGACATCATAGAAACAATGGGTAGCGGTTTACTGTAGCCCCATACATTTTGAATGGAAAAATTATAGGTACGGGTATTTTGTCGGTGAGCACTGCCTCACATTGTTTCTGTGCCTGATAACTTGTAAAATAGACAGCGTTTACACCTCCCGATTTTTACCATTGATTATTTGTTTTGGAACCACCGACTGATTATTTGCCATTTCAGTCAAAATATCGCCAAATCGTTATTGGGGTAAACCAGAGACATGGTCAGCATATATAATCCCTAATAATATGGAGAAACCAAACAAGAGTTAGTCATGTTGTTGTTTATCGCACGATGGCAAGATCGCGTATTACTGCACGAGGCGAAGCTGAGAGCAGTAATACGCGATCTTGCCGGAGTGCGATGAACAATAACATGACTAGCTCGAGTTTGGTTTCGAATTTATCCTACCCGGCCCGTCTAAATTACTTCTACATTAACAAATGATGTCATTTGTCAAGTGTATCCCACTAGAGCGATATTTTTCATTTTTCTGAACTCCAGACCGAATACAGTGACCCAATGTTAAGCCTATGGAGTTTTTTTTATTAGGGGTAGGATAATAAAAAGGAACTGCATCAAGATCCGTAGTCACTGAAAATACACCATCGATATATTTTTATATATATATATATAAGTTGGCGGCTACCGGCTATGGGTGAATAATAGCATTAACAATTAATAACGAGAGTACAGGAATTTGGTTTGGCGGAATAATCACAGACATACCACACTTTATTCAATAACTTAAAAATAAAATTTTTCACAGAGTGAAAAACCCGTGTGGTCAGATAAACGGCCAAGGCGCAACTAACGCAACCGTAAAGAACAGTGATGCAACTGTGACGCAACCGGCACGCGACTGGTTACCACGCGACCAACTTGTTACTGGTTACCCAAGATACTACGCTAGCGACCACGCCTCTGCCTCAATTATATAGTTATATGAAATATAACCACACATTTTTTTTTTAAAGTTTGTTATTAGACTGGAGGATTCTGATAGACTGTAAACAGTCTATCTTCCACAGTCTCCAGTAGGATGTTCAAATTTAACTCGATTCGTGCAAACCATGGACTTACAGGTGGATAAATGAACTAAGCATATACAGGTCATGTCAATTAACATGATACAAGAGTTGTTTGGATGTAATTATATAGAACGTCCTGACCATGCTGTACAAGTCACAGAACGAGATGGTAATTTACGGTTTGTACGGAACGAGGCATTTATGCCGAGTTCCATACAAACCATAAATTATCATCGAGTTTTGTGACTTGTACAAGCATGGTTGGACGTTATATATTTACTATATACCCAAAATTTAAAAACAAATCATCAATTTAATTTTTTAACAACCGATATGTTAATAAACGTGTTTGGCAAGGTAGTCCGTATTTTAGTGTACGGACCAGTGGTCCGTACAGTATATTTACGTTATATGGCGAAACGGTGCGTATTTTTAATATATACGGCATGGGTATATAGTAACAAACAATACCCATACATGTACATATAAAGTATCTATACAATTTGCATACGACTATTGCAGTCGATTAACAAAATCAATCCAAACTTATTAGATACATATTTCCCGATGCCTATTATGGCTACTGTATTCTTCATACAACTTGAACTGGACAGAGTTTAGATTCATTTGACATAGCATTTCCTCAGGTTAGATAGCTGATATATGGTTGTGGAGTAATCTTACAAGACAAAGACTAATGAGATTACGTAGTAAACCAGAACGAGTGGTATACAGTAAAACCCCGCGTAAGCGGACACCCTCCGTTCCGGGCCAAAGTGTCCGCTTACGCGGGGTGGCCGCTTACGCAGGGTTTTCAAGTTTCCTCCAGTCCAATAAATATGTGTTATATATCGATATGTAGGGCAGACAGAGGCGATAATAGATCTGAAATCCATTTTCTGATATCTTAATTGGGACCGAAGTTATTAAACCTTGAATTACAAAATCTATTTTCTATGAATATACTAATAAACACTGAAAAAAAGACAGATTAATCTATTTTGAGTAGGGTGTCCGTTGGAGGTGTCCGCTTACACGGGGTTTTAGGCCTTTCGTACCGATATAACTGTCCGCTTACGCGGGGTGTCCGCTTACGCGGGGTGTCCGCTTACGCGGGGTGTCCGCTTATGCGGGGTGTCCGCTTACACGGGGTTAAAATAAACATCTAATAGAGGGAAACATTTCCGTTCCGAGCAAAAGTGTCCGCTAACGCGGGGGTGTCCGCTTACGCGGGGTGTCCGTTATGCGGGGTTCTATTGTATTTACAGTTGCTACAGAAGGAGTGTTGTTCAGGTGTAAGCAAGACCTAAATAGGCCATTTTACATTGGCCAACCAAAATAGAACCCATTAATTGAGATCCCTAAAGGCCTCTTTCCATTGGCCGAAAAAAAAGTATAGATTTTCTTGTGTTCTCCTAAAAGCCTATTTACATTTTTCGTCAGCAGTGCTAAAGGTCCGTTGGTGATTCCTGACTGTATTGCACCGTAGTGGGGGTGTAATTATTGACCCTTTAGTAGTTGTTTAGGTAGCTAACTCATTGTCTTATATGCTTCTGTCTTCTGTCTGTCTTACTTATGTAGTATAATCAGTAAGCAGTGCCATATTCTATGATCGTTGGCCATAATAATCGGGAGGTGTAAACTGGGACGAAAGGCCATTTTCCATTGGCCGACGAATACAAGGATTATTTGATATGCTTGCTAAAACCGTGAGCCTCACCAGTGAAATCAAATCAGTTTGATCCTGATTGTCGTTGACTAAGTCGCTCAGTGGTTTCCTCATTGATGGAAATCTACAGAAATCAATTGTCAACCATTTCCAATGTCCGGCTGTTTCCATTCACCAATCCTGTTTTGGTGTATACAAAGATTCCATCGGTGGATCCTGACTGCAGATCAGGGGCGAATAATCGGGCAGTTGAAAATAGTCTTTAAGCCTGATGCCCATCTACTGATTCAGGGTTGAGCGATTAGTTTTCAAATCGTATAGGAGTCAGTGAACTTGTTGCAGGCAAATTATGTAACCCTTCTCTTGACCGGCAAACATAGAGGAGATGGGGTGGTGGATATTAGTCCTAAGCAAATCGGTCTACTAATCGTTGGCTGACCCTTGCCTAGCTGTCCTACATCTACCGACTACAGCCGACTCCGTTAGGATGCCTACGGTGAGCCAAATTACCGTCCGTTTGTCGCCGACAAAGGTACATGAATGTTCCG
The DNA here is from genome assembly GCA_950022655.1 of Alentia gelatinosa. Taxonomy (NCBI): domain Eukaryota; kingdom Metazoa; phylum Annelida; class Polychaeta; order Phyllodocida; family Polynoidae; genus Alentia; species Alentia gelatinosa. The sequence goes on along the minus strand of OX465589.1, from coordinate 50,679,589 downwards.
AAATCGGTAGATGGGCATTGGGCTTTACGGAGAAATGCAAATGTTGCGGAGTTGACGTTGTCTAATTAGCCTCCACATGAGTGCAGTAGGAAACTAAAAAACACGGGAGCCACGGAATCAGATTTCCACAGAACTCCAGTCTAACAGTTTCAGATTTCCAATTAAGGCTAATTGCGACTCTTCATGTGAGAGTTTTTCGACTGGTTAGAGTCGTTTCCCGCTGCTGGTAACCTGGAGGTGTTGGTCTTCACGGGCGGTACTCTGTAAATGTCGCCCATCAGAAGAGTGGAGTACTTTATTTTATCTCACCCCTGGTACAACTTTAACCATAGGAATAACATTAGAAAAAAATATTCAACGATCACCCCCGTATAGTGACGATACTACGCCACGGCCGTGGAGTAGTGAATTTGAGATGACGTCATATGGTTTATTCTAATCATTGTGAAATTTTGATGATATTCAATGTCATAAAAAGGGGTGAGATGAATCCAGAACCGGACTCGAATTGTAAAATAGTCAAAACTATTTATACGATCCTCGATGCAGTTCTATATATTTACTTAAATCCCATGCCGTATATATATATATATATATATATATATATATATATATATATACAATAATGACTTGTTTTGTTTACGAGTGGCCGTAATCTCCGAGTAGTTGACGCGTAATAAAGACATCACAGCACTGTCAAGTCTGGCAGTAATTTAGTGTACATACACCAATAATATAGTTCGCCATTAATCTGCACTTTTGTAAAGTATGTTATGACAGTGATCTCTGATGGTGAATGAGATTATTATGATTGATTCCAAATAATTAGCATTGGAGGAACATTCAAGAAACTTATTTTGAAGTACACAATAATTCAACCTCTTTAGGGACAGGACTATTTTTCCGGAATCTCCTGCAGGAGATTCTGAAATGCCAGAATCTCCGGGTAGCTAATTCCAGGTGCCCTAAACATGTCCTATGGAGACTCCGTAATCGGTGGGTAATAAACTGTAAATATGCACCGTTTTGATATATAACGTAAAAATACCGTATGGAACAGTGTTCCGTACAGCAAAATACCAAAGATTCTTCCATACGCCTTGACTTAAATATTAGTTGTTAGGCCAGATTAAGTTAATTATTTTTGTCAATATCGGGTATATGGTATATATACACAATAATGACTGGTTTTGTGTACGAGCGGCCGTAATCTCAGAGTAGTTGACGCGTAGTAATATCCAAGCGATTAGCGAGGATATTGCGTCGTCAACTACGAGGAGATTACTATCACTCGTATACAAAACCAGTTGTTATTGTATTTATTACCCACCTACAAGATTGATAACAAATCTATTGCAAGTAAAAAGTTTCTGTAAGCCATTTAGTTCAAGACATCACAGTACTGTCAAATCTGGCAGTAATTCGGTGTACATACACCAATAATATAGTTCGCCGTTAATCTACACTTTTAGCATGTAAAGTGTGTTATGACAGTGATCTCTGATGGTAAATGAGATTATTATGATTGATTCCAAATAATTAGCATTGGAGGAACATTCAAGAAACTTATTTTGAAGTACACAATAATTCAACCTCTTTATGGACAGGACTATTTTTCCTGAATCTCCTGCAGGAGATTCTGACATGCCTGAATCACCTGGTAGCTAATTCCAGGTGCCCTATACATTTCGTATGGAGACTCCGTAATCGGTGGGTAATAAACTGTAAATATGCACCGTTTTGATATATAACGTAAAAATACTGTATGGAACAGTGTTCCGTACAGCAAAATACCAAAGATTCTTCCGTACACCTTGACTTCAATACTAGTTGTTAGGCCAGATTAAGTTAATTATTTTTGTCAATATCGGGTATATGGTATATATATATATATATATATATATATATATATATATATATATATATATATATATAGATACCACCTACCATGCTTGTACAAGCCACAATACTCGATAATAATTCATGCTTTCTGCGGAACTCGGCGTAAACGCCTCGTTCCGTACCATCACCAATTAATCCAACTTGGTTTGATCTCGTGGGCGGCCTAAAATATCGGTCGCTAGTGCCAGATTACGCAATGTGGGGTTGAGAAATCGTTGAGCTGGTTTGGATTTCTGCTGTTTACTAATAAAGCCCGTTTCCATCGGCCGACTATTTGGCACCGATCTGCAGTCGGGAACCACCGATAGATTTTTTGGGGACACTGACTTCAGATCGGTGAATGGAAACGAGACCTGCAGAGAATACTCACTGATTAATTGTGCTTAAATAAGGCCACTCAAAAAAAAAAATTGTTTCTCATCACCAAGCCATGAAAAATATGACGAGGGCGCTTTTTTGTTGTTGCTAACCCCGCATAAGTGGAGACCCTCCGATCCGGGCCAAAGTGGCTGCTTACGCGGGGTGTCTGCTTATGCGGGGTTTCCAGATTTTTACTGGCTCTACATTTAATGCATCCCTGACATCAGGAGCTTTAATTTGATACTAAATACACATACCTTTCATAATTCCTATCAAGGTTCATCTATTTAAAAAAAGTAAAAAAAATCTTCTAAAATCGGTTTTTCTGATGCGTGCGGTGATGAGAAACGAGTTTGTTTTGTTGAGTGGCCTAATGTAACAATTAAATCTGTTTGCACCCAGAAAATACTTAGTAGAAACCGAACGAGAGTTAGACTTGACAATGTTTATGCCACGACGGGAAGACCTGACCAGAGTGGCATAAACATTGACAAGTGTAACTCGAGTTCGGTTTCGTATTTATCCTACCTCGTCTATGCTTTTGTATTACCGGGTACGGTACTAAAAGATAAATATTGAGTCAATGACCAACAGAACTTTTTTTCATAGTAGCTGACATCCTGCTCTCTGATTGGTCAATTATTGTTATTACTCTAGTGGCATAAAAAACACTTTATGTCACGGCCTGCCACATAAAATTTCCCTATGTTAAGTCTATGGCGGTTTTTTATAAGGGGTAGGATAAAGTAAAAACAGTGCATGCGATACACCCTGAGCGATAAATTGATACCGATATACAGTTGGTGGCACTACTGACAGACGATTAGTGGAACTCAAATAAGCGGTGCAATTTTCGTCGGCCAATGGAAACGGGATTGAGCGATATTTCTTCGGAACTTAGTCGTAATCGGGGGGTATGCCAGATTCCATAATCGGTAGTCAAAATCGGTAGGTGGAAACTGGGCCTTATATATGAGATATGACTCTGATAGTTTTTTTCTCTTTTTTTTAAATTCACATATAATTCACTTGGTAGGTAGGTGGTCTTCCATTATAGGTGACAGTGGAGGGACCCCGGGGTTCCACTACATTACCACCTAATGGGAAGAGAATCTTTCAACAAAGATTGATACATAGACAATAATCGATGGTTTTGTGGACAGGCGGCCGTAAACCACGAGGGGTTGACACGTAGTAATACACGAGCGCTAGCGAGTGTATTACGACGTCAATCGCGAGAGGTTTACAGAGCCGCATGTCTACAAAATCATCGATTGTTGTTTTTATTATCCATCTTTTCAAACAAATTAAACCCAGTAATTGCCATATTAACGGGTATAACAATAGGAACTACTTCTTTGCTCTATAACAAAAGGAACAATTTTCCCCGTATACCATGGTTTTGAGGCCGTATACCACAGGTTTGAATCCGTATACCACAGTTATGGTATCTGACAGGTTTTATACAATGGGTCGTGGTTTACTGAGTCCCCATACATTTTCAATGGGGGCTTTGTATACGATGGATAATAAAATCCTGGACTAAGTTGATTTTTAGTGCTAGGTATTACCTGACACACTCACACTCTGCAGTGTCAGGGACCCATCTGGATACAAGACCCGCGACAACCTCCCACTGCCCACTGCCCACTGCGGGGGGTCTGTCATTGGTTATTTTTATTGTCCCGTTGCCATGGTAACTTCTCAGAGAAGTGTCTCTGGCACATGCGCAGTGAAAGCCACGTGTCTGGGGCCCTCTCTGGCAGGTTGTCAAGGAGACGGCGCAGTGGTGTCCACTGATTAGTGCGCATGCGTCCAGCCTCTTCGTTACCCCCTCCGCCTAGGCCCGGTTTACACCTAGTGTGGTGTTTTCACCTCCCCTTATGCCCAGTTTACACCTAATGTGTGGTTTCCATCTCCCCTTAGGCCCAGTTTACACCTAATGCAGCATTACCCCATCTGCTAAGGCCCGGTTTAACCTAATGTGGTGTTACCGCTTTCGCTTAGGCCCAGTTTACACCTGATATGTGGTTACCTCCTCCCCTTAGGCCCAGTTTACACCTAATGTGTGGTTTCCATCTCTCCTTAGGCCTAGTTTACACCTAATGCAGCATTACCCCATCTGCTAAGGCCCGGTTTACACCTAATATGGTATTACCCCCTTCGCTTAGGCCCAGTTTACACCTAATATGTGGTTAACCCCTCCCCTTAGGCCCAGTTTACACCTAATGTCTGGTTTCCATCTCCCCTTAGGCCCAGTTTACACCTAATGCAGCATTACCCCATCTGCTAAGGCCCGGTTTACACCTAATGTGGTATTACCGCTTTCGCTTAGGCCCAGTTTACACCTGATATGTGGTTACCTCCTCCCCTTAGGCCCAGTTTACACCTAATGTGTGGTTTCCATCTCTCCTTAGGCCTAGTTTACACCTAATATAGCATTACCACCTCCGCTTAGGCCCAGTTTACACCACCACTATTATAGCCACCTTTATTTCATCTGATATGTTTAGTGTGGTTTGTTTGTATTTACCTATATCTGTTCTGTAGTGTCCTGTAATACTTTTTTAACTGTATGACACCTAGATATATTATGAAAATAGAGAGTATACTTATCTTTGTTGTGGTGAAGCCCTGATGTAAATGTCTATAGAATGACATGGAAATTTGTAACTCGGAGTTCTGATGTAGACCGAAACAGTGGAAGATCACTGTGTTTTCACGTGAACTATTTTCGTTTTTAATAAAACTCTTTAAAAAAAAAACCCCAAAACACCTAATCCATCTCTCCTTAGGCCTGGTTTAACCTAATATGGCGTTACCCCCTTCCCTTATGCCCAGTTTACACCTCATGTAGCGTTACCCCCTATACTTAGGCCCAGTTTACACCTAATGTGGCGTTATCCCCTCCCCTTAGGCCCAGTTTACACCTGATATGGCGCTATCACCTCCGTTAGGCCCAATTTACACCCATTGGGCACTACCCCCTTCCCTTAGACCCAGTTTATACCTAATGTGGTGTTACCCCCTTGTTAAGGCCCAGTTTACACTAATGTGGCGTTACCCCCCTCCCTGCTTAGACCCAGTTTACACCTATTGTGGTGTTACCCCCTCCACTTAGGCCACGTTTACACCTAATATGGCGTTACCCCCTCCACTTATATAGGCCCAGTTTACACCTACAATATGGTGTTACCTCCTCCACTTAGGCTCGGTTTACACCTAATATGGTATAACCCCCTCCGCTTAGGGCCAGTTTACATCTAATGTGGCGTTACCGCCTCTGCTTAGGCTCAGTTTACACCTAATATGGTATAACCCCCTCCGCTTAGGGCCAGTTTACATCTAATGTGGCGTTACCCCCTCCGCTTAGGCCCAGTTTACACCTCGACCACCGCACACTTAGGGACTTAAGCTTATCACAAGCGAAAGGTCGCTGTAAAAATCCCCTTGTGATGTGGGAATTTGAGGTGGTCACCGACCGATATTTTCAACAGCCACCGATTAATTCAACGGAGATTGATTTCCTTGGTGGCTTCAAAAGTCGGTTATTGTGCTGGATTATGTTTAACCTTTTTTATTTCCACCTGATGATTATCGTACCAAAAGTGTCACATAATCGGTCAGCGGTGCTAAAGGGCAAAATCCACCAGGCCGATTTCTCACCCGATCAATTGTTCCTGGGCCCTTAAGAGGAAGCTCACGTATTGTAAAGTATTTAATTCTGATAAAAATAGTTTAATAAATGACCATTTTCAAAGATTTGAGAAATTCTAGGGCATCCGATAATAATCGGCGATTGTCTGGCTACGGAATCGGCTACTGTCGGTCCAGTGGAACACCCCCTTAAGTGCCATAATCGGTGGTAATAATGTGGAGGTGGAAACCCCACATAACGAGGGGAATGCACTAATAAAATACGGAGAAGGGTACTGTTGGTCGGCGGTGCTCCCGATAAAATATCGGTACCTGTAATCTATGACACTGAGGCATTGAGGCATAAAAACCTAATGACAATCTTTACATTTCGGTAAAAAACCTTCCCGTTGTTTCAGAACTGTTTTGGCAGTGGTGTCCCTTGGGGAAATTTTTTTTCCCCAAGGGACACCACTGCCAAAACAGTTCTGTAACAACGGGAATTTTTTTTTTACCAATAAGTACCCCTTAAAGGAGGTAACCCATAGAGCTCACAATTCGTAACTAAACCTCGGAAACCAAAAAGGAAAAATACTCAACTCATTTTTCCGACTCAACCCACAATCTTCATGAAGGAGAGATACTGCTATCTCTACTCAGACCACATGAATTGCAAGTGCCGAAGCACCTCGCCTGATGAGACGACTTAGGATCGTCGAAACCACATACCCCTGATAAATACCCCTTTTCTAGTCTGAGCAATTAACTTTTTTCGTTTTTACCTGTTAGGCTCCCCATAAGGGAGCCCACACAGGTGGTGGATACACCCCCACCGCCACTCACCCAAGCCTGCCCCTCACACAGCGCACTCACACAGTGCGTGGGTCTCCGAGGTTTAGATGTGGTTGCGAGCTCGACATAAGCACAAGTCTACTCACAATCTTTACATTTCATTTGGATTGTCTGAGTAATTTTGCATTCTATCTGCAATCAATACAACCCAGTTTGATTTTGTCGATGGCCTAAAATATTTGGTCAGTCGTGCCAGATTGGGTAATTATAGGAAGAGAAATAGTTGATGGTCAAAGTTGTCGTTCACCGCGAGTCTGATGCGGAGTGAAATGAATGAGGAGACAGCCGAGTGAATATCATGTAGCATTCAAACGAGTTGCAGAACAACGACTTTAACCTTAAGGCCCGGCGTCCACCTACTACGATATGGCACCGATATGCCCTACGATGCACCTCCCGATAAAAAATCAAAATCGCGTCGGAAGGTTACCTAATATCGGGGCAGTTGACCACGTTTCTCCGATTAGACACCGATACAAACCCCATACAATGCGTGGTGGATTGGCATGTCTAGACATATGTCTACGATTTTGCACCTTCCCGATATGGCACCGATTTTGACATTTTGTATCGGTGCCATATCGGGAGGTCTACGATTCTATCGTAGTAGGTGGACGCCGGGCCTTACTGTGTCTGAGTGGTTGGGATCGAGATTATACAAATGGAGTTGGTAGCTACCTGTATATTACATATCTGTGTTACGCACCTTTCTTTCTCTTTTTATTTTAATTTTAATTTTTTTATTATTCTTGCCAGATGGAAGGCGATAGTCAGATTACGAATGTACAGGGAGTCTCATGTTGTCAAATGGAAGAACTGGGAAACCAGAATTTGGTAATAAAAAACTTAACCAAAAAAACAAAACAAACCAAAACGAGTTCTTTTCTGTATTCACCTCACCCCTGTACACACTAAAATAATGGAAAACACCAAGGATATAGACCATGGAGAAGGGACTGCAATACTCATAGAGGCATTACGAGTTCCCAATATTAAAGGCATATCGGACAATTTGGCTTGAAAATTAAAACCCATGTCAATTTTCTGAAAATTTAATATGATGATCTCTAAGTGTTGTAGAACACATATCTAACTTAAAAATCGGGGGTCACCGTGTTAGTTTTTGATTTATAGATCAATATTATTCTAAAAAGTATTTTTTCACATAGTAAAACCCATGTCATTTTCCTCAAACTTTTACAGAATATAGAACATGTATAGTACTATTCGTTTAGGTTTTAAAAACCATAGGTCACCGTCCTTGTTTTTGAAAGTATTGAAGAAAACCATATTTTCAGTACATTTCCTATGTAAATCAACCAAATCTAAATTGTTTTGTTTTACCTATTAAGATTTAATAAACTGGACAAACTGTTATATTTACTCAAATAGAACTAGAATGAATCCTAAGAAAGCGGTTTTGACTAGCATTCTACCATTATTATCACTATTCTACTATATTTCTACTACTTACTTTATTTAACTGGTTGAACCTATACTAAGGTCGTGTTGATGTATAATTATCTACTAAAATTCTGTATTTAGGTAGACCTCAAGCTACTTCGATGTAAACCTACTGATGTATCAATCCGCTAACAGTGGAAGATCTTTCGCAAGAAAGAACTGTTTCTTTTGCTCTAATAAAAAAAAATAAAAAAGACTAATAATTGACATTATTTGAAAATCACCAGGTGGCGCCACTGTGAATTGTAGGCTATGCCTTTAAGCCTATGAGAGAAAGATAGCAGCGGTGAGATGAGTGTAAGTATCAGTCGGCGGGGCTAGATTCTTTATTATCCATCGTATACAAAGCCCCCATTGAAAATGTATGGGGACTCAGTAAACCACGACCCATTGTATAAAACCTGTCATATACCATAACTGTGGTATACAGATTCAAACCTGTGGTATACGGCATCAAAACCATGGTATACGGGAAAAATAGTCCCTTTTGCTATAGAGGAAAGAAATAGTCCCCACTATTATACCATTAGATGTGGCAATTACTGGGTCTAATTTATTCGAAAAGATGGATAATAAATACAATAAACGATGATTTTGTGGACAGGCGGCTCTGTAAACCACTCGAGATTGACGTCGTAATACACTCGCTAGCGCTCGTGTATTACTATGCATCAACCTCTCGTGGTTTACGGCCGCCTGTCCACAAAACCATCGATTATTGTCTATATAATCAATGGCCACAATCGGTAGATATAAACTGGGCCTTACACCCGCCACCCCTCGTTATCCCCACACTTATTGCAGGCCCACCCACTGTGCTCTGTGCGACCTGCTAGTACCGCCAGACGAAATGAAGTATGGATAATAGATGGTGGCGCGTTTAATGAGTCCCTCAACACACGTGTCGTGTGACCTTATCCGGGTGTATTGAGTGTGGGACACGCTGTGGCCTAGACTGGCTCCAGTCCCTGCATCCTATGGCTACCCTCCTTACTTGGATGACTGGCTCCAGTCCCTGCATGCTATGGCTACCCCCCTCGCTGGGATAGACTGGCTCCAGTCCCTGCATCCTATGTCTACCCTCCTCGTTGGGATAGACTGGCTCCGGTCCCTGCATGCTATGGCTACCCTTCTCGTTGGGATAGACTGGCTCCAGTCCCTGCATCCTATGGCTACCCTCCTCGCTGGGATAGACTGGCTCCAGTTCCTGCATGCTATGGCTACCCTCCTCGCTGGGATAGACTGGCTCCGGTCCCTGCATGCTATGGCTACCCTCCTCGTTGGGATAGACTGGCTCCAGTCCCTGCATCCTATGGCTACCCTCCTCGCTGGGATAGACTGGCTCCGGTCCCTGCATGCTATGGCTACCCTCCTCGCTGGGATAGACTGGCTCCGGTCCCTGCATGCTATGGCTACCCTCCTCGCTGGGATAGACTGGCTCCAGTCCCTGCATGCTATGGCTACCCTCCTCGCTGGGATAGACTGGCTCCAGCCCCTGCATGCAATGGCTACCCTCCTCGCTGGGATAAACTGGCTGCAGTCCCTGTATGCTATGGCTAACCTCCTCGCTGGGATAGACTGGCACCAGCCCCTGCATCCTATGGCTACCCTCCTCGCTGGGATACTGGCTCTAGTCTCGCATCCTATGGCTACCCCTCCTCGCTGGGATACTGGCTCCAGCCCTGGCTTCCTATGGCTACCCTCCTCGCTGGGATAGACTGGCTCCAGTCCCTGCATGCTATGGCTACCCTCCTCGCTGGGATAGACTGGCTCCGGTCCCTGCATGCCATGGCTACCCTCCTCGCTGGGATAGACTGGCTCCGGTCCCTGCATGCTATGGCTACCCTCCTCGTTGGGATAGACTGGCTCTAGTCCCTGCGCGTTATGGCTACCCTCCTCACTGGGATACTGGCTCCAGTCCCTGCATCCTATGGCTACCTTCCTCGCTGGGATAGACTGGCTCCAGCCCCTGCATCCTATGGCTACCCTCCTCGCTGGGATAGACTGGCTCCAGTCCCTGCATGCTATGGCTACCCTCCTCACTGGGATAGACTGGCTCCAGTCCCTGCATGCTATGGCTATCCTCCTCGCTGGGATAGACTGGCTCCAGTCCCTGCATGGTATGGCTACCCTCCTCGCTGGGATAGACTGGCTCCAGTCCCTGCATGCTATGGCTACCCTCCTCGTTGGGATAGACTGGCTCCAGTCCCTGCATCCTATGGCTACCCTCCTCGCTGGGATATAGACTGGCTCCAGTCCCTGCATGCTATGGCTGCCCTCCTCGCTGGGATAGACTGGCTCCGGTCCCTGCATGCTATGGCTACCCTCCTCACTGGGATACTGGCTCCGGTCCCTGCATGCTATGGCTACCCTCCTCGCTTGGATAGACTGGCTCCGGTCCCTGCATGCTATGGCTACCCTCCTCGCTGGGATAGACTGGCTCCAGTCCCTGCATGCTATGGCTACCCTCCTCGATGGGATAGACTGGCTCCGGCCTCTGCATGCTATGACTACCCTCCTCGCTGGGATAGACTGGCTCCGGTCCCTGCATGCTATGGCTACCCTCCTCGCTGGGATAGACTGGCTCCAGTCCCTGCATGCTATGGCTACCCTCCTCCCTGGGATAGACTGGCTCCAGTCCCTGCGCGTTATGGCTACCCTCCTCGCTGAGATACAGGAGACTGGCTCCAGTCCCTGCATGCTATGGCTACCCTACTCGCTGGGATAGACTGGCTCCAGTCCCTGCATGCTATGGCTACCCTTCTCGCTGGGATAGAATGGCTCCGGTCCCTGCATGCTATGGCTACCCTCCTCGCTGAGATACAGGAGACTGGCTCCAGTCCCTGCATGCTATGGCTACCCTCCTCGCTGGGATAGACTGGCTCCAGTCCCTGCATGCTATGGCTACCCTCCTCGCTGGGACAGACTGGCTCCAGTCCCTGCATGCTATAGCTACCCTCCTCGCTGGGATAGACTGGATCTAGTCCCTGCATGCTATGGCTACCCTCCTCGTTGGGATAGACTGGCTCCACTCCCTGCATGCTTTGGCTACCCTCCTCGGTGGGATAGACTGGCTCCAGTCCCTGCATGCTATGGCTACCCTCCTCGCTGGGATACAGGGACTGGCACAATCGGTAATGGTGTTGGATTTCTGGCGTTGCTTAGCTCCAGCATTCCCAACACTCTCCATACAGATATCCTGGCTACTGGTCAGGATATCTGCTGGGAGATTGATACCCTCTCACTTTGACAACAATCGAGTCACAGTCAGGAGCAGGCGAAATTTACTGTTATGACAAAACAGGCGGCCAGGGAACTAGAGGAGGGGAGTTGGGAGTGGTAGGATAGGATAACAGGGAGTGGTTTGGGTCCATAAACAGGAGATTTGGTTCATAGTGGACAAGTCTTTGATTCATGGGCCAGTCAGAGAAGGATACATACTTTATTGAACTTTATTCTTATTGTGTTTAATCATTTAATGAATATTCATAATGAAAGACTTAAGCAAGTCTAACTGTGGCCTAGTATAGGGAGAGGTTATAGAGACCTTCAGCGTACCGCAAATACTAGTACTCTGGAATCGTCAGGATTAATGTGTGCCGGGCACGCCGATTTATCAATGATGAACATATCATTTGCTCCTCTTGACTCACAATTCAAATGAAACCTGGGGCAATCAATACTTTCCATATACTACTGAATATTGTACACTCCGTGCTGAACCTGTAGAAAGTGGAGTTCACACACTGGGATTCATGTACCTCATAGGAATGGGGAATCAAGGGGGATCAAGGGGGAATCAAGGGGGATCCATAGAAATGTATCTGATTCTTTATGGCTGCTAGAATAGTTGTGTTTATATATCCTGTACAATTCGTATCTCATTCTGAAGTTACAAGTCACATTGAAACCTGTTGTTCATACGCAAAACCATGGTTCCCCTGTAAGGTCTGACTGATCCTGACCATAATATAAAATAAAATTATAAATCTCTATTAAATATAGCGTTTTATTGAATGGGGAAGCAATAATGGTCATTTGACGACAATCCGTGACATCTGGCCATATATACATCCTGTACAATTCGTATCTCATTCTGAAGTTACAAGTCACATTGAAACCTGTTTTTCATGACTAGTTGAAAATAAAATATTCTCCACAATAAAAAAAATAAAAAATCAAGGGGGATCCAAAATTGAATCCCTCACAACACTGATTTTTTAGGAGGGATTTTTTGGAAAACATACCTCATAGGAATGGGTCTAACTCACATATTTTCTTTACCATTCACTGCAACATTTACCTCTCCCTCATTCAATCTGTACGACCCCTGGGTAATATCCATCAAACCCTGACCTCCCTGAGGCTCGGCGTCAGTATGACGTCATGACGTCATGACCGGCGTCATGACCTGACGTCACATAGCGCTGTGTCATCTTAACACGCGGCGCCACGCCGGACAGGAGGCGAGCGGCGCAGCCATTCACTGAGTGTCACTGCGTCCGCTCATCAATCAGAACTGCTGAAAGAGCGATTCCGGGAACGGATCACAGAGCGGCTCATAGAGTAATTCATAGAACAGTTCATATGTAACTGATCACGTCACACAGTTTCTCACAGAGCAGGTCACAGGGCAACTCATATTGCACTTCATAGAACAGGCCATGTATAACTCATGTGTAGTTCACACAATATTTCACAGAACAGCTCACAGAGCAAGTCATGATACACTTCATGGAAGAGCTCATTTATAACTCATAGATCACTTTATAGTGTACAGGTCCTAATAGCTTACGGAGCAGCTCACAAGACAACTTATAATACTATAGAGGAAACCCATGAAAGTTTAGGGTCTGAGCTCGTATCCCATCGAGTTTGAATCACGTCGTAATTCACAAAGCGAAGCCGCGTGAATTACTACGTGATTCAAATGAGATGGGATCGAGCTCTGACCCTAAACTTGAATGGGTTTCTGAATTTATCTCACCCTTAATATTGACTAATGGGCTAACATTTGTGACATTATCCCCCATTGGATATTTTTCCTAAATATCTAATGGGTGTTAGATACGAGTTTCCAATGTTAAGTCTATGGAGAAAAAATATCTGGGGTGAGATAAACTTTATAAAACACCTCAATACAGCTGATGGATCACTCCATAGCACAGGTCACAGAGCAGCTCAAAGAGCAACTCATATTTCAAAATAGCTCACAGCACAGCTCAATACGTAGTCTTCATAGGAAATACATAGAGTACCTGGAAACAGCTACAGATTCTGACATGTCAGAATCTCCCGCAGGAGATTCCGGAAAAAAAGTCACATCCATGATAAAGTCAAATCGTCATTTACTTCGAAACAAGTTTCATGGATATGCATTCAATATAAATTATTTACAATTAGTCCTAGAAATTTGATTTACCATCAGAACTCACTGTCATAAAACGTTTTACGTGCTAAAATCACAGGTTGATGGGGAACTATATTATTGTTGTAAGTCTACACTGAATTACTGCCATGCTTGACAGTGCTGTCGTGTCTGGAACTAAATGGCTTACAGAAACTTTTTAATTGCAATAAATTTGATATCAATCTTGTAGGTGGGTAATAAATACAATAACGACTGGTTTTGTATACGAATGACTGTAATCTCCTCGTAGTTGACGATATAATCGCTCGGATATTACTACGCGTCAACTACTCGGAGATTACGGCCACTCGTACACAAAACCAGTCATTATTGTGTATATATTCAGCTAGACAGGCTACTTACCACCTACTCTGCTGCACTTTAACCCTATTTCTATCACTACACGAAAACCATCATTTTACATATGAATGCGCCCGGCGTACATAAGTAGGTATTTTGCATCTACAAGGTTATCCTAATTCAGGTGTGTATACACCTCATCTGTGGGCGTATATATAAACGTCCAGTGAACAGGGCTTCACTGAGAGCGGGCAGGGGGAGGTGGCGGGGGTGGGGGGGAGGGCTTTCTACTGAGAACACCTGTACTTCTACCAACACAAAGGGCCAGGAGGGGGCGGGGGCAGAGGTTATTTTCTCTCATATACGCCAGGCGTGAAATACAGCCAAGACGCGTCTGTCGTATATAAGGCCTGGGCATATATAAATGAAAACAAGTCAATATTCAGCCAATACATGCACTTCCGTGATGGCGTATATATGAATAAAACGGTGGTTATCGTGCAGTGTATGATGTAATACCTGGATGAACTCCTTGGCCTATTATCCTACCCCTAATATAAAATCCCATAGGCTTAACATTGGGTTTCTGTATGCCACGCTGACTGGCATACAGAGTTTTATATGCCACTAGTGGCATACAGCATTGTTATCACGTAATATTCCAAAATCGAGGAGATAGGGTAGGATAAAATCAAAACCTGATTCGTTTTAATCTTGGCCACCGCATTCCACTCCTGAACTTTTGGCCCCGGACTTCACTCGGCTTCGCCTCATGAAGTCACTTTACCAAACTTCAGTCGTGGAATACGGTGGCCAAGATTAAACCTCATCCAGTTTTACGATAATACAAATGAAAACAAGTCAATATTCAGCCAATACATGCACTTCCGTGATGGCGTATATATGAATAAAACGGTGGTTTTCGTGCAGTGTATGATGTAATGCCTGGAGGAACTCCTTAACCTAGTATGCTAAAGTGCCTTCACGTATTCCCAGGTCTCTATGATGCTGTGAGGTATTCTTACTGGGTGGCCCCACTCGCCTTTGTTGGTGTCATGGAGTAATGATGGACGGAGGTAGACAGACGTGATCTGATGGAGATTAGTGCAGAATCTGCGGATAAAGCTGCAGGCAGATCCCGGCTGAGACAGGGATCTAGACCCAATCCACTCCCTCTACCTCAACTACTTCACTGTCCTTTAACCAGTCAACACTCAGCTAAAGGGGGTGTTCCACTGGCCCGACGGTAGCCGATTCTGTAGCCAGACAATCGCCGATCATTATCGGATGCCCCAGAATTTCTCAAATCTTTGAAAATGGTCATTTATTAAACTATTATTATCAGAATTAAATAAATTACAATACGTGAGCTTCCTCATATACAGGGCCCAGGAACAATTGATCGGGTGAGAAATCGGCCTGGTGGAGCACACCCTTAACCATGGGGTATTAATAAAGAAACCGTAAAGTTTTGGTCAAAGTCGTCGTTCTCCACGAGTTTGATGCGGAGGGATACGAACGAGGCGACGGCCGAGTGAATGTCATGTAGCATTCAAACGAGTCGGAGAATGACTTGTTTGACCAAAACGAGTTCCTTTCTTTATTTATCCCACCACTGTACACACTAAAAGAATGGACAACACACAGGATATAGACCATGGAGAAAGGACTGCAATACTCGTAGGGGCATGGAGAACGAGTTCCCGATGTTAAGCCTATGGACATTTATTCCAGGGGTGAGATAAACCACCTCTACCTTGCCCTTTAACCCATTAAGGATGGGAGCATGTGGCATGCTTGATGACATTCAATAGTGTCCGTATATATATACTACAAGGGGGCAAGCATTTTGTTGTTTGCACTCACAATTGTATTGTTTAATCGTGTTATATCATATGCCATCTCTAATATTATTTTCGTTTTGCTTAGAGACATTTAATACAATGTTAAACCTCTTTCTGAATGGAAAGTGGCATGTTCATTGATAAATCATCTTTTTTTTGTTAAAAACAATCTGTATATTTTGGATCCTGTGGGTCAAATGCTGTAACCCACTTGCCAACCAGCTACTTCTATAACTACATGTGTAGGGTTAAAAATTTGTGCGATATTTCTATCAAAAGAAACGCCGTACGAGAGGCCATCCCAATAAGGTTAGCAAGTTCAACTATATTATTGAACGATTAAGATTATGGACTGTCACATGAAAGATTGATTTATACCTGAACTACTGTAAAGGGTGGCAATCTTCTCTAAGGCAATAAGAAAATGACCAGTCAGACATTAGGTAAGATTAATTCTTTCTTTTTTTCATCATAAAATATAAAAAAAGGGAGCAAAACACTCATATTATCTTTTTAACAGAAAAAAGTATATCCCAGATATATAAATCATTGTTTCCGATAAGAAACAAATATTGGATGAGGGAAAGTCACATGTAATTTGATGT
This sequence comes from Alentia gelatinosa, assembly GCA_950022655.1. NCBI lineage: Eukaryota > Metazoa > Annelida > Polychaeta > Phyllodocida > Polynoidae > Alentia > Alentia gelatinosa. The sequence continues at coordinate 50,663,216 of OX465589.1, read as the reverse complement.
AAAATGAATGAATAAAGTTTTTGCTAAAAAAACAACCCAAACAATTACTGAACGACGGGTTGCTACTACCTGTATGCCTTAGAGGCCCTGCTATACATTTCCATTTTGAAATTGTCTACTTATCCTAATTTCCACTCATTATTACAAGGACTCCATGTCTGGGAAGTGAAGATGTTCTTTTGTTATCTGTATGTTAACCACCTTCTCATCATCTGCAGCGCTTCTCGAATGTCCTGTGTTCAATTTACTGTACACAACATGGGCGATGTTTTTATGGCAATTGACGTCAGTTAACCCTATAGCGCCGGGTGCCCACGGCAATAGCACAGGTATGGAGCCGGGTACTATTGCAGTGAACACCGCTAGAGGCCGGGCTATATTGTGAATATTTTATCTTTGCATCACGTGACATGGCAGGTGATCGTTAATACTATTCTTTATTTTGTATGAGTAATAATAGTAAACATGATGAGGATTGTCGGACGTCTGCAATGCGTGCGTAACACGACCACAAGTGTTCTCCTAACGTTATAGCGTACTCGCCGCGGCGTCGGTTGCGCCGTGTGCTAGATGTTATCCCCGTTCCTATTGGCTGAACTTGACCTAGTTCTGCCGTCAGGACGATTCTGATTGGACAGTGTAGAAAACAACTCGCCGTCACTGTGGCAACATCCTCACGCTGGGCACTGCCTAACTGCTACCAGCAGGGGCTGACCATTTGGTGCTCAGTAAGGTGGGGACATTTTATGTGTAGGGGAGGGCGGACAAACAAAAAAAAAAAAAAAAAAAAAATAGTAAACATGATGTTATACCTACATACTCTGAAGGTTTTATGTTTATTGAGGAAATATTTCCAATCTTATTCACAAAACAACAAATATTTTGTAAATGATGCCTCAAGGCATCACCCGGCCTGAATGGGCTAACAGAAGTAATACATTGGCTAAGTGCAAACTTCCCCCATAATCCTAAATGTTCTCAAATGTTTAAACGGTGATCATTAGGTAACTACAGATAGGTACATTCTACAGCGACATTTTAAGTTACACCTGGGCTATTGTGTAGAGCCTTTGCCATGTCCATACTTTGTTACTTAAGTAAATACAGTCAATTACACAAGCTAAAGCAGCTCATTACTTAGGTAAATGTAGTCCATCAGTTGGAAATGTTGCGGAAGACCCTGCATCACCTATTTACTATGCACTACTAGAAGGAAACCCATGAGATGAAAATAGCTTGGTTCGTACTCTGAGTGAATTACTCTGTGGTCAAACGATATACACGTCAATAATAGTTTAATAAATGACCATTTTCAAAGATTTGAGAAATTCTAGGGCATCCGATAATAATCGGCGATTGTCTGGCTACGGGATCGGCTACCGTCGGTCCAGTGGAACACCCCCTTAGGCCACCGTCGACCGACTTGGCCAATGACCGACGATTTTAACATGAACAGTAAAACAGTAAGCACCTGTAAAATGCAGCAGAAACAAGGTATACACTGCACCCTCCCTGACCCTCTCATACCGACATACAGTCAGGGGCACCACCGACAGACGGTTAAGGGGGTGTTCCACTGGACCGACGGTAGCCGATTCCGTAGCCAGACAATCGCCGATTATTATCAGATGCCCTAGAATTTCTCAAATCTTTGAAAATGGTCATTTATCTAACTATTATTATCAGAATTAAATAAATTACAATACGTGAGCTTCCTCTTAAGGGCCCAGGAACAATTGATTGGGTGAGAAATCGGCCTGGTGGATTTTGCCCTTATAGAAAAATTCAAATAATCGGTGCCGTTTTTGTCAGCCAGTGGAAAATGACTTTTAGAAGAACTCAATTAATCGGTGCCATTTACGTAGGGTAATGGAAAATGGCCTTTTTGACAATTCCTTTCGAATGTTAAGTAGGTGCTAATGTAAGTGTCTGGGGGACCCTGCCTTCACTATGTTAAGTTCCAGTGTCTACATCCCTAATGTGACCAATTATATTGGTTTCTATGTGAAGAGATTAGAAATCTAAATCGTCCGTATTTATCAGTACCAAAAGGACTGCATTAAGACAGTCACCGTTTCCGTAGCAGCTCCTCCTTGTCTTGATGTTGACCGTACGGCAGCCATATCGTTAATGACATGTTTACACTCATTATCACTCGCTCTAGTTCCTGGTCTGGCCACATGGGGGCAGGGCACGCTGACATGACACCTGAGTTATTAGTGACGTAAGTGGCCCTCCTGACATGTATGACAGACAGGAACGAGACTGGTCTATCCTCATTGGCTGTTGCCTTAACAGCAAATCCCAGCACAGAGCTTACAAAATTATCCTGTAGCAAGATGTCACCTGCTGCCTGTATGTAAACTGAGGAGCCTTTCATTAAAACCAGTTAAGTTCTTAACTCATAGTAGTACCTAGTACATCTGTGTTTGAGTTCTTACTCCTTTCTTCTTAAGGTCTACACCTAGCTAGTCTAGGTCTCTAGGCTTTACAACTTGTTAAAACTTTCTGCCAGGGCAATGCCATATAGCATTCCCCTGGCCGTGGCAGGGCAATGCCATATGGCATTTCCCTGGCCGTAGCAGGACAATGCCATATGGCATTCTCATGGGCAAGGAAGAATATTGCTGTATTTTTTCCTTTGTAACTTTTTGAAAAATTATCGCATAATAATGAAAAATACATGACATATTAGGTTAAGTGTTGCCAGTAGTTTCTTCAAATATTGGAAAATTTTGATAGATTTCCCGGAAGTTTCAAATTGTTTTAACAACATTGACTACAAAAGCCAGCCATACAAACACCACGATTGGTTCTGGTGCCTGCCGTAGTATGGGTTCATGGTGAATGATGTGTGGCTCTTGAAGGGTTATTGACTTAGTAATAGATCCTAAGCAGTTGGTGAAAGACTCCTTTGAACTGGGCAAATAGTCTGAGGTGCCAATCCAAAATGACAGAGTGACAAGAATAAAGGCCAGTTTCTTTTGGTTGATAATTCCGTACCGATCTACAGTCGAGAACTATTGATCAATTTTTTGGAAAAACCGACACAACATCGGTGAATCGAAACAGACTGGCATTTGAAATACTATTTTCCACCTGCGGATATGACCACCGATTATGGCATTTTGCACAACCGACTGCCAAATTTAGTGCAATAATCGTCAGGTGGAAACAGACAATGCACGAAAACCACTATTTTATTCATATATATACACCATCGCAGAGGTGCATGTATTGGCTGAATATTGACTTGTTTTCATATATATGTATATATATACGCCCAGGTCTTACATACGCATGCGTCTTGGCTGTATTTCACACCTAGTGTATATGAGAGGAAATATCCTCTCCCCCAACCTCCTCCCGCCCGTTTGTGTTGGTAGAAGTACAGGTGTCCTCAGTAGGAAGCCCTCCCCCCTCCCCCCGCCCCCACCTCCCTTTGCCTGCTCTCAGTAAAGCCCTCTTCACTGGATGCTTATATACGCCTACAGATGAGGTGTATACACACGGGGAATTGGACGACCTTGTATACGTAAAATACCTACTTATATATGCCAGGCGCATTCATATGTAAAATAATGATGTTCGTGCAGTGAGACTAGGTCAATGATTTTCTCCCCTGCCTGATGCAATGTGACACCACCGACCTACTTCTTCGCCCACCGACGAAATCTAAGTGCATTGAATTAATCGGTGATGCTCTGCATTTCACTACCAAAAATCGGTGAGCGTCCAACACAGTTTTGCAGTGCAAGTCGCCGATTATGTACCACCAACCTTTCACAAGGAGAACCACCGACCGACTATTGTACAGCATGAAAATCATCGATGGGTTTTTAGTCGGCAGGTGGAAACGCCACTTTATAGCAGCTGACACAACATGTCTTGCTTGCATTCACTCACCTCTCATTTGTTACTCCGACCATGACACAGCCAAGGCCTGACACAGCCAAGACTTGACGAAGCCAGGCTGGTGACTGGATTGAGTCTGATTCGATTACCACAGATCAGTCTAGACTGATATGGCCACAGCTGGGCATGACAGGATGGCACTAAGCAGGAAATGCATTGAGATCCATTGCCGCTGGAAATATGCCATATGGAGAAACTGTATTCATGTTGAGTAATTTTGTGGTTTCCGAACACGTCTCGCCGGAGGTTTAAACTGAGTTTGTTGAACGAGGTTTAAAACTCCGGAGAAATGATTTTGCCGGAAAATTACGTACACAGGTGTACTGTTTGTATATTACTATATTCCTCAAAATCGGTAAGATGTTTAGTATGTCAGCAGAATGTGGCTGCACAGTGTGACAGCACAGTATGACAGCACAGTGTGACAGCACAGTGTGACAGCACAGTGTGACCGCAGTGTGACCGCACAGTGTGACCGCACAGTGTGGCAGCACAGTGTGACAGCACAGTGTGACAGCACAGTGTGACAGCACAGTGTGACAGCACAGTGTGACAGCACAGTGTGACAGCACAGTGCGACAGCACAGTGCGACAGCACAGTGCGACAGCACAGTGCGACAGCACAGTGCGACAGCACAGTGCGACAGCACAGTGCGACAGCACAGTGCGACAGCACAGTGTGACAGCACAGTGTGATAGCACAGTGTGACAGTACAGTGTGACAGCACAGTGTGACAGCTCAGTGTGACAGTACAGTGTGACAGCACAGTGTGACAGCACAGTGTTTCAGAAGAATGTGGCTGCACAGTGTGACAGCTCAGTGTGACAGCTCAGTGTGACAGCACAGTGTGACAGCACAGTGTGACAGCACAGTGTGACAGCACAGTGTGACAGCACAGTGTGACAGCACAGTGTGACAGCACAGTGTGACAGCTCAGTGTGACAGTACAGTGTGACAGCACAGTGTGACAGCACAGTGTGTCAGAAGAATGTGGCTGCACAGTGTGACAGCTCAGTGTGACAGCTCAGTGTGACAGCACAGTGTGACAGCACAGTGTGACAGCACAGTGTGACAGCACAGTGTGACAGTACAGTGTGACAGCACAGTGTGACAGCACAGTGTGACAGCACAGTGTGACAGCACAGTGTGACAGCACAGTGTGACAGCACAGTGTGACAGCACAGTGTGACAGCACAGTGTGTCAGCAGAATGTGGCTGCACAGTGTGACAGCTCAGTGTGACAGCACAGTTTGACAGCTCAGTGTGGCAGCTCAGTATGACAGCACAGTATGACAGCACAGTGTGACAGCACAGTATGACAGCACAGTGTGACAACACAGTATGACAGCACAGTGTGGCAGCACAGTGTGACAGCACAGTATGACAGCACAGTGGGACAGCACAGTGTGACAGCACAGTGTGACAGCACATGTAACAGCACAGTGTAAGAAGAAGATGTGACGGTACCAGAACGACAGTAACACTTCACAGACCTGCCGGTGACGGCCGGGTGACCTGCCGGTGACAGCACACCACTTAACTCTGACCCATCTGCCCGGCCCGGTCTGCCCGGTCTGCCCGCTCTGCCCGGTCTGCCCGGTCTGCCCGGTCGGCCCGCTCTGCCCGCTCTGCCCGGTCTGCCCGCTCTGCCCGCTCTGCCCGCTCTGCCCGGTCTGCCCGCTCTGTCTGCTCTGCCCGGTCTGCCCGGTCGGCCCGCTCTGCCCGCTCTGCCCGGTCTGCCCGGTCTGCCCGCTCTGCCCGCTCTGTCCGCTCTGCCCGGTCTGCCCGCTCTGCCCGCTCTGCCCGGTCTGCCCGCTCTGTCCGCTCTGCCCGGTCGGCCCGCTCTGCCCGGTCTGCCCGCTCTGCCCGGTCTGCCCGGTCTGCCCGCTCTGCCCGGTCTGCCCGCTCTGTCCGCTCTGCCCGGTCTGCCCGGTCTGCCCGGTCTGCCCGCTCTGCCCGCTCTGCCCGGTCTGCCCGGCACACATTAAGTACCCCGACCACAGACACAGGATTACAGTCTGGCCGCAGGAGGGAGCTGCTCCCCGGGCGACCACGTGACACCTCCCTGACGTCTCCCGCTGACGTCAGTAGAGGGCGTGACCATCAGCTAGCTGGGTGAACGGAGCCAGGTTAACAGGCGCTTCCCCGGGGCCCCACTTAGTTTACTTTATATTCTTTTTATTTTTTTAGCAAATGGGCCTAGGTCTCATTTTCAGTGACAAAATCTATTTACATTACCCCTGTTTTTGTTGGTTAGATTTTTATCATATGTAATAAGAGCAATACTCTTGAGGCCAAAATATAAAAAAAAGGACAACGTCAAGTTGTTTATCCTACCCCTAATAAAAAACGCCATAGGCCTAACATGGGATTCGTTTATGTCACGGGTGTGACATAAAGTGTTGTTTATGCCACTACTTTCTAATACTGAAAAAATATGGACACAGGGTAGGACTCATTTTGTTGGCATCGTAATGTCACTCGTCTTCGACTCGTGAAATTACATAGCCAACAAAATGCGTGGCACAAATAAACTCAGACTCAAACTCGTGACGTCTCTTGATAGTAGCAATACACACTGTACGATTTCGGAACATGAATGTTCCTTTCTCGGCGACAAAAAAACAATCGTAAGCTCAGGCGAGGCCTAGAAAATGTGTCGGCCAATGTGACACCCCCCTACAGTAATTTGCCTAAGATTTGGAAATTCCCCCCATGGCGATGTACCTTTGTCGCCGACAAATTGCAGTCCAATGTTCCGAAATCGGGACCGATAGATTAAGGAACGTGTTCCTTCCCGTTGTCGCCGACAACGGAGTTTAAAATATACCCCCCGTGGTTCCTACCAATTATGGCCCTTAATTAGTCGCTGGGTGAGCAGAAATGCCCATGCCACACACAGACTGAGGCCAGCTCACCGATTTAACTCCCATATACTGAGATTTATTACTTGTTCCTTTATCGGTGGTCCTAAATCACTCACGATTTACGCAGTCCGTCGTCCAGTGTGGACAGAATTTGCTTACGATTAACTGATGCTAATGGCTGCCATAAACGTTGTGGGAATTGTCTACGCGATGCACATATTCGCCTGAGACAAGTTAAATAACCCTGACGATTCAGGGAGTTAATCGGTGGAAACGAAATCGTTCAGTGGGTATTGGCTTTTAATATCATCCATAGATTATGACAACTGATAACAGTGGCTGCGCCTGACTACAGTGGCGTCATCGTACAATTTCCTGGCGGATGATGGCAGAACAAGCAATCACTATGTGCCCTGTAAACAGAGGGGTGGATTTTTAAAGAAGAAATCCATGAAAATGACCCGTTTCATCATTTTATTGAGTAAAGAGGGAAGAGACAGGATAAAGAACCATTGGTTGCTGTGTGTTATAGAGGAAACCCATGAAAGTTTAGGGTCTGAGCCCGTATCCCATCGAGTTTGAATCACATAGTAATTCACAAGGCGAAGCCGCGTGAATTACTATGTGATTCAAATGAGATGGTATCGAGCTCTGACCCTAAACTTGAATGGGTTTCTGAATTTATCTCACCCTTAATATTGACTAATGGGCTAACATTTGTGACATTATCCCCCATTGGATATTTTACCTAAATATCTAATGGGCGTTAGATACGAGTTCACAATGTTAAGTCTATGGAGAAAAGATATCTGGGTTGAGATAAGTAGTAAAATCCCCACCACCTACACACGTCCCTGAGGTTGATGGTTACAAAAGGCGTCAGAGACTCTCATGAATATATTAGAAGACTGTGCTTGGAGAGAGATTAGAGGACTGTGCCTGGAGAGTGAAGTGTAGCTACATTTGTCTCAGAGCTCCCCATTGACATGCCTTCCCCTCACCGACTTACATTATTCAGTAAGGTGGCCCCTTAAAAGGGCCTACTCACAGTAAGGCCCCGGAATCTGTATAGCATCTTGGTGTTTTATATGTGGCCGGCACTGCTTATAGATAATGCCCATAGAGTAGGGTGAATATATATGCTGGATATACTGTCTGAGCCAGGTGACACTTAAGAAAGCAGTCTATCTGGTACTATACAGAAACCATACTCCTGTCATTGTATGTAGAAAAGATGTGGTAAAATCTTTGATCAGGTGAACCATTATCTCACCCCTGGAATAAATGCCCATAGGCTCAACATTGGGAACTCGTTCTCCATGCCCCTACATGTATTGCAGTCCGTTCCCCATGGTCTATATCCTGTGTGTCGTCCATTCTTTTAGTGTGTACAAGGATGAGATGAATACAGGAAGCAACTCGTTTTGGTCCAAGAAGTCATTCTCCAGCTCGTTTGAATGCTATGTGATATTCACTCGGCTGTTGCCTCGTTCATATCACTCCGCATCAAACTCGTGGAGAACGACGACTAAAACCAAAACTGGTTGTTTTCTTCTAGAATCCGCAATACCTTTCACATAGGAAGACAGGAACACAATTTTCGTATTATCGTATACCTTGAATTAGCCTTTTAACCTTCGCATGTGATTATATAGAACAACCTGACCATTCTGTACATAATACAAGACGAGATGAGGTTATACGTAATACACATGGAATGAGGCCAAGTTTTCATGAATGATATCAAGCCAGATCCCATCTTGCCAGGTGTACGACATTAGAAAGGCTGTTCTATATAAGAACTACTGTAGAATACATGCATTGTTTAGGGGCCATCCATAAAGTATGTACGCATTAAGGGGGGGATGGGGGTGAGAAATCTTGGAAATCTTTGCGCATGCTCTCTCTTTGTTCTATCGCATACAAGATCGGGAGGGTGGGGTAAGGTGCGGGGGTCCAAAATTTCAGAAATTCTGCTTACGTACTTTATAGATGGACCCATATATTCATAGCGATAACTCTCTTATACTTATAATTCTCCTCCCACAGACTCTTTTTAACTATCCCTTTATACTAAATAGCCCCCTGTATAGCGCCTCGGTTTTTCATAACCTACCCGACAATGCTTATAAATAATGCCCATGGAGTAGGGTGAATATGTGCTGGATGTACTGTCTGGGCCTGGTCACACTAAAGCCTGCAGTCTATCTAGTAATGTGTAGAAACCATGCTCCTCTCATTGTATGTAGAAAAGATGCAGTCAAACTAATACCGCAATATTCTTCACATAGGAAGACGGGAACTCGGTTTTCATATTATTATAAACATTTAACTTTCGCATGTGATTAAATAGAATAACCTGACCATTCTGTACATAATACAAGACGAGATGAGGTTATGTGTAATACATATGGAATGAGGCCAAGTTTTCATGAATGATATCAAGCCAGATCCCATCTTGCCAGATGTACCACATTAGAAAGGCTGTTCTATATAATAACTACAATAAAATACATGCATGGTTTATTCATAGCAATCACTCTCTTATCCTTCTAAACTACCACAAACTCTTTTTAACTATCCCTTTATATTAAATAGCCCCCTGTATAGCGCCTCGGTTTTTCATAACCTGCCCGACAATGCTTATGAATAATGCCCATGGAGTAGGGTGATATATGCTGAATATACTGTCTGGGCCTGGTCACACTAAAGCCTGCAGTCTATGTGGTACCTTTATCATTCATCTAATTTGGGGCCTGTCGAATAATGTAATGTCATCCGCAGGGAGAACGGTGACCGCATTTTGAAAGAAAGAGGACAATATGGACGGTAGAGAAATATTACATAAACTAGATGATTAAACGAGACTCCTGCATAGGTGTTGTATACCTATAGGTGTTATATACCTATAGGTGTTATATACCTATAGGTGCTGTATACCTATAGCTGTTATATACCTATAGGTGTTGTATACCTATAGCTGTTGTATACCTATAGCTGTTATATACCTATAGGTGTTGTATACCTATAGATGTTGTATACCTATAGGTGTTGTATATCTATAGGTGTTATATACCTATAGGTATTATATACATATAGGTATTATATACATATAGGTATTATATACATATAGGTGTTATATACCTATAGGTGTTGTATACCTATAGCTGTTATATACCTATAGGTGTTGTATACCTATATGTGTTATATACCTATAGGTGTTATATACCTATAGGTGTTGTATACCTATAGATGTTATATACCTATAGGTGTTGTATACCTATAGGTGTTGTATACCTATAGCTGTTGTATACCTATAGGTATTATATACCTATAGGTATTGTGTTGTCCCGTCGTTTGGGCGGGATGCCTCACTGCTGACGTCTGGTGGATGATTTCCTCACCACACACACCACCTCACCGCGCACTCTCAACCCCTGCACTCTGCCCATTCCATCGTCTCCCTTCAACCCCTACACACGTATTCATTTCACGCACACATTTTTGGCACTTCATACTACGCACTTACACACGTTTTTCAAGGTGAAGAAATACGAGGGAAGCCAGCCATGGCTCCAAAGACGAGAGGGAGTATGAGGAAAGAGAAAACTACGAGAAACAAGAGAGACAAGGAGGAAGATACGGCCGCGGACGAGCAGTCCGAGACAGGTAGCGAGTCTGAGCGGGAAGTGTACGTACGCCAGCCGTACGCCCGGTCAGGCTACGTGACCATCGATGAGGCCAGCTCGACCGAAGGTGAGGAACCTAAAGGTAGAGTCGATCGCCTGGAGGCCGAGGTCAGAGGCCTGGACTGGAAAATGGATCTTCTGATAAAAGCCACGCTGGATCGCCGGGACCCCCCGACCCCTGGGCGCCGACGCCATGACACCCGCTCGGAGAGGCAGTGCGAAGCGCGGGAAACCGGCAGCCGCCATTGCGATACCGACTGGGACGAGCCCAACACGAGGATCCACCAGAGGCAGCCTAGGATGCCACCACCTCGTGATCTACGCGCACAGCAAGGATACGACAATTACCTGGAGGAGGAATACTCGAGGGAGTTCATGCGCCCTTTGAGAAACGAAGGTAAAGTTGCCCTCTCGTCCGATATTTTTATTGATAAATATATCGCTAAACCATTCATGTACCTGGACCGGGAGGGAACCGATAGCCTAAAGAAGAAGCTCGAGGTCCGTAAGGAGATCGAAATGTTGGAATATATCAGGGCCCTGGTGTGCCTGATCAGAGATGACCGACGCAGCGACCAAGAGAACAACCCCCACCTCATGGAGCACCTACAGGCCGTAGTGGACGATGCCATGGTTCGACCGTGGTCCTCGGTACGTAGGTTCTCGCAACATATCTTTGATGAGGTGAAAAAAGGCAAGCTCAGGTGGACGGATTGGCACAAGATACAGCATGAGCGGGTAAGGCTGTGCCTCATGGACAGAACAGTGACCCAGTCAGGACGGAATCAGGCCCCTCTAGGATCACGGAGTGTGAATAACAACAAGCCCTCGAGGACCGGGGGCCGCGGTCGTGAAGTAGCATGTAGAGACTACAACTCGACCAAGGGGTGTGGACAACACGGTGATCACGAGGAAGGTGGAGTTGTATATTTCCACGGGTGCTCTTACTGCTTCGGACGCACGGGGAATATATTTAACGGCCACAACATGAGCGTTTGTGACCGTCTGGATCGCGACCGGAGGCACGGAGACTCGTACGGCCGCACGGCTTCAAAAAACGGCCAGTAGGCGCCCCCCGCAGTGTGTTGCGAGGGACGCCGATAGAAAGCAGCTGGGAGCGGCAAAGCGAGGAAGACTCTGCTCGGAGAGCACCAGCGCAGACGGCTAACCACAGGGAACGGGGAAACAAGCTACGAAGCAGCGCAAAACCTCCGCTGGGAGAAGATAAACAAGATGGCGGCCCCCACTGGGCCGGTACCTACAGGGAAGGCGCTACACAGTCTACAGAGCGACAGGGCAACCAGCTGCAGCGAAACAAAGATGGCGGCACTTCCGGTGGGGAGGCAGAACTCGACTCGAGAGCCGTGTTTTGTCGCCCAGAGAAGTATGTGGTGCCCGCACGACGCCATAACTTCGAAAGTGTCAAGGGAATGGACTCACACTCCTCGGAAAGTACAGCAGTCCACCTCAAATGGCGTGAGGCAGCTGCAGGCTGCTGAAACAGGACCGCCCCGGGCGCCCACGGAGACACGCCGGGGGGCGTGGCCTCTGCCGCGGGCCGGAGCACTTCAGGTAACGTCCCCGACTTTGACACTATCCGCTATATATGTGAAAATGACATTGCAAATCACGAGGTCGACATGAGACCCGAGGCCTTTTCGAGGCACAGGTCCGAGAGCTGGCCCAGGATGTCAGGAAAGTGTACTTCCCCCGACTCTACTCGTCTGGCGGAGATATACAACCAGGTCCGGCTCTCAGGCCTTCCCAATAGTGTGGGCTGTAAGTTGCCATTACCTACCAATCTCAACCTCGAGGCCTGGTCCAGGTATCTTCGAGATGAGGAAATCGACAGGGATCTCTACGATCTTATGGCCTACGGATTTCCCCTCGGATATCTGGGCCCGGTCAGTGACAGTCATGGTGGTGGTAATCACCCTAGTGCGAAGAACTTCCCCGAGGCCATCGAGGGCTTTATTAACAAAGAACTCGACCTGGGAGGACTCGTGGGCCCCTACGAAATACCCCCCTTTGAGCCCTGGTGTCATGTAGCCCCGCTAATGTCCAGACCAAAGGGCGACTCTAAAGACAGACGAGTAATATCGGACCTTACTTTCCCCTATGACAGGTCGGTAAACGCTTTCGTGGTAAAGAACTCGCTGTTCGGCTCGGTCCGGGAACATGTTTTGCCCTCGATCGACTCCAAAGTCGACGATTTGGTGGAAATGGGCCCCGACGCCTACTTATTTAGTACAGATGTCAGCCGGGCTTATAAGAACTTTAACTCAGACCCCCTCGACTGGCCCCTACAGTGCCTCGAGTGGGGTGGGAAATATTACCTCGAGGCCAGCATGGTGTTTGGAGCAAGGTGCTCCAGTTGTCATATGCAACGTGTGGCCAACGCCATTGTCAGTATACTGCGACGACGTGGCATTAAAGCATGGATGTACCTCGATGACATTGTTATCTTGTCTCCCTCCAGGGCTCAAGCTACCGAGGACGCAGCGATCGTGACCGATCTTCTGGCTGAGCTCGGGCTCCCCGAGGCCACCAAGAAAAGACAGGGTCCAGACGCTCTCGGTCCCAAAGGAAAAACTGGAGGACATATGCTCCACGGTGCTACGAGCAAAAAACGCTCCATCACGAGAAAACATATGGAGTCACTGGTGGGGCGACTCGTACATATTTCAAAGTGTATACGGCCGGCCCGTCTTTTTGTATCTAGACTTCTCGAGACCCTACGGGGCAATAAGAAAAGGTACATTAACATTTCTGCCGAGGTCCGTGCCGACCTCCGTTGGTTTGAAGAGTTTGCCAGGGACTGGAACGGCGTGGCTCTAATCCCAGCAAAGTCTCCCACGCACGTCATAGGAGTGGATGCTTGCCTCTCAGGCATCGGAGGAAATGACGAACGTTGGGCCTATGCAGGCCAGGTCGCCCCCGTTAATGATGGAGCCGCGAACATCACAGAGCTCGAGGCGCTCAATGTGGTTGTGGCGCTCCAATCTCTGGTTACCGAGGGCGACAGGGGCGGGCACATTCTAGTATTTTGTGACAACATGCCTGCGGTCAACGTATTTCAGACGGGCCGAGGGCACAACAGGGTCCTCCTGGACTGTGCACGGGCCGCCTGGATGATACAGGCCCTGTATCAGTGCGAAATTACCTTCAGACATATTCCAGGGGAAGATAATGTAGTCCCAGATAATCTTAGTCGAGCACACCTCAGCCCTAAGTATTTTAATCAAGCTTGTGACGACGTACGTAGAAATAACCTCACCCTGATCAACCCATGTCTGTACTTCATGAACAATGTACGACCTTTGCTCCACTCCAGATCCGGCGTTCCGCTGTCTGCAACGGAGGGCGGTGGCCCAGCAAGCGGCCTCCCGTGCCCCTGGGACGACAAAAGCACACCGAACCTCGGTCCTCACATACATCGCGTTCTGTCGGCGCGTGGGCGAGGATCATCTCCGACCGAGGGCACAGACGATATCCACCTACGTGGAGTACCTAGCGCAAGACGAGGCCTCGCCCGCGACGATAAAAAACCACATCTCCAGGGTGCGGCAGTATCTGAAGAGGACCGGCTCCCCCCTCACGGCGAGGGCAGCAGGAAGACTCACCATGACCCTCGAGGGCATAGAGCGTACGACGAGATACCTCCCCCGCGAACGCCCACCCATCACCATGGAGCTGCTGTGGAGGGCGCTGAATGCGCTCCCGAACGACCACGACGGGCACACTGTCGCGGCCGCGATACTACTACTCTTCCATGGAGCTCTACGACGATCGGAGGTCGCCGCCCCTACGGTTCGAGGCTTCGACCCACGACGACATCTGACCAGGGCAGACGTCAAGCCCACCAACGGGGGATTCAAGCTCAAAATCAAGCACGCAAAGAATGCTCAACGCTACGACCAGTCTCAGGAGCGAGTCATAGTCCCCGCGACCGAGGCCGCTCTGTGTCCCTGTACCGCTCTCGCTACAACGATGTCTCGGAACACGCAGTGCAAGGGTTCGGGCAGTGGTCCTCGGACGCATACAGGGGATATATCCAGACCAATACAGCAAGGAATATCGCCTCGACACTCACGAGGGCAATTACAAAATAGGCCCCAACAAACTTTAAATCCTCTTAAAACTAAATCTAAAAATTATCACGTACCTTTATAATACCACCCACCACACCTTCCCCCTTCACCTCCCCCTACCCACACCCACAAACCATCCATAACATTATTGGCAGTCTTGGCATATTATCTTATACATAATTAACATATATATATTATATGTCTCTTACCAACAATGTCTTAACATACCATGTATTATTTTATACTCTATTTAACATACCACAATGTATTACCTTAAAATACTCTATGTATTTATCTTATATCAACTATTTTATTTATTTATTATTATCATCATTTTATTGTTATCTTATCATCTATATAATAATAATAAATATTATTTCTCCAGACTGCCTTCACCTCATACTTTATCCCTAGCTCAGCAGTGGTGTTGTCCCGTCGTTTGGGCTGGATGCCTCACTGCTGACGTCTGGTGGATGATTTCCTCACCACACACACCACCTCACCGCGCACTCTCAACCCCTGCACTCTGCCCATTCCATTGTCTCCCTTCAACCCCTACACACGTATTCATTTCCCACCCACCCACAACCTTTACCTCTTTTACCCTACTGCGTAGGGCTATTATCTTATACATAATTAACATATATATATTATATGTCTCTTACCAACAATGTCTTAACATACCATGTATTATTTTATACTCTATTTAACATACCACAATGTATTACCTTAAAATACTCTATGTATTTATCTTATATCAACTATTTTATTTATTTATTATTATCATCATTTTATTGTTATCTTATTATCTATATAATAATAATAAATATCATTTCTCCAGACTGCCTTCACCTCATACTTTATCCCTAGCTCAGCAGTGATATACATATAGGTATTATATACATATAGGTATTATATACCTATAGGTGTTGTATACCTATAGGTGTTGTATACCTATAGCTGTTGTATACCTATAGGTGTTGTATACCTATATGTGTTATATACCTATAGGTGTTATATACCTTTAGGTGTTGTATACCTATGGATGTTATATACCTATAGGTGTTGTATATCTATAGGTGTTATATACCTATAGGTGTTATATACCTATAGGTGTTGTATACCTATAGCTGTTGTATACCTATAGCTGTTATATACCTATAGCTGTTATATACCTATAGCTGTTATATTCCTATGCAGGAAAATCATCCAGATACCAACAACTACTGTAGTTTGGGTATTTTATCCATCCCAGCATACTGTGCTGGTATGGGAAAATACCAACATACTTTGAATGTTTATTCTGATTGGATAAGAAAAGAGACTAGCCTAGATACAATATAATATTACAAATGTGAAAAAAACCAGGACATGAGTATAATGCATACACATTTTTATATGAAGCTAAACAAAGACAGATCTCTAGATTTAAGTGCCCTCCCAGCACACTACTATAAAAATATCAAACTCACTCTGCGGGGGTCAGTTAGTATTTCTATAGCAAGATACTGAGGCATGATAGGGCATCCCAACAAGGTAAATACGTTTCACGAAATTATCCCGCCAAATAGAACAACCTGGCCGTGGTCGTATTATTAGGAAACGTCCTCACTGTGGGCGAAACGGTTCCTGTTCGAGGTCAGTCTTTGATTTCATACTGTCTGACGCTATAGGCGGAAGGTAGTATGAAATCAAAGACTGACCGAGAACGAGAAACGTTTCGCCCACAGTGAGGACGTTTGCTTATTATCATATACTTCAAATCGATGAAAAAAAACGACATTTTGATGACTTATTAAGTCACACTCACAGCGGGCACGAACATTATTATTACTGCACCGCGAGCAGCGGGCAGTATGTCATAGACATTCGCATACGGGTATATAATAATATGCAAGATGAGATTAAGTTTGATGCTTATTTACGGAATAAGGTCATTAGGCTGAGTTCTGTTTATAAAGTCAACATCATTAGCTCTGAGTACCCAAATGAGACTTCGAATGCCGATTAAAGGTAAATTCTTAGGAATTCAAAATATTTCAAGGTGTATGTATGATAATTAGGAGAAACCAAACGAGAGTTAGTCGCGTTGTTGTTTATTGCACGACGGCAATGTCGCGTTTACTGCGTGAGGCGAAGCCGAGTGCAGTGATACACGACATTGCCGGAGTGCAATAAACAACACAACTAACTCAAGTTTGGTTTAGAATTTATCCTACCCTGTAACAATGAATAAGAAATAACATAAAACTCACCGATAATCAGTGATAATCATTGGTCGCTTTTCAAATGACGTCATTTGACAACTGTATCCCACTAGAGCGATAAATTTCATTTTCCTGCACCGTAGACCAAATACAGTCTGCTAATGTTAAGCCTATGGAGTTTTTTATTAGGGGTAGGATAACTGCTACGCAGAGACCATTGTATGTACCCTTCTACAGTACAATTAAAAAAATAAAGAAATGACATATGAAAAGTGACCAAGCGTTTAATCTATGATTTGTCATTCACTACTCAGGGTCTCAATATTAAATCTCCTCGATAAATTTCCTTGAAAAATATTTGCAATCAATTATTTGAGATGTACACTCCCTCACAAGATTGAGAAAACTTTATCAGGAAAATATGTACACACATCAATAATAAATCTCTCCCAAACAATTCACAGATTAAAGGCCCAGTCAGTTTTCTCAGTGTGCTATAGGAATATGATTAATATATACCTTCCTCTTTAAGAATATACCTATAGGCCCTACGGCCACGTTTATAACTATATAGGTATTATAGAGGAAGCCGCCTTGTGAATTACTATGTGAGTCAAATTCGATGGGATCGAGCTCTGACCCTAAACTTGAATGGGTTTCTGAATTTATCTCACCTTTAATATTGACTAATGGGCTAACATTTGTGACATTATCCCCCATTGGATATTTTTCCTAAATATCTAATGGGTGTTGGATACGAGTTTCCAATGTTAAGTCTATGGAGAAAAAATATCTGGGGTGAGATGAATGATTATATAGGTATAAGTATATAATAGGTGTATAATCGGCCATAGGTGGATGCTAATATAGCTACCTCTGTATGGTTTAGCAGCCTCCAAGGTGTTCATTTTTATAGCGGCACACTACACAGAGCTGTCTTTTTGAGCCGCTCGCCTCCTCGATGGAGTGTACCCCCGAGAGTCATGAATTATTGACTTGTGAAGACCTGCCACCAGAATGTGCCACATAAATAGATGAATGTGAGACATCAGCAGTCAAGGCCTGTTTACACTGGCCAACGGAGATGGCACCGATTATTTTAATTCTCCTAATATTCGGTTGATGGTTGCCACTTTTGTTTGGTCTCAAATAATAGGTGAGTTTATTACTTTTCACTCATGGAATATTTATCAAAGGGGAACAGATTGAAGACTGGAGGGACCATGCTGCAGTAGACACAGTAATACCTGGAGGCATCATGTTGCAGAACTATGGGAATGCCTGGAAGCATATGCATCATACTGCAGTACCCACGGTAATATCTGGAGGCACCATACTGCAGTAGACACAGGAATGCCTGGAGGTATCATGCTGCAGTAGCCACAGGAATGACTGGAGGCATCATGCTACAGTAGCCATGGGAATGACTGGAGGCATCATGCTGCAGTAGCCACGGGAATACCTGGAGGCATTATGCTGCAGTAGCAACAGGAATTCCTGGAAACATCATGCTGCAGTAGGCACAGGAATGCCTGGAGGCATCATGCTGCAGTAGCCACAGGAATACCTGGAGGCATCATGCAGCAATATCCGCAGGAATACCTGGAGGCATCATGCTGCAGTAGTCACAGGAATACCTGGAGGCACCATGCTGCAGTAGACACAGGAATACCTGGAGGCATCATGCTGCAGTAGCCACAGGAATGTCTGGAGGCATCATGCTGCAGTAGCCACGGGAATGACTGGAGGCATCATGCTGCAGTACCCACAGGAATACCTGGAGGCATCATGCTGCAGTAGCCACAGGAATACCTGGAGGCATCATGCTGCAGTAGACACAGGAATACCTGGAGGCATCATGCTGCAGTAGCCACAGGAATGTCTGGAGGCATCATGCTGCAGTAGCCACGGGAATGACTGGAGGCATCATGCTGCAGTAGCCACAGGAATACCTGGAGGCATCATGCAGCAATATCCGCAGGAATACCTGGAGGCATCATGCTGCAGTAGTCACAGGAATACCTGGAGGCACCATGCTGCAGTAGACACAGGAATACCTGGAGGCATCATGCTGCAGTAGACACAGGAATACCTGGAGGCATCATGCTGCAGTAACCACGGGAATACCTGGAGGCATCATGCTGCAGTAGCCACAGGAATACCTGGAGGCATCATGCAGCAATATCCGCAGGAATACCTGGAGGCATCATGCTGCAGTAGTCACAGGAATACCTGGAGGCACCATGCTGCAGTAGACACAGGAATACCTGGAGGCATCATGCTGCAGTAGACACAGGAATACCTGGAGGCATCATGCTGCAGTAACCACGGGAATACCTGGAGGCACCATGCTGCAGTAGGCACAGGAATACCTATAGGCATCATGCTGCAGTAGCCACAAGAATATCTGTCTTTTGTTGTTTTATCGTCTTTACCTTGTGCGTCACAAAGGACCGCGTCTCATACTTAAAAGACGCACCTGACGTCAGCAAGACGCCGATGACGTCAGCAGGGAGACGCCGGGGCAGAGTGACCTCTGGTGAGCACTCAGGGAGATGTTCCTCACGTGTCGCGCCTCCATTACTGGAGAGCTCCACAGGGGGAAGGAGCCAGGCCTCTATGGGGCGCAAAATGCTGACAAATCTTTGCCAGGTGGTAAATCACTATAGGCCGCGAAACCTAGGTTATTTTTGACTTGATATACACCAATTTTCATAACTTAGGCTGTAAAATAATATACAGATTTGCAAAAGGTACTATATATATTAAACCAGAGATTATGGGATTTATTGTCATATATATATTTTTTTGGATTCATTGAAATAATTTATCTATTTTCATTTTTGACGTATTTTCCCAGAAATCATGTTTGACTTTTAGAATGTGAGTGAAGACCCCATAGAAGTTCGTATGGAAGCAAAATCAAACCCCAGTTTAACAATTTGGAGATTTTGTATACAACTGTCATGGTAAGTAGAAAATGGAGAAGAAAGGCTGGCTTGGTAAAGATGCAATATTTTTATATTGTAATTTCAGAGAATGTTTTTGATTTGATTATTATTTACAAACAACTGCTTACTTATACTCATTAGATATGCAACACAAGTCAATATATAGGAATTTTAGGGAAACGCCATTTTGAATCTGGATCCCACCATAGTCCGTAATATGCCTTCCTGGCTTATAGGTGCGTTCTTTTCCTAAGTGAGTAAATGTCTAATTAATTTACATGTGCTCTTGTCCGTGGCTGTTTAACCCAGTCAGAGCGGATAATGCCTTGAGGCATTATTTACGATATCTACGTAGATCTACGATCTCGCTGTTTTATCAAGACATGATAGCTCAATAAATATGAAACTTGCAGAGAATATATATATATAATATCGTAGTCATCATATAGTAAATTATTCTAGAGTTGATTATATGTATTTATTAGACTTTTCGTCTTAACCCTTTCCTTACCATTGATGCCTCAAGGCACTCCAGTGGCTAGAGCAAATGATGGCTCAGGGCACTCCCGTAGCCAGCACAAATGATGCCTCAAGGCATCATTTTCCATTCTTGTTAAAATATCATTTATCTCAGCTAATTCAAGATGGATCTTTATAATTTTTTCAGAGATTATGTAAAATGCCTTCGTAGTGGTAGTTAATAAATAGTTGTATAGTTATCACCATAGAAACATTGACTGACTACTTTAAATATGATGGAAAAGAATACATTTTCTCAACAATTGTAACATAGGCTTGCCCTACAGAGGTAGTCCAGTGTCAGGCATGTGGCATTTAAAGACATGCACCTGGGACCAGGTCCGGTAAGGAAAGGGTTAAAATACCCCAAAAAATGAATCAAGGCATCTTTAAGACTTATCAGGGGAATGCCTGGAGGCATTTTCAGTCAGAGGAAGGCCTCCAGGCATTCTCAGGGTTAGTTAACCCTTTAAGGACGGGTGCCTGCGGCCGAGCGGTAACTGGACCGATGGCACCACGGACCGATGGCACCTGGACTGATGGTCCCTCTTTTCAGTTTCACCTTGACTGATGGCACCCGTGTCTGGACTGATGGGACCACTTGCCTAGACTGATGGCACCACCTCATTTTTTTTACCTGGACATGGGAACCACTTGATAGATATAGTAATAATGTGCAGTAGTCCTGTGATAACAGTGTTTCCAGTTTAATTTTCAGGTTTTTTTCTGGTTTCTGATTTCAGGAGACCACCGCTGCTACCGCGACCGGTACCGAGGCGGCTGCCGGCCGGGACCACGGGTTGCCGGCCGGGCCCCCCGGCTGCCGATGCCGAGGGGCCCGGAGCCGTTTTTTTTCCTTTTAAATCATCACGTAAATTCTTCTTCATGTGAATTTAATATACTCGGTAGTTGAAAAGTGATCTACACAACATGATATGGCAATAATCATTAGTCTAGGTAGTGGCGCCATCGGTCTAGGGAAAATGTTGCCATCGGTCCGAAGTGGTGCCATCAGTCCAGGTGCCATCGGTCTGTGGTGCCATCGGTCCAGTAATCGGCCGAGCTATCCCCTTAAGGACGGGTGCTGGTGGCAGTTTGTCACGCTTTCTCCTAAATATTTTATCCTTCTGAATAGAAATACTAATTATGGTGTTAGACCTACATTCTGTGAAAAATGTATCAATATTGCTCCATTATTTCCTTGTTAAAAACAAATTTGTATATTTTTGATAAATGATACCTCAGGACATTATTATCCCTGGGCCGGTTAATACCTCAAAGCATCATTCGCCCTTAAAGACAAATGCTGGTAGTTGGGTAATTTCTAAATTCTATTGAGTTTCGCAAATAACTATGGATAATATAAGTTCTATATATCAGCAAATAGAAAATGCAAAAAAAGGGCATGTCACCATGCTAACTTCTATGGGAGGGCCATCTGAAAATGTAAGGGTTTAACTATTGGTGTCCATGGGAAAGTGCAATATTTTTACTTTGTTGCTAATTACACTGATGTTCTATTGCTATCCTCAAATAATTCTGGATTATGATAGTTGGGAACATGTACAAAGGAGAAATGCTAAAAAATACTATGTCACAATTTCTATGGGAAGGCCATCTGAAGAAGGTCAGTGCTTATCTATTGGTGTCTATGAGAAACTGCTACATTTTCATGCCCCAGATGGCAGCACCAGTGTTAAACCAGGGGGCGTTTCGATACCTACCCACATTTGTCTTTAAAGTGTTAATTGACACTTGGACCCCCGTAAGTCTCGTGTTTTCTCACCCAGTTCTCGCGAGCCCCACGTGACTGCCGCCTCGTTAACCAGGATGTTACACGAACTCTCGCTAAATGCCGCGAGACTCTCCAACACGAGAAGGAAAAGAAACAAAACTCCACATCACAAAGTACGGCCGTGCTCGGGGAGTGTTTATGTCGCAGTGTGTTTCTCTGTTATTTTGTCATCGCTAATTTCTTTTCTATCTTTATTTCCTCATTGTCTCTGGAAAGAATGTTAGAATTCCATGCTAAAGAGCCGTAAACTTGACTTCTTCTTTTTTTTTTTTTCTTTGAGCAAGTCTTTTATTAATCTCTGGACATTATCATACAGCTTACAACTTTCAGCTTTGCCAAACAATTCTCTGTACATTCATTGTTACCTTGTGGTCATTTCCATTGCTCCCTTTTTCTATTTTTTAATACCAGTTAACTATATAAAACCAAAACTATACCTGAACATCATTTAGGCTATTCTGGAACTTAAACCTCTCATCTCATGAGTGTCCTGTACTAATTACATGGTTGCCCTGTAGTGTTGACTCTAACTCTGATTATTCCTATTCTTTTTCTTAGAAAAAGTATGAAGAAATTTCTTGGGGTTACATCGTAAACTTTACGTATTTCCGCCTGCTTCCAAAGTTCTGCACCTTTTAGAAGTCCATTAAAGCGTTGTGCTAGGTTTTCTAATGGACTATTTTTTACGAAAGGCCGCTAGTGCACCTAGAATACCTAGCCGCAAGCCCTCCAGTCACACAGTGTGAACGGGGCTTTCCGTAACACATTCGGACAAACAGGTACATGGAAATATATTCTCTAGCATTGGGAGAGTGAGTACGGAATCTGTTTTTAATGCCAATTCATAAAACATCAGATATGGTGTAGATATTACAGGAATACTGTATGTGGCTGCAAAATAACACATTTAGGCCTGGCGTCCACCTACTACGATAGAAATTTAGACCTCCCGATATGGCACCGATACAAAAAGCAAATATCGGAGACATATCGGGAAGGGGCAAGATCGTAGACATATGTCTTAGACATGCCACTTCACCACGCATTGTATGGGGTTTTCATCGGTGTCTAATCGCAAAAACGTGGTCAACTGCCCCGATATTAGGTGCCTTTCTGACGCGATTTTGAATTTCTATCGGGAGGTGCATCTTAGACCATATCGGAGCCATATCGTAGTAGGTGGACGCCAGGTCTAACGAGCTTGGCCATCATACATACCTATCTTTATGGGAGAAGTAAGACAAAAAAATTATCAATCTGAAGTTTAGTAACTCATCATTTGGCCGGAGCTGGTCGTACCTCAAGGCATCATTCGGCCTGAGCTGGTCGTACCTCAAGGCATCATTCGGCCTGAGCTGGTCGATGCTTCAAGGCATCATTCGGCCTGAGCTAGTTGATGCCTCAAGGCATCATTCAGCCGAAGCTGGTCGATGACTCAAGGCATCATTTGGCCAGAGCTGGTCGTACCTCAAGGCATCATTCGGCCAGAGCTGGTCATACCTCAAGGCATCATTCGGCCAGAGCTGGTCTACCTCAAGGCATCATTCGGCCTGAGCTGGTCGATGCCTCAAGGCATCATTCGCCTGAGCTGGTTGATGCCTCAAGGCATCATTCGGCCTGAGCTGGTCGTACCTCAAGGCATCATTCGGCCTGAGCTGGTCTACCTCAAGGCATCATTCGGCCTGAGCTGGTCGTACCTCAAGGCATCATTCGGCCTGAGCTGGTCGTACCTCAAGGCATCATTCGGCCAGAGCTGGTCTACCTCAAGGCATCATTCGGCCTGAGCTGGTCGATGACTCAAGGCATCATTCGGCCGGAGCTGGTCGTACCTCAAGGCATCATTTGGCCTGAGCTGGTCGTACCTCAAGGCATCATTTTGCCTGAGCTGGTCGTACCTCAAGGCATCATTCGGCCTGAGCTGGTCGTACCTCAAGGCATCATTCGGCCTGAGCTGGTTGATGCCTCAAGGCATCATTCGGCCTGAGCTGGTTGATGCCTCAAGGCATCATTCGGCCTGAGCTGGTCGTACCTCAAGGCATCATTCGGCCTGAGCTGGTCGTACCTCAAGTCATCATTTGGCCTGAGCTGGTCGTACCTCAAGGCATCATTTGGCCTGAGCTGGTCGTACCTCAAGGCATCATTGGGCCTGAGCTGGTCGATGCTTCAAGGCATCATTCGGCCTGAGCTAGTCGATGCCTCAAGGCATCATTCGGCCTGAGCTGGTAGATGCCTCAAGGCATCATTCGTTCTTAAAGAGTTGAAGGTTTGATAAACTGCGTGGTTGCTGAAGGTCGTTGACGGTTACTACAGAAGGTGGGAATAAGCCTCGTGACGTTCTGGTATGGAATGTGCTCTAAATATAGATGATGCACTATGGAGTGAATGTGAAGCTATACAATATCTAATGAACTTACAGCATATTCCGCCTCATATACCCTGGACGCGCTATTCTATGCTCATTTCGTAATTTCCGTTGCTGAGGTGGGTAGCTGACGTATTTATTATCCACCGAATACAAAGTATTCCTTAGAAAAGTCACAGGGAGCGTGGATCTATATACTCGGAGCATCCGGATATGTTGTATGCCCCGAGGTGCAATAAAGGGCACATCCGGAAAATAGTGCGTCGTGAAAAATAGTGCGCACATACAACAAACTTATATTAGAAGGCCACCTATATCTGGAAACTGGTACCAGATAAAAGCGGTCATATGTTCCTCGGACTGGCCCCAACTCTTTGGGTGCTGACACAGTGGACTAGACTGATAATTTTCTAAATAGAACCACCGACCGACTATTGTAAGGGGTGCATGTAATCGGTGACCTTTTTGTCGGCAGGTGGAAACGCTGTATAAGGCCCTGTCTCCACGGTGCGAACCTAGGTACATAGGTACGCCAAGTCTGAGACTGGGCATACCTTCAGGATCACAACGCGGCAAAATGCACAGTGGAGACAGCAAGTTTCCCTCCAGTCTAAGACTGGGCATACCAGTACACCCAGTCTCAGACTGGGCGTACCGCATGTACACCGATTCGCAAGAATTTTTAATTATCAAACATGTTTGATATTTGGTACACCCAGTCTGAGGCTGGACGTACCTATGATCGCAAGCGCTCCAGTCGCAAGCAAGTCTCCACACAGAATCGACGTTAAACGGGATTCACACGGTGGGATTCATGTACCTCACAGGCCGTTTGTCTGAGACAAATCCTGTTGAGATTCGGTACTGGAACACAATCTCCTCGTGTGAATGACAGGCTTTCATTTTGCTGAGACAACTTTTTTCTCTTGCAATTGTCGGCGACAATCGCCCCTAACAAGGAACAGAATCTCATGAGATTTTGACTTTAAACAGGTTTAAAATTTAGAGGGACATTTTGGTGAGACAAATGTATTTCACACGTTCTCCCCCAATCTGTGAGTCTCAGCGGTCTCAAATAACACCTATTCACACGGGGAAGTACCCTGAGTCGGCGACTGTGTACCCTGTGTACCCTGTGTACCCTGTGTAGGGGTGTAGGGGTGAGACTATGTACCTGTTAAATCTTCTCATGTGAATTGAATCCGCCATGTTCCCCTGAGACTGTAGAACACCCCAATCTGTGAAACTTTGTTCCCAGTTGTAAATAGTAGCCGACTGGTGCAAAGGTGTGAAGTACACCAGTCTCAGGTCCATTTGTCCCACCGTGTGAATCCCATTTTACCTTGCGATCCGAGGTACATGTGGTACCCAGGATCGGAAGCTTTATGGAACCTTCAGAGGAACAGGATCACAAGTCCCCCGAGTCGCACAGTGGAGAAAGACCTTAAAACAGAACCCCCCGACTCGGCCCCCACTCTGTGTGTGCTGCCACAGTAGACTTGAGTGTCAAAACTTAACTGAACCACCGACCGACTATTGTACATAGTGCATGTAATCGGTGGCCTTTTCGTCGGCCGGTGGAAACGCTGTATAAGACAGAGACCACCGACTCAGCCCCCACTCTGTGAGTGCTGACACAGTAGACTAGACTGATAATTTTGCAAACAGAACCACCGAACGACTATTGTAAGGGGTGTATGTAATCGGTTGCCTTTTCGTCGGCAGGTGGAAACACTGTATAAGACAGAGACCACCGACTCAGCCCCCACTCTGTGAGTGCTGACACAGTAGACTGATAATTTTGCAAACAGAACCACCGACCGACTATTGTACATGATGCATATAATTGGTGGCATTTCTGTCGGCAGATGGAAACGCTATATAAGACAGAGACCCCCGACTCGGCCCCCACTCTGTGAGTGTTGACGCATTAGACTTGAGTGTCAAAACTTAACTGAACCACCGACCGACTATTGTACATAGTGTATGTAATCGGTGGCCTTTTCTGTCGGCCGGTGGAAACCCAGTATAAGACAGAGACCCCCACTCGGCCCCACTCTGAGTGCTGACACGGTAGACCTAAGTGTTAATTTTCCAAATAGAACCACCGACCGACTATTGTACATGGTGCATGTAATCAGTGGCCTTTCTGTCAGCAGATGGAAACCCAGTATAAGACAGAGACCCCCGACTCAGCCCCCACTCTATGAGTGCTGACACAGTAAACTTGAGTGTCAAAACTTAACTGAACCACCGACCGACTATTGTACATGGTGCATGTGATTGGTGGCCTTTTCGTCGGCAGGTGGAAACGCTGTATAAGACAGATACCTCCCACCTGACCGCCACCCTGTGTGTGCTGACACAGTAGACTGATAATTTTGCAAATAGAACCACAGACCGACTATTGTACATGATGCATATAATAGGTGGCCTTTTCGTCGGCCGGTGGAAACGCTGTATAAGACAGAGACCCCCGACTCGGCCCCCACTCTGTGAGTGCTGACACAGTAGACCTGAGTGTCAAAACTTAACTGAACTACCGACCGACTATTGTACATGGTGCATATAATCGGTGGCCTTTCCGTCAGCTGGTGGAAACACTTTATAAGACAGATATACCTCCCACCTGGCCGCCACTCTGTGAGTGCTGACACAGTAGACTAATAATTTTGCAAATAGAACCACCGACCGACTATGGTACATGGTGCATATAATCGGTGGCCTTTTCGTCGGCAGATGGAAACCCAGTATAAGACAGAGACCCCCACCTGGCCGCGACTCTGTGAGTGCTGACACAGTAGACTAATAATTTTGCAAATAGAACCACCGACCGACTATAGTACATGGTGCATATAATCGGTGGCCTTTCGGTCGGCAGATGGAAACCCAGTATAAGACAGAGACCCCCACTCGGCCCCCACTCTGTGAGTGCTGACATGGTAGACTGATAATTTTGCAAATAGAACCACAGACCAACTATTGTACAGGGTGCATGTAATCGGTGGCCGGTGGAAACCCAGTATAAGACAGATACCCCCGACTCGGCCCCCACTCTATGAGTGCTGACACAGTAGACCTGAGTGTCAAAACTTAACTGAACCACCGACCGACTATTGTACATGCACATGTAATCGGTGGCCTTTTCGTCGGCAGGTGGAAACGCTGTACAAGACAGATACCTCCCACATGGCCACCACTCTGTGAGTGCTGACATAGTAGACTGATCATTTTGCAAATAGAACCACCGACCGACTATTGTGCATGGTGCATGTAATCGGTGGCCTTTCTGTCGGCCGGTGGAAACCCAGTATAAGAAAGAGACCCCCACACGGCCCCACTCTATAAGTGCTGACACAGTAAACTTGAGTGTCAAAACTTAACTGAACCACCGACCGACTATTGTACATAATGCATGTAATCGGTGGCCTTTCTATCGGCCGGTGGAAACCCAGTATAAGACAGAGACCCCCGACTCAGCCCCCACCCTGTGAGTGCTGACACAGTAGACTTGAGTGTCAAAACTTAACTGAACCACCGACCGACTATTGTACATGGTGCATATAATCGGTGGCCTTTTCGTTGGCAGGTGGAAACACTGTATAAGACAGAGACCCCCGACTCAGCCCCCACTCTATGAGTGCTGACACAGTAAACTTGAGTGTCAAAACTTAACTGAACCACCGACCGACTATTGTACATGGTGCATATAATCGGTGGCCTTTTCGTCGGCAGGTGGAAACACTGTATAAGACAGAGACCCCCACTCGGCCCCACTCTATGAGTGCTGACACAGTAGACCTGAGTGTCAAAACTTAACTGAACCACCGACCGACTATTGTACATGCACATGTAATCGGTGGCCTTTCTGTCGGCAGATGGAAACGCTGTATAAGACAGAGACCCCGACTCAGCCCCCACTCTATGAGTGCTGACACAGTAGACCTGAGTGTTAATTTTCCAAATAGAACCACCGACCGACTATTGTACATGGTGCATGTAATCGGTGGCCTTTTCGTCGGCAGGTGGAAACCCAGTATAGGACAGAGACCCCCGACTCAGCCCCCACTCTATGAGTGCTGACACAGTAAACTTGAGTGTCAAAACTTAACTGAACCACCGCCCGACTATTGTACATGGTGCATGTCAAGCCTGATGCCCATCTACCGATTCAGGGTTGAGCGATTTATTACCAAATCGTATAGGAGTTGGTCGACTTGTCGCAGGCAAATTCCATAACTCTTCGCTCGACCAACGGACATTGAGAAGATGGGGTGGTGGATATTAGTCCTAAGCAAATCGGTCTACTAATCGGTGGCTCACCCTTGCCTAGCTATCCTACATCTACTGACTACGGCCGACTCCATTAGGATGCCTTTGGTGATACAAATTACCGTCCGTTTGTCCATTAGGATGCCTTTGGTGATACAAATTACCGTCCGTTTGTCGCCGACAAAGGTACATGAATGTTCCGGAATCGGTAGATGGGTATTGGGCTTAATCGGTGGCCTTTTCGTCGGCAGATGGAAACCCAGTAAAAGACAGAGACCCCCACTCGGCCCCCACTCTGAGTGCTGACACAGTAGACTTGAGTGTAAAAACTTAACTGAACCACCGACCGACTATTGTACATGGTGCATGTAATCGGTGGCCTTTCTGTCGGCAGATGGAAACCCAGTAAAAGACAGAGACCCCCACTCGGCCCCCACTCTGAGTGCTGACACAGTAGACTTGAGTGTAAAAACTTAACTGAACCACCGACCGACTATTGTACATGGTGCATGTAATCGGTGGCCTTTCTGTCGGCAGATGGAAACACTGTATAAGACAGAGACCCCCACTCGGCCCCCACTCTGAGTGCTGACACGGTGAGTGGCTCGACGCTAATCTCCTCTCGTGAGCTGCTCGGTGTGGAGGCCTGGGGCCGTGCTCCGGGCCCGCTGCAGCAGTAGAAGACTGGCTGTGTGTGTCTGTCAGG
Organism: Alentia gelatinosa; assembly: GCA_950022655.1. Lineage (NCBI taxonomy): Eukaryota > Metazoa > Annelida > Polychaeta > Phyllodocida > Polynoidae > Alentia > Alentia gelatinosa. Next base: position 50,633,841 of record OX465589.1, on the reverse strand, counting down.
CGCCACGCCGCCCACGCCCCTCACAGCCAGCACGAGCGCGGGTCAGAAAGAGCGAGAGTACAACCAAATCCATCTACGTTTGTGCGTTAAGGGCTGGATGTAACATTTGATTTTTTTTTTACTCTTTCAAGCCATGTATGGCTGATTTTGTTTAGTGTTGAATGTATTTGTGAAGGATGTAAAAGAAAATCACATGCTATGATTGTGAATTGTGTTGGTCTGAAATGAACTATTTTATTAAAAAAAAAAAAAAAAAACAACAACTGATATTTATGGCAGCAATAAAGAAAGCATTAACAAAACTGCCGTTAAAGTGTTTCATAAATTTCTTCGTTATACAGGTTTAATATCGTTCGCTATTCTTGCACATTCTTTTATTATCGCCCTAAGGCCGTACATGACCTTGAAAATGGCTGTAGAAGCTGCGGTGTGCAAAGGCTGTGTAAGAGCGGAAGATCTGCTGCATGCAGAGGTGTTTTATTTTTAAACGAAAAAAAAACCAAACAACAACAGAGGGGTATACTAGGGATATCTCAGTACTTTAAACGTAAAAAAGCAGTTCGATTTGTTTCAGATATTATTGGTATATATGACTTTTCGATTCAAATCGTTTTTTCCCTGTGCATTTAGGAGATGGTGACCAGCCTCAGATATAAAGCCGGATGCCCATCTACCGATTTAGGGTTGAACGATTAGTTCCCAAACTTTGTTGCAGGCAAATTACGTAACCCCTCGCTCGACCTGCACACTGATAAAATCGATGTATGGTCCACTAATTGCTGGGGGAGGGCAAAAACCAAAGAAACCGAGTGTTCACTAATCGCTGGGTAGCCTTGCCTAGCTGTCCTACATCTACCGACTCCGTTAGGATGGCTTTGCTGAGACAAATTACCCTCCATTTGTCGCCGACAAACGTACATAAATGTTCCGAAATCGGTAGATGGGCATTGGGCTTTAACCGCACACATGTATCTCTATTAAGGACGCCTCAGAGACTCATGTGGCGTTTCAATCTACCAATTTTGACCACCGATTATGGCATTTAGCACCGCCGACCGATTATGTGATATTTTGTTTGCCATAATCGTCAAGTGGAAACAAAAAAAGGGTCAACAAATTTTCTCTCCAACTTTATGCAAAAGGGCACCACTGACTGACTTTCAAGTCCTTCAAAAAAACTAAATCTATTCTTTTCGTTGGGTGACAAGTGATTCTTGAATTTAGCACTATCTGACGACCTTCCGCCGAAGAATGCAAGAAATCGTCTAGTATCACCATGGAGTTGTCCTATTACCTTAAGTCCATATAAGGAATAGAGTAGGCTGAGTAGCCAATGACTGCATTCGCAGCAAACCCCGACCTTCACCCTGACCTCCTTACATAATATTTTCTAGCACCTAGCAGGGCTATACAGTCGAGAGTTGACCTTGAATCTTAGGGGCCACAACCACCCTCCTTTTGAGGCACCGACGAAATCAAACCATGCTGAAATAATCGGTGGGGGAGACCAGGGACCTGTTTTAAAAACTAAGAACGACAAAAAAATTGGTCCTATCGTGGTCCTTGATGCATTCTTATTACCTAAAGTGGTCCGTATTTATGGAGGATATTCCTACACAACGATCAGGAAAATATCTTTATTTTGAGTGTTTTAAAAAATCTTAATCGTGATCCACATCGTCCATAGGCCTGTCCTACCTCCATTATCGGTCTTATTGGAAGACAACCCCAGGGGGTGTCGTACCAGTACTTGGATTACCAGAATTAAGCAACTTAGCTATTCTCAGCTGAAAATGGCAGCTTAAAGTGTAATTTGATTACATAATTACATTTACCTATGCATAAATCTATTGTACAGGTACAAAGAATGCTTATTTGTAAAGTGGTATTTCATTGTCCTCCACCAAGACCTTTCCTCCATGAGGATTATCTTTGATCATTGACTAAAGACAATCTAGTGGAGGACAAGTCTATGTCATGTGACCTTAAAACTCAATCTGATTGGTTGTCCACTAGGACATGTCTTCAACTACGACCAGAAAGGCTTGAACGATCAAGATTTGATCATTTCTGTAGGACCATGTTTAGAATACAGACTGACACGGATAGCCTAGTCAGTATCGCTTTAGTGAGTCCTAATCGTAGTCGTTCAGTTAATATCGTTCTTAGTTTTAAAAACATCTCCCTGGGCCCTGTTTTATTTTCAACTCTCCTTGGGGAGGAGAGTCCCCACGAGGGATAGCTCCATTGAGGATATTTTTGAGGAGATCTCCTCAATCTCGTTCAATTTACCCTGTCCTCGGGGAGGAGAGAAATCCACGGCCGTAGTCTCCTTTGAGAGAGTCCCAGGACAAAATAAACCTGTAGGACACTTTTGAGGAGACTTGAAAGAGAGGCTGTGTATACTGCAGGTGATGGCACATAGTGGTATTTTTGGGAACTAATTTCATCATCTATGAATGTATGTAAATCAAAGTAAATAGCACAGTAATTCTCCATCTGAGATCTCCAGTTTTTATTAAAATCATGATAAATATACTTCCGATAGGTTAAATGAATAAAATAGCTTTTATTTGTTATTTTGAATCACCCACGATACCCCTAGACGTGTCGCCCGCCAGGAGAGCTGCAGGACACTTTTCAGGAGCTCTCCCGGCCCGAGGATTGAAAATAAAACGAAATTTGAGGAGATCTCCTAGATCTTCGCCCACAACTCTCCTTCCCCACGATTAATTGAAATATCGAACCCAAACTCTCCCAGGACCTCTCCCCGGGCATTTCAAGCCTCCTCGGGCGAAAGATACAGACTGTTCAAAAGTTCATTTTAGTTATGCACTATTTCTGGACGCACTATTTTTCCGTATGCGCCACCCGGAGCATACAACATATCCGTATGCTCCGGGTATGTCCATACAAATTCCCTATGTGTTTTCTATGGATACTTTGTATTAGGTGGATAATAAAAGAGCGTACGGAACAGGAAGCCGTACACGATTTCCAGCAGCGAGGTCAGTAAGCAGCGGAATGATGTGCACACGTGTATGATAAAATCCATTCCATATCTTTAAAAAAAACTAGTCATGTTTCAGCAAATTAAATCTGAGCTTGGTCCTAAATAACGAATGACAGTTACAATGATGCTCAGATAACAGGAAGAGTCTCAGTTTAAACAAACCACAAACACGTTTTACAGCATCGGGATGTTTCATTAAATCATTCATGGCCGAGATAAATCTGTTCCGATTGCTCTGGGCCGCGGTGTGACTGCAGGGAAAACAACCGGATGTGAGCGACAATAGGGGAACACACGCGCGTTGCTGTAATACGCGCTGATCTACTGGCCATAAACATGGAGGTACCTTCTTTTTTAAGACTTTTATTTACCCTGGTAGATGCTCAATCCCGAAGGACTGGTCTCAGTGCACTACAAGCACCCATTTAATCATACATTTTCCTTTTCTGCGAATCTACCGCAACGTATGTACAATAAATATAACTGTCAGAGCAAAATAAGCATATCCGAAAGATTACATGTATGTGAGTGTATGCTACTTGAAATAGAGGGTCCATCAGACTGGTCCACTCAGGTGGGACAACTTTATGTTTTATCTCACCCCAGATATTTTGTCTCCATAGACTTAACATTGGAAACTCGTATCTAACACCCATTAGATATTACTACGTGATTCAAACTCGATGGGATACGAGCTCAGACCCTAAACTGTCATGGGTTTCCTCTATAATATTATATTATGGGACGCGTGTTGCCAGATAGTCTTTCTGCGTCTTCTTAAAGTCTTTAAAAGTGTCTATATTGTCTTCTTTTATCTATTTCTTTTATTTAGTAACAAACATGCAGTTCTTTTATAGGAAATATCTTCCACTGTAGGATTGCAGGTACTCAAGAAAAGGATACATCACATTCGATGCACATTCCTAAGACCGTAGTGGTTATTTAAGTAGAGAAAATACATTGATATTAAAGGATAAAATACATATCTACTCGGTCATCGAGATACCTATCAAGAAAATGATGTAGATGAAATGTATGAGGAATGGTAAGAGTCTGGGATACATCGACACATCTTTAACATATATGTGATACTTGCGTTCGATGATGTACTTTCGAGGTTAAAGCGGGATTCACACGATTGGATTCATGTACCTCACAGGGTGTTTTCCTGAGACAAATCCTGCTGAGATTCTGTACCTGAACACAATTTTTAGTATACGTTATAGGGATTCATTTCAATGAGACATGTTTTCCTCCCTGTAATTGTTCAAGACATTTCCCTCTAAAAAGGAACAAATCGCATGAGATTTTGAGCCCTGTGAGGTACATGAATCCCACCGTGTGAATCCCACTTCACAGTGTTGATCTTAATAAATACACAATATATACACAATATCACCATGATTCTGATCTGCATGGTCGTATTCTCCGCGTAGTTGACGTGGAGTAATATCAAGAGACGTCACGAGTTTGAGTCTGAGTTTATTTATGCCACGCATTTTGTTGGCTCCATAATTTCACGAGTCGAAGACGAGTGACATTACGGAGCCAACAAAATGAGTGACATAAATAAGCTCAAACTCAAATGAGTGGCGTCTAGATTTTATCCTACCCCGTTTCCATATTTTTTCAGTATCAGAAAGTAGTGGCATAAACAACACTTTATGTCACTACCCGTGACATAAACAAATCCCATGTTAAGCCTATGGCGTTTTAATATTAGGGGTAGGATAATATATAGAGATATAGTTAGTGTGACCGAGATACGTTCATCAGAAATACTCGAACTTGGAGTTTTCTGACCAAAATATCGAGGAACAGATGGAATTCAGTCACATTCACTGTGTTTCTTTATTATTATAATTATATACCTAGAAATCATTAAGTATGCCATTCTACAAGACACTAAACAGTAGAATGAGTGGTCACGTGGTACAGAGGGACGTATGGATTTTCTTTCGTCACTCAGTGACGAACAGAAATTTTATTACTGGTCATTAAAGTGAGACATTCACCTATATTTATATAGTAATGCGTAGTGTCAACTGCAGAGAGAATACTCGGTGATCGAAACGATGGTAATGGTGTATTTATTATTACATACCTATGGCCGAACGTCTATGAAATATTACCCGCTATTAGGGGAACAGTATAAATAATGTTCGGGCGCACTGCGCCTGTAGTAAATATTCTGGCGCACTGTGACCGTCGAGTCAATTGGTACACATAATAAGTTTATAAAATGGTGGTTTAAAAAAAATGTAGGTATGTAATAATAAGAAAAAGTGACTGAGCCCGTAGGGATGCCATACTCGGCTTTTTGATGCCATAAATACGTCCCTCCGCCTGCAGCTTCAGGACATATTCATGGCATCAAAAAACCTCGAACAGCCATCCCTTAGGGCTCAGTAACCACGTTTTCTCTTATTACTCACCTTTCGAATAATTATTCGGAAAAAAATGTTGTAAATAATTAGAAATTCGATGCAAGTGCCATGCTTTGTTTATGGCGTGTATAATTATATATATTGATATCATCATATAGATATATATCTCTGAGACATAGGTTCATGAATATTTATGAGGTCACATGGTCTCTACATGTTTATTCGCGGGCTTTCACATGCTCCGCGTCCATCATTGTGATCGCTTGTCTCCCGTACACTCTTTTTTTTGTTTGTTTAATAGAGCACAGCATTTATTTTCCAGTATACAGCATACAGTACATTGCATTATTTCTTTGTTGTCTTGTTCTCATATCTATCTGACTGTACACTTGTAGCAGTCTCTTACACACATCTTTCGTCTTGCTCCTTTTTTATATTTTAACTTTATAATTACATGGTTACCTGGTATACCTCTACCACTTACTGGACTACAACCTTCAGGTCTTCCTATTCTAGATTGCCACCATTTTTCCAATCTACTACACTGCTGATTCTCCATATATTTATCAGTCATTCAATATTTGATTTTCAGGAATATTCTATCTGTTCTCGTTAGTCTCCTTCTCCTTGGGTGTCCCGTACACTCTTACAGATTTTTTCTATATCCCGTACTTCATAATTCCAATATCAAGATCTCATGAAATTAGATTTGTTCATATGATTGAACCTAATCCGTTGAACTTGTTTACACTTTAAACCCATTCGACAGAAAATCCAATAAACGAGCAAAGATAGCGCTGTATAGTGTTCGTAATTTTTTCGTTCCGGTGGACCTTCCGTTATGATCCGCGGTTGGAAAAAATTATAGACCCGTTGTAGACCCGTCTTAAATTTGCATAATAATTTTATTACAATGGATTTGCATATCATTGAAATGAAATCCTGTTATGAAATGCAAAATTATGGTAATTGTCTTTTTAAGCAGGACATATTGCTTTATGCTTCACTGTTATAATCTTCAAAGACATGAAAATGCGATATGGCAATTTTATGCTAGTTACTTCCATTTTGTTGGGTCTTTTGTTCCTTTGGAACTTTTCTGAAACTATTGTGGAATTATAAAAATGACAAACATATGCTCAGCTGAGTATTGTTTGTAATTTTGTAAACAATTGGCTGCCGAAAACGGTGTAAATGATTTTAGTTCTCCTAAAAGCCCATTTCCATTAGCCATCACCGATCTACAGGTATCACTAACGGCCTTTTCCAGTGCTGACGCAAAATGGAAATGGGCTTTTAGGAGAACTAAAAAGAAATCTTCACCGTTTCCGTTGGCCAATGTAAAGGTTAGCCCTTCGGCGCCGGGTGATGCCTTAAGGCTTCCCCGTGCGTGGCCGGATGATGCATTAGGGCATCATTTTCTAAAACTTACAAAATCATAGCTTATGTGTAATAACTTTGTAAATAATTGATCAATAATGATGAATATTTCACACAATGTTGGTATAACCTTGCATTTGCGATTTTGAAAAACTCATAAAATAATCCCAAAGATCACGTGATCAAACAGTGAAATTATTACAATTGACGTGAAAAGACCCGTCCCCTGGCGGTATATACTAACACCATACCCGGCCTTACAGGTATTGCTTTATCAGAGGTGCCCGGCGTGAAAGGGTTAAGGGTTAAGGCCATAGGAAAAGCTGATTGTCTTATCTAGGGGAGTAAATTTCATGGCGCATGGACAGATCCATCATAATTTGTAGTTTGCCATAACACTAAGGTGTTTGTCTAAAGCCGGATGCCCATCTACCGATATAGGGTTGAACGATTAGTTCCCAAATCGTATAGGAGTCGGTCACCTTGTCGCAGGCAAATTACGTAACCCCTCGCTTGATCCGCACACTGATAAAATCGGTGTATGGTCCACTAATCGCTGGGGGAGGGCAAAAACCAAAGAAACCGAGTGTTCACTAATCGCTAGGTAGCCTTGCCTAGCTGTCCTACATCTACCGACTCCATTAGGATGGCTCGGTTGAGACAAATTACCCTCCGTTTGTCACCGACAAGCGTACATAAATGTTCCGAAATCGGTAGATGGGCATTGGGCTTAACCAGTTTAATCTGTCTGGGGCATGAGAATTAGGAACCAGACTGGGCGTTTAATCGGATAAGTTTTACTCACTCTAGGCAGGAAAATAACTCCCTCGATGCCGCTATTTGAGAGGGGCATATTTTCGTGTCAATCAGTGAAACAGTTCTCCTTTAATTTCACATCCAATGAACGATGGAATGTACAAATGTTAACTAATAGATTTGACGACATATATACAGAGAGCAGTGCTTAATCATTATTAATACATGTAAACGTGACCCACATATAAAATAAAAGAATTTCATATCAATTTGAATAAATTCACATATCGCAGGATGAAACTATATGCATTTGATGATGGTGATAATGATTGATTAGAAAGTTATGATATACTCTCAAATAACTTACATGATAACATCTTTCTAAGGCCTGGCGTCCACCTACTACGATAGAATCGTAAACCTCCCGATATGGCACCGATACAAAATGTCAAAATCGATGCCATATCGGGAAGGTGCAAAATCGTAGACATATGTCTAGACAAGCCAATCCACCATGCGTTGTATGGGGGTTTTATCGGTGTCTAATCGCAGTTCTAAACGTGGTCAACTGCCCTGATATTAGGTAACCTTCCGACGCGATTTAGATTTTTTTATCGGGAGGTGAATCAAAGACCATATCGGTGCAATATCGTAGTAGGTGGACGCCGGGCCTTAAGGTCTCCTTTAGTGTTACTTTTTGGCATGGAATATCTACTCCTTTATTTTTCCCTGTATCAAATAAGCGCAGTTCTTTTCTATATAGCTAGTTAAACGTTTCCACCTTAGCATACGTAGTGGCATCATTTATAAAGGGCTGGCTAATGTTACGCTAGACAAGCCTCGTAGTGGCCAATACTGCACATATAACTGTCAGAAGGAGGCTGGGTGATGTATGCGCATGCCCCGCAGTTTCTCCTGGGCGATAATAGGGTTAATTGCTACAGAGCACCCAGGTCAATCTCAATTGGCTGAGCGGACCTAATGAACGCGACCGGCGCTTGTACCCAGCGAGAGGCTGGCCATTCTACTAAGTGGTGACGGTACCCAGCGGGCCAGCTCTCGTGTCTAAATATAGATGAGGTTAAACAGTCTCAATATAGATGGCGTTAAACAGTCTCAATATAGATGGAGTCAAACAGTCTCAATATAGATGGAGTCAAACAGTCTCAATATAGATGGGGTTCAACAGTCTCAATATAGATGGGGTCAAACAGTCTCAATATAGATGGCGTCAAACAGTCTCAATATAGATGGGGTTAAACAGTCTCAATATAGATGGCGTTAAACAGTCTCAATATAGATGGCGTTAAACAGTCTCAATATAGATGGCGTCAAACAGTCTCAATATAGATGGGGTTAAACAGTCTCAATATAGATGGCGTCAAACAGTCTCAATATAGATGGGGTTAAACACTGTGACTGGATACCACAAAAACAGTCCTGTCTAGGTATGAAGTATCGTAAAACTGGATGAGTTTCAATCTTGGCCACCGTATACCACGACAGGAGTTGGGCATAGTGACTTCATGAGGCGAAGCCGAGTGAAGTCCTGAGTCAAAACTCCGGATTTTATCCTACCCAGTCTCCTCGATTTTGGAATATTACGTGATAACAATTTTGTATGCCACTAGTGACATATAAAACTCTGTATGCCAGTCAGCGTGGCATACAGAAACTCAATGTTAAGCCTATGGGATTTTATATCAGGGGTAGGATAACGTCCAATTCTTGACACTCGAGTTCATTCAGTTATCGATTAATTCAACATGGAGACCTTTTGCCGGTGGTACAAAATGTCGGTCGGTAGTGCCATATTATTTTTAATGTTGAGAACATAAATCACTGATCCTTTTTTTGTTTCCCCTTTTTTTTTTCACAATTATTACATCAGAAGTGTCAGATAATCGGTCCATGGTGCTAATTGTCATAATCGATGGTCATATTCGGTAGGTATTAAATAACCGATGCCGTTTTTAACGGCCGCGCGCCTCACAAGGGCGGGAAAGGAGAGGCAGCGCCACCATCGACGTTCGCCTATACTAGAGGCAGGAAGACGTTACATAGTGAACGTGTGAACGGCAGGCGTGTTTTGCTGTGATTTTCGCCATTTTCTCCACAAATTGATGATTTATTCAATTTATTTCTCCATATTTTTTAATAATAGTGAACCCCTTAAATACCTTAATGATATTGGTAACCTGATGGAATTTTGGGAATTCATCTTATATATTTTGAAAAAAATAAGTTTGGAAAAAAACCACAAAAAGATGCTTTAAGGCATCTTCCTGCCATACAGTGTTAATGCCTTAAGGCATCCTCCTGCCGTATAGCGTTAATGCCTTAAGGCATCCTCCTGCCATACAGTGGCAATGCCTTAAGGCATCTTCCTGCCGTACAGTGTTAATGCCTTAAGGCATCCTCCTGCCGTATAGCGTTAATGCCTTAAGGCATCCTCCTGCCGTATAGCGTTAATGCCTTAAGGCATCTTCCTGCCGTATAGCGTTAATGCCTTAAGGCATCCTCCTGCCATACAGTGGCAATGCCTTAAGGCATCCTCCTGCCGTATAGCGGTAATGCCTTAAGGCATCTTCCTGCCGTATAGCGTTAATGCCTTAAGGCATCCTCCTGCCATACAGTGGCAATGCCTTAAGGCATCTTCCTGCCGTACAGTGGCAATGCCTTAAGGCATCTTCCTGCCGTACAGTGGCAATGCCTTAAGGCATCCTCCTGCCGTATAGCGGTAATGCCTTAAGGCATCCTCCTGCCGTACAGTGGTAATGCCTTAAGGCATCCTCCTGCCGTACAGTGGTAATGCCTTAAGGCATCCTCCTACTGTGAAAGGGTTAATCTGTAACAGCCACACACCCCTGTGATCAAGGTATCTATTCAACATTCACATCATTTATTCCTCCCAATTAAAATGCCAATTAATCTTAATATTTCCTTGAGTCTTTTTCGGGCCCGCCATCTGTTATCTTTAAGGCAGCATTGAGGTAATCCATCCTTTATCCTATTGGTAATTTACATGATAGATGAACTTAATCGCAGTTGCTCACAGATTCTATCTTAATCTAATGGCAGGGATGAGTAAGCAGTTTTTGTAGGCTGTTTCTCTGAATCCTATTAAGGCTAATCTATCACTAAGAGGGTGCGTCCACCAACCACGACAGGGCTGCAACAACGGCTTTCCGACAAGGTCCACGACAGCTCTACGATTGGAAGGCATGTCGTAGCCTTGTCGTGGTTGGTAGACCATAGTCCCCGACAAGAGGCTACGACAAGGCCCCGACAGGCTGCGACACAAAGCTTGTCGGGAGGTTGTCGGGGGCCTTCCGACAAGGCTACGACAAAATCGAACATGTTCGATTTTAGAGCCTTGTCGTGGCATGTCGTGGCATGTCGGGAGGTTGTCGCAATGGTCTGCGATAGAAAATTTAGGTGGAGCTTGCTCTTCCCGACATACCCCGACAATGCTGTCGCAGAGCTCCTCTCCTCACGACAAGGCTGCGACAAGGCACCAATTGGAAATTTCTTGTCGGCGCGTGTCGCAGCACTGTCGTAGTTGATGGCAAACCCTCTAACAATCCCATTACGCATTTAGTAATCATCTAAGACCTTTTAGTGCCTTGTATGTTACATTATTCGATTGTATAACAAGAACTATTTCACTTTCTAAGAAAACATATTCTATAGTTATATTAAGTTATACCAAGCTCAGTGGCTTAGTGGTAGTGGTGTTCGCCTTGAGCATGGGAGGTCGTGGGGTCAAACCCCGGTTGGGTCATACCAAAGACTTAGACAAAAAATGGTACCCACTGCCCATTCGGTTTAAAGATAAAGTGCAGAAATGAGTCTTCATGATAATTTCATTAAAAATAAAGACCCGCCCCTCACAGTGAGAGTACGGGTCTGGGGGCTGTTGAGTAAAGTTTGTTCGTTTCTGGTGCTGTGCTGGACGATACGATAACTCCAACGATAAAGACATGCTGGACGTTTTTTTACATTCAGTGTTGTATGACAGAAGAAAAGGTATTTTCTAAAATGAAGGTATTTGTATACAACACCTTGTGAAAGGTTTAGATTACTTTTATTATCAAAATATGTTCTGTTTACAGCACATTATTTTATACAACACTATGGCCCCAAGGACGATTGTGGGAGACTTTTTTCTCGTTCGTAGTTTATTCAACAGCCCCCAGTGTTGTAGAAGCTGTCGTGACCCGTCAGGTCGGCAGCAGGGCCAGTTAGGGGGCATATAAGGCAGGTGGGAGGGGGGCTACAGGCCACTTCTGAGTAGGGATCGGAACAGGTCAGAAGTAGCCCATGTGAGTGCAGTGTTGGGATATAACCAGAGTGATAAATACACACACACTGAGACACCTATACACTAACACATAGATACACAAAAATACACATACACGCATGCAGATATCTAGACACATGATACACAGAGTTCCATCCATATGTCCCCCCAGCACTACCACCACCACCAATCACCACTACCACCAGTACAACCTTGAATGTACCTGTCATGGGTCACTGGTCCTACCACCTCTCTCTCTCTCTCTCTCTCTCTCTCTATTTATCTATCTATCTATCATTATCTCAGTCTGTATACGCATAAGAAAGCATGTAACACAAAGTAAAATCATATTGTATAAATATTGATGTACTTACACTAAATGTAGGCCTTGTAATGTTGTTTTGTATGTGAGCCTCACCACTCACAGTGCTCTGACTGCTCTGACTGCTCTGACTGCTCTGACTGCCAGGCAGTCACTGACCCATAGCATTGGAGAGATCTAGTTATACCCCACTGGACCCCAGTAGGCGGATGTCAGGTTGCCCTGAAACTAGTACTATGACTTACACAGCAAACAGAGCTGTCATTAGTGAGCGCTGCCTCAATGGGAGCCAGTGTAGCTGAAAGTAACCTGTCAGCCCCGTTCCACACGTGGCGGTATGGGCGGGGCATCCTCTTTAGAATTAATTAATAGAGATTATTTGCTTTGTATCAGCTTTAACACCCGCCATTAGAATGAGGAGTAGGGGCAAGGGCCCGAGTCGAAGAACCAATTCCTCATTTACTATAATAAAGGATTTAATACACATACTCATCTCAAATATTTGCCTTACTCTCACTCTTCAAAGTTGTATTTACTCTCGAGGTTAATCTAAGGGTTATCAAGGAAAATATTTAGGAAAACACAACAACCTAATTAAAATTCCGTATAATAGGAATAGTGTGTCGGAACATAATCTCTAATACTCCCATATTTATTGTGTAATACCCCTGATCATATAAAAGGTCCAGAATACTTGATGCCTACCTTGTCAGTTTACACCCAAAATAATTTCTGTAAATAAAACTGGTTTGAAGTTGCGGCGTTTCTTACACATACTTGTATTCGTATAAAAGAAAATTATTACTATCTAACGTATTTAGTATATGAATGAGTTTCATAGAGAATCAAGAAAGATTTTCTTTCTGTTTAAACAATAGATTATATCAGGTCTTTTGTATACTTGCGGATATATAAGAAAAAGATGTTTAAAACTCATCTGGTACTAAAGAAGAAACCAACAAGTTTTGGCCAAAGTTGTCGTTCTTCACGAGTTTGGTGTGGAGTGATATGAACGAGGCGACAATCGACTGAATATCACATAACATTCAAACGAGTTGGAGAATGACTTCTTTGACAAAAACAAGTTGCTTTCTGTATTTATCTCACCCCTGTACACACTAAAAGAATGGACAACACACAGGATATAGACCGTTGAGAACGGACGGCAATACTCGTAGGGGCATGGAGAACGAGTTCCCAATGTTAAGCCTATGGACATTTATTCCAGGGGTGAGATGATAGCCGACAAATTCATCATGAGCCAAAGATCTGCCAGTGGAAACAAGCCAATGGAATTGGACCTGGGACCTGTTTCAGTAGTTTCGTGACATGTCTAGATGGCGTCTGTGACACCATACGGACAGATCACAAGATTGCAGTCGATGACACACGAAGTTTCCACCATTTCTCGTAGGAATCAAGCAATGACACTTTAACATGAGTAGGGGATACATATAACCTATAGTCGTCCCAAATATGAAGAAGATTGGACACTCCGATTTTCTGATATTTGCTAGTCTTTTTCCGCTGTTGCTTGCACTGTTGGTGCCACTGTTGATGTCTGTCTAGGCCTCATGTCACGAGCCTACTGAAACAGGTCCCAGATAGCTATTGCCTGGTTGGTCTGGTAAACACAGACCCGATACTTCGTACTTTTCTCACTGCCCACACATCTACTGTTTGCCTACTTGTCGCTATCACCACTGCTCGTCACTGTGACAATGTTTACTCCCATGTTATGGTACAGCAGCAGTATGGCCAGCGTGTCCGGTAAGTACCGAGCTAAGAGGTTGATGGACTTCTCCTAAAGCCGGGATCCCACCTACCACGATGGTCTACGACATATAGCCTGGCAGCCTGGCCTAGTTAGACTATAGGCCAGGTAACGGGTTCCATTTTTATGGTGCATTATTGGTAACGCCTCCTGGTTCCCCGCTCATCCGCTAGAGGGCTCGGCGGAATTAGGTGTATACCAGCACAGAGTAGAGAGATACCAGCCAAACCACAACGCTGGTTCCATGTGTATAAGCTCGTCACAAGCGGGCACCAGCCAAAGTTGAAGCACAGAGTAGCGTGGTTGAAGGTTGTGCCTGTGGAACCCGTTACCTGTCCCTTATTTCATTAGGGCAGGGAACGAGTCCATATGACATACTCCCCGATGGCTACGATTTGAAATGCCCAAATCGTAGCCTATCGGAAGGTCCCAGAATCGTAGACCTATGTCGTGATCCAATCTGTGAATTATACTCGACGACCATGATATCTTCCCGATAGGCCACGATACCCTATGACAGGCTACGAAAAATCAAACATCTTGGATTTTATCGGGAGCTCTATGATTGGCATTTTCAATCACAGTCTATGGCAGCCAATCGCAGAAACCTGTTCCACCTACCACGATTTTTGCTGACCTCACGATAGAATCGGTATGGTGTCGGGAAGGCAGTCGTAGGGCCTATCGGGACCAGAATCGTGGTAGGTGGGGGCCCGGCTTTATCCTACCCCTAATAAAAACGGTCCATAGGCATAACATAGGCAAATTTTATGCGGCATGCCATGACATAAAGTGCGATTTATGCCTCTAGGGCATAAAAAAATCGACCAATCAGCGACCAGATTGTGAGCTGCTCCGAAAAACGTTCCGATTGGACTTCGGTTGGTCGTTCAATCGATATTTATATTAGAGTAATCCAAAAGGGTAGAGACGGGGTAGGATAAATACGAAACCAAACTCGAGTTAGACTTGTCAGTGTCTATGCCACTCTGGTCAGGTCTGTTCCTCACTACGCTCAGCTAACGCTTCGCGTAGTAATACACGACCTTCCCGTCGTGGCATAAACATTGACAAGTCAAACTCTCGTTCAGTTTCTATTAATTAGGCCTGTTTCCACTAGTTTAGCAACCCCTGTCTACGATATAGGGGTTGGTCGGGTTAAATCACACACGGTATCCCTCTGTGTTCGCCTCAAACCAAAAAAATTTGTTTTATGTATACTCTAAAAGCAGACATACTTAATATGAAATAGTCATGGCTAAGAAATTGATAAAGGCACCAAGATTTGTGTTCATTATATTTTGAAATAAGAAAACAGAAAATTGGTTTCGAGGTTATGATATAACACACTCTCCAAGCAGTACGAAAGATCTGGTTGGAGAGTAAGAAACTGGTCCCGCTACTGGGTCAAGGCGGCCGCATATCTAACCCGACCAGAGCTAATTTTGTATAGTTCTGGTTGCCAGTGTATGTTTACACTTGCAGGTTTCTAGAGGGAAACTATGTTCCGGTGACAGTATGTCAAGGTTATGAGAAAAGAATAGAAAAAAATACTGCCCAAGACCTTGGCCGAGGGCAGTAATTTTTTCGATCCTTACCGAGTAGCTTTGATATATTTTCACCAGAACTTGGCTTTCCTATCTCCATATACCCTCAAATATCGATAAAATACAGATTTCTTGAAAATGCGAAAGGCATGGCCACCCCTATCGAGTAACTCCAACCACTATGTTTTCGTTCCGGCGGTTTTCCTGTCTCATAGCAACTATGCATGTTCCTATGCGTGTTGCTAGGTGACAACGTCACGGCAACGTCATAGCCTCATCAAAGTAGTAAGAAAACGTCAGCCTGGGACGGAAACGTCAGCCTTGGCACTTGGCACTCCTTGCACCCAAAGCAACAGTGTGTAACTATAAATACTGCTGCTATAATTGGTATATATAGGAAGGAATATAGAAAGACATGGTTAGTGTGTCTGAATTCCATCTGTTCAGAGATATTTTGGTCAGAAATACGCACCTCATTCTTCGAATTCGGTGAGTATTTCTGACCAAAATATCGAGGAACAGATGGAATTCAGACACACTCACTATGTCTTTTTATTATTATATACCTAGAGATCATTAAGAATACCATTCTACAACTCACTAAATAGGAGAATGAGTGGGCACGTGGTACAGCGGGTAGTATTATATATATATTACGCCACAGTATGGACGAATGAAATCATTACTACTGGGGCATAAACCTGAGACATTCGTGCACCGGTATATAATAATACAGGTTAACATAATGAGTGTTAACAGAATGACATACAACATCCATGTGATACACAGGGTCTGCCCTGGCTCTATCTACTATGTTTAAGAGAACATCTATCTGCAAAAGAGGTGTGAAGTGAAGTGTTGGGAGATCATTCCCCCTAAAAATATTCAGCAAGAAACAACATTATCTGTAGAATATACACCCACCAACATGGTGGGTTTGCTTTACTTGAGAGAACAACTTGAAGGGGAGGATAGTCAAAGATGTGTGGAGTGAAGCATGGAGAGATTCATCACCCTGAAACATTCTGCAAGAAACAAAATTGTCAGCCAGATTGTAGACCACCCCAAACAAACAACACCCTGTTGAGTAGATAAATGGAAAAAAAGAAGTATTGAGATTTTACTCACGCGGCCTGACTTGTCCCTCTCGTTGACGCAGTCACGCGTGACGCCCTCCTGGATGAGGTCATAGAGTGCATCCTCGTCACAGTCCATGCACGCCTCGAGGAAGCTCAGCTCCTCCTCTGTCTCCGTGAACTGCGAGTCGGTGCTCGAGTTAAAGTCGTAGTTACACGCGCGGAGGTTCCCGGCCATCGTCACTACGAGGGTGGTCGTGGTTCAATAGAGTGTAGGTCAACTATAGACTGTAGAACGAGGGTGGTCGTGGCCCACTAGAGTGTAGGTCAACTATAGACTGTAGAACGCGGGTGGTCGTGGTCCACTAGAGTGTAAGTCAACTATAGACTGTAGAACGAGGGTGGTCGTGGCCCACTAGAGTGTAGGTCAACCATAGACTGTAGAACGAGGGTGGTCGTGGTTCAATAGAGTGTAGGTCAACTATAGACTGTAGAACGCGGGTGGTCGTGGCCCACTAGAGTGTAGGTCAACTATAGACTGTAGAACGAGGGTGGTCGTGGCCCACTAGAGTGTAGGTCAACTATAGACTGTAGAACGAGGGTGGTCGTGGCCCACTAGAGTGTAGGTCAACGATAGACTGTAGAACGAGGGTGGTCGTGGCCCACTAGAGTGTAGGTCAACTATAGACTGTAGAACGAGGGTGGTCGTGGCCCACTAGAGTGTAGGTCAACTATAGACTGTAGAACGAGGGTGGTCGTGGCCCACTAGAGTGTAGGTCAACTATAGACTGTAGAACGAGGGTGGTCGTGGCCCACTAGAGTGTAGGTCAACTATAGACTGTAGAACGAGGGTGGTCGTGGCCCACTAGAGTGTAGGTCAACTATCGACTGTAGAACGAGGGTGGTTGTGGCCCACTAGAGTGTAGGTCAACTATCGACTGTAGAACGAGGGTGGTTGTGGCCCACTAGACTTTAGGTCAACTATAGACTGTAGAATGAGATTGGTTTTGGCCCACCAGACTTTAGGTCAACTATAGACTGTAGAACGAGGGTGGTTGTGGCCCACCAGACTTTAGGTCAACTATAGACTGTAGAACGAGGGTGATTTTGGCCCACTAGACTCTAGGTCAACTATAGACTGTAGAACGAGGGTGGTCGTAGCCCACTAGACTTTAGGTCAACTAGAGAATGTAGAACCGTCCCAAGGCGCTATAAATAACATGTAAGGAGGTCAGGGTGAAGGTCGTGGTATGCTCCGAATGCAGTCATTGGCTTCTGGGACTAATCTATTCCTTATATGGCAGTTAATGCAGGGGGACAACTCCATGCAGGTACTGCTCCTCTGCTATGTGCATGAGCTGTTGGTGATTCTGTTCTCTATGTAGGAATCTGTCTCCAATCTGCTTTTCCCTCTATGAATAAAGGTGGTCTTAATTGATTTCTCTATGTAGAGAGCTGTTACTAATCCTTTCTTGTATGTGCAGAACTGTTAAGCCCTTCATATATGGCCCTTCCTTGTGTGTGCAGAACTGTTAAGCCCTTCATATATGGCCCTTTCTTGTGTGTGCAGAACTGTTAAGCCCTTCATATATGGCCCTTTCTTGTGTGTGCAGAACTGTTAAGTCCTTCATATATGGCCCTTTCTTGTGTGTGCAGAACTGTTAAGTCCTTCATATATGGCCCTTTCTTGTGTGTGCAGAACTGTTACAGGTTCTCGTTCATCTGTATCGAACAGATTCTAATCATTCCTCTAGACACAATTCCCCATGTAAAAAGCTGCTCCAAATACCCAATATATAATGGGATGTTTCTAATCCTTTACTCTACCTCAACTTGTATAAAGCTGTTAAGAGCTACCTCTAATGCTTATAGAGATGCTCTTAATTCTCTCCAGATATAAATTTGTTCCCAGTTTCCTCCTCTATGTATAGAGTTATTTCAGATGCTCTGCCTTAATACAGACCTACTTAACTCAAATATACATCGACCTATTGCTGTTCATCTGTACACGTACTGTCCTCTCCAAATAAAACCTCCCATAATCAACTTCAATATATATAAAGGTGCCCCTAATCCAGTCCTCTAGATATACATGTTTCTGATCCCTTCACCTCTCCTCTATACACTTAATCCTCCTTGCATGTGTAAATCCGCTCCTAATCCTATGTATAGATAACGTAATCTGCCTCCTGTGTACGAGTAGTCCAGGATAACGAAGTATTGCTTGATTCCTTCTGACTCCCACCTTAATAACATGCAGTAACCTCGAGCAGAGACAATCTAAACTCAGAGCAGTTCCCAATCATCCTTCCACACTCTACCTCGTCACTCACCCCCTTCATTGAGTCTGTATACACTCACGTCGTCCTGTTTAATATGAGTCAGTGGCAGTTATCAGAAGTGAGTGTGTTATTTGCTGGGTACTTATCGCTGTCGTAGAGATGAGCAGAAGTGAGCAGTACATACTAACTAGGTCACGGCTCCTGTATATTGCTATCACATCTCGCCTGCTGACCGCCTCCCCTTCATCCACTAAGCAGCTGAGCCATTTAGTTAAAGTCTGTCAGAAGCATCCATGCCTAATAAATTGACTGATAAATCAAAGAAATGCACGAATAATTTCCTGGCCTATGGATGCAAATAACCACATCTGAGAGTCCACTCAGTTAAAATAAACATTACTCGGTCTACAACCTCGTTTTAAATGTCCAGGGACAGGGGTTTCAGTACAGTAATAATTCGCCCACAGTGATACAGTTTTCTTATACTACCCCACTGATAAAGCATATAATCCTGGTACGTGGTGGGTCAGTACAGTAATAATTCGCCCACAGTGATACAGTTTTCTTATACTACCCCGCTGATAGAACATGTAATCCTGGTACGCTTTATGCTGAGCGCAGAGTTAATACAAATCGCTGACTGATTGGCTCCGAACTACACTCCATACCTGGCCCCGAGGTGAGGTGTGACGATGAAGTGATTGGTTTCGCCCTGAAGCGTCTCACGCGGTCCGCCAACACCCAAATGACGTCAGAGCGTGACGTCACGAGCCCAGTCCATTATCTGGTGGGAGGGGGGATGGGTGTGGGTCGGGATAGTGCCTCTGTAGATGTCTCATGATGAGAACAGGGCCGTTATGGAGAATGACCAATATTATATCGATTTGTTTTGCTCTTGGTAATGATGCGATATATAATATCCACTGAAGAGTAGTGGTACTAAATGGTGTTGTTAATATTTACTCTACCTGTATCTTAGTTATGTAAGCTGACTGTAATGCTGAAAAGCCTTGATATATACTATTACCATATAAACTGTTCTACAACTGCCATCTGTAAGCCTATAAGTAAGGCAAAGGCATACAAACCCTGAGGAACTGGAGCCGTTGGAAGATGGGTGTTATACTATACCCAAACGTATGCTCCAGTATAAATAAAAGCTTTAAAAAAATAGAAGAAAAAAGTCCGGCTCCTTCATGGCATTAACTAAGGAGGGGGGGGGGGGAATCCTCCAAGCACCTTCCCGGAAAATCTCCAAGCACAATCTCTCTCCCCAGGCTTAAGTATTTCTATCGCCAAGCAGATTCACAGCCTCATCAGTGGGTCCTTGATAGATTTCTGGGAAGGGCGGTTGTGGTTGTTGTTGTAATGTCCGTAGCGTTGCCGTGATGAGCGTATTTTCTGCTGACTTCGGGGGATCCTGAGTCTGACGTCATCGCGTAGTGGTCACGTGAGCGCGCGGGGCATCGTGGGAGACGCTCGCGGGAAGTGCCCGGATGTCGTCTGCTTCGCGAAGCGCTCAGGACGCATGCGCCTGGCCGTCACTGGTTCCTGGAACAGAGAATTATGGGAGGATTGTAGTTTAGCTGAGAGATGAACCGGGCGTTTACATTGGACGACTAAAAACGGGACGACTGTAGATCGTCAAGCTGATAGTCGTCAGGTGGTGGTAATGTCCCCGCAAAAGTCAAGACTCGTTTATGTACTTATGTATAAGTTGACAGGAATTACCTAGTATATAAGTGCTTGTCTAACTTTTTTTATATTTTTTTTAAGGTTTTTATTTATTCTGGAGTATATAACAGCTTGGTAACATAGTACCTATCTTCCGCTGGTTCCAGTTTCAACAGTCCTCGTATTGCCCTATGTCCAGATTTTACAGGTGTCACTTAAAATCTAATTGATAAAGTACTTATTTCTAAAGTCCAAACTTGGACAGGAAAATGTTTATAAGCAGAAAAGTTGCTAAGCTACCCATTGGCGGGGTGATGAAAACCAGCCTATACTGTTAAGGCTGACACCCAAGCCACTTTATGGCTGATAAGATAACTATGTAATGAAGACCATACAATGGTATTGTACTACAACAGCTAATAAAGAAATTCTATTAAACAATTTTTTTTAAAGTCTTCAACCTCAGAATGTACCCGAGCATTTATACTGACGACTATTAGTTTTCACAGAAACGCTGCCCGTGTAGACGACTAATTCAAGCGCGACATAGTCACGGGCATCAGAGTGTGGCCAATAGTCGTCAGGTGGTGCCGAATTGAGTAATCTGACGTAATCAGACGATCTGCAGTCGCCACACACTTGGCGTTTACATGAGACAATTACTATCATTTTACTGCTGAAAGCCGAGCTGCAAAATGCCAGAATCTCCAGCCAGGGCCCTGTTTTTCAGTCACGACATAATCGGCCAACGATACCCTAAGACATCTCTGCGATTGAAAGACTGTTTGGAAGATACAAAATGGCGGGTGTGCTATGGACAGTGTCTCAGCGCGGCACGTTCGATCGCCGCTAAAAGTGTCCCTGTCTAAGACAAGTATAGAATTGTCTTAGGCTCTATCAAACCTCACTGTGTGTATATAGAGGATTTCCCGTGCCTCCCATACGAATTTACCGATGAAATACGAGTAAGGAACACATATAGCCTATAATCGTACCAAATATGAAGAAGATCAGCCACACCGTTCCGCCGTTATTCGCGTTTGAATTTCGTCAAAGCAAACGTCTACTCTGGTGGCCAGTGTACTCTTGTGTCAAGGTCGCTGCATAAGTTACTGGAGGCGTGCTCTGATGGTCTGGGACAGTAAAACCATGCCAATTTACTGGAAATTGGATATGGTGATCCCAAGTGTAATAGACAATATTGTTAATTTAAATAATAAGCTGGTCACTATTGTCGTTTTTGATTTAGAGATCAATATTATGATGTCATTCAGATAGAAATAATATAGCCGTTTTAATATATTGCTTTTCGCATCGTTAAACCCATGTCATTTCCTCATATATAGTGGATGTATACTACTGAATATTTAAGTACTAAATGTGTTAGCAAACTTGTTTTTGAGAGAATTTAAAACAGGCAACCTGAATTGGCCTACTTGTCCTATTGGGTTTATGGGATTTGATGAATTGGACAAAACGGTGAATTTCTCGTTTCACATTAGAATAGATCACTGATTATTCAAAACATTTAAAATTCAACAGGTAGCACGACTGTTTAATGCTGGACACGCCTTTGATATGAGTAATGGGGGTGCAGGATTCCACCTGGTTATGGTATTAATAGTTCGCATAAGATTATATAATCATTGATTGTGGATTTCAAACCGATTCATTACGGGCTTCAAAGCCATTGATTACGAGAAAATAGTCCCCTCTAAACAGATGTGTAGCCCCCGTGTACCGGAAAGTAAAGAAATAACCCTTATCCTACCCCTAATAAAAAAACTCCTAGGCTTAATATTGGGTCACTGTATTCGGTCTGGAGTTCAGGAAAATGAAAAATATCGCTCTAGTGGGATACACTTGACAAATGACGTCATCTGTTAATGTAGAAGTAATTTAGACAGGCGGGGTAGGATAAATTCTAAACCAAACTTGAGTTAGTCGTGTTATTGTTCATCGCACTCCGGCAAGATCGCGTATTACTGCTCTCGGCTTCACCTCGCGCAGTAATACGCGATCTTGCCGTCGTGCAATAAACAACCACATGACTAACTCTTGTTTAGTTTCTCCATATTACTGATTGACATATGACGGCAATTTCAGGTTTATATTCATTCGAGGATCGAGGTTGACTTGTAGAGATGTTTACATGTGGAGATGGGTGTACTTCATACCTTCCGCTAGACTCAGAGAGTTGTCTTTCGGTATATAATTTTCATGGCAAGGTGCCAATCTTTGCTTTAGCCAGTCTTAAGGACAAAATGGCAAATTTAATTCAAATGGAAGGACACATATGGAAGAACACACTGAAAGTCGTCAGGTGGTGCATATTTTAAGAATCGCCGCCTATACAATATCCTATTGTATTCTGAATCTGTGAACCTCAAGCCTGAGACAAACCAAGCAAGAAACGCAGCGATTTCTGAAATCGCCAACACAGATTGGCCTATATGTGAGCTATCATTTCTATATTTCACCTGATTATTGCTTCCAAGTTGCTACATTACAGGCTGGAGATATGTTGGCGATTCCAGAGATCGCTGTCTTCACTCGCTTGGTGTGTCCCCGGTATAAAGCCGGAGACACACCAAGCGAGAAAGGCAGCGATTTCGGGAATCGCCAACACGAAATGGCGTGTATGTGAGATATTATTTCATATTTCCCTTGATTATTGCTTCTGATACGCTAAATTATCGGTGGGAGGTATTACTATGAAATGATATCTCAGATATGCAATTTTGTGTTGGCGATTCCAGATATCGCCACCTTAATTGACTCGCTTGATGTGTCTCCGGCTTAAACCCTATAAGACACCGACCCGGCCGCTGTGCCCGATTCTACCTTTGCCCGACGAATCCGTCGGGTCTGTGACATTCTGCATCAATCGGGGTCGATGCACGCACTTCACTGACTCGATTTTATTGCTTTTCCCGACAGGTCGGGTATTACTACCATGTCAGATATGACCGATTCTCCCCGACCTTAGGATTTCGGTGTACGCACATTCACCGACTGTTACCGATTCTGAGCAGGCCGTTTAAATAGCAAGTTGTTTCAGATCCTAGTCCGTGCCCGGCTAGCAGGCGTACATGACAGGTTGTAGTACAGATTATACACATTGAATAATAGTATTTATGTATGACTTAGCATACTATCTTACCGCTAATTCACAACATTTCTTCTAACATATTATATCGCTATGCTAAAACTAGTTAGCACAGGCGACTGTACAATGCAGCAGAACGTATGGGAAAAGACAATAGTCGGTCGTTCAATCATGGACTTTTTCACAGCCCCTCACCTGTACAAGTGGGTTTTCAGTCGTTGTTTTGTAAACTCTTTGAAAGCTACGAAGGTTGGGAGGTTACACATTTCTACTGGGAGGCGATGGGGTTTTGGAGACACAGCGATAGGCCGGCTGTAAAGCCCAATGCCCATCTACCGATTTCGGAACATTCATGTACCTTTGTCGGCGAGAAACGGACAATATTTTGTCTCAGCCAAGGCATTCTAACGGAGTCGGCTGTAGTCGGTAGATGTAGGACAGCTAGGCAAGGGTGAGCCACCGATTAATAGACAGATTTGCTTAGGACTAATATCCACCACCCCATCTCCTCAATGTCCGCAGATCGAGCGAAGAGTTGCGTAATTTGCCTGCGACAAGTTAACCGACTCCTATCCGATTTGCAAACTAATCGCTCAACCCTGAATCGGTAGATGGGCATCAGGCTTTAGCGGCATCAGCCTGGCATACCCTTTTTGCTATTACACATCGCTGCGGTACTGGAACACTCCTCGTCTGAATCATAGGGTTCCATTTTGCTGAGGCAAGTTATTTTCCTTGCAATTGTCGGTGATAATCGTCCCTAACAAGGAACAGAATTTTGAATTTGAACATTTTTGAAATCTTGAGGGTGATTTGGTGATACAAATGGTGCTGGTCCGAGTATGTACCTGCTCTAGCCAATAACAGGCCAGCAAGCATGGCTACATGTTTGTAACACCCCTCACCTAAAGTGTACTTGAGTCCCCGGATGAGTGTTCACTCTGACTATATCTGAAATTATGTACTAGGGGTCACTGCACGAGAACTACCATTTTACGTATGAATGCGCCCGGCGTATATATATAGGTATGCTTTTGCGTAAACAAGTTGACCTATTTTACGCCCTGTATACATATACGCCTCATCTATAGGCGTATATAAGTGTCCATGTTGCGGTCATATATACATCATACAAACGCCTTCAGGATTCTGTTGTATTTACGCCACTATCGAATAGTTCCGATCTCTGCCACTTGGGGACACCACTGTAGTGTATCTCATTTGCCATCTCCTTCTCAAGTCCTTCCAAAAACCTTAATCTATGCTTTTCGTTGGGTGGCAAGCGATTCTTGAATTTAGCACTATCTGACGACCTTCCGCCGAAGAATGCAAGAAATCGTCTAGTATCACCATGGTGTTGTCCCATTACCTTAATTCCATATTAGGAATACAGTAGACCAAGTAGCCAATGACTGCATTTGCAGCAAACCCCGACCTTCACCCTGACCTCCTTACATAATATTTTCTCGCGCCTTGGGACGGCTCTGCAGTCGAGAGTTGACCTCGAATCTTAGGGGCCACAACCACCCTTAGTATAAATACCAAGTGTGTGGCAGATTTTCTGTTCATGTCAGATTATGCGCAATTGGCACCAGCTAGTGATTATGTAGACCATTTGACAGCCACCAACTATTTCAAGCTGGCTTGAATTAGTTGTCTAAAATGCTTAAGATTCTGTAAAAACTCATTTCTATAAAAGTTCTCTAGTGTAAATGCTTGTGCACATTCTGGGGTCGATGACTGATATGGCCGAGATTGGATAATGGAGCACCACCTGATGACTATTGGCTCGGCTATCTACAGTCGTCACGGTTTTAGTCATCAAGTGTAAACGCTTGGTTAGGGGTTCCTCTATATCCTCTCACCGCCCAACTACTGATATATACCACTAACTGTAACACTCTTACCACTGTAACATATTCACAGCGTTTGGGGTTTCTCCACGTCTTCTAACAACTACACCACTGATATATACTACTAACGGCAACACTTTTACCCTATCACAAATTCACAGCGTTAGGGGTTCGTCTATATTCTCTGACCACCCCAACACTGATGCATACCACTAACCGTAACACTTTTAACGGTATCACAAGTTCACAGCATTAGGGGTTCGTCTATACCCTCTCACCACCCCACCACTCATGCATACCACTAAACACTTTTACCCTATCACAAATTCACAGTGTTAGGGGTTCGTCTATATCCTCTCACCACCCCACCACTCATGCATACCACTAAACACTTTTACCGTTATCACAAATTCACAGCATTAGACGTTCCTCCACACCCTCTAACAAATACGCCACTTATGTATACCACTAACCGTAACACTTTTACCGCTATCACAAATTCACAGCATTAGGGGTTCCTTCACATCCTCTAACAAATACGCCACTTATGTATACCACTAACCGTAACACTTTTACCGCTATCACAAATTCACAGCATTAGGGGTTCCTTCACATCCTCTAACAAATACGCCACTTATGTATACCACTAACCGTAACACTTTTACCGCTATCACAAATTCACAGCATTAGAGGTTCCTCCACACCCTCTAACAAATACGCCACTTATGTATACCACTAACCGAAACACTTTTACCGCTATCACAAATTCACAGCATTAGAGATTCCTCCACACCCTCTAACAAATACGCCACTTATGTATACCACTAACCGTAACACTTTTACCGCTATCACAAATTCACAGCATTAGAGGTTCCTCCACACCCTCTAACAAATACGCCACTTATGTATACCACTAACCGAAACACTTTTACCGCTATCACAAATTCACAGCATTAGAGATTCCTCCACACCCTCTAACAAATACGCCACTTATGTATACCACTAACCGTAACACTTTTACCGCTATCACAAATTCACAGCATTAGGGGTTCCTTCACATCCTTTCGCCACCGAACCACTGATACGTACCACAAACCGTAGGATTCTTACTGCTATCACAAATTCACAGTGTTCGGGGTTCCTCCACCCTCTCTCACCACCCAAACATTGGTGCATACCACTAAACACTTTTACCGCTATCACAAGTTCCCAGCGTTAGGGGTTCGTTTATATCCTCTCACCACACCAACACTGGTGCATACCACTAAACACTTTCACCGCTATCACTAGTTCCCAGCATCACGGGTTACTCGGCTCCCGTCTCTGACAATCAGCTCCCAACAGGTCGGGAATAATCGTCTGATGGCGTAAGAAATCAATATGGCCAGGCATCTAGATCAGGACTTAATTGTGTCATAATCAATGACTCCCCAGATCTTCTTGTCTCGCAAAGCAGGGTCTATGCACGGTGCTCGGGAGCCCACAGAGCTGTCAGTCTCTCTGTCAGTTAATGTGTTATACTGTCAGTCTTACTGTCATACAGGGTGTCACTACTGTCAGTCCCTCTGTCATTTAATGTGTTATACTGTCAGACTTACTGTCGTACAAGGTGTTACTACTGTCCGTCTTACTGTCATACAGGGTGTTACTACTGTCAGTCTCTCTGTCATTTAATGTGTTATACTGTCAGTCTTACTGTCATACAGGGTGTTACTGCTGTCAGTCTCTCTGTCATTTAATGTGTTATACTGTCAGTCTTACTGTCATACAGGGTGTTACTACTGTCAGTCTCTCTGTCATTTAATGTCTTATACTGTCAGTCTTACTGTCGTACAGGGTGTTACTACTGTCAAACAGGGTTTCACTGATACCTGTCTGACTGTCATACAGGGTGTCACTACTGTCAGTGTTTCTGTCAAACAGGGTGTCATTGATACCTGTTTGACTGTCATACAGGGTGTCACTACTGTCAGTCTTACTGTCATACAGGGTTTCGCTACTGTCAGTGTGTCTGTCAAACAGGGTGTCACTGATACCTGTTTGACTGTCATACAGGGTGTCACTACTGTCAGTGTGTCTGTCTAACAGGGTGTCACTGATACCTGTTTGACTGTCATACAGGGTGTCACTACTGTCAGTATGTCTGTCTAACAGGGTGTCACTGATACCTGTTTGACTGTCATACAGGGTGTCACTAGTGTCAGTATGTCTGTCTAACAGGGTGTCACTGATACCTGTTTGACTGTCATACAGGGTGTTACTACTGTCAGTCTCTCTGTTATTTAATGTGTTATACTGTCAGACTTACTGTCATACAGGGTGGTACTACTGTCAGGCTCTCTGTCATTTAATGTGTTATACTGTCAGACTTGCTGTCATACAGGGTGTTACTACTGTCAGTCTCTCTGTCATTTAATGTGTTTTACTGTCAGACTTACTGTCATACAGGGTGTTACTACTGTCAGTGTGTCTGTCAAACAGGGTGTCACTGATACCTGTTTGACTGTCATACAGGGTGTCACTACTGTCAGTGTGTCTGTCAAACAGGGTGTCATTGATACCTGTTTGACTGTCATACAGGGTGTCACTACTGTCAGTCTTACTGTCATACAGGGTTTCGCTACTGTCAGTGTGTCTGTCAAACAGGGTGTCACTGATACCTGTTTGACTGTCATACAGGGTGTCACTACTGTCAGTGTGTCTGTCTAACAGGGTGTCACTGATACCTGTTTCACTGTCATACAGGGTGTCACTACTGTCAGTATGTCTGTCTAACAGGGTGTCACTGATACCTGTTTGACTGTCATACAGGGTGTCACTAGTGTCAGTATGTCTGTCTAACAGGGTGTCACTGATACCTGCTTGACTGTCATACAGGGTGTCACTACTGTCAGTGTGTCTGTCAAACAGGGTGTAACTGATCCCTGTTTGACTGTAGTACAGGGTGTCACTACTGTCAGTATGTCGGTCAAACAGGGTGTCACTGATACCTGTTTGACTGTCATACAGGGTGTCACTACTGTCAGTGTTTCTGTCAAACAGGGTGTCACTGATACCTGTTTGACTGTAGTACAGGGTGTCACTACTGTCAGTATGTGTGTCATACCAGATGTGACTGTTGTATATGCTGGACTGCCATACAGAATGTCAATATTCTATTTTTACTTAAATTTTTGTTACCTCTTTATTGGATCCATTTCGTGGTTACTTTACAGTGTTATAAGACATTTTGCGATATTGTTCAATGCTCCAATAAAGAAGCCAGTTGACAGCCCTGGCTGGTTTTCGTCAGTCACCATCAAGTGACTGTCAATGTGTCTGTCTCTCAAACAGAGGTTTTTTACTGTCAGTCTGTCTGTCATATAGAATGTCACTTCTGTTAGTTTGACTGTCAAAAAGGATGTCACTTCTGTCAGTCTGTCTGTCATATAGGACATACCACTATTGTCAGTCTGTATGTCATATAGGAGATATCACTATTGTCAGTCTGTATGTCATATAGGACATACCACTACTGTCTGTATGTCATATAGGAGATATCACTATTGTCAGTCTGTATGTCATATAGGAGATATCACTATTGTCAGTCTGTATGTCATATAGGAGATATCACTATTGTCAGTCTGTATGTCATATAGGAGATATCACTAATGTCAGTCTGTATGTCATATAGGAGATATCACTATTGTCAGTCTGTATGTCATATAGGAGATATCACTATTGTCAGTCTGTATGTCATATAGGACATACCACTACTGTCTGTATGTCATATAGGAGATATCACTATTGTCAGTCTGTATGTCATATAGGAGATATCACTATTGTCAGTCTGTATGTCATATAGGAGATATCACTATTGTCAGTCTGTATGTCATATAGGAGATATCACTATTGTCAGTCTGTATGTCATATAGGAGATATCACTATTGTCAGTCTGTATGTCATATAGGAGATATCACTATTGTCAGTCTGTATGTCATATAGGACATACCACTACTGTCTGTCTGTCATATAGGAGATATCACTATTGTCAGTCTGTGTGTCATATAGGAGATATCACTATTGTCAGTCTGTATGTCATATAGGAGATATCACTATTGTCAGTCTGTATGTCATATAGGAGATATCACTATTGTCAGTCTGTATGTCATATAGGACATACCACTACTGTCTGTCTGTCATATAGGAGATATCACTATTGTCAGTCTGTATGTCATATTGGAGATATCACTATTGTCAGTCTGTATGTCATATTGGAGATATCACTATTGTCAGTCTGTATGTCATATAGGAGATATCACTATTGTCAGTCTGTATGTCATATAGGAGATATCACTATTGTCAGTCTGTATGTCATATAGGACATACCAATACTGTCTGTATGTCATATAGGAGATATCACTATTGTCAGTCTGTCTGTCATATATGATATATCACTATTGTCAGTCTGTATGTCAGAATGGCTTCTCATTTTGTCACACTCTCTATACATCTATTTTTCTCTGTCTCTGTCTATCTATCTCTATTGATACATCTATCTGTCTCCTACCTTATACAGATGCCTCTCTTTGTCTTATCTGTTTCTCCATACACATATCCCTCTCTGGTTCTGTCTATAACTCGCTATATAGATGCCTCTCTCTGTCTGTTACTCTATACATATATGCTTCTCTCTGTCTCTGTCTCTCACACTCTATAGATATGTCTATCTGTTTCAGTCTATCACTCTCTACACGGATGCTTCTCTCTGTCTGTTACTCTATACATATGCTTCTCTCTGTCTCTGTCTCTCACTCTCTATAGATATGTCTCTCTGTCTCAGTCTATGACTCTCTACACAGATGCCCCTCTCAGGCTGTTGCTTCATACATATATGTCTGTCTCTGTGTCTGTATCTCAGTCTCTATACAAATGTCACTCTCTGTCTCTGTCTATAACTCTATACATATATCTGTCTCTGTCTCTGTCTCTCACTCTCTATAAATATGTCTCTTTCTGTCTCGTCTCTGCCTATCACTCTCTACACAGATGCCTCTCTCTAACTGTTACTTCATACCTCTATATGTCTGTGACTCACTCTCTATGCATGTTTCTCTCTGTGTCTCTGTCTATCATCTTTACACATATGCCTCTCTCTGTCTGCTACTTCATCCATATGTCTGTCTCTGTCTCTTGATACACATAAGTCTCTCTATCTTTGACTATTACTCTCTATATAAATCCCTCTCTCTGTCTGTTACTTCATACATATGTCTTTCTCTGTCTCTGTCTCAGTGTCTCACTCTCTACAGATATATCTCTCTATCTTTGACTATAATCTCTATATAAATCCCTCTCTGTCTGTTACTTCATACATATGTCTGTCTCTGTCTCTGTCTCAGTGTCTCACTCTCTATACAGATGTCTCTCTATCTTTGACTATAATCTCTATATAAATCCCTCTCTCTGTCTATTCCTTCATACATGTCTCTCTCTGTCCCTGTCTCACTCTACCCGTACATGCATCTCTCTCTGACTATATTTCCATCGCTTCCATTCTGCACATGACAAGGGCAGGCACTTGACGCTGTAATAAAGGAGCCATCCTTGCATAATGGAGGGTCAGAGAGTGAACCAGCGATGGTTAGTACAGAAATAGTACAGCTTATCACCTGACGGGGGCGCCACTGTCAGGCCGGAAGTGCCGCCCAGAAGGAGGCTGTCACCAAGGCGGAAACGAGGTCAGAGCATGCTGGGTATATCTGGCCTGGCCTGTTAACCCTCTTAGTCTGAGTGATGCCTCCAGGCACTCCCTCAAGGGAATGAATTATGTCTCCAGGCATCATTTCCGATGTGTATTAAGTCACTGTTTTAGGTAATATACTAGAAAATATATGTAAGTTCTCTCTATATGTAAGTTTAACATTTTATCTATTTATTTGTAAACTATATATAAAAAACATTATTATTATCATTATTATCTATCATGATATATTAACTTGTCCTTAGCTCTCATCCTCTTCATCATCTCATTTACCTGTATGATGATATCATGCTAAGCAATGTTGTACCATAACTTTGTTTAATGGAAGATCTGTTTACAACATAATGAAATAAAATCAATAGAAACCAAATTAAACCTTTCCAACCGGAACCCATATCTGCAAAATTCGATAGATAAAAAAGATAATGGTTTTCTAAACAACTGACAAATATATATGTCATCAGTCTCTATGATATGATACTAAAACTATCTGACTTTGCTATTTCTGAATTTCAGTGATTGCAGTGGGAGGGTTTCTATTGCATCATGCTGGCATCAAGGAGGCATCATGCTGTAGAGCCATGAGAATGCCTAGAGGCAGCACACTGCGGTAATCAGGGGAATGCCTAGAGGCATCATGCTGCAGTAGCCATGAGAATGCCTAGAGGCATCACACTGCAGTAGCCATGAGAATGCCTGGAGGCATCATGCTGCAGTAGCCAGGGGGATGTCTGGAGGCATCATGCTGCAGTAACCAGGGGGATGTCTGGAGGCATCATGCTGCAGTAGCCAGGGGACTGTCTGGAGGCATCATGCTGCAGTAGCCATGGGAATGCCTGGAGGCATCATGCTGCAGTAGCCATGGGAATGCCTGGAGGCATCATGCTGCAGTAGCCAGGGGAATACCTGGAGGCATCATGTTGCATTTGCCATGGGAATACCTGGAGGCATCATGCTACAGTAGCCAGGGGAATGTCTGGAGGCATCATGCTGCAGTAGCCACGGGAATGTCTGGAGGCATCATGCTGCAGTAGCCACGGGAATGTCTGGAGGCATCATGCTGCAGTAGCCACGGGAATACCTGGAGGCATTATGCTGCAGTAGCCACAGGAATACCTGGAGGCATCATGCTGCAGTAGCCATGGGAATGCCCGTGGGCATCATGCTCTAATAGCCATGGGAATACCTGGAGGCATCATGCTGTAGTGAAAGGATCAATGCACCTGAACTGTTAAGTAATCAAAATTATACAACGAATTAGTCAGCATTTAGGGACCGCACTGGACTCTTCACATTTAGGAGTTGCACCCTTTGGCCGGGCGTCCATCAACTACGATCAGAAGTAGAAGGGGCGTCCACCGAACTCCCGATGGACGCCGATACGATACTATACGATTTTGACGCTCCGATACAATATAAATTTTCTCAGGAAGAACTTGTAACCAGACCATTTGTTTCCCTTGACGATCTGCAGTCTTCACATTTTCAGGTGTCTCGTGTAAACTCCGGGTGAATTGAACTGAGATGACCCATCGCATGTTATTCGTGCTCTGAGGTTCAATTACCTTGTCATGCCGAATCGGAAACTAGGGGTTGAACTCACTCAACTCTGGGTTGATTATTGTTGAGATTTCAGGTGAGACCGATAAATCAATACAGAGTTGAATTCCATGCGTAATGAGCTCTTTACATCACATTTCACCAGGTATTATTATCCATCGTATACAAAGCCCCCATTGAAAATGTATGGGGACTCACTAAACCACGACCCATTGTATAAAACCTGTCAGATACCATAACTGTGGTATACGGATTCAAACCTATGGTATACGGCCTCAAAACCATGGTATACGGGGAAAATAGTCCCTTTTGCTATAGAGCAAAGAAAGAGTCCCAATTGTTATACCATTTGATATGGCAATTACTGGGTATAATTTATTCGAAAAGATGGATAATAAATGCAACAAACGATGATTTTGTGGAAAGGCGGCTCTGTAAACCACTCGAGGTTGACGTCTTAATACACTCGCTGGCGCTCGTGTATTACTACGCGTCAACCTCTCGTGGTTTACGGCCGCCTGTCCACAAAACCATCGATTATTGTCTATGAATATGGCCGACTTACACACACAAAATATCGTTGCTCCTAGAAATGTGGGAAAAGCATTGCTCCGGTAATGTAGGACCATGTCGTGTAGTATCGTTATTTTCATGTTGTATTGCTACCTTTTACAACACCGCATTTTCAGTGTCATAGGTGAAAGGTTCATTAGATTTTTAATATGATATTGATGTCGATATACATTTTTTTATTGGAAACCATACCTCAACTTGTCTAGCGCCATTTTATTTACTTGATCTGATTCTGTTGTCAACGTCTTCTTCCCATTACTATGTTGTACTACAGGTGAGAATTGATGTATATATATATTCTTTAGACCTTGGAAATCTCAACACTATTTAACAGTGTTCCATCCATTGTTATTCTTGTAAGGTAGGCCTGGTAATGAAAACCAGTTGCCATGATAGCAGCTGATACCGTGGCCGCTTTATTGACTCCATGTTCAAGTATTGTCAAATTCTCTTGAAGTTGTAAACTACCTCAGTCAATAAAGAAATCTATCAAAAAATAAAAACAAAAAATTATGATGTGATCCGCAAAAAATCTGGGGCAACGCCTTCAACCTCGAATCGCTATTCTGCGATCCGCAAAACGTGGAGCAACGATCCCCAGAGTAAATCTGCATTCCATCACCGATTAATTCCACCTGGTTTGATCTCGTCGGTGGCCCAAAGAGTCTGTGGTGGCATATTATGCAATTTGGGAGAGATAAATCGTTGCATGGATTTGTAATTTTGTTGTTTACATTTATTGTTATGTTATCAGGAACATATCAGAATCGGTGAGTAGTGCCAAAATCCGATAACCGGTCGTGATAATGGGTAGTATGAAGAGACGTCACGAGTTTGAGTCTGAGTTTATTTATGCCAAGCATTTTGTTGGTTCCGTAATTTCACGAGTCGAAGACAAGTGACATTACGAAGCCAACAAAATGAGTGGCATAAATAAGCTCAAACTCAAACATGTGGCGTCTAGATTTTATCCTACCCCGTTTTCTCATTTTTTCAGTATTAGAAAGTAGTGGCATAAACAACACTTTATGTCACACCCGTGAAATAAACAAATCCCATGTTAAGCCTATGGCGTTTTTTATTAGGGGTAGGATAAGTGTAATTGCTCCTAAATATTTATCCATCAACCAGGACCCAACTTGTACAGTTACCAGGAATCCTCTCTAAACAAAATCCCTGAAAACTGACAACATTTTATGCAAAATTCAGAATTACCATACAGTCCTCTATCGCTACACAGTAGAGGTCAAAATGCTGGTGAGTGATTTTAGGATCGACCAAACTTGACTTTTCTTGGTTTTTTTTGCAGTGCGAGTCTGTAATTTTAGCACCCTTCACAGTAATTAGACCGGTTTTTTAAGCTCAATTTCCAAGGGATTTTAGTCCTCAGTGAGAGAATAATTAGAGTGCGATGTTGCTGGCAGAAATCTGCCACCCCGAGGAATTCGGCGCTAACCAATTCAATGCCTTGAACAAAAGAGCTCCAAAACTATGGAACACATTACGTTAAAACGTAATGTTAAAATGGTAGTTAATTAATTTCCCGCTGGTAGCGCCACCCATCTCCCGGGTGGACTGACTGACATGACGTGAAGATTCATCTATCCTCAAGCTTTCACCAAACTCACATGAAAGAGCTAAAAAATATGGGACACATAATGTTAAAACATAATGTTAGAACAGAAGTTCATGAACTTCCAGCTGGCAGCGACACCCGTCACCAAGAAAAACTGAATGATACGACATGACTATTCCTGCATCAGCCAAGATTTTACCAAACTCACATGAAAGAGCTAAAAAATATGAGACACATAATGTTAAAATGTAATGCTAAAGCAAGAGTCAGGGAATTTCC
This sequence comes from Alentia gelatinosa, assembly GCA_950022655.1. Lineage (NCBI taxonomy): Eukaryota > Metazoa > Annelida > Polychaeta > Phyllodocida > Polynoidae > Alentia > Alentia gelatinosa. Next base: position 50,598,634 of record OX465589.1, on the reverse strand, counting down.
CTTGGCAGTGCCAACCATTGTCCAGGAAAACTAAATGACTCAATATAAATATTCCTGCCAAAATTAACCAAATTACATAAGAGAGCTAAAGAATTTGGGACATTGGGATTGACACATGTAAACTATAAGGGATAGTCACATGTGAACTACGGTGGAAAGTCGCATGTATTTAACACACTCTGTAGAAAAAATAATGAACATAAAGAGAGCTAAGTTCAAATTCAAAAAAATATATATATTGGGCATACCATGTTAAAAGAAATGTTAAAACAGAAGTGCATTTCCCTGGCAGTGTTAACCCTTGCCCAGGAGAATTGAATGACATTACAGGAAGATTCCTGAACCCCCCAAGGTTTCAACAGACGCGCATGAAAGAGTTCCAAAGATATGGGACATATCAGGTTAAAACGTAATGCTAAAACCAAAGTTCATGAATTTCCCTCTGGCAGCGACACCCGTCACCAAGGATCACTGAATGATATGACAGGACTATTCCTGCATCATCCAAGATTTTACCCAACTCACATGTATGAAAGAGCTAAAAAAATATGGGACACATCATGTTACAAACATTATGTTAAAGCAGAAGTTTGCGAATTTCCCTGGCAGTTCCAACAGTCGCCCAGAAGAACTAAATGATATGGCATTAGTAGAAACCGAACAAGAGTTAGACTTGACAATGTTTATGCCACGATGGGCAGGTCGTGTATTACTACACGAGGCGTAGCCAAGTGTAGTGAGGAACAGACCTGACCAGAGTGGCATATAAACTGACAAGTCTAACTCGAGTTCGGTTTGGTATTTATCCTACCCTGTCTCTGCTTTTGTATAACTAAAAGATAAATATTGACTCAACGACCAACAGAACCTTTTTCATAGTAGCTGACATCCTGCTCTCTGATTGGTCAAAAATGTTATTACTCTAGTGGCATAAAAAACACTTTATGTCACGGCCTACCCCATAAAATTTGCCTATGCTAAGTCTATGGCGGTTTTTTATTAGGGGTAGGATAATGAATATTCCTGCATTCCCCAAGGCTTCACTAAACTCCCATGAAAGAGGTCCAAAATTATGGGACATTGGGATTGATACATGCCAAAAATATAATCAAAATAAAGAGGGCTAAGCACAAATAATATAAAATATTTGGGACACACCATGTTAAAAGTAATGTTGAAACAGAAGTTCGTGAATTTCCTTTGCAGTGCCAACCCTTGCCCAGGAGAACTGAATTTTATGATATGACTATTTCTGCATCACCCAAGGTTTTACCAGACTTACATAAAAAAAGCTCCAAAAATATGAGACACATAATGTTAAAACGTAATGTTAAAACAGAATTTCATGAATTTCCCTGGCAACATAAGCCCTAGCCCAGAACCCAGTGACATAATAGGAAAATTCCTGCATCACCAAGGGCATCACCCAAGGTTTCATCAGACTCAAATAAAATAGCTCCAAAAATATGAGACACATAATGTTTTTTTATTTGTTTTTTTTAGATACTTTATTTAGGCTGGCCAATGCTCAGCTGAAGAAATATCGGCTGGTTTCAATGCACGACCAGGCATACAAGATCCTCATCCATTTGATACATAAAGACCCATTTCATCTAAAGACATTTGTATGTTAAAACGTAATGTTAAAACAGAATTTCATGAATTTCCCCGGCAGCATAAGCCCTAGCCCAGATCCCAATGACATAATAGGAAAATTCCGGCATCACCCAGGGCATCACCTTAGGTTTCATCAGACTCAAATAAAATAGCTCCAAAAATATGGGACACATCAAGTGAAAAGCTAATGTTAAAACAGAAGTTCGTGAATTTCCCGCAGGAGGCGCCACCTGTTGCCTGGGAGAACTCAATGACATGACACAAAGATTCCTGTCCCCCAAGGTTTCACCAAACTCACATGCCTCTCGTCGGAAATCTGAATGCCAGGTTGGCCAACTTTTTGTTAGTCATGTGTTTAACAAACTCTGCCAAAAACATAATGAAAATAAATAGGACTTAGCACAAATAATAAAAAAATATATTGGACACACCGTGTTAAAAGTAATGTTAAAACAGAAGTTTGTGAATTTCCCTGCAAACCCCTGCTGAGGGGAACTGAATATCATGACATAAAGATTCTAGGATCACCGAAGGTTTCATCAGACTCACATAAAGGAGCTCCAATAACATGGGACACATAATGTTAAAACGTAACGTTAAAACAGAATTTCATGAATTTCCCTGGCAACATAGGCCCTAGCCCAGAATGACGTAATAGGAAAATTCCGGCATCACCCAGGGCATCATCCAAGGTTTCATCAGACTTAAATAAAATAGCTCCAAAAATATGGGACACATCAAGTGAAAAGCTGATGTTAAAACAGAAGTTCGTGAATTTCCCGCTGGCGGCACCACCTGTTGCCTGGGAGAACTCACGAAGATTCCTGCATCCCCCAAGGTTTCACCAAACTCACATGCCTCTCGTCGGAAATCTGAATGCCAGGTTGGCCAACTTTTTAGGCCTGGCGCTTCTCTCGAGGAGTGACATTCTGAATATCAGGGATTGGATCCAGCGAGCTGCTCTATCAACTCCCTTGTCAGTGCCGAGGGGGCGTGCCGCAATGCCAGCTCTGTGGTGTTGCCATGGAGATCCGCATTTTTACACCTGTCTTGTCGCGACCGCCTGGACGAGCGTGTGTGTGTGTGTGTGTGTGTGGGGGGGGGGGGGGGTTGTGAGTATGGGGTGGGGAGGGAGGGGGAGTTAGGAGAGAGAGGGGGGAAATTGCTTTGGAAACCCAGCATTTTGGGCATCCTAGCAGCTCTGAGCATTTCCATACAGCTCCAAGTATTTCCGAACATTTTCAAGTAGCTCTGAACAGTTTTGAGCAGCTCCAAACAGCTCTAATGCAGGATGAAATTACTCGATATATAATTTCGGGGTAGACTTGACACCACAGGAATTTTATATATTATCCAATGTATTGGTCGTCATATATATGCGGCAGTTTCTGCCACTAAATGTTTCATATCTGATTAGTTTTTATTATAATGCACTGTACATATAACGGGCCAGAATTACGGATATTATGTCATATACGCTGACAGAAAATATTGGCGTATCTGGAAGAAGATATCAGAAAACGTAGATGGTAGATACCCAAAGACGGATACATGAATGAACCCAAAATTCTATCCTGTGCAAGCAGCTATGCGCATTTCTTGCCAGTTCTGAGTAGTTCTGCCTTGCTTTGAACAACCCCGAACACCGCTTAACAGTGCTACGCAGCCTTAAATATGTCATATTGGTAGCAAACAGGAAGTACTTTGTAAAGTCAGTATTGTACAGTCGTTCGACTGGAAAGATAAAAACCACCAAACAAGGATATTTATTTTTGTTTTTTAGCAATTTTTAAGGGGATATTGTGTTACAACACAATCACCGAATTCGGCTATATAGTCGTTCTTCCACTCGGGCCCTAGACCCCTACTCCTCATTCTATTGGCGGGTGTTAGCCGAATGGGCAGTGGGTACCATTTTTGTGTAAGTCTTTGGTATGACCCGACCGGGGTTTGAACCCACGACCTCCCATGCTCGAGGCGAACACCCTGCCCACTTGGCCACTGAGCTTGGCATAGTACCTTGTAGTCAATAATCGAATTAAAAACCCAGAAAATATCTTCCCAGCTCAAAACAAATTTGAGCACTTCTGAACAGTCCCGAATAACATGTGTGTGTGTGGGGGGGGGGGGGGGGGTGTTTTTTGGTGTTGGTGAGAGAGGCCGAGTAGCTTTGGAAACCCAGCATTTTGGGGATACCAGCTCTGATTATGTGCCAGTAGCACTGAGCCGCTCTGAGCCGCTCCGGCAATTTCCAAACAGCTCTGAGCATTTCCCCAGCAGCTACGAGCAGCTCTTGGAACATTAGAGTAAATATAAACAGCTCAAAGCAGCTTCTAACGTAGACTCGCTCCAGTCCCTGCATCCTAGGGCTACCCTCCTCGCTGGGATACAGGCTCCAGTCCCTACATCCTATGGCTACCCTCCTCGCTGGGATACAGGCTCCAGTCCCTGCATCCTATGGCTACCCTCCTCGCTGGGATACAGGCTCCAGTCCCTGCATCCTATGGCTACCCTCCTCGCTGGGATACAGGCTCCAGTCCCTGCATCCTATGGCTACCCTCCTCGCTGGGATACAGGCTCCAGTCCCTGCATCCTATGGCTACCCTCCTCGCTGGGATACAGGCTCCAGTCCCTGCATCCTAGGGCTACCCTCCTCGCTGGGATACAGGCTCCAGTCCCTGCATCCTATGGCTACCCTCCTCGCTGGAATACAGGCTCCAGTCCCTGCATCCTATGGCTACACTCCTCGCTGGGATACTGGCTCCAGTCCCTGTATTCTATGACTACCCTCCTCGCTGGGATACAGGGACTGGTTCAATCGGTAATGGTGTTGGATTTCTGGCGCTGTTTAGCACCAGTATTCCCAACACTCTTCATACAGATATCCTGGCTACTGGTCAGAATATCTGCTGAGAGATTGATACCCTATCACTTTGATCTCAATTGAGTTACAGTCAGGAGTAGGCGAAATTTATGGCTTTGACAACACAGGCGGCCAGAAAACTGGAGGAAGGGAGGGAGGGAGGAAGGGGAGGGGTAGCATGAGGTATAGGATTACAGGGAGCAGCTTGGGGCCATAAACAGGAGATTTCGTTTATAGTGGACAAGTCTTTGATTCCTGGGCCAGTCAGAGAAGGATGAATAGTGTAATGACCTTTATTCTGATTCGGTAGAATTATTTAATGAATGCTCATAATCAAAGACTGGAGCAAGTCTACTTCTAACGTAACGATTAGATACAGCTCTAAGCAGAACCGAGTTTTGCCTCGTGAGATTACTCCACAACCTCATGGCATATTTTCAGCTGCTACAGATCTCAATGCAATTCCTTTATTATCATTCCTATATACCTCTGGCCGAACACTCTACGGTTACACCACCATGGTACGGAGGTTGGAATAACGTACGTTTACTACCCAGGACTGACGTTTACTACCAAAGGTTGATGTTTAGACCAATCAGATCGGCTCTTACAAAATTCATTGGAAAAGGGCAGTGGGGAAAAACCATAGTGTCAAGTTCGCTTCCCATTCGATGGCAGGTAAGTAAATAACCCTATTTTTCCTCATTAAACTACATTTGACTCCAGCGAAATTACTGCCCGCGGTCAAGACCTTGGGCATTGATTTTTCCTAGCCTTACCTCGTAACGTTGACTTTCTCTCACTGGAACAGAGTTTTCCTCTATTACTATAAACCCATGCCGTATATATACTGTAAATACGCACCGTTTTGGCATATGACGTAAAAATATTGTACGGACCACTTGGCATATGAAAGGGTATAACAATAGGGACTATTTCTTTGCTCTATAGCAAAAGGGACTATTTTTTCCGTATACCATGGTTTTGAGGCCGTATACAGCAGGTTTGAATCCGTATACCACAGTTATGGTATCTGACAGGTTTTATACACTGGGTCGTGGTTTATTGAGTCCCCATACATTTTCAATGGGGGCTTTGTATACGATGGATAATAAAAGTATAGTGTACCAAGATGTACGAGCCGAACAAGTTATTTTACTAAACCCGAACTAACCGAGCCGATAGCTTAGTCAGTTGTCGAATGAATTCTATTTTAGAACTACCCTCATTGGGTTTGTATTTACGATTCTGAATGTTTCTTTTTTTTGTTTAATTTACATCGATTTCGGGTGCGTGTGTGTTGCTTGACGTATACATCTAAATCAGGGAAATGTCCTCTAGTTTGTTTATTTTTTGTTTCGAATGTCAACAAGTCACGTGGTCCGGAGTGTAGTACTTACAGCACACTGTGCAGTATGGGATTTTATTGCACACCCTGTAAATATTTTACAGTTACTATTTGCTTAGCTTAGGCTAGTAACTATAATCATTTTAATCACGGGTATATAATAGATAAAGAAGAACCAAACTTGCTTTTACATGTAACAAAACTGACATTGTTAACTCTTTCTGTCCGAGCCTGAGTGGGGAGTGTGAGCACTATAGGACGACGCATAATACCACTATAAAGCTCAAGGGGACGAGACTATTGCCACAATGGCGTCTGTTTGTTGTATGGGTGTCACTTAGTAACCTGTAGATACAAGTTACTATAGTTCCTTATCGAATGCCCACAGAGTATAATGAAGAACATAGTATTTTCTATTTATTGTGGGAAAAATGGTGTAAATCTATTCATTATTTCTCATAAAACATAACGTTTGTGATGATGACACATAAACATTAAATATATTTTCAAACAATGCCTGGAGGCATTCCTCGTCCCCTGGGTGGGAATGCTTCCAGGCATTGCTAGGACTGAAAGAGTTAATGGAACTCTGAGATTGTTAATGGACCTCGGCCAAAGGCTACATTTCGTAAATAAGCATCAAAGACCATCTCGTTCTGTAGCATGTACAACAAGCTCAGGTGCAGCCCTAAGTAGTTTCGCGCAGCCCCGAGCAGTTCTAAACTATGGCGCGCCGTTCTGGACACTACCATTTCGTCCATATACATCAGCACCATCGGTTTATTCCTATATATACGCCATCGCGGAAGTGTATGTATCGGCTGCAAATCGACTTGTTTTCATACATATACGCCCGTATTTCACGCCAGCGTATGAGGCGTATATAAGACTGTTTCCTTTTAAATACGGACGCGACTTGGCTGTATTTCACACCTGGCGTATACAAGATGAAATATGCTCTGTGCAACATGTATAAGCCAGCGTATATAACATGATGCGTTTGGCGTATATATACACAATATTGACTGGTTTCAGATACAAGCGGCCGTATGCTCCGAGGAGTTGACGCGTAGTAATATCCGAGCGTATGCGAGGATATTGCGCAGAGTCAACTCCGAAGAGCATACACACGCTTTTATCTGAAACCAGTCTATATTGTATTTATCATCCACCTTTTCTGGGCAAGTGACCTGTCGATATCAGTTCGTTTTAGTTATGCACTATTTTTCCGCACGCACTATTTTTCCGTATGCGCCACCCGGAGCATACAACATATCCGTATGCGCCGGGTATGTCCATACACACTCCCTATGTGTTTTCTATGGACCCTTTGTATTAGGTGGATAATAAAGCATATCCCGCGCCTAACCCGGGCCTCCCTGTGGGGCCTTTGTATTGTTTTGAGAGTTTGACATTACAGACAATTACCTGAGTGAGTGGTGCGATATATCAGGCCGTCCACGGAATCAGTGTTACCAGTCACTTCGTCCACGTGAGTACACATTTCGTGACCAAAAACCCATTTTGTGAGAAGGGAAATGTTGTGAACAAAAAGCCATTTTGTGAAACCCCTTTGATGGACGGAATGATAGATGTACTATACATGGGGGTACTCCCATGGCTGAAGTGAGTGGTAACACTGATTCCAGGGTGCGCCAGGCAGTTCCCAACAGCCCCAAGCATTGAGCAGCTCAGAGCAGTCCAGAGCAACCCTTAAGGCCATAACAAACTTTACTATATACCCATGCCGTATATACTGTAAATACGCACCGTTTTGGCATATGACGTAAAAATACTGTACGGACCACTGGTCCGTACACTAAAATACGGACCACCTAGCCATACACATTTATTAAAATTTTGGTTGTTAAGAAAAATGAAATTGATTTTTTTTAAAATTTCGGGTATATAGTAAATATATAACGTCCAACCATGCTTGTGCAAGTCACAGAACTCGATGCTAATTTACCGTTTGTCCGAAACTCGGTCTAAACGCCTCGGTCCGTACAAACGGTAAATTAGCATCTCGTTCTGTGACTTGTACAGCATGGTCAGGACGTTCTATATAAATACGATTTCGGAACATGAATGTTCCTTTCTCGGCGATAAAAGAACAATCGTAAGCTCAGGCGAGGCCTAGAAATGGAGTCGGTTAGTGTGGCACCCCCCTCAAGAACTTTGCCTAAGATTTCAAAATGCCCCCAATGGAGATGTACCTTTGTCGCCGATAAATTGCAGTCCAATGTTCCGAAATCGGGACCGATAAATTAAGGAACATGTTCCCTCCCGTTGTTGGCAACGTGGTGCCTACCGATTTTGGAACATAATTAGTCAATGGGTGAGGAGAAATGGCCCTGTCACCGATTTAGCCCCTATATACTACGATTTTGCACTTGTTCCTTTATCGGTGGCCTCAAATTGCTCACGATATAGACAGTCCATCGTCCAGTGTGGACAGAATTTCCTCACAATTAACTCACGATAATAACTGCCATAAATCCCGCTGTAATGGTCGACACTATGCGCAAATTCACCTTACGAGACAAGTTAAAATGCCCTTACGATTTAGGGAGTTAATCGGTGGGAATGAAATCGTACAGTATGTTTCCCACTTTACTTTGGATGTGTGAGGGTTCCCAGATGTCTCTGCCCCTTTGGCATCTCGGACCCCCTACGGCACCTCGGACCCATCGGCACCTCGGACCCCCGCATTCACAGGTTTCACGCCTTCATGCGCGAAAACGGTGAATGTCTTCCAATGTGATTATTAAATTACCCAAAATACGGATTCCCAGCTTTGCTGTATTATATTATTTGTCTATTTTCCACAATAAAAAATCTTACAAAACAAAAGCATATCTTACAAAACATGTGTGATAACCCTATCCCAAACCTTAACCTTAAACCTAACCCTAACCCTATCCCTAACCCTAACCCTATCCCTATCCCTAACCCTATCCCAAACCTCAATGCTAACCCTAACCCTATCCCTATCCCTAACCCTATCCCTAACCCTAACCCTATCCCTATCCCTAACCCTAACCCTATCCCTATCCCTGACCCCATCCCAAACCTCAATATTAACCCGAACCATAACCCTAACCCTATCCCTAACCCTATCCCTTTCCCTATCCCTAACCCCTTCCCTAACATTAACCCTATCCTTAACCCGCGAAGGCGGGAGTGTGAAACGCGGCCGCGAAGGGGCCGAGATGACCGCCCAAAAAGGGGGCCGAGATGCCGATGGGGCCGAGCTGACCGTGTACCTGTGTGAGCCATGATTGTAGAGTGACAGTTTCCCACTTTACAGGCTTCGAACAGCTCCGAGCAGCACCGAGCAGCACCGAGCAGCAACGAACAGCTCCGAGCAGCCCCCAGCAGATCCAAGCAGTTCTGAGCATCTCAGAGCAGCCCCGGTATCCGTGCAGCTCTGAGCAGCCCCGAGCAGCCCCGAGCAGCACCGTGCATCCCTGAGCAGCTCCGAGCAGCACCGAACAGCACCGAACAGCACTGAGCAGCACTGAGCAGCACCGAGCAGCACCGAGTAGTACCGAGCATCTCAGCGCAGCCCCGGTATCCGTGCAGCTCTGAGCAGCCCAAAACATTATCTCACCCCTGGTTTTTTTGTCCCATAAGCTTAACATTGGGAACTCGTTCTCCATGCCCCTACGAATATTGCAGTCTGTTCTGTATGGTCTATATCCTGTGTGTTGCCCATTCTCTTAGAGTGTACAGGGGTGAGATAGATACAGAAAGCAACTCGTTTCGGTGAAAGTCCTTGTTCTCCAATTCGTTTGAATGCTACGTGATATGTACCGGCTATCGCCTCGTTCATATCACTAGGCATCAAACTCATGGAGAACATTGAAAACGTTGACGAAAAGTTGTAGGGTTTCTTTTTTTAGTTCTGAGCGCCCCTGAGCAGATTCGAGCAGTTCCCAACAGCGCAACACAGCTTTGAGCAGCACCGAGCAGCACCAAGCAGTACCGAGCAGCACCGAGCAGTTCTGAACAGCACCGAGCAGCTCCGAGCAGCACCGAGCAGTTCTGAACAGCATCGAGCAGCACCGAGCAGCACCGAGCAGCACCGAACAGCACCGAGCAGTACCGAACAGCTCCGAGCAGCACCGAGCAGCAATGAACAGCACCGAGCAGCACTGAGCAGCACCGAGCAGTACCGAGCAGCTCCGAGCAGCTCCGAGCAGTTCTGAACAGCCTTACACAGATATGAGCACCAGGTAGAAACTGCCTCCAAACTCTTACAAACTAGGCATGTCAGAAGAACAATTCACGTGATTTGTTGGCAGCAGCCTCCACTTCATTGACACATGTCAAACCCTGGCATCCCATTGTCTCGTCTCTCTACAGATCATGTTCCATTAGCCAACGAAAACAATGCCGATAAGAGGAATTTCTTTTAAAGCTTGTCGGTGATGCCACCAACTGTATGTCAGTATCAAGTAATCATTGGAGGTGCATTGTATTCACTATTTCTACGTCTCCAGGCATCAGCGCATTTCAATTCTGTGTGTATGTAAGAAGATCCCTCAATGGTCTTGTTGCATAATCTATGTTTGATTAATCAGCTAGCATGTCTTGTTTCCATTGTCTTCGTACTTAGAAATACTTGGTAAAATCACTAATCAGATGTATGCCATCCCTCACACTATATGCCATCCTTGTCTGTATCATATCACTCACACTATATGCCACCTCTCACACCTTATGTCACCCCTCACACTATATGCAATACCTCACACTATATGCCATCCTTGTCTATATCATATCACTCACACTATATGCAATACCTCACACTATATGCCATCCTTGTCTATATCATATCACTCACACTATATGCAATACCTCACACTATATGCCATCCTTGTCTATATCATATCACTCACACTATATGCAATACCTCACACTATATGCCATCCTTGTCTATATCATATCACTCACACTATATGCAATACCTCACACTCTATGCCATCCTTGTCTATTTCATATCCCTCACGCTATATGCCATCCCTCACACTATATGCCATCCCTCACACTGTATGCCACCCCTCACACTGTATGCCACCCCTCACACTATAAGCCATCCCTCATATTATATGCCATCCCTCACACTATACCCATCCCTGCTATATGTCATCAATACGTTAACTCGCATTCTAAACCTTCCCCCTCACACTATATGACACTCCATACATCGCATGCCATCCCTCACACTATATGCCATCCCTCATATTACATGCCATCCCTCATACTATATGCCATCCCTCACACTCTATGCCATCCCTCACACTATATGCCATCCCTCACACTATATGCCACACCTCACACTATATGCCATCCCTCATACTATATGCCACCCCTCATATTATATGCCATCCCTCATATCATATGCCACCCCTCATACTATATGCCATCCCTCACACTATATGCCACCCCTCACACTATATGCCATCCCTCATATTATATGCCATCCCTGCTATATGCCATCCATACGTTACCTCGCATTCTAAACCTTCCCCCTCACAACACACCGGCCGCTCTTTGGACTGCCTGCCCAGGCGCCTCATGAATTATGCCACACGTCACGAACATGGCGATTATTAAACACCCTTTTATTGGCGTTGTTTAATAAACCTGTCATGGGACATCACTGTCTATGGAGCTGTAAGTGTAGCAGGCGACACCGCACTAGACGCCGCTAGGTGGGGTGTTCAGCTACATGAAGTATAGGTATAACCCTCTCTCTGCAGCAGCCAATAGATGACTTACCGTAAGAGGGGGCATCCACCAACCACGACAAGGCTGCAACAACGGCTTTCCGACAAGGTCCACGACAGCTCTACGATTGGAAGCCTTGTCGTAGCCTTGTCGTGGTTGGTGGACCACAGTTCCCGACAAGAGGCTATGACAAGGCCATGACAGGCTGCGACATGAAGCTTGTTGGGGGCCTGTCGGGGGCCTTCCGACAAGGTTACGACAAAATTGAACATGTTCGATTTTGGAGCCATGTCGTGGCATGTCGTGGCGTGTCGGGAGGTTGTCGCATAGGTCTACGATAGAATATTTAGGTGGAGCGTGCACTTCCCGACAGGTTGCGACAAGGGGTCACGACAGCTGCCCTTTTCACGACAAGGCTGCGACAAGGCACCGATTGGAACTTTCTTGTCGGCGCGTGTCGCAGCCCTGTCGTGGTTGGTGGACGCCCCCTCTATGTCAGTCGCTGTTGCGGCCTCCCGCTTTCAAAATGTGACGTACCGCTGGCGAGACCTCACTCAACTTTTGAAACGGCTCCCTGGGTTCCGTTAGAGACATTTGGTCCTGGCGGTAGATTCCACCAGGAATCACAGCAATCCAACAGCTATTTGGGGAGAGACGGCCATTCACGTTTAGTAACACCTATAGTCCATAGGAAGAGATATCTTGTATCATCCTACCCCTAATAAAAAACGCCATAGGCTTAACATGGGATTTGTTTATGTCACGGGTAGTGACATAAAGTGTTGTTTATGCCACTACTTTCTGATACTGAAAAAATATGAAAACGGGGTAGGATAAAATCTAGACGCCACTCGTTTGAGTTTGAGCTTATTTATGCCACTCATTTTGTTGGCTCTGTAATGTCACTCGTCTTCAACTCGTGAAATTATGGAGCCAACAAAATGCGTGGCATAAATAAACTCAGACTCAAACTCGTGACGTCTCTTGATATTATTAGTCATCTACAAGTGTCATATTCCTTTGGTAAAATATAGATATTTTGATAATGGATGGCCTCAGAAGGGATAAAACACATTGTCAAGTCTAATGCACACCAAACGATTCGGGGTTGAATGATTAGTTCAGTAAACTTATCCCAGGCAAATTATTTAACCCATCGTTTGACCAGCGGCCAATGTTCCGTTGTTGCAGGCAATTTTTCACTATGTTGATTTTGGAACATCGACTGACAACTCGTCGGCAACAAAGGAACGTCTCAACGGAGGAGGGGTGGGGGTGCTGATCGGTGGCTGACCCTTACATAGCTGCCCCACATCTACCAGCTATGGCCGACAGTATTAAGGCTCTATTCCATTGAGCCGATTTCACTCCCGATGTGGTCCAGGGAGCTGTTTCAAAAGGCGGCAGGGTGCTAAACGACAGTACTCACCGCCAATGCGAGAGGCCAACGATGGAACTTGAGGCGTCGCTGTCGAGGTGGAGGTGCCGCTCTCTATGGGATATTGGTAGTAGTTTTGCTGCCGCTTTGATTTGAGGTGCCCCTCGCTGTTGCCGGCCTCTCGCTTACAAAATGTGACGTGCCGCTGGCGAGACCTCACTCGACTTTTGAAACAGCTCCCAGATGTACTCCAGTTTCAGCCCTAGCACCATAACTGGCCTCTGTCTAGTGTCTGTCTGGAGGCCATCGGCGCAATGGAACAGGGTATTTGGGCGTCAGCACCAAGACTGGAGTACATATGGACCACATCGGGAGTGAAATCGGCGCATGGACTAGAGCCTTAAGGATGCCTTGCCTGAGATAAAGTGCTGTTCCTTTGTCGCCGACAAAGCTATATCAATGTTCCGAAATCGGTAGATGTGCATTGGAGTTTAAGGAAATCGTGCAAATAGTGATACAAGTACCACATTTTGTAAATTGATTCTCTTTGGTATACTAAGTAATTCTATCCAAAGAATTACTTGAAAATCTAAGGTGGCGGCCGTTTTCAAGATTGCAGCCTAAAATACCTGCTAAGAATGAAGATCCTCACAGAAAAGCAACCACCTGGCCGATTTGAGTGATTTGAGTGATCGATTTGAGTGATTCATTTCCCGTAGTGTCAAGTGTTTTGTCATTTTTATCTCAGTTTCTCATCAGCAAAAGAATATTTTGAGAATTGTAAATCTCGTATTTGATTAAATACTAACAAATTAAGGCCGTTTCTTTTTCAAACGTAAGTCATTTTATTAATAGTCAGAACAGAAATAAATCTTCAAAATGTTACTTGGACAGAAGAAATTCATTTTTCTGCAGGGGGAATAATTATCTTCACACATAACAACTGACACAAAACAAACACTCAAAATATCTTGTACAGAAAACTTCCGGTGCAATGTCAATGTTTATCCTACCCCTAATAAAAAACGCCATAGGCTTAACATGGGATTTGTTTATTTCACGGGTGTGACATAAAGTGTTGTTTATGCCACTACTTTCTGATACTGAAAAAATATGGAAACGGGGTAGGATAAAATCTAGACGCCACTCGTTTGAGTTTGAGCTTATTTATGCCACTCATTTTGTTGGTTCCGTAATGTCACTCGTGGAGCCAACATAAATAAACTCAGACTCAAACTCATGACGTCTCTTGATATTATGACATAAATCTATGACATAACAAATGTCTTATCGTCCAGTCGTATTATCGTTCGTAGGATTTTAAACAGCTCCCTGAGTCTCCCCAACATCCTACAATTCTCTGGTGCCCAGTAGATTAAAACGCCGTCAATCAGCGAGAAAAAAGTTCCGTCAATCAGCAATAAAATAGTTCCGGGTTCTACCGGAAGTGGGCGGGCTACTGTTTGCGCTGGTCCCCCAGGACGCTGCTGGCAACGCCTAAGGTGGTGCCGGGTACCAGCGGACCGTAATGGTGGCGATGATGACGTCACAGAGTCCTGGGAATGCATTTAGTGATGACGTAGATCACACAGATATAGGGCAGATCGTTGAGCATGACAAACATTATACTGTCAATACATTCTAAACTTAGATCATAGCTAGAAAACCTCCAGGTCATTTAGTAGAACACCATAGGGTCATTTAGTGTAGTACAATAGAGTAGTTTAGAAGAACCCAGTAGAACAATTTAGTCCTTTGCTATAAAGCAATTCAGTAGATTATATGGAGTAATTAATTTGTAGAATGCCATAGAGCAGTTTAGTAGGAAACTATATAATGATTTAGTCGAATGCTATAAAGCAATTCTGTAGATCATTATAAAGAACTTAGGTAGAATGCCATAGAGTAATTCACTAGGAAGCTATATGGTAATTTAGTAGAACACTAGAGTAATTTAGTTGAAGCTATAAGACAATTTAGTCGAAAACTATTGAGTAATTTAGTATCTGAGTGAATATTCTGAAGCGCTCCAAACTCGATGGCTATCGGGTACACAGGCCAAACACAAATATGTTTCTGATTTTTTCTGAGCCTGAAGATATAGTTATGTGTTTGTCACCCATTGTGTATGAGTTACTATACTCTTATGCCTGTTGAGAACGAATTCCTAATGTTAAGCCTATGTACATTGATTCCCGGATGTCTCGGCCCCTTTGGCGCCTCGGCCCCCCTACAGCACCTCGGCCCCCCGCTCTCACAGGTTTCACGCCTTCATGGGCTAACCCTATCTTGGCTTCAAATTTGGTTTTCTCTGTGGAAGAAAACAAACAGAAAACCATTCCACTAACCCTATCCGGATGCCCATCTACCGATTTAGGGTTGAACGATTAGTTCCCAAATCGTATAGGAATCGGTCACCTTGTCGCAGGCAAATTACTTAACCCCTCGCTTGACCCGCGCCTCTCGCGGAGAGGGGCTAGTGGGTATTAGTCCTAAGGAAATCATTCTACACCTACCGACATATATATGCACACTGATAAAATCGATGTATGGTTCACTAATCGCTGGGGAGGGGAAAACCACAACTTGTCGGGGACAAAAGGACCTCTGAGGGAGGTGGTTCACTAATCGCTGGGTAGCCTTGCCTAGCTGTCCTACATCTACCGACTCTGTTAGGATACCTCGCCCGAGACAAATTACCCTCCGTTTATCGCCGACAAACGTACATAAATGTTCCGAAATCGGTAGATGGGCATTGGCTTTAACCGAGTCCTAACCCTACCCAAAACCTTAACCCTATCCCTATCCCTATCCCTAATCCTAACCCTATCCTTAACCCTATCGCTAACAAGTCAGACCTTTCCTTCAATATGAAAATATAATCTTCATAAGTATATGAAACGGGTCGAGTTCCCCAAACGATTTCTCCAAAACGGGTCGAGTTCTCCTGACAACTATGGGTCGAGATCGTTTGGGGTCGAGTTCTGCAGTAAAGCCCAATGCCCATCTACCGATTTCGGAACATTCATGTACCTTTGTCGGTGACAAACAGACGGTAATTTGGCTCACCAAAGGCATCCTAACGGAGTCGACCGTAGTCGGTAGATGTAGGACAGCTAGGCAAGGGTCAGCCAACGATTAGTAGACTGATTTGCTTAGGACTAATATCCACCACCCCATCTCCTCAATGTCTGCCGGTCGAGAGAAGGGTTACATAATTTGTGACAAGTTCACCGACTCCTATACGATTTGGAAACTAATTGCTCAACCCTGAATCGGTAGATGGGCATCAGGCTTAACCCTGCTACAGGAGTACGAAACGCGGCCGTGAGGGGGCCGAGATGACACCGTGAGACGGGGGCCGAGGTGCCGAAGGGTCCGAGACTTCCGTGTACCTGTACATTTTTATTACCCACCTGATACGGAGTCTCCATACTAAGCCTATGTAGCTTACAGATCGCTACTGAGTAGGATACGGAGCTGTGTACCCTCCTAGGAGGATACGGATTTTTGAGATGAAAGTAGTCCCATTGAGATGAAAGTAGTCCCTTCTTAACTATGTTGAAAAGTTTTCTAAAGATCATATTTATTGCTTAAATCTAAAAAATAAGTGAGTAATAAATACAACATTACCATGATTTCGATCTGTGTGGCCGTATTCTCCTTGTAGTTGACGCTACGCAATACTCGTCAACTACGCGGAGAATACGGCCACTCAGATCGAAATCATGGTAATATTGTGTATATATCAGGCTAAGATAAACTGGTGATCGTGGCGGTCTGTGAGGTCGGAAACAGACTATCACTATCACAACGTTCAGGCTGGACCCATCTCTATTGAGGTCCAAGTATCTCTTACACTCTCACCTCACAAGCAGTGTAGAATTACTGTCTACTGTCAGGAGCATATTGGCTATGGGTGGCCAGTTCTTATATAGAACGTCCTGATCGTGCTGTACAAGTCACAGAACGAGATGGCAATATACGGTTTGTATGGACCGAGGCGTTTACGCCGAGTTCCGTACAAACCGTAAATTATCATCGAGTTCTGTGAACTGTACAGCATTGTTGGACTTTACATATTTACTATATACCCGAAATTTAAAGCAAAATCATTAATTTCATTTAGCTTAACAACCAATATCTTAATAAATGTGTATGACAAGGTGGTCCGTATTTTAGTGTACGGACCAGTGGTCAATACAATATTTTTACGTTATATGGCGAAACCGTACGTATTTACAGTATATACAGCATGGGTATATATAGTACTACATGAGATTGATCGTGCAGTGATATTGCATGACGATAGCCAAGTAAAATAACGAAATGATCAAATAGGGCACTATTAAACCTAAACACTTGAATGAGTTTCTAATGTGATTTCACACCTGAATACTAGTAAAGAACTTTGCTTAATCTGCATTTTTAAATCTCATATCAATTGTGCTGTATCATAAAGAACGACAGCGTACGATATCCATTTTGATGAGATAATTGTTTACTAAATTCTGGTCACTGATTGGCTAACCATTCTGATATAATCCTACCCAATCGCCGTTGGTATTTTTGTACACAACTCCAAAGAATGTTGGGTACGAGTCTCGTATGTCAAGTGTATAGAGAAAATACCAGGGCTGAGATAGAAACACAATATTATCATGATTTGGATCTTCGTGGTCGCATTCCCCCGAGAGTTGAGGTGCAGTAATATCTGATACAAGGGTAGATCAATGTGACAGGGTTTGGCATAGCACCCCAGACACATTCGTTTAAAAGATCCCAATTGTATCATGGTATTGACATCTGGAACAAATTGACTAAAGAAACACAACATATAGTGAATAGGGATAGATTCAAAAAGGAAAATATAAACGATGAATCCACAAAATGTTTGTGACGGTATAATGAGGTAGAATCGGCGGGTATGTTTCTATCTTCTGGTTTGTGGTTCATGAAAATCTAAATATATGTTCTTCCATGCTTTGTGCCTTGTCATTGTTCATACGTTTAAACTACGGGTGGATGTATTCATTTCCTATTAGAATGTTAACTCATTCAGGGCGAATGATGCCTCGAGACATTCCCCAGCATAGGGCGAATGATGACTTGAGGCATCACTTACAATATTTATGATATCATTGTTTTATCAAGAAATAATTGATCAATAAACATGCAACTTGCAGATAATATACTGGTGATATAACATTCAACATCATTAGGCGAAATAAGTGATAAATTCACGTGATCAGAAAATGGAACTTGGGTTTGGACAATAATAGGCTCGCCCCCTAGCATCATATCTGTCCCTGGTACCCGTCCCCACCAACAGGGATCTGCCACAGACCGCCGCCTGTAAAGTGTTAAAAGAAGTGTTGAGTAAAAAGTCATGGTTGTCTATGCAGAATACACATCTTTGACCAGTACGAAAGGTAGTTCACGACTGAGATTTTACAGAATCGCCAGCTGTCTAGACGACTAATTGAAGCCAGCTTGAAATAATCATAGGCCGTCAAGTAGTCGACAAAGTCTTCGTGTGGTGCAAAAAGTAATCAGACGATCTGTAGTCGCAATTTCTTGTCCTTTACTGCTGACAGTCGTCAGGTTGTGTTAAAATCAAAATTCACCGCCAATAATAGTCTAGTGTAAACGCCGAGATAGTTGTCAAATATAAATGGCCGCGTGTAAACGCCTGGTGCTCTTCATGGGTTGACAGTTCCTGGTAACTTTTTTTCTCTGGACGCACCACGGTACGATTTTTCAATATATATATACTATTTATTATCCTACCCCTAATAAAAAACCGCCATAGACTTAACATAGGGAAATTTTATGTGGCAGGCCGTGACATAAAGTGTTTTTTTATGCCACTAGAGCAGTAACAATATTGACCAATCAGAGAGCAGGATGTCAGCTACTATGAATATAAAGTTCTGTTGGTCACTGACTCAATATTTATCTTTTAGTAATACAAAAGCATAGACGAGGTAGGATAAATACGAAACCTCTGGTCAGGTCTGCTCCTCACTACACTCGGCTACGCCTCGTGTAGTAATACGCGACCTTCCCGTCGTGGCATAAACATTGACAAGTCTAACTCTCGTTCGGTTTCTACTAATTCACATATACAAGTCAACATAGAGATCCAAAACAAAACGACCTGTATAACCTGTTATGAACATATATCTCCATTTGCTTGAATGTTTTTAGTGGACCTTTTTTTAATCATAACAACAGGAAAACCACTAGGGAAACAGCGCATTAATGTATCTAATGGAAATCAGCAATTAGAAGTCCCTTGTTCTTCCCAAAAACAGATACATAGACTAGTATTCAACTGGGAACATGGACATAATGTCGTAATGCATTGGTGAGAAAAAACAAGTGGAATTTAGCAGCCATTAGTGGTCCATGTCTGGCAAGCCGCAGAGGCTCCCTTTGATAAATGTATTTCAGTAGTGCTCAGTTGAGCAAATAACATAAAGCCCAATGCCCATCTACCGATTTCGGAACATTTATGTACGTTTGTCGGCGACAACTGGAGGGTAATTTGTCTCAGCCGAGCCATCCTAACGGAGTCGGTAGATGTAGGACAGCCAGGCAAGGCTACCCACCAATTAAGCCCAATGCCCATCTACCGATTTTGTAACATTTATGTACGTTTGTCGGCGACAACCAGAGGGTAATTTGTTTCAGCCGAGCCATCCTAACGGAGTCGGTAGATGTAGGACAGCTAGGCAAGGCTACCCAGCGATTAGTGAACACTCGGTTTCTTTGGTTTCTGCCCTCCCCCAGCAATTAGTGGACCATGTACTGAATTTATCAGTGTGCGGATCGAGCGAGGGGTTACGTAATTTGCCTGCGACAAGGTGACCGACTCCTATACGATTTGGGAACTAATCGTTCAACCCTAAATCGGTAGATGGGCATCCGGCTTAAGGCCCGTTTCCATTGGCCGACGAAAACGGTGTAGATCTTTTGTGTTCTCCTAATTAAGCCTATTTCCATCGGGTTCAGAATCTCAGCAGGATTTGTCTCAGACAAGCACCCTGTGAGGTGCATGAATCGTGTGAATCCCGTTTAATGGAAGATGGTCCACAAGCACAGGATACAGCAGTGTGCTTGGAGAGTGTCAATATGCCACGCCTCGCTTGTAGAGATTACCTCATCACGTTTAATGTTAATGCACTAAAGAAACCCGCCCTGTGGGTTTGCCTCGTGCAGGCCTAGGAACCTATTCCGGGGCTTATAAGTAACGGCACTTCGCCTCCAACTACATACACAATAATGACTGGTTTTGTTTACGAGTGGCCGTAATCTCCAAGTTGTTGACGCGTAGTAATCTCCGAGCGACAGTGAGGATATTACGTCGTCAACTACGAGGAGATTACGGTGACTCGTAGACAAACCAATCGTTATTGTATTTATTACCCACCTACCAGATTAATAACAAGTATGAACCATATATCGACATATAGCATGACTTAACATTGATAAGGCTACAGCACTGTCAAGCATGGTTGTTGTTTGGTTTATACTTACACCAATTATATAATTCGCTGTTTTCCTTTGTTTTTAGCATGCAAAAGACTTTATGACAGTGAGATCTGATGGTAAATGAGATTATTAGGGCTTAATGTAAATGATTTATATTGAATTAATATCCATGAAACTTCTTTCGAAGTAACTGATGATTTGACTTTATCATGGATGGTACTTTTTTCCCCAGAATCTCCTGACATGCCAGAATCTCCGGGTAGGTGATTCCAGGTGCTCTATGCATTTCCTATGGAGACTACGTATTTGGTGGGTACTAAAGTAGTATATAAAAATGGGCCTGAACATCGGGACACTGTTCTAATACAAAGCCCACTACCTATAGGTCCGTTTCCATTGGCCGAAGAAAACGATGTAGAATTTCTGAGATTCCTGATAGACCATTTCAACTGGCCATCACAGATATACAGTCAGGGACGGTCCTTAAGAAATGCTGACGCCAAATAGAAATAGGTTTATTAGATTGGCAACGGGCCTATAGGTTCATTATTCGGCACCGATCTGCAGTCGGGAACTATCGATAGATTCTGTTAGCACACTTGATGCTAAATCCTACCAAATGGCCTTGAAATATAAATGGATACATGTATTATGCCCTAATGACCTATTGATGAAGTAAATAGTGATTGATAAACTCTCAGTGATTTATAATGTAACCTAGCTTTATATTCATTGTATTAAAAAAACACACAAAAGTAAATAACAATATAGTTAATTGGCTTCGAGGTTAGGAAATAACACACTCTCCAAGCAGTACAAAATGTCTGGCAGGAGAGTAACAGACATGTCCCTATAGTAGGTCAAGGTGGCTAGGGATTTAACCTGACCAGAGCTAACGTAGTGTAGCTCAAGCGGCCAGTGTATACTTACCTGTTTGTCCGGTTCCTATTCTAGGTGCGGCGCAAGCGGCCGGTCTACTTACTCTCAAACCAATTCGGAAATACTCTCGAACCAACAAGCCATTTAACCGCGCTAATCTCAGATGAACGCGGATACCCTCCAACCAAATAGACTGTCTGTTGTATGTTTTTACATTATATCATTCTCTCTCTCTCTCTCTCTCTCTCTCTCTCTCTCTCTCTATATATATATATATATATATATATATATATATATATATATATATATATATATATATATATATATTACATATCAACTCTGTTATATGTATATAAATTATATCCAATTGTATTAATCAATTCATTCAACCCGTGACTGTGCTTGTTGTTAACGTCACATGTGTTCTCTCCTAGTTACGTGGTAACTGGTCGCAGATGCGGGTTACCTGGTTACCAGGCACCATAAAGGTCTCGGACACGGTTTAGTCTTACCTTTGGTGTGTTTGATCTTAGCTTCCCGTACATCTTGATGTGTAGGTTGGGGTAAGTCCCACTGTTATTTGGTAATAAAGCCTGGTTTTATATATTCATTCTGCCAATCCTGCTTTCGAGTTATTCATTATTAATTATCGTATCATATTAACATATTCGATAAATAATATTATATATATATATATATATATATATATATATATATACATACACAACTGCAATCGGTAACCTATATACGTTGCCTAAAGGTTAGAGTGGTTACAAACAGACTTCAAGCATACTGTCAAAATACTATCCCTTCACTATATGCGTGCTATTCACTAAGATATTGGGAAAGGAGCAGGGTGCCAGTGTGTTAGTGTCTCAGAAGCATGCCCAACTGTCCATGACCAATCACTCAAGACTTGTTTGTGCTTGTTATGTTTGGATCCTAGACTCTGGCAGTTGCAGAAATGGCAAGTTGACTGGGCGCAAGTCAAGTGGGCCACAGGAAACGATCCATACAATGAATGTAACTAAACCTCTTAATTGTTATCCATTTATAATTGCACGCTCATTCATTAATGATGAACACACCATTTGCTCCTAGTTCCTATAGCCGAACACTCTTTAGTTCCATGCTGCTTGAAGGTAATATCCACAGTTTTCATGGCAAGGCTAAAGTTCTCATACCAAGGTTCTTGGCCAATCAGATGATTTGTTATGGCCGTCTATGGTGTTAAGCCTAAACATGCATAGACAACGTTCGCCATTTTTTAGCATAGATATATGGAAATTTGTGGGTGTACAATCAATATGAATAAACATATATGTGGGTATAGGGATTATTGGGGAACTGACTTACTGTTGTCATGTGTCTAAAATGTGTGGTAACATTATTGATCAGATAAATCCCGATGCTGAAGGTAGAGAGGTGTATCTAATCAATAGATATATGTATTGCCGTATTCCCCTATACAACTCTGGCTTTATTAGAGCGTGATTGCGCACACTAAATACATCATCTAGATGCAGAGGAGGTGTGAAGCGCAGCGCCCCTATCGTTTTGGCATGGTCTCAAATGACAGCTGAATGGAGATTCCTATACAAAAATAGGCTAACTAGTAACAGCTACTACATACAAACTGTTAGAGCTCTATCAAAAATCTTTTCAGATATTGATAGAGTGATATCTAATGTGCTCCAAACCACAATAGAGCTCAATAGAGCTCCACGTTTTATGGCTGTTTGGTATTGTTGAATACAGCCTTATTTCACATAGGCTAGGGCTTACAAGCCTCACACAGTCCATTATCAAGAGCTCCTTCCCCTCTGCTTGCAGGTTTGAAAGTGGCGCCTTGAACCCTGCCACAATGGCATATATGAGTTGGGTCCCTATAGGGGGCGCTGCGCTTCACACCTCTTCTGATTTAGATGTTAGAGGTGTCCACATAGACTTTCAGGGTACTGCATACAAACTATCCCTTCACTATCTGTGTGCTATTCACTGTGGTATTGAGAACAGAGCAGGGAGCCAGTGTCTCAGTATCTTAGAGGCATGCCCAGTTGACCATGACCAATCACTCAATACCAAAATACCTCAAGACCCACTGGTGCTTGATGTGTTTGGATCCTATCTTAGGCAGTTGCAGAAATGGCAAGTTCACTGGGTGAAAGTAGGTTGCAGAAAACTATCCATAAGCAGAGTTTAATTCAAACCTGTTAATTGTTATTCATATATAATTATTATTTATTATGTTTAATTCATCAATGATGAACATACTATTTGCTCCTAGTTTTCTCAATGGTTGCCCTAATGTTCGTTGTTATATGCCTGTGAACGAATTTCTATGAAATACTAGCAGCTTATGGGCAGGACGTATAATTAATGTTCCGGTGCACTATCAGGCTGTGAATGATTTGGCAAACAAATTGTGGGGTTTTCCGTGATTTTTCATGTATAAGATGATAAGAAAACGTAGATACTGAGCCCATAGTTATAGATGTTCGCGGTCTTTCATTCCTTAACTATGGGCCTCCGCCTACAGAGTCGGGCTGTATAGCTATGAGATAAAATACCTATAACCAAATGCGTAGTCTCCATATGAAATACATAGAGCACCTGGAAACAGCTACCAGGAGATTCCGGAAAAAAGTCAAATCATCATTTACTTTGAAACAAGTTTCATGGATATTCATTCAATATAAATTATTTACAATAAGTCCTAGTAATCTCATTTACCATCACATCTCACTGTCATAAAACGTTTTACATGCTAAAATCACAGGTTAATGGGGAACTATATTATTGGTGTAAGTCTACACCGAATTACTGCCACGCTTGACAGTGCTGTGGTGTCTGGAACTAAATGGCTATCAGAAACTTTTTAATTGCAATAAATTTGTTATCAATCTTGTATGTGGGTAATAAATACAATAACGACTGGTTTTGTATATGAATGACTGTAATCTCCTCGTAGTTGACGATGTATTTTCCCCGCTAATCGCTCGGATATTACTACGCGTCAACTACTCAGAGATTACGGCCACTCGTACACAAAACAATCGAATATTGTCTATGCATCCTGTGGGTAGGTTCAAGAATTTTTTTTATTTTTTTTTATTTAAGTAACAAAAATTAAGAACTTGATCCTCACTACACACTAACAGCATCTTCCCATACTCAGCCCCACCTCTGCCTGTGGCCCCTGCAGTTATCAGTTATCATGTGAGAAGCTGATGCACTTGGTCCTCACTGTATACACACTGTCAGCATCTTCTTCACACCACCCCATCTCTGCCATGCTGCCCTACTGCCCTGATATTTCTCCGTTTACTGTGGGAAGGTTCAGGAACTGAGTCCTCACTATCAGCATGGTGTTGTCTCATTACCTTAAGTCGATATAAGGAATAGAGTAGACCGAGTAGCCAATGACTGCATTCGCAGCAAACCCCGACCTTCACCCTGACCTCCTTACATAATATTTTCTAGCGCCTTGGGAGGGCTATACAGTCGAGAGTTGACCTCGAATCTTAGGGGCCACAACTACCCTCCTAGCCATGCTGGCAGCAACTTCCCATACACTACCCCATCTCTTAATCATCGATTTTCCATATCCATTGATCCGGATACAGACAGGACTTGACATTTATACAGTATACATTATATCACAGGACAGTACAATAAAACATACAGACAGGACTGCACAAGCACATCACATGCAGTGATAAGGCCCGTTTCCATTGGCCGACGAAGATTGCTTAGACGTTTTGAGTTACACAGAAAGTCTGTCGGTTGTGCCACTGACTGTGCGTCAGTATAGGAAAATCACTGAGGGTAGTAGATTTCACTCAGTGACCAAGCTTTCACACAGTGGTGGGTGGTGCCACATTGCATAATATAACAGAAAAAGTCGTGGGGCATTTCACGACGTTGTTTGTTTCGTTGACCGATATTGGGTCAGCAGTGCCAAAGTCCGTCGGTGGTTCCTGACTGTAGATCGTTGACGGGAAATCGGCCAATGGAAACGGGCCTTTAGTTGATGATTTCGAAACTATTCATTTTAACTTTTGCTTTATAAATGAGTGTCGTAGCTTATGGTAATTGTCCCCACATTCTCTTTCCTACATATGAGGGCGATCTCATGAATTTGTCCAAATTCAGCCTTTTTATCTTAAGGTTACACTTGACATTACTTTTCATATCCGATTCTTCAAATCATTTCAACCCCACGGCCTTATCAATCTATATCCTAAGGGAAAGCCCAGTCACTGGGTCCTCACACACACTAACGGTTTCTTCCCATGCACTGCCCCATCTCTGCCATGCAGGCACTACTGCCCTGTTGTTTCTCTGTTTCCTGTGGGAAAGCTCAGTCACTGATTCCTTCACTTGGCATGCTGGTAGCATCATCCCATACACCACCCCCACTCAGCCGTGCTAGCGCTATTGCCATTATCAGTCTGTATCCGGTGGAAAGTTGTAAGCACTGGGTATTCATTGTATGCACTAGCAACATCTTCCCATCTCTGCCATGCTGACCCTAGTGCCCTGTTATTAGAGCGTGCTTTTACGCACTAAATACATCATCTAGAGGTTAGAGTGGTCACATTGAACTTTCTGTGTGCTTCCAGAAATCTATCCTTTTACTATCTGCATGCTGTTCACTGTGATAGTGAGAACAAAGCAGGGAGCCAGTGTCTCAGGGTCTTAGGGGTGTGCCCAGCTGACCATGACCAATCACTCAAGACCAAAATACCTCATTGACCTACTGGTGTTTGATATGTTTGGATCCTATAGATAGACTCAGGCAGTCACAGAAATGGCAAGTTTACTGGTTGCAAGTGGTTACAGAAAACGATCCATAGACTGAATGTAACCAATACCTTTTAGTTGTTATTCATTTAAAATTGCAGCTCATTCATCAACGATGAACATCCTAATTGCTCCTAGTATACTGGTTCTTGTGGGAAGGTTCTCACTAAGCATGCTGGTAGCATCTTCCCATACTATCAAGAGACGCCATGAGTTGAGTTTATTTATGTCGCGCATTGATTTGGCTTCGTAATCTCACAAGTCTAGTGAGATTATAGAGCAAACACAATGCGAATCCTGAGATTACGGAGCCAAAACAATGTGTGACATAAATAAACTTGAACTCAAATGAGTGGGGTATTGATTTTATCCTACCCCGTTTCCACGATTTTTGAACATTATACCTGTGACATAAACAAATCCCATGTTAAGCCTTTGACCCTTTTTTTAAGGGTAGGATAAATATAGCTCTCAGCTATGTAGGCCCGACTCCCATTATCAGTTTGTATCCTGTGGGAAAGTTCACTCACTGAGTCCTCACTAGGCATGCTGGTAGCATCTTCCCATACACTGTCCTACCTCTCCTGTTTTCAGTCTATATCCTTTCGGAAGGCATAACTGTACATACTAGCATAGACTTGCTCAAGTCTTTGATTATGAACATTCATTAAATGATTAAAGAAAATCGGAATACAATTCATTATAGTATCCTTCTCTGACTGGCCCATGAATCAAAGACTTGTCCACTCTGACCTGGGAGCTGTTTCAAAACGTGGGTTAAGTCTATGGTTTTGAAACAGCTCCCAGAATCTCCTGTTTATGACCCCAAGCCACTCCCTGTAACCCTATACCTCCCTCTACCCCTACCCCTCCCCTCCTCCAGTTCCCTGGCCGCCTGTGTTGTCATAGCAATATATTTCGCCTACTCCTGACTATGTCTCGATTGAGATCAAAGTGAGAGGGTATCAATCTCCCAGCAGATATCCTGACCAGTAGCCAGACCTCTGCTTGGGGAGTGTGGTGCAAAATCGCGCCAGTCTACATGGCCGATTACAGATGAGACCAGTGTCACTCAGGAGGGGTGGAGGGGTAGGATACAGGGACTGAGGCCAGTCTAATACTAGCAGTATCTTCCAATCCCGCCCTTTCTCTACCATGCTGACCCTAGTGCCCTGTTATTTCTCTGTTTCCTGTGGGAAGGTCCAGTCACTGAGTCCTCACTTAGCATGCTGATAGCATCTGCCCATACACAGTCCTTCTCTGCCATGCTGGCCCCACTGCCATCATCAGTCTGTATGAAGGTTTATCCTACCCCTAATATAAAATCCCATAAGCTTAACATTGAGTTTCTGTATGCCACGCTGACTGGCATACAGAGTTTTATATGCCACTAGTGGCACAGGGAATTATTATCACATAATATTCCAAAATTGAGGAGACGGGGTAGGATAAAATCAAAACCTGATTCGTTTTAATTGTGGCCACCGTATTCCACTCTTGGAGTTTTGGCTCTGGACTTCACTCGGCTTCCCCTCATGAAGTCACTATTGCCAAACTCCAGTCGTGGCATACGGTAGCCAAGATTAAAACTCATCCAGTTTTACGATAGCAAGCACTGGGTCTTCATTGCACACACTAGTAGCAGAATCCAATCTTGCCTCGTTTCTGCCATGCTGACCCTAGTGCCCTGTTATTTTTCTGTTTTCTGCGGGAAGGTCCTCACTAAGCATGCTGGTAGCATCTTCCCATACTACCAAAAGATGCCATGAGTCTGAGTATCTATATCACACATTGTTTTGGCTCCGTAGTCGAAGACTTGTGAGATTATAGAACCAACACAATGCGACTCGTGAGATTACTGAGGTAAAACAATGTGTGACATAAATAAACTCAAACAAGTGGGGTTTTGATTTTATCCTACCCCGTTTCCACGATTTTTGAACATTACACACATGACAGAAAAATGCCATGTTAAGCCTTCTACTCGTAAGATTACAGAACCAACATAATGCGACTTGTGAGATTACGGAGCCAAAACAATTCGCGACATAAATAAACTCAAACATCTTAATTTTATCCTACCCCGTTTCCATGATTTTTGAACATTACACCTGTGACATAAACAAATCCCATGTTAAGCATATAGCATTTTTTGTTAGAGGTAAGATAAATATAGCTCTCAGTTATGCAGGCCCGACTGCCATCAGTTTGTATCCTGTGGGAAGAACCAGGCACTGGGTCTCACTGCACACACACTGCTGGCATTTTCCCATACGCCAGCCCGCATTGCTAGCCCCACTGCCTCACTCGGTATCCCCCTCTCACTCAATCAATGCGTGGGCAACGCTACCTCTGCCAACCCCTTTCCCGGAGATTTCCGAGCGATCCCGAGTGGATCCCGAGTAGCTCTGAGCAGCACCAAACAAAATTACGGAGTGGCACCGAAAAGAAGCTCTGATTAGCTCTGCGAAGCTCCAAGATGCTTCAGGGGCTCTGAGCTGCAGTGAGCAGTGCTGAGTGGCAACCAGGTAGCCCGGAGTGACTTTGAGCAGCACTGGACAGCACAGATCAGCACAGAGCGGCTCCGAGCAGCACAAAGCGGTCCAAAAGGGCTCCAAGCAGCTGGTACCAAGCTGGTACCAAGCAGCTCTGAGTGACTCTGAGCAGCAGCGAGCAGCACCTAACAGTATGTAACAGCACCGAGCAGTATCGAACAGTATCAAACAGTACCGAGCAGCAAGGAGCAGCACTGAGCAACAAGGAGCAGCACTTAGCAGCAATGAGCAGTACCGAGCAGCACCTAGCAGCACCGAGCAGTATCGAACAGTATCGAACAGTATCGAACAGTATCGAACAGTATCGAACAGTACCGAGCAGCATGGAGCAGCATGGAGCAGCAACGAGCAGCAACGAGCAGTTCCGAACAGCACCGAGCAGTATCGAACAGCACCGAGCAGTATCGAGCAGTATCAAACAGTACCGAGCAGCAAGGAGCAGCACCTAGCAGTATGTAACAGCACCGAGCAGTATCGAACAGTATCAAACAGTACCGAGCAGCAAGGAGCAGCACTGAGCAACAAGGAGCAGCACTTAGCAGCAATGAGCAGTACCGAGCAGCACCTAGCAGCACCGAGCAGTATCGAACAGTATCGAACAGTATCGAACAGTACCGAGCAGCATGGAGCAGCATGGAGCAGCAACGAGCAGCACCGAGCAGTTCCGAACAGCACCGAGCAGTATCGAACAGCACCGAGCAGTATCGAGCAGTATCGAACAGTACCGAGCAGCAAGGAGCAGCACCGAGCAGTATTGAGCAGCACCGAGCAGTATCAAACAGCACCGAGCAGTATCGAGCAGCACCGAGCAGCACCGAGCAGCACCGAGTAGCACCGAGCAGATATCATGAGCTCTAAGCAGCTCCGATAAGTAACAAGAACTGTCGACAAGCTCATTATGTCATAAATTCAACGGTGATCGGGGACTCAGACCAAACACAAATATGTTTTTTGTCTTATATCTCTTATATATCTTTTTATTCCCCACTCAGTATGAGTTACCGTACGCATAAGCCTGTTGAGAACGAGTTTCTAATGTTAAAGGCATATCCTATAGTTTGTAGTGGTGTAGTCAAATGCTAATAAACTGATTCCTTTTGATTTTTTTAATACCAGACGGGTAGAATATAACCTAATAAAAGGTAAATCGGGGTATCTATATATGATTGTTTTACATTGGAAAAATACTGAAAAACATAGTTTTCTACAGTTCTTTCAAAAACAAGAATGGTGAGAATTTGAATACAATTTGAATAAATTAGGACTAGATAATTCCTATAGTCAGTGGAAATTTGAAGAAAATTACATGGGTTTCATTATTCAAGAATTTGTTTTCAGCTTTTCAGAATTTCTACATACCCTTTTATAATACTGTCATGATATCAATATCTAAATCAAAGGCCAGCATGGTAAACTTCAATTTTTAATTTATATTTTGTTCTACACCATTTTGAGACTATCATGTTAAATCTTTAAGAAAATGACATGGGTTCTATTTTCTAAGTTGAATTGTCTGATATCCCTTAAGCCTATGGATGTTAATTCAAGTCTAAAATAATTAGAAGGAAACCCACATAATGCCAATAGGTTGGTCCGTACTCCATCGAGTTTGAGTGCAGAGTAATTCACGAAGCAGAGCTGAATGAATTACTCTGCGGTCAAACGAGGTGGGGTGCGGACCAAGTTATTGTCATCGAGCGGGTTTCTGATTTTATCTCACCCCGTATAACACTATTTATTGATAAAATGAATCACCCAATTAGCCATTGAGTATTGGGTACACAAACTTCATGGCCGTGGAGTACGAGTTCCTAATGTTAAGCCTATGGAGAAAAATACCGGGGTGAGATAATATGAAGAGACGTCACGAGTTTGAGTCTGAGTTTATTTATGCCACGCATTTTGTTGGCTCGATAATTTCAGGAGTCGAAGACGAGTGACATTACGGAGCCAACAAAATGAGTGGCATAAATAAGCTCAAACTCAAACGAGTGGCGTCTAGATTTTATCCTACCCCGTTTCCATATTTTTTTCAGTATCAGAAGGTAGTGGCATAAACAACACTTTATGTCACGCCTGTGAAATAAACAAATCCCATGTTAAGCCTATGGCGTTTTTTATTAGGGGTAGGATAAAGGTTTCTATGAAAGAAGTGCCGACAAATTGCGAGCAGCTCTGAGCAGCAGTAAGCAGATACAGGAAGGTGCAGGAGGCCCCAGCCTACAAGCAGCACTGGGTCTAAGTAGCTAAACCTTAGAGTGCGGGTCTGTTGTTCGGCACTCAGCAGTTCTCAGGGGTTTCAAGCAGCACAGAGCAGTCAGGAGCAGCAGGGAGCAGTACGAAGTATGGGAGGGCAGGACAGCTCAGAACAGATTAGCGTACTCCACTCATGCCGGCAGCAACATCAAGAAACATTCTCAGGTTGCTGCACATCTCCGCATGCTGATAGACAGCACAGAGCAGTAGAGACCAGAACCGGGCAGCACAGAACAGCGCACACGAGTACAGGGCCAGCACAGGGCAGTACAGGGCAGCACAGAACAGCACATGGCAGTACAGAATAGCACAGGGCAGTACAGGACAATACAAAATAGCACACACCAGCACAGGGCAGTACAGACCAGCACAGTGTAGCACAGAACAGCACAGAGCAGTTCAGAGTAGCACAGGGCAATACAGACCAGCACAGGGCAGTACAGTACAGACCAGCACACGGCAGTTCAGAGCAGCACAGGATAACATTTAACAGCACAGGGTAGTCCAGGCCATCACAGTGTAGCACAGATCAGCACAGGGCAGTACAGAACAGCACAGGACAGTTCAGAGCAGCACAGGACAGTAAAGAACAGCACAAGACAGTACATAACAGCACAAGGCAGCACATACCAGTATAGGACAGTACAAAATAGCACAGGGCAGTACAGGGCAGTACAAAACAGCACACACCAGCACAGGGCAGTACAAAACAGCACAGACCAGCACAGACCAGCACAGACCAGCACAGACCAGCACAGACCAGCACAGACCAGCACAGACCAGCACAGACCAGCACAGACCAGCACAGACCAGCACACACTTATCCTGCTCCGCTCACAGAAAACAGCTGACAGCAGCACCAAGTCACAGTCTCAGCTGGGGATCCGCTCATCACCACACGCCGAGGGACGTGCGAGGCGGGTGGTGACAGGCGGGGGTGGGAGCGGGCGGGGCGTGCGGGAGAGGGAGAGGGGGTGGTGGTCGCACGGGGGCTGTTCTCACGCCTCCACCACCTGTGCGCATGCCCACCGCTGTATACGCGCACCTACCTCGGGCGTGCGTGTCAACAGGCAGACCCGAGATGTCGTCTAGGGTATCTATAGCCCTCTCTGCAAGGTGGTTCTTCGTGTCTATAGACCTCTCCGCGGTGTCGCTTTGCGTATCCATTGCCCACGCCGGGGTGACGTCATAGCTTCTTTTGAGATGCTTTGTATCTATAGTCCTCTCCTATATGTCGCTTGGTGTCTCCATAGCCCTCTCCGATGTGTCGCCTGGCATGTCCATAGTACACTCTAAAGCCGGATGCCCATCTACCGATTTAGGGTTGAACGATTAGTTCCCAAATCGTATAGGAGTCGGTCACCTTGTTGCAGGCAAATTACGTAATTTCCCTCGCTCGACCCGCACACTGATAAAATCGATGTATGGTGCAGTAATCGCTGGGGGAGTGCAAAAACCAAAGAAACCGAGTGTTCACTAATCGCTGGGTAGCCTTGCCTAGCTGTCTTACATCTACCGACTCTGTTAGGATGGCTTGGCTGAGACAAATTATCCTCCGTTTGTCACCGACAAGCGTACACAAATCTCCTGAAATCGGTAGATGGGCATTGGGCTTAAGGTATCGCTTTGCATCTCCATAGCTCTCTAAGGTGTTGTTTGGCATTTCCATAGCCCACTCCGATGTGTTGCTCGGCGTGTCTATAGCCCCCACTGAGGTGTTGACTCGTGTGTCCATGGCCCTTTTTCAGGTATAGCCTAGTGTGTCTATAGCCCTCTCCTAAATATTACTTGGTATGCTCATAACCCTTTCTGAGGTGTCGACTAGTGTCTCCATAGCACCCACTGAGGTGTCCCTTAATGTGTCTTTAGTCGTCTCTGAGGTGTCCCCTAATGTGTCCATAGCACTTTCTGAGGTGTCCCCTAATGTGTCCATAGCACTTTCTGAGGTGTCCCCTAATGTGTCCATAGCACTTTCTGAGGTGTCAACTAGTGTGTCCATAGCTCCCACCAAGGTGTCGGCTTGTGTCTATAACCCTTATTGAGGTACCGTTGTTAAGAAGGCACAAACCTTCTGTGATGTATTGTCACCCTCTGAACAAGTCTTGTTTAAATGAATAAGGCCACTAAAAAAAATTGTTTCTCATCACCAAGCCATGAAAAATCTGACGAGTGCACTTTTTTTTTTCATTTATCAATGTTCTGCTGTCAGCGACAAGATTTATGAGCATGTTGATAAACTTTTCGCCACCGATTTTGGAACATAGAAACCACAACTTGTTGGCGACAAAAGGACATCTGAAGGAGGTGGTTCATTAATCGGTGGCTCACCCTTGCCTAGCTGTCCTACATCTACCAACTACTGCCGACTGCGTTAGGATGCCTTGGGTGAGACAAATTACCGTCCGTTTGTCGCTGACAAAGGTACATGAATGTTCCAAAATCGGTAGATGTGTATTGGGCTTTAAGTGGGATTCACACGGTGGGACAAATGGACCTGAGACTGGTGTACTTCACACCTTTTCACTAGTCGCCGACTATTTGCCGCTTGGTACAAAGTTTCACAGATTGGAGTGTTCTAGAGTCTCAGGTAAACATGGCGGATTCAATTCACATGGGAAGACTTACCAGGTACATGGTCTCACCCCTACATCCCTACACAGGGTACACAGGGAACACAGGGTGCACATTCGTGGACTCAGGGCACTTCCCTGTGTGAATAGGTGTAATTTGGAACCACTGAGACTCACAGATTGGGGGAGAATGTGTGGAATACATTTATCTCACCAAAATGCCCCTCTAAATTTTTAACCTGTTTAAAGTCAAAGTCTCATAAGATTCTGTTCCTTGTTTGAGGTGATTGTAGCCGACAATTGCAATTTAAAAACTTGTCTCAGCCAAATGGAACCATACAATCTAGACGAGGAGATTGTGTTCCAGTACCAAATCTCAACCGGATTTGTCTCAGACAAACGCTCTGTGAGGTACGTGAATCCCACCATGTGAATCCCGCTTTAGGCCTTACGATTTTGGAATATTACGTAATAACAATTCTGTATGCCACTAGTAGCATATAAAACTCCGTATGCCAGTCAGCGTGGCATACAAAAACTCAATGTTAAGCCTATGGGATTTTATATTAGGGGTAGGATAATAGGCCTTACGTGAAGGGTCTATAGGTGAATAGAGACTCTGTGAGTGTGAGTCATAGGTGACAGATAGGGTAAGAGAGGGTGACACGCCTGTTAGCTGAATATAGTCAGACTGGTCGCCCAGCCTATTTCCTCTCTCATACATCATGCTGCCCAGAACGGTGTGTTATTTTAGTCACATAGTAACCCCCCTATCTCCCTTCTATTGGTAAAAAAAACATATGGCTCTGTTAAGGCATGTTTCCACAAGGCCATTTTTCCATTGTCCGATTATCTGGTGAATGGAAACGAAACATGCAATAAATGCTCAGGATCCTCAAGGTTTTAGATCAGAATGTACCTGGAAATGAAACTAAAACAGTGCATACAGTCTAACCTTGTCGACTTTTTGATACTGATGTACAGTTGGTGGCACCATTTATACACTTTTAGAGAAAGTCAATCAATCATTGTGTTGGAGATCTGAAATTCCCGCCTCCCTTTGTCTAAACCCAACAGCCAATCAGAATTGCGGAAATGGATCACATGATCTAAAGATCCAATGACGGTCATCCTCTGTACTAGGAATCAACATGACCTAGGCGCCCGCCCCACAACGGGAACAGGGATCGGTCACTTATGGCCCGGCGTCTACCTACTACGATAGAATCGTAGACCTCCCGATATGTCACCGATACAAAATGTCAAAATCGGTGCCATATCGGGCAGGTGCAAAATCGTAGACATGTCTAGACAAGCCAATCCACCATGCGTTGCATGGGGTTTTTATCGGTGTCTAATCGCAGAAACGTAGTCAACTGCCCCGATATCAGGTAACCTTCCGACGCGATTTTGATTTTTTATCGGGAGGTGCATCGTAGACCATATCGGTGCCATATCGTAGTAGGTGGACACCGGGCCTTACTCGATGATCGCGAGGCCGCCACGTTCAACATTAATAATCGGGAGGTGCCTCCTGACCTCTAATTGGCGCAGAACGGTCACCCAGAGGAGGTGTGAAGCGTAGCGCCCCCCTATCGTTTTGGCATGGTCTCAAATGACAGCTGAATGCGGATTCCTATACTAAAATAGGCTTACTAGTAACATCAATAGAGCTCCACGTTTTGTGCCTGTTTTGCGTGTGGAATTACACAAATTCCAATGTTCAACCTACGACAGGAAACCTTAGCCATAGCACAGGTATATGACATGTGTATCACTAAATAGGCCCATGTCTTAGGTTTCTAACAATGTTTTGTTTATCAAAATCGGCCTATTATTCATGACACAAGAGCTAGAAAGTGGCGCCTTGAACCCTGCCGCAATCGCATATATGAGTTGGGTCGCTATAGGGGGCGCTGTGCTTCACACCTCCTCTGACGGTCACCCAATAGAAACAGGCCATCTGGAAAAGGCCCGTTTACATTGGCCGACGAGAACGGTGTAGATTTTTTGAGTTCCCCCAAAAAGCTCATTTACATTGGCCATCACTGATCAACAGGCAGGAACCACCAACAAACCTTTAGCACTGCTGTCGCAAAATGGACATGGGCTATTAGGAGAACAGAACAAATCTGCACTGTGTTTGTCGGCAAATATAAAGGAGCCTAAAGACCCCTGCCTGTAAGTGGTCGACCTTTTCTCTCACTACAGATACTAGAAGGAGAGGATCAGGAAATTATTCAACAACGTGGCAATTTGAATTCAGAAGTGAGACACGACAGAATGGGGACAGTCTCCAAGTTTCGGAACATCCAGTTGGGATATATATGTAGACGCACTGCACCAACACCGCCATTTTACATAAGAATGTGCCCGGCGTATACATACACAATATTGACTAGTTTCAGATACAAGCGGCTGTATGCTCCTAGGAGTTGACGCGTAGTAATATCCGAGCGTATGCGAGGATATTGCGCAGAGTCAACTCCGAGGAGCACACGGCCGCTTTTATCTGAAACCAGTCTATATTGTATTTATTATCCACCTTTTCTGGACAAGTAGCATGTCGATATCAGTTCGTTTTAGTTATGCACTATTTTTCCATACGTACTATTTTTCCGTATGCGCCACCCGGAGCATACAACATATCCGTATGCGCCGGGTATGTCCATACAAACACCCTATGTGTTTTCTATGGACACTTTGTATTAGGCGGATAATAAAAGTAAGTATTTTGCGTATTTAAGTCCGTCCTATACCCCGTGTGTATACGCCTTATCTGTAGGCGTGTATATATAAGTGTCCAGTGAACAGGGCTTCACTGAGAGCGGGAGCGGGGGGCGGGGGTTGGCGGGGGTAGGGTTTCCCACTGAGGACATCTATACTTCTACCAACACAAACAGGCGGGAGACGGGGGGGGGGGGCAGAGGATATTTCCTCTCATATACGCCTGGTGTGAAATACAGCCAAGACGGGTCTGTATAAAAACCCTGGGCGTATATATATATGAAAACAAGTCAAAATTCAGCCAATACATGCACTTCCGCGATGGCGTATTATCAAGAGACGTCACGAGTTTGAGTCTGAGTCTATTTATGCCACGCATTTTGTTGGCTCAATAATTTCACGAGTCTAAGATGAGTGACATTACGGAGCCAACAAAATGAGTGGCATAACTAAGCTCAAACTCAAACGAGTGGCGTCTAGATTTTGTGCTACCCCGTTTCCATATTTTCTCAGTATCAGAAAGTAGTGGCATAAACAACACTTTATGTCACTACCCGTGACATAAATAAATCCCATGTTAAGCCTATGGCGTTTTTTATTAGGGGTAGGATAAATATGAATAAAGTGGAGGTTTTCGCGCAGTGATGAAGAGCTTTCGTCGGACAATGGAAACGGGCCTATAGCGACACCTTCCTCCGGCTCAACCATCATTCATCCAGCTGCCTTTATGATCACCATCAAATCAAAGCATTTGGATCCTGTGAGTTGGGAAGGAAGCCAGTCCGCCCGTGGCATTATTGCATATCCCGCGCCAGAATAATTGATCATTCACCACTCTCTTCCATTTCCATTTACGGATTTTCTGTTGGAACTCACAAATTATCGGTTAGTGGTTCCTGACCTTAGATCGGTACTGAATAATCGGCCAATGGAAACAGGCCATATGGATAGTGACACTTTCATTCGGCTCAGTCACCCATCATTCATCCACCTCAATATGGCTGGTGCATGGCAGGGCCGGCCGCCATGATGAATGCGTGTTAGATGATGTCCACTGGTAGAAGGCAGGTTATTGGTCAGTGAATAGAACTGGCGGTGGTGAGAGGATTTATATCACTTGATGAGAAGGTTTCGTAACATAAAACAGAATGTGTTACCGAATCAACGACTACATGGGGGATACAGACATAGATTTTCTTCTATTTGTGTTATTTGAAAGTATAGAAAGCCCCCATTGAAATGTATGGGGACTCAGTAAACCACTACACTTAGTTAGAAAACGGTCAGATACCATAACCATTGTATACAACCTCAAAGCCATTGTATACATAGATAATAATCGATGGTTTTGTGGATCGGCGGCCGAAAACCACGAGAGGTTGACGCGTAGTAATACACGAGCGCTAGCTGGTGTATTACGACCTCAACCTCGGGTGGTTTACAGAGCTGCCTATCCACATAATCATTGTTTGTTGTATTTATTATTCATTATTTCGAATAAATTAAACCCAGGAATTGCCATATTAAAGGGTATAACAATAGAGACTATTTCTTTGCTCTATAGCACAAAGGGACTATATTTCCCGTATACTATGGTTTTGAGGCGTATACCACAGATTTGAATCCGTATACCACAGTGATGGTATCTGACAGGTTTTATATAATGAGTCGTGGTTTACTGAGTCCCCATACATTTTCAATGGGGGCTTTGTATACGATGGATAATAAAGGAAAATAGTCCCTTTGTGCTATAGAGCAAAAGAAATATCCCTATTGATATACCCATTGATGTGGCAATTCCTGGGTATAATCTATTGGAGATAATGGATAACAAATACAACAAGCGATGATTTCATGGACAGGCAGCTCTGTAAACCATGTGTGGTTATCGAGGCGCACACTCATGTATTACTACGCTTCAACAACCCGTAGTTTACCGCTGCTTGTCTACAAAACCATTTATTATCCACCTTATACAAAGTCCCCATTGAAAATGTATGGGAACTCAGTAAACCACTACCCAATGCTGAAAATCTGTCAGATACCATAGCCATGGTATACGGATTAAAATCCGTGGTATGCGGCCTTAGAGCCATGGTATACGGGAAAATAGTCCCTTCGTGCAATAGAGCAAAAAAGTAGGCCTAGTCCCTACTGATATACCCTTTAATATGGCAATTCCTGGGATTAATTTACTTGAGAAGATGGATGATAATACAACCAACGATAGCTTTGAAGAAATGCGGCTCTGTAAATCACTCAAGGTTGTCTTCGTAATATCCTCGCTTACACTTGTATAGTACTATATACGTCAATCCTCATGTGGTTTACTGACGCCTGTCCACAAAACCATCAATTATTTTCTATAAAATCATACCTATTTTCACACCTACCCTATCATATCACACCTATTATCACACCTACCCAAGCCCTGATATATCACCCCAATTATCGCTCAACACATTAACTCTCCACTGATATGCCTTAATCATTGCGGACCCGGATCTATTAGTCTGTCAGTGATTAGTGCAGTCGGGTGCCCACTGGCATGAACACTATAGTGCTTGCTTCTGTAGCTAAATATATAGCGTACTGTGCGGTATTTTAATTACCTGAAATGAATAGCCGACCATCAACAGCAGGTGGTATATCAGACTACAGGGTGGTGATTATATAAAACAGCCGTACCTTGGTCGTACATCTAACACGACGTGATGGGTCGACATTTATCCATGGAAGGAGTCCATAAATAACGTCAATTTCATCGAGTCTCATATGTTATTATACATGTACTATACACCTGTGCCTTAAAATACTCCAAATACCAACCTCTGCTGTCCAAGCGGTAGTTGAGCCGTACCACCATACTGTGCCTGTATGGCGCTATACCACCATACTTTGAAAACTCAATCTCGTAAAATACGTTAATAAATCATAAATAATCAATATCTGAACACAAAAAGTAGACAGAAAATTGATAAATAATATTATGAGACTAATATTAGCAAAGAAAAGAATTTTCTAAGAGTTTGAATTTTATTTACAAAATTGCGGCTATGAATATTGCGGTACACATTCATAGCAGAAAGTGACTTCCACCCGCCCAGGTGACTTTGTTTATCACTTCGACATCAACGTATTTTGGTGAGTTTTTAAGTATTTACATGTATTTAGAGGTGTATAGTACAAGTGAAACTTGTTAACCTAATTGGGACGGAATATCGTACCTTGTTACTATTGGTAAAATTATCATATTCGCTCAGTGAGCTCATGCTATAATTTTACCGATAGTAACGCAGTACGATAGGCCGTCCAAATTAGGTTAACTAGTTTCCCTTATATACCTTTGCTATATACCCATGCTGTATATATACTGTAAATATGCACCGTTTCGGCATATGA
This sequence comes from Alentia gelatinosa, assembly GCA_950022655.1. Classification (NCBI taxonomy): domain Eukaryota; kingdom Metazoa; phylum Annelida; class Polychaeta; order Phyllodocida; family Polynoidae; genus Alentia; species Alentia gelatinosa. The sequence continues at coordinate 50,559,000 of OX465589.1, read as the reverse complement.
CGTAAAAATACTGTAGAGACCACTGGTCCGTACAGGGAAAGAGGACTACCTGCCCATACACATTTATTAAAATATTGGTTGTTAAGCCAAATGAAATTGATTTTTTTTTAAATTTCGGGTATATAGTAAATATACTCGATGATAATTTACGGTTTGTATGGAACTTGGCATAAACGCCTCGTTCCGTACAAACCGTAAATTACCATCTCGTTCTGTGACTTGTACAGCATGGTAAGGACGTTTTATATAAGTACCCACTAGCACCTAACCATGTCGTATTTATGGGTGTACAACACGTAAGTGGCGTACTGGGTATTTACTATATACCCATGCCGTATTTACTGTAAATACGCACCGTTTCGCCACATAGCGTAAAAAATGCTATGTGTTCCCTACGGGAAAATACGGATCATTTTGACACGTTGACCATAATATTAGTTGTTAGGCCAAAATGAATTAATGATTTTTCCCAATTTCAGGTATTATGAAAAGACGTCACGAGTTTGAGTCTGAGTTTATTTATGTCACACATTTTGTGGGCTCAGTAATTTCACGAGTCAAAGACGAGTGACAATATGAAGCCCACAAAATGAGTGACATAAATAAACTCAAACTCAAATGAGTGGCGTCTAGATTTTATCCTACCCCGTTTCCACATTTTTCAGCATCACTTTATGTCACACCCATGACATAAAGAAATCCCATGTTAAGCCTATGGAGTTTTTTTATTAGGGGTAGGATAAATAGTAAATATATAACGTCCAACCATGCTTGTACAAGCCACAAAACTCTATGATAATTTACGGTTCGTACGGAACTCGACGTAAACTCCTCGTTCCGTATGAACCGTAAATTATCATCTCGTTTTCTGGCTTGTACAGCATGGTCAGGACATTCTATATAAGTACTGTGGTAAAACCCAATACATTTTCCAAAAGCAAAGGTAACAAATTATTTCAAGGTAAGTGATAATACGATAACAGGTATACTGCGACCGTACGAGAAAAATACTTGGTCAAATTTACGTGAGACGAACCCCAGCCTTCTTCAATTAATTGTTCATCTCATCGTCAATTGGACCAAGTATCTATCATGCACAGCCACAGTAATGGCCGTGTTCCACTGGACTGACGGTAGCCGATTCCGTAGCAAGACAATCGCCGATTATTATCGGATGCCCTAGAATTTCTCAAATCTTTGAAAATGGTCATTTATTAAACTATTATTATCAGAATTAAATGAATTGCAATACGTGAGTTTCCTCTTAAGGGCCCAGGAACAATCCATCGGGTGAGAAATCGGCCTGGTGGATTGTGCCCTTAACCCGGGGAGGTGTTTTTGAGACAAAGAACGATACTGGCTGAACGATTACGATTGGGACTAACCTCAGGCTACAATGACCACGATCAGAATCTCAGTGCATTTTATGAATGCAATCTTGAGAATTCCGTGAGAATTCCATACTATTTGCTATCTTAGCAGAAGACTTATGAAGGATCGAACCCACCTAGCAAGGGACCTAAAACAAGAGTTAAAGCCTTTGACCTTTTTGTTGAAATCCTGCTTCCTGATCGTCTCATAGGACTGTCCTCTATTAAGACGGATCACTTAAGGTAACGAGAGTGAAAAATAGATCACAATAAGGCAACTAAAAAAAAACTTGTTTCTTATCACCGCGCGCATCAGAAAAAACGATTTTAGAAGATTTTTTTTTTTTTGGTAAGATAAGATGAACCTTGATAGAAATTATGAAAGGTTTGTGTATTTAGTATCAAATTAAAGCTCCTGATGTTAGGGATGCATTAAACGTATAGCCAGTAAAAATTAGGAAACCCCGCGTGAGTGGACACCCCATGTAAGCAGACACTTTGACCCGGATCGGAGGGTGTCCGCTTATGCAGGGTTTTACTGTATGTCTGAAGCCCATTTTATGACACTTCAAAAGCCATCTTTGATCTAACAAAACAAAAAAAAGAAGGAAAAAAAGCGCCGTCGTCAGATTTTTCATGGCTTGGTGATGAGAAACAATTTTTTTTTTTGAGTGGCCTAAGATTGATTTTTTTATCATTCTTCTTTTTTTTAATTTTTATTTTTTTTAAACGAGCTTTGCTCATCTTTATTAATCTTCAATGTACAGGTGTATAATCCAACAATGAAAAAAATCTAGCATCTGCATTTGGCTTAATTTCGTTTAGTTACATGTGTGTGGTAAGCCTCTTCAATCCATTGCTTCCCTTTTCTATGTTGTAACCTAATGTAATTTCATACTTCTGTTTTCTGCCCTCTATAGCATGCTCCAGTCCTTGATATGTATTCTATACAGAAGCTAAGTATATCTCAAACCTGCACAGTAAATAATTTCCTCCAGATCTGGGGAATTATTAAACCTAACTCCAAAAAGGGAACAGTCTTTTATCAATTTGATGCTACTTACTTAAGAGTTTTGCGAGCTTGCTCTTATTTTGGTAGTTTTAACAAAATTTTGTATTAGGTAGGCACCCATGGGTTTCATTTAAGTTTTAGCAAACCCTTTCAGGTATTCCAACTCTAGCTTTTTTATCAGTCTTAGGGCAGTGCTCTACTGCACAGATTCATGCTCTCCTCAGTTTTCTCCCTGTTCTTCAGGATTACACCTTATCTCACCCCTGGAAAAAATGTCAATAGGCTTAACATTGGGAACTCATTCTCCATGCCCCTACAAGTATTGCAGTCCGTTCTCCATGGTCTATATCCTAAGTGTTGTCCATTCTTTTAGTGTGTGCAGGGGTGAGGTAAATACAAAAAGCAACTCGTTTTGGTCAAAGAAGTCATTCTCCAACTCGCTTGAATGCTTTGTGATATTCACTCGGCTGTCGCCTCGTTCATATCACACCGCATCAAACTCGTGGAGAACGACGACTTTGACCAAAACTTGTTGGTTTCTTCTTTAATGGTCTTCTTGTCATATATCTTACCATAATCTTGTGTGAGGCTCAAATTTTTTGCAGTCTCTCCTCCATCGGCGCTAGTTCGGAGTTCTTGCTCCACCAAACTTCATAAACGCAATCGCGGAGATCCCAGAACTCCGCGCCGACAGTTAGATCACCTGGTGGACATTGGCCGCAATTGCTAGCTCATTTCTACGTTCAATCGCTAGGGGGTGGGTCGACCGAACTCGGCCATTTCTGGCACTCCCGTCCAAGCGATCAATTCTACTTTTTTTAATTACGGCTGGTATTTAGCCTTTACTTGAAATATTTGCTTATATTATATTATACCGTTATCTATCTTTATTTTACCAACTTTGTCTGTTTTCGAGCACTACCACTACCACTACCACTGTGGTGAAGTGTCTGCCATCTTGGATTTGTTCGGATGTAATCTCACCAGGCAAGGCATATTTCCAGTGGCTATGGATCGAGTGCGGTACAGATTGTATCTTACTCCTAACATTGACTAATTGGTTAACATTTCTGACATAATCCTCTTTGAGTAAGTTTTATAAATACTCAATGGGCATTTAGTACGAGTTCCCATTGTTAAGTCTATGGGGAGAAATACAAAGATAAGTGTAAATACAGATATTAGAGCGTGCTTGCACGCACTAAATACATCATCTATAGGTTAGAGGCAGGGTTAGAGTGGTCACATTGAACTTTCAGTGTGCTTTCAGAAAACTATCCTTTTATTACCGTTCGTTCACGTGTGACGCTGACCAGTTCACGTGTGACAGTGGCTCGTGCGTATCGTCCCGCTTCGTCTGTGATGGCGACAATGACTGCATGGACCACAGTGATGAGCGGGGGTGTCCGCGTCAGAAGTGTTCCGCCGCCGAGTTTGAGTGTCGCCAGAGTAAAGTGTGTATCAGTGCGCGCTACCGCTGTGACAACGCCATGGACTGTAGCGACATGTCCGACGAACTCAACTGCCATGAGTCGCCCACTTATTGAAGATATCTTGAGTTTTAAAGATGAATAAAACGACCGTTGGCCCCAATGATTCGATAATTATCACCAAATGTATCATGATTACAAAATTGTCGCTATTAATGATTTATCATGTTTAAGAAACAGGGACTTTTTTTAGACGTGATAATCGTTAATAGCGATTATTAAAGATATCTTGAGTTTTAAAGATTAATACAACGACCGTTGGCCCCAATGATTCGATAATTATCACCAAATGTGTTATAATTACAAACGGTCGCTATTAATGATTATCGTGTCCAAGAAACAGGGACCTTATTTTAGACGTGATAATCGTTAATAGCGATTATTAAAAATGTCTTGAGTTTTTATGATAACTATAATGACCATCTACAACGGTTTTGTCGTTATTAGTTTATCAGAGCGTGCTTTCACGCGCTAATATACATCATCTATAGACCTACAGGTTAGAGTGGTCACATATATATACACTTTCAGCGTGCTGCCAGAAAACTATCGCTTCACTATCTGTGTGCTATTCACTGTGCTATTGAGAAGAGAGCAGGGTGCCAGTGTCTCAGGGTCTTAGAGGTGTGCCCAGCTGACCATGACCAATCACTCAAGACCGAAATACCCCATGACCCACTGTTGCTTGATCTGTTTGGATCTTAGATAGGCAGTTGAAGAAATGGCAAGTTGACTGGGTGCAAGTGTGTTATAGAGAAGGATCCGTGTACTCAATCTAACCTAAAACTTTCAATTGTTATTCATTTAAAATTGCACGCTCGTTCATCAATGATGAATATACTATTGGCTCCTAGTATGTTATCGGTTGTCAATCGCAGTCCATTACCACCCCCCATTTATAAACTCAGCTCCTCTTTAAGGCCACACATAATGAATTACACCCCATATATCACAATCACACACATATATATGAGGTATTAAGAGGGAACTCCATCAAGACCATAGCGGCTGAAAATATGACATGAGTTTTTGTTGTGGAGTAATCGGACAAGGCAAAGGTGAGCAAGATTACGTAGCAAATAAAAACAAAATGGTGCATTACACTACAGATCGAGCGTAGTTTAGATCTTTATTTCACTCCCTATCACTTGTCCATCAAGTATAATTTCTGATGTCATCGGCCATTTAGTGTATTTCTGTATACAATACTCAATGGTCGTTGAGTATGAGTTCCCCATGATTAATCTCTGGGGGAAAATACCAGGGGTGAGATAAATACGGTTTCGCGGTTATCAGTTGTCAATCAGCACCCCTCTCATAAGATCTCACACTCCCTTAGTGGTATTCTGTACGCTCACTACGAAGAAGAATTCTTAACGAACTAGACTTAAAGCCTAGAGAATCCTCTGGCCTGCCTCCCGTGCTAAAGACTTACATTAATGCAACCCAAAGATTTTTATAATCTCAATGATGCCACCTAGCGGGAATATTGTGTGCCAGTGGATTCACAAGGCCCTAAGCCTAGTTCGTTAAGAATTCTTCTCCCATAGAGCGCAGTGAGAACCTTGTATAGAATACGACTTAGAGAGTGTGAGACCTAATGAGAGGGGTGCACCCAGAGTCCATCACTATCCACACGATGCTTACAAATCCATGGTCACTACACAGAGATCCACTGAGTCTCAAACATCACAGGCCTGCCCTTCATCGTCACCCATACCCACACAAACCACCTTAACATCACATTTCTTACAAGCTATATATTCATCCAGTTACATGTTTGTCAGTTGTCAGTCATAGTCTATCATTATTACTACTCCAGCTAAAGACCACACAGTCATACACACCCTATATGTGTAGATACAATTTCAAGTTTTTCAGTTGTCAATCATAGTCTATTATTAGTAAGACTCCACCTAAAGGCCCCACAGTCATACATAATGACCTACACACCCTATATATGTGTAGATACAGTTAAATGTTTATCAGTTGTCAATCATAGTCTATCATTATTACTACTCCAGCTAAAGACCACACAGTTCTACATAATGACCTACACACCCTATATGTGTAGATACAGTATCATGTTTGTCAGTTGTCAATCATAGTCTATCATTATTACTACTCCAGCTAAAGACCACACAGTTCTACATAATGACCTACAGACCCTATATGTGTAGATACAGTATCATGTTTGTCAGTTGTCAATCATAGTCTATCATTATTACTACTCCAGCTAAAGACCACACAGTCATACACATCATATATGTGTAGATACAGTTTCATGTTTGTCAGTTGTCAATCATAGTCTATCATTATTACTACTCCACCTAAAGACCACACAGTCATACATAATGACCTACACACTATATGTGTAGATAAAGTAACAGTAACATGTTTGTCAGTTGTCAATCATAGTCTATCATTATTACTACTCCACCTAAAGACCCCACAGTCATACATAATGACCTACACACCATATATGTGTAGATACAGTAACATGTTTGTCAGTTGTCAATCATAGTCTATCATTAGTAAGACTCCACCTAAAGACCCCACAGTCATACATAATAACCTACACACCATATATGTGTAGATACAGTTACATGTTTGTCAGTTGTCAATCATAGTCTATCATTATTACAGATACTCCACCTAAAGACCACACAGTCATACACACCATATATATGTGTAGATACAGTTTCATGTTTATCAGTTGTTAATCATAGTCTATCATTATTACTACTCCACCTAAAGACCACACAGTCATACATAATGAACTACACACCCTATATGTGTAGATACAGTTAAATGTTTATCAGTTGTCAATCATAGTCTATCATTAGTAAGACTCCACCTAAAGACCCCACAGTCATACATAATGAACTACACACCCTATATGTGTAGATACAGTTAAATGTTTATCAGTTGTCAATCATAGTCTATCATTAGTAAGACTCCACCTAAATACCACACATTCATACATAATGACCTACACACCATATATATGTGTAGATACAGTTTCATGTTTGTCAGTTGTCAATCATAGTCTATCATTATTACTACTCCACCTAAAGACCACACAGTCATACATAATGACCTACACACCATATATGTGTAGATACAGTTAAATGTTTATCAGTTGTCAATCATAGTCTATCATTATTACTACTCCAGCTAAAGACCACACAGTTCTACATAATGACCTACACACCCTATATGTGTAGATACAGTTAAATGTTTATCAGTTGTCAATCATAGTCTATCATTATTACTACTCCAGCTAAAGACCACACAGTTCTACATAATGACCTACAGACCCTATATGTGTAGATACAGTATCATGTTTGTCAGTTGTCAATCATAGTCTATCATTATTACTACTCCAGCTAAAGACCACACAGTCATACACATCATATATGTGTAGATACAGTTTCATGTTTGTCAGTTGTCAATCATAGTCTATCATTATTACTACTCCACCTAAAGACCACACAGTCATACATAATGACCTACACACTATATGTGTAGATAAAGTAACAGTAACATGTTTGTCAGTTGTCAATCATAGTCTATCATTATTACTACTCCACCTAAAGACCCCACAGTCATACATAATGACCTACACACCATATATGTGTAGATACAGTAACATGTTTGTCAGTTGTCAATCATAGTCTATCATTAGTAAGACTCCACCTAAAGACCCCACAGTCATACATAATAACCTACACACCATATATGTGTAGATACAGTTACATGTTTGTCAGTTGTCAATCATAGTCTATCATTATTACAGATACTCCACCTAAAGACCACACAGTCATACACACCATATATATGTGTAGATACAGTTTCATGTTTATCAGTTGTCAATCATAGTCTATCATTATTACTACTCCACCTAAAGACCACACAGTCATACATAATGAACTACACACCCTATATGTGTAGATACAGTTAAATGTTTATCAGTTGTCAATCATAGTCTATCATTAGTAAGACTCCACCTAAAGACCCCACAGTCATACATAATGAACTACACACCCTATATGTGTAGATACAGTTAAATGTTTATCAGTTGTCAATCATAGTCTATCATTAGTAAGACTCCACCTAAATACCACACATTCATACATAATGACCTACACACCATATATATGTGTAGATACAGTTTCATGTTTGTCAGTTGTCAATCATAGTCTATCATTATTACTACTCCACCTAAAGACCACACAGTCATACATAATGACCTACACACCATATATGTGTAGATACAGTTAAATGTTTATCAGTTGTCAATCATAGTCTATCATTAGTAAGACTCCACCTAAAGACCCCACAGTCATATATAATGAACTACACACCCTATATGTGTAGATACAGTTAAATGTTTATCAGTTGTCAATCATAGTCTATCATTAGTAAGACTCCACCTAAATACCACACATTCATACATAATGACCTACACACCATATATATGTGTAGATACAGTTTCATGTTTGTCAGTTGTCAATCATAGTCCATCACCACCCACAAGCTGAATGATGCTATCCGTCATTACAGGGAGACCCACTGGGTCTCAAGCCTCACACCCTCGGCCTACCCTCAGCCTACCCCCGGCCTACACCCGGCCTACACCCGGCCTCCCAGTGCTGCCTCTACCTCTCTCCCACCTCCCCTCCCCATTCCCGCCCCTGCTTGCTGCCTTCATCCCCCGCCTCCTTTCTCGAGGAATGAATCCACAGGCAAGCTCAGAACCCTGCTACAATAACAAACCTGCCGCCCCTACAGCCTAACGCCAGCCTAACGCTGGCCTAACGTGGGCCTGGCACTCCGTCCCTGCCCAGTGGTTGGTGTGGTGTTGGGGTGTTTGGTGTGTGGGGTGTGGGGTGTTTGGTGTGGGGTGTGTGGGGTGAAGGGGTGGCATGGTGGCACTCACCTTGTTGGATGATCATGCTGAGTGCACGCATTTGAGATGGTGGGTGGTGGTGGTGTGATACTGCCGCCGCATCTCCTCGGACCACCTTCATCGCGCTAAGCAGTGCTGGGATATCCATGCGGGGCGACGGCAGGACTGAGACTGGCGGGGATTGTGTGTGGTGTGGTGCTGTAGTGTCCCAAGCAGCGGCAACGCTGGCGGCCCGACACTGCCTGCAAGAACCCACGCTGCAGTGTCCGACGTTACGGCGTGGTTGACTGACACAGCAACGGGTCCAAACCCTCCTCTCGATCACCACTCTGCCCCACATTGAAGCCCTCCCACACACCTACCATGCTGCCCTCACACACACCATTCTGCCTTACCATGCTGCCCTCACACATACCACTCTGTCCTACCATAAAGCCCTCCCACACACCACTCTGTCCTACCATGATGCCCTCTCCTACACCACCCTGTCCTACTATGCTACCCTCACACACACCACTCTGTCCTACTATGCTGCCCTGCCACACACCACTCTGCCTTACCATGATGCCCTCCCACACACCACTCTGCCCTACCATGCTGCCCTCCAACACACCACTCTGCCTTACCATGCTGCCTTCCCACACACACCTCTGTCCTACCATGCTGCCCTCTCTCACACCACTCTGTCCTCCCATGCAGCCCTCCCACACCACTCTGTCCTACAATACAGCCCTCCCACACCATTCTATCCTACCATGCTGCCCTCTCTCACACCACTCTGTCCTACCATGCAGCCCTCCCACACACCACTCGTCCCTACCTTACAGCCCTCTCATGACACTCTGTCCTACCATGCAGCCCTCCCACACACCACTCTGCCCTACCATGCTGCCCTCCCACATACCACTCTGTCCTCCCATGCTGCCTTCTCCTACACCACTCTGTCCTACCATGTAACCCTCACACACACCACTCTGTTCTATCCCACCTTGCAGTCCCCCCACATCACTCTGTCCTACCATGCTGCCCCACTCTGTCCTACGAGGAGTGGTGTGTGGGAGAGCAGCATGGTAGGACAGAGTGGTTGGAGAGAGGGCTGTATGGTAGGACAGAGTGGTGTAGGAGAGGGCTGCATGGTAGGACAGAGTGGTGTGTAGGAGGGCAGTGTGGTAGGACAGAGTGGTGTATGGAAGAGCAGCATGTTAGGACAGAGTGGTGTATGGAAGAGCAGCATGGTAGGACAGAGTGGTGTGAGAGAGAGCTGCATGGTAGGACAGAATGTCCTACCATGCAGCATTGCATATATAGAGACACATCTACACAGTCATGCACACAGACATACAAGTACACATTGGAGGGGGCCTATGCATGTATATAAAATCAAGAATTGGCTCACGACCAGATCAAATTTAGTTACCTTAATAAAGGTTGCAAAAATATGGAGATAAAGGTAGTAGTTATGAGGAGGAAAGGAAAAAAGACTTAGTTGTAATCACCGTTTACAGACCCAGAGAAAGCAACATAACAATTTTTTCAGATTTAATAAAGGACACAATTACCCACATTCACCAAGAAGGATATTATGAAATAGTTGCAGAACTCCTTTTATTATTAAAAAAAGCAGGTATATAATCAAACTAGTAACCCATCTATCCCGTATGAACATGTCAACAATCCATCGATGCACAAATGTATATCCAATATACCACAGTTGCTCAATCCAACGCTGAACAATAACTTGAAAATGAAAACATACTAGAACCAAATATAGAATGTTCGCATATAGTTCTTTCACTAACTTGAAAAACTCGGGCAATAAATGCGGAAAATGTAGCACCAAAAACATCTATCCACCCAGGCACGTGATGAACATAACGGGGTGTTCCACTGGACCGACGGTAGCCGATTCTGTAGCCAGACAATCGCCGATCATTATCGGATGCCCTAGAATTTCTCAAATCTTTGAAAATGGTCATTTATTAAACTATTATTATCAGAATTAAATAAATTACAATACGTGAGCTTCCTCTACAGGGCCCAGGAACAATTGATCGGGTGAGAAATCGGCCTGGTGGAGCACCCCCTTTACATGGAAGTCGGATGTACACAGACAAAAGACATATCGTCTTAATAGTCGCTATATTTTTTATTATTTTATTTTATTTTATCCATTAATTTCTATGACGTCTCAATTATCTACTAAGGAATATACCACCATAATCCCCCTTCCTTATTTACCCCCTTTCGTTTGTGAACATAGGAAGAGCATGACATTTCCAACACAAAATCAGGCATCCAGACATCATGGAAATCAGTTGCACAAGGTAATTTTAACCCTTTAAGGACGGATGATGCCTGGAAGCATCACCACGCTAGAGACGCATGATACCTGGAGGCATCACCGCACTAAAGACGCATGATGCCTTGAGGCATCATTGTCATATATTAACAAAAATGTTTTACCAAAGAAATAATAGAACAATATTCATGAAATCTTCAGAAAATGTAGATATAACATCATATTTAGTATTTCTATTAAAAAGAAATAAAATATTTATGATTATGTATCATACTGCATGATTAGAATCTTGGATATCAATTTTAACTATTATGTGCCCGTCCTCTAGCCAGACAAATTGCCACCAGCACTAGGCCTTATGGGAGTATCTAGGCCCCAGGCAGCCGTCCTCAAAGGGTTAATCTTAACATTTTAAATAAAAAGGATAATAACGTCAGAATCTTCTAGATTCAATACACCTAGATGCAATGCACCAACTTTGTTTTCACCCAAACAATCAATGATTTTACATAATTTTCTGACAGCAATACAGCAATACATCACAGTTTTTACCAACACTAGTGATTCTACAGAAACGGGAGTTCTCGATGTAGCATTCTCAGATTACCAAGCAATATCTCTCATAAAACGAAAAAGAAACGTACAAAACAAGAATATCCAATGCCAAGGCTTTGTATTGAAAAAATATAGTGAAGTTAAATCAAGGACCGAATTAAAAATGGTTGATTGGGAACAACTAAAAAGCCAGACGTCAGTATCTAACAAATGTAAAACCAGTGAAGAAGAAATCGCATCAGTTTTAGACAAAATATGTCCATACAGAACCTTTAGGCCTGGCGTCCACCTACTCCGATAGAAATTTTGACCTACCGATATGGCACCGATACAAAAAGCAAATATTGGAGACATATCGGGAAAGTGCAAAATCGTGGACATATATCTAGACATGCCAATCCACCACGCATTGTATGGGGTTTTTATCGGTGTTTTTATCAGTACATTTCCTATGTAAATCAAGCACATGAAAAAGGCCCTGTTTTACCTATTGGAATAGGTCAAACTAAAAAAAAAATCAATTTTTTTCCTCTTTTGAGTATCGAATACACTACAAATCACCAATTTCAATAGATGAATGGGAATATTTGAAAATCACCAGGTGGTGCCACCGTGAATTGTAGGATATGCCTTTAACCCTTTAAGGACGGCTGCCTGGGGCTGAGCTACTCCCGTAAGGACGGGTGCTGGTGTCAGTTTGTCCAGCTAGAGGAGCGGCACATAATGGTTAAAACTGATAATACAAGTTTGTAATAATGCAATATGATACTTAATCATAAATATCTTATTTATTTTTAATAGAAATAAAAAATATGATGTAATGTCTTTATTTTTTTGAAGATTTCATGAATATTGCTCTATTATTTATTTGTTCAAACATTTTTGTTGATATTGGAACAATGATGCCTCCAGGCATCATGCGTCTCTAGAATGGTGATGCCTCTAGGCATCATGCGTCTTTAGCGTGGTGATGCCTTTTAGGCATCATGCGTCCTTAAGGCCCGGCGTCCACCTACTACGATATGGCACCGATATAGTCTATGATGCACCTTCCGATAAAAAAATCAAAATCGCGTCAGAAGGTCACCTAATATCGGAGCAGTTGACCACGTTTCGGCGATTAGACACCGATAAAAATACCATACAATGCGTGGTGGATTGGCATGTGTAGACATATGTCTACGATTTTGCACCTTCCCGATATGTCTCCGATATTTGCTTTTTGTATCGGTGCCATATCGGTAGGTCTAAATTTCTATCGTAGTAGGTGAACGCCAGGCCTTAAGGGTTAAACGGCCCCCTGGTTCCGCATGCCGACCTATGACATAATTTGGCCTCCTACACCACCAATACTCTCTACCTGGAGCTCTACCTGGAGCTCATTAAAAAATCTAGTCTCATACATGAAGACAGTTTTCGTAAATTGTACGAATGTTATCGTTTGATGACATCTAAGTTTGTTCGCAAAGACTGTCTTAGCCGTCCATAAGGTCGTCGGTGTACCCCTCTCATAGGATCTCACACTCTCTAAGTGGTATTCTGTATTCCAGTCAAAATAAAGCCAGTACACAGTATTCCCACTAGGTGGCATCTTGACATTATAGGAATCTTTAGGTTGCATTGATGAACATGTTTAGCACGGGAGGCAGGCCAGTGGATTCTCAAGGCTCTAAGCCTAGTTCGCTAAGAATTCTTCTCTCATAGAGCATAGTGAGAACCTTGTACAGAATACCACTTAGAGAGTGTGAGGTCTTATGAGAGGGGTGCATAGTGAGAACCTTGTACAGAATACCACTTAGAGAGTGTGATATCTTATGAGAGGGGTGCATAGTGAGAACCTTGTACAGAATACCACTTGGAGAGTGTGATATCTTATGAGAGGGGTGCGTAGTGAGAACCTTGTACAGAATACCACTTAGAGAGTGTGAGATCTTATGAGAGGGGTGCGTAGTGAGAACCTTGTACAGTATACCACTTAGAGAGTGTGATATCTTATGAGAGAGGTGCACCATAAAGGTTGAATAAAGTTAATTCAAACCGTCCCTAGGTCTCCTTAGCATATACGGAAAAAGGTTTTCCATGTACGAGCCTATAGCTTATTCAACGGGCCTCCATCTTTCGCCTTCAATATCTGCTGACACAACCAAAAGTAATTGGCATCTGCCCTTGGTCTGCACTACCCCGGCGCTGGTACGAGACGATTATAGGCTATGATTCTTGAATTTAGTACCACCTGACGACTTTCGGCCATTAATGGCTAGAAATCAATTTGCGCCAAAACGATGTGACGTCAGTTTACGCAACTTGGCACCGCCTGATGGTTATGCAGACAATTTGATGCTGACAATTATCTCAGAGCAGCTTGAATTAATCGTCTGTCTATCTAGACACCTTGCAATTCTTTAATAACGCAGTCTTCAACCACTCCGCCTATTGGCCATTTTACCTGCAATTCAAAATAAATATATATTCACCAGGGACCTGTTTCAGTAGTTTTGTGACATTAGGCCGAGACAGACATCAACAGCGGCACCAACAGTGCAAGCAACAGCGAAAAAAGTCTAGCAAATATCAGTGGGTCGGAGCGACCAATCTTCTTCATATTTGGAACGATTATAGGTTATATGTATCTCCTACTCGTGTTAAAGTTTCATTGCTTAATTCCTGCGGAAAGTGAGTGAAATTTCGTGTGTCATAGATTGCAGTCTTGTGATCTGTCCGTATGGCGTCACAGACGCCATTTAGACATGTCATGAAACTACTGAAACAGGTCCCTGGAGTTAAATCAAGCTTAACCCTTCAAGAGCCACACACCATTCACCCTGTACCCATAATATAGCAGGCCCCAGAACCATTTGTGGCCTTTGTAAGGCCGGCTTTTGAAGTCAATGTTATAAAATAAATTATAAAATTATAAATTCCAGTAAATCTGTATTTCTTATCAGAAATTTCCGATATTTTAATGACTTACTGGCAACACTTAGCCTAGTATGTCATATAATTTTCATAATTCTTCGATAAAACCTTCTTCAAAAAGTTACGAAGGAACAAATACAGCATTGTTCATCCATTCCATACGGGAATGCCATATGGCATCTGATGAATTTTTATCCAGACAATCTAGTCATCGTGTTGACGCCTACCGACCGAAAACACAGACACTATAAATTACATACAGAAAAATTATGCTCACCAAAATATTATCACTACCAAATAACAATGAGCCCTGAAGTGGTTGAAGCGTTAACAAATGATGATTTTTTGCATGCCGGCAGATTTTTGCTTATAAAAATGCATTTTATCTACAACCATTTCAACCTCCATCACCGGTACTCGCCCCAGTTCTCTGACCCCCAAGATCTGCTGACTCGACCGGGAGTAATTGGCATTATTCTTTGGTCTCCACTAAGTGGTAAACAAATGGACTTTCTCGTGGTCTTGTAGCGTTTACACCACACGATCTGTACCCACAATAGACTAGGAGCAAAAAGTATATTCATCATAGATGAATGAGCGTGCTATTATAAATGAATTACAATTAAAACCTATAAGTAAGATTTAGCCTATGGATTGTTTTCTGTAACCCAATTGCACCCAATCAACTTGCAATTTCTGCAACTGCCTATCTAGGATCCAAACAAATCAAGCACCAGTGGGTCTTGAAGTATTTTGGTATATTGAGTAATTGGTCATGGTCAGCTGGGCACGCCTCTAAGAGACTGTGACACTGGCTCCCTGCTCTGTTTTCACTATCACAGTGAATAGCACACAGATAGTGAAGGGATAATTTGTATGCAGTACCCTGAAAGTCTATATGGACCCCTCTAAACTCTAGATGATGTATTTAGCGCGTGCAAGCACGCTCTAATAAAACAAAACTCGGTGGACATCTAGATTGTACAATCAGTGGTCATGTGTTGTGTTGCTCCTCAATGACTTTCAGTGTCATCAACTTTCAGCAGCAATATTTTTAGAGCGTGCTTGCACGTGTTTTATTATCCATCGTATACAAAGCCTCCATTGAAAATGTATGGGGACTCAGTAAACCACGACCCATTGTATACAACATGTCAGATACCATACCTGTGGTATACGGATTCAAACCTGTGGTATACGGATCAAAACCATGGTATACGGCAAAAATAGTCCCTATTGCTACAGAGCAAAGAAATAGTTCCTTTTGTTATACCTTTTAATATGGCAATTACTGGGTTTAATTTAATTGAAAAGATGGATAATAAATACAACAAACGATGATTTTGTGGACAGGCGGCTCTGTAAACCACTCGCGGTTGACGTCGTAATACACTCGCTAGCACCCGTGTATTACTACGCGTCAACCACTTGTGATTTATGGCTGCCTGTCCACAAAACCATCGATTATTGTCTATTTATACATCACCTAGAGGTTAGAGGGGTCCATATAGACTTTCTGGGTCCTGCATACAAACTATCCCTTCACTATCTGTGTGCTAATTACTGTGATGTTGAGAACAGAGCAGGAGCCAGTGTTACAGTGTCTTAGGATATGCCTAGTTGACCATGACCAATCACTCAAGACCAAAATACCTCAAGACCCACTGGTACTTGATGCGTTTGGATCCTTGATAGGCACTTACAGAAATAGCAAGTTGACTGGGTGCAAGTGGGTTACAGAAAACTATCCATAGACTGAATCTAACCCAAACCTTTTAATAGTTATTCATTTATAATTGCATGCTCATTCATCTATGATGAACATACTATTTGCTCCTAGTTAGAGCGTGCTTGCACGCCTATATACATCATCTAGAGCTTAGAGTCAGGGTTAGAGTGGTCACATTGAACTTTCAGTGTGTTTCCAGAAAACTATCCCTTTACTATCTGCATGCTGTTCCCTGTGATAGTGAGAACACAGCAGGGAGCCAGTGTCTCAGGGTCCTAGAAGTGTGTCCAGCTGACCATGACCAATCACTCAAGACCAAAATACCTCATTGACCCACTGTTTTTGATATGTTTTGATCCTAGACTCAGGCAGTTAGAGAAATGGCAAGTTGACTGGGTGCAAGTGGGTTGTAGAAAACTATCCATAGGCTAAATCTAACTCAGACCTTTTATTTGTTATATGTTCATAATTGCACGCTCATTCATCTCTGATGAACTTACTATTTGCTCCTAGTTTCTATAGTGGAGTGTAATGAGAATGTGAGTCTACTGCCCACTGATTACAGGAAGCGCCATATTCTCACTGCGCTAATCGCTGTATGGTGGTGACCCATTGGTGACCCATTGGTGCTTGCTGCGTTTGGATCCTTGATAGGCATGGCAAGTTGGCTGGGTGCAAGTGGGTTACAGAAAACTATCCATAGGCTGAGTTTAACTCAAAGCTGTTAATTGTTATTCATATATAATTGCACCTTATTCATCAATGATGAACATACTATTTGCTCCTAGTCTCAAGAACCATTACCAACTGAGGATTGATTCTCTTCAAGATTTTATATGAGGAAATATTACTGAGCCCGCAGTGACGGCCATTCAAGGTGTTTCGGCCCATAACTACTTGTAAAGTTCCAGTGTCTACATCCCAATCATCATCAATCATATCGGTTTCCATGAAAGAGATTAGTCATCTAGATTGTCCATATTTATTATTACTATACACCTATGGCCGAACATGTATGAAATACTGCCCGGTGCTAGGGGTGTAGTATAAATAATGTTCGCGCCCGCCGTGACAGCGGGCCGTAGTGAATTGCAGTAGTCTTTGTGGTCTTTGTAAAGTTAATAATGGGTGTTTTAAATGATTGGGAGGTGTATAGTAATAAGAAAACGTAGTGACTGAGCCTGTACGGTGTCCGTTCTTGGTCATTTGATGAAAAAATACGGCCCTCCCACCTACGGTGTCGGGCCGTATTTTCATCATCAAATGACCTCGAACGGCCATCCGTACGGGCTCAGTAACCACGTTTTCTCATAGTACCAAAAGGACTGCATTTAGACAGTCACCATTTTGTAGCAGCTCCTGCCGCTCTTGATGTTGAATGTATGGCAGCCATATAGTGAATGGCATGTTTATCCTCAGTACTATACACCTATGCCTAAAAATAATCCAAATACCAACCTCTCCTATACAAGTGGTAGTTGAGCCGTACCACCATACTGTGCCGGTATGGCGCCGTACCACCATATTTTGAAAGCTCGATCTCATTGGTTAAGTCAGAAATATGTAAATAAATGATAAACGACCAAAATACGGACAAAAAAATAAAACAGGAAATTAATGATAATATTATGAGAATATCAATACCAAAGAAAACAATTTTCGAACAGTTTGAATTATATTTATGAAATTGCAGCTATGAACATCGCGTATGGTGTGTAGCAGAAAACAACTTCTGCCCTCCCAAGCGAGTTTGATTTTTGGTCTTATTTTGAATATTTATAGAAATTTATAGGTGTATAGTACAAGTGAAACTAGTTAACCTAATCGGGATAGCTCCTCGTACCTTGGTACTTTTGCTAAAACGCATTCGCTCACCAACCTCTGCTATGCAAGTGGTAGTTTAGCTGTACCACCATACTGTGCCGGTATGGCGCCGTACCACCATACTTTGAAAACTCAATTTGATTGGTTAGGAAAATCCAGTGACCTATTTATGACGCGATGCCGCGATGCCATGCATAAACGGTTGTTACAAAATGTAAACAAAGACGATCGTAAGCAAATAAATTCACAAACCTGAAAATATGTCCCATAATGATCAAATAAAACTAGTATAGCAATTTACAGCAATGTAACAACAAGTATATGAAGTGCCAAGTGATATTACGATACATAGCAACATGAATACATGTATTAATGGAAATACAAAAATAAATCATAACTAATCAATATCCAGACAAAAAAATCAAACAGAAAATTAACAAATAATAATATATTACTATTTTTCACAAAGAAAAGAATTTTCTAAGAGTTTTAATTCTATTCATGAAATCGCGGCTATGAACATTGCGTTAATGCCGTTAATGAGGTCAAGCAGTCTCCCCCCACATTTTCTGCAATGAGTTGTGCTGAATGTATCTGGTTGGAGAGTAAATATCGCGCATGTGCATAGCTCATGGCAGAAAATAACTTCCGCCTGCCCAGACTACTTTAATTACTGCATGTATGTCGAAACATTTGGTACGTTTTTGAATATTTACAGATATTTAGACGTGTATAGTACAAGTGAAACTTGTTAACCTAATTGGGACAGCTCCTCGTACCTTGTTACTATCGGTAAAATGATCACAATCGCTTTCCGAGCTCATGCGATAATTTTACCGATAATAACGTGGTACGAGGAGCCGTCCCAATTAGGTTAACTAGTTTCCCTTAATTATCACTCGCTCTAGTTCCCTGTCTGGCACACGGGGCCAGGGCGAGCTGACAAGACATCTGAGTTGTTAGTGACATGAGCGGCCCCCCTGGCATGTGCAATAGACCGCAAAGAGACCCGCATTCCTGATTGGTTGTTGCTTCAACAGCCAATCCCAGCACAGTACTATGTAAAACCGGATGAGTTTTAATCTGGGCTCCCGTATGCGACGACTGGAGTTTGGCGTAGTGATATCACGAGGCAGAGCCGAGTGATATCTGGAGCCAAAACTCCAGTCGTCGCATACGGGAGCCCAGATTAAAACGAATAAGGTTTTGATTTTATCCTACCCCCTGTGAACGATATTTTTATGTGAGGATGATAACAAAAAACACTATAAAAACTTTCTGAAGTCCTCCATATAGCTCTCCTTGCTGCTCTGAAGGCACTTGGAACTACTTTCAGCTGCTGATCTCTGATTGGTCCATTTTTTGTACGCTCCTAGGAGCGATTTTTTATCCATATGCGACATACGGGCGCATATGGAAAGTCAATGTTAAGCCTATGGGATTTTATATTAGGGGTAGGATAAAGCACAGTACCAAGATGCAACCTGGTGACGGTATATAAGCTGCGTGAACCTGCCATTAAATCAATTAAGTTCTTGACTCATAGTAGTCTATAGTACATCTGTGTTTGAGTTCTAACTGCCTTTCTTCTTAAGGTCTACACCTAGCTAGTCTTAACCTCTAGGCTTTACAGAGGAAACCCATGAAAGTTTAGGGTCTGAGCCCGTATCCCATTGAGTTTGAATCATGTAGAAATTCACAAGGCGAAGCCGCGTGAATAACTACGTGATTCAAATGAGATGGGATCGAGCTCTGACCCTAAACTTGAATGGGTTTCTGAATTTATCTCACCCTTAATATTGACTAATGGGCTAACATTCGTGACATTATCCCCCATTGGATATTTTTCATAAATATCTAATAGGCATTAGATACGAGTTCCCAATGTTATGTCTATGGAGAAAAAATATCTGGGGTGAGATAATACATACTATCTTACGCTGTAGCCGAATAGATGTAGTTGGGACAAAAGACTGAGAACAGTCATCACTAAGGGCTCAATAATAATGTTTCCCTATCATTATATATGTGAAAATCACTAGAGAGCGCGATTTTATACACAGCCTAACAGTGGCCATGATCATTATTTATACCACATCCCTTTTTTGTTTTTTGTTCTGTTTTTGAGCAATCAAATCTTTATTTTCCTTTGCATTTTACATCACTCCTTTTGGTTTCTCGCATTCAGTAGAGAACACTTTCCATTACCTTTACAGAATCCATTTTTGTAGTCTCTGAGTTGCTCCTACCCCTATAATAGCAATAACCTTTATGCCTATTCCTACTCTAAAAACACCTAACTACCTTTCCCTCTCCTAATGAAGTTGCCACCTTTTGAACTTTTAAAGTTATTGTCCCTTTTTTCAGTGCGTCCTTTCCAACATTTCCATCTATTCACTTGTTACTAATGAGTTTATACATAGTTTATACACATGGGGGCCGCTGAATAAACTACGTCGACGATAAAGTATCATAGAATTGAATCGGGGCCATAGTGTTGTATATAATATGATGTAAGCAAAGATGTTTTGAGATAGGAGTATTCACCGATTAATTGTGCATAGATTATGTAATAAGGCCACCACCAACAAACTTAATTATATGTTATTATGGATCTATGAAATTATCTTGTACTTCAACTTGTACTCAATAAATTTTATGTCCATACCTGTGCTTCTGTGTTAGTCATTATATAAGTGAAAATCACTAAAGGGCGCGATTTTACGTACAGCCTGACAGTGGCCATGACCATCATTTATGCAGCATCCCATTTTTGTTTTTTTGTTCTGTTTTTGAACAATCAAGTCTTTATTTTCCATCTATTCACTTGTTACTAATGAGTTTATACATAGTTCATACACCTGGGGGCCGCTGTATAAACTACGTCGACGATAAAGTATCATAGAATTGAATCGGGGCCATGGTATTGTATATGATAGGATGTAAGCAAAGATGTTTTGAGATAGGAGTGTTCGCCGATTAACTCTTTCAGTCCCAGCTATGCCTGGAGGCATTTCGACGCAGGGGGCGAGGAATGCCTCCAGGCATTGTTTAAAAATACATTCATGTTTATGTGTCATCATCACAAACCTTATGTTTTATGAGAAAAAATGAATAGATTTAAACCATTTTTTCAACATAAATATAAATTACTATGTTCATCATTATATTCTGTGGGAATTCGCTAAGTAATTAAAGTAACTTCTATCTAAAGGTTACTAAGTGACGCCCATACGATAAACAGAAGCCATTGCGGCGATAGTCTCGTCCCCTTGGGGTTTATAGCGCTGTTAGACCTTGTCCTGGAGTGCATGCACTCCCCAATCAGGCTCGGCCAGAAAGAGTTATTTGTGCGTAGATTATGTAGTAAGGCCACCACCGACAAACTTCTTCACCTTCCGACTAAATCAAAGGTGTTTCAGATCGTCGGTGATGGTCATTGTGTTTGGAGGACAGTTCAGTCTGTATGGAACTGTTAAATGCGGCAGAAATAAGGCATACACAATACCCTCACTGATTTTTAAACTCTGACGTGCAGTCCGACCGACTTTTAAGGGAACTCAAATCGTTGCCAATCGTTGGTCAGTACAAAATAGCCTATACACTGCATCGTCACCGATTCTTTGGTACTGATGCAGTTGGTGCCACCACTGACAGACTTTTAGGGTAGCTCAAAAAATAATTTTATTCAGCCAATGCGAACGTGGATATACAGGAAAATTGGTTGATAGTGTTTTAGAGGAAAAATCGTCCATTGCATCCGTCATGGTGACAAGTCATTCTTCCGAGCAACAGGATGGGAGGCGTTACACAAATGACTAGTTTTACCATTGTATGTACATTTCACAATTTACCAACACCAACATCAAAAAAGGGGTATTTTACAATTTACTCAACTTTTATGATGACAGATGAAACATTTCCAGATTAATGAAACTTATATTTGTGGATAATTAAAACAAATTGGCACCACTTATATAGTCAGTATCTACCTAATGAGTTAATTGTTGTTCAACAGCGTTCTCACTTTAACTAGTACAATTTTGCACAATTCCTTCTTTTTGATGTAGCCCTGTTGCATACTTTACAAATTGAAGATGACCCTTTAAGTGGTTGCTGCGTTTACACCTGATGACTTTTGCTTGCGAAGAGGTCTTTTCTTGTAAAATGCATTTAATCCACAATCATTTCAAACCACTCGTAAGTCGTCGGTGGCTGTAAGAATCATAATATGGTGACAGAATGCATAAGCATGACTACAGAAATCATAGGTATTGCTTAAAGACAAATGTGGGTAGGTATCGAAGCGCCCCCTGTTCCTACACAATTTGACACTGGTGCTGGCATCTGGTTTCATGAAAATGTAGCAGTTTCCCATAGACACCAAAAGATAAGCACTTACCTTCTTCAGATGGCCTTCCCAGAGAAATTAGCATGGTGACATAGTATTTTCTTAGCATTTCTCATTTATACATGTTCCCAACTATCATAATCCAGAATTATTTTAAGATAGCAATAGAACATCAGTGTCATTTAGCAACAAGGTCAAAATATTGCATTTTCCCATATACACCAATAGTTAAACACTTACATTTTCAGATGGCCTTCCCATAGAAGTTAGCATGGTGACATGCCATTTCTTTTTGCATTTTCTATTTGCTGATATATGGAACTTATATTGTCCTGTGTTATTTGCAAAACTCAATAGAATTTAGAAATCACCAAACTACCAGCATTTGCATTTAAACGCACTGCACGAAACTTACCACTTTACATATACATACGAACGGTGTATACAGGTGTCCGTGGTGTGATCATATATACGTCATATAGACCCCTGATTCTGTTGTATTTACGCCTCTATCAAGTTGTTACGATCTCTGCCACTTGGGGACACCACTGGTAGCATATTTCATTTAGCATTAGTTCATTTACAATTAGTCCTTGGTATATGGAATTTTTTTTTTACGTTTTTAAAGTTTTTCAAAACACCACTCTTCTGAAGTCATACTTTGGGTACTGTATATATAACACAAGGTCTGGTCAGTTATCAACCTACCACCCCAAGTGCCTCCACACATCTGCTGCCGACGCTGCTTTGACACCTCCCGCTTTGACCCCCGCCGCTTTGACACCCGTCTAAACACAGCCATGTGCCCGCCCGCCCAGAGACAATAGGGGAACAGGGCTTCACTGAGAGCTCCTGCCTAAAGTGGTAAAACAACACACTGATAATCCGTGGCAGCAACGGGGGGCTGGGGGAGGAGGACTTCCTTTTTTATTTTCTATCGCTACACATATATGCCCTGCGTATATATGTCACGCAGAGGATGTTTTATCTCGGATACGCCAGGTGTGAAATACAGCCAAGTTGTGTCCGTATTTAAAAGGAAACAGTCTTGTACACGCCTAATATGCTGGCGTGAAATATAGGCGTATATGAAAACAAGTCACTATTTAGCCGATACACGCACTTCCGCGATGGCGTATACATGACTAAAATGGTGGTTTCCGTGCAGTGACGTTTGTTATTTACACATACCAGTGTTTTATCCTACCCCTAATAAAAAACTTCATAGGCTTAACATGGGATTTGTTTATGTCATGCGTGTGACATAAAGTGCTGTTTATGCCACTACTTTCTGATACTGAAAAAATATGGAAACGGGGTGGGATAAAATCTAGACGCCACTCGTTTGAGTTTGAGCTTATTTATGCCACACATTTTGTTGGCTCCATAATGTCACTCGTCTTTGACTCATGAAATTATGGAGCCAACAAAATGCGTGGCATAAATTAACTCAGACTCAAACTCGTGACGTCTCTTCATATTATCGTCATGTGTAAACACAGTCTCAGCTGCTACTCTGATCACATTAGACCTTCAGCTGGAGCAGAGGAAACGACCCCACAGGCCATGGATGTACCAGTGGCTGTCATGTGAGAGGTCTAATTCAGCAAGCCGAATCTGTCATTGCTAACTAGCCAGCTGATGTCAACGTTATTTTACGTTTACACTGGCCCATGGTGAATATGGCAGCCACGTAGTGTACCCTTGTAGATGGTCACAGAGGTCGTAAATCAGTGTTTTTAGAGCCTGCTTGCACGCCTATATACATCATCTAGAGCTTAGAGTCAGGGTTTGAGTGGTCACATTGAACTTTCAGTGTGCTTCCAGAAAACTATCCCTTTACTATCTGCATGTTATTCCCTGTGATAGTGAGAACACAGCAGGGAGCCAGTGTCACAGGGTATTAGAAGTGTACCCAGCTGGCCATGACCAATCCCTCAAGACTAAAAATACCTGATTGACCTACTGGTCCTTAATATGGATCCTAGACTCAGGCAGATGAAGAAATAGCTCGTTGACTGGGTGCAAGGGGGTTACAGAAAACTATCCATACACTGAATCCAACCCAAACCTTTTAATTGTTATTCATTTATAGTTGCACGCTCATTCATCCATGATGAACATCCTATTTGCTACTAGTTGTCTTAGCCTGGTAAAAATGTCCATAGGTTTAACCCTTTCCCTGCAGCACCAAGTTCCCCTGCTCACCATTACACGGCAGGCATTGCCTGCATAAACGACCCTGCTACAGCAGGCACCTTTAAAAAAAAAAAAAGCAATGTCACATGATGTGTCATGTGATTTGAGTAATTTACCTTGGTAGCTGATGATATTTCGTTATACCAAATCAAAGGTCAATATGCCGTTTTTACTATGTCAAAATTGTTTTCAATTCAAACAATTATTTTTTTATTTATTACATTTTGTATATAAGTATCAATGATGCCTCTATGATGCCTGGAGGCATCATGCTGCTGTAGCCAGGGGAATGCCTGGAGGCATCATGCTGCTGTTAAAGGGTTGACATTAGGAACTCGTTCTCAACAGGCATGCGAGTACAGTAACTCATACTCAACGGGTGATAAGCAGATAACTTTTTCCAGGCTAAGATAAAATCAAAAAGATATTCATTCGTGTTTGGTCTGTGTCCCCGATAGCCATCTCGTTTGAGGCGCCTCAGAATATTCACTCAGCTATTGCCTCGTTCATATAACTTAGCGCTCCAAACTCGATGGCCTACAGGGAAACAAACCAAACACTCATCGGTTTCTTTTTAGAGCATGCTTGCACGCGCTAAATACATCATCTGGAGGGGTCCATATAGACTTTGAGGGTACTGCATACAAACTATCCCTTCACTATCTGTGTGCTATTAACTGGGATATTGAGAACAGAGCAGGGAGCAAGTGTCTCAGTGTCTTAGAGGCGTGCCCAGCTGACCATGACCAATCACTCAAAACCAAAATACCTCAAGACCCACTGGTGCTTGATATATTTGGATTCTAGATAGGCAGTTGCAGAAATGGCAAGTTGACTTGGTGAAAGTGGGTTACAGAAAATTATCCATAGGCTGAGTTTAACTCAAACCTGGTAATTGTGATTCATATATAATAGCACGCTCATTCATCAATGATGAACATACTATTTGCCCCTAGTTTAATACTATGGTCCCGGCGGCCACTGTTTGAGGATGGTGTCTGTGGGTTTAAAGACATTTTAGGCTCACATTGGCCATGCCATTGTGTCACATCCATTTATGGCATATTTGGATCATCATAGACGAATGCATCAAATTATTTATATATATATATATATATATATCTTTTTTAGAAAGCAGCTTTTATTTCCAGAAAAATTATTAATAAGCTCAAGCGGGATACATCTAGATACCCTCATGAAAACTGTCGAGATTAATTCACATGTGTTTCGAAAAGTAATGTCTTTGAGAACTTGAATAGTCATTTTGTTGTCACTGACAGCTGCTTGGACTTTTTGGGGGGACTAATGAGTCACTTCTGGTATAGGTATTATAAGAAGAAAAGAGTCAAATTATGTATTCATCAAATCAAAAAGTGAAGATTTACTACCAGAACAGCTATGAACCACCAGAGCTAGAACACCTCCGTGACTTCAGATCTCTTTTCCTCACATATAAACGCATTTAATATACTTTGGAGCAACAGCATGGAACCAATTACCACCTGATATAAGGAATTTACAAGAAAATTTCACGACATAACACGTTCACCAGTTTCCTGTCGATCCTCCATACGGTAGTCACATATACTGTACAATACATATAACAACAGGCAGTGTCAATACCTCCATACGCATACAATCATCTCTTATACATCATACTAGCTTCGTTTTCCTTACATCCCGTCAAGTTGAGGCACACTACATAAATCAGTCGTACTATTCGGTAGCATGTTAGCAAATATTTGAATAGGCGAGTCGAGTGTAACCAGGGCTTTTTCATTGGGGGCCATGCATAAAGTACGTACGCACTGAGGGGGGGAGGGTTAAAAAATTTCTGAAATTTTGCGTATGCTTCTTCTTTGTTCCATTGCGTACACAATCGGGAGGGGGTGGGGTAGGGGGGGGGGCAAAAATTGTGGAAATTCTGCGTACGTACTTTATGGATGGCCCCTTAGTAGCTCACGTTCTGGTTGCTGATTGGTCATTTTTTTCTTATCAATCTAGTTGCATAAAAACACTTTATAACATGCCCCATTGTATACAGTCACTCCATGTTTGGGTTATGGCGTTTTAATAGGGTTGGGATAATTAACTTTTAATCCCCAATCATAGTCTAATTTGGGCATGGAGAGATCACCTGTATAGGGGACAGAGCCATTGTTAGTTCATGAAGCTGTCACTAGGTGGCTAGCAGTATGGCAGGCCCCTTGGGGGGACAGATCTATATCCTGGCTCTTTGTTCTTACGAAATTCAGCTGCCTTTCAATGTTTGACCATGGTTCCCTTGACTCTCTACACCCATCCTAGAGCAGGATGAGATAATGCTAAAACCCAGGACATGATGTTTTTCGCATGGAACACTTTGTATACATATGTGAGCAAGGCTAGAGTTGTGACACTTCTCAATTATCACTCGCTTCTTTTGCACCTCCATTAGTGAAGAACACCTACTTTTTCACCTCCATTAGTGAAGAACTCCTACTCGGGGGGCGTCAGGGCCGCCTCCATGGCTCATAGGCTATATGCCGTATAACAGTGTGTCACAGTAGGCCATACGTGATGTATACGCTATGTAAAGCAGAAGCCACTAAGCATATTGTCTACGGGTGTGCAATAAAAGAATAATCTGAAGGATGTATGATAAAGCAGATAGATACAGACGTATTCTTTTTTAATAATAATATTGTTTCTTATCTATCAATCATGTACTTTTGATAGTTCTGTAGTACCCACCACTGTAGGGCACAGAGTGATTGCTATTCCTATATACCCATTTCCGAAACCTCTATAGTTACATACCCCTGCTGGGGGTGCAGTAACTGTAAGTTATGTAGCGAGGCTGACGTTTTCGTCCCAGGCTGACGTTTTCGTCCCGGCCTGATCATGTGACATAAAGAGCAGCGGGACGAAAACTTAGTTATTGTAGTTACTCGATAGGGGTGGCCATTTATCTGGGGCTATCGCAGGAAAAGAAATAATTATTTTTATCGATATATGAAGGTATATAGGAATAGGGAAACCAAGTACCGGTAATCAAAAGTCAAAGTTACGCGGTAAGGCTCGGTAAGGCCGGGGGCAGTACTTTTTTCCGAGCCTTACCTCGTAACTTTGAACTTTTGATTACTGGAACATAGTTTCCCTCTATTCCAGGTCACTTACCCACGCAGACTCTAGTGCCGTTCAGCTC
Source organism: Alentia gelatinosa (assembly GCA_950022655.1). NCBI lineage: Eukaryota > Metazoa > Annelida > Polychaeta > Phyllodocida > Polynoidae > Alentia > Alentia gelatinosa. Next base: position 50,531,156 of record OX465589.1, on the reverse strand, counting down.
CATGCCTTGTGAACACACCCACAGTGCCCCGAACGGGTTTTATCGACAACTGTGACTACATGCCCGATCTTCACACATGTCCGTGTCTGCAACGATCAACAAAGAGCAGTAGTATATTCACTATATTACCAATATCACCACCTTATCGAAGTCAGCAACACGTAACCATTTAAAGTCAGTATCGTCATTACTACGTTATTGGGATTATTTATCGTTTGACACACTGCGATGAACGCTGAATCTGGCAAGTAATTGTGAGACATTTCCATTCAGGTATATGATGATATCAAGAGACACCTCGAGTTTGAGTTTGAGTTTATTTATGTCACGCATTGTGTAGGCTTTGTAATCTCACGAGTCAAAGACAAGTGAGATTACGGTGCCAACACAATGACTGACATAAATAAACTCAAACGAGTGGCGTTTAGATTTTATCCTACCCCATTTCCACGATTTTTGATTACTTGAAAGTATTGACATAAACAACACCTTATGTCACACCCAATAGCATAAACAAATCTCATGTTAAGCCTATGGCATTTTCTATGAGGGGTAGGATAATACAGTAGAGACTTATATATACACGTGTATAAGGGGATAACCCCTGCTCGAAGCAAACCCTAAAGTGGAGTTCTATTACACATAGTTTCAACAATTAAAGGTTTAAAATTATAGGGAAATCAATTTCGGGTAACCCTTCAAAATTCTCCCTCCAAGAGCCAGTTTCTCTGTGACCCTAGAATTGTTGCAAAACTTCCATCTCTTAAATACTTGAGGCAAGTGTTATTTAACATCTCCCGATCCCTTAAAACAAACGTAAACAGTTCCGGGAATGACACAGTATCTCCAATGAGGCAGAATGCTCCTACAAAGGTTTAAACCAACTGAATCATCGATAATTCATGCTTCTCTCAGTGTATTGTCCCCCCAACAAAGAAAACTGATTGAGGATGAAATCCTCATGATTTATTGTCTTCTGTGTGTTCTGCACTTTTTTCTTAGATCCGGAATGAATGTACACAATGATGTACATAATAATACAAGTAAGTAAAGTGCGACATAAAGGTACTGTGGTACAGTGCTGTGTTAGATCCGGAATGAATGTACACAATGATGTACATAATAATACAAGTAAGTAAAGTGCGACATAAAGGTACTGTGGTACAGTGCTGTGTTAAATCCGGAATGAATGTACAGAAGGATGTACATAATAATACAAGTAAGTAAAGTGCGACATTCGGGTACTGTGGTACAGTGCTGTGTTAAATCCGGAATGAATGTACAGAATGATGTACATAATAATACAAGTACGTAAAGTGCGACATTCGGGTACTTTGGGACAGTGCTGTGTTAAATCCGGAATGAATGTATAGAATGATGTACATAATAATACAAGTAAGTAAAGTGCGACATTCGGGTACTGTGGTACAGTACTGTGTTAAATCCGGAATGAACGTACAGAATGATGTACATAATAATACAAGTAAGTAAAGTGCGACATTCGGGTACTTTGGGACAGTGCTGTGTTAAATCCGGAATGAATGTACAGAATGATGTACATAATAATACAAGTAAGTAAAGTGCGACATTCGGGTACTGTGGTACAGTACTGTGTTAAATCCGGAATGAACGTACAGAATGATGTACATAATAATACAAGTAAGTAAAGTGCGACATAAAGGTACTGTGGTACAGTGCTGTGTTAAATCCGGAATGAACGTACAGAATGATGTACATAATAATACAAGTAAGTAAAGTGCGACATTCGGGTACTGTGTTACAGTACTGTGGTACAGTAGCCGTCGCATAGTCTTCCGTTAATGTGTTTTCATTTCTGGGATGGTCCTGCTAAGGTCTTGTTTAGATTGTAATGTATGTGTAGATGATGTCAAGTGAAGCATGGATAAGTAATATCAGAAGTTATGAGTATCACTTCTATATATGATAAAGAAGTACTATCGTAAAACTGGATGAGTTTTTTATCTTGGCCACCGTACGCCACGACTGGAGTTTGGCATAGTGATTTCACGAGGCGAAGCCGAGTGAAGTCCGGAGCCAAAACTCCAATTCGGTATGCAACTAGTGGCATATAAAACTGCGTATGCCAGTCAGCGTGGCATACGGAAACTCAATGTTAAGCCTATGGGGTTTTATATTAGGGGTAGGATAATATGATGGACAACCTGGTAGAAGCACATATGAGGGAGAGGAAGTGAGAACTGGCATGTCAGAAGACTGATAAGGTATAGGACTGTTGTAAATTGCAGCAGGTGGACAAAGGAAAGAACGATAGCAGATAAACATTTGCTTGAAAAAGCGAAAAATGGGGCAGTTGGGGGCTTCAGGAAGTGGGGAGGGGGAGGGGGGTTATGGGCTGCTGTGTTCTCATATTGCACCCGACTACTTCATAGACTGATTCCCTGTCGCAATTAAACATCGGACCAGGTAACGCCTTCCTTGACGTTGAGATTTCACTGGTTCCTCACCTATCTGCAGTTGCAAAGACAAGCAGCACAACCATACTCCCTCACGAGGTTCCCCAAATAACTTACTTATACTTGTTTATAATATATGATGATACAAAATAATGTAATGTCAACATTTCAAAAGATTAAAGGTAACTAGATGTTTTTTTATATGATAAATGTGACAGATTTCGCCACGTCCTCTAGTGGGTTAACCACTGTAAACATGGAGGCATTACCCATAATGCACCAACAAATGGCTGGCGTTACCTGGTCTATAATATGAGGGATCACATAGGCCAGACTACCAAGCTAATAACATCATAGCTACTAATCATCCCAGAGAAAGACCACCCTCCCAATTATTGTCATATATGTTCGTTATAATGTGTATTGTATGCACTAGGGACTTACAATAGAGTATCCGAATATAGAAATGATATATATCTGAAGTGTTGTCTTCAGTACAGGTCAATGCCTAGTGGTTTCATTTAGATGGAACAGGCCACGTTTTAAAATGCTATAACTTTGCTCGTACCAGCAGGCTGTAACTAGTTATATAATACTAGTTATATAATAGCAGTACTACTTGTTTTACGGCGACTGCAGCGCCGCGCCTATGTGTAATGACTAACACAAAAGTACGGGTATGGACATAAAATTTACCATGTACGATTTGAAGTACGAGGTAATTTTTATGAATCCCATATATAATTAAGATGAAGACGAGAGTTCAGGAGCTATTGAGAAGCCCTATAGGAGTAGGAGAAGTTGAGGAGATGAGATTGAAGAGTTTTGTGTAGGGTGGGTGGGTGGTTCCTTATCGTCGGCGTGCCAGGGTTGAAGTGAACGCTGGCGGGCTGGCACACTGCGCCGCTCCGGTTTATCGCTCCGCAAAACCTAGTTTCCGTAGGTTGCTCTAGCGGTGTAGTGTGGCGGGTTGGAATGGGGTGGCCACGTGACCGCGACCACGTGACCGGAACCACGGGAGTGAGAGTCCTTAGCGACCGTGCTCTGTTTCGCATTACAACCAGCTCTTCAGTAAGCCCCAATGTGAGATTCACACGATGGGATTTATGTACCTCACAGGGTATTTCTCTGAGAAAAATCCTGGGTTTCTTTTTTGTTTTTTTATATTCAGTAAATGGGAATGAGTACATTCACCTGCAACAGACGTTCTTCCATGAACCAATTCAACAAGTCAAAGGAAAGAAAAGTATGAAGAAATTTAGACTAGACAGTGCAATGTGCACTAGGGAGAGCTATTATGTATACTTAATTGAGATATTAAAACACCTGGTCTTTTGACTGCGTGTTATACAGTTTTTAGGTTCTATTGTTCGTATTTTCGTCTTGGCTTGTTTATCTTATTCGTAGCTCTTAGTGAAGATTATAAAACCACACAACACTGGTATATCACATGACAAAAGACATAACAACACATGGCAATACAATTACACATAAGAATATTATGAGCATTAACCATACCTCAATCCATAAATCATATCATATTCTGCCTTCTACTCACTGCCCAGTCATTTTCTGTAGTTTTCTTCATCGTTTTCCTCATTATTTATCTTGTAATACCATTTGATTTGTAAGCAACATATGATTTTGAACCATGGTTGTTTTGGGCCCGTGATTGAAAACCAACATTTGTAGTTGAACTGCGACCGAATTCGTGAAATCAAATTCGCCATTTTTCCTTGAGACTGATAAAAGCACTTTTCCATAAGAATTTTGTACCAACCGAGAACTGTCTGAGACTAGGGGAAAGGTGTGAAGTACACAAGTCTCAGGTGAGTTTCTACTGTGAATCAGGGGTGAACGCAAACCGGGTTTGGATCAGGCTTTGGCCAGTCTTGGTGACACCACTGGTACAGGCCCATAGACGGTGCTGACTCCTAGATTCAACTCCATGTACTAAAACTCGCTGGAGGCTCCCTCTCCCTATGGGGTAGGGAGTCTCAAGGCTGGTGTCTTCCTACACTGGCAACCAGAGCTATACAAAGTTAGCTCTAGTCGGGTTAGATAAGCGGCCGCCTTGACCCAGTAGCGGGACATGTTTGTTACTCAATGGGCGTTGGATACGAGTTCCCAATGGTAAGTCTATGGTAAAAGATGCCAGGGGTGAGAGTACACTGGCAACCAGAGCTACACAAAATTAGCTCTAGTCGGGTTAAATAAGCGGCCGCCTTGACCCAGTAGCGGGACCTATTTGATTCTCTCCTACCAGATTTTTCATACTACTTGGAGATTGTGTAAAGTCATAACCTCGAAGCCAATTTACCATTTTGTTATTTCCTTTTGTTTATATCTTATAGAATAAAACCACCATAAAGCCAGACTTAATTATCAATTAATTAAGCTACGAATTCTACCTATTAAGTGTGTCTTTTAGGTGTGACTTACACTTACAGAGGGAATAAGATTCTATATTTATGCATGAACAACCCACCAGGTGGAACCACCATCCCAATGGTGTCGCACACCTGTACAGGTAGAGGCTCACTCTCGACCTCACCTTCAACCTCAGATGACGCCATTACCTGTGTTCGCCATCGTAATTAGAGCCTACATAGAGCAAACTACCTGGTTTGAGGCGAACACAGAGGGATACCTAGACTGGCTCCAGTCTCTGCATCCTATGGCTACCCTCCTCGCTGGGATACAGGGATACTGGCTCTAGTCCCTGCATCCTATGGCTACCCTCCTCGCTGGGATACAGGGATACTGGCTCTAGTCCCTGCATCCTATGGCTACCCTCCTCGCTGGGATACAGGGATACTGGCTCTAGTCCCTGCATCCTATGACTACTCTCCTCGCTGGGATACAGGGACTGGTAGAATCCGTAATGGTGTTAGATATCTGGCGCTGTATTTAAAAAAAAAAAAATTTGTAGAATTTCTTTATTGACCTTACATGTTTTTGGTTTTTTTGGGCAATTTTTATTAGGGAATATTGTATGTTCACAATCACCGAATTCGGCTACGGCCGTTCTTCCACTCGTTGTTTACAATTATACAGCATAAGTTTGAATATAAACGCGGTCAAATAAAGGGGCGTGAGTGTCAGCCATATACAATTGACGCCATTACCTGTGTTCGACGCCATTACCTGTATAGCGCCAGTATTTCCAACACTCTCCATACAGATATCAGGGCTACTTATCAAATATCTGCTGGGAGATCAATACCCTCCCACTTTGATCTCGATTGGATCACAGTCAGGAGCAGGCGAAATTTATTGCTATGACAACACAGGCGGCTAGAGAACTGGAGGAGGGGAGGGGGAGGGGTAGGAGGAGGTATAGGGTTACAGGGAGTGGTTTGGGGCCATAAACAGGAGATTTGGTTCATAGTGGACAAGTCCTTGATTCATGGGCCAGTCAGAGAAGGATACATACTTTAATGAACTTTATTCTGATTGTCATTAATCATTTAATGAATGTTCATAATCAAAGACTTGAGCAAGTCTAAGGGATACCGTGTGTCATTTAACCCGACCAACCCCTATATCGAAGGTCAGCGCAGACAGGGGTTGGTTGCCAAACTATTGTCTTTCTCCAGACTTGCTCAATAGTTTTCAATTCGAATCAGCTCAGATACACTTATCTTGAGGTGATTTGGAGCTGCCTTTTGGCCTCCATGAACTCCATATGTTTTTCTCAGAAAAATTGGATAAGAGAATATAGATCTCTTCAACAATATAGCTAGAATTGCTTGAGTCTTTCGTTATATCAAAATCATAATTTTACACTGGCCGCAAGAGCTGCACTACATTAGCTCTAGACTGATTCTCTGCCCAAATGAAATGGAAGGATTTCACCTAGAATAAGTATACGTATTGGCGTCATGACTATGTTTTTACTTATTCTTAGAGTTTTGTATACCCCATTATATGAAATGCTCTGGACCATCCTGTACTGTATACCGGACACATAGATATACAAATAAATAATTATGAGTAGTATTTTCCTGATCGTCTTGTAAGATCGTCCTCCATAAAGACGGATCACTTTAGGTAACGAGAATGCAACAAAGACCACAATAAGATTAATTATTTTATCGTTCTTAGTTTTAAAAACACCTCCCTGGGCCCTGTTTTATTTTCTGCCCGAGGAGTCTTGAAACGCCCGGAGAGAGGTCCTAGGAGAGTTTGGGTTCGATATTTCAATGTCTCCCGAGGAAGGAGAGTTGTGGGCCACGATCTAGGAGATCTCCTCAAATTTCGTTTTATTTTCAATCCTCGGGCCAGGAGAGCTCCTGAAAAGTGTCCTGCAGCTCTCCTGGCTGGGGACACGTCTAGGGGTATCGTGGGTGATTCAAAATAACAAATAAAAGCTATTTAATTCATTTGAACTATCGGAAATATATTTATTATGATTTTAATAAAAACTGGAGGTCTCAGATGGAGAATTACTGTGCTATTTACTTAGATATACATACATTAATAAATGATGAAATTAGTTCCTAAAATACCACTATGTGCCACCACTTGCAGTATACACAGCCTCTCTTTCAAGTCTCCTCAAAAGTGTCCTACAGGTTTATTTCGTCCTGGGGCTCTCTCAAAGGACACTATGGCCGAGGATTTCTCTACCTCCCGAGGACAGGGTAAATCGAATGAGATTGAGGAGATCTCCTCAAAAATATCCTCCGTGGAGCTATCCCTCGTGAGGTCTCTCCTCTCCAAGGAGAGTTGAAAATAAAACAGGGCCTTGTACCTATGGTTGGAGAATGTGTCAATTCCCACTCTTGAACCTATTTCTCCATGACTATATAGCACATTTTGTGAGCTATGAATTTCTTTTTCTTTTGTTAATAATTAATGTTCATTTGATGATCATTCTCTCTTACATATAATATATAGAATATATCATATGGTATTGTATGTATATAAATACATTAAGACCTTGGTTAAAGTTAATGACTAACACAGAAGCACGGGTATGGACATAACAAGTATGAGTTGAGATACGAGGTAATATTATAGGTCCATATAATAACATACAATTAAGATATAAAAGAGAGTTTACGAGCTATTGAGAGGCCCTATGGAGTAGGAGAAGTTGAGGAAATGAGATTGAAGAGTTATTGTAGGGTGGGTGGGTGGTTCCTTATCGTTGGCGTCCCAGGATTAAAGTGGGTGCAGGCAGGTGGGGTGTTCACGTGACCGGAACCACGTGAGTCCGAGTCCTTAGCCCCCGTGCTCTGTTTCGCATTACCGCCAACTCTTCCAGTTAGCCCAATGTCTTCCTACACACATAAAGACATTCTTGGTTTTATTACACACTAGAAAAGGTATTGAAAACAGAGACGAACTTATTGTCATGGTTGTTTAATACAGTTTAGTAAAAAGGAGTTGGACAAGGGGAGATGGATAGTAAAACTTCAGGGACCCGGTTCAATAGTCTGTAGGACGTCCGTTATTGGGCCTTGCGACACAATAACGGCAGGTCGCGTTTCAGTAGTTTCGTGACAACACATTTAGTGACACTGAAATTCAGACGGACACAAACAGTGGCTGTACCATTTCAAAAGAAACATGTCCGGTCACTATTGCTGCCACTGTTGTGTCTATAATAGCGAGAGGGTATACCCTCTTGCTTCTATTGTCACAAACGAGTAACTTTACTTCCTGGAATTAAGCTATGGAACTTTAACCCCACTTAGGGACACATATAACTTATAAACATGCCAAATATGGAGGAGATCGGCCCATCCAATCCAATGATATTCACATTTGAATTTTGTCATAGCAAATGCTGCTCTGGTGGCCAGTGTAGAATTACTCAAGCGCAGTCGCTAATTTATGCGGTGACCTTCACCTTGACAACACTTGTTCCCGATAGCACTAACACCATCCATTGTTAGGCCCAGGGAGCAATGTCACGATGTCGCCAACAGTGAACTGACACACCTCCCCTACAATGACATGCCTTTTGCAACGAGACCTAACTTTTTCTGCTATTAAAGTCACTATTGGGGTCACTAAACATGTCACTAACTGGGATAGTGGCGCCCTTCTATTAAAACGGGCCCCAGTTCCGTCAGAATAGTAGACATATTTACTGTAGCCTGAAATCCTGGCCTATTCACATTATAGGACAGGTAATGGGTTCCATTTTTATGGTGCATTGTGGTAACGCCTCCATTTTTTTGTACTCTCCTAGCAGAGATCTCTACTTTTCTACTCTACTTCCGCAAAAGATCTGCTGGGAGAGTGCCACATTGGCAGACTGAGACTGTAGAGCCTAAACTGGCCTCAGTCCCTGTGTCCTTTTCTTGTATTTCATTCATTTTATCTGGACTATGTATGGGATGATTAGGGAATGGTGTGATTATTGAAATCATAACTCTCTCAACCTGAATTTGTCTAATAGTTCTTGTGACACTTTCAAAATATTGATGATATGCCATGTGAATAAATAATGGGCCAATGGTCACATAACACATTGATTTGCGAAGACCAGTCCAATGTTAAAATGGCTTAATCAATATTTGATATGTGAGCTCAGCCAGGAAGTTGTTCGTCTCCAACGTTAGTTTTGTTGACCAAGCTCTGTTTTATAAAATCATAAAATTTCTTGTTGATATGGAATTTGATATCAGTCAGATTTGTCAATGTTTACCTGGAACAGGTGAGCATTAATTGTAAAATAATGCTTCCAGAAACTCATACCATTTATGTGTTCCTGACAAGGCCAGTAATATTTTGAAAGAGAAATCTAACAAAAATCTGATTAGGCAGGTTCTTAACTTTTCGTGTATATATATGTATTTTAAGTTGAGTTTATTGTATCTCTCAATCATACAGTTTGAGTTATTCTGATAAAATAGCACAGAATTAATATGTACAATGTGGTTCTCACATTACATCGAGAAAAAAGTACAAAAGAATGAGATATAAAGAGTTGATAGATACCATTATCATTGTTGAGGTATACAAGTAGTAGCTTTTTGAGTTCATCAACATTTTCACTCAGCTGTTCCAAATATATATATATATACATTAAAGAGCAGTTTATTTCCATTCACATTCATTGATTACAATCATAGGCTCAGTCCTTACAATGTATTACATCTTCATCTGTGGCCCATTGCTCTCTTTTTTTTTTTAATCTTTTTTTTTAACATTTTTGGTAAAACGCATTACCTTACCCCCAAAACTCTTGGTATAAAAAAGCCGGCAGGTTTGTCATAAAATGATGATAATTAAATGATAAATTGATAATTAGATCAATAATGCCATTGCTAAATATAGATGAGGAATGTTGGGTCGGTGGGTGGGTAGGTAGGTGGATAATATGGAGAAACCAATCAAGAGTTAGTCGTGTTGTTGTTTATTGCATGACGGCAAGATCGCATATTACTGAGCGAGGCAAAGCCGAGAGCAGTAATATGTGATCTTGCCAGAGTGGGATGAACAATAACACAACTAACCCGAGTTTGGTTTAGAATTTATCCTACCCCGCCCGTCTAAATCACTTCTACATTAACAAATGACGTCATTTGTCAAGTGTATCCCACTAGAGCGATATTTTTCATTTTTCTGAACTCCAGACCGAATACAGTGACCCAATGTTAAGCCTATCGAATTTTTTGTTAGGGGTAGGATAAAACTAGATACATGTGTATGGTGTAGAAGGTGAGGAGTGAACAGCTGTACAGGTTTTGGTGCGTGTGAGAGTGAAGTGCAGTGTTGGTGCTATGATCACCCATGACCGAAGTCCATGGGTTACACGCTACCCACAAAGAACTGAACGTAAAACAAGCAACTTAGTTAAACAACGTGCATATGAACCAACTAATGCAGTTGAGTAATAAAATTATGTTAATTATATAGTCAAATTGATAAACCACTGCCAACTAACAACCTCCGAAACCTTAAAGGGTTAATGGTTGCCTTCAATGCATTGGACAAGTCAATATTTCGTTGGTTTTTTTTTTTTTTTTTTTTGACAAATCAATATTGATGTAGCTGACACCCATCGAGGTTGTACTTAGTCAAATATGACAGGTCACAGCGCAGCACACCACTCTATGGCTACCAACAGGATCACAGGAGCAGATATTACCATCTTGTAGCTGTTTTCAGCATGATATGTGATCACAAAATGGCTGCAGAGAGTCTGGCAGTTACACCAGTCCATGCTGAGAAAGGTCCTGACAACAGGGACTTTATTTGGAAATCCCTGCAGCGATTCTCACCTTTGTTTCTGATTAGTGGTTTGTACATTCGAAGGGAAGGCAGACAAAAGTGTCTGGATGTGGTGGCTGGGATGTGGACAGGACTGGTCATTTGTGTGATTCTATTCATTCTCAGCATGTATGTGATGGAAATTGTTTTTGTCTATAAATGCACTGGTTGGGTTCTCTACAAACTCAGGCATGTTTCCCATGTGCTGAATCATCTGCTTATATTCATTGCCTGGATTTATTTTAATCAAAATCTAAAGAAGGCCTCTTTAATTTTGGCAGATGCATTTGTTGGTATTGATAATGGCATGGTGAAAAGTCTTCAAAAGATTGTGACCATCTCATTGATCCTACTCTATATTTCATTTCTTGTAACATATGGCTATTTTCTATATCGTGTCTATCTCCTGGTGGTAAAAGAAGAGGACATAATTCGCAAGGCCATGAGATTTAAGTTTTTTCCTTTTTATCCTAAGTTACATATGATCAAGCGTGGGGCAGAAAGATTATTCACATTGATTTGTATAGAAATGTTCTTCATTACCATAATTGTATCCTGCATTTGGTGTTTCCTCTTGAATGAGTTATTTAAAAGATATAATAAGAAGATCAAATTGACTTTTTCTCCTAGCCAGGAATCCTCTGTGCAAGTTTTTGAAAGCCTGAGATGTCATTTTGAGCGTTGTCTGGAAGCTATAACAGAGACTGAGAATTATTTTTCGGTATACCTTTTCGTTGTTACTTTTCTGCCAGTGATAACTCTCTGTTTCGATATCTATCTCTCAGCAAATACTACTAAATACATTCCATCTGTAATACATTTCGTGATTATTATAGCCCCCATTCTTATTTCTGGAGTTCTTCCTGCCATTATAAATAGCAAGGTGAGTGAAATCAGTGTATAACATTGTTTCTAGATTTATTGCTGAGCTAGTATGCAGTCTGACATTATATTTCACTGAAATTCTCCCACTCTAAAGATCCTCTTGGAAAGCATGTTATGAATGAACACACATTCTGCCTCATAATTACCTACTATATCTAAAACGGTACCACGAGAGTGAGATTCTCGTGCAGTTTTAAACTGTAAGCAGCTACTCTTTTTTGTATTTCTATATGCAGACATGCGTTTCTCTTATGATTCATTTTGAACCATGCCGAAATCAAAGTCTAGTAATGTAGTTTTCTGATCTACTTTTCTCGTGAGAACCCAATGAGATCGCAAGATTTCTCTATTTTTCAGACTCGATGAAGTCGCTAGTAGATATATAAAGTGTCAATGGCTACTATTATTCCATAACTTATGCCAACAGAGGAGGCAGATAGTGATTCAGATAATATCAAGAGACGTCACGAGTTTGAGTCTGAGATTGTTTATGCCACGCATATTGTTGGTTCCATAATTTCACGAGTCGAAGACGAGTGACATTACGGAGTCAACAAAATGAGTGGCATGAATAAGCTCAAACTCAAACGAGTGGCGTATAGATTTTATCCTACCCCGTTTCCATATTTTTTCAGTATCAGAAAGTAGTGGCATAAACAACACTTTACGTCACTACCCGTGACATAAACAAATCCCATGTTAAGCCTATGGCGTTTTTTATTAGGGGTAGGATAATGAAATTATATACATATGAATATGTAAGCTAAGCTTATGGTGCAAGCTTTGCTTATTGTGCAAGCTTTGCTTACTGTAAGCAATGCTCACCTACTGGCATGGTGTAAATGAGAAGATAAGGAAATATTAAATTCCAAACATTATATCATGTATATGTTTCCAAATTGGAATGAAATTAACTGTTTGAAGAATGCAGTGGAAGATATTCTTTGATTGGATGAAATAGCAGCAGTGTCAGCCAGTAAATGTTATGATACTGCAACTACAATGTGAGGCATGTACAGTGTCACAACAGTTTATCCTACCCCTCATATAAATCTCCATAGACTTAACATGGTGTGACTGTATGCCACGGTTATGCCACAAAATATCTATATGCAACTGGTGACATATGAAGTTAAAAAAATATAACAGGGTAGGATAAAATCTAAACATCATTCAATTTCATATAATTGTTTATATGCCATTCGTTGTCTTACACTACAGATATCACTCAGCTCCGCTTCGTGATATCACGCCGCGAAGACAACTCATGCCATATAAACAATCATATGAAATCTCGTGATGTTTCATGATAATATGTATTAGGGTTAATTTTGTGTTAATGTTATTTCATGGAATTTTGGTCATTCTTTTGACCAGATATCCCTTTGCCTTTGTTATTGGCATCTCCAGTCTACAGAATTATCACATATATTTAACATTCAGCAACAGAATCCCTGTTTCTACACAATAAGAACTGAGATAACAAGATGAAACAAATGACTTCATAACATTGTTGGTAATATGAAGAGACGTCACGAGTTTGAGTCTGAGTTTATTTATGCTACGCATTTTATTGACTCCATGATTTCACGAGTCGAAGACGAGTGACATTATGAAGTCAATAAAATGCGTAGCATAAATAAGCTCAAACTCAAACGAGTGGCGTCTAGATTTTATCCTACCCCCTTTCCATATTTTTTCAGTATCAGAAAGTAGTGGCATAAACAACACTTTATGTCACTACCCGTGACATAAACAAATCCTATGTTAAGCCTATGGCGTTTTTTATTAGGGGTAGGATAATCACTTTATCTATAACCATGTATTTCTTCTCACCATGGCTCCATTGTTTGTACCAGCCATTTACACTCCTGATAATGTATGGAATTGATGTTTCTGTTTTTGATAGCTGTATGACTGCCGGGACCTTGTGTATAGATTATGCTTCAAAGATGCTGAGGGAAAGTGTGCACAATTGGTAAATATCAGTTTGTTTTACTATGTACATGTTAATTTTTGTTTACCTAATGTGCTTACTTCCATGTATGATGTATAAGACAACAAAAAGAGGATGCTAAAAGGAGAACCTTTCCTGGGAGCTGTTTCAAAACCATAGACTTAACCCACGTTTTGAAACAGCTCCCAGAAGTGTCTATTTCCATTTCCCCTTTCCCCTCCAATTAGAGTGAAAATTGGAAACAAAAGAACTGAAAGTTGTGAAAATGTACAAAACAAATGAATATTCCATATACCAGTAAAAACAACCGACCAAATGATGGATACTGTCATTGTTATAGTGAAATGCATCAATAAAGGAATCTTTGAGAAAATACCTTCAATGGACTGTAGATATAACATGAATTGTAATATTCTTGAAGAACCAAAGCTAACACCATAACATGTCATGTGACAAGACAATGAAATAATTACTATTGGCCTGCAAGGCATGGCCCCTGCCAGTATATTCTAATAGTATTACTCAACTGCTTAGGCATTACTGTGCTACAGGTGCCTGAAACAAAATGATTAAAACAAATTCAGCATAGCCTGACACGGTAAAGGCGGGCGTCTACCAACCACGACAAGGCTATGACAAGTGCTGACATGAAAGTTCCAATCGCAGCCTTGTCGTGAATAGGGGGGCTTTACGACAGCATTGTTGGGGCATATCGGGAAGTGCACGCTCCACCAAAATTTCCTATCGTAGGCCTCTGCGACATGCTCCCGACACGCCACTCCATGACAATTCATGTTCAATTTTGTCATAACCTTGTTTGAAGGCCCCCGACAAGTTTCCAGTCACAGCCTGTCATTGCCTTGTCATAGTCTCTAGTCGGGAACTAAGGTCCACCAACCACAACAAGGCTACGACAAGCCTTCCAATCGTAGGCCTGTCGTGGACCTTGTCGGAAAGCCATTGGTATCGGAAAGCCATTGTTGTAGCCTTGTCGTGGTTGGTGGACGCCCCCCTTTAGTCGTGAATTCAGCGATGGTTGTTCATTGGTTCGCCAGATTTTCCTATCACGTCTCAGGGGTACACCTGTGGGGCTCACTGCTGGAGGCCTGACGCTGATTGACTCTTCATTCCTGCTATCGGTAAGTATACTCGGCGTTTAAAGCTGATATCCAGAAATTATTCTAGATGATAATTTCATTAAAAATATAGACCCACCCCTTACACAGTGAGAGAACGGGGTGTGCATCAGTGGTCGTGACCAGTCAGGTCAGCAAGACCAGTCAGTGGGGGTATATATAAGACAGGTGGGAGGGTGGCCTAAACTTCATTTACATGCAGCAATCACAACAAGTCAGAGCTGGGCCACAAAATAGTAGATAACATTTATTCCCTATGAGTGTACCTTTTTAATTTAGTGTGAAGAATGGTGAGACATAAACCAGATTAGGCAGTCAGGCAATGATACAGAGATACATATACAGATATATAGATACATATTACACACATAGTTTCATATATACTTCCCCACACACACACACTACTACTACCTTGACCTCACCTGTCATGCCTCAGTGCACCTTTCTCTCACCTGGCCTTGTAAATTCATTAGCAAACATGCATATATACAGGTACAGAGACTACTGATACAGAGACACAGAGACACGGATACTCATATAGAAATACATAGAATTAGTGTTTATAGTGTATTAGTTACCATATTTTCTTGTTGTGGTCATTGTGCTGCCTATAGTGCTTGTCATGGTCGGTAATCACGGCTGTGTGTACACTGCTGAGTGTCGGGTGTGACTGACTGCCCTCAGCTCTCTGAGTCTCGGTTTTACAGCTCCAGTCTGACTACCGCCGTAGGTAGCAATACCCTAACACCACTCCCATACTTTAGCATTGGAGCAGAGCTCTCATAGGCGACTATTGTCTCAAAGCTGTCCAGGGTACATGTACACGTGATAGCTCCGCTCTGTGGAGGGCGGGGCTTATTTTTTTGGATTGATTATCTGAGCTTAATTGCTTTATGTAAGCTTTAAACTAGATGACTACTAACGTGACGACTGTAGATTGTCTGGCAAATAGTCGTCAGGTGGTGCTCCATTACGCAATCTCTGCTGCAAAAGTTGTCGACCCCAGAATGTGCTCAAGTGTTTACTACTGGACAGCTCTTCAAGAATCGGGGCCCTTCGAGATGATCAATTCAAGTGAAATATCATATTGCATAATCTGATAAAATCAAACTGTAAAGTTCTGGTCTCTATATCCATATCATGATCAATCATATTGGTTTCTATGCACAGTGAGTAGTCATTTAAATTGTCTGTATTATAGAGGAAACCCATGAAAGTTTAGGGTCTGAGCCTGTATCCCATCGAGTTTGAATCACATGTGTGATTCGAATGAGATGAGATCGAGCTTTGACCCTAAACTTGAATGTGTTTCTGAATTTATCTCACCCTTATTATTGACTAATGGGCTAACATTTGTGTTCAGTCTATGGAGAAAAATATCTGGGGTGAGATAAATATTAGTACCAAAATGACTACCTTAAGACACTCGCCATTTGTAGCAGCTCCTCCCTGTCTCGATATTGACCATATGGCAGCCATGTAGTGAATGGCATGTTTACCCTCATTAACGCTCACTTTAGTTCCCAGTCTGCTCACATGGGGGCTGTGTGCTCTGATATAACATCTGAGTTGTTTGTGGCATTAATGACCATCATTGTAGGAATGAGACTAGTCAGTCCTTATTGCCTGTTGCTTCAAAATTTCTCATCCGACTAGATGTGAAGGAGCCAAAGTGAACCCGTTGCAACCACAGATAGCCGGTCACAAAATACTATTTCCGGGTATATGCACTCAGTACTTTGACTATGTATGTTCAAGATTATGTCTCATTGACAAATCTTTTAGCTCCAAATTTTTAAAACTCGTAGTTTTGAAACAAAGTTATTCAGAGACGATAGTTATAAGCACCACCTCAAAAGTAACAAACGAGACCAAAAACATAAGTCTAGCCTCAAACCCCCATAGGTTTAGCACTAAGCCTCGTTCTTACTGGCCACCGGAAATTGTGTTTTGTAGGTGGGTATCTGTTGTTTCAGCGGGTTCACTTTGGCTCCCTATAACTTGAAATTTTGCATTTCAGCTTTGTTGTCTTAGATTTGCTTCAGGAAGTCATAGGATGAGATATGAATGATTCCAGATTCCTTGTTATTGATTCCAGATAATTGGTTCGCTGGTGACGTACACGATAGTCATGGTGGAGTATGTTGAGCCTGCAGCTTGTGACTTCAAGTCACTGATGGAAAACGTTACTGTTTATACTAACACCACTCCATATTCCGTAACACCGGAGACTTTATTGAACTAGGTTAAGTGTTATAAGAAGAATTGTGTTGTCATGAACCCTCAAACAAAGAGGTACTTCAAACAATTTTTGTTTAATTTTTTCCGTTCCGCTGGAATTTGTGTTCCGAAGTTCGGGAACAATTTCGGCGCCGGTACATTGAGGACAGCCACTGGCAGGCTTGGTTCTGGCCAGATAAGAGCTGTACAACTGTTATCAGGCTCTCCTCCCAGCTTTGACCAAGGCTGGGCAAGAGGGAACGCAGCTTTCCCTCTTCACAGGGATTTACAACAAAATAAAACCCCATAGGAACTGTGTGGAGCGACACACAGGGCGCCCCATACACACACACAGCTGAGCGCCTGACATAAACATGCCAGCCGCATCGAGCTTTGCACCAACCACATCAGTTCTGAGGGTCACGTGTACGCCTCAGCCAATCAGAAACGCTGAAACTAGGGTACACAGCAGGACGCGGGAACCTCCGCGCGTCCGCTTCCCCTGTCTCTCTATTACGTGGTCGCAAACGGTGGGATAAGGACGTGAAGCTTTTGGTACTCCTCGTTTTTCAAACATACTTCAAACAATTACACTAGACGATTTGAATAAATCATAATATATGCTTTTATTTCAGAAGAGAGTACAATGAATTATCCTACCCCTAATAAAAAACTCCATAGGCTTAACATTGGGTCACTGTATTTGGTCTGGAGTTCAGAAAAATGAAAAATATCGCTCTAGTGGGATACACTTGACAAATGACGTCATTTGTTAATGTAGAAGTAATTTAGACAGGCGGGGTAGGATAAATTCTTAACCAAACTTGAGTAAGTCGTGTTATTGTTCATCGCACTCCGGCAAGATCGCGTATTACTGCTCTCGGCTTCGCCTCGCGCAGTAATAAGCGATCTTGCTGTCGTGCGATAAACAACAACATGACTAACTCTAGTTTGGTTTCTCCATAGTATCCTTTGCGATGTTTTCTCTTGGCAGTGCGTACAGTATCACATTAAATATATTTCATACACTGTAATTATCTTGAAGGTCAGGTTGACAGATATATGCGCTGCTATATTTGCACCCCTCTTATAAGATTTCACACTCTCTAAGTGGTATTCTGTACAAGGTTCTCACTATGCTTTATGGGAGAAGAATTCTTAACGAACTAGGCTTAGAGCCTTGAGAATCCACTGGCACACAGTATTCACCCTAGGTGGCATCATTGAGATTATAGTAATCATGGGATTGCATTGATGTACGTCCATAGAACGTAGTTAAAGTACAGAATACCACTTAACGAACTACGCTTAGAGCCTTCAGAATCCACTGGCACACAGTATTCCTGCTAGGTGGCATCATTGAGATTATAGGAATCTTTGGATTGCATTGATGTACGTCTTTAGCACGAGAGGCAGGCCAGTGGATTCTCAGGGCTCTAAGCGTAGTTCGTTAAGAATTTTTTTCCATAGAACGTAGTTAAAGTACAGAATACCACTTAGAGAGTGTAAGATCTTATGAGAGGGGTGATATTTTTGATGGACCAATGAGTCCTTTTCCCATACAACACTAAACTTCAATTTTTGACAGGCATAAACTCACACTGAGAGTACTTGCCAAGAAAGGAGCTTAAGGCCTGGCGTCCACCTGCTATGATAGAAATTTAGACCTACCGATATGGCTCCGATACAAAAAGTCAATATCGGAGACAAATCGGTAAGGTGCAAAATCGTAGACATATGTCTAGACATGCCAATTCACCATGCATTGTATGGGTTTTTTATCAGGGTCTAATCACAGATACATGGTCAACTGCCCCGATATTATGTGACCTTCCAACGCGATTTTGATTTTTTATCGGGAGGTGCATCGTAGACCATATCGGAGCCATATCGTAGTAGGTGGACGCCGGGCCTAATAACCTATTGGGAAATAAGGAGATAAAAGGACCAGAGACCTGCGTACGCGTGTACCTAACAGGCGGAGTCTTGACATGCATTGGACAAACTTTGCAAATAACTCCCGTTTATTCGACATAACGAAATATCTTACCTTCTACTGTTCGCTTATTTCGGTGCCATATATATTACAATTAGTTGGTAGACAAGGTGCACAGGTTTAGCGACTGCTGATAAGTGACCGGGTAATTTTTTGCTCACCTGGGGTTCAGGTGAGGGTGCCTTGCCGACTTATATTGTGCCTCTCCTATTGGTCAGTTTCACACATGTGACCAGAACGCATTGTCCGATTGGATGTTTGGTGACCTGTATTTCTGGTCACTGGTGTGTGGTTTGTTTTTAGTGTATGTAGTACGGCCTCTATTGTGAGGTGTTGGTACTTTATGTGTCTGTTTGTACTGCCCTCTGTGGCATTCATGGTGCGTTCTAAGGAGTTGAAAAAAATTCCACTGGGAAGTCGCCACAGATCCCGCCAGATCACTGTACGCACACAGTAGAAAGAATTTTACACATTTCTTAACAATTAATAAAATCTGCTTTTAAAAAGTCTTAAGCATAAAATTGTCTACAAATTGTTAGATTGCATACCCAATCCTTGCAGGTTTAAGGTTAATACAAGAAACACACTCGGATCACAATATATACACAATAATCGATGTTTTTGTGGACGGGTGGCCGTATACCACAAGAGGTTGACGTGTAGTAATACATGAGCGCTAGCGAGTGTATTACGACGTCAACCGCGAGTGGTATACGAAGAGTGAGGAACTATTTTTTTGCACTCCAAGCACAGGCGCGGTATTTTAAATAGAAACAAACGACCGAAATATCTGATTTAGGAGTGTATTTTCCGTATACCACAGGTGGGAGGGCCGTATACCACAGTTCCAAAATCCGTATACCACAGGTATGGTATCTGACAGAATTTATATTCTGGGTAGTGGTGTACAGAGTCCCTATGCATTTTCAATGGGGGCTTTGTATACGATGGATAATAAAAGTACATAAACAGTAATTTACGAAACGTGTAACAGGACACAACACAATTCTTGAAATCATTAATAAACCTTTGGGGATATGAAACAAGCCCACTTTGCCAATTCTGTGTTCGTATTCTTATCTCGGAATTATCATATAGGGCTTGTTTATGAGGCGTTTAACAGTTAGACTAGACATGAGGCTGATCTTACTGTTCGTGTGATTATGGTGAATGGTATCTGTTTTGTAGCATGGGCCCGTTGAATAATCTAGGCTCGTACATGAAGACCTTATTCTGTACCTCATTCAAGGGTTGTGTGCTAATAAGTTTTATCCTACCCCTAAAAAAAACACCATAGGCTTAACATGGAATTGGTTTATGTCACGGGTAGTGACATAAAGTGTTGATTATGCCACTACTTTCTGATACTGAAAAAATATGGAAACGGGGTAGGATAAAATTTAGACGCCACTCGTTTGAGTTTGAGCTTATTTATGCCACTTATTTTGTTGGCTCCGTAATGTCACTCGTCTTCGACTTGTGAAATTATGGAGCCAACAAAATGCGTGGCATAAATAAACTCAGACTCAAACTCGTTACATCTCTTGATATTATGTCCCTCAGTTTCGGTTCAATGGCGATAACAGTGGATCTTAACTCGTGGAATATTGTTTATTTATACTATTCTCGATCCAGTTCTATATCAATTGGCATATTCTAGCACATAGAATAACACCCAGTTTAATATTTTCATCTTGAAGTTTGTATCTGATCTTTCTGAACTTGAAAATCTGGACATTATATTCCGGTAAATGTCTAATGGATATTTTAGGGACATCGATTTATATTACTAGTAGGTCCTTCTAACTTGTGATCTGCTCAATATTTTTCTGGTTTCTGTATCTCAAAAACCTCCAAGAGAAAGACAGATATGGATAGCTGGACAGGTTTTTCCTATCATATTGCTAATAGCTATATGGACTCCAAATTAACATTTTTTTTTTTTTTTTTATTGTGGAGAATATTTTATTTTCAACTTGTACAGGATATATACACACAAGTATTTTAGCAGCCATAAAGAAACAGATACATTTCTAAATGATATATGGTTGTCATGCACTGGTAAATAATTTACCCTGTTTCTACAGATTTTCGAAATACATGTGTCACATCTCACCCATGGAATATTATTTCTTCTCCCCATTTTTTTTCAATTTTTTTATTTTCATACAGGACAAAACATAACAAGACAATATGACAGACACATCAAAACAGTATTTGCAGTTAGTTTTGCCTACCCCCCAAAGGCCCACACTCCCCCCTATTGGATTGTCTCCCACAGTTGAGCTAAATACTTAAATTTATGCATGCGACCTTCCTTCATATATACATATTTCTCTACCAAATTAACATTTTATGGGCATCAATCTATTTTGATAAAAGGCTATATGGGCTCAATTTAAAAAGCCAAATCATTGTGTAAATCTGTGGCTACCGACTAAAAAAAACACTAATCACAGCAAACTATTTACACACAGAACACTATAATGGCTTACACAGAATTGAATTTGTCAGATCAGATGTCTCGAGTCCCTGTTGCTCATCGTCTAAATAAAGCTACAGTAAACAAGTGTCCTCTTACACACCTAAAAGCTTTCTGGTTGTTTTGATATTTTACATCATTTTATATTTTAGATATTGACCACTAACAGGTAGGTTCAGTTAACCCCCTTAGCAGCAGGAAGATGCCTCCAGGCATTCCCCTGGCTACGGCAGGAAGATGCCTCCAAGCATTCCCCTGGCTACGGCAGGAAGATGCCTCAAGGCATCTTGGCGGAATCATTGATACTTATATACAAAATTCAATAGATAAAAAGATAATTGTTTGATTTAAAAGAAATTTTGACTATTTATAATAGGCATATTGACCTTTGATTTGGTATGATAAAATATGATCAGTCACCAAGGTAAATTACTTAAATCACATGACACATTACATGACATTGCTATTTCCCAAAAAGGTGCCTGCCATAGCAGGGTCATTAGGGAGGCAATGCCTGCCGTGTAGAGGTGAACAGGGGAACTGGGTGCTGCAGGGAAAGGGTTAAGGATACATGATGACTGGAGGCATCACCACACTCTTCATGCATGATGCCTAAATTTTACAATAATGAATTTGTATGAAGAAATAATAATCCGATTGTAGTAGCATTTTGTTAATAACAAGATATGGTTTAACATGCGACAAAGACAATGTGGTTTGATTTATTCTTTCACTAAATTTAATGTACACAGACAGAAACTGTTCCATGGCGGAAATCTTGATGTACATGCCTAGTCTACTGAATTGAAATATTACTTATTGATGGAAAAGCATATGTCCAACACTCAGAACAAGCTGGGAATCACGCGGCAGTTCTGTAACGCTACACGACCACAATTAACCTTGCGACCGGGACCCGTTAATCCTGCTGGTCCCCTTCTTTCGCTTGTCTCTTTCTGTCTGTGTAGTTAGACAGTGTAGACTGGTCCCTCACTCTCTTTGATGTGTTTAGTGCGAAACACTGTGGCATGCTGCCCTCTGGTGGGTAACATCTGCATTGTTTTTTGTGGGTGGTGGTTTTGTGGCCACCTAGTGTGTGTTATGAGAGTTGCCTTTGTTGGTGTGTTCTCAGTGATGCTAGGGTGTACTAGGCTGTTATTAAATTGTGTTCCTTTCCTTTGACATGTAGGCAAGACAACATCCAGATCTAAATGTGGATGATGATTCAATGTCTAGGTTTTAATTGCCTTTGGAGTCACCTCTCTAAATTCCACTATGAAGACATTCAAATATGTAAAGATGACAACCCAGGTTGTTAAACGAGACAAAATTAAGGCATTTTCAACTTTCTCTCTTCCATCCCCCTGTTGCCTTTCCCGTCCCCCCTTACGTCTAGTCCTGTTCTGTCTTGTCTAACTTACTTGTTGATTATTTCCTTACTCCTCCTATGTATGTCCAATTTTTCTATGTATACATCAATTTTCTTCTTTTCTCATAAAAATTGATATTAAAAGGGGGAAAAAGGAGCTAGCTAAGATAAAGATTATGCTTAGAGTGAATTTCCACAGCAGAAATTCACAGCTTTTATTCTCATTGTCCCGAATATGTACCAGATTAACATTGTCTGATATCTAGTGACTCTCATGCTTTGAAAAGTACTTATGATATGTATGTCAATATGTCTCATGATTCTTGTTAGCATTCATTCTTGTATGGAACAATTGTGTATATATGCCTCATCTCTAGGCGCCTGATTCATATACGCCTGATTCATATATATTTGCCTGATTCTGTTGTATTTACACCACTATCGATTAGTTCCGATCTCTGCCACTTGGAGACACCACTGGTAGCATATTTAATTTTCCAGTAACCATCCAAGTCTGTATTATATGAAAAATGCAATCTTCTATTACCATTTTATTTTATAAAACCTGATTGAGTATAATTTAATTAATTACATATAATAAACCCGCATTATGTTGTTTTTTTACTGTTTTTCTAATAGATTTTACTTTAAAACACCATTTCTATGTGTGGTGAGTCCAGGCCTACTATATAATGGCCTGCCCCTCCCCTCCGCCCCTCACCCTGCCCCTCACCCCCACCCCTCACCCCCGCCCCTCACCCCCGCCCCTCACCCCCGCCCCTCAACCCCGCCCCTCACCCCCGCCCCTCAACCCCGCCCCTCACCCCCGCCCCTCAACCCCACCCCTCACCCCCGCCTCTCACCCCCGCCTCTCACCCCCACACCTCACCCCCGCCCATCACCCCCGCCGCTCAGCCCTGCCTCACCTCCACCTCACCTCCGCCTAACCCCCTAACCCCCTAACCCCTACCTAACCATTGGCTGGTATTCTCCTGTCTATGGGTGCTGGGGGGAGGTGGCGGGTTAGGCGGCAGGTGTGGGGGTGAGGCTGGACTGGACTCAAGTCAGCGGTCTCTGTGCAAAGTCCGCGACCGACCCGCCATACTTCTACCAACACGGGCGGCGGGTGCTGGCGGGAGGTGGCAGATTAGGTAGGAGATGTCAGGATAGGCGGGAGGTGTCAGGATAGGTGGGGGTTAGGTGGGTCTCGCCGGCAGGGGCAAACCCTTTTAATTTTCTATCGGTACACATATACGCCGGGCGTATATATATCACGCAGAGGGTATTTCCTCTTGTATACGCCTGGTGTGAAATACAGCCAAAACACGTCCGTATTTAAAAGCGAACGGAATTGTATATTCCTCACAGCTGGCGTGAAATA
Organism: Alentia gelatinosa; assembly: GCA_950022655.1. Classification (NCBI taxonomy): domain Eukaryota; kingdom Metazoa; phylum Annelida; class Polychaeta; order Phyllodocida; family Polynoidae; genus Alentia; species Alentia gelatinosa. The sequence goes on along the minus strand of OX465589.1, from coordinate 50,507,063 downwards.
TGGGCACATATATATATGAAAACAAGTTGATTTACAGCCGATACATACACTTCTGCGATGGCGTATATAGGAATAAACTGGTGGTTTTCGTGCAGTGATTCGAATGAGATTAAGTGCATGAAAAACGAGTTTGACTCGGGCTACGACACCTCTAGAGGTGTCTTCGGGGACGATAAATGGGCGACAAACGGGACATCATTTTCAAACAGAATGACTTGATCATTTTATATCGGAGTGTATTGGCGTTGGTAAGGGCTGGGCCTTGAGCTTCAAACCACATCTCACTGATGGAAAATTTACAAAGTTTACCCTTTCTTAACTGCATCCACAGAGTAATAGATGTGTAGTGTTGTCCATGGATTATGGTCTCTATGGGGATGCATCGAACAAGTCAATATTGATGTAGTTGACACTCGCAGTGGATGTTTTTAGATAACTGTGACAGGCCATAGCCCAGCACATCACTCTCCTGCTGGTGAAAGAGCACAGGACTATCTAGTACTCCAGTCTTGAAACTCTTCCCTGTGTTATGCTCAATCGTAAAATGTCTGAGCGGAATACAGTTGTTGTTCCACTTCGTACAGAACAAGAGCCAGATAATGAGTTCATCTGGAGATCCATGCAACGGTTCTCATCTTTGTTTCTGATCAGCGGCTTGTACATTCGGATACAGGGCAGACCACAATGGCTGGATGTGATGGCCAAGGTGTGGACAGCACTGGTCATGTGCATGATTCTGTTCATGCTCAGCATGCAGATAATGGATCTTATCTTTATCTATAACTGCACTGGTTTGATTCTTTACAAACTCCGGTGTATTTCATTTGTGTTGTACTTTCTTCTGGCATTTGTTGCATGGGGTTATTTTAGCCAGAATCTGCAGAAAGTCTCCATAGTTTTAGGAAATGCTTTTGTTGGCATGGATGTTGGCATCTCAAGAAGACTCCATTCAATTGTGACTATCTCATTAGTACTCCTCTCTATTCCAATTCTAGTAGTATCTGGCTATGCTCTGTATTGGTTCTATCCTTTAGTGGTAGAAGCGGATGAAGCTATTCTCGAACAAATGTCATCAAAGTTTGTTGTCATGAATCCTCAGGCATACAAGTTTCGCCTTGGGGTAGAAAATGTTCTTATATTAATTTCCTCAGAATTGCTTTTCATTTCGATATGTGTATTCTTTATCTGGTGCTTCCTATTGAATGATTTATTCAAAAGATACAATAAGAAGATCGAGCTGAGTTTGTCATCTGGCAGTTCCCCCTCTTTAGATGTTATAGAGAACCTGAGATGTCATTTTGAGTGTTGTCTGAGAGCTGTAGTTGAGTCTGATAAATATCTCTCAGCATTTCTCGCTGTTGTTATATTTATGATAGTGATAACTGTCTGTTTGGATATCTATCTCTCAGTAAGCGTCAGCCAAGTTGTACAAGGAGCATCTGTATTTTATTTGGCCTGTAACATTTCCCCTCTGGTTTTTTGTGTAGTTGTTCCTGTCATCATTAATAGCAAGGTGAGTGAAAACAGTGTTGAACATTATTTTGCCATTTATTTTAGAACTGACATGCAACCAAATTTTCCCTTAAAAACTCGTTTCATTCTAAAGATTTTCTTAGATGGCATACATTTTTCATGCTTTTATCATTGATTAATTACCCTGTATTGGATGGTAATGGCAACAATGAGGTCTACATCTTAGTACACAACAAGGAAAGGTAGAACTAAATGGCAAGTTGATTTAGATAATTATTAAAAACCTGTTTTATCTTGGTTCATTCTCATTACTACCGTTTATTTATTTCTAATTATCTCTGGATTGATAATTTTATGCACTTAGATGTTTAGTAAGATAATGTGTTTTTTCTTCTATTAGCTGTATGCCTGCCGAGACCATGTATACAGACTTTGCTACAAAGAGGGAGATGAGAAATGCTTACAATTGGTAAATATTACCCCCTGCTTTGTTACTTAGAAGGTTAATTTAATTATCCTTTATATTTATTGTTTCTGAATTGAAAGATGCAGCTTTCTTGAAGTGCACACATTCCTGTTTCCGCTGGTAAATATTGGATTGCACATAGTCATTAATAACATTGATATTGATGTGAAGTTGAGTTTATGAATAATGATGTCAGAATATCTCCTTATATATTTATTCACAAAGTCAGTGAACCTTGTGCATTTATTCGCAAGGTGATCATTTTCCTATCACGTCTCAATGGACCACCTTCAGGGCTCACCGCAGGAGGGCTCATGCTGATTGACTCTTCATTCCTACTATCAGTAAGGAATACAAATCAATAATTGCCAATCAATCAAATTAGGGAGACTGTGTTTTTGTTTTAAGTTTTTAGGATGTGCATAAGGATGTGTTAAATATTCTGTAGATTCCAATTCTGGCATCGGATTTTATGTATGATATGGTCTTTGGGTTAAATATTATAATTTCCAGAACACAAAGGGTATCAACTATTATACAGATAGAGTAAAACCGCTGATTTCAATCCTACACAGTAGCTTACTGTAACTTGTATGGTAGAAATATAGATCTAGAGAAACTCTGATATAGAATTACCAGGGGGTGGGGTATCACCTTTTTGTGAAATGCAGGCAAGGCCACTTGGAAGTACCCTTTTGGGTGTTTGTGTTTATGCAGTGGGGGGGGGGGGGGGGCAAAGATTCAGCCATTGTCTTAGGTTGTATTATTCATTTTCAGATTGTCAGTACGCTGGTGACCTACACGATAGTCATGTTTCAGTTTGGGCAGCCAGCACCATGTGAAAACAACCCTTTAATGGAAAAAACTTCTGATTATACCACTGGATATTCTATTACATCAGAGCTGGCCAGGAACTAGGGGTGCAGATCTATCACATGCTACAGGTGCACCAGGAGGCGAGATGCCGGAGCAAACCCCCAGGTGTGAGAGTGTGAGAGGTGTGAGAGTTCAGTAATCCCACACGTGTGCTGACTAGTACTCCTCATGGCTGCAATGTGCAATGTTAAGTGAACAGATGTTTATGGCCCGGAATTTACACTAGACGACTAAAAAGGTGGCGACTGTAGATTATCAAACCAATAGTGTTTGATAACACAATAATCGTCGTTCTAAAAATTTCCCCAAGCGTTTACACAAGATGACTATATCGAACTCTCTTTGCTTAATACAAATAAGTAACTAAATAAGGTTGCATATTTTTTTTACCTTTTGTGTATTACCGTTGGATTTTACAAAGGAAATGTCTTTCTTAAATCCTTGACAACATGGGTCGTAAAATGATAGTGGCTTCAGTTGTTAATGAGATTGGATCATAGGAATTGCTATATATTATCTTTTTCTACATGAGCATTGACCTCATTTTGAACTACAGTATATAAACTGTTGAGGAGTTGTAAGCCATATACAGTTACCTTAAATGAAATGAGTATGAAAATATGTACTTAGCCATAAGGGATATTGAGTGCTGGATACCAATTGTATTCAGCTCAATAGTAAGTGTTTTTTTCTGTTCTGAAGCTGCAATTGTACGTTTTTCCATACAGTGACCTCTATATGGACTCAATGTGAACATGGCTAACAAGATATACCAAGGGCAACACAAATTACAAGTCAAGCTGTATATCATTGTGAAGTAGACCAATGAGGGTATCTCTGATATCAATAAATCAAATGATGCAATGACACGATATCTAGGTGGTGCCATACATAAAAAATATGAAAAGGACCTACAATCCACGAATATTAAAAGCTACATGACGGGGTACACCCTAAACAATATATGTGTAAAGTCAGATCACAGGACTATTGAGTCAGTGCATTGTTAAGAACATTCAGAGAGGAACACCCTTGTAATAATTGTGTGAAGAATATACAAGGTCAAAAGACTGTTCATACATACACAATATTACCATGATTTTGATCTGAGTGGCCGTATTCTCCGCGTAATTGACGAGTATTGCGTAGCGTCAGCTACAAGGAGAATACGGCCACTCAGATCAAAATCATGGTAATGTTGTATTTATTACTCACTTATTGTTAGATTTAAGCAATAAATATGATCGTTAGAAAACCTTTCAACATAATTAAGAAGTTATGTTTGGGACTACTTTCATCTCAAAAATCTGTATCCTCCTAGGAGGGTACGGAGCTCCGTATCCTCCTCAGTAGCGATCTGTAATCTCCACAGGCTTAGTATGGAGACTCCGTATCAGGTGGGTAATAAATATATCTATGCAGATGTTATTGGAAACTTAATCTTTTTCATAATAATATTAATAAGATTAGTTTGTTGAGACTGATAGAGACTGATGATTTTTATAAATAAATGATTAGATATAAGGGAATTTTTTTAATATTTTGCAATAGATGATGGTATTGCTTAGATTTAATATACAGTGTAATCTATTTATCATTTGTCTCAGGACTATTTATAAATTCTAAATTCCAAATATGCTTGAGATGGTGGCAACAAAAGGCTGCAGTATTCTGAAAGACTCTTTTCTTTTTCTTTGCTATTTATTGGTTTGTTTTCCTTGCCAAGAAAAGAGTATTTCCTCTAATTAGCCTCTGCTGGAAGTGACCAGCAGAGTATTTATTTTGCACCTCCCACCTGTGTTATGATGGATGTATGTTGCTAGGTTATAAGGGAAAAAGGAATTGGAAATTGAAAGGTGTGATGCTGATAATTTTACGATGTTTTATTTAATGCCAGTAGACTTGGAAAGAAATAAAGGAAGGAAATAGATTGCTGCTAATGTAAGAAGCTTGTACACAGAATTAGGTGATTTGAAATATAGATTTGCTAATACTGACTTTATAGCTACAAGCATAATATGGCTTAATGAAAAGAATACATGCTTGACTTACCAACAATTACATTATACAGAACTGACAGAAGTTATACAAAAACAAATAGGGGGGTTGTAGCTTTATACATACATAATAATTAAAGAGAACATAAAAAATATTTTAGGGGTCAGATCAGTCACACGGTGATGTGTTCCCTTTACACTAGAATATGGGTGCCAATCCCTGCTGTGTGGTGATTGCGGTGGGCCCGTGCATGGAAGTGCTATGGGTTTGCCCCGATTACATAACTTGGTCTGTATATAAGGCTGAGACCGCAGCAGGTTGACAGGTTACTTTGTGTTTCTCAGTGTATAGCAGATCGTTTGGAGCCTTACATAAGTGGGAGTAGGTTTTTCCGATACCTCTCGGTGGTTGAGTTAGGGAACTTGCTTCAGCCTGTGACTCCGCTTTACTTGGCATGCCAGTGCCAAGGTACTGTATAGAAAGGTATCAATAAACATTGTTTACCTAAGATCTGGAGTCTGGTTTTGGGATCTGTAGACATCATCCGAAGATTTACTATAAACCAGGAGACATCCGGACAAACCTATGTAGTACCGCATAGGGTAGCATAGTCTCATCACTGTGATAGAGCTAGTCCAGGAAGTAAAGAAACAGGCAGAGTTTATAATCGTCCAAATAACTCCTGTTTATTCGACTTTCTGCTGTTCGCCTTTTGTAGTGCCACATATATATACAACCGTCTGAGGTTAAACTTGCTTTAAATACAGCTGAATGTATGTATTTCCCATGTCGGATGCGAAAAAGGGTTAAGTAAAAAATCGTGATCATCAATGCAGAAAACTCGTTTTTTGCCTAAAAGCAGAGCTGGTTGGCAACTGAGCTCGTTCACACTGAGAGCATTTCTTTACAATTAATTGAAGCTGCTTTTAAACTGTATGCATGAAATCATCCCCAAATTGTCAGGTAGTGCCAAATTGCATTATGTATTGATCAATGATTATCTAGTGTAAACGTTTGGTTAGACTCTCAAACAACCATATATCCAATCAACATCAATACAATGTAGTTAGTGTGTATACGCCTCACCTGTAGGCGTATACCACTATCCAATAGTTCCGATCTCTGCCACTTGGGGACGCCACTGTTATGATAGTTCATTTGCCATTAGTCATTAAGTCCTGGTATATGGAAAATCCAATGTTATATTATCAATTTATAAAATTGTTCTTAAACCCTATTTATTATCCCTTCATTAAATACATATAATAAACTCAGGCTTAATAGGTTTTATTTACTTTTTTAATATATTCTACTTTCAAACACCACTATTCTGTAGGGTTATGGATGTAAGCCTTTATAAGCCTTTGAGAAGTTGAGACTATAGACATTGAGAGCTACGCTTCCGCCACCTAATCTTTGCCTAACCCTCGCCACCACAGCTACTGCTGTTGCTTTGATGCCGCTTTGATGCCGATGCTGAGGGTAGCCGAGCGAATCCTGTGTGAGGACTTCAGTGTTGGTTGAGTGAGTATAGGGAGTCGGGTGGTGGGCCTAGCATCTCCATACCACTGGGCCGCCTGACCCCTGCCTAACCCTTGCATAACCCCCCCTACAAACAGGCGGGAACACAGACATGGGGGTAGGCAGTGGGTCGCGATTCTTTGTCTTTTTTTTATCGTTTATACGCCCGACATATATATGTTGTGCAAAGGATATTTTCTCTCATATATCGAAGGTGTGAAATACAGCCAAGACGCGTCTGTATACAAAAGGAAACTGTCTTGTATACACCTCATATGCTGGTGTGAAATATGGGCGTATACAATTGAAAACATGGCATTATCCTACCCCTAATAAAAAACGCCATAGGTTTAACATTGACTCAATGTATTTGACATAGCATTGGATAAAGTGTTATTTATGCACCGAGGTGAATAAAAAAACGGACCAATCAGAGACAAGATAACAAAAGTAGATCCAGCAGCATTGATAACTACTAACATGGATAATTACAAATATTCTCTGTATATCGGTGAGATGGGGTAGGATAAATACGAAACTGAACTCAAGTTAGCCTTGTCAATGTTTATACCACTCAGGTCAGGTCTGATACTCACTAAACTCGGCTAACGCCTCTTGTAGTAATACACAACCTGCCCATCGTGGCATAAACATTGACAAGGCTAACTCTCGTTTGGTTTCTACTAAATATACAGCCGATATGTGCGCTGCCACGCTGGCGCATGTATGAGTAAAGTGGTTAGTTCGTGCAGTGCTTATATCAAAATAAACACAAGATTTGATCTCACAAACCAACATAGGCCTACGTCCTCATACAAGGGTTATCATTCAATAATATTTAAATCTGTTCACTAAGACAGTATTAGCCGTCCATAAGGTCGTCCGTAAGTGTTGAATAAAGTTGACCCACATCGTCCCTGGGTCTCTATGGCACACAGAAAACGTTCTATATTTACGATCCTGGATAATTAAACAGGCCCTAGGCTGAAAGCTGGAATGGTGGTGGAAGTGTCCAGGGAGCTGTTTCAAAACGTGGGTTAAGTCTCTGTTTCAAAACCATAGACTTTTGGCTTTATCATCTGCCCAGGCCTGGGGTGCATGGCCTGACAGCTTCTCTGGACATTTCGGCTAAGGAGTTTAAACTGTTTAAACTCTATAGAAACTGTGTGAAAAGACACACAATGCCCTATAGCATCCAGTCAGATGGGTGACACGCTTTTGTCGAATGCACATGGCAGAAAAACAGCAAACAAAGAGGCCTAGGGTCACATGACGCCTCGGCCAATCAGATTCGCCGAATTGGGGTAAGCAGAGGAGGTCCCGGCAATGTCCGTCAGCCCGTTTCCCTGTTCTCTCTATTCGTGGTCGTAATGCACTATGAACTATGTATTAATGAACTATGAATGAACTATGTATTATTAGATTGCCCTACTAGGAGGTTGTGAATACAATTGTTTTCAAAACTGTAAGAAGGGTCGACTGATGACCAAAATAGACTGTTAATCGTGTTTGTTATTAATAATTGATTATGCTATTACACTAGCCTATAGACGGATAGTACTCATCTCCTAGCTGTTAAAATTGCTATTATCAAATTAAAACAAACTAGTTCGAAAGCCATGTAAGTCCATAATCTGGACATAAGGCATTACTAGGATTTTTTACGACTGGAGCCAGCGGAGGATAGGCACTGTTTTTGCCAAGCTGTTCCACTCCAGTATAAATAAAAACCTTAAAAAGAAAAAGAAAAAAATGCGGTGGGTGAAGGTGACACTCCAGCTAAGCCTCGTCTCTACACACTGCTCTGACAACGCTGTTGGTCTATTTTTTTTTGGTGGGCAACAACATACATCAAGAATCACTTGAATATTTCCCAAACCTCACTACAGCACCCAGGATTTGGGAAAGTAGATAAGATATCAACATGGAGAATTATGGAAATTTGAAAGTCCCTAACTGGATTTGTATAAATAATTTGAATCATTCTGCTATTGTGATGCTCTTTTATAATATTTGTGAAAGGGGTGAGATAAATCCAGAATCGTACTTGAATAGTAAATAAACAATACTCCACTCATTTGGATGTGCTGTAATCGTCTCTAAACTTCACCTTAATGACGATTACCCTGCATCCAAACTTGTGAGATATTGTTTATTCCTATATGCCTATGGCTGTACACTCTATGCTTACACCACGTTCTGTGGGGTGGAGTAACTTATGGATACTACCCAAGGTTGTTGTATACTACCCAAGGTTGCCGTATACTACCCAAGGTTGACATTTAGACCAATCAGATTGTCTCTTACAAAATTCATATGAAAAGCGCAGTGGGGAGTAAACATAAAGTGTCAAGTTACTCGATAAGGTTGGATCTGGCTTCAGGTTTGATGGTGGATGAGCAAATAACGCTAATTATCGTTATTAAACCACATTTGAAGGTATATAGGAATAGGGAAACCAAGTACCAGTGAAAGGAAGTCAAAATTACTTGGTAAGGCTTGGAAAAATTACTGCCCGCGGCCAAGGCCCTGGGCAGTAATTTTTCCAGGCCTTACCTCGTAACTTTGACTTCCTTTCACCGGAACATAGTTTCCCTCTATTCCTACTATTCTCGATCCAGTTCTATATGAATATTCAAGTGGCACCTTCTAGACATAGAGAAACGTCCGCTTTAACATCTTCATCTTTAAGTTTCTATCTGGTCTTTCTGAACTTAAAAACCTGTGATTATATTCCGCTGTTAGCTTACCAATACAGGTAAATATCTAATCAATATTTTAGGGACATCGATTTATATTGCTCATATGCTATATGGGCTCTATTTAGAAAGCAAATTCATTGGGTAAATCTCCGTCTGCTGAAAAAAAAACAATCCATCACTGCAAACTAGTTGCACACAGAACACTATAAAAAAAATCCAGCTATGGTCTTTTTTTTTTCGAGAGAAAAAAACTCCGATGGAACGAGAAAATTACAAGCAGAACACTATAATGGCTCGCACAATATTGAATTTGTCTCAGATGTCTCGAGTCCCTATTGCTCATTGTCTAGATAAAGCTACAATAAACAAGTGTCCCCTTACATACAAAAGCTTTCTTGTTGTTTTGACTTTTCACATCAGTTAAAATTTTGGATATTGACCACTAACAGGTATGTTTGGTTAACCCTTTAAGGATACATGATGACTGGAGGCATAACTGCACTATTCATGCATGATGCCTCAATTTTACAATAACAAATCTTCATGAGGAAAGAATCATTGGATTGAATATTCAATATAAGTAAAATCAAATCTCTTGGCATTATTCACAGCTAATGATCTGGATATCATGGATTAACTAAATTTAGAACAATATATTGTAGAGATCATTACAAGATGATATAAGTCTGCAAAACTGTCAGCGCTCGTTTTCCTGTATATATTATTTAATACCTTTATGAATTCTCTTTCCTTAATCAGAAGTTTATCTTACTATGTTTATATATAGTTTACTTAATTTCCCTTGTGTGAATGGATTTTCTTGTCAAATGTAATGTCCACTGTTTGTAAAATATAAAAGAAAAAAAGCCCTTTTTGAATACCTCTGCTGTAGGTGCCCCTCCTTGAATGGTTAGTTAACTGTGTTGTGATTATGACCTTTCTAATGTGACAAAGTATTCGATGCAAACTTCCACAAGATTACTGCTTCCTCACTTTATATCAGGGTTACTCATTTATCTGATGTCATACTATGTTGAATCAAGGAAACTCCTGAATTCAAATATTATTCGATAAATGTTTCTCTATAGTTTTACAGTGCTTGTGTTGTCCATGGTTAATGGTTGGTCTCTAGGAGGATGCATTGAACAAATCAATATTGATGTAGTCGACATTCGCAAAGGCTGGGAATACATTAAAACCATTTATCTGACTGAGTATTACCCAGGTTAAATAAAAGTTTAAAAAAAAAATGGTTTTAGATAACTGCGACAGGCCCCAGTCCAGCACACCATTCTGCTGCTGACAAAAGAGAAGAGGTTTCTTTATTTCTCCAATCTAGGACTTGTTCTTTGTGTTATGCACAATCGTAAAATGTCTGGGGAGAATACAGTTGTTGTTCCACTTGGTATAGAACAAGAGCCAGATAATGAGTTCATCTGGAGATCCATGCAGCGATTCTCACCTTTGTTTCTGATCAGCGGCTTGTACATTCGGATACAGGGCAGACCACGATGGCTGGATGTGATGGCCAAGGTGTGGACAGCACTGGTCATGTGCATGATTCTGTTTATTATCAGCATGCAACTAATGGATTTCAGTTTTATCTATAGATGCTCTGGTTTGATTCTTTACAAACTCCGGTGCATTTCATTCATGCTGTTTATTCTTCTTGCATTAGTTGCTTGGGTTAATTTTAACCAGAATCTGCAGAAAGTCTCTTTAGTTTTAGGAGATGCTTTTGTTGGTATGGATATCTGCATCTCAAGGAGACTTCATTCAATTGTGACTATCTCATTGGTACTGATCTGTATTCTAATTCTAGTAGTATCTGGATATACTCTGTATTGGTTCTATCTTTTAGTGGCAGGAAGTAATGAAGCTATTCTCGAAAACATGTCAGCAAAGTTTGTTTCCATGAATCTTCAGGTATACAGGTTTCGCCTTGGGGTAGATACTGTTCTTGGATTAATTTCCTCAGAATTGCTTTTCATTTCGATATTTGCATCCTGCATTTGGTGTTTCCTCTTGAATGAGTTATTCAAAAGATACAATAAGAAGATCGAGCTGATTTTGTCATCTGGCAGTTCACCCTCTGTGGATGTCATAGAGAACCTGAGATGCCATTTTGAGCATTGTCTGAGAGCTGTAGTTGAGTCTGATAAATATCTCTCTGCATATCTTGCAGTTGTTATATTTATGATAGTGATAACCGTCCTTTTGGATATCTATCTCTTATCGAGTGTCAGCCAAGTTATTGAAGGACCATCTGTATTTTCTTTGGCCTGTTACATTTCCCCTCTGGTTATTTGTGTAGTTATTCCTGTCATCATTAATAGCAAGGTGAGTGAAAACAGTGTTGAACTTTATCTAACCAAATTTTGAACTTAGTACATAACAAGGAAATGTAAAATTAAATGATCAGTTGATATAGATAATCCTTTTTATCTTAGATTTCTTTTATGTACTACCATTAATTTATTTCTAATTATATCTGGATCGATCATATTATACGGTTAGGTGTTTAGTAAGATAATGTGTTTTTCTTCTATTAGCTGTATGCCTGCCGAGACCATGTGTACAGACTTCGCTACAAAGAGCGAGATGAGAAATACATAAAATTGGTAAATATTATCCTCTACCTGGTTACTAAGAATGTTGTAAATTCATTATCCTATTATCTCTTTTTCTGAATTGAGAGATGCAGCTTTCTTGAAGTACACACATTACTGCTTCCTCTTGTAAATATTTGATTGCAGATAGTTATTAATAATTACCTGAAGAAGGGCCATTGATAAGCGCGAAAGGTCATGATCTAATAGTACCATCAACCAACTCTGTATTCTTTGGTTTCATCAATAATAATTGTTTATTGTTTATAAAGAATTTCTGGGTCTGTTTTTTTGTGATTTTTTACCCAGTTTTGATATTTATTAATAAATTGGATATCAATGTGAATTTGGGTTTGTGAATAACTATGTCAGAATATCTTCTGAATCATTTATTCACAAATTCAGTGACCCTTGTTTATGATATGCCAGGTGATCTTCCTAACACGTCTCAATGGACCACCTTCAGGGCTCACTGCAGGAGGGCTCATGCTGATTGACTCTTCATTCCTGTTATCGGTAAGGTATAGAAATCAATAATTGCCAATCAATCAAATTAGGCTGAATGTCTTTTTGTTTTTAGTATCTTTTACCAATCATAAACTACTCTATTTGTGCATTAGGATGTAAGATATCCTATAGATTCCAATTCCGGCATAAGATTTTATGTATAATAAGGTCCTCATATTAAATATTGCAATTTCCTGGACACCGATGAAGGTATCAACTATCATACAAATACAGGGAATGCTGATATGGATATTGAGAAATAAAGCACATTTTAACCTGATTCAGAATTACCATTTTGTGTGTGTGTGTGTGTGTGTGTGTGTGTGTGTGTGGTTGTGTTTGGGTAAGGGGGGACAAAGATTCAAGCATTGTCTTAGGTTGTATTATCCATTTTCAGATTGTCAGTACGTTGGTGACCTATACGATAGTCATGTTTCAGTTTGGGAAGCCGGCACCTTGTGAAAAGAACCCTTTCATCGAAAACACTTCTGATTATACCACTGGATATTCTATTACATCAGAGCTGGCCAGGAACTAGGGGTCAGTGCAATACTAGAGAAATACAGCAATCTGATTGAAACAGCAGATACCTATTTACATTAAATCTCTTTTGAAGATAAAGAAAGACTGGTGCAAGAAACTTCAGTGCTTAATTAATGATGGGGCAAATGCTGCTGAAATATTTGTTATCCTTTCAGTCTTGACAATTAAATAGTCAGACCTGTTACTGTGAACAATCAAATATTGAGAGAAAAACAGTGAAAAATCTGGTTGGAGGAAGAATCTGAGTCCCTTTTTACAGCGCTGTCAGTTGCAGGGGGAATTTAACACTTTACCATAAGCACTATGTCGTGTGACAATGTATTAAAGACTGTTATGATAAGGATGTCATGGGATGTAAACAAAACATTAAGCCATGTGTTGATTTCTTTTAAAGCTTTATTGCATAATCCTTCTACCAACAACAGCAGTGATGAACAAAACATGCATGAGTATGAATATGTACAACGAATTTTTAAGCAATAATGTACTATATTATGCTGTAGTTCAAGAATCCAGTATAATTTCTTTTAACCAAATTGAACATGATACACCTACACCATCACTTAACGGGGTTTCTTAACCAACGCAGAAGTGTTTTTTTTTTTTCGGTTTTTATTTATCCTGGAGGATCTACTAGGGAGCAACTCCCTGTTTACAGTAGGCTCCAGTGACCACATAGCGTTTCAAGTTCTTATCTCACCCTGGTATTTTTCTCCATAGGCTTAACATTAGGAACTCGTACTCCACGGCCGTGAGGTCCGTGTACCCAATACTCAATGGCTAATTGGGTGATCCATTTTTATCAATAAATGATGTTATACGGGGTGAGATAAAATCAGAAACCCACTCAATGAAAATAACTTGTTCCGCACTCCACCTCGTTTGACTGTAGAGTAATTCACTCAGCTTCACTTCGTGAATTACTCTGCAGTCAAACTTGGTGGAGTACGGACCATGCTATCTTCATCTCGTGGGTTTCCTTCTATTAGAGAGGTTTAACACTCCTGGTACTTGACATGTCAAGGCTTTAACCCTTTTAAGACGCATGATGCCTGGGGGCATCACCGCACTAAAGACGCATGATGCCTTGAGGCATCATTGTTCCAATTTTTATAAAATGTTTTAACAAAAAAATAATAGAGTAATATGATATAGATATGATAGTATAGATATGATATCATATTTAGTATTTCTGTTCAAAAGAAACAAAATTTTTATCATCATATATCCTATTATATGATTACAAACTTGAATTTTGAGTTTCAACTATTAAGTGCCCGGCCTCTAGCAGGACAAACTGCTACTAGCACCCGTCCTTAAGGGAGTAGCTCGGCTACAGGCAACCGTCCTTAAAGCTTATATAAAGCAATTAAGCTCTGTTGATTAATTCTAAAAATTAGGCCCTGCCCACACGACTTTCAACCCCGTGTGGATCTGGGCCTACAGGTGCATACACATCGGGTGATGTGTAGGGTCCGGTCGCGACGACCTGGGACCTGTTTCACTAGTTTCGTGACCAAAGTGTTGGACAGACATGAAAAGCAGCACCAACAGTGCAAGTAAGAACGGAGTACACAGGCAGAACCAAGCCTAACAGTGACACTACAGTGCCAGTAACAAGGCAATGTCTAATTCTTATGAAACCGGACACACTGTGTTTGTGGTCTGTCTTGTCCTAAGGGCAGCTGCTTGTGTTGTCACGAACCCCAATCTGTCTGTATGGTGTCACAGACGCCATCTAGACATGTCACGAAACTAGTGAAACAGGTCCCTGACCCGTAGTGTCTGACCTGGACCACCTATATAACCATTCTGAGCACTGTGTACGCTAGACTCTAGTACAGTCTGTTGTCGCCAGGGCGAGGGCGCACAGGCTCAAACTCAGACTGTTATGCGCTGCCATTTTAAGGCAGGAATTCCTACCTTTGCTAGTACTAACCTGTCCTGATTGATTTGCCAGTAACCAGTATGTTACTCTTCAAGCAGAGGTCCTAGAGTAGCTTTTACTGGGCATGTACCAAATAAATCAGCTTGGAGAGTAACAATGATTCCCAGAATGGTGCTAGGCTCTATCAGGGCGTTTTTCTGTCTGCCTTTATAATGCAGAGAAACTTGATACAAAACATTCATTACCAAACATATTGATAATGATTATTTCATTCAAAGATACACAAAAGTAAATAGTAACATTGAAGTGTGGTGTGCCCTGGCGACAACAGGACATACTGCAGTCTAGGATTCCTGCTTGTCAAACTGATGCTATATATAGAAAAGCCAACCACAAAATTCCTCTGACTAAAGGTGGCTGGCCAGTCAGAGCCATGCTCTGCTAGGCCTTCACATACCGTATCCGGAAGGCGGCGCGGTGCGTGAACGGACTATGTGACCGCTTCATTGACTCTCTGAGTCTCAGTGAGAGCACATACACCCGGCTGTATTTAGTAGGGTGAGACTGGAATACACAACATCCTGGTACTTGACATGTCAAGGCTTTAATTGCTTGGTTACAAGAGTTTGTAATAAAGTACGGCTTTATGGCATATATAATTACTTGTTTATTATATGGATATATATTCCTAGAGATACTGACTTATTAATATTCATTAGATCACATGTTGTGGTCACATGGGTTTTCCCGGGCCTTCACATGTTTCTGCCCGCCATTACTGTCAGCTGTCTCCAAATTTTATTTATTTTTTAAATTTTATTTACAGAAATTGTGTGGTTCGCTAAGTTAAGTAGATGGGCCTCTCTTGTTTCATGTAGCTTATCGATTTTACATTTTGTGTGTATATAGTTAGTATTAGTTTTGGCATGGATCTTTAGGCAGATTTTAAAGTTAAGTGGGTTCTGCATTGAGGCTAAGTGGGTTCTACAGAGACAGCAAGTAGCTCTTGCACTTCTACAATTAATCTGTGCTGTTCTGTCAACGACAGATACTATCGTAAAACCGGATGAGTTTTAATCTTAGCTCCCGTATGCCACGACTGGCATTTGGCGTAGTGATATCACGAGGCGGAGCCGAGTGGTATCCGGAACCAAACGCCAGGAGTGGCATACGGGAGCCAAGATTAAAACGAATCAGGTTTTGATTTTATCCTACCCCTCCCTACAATATTTTGATATCAAAATCATGAATGAAAATCATCAAGTTCCGTATGCCCCTAGTAGCATACAAACGTCCGTATGCCAGTCAGCGTGGCATACGGAATCTCAATGTTAAGCCTATGGGATTTTATATAAGGGGTAGGATAATAATTTGATACTTGTTTTGGTAGGTGCGGACTGTTAAAGATAGTTGAGAAAGGTGGGACGGTAGCAGATCTATCACATGTTCTGGGCACGGCTGGAGGCGAGATGCTGGAGTGAACCATCAGGTGGCGTGACAGTTCAGTCCTCCCATTAGACTGGTTCCCTGCCCTAATGAATAAGGGACAGGTAACGGGTTCCTACGACCTTCAACTAGACTGTAGTACCTCCCGTTGTCGCTAGGGCCAGGGCACTAGTGGACTAGTGGTTTGGCTGGGTTCCGCATATATCTCCGCCAAGCCCCCTAGTGGATACCCCGGGAACCAGTGTATCTGGTGGTCTGCCAATCTCACAATGCAACAGAAAAATGGAGGCGTTACCAATAATGCACCACGAAACTGCAACCCGTTACCTGGCCTTTAGTCTAACTAGGCCAGGCTGCGGCTATCCTCCCATGTGACGACTAGTACTCCTCACAGCCACAATGTGCAATGAAAAGTGAAGAGATGTCTTTATTTCTGACCTGCCATTTGCACAAGAAGACTAAAAAAGTGACGATTGTAGATCGTCAAGCCAATAGTCTCAGGTGGTGCCCGATTCTGCAATATCAGCCACACTAGTCGTTAACCAAAGAATTTTCTCAAGTAATTACGATCAGACAACATTTTAAAGAAATGTACAAGAACTAAGTTTTTATAGAATTCCCAGTAGGGAAAATTGAAAATGTGTTTTCCTCTCTGAAAGTTTTTAATATTGCACTGATTCAATAGTCCTGTGATCTGATGCCCATATTGAATCAGTGCAATATTAAAAACTTTCAGAGAGGAAAACGCATTTTCAATTTATGAGGAATGTACAGGGTCAAAAGACAGGTTATATATATGCAGATGTTATTAAAAACATAATCATCTTTATAAAAATGAGACAGTAAGATTAGTTTGTTGAGAGTGATGGAGACTGATGATTTTTACAATCAAGTATATGAAAAAACAATGTTATGTTGCAATAGATTTAATATTTAGAGGTATTGTTTAGATTTGATATATATTTCGATCTGCTGCCAGAAAGACTCTACCAGTGTTATCTATTATTTGTCTCGGGACTATTTATATATATTCTTAATTCCAAATATGCTTGAGATGGTGGCAACAAAAGGCTGCATTATTCTGAAAGACACTTTTCTTCTGTTTTTTGCTATTTATTGGTTTGTTTTCTTTGCACTAAACTATGCCATGGAAAGAGTATATTCTCTAATTTGGCTCTGCTGGACCACAATATTGAAAGTGACCAGCAGTGTATTTCTTTTGCACCTCCTGCCTGTTTGCCGATGGATGTATGTTGGTAGGTTATAAGGGAAAAAGTAATTGGAAATTGAAAAGTGTGATGTTAATAATCTTAGGATGGTTTAATTAATGCCAGTAGACTTGGAAAGGAACAAGGGAATATAATTAATTGTGTTTCAAAAGATCTTCCTAGGGTGCATACTACGCATCCCTGGTGGGGGTGTGGGTGGTGTGCAACTTGGGAATTTTTTTTTTAATAATTAATTGCTCCATAACATAAGAAGCTTGTATGCAAAGATTCATGTTGCAAAAACTGTTCCCCCTGCCATAATTAATGAATGCACCCTAAAATAGGAAACAGTGATCATTCTTAGTCCTAAAAAACCCCCAGGTGATATCACCATATAATCATTTCTTCATAATCAAACAAGTCTCCGGTTAGTTTGTCTTGTGTTTGTGATTAGAGGAAACTCCAACAAGACATAGAACACGTGGACAGATGAAGTACAACACAAAGTTAACTAAGATGAATAGCAAACATACGACAAACACCAGCACATCAACCATCCAGTACTTGTACCAGGGCAGGTCAACGCCATAAGAACGCAGGTGACCAGCACCATATCGCATCACATGCTCAATCCAGAATGAGGCTCGCTGCGAGGGGGTCATTGGTCGGTCTCGAAATATCTGCGATGCCAGCTGAATGTGCGCCCGGTACGAACTGTTACTGGTGATTGCATTGACTGCATCCACAAACTGGTCAGCCTTGAAGTGGTCAGAGTCCAGGATACAGACACCGTACCCATGGTACTCGATACGTCGGCAGTTGTAAAGCTGGTCTCCGAAAAACGGTAATCCAATCATGGGAACAGCATGGAAGAGAGCCTCAAACTGGCCATTATTTCCACAGTGCGTCATGAACATGTGTGTGTTTGGGTGACTGAGGATGTCATTTTGTGGCAGCCATGGCATGATCTTCACCTTTTCTGGCAGACCGTCTGGGATGAGGTGGTGTTTCCAGAGAATCCTTTGCCTGACCCTTGAGAAGGCAGAGAAGAATTCGGCATACTGCTCTGCACTGAAGTCATATGAATAAGAACCAAAACTGACCAGGATGACCCCCTCCTCTGCTGAGTTCATGTACTCATCTAACTCTGAGGGCAGAGGTTTGCCAGGCTTTGTGGTCAGCCCTCCAATGGGAATCTCTGTGGGCAGCTGTGGACGTGGGTAATCTATGATCAGATCAACATCAGTGAGAAACAACTTACACCAGGAGAAGAGTTCATTCATGGTCGCATATGGCTTGTCCCTGATGTACTTGTTGATGACATCATCATCCAAGTACCTTACTTGGGGAAAGGCAAACCAGTCAATATTCACCCAGAGGTTGTGCAGTCGTTCTAGGAATGTCATTCTGGGGGTGTAGGCGCCGACAAGATTGTTTGTGGGCACGAATGAGGGTAGAGCAGGTGTTCCCATCAGCCATGGCTCATACTGAGTCTCCAGCCCCACATACGGGATGCCCAAACTGTAGGGAAGGGGAAGCATGCAGCGACTCATAGGGAACACATCAACAATTGCTAAGTCAAAGCTGAGAGCCTTGAGTCGCTGATAATGGTCCTCGTCGATGAGTTGGTTCACACACAGGTTTCCCCATTCTGAGAGGCTTTCCCTATAACTGGAAACCAGGTCCTTCTTCAACGCCATATCCTTGATCAGATCGATTACCCTCTCAATTGGGACAGTTGTCAGGTCATCGTAAGTGTTCGAATGCACCAGAATCTTCACCTAAAAAAAGGCAAAGTATGTCAAGATATTATTGAAATACTATAGTATTTCTCTATTAATGTCCTTTTGATAATACTGTGGCTAAATTTCAGTTAGGTATTCTCCACGTAGTTGACGCATAGTAATAAAGAATGTGTCTATATCTTAGCCTGGAATAAACGTCCATAGGCTTAGCATTACGAACTCGTTCTCAACAGGCTTGCGAGAACGGTAACTCGTTCTCAACGGGTGATAAAGAGATGAATATTTCCAGTCTAAGATAAAATCAGAAACATATTCGTGCTTGGTCTGAGTCCCTGTTCACCATCTCGTTTGAAGTGCATCAGAATATTCACTCAACTATCGCCTCGTTCATATTACTGCGCACTCCAAACTTGATGGCGAACGAGGACACAGACCAAACACTCATCAGTTTTTTTCTTAAGATCTAAAGTAACGGGGTTTTGCTCCAAAGCCAAGATGAAAAAAGATAACCTTCCCAAACTTACTTCCTGGTTTAACAAAACTACAATCATATAGTGTTTGGCTGGACATATAAGGACGGCTGCCTGGGGTCAAGCTACTCCCATAAGGACGGATACTGGTGGCAGTCTGTCTGGCTACAGGACGGCCACATAATCGTTAAAACTGATATCCAAGTTTGTAATCATGCAATATGATACATAATCATAAATATTTTATTTCTTTTTAATAAAAATACTTAATATGATATTATATCTACATTTTCTGAAGATTTCATGAATATTGCTCTATTATTTCTTTGTTAAAACATTTTTGTTAATATTGCGACAATGATGCCTCAAGGTATCATGCGTCTTTAGTGCGGTGATGCCTCCAGGCATCATGCGTCTTTAGCACGGTGATGCCTCCAGGCATCATGCATCCTTAAAGGGTTAAAAAGGGTCACAATGACACCTGAGAGTCTCCTGCATGAAATTTGCCATGTTGGTCAATAATGAACTCAGGAATCTGAATCTGATGCTCGTTGCCACCATTTAACATTCTCTACTTAACAACTCCTTACAGTTTCCATTCTCTGTATGTTAGTCAGCGTGGCATACGGAAACTCAATGTTAAGCTTATGGGATTTTATATTAGGGGTAGGATAAAAGATATGATGGACATATAACAGAGCATAACGCACACAGAACATACATGCTACATGTCATAGTTACAGTACGGGTCCTGGTTACCAACCTAAAATCTGATTCTAGTTTGTTCCAAAAAGTGTAGCATCATGCTCTTTCCATGGTAAAAATAAGGAAAACATATTTTAGCAATTACTGCGATATATTATATACTTTGATAAGCAAAGGTGAAGAAATGCAATTTTTCTAGGAATAAAATCATTGATTCTTTTATCAATTCAATGCTCCGTCAAATACATTGAGTCAATGTTAAACCTATGGCGTTTTTTATTGGGGGTAGGATAAATGTACCTTTGCATTTGATGCATCCTATAAAATATCTTTCTCCTTTACATGGTCGCTTACTCAATACTTTGTTTCCATCTTACTACTAGTGCTAAGCTGTCATGTGCTTGGTATATTCTCAGAATACCACCCACCTGGAGTTTGACTCAATCAAAGATAACAAACTGATATATTCAAATGTCAAGAACTCTTGATGATAAACTAAGATAAATGATAAGGCCATGAATAACTGTGGGTTGACTACTTGGGTGTCCACAATCTCTACTCTACAAAAATAGTATGTCAATAACTATAGGTGGCAACGTCGTATGGTTATAGAAATATTCAGTCAATGAACTAGATGGCAATAGCGATAGCACGTACATTAAAAATATTAAAAGGGGAGCAAAGAAACATTTGGACGCACATTTGCACGAAGATCAAGTGTAAGGCCTGGCGTCCACCTACTACGATATGGCACCGATATGGTCTACGATGCACCTCCCGATAAAAAATCAAAATCGTGTCGGAAGGTCATCTAATATCAGGGCAGTTGACCACATTTCTACGATTAGTCCGATTTCACCGAAAAAGCCCTATTAAGATGCATAGTGGATTGGCATGTCTAGACATTTGTCTACGATTTTGCACCTTCCCGATATGTCGCCGATATTTGCTTTTTGTATCGGTGACATATCGGTAGGTCTATATTTCTATCGTAGTAGGTGGACGCCAGGCCTAACTTATCTTTCTATGAGCACTATTAGAAAAAACAATAAAAAACCAGAACAAAGACAATCAACGACTTAGTGTCACAATACCAGAATCTGAACAGTTATATCATTTTATTCCCATGCCGATCTACTGTAAATACTCTCCATTTCGCCATGTAACGTATGCGTACTGCACAGAATAGTGTTCCTTCCACCAAAATACGGAACCTTGCTCTGTATGCATTGACTAAAACATTATTAACCCTTTCTCTGCAGCAGCCAGTTCCCCTGTTCAGGTTCATACGGCAGGCATTGCCTACCCAAACTACCCTGCTACGGCAGGCAGCTTTTTTTGGAAATAGCAATGTCTTGTAATGAATCATGTGATAGAAGTAATTTACCTTGATGACTGATCAAAGGTAAATATGTCACTTATATATTTTCAAAATTTCCTTTAAATCAAACAATTATTTTTTTATCTATTGAACTTTGAATATAAGTATCAATGATGCCTCTATGATGCCTGGAGGCATCTTCCTGCCGTAGCCAGGGGACTGCCTGGAGGCATCTTCCTGCCATAGCCAGGGGAATTCCTGGAGGCATCTTCCTGCCGTAGCCATGGGAATGCCTAGAGGCATCTTCCTGCCGTAGCCATGGGAATGCCTGGAGGCATCTTCCTGCCGTAGCCAGGAGAATGCCTGGAGGCATCTTCCTGCCATAGCCATGGGAATGCCTGGAGGCATCTTCCTGCCGTAGCCAGGAGAATGCCTAGAGGCATCTTCCTGCCGTAGCCATGGGAATGCCTGGAGGCATCTTCCTGCCGTAGCCAGGGCAAAGCCTGGAGGCATCTTCCTGCCGTAGACAGGGGAATGCCTGGATGCATCTTCCTGCCGTAGCCATGGGAATGCCTGGAGGCATCTTCCTGCCGTTACCATGGGAATGTCTGGAGGCATCTTCCTCCCATAGCCATGGGAATGCCTGGAGGCATCTTCCTCCCATAGCCATGGGAATGCCTGGAGGCATCTTCCTGCCGTAGCCAGGGGAATGCCTGGAGGCATCTTCCTGCCGTAGCCAGGGGAATGCCTGGAGGCATTTTCCTGCGGTAGCCAGGGGAATGCTTGGAGGCATCTTCCTGCCGTAGCCAGGGGAATGCCTGGAGGCATCTTCCTGCCGTTAAAGGGTTAAGGAGCTGAGGAATCAGTGCTGAGGTGTGAATGGCGATCATTGAGTGAATAAGCACTGTGGATGCAGCACTCAGTGAAGACTAGGAGCAAATGGTATGTTCATCATTGCTGAATGAGCGTGCAATTTTAAGTGAATAACAACTAAAAGGTTTGGGTTACATTCAGTCTATGGATCGTTTTCTATAAATCACTTGCCATTTCTCTAATTGCCTGAGTATGATTAAAACATATCAAACACCATGAGGAATATTGGTCTTTAGTGGTTGGTCATGGTCAGCTAGGCATGCCTCTAAGACCCTCAGACACTGGCACCCTGCTCCTTATCCAATAGCACAGCGAATAGCACACAGGTAGTGAAAGGATAGATTTTCTCAGCATGCTGAAAGCGTGAAGCCGGGCCCCCACCTATCACGATTCTGGTCCCGATTGGCCTTACGACGGCCTTCCCGACACCATTCCGATTCTATCGTGAGGTCAGCCAAAATCGTGGTAGGTGGAACAGGTTTCTAGGATTTTGTCTACGACAGCTCACGATAGGCTGCGATTAAAAACACCAATTGTAGAGGTCCCGATAACTTCCAACATTTTGGAAATTTTGTAGCCTGTCGTAGGATATCTATAGCCTATAGGGAAGATATCGTGGTCAGTAAGTATGATTCACAGCTCCCTGATTTCAAACCATGTCTACGATTTGGAGCTATCGGGGACCTCCCGATAGGCCACGATTTGGGCATTTCAAATCGTAGCTATCGGGAAGTATATCGGAGACCATCGTGGTAGGTGGGGGCCCGGCTTAAGTGACCACTCTAACCTTTTACAGGCAACGTATGTAGGATTTGCGAGCATGCATATAATAATCAGAAGTAAGAGGTGTAATTGCCGTGTACATACACGCAACAGAGAGGGGCGAGTCAATTTGACAGAAAAAAAAAGAAAGATAGTCTCTTTCCTAATGCTTTATAGACAGACGTCTGAAGTATGAACACACGATCATTGAAACATTAAACTAGGAGCCAATAGGATGTTCATCATTGATGAATGAGCGTGCAACAATATCAAGGTCAAGCAACAGTGGGTCAATGAGGTATTTCGGTCTCTAGTGATTTGTCATGGTCAACTGAGCATGCTTCTAAGATCCTGAGACACTGGCACCCTGCTACTTTCACACTATCTCAGTGGATAGCACGCAGATAGTGAACGGATAGTTTTCTGGCAGTATACTGAAAGTGTATATATTTGTGACCACTCTAACCTATAGGTCTCTAGATGATGTATATAGGCGTTTTCTAGCACGCTCTAATAATCCACAGGGAGACATTTTACCGGGGCACTATTACCATCAACATCGTGTTCCTTAACGGTACAGTGCCCATACATATATAATGAGCCTGACATAATATGAAGAGACATCACGAGTTTGAGTCTGAGTTTATTTGTGCCACACATTTTGTTGGCTCCATAATTTCACGAGTCGAAAGACGAGTGACATTAGGGAGCCAACAAAATGAGTGGCATAAATAAGCTCAAACTCAAACGAGTGGCGTCTAGATTTTATCCTACCCCATTTCCATATTTTTTCAGTATCAGAAAGTAGTGGCATAAACAACACTTTATGTCACACCCATGACATAAACAAACCCCATGTTAAGCCTATGGTGTTTTTTATTAGGGGTATGATAAATCTCATTTCCGAAAACCATCTCTGCCTCACTCACGCATGTTGGCACAGTATAAGAGGGTGTGTCCACCAACCACGACAGGGCTTCGACACGCGCCGACAAGAAATTTTGAATCGGTACCTTGTCGCAGCCTTGTCGTGAGGAGAGTAGCTCTGCGACAGCGTTGTCGGGGCGTGTCGTGAAGAGCACGCCTCCCGACAACCTCCCGACATGCCACGACATGCCACGAGAAGGCTCTAGAATCGAACATGTTAGATTTTGTCCTAACCTTGTCGGAAGGCCCCCGACAACCTCCCCACAAGCTTAGTGCCTCAGCCTGTTGGGGCCTTGTCGTAGCCTCTTGTCAGGAACTAGGGTCCACCAACCACGACAAGGCTACGACACGCCTTCCAATCGTAGAGCTGTCGTGGGCCTTGTCGGAAAGCTGTTGTCGCAGCCTTGTTGTGGTTGGTGGATGCACCCTCTAAGACCCGGCGTCCACCTACTACAATATGGCTCCGATATGGTCTACCATGCACCTCCCGATAAGAAATCAAAATCACGTCGGAAGGTTACCTAATATGGGGGCAGTTTTTTTTTTATAGAGAGCTGAACTCTTTTGTTAATCCAGAAAAAAGCATAAGTTATTATAGTGTAAATTTTATGACATAAAACATTTTGTAGTTTGATATACATTATTGAAGTACATATTAAGTAATTGATAAAATGTTGATAAGATATAAGAGATACCCCTATGAATTTTATGAGGGTACGATTGATGAGTAAAATTATAGGATGTGGGTGGGTGGGAAAATGAGTTGTGTTTAAACCGGTGAAAAAAGGCGTATGAAGTGAAGGGGACGGAAGTGGTTATGCACCAGAGCATAGGGAGGTAACTGGACCGATGGCACCCTGGACAGATGGCACCTGGGAGCTGTTTCAAAACCATAGACTTAACCCACGTTTTGAAACAGCTCCCTGGACTGATGGCACCCGTGCCTAGACTGATGGCACCACCTCATCATTACCTGGACATGGGAACCACTTGCTAGATATAGTATTGATGTGCAATAATCATGTAATAGCAGTGTTTCCAATTTAGTTTTCAGGTGGGTTTTTTTCTGATTTCTGAAAAAAATGATTGATTTCAGGAGACCACCGCTGTATACCGAGGTGGCCGCGTCCGGTACCGAGGTAGCTGCCACCGGCACTGAGGCGACCGCGGGCTGAGGCTCTGGGGGACTCTTAATTAAGCGATATATACCATATAAACCTCTGTTCTCATGGGTATTTTCTCATAATGCGATATCCACTCTAACTGTTAATGTTAAAGTCAGGGTTTGCCCACCGTGTAGCCGGCCGGGACCATGGCTGGCCGGCCGGGACCCTCGGCTGCCGGTGCAGAGGGGCCTGGAGCCGGGTTTTTTTTGGTTTAATTTTTAAATCATGTTAATTCTTCTATATGCGAATATAATATACTAGGTAGTTGAAAAGTGGTGTACACAATATAACCATCAGTCTAAGTGAATGGTGCCATCAGTCTAGGTAATGGTGCCATTGGTCTAGGAAAAATATTGCCATCGGTCCGAAGAGGTGCCATCAGTCCAGGTGTCATCGGCTGTATAATATTCAGTGGGACGTGGCGGGAAAACGGCCAAGCCGAGCCAGGTAATTATTGTAAATACAATGACCCGAATTAAAAGTATTAAAGAAAAAATGATACATGATACAGGAATTTTAAATTGTACACTAAACAAAAATCTCATAGCTGAAAACAAATGCTATGTATATATGTTCAACCTGTTTGTTATCTCTTCTCCTGCACTTGCTGTTCTACTGTCCCCAGCCGCTGCCCCCTCCCCCCCCCCCCCCCTCCCGGGCCGGTCGGGGGGCTGCCTGTACCGCTACTGACTTCCACAGGGTCATTGACACTTCCCGCATGCCAAGCTTGACGGGGGAGAACGTGACTGGGTGATTGTGGGGCGGGTGATAGTGACGCGTATCAAATAAAAATATCGGATACACCTGAAACGTACCGTAAAACCAGACCGCATCAAAGCTTAGAAGACACTGCCACAGATGAATTCACCAAATTTGAACTATTCTGTAGTTCACATTGATTGTTATGTTGTGGGTTGCAATATCGTCTGCTGCTGTCACTGTACGTATGTTCAAGTTTCGCCCGGTAGGCGCCCGAGGACGTTTTGGGAACTATTTCCAGTAATCTCTTGATTTAAGAATCAGCAGATTACGGGCCTCAGTAATTTCCTACTTTCAAATTGCTCATACCCAATGCTATTCCATTATGGAGACTCTGTAATCGGTGGTTAATAAAATAGTAGATAACTAAATTTAGGCTGATCTGGCGGTAATATGAGAAAACGTGGTTACTGAGCCCGTACGGGTGGCCGTTCGAGGTCATTTGATGAAAAAATACGGCCCGACGCCGCAGGCGGGAGGGCCGTATTTTTTCATCAAATGGCCGAGAACGAACACCGTACGGGTTCAGTCACTACGTTTCCTTATTACTATACACCTGCAACTCATTTAAGATACCGTTTTATCAACTTTCCTGGCCCGTGATTCAACCCCCTGTTCCCGTATATTACCACTGCAATTCACTACGTCCCGCTAGCGGAAAAACTCGGCGTGGAGCAGTCTCTGAAATGTGTAGGAACAAATGACGCTGTAACTTCATTTGCCGTACGAGTTAAGGAGTGAAATTTTAACACGAGTACTGCATATATATAACCTATAATCGTACTAAATATGATGAAGATCGGTTGCTTTAAACTGAAGATATCGGCGTTTAAATACGGCGACTTCGACATTCACTGCACACTGGGAGATGGGAGGGTGAAAACTCGGCAACGGTCGACCTGGAGCGGACTATGAAATGTGTGGCGCACGTCATACTGGAACTCTGGTAGCCAACGTAATTATGACGTCGACAACGCGGAGCGGCGGAACGGGAGGCGACTTGTTGTATGTAGCAACAGATGACGCTCTTACTTCACTTCCCGTAAGAATTAAGCAATGAAATTTTAACACGAGTACGGTATATACATAACCTATAATCGCCCCAAATATGAAGAAGATTTGCTGCTTCAATCCGAAGATATCGGCGTTTGAACTTCGTTATAACAAACGCCTGCTCTGGTGGCCAGTGTAACCCTACCGCTAGCGGGAAAACGCGGCAACGGTCGACGTGGTGCCGACTATGAAATGTATGACACAGGACGACCTGGAACTCTGATAGCCAACGTAATTATGACGTCGCTAACGCGGAGCAGCATAACGGGAGGCGATCGGACTCACATATTTTAGCTATTTAAACGGTTTGATGTGAACGCCATACGCCAGGTGCCTCGATATTTGGAAGTACACACTTCCATTTGTTACAGGTAAGGCTAAGAATGTCTCTAAAGTTATAAATGGGAGAGAACGACCATTTTGTTTGTTTGTTTTTGACACGGACACTGCTCTCGCGCTATCGCGATATTTTACGTTAGCGGGCCGTAGTGTCTGTAGCAGCGGGACGTACGTTTTGCAATGCTTAAGCCTATGGGAATCCATACGTCCTACTTCTCGGCGGGCCCGAACGTTATTTATACGATATGCCTAGCAGCGGTTAGTAACCCATAGACGTTCGCCTATAGGTGTATAGTAATAAAATGGCCGAGAGGTAGGGTACCTATGAATCTGTATACTTGAGTTTTTGTACTTATTTCTTTGTATAATTATACGAAAGTAGATCGATAGCATTCTTGTACGTCTATACGCCAAACTCCTCTAATTCTGAGACCTTACTATCACCATTCACCCCCTAGCACTGCATCTCATCCCATCCCTGCACCAGCCATCTTTAGTGATCTTGATGCGACTAAGCTGAGCGCAACCTTGTCAACAGGAAGTTCTGAATGTACCTTTCAGATGTTGTCAATAAACACAATTAAAAAAAATTGTTATCTTTTCAATCATTTAACCATAGATTACTCGATGACTCGCATTAGTGTTTGTTTCTAGGTAAGAAACCAACAAGTTTTGGTCAAATTCGTCGTTCTCCACGAGTTTGATGCGGTGTGATCACATAGCATTCAGACGAGTTGGAGAATGACTTGTTTGACCAAAACGAGTTGCTTTCTGTATTTATCTCACCCCTGTACACACTAAAAGAATGGAAAATACAAAGGATATAGACCATGGAGAACGGACTGCAATACTTGTAGGGGCATGGAGAACGAGTTCCCCATGTTAAGCCTATGGACATTTATTCCAGGGGTGAGATAAAGACTCGTACGGTATAGGGAGCAGCGTTATTAGAAGCGGTATTAGAAGTACTGCGCAGTGCTGAAGTACATGATAATCATACCATGAAAAGTAAAAATCTTTAGTGTGAATTTGACAGTGGAACCTGCTATTAAAGTAGTCATAAGCCTTCACTTTGTCTGCAATAAAAACATGGAGAACGTCATACAAAACATTCACCTTGCTGTCCTTAAAGAGGGGAAGCCCGTGGAACTTAGTGGAGAAGGTAGCATAGACATCGTGTCCACGGTCAGCAAGTGCCTCACCCACCATCATCATCTGACGAGCATGACTGATCACGGAGACTGGCAAGAGTAAGACCCGCTCGCTGCCCACCTGACCACCGAAACCTGCCCACACAGCCACCAGCAGCACAGCCACAGAGAGACGCGCCATCCTACCTCCACACCACAGTGCACTCACTCGTAAAATGAACGCAAACCAGCAATCTGTCCCACTAGGCACAGCCCCAAGAAAAAATTCTGTGAACTACTAACTGTAAAACTCCTCAAATTAGCCAGCTTGGTGACAATTCAGCTGCTGTACCACTTTAGTGATTTTTGTGTTGTCCAATGTGTCATCATTTTACAGCCATATTTAGTCATATATCGACATTACCATGATGATATTTTACCATAATACCTTAATAATATTTGATATTATATGGTTTTAGATAGGTTTCGGAAATATTCGGAAATAATTCGCATTTTTTTCATTATAAGAAATAGTAATTGCTGGACTCTAGAATATTGATGCCTCACATCGTACTTAGTCCGAGAATGCCTCAGGGCATTTAAAAAAAAATTATGTTGTTCTTTATTCTGGAGGTATCTACTAGGATTTGAAACAATCCTATTTTCGGTAGGCTCCAGGGCCAGGTACGATAGATTGGTACATATAGGGTATAAAGAAAGTCATGACAATGGTACAGGTAAGTAAGCAGTAAGTATATTGACATAATTCGGTTGTCAAACACTCCTTCTGAATAACTCTAGGGATATATTATGTACCTTTAAAATTGGTGCATCTCCAAGTCTCGTTATTCTGTCCCGTTCATCTACATACTGGGTTTCTTTACTTCGTTTAAAGGCTAGGTTGAGGGTGTGTGCTTGCCTTCTTTCATTTAATATATTTATGTTACAACCCTTATGTATAGACATAGTATTAGCTCTTATTGGCATCACAGCGTAGTGAAAGGGCTAAGGACGGGTGCCATTGGCCGAGCAACTCCCGTTTACGGATGGGTGCTGGAAGCAGTTATTCGCACTAGAGGACGGGCACATAATGGTTAAAATTCATGATTCAAGCTTGTCAGCATGTAATACGTTACAGAATCATAGATCTATAATTTGTTTCTTTTGAATAGAACTACCAAATATGATGTCATATCTATACTTCGTGAAGAATCCATGAATATTGCTGTATCATTTTTTTTTTTTTTTTTTTTTAAAAGCGTCTTTATTGAGTTTCTGTTAAATAACAGTTCTTCCAAGTCAACATACGACGAAAAAAATGAACAAAAATGGGAATTATGATATATACAATGAGTTGTCTCCTCAAAAGAGGTTTTGAATGTTAGAACAATGATGCCTTCAGCCATCATGCGTCTTGAATGCATTGTATGCCTCCAGGCATCATGCGTCCTTAAAGGGTTAAGGGGCCAGTTATCTTGGTACCGAATGCTTCTTAACCTCGCTTAAGAGGACACTCTGGAGGGATATCTTATCAAATCTGACACTCCAGATCATCTCCATTGATAGTTTGTGGTATGTGATTGGCAGAAAGTGTTACAACAAGGCGAAACCCCACAGATACAGAGGCTATACCGGATGTCCATCTACCGATTTCGGGTTGAACGATTAGTTCCCAAATCGTATTGGAGTCGGTCACCTTGTCGCAGGCAAATTACGTAATACCTCGCTCGACCCGCGACCCTCGAGGAGAGGGGTTAGAGGCTATTAGTCCTAAGCAAATCAGTCTACACCTACCGACAGAGATACGATTATGCACCCCGCCGACTGAGTTAGGATTTGGGAACAGTGCCTTCAAGGTCCACTAATCGGTGTGGGAGTGCAAAAACCAAAGAAATCAAGTGTGGCACCCCCTACAAGCCTCACCAAGCGATTATTGAAGGTCCTTCGTCGGCCCTTGTCGGCCAACCAATCAACCCTCCGTTCCCAACGTACCATTGTCGCCGACAACATTCATCAACATGTTGATAAACTGATCCCAACCGATTTTGGAACTTTGAAACCACAACTTGTCGGCGACAAAAGGACTACAGCTCTACGATTGGAAGCCTTGTCGTGGCCTTGTCGTGGTTGGTGGACCACAGTTCCCGACAAGAGACTACGACAAGGCCACGACAGGCTGCGACATGCAGCTTGTCGGGGGCCTGTCGGGGGCCTACCAACAAGGTTACGACAATATTGAACATGTTCGATTTTGTAGCCGTGTTGTGGCGTGTCGTGGCGTGTCGGGAGGTTGTCGCAGAGGTCTACGCTAGAATATTTAGATGGAGCATGCACTTCCCGACAGGCTGCGACAAGGGGTCACGACAGTCCCCCTTCTCACGACAAGGCTGCGACAAGGCTGCGATTGGAACTTTCTTGTCGGCGCGTGTCGCAGCCCTGTCGTGGTTGGTGGACGCACCCCCTTAGGGTTAGGGATAGGCTTACCCGGCGTTTACACTATAGACGACTATCGGTGGCAATTCTTGAATTTAGCAGCAGCTGACGACTTTCAGCCATAAAATGATAGAAATCGTCTAATATTATAAACACCAAGCGCATGGCGACTGCAGATCGTCTGATTATATCATAGTATACAATTCAACACCACTTCACGACTATTGGTCACGCCCTGACTCCCTCGACTATTTCAAGCAGGTTTGAAATAATCCTCTACACGGGTGGCGACTCTGTGGATACTAAGGGGGTGCGTCCACCAACCACGACAAGGCTGCGACACGCGCCGACAAGAAAGTTCCTATCGGCCCCTTGTCGCAGCCTTGTCGTGAGGAAGGAAGCTGTCGTGAGCCCTTGTCGCAGCCTGTCGGGAAGTGCACGCTCCACCTAAATATTCTATGGTAGACCACTGCGACACGCCACGACACGCCACGACACGGCTCCAAAATCGAACATGTTCGATTTTGTCGTAACCTTGTCGGAAGGCCCCCGACAGGCCCCAGACAAGGTTCATGTCGCAGCCTGTCGTGGCCTTGTCGTGGCCTCTTGTCGGGAATTGTGGTCCACCAACCACGACAAGGCTACGACAAGGCTTCCTATCGTAGAGCTGTCGTGGACCTTGTCGGAAAGCCGTTGTCGCAGCCTTGTCGTTGTTGGTGGACGCACCCCCTTAAAGTCGTCAGTGTAACCGCTTTGGTAAATTCTGAGCTCGACGACGTTTGAATGGCCCGTAATCGTCACTCGGCTTCACCTCGATGACGATTGCGGCCCATCCAAACTCGTGGAGTATTGTCTATTTATACGATTCTCCATGCAGCTCTATATAACAGTGGTGTCCTCAGTGATAATCTATGCATAATTAATAGTAAGACTCCATGTCTATCCCTATCGTCAGGAATGCGCATATCAGGAATTAGCCTGTTAATTTCTTTTACAACTGCATTTGAAAAAAAAAAAAATTATTCAGTATAAAGACATACAAATTCGCTCCATTGAGGCGTTCTTCCATTGTAGTATATACATGACAAACAGGACAATACAGTTGCTATTTGGCCGGGCCCGACAATTGCACGTCGTATATAGTTATGTCCATAAGTCTGGAGTATTGAGTAATAGATAATAATATATATAGTATAATATATATAATATAATATTATATATATATAATATTATATATATAATATAATATTATATATATATATAATATATAATATATATAGTATATAATAATAGATAATAATAGATAATAATAGATTTTTTAGATATACTTTGAAATAGGAGGCATCCTATTAAAATCCTGTATAGCCCTTTCCCTACTTTCCTCTATACTGTTTTTTTTTCATTAGGGATAACTGGAAGAGTTGGCGGTAATGCGGGAAAAAAAGGACGATTGCTACGGACTCCGACTCACGTGGTTCCGGTCACGTGGTTCCGGTGACGTGACCACCCCACTCCGCACCCCGTCTGCGTCCACTTCAATCCTGGGACGCCAACCGAAAGGAACCACCCACCCATCCTTCAAAAACTCTTCAATCTCATCTCCGCGACTTCTCCTTACATTTCTTTTATATTCTAATTATGTTTTTTTATTATATGGACATTACCTCGTATACCTTCAAGTCGAACTCAATGAATTTTATGGCCATTACCTTGCTTCTGCGTTAGTCATTAGTATTGTATGCCGTTGGGGCCTCTCATTGATAATTGTGCTATGCTCATCTGGCAAAGCTAGTCTGTATTAATATGTGCATCCAATACTCATTTGTTGGAGTAATGTGAAATGTATAATGGATGTATACACCATAATTAGGTCTTGCCAGTCTGCTAGTTCCAGGTGCAATATAAACCAACAATTAAGCCTGTCGTAAATGCCATCAGAAAGACAGAACACCTGTGGTTTGGTGACGTCCAACTTGCCATTTCACCCGCGCCTGCCAAGAGAACGGAAAAAGTCCTAAGACATGTGTGATATGATTAATGTCCGGATTGGAGTCTATGGTATTTATCATACTTTGGTAAATTTTATGCGTAGTATAGACCCTATTGAGGTATCCCAGAATTCAATCTGTTTACAGTTCCCGGTGTGCGCTGGTTACCGACGTAATATGGTAATAGACCCTTGACCCGTAACCCACAATCATTGCTTTTTAACGGTTTTTGTAAATCTTCAAATGGAAAATCCGATGTCAGAAATGGAAATTTCACCTCAAGAGCCAGTCCCCCTTGGGACTGAATACGATGGACAACCGGTATGGTTAGGGATACTTAAATGCCACGTCAAATTATTTTTCTCTTCGGACGCCACCAAACGGTTGGCGAAAGCGAAAAGATCTTTTTCACAAAGTGCATTTATAAGTCTCAAGAAAAAATGGCAAGTTTGATTCACATGGGAGGACACACCTGGTACATAATCTTAGGACTTCAAGTACCCTTGAGGTGAGGGGTGTTACAAGCATGTAATCATGATAGCTGGCCTCTTATTGGCTAATGCAGGTAGAAAGTCGTAGCGGGTCCATTGGTCTCATCAAAATGACCTTATAGATTTTCAACGTGCTTAAAATCAAAATCTCATGGGATTCTGTACTTTGTTAGGAGTAATTGTCGCCGACAATTGCAGGGGAAAACACTTGCCTCAGGGAAATTGGTCCCTACAATTCAGACGAGGAGATTATGTTCCAGTACAGAATCTCAGCAGGATTTGTCTTAGACAGACACACTGTGAGGTACCTGAATCCCACCGTGTGAATCCACCTTAAGCATATTAATGTTCATTGATTTGGCTAGCCTATATTCATTGCTCAATATGAGAGTAGAGGTATGTCCCTATCTTGCCTTCAAATAGGCCTGTAAAAGAATTCGTTTTTTCCAAGTGGCCTTTTTCTCCTACGACCACTGGCAGTTTGTACATGAAACTCTCTTTTTGCACAATCTGATACATTCTCAATTCGGACCCATGCCTGTTTCAGCTCATTTCACTTTATACAATTCTTTGCCTTGCAGTTGCTTGCTTACACAAATCTTATATCAATGGTATCACCACCATTTTACATATAAATGCGCCCGGCGTATATAAGTATGACTTTTGCGTATATATAAGGTCGTCCTATTCCCTGTGTATATATACGCCTCACCTGTAGGTGTATATAAGCGTCCAGTGACACTTTCCAGTTATCACTCACTTCTTCTCCACCTCCATTAGTGAAGAACACCTACTTTTTCACCTTCACTCACGAAGAACACCTACTCGGGGGGGGGGGGGGAGGGGCGTCTTGGCGGCGCCCCTGGACCATAGGCTGTATGCTGTATATCCTGGCTCAAAATAGGCTTTAAGCCAGTTAGAGTGGATCATTGACTTTAAGGCCCGGCGTCCACCTACTACGATAGAATCGTACACCTCCCGATATGGCACCGATACAAAATGTCAAAATCGGTGCCATATCGGGAAGGTGCAAAATCGTAGACATATGTCTAGACATGCCAATTCACCATGCATTGTATGGGTTTTTTATCGGTGTCTAATCGCAGAAACGTGGTCAACTGCCCCGATATTAGGTGTCCTTCCGACGCGATTTTGATTTTGCATGGGAAGGTGCATCGTAGACCATATCGGTGCCATATCGTGGTAGGTGGACGCCGGGCCTAACTCTCAGTTGTCCGAAAAAGCCCTCAATGTGTAACTTAGGCCTTCCAGCGTCATGTTATGGGGTCCCGCCCATTTTCTGTGGAATTATTAGAAAGGCCTTTATCATCAACCATCCTGGAGTGGCATCGCATCACAAGACAAATTGCTGTTTCCAAAGTGACTGAGATTATTGACACACATTTATTTTACTTTTATGGATAAAGTTCGGAGTTGGCCAGAGTAAATAAGAATCATCCTTTCTGAGAAATGTTGTGTACAGGCCAGATGAGAAGTGGGGCATGAAAATGTTGTTCGCCACACAGTGGTATACACTGTCTACCACCGCGCAAAACAACCATTTTCATGCCCGACTTCCCATCTTTGTATCTCGTTGTCCTCCTTCTTCAAGCCTCTTAGGCATGTTTAGATTTATATTTACTTATTACTATATACCAATGCCGTATATACTGGAAATACACACCGTTTTGGCATATGACGTAAAAATACTGTACGGACCACTGGTCTGTACACTAAAATACGGACCACCTTGCAATACACATTTATTAAAATTTTGGTTGTTAAGATAAATGAAATTGATTTTCTTTTTAATTTCGGGTATATAGTAAATATATAACGTCCAACCATGCTTGTACAAGTCACAGAACTCGATGCTTATTTACCGTTTATACAGAACTCAGCGTAAACGCCTCAGTCCGTACAGACGGTAAATTAGCATCTCATCTGTGAGTTGTACAGCATGGTCAGGACGTTCTATATAATTACGGAAACAAATATATGTACAGCCTGGGACCCATTTTAGAGGGGATTATAGTTAAAAGCGATTATTAAAGATTCAAGATGCTCTTAAAGATAAGTATGACGACCATTGACCCAAATGGTTCGATAATAATCGTCAGCTGTATGATAGACTATTGCCTAAAAACGGTCCCTGTTCCCTGTGTATATACGCCTCATCTGTAGGTGTATATAAGCGTCCCAGTATACCAGAATACATAAAGTCCCGCTCTAAAAGGTAAAGGAATCCGAGTTAAAATCAAAGCCATCATCAAATACAGTATATCCTCTGTGGTAGAGTAAGTGAGCTATCATGAATGAATATTACAATCATTATGAGACATTCTACGAAAAAACCTATAATTAGAGCCTCAAGACAGAAAAATGTTTGCAATTGAAAACTGTTGAACAACCACTCCCATTCACTAAATTACATATATTTAGCAATAATAGAATGCTATTTTACTAATATTCTTTCAGTGGTTCAGTTCCTTACATTCTCATGAACGTACTTTAAAAACACTCTATTACTCCTTCCAAAATGCTTCAACAAAAATGAAAATGAATTCCATTACTACCAGAAATGCTCTTATTATAGGCAAGTATCTGACATAAAGAGTGATGAGTATGTACATTAACTTGGTACAATGGAAAAGATGCAGTTAGATTTGTGATGAAAGCAAATTTGGGAGAAGTATATGTAATGCGAAGTATATTATTACATACCTATAGCCGAACATCTATGAAATACTAACAGCTGCTATGGGTGCAGTATAAATAATGTTTGGGCGCACTGCGCCCGTAGTGAATATTCGGGTGCACTGTGGTCATAGTGAATTTATCAGGTCAATAGGTACTTAAAATAAGGATTTAAAATGGCGTTTTTCTTGATATTTAGGTATGTAATAATAAGAAAACGAAGTGACTGAGCCTGAAGAGATGCCATTCGAGGTCTTTTGACCTGTGGCGTCGGGACATATTTATGGCATCATAAGACCTTGAATGGCCATCACTTCGGGCTTAGTAACCACGTTTCCTCTTCATATTGTAACGGTAAATGCAGAATGACGAAGAGGACGACCAGATGCAGTGTACAGTATTATTATATACCTGTGGTAGTATAACCTACACATACGGCCCGCTCCTATCCATGTCGTATTTATATCCGTACGACACCTAGGTGACGTAGGGGGTATGTATGGGGCATACAGGGCATGTACGGCGGCAAAATCCAAAAACTCATCCAGAAGCAAGGTTAAAAATTGGATATCTTGAGGTATATAATAATAGAGAAACAGGCTGACTGTCTCCGTACGGATAAAATACTTGGTAAAATCGTCGATCAGATGAACCTCTGCCTTCGGCATCGGTTCATCTGATCGCCGATTTTACCGCGTATTTTATCCGTACGGAGACAGTAAGCCTGTTTCTCTATAATATTTATTCAATGAGCCTACGGATAGAGTAACTCTAACGCAATCTGGTAGGCTAGGCCTACACTCCTGGTAAGTCTCAGTACCGATCCTGCCTCTGATGCTTTCGCATCCAGAATCAATCTCTCTTGCTGCCATCCTCGTATTTATACAGAGTCTGTGACGTTAGAGCCCCTGACGTCGTATCCGCTGACGTCACATTGGTGGGTGTGGACTGGAGGACCGGAGGTGACCAGAGGACCGAAGGTGACCAGAGGACCGGAGGTGACCAGAGGACCGGAGGTGACCAGAGGTGACCAGAGGAGACCGGAGGTGACCGGAGGTGACCAGAGGGGACCAGAGGAGTGATACTGCCACCTGGCAGACCAGTGGTATCTGCCAATGTCTGCCCAACTGAAAAAATATCCTCCTTCGTGGACCATTTCCTGAAACCAGAAGTCCCCAAAATCAAGTCGTACATACAAGACACCAACCATTTCCTTCAGAAGATAGAAACCCTGGAAAGTATAGATCCAGAAGACATCATAGGGACTCTCGACGTAGGAGCCCTATATACGAATATACCTAACAAAGAAGGAATAGAAGTGGTGAGACAAAAACTAAACAAATGCAGAGGAAAGACAGAAAGACCAAGCAACGAAACAATAGTCGAACTACTGGGAGATGTTCTAAAAAAGAACAATATACAATTCAATGGCACAAACTACCTCCAAATCAGAGGCACGGCAATGGGCACGAGGCTAGCACCCTCATACGCCAACAATTTTATGGAGAAAATTGAAGAAGAAATGATTGAAGCATACCATCTGAAACCGACAATATGGTGGAGATATATCGACGCTATATTCTTCATCTGGAAACATGGAAATAACAAACTAGACAAATGGTTCCAGTGGCTCAACAGCTACCACGAGACCATCCAATTCACAATTGAAACCTCTACCAACTCCGTAGCCTTTCTCGACACAAAAATCGAGAAAGAACCGGGAGGTAAGCTGGTAAGCAATCTATACACAAAACCCACAGATAGAAACACCTATCTAAGATATGACTCTGCACACCCATCGACACAGAAGAACAGCATCCCATACTCACAGTTCCTGCGAGTAAAAAGGATATGTTCCCGCAAAAAGGACTACGAAAAACATGCCCAAATCAAAATGAGGCAGTGCAAGGACAGAGGATATCTTGAACACATACTGAAAAAGTGCAAACAAAAAGTGGACCAGATCAACAGATCAACCACAATGAACAGGAGGAACCGGGACGAGGTCCCCCTCCAGGAAAACAAGACCTTCCTAATCAGCACCTACCAACAAGGTAGAAATGTTCTCCCTGGTATAGTCCAGAAGAATTGGCAGATACTAGAAAAATCCACCACCACCAAACCTCTCTATGAGAGCAAACTCACCAGGGGATATAAAAGACCCAAAAACCTATGGGACTCCCTGGTAAGAGCAAGGACAACATACAACCCCACACAAAAGGGAAAGAAGAAAAATTCGAATGAATGCAAAACAAGAAACTGCAAATACTGCAGCAAGATCAACAAATCTGAAAAAATCAAAAGCAGCACCACAGGAAGAGAACATGTGCTCAAACACAACGTCACATGCAATACCTGGTGTACTGCATCACATGCAAAAAATGCAAAACCCAATATGTGGGCCAAACAAAACGAAAGATCAAAGAAAGAATGCGAGAACATCTGTATTCAGTGAAACACAAAAGCAAGATCAGTGATGTACCGAAGCACTTCAGCAATGGAGACCACAACGGTGAGGAAGACATGGAGTTCAGCGTCTTGGATTTTATCTATAGACACCCAGACAGCAAGGCAGCCAAACAATTGAGACTGAAGATCGAGTACAACTGGATCCACAGACTCAAGAGCCAGGCTCCCTTTGGGATGAACACCATGGATATTAGATATGGATAACCACCCCTCCCCAATGCCACGTCAAAGATGATACTAATAAAGGTCAAAAGACAATCATGATACTTATAGAGGTCAAAAGGAATTCACGATACTTATAAAGTCAAAAGGCAACCATGATACTAATATAGGTCAAAAGACAATCATGATACTTATAGAGGTCAAAAGGAATTCATGATACTTATGAAGGTCGAAAGACAATCATGATACTTAAAGAGGTCAAAAGACAATCATAATACTTAAAGAGGTCAAAAGGAATTCAAAATACATTAAGAAGCCATCTTTGATTCTTGTATATTATGAAACAATCCCCTAATATAATTATTTCAGACTGGGCAACTTGGTTGTGGTCCATTTGATGAAAATACTTTTAAAAAGAAAGAAACATATCTAAAATCACAATGGCATTCAGGAAGTAATCCCCATTTTATTTTTTACCAAACTAAATTCTCCTGATGATTTTGGCTGATTATGGCATCAAGCACCACCCACTGGCTATTTGAAACTTTTCGGTAGATGATTATCAGGTGGAATAGGAGATAACGATTTCAGGTCAATCATTTCTTTATAGATACATCTTAGATCCATAAGGATGTCATAAAACTAGAAAAGTAGATGATATTAACAAAGGTAGAATGCAGTGATAATATCCATTATGCCCTAAGCCGGAAGTATCTGGATACATTTGATCAGTGGCACACTGTAGGTTCACATTCTCGATTCCTCAGTGGTCACCTCCCATGAAAAGGAAGGCCTTTCCGTCAGTGATGATGATTCCTACCATAAATGCATTTGGTGATGATTTCTACCATGACCCTCTTCACCTATATAGGAACCCCACCAGTTTGTTTATTGGAAATATATACTCAGCTGTAGATTAAGAAGGGATTATCTTCAGGTTTCTCTGTGAGATTATGCTCACCCAATCAATGAAGTAAATGCTAAGCAGTCATCAGCTTGGCATTATGCCGTTATCGGGTCATTGATTATGCACAAGGGTAAATCCCCAAATGCACCACATGCCAACTTTTGTACAGTACCCACTTCATGGGCAGGTTGAACTCATAAATGTGTTTCATTATATACATGGAGGAGGAAAATGTGGAGTACCAAAATGAGGAAGATGTTGATTTTGGTAGGGATTTATCAGAGCAGACTAGACCAGACTAGATTTGTGCTTGATCAAAAGTTCAGCACTGCCTTTGATCGGTTGGTCTAAAATGATAACTGCTACAGTAAAATATGGTGAAACATCAATAGCTTTTCAGTGATCTATGGGATCAGAAGTTTTGTTTAATGTAATATCTCCCTCTAAATTAATGGTCTTTTAAAGTGGCTTTTTCAGAGATGTAATAACAGTTATGTGTGACATAATTTATGGATGGCCCTATAGAAATATGGTGGTCGCCGGTTAAATCGTGAAATCACTATGCGTAGACAACACGCGACATATGAATGCTCATATGAAATTTTGTGACGTTTCATCTTAATATGTTATGAATACATATCTGTGTATGGTTATCTGTCTTCTTCATTAAGTATAGAGGATATTCTGAATTCTCTTTTCTTGTCACCGGGTTGGCTAGTCTTTAAGAATAGGCCTTGGCTACTGTATGTGACACCACCTTCCCCGTGAATTGTGTGCGAATAAAGAAATAAAAATATAGAAAATAATAAAATACAAAGAAAAAAACCTGTGTGGGAAACGATGTAAATATATCACAGAGGCCGATTCGATTAGGCTTTGGCTTCTGTATATGACACCACCTTTACGGGGAATTGAGTGCGAATAAAGAAATAAATATGAAAATAAATGAAATAAATTATTAAAAAAAAAAACCTGTGTGGGAAACGATGTAAATATATCACAGAGGCTGATATGAAGACCACCAAACCCGCCACTCTCCTACATTTGTACCGTATTTGGCGGGTGTCGGTCTGTATAGACGCACACTGTGCACAACACGATGGAGGAGTGCCAGGCGGCCTTTCCATTCATTAGCGTTTATCATTCTGGATGGATTCCATGACCATTCCTGATAACAAAGACTCATCTCCCCGTACGTACAGGTCTGTGACCACTGTCATGTGTCTGGCAAAGTATCTGCCGTTATCCTTCCCCTGATAGAAAATCCCATTTAGCATTGAGTGTCCGTATGCCTTGCTAACTGGCATACGCATTTTCGTATACGGCATTTAGCCTATGATCCATGGGCGCCGCCATGACGCCCCCCCGAGTAGGTGTTCTTCACTAATGGAGGTGAAAAAGTAGGTGTTCTTCACTAAAGGAGGTGGAAAAGAAGTGAGTGATAATTGGGAAATGTCACAACTTTAGGCTTGCTCACATATTTATATAAAGTGTTCCATATGGAAAATATCATGTCTTGGGTTTAGTTATTATGTCATCCTGCTTTGGGATGGGTGTAGAGGGTCAAGGGAACCATGGTAAAATATTGAAAGGCAGTTGAATTTTGTAAGAACAAAGAGCCAGAATACAGGTTTGTCCCCTGACCACCTAGTGACTGCTTCGTGAACTAACAATGGCTCTGTCCCCTATACCGCTAGCGGCATATTGTCCCGCGATACCTCATCTCAGAGGGGGTAGAGTAAACTGAGTTCAGGCCGTCTACCGTCAGAGCCGTAAATAAGAGAAGTTCAACACAGGTGTAGTCATTTCAGGTCCAGAGAGGATTCTTTATCCTACCCCTAATATAAAATCCCATAGGCTTAACATTGAGTTTCCGTATGCCACGCTGACTGGCATACGGAGTTTTATATGCCACTAGTGGCATACAGCATCGTTATCACGTAATATTCCAAAATCGAGGAGACTGGGTAGGATAAATTCAAAACCTGATTCGCTTTAATCTTGGCCACCACATGCCACTCCTGGAGTTTTGGCTCTGGACTTCACTCGGCTTCGCCTCATGAAGTCACTATGCCAAACTCCAGTCGTGGCATATGGTGGCCAAGATTAAGACTCATCCAGTTTTACGATAGTCTTTAATCAGAGTTACCTTCATCTTTTATTATCCATCATATACAAAGCCCCCATTGAAAATGCATAGGGACTCAGTAAACCACGACCCATTGTATAAAACCTGTCAGATACCATAACTGTGGTATACGGATTCAAACTTGTGGTATACGGCTTCAAAACCGTGGTATA
The DNA here is from genome assembly GCA_950022655.1 of Alentia gelatinosa. Taxonomy (NCBI): domain Eukaryota; kingdom Metazoa; phylum Annelida; class Polychaeta; order Phyllodocida; family Polynoidae; genus Alentia; species Alentia gelatinosa. The sequence continues at coordinate 50,465,128 of OX465589.1, read as the reverse complement.
CGGGAAAAATAGTCCCTTTTGCTATAGAGCAAAGAAATAGTTCCTATTGTTATACCCCTTAATATGGCAATTACTGGGTTTAATGTATTCGAAAAGATGGATAATAAATGCAACAAACGATGGTTTCGTGGCGAGGCGACTCTGTAAACAACTCGAGGTTGACCTTGTAATATACTCGCTAGCGCTCGTGTATTACTACGCGTCAACCTCTCGTGGTTTACGGCCGCCTGTCCACAAAACCATCGATTATTGTCTATATATACTGTTAGCCTCCCCCGCAGGGGAAACCCCTTTTCAACCCACGACACGCTCCACACCTGTCATAGCAGATATATAGATGGTTAAAAAGATTGAAAGCTAACCAGATTCAAAAGAATCTAATGGCAAGTAATCCGAAAAAGTTCTGGCGGTTGCTCAATAACATGGAAAGGGTTGGAAAAGCCGGATAACAGCTTTTCCAAAGTCAAAGAAAAGAACTTAAAAAAAATTAGTAACGAGATGAACAGCTATTTTATAAATATAGGGTACAGAGATGAATTAAACATGGGGACTGGTCAGCAAGTATCCAAATGCAGTGACCTATCTGAACTCATAAGTAAAGAAGATGAGAATGGAAAAGTAAGTCTTCTCACAACTGATGAGGATGAAATACAAATAATCCTACGTTCAATGGATAATGGGAAGAGCACTGGCTTGTATTTGATAATGACTTTCACTGAAAGTTGGTTGACCGAACTTGTCTCGGACCAGTTAATCGCTATGAAAGGCTAGAGTCATTTTAGTGTCCTGGAGTCACATCCTACTCTGTCGCACACCCAAATTCACTCTGCCTTACACACACCCCCACTCTGTTTTATACCCACACCCAACTCTGTCCTATACCTAGACCCAACTCTGTCCTATACCCACACCTAAGTCTATGGTTTTGAAACAGCTCCCAGTATGCACTCATCAGTCCTCACTCTCCAGTCCTCACTAACCAGTCCTTACTCACCAGTCCTCATTCACCAGTCCTCACCAACCAGTCCTCACTAACCAGTCCTCACTCACCAGTATGCACTTATCAGTCCTCACTCACCAGTCCTCGCTCAACAGCCCTCACTCACCAGTACTCACGCACCAGTCTACACTCAAAAGTCCTCACTTAATACTATTCACTCACCAGAACCCACCAGTTCTCACTAGCAAGTCCCCACTCAGCAGTCCTTACTGACCAGATCACACGAAACAGTCATTATTCAACAGTACTCACTCACCAGTATCCACCAGTGCTCACTCAACAGTCTTCACTCAACAGACCTTATTTAACAGTACTCACTCACCAGTATTCACCTGTTCTCACTCAACAGTCCTTATCTAACAGTACTCACTCACCAGTATCCACCAGTTCTCACTCAACAGTCCTCACTCAACAGTCATAACTCGACAGTTCTTATCTAACAGTACTCACTCACCAGTATCCACCAGTGGTCTCTCACCAGTCCACACTTAACAGTCTTCACTCACCAGTCTGCACTCACCAGTCCTCAATCACTAGTTCGCCCTCATCAGTCCTCACTCAACAGTTCTCACTCAACAATGTGCACTCAACAGTCCTCACCCACAGACTTCATTTAATAGTACTCACCAGTTCTCACTCACCAGCACTCAATTACCAGTACTTACCAATACTTACTAGGATGTAACATGGCAAAGGGGTTTAAGTAGTAAATGTAACATAACGTAGGGGTTAGAAAGGTAACGCGGTAACCTGGTTATATAGCAAATTGGGTAATGGGGTTAGAATGGTAATGCGATTGGAATGGTAATGTGGTATTGGAGTTGGAACAGTAATGCGGTACAATATTATGGTAATGGTAACGCTAATAACATGATGGCGGGGTTAGAACTCTTATGTAGTAAGAACACTATCAAGGTAATAGGGTTAAAAAGGCAACATAATAATCGTACCACAGTGAAATCAGGAAGGAGGTGTAGCGTATAATTGCGGAAGAGTTACGGAAGACTAACAGACGGGTAACAGAAAATTTGCAGAAACGTTACGAAAGCCGTGAGCATATATCCTACATCCCAACATCCTACATCCCTACATCGTACATACATACATACATATACATCCCTGCATCCTACCTCCCACATCCCTACATCTCCACATCCCTACATCTCCACATCCCTACATCTCCACATCACTACATCCCTGCATCCTACATCACTACATCCTACATCACTACATCTTACATCACTACATCCCCACATCCCCTCATCCTACATCCTACATCACGATATCACTACATCCTACATCATTACATCCTACATCACTACATTCTACAACACTACATCCTACATCCCTACATCCTACATCCCTACATCCTACTTCCCTACATCCTATATCCCTACATCCTTCATCACTACATCCTACATCACTACATTCCTACATCACTACATCCCACCATCCCGACATCTCTACATCCTACATCACTACATCACTACATCCTACATCACTACATCCGACATTACTACATCCTACCGTCCCACATCCTACATCCCAACATCCTACATCACTACATTCTACATCACTACATCCTACATCCCCACATCCTACATCCCTACATCCTTCATCACTACATCCTACATTACTACATTCCTACATCACTACATCCCTACATCCTATTGAGTGAAGACTATTGCGGGCATTTGGGGGAGTCTGTTTTGCAGTCTGTTTTGCCTTTCGAAATGGTCCCGGAAGTTGATATTTGGTGCGGGATTCGTCCACTCACTGGTCCCCTGCCTGTCACGGTCACCTCCAGCGGACGACCTCTCGTCTGGACTCATATAGGTCAAACGTAGGAGAATCTGTACGAGCGATAGAGCCCACTCTGGACGACATGCCTTATTAAACCACGTTGGACGACAATCGCCCAGAACCTCGTCCCTCGCCTTGTATCTCGTATCGTCCAGGGACCTGTTTCAGTAGTCTCGTGACATTAGGCCTAGACAGACATCAACAGCGGCACCAACAGTGCAAGCAACAGCGGAAAAAGACTAGCAAATATCAGAAGAGCGAAGTGGCCAATCTTCTTCATATTTGGAACGATTATAGATTATATGTATCTCCTACTCATGCTAAATTTTCTTTGCTTAATTACTACGAAAAGTGAGTGAAACTCCGCGTGTCATTGACTGCAATCTTGTGATCTGTCCGTATGGTGTCACAGACGCCATCTCGACATGTCACGAAACTACTGAAACAGGTCCCAGGTGCAGTCTCGCTTGTCTGATGTTAAACGGACCCCAGTGTCTCAGAGTCTTAGAAGTGTACCCAGCTGACCATGACCAATCACTCAAGACCGAAATACCTCATTGACCCACTGTTTTTGATATGTTTTCACCCTAGACTCAGGCAGTTAGAGAAATGGCAAGTTGACTGGCTGCAATGTGGTTGTAGAAAACTATCCATAGGCTAAATCTAACTCAGACCTTTTATTTGTTATACTTTTGAATTTTCTCATCTGGATGACACACTGGAGACGTGTGGGAACTCTACCACCATGGAGACCCCAGAAATCGATCCAAACCTACCCATATCCACATCAGGAAACGGATAGGAGGTGGACAGGAAACAAGCTCACATCTTTTATTTGTTATACGTTTATAATTGCACGCTCATTCATCTATGATGAACTTACTTTTTGCTCCTAGTTTTCTACTTGTTAAGGTATATCGGAGAGACAGTAAAACAAAAAAAAATCCCTGCATCTTACCTCCCACATCCCAGCATCTCCACATCCCTACATCTCCACATCCCTACATCTCCACATCCCTACATCCTACATCCCTACATCCTACATCCTACATCACTAAATCACTAAATCCTACATCACTACATCACTACATCCTACATCATTACATCACTACATCCCAACATACTACATCACTAAATCCTACATCACTACATCACTACATCACTACATCCTACATCCCTACATCCCAACATCCTACATCACTACATCACTACATCCCTACATCTCGACATCCTACATCACTGCATCCTACATCACTACATCCTACATCCCTACATCCCTACATCCCCACATCCCTACGGATAGGAGGTGGACAGGAAAAAAGCTCACATCTTTTATTTGTTATACGTTTATAATTGCACGCTCATTCATCTATGATGAACTTACTTTTTGCTCCTAGTTTTCTACTTGTTGGGGTATATCGGAGAGACAGTAAAACAGACTTCAAATATCATCCGAGCGTCTGGATCGGCTGCTGTTCCCGAGAGAGGGCGCCACTGGGAGCTGAGATGCTTCCAGCCGCCTCCGAGAGAGGGAGCCTCAGTTCTTCTCCTATAACCACTTGCCAATTTTCCGGCAGGGAAAAAAGCCCATGGTGGTCAGGTCTGTACCAGTGTCTACGAATCCCAGGTACATTGTTATTATGTTGTCTTCACTATATCTAAGATATCAATGATGCGATATACACGTTTAATACACCAAATTAATGCTGACAATAGAATATGATGGAATCACTGTTCACGGGTATAATACTTTATACGGGTATTATGAACGTATTACGCTCATACACCTAGGCATTCAATGTTAAAGAATACGTTGTCAGGTGTTTGTTTGGCTGTAGGCATTGCGTGACCACGTAGAAAAGGTGTGACACTGGCCTATGGAAAAAGGCCTATTACCCTCAATGGCACGTTAAACCTCACATAGTTAATCCAAAACTTGCACATTAAACAAGAATCATACTTTATCCTTAATGCTATGTTAAAGCTTCAATAGTTCTACCAAAATCATACTTAACTCTTAATGATACGGGAAAGCTTGCTTTGTCTGACTTAAGTTAAGCCCCACATAACTCCTCATGCAATGTCAAAGCTTGCATAGCGAGGCTAGAGCCCCACTAAATACTGAATGCTATATGAAAGCTCATATATTTAGACTACAGTTGACTAGCTCTAAATGATGTGTGAAAGCTTGCTTAGTCATAGAGTCCCACACGTTGCCAGGATTGTTTATCCTCAGAAAACTCCACCAGTGAGAGGCGTAATCTGGCTTATGACGTCACAGCTAATACCACTCTCCTAGCAGAGACCTTGGCGCTTATATCTCTGCCACAACCTGCCTATTTGGGCCCAAATCTGGCCCATACGCCAGTTTAAAGATATTATCATTTCTGATCTCTTTGAGTAAACTTTTGTGTTTATCTGCCTGTGACAAAAGTACAAACATGGATTTAACAACAATTTCTTTGTTTGTGTCTTGAAATCCAACTTGAAATCTAGGTATATTTTCTGGGAGGTGGACATGTTTTGACAGGTGTTTGTAAACAACGGCAACATGTGTTCTTTTGAGGATTCATTGGCTTCAACTTTGGATGCCCACTTTCCTGGGAGCTGTTTCAAAAGCCGGGGGGAGTAAACGGGAATGGCCAGCGCCAAAGCGAGAGCAATCAACGGCATTAAAAGCGAGAGTTCTAAGGTCTTGTTTCAGAAGTGGCGTCGCTGTTACGATCCCAGTGCCATTAGGTATGCCACCATAACAAACGAGAATTTAATAAATCACTATATATCGAATGATTTGATAATTCCAAATTATTCCTCGTATTTACCCCCACATTTCAGTTTTTATTTGACGCTTCTAGATGAATTCTTAGCGGAGTTACAGAGCCTAACTATTGAAACGGGTACTACCACTGTTGGTGCCGCTTTGGTCCAAAGTGCTGCTCGCTGTTAGCGAGGTGCCGCTATTTGGTTAGTGAGAGCAACTACGAGAGTTTTTTCAACTAATGAAACAGCTTCCTGATGTACGACTGAAGAACAAACATGTGGCCAAGTATAGACAACAGCCGAATTTCGATTTTTTTTCACTGAAATGACAGCTTTTTGCAAAGTGGCCATACTCTTAGCAGTCTGTTTACAAACAGGGGCCCGTTTCAATAGAATGGGTCATTAAACCATTTAGTGACATGTTTAGTGACTCAAATAGTGACAGGAATAGTGACAAAATTTAATTCTCGTTTCAAAAGGCATGTAACTATTGGGGTGGTATGTCAGTTCACTGTTGGTGAGATAGTGACATTGCTGCCTGGGCCTTACAATGACAAGTGTTAGTGCTCTCGGGAACAAGTGGTGTCAAGGTAAAAGTTGCTGCAGAAATTAGTGACAGGCTTGAGAAATCCTACACTGGCTATCAGAGCAGCATTTTCTATGACAAAATTCAAATGTGAATATCATTAGATTGCATGTACCGATATCCTTCATATTTGGCATGTTTATAAGTTGTATGTGTCCCTAGCTGTGGTTAAAGTTTCACAGCTTAATTCCTACGGGAAGAGATGTTACACGTTTGTGACAATAGAAGCGAGAGGGTTTACCCTCTCGCTATTATAGACACTATAGTGACCCTTTTAGTGACCGGACAGCAACTTCTGAAATGGTACAAGCCACTATTTGCGCCTGTCTCTTACCCTATGTCCTACAAACGGTTGTCCCTTAACTTTTGCAATGCGAAGTGCCGCTATTGTGTCACTAAACCCAATAACGGACTTCCTACAGGCTATTGAAACGGGTCCCAGGCTCGGAATGGAGTCCCGCTTCCATTTCCGCTCTGACGTCACTGGGTTGAGGCAAAGATTAGCAAGTACTAGCACCCCGAAATATCAGCTGGGAGAGTGAGCTAATCGACCTGCGACTAATGGTCAAGATGTTATGTAATATTGTGTATGGTGATGTGTAGCAAACGAAAACACAAGCAAATGGATCAATATCCATGTCCACACAAGATTGATACTAAAGAGTATGGTTATGTGGACAGGCGGCTCTGTAAACCACTCGAGGTTGACGTCGTAATACACGAGCGCTAGCCTGTCCACAAAACCATCGATTATTGTCTATTTCTCCTAATAGCCTATTTCCATTCTGCGTCAGCAGTGCTAAAGGCCCGTCGGTGGTTCCTGACTGTATATCGGTGATAGCCAATGGAAATAGGCTATAGGGAGAACATAAAAAATCTACACAATGTTTGTCGGCCAATGGAAACGGGCCTATAATAGCAGAGACACAGGTACTCATAACTAAGTGAGAACCCAGTAAAGTTCAAGAATCCATTAATGGGCATTAATTTTTGTTAGCAGCTTCACACATGGAAACAGCGGAAATGCAAGTGCGTGATGAATCAATCAAACTCACTGATTCGATGTTATTTTAGGATGAATTTGTCACGTGGGGACATATTTGTCACATAGGGATGTATTTGTCACGTAGAGATCTATTAGTCATGTAGGGACAAATTTGTCATGTAAGACATATTTGTCTAGTGCAGACGTATTTTCACAGCGTTGTTTCAAACAGAGCTGTATGTTATATCAGTACGGAAGGATGAATTTGTCATGTATTTGTTATGGATTTGTCACCGATTTGTCACCGATTTGTCATCGATTTGTCATCGATTTGTCATTTAAGGATGCATTTTTCATGAAAGGATATTTGTCGTGAATGGACGTATTTGTCATATAGGGATATATTTATCACGTACTTCATATGTATGTAGGGTACGCAACTGATTGACATTTTTGCATATATGTATAAAATGATAAATATTATAGTAACACCCTACATCTCTTCAGTATATAAAACATAGACAAGTGGTTTATTGATACAGTATTGACAATACGAATAAACATATCACAGTCTTCTAGGTTCTCTGTTTTTCGTGAAATTCACAGACACAAACTGGCCGCAATGTAGTCACAATGAAATAGTTCTGATTAATTTTAGTGTTATTTACAAACACAATAATATAGTTCTCGATGTAAAAGTGCAATTTACAACCACAAACTACCCACAATTAGATACACAATAACATAGTTCTCGTTGTAAAATTGCAATTTACAAACATTAACTGCCCACAAAGAGACACACAAAATCGTTCTGGTTATCTTAAATCTAATTTACAAACACAAACTGCCCACAAATAGATACACAATAAGATAGTTCTGGTTGTTTAAAGTCAGATTTACATACACAAATTACCCTCAATGGGCTACACAATAAAAGAGTTCTGGTTGTTTAAAGTCAGATTTACATACACAAATTACCCTCAAAGCGTAACACAATAAAAGAGTTCTGGTTGTCGACCAACACAATATCACCACAACATGGATTGCACAGCAGTTGGCGGAATCATGACCCAAAAAACCCTGGAACGAGCTCAACATTAATGAATTAGGAGATAGTATTGATTTTAGCTTCACAGACCAGTTTCAAGGAGTGGTCTTTTTGTAGTGAAGAGTGATGCATGTTACAACAGAAGTATACTCCACCAGCTCTGAAGATGATAGTATCAAGAGACGTCACAAGTTTGAGTCTGAGTTTATTTATGCCACACATTTTTTTGGTTCAATAATTTCACGAGTCAAAGACGAGTGACATTACGGAGCCAACAAAATGAGTGGCATGGATAAGCTCAAACTCAAACGAGTGGTGTCTAGATTTTATCCTACCCCGTTTCCATATTTTTTCAGTATCAGAAAGTAGTGGCATAAACAACACTTTATGTCACACCAGTGACATAAACAAATCCGATGTTAAGCCTATGGCGTTTTTTATTAGGGGTTGGATAATAAACATTATCTCTCCTGACTCAACATGTTGTAAGTTTGCTTTTCATGGAGATAATTTTCATTATTTTAAATTTTAGCGGAACTCACATAGATAACGCTGTAATTGGTATAGATATTTCTCTCTATATATTGACCTAGTTTCCCTCATAAGAAATATATACGTATGTATTATTATCACATTCTTGTATAGATAATAAATATAATAAAATATTAATGACTTTATATATATATATATATTCTATGAATAATGTTGTGGGACATGATCACGTGATTCTGGAGTGATACATTTTGAAATGTTAGCATTTTATTAAGTAGATTTATAAATAAAACACTCATGAAAAAGACTTATCTTGTGATCAACATATTTCTTTCTCTTCATCTCAACCAGGAAGTGTTCAGAACAGATGTGATTACCATTGATTTAACATTTAGATCCTACATTGTTGTCCGTTTCTGTACTTGGCAACATTGACCTATTTTAAACATCAGTATTTGATCCACCACGGGAAGCCTTCAGAATTGATATTCTTAAATACGTACAACACACTGGTATTAAGCTCTTTAAAAACCGGATATAATTCAAATTCATATACATGCACATTTTTGTGTACAGCAGATATCTACAGCACTTGAAGTTTTATATATGACCTTGGTTGATCATTTTCAAATATGTTACCGTTAACCATTTAAGGGCGAATGATGCCTTGAGGCATCATCCGGCCCAGGGAGAATGATGCCTTGAGGCATCATTTCTCAAAAACACACAAATTCGTTTTTATCTAGGAAATGATGGAGCAATATTAATCAAATTTTAACAGAATGTAGGTCTAACACCATATTTATTATTTCTATTCAGTGGAAATAAAATATTTCGTTATAAATTTTTAATCACGTGATTAAACATTCAAATTATGAGTTTTAACCATTATGTGCCCGTCCCCTAGCGGGACAAACAGCCAACATCTCCCGCCTTTAAGGGGTTACCTCGGCCGTAAGCACCCGTACTTAAAGGGTTAAAAGCAACGCTATATTCATGAAATGTAGGCAAAATCATTCCACACAATACAGAAAAAGAACAAACTAGCAGGACCCACTTTTGGTTTTTACAAGAAGAGTCCTGTAAGAATGTGATTCTTCAGGTGAAAGTTGTTGAAGGCATCGTTGGAAACGGTGACCTTTTTACGTGTAAAGGGGGTGTTCCACTGGACCGACGGTAGCCGATTCCCTAGCCAGACAATCGCCGATTATTATCGGATGCCCTAGAATTTCTCAAATCTTTGAAAATGGTCATTTATTAAACTATTATTATCAGAATTAAATGAATTACAATACTTGAGCTTCCTCTTAAGGGTCCAGGAACAATTGATCGGGTGAGAAATCGGCCTGGTGGATTCACCCCTTAAAACTAACACAGAAGAAGATCTCACATTAGAAATCCATCGTCATTATAGCATATAAAACATCTTTTATAAGTGCCCTCAAAATGAAACCCCATTGAAAATAACGGGGCATATCTGAAGGCAGTTTCCTATTTACATAACTTAAGTATGCAATTCGCAGTTACAAAAAATATATCTTTAAGACATAAATCACAGTCACACTTTATGTGATACAGGAGCACATTGTACAGCAACGCGACCCACCGCGATGAAACGCGATAGGACGCGATGAGATGCGACTCATTGCGATACGACGAGACTCATGTACTTGTGGTTGGTATACTTTCCATATTTTCCCCACTCTCCCATAATTTTCCCTCTGTCCAATAATCTAAGAGCAGAATTTAAAGCCGGGCCCCCACCTACCACGATGGTCTACGACATACTTCCCGATGGCTACGATTTGAAATGCCTAAATCGCGACCATTCGGGAGGTCCCCGATAGCTCCAAATCGTAGACATGGTTTGAAATCTGAGAGCTGTGAATCATACTCGCTGACCACGATATCTTCCCTATAGGCTACGATACCCTACGACAGGCTACGAAATTACCAACATGTTGAATGTTATCGGGACCTCTACGATTGGCGTTTTCAATCGCAGCCTACCGTGAGTTGTCGTAGACGAAATCGCAGAAACCTGTCCCACCTACCACGATTTCGGCTGACCTCACGATAGAATCGATATGGTGTCGGAAAGGCCGTCGTAAGGCCAATCGGGACCAGAATCCTGGTAGGTGGGGGCCCGGCTTTAGAAAGATCTGGCTTCTACGATGGAACGTGTGACACCAGTTTTGAAATATTTCTTGAGAATTAACAAAGGCTTGAATCAACAGGAAACTATAAGATTCAACAAGTATTTATATAGAACGTCCTGACCATGCTGTACAAGCTACAAAACAAGATGATAATTCACGGTTCGTACGGAACGAGGCGTTTACGCCGAGTTCCGTTCGAACTGTAAATTACCATCGAGTACAAGCATGGTTGGACTTTATATATATTCACTATGTACACGAAATTAAGAAAAATCATTAATTAATTTTGGCCTAACAACTAATATTTTAGTCAACATGTATGGGAAGAGGTTCCATATATTCCCGTACGGAACACTGTTCCGTACAGTAATGTTTACGTTATGTGGCGAAATGGTGCGTATTTGTAGTAAATACGGTATGGGTATAAGTAAATGAAACGATGAGGTGGGACAGTCGCATCGTATCGCATCATGTCGTACGAAAAGAGCTAATATCAAAGTATCATGGGAATTCAGGCCACATTTGTTTTACATGTATATGTTTCACAGAGAGATTGTTCATTATTCACATCTCTCTATACTCAAATAGCATTCTATGAACTGAATACTGGATACAGAACATACAACAGTTATTAGTGCTCGGGTTCATATTATTTACAGATCCCATTCTAGGATTGGACGGATGTGAACGTGAATGCAAATTTTAGAAAAATAAAATATGATCAAAGATGTGAATAGTCGCTGTATCAAGTCACACAGCGAGAGTTGTTTCATTGGTAGTATGTGGTGTCACGATTCATCCAAAGAAAACTAGAAATACCACTTCTATTCATTATTACGATATTCCTTACGTTTTTATATGGTATACCAATAAACATATTTATGTACATATATGTATATGCATAAAAATCGGGACATATTTGGCAGAGATTGACTTACTGTTCCATTGTTTTTTCTTTAGATTATAATCTATACAAAAATAGTTTTGATGGTCTATTTGACTACCATCATAACCCTTTATGCTCTACCACAAACCCTAAATTCTTCAAGTCCAATATCAAATCAGTTTAATGAAGAAATGTTGATAATGTTTCAGTTTCCGCTTACCAAATCGCGCCATTTTAACTGTTGCTGGTAAGTGATATTCTCCATGCTGCACAGTCTATCAGATGATTGAATATTACTTATATAGAACGCCCTGACCATGCTGCAGAAGCTACAAAACGAGATGATAATTTACGAACTGTGAGTTATTATCGAGTTGTGTGGCTTGTACAAGCATGGTATGTCGTTCTATATTAACTATATACCCGAAATTCATTCAATTTGGCATAACAACTAATATTTGAGTCAACAAGTATGTTGCCATACGGAACACTGTCTCGTACGGTATTTTTACGTTATATGACAAAACGATGCGTATTTACAGCATATATATATATATATATATATATATATATATATATATATATATATATATATATATATATATATATATATATATATATATATATATATATACGGCATGGGTATGTAGTAAAGAATGATATATAATTATTTGTAGCACTTTTCACAATTCCAGCGTGAAATCTATTATGTCCAACATTGGTGACATTTTCATGGCTCCTTGGAGAACCTCCGAAACTAAACTGACTCAGAGTATACCTTCTGAAAATATGTGTTTTAACCTTTTCATTCCGTTGACGGCCGTGCTGGCGTCTGGGTTGGAGAAAAAAAAATCTGAAAATATTTTCATGATTTTTGCGTGAATTTTGCGTGATTTTTGGGTGGCGTTTCTCTAGTTCCAGGCCCACTTGACGGACTTTTTTTTTGTAAAAAAAATTTGTTACTGGTTAGAATTTTTTTTCTTTTTTTTCTTCACTTGAGGGACTTAATTTTGAGGTTGCCGGTCTCCCCTGCCTCCACTCCGTGCAGTCTCACCGTCAGGGACCCTGGCCTCACCTGATTCACTAGCTTACTGCAGTCCACATGGATCGTCACGTTCTCCGACGACCGTGACGTCACAGGCGTCCTCCGCGTGACGTCATCGGCGTAGAGCAGCGCCCTCTGGCTGCCACCGGCCGGCGTCCGGGCTCGTGACGTCATCAGCTTGCCGTGGCGGCTGGTTTCCGGCGTTACCCCACGCCTGTCGTCGAACTCGTGCGTCTGCCAGACCAGCGGCGACGGGCGGAAGTCGTCCAGCACCACTTCCGGTGAGTAGTAGTTCCGGCCCCCGAATCCGCTCTGTGGCCGGTAGGAGGAGCCACCACCACCACCACCACCGTAGTGCGCGTGCGCGAGGCGGCTCTGGTTCCGGCTCTGGTTCCGGTTCCGGCTCTGGCTGCGCGACTTCCGGCCGGCGTCGGCGTCGTCGTCGATGTCCTCGATGATCAACTCGCGCTCTGTGTACTTGCTGTACACTTCCGGTCGCGCATGCGTGTGCGGGGACGGGTTGGCGGGTCGCGTCGCGGCGCGCCGGAAGCCCGGCGTGACGGCGCCACGCGGCGGCGGCGGCGTCGGCGGCGGCGGTGCACTGAATGACCCCCGCGCGGGCGTCGCGCTCCGTAACGCGCGCGACGTGCGGTACCCCGACGGCGGAAGTAAGGCCCCCTGCTTCCGGTCGTCGTCGCGGGGGTCGTCGCGAGGCGCGCCCGACCGCCCCGTGATCTTCAACTTCCCGTCCACGCGAGATATCCCGAGATCCTCCTGCCAGGGGATGATCCGCACGTAGCGTTCCTCCAACTTCCGGTCTGTGTAGTCTCCCGGTTTCTCGCGAGACGTGACGACGTACTGCGAGGCTTTGCCCCCGTTTTTATAGGCGGGTTGCTTAGGCGGCGGTTTAGGCTGGCGTCCGCCGCTCCAGTTCAGGCACGCCGCTACCCCGCCTATGTTGTTTCCCCACTTCGGCCCCAGGGGGAGCTGAACCTTCGTCGACCACCGATCAAAAAACATGCTGAACTTCTTCAATTATCGCTCACAAAATCCGGAGCCCGAAATGGTGGACGACTGAGGGGAGGAGAGAGTAAAGGGGTGCCTGACAACAACATAAACAACGGTCACAACACTCTCCAATCTGTCTGCTGTTCGGCGGGCGGCGGGAGGGGGAGGGAGGTGGGGTATAATTTGGCTGAAAACGGATTCCGCTAATTAATTATTCACCTTCTCAACACGCAGATTTCTGCCCCACCTGGCGGGTAGATCCCGAACCAGGCGATCAATCTAATTACCTTCTCCTGATGCTAATTTACCATGGGAAAGTATTGGGGGGTGATATGGACGTCAATACCACACACTGTGCAGTACGGGTTTATACGGCACAGCGACGTCCAGCTACCATCCCTCACACTGTGCTGTGTGCTATAACTGAACCTCCCAGCAGTATAACTCCAGGTGAGAAGATAAGACCCAGAGATTAGCGATAATCCACGTGGAGATCGATCACAGAACAGTCACGTTACTCCCGGTGTCTATGTGCTGTGCCTTCCTCCTGTATTCCTCCTGGGTTTTGAACGGCTCCGTGTTTGTATCTGTGTGTTTGTGTGGTTGATCGGCGCCTCCTGCCTACTCCAGAGACTGAGTAACCACACCTGGTTACCACAGACACACACACACACACACACACAGACCCACTGGAGTTTACTACGATCACAAGGCGTCCTCAGATATCACCCTCTCCAGGGCTGGGGTCGGTGTATAGGCGTGTGTCACAGGCAGGCCGTGCTGGTATCACCCACTGAGGTTTAGGCGTGTGTTAGGCGTGTGTTAGGCGGCCGGCAGGCGGCTGGGAGGTGCGTGCGGAGGCCGGCAGGGCGCGCTGTGCTCTGTTGCTCCAGGGTGTCGCGGACGGACTGAGGCAGGGAGGGAGGGACGTGCAGGGCGCGGGGGACAGGCCCGGACACGTGCTGACTGTTTGTTGTCGTGACGGCCACCGCCGGCCAGACGAGGTGTGTGTGTGTGCAGTGGGGAGGGGGGGGGGGTTCTACCTGTTGTGTTGTGTTGTGTTATGTGGTGATGTTGGTGTGGGTGTTTAGGTTAATGGTCGGTATTACCTGTTGTGTTGTGGGCGTTGCCTGTTTTGTTGTGGGCGTTGCCTGTTGGGTTGTGGGCGTTGCCTGTTGGGTTGTGGATGTTGCCTGTTGGGTTGTGGATGTTGCGTGTTGGGTTGTGGGCGTTGACTGTTGGGTTGTGGGCATTGCCTGTTGGGTTGTGGGCGTTGCCTGTTGGGTTGTGGGCGTTGCCTGTTGGGTTGTGGATGTTGCCTGTTTTGTCGTGGGCATTGCGTGTTGGGTTGTGGATGTTGCCTGTTGGGTTGTGGGCGTTGCCTGTTGGGTTGTGGATGTTGCCTGTTTTGTCGTGGGCATTGCGTGTTGGGTTGTGGATGTTGCCTGTTGGGTTGTGGGCGTTGCCTGTTGGGTTGTGGATGTTGCCTGTTTTGTCGTGGGCATTGCGTGTTGGGTTGTGGGCGTTGCCTGTTGGGTTGTGGGCATTGCCTGTTGGGTTGTGGGCGTTGCCTGTTGGGTTGTGGGCATTGCCTGTTGGGTTGTGGATGTTGCCTGTTGGGTTGTGGGCGTTGCCTGTTGGTGTTGTGGGCATTATGTGTTGTGTCTTGGGTGTTGCTTGTTGGTGTTGTGGGTATTGCCTGTGGGTGTTGTGGGTGTTTTGTGTGGTGTTGTGGGCATTGGCTGTTGGTGTTGTGGGCGTTGCCTGTTGGCATTGTGGGCATTGCCTGTTGGTGTTGTGGGTGTTGCTTTGTGTGTTGTGATGATGTTGATGGTTGGGTTGGTGGTCTGTGAGGGTGATGGTAGAGGAGGGGTAGTAGTGGGTACTGCCTATTTAGTTATATCGTAAAACTGGATGAGGTTTAATCTTGGCCACCGTATGCCACGACTGGAGTTTGGCATAGTGACTTCATGAGGCGAAGCCGAGTGAAGACCGGAGCCAAAACTTCAGGAGTGGAATGCGGTGGCCAAGATTAAAACGAATCGGGTTTTGATTTTATCCTACCCTATCTCCTCGATTTTGGAATATTATGTGATAACAATGCTGTATGCCACTAGTGGCATATAAAACTCCGTATGCCAGTCAGCGTGGCATACGGAAACCCAATGTTAAGCCTATGGGATTTTATATTAGGGGTAGGATAATGGTTCACAACCAAAACACATAAACCCTTTCACAGCACCGCTGTATAGCAGGAGGATGCCTTAAAGCATTACCACTGTACGGCAGGAAGATGCCTTAAGGCATCTTCTTGTGGTTTTTTTTCCAAACTCATTTTTTTCTCAAAATATACAAGATGAATTCGCAAAATTCCTTCAGGTTATCAATATCATTAAGGTATTTAAAGGGGTTCAATATTATTAAGAAATATGGAGAAATAGATTGAATAAATCATCAATTTGTGGAGAAAATGCCGAAAATCATGGCAAAACAAGCCTGCCGTTCACATGTTCACTATGTAACGTCTTCCTGCCTCTAGTATAGGCGAACGTCGATGGTGGCGTTGCCTCTCCTTTCCCGCCCTTGTGAGGCGTGCGGCCGTTAAAGGGTTAATGTATTGGGTCGGACCAGTCTGACTATGCCTGTTACGTTACGTTATGTTATGGTGATATTGATGTTGGTATTTAACGGTGGTAGGCGAGTGTTTTTTTCATTCACCCCACCACTCCATATTCATATTCATAAGTATCTGGAACCGGTCGAGTTCTCCAATCGATTTCCCCAAAACGGGTCGAGTTCTCCTAACAACTGCGGGTCGAGTTCGTTTCGGGTCGAGTTATCCAGTAACCAGTGAGGAGGGGGTAGGGCACGTGTTAGACTGGCTCCAGTCCCTGTATCCCTTCGCCTACCCCAACCCTCCTCTCCTCGATACAGGGACTGGTCAAATTGGTAATGGTGTCCGATTTCTGGCGCTGTTTAACGCCAGGCTTGTCCAGCACTCTCCATGCAAAGTTCCTTGTTACTTGTCAGGATATCTGCTTGGAGATAGATATTTTGGATTGTCTATGTTTACGTTTGGCTTCAGTCCTCTACCACTCCACCTACTCCTCGCAGGGGTTTTAATTGTTAACACAGTCCAAAGGTTGTCCATAGGTGGGATTTATTGCTCTGATAACATAGCACCCAGGGAACAGGAGGAGGGAGAGGGGGAGGTGTAGGGGGAGGTGTAGGAGGAGGTGTAGGGTTACAGGGAGGGGCTGGGGTTGGAATCTACAGGCGGTTTCGTTCTTAATGGGCAAGTCTTTGATTCCTGGACCAGTCACACCGCAGCATACTTTATCATAATTTTGTTTAATCATGAATGTCCATAATCAAAGACTTGAGCAAGTCTAGGCACGTGTCAACAACTTGGAATTAGTCGCTACATCCCCCTCTCTCTAATCCCACTCCACCTCTGCCGGGCCACACTTTAATTTCTGATTCTGTGAGGTGCTTATTGGAAGTGGACGTCTGCCAGGTAGTCTTACTTCTTAGTGTATGTTGATGGTCAAGTGGTCTGCAATCTCCCTCCAAGAAGCCACTGGAGGTCTGTGTTTGTGTGTGTAATTTGGTGGGGGGTACTCCTACGATTGCAGGACGCTAGGGCCCACGAGTCAAAAGTCGGGACGTTAGGGCCCAGCCTAGACTTGCTCAAGTCCTTGATTATGAAAATGTATGAAATGATTAAACACAATCAGAATAAAGTTCATCATAGTATGTATCCTTCTCCGACTGGCCCATGAATCAACCTGTATCCCATCGACAAGGCTAGGGACTGGAGCCAGTCTAGGGCTAGGCCCACCCTACACCGGGAGTGTGAAAGCCTCGGCCGCGCCTCAGCCGCACCGCGATGCCGCGTTCACACCTGTGGCGCCGGGAGGGAGAACTGGTCATGGGAAGTTGGGCATGCCTCTAAGACACTGAGACACTGGGTCCCTGCTCTGTTCCCAGTGAATCACAGTGAATAGCACACAGATAGTGAAGGGATAGTTTATATGCAGTACCCTGAAAGTCTATATGGACCCCTCTAAATTCTAGATGATGTATTTAGCGCGTGCAAGCACGCTCTAAAAAGCAGAAGTGGATGTTAGGGCCAACCTAATGCCATGCGTGAAAAGCATGTGGAAACACCTTAATTCTACCCAAACCGCTTTTTGTCGCTAAAAACGGCACAAGTGACGCGATTTCCGCAAATATCATAAAATGTAGTAAAGATTTGACATGTTTGCATATTACAATGATAAAAATGTCGATGTTGCTAGGATAGGCTGGGCCAAGGTGGGCCCTAACGTCCCGATGAGTGAGCCCTAATGTCCCGACTTTCGGGTGGTGGGCCCTAACGTCTACATACCACTCCTAATATAAAGTATACTAGGAGCAAATATAATGTTCATCATTGATGAATGAGCGTGCAATTATACATGAATAACAACTAAAAGGTTTGAGTTACATTCAGTCTATTGATAGTTTTCTGTAACCCAATGGAACCCAGTGAACCTGCTATGTCTACAACCACCTGAGTCTAGGATCCAACAATATCAAGGTCAAGCACCAGTGGGTCAATGAGGTATTTCGGTCATGAGTGATTGGTCATGGTCAGCTGAGCAAGCTTCTAAGTCCCTGAGACACTGGTACCCTGCTCCTTTCACACTGTCACAGTGGCTAGCACGCAGATAGTGAAGGGATAGTTTTCTGGCAGCACGCTGAAAGTGTATATATGCTGCCACTCTAACCTGTTGGCCTATATATGATGTATATAGAGCGTGAAAGCACGCTCTTATTATACATCCTTTGTTTGTTGAGATCTTTCAGCGTGCTGAGAAAAATCTATCCCTTCACAATCTACGTGCTATTCACTGTGCTATTCGATAAGGAGCAGGGTGCCAGTGTCTTAGTGTGTTAGAGGCATGCCCAGCTGACCATGACCAATCACTCTAGACCGGAATAACTCAAGGCCATGGCGCTAGATACGTTTTGATCCTAGACTCAGGCAGTTGGAGAAATGACAAGTTGTCTGGGTGCAAGTGGGTGAGAGAAAACTACCCATAGACTGCAGGGCATAGGCTGAATGTATTCCAAACCTTTTGATTGTTATTCATTTATAATTACACGCTCATTCATCAATGATGAACACACCTTTTGCTCCTAGTTTACTTATAGAGTCCCCCCCCCCCCTTACCCTCATTCGGTATATTTACTACACTATTTACTGCACCAGTGGGTCAATGAGGTATTTCGGTCATGAGTGATTGGTCATGGTCAGCTGAGCATGCTTCTAAGTCCCTGAGACACTGGTACCCTGCTCCTTTCACACTGTCACAGTGGCTAGCACGCAGATAGTGAAGGGATAGTTTTCTGGCAGCACGCTGAAAGTGTATATATGCTGCCACTCTAACCTGTTGGCCTATATATGATGTATATAGAGCGTGAAAGCACGCTCTTATTATACATCCTTTGTTTGTTGAGATCTTTCAGCGTGCTGAGAAAAATCTATCCCTTCACAATCTACGTGCTATTCACTGTGCTATTCGATAAGGAGCAGGGTGCCAGTGTCTTAGTGTGTTAGAGGCATGCCCAGCTGACCATGACCAATCACTCTAGACCGGAATAACTCAAGGCCATGGCGCTAGATACGTTTTTGATCCTAGACTCAGGCAGTTGGAGAAATGACAAGTTGTCTGGGTGCAAGTGGGTGAGAGAACTACCCATAGACTGCAGGGCATAGGCTGAATGTATTCCAAACCTTTTGATTGTTATTCATTTATAATTGCACGCTCATTCATCAATGATGAACACACCTTTTGCTCCTAGTTTACTTATAGAGTCCCCCCCCCCCCCCCCCTTACCCTCATTCGGTATATTTACTACACTGGCAACCAGAGCTACACTTGCCTTGACCCTTTGCTGGTTCCCACCTGTGTAGTACTTATACCTTCAGATAGGAATACGCTATCTGGTGAATATTGGCTGCATTACAGCGTAGGATATGTTTGTTATTCCCCTGCCTGACCTTTTGTACTGCTTGGAGAGTGTGTTATGTCATAACCTCGAAGCAATTATCCGTTTTCTTATTTCTTTCCTGTGTATTATTTCGAAATATAGTGAACACAAATCTTGGTGCCTTTATCAATTTGTAAGCAATGGATGATTCATATTAAGTATATCTGCTTTTATAATATACATAGAACAAAAGAACTTGGTTTGAGGCTTTCACAAAGGGATACCGTGTCGGATTTAACCCGACCAACCCCTATGTCGTAGCTCAGCGCAGATAGGGGGTGGTTGCCAATCTATATATTTACCACATCGTGTAGTGTGTTTGTGGTCCACTAGGGGTCGCCATAGGGATGTCCCCTGTGAGATCACGTGACAGGAAACAAGGCTAGGGGCGATAGAGCAGTGTTTACTGATTGCTGATCTACTATCGACAAGCAGAGAATGTAGACACTAGCCAGACCAGTGTACCTGCAGTTTTATTGAGCGCGGGAAATCGCGCTCATATACGTCATCTAGAGGTTAGAGTGCTCACACAGGGTTTGAGCTTACTGTAAAGAATTTAACACTTCACTATCAATGTCCCAACTATAAAGGCCTGGTTAAATGAGCAGGGGTCCAGTATGAAGCCTTACCAAACCCCTGCCCACTACTGACTTGGTTCCTTTTAATAGAACTTTCATGGCTGAGTGACCTTGTGAGGGTGTGTGCGCTGCCATTAGTGCATCAAGTGCTAAGGGGCTATCAGAGAGCGAACTGAGTGGCATAGTTGACCTATTAGCCAGAGAAATAGGGCATTTGACCAAGACCCTCAATGAAAAATTCAGTCACAACTGTGATGAGTCAGGGTGACGAGTTGAATGGGATACTTAGATCCATATATGACTTGATTAAGAAACATTTTCAATGTATTAAGATACACCTATTTTGATTAAATAATCAGTTGCCATCTGTTGGCACATGTAGATTTCTATTACATGATAAATATTCCTGTTGGTGATACTTGAGAACAACTATCAAATCCATTCTCTGAGTTTATTGAAACATTCTTACTTTTATTTAATGAAATGATTTAGGTATACCGCGCTCTTCCATTATAAATGGAAATAATATTTGCTCCTAGTTTCCATGTGCTCTGCCAAAAGTGGCGTGATATAAAGACTGCCTTTGATAACTATGAGCAAATGGTACGTACGAGCGTGCAATGATAAATTGAAAAGTTTGGGTTACATTCAGTCTGTGGATAGTTTTCTGTAACCCACTTGCACCCAGTTAACTTGCCATTTCTGCCACTGCCTGTGTCTAAGATCCAAACACATCAAGTACCAGTAGGTCTTGAGGTATTTTGGTGTTAAGTGATTGGTCATGGTCAGCTGGGCATGCCTCTGAGACCCTGAGACACTGGCACCCTGCTACTTTCATAATGTCACAGTAAACAGCACGCAGGAAATGAAGGAATAGCTTTTATGAAGTATCCTGAAGTCTATATGGGACCACTCTAACCTCTAGGCGATGTATATAGGATGTGCAAGCACGCTCTAACAAAGACACAGTGTAGCAGAGTATGAGAATATAACCCCAACTATGTGGGTAACCAGATAAAAACGTTATCAAGTAGAATGGTTAGCAAAAGGAATGACGTATATAGATTTTATGTAAAATTTATCTATTTATCCTGACGTATAACATCAGCCGTTTAATTGGTGGTATTCTTGTTCAGCCAACAACTTATCTTCAGATTCTCGGTTGTCAAGTATCATATAGGGGACAGAGCCATTGTTAGTTGACGAAGCAGTCACTAGGTGGTCGGGGGACAAAACTGTATTCTGGCTCTTTGTTCTTACGAAATTCAACTGCCTTTCAATATTTTACCATGGTTCCCTTGACTCTCTACACCCATCCCAAAGCAGGATGACATGATTATTAAACTCAAGACATGATATTTTCTATATGGAACACTTTATATAAATATGTGAGCAAGGCTAAAGTTGTGATACTTCCCAATTATCACTCACTTCTTTTGCACCTCCATTAGAGAGGAACACCTACTTTTTCACCTCCATTAATGAAGAATACCTACTCGGGGGGCGTCATGGCGGCGCCCATGGATCATAGGCTATATGCCGTATAATCTGATATACAGTTCAAACATGAACAGAAAAAAGTGTGCCAATCATTTTTTTTTTTTAGCTTTATTTACTTCTTTCAAAGAAAGTTCTTTCAGTAAGGTACAGACTTTCATTCACTTCAATCAATTCTCGTAAACAAAGTGATAAGAACTAAAAGTCAGTAGTGTAATTACCAATCGTAGATGTCTTCATAGATGAAAGGATCATTTGTATCACGCTTCAGTTGTATTTACAGATTTTGTTTGTTTTGTATTGAAGAGGTGCATGTTAGGATATTAGTACATGTATATAATAGAATATCAAGAACCATGTCATAGTAAACCTAATGAATCGCTTTATAAGGCTACTGAATAACATAAAATAATGCAAAGATATAGTGTAAAGAATTTCACAAAAGGATGGAATATGGGGAAACTATGCTAAGAATGCCAATGTTATGAAATGATTATACTTAAAGTTAACTTTAAGCATCTTTGGGATTCTTTCAGCTGCAACTTGGGGACCTCCGATAGTTTGGATAGAGTAACAAGCGACCTTCACGCATCTTAAGCTGGAGACACACCAAGCGAAAAACGCAGCGAGTTCCGTAATGGCCAACACAAAATGGCCTATATGTGAGCTATAAAAGCATAGTTCACCTGATTATTGCTTCCAAGTTGCTAAATTATAGGCAGGAGATATTCCTATGAAATAATATCTCACATACACGCCAATTTGTGTTGGCGATTCCAGAGATCGCTGCCTTCACTCGCTTGGTGTGTCCCCGGCATAAGCTTCGATCTGATTGAAACTTGGTATAAAAACATCAGTTTTGGTATAAAAACGTCAGCCTTGGTATGATAACTATAGGTACTACACCCCAGCAGCGGTATGTATCATGGGCGTTGCCCATGGAATAGATCTTTTCCGCTCTTCCAAAGGATTTCTTCTGTTAAATCTATGGAGAAACATTTACCAGGGGGGGTGTAAACCAAAGTGATTCTTCCAGGCCCTAGAACCTTGGTATACCCAGGTTATCATTGTAGATGATCATAAGGGGAGGAGGGCTGGTGAAATATCGTCAGTTCATGGCTCTCACCATGGAGTTGTCCCATTACCTTAAAGACATATCGGACAATTTGGCGTGAAAATTAAAACCCATGTCATTTTTCTGAAAATTTAATACAATGATCTCTTAGTGTTATAGAGCTCATATCTGACTTAACAATCGGGGGTCACCGTGCTAGATTTTGATTTAGAGATCAATATTATGATCCTTTTATATAAGAATACATAGAGAATCTAAAAGGTTGTTTTTCACATAGTAAAACCCATGTCGTTTTCCTCAAACTTTCACAGAATATAGCCAATGTATAGTTCTACCTTTTTAGTTTTCAAAAATTATGGGTCACCATCCTTTTGAAAGAATTGAAGAAAATCATATTTTTTAGTATATTTCCTATATAAATCAAGCAAATGAAAAAGGGCCCATTTTCCCTATTTGATTAGATCAAACTAGACAAAACTTAAATTTCGTTCTTTGGAGTTTGGAATATGCCACAAATTACCAATTTCAATGGATCAATGGGAATATTTACAAATCACCAGGTGGCGCCACCATGGATTGTAGGATATGCCTTTAATTCCATATAAGGAATACAGTAGACCGAGTAGCCAATGACTACATTCGTAGCAAACCCTGACCTTCACCCTGACCTCCTCACATAATATTTTCTAGCGCCTTGGGACGGTTTTGCAGTCGAGAGTTGACCTCAAATCTTAAGGGCCACAACCAACCTCCTCTTGTGTTACCAGCATGGGACCAGAAGAGGTCCATTTAAGACCAGTAGCGAGTTGAGGAGTTCTGTAGAAGTTCAAGACCTCGACGTCAATAGCCAAATGCCATACCACGAGAGAGTTACAATTTACACACTTATTATAGCACAAGTGTTTGCTTAAACGCTTGATAAGTACTACAGGCATGTAGGCTTCCGTGTGATTACACAATATAGATTTGAATATTTTTTCTCTCCCTTCAGGCTCTCAGGGTATTAGAGAGTTTTTAGCTTGTTGGCAGGCAGTCCCATAGACTTGGCTCTTGTCGTAATAGATTACCATGTAGTTCTGGGTTGGCGGTTTTCTCGATCTCTGTATAATTACTTCTCAATATTCAGTAATTAAAGACAAATGCGGGTAGGTATCTAAGCGCCCCCTGGTTCTACTCAATTAACACTGGTGCTGCCATCTGGTTTCATGAAAATGTAGCAGTTGCCCATAGACACCAATAGATAAGCACTTACCTTCTTCAGATGGCCTTCCAATTGAAATTAGCATGGTGACATAGTATTGATTTTAGTGTTTCTCATTTGTACATGTTCGCAACTATCATAATCCAGAATTATTTGAAGATAGCAATAGAACATCAGTGTCATTTAGTAGCAAAGTCAAAATATCGCATTTTCCCATAGACACCAATAGTTAAGCACTTACATTTCAGATGGCCCTCCCATAGAAGTTAGCATGGTGACATGCCATTTTTTCTGCATTTTCGAATTGCTGATATATGGAACTTATATTATCCTGAGTTATTTGCAAAACTCAATAGAATTTAGAAATCGGCCAGCTACCAGCATTTGTTGTGAACTTTTTACACTGATGCTTGTTTTTTTTATATTTTTATAAAGTAGCTACTCAGGTACTCAGATCCAAGCAGTGGGCTTGGATCTCTCACTACACGAGCTTAAAATGACTGTGATGCATCCTAGTAACGTGTAGACTGTTGTGATAATGTCTATCTCTGATCTCAGCTGACGCCGTCACACAATGTACACACATGGTATTCTTAAGAACTTAAACAAATAACAGAAAGTGAAGTGCTCAAGTTAGGCCCGGCGTCCACCTACTACGATAGAATCGTAGACCTCCCGATATGGCACCGATACAAAATGTCTAAATCGGTGCCATATCGGGAAGGTGCAAAATCGTAGACATATGTCTAGACAAGCCAATCCACCATGCGTTGTATGGGTTTTTTTATCGGTGTCTAATCGCAGAAACGTGGTCAACTGCCCCGATATCAGGTAACCTTCCAACGCGATTTTGACTTTTTATCGGGAGGTGCATCGTAGACCATATCGGTGCCATATCGTAGTAGGTGGACGCGGGGCCTAACTGTGTTGGCTCCTCACTGACCTTAATACCTACCACATATAAAACGTGTAAATTCTGTCGGATCCACTTGGGGTTTCTCCCATCCATAGGGACTATCGTAAAACTGGATGAGTTTTAATCTTGGCCACTGTATGCTATGACTGGAGTTTGGCATAGTGACTTCATGAGGCGAAGCCGAGTAAAGTCCAGAGCCAAAACTCCAGGAGTAGCATGCGGTGGCCAAGATCAAAACGAATCAGGTTTTGATTTTATCCTACCCCGTCCCTTCGATTTTGGAATATTACGTGATAACAATTCTGTATGCCACTAGTGGCATATAAAACTCTGTATGCCAGTCAGCATGGCATACGGAAGCTCAATGTTGTTGTTTTTTTTTGTTTTTTTTTGTATTTACCAATAAAATATCTCTCGCAGTGCGAGTTTTTCAGATACTGATAATGTTAAGCCTATGGGATTCTATATTAGGGGTAGGATAATATAGAGGAAACCTTTAGAGAGTTTAGGGTTTGAGCTCGTATCCAATCGAGTTTGAATCACGTAGTAATTCACAAGGCGAAGCCGCGTGAATTACGTAGTGATCTTTCCTAAATATCTAATGGGCATTGGATACGGGTTTCCAATGTTGAGTCTATGGAGAAAACTTACCATTGGTGAGATAAAGAGTGAACCAGAACTATGCGTGAAGAGTGAAGTCCCATGACAGTGAGAATCTCGTTGACAGAGAAACTTGAACCTGCTCCTCTCGTTTTGTATCTTATCTGTCCTCCTTATCTTGATGATGCCTGGCTGTGCCAAAAACAGAAGTTAATTCTGTAGTTTTCTGATCTGAGACCTCGACTTTATGCTGGTGTCAATACATAAAATAATGTGGTTGCCAGCTCCTATCTTATACCTGTGTCAGTCCAAATAACAGCCCATTCAGAACTACGCTGGTGAAACATTTACAAAGTCAACATGTTTAAAGAAATAGAGCTGCCACTACGAAACTACCGCCGACCAAGCGGCCAATACAGGTGTTGCCGTTCAGCGCCGCCTAACGGCCTACTGTCTAGTTACGCGGCCGCTCGGACAAACACCGCGAGTCCGGCGGTATTCACATAGAGACATACAGCAATCACACCTAGAGTGTGAACGGTGGGTGTGATTGCAGGAGTGTTGTTTTTTGACAGATTAAATTGTTGGAACAAACTAGGGTATTATATCAACGAGTCTGAGCTGTCTAAACTTTATAGTTAATAATTATTTTGGTTTTAATTTGGAGAAAGATAAGCATATTATAGCTGGGCCTGCCAATGTATCATTGTGAACATACAAGTTGGGTATACCTGTGTTATCTAAGCTATATCTAATGTATTATTGAGTTGATATACATTGATGACATACCAAATTGGAGCTGGAGTACCATAGAATATAGTGCAATCACTTTTATCTCTATCGGAATTATGTACGTGGGTATTAGAAATGTATTAATTTCCGTAAATTCAGTGATCCAATGCTAAAGCATACGTTGCCAGGGGTATGTTTGGCTGCATGCATTCCGTAACCACGTAAATAACGTGCGACAGCGACCTATGGAAAAAGGCCTATTCCTCAGATACGAAACAGTGGATCGGATGGATTACGTTAAGATAATTTGCACTCGTCCTAACCACAAAAAAACCCTGGGAGGGTTTATTTGTTCGTCGTAAACTAATGCAATATCAATAAACATTCTGTCCAGTTGGATCCCAGCCAGTAGGTATAATTGAATGGCAACATTATCAGTCACACAAAAAGGGACGAGATCGATCTGATATTCTAACTACTCCTTAACCAGCTATTTTTTTTTTTTTTTTTTTTTAATCATAGGATTTCACCAGTTCTGCACAGGCAGATCTTCCACTGGTATGCAATTTCGCCATACATCGAGATCATCAACAACAGGTGTAATCATGATTATGTAATATTTACAAGTATTATACAGGGATGGTTGGTGGATGATACCGGGTGTCATTTGGTTTCTTGTTTTACGTTTTGTTTTCGTGAGTAGTATAGATCTCTTTGATTTTTTTCTTAAATTCTTTGGTGGTTTCGATAGATTGCAGATTTGTGCTTAGGGAGTTCCATAGGTTTTTGCCTCGTACAGCCGGACTTTTGGCGTACACTGCTGTTCTTATTGGTTGTTGTCTGAATTTTTCTTTACCCTTACTTCTGGTTATGCATGGATTGGTGTCAAGCAGGTGCGTTATTTTGGAGCGTTTGTGCATTATGGTGAGTATTTGTGCATTTCTTCTCGCATCTAAGAAGTCTACGCCTGCTTGCTGGTGCAGCTCAGTTTTACGCTGTTCCCTATTAAATCTAGTATTTAGGATAATCCTAGATTTAATAGGGAACAGCGTACAACTGAGCTATTGAAAAGATAAACAATACCAGGGGAGAGTTGCCAAGGACATTAGCCAGATTGTCCAGGGAGGTGTTTTGAAAACTAAAAAAGATACAGTCCCCTGGGGGCTGTTGAATAAAGTTCGTTCGTTTCTGGGAGGTGTTTTTCAAACTAAGAAGGATACTGGCTTAACGATTATGACTAGGACTAACCTCAGGCGATAGTGCCCACGATGGAAGTGGCAGTCCGTGTTTTAAATGTGGCCCTCAGAAATCCAGGAAATCTTATGCAGTTTTTATCTATACTATTTCCCTTCTTAAGGGAGATGATCTTATGTTATGAAGATTCGAACCCACTTAGCAACGGACCTGAAAAAAAGTAAAATTTGTTATCTTTCAAAATACTAAGAATAAAAATATTTTACTGATCATCTTGTAAGACAGTCCTCCATAAAGACAGATCCAGTTAGGTAACGAGAATGCAACAAAGACCACGATAAGATCGAATCCTTTATCGTTCTTAGTTTTAAAAACACCTCCGTGAAGTGTTTAACAAGTTTGATCCACATCTTACAAACTGTACTCCACATACCCAAAAGGGTCCTAGATGGGGGACACCTATATAGCTGTCTTAGAGGATTAAATTCACAAATGACAACCTTATTTATCAATTCATTATTTTTCCCGTATACCATGGTTTTGAGGCCGTATACCACAGGTTTTAATCCGTATACCACAGTTATGGTATATGACAGGTTTTCTAAAATGGGTCGTGGTTTACTGAGTCCCAATACATTTTCAATGGGGACTTTGTATATAATGGATAATAAGGCCAAATTCATTCTAAGGTGTTGTGTGTTATTTGAGCTGATTGAGGCTATATATAGATATGACATTCAAGGTGTTATGCTTTTGTTGCCTATTATTAATTGTTCACGATTGCAGGAGACAGTTTTGCTCTCTTGATTCACAATGAGAGGTTGGTGTACGCAGTGACAGAAGGATGAATTATTCAGTATCTTCTATAAAGAAGAGTTCTGATCAATATACCACCGCGCATCAGTTGGGTTTAGGCAGCTAACTGAGTAGGTGCACTGCCACTTGGCAGTCAGTGCTTGATTTAGGGGGTGCGTCCACCAACCACGACAGGGCTGCGACACGTGCCCACAAAAAAGTTCCAATCGCAGCCTTGTCGCAGCCTTGTCATGAGAAGGGGGGCTGTCGTGACCCCTTGTCGCAGCCTGTCGGGAAGTGCACACTCCACCTAAATATTCTATCGTAGACCTCTGCGACAACCTCCCGACACGCCACGACACGCAATGACATGCCACCAAAATCGAACATGTTCGATTTTGTCGTAACCTTGTCGGAAGGCCCCAGACAGGCCCCCGACAAGCTTCATGTCGCAGCCTGTCATGGCCTTGTCGTAGCCTCTTGTCGGGAACTGTGGTCCACCAACCACGACAAGGCTACGACAAGGCTTCTAATTGTAGAGCTGTCGTGGACCCTGTCGGAAAGCCATTGTCGCAGCCTTGTCGTGGTTGGTGGACGCACCCTCTAAGATCCGGCGTCCACCTACTACAATATGGCTCCGATATGGTCTACGATGTACCTCCCGATAAGAAATCAAAATCACGTCGGAAGGTTACCTAATATGGGGGCAGTTTTGTTTTTATAGAGAGCTGAACTCTTTTGTTAATCCAGAAAAAAGCAAAATTTATTATAGTGTAAATTTTATGACATAAAACATTTTGTAGTTTGATATACATTATTGAAGTACATATTAAGTAATTGATAAAATGTTGATAAGATATAAGAGATACCCCTATGAATTTTATGAGGGTACGATTGATGAGTAAAATTATAGGAAGTGGGTGGGTGGCAAAATGAGTTGTGTTTAATCCGGTGAAAAAAGGCGTATGAAGTGAAGGGGGGCTGTCGTGACCCCTTGTCGCAGCCTGTCGGGAAGTGCACACTCCACCTAAATATTCTATCGTAGACCTCTGCGACAACCTCCCGACACGCCACGACACGCCATGACATGCCACCAAAATCGAACATGTTCGATTTTGTCGTAACCTTGTCGGAAGGCCCCAGACAGGCCCCCGACAAGCTTCATGTCGCAGCCTGTCATGGCCTTGTCGTAGCCTCTTGTCGGGAACTGTGGTCCACCAACCACGACAAGGCTACGACAAGGCTTCTAATCGTAGAGCTGTCGTGGACCCTGTCGGAAAGCCATTGTCGCAGCCTTGTCGTGGTTGGTGGACGCACCCTCTAAGATCCGGCGTCCACCTACTACAATATGGCTCCGATATGGTCTACGATGTACCTCCCGATAAGAAATCAAAATCACGTCGGAAGGTTACCTAATATGGGGGCAGTTTTGTTTTTATAGAGAGCTGAACTCTTTTGTTAATCCAGAAAAAAGCAAAATTTATTATAGTGTAAATTTTATGACATAAAACATTTTGTAGTTTGATATACATTATTGAAGTACATATTAAGTAATTGATAAAATGTTGATAAGATATAAGAGATACCCCTATGAATTTTATGAGGGTACGATTGATGAGTAAAATTATAGGAAGTGGGTGGGTGGCAAAATGAGTTGTGTTTAAACCGGTGAAAAAAGGCGTATGAAGTGAAGGGGACGGAAGTGGTTATGCACCAGAGCATAGGGAGGTAACTGGACCGATGGCACCCCGGACCGATGGCACCTAGACTGATGGCACCTGTGCCTGGACTGATGGCATCACTTGCCTAGACTGATGGCACCACCTCATCATTACCTGGACATGGGAACCACTTGATAGATATAGTATTGATGTGCAATAATCATGTAATAGCAGTGTTTCCAGTTTAGTTTTCAGGTGGGTTTTTTTTCTGATATCTGAAAAAAATGATTGATTTCAGGAGACCACCGCTGTATACCGAGGTGGCCGCGACCGGTACCGAGGTGGCTGCCACCGGCACTGAGGCGACCGCGGGCCGAGGCTCCAGGGGACTCTTAATTAAGCGATATATGCCATATAAACCTCTGTTCTTATGGGTATTTTCTCATAATGCGATATCCACTCTAACTGTTAATGTTAAAGTCAGGGTTTGCCCGCCGTGTAGCAGGCCGGGACCATGGCTGGCCGGCCGGGACCCTCGGCTGCCGGTGAAGAGGGGCCTGGAGCCGGTTTTTTTTTTGTTTTAATTTTTAAATCATGTTAATTCTTCTATATGCGAATATAATATACTAGGTAGTTGAAAAGTGGTGTACACAATATAACCATCAGTCTAAGTGAATGGTGCCATCAGTCTAGGTAATGGTGCCATTGTCCTAGGAAAAATGTTGCCATCGGTCCGAAGAGGTGCCATCAGTCCAGGTGTCATCGGTCCGTGATGCAATTGGTCTAGTAAACCATGCTACATTACTGTATAATATTCAGTGGGACCTCGCGGGAAAACGGCCAAGCCGAGCCAGGTAATTATTGTAAATACAACGACCCGAATTAAAAGTATTAAAGAAAAAATGATACATGATACAGGAATTTTAAATTGTACACTAAACAAAAATCTCATAGCTGAAAACAAATGCTATGTATATATGTTAAACTTGTTTGTTATCTCTTCTCCTACACTTGCTGTTCTACTGTCCCCAGCCGCCGCCCCCTCCCCCCCCCACCGTTCTTTTTTTCTGGAAAGTATACACAATCCGTTGGTGCTGCGGGGCACCAACTAGCGCGGGAAGAGATACTGGTCTCTTCAACGTTGAAAGGTGTTTCAACACAACCTAACCAACTCATGAGGCTTTAGACGTTCACTCCGTAAAGAGGCACCGTGAGAAGTCCTGTCAACCTGCTGTGGACTCGACCTTATATAGTGGCCAAGTTACGTATTGCGGGTGAACCCGTAGCATTTGCATACTGCGGGTCCGCCGGCCATACCACACAGCAGGGATCGGCACTTGTGCCACCTAGTTCTAGAGTGAAACAACGCTGCTAGACTGCCCTGACCCCTACAATAGTATAGTATGATCTCTATTTCTTTTGATACAAAGAGTGGCATGACGGGTACTGTTATTATAATTATGTTGAATAATGTGATGTTGAGAATGGTGCTAATCGAAACGGTGATTTCAATGTATAATGATTATAGTATATTGTCATTGGTATAGTTTAGTCCAATCTATAGTTAGAATGATATGATCATGAATGATTATTTAATATGTGGGTATTGCTACTATGCAGGTCACAGGGCTGCCACCTTCTTACAAGAAATTATGTAGTATTTATTACACACCTTTGGCCAAAATATTTGGACAACATTTTCAAAGGTCTGACAAATGTCACGCACGGACTGTGCATATTTTTCTGAGATTGTAGTTATGCCTGTAATATGAAAAAAAATCATATTCTTGTTATAAATTCTGCTGTCGAATGGATCAAGGAACCTAAGCTATGTGCTAGTGTGTTGGTTCGGCTTCATACCGTGGGAAAAACTTGCTCGTCAGTTGTGTTCTAGCCTGGTCAACGGCTAAAAAAAGACTTATTCTACTAAGTAGATTCCGGCTTGCCAGAATCTACTCAGTCAGTCATGATCTGTTGGCTACATGGGATTAGTGTGGAGACTCCGTATTAGGTGGGTAATAAAGCAGTTTATAACCCACCTAATACAGAGTCTCCATACTAAACCTATGGAGTCTATAGATTATTTTTCAAGCTTGCCAGAATCTACTGAGTAAGTCATGATCTGTTGGCTACATGGGATTGGTGTGGAGGCTGCATATTAGGTGGGTAATAAAGCAGTTTATTATCCACCTAATACAGAGTTTCCATACTATAAACTATCTATAGATTTTTTGTTTGCTTATATTTCGCTGTACCTGCTTGACGGTGCTACTGAAAACGATGATTTCAATGTATAATGATTAGAGTATATTGTCATTGGTATAGTATAGTAGAATCTCAATTTTATTGATATACCCAGTATCATGTCTAATGATAGTTTTCTGTGACCTAATGGAACCCAGTCAACCTGCTATTTCTGCAACCACCTGAGTCTAGGATCCAACAATATCAAGGTCAAGCAACAGTGGGTCAATGAGGTATTTCGGTCTCTAGTGATTTGTCATGGTGAACTAAGCATGCTTCTAAGATCCTGAGACACTGGCACCCTGCTACTTTCACACTATCACAGTGGATAGCACGCAGATAGTGAAGGGATAGTCTTCTGCCAGTATGCTTAAGTGTATATTTTTGTGACCACTCTAACCTATAGGTCTCTAGATGATGTATGTAGGCGTTTTCTAGCACGCTCTAATAATCCACAGGGAGACATTTTACCGGGGCACTATTACCATCAACACCGTGTTCCTTAACAGTACAGTGCCCATACATATATAATGAGCCTGACATAATATGAAGAGACGTCACGAGTTTGAGTCTGAGTTTATTTGTGCCACGCATTTTGTTGGCTCAATAATTTCACGAGTCAAAGACGAGTGACATTAGGGAGCCAACAAAATGAGTGGCATAAATAAGCTCAAACTCAAACGAGTGGCGTCTAGATTTTATCCTACCCCATTTCCATATTTTTACAGTATCAGAAAGTAGTGGCATAAACAACACTTTATGTCACACCCATGACATAAACAAACCCCTTGTTAAGCCTATGGTGTTTTTATTAGGATATGATAAATCTCATTTCCGAAAACCATCTCTGCCTCAATCACGCATGTTGGCACAGTATAAGAGGGTGCGTCCACCAACCACAACAGGGCTGCGACACGCGTGCCGACAAGAAATTTTTCGAATTGTTACCTTGTCGCAGCCTTGTCGTGAGGAGAGGAGCTCTGCCACAGCATTGTCGGGGCGTGTCGTGAAGAGCATGCCTCCCGACAACCTCCCGACATGCCACGACACGCCACAAGAAGGCTCTAGAATCGAATATGTTAGATTTTGTCGTAGCCTTGTCGGAAGGTCCCTGACAACCTCCCGACAAGCTTAGTGTCGCAGCCTGTCGGGGCCTTGTCGTAGCCTCTTGTCAGGAACTAGGGTCCAACAACCACGACAAGGCTACGACACGCCTTCCAATCGTAGAGCTGTCGTGGACCTTGTCGGAAAGCCATTGTCGCAGCCTTGTCGTGGTTGGTGGACGCACCCCCTTAGTAACCCGCTCTAAGACTCTGAATTCCATATCATATTATCGTAAAACCGGATGAGTTTTAATCTTGGCTCCCGTATGTCATAAGAACTAGACATTAGACTTCGTTTTTTCCGTTTTTGCCTGCACCGTTGGTGCCGCTTTTCATGTCTGTCTAACACTTTTGTCACGAAACTAGTGAAGCAGGTCCATGATGTGTCTAGATTTGTCTAATTCTTATGGGGTCTGTCTTTTCCTAAGGGCAGCTTCTTGTGTTGTCACAAAACTAGACAACCCCAATGTCTGTATGGTGTCACAGACATGTCACGAAACTAGTGAAACAGGTCCCAGGAGTGGCATGCGTGAGCCAAGATCTAAACGAATCAAGTTTTGATTTTATCCTACCCCTCTCTATAATATTTTGATATTAGAATTATGAATGGAAATCATCAAAAATTCCTTATGCCCCTAGTAGCATACAAACGTCCGTATGCCAGTCAGCGTAGCATACCGAATCTCAATGCTAAGCCTATGGGATTTTATATTAGGGGTAGGATAATAATCAGGGACCCATTTCAATAGTTGATATTCCATTAGTTGTTGGTCTCAGTGGCACCACAAGGCAGTTTGGGTTTAAATACTTTGTGGAGACTATCGTAAAACTGGATGAAGTTTTGGCTCCGGACTTCACTCGGCTTCGCCTCATGAAGTCACTTTGTCAAACTCCAGTTGTTGAATACGGTGGCCAAGATTAAAACGAATCAGGTTTTGATTTTATCCTACCCTATCTCCTCAATTTTGGAATATTACGTGATAACAATGCTGTGTGCCACTAGTGGCATATAAAACTCTGTATGCCAGTCAGCGTGGCATACGGAAACCCAATGTTAAGCCTATGGGATTTTCTATTAGGGGTAGGATAAAACGTCGAACGGCACCTTGAGCATGAGTGGCGCCAATAGTGGTAGTGACCGTTTCAGAGCGTTATTACCGTTCGCCTTTGCTGCCATTGTGGTGCCAATGTCCGCAATGGGGTGTAACCTCTCGTATTGATCAAACCGACCATTTTAAAACGTATTGTATCAGATTTTATAAGAAAGCATACTCCATATGGGGTTTTACTAATCTTTGCCACCATTGTTTGTTTGTTTTTTTTCTGCTTGTCTTGTAATAGTGTGTCGTGTCACTATGTGTCACTTGTTGTATGTCTTATGAGCGGTTAATTGGAGTGTACAATATGAATGGTTAAAAGCGATACTGTTCTGTGAAATTCCGAATCCAAACCTATGTTCTGCTAGAGTCTCTCATTGTGTTGTTTCTTCATGTATGTTCGACGTTATCGGGTGAAAATCATGTATACCATATATGAATCCTTTATACGTCAATAAAGAACCATTTACAAAAAAAAAAAGTTTCTTCTAACCAAACCTCTATTTTGATGAATATATGTTGGCCGATTCCTTTGTGAAAACTATTATACTATTCAAACCAAGAACTGGAGTCACTGGAACACTCAGTCCGTTTTCTACTGTATCGCTCCACACAATATTGACTGGTTTCAGGTACAAGCGGCCGTATGCTCCGAGGAGTTGATGCGTAGTTATATCCGAGCGTATGCGAGGATATTGCGCAGAGTGAACTCCGAGGAGCATAGAACTGCTTTTATCTGAAACCAGTCTATATTGTATTTATTATCCACCTTTTTTGACAAGTGGCATGTCCATATCAGTTCATTTTAATTATGCACTATTTTTCCATACGCACTATTTTTCCGTATGCGCCACCCGGAGCATGCAACATATCCGTATGCGCCGGGTATGTCCATACACGCTGCCTATGTGTTTTCTATGGGCACTTCGTATTGAAGCAATGTATATAATGTATAAGATATTATTTTAGTAATGAAACAACACAAACGGTGACACAACCGGTTTACAGTAAAAGTTTATTAATGCAAAACAACCATGGTGCACGGTGAGACAATCGTTTACCGCTGTAAAGAACTGTTTTTGCACTCGATGGCTAAATTATTGTTCCTGTACTTTGCAACATTGCAAAGCATAGATTAAGAGTAGTTCATGTAAATTTCCAGCCTGGAGCACTGTGGAAATAGGCACTACCTGAGCCTACATTACCGCCAGAATAAAGATTAAACTAAAAAAAAATAATAAAAAATTAGGTGGATAATAAAGGCTATCACTCCACCCTGCACTGCCACCCGGAACCACCATCCCTCCCTCCGTACTATCGTAAAACCGGATGTGTTTTAATCTTGGCTCCCGTATGCCACGACTGGAGTTTGGTGTAGTGATATCACGAGGTGGAGCCGAGTGGTATCCGGAACCAAACTCCAGGAGTGACATACGGAAGCCAAGATTAAAACGAATCAGGTTTTGATTTTATCCTACCCCTCTCTATAATATTTTAATATCAAAATCATGAATGAAAATCATCAAAATTCCGTATGCCCCTAGTAGCATACAAACGTCCGTATGCCAGTCAGCGTGGCATACGGAATCTCAATGTTAAGCCTATGGGATTTTATATTAGGGGTAGGATAATATGAAGAGACGTCACGAGTTTGAGTCTGAGTTTATTTATGCCACGCATTTTTTTTGCTCCGTAATGTCACTCGTCTTCGACTCGTGAAATTATGGAGCAAAAAAAATGCGTGGCATAAATGAGCCCAATCTCAAACTCAAACGAGTGGCGTCTAGATTTTATCCTACCCCGTTTCCATATTTTTTCAGTACCAGAAAGTAGTGGCATAAACAACACTTTATGTCACGCCCGTGAAATAAACAAATCCCATATTGAGCCTATGGGTTTTTTATTAGGGGTAGGATAATGTAAGGAACTTCTTTGCCAATATCAAATGATTTGCACTTGTGGAGATGGATACAACGAAGAGTATAAGATCCAACAATTAGTATTACACTAATGACAACAATAGAGGTAATGTCATGATAACCCATTCAGGGCGAAAATGCCTCATATACATGGGGGGCGAAGGTGTCTACAGCCACTCATGATATATTAAGGCATTTTTCAATGAATACAGGGGAAATTTTAAGAGTTTGTCTTAAATATGGAAAAATATGCGTAGACATTGATACACTTTGAAAACTGCTTTTTTTTAAAATCAACTATGGCAACAAAGAAGCTTTTTAGGGGGAGGGCAAAAACCAAAGAAACCGAGTGTTCACTAATCGCTGGGTAGCCTTGCCTACCTGTCCTACATCTACCAACTCTGTTAGGATGGCTCGGCTGAGACAAGTTACCCTCTGTTTGTCGCCAAACATACATAAATGTTCCTAAATCGGTAGATGGGCATTGGGCTTTGAAAAAGAGGCCAGCAGTGGAGTAACTCAAGTCGCACTCCCAGTGAGTGCAACACGAGGTGCCGTTCTGCTCCAGTGAGTTTCACGCGTCGCTGATTCCACTGAGGCCACGCCCCTTTCTTCTCTCATACAGAGCCAACTCATTAATTATGCACATATCAATGAGGCAGTCAGCCCTCTGTGGCCCCCGCCCCCCAAAGAAATAACCTCCATCCATGCATCACTCTCCTCATAAAGAGGGGGTCATCTATTCTATCATTGAAGTAATTTAGTATTCAGGCTGAATTTGTGCAGAACATAGTGAGGTTTAATGTGGGTGCAGGAAAATATCAGGAACTTGCGACAAGCCATCTTGCGAGCTGATGAAAACTAAAGAAGAAACCAGCCAGTTTTGGTCAAAGCCGTCGTTATCCACGAGATTGATGCGGAGCGATATGAATGAGGCGACAGCCGAGTGAATATCATGTAGCATTCAAACGAGTTAGAGAATGACTTCTTTGATCAAAACGAGTTGCTTTCTGTATATATCTCACCCCTGTACACACTAAATGAATGGCCAACAAACAGGATATAGACCATACTCTCTAGCCCACCCTCGCCTTCCCTCCTCCTCCCTCCTCCACCCTCCTCCACCCTCCTCCTCCCTCCTCCTCCCTCCTCCTCCCTCCTCCACGCTCCTCCTCCCTCCTCCTCCTTCCTCCTCCCTCCTCCTCCCTCCTCCTCCCTCCTCCTCCCTCCTCCTCCCTCCTCCTCCCTCTTCCTCCCTCCTCCTCCCTCCTCCTCCCTCCTCCTCCCTCCTCCACCCTCCTCCTCCCTCCTCATCTTTGCTTTACCTTGCCATCCCTCCACTTCCCATCTCCTACCTCCACCTCTTCTCTGTTCCCTCCTCCCCCTCACCCTCTCTTGCCCTCCCATACCTTCCCTCCTCCTCCCTCCTCCACCCTCCTCCACCCTCCTCCTCCCTCCTCCACCCTCCTCCTCCCTCCTCCACCCTCCTCCACCCTCCTCCTCCCTCCTCCACCCTCCTCCTCCCTCCTCCACCCTCCTCCTCCCTCCTCCACCCTCCTCCTCCCTCCTCCTCCCTCCTCCTCCCTCCTCCTCCCTCCTCCTCCCTCCTCCTCCCTCCTCCACCCTCCTCCACCCTCCTCCACCCTCCTCCACCCTCCTCCTCCCTCCTCCTCCCTCCTCCACCCTCCTCCACCCTCCTCCTCCCTCCTCATCTTTGCTTTACCTTGCCATCCCTCCACTTCCCATCTCCTACCTCCACCTCTTCTCTGTTCCCTCCTCCCCCTCACCCTCTCTTGCCCTCCCACACCTTCCCTCCTCCTCCCTCGCCCTCCCTTCTCCTTTCCTCCTCCTCCCTCCTCCATCCCCCGCTCTTGCTCTCCCTCCTCCTTTCCCCTCTCTTACCCTTCCTCCACTTACCTTCTTCTCCTTCCTCCTCCCTCACCTTCCCTTACTCTCCCTCCTCCTCCCTCTTCTTCAGATGAAAATCGAGGATAAGAGCCCTCCCTCACTTTCCTTCGCCCTCTTTTCCATCACTCGCCCTCCCTCGCCCTCTCTCTCTCCTTCCCTCAATCTCCTTCACCTTCACTTAGCCCTACCTCTCCCTCTTTTGCCTTCCCTTGCACTCCCTCCACTCGTCCATTCACCTTGCTAGCTCAAGTCGCCCGCCCCTCTTGCATGCCTATCTTATCCTACCCAAATTGTCGGCCAATCCTAGAGCTAACTGGACCGATGGCACCACGGACCGATGGCACCTGGACTGATGGCACCTCTTTTCAGTTTTACTTGGACTGATGGCACTAGTACCTAGACTGATGGCACCACTTCTCTAGACTGATGGCACCACCTAATCTTTTTATACCAGGGCATGGGTACCACTTGATTTACATGATATGTTATATGTGATAGTCATGTAAAAAGAGGGTTGCCCGTGTTTAGGAGAACGATAAAAAAATATGGCTTTCTTGTAAAGTTGCTTGTAATAGACCATGTTGTGTATAAAGTCTGTTAAGAGTCCCCTGATGTAACCCATCTCATCTTTCATTCCATTAATCACCTCATGCCTGAATGTAATCACTTGTACATATTTAAACTCACTTGCTGAGTCGCCTGTAATCGTGTTTACTCAAAAGTTGTTCGTAAGAGCCTTTTTCAACAGGAAGAACTGATTGTATCAGATGTTGTTAAGCTAAATAAACAAAACGAAAAAAAAAAAAAAGTTTTCAGGGTTGTCATGTTGTTTTTTTTGGTTTTTTTTTATAAGCAGTTTTTATTTCCATAAAACAAAGAAGTTACCAGGAGGAAATTTTTTTAAATTTTTTTTTACTGTTATCATACAGTTCTAACACATTGGTTAGATCTTCCACTGTAAAGTTGTATATTTGTCTCGTTGTTGTATTGTATATTTGTCTCGTCCACTTGTATATATTGCACCCCACATGACTATTTGTAAGTAGTATGGAAGCTTGATCGATATGAGTACTTATACTTTTGGATTTGTTAATAAACACATCTTTATAGGAGACAGAGCCATTGTTAGTTCACGAAGCAGTCACTAGGTGGTCAGGGGACAAACCTGTATTCTGGCTCTTTGTTCTTACAAAATTCAACTGCCTTTCAATATTTTACCATGGTTCCCTTGAATCTCTACACCCATCCCAAAGTAGGATGACATAATAACTAAACCCAAGACATGATATTTTCCATATGGAACACTTCATATAAATATGTGAGCAAGGCTATAGTTGTGACATTTCCCAATTATCACTCACTTCTTTTCCACCTCCTTTAGTGAAGAACACCTACCTTTTCACCTCCATTAGTGAAGAGCACCCGCTTGGGGGGCGTCATGGCGGCGCCCATGGATCATAGGCTATATGCCGTATAATCTGATACACAGTTCAAATATGAACAGAAAAAAAGTGCGCCAATCATTTTTTTTTTTTTTTTTAGCTTTATTTACTTCTTTCAAAGAAACTTTTTTCAGTAAGGTACAGACTCCTTTAGTGAAGAACACCTACTCGGGGGACGTCATGGCGGCGCCCATGGATCATAGGCTATGTGCTGTATACAAAAAAGACCACCTGGACATGGGGACCACCGCTGTCACTGGGGGGGGGGGGGCGCTGCCAGCACCAAGTAGGCCGGTGCCGACGGGCAGGTGCCAGGGCCAAGTGAACCAGTGTCGGTGCCGGCTTTTGGATGAGTAGACGTATTGAATCATCAGCTCGGACACTGGGCATTCATAATTAAGAAATAATGAGGTTGAAGAAAGAATATCATAAATAGTATTGACTTTGTGAGTGGTGCCATCAGTCTAGGTAGTGGTGCAATCGGTCTAGGCAAAATGCTGCCATCAGTCCGAAGAGGTGCCATCAGTCCAGGTGCCATCGGTCTAGTAATCGGTCTTGAGGGTAGAAACACTCCAGAGGAGGGGGGGAAGGGTCTACGCTCACTTATATGAGAAAATTATATATGAAGGGCATACTAGATGAAACAAGTGACTTAGCACATCTTATCTCACCCCGGTATTTTTCTCCATAGGCTTAACATTAGGAACTCGTACTTCACGGCCATGAGGTTCGTGTACCCAATACTCAATGGTTAATTTGGTGATTAATTTCATCAAAAAATAGTGTTATACGGGGTGAGATAAAATCAGAAACCCACTTGATGAAAATAACTTGGTCTGCACTCCACCTCGTTTGACCACAGAGTAATTCACTCAGCTTCGCTTCGTGAATTACTCTGCAGTCAAACTCGGTGGAGTACGGACCAAGCTATTTCCATCTCGTGGGTTTCCTTCTAATAGTGACCAATAACACGGGTGGAACTTTACGCTCATCAAATCGCAGACTATTCAAGCTGAGAAAACCACGAACCGAGCGTTACAAACTATCACCGTGTTACAGGGAAAAGGCTCTGTAATGAGCAGGGTGATGAACTGGAACACACTGAGTCAAATGAAATATTCAAGAAAATCTCAACCAGCCATCCATAATTCGTACAGAAGAAAGGTATAGGGATAAGCAATATAAAAAAAAGTATGTACCGAGTTATGCAGTGTAAGATAATGGAACTATGTTAATGCAGAGTACATATCGATTCACTCATCTCATCTCATTAACATCTCATCATAAGACTTCTGATTCACAACTTACATCTATGTAATTTGTATTGTAAGTAATTTCGACTTCACATGTAGGTATTATACGGAAACTGGCTTACTGTCTTCGTACGTCAAAAATATGCGGTGAAATTATTGGTCCCATACATCCCGATGCCGTAGGCAGAGGGATGTACGGGATCAATAATTTTACCAAGTATTTTGACGTACGAAGACAGTCAGCCTGTTTTTGTATTATTATATACCTAAAAATGGTGAAATGTTACCTAGTCACGTGGTCACATACCCCGTACGGCACAGTGTGCTGTACGGATATAAATACGCCATGGGTAGGAGCGGGCAGTATACGTAGTTGATACAGCCATAGGTATATAATAATATACCCTACGAGAATACATGTATAAGGAAGCAAAATGGAAGACCATCAAGCTTGTTGAATTTTGTTGCAAATAAAAAATATTAAAAAAATTATCCTGGACACCCATTGCGCTCGCCCAACTCACCTGCCCATCCAATCTACCTGCCCAACTCACCTGCCCATCCAATCTACCTGCCCAACTCACCTGCCCATCCAATCTACCTGCCCAACTCACCTGCCCATCCAATCTACCTGCCCAACTCACCTGCCCATCCAATCTACCTGCCCAACTCACCTGCCCATCCAATCTACCTGCCCAACTCACCTGCCCATCCAATCTACC
This sequence comes from Alentia gelatinosa, assembly GCA_950022655.1. NCBI lineage: Eukaryota > Metazoa > Annelida > Polychaeta > Phyllodocida > Polynoidae > Alentia > Alentia gelatinosa. Next base: position 50,423,380 of record OX465589.1, on the reverse strand, counting down.
TGCCCAACTCACCTGCCCATCCAATCTACCTGCCCAACTCACCTGCCCATCCAATCTACCTGCCCAACTCACCTGCCCATCCAATCTACCTGCCTAACTCCCCTGCCCATCCAATCTACCTGCCCAACTCCCCTGCCCATCCAATCTACCTGCCCAACTCACCTGCCCATCCAATCTACCTGCCCAACTCACCTGCCCATCCAATCTACCTGCCCAACTCCCCTGCCAATCCAATCTACCTGCCCATCCAATCTACCTGCCCATCCAATCTACCTGCCCAACTCACCTGCCCATCCAATCTACCTGCCCAACTCACCTGCCCATCCAATCTACCTGCCCAACTCCCCTGCCCATCCAATCTACCTGCCCAACTCACCTGCCCATCCAATCTACCTGCCCAACTCACCTGCCCATCCAATCTACCTGCCCAACTCACCTGCCCATCCAATCTACCTGCCCAACTCACCTGCCCATCCAATCTACCTGCCCAACTCCCCTGCCCATCCAATCTACCTGCCCAACTCACCTGCCCATCCAATCTACCTGTCCAACTCACCTGCCCATCCAATCTACCTGCCCAACTCCCCTGCCCATCCAATCTACCTGCCCAACTCACCTGCCCATCCAATCTACCTGCCCAACTCACCTGCCCATCCAATCTACCTGCCCAACTCCCCTGCCCATCCAACCTACCTGCCCAACTCCCCTGCCCATCCAACCTACCTGCCCAACTCCCCTGCCCATCCAATCTACCTGCCCAACTCACCTGCCCATCCAATCTACCTGTCCAACTCACCTGCCCATCCAATCTACCTGCCCAACTCACCTGCCCATCCAATCTACCTGCCCAACTCACCTGCTCATCCAATCTACCTGCCCAACTCACCTGCCCATCCAATCTACCTGCCCAACTCACCTGCCCATCCAATCTACCTGCCCAACTCCCCTGGCCATCCAATCTACCTGCCCAACTCCCCTGCCCATCCAATCTACCTGCCCAACTCACCTGCCCATCCAATCTACCTGCCCAACTCACCTGCCCATCCAATCAACCTGCCCAACTCACCTGCCCATCCAATCTACCTGCCCAACTCACCTGCCCAGCCAATCTACCTGTCCAACTCACCTGCCCATCCAATCTACCTCCCCAACTCCCCTGCCCATCCAATCTACCTGCCCAACTCACCTGCCCATCCAATCTACCTGCCCAACTCACCTGCCCATCCAATCTACCTGCCCAACTCCCCTGCCCATCCAATCTACCTGCCCAACTCACCTGCCCATCCAATCTACCTGCCCAACTCACCTGCCCATCCAATCTACCTGCCCAACTCCCCTGCCCATCCAATCTACCTGCCCAACTCACCTGCCCATCCAATCTACCTGCCCAACTCACCTGCCCATCCAATCTACCTGCCCAACTCACCTGCCCATCCAATCTACCTGCCCAACTCACCTGCCCATCCAATCTACCTGCCCAACTCCCCTGCCCATCCAATCTACCTGCCCAACTCACCTGCCCATCCAATCTACCTGTCCAACTCACCTGCCCATCCAATCTACCTGCCCAACTCCCCTGCCCATCCAATCTACCTGCCCAACTCACCTGCCCATCCAATCTACCTGCCCAACTCACCTGCCCATCCAATCTACCTGCCCATCCAATCTACCTGCCCATCCAATCTACCTGCCCAACTCACCTGCCCATCCAATCTACCTGCCCAACTCCCCTGCCCATCCAATCTACCTGCCCAACTCACCTGCCCATCCAATCTACCTGCCCAACTCACCTGCCCATCCAATCTACCTGCCCAACTCACCTGCCCATCCAATCTACCTGCCCAACTCACCTGCCCATCCAATCTACCTGCCCAACTCACCTGCCCATCCAATCTACCTGCCCAACTCACTTGCCCATCCAATCTACCTGCCCAACTCACCTGCCCATCCAATCTACCTGCCCAACTCCCCTGCCCATCCAATCTACCTGCCCAACTCCCCTGCCCATCCAATCTACCTGCCCAACTCCCCTGCCTACCAATCTACCTGCCCAACTCACCTGCCCATCCAATCTACCTGCACAACTCCCCTGCCCATCCAATCTATCTGCCCAACTTACCTGCCCATCCAATCTACCTGCCCGACTCCCCTGCCCATCCAATCTACCTGCCCAACTCCCCTGCCTACCAATCTACCTGCCCAACTCACCTGCCCATCCAATCTACCTGCACAACTCCCCTGCCCATCCAATCTATCTGCCCAACTTACCTGCCCATCCAATCTACCTGCCCAACTCCCCTGCCCATCCAATCTACCTCCCCAACTCACCTGCCCATCCAATCTACCAGCCCAACTCACCTGCCCATCCAATCTACCTGCCCAACTCCCCTGCCTACCAATCTACCTGCCCAACTCACCTGCCCATCCAATCTACCTGCACAACTCCCCTGCCCATCCAATCTATCTGCCCAACTTACCTGCCCATCCAATCTACCTGCCCAACTCCCCTGCCCATCCAATCTACCTCCCCAACTCACCTGCCCATCCAATCTACCAGCCCAACTCACCTGCCCATCCAATCTACCTGCCTTACTCCCCTGCCTATCCAATCTACCTGCCCAACTCCCCTGCCCATCCAATCTACCTGCCCAACTCCCCTGTCCATCCAATCTACCTGCCCCACTCACCTGCCCATCCAATCTACCTGCCCAACTCACCTGCCCATCCAATCTACCTGCCCAACTCACCTGCCCATCCAATCTACCTGCCCAACTCCCCTGCCCATCCAACCCACCTGCCCAACTCCCCTGCCCATCCAATCCACCTGCCCAACTCCCCTGCCCATCCAATCTACCTGCCCAACTCCCCTGCCCATCCAATCTACCTGCCCAACTCACCTGCCCATCCAATCTACCTGCCCAACTCACCTGCCCATCCAATCTACCTGCCCAACTCACCTGCCCATCCAATCTACCTGCCCAACTCACCTGCCCATCCAATCTACCTGCCCAACTCCCCTGCCCATCCAATCTACCTGCCCAACTCCCCTGCCCATCCAATCTACCTGCCCAACTCACCTGCCCATCCAATCTACCTGCCCAACTCACCTGCCCATCCAATCTACCTTCCCAACTCACCTGCCCATCCAATCTACCTGCCCAACTCACCTGCCCATCCAATCTACCTGCCCAACTCCCCTGCCCATCCAATTTACCTGCCCAACTCCCCTGCCCATCCAATCTACCTGCCCAACTCCCCTGCCCATCCAATCTACCTGCCCAACTCACCTGCCCATCCAATCTACCTGCCCAACTCACCTGCCCATCCAATCTACCTGCCCAACTCCCCTGCCCATCCAATCTACCTGCCCAACTCCACTGCCCATCCAATCTACCTGCCCAACTCCCCTGCCCATCCAATCTACCTGCCCAACTCACCTGCCCATCCAATCTACCTGCCCAACTCACCTGCCCATCCAATCTACCTGCCCAACTCCCCTGCCCATCCAATCTACCTGCCCAACTCACCTGCCCATCCAATCTACCTGCCCAACTCACCTGCCCATCCAATCTACCTGCCCAACTCACCTGCCCATCCAATCTACCTGCCCAACTCCCCTGCCCATCCAATCTACCTGCCCAACTCACCTGCCCATCCAATCTACCTGCCCAACTCACCTGCCCATCCAATCTACCTGCCCAACTCACCTGCCCATCCAATCTACCTGCCCAACTCACCTGCCCATCCAATCTACCTGCCCAACTCACCTGCCCATCCAATCTACCTGCCCAACTCACTTGCCCATCCAATCTACCTGCCCAACTCACCTGCCCATCCAATCTACCTGCCCAACTCCCCTGCCCATCCAATCTACCTGCCCAACTCCCCTGCCCATCCAATCTACCTGCCCAACTCCCCTGCCTACCAATCTACCTGCCCAACTCACCTGCCCATCCAATCTACCTGCACAACTCCCCTGCCCATCCAATCTATCTGCCCAACTTACCTGCCCATCCAATCTACCTGCCCAACTCCCCTGCCCATCCAATCTACCTGCCCAACTCCCCTGCCTACCAATCTACCTGCCCAACTCACCTGCCCATCCAATCTACCTGCACAACTCCCCTGCCCATCCATTCTATCTGCCCAACTTACCTGCCCATCCAATCTACCTGCCCAACTCCCCTGCCCATCCAATCTACCTCCCCAACTCACCTGCCCATCCAATCTACCAGCCCAACTCACCTGCCCATCCAATCTACCTGCCCAACTCCCCTGCCTACCAATCTACCTGCCCAACTCACCTGCCCATCCAATCTACCTGCACAACTCCCCTGCCCATCCAATCTATCTGCCCAACTTACCTGCCCATCCAATCTACCTGCCCAACTCCCCTGCCCATCCAATCTACCTCCCCAACTCACCTGCCCATCCAATCTACCAGCCCAACTCACCTGCCCATCCAATCTACCTGCCTTACTCCCCTGCCTATCCAATCTACCTGCCCAACTCCCCTGCCCATCCAATCTACCTGCCCAACTCCCCTGTCCATCCAATCTACCTGCCCCACTCACCTGCCCATCCAATCTACCTGCCCAACTCACCTGCCCATCCAATCTACCTGCCCAACTCACCTGCCCATCCAATCTACCTGCCCAACTCCCCTGCCCATCCAACCCACCTGCCCAACTCCCCTGCCCATCCAATCCACCTGCCCAACTCCCCTGCCCATCCAATCTACCTGCCCAACTCCCCTGCCCATCCAATCTACCTGCCCAACTCACCTGCCCATCCAATCTACCTGCCCAACTCACCTGCCCATCCAATCTACCTGCCCAACTCACCTGCCCATCCAATCTACCTGCCCAACTCACCTGCCCATCCAATCTACCTGCCCAACTCCCCTGCCCATCCAATCTACCTGCCCAACTCCCCTGCCCATCCAATCTACCTGCCCAACTCACCTGCCCATCCAATCTACCTGCCCAACTCACCTGCCCATCCAATCTACCTGCCCAACTCACCTGCCCATCCAATCTACCTGCCCAACTCACCTGCCCATCCAATCTACCTGCCCAACTCCCCTGCCCATCCAATTTACCTGCCCAACTCCCCTGCCCATCCAATCTACCTGCCCAACTCCCCTGCCCATCCAATCTACCTGCCCAACTCACCTGCCCATCCAATCTACCTGCCCAACTCACCTGCCCATCCAATCTACCTGCCCAACTCCCCTGCCCATCCAATCTACCTGCCCAACTCCACTGCCCATCCAATCTACCTGCCCAACTCCCCTGCCCATCCAATCTACCTGCCCAACTCACCTGCCCATCCAATCTACCTGCCCAACTCACCTGCCCATCCAATCTACCTGCCCAACTCCCCTGCCCATCCAATCTACCTGCCCAACTCACCTGCCCATCCAATCTACCTGCCCAACTCACCTGCCCATCCAATCTACCTGCCCAACTCACCTGCCCATCCAATCTACCTGCCCAACTCACCTGCCCATCCAATCTACCTGCCCAACTCACCTGCCCATCCAATCTACCTGCCTATCTCTCGCACCCATATTGCCCACCCATCAACCTACATACCAATCAAACTCTTTCCTCAACTACTCATCAAAACGCATCTTTCTATAACATATTAACAACTTGTGGAACCGTCTCTGCAACAATTTATTCCTTAAGTAATTAGGGTTAAAATAATGGTGCCGTAAAAAAAAAATTGATAACCCTTAACTGACGTGTAAATATACCAAACGTTTTTCCTTGCACTGTGCTGTTCCATTGGCCGACGAAGATTGCTTGGACTTTTTGAATTACACAGAAAGTCTGTCGGTGGTGCCCCTGACTGTGCGTCCGTATAGTAAAATCGGCAAGGGTAGTAGATTTCACTCAGTGACCTAGGGTTCACTCAGTGGTGGGTGGTGCCACATTGCATAAGCTAAGCAGAAACTTTGTGGGGCATTTCACGGCCATAGTTGTTTCCATTGACTGATATTGGATCAGCAGTGCCAAAAGTCCGTCGTTGGTTCCTGACTGTAGATCGGTGACGGAAAATCGGCCAATGGAAACGGGCCTTACGAAGGATATTCATGCCCTTTGTTTTTGCTTTGGGGGAGGGGGGTTAATGAATAGTGTTACTTATGTCTCTCTGTTTTTATATATAAAATATACATCTCTACAGTGACTTCTGGATGCAATAATCATTCCGTTTTTTGTGGCAATGCTAGTCCCCCTAGATTTTGTTGATTGGAAAATTCCCCAACTCTAGTACTGAAATCGGTCAGGGTATTTTTGTTTTAAAGGCATATCCTACAATACACAGCGTCGCCAACTGGGATTTTGAAATACTTACAGATATAGATTCAAGCGGGTTCCTTTGAATTATTCTAATATCAAATGAGAAAAGTAAAACTATTTATTGATTTTTTCTCAGCCCAATAGGTGAGTTATGCATTTATACATTCAACTGATGTATATAGAAAATATACTAAAAAATAAAGTTTCCTTCAATTTTCTCATAAACAAATTAGAATGTGTGCTTTTATACATGTTCTATATTCTGTGAGTGTTTAAAGAAAAGAAAATAGGTTTTACTCTGTGAAAGACGACATTGAAAATGTCTATATATTCTATTACAATATTATCATATTTGTCCCCAAAAGTAGCAAAAAGCTAAGGGGGGGTGTCCACCAACCACGACAAGGCTACGACAATGGCTTTCCGACAAGGTCCACGATATCTCTACGATTGGAAGCCTTGTAGCCTTGCCGTGGTTGGTGGACCTCAGTTCCCGACAAGAGGCTACGACGAGGCCATGACAGGCTGCGACATGAAGCTTGTCAGGGGCCTGTTGGGGGCTTTCCGACAAGGCTACGACAATATCGAACATGTTCGATTTTTGCTATGACTGGACCTTTGTCGTGGAGTATTGTGATATCCTCGATATCACTGTCGTAGTGTGTCGGAACCATGGGCGCCTTTTTTACGGCAACCAGCAATGTCTACTACATACCCCGACACCGCTGTCCCGACACAGCTCTTCTCACCACAAGGCTGCGATTGGAACTTTCATGGCGGCACTTGTCGTAGCCTTGTCGTGGTTGGTGGACGCCCCCCTTTATCCTTTCAAAAAAGATTTGCCGTTAAAGTTTTCACTGGCATATATATTATTCTGATAGAGCCATATAATTTGCTGGTATTCCCCGATAAATGTTCCGGCATTTGACCACTGCAGCTACATCGTGTACTAAAACTATACCTGTCGTTCAGTTTCCTACACTTTTCTTTTTTATTCAGACTATTTTGGTGACATCGACCTCGCCATTGTTTGCCGTCAGTTGATCTCTCATGTTTGTCTCATTGAGTTGTTGTGTCACTTAGCGACAACACCTGTAGAGTCCTGCATCTTTTTGTATACCTTAGTGTAGCCTGGCAGCCTGGCCTAGTTAGACTATAGGCCAGGTAACGGGTTGCAGTTTTGTGGTGCATTATTGGTAGCGCCTCCATTTTTCTGTTGCATTGTGGGATTGGCAGACCATCAGATACACTGGTTCCTGGAGTATCCACTAGGGGGCTCGGCGGAGATATATGCGGAACCCAGCCAAACCACTAGTCCACTAGTGTCCTGGCCCTAGCGACAGCGGGAGGTACTACAGTCTAGTTGAAGGTCGGAGGAACCCGTTACCTGTCCCTTATTTCATTAGGGCAGGGAACCAGTCCAACCTTAGTGTCTCTATCAATAAGGTTATATGGTCAATTCTCCCAGATCGTGATCGATGCCCACGTACGGTGACCAAAAATTCAAACTAGTTAGATCTTTATGAAAATGTGGAAATATATAGTAGAAGACAATACCTTGCAGGGGTAAAAGTTGGGAACACTAATCTTTATTGGAAATTATTTTTTAGCTGAATGAACCCAGCCAAACCACTAGTCCACTAGTGTCCTGGCCCTAGCGACAGCGGGAGGTACTACAGTCTAGTTGAAGGTCGGAGGAACCCGTTACCTGTCCCTTATTTCATTAGGGCAGGGAACCAGTCCAACCTTAGTGTCTCTATCAATAAGGTTATATGGTCAATTCTCCCAGATCGTGATCGATGCCCACGTACGGTGACCAAAAATTCAAACTAGTTAGATCTTTATGAAAATGTGGAAATATATAGTAGAAGACAATACCTTGCAGGGGTAAAAGTTGGGAACACTAATCTTTATTGGAAATTATTTTTTAGCTGAATGAATTTAACCTTATAATGCTTATGTCACCGTACGTGGTCATGTGGGTTTAACAAGGCCTTAGGGGAAATATTGATTGTTATTTATCAGCAGGATCAGATTTTCATTATCAGAAAATGAAATTCTAATCATATTGAGTAAATTAGTGTTGATTAATACTATTCAGAATACAATGCCCATGTACGGTGACCGGCCCATGTACGGTGACATACCTCAAAATACATGTATATTTCTTGGCATTAACATGCCTGAAGTATTTGTAAATTGCAGGTGTTAATGGTTCCATAATACTCTGTTTATGTATAAAATATTATTCACAAATATTGTAAATCTTCTACCTTATATAAGCAAAACCTAATAATTTCTGCCCATGTACGGTGACCAAATAAAGTTCACCACCCATGTTCATTTAGCTGTAGTATATTTGATGGAAGAATTAATTAACACACTTCAAATGCTATAAAACCTTTTCACATGTCTCCTTCATTTGGAGGATGAAAAGGTACCCAAAAAAGTACTTTTCTATAATTTTTTTACCTTTTAATGTTGCTTGCCCATGTACGGTGACATACCCTTCACCACTGATTTTCCACACCTAAACTACAAATAAATTTGCCCATTTGAACATTTATCATGTTTTATAAGTTCTGCAACACATTTGTGGGTATGACACATTCAGAACAGATAAATATTTATAGTTAAATACAAATAAGAGGTCTTCAAAATCTTGTTATACAGGTTTCATCTATGAATTTTGAGCTAAAAATGCCTATTTTAGGGGTTTATCAATTTTCATTAAAGATATAGGTACATGAAAGTGGGGTTCCCCTGTTAGATCTTTCATTTCTACATACACTAATATCATTTCTGATATCATAAAACAATATTTAGATATGAAAACGACCCTTTGAATTATTGGTCACCGTACGTGGCCCATCAATCACGATCTGGGAGAATTGACCATATATTTATCAAATTACGCCAGAGGGCAGCACTGTTCTCCACTCTTATTCTAACGCTAGGCGTCTCTGGTTGTTACCATACTCCTTGCCCGCTTGAGCTACCAGACGGGTGTTGAGCTGTAGAATTTTTTGTGGCATCACCGCACTAAAGACGCATGATGCCTTGAGGTGTCATTGTTCCAATATTAACAAACAAGTTTTAACAAAGAAATAATAGAGCAATATTCATAAAATCTTCAGAAAATGTAGATATCACTTCATATATAGTATTTCTATTCAAAAGAGATGAAATATTTTTAATTTAGTATCATATTGCATGATTACAAAGTTGCATTACGAGTTTTAACCACCATGTGCTCATCCTCTAGCCGGACACACTGCCACCAGTATCTGTCCTTATGGGAGTAGCTCTGCCCCAGGCAGCCGTCCTTAAAGGGTTAACCCTTTAAGGACGGGTACCTGTGGCAATAGTATGAAGTTCAAGGTGGGTAATAGTGCTAATCAATACCTCCAGAAGGCGGGAAGAATCAGGGCTATTGTAATAGTTCTATAGTTCAGGACGTGATAAAATATGCGATCATTGATATTATTGTCCAGTTCACACAAATTCATGAGCTGGGTGTTGCATCTATATTCTGTGAAAATTTCATGAATATATAACCAATATATCCTATTTTATTCGACAAAAACGAAATTTTGCAAATCTAAGAAAATGATGCCTTTTGGCATCACCCGCCCCAGCACAGATGATGCCATATGGCATCATCCCGCCCCAGCACGGTTGATGCCATATGGCATCACCCGCCGTGAATGGGTGAAGGCAATATATCATCGTCCATCGTATACATCCATCCCCAACTTTAGACATTGAAGTGTGCAGGCATTTCACAAACAGTCACCCATCTTAGTCCCTTACTATCGTAAAACGGGATGAGTTTTAATCTTGTCCACCGTATTCCACGACTGGAGTTTGGCAAAGTGACTTCATGAGGCGAAGCTGACTGAAGTCCGGAGCCAAAACTTCAGGAGTGGAATGCGGTGGCCAAGATTAAAACGAATCAGGTTTTGATTTTATCCTACCCTATCTTCTCGATTTTGGAATATTATATGATAACAATGCTGTATGCCACTAGTGGCATATAAAACTCCGTATGCCAGTCAGCATGGCATACGGAAACCCAATGTTAAGCCTATGGGATTTTATATTAGGGGTAGGATAATAACAAAATACTGCATGGCTTGTGAATTGTGTCTTGTTTGAGCAATACAAACGGCATTTCTCATAAACAGCAGTGGGCCAAGTTTGACAGTTGCTAGTTCAGTTATAATCTAAAATTCATATAAGAATTTCTGTGCCTTATGGATATAATATTAATATCATATCAATTTCTACGATGTGAAAACAGTGTCTATTATCCACACACCAGTGTGTACCTTTCTGGGTAGGTAGGTAGGATTGTCAGGTAGGTAGGTAGGTAGAGTAGGTTCGTAAGTAGATTGATAGGAAGGGTGGGTAGGTACGGTCTGTAGATATGAAGTAGGGTTGGTAGGTAGGAGGTATTTAGGAAGGTAGGGTAATTAAGTAAAGTAGGGAAGGTATATATATTTGTTTTTAGGCAGGGAAGGTAGGGTAGGTAGGGTAGGTAGGCAGGATAGGTAGGTAGTGTGGGCGGGTAAGTAGGTAGGTAGGTACGTAGGTAGATAGGTAGATAGGTAGGTATGTAGGAAGGGTTGCAGGATGTTAGGGCCCACCACCTTAAAGTGGGGACGTTAGGGCCCACCCTACACCGGGGTTTTGAGAGCCTCATTCGCGCCTCGGCCGCACCGCGATGCCGCGGTCACACCTGTGGTGCCAGGAGGGAGATGTGGCATAAATAGATGTTAGGGCCCACCTAATTTTGCATAATTAGTTTTAAATCAACCCGTTTTAAATCTTCCATACTCAAGCATCTCAACTGTGAATAAAAACTATATTTAGTAGTAAGTAACCCTATCCCTAAACCTAACCCTTATCCTTTCCCTAACCCTTATCCTAACCCTAACCCTTATCCTAACCCTAACCCTTATCCTAACCCTAACCCTATCCCTAACCCTATCCCTAACCCTATCCCTATCCCTAACCCTAACACTAACCCTATTCCTATCCATAACCCTATCCCTAACCCTAAACCTATCCCTACCCCTTACCCTAACCCTTACCCTAACCCTAACCCTAGGTTGGCTTTAGGCGGGCCCTAACGTCCCGATGAGTGGGCCCTAACATCCCGACTTCCGGGTGGTGGGCCCTAGCGTCTACATACCGTAGGAAGGGTAGGTAGATCAGTTGGTAGGTAGGTAGGGATTGAGGTTAGTATGATGGAAAGGCTGGTACGGTGGGGAGGTAGGGTCTATAGATGGTAGGTGGGTAGTTGGAAAGTGGGAATCTAAGAAGGTAGTAGGGTAGGGTAGGGTAGGGTAGGGTAGGGTAGTGAAGGTAGGGAAGGTGGGTTAGAATACGAGGCGTATGGAGTGCGCTCACTACCGCAAGTGACCAGGGACCCATTTCAATAGCCTGTAGGACGTCCGTTATTGGGTGTAGTGACACGATAGCGACAGGTTACGTTGCAGTAGTTTAGTGACAAGCCATTCCGGAAGTCCTTGTTACAGACGGGCGCTAATAGTGGCTTGACTATTTCATAAGTGCGATGTCCGGTCAGTATCGGGGTCCCAAATAGCGAGAGGGTATACCCTCTCGCTTGTATTGTCACAAACGCGTAACTTTACTTCCCGTACGAATTAAGCTATGAAACTTTAACCCCAGTTAGGGACACATACAACTTATAAACATGCCAAATATGAAGGATATCGGTCCATGCAATCTAATGATATTCACATTTGAATTTTGTCATAGAAAATGCTGCTCTGATAGCCAGTGTAGGATTTCTCAAGCCTGTCACTAATTTCTGCAGCGACTTTTACCTTGACACCACTTGTTCCCGAGAGTACTAACTGAAATGCTTTTCTGGGACTTAAAAGAAAATTTACGGAGACTCCCGTGTTGAAGTACCCTCTGCCCCAGGGTCGGTTCATTCTTGATACTGACGCTAGTAATGAGAGTATCGGAGCGGCGCTGTCTCAGATCCAAGATGGTGTAGAGGTTCCAATAGCTTTTGCCAGCAATAGCTTAAGCAAAAGCCAGCGGAACTACTGTACCACTAAGAGGGAACTCTTAGCAGTTGTGGTGTAGGTGAGAAAATATCGACACTTCTTAGCGGATGGAGATTTTATCTTGCGTACCGACCATTCTTCTCTCAAATGGCTCTTTAACTTTAAAGATGCTGAGGGAATGATTGGAAGATGGCTGGCAGCCCTTTCCGAATTCGGAATAACTAACTGCCAGATCGAACACCGGGCTGGAAAGTCACACATTAATGCGGATTGTCTCTCAAGGAGGCCAGTGCGGAAATGTGGACGTCCAGATTGTCGGGATTGTGGTGAGCATAGAGCAGTGATAGCTACCTTACGCTCCGAGAAAGTGAAAGTGCCCCAGAACTATCAGTGGACTCTGGAACAGATTGGGGAAAGTCAACAGCCTGACCCAGATCTGTTCTGGTTAATAAAACTGGTAGCGAATGGGCTCCACAGACCTACCGGGCCTGAGATCTCGCCTGAAAACAGAGAATTTCGGAATCTGTGTGGTCCGGGATGGAGTATTATATCGATGGAGAACTACGTTACAACCACTTAAACGTGCTCTGCAATTAGTGGTCCCTCGAGAACTACGTTCCGGGCTAATGACCCTATGTCATGAGGATAGGAGTGCAACTCATTTAGGACGGAAAAGGACGGTTGCCAGAATAAGGCGTCGTTACTACTGGCCTGGAATGGGTGCAGATATTCGAAGATGGATATCTGGGTGTTCCGTCTGTAGCAAAGTCAAACCCGGGGTAGGACTCGGAAAGATGCCGCTACAACAGGAGCTATTTGGAGTCAGGTTTGCCAGAATCGCTCTAGATATCATATCTGGTATCTACGAGTCTGAAGAAGGGAATACCTGTATGATGGTGGTGATGGATTATTACACAAAATATGTGCTGGATGCTGCCTTTTGGAACCCCGAGCGTGCTACATTCCGTCCAGGGACGGGAATTTGAATCCCAGATCTGGAAAGAGATGTGTAGGATCCTGGAGATTAAAAAGACGCATACTAATCCATATCGTCCTCAATCAGATGGTATGGTGGAACGGTTCAACCGGACATTGATCCAGTGTCTTCGGACCCTGGTAGATGAAAACCGGAAGAATTGGGATGAATTGGCACCATTTATAGCTCACGCTTACAATGGAACCATTCATTCAAGTACGGGGTGTTCACCTAATTTGCTCGTCTTTGGCGAGGAAATAGTAATGCCCGCTGACATGGTATATGGGGTTCCCGGAATGTCTACGGATGATCCTTGTCCCATAGGTTTTGTCGAAACGCTCAGAGAACGTTTTGTAGAGGGATATTACCTCGCGAGACGGAATCTGACAAAAGCTGCTGAGTGGCAAAAGACTGGCCATGATGTCAATCTTAAGCCACATAAGTTCCGAGTAGGAGACCGGATTGTACAATACCACACTCCGTTGGTAAATGTAAAACTCGCTCCTAACTGGGATGGACCATTCAGAATTGTTCAAATATTGTCAGAAATGACAGTAGTGATAGAAGACGAATGGTCAAGAAGGCGTTACAAATCCCATGTAGCTCGTTTACGACTATAGGAAGGGAAGCGCGAAAGTTCCGGCTTTGAAGTTTCACACCCTGCTACAACGCGGGATGTGTCACTGACCGCGGGCCCGACTGGGGTACCAGGGAGGTCCCAGGTTCAAATATCCGGGAAGCCGGGTGTCAAACCCCCGTCAACACGGTGGTGGCAGACTCCAACAGGGAAGTCCCGGTAAAAGGTTATCGAGGTTCCAAGTGGGTGCCCGTCAACACAACGGAAACCGGGACGTCCGCGGAAGGTGATTCCTACTTACGCTAACCCCAAAAGGAAGGTGTGGGTAGATGAAAAACCTGATACGGATAAGTCCGAATTTGCTACAAATCGAGCTGTGTATAATAAACATGGTTCAAAATGTAGAATGGAGTCTAAAATAGACTCAAAACCCCGCCGCAGCTCTCAATTAAAATCGAAGGCTGTGGTTAGCTACAAAGAGTAGTGGTGCCGGGGTTGTCGAAAACACAACGAGAATCAATGGTACGGAGAGTAGATCATTGAAAGTCTGTGGCGTGTCAATTATACGTGAATGTTGATCAAATAGTTAGCTTAGAATCAGTCGTTGTGTGCCGCAGCCCAGACGTTGTTCTAAGGGACCCCGTCGAGGACCCTCTAGAGGCTGCAGAATTGCCGAACGCTCTGTAAGGTCTGATCCATTTATATGAAAATTGTACACAGTCTCCCATACTATCAATGTGATGCACGACGGCGATACGAAATCCCCACGAGGTGGAGAACTCGGGCTGGAGCTCAATAAGGGCTTCCCCGGGTTTCGTAACCTGCGCTGGGCGAGTGAGAGGTGTGAACGAATCAAGTCAAGCGTAACGCTGACCTTTGGTTTCTTCACGCATGCGGTGTTGAGACGCTCAAGATAAGCCTCGGCACGGTTGATTGGTTCGCGACTGCGAATCTGGGTCAACTAGGAGTATATAAGACCCTGTTTTTTCAGTAGTAGTTCGGAGTGGTGCCTAGCACCACGGGAGTCAGGCGGTAGCAGCATGGCTGACCGTGCCCCGTCTACGGAGGTTGAGCGCGAGCTCCCCTCACCGCTGCCCGGATCCTCAGCCTCGGCTGAGCGGGGGGCAGATCTGGACGATGATGCTTTGCTCATCGGGTCAGATGATGGTGATTTTGACCTGGAAGGGGACGAGTCTGAGGACTCTGTTCTTCTTGGGGAAACCCGAGATGAACGACCCGGAGAGGGAAAAGATCGCAAAGGGAAGAAGTCCGAGACGGCCCAGGCTGCTAAGGGTTCTCCGAGCGGTTTGAGTCCGGGCCTGAGGTTACAACTCAGAGTCTGGAAGAAATGTTAGCTGGGATCCCAGATCCCCAGACACGAGCCATGGTACAGTCGATGTACCAGCATTGGACTCCTCCTAAGGTGAAGTCGACGGAAGCCGGGACCTTTTTGGCCCCGCGTCCGGTGGCTACACACTTGGCTTACACTTGCCTGGAAGATCTTTGTCATGGGAACCGGCATTACATTCCTAATGGTGTCGGTTTAGATGGAACGTCTGACGACGAAGAATGGTTGGTTGACGAAGGCTCTCCCAACACCTGGTACATCGACCGGGTGAAAGGGGTGTCAAGCGTCAGCCTGCTAAAGTACGACGATCAGGTTAAAGACCGGATCGCGTTTGCATGGCACAAGTTCGGTAACGGCGATCATTGCGTCTTCGTGAGTTGCTATGGAAGGGACAAGAAATTGTCACCAACCTATGCAACTGCGGGTCGTTACGCTAGGCACCTCGCCGAGGCCCACCTAGCTGAGCGACCATGGCTACAGTGCCTGGGTTAGAAAGGTGGTTCTTGCCAGGCCGGGTGTGCCAGTTCACGGCGATTGTGTCTTGTCCGACACATTGCCCGGGAACACCGGACTGCTGGAGCTGCAGCTCGGGAACGGGTCATGAACCTTTGGCAGAGGTTCAATGATTTAGGTTCCGATGCTCAGAAAGGCAGGCTGGAGCCCGAAACATGCGTGACTGACGGTCGATTGTTTAAGATCGGATGGAGGAAGAATCCTGGCTGGTTCGGGAGTCTGATGCTATCCGCTTCGAACCATCGTCGGATGTCACGGGAGTCAAGGAACAAACAGTCCAAGGGTTCCTCGAAGGTAAGACGACGGGTTAAGAAGTTGTCATCATCCTCGTCCAGCGAGGATGATACTTCTGGGAGATCCAGTCGGAAACCTAAGAAGAAGTTGGCCCCTAGTAGGCACACCATCGCTGACGTGGTGGAAGCTGCCTACCAGGCTACGCCAAATTTGACTGAGGGACTAAAACTCCTCTCAGGCAAGAGTGACTGGAAAGTTCCGACTGCTTCAAAAGAAGAAGGACCCACAGAGAAACCAGCCGGGACTCGTCCTAGCTCAAGCCTCCCGGGATTTACCTCGATCGGCAAAGGTGCTACCCAAACACCCGGGAAAGTTGTGAGTGATGAAGCCTTTCCGGCACTACCACCACCAGCCAACCCGGTTGTTGAGGTGAAGAAGAAACCGACGACACAGCCTCCCACTGCGTCGAAAGTAACTTCCTCTCCCTGTGCGATATCAGTTGAATACGTTCAGCGGGCGGATCAACTAGAGTCGCACATAGGCAGCACGTTGGAAGGCCGCATCCAAAGGGGCGCGCAGTCTCTCCATGAGAGCCTCGTTAAGGAGCTAGTCAACCTAGCCCGGTATGAGGTTAGGGAAGCCACGAAGGGCCTGCCTCGAGGTTTGCCCGGGCAGAAGCCCAGACCTATCGCCAAGATGAACGTTGTCTTCGGCATTTGGGTATGTCGCTCTACGACATCGGTGACGACCCGCAAGCCCTTGAGGAAGCGTGGTTGGCCCGACAACGGAGCCGGGGAAGATTTCTTCAGTTCACCACGGAAGGACCAGACCCGACACGCCGGCAACTCGCCAACATGTTAGGGTGGTCATGCGTGGAGGAAACTTCCCAACAGGACACTACATCCAGTGCGGCCCAGCCTATGGATGTCAGTGTAGACACTCTGCTGTCGGGACAAGGTCAGGTCCAACAAGATCAGACTGAAATCCTACAGCCGAGGAGGCCACCAGCCGTGACGCGGGCTGAAACATCGGCAAAGCCCTCCCAGGCTAAGCCGGTTGATCAACCCGGGGAACAGGGTGGAGCTCAGGGGATGAATGCCAACATCATCCCGTTGGAGTCCGGAATCTTCTTAGATAACGGACCAACCGCTCTGCAGCAGTTGATGTCTCAGTTCCAGCCTACGTCTGTGCTGAGTCCACTGCGACCAGAGCGAAGCGCCCCGGTAACGTCGGTTCCACCGACGACTACCACGCCCAGTCAGTCGGAAATTCTCGACCTCAAGATATCCTCTGACGAGGATATCTAGGGTTGACAACGACCGGCTCAATTGTTGCCTGGTAGGCGGGGGATACGCCGTCCGAGCTCGGAACCGGCAGAGTCCACAACTCTCCTGGGTCCGAGATCAGACGGGTTCAGGAAGTCCCGGGTAGGAAATTTTTTTTTCTGACCTAGCTACTTCCATGATGGTCTCTCGAGGATAATTACTTAATCTTGATAGATCGTCGTGTGGCCTCCTGACCGGAATTCTGTACTTTCTCAGCTAACCGCAAGGATCGCTGGGAGGGGTAGAGGAAAAGTTAGGAGTAACCTATGATAAGTGATCCCGGGTTGGGGCTGAGGAAAGTCGATAAACGACTTCCCCGAGGCACAACCCTGGTTTCAGACGGCTGAAGGTTCTCCCGATGGCCAGGCCCATAATAGGCTCCCATCACGAAAACCTCCTGCCTGTGGTGTAGATTCCGTCCACACCAGTCTCTGGTACCGGTTAAGGAAGACTATGCCTCTCGGGTATGGATCTGACTTACCGGGTCTGTGTCGGAACCGAGTTCGTCGACTCGATACTGAGATAGTAGACGCAATCCCTGTTCTGTTGGATTGCGCCGACTATTTCTACCTTGGGTCAATGATCGTAAGTTCTGAATCCGGCTAAAATTGGGGCCTTAAATGGTTCTCGATTTAAGCCGAAGGAAACATGCCAGTATAGCTGTAGCCGAATAAAAGAACACTGATACCACACACTCTTACAAGGTGGATGGAGAACTGTTTTTGCCTTTTGGCCGTTATTTCCGTAGTCGGAAACTTACAAACTAGGAAGGTGTCAAGTGAAGCTGACCCTTCTTCTACATATGGACGTCTTCCAAACTGAAGAACAGTGGGAAGCCCAGCACCCGCCGGCATCGGGCTGAATGTAGTAGGTCTGCAACGCCGGTGGGCCCGCTGGGCTCGATACTCCAAGATAAGGAAGAGAACGACGCATCACCTGCCGGGAGCCTACAATGGACTTCAACAAGTTCCGGAATGGCTCTAGGCAGGGTGCTCGACAGGCCGGGCTGACCACCTGTAGGTCCGCGACTGTCGAGTCTTTCCTGCCCAACACTCAAGAATCTGCTCCCCGGCTAAAGATGGGTGAATATCATATTTTCTCAGGGTGCTAGCGAGGCTAGTCCTTTTTACATCAAATGTTGTTTCTCCTTTCCTAAATGCCGTATCTTCCATATTTTTAATAACTTCTCTATCTTACACTTCCACCTTTTTCACTTATACATGGTATCAGTGAATTCTTGTGAACGCCAGGAAGCTAGAGAGTAGACCAAGAACTGCTGGATTTATGCTGTAATTTTTAATTGGGTTGTCCCCTAGCAGCATAATGGCTGCCTTGGTCCCCCCCTTAGTAAAAACTGGGAGGGGTAATGTAGTGGGGTGGGAATCCAGCAGTGTTTGTATGTTTCACGGAAGGTGGCGCGACGTGCCGATCCTTACTGTGTAGTGATTCCGGACAACACCGCACACGAGAGTGGCGCGGCGGAGACCGGGATTACGTAACGCTGGGTATATATACTCAGCGTTCACAGTATGTCGACAGGCTGTCCTCGCGCGTCTTTTCTACGGAACAGACCCTTGGGCCCTCACTTTGAAGGCGGGTTCTCGTAACCTTCCTGGTGGTTAGGCGAGTCTTTCAGATTAGCCTCTCCAGCGTTACTTGGCACTTACGTGCTGGGGTACTGTACTTGTGGGAAAGATCTTCCAGATCTTTCCGGGAAGTAGTGAGTAATAAACATCTCTGTTTATTAAAAGACGTTGTTGTGTTATGTGTGACTAGGTCTGTGCAAACTAACCGAAAACCGAACCAACCTACGTAGAGTGCCTAGGGTGGGATCCTGCTTGGAACTAGCATTCCGGACTGGGGTCATCCAACCTGCTAGACAGGCGGCGACCACCACATTAGGAACCAGCGAGGAAAACTGAACAAAATGGCTGGATTTGAGACCCAGCCATGCTCCACTGAAAAACTACCTCTAAATACACAATTATAAAGCAACAAACACCTATTTTGAAGGTTGGCGAAGACAAATGGGTACATATTTATCGATTCAATTTTGATTTCATACATGTCAGATGGCGGCCAGTGAGAAATGACGATCCGGTGGAGGGCTCTATGGCACAGGAACCCGGCCCTGCACACTGGCTATGGTTAGGCGATTTCAGTACTCTGGTATCTGGATTAGTTTCCCCGGCTTTACTTAGCACACCCATGCTAAAGGCCCGGCCCCACTGGTGTGATCCGATTGTCGCACACTTTTTAGAGCCCCATAAACGCCCCCTCGGTGGGATTTATGATCCCTATTGTGATGGATTCATCGCACTCAATCGCAGGGAAAATTCTGGGTATGCCCAACTGATGCGGTGGATTCGTCACCTTTCATCTGGTACTGCCTATGTAGGCCTAGATATACTGCTTTATCATGATATTCACTAGAATCAATTATGTTAATTTTCACCCCTCAAGTTTCATAAAGTATCAGAATTACACCGAGACTGAGGCATTTTCACAGCTTTCACACCTCCTGAGACCTAACACCTGAGTGGAGGCTGACATGTGTGATCGTGATTGACTATGGTATATATCATGTACCAGTGGTAGATGTACCTCAGTTTACCTGAGGATAGGGGGACTATATACAACAGGGTCCGTACTTAGACAGTCAAATAAAATTCTAGGCTTTTTCAGGTTTTCCTGTGTTCCTGAAAGTATGATACAGATACAAAAGGATATACCCCTGTCTGTGCGATGAATTCGTCGCACATCATGAACATTTCAAGATGTGCGATGCGATGAATCCATCGCATCGCACATAAGCGCACACGCGCGGAAGTCCGGCCCCACAGGAGCGATTGTGTGCGATGCGACGGGCGCCGCCGTTTTTATGACCCTCGCCGGCCGTTTATGACTTTTTATTGACTTGCGACAATCGCATCGCACCAGTGGGGCCGGGCCTTAAGGTACTTTATTACCCACCTGATACGGAGTCTCCATACTAAGCCTATGGAGATTACAGATCGCCACTGAAGAGGATACGGAGCTCCGTACCCTCCTAGGACGATACGGATTTTTAAGATGAAAGTAGTCCCAAACATAACTTCTTAATTACGTTGAAAAGTTTTCTAACGATCATATTTATTGCTTAAATCTAAAAATAAGTGAGTAATAAATACAACATTACCATAATTTTGATCTGTGTGGCCGTATTCTCCTTGTAGTTGACGTAACGCAATACTCGTCAACTACGCGGAGAATACGGCCACTCAGATCGAAATCATGGGAATAGAGGGAAACTATGTTCCGGTGAAAGGAAGTAAAAGTTACGAGGTAAGGCTTGGAAAAATTACTGCCCAAGGCCCTGGCCGCGGGCAGTAATTTTTCCAAGCCTTACCGAGTAATTTTGACTTCCTTTCACTGGTACTTGGTTTCCCTATTCCTATATACCTTCAAATGTGGTTTAATAAGAGACAATCTGATTGGTCTAAATGTCAACCTTGGGTAGTATACGGCAACCTTGGGTAGTATACCAACCTTGGGTAGTATCAGATAGTTACTCCACCCCCCAGAGCGTGGTGTAAGCATAGAGTGTACAGCCATAGGTATATAGGAATATTGTGTATGTACTTTGGGAGTGATCAAACCAGGATCCCTTTGGGAAGTTGTGATGAACATCTACTGTTTTTTAATCTTTCCGAGGATAGACTCCTCAACACGGCCAGAGCCAGCGACTCCTATAGGTTACATCATTTTTGCTTTTCTGTTTCAAGACTCAGTAAAGAGGCAGAAGGTCTCAGCCTTTTTTATGAGGCTGGTTTAAATGATAGAGATAAAGCTCTCCATGTTCTTGGGACCGAGCGGGGGTTTCCAGCCTGATTTCTACTTAACCCTTTCATTGCACATTTAAAATTTTAGAATAAATGCGCTGCTGCACCACCGTTTTCACCCCTGTAGTACGCTGGTGCTTTTCACAATATCCACAGTGATGTCATTATATTACACCTCCATATCAATAAAATATAATTAGGACATTATATAATAGTAATGATATCAACTATGATATAGTTTATCACAGGTTGGGAAAATTTATTAAAGTATTCGCATTATTTAATTTAGAAATGGCAATTATTTGAATTTCGGAAATGGTGCAGTAATTGTAAATTGCCTATAATTTACTGCCGGGCTGTACTCATTCCTAATCGAACATAACTCTAACAGGTAACTGTGGTGGTTAATCGAACATTTATGTTAATTACATTTCTGGTCATGTGACCACCTGACGCCTCTGTTAGCGTCATTCCTGATATTGCATTCGCTGTTGATGCACGGGAATTTTTTCATTTACCCACCCACCCACACCTTTTTTCTACTTTTACTCATTGCCATAGGGCTCATAATGTATAATCGTTTATCTCTCTTATCCTTTTATCGTTTTATCTGAAATGTGTTTATCTGCTTTTACCATGCAATGTTTTATCAATTCATGTGCAATAAATACATTTTACTTTCAGCCCGGTCTTTGTTAATGATGGCTCAATGCATCATAGCGTACAACTCCCGGGAATGCCTCCAGGCATCACAGCGTAGCTATAGGGTTAAGACTACAAATTACTTTCTCATGATTTTCATGACACAGATTTTTAGCCTGTATATTGCACTGAGCATGCCTAACAAATTTCTTCGATAAAATCGGGGTCCTGATCTCAAAGGAAAAGTTTTTCATGAACAAATAAAAAGTTTCCTTGACTTCCTTCGAACCTTTTTTTTTGTGGAACTGAAAGTTATTTGTATTTCTTCTTAGAATACATAATCATATACAGGTGGGCCGTTTTACATACATGAAATTTTCTCAGGTGAATGGCACCTTGGTACGGTGTTGGTGCCGCACCTGTCCGGTTGGCGCCACCTGACCAACTTGGTACTTAGGTATTCCACAGGTGACGCTAGTATATTTTTTATAGACACATACATCTGTTTGTTGTATCTGATCCATATATATATATATATATATATATATATATATATATATATATATATATATATATATATATATATATATATATTTCAATATATAAATATATATTAAGGCTGCTGGCAAGTCTACTGTGTAACTCTCCGCAGTGTATCTAATTAGTGACGTATCTAGTTGTGTATCTTTCTCGTCACGTTTCTAGGTTAGACGCTTGACTACCGCTTGACTACCGCATCTATTAGTCATCGCGTGACGTCACGATCTTCTGATTACCGTTATACCCTAATTATTTTGGTGTGTAATCTGCTCTTTAGATTACTGTAAATCTAGATGTCTAGGCAGGGCTAGGTCCCATTGTTATTTATTGAATAAAGCCATATTTATTCTATTTCCGCCAAACTCTCGTCCTGTGATTATTAACATTCTATTATATATTTCAGTAATCTCATCTAAGCCTAATTAATATCATATATATATATACATATATATATATATATATATATATATATATATATATATATATATATATATATATATATATATATATATATAAACTAGTTGTTGTTGGAACGGAGAATAAAGGTTAATATAATTATAATATGAATACAATAGTAATATAATAGATATGAATATTACATAGTATATATAAACAAGAAGAAGACTGTGTTTGGGCGTGTCAATATTTATTTATACAATTCCGCCAAAACACACCCAAAACGCAGTCAAGAAAAAAAGTAGATGATACGAGTTTATCCAATTTTTTACGACTATCCAATGATCTTTCTAGGTAAAATAGAACACAAAAACTCTTCCAATCGCCTATGTTTTTAACGTCATTTAGCGAAAAACCAGCCTCGGAGAGAGAAGTTGCTCCCCCACGTCTTAGCGAATGGGTCGTAGTAGGAGAAATTCCTGCCAATTCGCAAGATTTTTTGAGTTTTTGATTTAACCAAGGATAAGTACCCCGTATACAATTTTCGTTTTTATCAAACAAAATTAATTGAGAACTCAGTGTCGGATAATGAGTTCTAGAAATCAGTGAAGAAAGATAATAATACAGACAAAAAGGAGAGTTATGAACCTTATAAAAAGGGATGGAAAAAACTCTCTCTTGAAATTGGATGGTCTTAGACCGTGATATTGAAATTAAAACATAATCAGAAATATTTTTTACATCCGATAGTTTTATGGATAATTCTTCCTCGACTAGATTAGATTTTCTTAATAGGCCTCTGAAGCCTAAGATACATGCAACCCAGAAGGATAAATCTTCATTGTTATCAATGTTGATAACGGAGAACAGTAATCTCATATCCATCGTTGATAAAGGTCTGGCTTGTATCCTAATATCGCCCAAGGTTCTTTTTACTCCAAGTAAAACATGTCGGATCAAATGAGTATCTGGGTAAACATAATCATAGAATTCGTGGAGAACCTTGACAGCTGATAAATAATTTATAATAGATACATATTTAAATTTCTCCGCCATGAAAGTTATATATAAGGAAATCGTATTGTCAGAAGCAGGTAGAGATATCAAGGAAATTTTTTTACAAAAGCGTAGATAGTGGGACCATTGACATTTCCTGGTGCGAGCAGTGTTAGATGACAACCAGGAATCCTGGTAGAATGATCGTTTTTCCGTTAGGTCATCAACTGCAAGCAACAAAAGGCACTTTTAAGTGCACCAGGAAGTGAACCTTTACGTTTAGGGCAAAATAAACGTGATAAATAGTCAGGAACCACATTTTCCAGGGATGGGAAATGACTAGATTTCAAATGAAAGTTAAAAATAAACGAGAGCCAAAAGAGCTCTCGAAGCCATCTCATAGTGATAACAGACCTACTACGTCCCGTATTAAGGGCAGTAACTACTTGTGTGTTATCACTAAATATCCGTAAACCATGGCCTGACCATAAATGGCCCCATCTGTAAGCTGGGCAGATTATCGGCCATAATTCGCGGATATTAATATCGTATGATGGTTGAAATTCTGAGGGACCTAAGACAAAATGGCCACAAGGATCTACATGAGTTCCTATTCTTTCCAATTCCCAAGTTCAGGCTAACCAGTCATCCTCAAATATCGCACCGAAGCCCGTCATTGATGAATCGGTGGATATTTCAAAATCGTATGGATAAACAATGGTGGAAATACCGTTGAGAATCTGTGATAAGTTTTTCCACCACAATAAGTCATCATGAACCCATTGCGGCAAGGTTACAGCATGTGTGGTGTTTTTCATAGAAGTACCAAAATTGATAAGTCTACGAGAAAAAGTTCTCCCGCCACGAATTACCACACTGCAATGGGCCAAAAGACCACACAAAACCTGGATTTCTTTGAAAGTTGCGGTAGACTTTCCTATAAATTCATCGATTATTTCAAACAATTTTGAAAGTTTTGGTTCCGGAAGAGACAAAGTCATATTTACACTATTAACCTGGGTGCCTAAAAAACAACAACCTTACTAGGAGAAACCAATTTTTTCCAGGAGATACCGAAACCTAACGATCTCAAAAGAGAAATCAACGTATCAAGGGCAATTCGACATTCAGCATATGTATCTCCCAAAACGATGAAATCATCGAGATACCCGAATACATGGAAAAAACCTTGTCCGTTCATGCATCTTACGATAAAATCGGTAATACAAGAAAAAATAAAGGGGGCACACTTTAAGCCGAATACCAATGAATTTGATTCAAGAAAAAGTTCTTTATCGTCCAATTCCCAGCGAAAACCTTGAAATTTTCGATGGTTTGGAAAAACTGGTATCGCCCTATAAGCGTCCTTAATGTCTACAATTCCAAAGAAACATCCACAATTCATTGCGTTGGTAACTTCGTCTAACTTTAAATAAGAAAAACGTTCACAAACGTCTGACATGTAGTTATTGATACTCAGTTCCAGTGGACGTTTGCAATCTGTTATTGGATGTAAAAGTCCGGAACCCTTTTTTGAAACGGCCCCAATGGCATGAATACATGCTGGTTTCTGAGATACAATCGATACTTTTTCTTCCACAAGTTTGAGGCATCATATGTGCCGGAAAATTCATTATTTACAATCCTGAAACCATTCATGACTCTGGAAAAAATAAATTGGGCATTAATATCCACATTACCAGCGTTATAGCAATAGTCCCAGAAAATACATGGGTTTATACCTATACGTCGACCACCAATGAAGTGAGGGCCTTCACAGTTTTCTGGACAAGGCCTCGGAAAAGTATCAAGGAATGCGTAAGAGGGACCTTCTTCAACATCTACTTGTAGGGTGGTATCGACACAATGGTTTTCACAGTCAAACAAACAGTCAGAGTAATTATAAGTCTCAGTTAAACCATCGTTAACAACAGCATGGTCATATTTGTTATAAACAAAGTCATTGACATAGTCACAAACATCAACCAAACATGAGACCGTACAAGAGCATTCCAACTCTGAAGTTGTATTTTCATTCAGCTGACCCACTGTAGAAAAATTTATACGAACTAATTCGTCTTTAGTGAAAACCATGTTATCAGAGGTATTTTCCTGCGGAAAAATACAATTTTCCGGAGATGAGAGTCACTTTTGATCAGATCTTTTCTTGGGACACTTCACACTTGGATGAGTGCCGAAACACTCTGTGCATTCGTGTTTATGCTTACAGTCAGTGAGTGTACAACCTCCCTCGCGCTCGTTGTATTTCCAACAGTATCCGAATGGGCGCCCGGTCTTAGCCTTTTGGGATACTTTCTGCTTTTGCTTAGGTTCTTGGTTTTTAGAAAAGGCGATGCATTTCTCAACATTGAGATACTTCGATACGAGGTAAGCATCCCCATAGCAAAATGAATCTGTACCCAAGAGTTCGGCTTTTTCTCTACACTCTAGATCATAGTCTATGAGAGATGGAACAGTCATAAAAAAATTTGTTGGAGAAGTGGCGGTATGTGGTGACGTTATTAACAATGTGCGTGACCAGAGGTGGCGCTTGTAGCGCTAATTAGTTTTGTGGAGTCCGTTGGTGGCGCCACTGTTTATAGTTAGATATAGTTGACTGTATCTTAACAATATATATATATATGAATTATAAAGCAACACGTTTATGATCATATAAAGACGGGGGTTCCAGAACCTTACACCAGATGTCAGAGGCTACGCCTAGATCAACTACCGCTAGAGTACAGAATCGATAACAGAGGATGCTACCTGAGGGACTACGTCAGACCTCAAGACCACGGATCGTCCTCATTCTTCAAGGATCCCTCACCGCCTCAACACCTGCCTGAAAATTTTCTTGACTTTTGTCCGTTGTTGGGGTCTTTTGACTCCAACTTTTGCAATGCGTAAGTGTGAAGCCTGTGGAGTTGAATACGATGCTCGGTCACACAGAGACGGTTGCCCAGTATGTAAAGTGCAGGAATTGAAGAAAGTTGTTCATGCTGAGGAAGAAAACTTAGGAGCAATTGGCGGTTCATCTGGAAGTGGAGGTGGTGAGGGATCCACGTGGTCTAAGCCACCATGGGTAAATACTATTTTATTTGAACACGAAGGTATCAAGAAGGAGATATCTTCTCTGAAAAGTGATATACAATCTTTATGTTCTGCTTTTCAACGTTTTCAATTACCCGGTGATAATACTTTTGCTACAGACCGGAATGAGACAGGAACGCCGCGTGGTGAAGCGCCTATGGCTTCAGGTATTCAAAAGGCATTCACCCATGAGGTTGTGAGTCAAGGTTCATTGCCCACGCAACAAGCAAGGGTTCAAACTCCTAAACTTAGACCTTCGTATCCAAATCAGAAAGCCTTTATCCCACCTCATGTTCAAGGGAACATTCAGTCTTGCTCAGGTCTTCATGCTTGTGGAGAAAAACAAAGCGTAAGTCTAAATTCTTTTCTATCGTTCCTTTTCTCCCCCCCTGGTTGTGAAAATCCAACGTTTGACCAGGTTTTAAGTGCTGATATGGGGCTTTTGAGGAATCCGACTTCTCAAGGTTATAACACAGAGGGTCTGGCGGATCACATAGCTTATATGATAGACTGCAAGCCAACCCACACGGGAAAATCGTTGGTTGAATATGATCTCGCTATGAGGGAAAAAGCTGATACGTTAGGGGTTGCAGGGTTTGGTTATGGCGATTCTTTCCTAACCGAAAAATTTCTTAACCAAGAAACCACTTATGCATTTGTGAATTTGACGCGAAAATTGAAAGAAATTCAAGATAAAGATAAGAAAAGCACGGGCAGGAAACAGGACGCGAAAGTTGAAGGTATTTGTTGGAAATACAACACGTCTAAAGGGTGTTCATTTCAAAATTGCATTTACAGACACGAGTGTAGTCAATGTTCATTGTCGCATCCGGTTCAATCATGCAAAAAACAGACTAGAGGCCAGTCTTCTGACCGAAACGATTCTAAATAGGATCAGGCTTTTTCTTCCCACCATATAACAAGAGGGAAGAAAAATAGCAATCTCGATGTATATGCGGGTAGGAATATTATTGACTGTAGTTCTTCTAACATTTCGGTGGGCGAGGAGATATCCTCGTTGGGACTGCCAGATAATTCCAGCGCTGAGGTTGCTCTCTATCAAAGTCAAGATTGTTTAGTTCCTTTAAGTCAGGATAAAGACTTATGTGGTAACAACTATAGTTTAGCTAGTTGTATGGTTGAACCCGTTGGACAGGTTTTGGATGAATTTTCCATAAATGGTTCAAACTATTTTCAAGGTGAGGATGTTTCTTCAACAGATACGTTCATTCCTTATGATCGACCGTGTGGTACTGAATGTGAAAACAATCATTTCCTTGCAGGTTGTAGGAACCAACTCAACGTGTGTAAGTTTTATGACGAATGTTATTCGCAAGTTTTTGATATTAATGCAGAATACATATTTCTAGGCATTAGAGATGGGTTTTCTATTGTCGATGAGACATTTCATGGTTCATATTCTTCAGATAACTATTCTAGTATTTATGTTGACGAATTCAAAATTCAGATGGATAAAAAAATAGGTCAAGAATTATTGGAGGAAAAGATTTCAAAAGTTAATCATCCACCTCAATGCATTCATTCGTTGGGAGCGATAAAGAAGAAGTCGTCAGGTAAACTAAGGCCTATCACAGATTGTAAGCGCCCCATTTCTTTTAGTATCAACAATTACATGGATACGGTATGTTCGAAATTTAAGTACGTTCATATGGACACAATCATGGATAATATTGTTCCGAATTGTTATTTTGCAGTGCTTGACATACAGGACGCATACCGCAGTATTCCCGTTAAACCGGAACACAGACGTTTTCAGGGTTTTAAATGGGATTATGAAGGTGAAACTGGTTATTTTGAGTCCAACAGGTTGAGTTTTGGATTGAAATGTGCTCCGTTCATATTTACACAACTGACAGAATTTATTGTTAGATCTATGTATCGTAGAGGAGTGGAGAAAGTTTTCGGATACCTTGATGATTTTCTTATTATAGGAAAAACTCAGGAAGAGTGTCAGGAATACTTGAGAATTTTGATCAATTTTCTTAGATCACTTGGATTTGGAATTTCTTGGGAAAAGGTAGTGAGTCCTGCCCAGGAAGCAACATTTTTAGGTATTGAGTTATCGAGCTCAGATATGCAGGTAAGGTTGCCTCATGAAAAAATAATTAAATTGAAAAATTTGATTAATGA
This sequence comes from Alentia gelatinosa, assembly GCA_950022655.1. NCBI lineage: Eukaryota > Metazoa > Annelida > Polychaeta > Phyllodocida > Polynoidae > Alentia > Alentia gelatinosa. Next base: position 50,394,416 of record OX465589.1, on the reverse strand, counting down.
TTACCAGGAGAAATCCACAGCTTCCTATCACGAGATGGCTACATTGGCTGGGTATTTGGCCCATGCCAGTACTGTAGTTAAGGGAGGTAGAACTTTTTCGCGTAGAGTAATTAATTTTGTTACGTATATGCGGGATCGCTAAGTCCACTGTAGAATTCCAGACTGGATGAGATTGGATCTACAGTGGTGGAAAGGCTTTTTATCCATTTTTAATGGGTCTAAACGTGTGTTAGTTCCTAAATCTCTGGGAGTGGTGGGAGTCCAGACCGATTCTTCTTTTTCAGGTTTTGGGGCAGTTTGTTCCAATGATTATTTATTGGGAGTATGGACTGATACATTATCGAAAGTTCCTTGTGAAGAATTCCAATCCCATCATTGGTCATCATGCCCTCTAGAATCAGTTGAAAAGAATATAAATGTATTAGAGCTATGGCCAGTTATTGCTGCTGCTCAACGATGGGGACACAATTGGAGAAATTTTCATGTTAACCTGATAACAGATAATACTCAAGTAATGGTGGCAATCAATACAGGTAGAAGTAAAAACCTTCAAACCATGAACTGGCTTAGAGAATTATTTTGGTTGAGTATTGTGCATAATTTTGAGATTACTGCTACTTATATTAAATCAGAACATAACGTATTACCTGATTTTTTATCTCGTAGATATGATTCCAGAAATACTTCAATGATTCAGCCATTTATATCTTATCAATTCTGTTGCTTGTAGGTTTGGAGAAGGAAATGCTAGGTTATCAGGAACGATGGATGTCGGCGAATACCTCCACTACTCGGAAGTCTCAATGGTTCCATTATTTTCGCTTTAGCGACGATTATCAATTTTTGCCATTACCAGCGACGGTGCATACTGTTTGCATGTACATCTCACATATGGCACGTTCGTTTAAATATAATTCCATAATCAATTATCTTTCAGCCCTGTGGACACTCCACAAAATAAATGGGTTTGATCATATTCCGGTAGATCATTTTCAAGTAAAGAGGACGTTGCTGGGTGTAAAACGTACAATAGGATATACGATTACTCAAGCTCGTCCATTGCAACGTTCGGAATTGTTAATGATCTATTTTTCATTGAATTTTCTTATTATGGAAGATGTTGCTTTTTGGATAGCGTGTTTACTAGGTTTTCGTGGCCTGCTAAGAAAAACTAACAGGGCAACCTCGTGAGGGCCCTAGTACAGTCCGTTTTCGCGAGGGCCAGGGCATACAGGCTCAAACTGAGACTGTTTTGCGCTGCCATTTTAAGGTGGGAATTCCTACCTTCGCTGGTACTAAGCTACCCTGATTTATTTGCCAGTAACCAGTATGCTACTCTTCAAGCAGAGGTCCTAGAGTAGCTTTTACTGGGCATGCACCAAATAAATCAGCTTGGAGAGTTATAATGATTCCCAGAGTAGTGCCAGAATCGTGTTATTCTCAGGCTTGGGTTTGCACTAAAATTAGAACAGCCAACCAAGAAATTCTTTTTCCAATCAGTGCCTAAGGAACTGGCAAATCGGAGCTGTGCTCTGTTAGACCCTTACAGACCTTAAGTAGACTAAGCGCCTGTCGGTATTCCCCCTTGTCAAACTGATACTATAAATAGAACAGCCAACCACAAAATTCCTCCCAATAAAGGTCGCAGGCCAGTCAGAGTCTAGACTGGTTCCCTGCCCTAATGAATAAGGGACAGGTAACGGGTTCCTACGACCTTCAACTAGACTGTAGTACCTCCCGTTTTCGCTAGGGCCAGGGCACTAGTGGACTAGTGGTTTGGCTTGGTTCCGCATATATCTCCGCTGAGCCCCCTAGTGCATACCCTGGGAACCAGTGTATCTGGTGGTCTGCCAATCCCACAATGCAACAGAAAAATGGAGGCGTTACCAATAATGCACCACGAAACTGCAACCCGTTACCTGGCCTTTAGTCTAACTAGGCCAGGGACCCGTTTCAATAGTAGGACATCCCAAGGCAGTTAGTGACATGAATAGTGACACAAATAGTGGCAGCAATAGCGGAAAAAATAAAGTCGCATTTCAAAACGCATGTCACTATTTGGCTGGTGTGTCCATTCACTGTTGTGGACGTGTCCGTAGTTTGGGACAGCATAGTGGAAAAAGACAGGAGAAGTGTCCCTATGCTGCCCGCCTGTCCCTCCCATAACACACTAAATCACGTTCTTTCTCGTGGTTTACTGTGTGAGTTTGTTGGTTATTTGGCTGGTGCCCGCCTGTGTACGCCGCTGGCTACCTAACATGTTGTTTGTTTTGAATCTTGACATTCTTGTGGCTTCCACTCCACTCACTTGACAAGACATGGTGGATACAATCCAGTAATTGATTGTCAGTATAACCATACCAAATATGAAGGAGATCGGTTACATTTTGACGTCGCTGGACGCATTATTTACCTACTATATTTAAAACGGTAGAATTCCGTGGAATCCGCTTGAAGTTGCTCCCATACATAGAGACATAGTGAACCATACCTGGGCGTGGAGAATGAGGGCCCACGAGAGTGAGATTCTCGTACAGTGAAAAACTCGAACCTGGTCTTCTTTTTTTGTATTTCTATACTCAGACAAACTTCTTCTCTTATGATTCATTTCACACCATGCCAAAATCAAAGTTTAGTATTGTAGTTTTCTGATCTATTTTTCTCGTGAGAAACCAATGAGATTTCAACTTTCGCTGGTAGCCCTTCCGCTGGTTCCCGGGTCATCCGCTAGGGGGCACGGCGGAATTAGACCGCAGGGACAGATCGATGCATATGCCATATTTTGGTAACCTCCGTGAGCGCATGCGCGGACATTAAACTGTAAATAAACAAGATGGCGTGTCTGACCGATTCGAAGGTAAAACCAAACCGTGAGCACACTGTCAGTCTCTATAACGATTTCCAATGACATGTCTAGCCTGTAAATGATGGATCACTATGTTTTCTTTGTTTTTGAGTATTCAAACTATACTGACAGTCGATCCCTGAGCAAGACACACTCTTACAGTTAATTTTCAAGTGCCTGCAGCCCCTATTATCGCTCAAGCACTTGTTAATGTCACCAAAGTTTGCTTTTGATCAATATTTCAACTATTACCTTATCACATTAGTCGTATTTACCTCCTCTTATTGAATTATATCAGTTTTCTATCCCATTAAAGTCTACTGATGGTGATAACCACATCGCAGCAAGTGCGATGTCAGTTGGGTTTTTGAAAATTGAGCTGGTTTTAGGTCTGTCGCGCCCTTTCCATCATAGACACCAAAACCAGCATTCAACCACTGCCAGCACACCAGTCAGGGAACACTACCTGCCTGTTATCGTTGATACAGGCGGGTACCAGCCAAGGTAGCCCTTTCAAAACTCCGCTGATTCCCCCCACCCACCAACAGCTTAAGTATTTGGCCCTACCCTTGGAACTGTCATTGTGGAGCAGTCGGTGTCAGATGGGGCCTATTGTAAGCTCGTCCACACCTCCTGCGTGCTGAGTTGCTTCCCCCACTGAAACCGCTATGGTCGCACAGTGGGGTGAGGCTCCGTAACAAAACAACTCTAGTGACAACGTGTGGCTGAAGCTGAGGAGAAGATGGATCTCCGTATGCCGGCAGTCGCTTTATTATATATTGGAATACATTTAGACGTCACAACGGGTGAGTACGTCACAAATTCACATACCATTCCTTTTACAGATTATACCAGGCGTGGTAGTTGGTTCCAAACATGGTTACATTTTATTCTATTGGTTACAAATAGTCACGTGTAAAGACAAGACGCTCTCCCTAATATAGAAACGTCGCTTCCGTCACACATGCAAGAACAAGACGCTCCCCCTAATATGGAGACGTCATTTCCGTCAGGGGGTCTCCATCCCATAATATGAAGGGAACCGCAAAGATGTTTGCGCGTCCCTCCGGGAGGATCCTGACATGTCCTGCCACGTGCAACGTCTTGAGGTAAAACCTCCACATACATAGCATACACAAAAGGATATATATTAGCTTGGAAAATATATTAGCTTGGAACAGATAATAATTGTTAGGGAAGATAATATTTTCAGGGAAGATAATAACTTTAGTATTTCTCCCTTCTCATGCACAACAGGTATTCATCCCTAATCATTTACCACAACTGAAATCTTATTTCTCACATAAGAAGAATTACGGTTTTCCTTTAACATATAGAAGCATGCACACATGTTTTCCCCTTGAGAGCGTGAGAAAGCCGGACATGCGAGCAGGGGTTCTCATAAACAAGCTGTCATGAGCTCGTCATGAGCGACGACTTGTTGAGACTAGAGGCGGATATAACACGGATGTGCACATAAACACAGCCACGCGGAGACAGGAACTTTCCCACCGGCGACTTTCGCCTCTCTCTTCCATATAATATATATTTTCCCTGTCTGACCATGTTTAAGTCGTATCTATAAAGGGGAAACATATATAGGCAGAGAATAAATAATAGGAAACATATATGTATATATATTAATACTTCTGGCCACATGCCCAGGAGAAACAATAAAAGAATCGGGGTATTTCCTAGAAAGAAAAGAAATTCTCCTGTAAGAGTGCCGCTGTATCTTAATGTAACATACTATTTATAGTTAGACTTCAGTGATTTGCTTAATATTAGTTTTCCCAAGTTTTTCTGTGATATTGGCTATTTATGGCCGCACGCGACATTGGCATCGTCGTACGCGACATTGGCATCGTTATGCGCAAAATTGGCATCGTCGTACACGACATTGGCATCGTCGTACGCGACATTGGCATCGTCATGCGCCATTGGCACCGTCATACGCAAAATTGGCACCGTCGTACACGACATTGGCATCGTCGTACGCGACACTGGCATCGTCGTACGCGACATGGGCAGGGCCGTACGTGACATCTGCCCCCCCACCTTAAAATAATCCGCAATCTTCCCCAGGTTGCTGATGATTTAAGACAAAAGAAAATAATTTCGGGACTTCGGTCACGGCTGCCATGTGCAGTGAAGAACACTCCCCAATTATGGCTACTTAGTGCAGCAAGGAACACTCCCTGTGCCCTGACTGGGAGTAAGAATGGGCATAACACCTCCGGATGGAGGTAGACATCAGGAAGTAGGGCCGGACCTCTTGACAGCAGTAGCTCGCCAAGTGATTTGGTCGACCATTCTATTGCCCCCGAAGAAGATATTGAAGGACAACTTCTTTGAATCTATTTTCCTTCCCCGAACATAATTAGTTCGGTCACCCACTGAGGTCAGGGTTTCAGCCCCTGAAGGAGATATCAAAGGACTACTTCATAGAAGGATAAGAACTTAATTTGTCTAAAAAGGAAGGAACTTAACAATTGTCTAAGAAGGAGGAACTTAACAAATTGTCTAAGAAGGAGGAACTTAACAAATTGTCTACGAAGGAGGAACTTAACAAATTGTCTAAGAAGGAGGAACTTAGCAAATTGTCTAAGAAGGAGGAACTTAACAAATTGTCTAAGAAGGAGGAACTTAACAAATTGTCTAAGAAGGAGGAACTTAACAAATTGTCTAAGAAGGAGGAACTTAACAAATTGTCTAAGAAGGAGGAACTTAACAAATTGTCTAAGAAGGAGGAACTTAACAAATTGTCTAAGAAGGAGGAAGGCACAGTCGGTCGCGACACAAGTTCTTATGCTACTCACATTATATTTTTCACGAGCATTTTGCCGAGGGTTATATCATACACATACACTCGATCTTCTCAATTTATTTAGGAAGGAAGACTGGACAAGAAGGAAAACTGGAGAAATTGTTTGGGAAGAACTTAAAACTAAATTATTTGGGAAAAACTTAAAACTAAATTGTTTGGGAAAACTTAAAACTAGGAGGAATAGGTCCTAGCGACCTTAAGGAACGTGCTATTGCTGGACGGCAAGTATCCATTCGCACCAATCACTTGCCCACCCAAGCGAGGTCCAAAGACGGGATCTATCAATACAAGGTGGAGATTCAGACCTCCTTTCGACAGCCTTTCAATTCGAAAAAGACTAGTCCAGGGGTTTTAGAGGGCAACCGCTAAAAGCATACCACAGCGTCTTGCAGACCTCTTGCTAACTCTCCAATATACCTGATGCCCAGAGTCACCTTTAAACAGGGTAATATGCTTAGTTCATACGGCTCTATCTGCTTTTTTTTTTGAAAACGACTATTTAACCCCAATTCTCTGTGTGATCGGAGGGGATGGGTGGTAATCTTATTACCGCATGGGAAGGAATCCCCAAAAGGTCACGGCACCTGTATTGCCTCATGGCCATTCCCCAATTCACCAGGTCCGTCTCAACCCTTCCGTTACCCTGCAGTACTGTCCCACAAAACGTGCACGTTTCCCATCGTCGCACCATCTGGTTGAGAATCATCCAGAAACACTTTTGGTGCACGAGAGCGCCGCAACAGGTCATTCGCGCCGCCATTCGGACATCCCACCTATTCCTACATTCAATATAGGTAAGAGTCTGCAAACATATACAACACAGTCCAGTTTTATGTTGTCGAAGGAAAGCTTTTCTCCTAGCACCGTGCCGTATCACTCTTCTAATTCCCGCTTTAGAGAACTCCCCACGCCTCTCATTATAGATTCTCGGAAAAAGGTCTTGTCGGTTAGTGCCTGTCCAGTTAGTCAGGGCTTCCATAACTAGCTCCCCTCGGCCTGCTATTCTTGGGGGATAATAGTTTAATACCTCACCCAAGAAATGGTGTGCCTTCTCAGGCTCTAGAGTAAATGCGATTTCGACTATTAAGTGGTAAAGCTCATCGCACCCAAAGAAATTACAAAACTCCACGTATGCGTTACCGGAGCTTTCCTTCACTAACGGCCATAGTGCGCGTGCCAAAGCATATATATTATTATGATTAGTGAAAGCTTTAAATACCTGGATATATTCAGTATCTGAAAATATAGGTGGCAGAGTTATGGTCGTTACACCCATCTCACCATCATACTTCCACAAAGCACGAAAATACCTGCTATACCGACTTAGTTTCTCATATTCCAGCTCGGGGAAAATAAACTCGGCGGAGACAGCCATTTTGAATCACCCTTCACTGAACGTCACTCTTTCTCACTCACACCCGTCCCGTCCTGTGCTTATGGATAGTGGCCTCAGAGGCACGAAGTCAAGTAGTTTCCGCAACGTCCCCACCTCAGGAGCTTTGACTCGGTTAACAAACGCTCCATAAGGAGAAGGCATCGTTGGGTACCACTGTTCTTACGCCGCTGATGGTGGCCTTAGGCACACGAAACACACGTCCCCACCTTAGGAGCTTTGACTCGGTTAACAAACACTCCATAAGAAATCGTTGGGTGCCGTTTTTCTATGTTACCTAGGTTCTCCAATTTTCCTTCTACTCTATTTGTTTCAGCGACAGGAACGCGAACTGTTCACTTACAACATATTACAACAACCTTTCGTCTTTTGACGACACACCACATCACCTTATAGACTATTACATTCAGTATTGTTCATAGGATCATCGATCTTTAGATTAGACTGAACACCAGAGCTGTGAGATAGCACCACTAGAATCGTCTACCTATTAGACGTTCTGTAACCAATGATTTCAGGTTCATGAAAAAGTTGTCATTGTTCCTTTTTTCCTAGAGCACTCCTCAAAAGTCCTGGAAGGAATTCTCATTGAGATTTGATTGTGCTGTGCCTTTCCTAACAATGAATGTCACCTGCATTCGAAGAAGTCCAAACATTTCCTTCAGTCAGATAGTATAAATCTGCTAAGAAACAACATGGCGGGTCGCATGACGGGAGGCCGCACAGCCTCACAGACCATATGAGACGCCACCATAGTCTGTTGCAAAAAGGATTTCACGGTTCTAGTTTTTGGAGGTCGTCACCCAGTGGTCACGGGCAGGTCCTTCTCCAAGACTCGAGACATCAAGATCATTGTGTTAGAATAAGCGCCCAGCGGCATCATGCTAGAATAAGGTTACATTACATCGACCTCTTATGTTGGCAGCAAGAATCTGATAATCCTATTCTCATTTCAAAATAAAAAGGGACACCACTCGCGGGCTTTTCCATTTTTGTTAAACGAGAATAAGGGTAATTTACTCGTGGCCTTTTTATTTTGTTAAACGAGAGTAAGGGTAAATCACTCGTGGCCTTTTTGTTTTGTTAAACGAGAGTAAGGGTAAATCACTCGTGGCCTTTTTATTTTGTTAAACGAGAGTAAGGGTAAATCACTCGTGGCCTTTTTATTTTGTTAAACGAGAGTAAGGGTAAATCACTCGTGGCCTTTTTATTTTGTTAAACGAGAGTAAGGGTAAATCACTCGTGGCCTTTTTATTCCGTTAAACGAGAGTAAGGGTAAATCACTCGTGGCCTTTTTATTTTGTTAAACGAGAGTAAGGGTAAATCACTCGTGGCCTTTTTATTTTGTTAAACGAGAGTAAGGGTAAATCACTCGTGGCCTTTTTATTTTGTTAAACGAGAGTAAGGGTAAATCACTCGTGGCCTTTTTATTTTGTTAAACGAGAGTAAGGGTAAATCACTCGTGGCCTTTTTATTTTGTTAAACGAGAGTAAGGGTAAATCACTCGTGGCCTTTTTATTTTGTTAAACGAGAGTAAGGGTAAATCACTCGTGGCCTTTTTATTTTGTTAAACGAGAGTAAGGGTAAATCACTCGTGGCCTTTTTATTTTGTTAAACGAGAGTAAGGGTAAATCACTCGTGGCCTTTTTATTTTGTTAAACGAGAGTAAGGGTAAATCACTCGTGGCCTTTTTATTTTGTTAAACGAGAGTAAGGGTAAATCACTCGTAAAATTGGAAGGAGGGTAATGCTATCCCTCAAGAAATTGGAAGGAGGGTAAGGCTATCCCTCAAGAAGTTGGAAGGAAGGTAAGGCTATCCCTCAAGAAGTTGGAAGGAGGGTAAGGCTATCCCTCAAGAAATTGGAAGGAGGGTTCTCTGCGTTACCATCAGACAAAACATTCTCCACTCCATCACTTTCTCCGTTGGAACCGTCAAACATTAGATCGAGTGCCTCTGATCTAGAAGATGAGGGCAAGTTTAAGCCAAAAAACTATCCCTCAAGAAATTGGAAGGAGGGTAAGGCCATCCCTCAAGAAATTGGAAGGAGGGTTCTCTGCGGGTCTCATTGATGACGAGGACATCTTTAACTGGGAGATGCTGATCATCGGACCCTCCGACACCTTCTACGAGAGAGAATTCTTCAAGGCTCATCTGATTTTCACGCATCAAATGAGCTCAAAACAACTACTTTCAAGGTCATTTACCACACTTAGCAGTAACACCGGTTGTAACCACTTTCCGGCGTAAAAGAGAGGAATGGTCACAGGGGGTAATCGTCATACAAGATGGGCGTGGTCGATGTGACCTGGGAGGAAAACCAGTTAAAAGACGCAGAATATCCGATTAAAATTAAAACAAAAAGAACATAAGTAAAAACAAAAACAAAGAAAAGAAACAGTACCACTCTCATCCTGTCAACCCTGTGACAGTTGTACCACCAGTTGTATCAGAATTTTGTTCTTATTATGTGGACTGAAGAGAAGATTGTCTTTATAGTGTCATCCGTGTTCTTCACACACTCTGTCCGAGCATGGTTCCGTCAGATGCCCTCGTTCTCACACACCCCGTCCGAGCATGGTTCCGTCAGACGCCCTCGTTCTCACACACCCCGTCCGAGCATGGTTCCGTCAGACGCCCTCGTTCTCACACACCCCGTCCGAGCATGGTTCCGTCGGACGCCCTCGTTCTCACACGCCCCGTCCGAGCATGGTTCCGTCGGACGCCCTCGTTCTCACACACCCCGTCCGAGCATGGTTCCGTCAGACGCAGCGTGGTTCAACACCTCATCCACCAGGTGCAGCATGGTTCAGCACCTCAAAGTAGAACACCAAGGGTGTGAGAAACAGTTATTTCGGTCTTTGCACAGGTCATCAGGACAACAGTCAGGAAGGATCGCAGAAACAGGTGTTAGTTTTGAGCTTTTTGATCATGCCCTCATTTCTTTTTTTTTTTTTCTCTTTCTTTTCTATCTCGGTGGGCTAGGACTGCGGGAACGACTAATTTCGTCATCCTCATCCCCCTCGTCTGGCACGTCCACCTGAATCATAGCCTCACAGGTTCGAGCACTGTACCCCACATTAGGAAGAACCTCTCTCCTCTTACTCCTCTCTATACTATAGCATTTCTTATTCTTACAGCATAGTAAAAATCCTTGCTTCCCAATCTTTTCTCGAATCTTATAACCTGTTTTTGTAAGATACAAAAATACTACAAATCCCACTACTATTGCTAGGGTTACTATAAACCAAAACCACCAGGCTCTACCTGATACGCTAGCTTGTATAGTTTTTATTCTTGATACAATTCTACTACGAGGAGGGATTTCAAGGGCATTAAAGGAGGGAAAATTTAACTCAGATATGCCGCTAGTCTGCCAAACTTTATGCGTTCTTATTGGGTACCGGGAAAAATTCAACCAAGACAAATCTACGGGCTGTGGTGGTGGGATGGTTATGTTGTGGAAAAACCGAGTAAGGGGCAAACCTCTAAGATTCCAGAAATCGGTGTCAAGTCCACATCGCTGGTCTACTTGGATAACATAACTTCCGGCAGTTAATTTTCCAGTAACTGGACTTTTATGAGGACATGCATAGTGGTAAGTTGTGTCTTCTGTTTCTACAATGAATCTATTTAGGGGAGTTGAGACTATTCTAGATGGTGGCGGTCGCCCAGTGTAAAGTGTCACCGGACACTTGGCTTGTTGTTCCGCGTCTCCATTTATTAACCCATGCAAACACGGTTGTTGCCGTCTATCATACTTCACCCCTGATTTACACGCTCGCGGGTCTGGACCATAACATTCATACGGGAAATACAGATCTTCAGTCGTCAAATCTAGAACAAACGGTTGTGGCTGGCGGATTTTTATACATTTCTTCCCTTCACATACTGCCATGGTGTTTACAGTGTATAAACGCTGCTCATGGGACCCGAATAAAGGTGCTTGCAGGACACAAATGGCCTGGGAGTCGACAACTATTATCTTCTCCACCCGGACATAGGCATAGTAAGCTAGGGTATTAACTTGTAGGCCGTTATCTTTTGAAGAGAGTATTTTCTCCATTAATGGCACAGGCACTACTTGATCAGAAACAACTCGTGCTTCACAGGCGACCCGTACGCTAGAGGCCTCAGCCACCGCTGCTTCGTAACTAGTTAGATGTTCATCTATTAAATCCATCACCACCGTGAATCCCAGTACTACCCCATTATACTCAACAATAGGTTCCATATGACTTAGGCGTATTATGTTTCCTTCTTGCGCGTTTTGCCTTTGTATTATTGAGTTTACAGTATGGGTCAACTTCTCTTCCTGCACTCCCAACAGGTTTACTTTGGCAACTAGTCCTATTTGTGTGTCTACCACACCCTCAATCTCTTCCGCCAATGCCAAATCTGCCGCCTGCAGGGCTTCAATATCGGCTTCAGTGGCTGTTCCAAATAAAAATGAAGAAATTTTTCCCACTATATTCAAAAGTCCCCTCTTCCGTCGACTGACATGCCTTATCCGCGTCCGAATGACAGCAAGTCTTCTCAACAAATTTTCGGTGAAAGCCAGTGCATCTGTGTTGGGGTGGTTAAAATTATATCGCATTTGTTTTTCTCTTATGCGATTCTCTATACTGTCACACATCTGCAGCCATTTCACATCCAGTGAATGGTCGGCCGTTAGGTATACATAAACTTGGGCATAAGAGCGTATCTCTCTCACCTCCTCTTCATGAGATATAATGGCCCCAGTTTCTATCCTGCTTATCTCCTGTCCGCTGGATAGCGTCAGGCACCTGAAACAAGATGAGGACTCAGTTAGTACAGAGTCTCACCGTTTCCAGCCATGAATTCCAATTAATTTCAAAAGAATTAGGACACCCCCTGCTCTTACTCGAGGAAGTGTTAACAGCAGCTGCTGCCGGCGTAAGGATTGTGGACAGATGGGGGTTTGGGATTAAGGGAATCGGGGTAGCTTCGGCAGGTGGAAGCCTTGATTCTTTACTCATTGGGGCAGGCACTGGATCTACCTCCTCATACGACTTGGCTTCAGGAATGACCCGAGCATTCCTTTGGTTAACTCTAACGATGCGTCCCGTTTCGAGTTCCTCTACGCGGAGACCTCCGTCATGATTGGAGATCACCCGGTAGCCGGGCTGCCACTTAGGCTGCCCTTTCCGGGGAAAGAGAGCGCGCACCGTGACAAAGGCCCCAACGGGTAAGCGTTTAGCCCGACCCGGCTCTTTTGTCTTATAGGCGGCTCTCGTTTCCAGGCGGAATTCACGCAATAGGCTCTGGGCTAGCCGTATTGCCTGTAACCTTTCACCTTCGTCAGGGTTTCCGGTAGTGGTTCGGGGCAGGCGCGCTTTCCTACCATACACTGATTGGTACGGGCTGATGCCGGCGGGACCAGCCGTAATTCTATACGCATATAGCGCCTCGGACAGGTACCTTGTCCATTTTCGTGGGTCTCCCCCTGTCAGTTTCAATAGCAACTTCTGGATGGTTCCATTGAATCGCTCTACCATCCCATTGGACTGGGGATGATACGGCGAGGTCTTACGGTGTTGAACACCATTATTTCTCAGCCATTCCTCAAAATGGGACTCTGTGAATTCCCCACCATTATCAGTCACTACGGCTGTGGGGAGCCCATATCTGGCCACTATCTCCCGTGAGAAGGCTTCCCACACAGTAGCAGATTTCTTTGATGCTATTGGTATTGCTTCTACCCAGCCAGTGAGATGATCTATACACGTTAACAGGTACTGTCGACCTCTTTGATCTCTAGGGAAGGGTCCCACCAAGTCCATTCCCCAGGTGTGGAACGAACACGGGGGCGTAGGCATTTGTCCCCTTGGGGCAGCAGCATTCGCCGGTGTGAGGGTGTTACATAACACACAGCTACCTATGTACTCCCTAATGGTTCTCCGCATTCCGGGCCAAAGGTAATTTTCCTGTACCCTCTTTAGGGTCTTTTCTGGGGCCGAATGCCCCACTTCCCCATGGCAACGATCTACTACTTTCTTCCTATACTGCTGGGGTAACATCAACCGAGGATAGGTACCTCCGTTTTTAAATGGTTCTGCTATGCTATACAGGATTCCCTGATATATCACATAACGGGTTTCGTCTGTCCCCTGCTCAGCCTCAATGAACCCATCTTTGAACTGTTCTTTCTGGAGCTTCTTCAAAGCCAGAGGATCAATGCTGTCAGTGTTCCAGACGTCTGGGGTTTCTGACGCCCAGGTCTCCTCCCCACCTTGGTCACTATCTGGGGCTACACTTGCTATCCTAGACAGCATATCTGCCCGGACATTTAACTTTCCCTTGTGATACAAAATCGGGGCGGCATACTCGGATATCTGGATCGACCACCTTTGGAGCTTGGTATTCCTGATTTCTGATTGGAAAAGACACCTTAAGGGCTTGTGGTCCGTATGGATTTCAAAGGAGGCACCCCCTCCCAGGTACGGGTGTAACTTCTTAAGGGCATACACAATAGCATAGGCTTCCTTTTCTATGATAGGCCACAATCGTTGACGATCGGACAGTTTGTGCGAGACATAATGTATGACCCGTTCTACCCCTTTATCATCTTTTTGGACAAGGATAGCACCAATGCATCGATCAGATGCATCGGTGTATAAGATGTAGGGCTTGTTAACATCGGGGTGCGCCAAGACAGGTGCTTTGGTCAAAGCAGCCTTCAGCTGGTCGAAGGATTTTTGATGTTCTTCACCCCAGATAAACTCGTTCTTTGGTTTAGTCAACTCCGTCAGTGGCACCGCCAGGGTCGCGAATCCTGGAATGCACTGACGATAGTATCCTGCCATACCAAGGAAACTTCTTACTGCCGATCTATCTTTTGGCGGTTCCATATTCCTTATGGCCTCAGTTTTCGACTCATGGGGGCGGATGCCCTCAGCATCGACCACATACCCTAGCAATTCTATTTGGGTCTTATAGAAGCTACACTTTGATGGTTTTACCTGCAGACCTGCCTCTCTCAATCTGTCAAGGACCTTCCCCAGATGTTCTACATGCTCTTTCTCGTTCTTGCTATAGATAACAATATCATCTATGAACACCATGCAGCAGCGCCCGATGAGCCCTGTCAACACTTTGGTCATGGCTCGTTGGAACTGAGCCGGGGCATTCTTTAATCCAAAGGCCATTCTGGTGAACTCAAAAAGCCCGAGATGACAGGTAAAGGCCGTCTTTTCGATAGAGGCGGGGTCCATAGGCATCTGCCAGTACCCGGACTTAAGGTCTAGGGTGGAGAAAACCTTGGCCCCCTCTAGTGTGTCAAAGATATCTTGAATATAAGGCAGCGGATAAGCATCACCTTTTGTCATTGCATTGATTTTACGGTAATCTACACAAAACCGAGTACCACCGTCCTTTTTCGGGACCAGGGTAATGGGAGACGCCCAGGGGGACGTGCTCGGCCTTACTACCCCATCAGCTAGCATTTCTTGTACGCATTGTTCTACCTTTCCTCTTTTGTCCAATGGCATTCTATAGGGGTTCTGATGAATAGGGCCGCTGTCACCTGTGTCAATCACTGCTGGCGGCAGTGATCGAGCAACTCGGACTAGCGTCTCCTTTTCACTAAACACATCCCGATACCTCGTTAAGACGTCATTAACGAGGGAACTACTCGACATTGGAACTTGGGATACAGACATTACAGGACCACAATACTGTGATGGATTGGTTACAAGCGGATATACTTTCTCTCCTAGCCTCATTATATTTTGTACAAAATCGATTACACATGCCCGGCGGCATAGATTGGACCCGATTAACAAATCGACTCCCCCTGCATTATCGCACACTAAAACCTCTGTAGGGAATCCCCCTATATTGACAGTACAAGTACCCCTTACAGTCAGGGTGTGTCCGGTTATACTCCGCACCATGGGCGGTTCTTCTAAGGGAATAAGCTTTGGCAAGCGGGTATACAATTGAGCGGTTATAAGAGTATGTGTACTACCAGTGTCTATCAGGGCTGTTACCTGTACTCCTTCTACATCGAGTCGTACCCTAGGTCGTACGGCTCCTGTCGCGCCGCAACAGCGCCCATCCCCTGGCCAAGGGGTGAGGGCTGAGGGCTTAGCTAGTTTCCCTGGTTGGCTGGAGGAGCCACAGGCATAGGAAAACTACCTTTGTTTTGGCAATCGTACCTCCAGTGCTGTTCTCCACAATAGCAAGGACGAGTCGGGGGTCGAGCCCGACACCCTTCTACTACATGGCCGATCTGGCGACACCTCTTGCAGGCATCTTCTGCCACTTCTTGCGATCTAGCCCCACTAGAAGAATCTGTAGGCCCGGGCCCATCCCTGCAATCATTTGCAAAATGACCCAACCTATTACACCGGAAACATTTATCCTGTGGGGTGGCTGTACGTGGTTTCTTTTTTCTTGGATTTGTATTGGGTTCGGTTTTCTTCTGAGTGCCTTGCACTGCTAAAACTTGTTTCATTTTATCTCTCATTTCCTGATGGGACCTATTGGCGGAAGCCACCTCCTGCCTCAGTTCTTCTACTACACCCCGCAAGAGGGCGGTTTCATTGACTTCTTGTTCGAGTGAATTTATCTTCCCACTATCTCTAGGTTTAAGATAGTCTTCTCTTTGACTATATGAGATAATCTGTTTTATGGCTACCCGGAGGGAGATAGGTCTGCGGGACGCAATCCTACATGCTGCTGTCCTGTCCTCCATCCCGCTAAGGAGATCCCTTATTAGGTCGGATTGATCTTGTGGCAGGTTTGCGTATCCCTCATTAAAGAGAGTCTCAAAGGCAGAGACATAGGCACGGATAGATTCCCCTGATCTCTGAGCTAAATTTCTTAACTTATCTCTCTGGGCCTGTTGGAAATCTGCTGATACATACGCATGGGCCAGGGTGTTCTTTATTATAGGCCAGGTGTTCTCAGGGTTGGTTATTAGTCGTCTCAGGCTAGCCCCCAAAGGATCAGAAGCTGTAAGAGTTGCTACCTTTAGACGTATGTTCTCCGGTAATTTGTCTAACTCCCTCAGCCAAGCTAGGGTTTTGGCTGGGTTTGTTCCCTCACACCTACCTACATCGCGAGAATAACGACCCAATGAATGGTTATCAGCCACGGCCGCCAATAACTTAGTCATATTCTCATCATCCTGTGTTCTATTTATACCTTCATCCTCATCTATCTCAGTTGCCTCATCATCCGTATCCTCATCTACCTCAGTGAGATACGTATACCTCGTTCTCACCTCCTCTCTATCTCCCTTTTTACTCATTTTTGCTTTCTCTGCACTACGCTCTGCAGCGTCGGCACTACTATCTGCAGCGTCGGAAAAATCAAAGATACTACTAGGCTTGGCTTTAACGGACTCTGTGGTACTTTCCTTACTTTTCCCCCTAGCTTCGGACCGAGAAGCGGTGGTTTCCTCTTTATCTGTCATTCCCAATCGTCGGTTACCTCGTTGTACAGTATCTGTCTGCAACCCTACATTCCGTAAAACTTTACTACATGGGGAGGTGGTGGTGGAGGGATCGGAGATGGAAGGGGTAGAGGTGACCCTAGGGGGGGCGGAACGTGGTAGGGGGGTATTTTGTCTGGTATCATATTTATGCCTGGGTGTATCAACCATCTAGGTATAGGGTCTCCCGTTCAAAAAGAGGGTTTTAAAGGTACTAAATTAAATTTTCATGCCACATTCCAAATACAATGCCCGAACCCATTACTACCATGCAAAACAGATGTACTCCTACTCACCAAACCAGACACAGGGTTGTCGCAGCCAGCCTCCCGAGGTTCTGAGGTCTCCACAGCCTAGGTGGGCAGGTGTTCCCTCTATCACTGTCGACACTCTCCCGTGGGCAGAACCGTGATGAGTTGTCTCGTCCCATCGTCCTGTGTCTGTCTCTACACACCACTTCAGATAAAACACCAGCTATCAGTTCGGCTCTCCTGAGCTAAACCAGACTATGAGGACATAACAGTCAGTGTCGGATGCACGGTAAAGTGGGTGTATACCAGAGATCCCTGTGGTGGCTGCCTCCTCAGGGTCCATCACGTTCGTCACTTCATACTATATGTTATCACGTCGGGGTCACCATTTGTCAGATGGGGCCTATTGTAAGCTCGTCCACACCTCCTGCGTGCTGAGTTGCTTCCCCCACTGAAACCGCTATGGTCGCACAGTGGGGTGAGGCTCCGTAACAAAACAACTCTAGTGACAACGTGTGGCTGAAGCTGAGGAGAAGATGGATCTCCGTATGCCGGCAGTCGCTTTATTATATATTGGAATACATTTAGACGTCACAACGGGTGAGTACGTCACAAATTCACATACCATTCCTTTTACAGATTATACCAGGCGTGGTAGTTGGTTCCAAACATGGTTACATTTTATTCTATTGGTTACAAATAGTCACGTGTAAAGACAAGACGCTCTCCCTAATATAGAAACGTCGCTTCCGTCACACATGCAAGAACAAGACGCTCCCCCTAATATGGAGACGTCATTTCCGTCAGGGGGTCTCCATCCCATAATATGAAGGGAACCGCAAAGATGTTTGCGCGTCCCTCCGGGAGGATCCTGACATGTCCTGCCACGTGCAACGTCTTGAGGTAAAACCTCCACATACATAGCATACACAAAAGGATATATATTAGCTTGGAAAATATATTAGCTTGGAACAGATAATAATTGTTAGGGAAGATAATATTTTCAGGGAAGATAATAACTTTAGTATTTCTCCCTTCTCATGCACAACAGGTATTCATCCCTAATCATTTACCACAACTGAAATCTTATTTCTCACATAAGAAGAATTACGGTTTTCCTTTAACATATAGAAGCATGCACACATGTTTTCCCCTTGAGAGCGTGAGAAAGCCGGACATGCGAGCAGGGGTTCTCATAAACAAGCTGTCATGAGCTCGTCATGAGCGACGACTTGTTGAGACTAGAGGCGGATATAACACGGATGTGCACATAAACACAGCCACGCGGAGACAGGAACTTTCCCACCGGCGACTTTCGCCTCTCTCTTCCATATAATATATATTTTCCCTGTCTGACCATGTTTAAGTCGTATCTATAAAGGGGAAACATATATAGGCAGAGAATAAATAATAGGAAACATATATGTATATATATTAATACTTCTGGCCACATGCCCAGGAGAAACAATAAAAGAATCGGGGTATTTCCTAGAAAGAAAAGAAATTCTCCTGTAAGAGTGCCGCTGTATCTTAATGTAACATACTATTTATAGTTAGACTTCAGTGATTTGCTTAATATTAGTTTTCCCAAGTTTTTCTGTGATATTGGCTATTTATGGCCGCACGCGACATTGGCATCGTCGTACGCGACATTGGCATCGTTATGCGCAAAATTGGCATCGTCGTACACGACATTGGCATCGTCGTACGCGACATTGGCATCGTCATGCGCCATTGGCACCGTCATACGCAAAATTGGCACCGTCGTACACGACATTGGCATCGTCGTACGCGACACTGGCATCGTCGTACGCGACATGGGCAGGGCCGTACGTGACAGTCGGTGGGGCCTCCGACTTTGGATGAGGACGTCAGGCGCTCGAACCTTACTATCGGTAGTTCTTTATTTCATTTTTCTATATGTTTCGTACTCGGACTCGACGAAGTCGCTAGTACACTTCGAAAACCGGGCGTCCTTCGACTTTCACCCGCGAACGTAAAAAAACTAATCTCTCGCGGATGAAAGTCGAACGGTGCCCGCTTTTCGAAGCATCATAACTCTTGATCTAATGATCGGATCCGGATGATTTAAACGGCATTAGAACCGTCAGGAAAGGTTCTCTCTGTATCTAAATCCCCGTTTCTTTTTCCCTTAATTACTTAATATGGCTCATGCTCTGCTAGACCTTCACGTACTGTAACCAGAAGGCGGCGCGGTACGTGAACGGACTAGTGAGGGCGCTGAGGGGAGGTGAAGTGCGGTAGCTCCGGACCATACAAGCCCACTTTTCCACACCAGCCCTCATCCACTGCAGACGTCCAACCTACAGCTGAAACTTGTTTCTCCGTACTCGTCTAGGCTCACAGGGTTCAAGTAAGGTTGGTCGTTGCTCTTACAAAGCCTTTGCCTGTTTATTACTATTGTCATTACTGTGGTTTACTATTGCAATTATGAAGAGGTGTGACAATTGTCACCGCGAGTTTGATGGTCAGTCGCACCGCGACGGTTGCCCTTTTTGTAGGGTGGATCAAATAGAACAGGAGATGAGGGGAGACTACGAAAGTGAGGTGGAAGAGAGAGGTAGAACCTTAACTAAAAAAAAGCATAAGTTGATATCATATTATGGCCAAATTTGGGTTATAGTTCTCTTACCACCATAGTTCTCTATTCGTAATGCATTGTACGTTGCATCAAAAGTTAGAATTGGCTGCACTGATCTATTCACCTATTCTCGTTTGTGATAATTACATATGTCAGAGTGGTAAGCATCTCCTCAAGTGAGGGAACGGACCATGCCATTTTAAAGATTGTAACAAATTTGGTAAATTGGCTACTGGGGGATTCCCTGCTAGCGGATAGAACAGGTGAACAATTATCTACAGCATAGAATGTATATCATTCTGCAAACAAATGTTGGACTTGTCAGAGCCTTAGCATTGGTGTTAATTGGTGCACATCAGGAATAATTCGATCGTTAACCCTTTAAGGGCGAATGATGCCTTGAGGCATCATCCAGTCCAGGGCGAAAGATGCCTTGAGGCATCAACTAACCAAGGGCGAATGATGCATTGAGGCATCATTTCTCAAGAACACACAAATTCGTTTTTAACAGGGAAATAATGGAGCAATACTAATAAAACAAATTACAAAATATAGGTCTTACACCAAAATTACTATTTCTATTCAGAAGAAATAAAATATCTAAGGTAATGTTTTGTTTTTCGTAATTATACATTCAAATAATCAGTTTTAACCATTATGTGCCAGTCCCCTAGTGGGACAAACTGTCACCAGCACTCGTCCTTAAAGGGGGTAGCTCAGCCGCAGGCACCCGTCCTTAAAGGGTTAAACAAAATTGGAGAGATACAGTTAAGAAACGAAGATATAGAGAGGCTGCAGATGAGAGGGCAAGTCAACAACACTATACACCTACAGAGACCTAGAAAAGAGAAAGCTAGCATTTCTTTTATAAGGGGATAACTTTGTGGAATTCTTTATCGAAAGAAGTACAGGATTCAGCTACAAAAGAGGGCTTTAAGAAGGAAATACTAAAAAAAACTATCGGAGTGAAAAGGGAGTAATAACACAATTTAGAATAGGCCTGTAGGGTAATGAGGTTGACTTATACCTAAGGGAAGTATGTGAGAAATTGTAATATACTTTTGTAATGTACTTTTCCATTGCATAAATGGTATAACCAATAGTAGAGGATATCGATATTTTTATAGCATGGATATTCACTGTAACATTGTAGACGCCTATGTATTTATTTCGTTGTAAATGTCATTCTCGTTGGTGGCTGGTGAAACTATTGTCAATTTGAAAGGAAGAACGATGTACTATGTCGAATGCAATACACCTAATAAATAAAATAAAGGCCAAGTGCTATTGTTAGCTCTCGCATTGGCGGTGAGTACTCACGTTTATCCTACCCCTAATAAAAACGGTCCATAGGCATAACATAGGCAAATTTTATGCGGCACGCCATGACATAAAGTGCGATTTATGCCTCTAGGGGCATAACAAAAATTGACCAATCAGCGACCAGATTGTCAGCTGCTCCAAAAAAAGTTCCGGTTGGCCTCAAAAGTTTAGGTTGGACTTCAGTTGGTCATTCAATCGATATTTGTCTTTTAGTAATCCAAAAGCATAGAGACGGGGTAGGATAAATACGAAACCAAACTCGAGTTAGACTTGTCAGTGTCTATGCCACTCTGGTCAGGTCTGTTCCTCACTACGCTCAGCTAACGCTTCGCGTAGTAATACACGACCTTCCCGTCGTGACATAAACACTGACAAGTCTAACTCTCGTTCAGTTTCTACTAATTAGCACCCTCCAGACTTTTGAAAAAGCTCCCTGAACAATTCTTCATGTTGGACATCAGCACAGAAAATAATAACAAGACACCTTTTTCCACAGGCCGGTGTCGCACCATATCTGGGTGGTTACACAATGTCTGCGGCCAAACATACCCCTGGCAACGTATTCTTTAGCATTGGATCACTCAGTATATGAGCCTAATATGTTCATAAGACCCGTGTATATCATATTCAGAGACATAACAATGATTTCATCGTATTCTATGGTATTCTAGCTATAATTTGATGTATCATACATGTATATCACATCAGTGATACTTTAGATATAGCTTAGATAACACAGGGACACCGAAACTGAATAGACACTAATACATTGGCAGGCCTAGCTATAATATGCTTATCTTTTTCCAAGCTGAACCCAAGATAATTATCAACTATAAAGTTTAGACCTCCCAGACTTGTTGATACAATACTCTTATTTGTTCCAAAAATTTAATCTGTCAAAAAACAACACTCCTGCAATCACACCCACCGTTCACACTTTAGGTGTGATTGCTCTATGTCTCTATATGAATACCACCAGATTCGCGGTGTTTGTCCGAGCGGCTGCGTAACTAGACAGTGGGATGTTAGGCGGCGCTGAACGGCAACACCTGTATTGGATGTTCAATTATGTATGTAGACGGGGCTGCATACACTCCTGCACCCACCGCTGTTGCGACCACGGAATAGAGAGAGCTGGGGAGAAGGCCCGCGGATGACTGCGTGGCCTAATCTGCATACCCCGAGTTTCGGCGGATCTGATTGGTCTAGAGATCTGTGTTTGATTTTCAGGTCTCACTTCGGTGAATTAAACCTTGTGGCGTGCCGGTCTTCGACTGTTCGGTTTTATGGGAGGCCATATGTTTCACACGTGGATGTTCAATTATGATTATAAATTTTGTTTTCTTTAGAACTTGTTCAGGGATATCAGAGCAGAATAATACTATGCTACTATTCGACAAAAGAAATCAAACTGGCGGTAGTAGAATATGCGGATATTATTTATTATCTATTGGAAAAAAGGAAATCGGAAAAAAAAGTCAAAATAATGGTGAATAAAGGATTTAGAGCAGTGTTAGGGATAAAAATCCTATGGAGATTCATACTGAGACATTGCCCGAAAAGTGCACATTAAGATCATTAGAGATTCGCAGAAACTGCCATCTATTGTCATTGATACAATTGTGTGATTGAATATGATAAGACTACAAGGAGTATCTTGAAAGTATGATTAAACAAATCAGACCGAAATTTGAGAAATACCGTAAATGACCTTTATATTTAGGCACTGCACTATAGGATAGGCTCCCAGTTGATGTTAAAAAGATGGACAATATTTTCTTTTAAAAGATGAATGCTAAAAGGCACTTGTTGAAAGAACGAAATGGACTTGCAGGTTGACTCACTTTATCTGAAATTAATCCACCTTGTCATTACCCCTTACCCGCAACACAAAAGTGGAAGACAGATATGGGCGAATAAAATTTATTTGAATTTTATAAGGTCCATATAAATTAAGATATTAAATATGACAATATCTTATGGAAGAGGATATACATATGTAGTATGATATATGAAGAAGACATATTTGTAAATATGATAAGTACATATTTTGAAGATATGTATAAGATATACATAAGGCAGATGTGATGCCTGTATAAAAGGTATTACATATGTGGTATGTATTACAGGAGTACATGTGTATAATGTATAATAGTATTATGTAATACGTATATATGGTTATACAATGTGTATAAAACGCCCTACGGGAGTAGGAAGAAAGGTGAGGGTGGGTGGGAGAAAAAAGGTTGTAGGTGTGAGCTGAGTGAAGCGCAGGAACAGAATGAGATAGAGCGTGGGGGCGTGCTTCGCCACGTGACCTATTAGTTCACGTGACTCGCACGCGGGGGCGCGCAGGGTGCGCTAGTAGGGAGGGAGTGCGCTAGGTGGTGCAATGACCGCTCCTGACCCTACGGGCCATGAGCTACCCATTACCCCTTACCCGCAACACAAAAGTGGAAGACAGATATGGGCGAATAAAATTTATTTGAATTTTATAAGGTCCATATAAATTAAGATATTAAATATGACAATATCTTATGGAAGAGGATATACATATGTAGTATGATATATGAAGAAGACATATTTGTAAATATGATAAGTACATATTTTGAAGATATGTATAAGATATACATAAGGCAGATGTGATGCCTGTATAAAAGGTATTACATATGTGGTATGTATTACAGGAGTACATGTGTATAATGTATAATAGTATTATGTAATACGTATATATGGTTATACAATGTGTATAAAACGCCAAAAATGTCCATGAAGAGTTTGTGGAGAGGAGGGTGGGAGAAAAATGATGCTCACTCGTTAATCGACTTGAGGAGGGAATCATTCACCCGATTGGCATCCGAGGTGCGGATGTAGCTTCTGTGGGCGTTGGAGCGCCACCCCCCATACCTCTGTATATCCAGTTCAGGGACTCCGGCCTGGAAGGCCTGCGTCGCCGCGGCCTTTCGCAGGCTGTGCAGGGTATATGTCCTTAATGGTATCCCTGCCAGCGCGATGAGACGGTCCCACTCTTTAGCGAGACATCGAGTCGTGATGGGGGAGCGATCCTCGTTCATGAGGAAGGGCTCGCGGTCGTTGGTCGTAGGAACGGCCGCGATCATCGCTCTCACTGCCCGCAGCGGGCACGACATCCGGTCCGGGGAGGGCTGCAGAGATACACGTTTCTCTTGTCCAACACACTGGAGGTTCTTTGCAGCCTTGATCCTCACGTCGACGTGAGTAGAAGTGACCCTCACGTCTCCTCGTGTGAGGTGCCGGACCGGATCGAAGCTCTTGACGGTTTGCGGCGCGACTTCGCTTTGCCGCAGGGCCGCGAAGAACATGAGGAGGCACGCCGCTCTGGTCGACCGGTCGAGGGGCGTGGCCGTGAGTCCGCCGAGGACGCCTCTGAGGGCCTCCATAGGTATAGGCGGCTTCACGTTTGGCTGGTAGGCTTTGTCCCTCTTCATTGCGTCCAGTGCCCGCTTGACGCGGGCGTCCTCCGTTGCCGCAATGTTCCCTCCCGACAGCCGTAGGTGCGACCGTAGGTGGGACAGATGGTTTGCTACGGTCGCTGGTGAGGGGGCGTGGTCCCGGACGTACTCCAGGTACGCGGTGATTAGGCTGACGGTCGGCTGCTGGGGGTCCACGCCCATCCTCCGGCAGAACGCTAGGTATGTAGTCACTGCGCTTCGCTGGTTGGCGACCGTGCCGGGGGCACGCGCCGCGGCCTGCCGCGCAGATGCCCTCTGTTGGAGACAGCGTAGCGCCGGATCTGCAGTAAAGCCGGAGGATAGGCACAAATGAGGCGTGATTACATGGAGCGACGGCTCTGAGGTCAAGAGAGGTCATGTAAAAAGCAGCTTTAGAATAATCACTGGAGGTGAGGTGCGACCGGCTGAGGGCATCCGCGACCGAGTTGAGGACCCCCGGGATGTGCGTGTATACCAGCTCGACCTGGAGCCTCGCTTGCACCATCCAGGCTTGGCGGGCACACTCCGCCAGCACCTTGTTCCGTGCCCGCCCCGATGTTAGTGCCTGGACGGTTCCCATGTTGTCGCAGAAGACCTCAACCCGCGTCCCCCGGTCCCGGTCGCTCAGGAACGTGTTGAGGGCGTATATCGTGTTGAGGGCTTCCAGTTCCGATATGCAATTCACCGGGTCGGCAACCGGGCACACCTGGGCGGAGTAGGCCAGGCGGCCGTCGGTGCCCCCGACCCCGGTGAGGCAGGCGTCCACAGTGATGCATTTTGTCGGGGGGCCCCTGGGGATCAAGGCACGCCCGTTCCAACCCTCCGCAAACCTAGAGAACCAGTCGAGGTCCTGCCGCATGTCCGAGGAGATGTTTAGGTAAAACCCCGACATCCCACGCAATGCCTCCAGTAGCTTGCTCACGAAGGGTCTTGCCGGGCGGATGCACTTTGCCACGTGGAGGATTTTTCCCAGCACCGACTGGAGCTGCCGCTTGGTGAGCGACCGTTTCCGTGCAACGGCCGCGACATGCTGGCGGACGTCCTGGAGTTTGTCCTCGGGCACCGACAGAGTCATGTTTCGTGCGTCGATGTTGATGCCCAGCCAACGGACGACCTGCGACGGTTCTTGTGCCTTCTCCCGGGCCTCCGGCAGCCCTAGCTCGCGGAAGAGCTCCCTAGCGGTCGCGAAGTCGGCGGCGGCTTTCTCCTTTGACGGCGAGATCAGGATCAGGTCGTCGAGGTACATGGCCGCCTCCACCCCCTTCCCGGCGAGGATCTCCACTATCGTATCTGCAACACACTGCATGTGATACGAGGACGCGCGGGCACCGAACGGCATCGCCGTATCCGGTAGTACCCGCCGTCCCACGCGAAACACAAGAGGGGCCAGTCGAGGGGGTCACACCGGAAATTTTTATATGCCCTCGCGATGTCGATGGAGGCCATGTAGCTCGAGGGACCCGATCGCAGGAGACGGGAGACGAAACCGTCGATGGTGGGGAGAGTGTGCTCCCTCTCCTCCCCGTACACCGAGTTCTTCCTCACGTAGGCGTTGACGCTCCGATCCCGGGGGAAGGTCATATCCGTTATCACCCGCCGGGCATCGGAGTCCCGTTTCTCCCGCGACATCAACGGAGAGACGTGGCACCACGGAGAGAACGGGGCCTCGGCGAACGGCCCGAGCAGATTTGAGAAGGAGAGCTCCTTAGTGATGAACTTGCCTACCTCCGTGGGAAAAGCCGTCGCGCTGGGATGATTAGGGACCCCCTGGGTATCGGTCGCGGGTCCCAGGTATCCGAGGGGGAATCCATAACGTATGAACCCCAGCAGCTCCCGCTTTCCCTGCATCGCCGTTAGGTACTTCTCCCACGCCCGTAGCCGTAAGTCCGTGGGTAGAGTTATTTTGCTACACATGGCGTTTGGGAGCCCGGTTGCCCGCACGGCCCGGTATATGTGCCCGTGCGCCGGCGGCGCGTTGCCGTCCATCTCCGGCCACTGCTTGCGGCGATGTAACATAAAGGCCTCCGGGTCCGTACGAGTCCCGGCGGTCACGATGCCCGTGCGGCAGATCTCCTCCAGTGCCGTGAAGTCTAACATGCTGGGGTCTGCCGGGCCGCTGGGGGCGGCCACGCTGTCGGAGGGTGGACCCGCGTGGGCGACGCCCACCGGGCCGGCCACGTGGGGTACCTTGTTGTTGTTGTTGTTATTGCCGACCGCCCCCTCCTCACGTGGTGGGGCGGTCGCAGTCGCTATGGCGTCACGTGTCGCCTGCCCCCCGTCCACCCCACGTGTTGCGGGTGCTCCAGGGGGGGGTGTATCCGGGCAGGAGCGACTGACCACCTCGGCCCACGTGGCCGGCGGCCGTTTCCTGTCCGGTGTTGTTACACGGGTTACCGGTCGTGTGATCTCACGTGTGCCGCATCCGGTGTCCGCAGGGGTCCGGGGCCTGCTTACACGTGAGCATCCTGTGTTGGGGTGCGCTCCGATCACTCGCGGGGCGCACCGTGCCCGTTTTTTGCCGCCGGCTGACCGCCGTGTTGGTACAAGGCATCCGGTCCGGGGTCGGCCGCCCTCAACGTGTATCCGGCCTGTGGGGTGTACGCCGCCTGGCCCGCCCTCCGTGCTGCTGGGGGTTGGGGGGCTTGCTGACTGTCGTAGCCCATTGTGTAACCCAACTTGCGGTTACAGGCATGGAGCGAATGCCCGCACTGCTTTCCTACCGAATCGCAATACGAGCATATATGGACCCATTTGATAGGCCCGTCCTCGTGCCCGCTCCTGTGGCGACACCCCCGGTCCGAATTGAATTGCCTACACGGCAATTCCCTCGAGCGTGACTTGCTTCCGCTATCCGCTCCCCCGGTCTGAGTCCCGGCCGTCATCGCGAGTCGGACCCGCTCTTCCTGTATGAGCGCGTAGTCCGACCAGCTCATCCTCCCGGTCTCGACCTGATCGAAGATGAATTGGCTCCATCGCCTCACGCCGGCCCACGGCCGGGACTGCGCATCGATGGAGACCTGATGAAGATGCTTACTCATGTGGTCCCTGTCCTCGGGCTCTACGGCTCTGTGGTCTCCCAGTAGTCCCAGGAACGCGCTCACGTATTCCATGGGTCCCAGGGACCCCCTCACCTCCAGTTTCTGCGCAAGGGTATAAACCCCCTCACGGTCGATAAACATATACGGCTTGCTGGTAAGCCTTGCGATATTTAGATCAGAATGCAGCTTACCGGCCGTCCTATCGTGTTTTATCGCCTCCCGGTCGAGCTCGCGCTGGATGTACGAGTCCGCCCCGTACCTCTCCCGTAGTTGTCTCGGCGCGGGCAAAACACGTGCCGCCTGGTCCTCGGCCCAGTCCTGTGTCCGTCTCTCAGCGGCAGATTGAGCGGTCGGCGGTCGAGACGCTGCCTCCGGTGCCCTCTGCTCGGCTAGGCGGTTGATCGCGGCCAGGACACCGCCGATCTGGGTCTTCATATCCTCTTTCATAGCCGCGAGGCCGACCTCCACGGCCACGAGGCGGGTGGTTTTCACGCTCCCGACCTCCGAGGCCGATTCCACGTGTTCCTCGGAAGGCCGCATGGTCGAATCCGAGGATTCCTCCTGAGCCTGAGACGTGCTCGGTCCAGCTCGCGTTTTCGGCATTTCACGTGAACCTGTCCTCCAGCTAACCCGTACTTTTAAACTCTTGCCCTTACGGCCTCGGACCGATACCCGTGGAGTATGCGGTGCCGCGAACAGCGTAGAGCCAAGGAGAAAAAAGGTTGTAGGTGTGAGCTGAGTGAAGCGCAGGAACAGAATGAGATAGAGCGTGGGGGCGTGCTTCGCCACGTGACCTATTAGTTCACGTGACTCGCACGCGGGGGCGCGCAGGGTGCGCTAGTAGGGAGGGAGTGCGCTAGGTGGTGCAATGACCGCTCCTGACCCTACGGGCCATGAGCTACCAATGTCCTTTATCCTACCCCTAATATAAAGTCCTATAGGCTTAACATTGAGTTTCTGTATGCCACGCTGACTAGCATACAGAGTTCTATATGCCACTAGTGGCATCCAGAATTGCTATCACGTAATATTCCAAAATCGAGGAGACGGGGTAGGATAAAATCAAAACCTGATTCGTTTTAATCTTGGCCACCCTATGCCACTCCTGGAGTTTTGGCTCCGGACTTCACCCGGCTTCGCCTCGTGAAATCACTATGCCAAACTCCAGTCGTGGCATTCGGTGGTCAAGATTAAAACTCATCTAGTTTTACGATAGTATGCTGTTTGTATATATTTCTTTACTATATACCTACTGCCGTAGGTGACGTAAATACTACACGCTGCTGACCACCATGTACGGCACAGCTGTGCAGTAAGTTAGGGTTCATTTCACGGTCGTAACGGATATGATTACGACGTCGATATTTAAAAATGGCCGACACAGACGTCGATTCGCTAACGCTGAAATGAGCGTCAGCGTTGTTAATAACGACAGTAAATATAGGAGCGAAAGTAATAATACACACATGAATTCGTAATAAATAGCTAATAAATGTAGAAACAAGGTAAAAAAACGACTGTACTCACGTGTCTGGGAGTGTCTTGGAAGTGCTTCGACGAAGCAACGTCATCTCGGAAGCTAGCCTGACAAAATGTAAACAAAGGGTCTGTAAGTCGTATAAAAATGGTAAAAATAGCATAAAACAACATAAACATGACCATGATAATAAATAAACATTATTTAGATAATTATAATTTAATAATAACACGATTTGGAATTTTTTTTTTTTTTTACGAAAATAAGGCTGAAATAAGCGACCAGGTCGTTCGAACCACAGCGCGTCGAGTTGTCGTCTGACAGCTATAGCGAGTGCAGCAGAGCAATTCGATTTGGAGGCGGAATTGATCTACCAAGAAGAGCTAAGGAGGACTGGCGAACATGATTCGCATGTAGCGAATTTGACCGAGTGAAGCCTATTCTAGGTTGAATGCATTCAATTGACGTTGTCGCTTTCTGCCAATAAACACATCTGGATAAAAAACAACTCAGACTCTTGATACCCCTTGATTATATGTGATATCAAGATATGTTCAATAAGTCATAATGTTCTGCACAATCTATGACCTGGAATAAATGCACAAATTGACTTGTTTCAGATACAAGCGGCCGTATGCTCCGAGGAGTTGACGCGTAGTAATATCTGAGCGTATGCGAGGATATTGCGTAGAGTCAACTCCGAGAAGCATACAACCACTTTTATCTGAAACCAGTCTATATTGTATTCATTATCCACCTTTTCTGGACAAGTGGTATATTGATATCAGATTGTTGTGGGTGTGCACTAATTTTCCGTACACACTATTTTTCCGTATGTGACCCCTGGAGCAGAAAACATATCTGTATGCTCCCGGTCCATATACCCAATCCCTATGGAGACTTTGTATTAGATGGCTAATATAAGCGAATAGGCCCATTTGAGTCCGATCTGCTCTTTTTGTGTTATTGGTTGCTATGGTAACCAAGCAAAGGATTTTCAGTCGATTGACATTTTAGATATATCCATAGTCCATTGATATAGCTATAGAAAACTGCATTTTAACACTGTTTGTCGAAGGAATGTTCAGTTTAATATTAGATTTAGGCAAAGAAATGTAAATTTGTGTGGTTCCATGGAAACAGAATTTTCACATAAAATGTCCAGTCTTAGAGCAGAAGTGGTATCAGAAATGAGAATTTCAGCCCAAATTACCTCTTAGAACCTACAATCCAAGGTACTTGCAAGGGTTGGCCACGAAAATATAGCTTAATACCGTACTAACATATTTCACTTTCATTATCATCATCTATTTGATATTGACGACAAGAAGATGTTAAGGCCCGGCGTCCACCTACTACGATAAAATCGTAGACCTCCCGATATGGCACCGATACAAAAAGCAAATATCGGAGACATATCGGGGAGGTGCAAAATCGTAGACATATGTCTAGACAAGCCAATCCACCATGCGTTATATGGGGTTTTTATCGGTGGCTAATCACAAAAACGTGGTCAACTGCCCCGATATCAGGTAACCTTCCGACACAATTTTGATTTTTTATCGGGAGGTGCATCGTAGGGCATATCGGTGCCATATCGTAGTAGGTGGACGCCGGGCCATAATCTCGATGTAACATCATTTATTCACTGGAAGAACTGTACTACCAAACAGAAGTGAAATAAAACTCTTAAACAAAAAAAACTAAACAAAAAAAAGTGCATTGCTAGGCATCTTTTCATGATGATCTCCCTCATTAGGCCCGGCGTCCATCTACTACGATAGAAATTTAGACTTTGGAAATGTGTCAACCAACACCCCACACTATTCTACACCCACACCCAACTCTGTCCTACACCTAGACCACTCTGTGTAACACCCACACCCCAATCTCTTCTACACCACACCCCACTGTCCTACACCTGCACCCAAGTCTGTCTTAAGAGCACAATCCACCAGGCCGATTTTTCACCCGATCAATTGTTCATGGGCCCTTAAGAGGAAACTCACGTATTGTAATTTATTTAATTCTGATAATAATAGTTTAATAAATGACCAATTTCAAAGATTTGAGAAATTCTAGGGCATCAGATATTAATCGGCGATTGTCTGGCTACGGAATCGGCTACCGTCGGTCCAGTGGAACACCCCCTTTAAGTGGGATTCACACCATGGGACAAATATACCAGAGACTGGTGTACTTCACACCTTTGCACCAGTCGGCTACAATTTCCAGCTGGGTACAAAGTTTCACAGATTGGGGTGTCCTACAGTCTCAGGGTAACATGGTGGATTCAATTCACATGGGAATACTTAAAAAGGTACATAGTCTCACCCCTACACCTCTACAAATGGTACATAGGGTACACAAGGTACACAGTTGCCGACTCAGGGTACTTCCCCGTGTGAATAGGTGTTATATGAGACCACTGAGACTCACAGATTGGGGGAGAATGTGTGAAATACATTTGTCTCAACAAAATAACCCTCTAAATTTTAGACGGGCTTTAGGCCCGGCGTCCACCTACTACGATATGGGACCGATATGTACCTCCCGATACAAAATCAAAATCGCGTCGGAAGGTCACCTAATATCGGGGCAGTTGACCACGTTTCTGCGATTAGACACCGATAAAAAAAACCCATACAATGCATGGTGGATTGGCATGTCTAGACATATGTCTACGATTCTGCACCTTCCCGATATGTCTCCGATATTTGCTTTCAGTATCGGTGCCATATCGGTAGGTCTAAATTTCTATCGTAGTAGGTGGACGCCAGGCCTTATAGGTCTCCAAGCTACTATATATTCTCTCTTTACCTTATAAATAGCAGGCAGATTGGTACGCAGTCTCCATAGGTAATTATCCAAAACGGCACAAGTAAAGCTAATATATTATGCACGACAACCATCATGAATCAATATCACTCGATATATAACATTAACTTGACTGCAACTTACTTCACCCTTTTATTTACAGTTTATCTGTTTAATTCAAATCACAAACTAATACGTATTAGAAATCAAACCCATACTGAAAGATATCAGCGAGACCTAACTTAATTAAATACAGTGTTATTTATCAAAGTGCGATGGTGGTAATGTCACATGGTTAGTGTGACTGAATTCGTTATGCGGCAAATCGATGGCCCACAGTGAACCAATAACAATTGTCTCTATGTTGGGCCACTCAAAACTAAAAAAAACAAACTTGTTTCTCATCACCGCGCGCATCAGAAAAAAACGATGTTAGAAGATTTTTTTGATTTTTTTTAAAGATAAGATGAACCTTGAGAGAAATTACGAAAGGTATGTATATTTAGTATCAAATTAAAACTCCTGATGTTCGGGATGCATTAAACGTATAGCCAGTAAAAATCAGGAAACCCCGTGTGAGTGGACACCCCATGTAAGCGGACACTTTGACCCGGATCGGAGGGTGTCCGCTTATGCGGGGTTTTACTGTATGTCTGAAGCCCATTTTATGACACCACAAAAGCCATCTTCGCTAACAAAAAAAAACAAAAAAAAGCACCCTCGTCAGATTGTTCATGGCTTGGTGATGAGAAACAATTTTTTGAGTGGCCTAACCATTGTCTCTATGTTGTCAGAAACCATATCCATAGTTTATGGCTTTGAACCCGTTGATTACTGCCTCAAAGCCATTGATTAATGAAAACAGTCCTTTTTTGTGCTGAAGACCAGAAATAGTCCCCAGTGATATACCAACTAGGCTTTGTTAACTGTTCAAGGGCGGATGATGCATTAAGGCATCATTTGCTGGATTTTCATGAAATTGTTTTTGAAAAGAAAATATTTTAACAATAAACCTGAAATTTGAACAGAATGTAGGTGAAACATCTTATTTTCGAATTCTAAATAATAAAAATAGAAATATTAAGGAAAACAAATTACATCACGTGATAAACCTTCGAATTTAGAGTTCAGAGGACAATGCCCCCGTCCCCTAGAACTGTACATAGTCACTAGTAGCCGTCCCCAAGTATGGAGTTCAGCCATAGGCGGCCGTCCATAAAGGGTTAATCAATTCTAAAAGCTAAGCCCCGCCCCACGCATGCGCAGAGGCTATGCTGGTGGAGTCTGTGGGTCAATTCTGAACTGGGAGAGTTGTAAGGAATTACCAACACGGGGACATTCTCTTAGTAGTGGACCGATAAAAACCTGAGGTTTCTCTGGCTACATTCACAGTGTCTCCTACTGTCAGCGAGTATACATCACGATAGGTGCGCCGACCGGACTAAAAACTACTAGTAATAAGGTTAGTACCAGTTTAGTGTTCATGTCAATATGTGTAAAGCCTATAATTCCCGATCACACTTTGTACAGCGACCCGATTGAGATCATAGAGAGCCGCCGGGAGCCGAGCCGGGGTGAGCCACGGGCCGCTGGTGTGGATTCATAGAAAATAATTCAAAGTTTGATAACTTTGGATCTAATCAAGATATTCGGAAACAGTTTTCATATTCATTATCACCTCCGTCTCCCCTACAAATCTATATAAGGCACTTGTAAATCGGACTAGGGGATAGGTAGCATCGATGTTCAAATGGCATTCTCAGAGTTCGGAACAGTCGGTGAAGTGCGTACAGCGACACGATTAAGGTCGGGCAGAGTCGGTCATTACCCCCACGCTAGTAATGCCCGACCCGATTAAAATCGGGTCTGTGAAGTGCGTACAGCGACCCGATTCTGACCGATCTGGTCGCTGTCTTATAGGCTTTATTAAGCTCATAAGACAGCGACCCGACCGGGGTAATGACCGACTATGCCCGACCTTAATCATGTCGCTGTATGCACTTCACCGACTGTTCCCGATTCTGAGTAGGCCGTTTCAACAGCAATGCTACCTATCCCCTGGTCCGATTTACAAGTGCCTTATATCGATTTGCAGGGGAGATAGAGGCGATGACGAATCTGAAAACCGATTTCCAATATCCTATTCGGATCAAAAGTTATTAAACTTTGAACTATTTTCTATGAATCCACACCAGCGGCCCATGGCTCACCACGGCTCGGCTCCCGGCGGCTCTCTTTGATCTCACTCGGTTCACTGTACAAGGTCATAAAGTGGAAAGGTGTGATCGGCAATCGGCGTTGAGGATATAAGACAGCGACATTCTTGTTACCGATTATAATCGGTGATCGGATCGGTGAGAATCTGTGGAAAATGTCGCTGTCTTATGGGCTTTATATGCATGGTATGCAAGATCATTTATGATTTGGGGAGAGAAGTGAAAGAGTAGTGGACCATGATCATTAGGATCTCATCTCCCCCACACCTGTCCATTAAAATCTGTCTGTGTGTCCCTGTGTGTCCGTGCATCTATTTATCTATGTTTGTTACAAACCTAAGGCCCAGCGTCCACCTACTACGATAGAATCGTAGACCTCCCGATATGGCACCGATAGAAAATGTCAAAATCGGTGCCATATCGGGAAGGTGCAAAATCGTAGACATATGTCTAGACATGCCAATTCACCATGCATTGTATGGGGTTTTTATCGGTGTCTAATCGCAGAAACGTGGTCAACTGCCCCGATATTAGGTAACCTTCCGACGCGATTTTGATTTTTTATCGGGAGGTGCATCGTAGACCATATCGGTGCCATATCGTAGTAGGTGGACGCCGGGCCTAATACGGAATCTCCATACTAAGCCTATGGAGCCTGCAGATTACTACTGAGTAGACGCCGGGAAGCCGTATTCCTATATAAATAGACAATAATGGCCGTAAACCACGAGTGGTTGACGCGTAGTAATATACACGAGCGCTAGCGAGTGTATTGCGACGTCAACCTCGAGTGGTTTACAGAGCTGCCTGTCCACAAAATCATCGTTTGTTGTATTTATTATCCATCTTTTCGAATAAATTAAACCTTGTAATTGCCATAATCAAGGGTATAACAATAGGGACTATTTCTTTGCTCTATAGCAAAAGGGACTATTTTGCCCGTATACGATGGTTTTGAGGCCGTATACCACAGGTTTGAATCCGTACACCAGTTGTGGTATCTGACAGGTTTTATACAATGGGTCGTGGTTTACTGAGTCTCCATATATTTTCAATGGGGTCTTTGTATAGAACCCCGCCTAACGGACACCCCGCGTAAGCGGCCACCGCGCGTCAGCGGATATTCAGCGTCATCGGACACTTTTGCTCGGAATGGAAATTTTCCCTCTATTAGATGTTTCATTTAACCTCGCGTAAGCACACACCCCGCGAAAGCAGACCGTTATTTCGGTATGAAAATGCCTAAAACCCCCTATAAGCAGACACCCCTGACGAACATCCGAACAAAAATTGATTAATTTCTGTTTTTTTATGAATGTGCGTGAGTATATTCTTAGAAAATAAATTTTGTAATTCTAAGTTTAATAACTTCTGACCCAATTATGATATTGAAAAAATGATCTTAAATCTATCATCGCCTCTATCTCTCCAACATTGGACCGGCGGAACACTCTATGGCTACACCACGCTACGTGGCGTGGAACAACTTATGTTTACTACCCAAGGTTGACATTTAAACCAATCAGATTGTCTCTTACAAAATTCATATGAAAAGCGCAGTGGGGAGAAAACATAGATTTAAAGGTACTATATAAGGTTGAATCTGGCTTCAAGGTAAGCAAATGACGCTATTTATCATTATCAAACTACATTTGAAGGTATATAGCAATAGGGAAACCAGATTTCCGGAGAGACAAAGTCAAAGTTACTCAGTATGGCCAGGGCTACGGGCAGTAATTTTTCCGAGCCTTATCTCGTAACTTTGAGGCCCGGCGTCCACCTACTACGATAGAATCGTAGACCTCCCGATATGGCACCGATACAAAATGTCAAAATCGGTGCCATATCGGAAAGGTGCAAAATCGTAGACATATGTCTAGACAAGCCAATCCACCATGCGTTGTATGAGTTTTTTATCGGTGTCTAATCGCAGAAACGTGGTCAACTGCCCCGATATCAGGTAACATTCTGACGCGATTTTGATTTTTTATTGGGAGGTGCATCGTAGACAATATCGGTGCCATATCGTAGTAGGTGGACGCTGGGCCTGACTTTGTCTCTCCGGAAGATAGTTTCCCTCTATTGTCCTAAGAGAATACAACTTTTTCAGCCACCTGATGACAATTATAGGAACTATCTTATATAAACAATGCACCGCGCTTGCGTCGAATTTCTAATTATTTACAAGATATTTTCCTAATAATTAGTCAAAAGGTGAGTAATAGATAAAATATTACCATGATTTGGATCTGTGTGGCTGTATTCTCCTTTTAGTTGACACTATGCAATACTCCTTGCTATCGCTTGGAGATTTACTACGCATCAACTACGCGGAGAATACGACCACGCAGATCCAAATCGTGGTAATATTGTGTATATATCTATGTATATCTGTGTATATCTGTGTAAACATACTTCTCATACTGGATGTAAAATCTAAACTCTTTGCGAATCCATGCTATGGTATGATTTGTCCCTGCCCCACCTGTGGTAGGCAGCGCACCAGATAAAGGAATGACAATTAAGCCTTTCAGCCAGTTGATTAATAGGCCTTTTTCCACTGTCCTGTGTCTTACCTTATCTGCTTGGTTACCCAATGCCTGTAGCCAAACAAGCCCCTGGCAACGTATTCTTTAGGCCAGTTTAGCATTGAATCACTCAGGATATGAGTGTAATACGTTCATAATACCCGTCCCATGTATATCATTTGCAGAGAAATAACAGTAATTTCATCGTACTTTATGATATTCCAGCTCCAATTCGATGTATCATACATGTATATCACCTCAATGATACTTTAGATATAGCTTAGATAACACAGGATCATCGAAACTGAATATACATTAATACATTGGCAGGCCTAGCTATTATGTGCTTATGTTTCTCCAAATTAAAACCAAAACAATTATCAACTATAAAGTTTTGATAGTCCAGACTGGTTGATACAATGCCTTTAATTGTTTTCTAGCAGTCCAATCTGTCCAAAAAACAACGCTCCTGTAATCACACCCACCGTTCACACTTTAGGTGTGATTGCTGTGTTCCCTATACACATATAGCTGGACTTGGCCAGGTTTGTCCGAGCGGCCGCGTAACTAGGCAGTGGGCCGTTAGGCGGCGCTGAACGGCAACACTAGACTTGCTCAAGTCTTTGATTATAAACATTCATTAAATGATTAATCAAAATCAGAATAAAGTTCATTATAGTATGTTTCCTTCTCTGACTGGCCCTTGATTCAAAGACCTGTCCACTCTGACCAGAATCTCCTGTTTATTACCCCAAGCCACTCCCTGTAACCCTATACCTCCCCATACCCCTACCCCCTCCCCTCCTTCAGTTCCCTGGCTGCCTGTGTTGTCATAGCAATAAATCTCGCCTGCCCCTGACTATGTCTCGATTGAGATCAAAGTGAGAGGTTATCAATCTCCCAGCAGATATCCTGACCAGTAGCCAGACCTCTGCTTGGGGAGTGTTGCGCAAAATCGCGCCAGTCTACACGGGGAAACGGGGTTCTACTGCACTAGAATAATTGGAGGGAAACGAGAGAAACTTCAGACATATATGAAAGCGTCATTTATGGTGACTTTGATAATAGATTTCAAACTGTATTCAACTCTGTGCTGTGTATGTATTACTATTCCTATATACCTATGGCCGAACACTACGATTACATAAAGAGAGAAGGCTAAGGCCCGGCGTCCACCTACTACGATATGGCACCGATATGGTCTACAATGCACCTCCCGATAAAAAATCAAAATCGCGTCGGAAGGTTACCTGATATCGGGGCAGTTGACCATGTTTCTGCGATTAGACACTGATAAAAACCCCATACAACGCATGGTGGATTGGCTTGTCTAGACATATGTCTACGATTTTGCACCTTCCCGATATGGCACCAATTTTGACATTTTGTATCGGTGCCATATCGGGAGGTCTACGATTCTATCGTAGTAGGTGGACGCCGGGCCTAAAGTTACGAGGTAATGCTAGGAGAAATTACTGCCCGCGTCCAAGGCATTGGGCAGTAATTTTAACAATCCTTACCTCGTAACTTTGAGTTTTTCTCACCGGAACATATTTTCCTTCTATTCCTTTACTATTTAGCTACATCGAGATGACCTTTGTTTTAAAACTTAAACAAACCTGCCATGTCACGGCAGGACCACAAAAGGGAGCCTCATAACAAGGACTCAATAAAGAAACTTAATAAAAAAAACTCAGAGATTATATTTTCAACGATATATAAAAGGACGCTATTCTGTGTTTAAGTTTGAAGCTCTGTTATTAAATCATTTTGATTGGAACTATTTTCCAGCTCTACATACCGTGAACAAAATGAGTAAGAAGATTTATCTACTCGCATCGTTGACGATAACCTTTATTATCGTGTTCTTGTCAAGGCCAAAGAACTACAAAGTAAGTGCAGCTACTTTTGGTCTTAATATCCTTTTCCATTGTTCCCTTCCATTTTCACATGGTATGTCCATCGGAAATTGAGTGCGGATTTTGTCTGGGGGAAAAAAACGACTATGAAATGTTATGTCGGTTTGGTATCAAGTTGATTATCGATGAATGTACCTTTCATGGTTACTGGAGAACTCGACCCGAAACGAACTCGACCCTTAGTTGTCAGGAGAATTCGACCCGTTTCAATGGAGAAATGGATAAGAGAACTCGACCCGTTTCAGATACTTAAATGTATTATATATATAAGACTTTTTTTTCCTTTTTTTTGTTTATTTCAACCAGTTCTACCGCTTTGGCAGCTCTTCCACCGGAAGTTCGTTCACTGCATACAATTAAGGATACATCAACAAAAATAGTGAATCCACTTTGATTACATCAAGATAATATTTATGATGATGATGAGGGGGTGATGACTAGCAGACCCTTTTGTTGTACAGCCACCATTTTCATACATAGCAGTTATTTCACTATCCGGTTTCATATCAAAGTACTACTCAGTGCCGACACTAAAACAATTTTCCAGTCGAAGACCGAGTATTTAGTTTTGACTTCACACTAAGAGGGGACTCCCACTTACCTCGATAGGCCATGACATGCTTCCCGATCGCAACGATTTGAAATGGCGAAATCATGACCTATCGGGAGGTCCCCGAATCGTAGACCTCTGTCGTGATCCAATCGGTGAATCATACGCGCTGACCACGATATCTTCCCGATAGGCTACGATACCCAACGACAGGCTACGAAATTTCAAACATGTTGGAAATTATCGGTACCTCTACGATTGGCGTTTTTATCGCAGCCTATCGTGAGCTGTCGTGGACGGAATCGCAGAAACCTGTCCCACCTACCACGATTTTGGCTGACCTCACGCTAGAATCGGAATGGTGTCGGGAAGGCCGTCGTAAGGCCAATCGGGACCAGAATCGTGGTAGGTGGGGGCAGGCTTTTAAACTCCTTCTTACTACTAGCTTTCTGAACAACACTATCAAGATTGTCCCACAATCTTTGCCCTCTGTAAAACGGAGATCTTAGGAAGTGACTGGTGTGCACTCTACCTTGCTTGAACTTTACTTTAGTATCACTTCTGGTTCTACGGGTCCTTGCATCGATCATATTCTCCTTCTTGGACAACTTGTACATCATGGATAGAAGCTGTATGTTTCGCCTCGCGTCAAGATAGTCAATACCTAGCCTAGCATGGAGCTCATCCACTCTTTGTTTGTACATCCTTGATTTAGTGATTACTCTGAGCGCCCTATTTTGAGCCATTTGAACCGCCTGAATGTCCGCCTGGCGACCACTATCTTACCAGAACCCGCAGTATTCGAGTATAGATCTGATCACAGTAATGTAAATACGCCTTGCCACATCCTGACTCACATTGCTTCATAACTTGCCAAGTTTAAATATTCGGGAGTTTGCGCTCCTCACCACACTTTTAAGATGTTCCGAGATATTTAGATCCATATCAACCGTCACCCCTAGGTATTTGTACTTATGCACCTTGTTCAACTTGGAACCTAAACAGTCTAAGTCCAGACTTGGCAAGTGCCTCTTTGACCTGGGGGAAGCGTACCATGCTGACTTAGTTTTCATGTGTTCATAGTCATACCATTTGTGACGCACCACGAACCTATCACACTCAGGGCTGCTTGCAGACACTCTTTAGCTATAATGGGGTCTCTATTTGCCGCATAAAGCACCAGATCGTCTTCATATTGTATATGCATACAATCATTGATCCCCTTGCACATGTCATTAACAAAGGTTATGAATAGGAGTGGTCCGAGGACCGACCCCTGGGGCACACCGAAGGCGATTTCTCTTGCCGTCAAGATCTGGCCATTCACTAATACACGCTGTCTACGACCGCTTAGATAATTCCCTACCCAATTCGTTATCTCCAGAGGTATCCTAAAATTACCGATTAATTTCGCAACTAACAAAGGATGCGGGACGGAATTGAAACTTTTTTCAGGTCGACATAACAGGCCGCCACAGGCAGCCCATTATCCTGAGCCTGAAAAAGATCACCCACGAATTGGAAGACCGCATCTGCAGTCCCCAGATCACCCCTAAAACCATACTGACATGACGAGAGAACCCCATCAGATTTCAACTGTTCATAAAGCAGACTGTGCACAACCTTCACGAGCATCTTGGCGGGGCAAGGTTTAAGCGATACAGACCTCCAGTTTGAAATATCCAAGAGATTACCCCCTTTGGGAATCGGTATCACAGTGCTGGTTTTCCAGGCTGCAGGCACCACTCCAGTTCGGAGCGAGGTGTTGAACAAGTGCGTGTACTCAGAATCTAACACAATCATACTATCCCGTATCACCCTAGTGGCAACTCCCGTAACACCAGAGCTTTTACTGATTGCAATGCCTTTTGCCAATTTAATGACTTCCCCTTTGGTAACAGAAAAATCAGAACTGATAACAAACCCACGAGCTTCATTTAACTCCTTTAGAAGTTTAAAATATGCGGATTTATCCCTATCGTCGAAAAGCACCTTGCCCATGCCTGCGAAGAATTTATTAAAATAATCCGCGGTTTCGTCTCTAGGTACTTGCCGACCAGTTACCTCATCTATTAAAGCACACTCTCTATTCTTTTTCGAGATTGAATTTACCCACACCCACACCGGGAAGAGGAAAATAAAACTCGGAGGGAATTTTATAACACTATATTCATACACCCCATTTATCCACCAGGTGACCAGTATGTGACTAAAACATTACTTGAAGGGGATAAATAAGCTTCACAAATTCAGCCATTAACAAGCCTGATGAGAAATCTCGAAACTGCTGTTATGCTGGCAGAAAACAACTGGTCTAGAGAGAAACACTACCATTCGACACCAGGGGGGAACTGAAAAGTCAGTTCGTAACAAGAACACCAGATGGCAACACAGCCCACACTGGTCCCCCACCACCACCTAAGAAGAAACCGAACAAATCAGAGAGCCAAGTTCCCATTGGCCCAAATCGGTTTCCCGCCTAGAAGGCAGAATTAGGTCCAATAGAATGGAGAGATTGGGTCACATGCATGGATCACCCAATCAGTGCGAGGCTAACTTCACTCCGAACGCGCCCGAACTGGGACACGCATCGAGTCTAGTCACATACCAGCAGTCGCTTGAGCTGTCAACACGTCAACCACACTCTCTATTCTTGCCACCTTCATTAAAAAGTCCCTCTATAAGCCGCCAAAACTCCTGTGGCCTCTTTACCGATTCATTCAACTTGTAACACAGTACGCCATTACAATGTGTAATATGTGTGGAGAGTGTGACTACAACTGGAGATTGTGGAATGTGCCTCCTATAAAGAGAGCCGCATCCCTTATCCAGAAGGGAGGAGTCGAATAC
Organism: Alentia gelatinosa; assembly: GCA_950022655.1. Classification (NCBI taxonomy): domain Eukaryota; kingdom Metazoa; phylum Annelida; class Polychaeta; order Phyllodocida; family Polynoidae; genus Alentia; species Alentia gelatinosa. The sequence continues at coordinate 50,352,852 of OX465589.1, read as the reverse complement.
CAGCCGGCCATGGGAGAGGAACAGGCAGGGCACTGATAGCTGCCCTGTGCTGCCTCTCACAGAACCCTCTACAATGTAACACAACGAAGAAGTACAACTATTAAACATCTACAATGAACCTGGAACTTGTGTATGTACTTTGTTACATACATTATGGTGCTGTGACCAGGATTTATGACAGATTTCTCCATAAATCTGCTAATTGACTCTGGTGAAAAAGACTCACTCTACAACAAGCTGGAAGCTGAAAGCTGAGGATCCCCTACACCTCTGTGTAGACGACAATCTCCATAAGATGATCTCCAGATGACCATCAGATGATCTCCAGCTGACCACCAGATGACCATCAAGATGTTACACCAAGTACTGTGAGTAATGGGCTTTACTGAGCACCTTTAAAACACCTGAGCACATTGAAAAACACCTGAGCACTTTAACACCAAAAGTTTTGAGCACTGAGAAACCATCTATAACATTTATGGAACAAGTGGAAAAAGTAATATTACTGTGTGTATTAATTGAGACTGAAAAAGATATGAAGGTTTGAAGATTCCTATGGAGGTTTCACTGTATTCCTATATACCCCGTGTGGTAGGGCAAGCAGACACCGACCTCAACCTGGTTTTTATGAGTATAAAACGGCGCCGGGTAGCGAGTGCCGGCCGCGGCAGTGAGCTTAATTCCAAGAAGTTGTGAGGATACCTACTAGGGGGGGTACTCTCCATTGAAGTGTAATGTGTTATAAATCCGAAATTTGGTTTGGAATCATTGGGGAAATTAGTGAAATAAGACGTGATAATTGCATTAACTGATTAACATTAAGATGTTATAAAGAAAATAAAGACTGGGAGGCAGATACTACAGTATTTTTGAAAAGTAATGGCTGAGACTGTGGAATTAAGGTAGTGAACCCCCTAAAACATGAGGGAGGTTGTTAACTGGATGGTTCTGTGTATGGGAATACTGTCTTTCTCATGTAAGGAAGAAACTTAAAGTAAAGGTTGGAATTCAACAAGTATCAGTATCAAGTACGGACAGAATAATCAAGTATTATTTGAAATAATCTGAAATAAGTGGTTCTAAGTATATTGAATTAAAATATGTGTTGGGGAGACTGAGACATAGTCACAGAAGAGTTAAAAGTCGTCTGCTGGAACTAAATCTAACCCTATTGTGTTGGTATTGAGTTGAAAAGTGTATAGTATTGAAATATAAAGTATCAATGCTATTATGAACATACATCTATCCATGTTGTATAGCCAAATGTACATGTTTTGTGTTATTTTGTTTGAAATGGTATTTACATCCCAGAAAGACTACAGTATAATATAAAGTATTGGCTGAAAGGGTTAAGCTGGCTTAAAGCTGAAACGTAGAGAGAATCCTGTAAATTCATTGCTAGCTGCTGAGATTTAATTGTCAGCCTGTAACAGAGAAAGCTAGTATACCGGAAATACTTGTCAGTACACCATTTGGTTCTTAGTACTGATGGCGCACAGGGGAAAGTGATTTGAGATTGAGAATCATGATACCTTTTAGTGAGAACATGTGAACAAGTTCCCTACATGTCTATACAAATTGGTCTTACTGATAGAGGGCATACTGGTGTCTAAGTAATGGCTCTGTTTGTGTCAGTGAACAAGCTCCACATCCGGATGAGTGCCCGATAAGTGTCTGATGACGCCATAGCAAATTAATAGCTCTTAATGTTAAAAACTATTGGATACACTAACAGTGAGGAACTTTATATTTAGAACAAAACTTTTGGCTGTACTTTCAGACTTTACAAATCAAGACATTTTGATTTTGTTAATGAAATAGTCCAATGAAAATAGAAACTTGTTATAATAAATACAGGAACAGTTTTCAGAGATTGAATTAAAAAGAGGTATGGAAATGATTTTAATTATAGGTTATAATCATTGACATTTTATAAATTAAAGGCCAGTTTATGTATTTAAAGCCAATTAAGCAAAGACTCATTAAAGAAATAGAATCTTATAGCACCCTATGGCAGGCCAAGTGTGCAATAAAGAACTAATGAACATCTAGAAGGGAAAGATAGAAAAATACAAGATTATTATAGAATCAATGATTTGTTAAAAGAAGTCATAGCACATGACTTTAAAGGCTGCTTTGTGTAAGTGAAATATACAGCTATGGACTTGGAACAAGACCTGAGTTGGTAAAGAATCGAGAGAATCATGATAAAGAATTAATGAAGTTGACTTCAGAGAAGAAGATTCAAAGTGTTTGTTCAATAATCACAGAATAAACAAATTAGTTATCAAGTGGTGGAGCAAGTCACACCTGTCGATCATGTCATATGGAATGTCATGACAGGTGCACAGCAAAAGGTGCACATGACGCACCTTCACAAAATAAAAACAAAGATGAAATAGAATTAAGATGTTGAATGGGAGCTACCCATTCAATGAGAACGAATGTTCGGTTCGTTTAATGGAACTAGCGGGACCACCTCCTAGTTGTAACAGTATGGGAGACATGCTCTCCTCAGACGAGTCCTTTAAATGTGAGGACGATTTCTCTTGCTAGGCTGCAAGAGCGTCTGAGAGATCAGTATGAACCTCCTCTAGAATAATCAGAGCTTTAACTGGCTACTGGTCAAGTGAAGCAGTGGAGTAGGCAGAACAGAACCTACTATAGATTTAGGGCAAGTTGATGGGACAGAAAACAGGGTAGATGAGCAACAAAACAGAAGAAAAACAGAGCAGGGCAGAGAGCTTAGAGATAGATAGCTTATAATGAATAATGGGCAAAGCTAAAGTAAACCAATTATAGTGAATGAACAAAATGAAATCTGTGAGGTCAGAAAAACAAGGCAAGGTTGAAGACCTATCAACTGTTTTGGCATCATTGATATGTTAAAGGCTGCAAGTATCATTTGTACTCATGTTAATAATTGTGTTTTTCTGGAAAAGGAATACTGTATTTGGTTTTCCATTAGAAACAGTGTTTTACATTTTAAGTTTTATAGGTCTGGACATCAAGTTGTATTTCAGACCATCGTCAACGTCTCCTGCAATAACCACAAATCTACCATGCAAAGAAACAACGAAATAGCCAGCCTTTTACGTCAGCGGAAATGGTGACTTTAATAATGGTAACATTGGTTTTGGTGCTCAAATAAATACTGGTGCTCAGAGGGTGTTTAGTGCTCATACTACTGCTGCAAGTGAACTCAAAAGCCCTACTCACTCACCGAGTGAAAATTTTGTGGAGGTTGGACTTCGAAGTACTTCAACCTCGGGACTATGAGTTAGCGATAGCCAACTCCAGTCTATAATGAAACCTCAACCTGGACTACTATGAAACTATCTCGGAGAGATAAGTAGTCTGAGGAAGTACATGGACATATGTGCTATCGGAGGCTATAACGACTATGAACTAGATGGTTCATGAGTTGTGTGACTTTGAGGATATTACAACTATGAACTGAATCGTTCATGAGTTGTGTGACTTTGGGGACACTACAATACAAATGATGGTTTGTGCAGTGTTACTCTAAGATGCAGTCATGACAATATTATGTGAATAAGAGTTTGCATAGTGTTCCTAAAATGCCCATTTTATATTCTTGCATGTTTACCTGTATTTATCTATATTCATCACATGTACTATATATATTCAATGTGTTGTCAAAGTTTGTAGCATTTGTTAAAAGATTTTGTCGTTGTATATAAGTCAAAATCTTTTAAGGGGCGTGACACTGTAACACAGTACGCCATTACAATGTGTAATATGTGTGGAGAGTGTGACTACGACTGGAGATTGTGGAATGTGCCTCCTATAAAGAGAGCCACATCCCTTACCCAGAAGGGAGGAGTCGAACACCAGCCGGCCACGGGAGAGGAACAGGCAGGGCACTGATAGCTGCCCTGTGCTGCCTCTCACAGAACCCTCTACAATGTAACACAACGAAGAAGTACAACTATTAAACATCTACAATGAACCTGGAACTTGTGTATGTACTTTGTTACATACAGTTCCCTACAAAAACTACCCTTTGCGTTCTTGAGATCTCTCCGGATTGATTGATTTTATCCTACCCCTCTCTACAATATTTTAATATCAAAATCATGAATGAAAATCATAAACATTCCAAATGCCCCTAGTAGCATACAAACGTCCGTATGCCAGTCAGCGTGGCATACGGAATCTCAATGTTAAGCCTATGGGATTTTATATTAGGGGTAGGATAATACCCGCTGCTACGGGTGCAGTATAAATAATGTTCGGGCGCACTGCGCCCGTATTAAATATTTGGGCGCACTGTGACCATTGGGTCAGTTAGTACATAAAATAAGTATATAAAATTGTGTATTTTTTAATATCTAGGTTGATAATAATAAGAAATTTTAGTGACTGAGCCTGTAGGGATGCCATTCTCGGCCTTTTGATGCCATAAACACGTCCCTCCGCCTGCGGCGTCGGGACGTATTTATGGCATCAAAAGACCTCGAACGGGCATCCCTTCAGGCTCAGTAACGACGTTTTCTCTTAGTACACTTCTTCTGTAATCCACGGTTCCTTACTTTTAACAAACCTAATCTTTCTAATTGGACAATATTCATCTAAGTACTTAACTATGTTGCCCTCGATCACTTCCCACATGACGTCCAGATTATTTGAGCTCCAAACCCCCCCCCCCCCCCCCAATCAAGATTTGATAGATAGTCCTCCAGTTTGTCTCGGTCGTACAGCTTATAACTCCCTCCTTCAAAACCTTCCCCTTTGTTTTTAATCCGTCCCTTTTGATATTGAAGTAAAAGTCTTTACATAAATGAACCAGAAGATATAGAAAACAAGTTCAGATATGTTTAAGTGTAGGGTTAAGGTTAGGGTTAGGATAATGTTAGGGATAGGGTTATGGATAGGGATAGGGTTATGGATAGGGTTAGGAAAAGGGTTAGGGATAGGTCTAGGATTACGGATAAGGTTAGGGGAATAGCTTTCTGTTTGTTTTCTTCCCCAGTGAAGACCAAAATTGAAGCTAAGATAACATACTTATACTACTAAGTATAGTATATAACTACAGTTGAGACACTTGGGAGTTGAGATTTAAAACGGGTCGATTTCGTTATGGATCGAGTTCTTAAAACGGGTCGATTTCGTTACGGGTCGGGTTTTTCATTGGTCAACTTCGTTAGGCCTGGCGTCCACCTACTATGATAGAAATTTAGACCTCCCGATATGGCACTGATACAAAAAGCAAATATCAGAGACATATCGGGAAGGTGCAAAATCGTAGACATATGTCTAGACATGCCAATCCACCACGCATCTTAATGGGTGTTTTTTTGGTGCCTAATCGCAGAAACATGGTCAACTGCCCCGATATTAGCTGCCCTTCCGACGCGATTTTGAATTTGTATCGGGAGGTCCATCGTAGACCATATCGGAGTAGATGGACGCCGGGCCTTACGGGTAGAGTTCTCCAGTATTTCTTTTAATTGGCTAGCGCTTCTCATTGGCTGGCTGCCACTGGCACTCCGCACACCCGTCCTAAAGAAGAAACCAACAAGTTTTGGTCAAAGTCGTCGTTCTCCACAAGTGATTATCCTACCCCTAATAAAAAACGCCATAGGTTTAACATTGACTCAATGTATTTGACATAGCGTTGGATAAAGTGTTATTTATGCACCGAGGTGAATAAAAAAAACCGGCCCAATCAGGGACGAGATAACGAAAGTAGATCCGGCAGCATTGATAACTACTAACATGGATTATTACAAATATTCTCTGTATATCTGTGAGATGGGGTAGGATAAATATGAAACCGAACTCGAGTTAGCCTTGTCAATGTTTATACCACTCTGGTCAGGTCTGCTACTCACTAAACTCGGCTAACGCCTCGTGTAGTAATACACAACCTGCCCATCGTGGCATAATCATTGACAAGGCTAACTCTGGTTTGGTTTCTACTAAATATCACATAGCATTCAAATGAGTTGCAGCATGACTTCTTTGACCAAAACGAGTTGCTTTCTGTATTTATCTCACCCCTATACACATTAAAAGAATGGATGACATATAGACCATGGAGAACGGACCGCAATACTCGTAGGGGCATGGAGAACGAGTTCCCACTGTTAAGGCTATGGGCATTTATTCCAGGGGTGAGATAAACATCCACCCCACCCTCCAATGCATAAACAGTGCACTGATAAAGATTGCACTCTACAGGTGCCTATGGGTACACATTTTTTCTAATCTTTTATAGACGTGTGTTACCACGTATACCCCAGACGTCGTAAAAGATAGTGTGACATGTATACGACCCGTTGTAAGATAATCCTCTTAGATTTAGTTTCTATATGTACCTATATCCATACGTTTAAGTTGAGACTTTGCGTTGTTCTCTGTGCGTTCATTCTCATAAAAGTCAGGTGAGGTCAGGTGCAGAGTAATTTAACTTTAGTCGGTGAAAGGGGGCTGGTCTCACCAGACCATAAAAAACATCACCTCCTGAGGTCTGAGGAGGGGTGGGGGTGTGGGAGGAGCTTGGGGGCGGTAACCATGACCACCAGCCCTATACCCGGATGTGAAGGAGACAGGGTGTGCCTTAAGCCTATAAGACAGCGACCCGACCATTATGCCCGATCACACCTTTGCCCGACGAATCCGTCGGGTCGGTCAGAATCGGGTCGCTGTACTCACTTCACAGACCCGATTTTAATCGGGTCGGGCATTACTGGCGTGGGGGTAATGACCGACTCTGCCCGACCATAATCGTGTCGCTGTACGCACTTCACCGACTGTTCCCGATTCTAAGCAGGCCGTTTGAGTAGCGATGCTACCTTTCCCCGAGTCCGATTTACAAGTGTCATTTACCGATTTGTAGGGGCGACAAGAGGCAATGATGGGTCTGAAAACCATTTCCCGATATCTTAATTGGATAGGAAGTTATTAAACTTTAAAATATTTTCTATTAATCCACACCAGTCCAGTGGCCCGTGGCTCACCGCGGCTCGACTGCCGGCGGCTCACTTTGATCTCTCTCGGGTCGCTTTACAAGGCCATAAAGTGGAGTGGTGTGATCAGCAAGCATCGTTGAGGGTATAAGACAGCGACATTCCTGTTCCCGATTATAATCGGTGAGCAGATCGGTGGAAAGCTGTGAAAGATCTCGCTGTCTTATGGACTTTAGACTTACTCAAGTCTTTGATCATGAACATTCATCAAATGATTAAACACAATCAGAAAAATGTTCTGATTGTGCCAACGCCACGTCGTTCGAAACAATCATTAATTTATCTCTGGAAGAATGTACAAGGGTATTATGAACGTATTACGCTAATACACGGAGTAATCCGATGGTAAAGAATACGTTGCCAGGTGAATGTTATATACCACAGACTTAATGACCAATGGTATAGGAGATATAATATTATTGTAAAACTGGATGAGTTTTAATCTTGGCCACCGTATGCCACAACCGGAGTTTGGCATAGTGACTTCATGAGGCGAAGCCGAGTGAAGTCTGGAGTCAAAACTACAAGTTTTGATTTTGTCCTACCCCATCTCCTCAATTTGGAAATATTATGTGATAACAATTCTGTATGCAACTAGTGGCATATAAAACTCTGTATACCAGTCAGCATGGCATACAGAAATCCAATGTTAAGCTGGATGGGGTTTTATATTAGGGGTAGGATAAAGTGGTGTTCCCTATGTGCAGAGATCAGAATTATTGTATGGTGGCTCACAGAAATGGGCGTATACATGGCACAAACTATGCTGGCCTATATACGCTAATAGATAACACGACGGAAAATAGGTCAACCTTGTATACGCAAAAGCATACCTATACACGCCAAGCCCATATATATGTAAAATGATGGTTCTCGTGCAGTGTTTCTATTGAGGAAAATTAAAAGATATCTATCCAAAGATGTGACTATCAAAATTGTGAAGCAAATCATATTGCCCGAAATAGAGTACTGCGATTTTTTACGTGAAAGCATACCGAGAAAGTATATAAATAAATTTCAAGTGCTATCAAAAATGCCCTAAGAATTGCTCATAATGTAAAGGATGCACGTGATATTCAAATCGAAGAACTACTTTATAAATCAAAATTACATAAACTTAAAACTAGGCGATTGATACATATGATACCTTTCTTTCATTGGTGGTGTATGTAAATGAAGGTTTCTACCATGGTGAAACTAGAACCACAAGAGGAACTGAGAAAATATGTATAAAATTGGATAGACCAAAGACGAAATTGTACAGGAATAGTCCCTTATATAGAGGAACCAAAGAGTGGGATAACCTTACAAGAGAATGCCAACGAATTCAAAATAGGGAGTTATTTAAAATGATGATGAAGGAAATTATTGTAAAATGGAGTTGAATGAAAGATGGGAAAATAAAAACTCTTAGAGTGAACAAAAACAGGATCTTAGTATTAAATTGTAAAGTGTGTAAAAATGAAATGTCTGGGATTGTTTTGATGCCTCTTTGTCTCTTGTATTGTTTTATATGTGTCTAAATGTCAATCCATAAGATATGAATATTATTTGACGGAAAAATCAAGGTTTCAAAAGTGTAAGGTCGTGCGACCATTGTATGGTATATAAAGGAGATTATTGGGAAAGAAAATACTTTCGATTATAGGACAGTGTTCTCGATATTTCCTCATTAAGAAGAGGTCCAGAAAAAATTCCAAACAACTCAAAGGTACCCAACAGTGAGCCAAATGACATTTGAACCTTGACAAACAGAGTAACATCATCAGCAAACACTGCCATTTCTAGGCTCATCCATTCATTATCTATGCCCTTAATTTCTTCATTTTCTCGTATTACACATGTCATGATTTCCAGTGCCAGAATTTATAAATAAGGTGAGACACAACAGCCTTGTCTAGCCCCTTTTTCTGGCTGAAACTATTTTGTGGTTACCCCATTAGGGACTACACAACATTCTTGGCCATTATAGACAAGTCCTATCCACTCTATAAATCATTCGCCAAAATCCAAATATTTATTCATGTCCAGAGGACAGAATAAAAAGACTTCCTAAAGTTTAAACAGATAAATTTTGTATACCAATGGTGTACATATTTTAGAGGAGCTCTTCAAATCGAAAATCGACTACCAACATTTCCAGAAATGGGAAAAATTCCTCTACAGTATATCTTGAAAGGGGCACCTATTAACCCTTTCACAGCAGGATGATGCCTTAAGGCATTACCGCTAAACGGCAGGAGGATGCCTTAAGGCATTACCGCTGTACGGCAGGAAGATGCCTTAAGGCATTACAACCGTACGGCAGGAAGATGCCTTAAGGCATTGCCACTGTATGGCAGGAAGATGCCTTAAGGCATCTTTTTCTGGGTTTTTTCCAAACTCATTTTTTTCAAAATATATAAAATGAATTCACAAAATTCCTTCAGGTTATCAATATCATTAAGGTATTTAAGGGGTTTAATATTATTAAAAAAATATGGAGAAATAAAATTGAATAAACCATCAGTTTGTGGAGAAAATCACGGCAAAACACGCCTACCGTTCACACGTTCACTATGTAACGTCTTCCTGCCTCTAGTATAGGCGAACATCGATGGTGGCGCTGCCTCTGCTTTCCCGCCCGTGTGAGGCGTGCCGCCATTAAAGGGTTAAAGAATCCACTCATACTTAGGTTCGCATTGTGGTGTCTCAAGTTGATCACCCTTTGATCAAATATTGTCCTCTATCTTTTTTGTGTATTACAAAAACAACTTGATCATTTTACGGATAATGATGTGTCTAACACAGAAAACGTTGAAATTCAGAGAATGGTAATTCACTTACCTCATATAAAGAAATGACCTGGTACAATTATATTACTGTTAAGCATTTGTAATCTTAAATTGCAGGGAAACATGATCACATGTATTCTATTGTAGATAATCACATTTTCAATGATGGAGGGTCACATTTAAACACGCTGGATAATGATAGTAAACAGATTGGTAAAGAATTAGTAGAGTTAGCCTTGTCAATGTTTATGCCACGATTGCCAGGTTGTGTATTACTACATGAGGCGTTAGCCGAGTGAAGTGAGTAGCAAACCTGACCTAAATGGTAAACTACAAGGTTTTCCCACCGCTCTTTGTCTGGAATTTCAGCCAATGAGAAGCCTAGAATTTGGTCACATGACCATTTAGACCAATTAGGATCGAGTTCTGTAAAATAATTTACACAAATGAATAATTCATGAATCAAGATATACCCAGCCCAACATGCTGGGATAGTCATTTGCTCAATAGTCGTGGTAGCTGCCATATATACTGCACAATAATGAAAATATATTTGTTTATTGAAATGCTACTGGAACAAAGCAAAACCAGCCTTGTTGAGTTTGACTAAATGTAAAACTGTCTACAGAGGTTGCACTCCGCATCAATAGGTCAACCCTTTCTTTATCCTACCCCTCATATAAATTTCCATAGGCTTAACATGGTGTGACTGTATGCCACGGTTATGCCATAAATTATTTATATGCCACGGGTGATATATGAGGTTAAAAACATGTGACGGGGTATGATAAAATCTGAATGTCACTCAATTTCATATGATTGTTTACATGGCATTCATTGTCTATAGCTACAGATATCACTTAGCTCCGCTTTTTGATATCATTCCGAGTAGACAATCATGCCAAATAAACAATCATATAAAATTTTGTGACATTTCTTGATAGTATATAATACATGTACATCATATATATACTCTGTACATGTACATACTATATACTCTGTATGTTACATGATACTATCAAGACCCGTCACAAGTTTGAGTCTGAGTTTATTTATGCCACACATTTTGTTGGGTTCATAATGTCACTCGTCTTCGACTCGTGAAATTATGGAGCCAACAAAATGCATGGCATAAATAAGCTCAAACTCAAACGAGTGGCGTCTAGATTTTATCCTACCCCGTTTCCATATTTTTTCAGTATCAGAAAGTAGTGGCATAAACAACACTTTATGTCACTACCTGTGACATAAGCAAATCCCATGTTAAGCCTATGGCGTTTTTTATTAGGGGTAGGATAAATATTGATACTCCATGTGAAGTGTAGCATTTAGGCAGTGATGATGGAATTTCAAGTATGTACATCAGACTACAAGAAGAGTCTGCCATCCTACAGGGTAGTAAGACACAATGGTTTATCTGCAGTGATTACTGTTGCATATACAATTGGAAGACAGCATTTTGAGCATGATCCAGAGGTAAATACATTAACAAGTAGATATATGGTAGTGTTCTTGGATAGTCTAAAGGGTTGAATCCTTACTAGATTATGCTTGATCAAACTTCAAAATAATAAACACGGATCCTTCACATCCTTCATGGCCATTTTAATCAAACTTCAAATAATAACCACAGGTCCTCCATATGTTTCGTAGCCGCATTAATCAAACTTAAAAAATGATAACCACACATCCTCCATGACCTCTTAATTCAAACTTCAAAATAATAATTGTGGATATTCCACATGCTTTGTGACCTCTTTAATCAAACTTCAAAATGAAAACCACATATATACTCCATGACCTCTTCAATCTAACTTCAAATTGGGGTCCTTATGTGTCCTCTAGAACCTGTTTAATCAAACTTCAAAATGATACTCACATATCCTCCATGTTTATATAGTGACATCATTACAGCTAATTCTATATCAATACACAATGTACACATAATTTGGAATGACACAAGTGTTTTATTGACACTGTGCTCAACTGACATTATATGATCATTTCCTAAGTAAAGACCTTTGAGGATATATTACATTGAGAATTACTGAAGGCATACCTAAGATTTATAGTTCTTAGTTTGACCTTTCTTTTTCTGATTAACTGTAATAAAATGACTTTAACGTCTATAACACCTTCGTCTTCTCCCGACACCAAACCTTTGACTATGAAACAGATTATAAAGTCTAGGGGCCCAGACATAATCTAACATAAAACATCCACTTATATAAACACAGTAGGTGGCATTTGAGTTCAGGGTAAGCCCACTCAAAGACTGCATACTTCTTGAACAGCTCCACATAATCATGGATTAGTTGGCAATAGTAGTTTGCTGAGCCAAGAAGGTGCCATACAGCCTTCACATTCGAGGGGGGGAGCCATGTCACGTATAACTTCAACCTTCTCGGGATCAGACTGTATAACGTCAGTGCTGACAACATACCCTAGACGCTTCACTTACAAGATGCCAAAGTGACACATACTCTCTTTGACGACAAGTCCATTATCCTGGAGCACTTGGAGCACTCATGATGGTCTTCCTCGGTTTTGGAGAAGATGATGAGATCACCCAAGTAGACCATCACGAAGCATCTCAGGGGCACAATGATGCGGTTCATCATCCTCTTGAATGTTGCAGGGGCGTTACAGAGTCCGAACTGTATCCGCCAGAACTGAAACAGGCCACGGTGCGTGGCAATGGCTGTCTTCTCTATGTTACCGGCGTCCATGCATACAAAAGATGACAGCACCGCCCAACAAATCCATGATGTCTCGAATACGGGGGAGGGGATAGCCACATTAAGGCACATTTAGGATTACTAACGAAATTTTATATCACCTTGACAACAAAGATAGTATTTTATTAACATTCATTGATCTTCGAAAGGCTTTCGACAGCGTTTCACACAGTATATTAATTAAAAAATTGAAATATTACAAACTAGATGACAATACAATAGAACTGATAATCAGTTATTTAAACAACCGAACACAGCAAACTAAAATTAATGGAAAAATTTCACAAACTACTGCAGCTTCAATGGGTGTCTCACAGGGATTGGTCCTAGGACCATTATTGTTTATTATGTTTATTAACGATGTGACCAGGGTAATTAAAAATTCAACGATAGCTATGTATGCTGATGATATAGTACTTTTAACACATGGAAATAACCAGCAGATATTAAAAACCACCATGGAAAATGACTTACTGGCTTTAGACAAATGGGTGAAAGATAACAACTTAATGGTAAATTATAAAAAATCTGAGGTTATGTGGTGTAGTAATAAACGAAATATTAACAAATCGCTAGGTGTAAGTATGGGAAATGCGGAGTTACAAGCTGTGATGCACTACACATATCTTGGTCTAAACATAGACAATAGTTTAAAGTTTGATAAGTACTACAATAAAATCATAAAAGATGTTTTTGGAAAACTATTTAGATTGAGAAAGATAAGAAACTACATTACGGAGGACCCAGCAATCAAGTTGGTAAAGCATATAATAATCCCAATTGTGGAGTACTGCGACTTTATTCAGTTTGTATTAACAAAACAACAACAGGAAAAATTACAAACCTTGGTGAACAATGGACTGCGAATAGTAATTGGAGTTGCAAGAGCGAGAGATATACATAACCTTGATTTGCATGAGCGGTGTGGAATAAGAGATATGCATTATAGATGATCATGTCATTTAATGAGCCTAATAAAATGGTACAGCAAAAATGAAGAAAACCTGTCTTATCCGAACCAAGAAAATCTAAGACAAACCATGCAATCGGAAATGGTAATGTTAAAGATGAAAATACCGAAAGGTATGAAATACCGAAAGTCTCCTTTATATGAGGGAAATTCACTGTGGGATAAACTACCTAAACAAGTACAAATGCTGCCTAGAGGTGATCTTTTCAAAATAAATGTAAAACAGCAGTTTCTACTGGAAGGGGTTACTATCTAAAGTTATTTGATATTGTGTAAGTATGCCAAATTCTATTGATCAAAAGAACATGAATAAGAGTGAATACGATCATAAGATCGACTTATTGCAGAAGAATATTGAATAGGGTGAATGGCTTTTTTCTTTCCTTTCTTTACCTTACCTGTAATGTCCTGTCTGTATATGTGACTGATATGAGGAAGACCGCCAATTGCGGCGATCATATTATGTCGTAAAATGTTGTTTATTGAATTAAAAAAAAAAAAAATCCCTCCAGGTGACCGCGTTGAGCACTCAGTAGTCCACACAGAAGGGAACGGACCCATCCTTCTTTGGTACAAGCATCTATGGGCAGGCCCAGGGGGAAGACAAGGGTTCAATGATCCATATGAACATGTGTATAATCACTCCTCTGTTGTATTCTGTCGTGGCCAACATTTGGTACCAAGACATTTGTCACTTTTGATAAAATATCAGGCAATAGAAACAGAAAATCAAAGACAAGATATATTACCGAGTCTCTAGATGCACCAACCTATGCATATAAAGTGGTTAGCCACGTTTTGACTCGCTCTTTATATATGGTAATATTTTGTTCATTTTGTTATCCAGAATCCAGTTGTTCCATAATTGTTTACCTATGTGTAATGGCGCGTGTATAAATTTCTGTGTATTTGCTCGTTTAACTTTTAGTTTGATCTTACTATGACTCTTAAGCTTTCTTTCCTCTGCGTTGTAAATATCATCGTCCTATGTTGTCTAGCATCTCATTAACTGTAGCAATTGTAATCTACGCCTGATTTCCATAGATCTAAGCATACATCTAGAATGTAGTTCAGCCAGACTACAATCCTCAGCATTTTTTTATTCTGCATACTATACATAGCGATTTGTTAACTAATTTTTGCAGTGAGTCTCTACCTGCCTGTGTTGAACAGTAATACATTATACCTGCATATTATATAATCCGGAGCATCATGTGTTTTAACAATCTTAGACTGTTTTCCTCATTTAGATAAATTCTCAGTTTACATAGTTTGAATAATTTTTGTCTGAATTCGGCACAAATTTTGTTAAGTTGTAATTTAAAGTTTAATTGATAATTTTGAATCTGATCATTTCAATTTTGAATGTTATTTAATGATTATATATACTATGCCTTTTCATTTCCAGATCATATCTGAGCACCTAAGAAACACAGTGTCTGTGACTGTAGCTAATAAAAGCCACTTTGAAGATGCTGTCACAAAACAACTTGATTTACCACAAAGCCCTGCCAACTTGCACGCATTAGCTCAAAATACCATTGGAGAAGTTACTGACGAGCACTTAAAAAACACAGTGTTCGTGACAGCGGCAGATAAGAGCCACTTTAAGGAGTCTGTGGATGGTGTTGCTTCTGTACAAAAGAACTTGCCAAAGACACACAAAATATTCTACTATGATTTGGGGTTGTCAGCGGACCAGGTGAAACAGGTGAGATGGAAGTATGTTTGTCAGTGTACTTAATACAGCAGTTCTTTGAATTCAAAAAAAATTATAATCCATTTATTTGACACAAGGTACTCATATGCTTGGAAAACATCTAACCTGTGAGCTTTTAATCCACAGCATCCTAAAGACACATATCTGGGTTTTTTTATGAACCTAATACTGTTGATTTTCAGTTCTGAAAACGAATTTGTTATAAAGATATGGAAAAATATTCAGTGTACCAACTTTAATCTAAGAGCATTTTTTCAGCCAGTTCAGTCAACTTGGTGGTCAAGAGTCATAGTAACAAGTTTAATCGTGACAAAAAAATCTGCTTGCATAGTTCTGGGCACTGTGTTAACCTTGGTTTGATATGTGTGGTATTTAGAAATGATCTATACTTTTAGTTTTCATATGGCTTTATGAATCGTAAGCCTCACTAGCAATAAAGATGTTTGAAGTTTACGAGTTTAAAATATATACCTTTTTCGCATAGAGCAGATTCCTCTGTAGGATTTTCAACTTCCTTCAAAATTTTTATTTTCTTGTTTTTAACCCTTTGGCGCCGGGTGATGCCTTAAGGCATCGCCGCTCATGGCCGGATGATGCCTTAAGGCATCGCCGTGTGTGGCCGGATGATGCCTTAAGGCATCATTTTCTAAGACCTACAAAATCATAGTTTATGTGTAATAACTTTGTAAATAATTGATCAATAATGATGAAAATAATATTAAAGACCACATGTTTTATCACGTGATCAAAAGTGAAATTATCATAATTGGCCTGAAAAGACCCCGTCCCCTGGCGGTGTACTAACACCCTACCCGACCTTACAGACACTACTTTGTCAGAGGTGCCCGGCGTGAAAGGGTTAAGAAGGTTTTTACTGTATTGCTCTCTCTGGTATAGTATTATGAGAAGCGATTGAGGCTGTATTGATGGCTGTCCCGTAACTACAGCCTGATGCCATAGGCAAAGGCCTGTAGTTACAGGACAAAAGACTGAAAACATCACTACGGGATTATCATATACTTGAAAATCATGAAGAAATGCCATTTTATGCAAAACCTGACAGGTTATTTATACTTGAATATAAGATATTTAGCGTATTTCTAAATGTGCTGCAATGTATTGGACATTCCGCTTATATGTAGACAAATCAATAAACAAATTGTAATTTTACATCTTGATAAATAGATAAAATCCTGGTGCAGAGTTACATATGTGAAGTTCAATATGACAAAACACCCACCACACGTTAGGAATTTACACAGCTGTGCCTGGAAACCTCTGATTACTCAGGTAAGAAAATTGTGTCTATTTGCTTCACTCTTTCTGCAAATGATATCAGACCACTGTAGCAAATGAATAGATGATGCTGTTTAAGCAGCTTTCATGGTGGTTCTCTGTCTTGTTGAACAAGATGTTTGAGTTCTGAGTGGTGCTTGATAGTCAGCGACATCTTTATAGTGATCATTGAAAAAGAGTGATTGATTGAGAGACCGTTATCCAAAGACCAACAACTAACTTGTTAAAATATTAATTGCAATTTCCTTGTGAATATAATATCATTATAAAGCCAAGACTTAGGTCTATGTTTTGGTATAAAATGCTAACATAAT
The DNA here is from genome assembly GCA_950022655.1 of Alentia gelatinosa. Taxonomy (NCBI): domain Eukaryota; kingdom Metazoa; phylum Annelida; class Polychaeta; order Phyllodocida; family Polynoidae; genus Alentia; species Alentia gelatinosa. The sequence continues at coordinate 50,336,045 of OX465589.1, read as the reverse complement.
AATGACTGTTTCAATTCACCCTCACCTGCCATAAACCTGCATCTGAGAGGTGTTTTACTGACAGTGATAAATGTTAGTCATAATGAAATGACAGCATGAGCAATGCAGAAGGTTGTTCACCTTCTAAACGAGTTGTGCAGTGCCCACTGTTGCAAGTGCAGACAGTAATATGTTTCTCATAAACAAGTCGAGATTTGAAAGATTTAGAAAATTGGAAAATAGGTATAATATACAAGTAGAATTCTTCACTGCAAATATTGTTAAATTTGAATAAGTCTAAATAACACTTTAGGCCCCTGTTTTGAAAGCAATCACCAGACACTAACTTACCCCTGAGACTCATCACAACTATGCGACCTCAAAACAGTCGTTATTAGCAATCGTCACAATTATAAATCCCGGATTGATTTAACCTCTGACAGAGGTAACTTCTCCTCAGGCACACTGTTAGGGCGTGGTCAACCTGCTGCTTGTAGTAAAACAGTCACAAGACAGGGGCTTTACATCACCATCACCTTTACATATGAACTCATGTAGTTCTGAGCAGTTGTGCTGTCTCTCTAAAATGGGATTCACACGATGGGATTCATGTACCTCACAGGGCTCAAAATCTCATGCGATTTTGTTCCTTTCTAGGGGGAAATGTCGCTAATAATTACGGGGGGGGAAACATGTCTCAGGGAAATGAAACCCTAAAGTTTAGATTAAGAAATCATGTTCGAGTACAGAATCTCAGCAAGATTTGTCTCAGAAAAACACCCTGTGAGGTACATGAATCCCACCGTGTGAATCCCACTTTATACGGCGTTTACACTAGATGAATCTTGCCGGCGATTCTGGCATTTTGTATGGTCTGACAACTTCCAGCAGTAAAATCGTCTAATGATGATGCAAAGAGGGATTTTGAAATAAGACGTTTATTGAGGAAGGAGTTGTAGAGTTGAGGTGAAGTACTGTCTTTAACTATAAGAAAGCCGCGAGTGAAGTATGAGTGAGGGAAAAGAGTTTAAAGTTTTTGTGGGGTGGGTGGGAGGTAATATTTCCCGAGTCCGTTGGTTTTGCAGCGAGTCACTTGGTGGAGAGGTAGTCACGTGGGGAAGTCTGGTGTATGGAGAGTGTTCGGTGCGGGGAGAGTGGGGAAATCCCTCCCGCGCACATTAAACCCAACGAGTTGGGAACAATGTAAACACCAAGTGCATGGCGACTCCAGATCATCTGATTACTTTTGATAACGCAATTCGGCATCACCTCACGACTATTAGTCACACTCTGTGACTCTGTGACTATTTCAAGCAGCCTTGAATTAGTCCTCTACATGGGCAGTGGTTCTGTGAAAACTTATAGTCGTCAGTGTAAATGCTCAGGTACATTCTGAGTTCAACAACTTTTGAGGTGGACACTACCACCACTGGCTTGATGATCTACAGTCACAACATATTTAAGTCGTCTAATGTAAACGCCGGGTAAACTTTCATTTGTGTTTGCAAGTCTTTCAATCAATTTTCAAAAACTAAAACTAACAGTGTAATTATGAAAAGAAATTGAATATATATATATTCATATACAGTAGAACCCTGCTGAACGGACACCCTGCATGAGTGGACACCCTGTGTTAACAGACACCTTTGCTCAGAACGGATCTCTCTATTAGATGTTTATTTGAACCCGTATATGCTGGGTTCTTCTGTATATATATATATACATTATTATATATGTTAATATATAAACTACGGTGATAATTCTTTACGTGTGGCAGTGAGCAGCTCATAACCGTTATATGCTCATTCTTCATCTGCTCACCGACCAATTCACTTGTACTTTTCTCACTCGTTTGGGAAAATTTAAATTTTAAATTTTGGGAGTTAGCCCAACTGTATATATATATTCATGACCAAAATAATGTTACAGATACAACATTTTTCGAAATTTTAAGTTTAAGATATCTTTTGTCAGTCATGACTTTCATCCCTGTACAACCTCATTGATGTTTCAGGAGTTGCTTTTGAATCATCCACTGGTTTCATGGTTTGATGCATCAATCAGATTTAAATGCCCAAACGTAATGACTCAGCTAGAACCAGCTATCAGGAGAAGCGGCATTGCAATGACGGAGCGTACTGGACACTCTTCTTTTGCAGTCACAAAAAAGGAAATGTACAAACATCTAATTGAAAATATAACTATTCTGAAAAGCACAGAACAATTAGGAGCAGGGTTTTTTGTGGTTGCTAATACTGAGAAAATCTTTAAGAATCTCATTGTGCCACTTGTCAAATGTGCGCTTGAAAAGACCTGCATAGATCCTCCTGGTTCTAACCTTTATTGTAACTTCAAAAAGCAGCCCTTTACTAGGTATGCAAATTGTCATCGTTTTGATCAGTCAGCATTGAACATTCTACTAGCTAAGCTATTCAAAGGAGACATTCATGCATATGCAGTCAAAGACTCATGTGTTAAAGTAGAAAGATATGCTACATCATATTTTAAAATTCAAGTATGCAAGTAGTTGTACCATAATTATTTTCTCATATATTTGAGGGTTTGCCTGTATTAGAATCGTTGTTAGTCTCTAGTTAAACTATACACTGTGAAAACCCACATTATTTCTTGCCAGCGTAAGTATACACCACTTCCTCTTGCATACGGATGCGTAATGGCTATATTTGCCGCCAGGCGTATATGAGAGGAAATATCCTGTGCGTGACATATATACACCAGGCGTATATGTGCGCCGTTAGAAAATAAAACAGGTTGGCCACCAGACCAGGCCCCCACTGCCTCCCGCCCGTTTGTGTTGGTAGAGGTATAGATGGTCTCAAAGGGAAACCCTCACCCCCGCTATGTATATAATAATAAGTGTAATTTAATGAACTTTGTAATTCTTTATGCGAAGATGTTCATTCACAGACAGAGACTGTTCTACTGAAAAAATTTTGCTGTACCGCTATTCCTCTCAGAACTGAAAGAGAACCTGCGAGAACTTGAAGCAATTGACTAGATTCAAATTTTTCAAATGTATAGAAGGAAAGTTACCAACTTTGTACTACCTAAATCCCTTTTCTTCTCTCATTTTGTGTATAGCCTTGTCGTGTCTATGGTATTTTATCCTGAGTCATTTTTTCACTTATTTACTCATCATAGTCTTGTACTAGCTATATTTATTTTCGCGATCCAAAAAGTGTGGAACAATTGATGCTAACTTTGCGAATGTCCCACGTGTATTATATGAACACTAGTTAGATTACAGAAAACATGATACCATGAGATGTTATATGAAAGAGATAAAAGGATAGCAACTTCATTAAAGGCTAGGATAGGAGTCAGTTAGGCTGTTTAAAAACTCTTAAAATACAAAAAAGGAGAAATGGGTATTGAAATAAATGATAAAAAAAAGGTGTGAAAATACATCTGAAATTATTTTGCAGAGCTGTAAATTGTAAGATGTATGGAAATGTGGAGGGATTAATAAAATATTTTCTAAAAATTTTGTTTATGTATGTTGCAGTGATTTGGAGTGAGAACAAATGGCAAAAAAAAGTATTTATTGCAGGATCTGGTTGGGACGGTCATGGCTATTTCCACAAATTCTTTCTCAACCCAAACCCTGTGTATAAGGCGGCTTTCTTGAATCTTAATCGGAAATAACAAAAGTTTACCCATTTCAACTAATGCAGTTACTAGTTCCATATTATTTATTATAGAACTGCAAATATACATAGATTTGAAGGCTAGGAATCTGCTGAATATATTGATATATGAACTTTATTTTATTTGCCCATAATTCTAAGTCGAACACCATGTAAAGTTCAGAATTTGGCCATTTTTAGAAAGAATTGGAGGATATATTGTAAAGCCTAGAACAGGGATGTAGAAACCAAAACCTTACAATAGGGGCCATCCATAAAGTATGTACGCAGATTTTTCTGGAAAATTGACCCCCCCCCCCCCCTCACCCCTCCCCCTGTTGCACAGGATACGCTTCTCATGGACCCCCCCTCATTGCTTGTGTACATTTTCTGAACCCCCCCCCCCCTTCCAACACCTGAAGCAGGTATAATGTACCTTAATAGGTGTTCTTCATACCTTTTCCTCAGTCACTGATAAATTTCCATCAGTTGAAATCTACAAGCATGGTGTACACTTTGGCTTTTCCCAAAAGGTTTGGGGGGGTTTTTTAAATGGGAGATTGGATTCACATCGAATAGGTACATCTGGCTCACCAAAATGCCTCGATGAATTCTAAACATTCTGAATTTCCCATCCGCCGATATAGCTTGGATCTGGGAGTGGAAAGCTAGTGGTGAAGTGGTTAGAGCACCTGCCTCAGGATATGGAGTTCGGGAGATCGATCCCTGCCCAAGCCCGACTTTTTGTCTTTTATTCCTCGCTGTTATTGGTTATATCGGTTGATCGGAATGGCAGGTCTTCTTGATATTTGGAATGCACATAGGATATATGTATCCCTTACTCGTGTTAAAATTTCATTGCTTAATTCCTACGGGAAGTGGATTTCACTGTCTCCACAGTGAAATACTACAGTATAGCCATCTGGTGTCAAAATCCGGCATGAGGTTTCCAGCATCGCTTCAGTGTGGAAGAGGACCAGACAAAAGTGAACTGAAAACCAGAGAAATGTGTGATCTGGTACCTGAGTATGCATTGACAAAATCAAAACCAAACCAGCGAAAGACGTTTGGCCAAAACGTCTCCACTTTTGAGATTCACATTTTCGTTGATATCTCAGTAACGGATAGGAATTTCTGAATGATTTCTTCACTGTTGGATAGGGAATTCCAAGCCAGATATGGCCATAACAGTTTTGTTTTAGATTTCTGAATTAATTGTCTCAAAATCGAAAATATTTGATTTTCACTGTGACTTCTCTTTGGAATAGTATTAAGCACAGAAAATACAATACAGTAAGATTATTGATGGGTTATAAAAATAGTGTAGTATGATCCCATTTAGGTCCACTGCAATTTATTAATCATAATCACATTTGAATTGATGAAATTAATTTTTAAAACAATATGATTTTATCTTTTTTACATCAATCAAAATCATATTTATATTAAAAGTATAAGAATGGCATCTCGGTGTATGATATATGACATATAAATGTTCAATGGTGATGCATAGTTAATGCTCTACCACCGATTGTATGCTGGGAATTAATTTTTCATTCGGGGAGGTTGCTCAAATTTTGCATTGTGCTAGTACTAAAACCTCAATTTTTTATACAAATAAACGCACTATCGAATAGATAATTGCTGTACTGCAGAAGAAAAATATTTCCCAACGAACTCAAGAGGTTTCGTTCCAATGAAATTGTTAATATTTCTATTACAACTGATTAAACTAAAAATGCCTTAAAGAGTGGTAATCTCATGCCTGTAGCACCATCTAGTGGATACTGTATGAAGCAGAATACCACTCACCTGCAGAGGCTTAGTTACGATTTCCCCTAAACTCCATGGAGGGAGATTGTGTAGGGAGAGTACGGGACTGTGTGATGTCATTCCACACTGCACCGCTAGAGCAACCAACAGAAACAGGGCCCCGTTTTTCAGTCAAGCCATAATTGCCCACGATACCCTAAGACATCTCTGGGAATGTAAGACAATTTGCAAGACACAAAATGGCAGGTGTCCTATAGACAGTATCTCAGCGCTGCACGTTCAGTCGCTGCTATACTGCAAAGACTGCCCAGTAGTCTATACTGCAAAGACTGCCCAGTAGCAGCTTCAGGGTAGTTTGTATCTGGGAGTGGAAAGCCAGTGGTGAAGTGGTTAGAGCACCTGCCTCAGGATATGGAGGTCGGGAGATCGATCCCAGCCCAAGCCCAACTTTTTGTCTTTTATTCCTCGCTGTTATTTGTTATATCGGTTGATTGGAATGGCGGGTCTTCTTCATATTTGGAATGCTCATAGGATATATGTATCCCTTACTCGTGTTAAAATGTCATTGCTTAATTCCTACGGGAAGTGGATTTCACTGTCTCCACAGTGAAATACTACAGTATAGCCATCTGGTGTCAAAATCCAGAATGAGGTTTCCAGCATCGCTTCAGTGTGGAAGAGGACCAGACAAAAGTGAACTGAAAACCAGAGAAATGTGTGATCTGGTACATGAGTATGCATTGACAAAATCAAAACCAAACCAGCGAAAGACGTTTGGCCAAAACGTCTCCACTTTTGAGATTCACATTCTCGTTGATATCTCAGTAACGGATGGGAATTTCTGAATGATTTCTTCACTGTTGGATAGGGAATTCCAAGCCGGACATGGCCATACCAGTTTTGTTATAGATTTCTGAATTAATTGTCTCAAAATCGAAAATAACCAATTTTCACTGTGACTTCTCTTTGGAATAGTATTAAGCACAGAAAATACAATACAGTAAAGTTATCGATGGGTTATAAAAATAGTGTAGTGTGATCCCATTTAGGTCCAGTGCAATTTATTAATCATAATCACATTTGAATTGATGAAATTAATTTTTAAAACAATATGATTTTATCTTTTTTACATCAATCAAAATCATATTTATATTAAAAGTATAAGAATGGCCTCTCGGTGTATGATATATGACATATAAATGTTCAATGGTGATGCATAGTTAATGCTCTACCACCGATTGTATGCTGGGAATTAATTTTTCATTCGGGGAGGTTGCTCAAATTTTGCATTGTGCTAGTACTAAAACCTCAATTTTTCATACAAATAAGCGCACTATCGAATAGATAATTGCTGTACTGCAGAAGAAAAATATTTCCCAACGAACCCAAGAGGATTCGTTCCAATGAAATTGTTAATATTTCTATTACAACTGATTAAAATAAAAATGCCTTAAAGAGTGGTAATCTCATGCCTGTAGCACCATCTAGTGGATACTGTACAAAGCAGAATACCACTCACCTGCAGAGGTTTAGTTACGATTTCCCCTAAACTCCATGGAGGGAGATTGTGTAGGGAGAGTACGGGACTGTGTGATGTCATTCCACACTGCACCGCTAGAGCAACCAACAGAAACAGGGCCCCGTTTTTCAGTCAAGCCATAATTGCCCACGATACCCTAAGACATCTCTGGGAATGTAAGACAATTTGCAAGACACAAAATGGCAGGTGTCCTATAGACAGTATCTCAGCGCTGCACGTTCAGTCGCTGCTATACTGCAAAGACTGCCCAGTAGTCTATACTGCAAAGACTGCCCAGTAGCAGCTTCAGGGTAGTTTGTATCTGGGAGTGGAAAGCCAGTGGTGAAGTGGTTAGAGCACCTGCCTCAGGATATGGAGGTCGGGAGATCGATCCCAGCCCAAGCCCAACTTTTTGTCTTTTATTCCTCGCTGTTATTTGTTATATCGGTTGATTGGAATGGCGGGTCTTCTTCATATTTGGAATGCTCATAGGATATATGTATCCCTTACTCGTGTTAAAATGTCATTGCTTAATTCCTACGGGAAGTGGATTTCACTGTCTCCACAGTGAAATACTACAGTATAGCCATCTGGTGTCAAAATCCAGAATGAGGTTTCCAGCATCGCTTCAGTGTGGAAGAGGACCAGACAAAAGTGAACTGAAAACCAGAGAAATGTGTGATCTGGTACATGAGTATGCATTGACAAAATCAAAACCAAACCAGCGAAAGACGTTTGGCCAAAACGTCTCCACTTTTGAGATTCACATTCTCGTTGATATCTCAGTAACGGATGGGAATTTCTGAATGATTTCTTCACTGTTGGATAGGGAATTCCAAGCCGGACATGGCCATACCAGTTTTGTTATAGATTTCTGAATTAATTGTCTCAAAATCGAAAATAACCAATTTTCACTGTGACTTCTCTTTGGAATAGTATTAAGCACAGAAAATACAATACAGTAAAGTTATCGATGGGTTATAAAAATAGTGTAGTGTGATCCCATTTAGGTCCAGTGCAATTTATTAATCATAATCACATTTGAATTGATGAAATTAATTTTTAAAACAATATGATTTTATCTTTTTTACATCAATCAAAATCATATTTATATTAAAAGTATAAGAATGGCCTCTCGGTGTATGATATATGACATATAAATGTTCAATGGTGATGCATAGTTAATGCTCTACCACCGATTGTATGCTGGGAATTAATTTTTCATTCGGGGAGGTTGCTCAAATTTTGCATTGTGCTAGTACTAAAACCTCAATTTTTCATACAAATAAGCGCACTATCGAATAGATAATTGCTGTACTGCAGAAGAAAAATATTTCCCAACGAACCCAAGAGGATTCGTTCCAATGAAATTGTTAATATTTCTATTACAACTGATTAAAATAAAAATGCCTTAAAGAGTGGTAATCTCATGCCTGTAGCACCATCTAGTGGATACTGTACAAAGCAGAATACCACTCACCTGCAGAGGTTTAGTTACGATTTCCCCTAAACTCCATGGAGGGAGATTGTGTAGGGAGAGTACGGGACTGTGTGATGTCATTCCACACTGCACCGCTAGAGCAACCAACAGAAACAGGGCCCCGTTTTTCAGTCAAGCCATAATTGCCCACGATACCCTAAGACATCTCTGGGAATGTAAGACAATTTGCAAGACATAAAATGGCAGGTGTCTTATAGACAGTGTCTCAGCGCTGCACGTTTGGTCGCTGCTATACTGCAAAGACTTCCCAGTAGTCTATACTGCAAAGACTGCCCAGTAGCAGCTTCAGGGTAGTTTGTATCTGGGAGTGGAAAGCCAGTGGTGAAGTGGTTAGAGCACCTGCCTCAGCATATGGAGGTCGGGAGATCGATCCCTGCCCAAGCCCAACTTTTTGTCTTTTATTCCTCGCTGTTATTTGTTATATCGGTTGATTGGAATGGCGGGTCTTCTTCATATTTGGAATGCTCATAGGATATATGTATCCCTTACTCGTGTTAAAATGTCATTGCTTAATTCCTACGGGAAGTGGATTTCACTGTCTCCACAGTGAAATACTACAGTATAGCCATCTGGTGTCAAAATCCAGCATGAGGTTTCCAGCATCGCTTCAGTGTGGAAGAAGACCAGACAAAAGTGAACTGAAAACCAGAGAAATGTGTGATCTGGTACCTGAGTATGCATTGACAAAATCAAAACCAAACCAGCGAAAGACGTTTGGTCAAAACGTCTCCACTTTTGAGATTCACATTTTCGTTGATATCTCAGTAACGGATGGGAATTTCTGAATGATTTCTTCACTGTTGGATAGGGAATTCCAAGCCGGACATGGCCATACCAGTTTTGTTATAGATTTCTGAATTAATTGTCTCAAAATCGAAAATAACCAATTTTCACTGTGACTTCTCTTTGGAATAGTATTAAGCACAGAAAATACAATACAGTAAAGTTATCGATGGGTTATAAAATAGTGTAGTGCGATCCCATTTAGGTCCAGTGCAATTTATTAATCATAATCACATTTGAATTGATGAAATTAATTTTTAAAACAATATGATTTTATCTTTTTTACATCAATCAAAATCATATTTATATTAAAAGTATAAGAATGGCATCTCGGTGTATGATATATGACATATAAATGTTCAATGGTGATGCATAGTTAATGCTCTACCACAGATTGTAAGCTGGGAATTAATTTTTCATTCGGGGAGGTTGCTCAAATTTTGCATTGTGCTAGTACTAAAACCTCAATTTTTTATACAAATAAACGCACTATCGAATAGATAATTGCTGTACTGCAGAAGAAAAATATTTCCCAACGAACTCAAGAGGTTTCGTTCCAATGAAATTGTTAATATTTCTAATACAACTGATTAAACTAAAAATGCCTTAAAGAGTGTTAATCTCATGCCTGTAGCACCATCTAGTGGATACTGTATGAAGCAGAATACCACTCACCTGCAGAGGTTTAGTTACGATTTCCCCTAAACTCCATGGAGGGAGATTGTGTAGGGAGAGTACGGGACTGTGTGATGTCATTCCACACTGCACCGCTAGAGCAACCAACAGAAACAGGGCCCCGTTTTTCAGTCAAGCCATAATTGCCCACGATACCCTAAGACATCTCTGGGAATGTAAGACAATTTGCAAGACACAAAATGGCAGGTGTCCTATAGACAGTGTCTCAGCGCTGCACGTTTGGTCGCTGCTATACTGCAAAGACTGCCCAGTAGTCTATACTGCAAAGACTGCCCAGTAACAGCTTCAGGGTAGTTTGTATCTGGGAGTGGAAAGCCAGTGGTGAAGTGGTTAGAGCACCTGCCTCAGCATATGGAGGTCGGGAGATCGATCCCTGCCCAAGCCCAACTTTTTGTCTTTTATTCCTCGCTGTTATTTGTTATATCGGTTGATCGGAATGGCGGGTCTTCTTCATATTTGGAATGCTCATAGGATATATGTATCCCTTACTCGTGTTATAATGTCATTGCTTAATTCCTACGGGAAGTGGATTTCACTGTCTCCACAGTGAAATACTACAGTATAGCCATCTGGTGTCAAAATCCAGCATGAGGTTTCCAGCATCGCTTCAGTGTGGAAGAAGACCAGACAAAAGTGAACTGAAAACCAGAGAAATGTGTGATCTGGTACCTGAGTATGCATTGACAAAATCAAAACCAAACCAGCGAAAGACGTTTGGTCAAAACGTCTCCACTTTTGAGATTCACATTTTCGTTGATATCTCAGTAACGGATGGGAATTTCTGAATGATTTCTTCACTGTTGGATAGGGAATTCCAAGCCGGACATGGCCATAACAGTTTTGTTATAGATTTCTGAATTAATTGTCTCAAAATCGAAAATATTTGATTTTCACTGTGACTTCTCTTTGGAATAGTATTAAGCACAGAAAATACAATACAGTAAAGTTATCGATGGGTTATAAAATAGTGTAGTGTGATCCCATTTAGGTCCAGTGCAATTTATTAATCATAATCACATTTGAATTGATGAAATTAATTTTTAAAACAATATGATTTTATCTTTTTTACATCAATCAAAATCATATTTATATTAAAAGTATAAGAATGGCCTCTCGGTGTATGATATATGACATATAAATGTTCAATGGTGATGCATAGTTAATGCTCTACCACCGATTGTATGCTGGGAATTAATTTTTCATTCGGGGAGGTTGCTCAAATTTTGCATTGTGCTAGTACTAAAACCTCAATTTTTCATACAAATAAGCGCACTATCGAATAGATAATTGCTGTACTGCAGAAGAAAAATATTTCCCAACGAACCCAAGAGGATTCGTTCCAATGAAATTGTTAATATTTCTATTACAACTGATTAAAATAAAAATGCCTTAAAGAGTGGTAATCTCATGCCTGTAGCACCATCTAGTGGATACTGTACAAAGCAGAATACCACTCACCTGCAGAGGTTTAGTTACGATTTCCCCTAAACTCCATGGAGGGAGATTGTGTAGGGAGAGTACGGGACTGTGTGATGTCATTCCACACTGCACCGCTAGAGCAACCAACAGAAACAGGGCCCCGTTTTTCAGTCAAGCCATAATTGCCCACGATACCCTAAGACATCTCTGGGAATGTAAGACAATTTGCAAGACATAAAATGGCAGGTGTCTTATAGACAGTGTCTCAGCGCTGCACGTTTGGTCGCTGCTATACTGCAAAGACTTCCCAGTAGTCTATACTGCAAAGACTGCCCAGTAGCAGCTTCAGGGTAGTTTGTATCTGGGAGTGGAAAGCCAGTGGTGAAGTGGTTAGAGCACCTGCCTCAGGATATGGAGGTCGGGAGATCGATCCCTGCCCAAGCCCAACTTTTTGTCTTTTATTCCTCGCTGTTATTTGTTATATCGGTTGATTGGAATGGCGGGTCTTCTTCATATTTGGAATGCTCATAGGATATATGTATCCCTTACTCGTGTTAAAATGTCATTGCTTAATTCCTACGGGAAGTGGATTTCACTGTCTCCACAGTGAAATACTACAGTATAGCCATCTGGTGTCAAAATCCAGCATGAGGTTTCCAGCATCGCTTCAGTGTGGAAGAAGACCAGACAAAAGTGAACTGAAAACCAGAGAAATGTGTGATCTGGTACCTGAGTATGCATTGACAAAATCAAAACCAAACCAGCGAAAGACGTTTGGTCAAAACGTCTCCACTTTTGAGATTCACATTTTCGTTGATATCTCAGTAACGGATGGGAATTTCTGAATGATTTCTTCACTGTTGGATAGGGAATTCCAAGCCGGACATGGCCATACCAGTTTTGTTATAGATTTCTGAATTAATTGTCTCAAAATCGAAAATAACCAATTTTCACTGTGACTTCTCTTTGGAATAGTATTAAGCACAGAAAATACAATACAGTAAAGTTATCGATGGGTTATAAAATAGTGTAGTGCGATCCCATTTAGGTCCAGTGCAATTTATTAATCATAATCACATTTGAATTGATGAAATTAATTTTTAAAACAATATGATTTTATCTTTTTTACATCAATCAAAATCATATTTATATTAAAAGTATAAGAATGGCATCTCGGTGTATGATATATGACATATAAATGTTCAATGGTGATGCATAGTTAATGCTCTACCACAGATTGTAAGCTGGGAATTAATTTTTCATTCGGGGAGGTTGCTCAAATTTTGCATTGTGCTAGTACTAAAACCTCAATTTTTTATACAAATAAACGCACTATCGAATAGATAATTGCTGTACTGCAGAAGAAAAATATTTCCCAACGAACTCAAGAGGTTTCGTTCCAATGAAATTGTTAATATTTCTAATACAACTGATTAAACTAAAAATGCCTTAAAGAGTGTTAATCTCATGCCTGTAGCACCATCTAGTGGATACTGTATGAAGCAGAATACCACTCACCTGCAGAGGTTTAGTTACGATTTCCCCTAAACTCCATGGAGGGAGATTGTGTAGGGAGAGTACGGGACTGTGTGATGTCATTCCACACTGCACCGCTAGAGCAACCAACAGAAACAGGGCCCCGTTTTTCAGTCAAGCCATAATTGCCCACGATACCCTAAGACATCTCTGGGAATGTAAGACAATTTGCAAGACACAAAATGGCAGGTGTCCTATAGACAGTGTCTCAGCGCTGCACGTTTGGTCGCTGCTATACTGCAAAGACTGCCCAGTAGTCTATACTGCAAAGACTGCCCAGTAACAGCTTCAGGGTAGTTTGTATCTGGGAGTGGAAAGCCAGTGGTGAAGTGGTTAGAGCACCTGCCTCAGCATATGGAGGTCGGGAGATCGATCCCTGCCCAAGCCCAACTTTTTGTCTTTTATTCCTCGCTGTTATTTGTTATATCGGTTGATCGGAATGGCGGGTCTTCTTCATATTTGGAATGCTCATAGGATATATGTATCCCTTACTCGTGTTATAATGTCATTGCTTAATTCCTACGGGAAGTGGATTTCACTGTCTCCACAGTGAAATACTACAGTATAGCCATCTGGTGTCAAAATCCAGCATGAGGTTTCCAGCATCGCTTCAGTGTGGAAGAAGACCAGACAAAAGTGAACTGAAAACCAGAGAAATGTGTGATCTGGTACCTGAGTATGCATTGACAAAATCAAAACCAAACCAGCGAAAGACGTTTGGTCAAAACGTCTCCACTTTTGAGATTCACATTTTCGTTGATATCTCAGTAACGGATGGGAATTTCTGAATGATTTCTTCACTGTTGGATAGGGAATTCCAAGCCGGACATGGCCATAACAGTTTTGTTATAGATTTCTGAATTAATTGTCTCAAAATCGAAAATATTTGATTTTCACTGTGACTTCTCTTTGGAATAGTATTAAGCACAGAAAATACAATACAGTAAAGTTATCGATGGGTTATAAAATAGTGTAGTGTGATCCCATTTAGGTCCAGTGCAATTTATTAATCATAATCACATTTGAATTGATGAAATTAATTTTTAAAACAATATGATTTTATCTTTTTTACATCAATCAAAATCATATTTATATTAAAAGTATAAGAATGGCATCTCGGTGTATGATATATGACATATAAATGTTCAATGGTGATGCATAGTTAATGCTCTACCACCGATTGTATGCTGGGAATTAATTTTTCATTCGGGGAGGTTGCTCAAATTTTGCATTGTGCTAGTACTAAAACCTCAATTTTTTATACAAATAAACGCACTATCGAATAGATAATTGCTGTACTGCAGAAGAAAAATATTTCCCAACGAACTCAAGAGGTTTCGTTCCAATGAAATTGTTAATATTTCTATTACAACTGATTAAACTAAAAATGCCTTAAAGAGTGGTAATCTCATGCCTGTAGCACCATCTAGTGGATACTATACGAAGCAGAATACCACTCACCTGCAGAGGTTTAGTTACGATTTCCCCTAAACTCCATGGAGGGAGATTGTGTAGGGAGAGTACGGGACTGTGTGATGTCATTCCACACTGCACCGCTAGAGCAACCAACAGAAACAGGGCCCCGTTTTTCAGTCAAGCCATAATTGCCCAACGATACCCTAAGACATCTCTGGGAATGTAAGACAATTTGCAAGACACAAAATGGCAGGTGTCTTATAGACAGTGTCTCAGCGCTGCACGTTTGGTCGCTGCTATACTGCAAAGACTGCCCAGTAGTCTATACTGCAAAGACTGCCCAGTAACAGCTTCAGGGTAGTTTGTATCTGGGAGTGGAAAGCCAGTGGTGAAGTGGTTAGAGCACCTGCCTCAGCATATGGAGGTCGGGAGATCGATCCCTGCCCAAGCCCAACTTTTTGTCTTTTATTCCTCGCTGTTATTTGTTATATCGGTTGATTGGAATGGCGGGTCTTCTTCATATTTGGAATGCTCATAGGATATATGTATCCCTTACTCGTGTTATAATGTCATTGCTTAATTCCTACGGGAAGTGGATTTCACTGTCTCCACAGTGAAATACTACAGTATAGCCATCTGGTGTCAAAATCCAGCATGAGGTTTCCAGCATCGCTTCAGTGTGGAAGAAGACCAGACAAAAGTGAACTGAAAACCAGAGAAATGTGTGATCTGGTACCTGAGTATGCATTGACAAAATCAAAACCAAACCAGCGAAAGACGTTTGGTCAAAACGTCTCCACTTTTGAGATTCACATTTTCGTTGATATCTCAGTAACGGATGGGAATTTCTGAATGATTTCTTCACTGTTGGATAGGGAATTCCAAGCCGGACATGGCCATAACCGTTTTGTTATAGATTTCTGAATTAATTGTCTCAAAATCGAAAATATTTGATTTTCACTGTGACTTCTCTTTGGAATAGTATTAAGCACAGAAAATACAATACAGTAAAGTTATCGATGGGTTATAAAATAGTGTAGTGTGATCCCATTTAGGTCCAGTGCAATTTATTAATCATAATCACATTTGAATTGATGAAATTAATTTTTAAAACAATATGATTTTATCTTTTTTACATCAATCAAAATCATATTTATATTAAAAGTATAAGAATGGCATCTCGGTGTATGATATATGACATATAAATGTTCAATGGTGATGCATAGTTAATGCTCTACCACCGATTGTATGCTGGGAATTAATTTTTCATTCGGGGAGGTTGCTCAAATTTTGCATTGTGCTAGTACTAAAACCTCAATTTTTTATACAAATAAACGCACTATCGAATAGATAATTGCTGTACTGCAGAAGAAAAATATTTCCCAACGAACTCAAGAGGTTTCGTTCCAATGAAATTGTTAATATTTCTATTACAACTGATTAAACTAAAAATGCCTTAAAGAGTGGTAATCTCATGCCTGTAGCACCATCTAGTGGATACTATACGAAGCAGAATACCACTCACCTGCAGAGGTTTAGTTACGATTTCCCCTAAACTCCATGGAGGGAGATTGTGTAGGGAGAGTACGGGACTGTGTGATGTCATTCCACACTGCACCGCTAGAGCAACCAACAGAAACAGGGCCCCGTTTTTCAGTCAAGCCATAATTGCCCAACGATACCCTAAGACATCTCTGGGAATGTAAGACAATTTGCAAGACACAAAATGGCAGGTGTCTTATAGACAGTGTCTCAGCGGTGCACGTTTGGTCGCTGCTATACTGCAAAGACTGCCCAGTAGTCTATACTGCAAAGACTGCCCAGTAACAGCTTCAGGGTAGTTTGTATCTGGGAGTGGAAAGCCAGTGGTGAAGTGGTTAGAGCACCTGCCTCAGCATATGGAGGTCGGGAGATCGATCCCTGCCCAAGCCCAACTTTTTGTCTTTTATTCCTCGCTGTTATTTGTTATATCGGTTGATTGGAATGGCGGGTCTTCTTCATATTTGGAATGCTCATAGGATATATGTATCCCTTACTCGTGTTAAAATGTCATTGCTTAATTCCTACGGGAAGTGGATTTCACTGTCTCCACAGTGAAATACTACAGTATAGCCATCTGGTGTCAAAATCCGGCATGAGGTTTCCAGCATCGCTTTAGTGTGGAAGAGGACCAGACAAAAGTGAACTGAAAACCAGAGAAATGTGTGATCTGGTACCTGAGTATGCATTGACAAAATCAAAACCAAACCAGCGAAAGACGTTTGGTCAAAACGTCTCCACTTTTGAGATTCACATTTTCGTTAATATCTAAGTAACGGATGGGAATTTCTGAATGATTTCTTCACTGTTGGATAGGGAATTCCAAGCCGGACATGGCCATACCAGTTTTGTTATAGATTTCTGAATTAATTGTCTCAAAATCGAAAATATTCGATTTTTACTGTGACTTCTCTTTGGAATAGTATTAAGCACAGAAAATACAATACAGTAAAGTTATCGATGGGTTATAAAAATAGTGTAGTGTGATCCCATTTAGTTCCAGTGCAATTTATTAATCATAATCACATTTGAATTGATGAAATTAATTTTTAAAACAATATGATTTTATCTTTTTTACATCAATCAAAATCATATTTATATTAAAAGTATAAGAATGGCATCTCGGTGTATGATATATGACATATAAATGTTCAATGGTGATGCATAGTTAATGCTCTATCACCGATTGTATGCTGGGAATTAATTTTTCATTCGGGGAGGTTGCTCAAATTTTGCATTGTGCTAGTACTAAAACCTCAATTTTTTATACAAATAAACGCACTATCAAATAGATAATTGCTGTACTGCAGAAGAAAAATATTTCCCAACGAACTCAAGAGGTTTCGTTCCAATGAAATTGTTAATATTTCTATTACAACTGATTAAACTAAAAATGCCTTAAAGAGTGGTAATCTCATGCCTGTAGCACCATCTAGTGGATACTGTACGAAGCAGAATACCACTCACCTGCAGAGGTTTAGTTACGATTTCCCCTAAACTCCATGGAGGGAGATTGTGTAGGGAGAGTACGGGACTGTGTGATGTCATTCCACACTGCACCGCTAGAGCAATCAACAGAAACAGGGCCCCGTTTAGCCTGGAAGCCTGGCCTAGTTAGACTATAGGCCAGGTAACAGGTTCCATTTTTATAGTGCATTATTGGTAACGCCTCCTGGTTCCCCGGTAGTCCGCTAGAGGGCTCGGCGGAACTAGGTGTATGACAAGCGGATACCAGCCAAACCACTAGGCTGGTTCCTGGGGTATCCCCTAGTCAAAGGCGGGCACCAGCCAAGGTTGAAGGTCATGCATGTGGAACCCGTTACCTGCCCCTTATTTATATGGGCAGGGAACCAGTCTAGGCCCCGTTTTGCAGTCAAGACATAATCGCCCAACGATACCCTAAGACATCTCTGGGAATGTAAGACAATTTGCAAGACACAAAATGGCAGGGGTCCTATAGACAGTGTCTCAGCACTGCACGTTTGGTCGCTGCTATACTGCAAAGACTGCCCAGTAGTCTATACTGCAAAGACTGCCCAGTAAGAGCTTCAGGGTAGTTTGTATCTGGGAGTGGAAAGCCAGTGGTGAAGTGGTTAGAGCACCTGCCTCAGGATATGGAGGTCGGGAGATCAATCCCTGCCCAAGCCCAACTTTTTGTCTTTTATTCCTCGCTGTTATTTGTTATATCGGTTGATTGGAATGGCGGGTCTTCTTCATATTTGGAATGCTCATAGGATATATGTATCCCTTACTCGTGTTATAATGTCATTGCTTAATTCCTACGGGAAGTGGATTTCACTGTCTCCACAGTGAAATACTACAGTATAGCCATCTGCTGTCAAAATCCAGCATGAGGTTTCCAGCATCGCTTCAGTGTGGAAGAAGACCAGACAAAAGTGAACTGAAAACCAGAGAAATGTGTGATCTGGTACCTGAGTATGCATTGACAAAATCAAAACCAAACCAGCGAAAGACGTTTGGTCAAAACGTCTCCACTTTTGAGATTCACATTTTCGTTGATATCTCAGTAACGGATGGGAATTTCTGAATGATTTCTTCACTGTTGGATAGGGAATTCCAAGCCGGACATGGCCATACCAGTTTTGTTATAGTTTTCTGAATTAATTGTCTCAAAATCGAAAATATTCGATTTTCACTGTGACTTCTCTTTGGAATAGTATTAAGCACAGAAAATACAATACAGTAAAGTTATCGATGGGTTATAAAAATAGTGTAGTGTGATCCCATTTAGGTCCAGTGCAATTTATTAATCATAATCACATTTGAATTGATGAAATTAATTTTTAAAACAATATGATTTTATCTTTTTTACATCAATCAAAATCATATTTATATTAAAAGTATAAGAATGGCATCTCGGTGTATGATATATGACATATAAATGTTCAATGGTGATGCATAGTTAATGCTCTACCACCGATTGTATGCTGGGAATTAATTTTTCATTCGGGGAGGTTGCTCAAATTTTGCATTGTGCTAGTACTAAAACCTCAATTTTTTATACAAATAAACGCACTATCAAATAGATAATTGCTGTACTGCAGAAGAAAAATATTTCCCAACGAACTCAAGAGGTTTCGTTCCAATGAAATTGTTAATATTTCTATTACAACTGATTAAACTAAATATGCCTTAAAGAGTGGTAATCTCATGCCTGTAGCACCATCTAGTGGATACTGTACGAAGCAGAATACCACTCACCTGCAGAGGTTTAGTTACGATTTCCCCTAAATTCCATGGAGGGAGATTGTGTAGGGAGAGTACGGGACTGTGTGATGTCATTCCACACTGCACCGCTAGAGCAATCAACAGAAACAGGGCCCCGTTTAGCCTGGAAGCCTGGCCTAGTTAGACTATAGGCCAGGTAACAGGTTCCATTTTTATAGTGCATTATTGGTAACGCCTCCTGGTTCCCCGGTAGTCCGCTAGAGGGCTCGGCGGAACTAGGTGTATGACAAGCGGATACCAGCTAAACCACTAGGCTGGTTCCTGGGATATCCCCTAGTCAAAGGCGGGCACCAGCCAAGGTTGAAGGTCATGCATGTGGAACCCGTTACCTGCCCCTTATTTATATGGGCAGGGAACCAGTCTAGGCCCCGTTTTACAGTCAAGACATAATCGCCCAACGATACCCTAAGACATCTCTGGGAATGTAAGACAATTTGCAAGACACAAAATGGCAGGGGTCCTATAGACAGTGTCTCAGCACTGCACGTTTGGTCGCTGCTATACTGCAAAGACTGCCCAGTAGTCTATACTGCAAAGACTGCCCAGTAACAGCTTCAGGGTAGTTTGTATCTGGGAGTGGAAAGCCAGTGGTGAAGTGGTTAGAGCACCTGCCTCAGGATATGGAGGTCGGGAGATCGATCCCTGCCCAAGCCCAACTTTTTGTCTTTTATTCCTCGCTGTTATTTGTTATATCGGTTGATTGGAATGGCGGGTCTTCTTCATATTTGGAATGCTCATAGGATATATGTATCCCTTACTCGTGTTATAATGTCATTGCTTAATTCCTACGGGAAGTGGATTTCACTGTCTCCACAGTGAGATACTACAGTATAGCCATCTGGTGTCAAAATCCGGCATGAGGTTTCCAGCATCGCTTTAGTGTGGAAGAGGACCAGACAAAAGTGAACTGAAAACCAGAGAAATGTGTGATCTGGTACCTGAGTATGCATTGACAAAATCAAAACCAAACCAGCGAAAGACGTTTGGTCAAAACGTCTCCACTTTTGAGATTCACATTTTCGTTGATATCTCAGTAACGGATGGGAATTTCTGAATGATTTCTTCACTGTTGGATAGGGAATTCCAAGCCGGACATGGCCATAACCGTTTTGTTATAGATTTCTGAATTAATTGTCTCAAAATCGAAAATATTTGATTTTCACTGTGACTTCTCTTTGGAATAGTATTAAGCACAGAAAATACAATACAGTAAAGTTATCGATGGGTTATAAAAATAGTGTAGTGTGATCCCATTTAGGTCCAGTGCAATTTATTAATCATAATCACATTTGAATTGATGAAATTAATTTTTAAAACAATATGATTTTATCTTTTTTACATCAATCAAAATCATATTTATATTAAAAGTATAAGAATGGCATCTCGGTGTATGATATATGACATATAAATGTTCAATGGTGATGCATAGTTAATGCTCTACCACCGATTGTATGCTGGGAATTAATTTTTCATTCGGGGAGGTTGCTCAAATTTTGCATTGTGCTAGTACTAAAACCTCAATTTTTTATACAAATAAACGCACTATCAAATAGATAATTGCTGTACTGCAGAAGAAAAATATTTCCCAACGAACTCAAGAGGTTTCGTTCCAATGAAATTGTTAATATTTCTATTACAACTGATTAAACTAAATATGCCTTAAAGAGTGGTAATCTCATGCCTGTAGCACCATCTAGTGGATACTGTAGGAAGCAGAATACCACTCACCTGCAGAGGTTTAGTTACGATTTCCCCTAAATTCCATGGAGGGAGATTGTGTAGGGAGAGTACGGGACTGTGTGATGTCATTCCACACTGCACCGCTAGAGCAATCAACAGAAACAGGGCCCCGTTTAGCCTGGAAGCCTGGCCTAGTTAGACTATAGGCCAGGTAACAGGTTCCATTTTTATAGTGCATTATTGGTAACGCCTCCTGGTTCCCCGGTAGTCCGCTAGAGGGCTCGGCGGAACTAGGTGTATGACAAGCGGATACCAGCTAAACCACTAGGCTGGTTCCTGGGATATCCCCTAGTCAAAGGCGGGCACCAGCCAAGGTTGAAGGTCATGCATGTGGAACCCGTTACCTGCCCCTTATTTATATGGGCAGGGAACCAGTCTAGGCCCCGTTTTGCAGTCAAGACATAATCGCCCAACGATACCCTAAGACATCTCTGGGAATGTAAGACAATTTGCAAGACACAAAATGGCAGGGGTCCTATAGACAGTGTCTCAGCACTGCACGTTTGGTCGCTGCTATACTGCAAAGACTGCCCAGTAGTCTATACTGCAAAGACTGCCCAGTAAGAGCTTCAGGGTAGTTTGTATCTTGGAGTGGAAAGCCAGTGGTGAAGTGGTTAGAGCACCTGCCTCAGGATATGGAGGTCGGGAGATCGATCCCTGCCCAAGCCCAACTTTTTGTCTTTTATTCCTCGCTGTTATTTGTTATATCGGTTGATTGGAATGGCGGGTCTTCTTCATATTTGGAATGCTCATAGGATATATGTATCCCTTACTCGTGTTATAATGTCATTGCTTAATTCCTACGGGAAGTGGATTTCACTGTCTCCACAGTGAGATACTACAGTATAGCCATCTGGTGTCAAAATCCGGCATGAGGTTTCCAGCATCGCTTTAGTGTGGAAGAGGACCAGACAAAAGTGAACTGAAAACCAGAGAAATGTGTGATCTGGTACCTGAGTATGCATTGACAAAATCAAAACCAAACCAGCGAAAGACGTTTGGTCAAAACGTCTCCACTTTTGAGATTCACATTTTCGTTGATATCTCAGTAACGGATGGGAATTTCTGAATGATTTCTTCACTGTTGGATAGGGAATTCCAAGCCGGACATGGCCATAACCGTTTTGTTATAGATTTCTGAATTAATTGTCTCAAAATCGAAAATATTTGATTTTCACTGTGACTTCTCTTTGGAATAGTATTAAGCACAGAAAATACAATACAGTAAAGTTATCGATGGGTTATAAAAATAGTGTAGTGTGATCCCATTTAGGTCCAGTGCAATTTATTAATCATAATCACATTTGAATTGATGAAATTAATTTTTAAAACAATATGATTTTATCTTTTTTACATCAATCAAAATCATATTTATATTAAAAGTATAAGAATGGCATCTCGGTGTATGATATATGACATATAAATGTTCAATGGTGATGCATAGTTAATGCTCTACCACCGATTGTATGCTGGGAATTAATTTTTCATTCGGGGAGGTTGCTCAAATTTTGCATTGTGCTAGTACTAAAACCTCAATTTTTTATACAAATAAACGCACTATCAAATAGATAATTGCTGTACTACAGAAGAAAAATATTTCCCAACGAACTCAAGAGGTTTCGTTCCAATGAAATTGTTAATATTTCTATTACAACTGATTAAACTAAATATGCCTTAAAGAGTGGTAATCTCATGCCTGTAGCACCATCTAGTGGATACTGTAGGAAGCAGAATACCACTCACCTGCAGAGGTTTAGTTACGATTTCCCCTAAATTCCATGGAGGGAGATTGTGTAGGGAGAGTACGGGACTGTGTGATGTCATTCCACACTGCACCGCTAGAGCAATCAACAGAAACAGGGCCCCGTTTAGCCTGGAAGCCTGGCCTAGTTAGACTATAGGCCAGGTAACAGGTTCCATTTTTATAGTGCATTATTGGTAACGCCTCCTGGTTCCCCGGTAGTCCGCTAGAGGGCTCGGCGGAACTAGGTGTATGACAAGCGGATACCAGCTAAACCACTAGGCTGGTTCCTGGGATATCCCCTAGTCAAAGGCGGGCACCAGCCAAGGTTGAAGGTCATGCATGTGGAACCCGTTACCTGCCCCTTATTTATATGGGCAGGGAACCAGTCTAGGCCCCGTTTTGCAGTCAAGACATAATCGCCCAACGATACCCTAAGACATCTCTGGGAATGTAAGACAATTTGCAAGACACAAAATGGCAGGGGTCCTATAGACAGTGTCTCAGCACTGCACGTTTGGTCGCTGCTATACTGCAAAGACTGCCCAGTAGTCTATACTGCAAAGACTGCCCAGTAAGAGCTTCAGGGTAGTTTGTATCTTGGAGTGGAAAGCCAGTGGTGAAGTGGTTAGAGCACCTGCCTCAGGATATGGAGGTCGGGAGATCGATCCCTGCCCAAGCCCAACTTTTTGTCTTTTATTCCTCGCTGTTATTTGTTATATCGGTTGATTGGAATGGCGGGTCTTCTTCATATTTGGAATGCTCATAGGATATATGTATCCCTTACTCGTGTTATAATGTCATTGCTTAATTCCTACGGGAAGTGGATTTCACTGTCTCCACAGTGAGATACTACAGTATAGCCATCTGGTGTCAAAATCCGGCATGAGGTTTCCAGCATCGCTTTAGTGTGGAAGAGGACCAGACAAAAGTGAACTGAAAACCAGAGAAATGTGTGATCTGGTACCTGAGTATGCATTGACAAAATCAAAACCAAACCAGCGAAAGACGTTTGGTCAAAACGTCTCCACTTTTGAGATTCACATTTTCGTTGATATCTCAGTAACGGATGGGAATTTCTGAATGATTTCTTCACTGTTGGATAGGGAATTCCAAGCCGGACATGGCCATAACCGTTTTGTTATAGATTTCTGAATTAATTGTCTCAAAATCGAAAATATTTGATTTTCACTGTGACTTCTCTTTGGAATAGTATTAAGCACAGAAAATACAATACAGTAAGATTACCGATGGGTTATAAAAATAGTGTAGTGTGATCCCATTTAGGTCCAGTGCAATTTATTAATCATAATCACATTTGAATTGATGAAATTAATTTTTAAAACAATATGATTTTATCTTTTTTACATCAATCAAAATCATATTTATATTAAAAGTATAAGAATGGCATCTCGGTGTATGATATATGACATATAAATGTTCAATGGTGATGCATAGTTAATGCTCTACCACCGATTGTATGCTGGGAATTAATTTTTCATTCGGGGAGGTTGCTCAAATTTTGCATTGTGCTAGTACTAAAACCTCAATTTTTTATACAAATAAACGCACTATCAAATAGATAATTGCTGTACTGCAGAAGAAAAATATTTCCCAACGAACTCAAGAGGTTTCGTTCCAATGAAATTGTTAATATTTCTATTACAACTGATTAAACTAAATATGCCTTAAAGAGTGGTAATCTCATGCCTGTAGCACCATCTAGTGGATACTGTAGGAAGCAGAATACCACTCACCTGCAGAGGTTTAGTTACGATTTCCCCTAAATTCCATGGAGGGAGATTGTGTAGGGAGAGTACGGGACTGTGTGATGTCATTCCACACTGCACCGCTAGAGCAATCAACAGAAACAGGGCCCCGTTTAGCCTGGAAGCCTGGCCTAGTTAGACTATAGGCCAGGTAACAGGTTCCATTTTTATAGTGCATTATTGGTAACGCCTCCTGGTTCCCCGGTAGTCCGCTAGAGGGCTCGGCGGAACTAGGTGTATGACAAGCGGATACCAGCTAAACCACTAGGCTGGTTCCTGGGATATCCCCTAGTCAAAGGCGGGCACCAGCCAAGGTTGAAGGTCATGCATGTGGAACCCGTTACCTGCCCCTTATTTATATGGGCAGGGAACCAGTCTAGGCCCCGTTTTGCAGTCAAGACATAATCGCCCAACGATACCCTAAGACATCTCTGGGAATGTAAGACAATTTGCAAGACACAAAATGGCAGGGGTCCTATAGACAGTGTCTCAGCACTGCACGTTTGGTCGCTGCTATACTGCAAAGACTGCCCAGTAGTCTATACTGCAAAGACTGCCCAGTAAGAGCTTCAGGGTAGTTTGTATCTTGGAGTGGAAAGCCAGTGGTGAAGTGGTTAGAGCACCTGCCTCAGGATATGGAGGTCGGGAGATCGATCCCTGCCCAAGCCCAACTTTTTGTCTTTTATTCCTCGCTGTTATTTGTTATATCGGTTGATTGGAATGGCGGGTCTTCTTCATATTTGGAATGCTCATAGGATATATGTATCCCTTACTCGTGTTATAATGTCATTGCTTAATTCCTACGGGAAGTGGATTTCACTGTCTCCACAGTGAGATACTACAGTATAGCCATCTGGTGTCAAAATCCGGCATGAGGTTTCCAGCATCGCTTTAGTGTGGAAGAGGACCAGACAAAAGTGAACTGAAAACCAGAGAAATGTGTGATCTGGTACCTGAGTATGCATTGACAAAATCAAAACCAAACCAGCGAAAGACGTTTGGTCAAAACGTCAGTAGTATACATAGCTGTATAGACCACAGAATCAATTGTTTAAAATCAGTCATGCGTGGTGCTCCGCAGATTGTTCTTTCGTTTGTTTATTGCCCAATCTATTGTCTTTTGGTCGAGGTTGTTTGTATTATGAGCATACCGTGCCGGGAAGTCTGCGCCGGGTCACCTTAAGGGATTATCTCGGGTATTGTTCGCGTTCAGCGGAGCGTGGTGCTCCGCAGGGGCAAACATTGTGCTCCGCAGGGGTAAACACGGCCGAGCACACATTTCGGGGCGGCTCGAGCTGCGGGGTAAACACGTCTCGGAGGGGTGCGGTGTTTGCCGTCCGTAATTAGTTTAACTAGAAAGCCTCTGTGTATGTATGTATGTATGTATGATCAACAAGGTGTTTAACTTATGCGCGCCCCTCCTGTAGGTGAAGTACGGAACTAGATTGATAACACTAAGTCTATGGAATATAAGTATTATATATATATATGTATATATGTATATGTACATATGTATATGTATATATGTATATATGTATATGTATATAGTATATATGTATATATATATGTATATATTGTGCATATTTATATATGTATGTATGTATATAACATGTATTAGACATAATTAGAGTATAAGTATGTATATGACACGTATTAGATATAATTAGAGTAATATATACTGATATTGATATAGATAATGTATAAGATATAAGATAAACATTAAATGTGTATTACATATATATATAAATAATATAATAATAAAACCTAACAGAACAGTTAAGTTAATAGTTAAGTATTAATACTTTATTACTATATATATAATATATATCCCTCCGTAATTAGTTTAACTAGAAAGCCTCTGTGTATGTATGTATGATTAACATGGTGTTTAACTTGTGTGCCCCTCTCCTGTAGGTGAGGTATGGAACTAAATTGATAACACTAAGTCTATGGAATATAAGTATATCAGGATAAATGCGAAGAGGAGACTGAGTCTCATGACTATCCTTCTGTGTATGGGAGGTGACTGGTGCGCAGTACCTGTACCGGCGCACCTGTCCCATACCGAACCCCACCTGGTGAGGTGTGGAGGTATCAATTTAGGGTAGACCCAAGCGACCTCTGTAATTAATACATCAAATAACCCACATTATTTGTATACATATGTATATATGTATATAAATGTATATATGTATATATTATGTATATTTATATATGTATGTATGTATGTATAGAACACATATTAGACATACTTAGAGTAATATATATTGATATTGATATAGATAATGTATTAAGATATAAGATTAATAGTTATATCTGTATTAGATATATATATATATAAATATAATAATAATAATTTATAAAGACCTAACAGAACGCATCTAGTTAAGTATTGATACTTTATTACTATACATGTACATACTGAATCACAAGTGTGGTATGGTATGGTATGGTACAGAATGACAACATTATAAATATGATAATATAATATATAATGTCATATGATATGGTATAGTATGGCATGATCAAACTACAAAACTATTCTATTTTTTAGAGTGTACACATACACATACACACGGTTTGAATGTAAGGATTTATTTACAACCTCTAAGTTTAACTATCCTATACTATACTATAGGGTAACATCACAAACTAATCAGAAATCATTCCCAGTCTTTTAGACATGCTATGGTAGGTTAAGGTAAAGGTAATAACAATGAACCATTCATATAAATCAATAGTATTCATTTAGCTAAGCTAAGCTAAGCTAAGTTAAGATAAACCAAGTAAACTATAGTAAATTAAGTTAAATAACTGCACCATGTTCGGTCATCCTCCTGAATACCTATCTGTATGGTTCTACGAGAACTACTATGTATGAAGCTAAAAAGCTGAGCTAAGCTAAGCTAAGTGTGACACGGGATCATGTCTTAAGAAACTGTTTTACTTAACAAAAACTATGGTAAAACTAGTTAATGGTATATACTATATATGAAATATACCATTAGTCAGCACCACCTGTTTGAATACCAGTTTGTATGGTCCAGTGTGGAACTAAAGCTAAAGCTAAAGCTAAAGCTCAGACAAAGTCATAACTGAATCACTATTCACATTGTCCGTTGTATCACTGGTCTGAATCACTATCTTCGTATCCGTGTTCCATGTGTGATACTTTATCAGGAGGTGTCAAACCTGTGTGTACTCCATCACAGTGTCTTTTGAAACCACTATACTTTACAACACCTTTCACCACTCCGACGTTATGTGGTTTCTCAACCGTTGTAGATGACTCGCTAGGTATAAGTGGTGATGGTGGTGGAATTAGTGAGTCGAGTTCTATTAGCTGTGGTGACATCTGTGAAGAGTTAGGTGGGCGTGACGAGGTTGAAGGTCTTGCATAAGGTTTATCATTCTTCCTTTTGTGGGAGCGGGGTACAGGACCAGGACCAGGACCAGTATCAGGACCGCACAGTTTTGAAGGTATCATTCCTGGCGACGTCTTGCACTCGGTACTGTATCGAGAATATGATATCATAGCTATTATATCGATATACATTACATAATTAATACACATACAATAATTAATAATAATATAGATAATGATAATGATAATTACTTATCATACATACATTACATACATACATAGTAATACATAGGTGCTATTTAATGTGATATCATAACAATACATATTAATATAATGTATATAGATAATCATCTGATAGTTGTATACAAGAATACATGATATACAGAGATATATTGATGGTTATAGTATGATAATAGTATCATATCAATAGACACTTACAAAGAATCATCTACATGATGTAATAACAATATTAATAGTATGATAATTATAATAACCTTACCTCAAATCTATAGGTTCGGTACACCGATCATTTTCCTCTTCATTTCCCGTGGAGGTATCTTTTTCAGGAAGCTGTACCGTGAGTCCGGTATCTTCTATACGGAAGGACTCACATGGTTCTGCTGGAGGCACTACATGTTTTACACGCATTGTTGAGGTTCCACGGTCATGATCAAATCCTAATATATCATCAACATTATCGGACTCGATATCCAATCCACTGTTGTTTGATGATCCAGGTGTATTGACATTATCCGTAGATGTATTGTCAGAAGCACATTTTCCACATACACGGTCACAACATTTAAGTAATATTCCTTTCCGGGCAAGATGAATTAATAAGCTTATGAGAATGACGAATACTACACCTACTCCTCCGGCACCGGTCGCGCTGACCACGACAACCATCATTCGACCGGATCTGTTAACCACTTTATCAATACCCTTCACGTTAGAATCGCCCTCAACGGTGTTTGGTTTAACAGTTTTATCCTTATTACCGATAGTGTTATCCCTGACTTTAACTGTATTTTCATGAACCACGACTTCAACACCGCCTAGAACCTTTTCGGTAGATGTATTGTCATCCATGAGATCTTCGATGTCCATGTTAGTGTCTAATTGCATATGTGTTTCAAGTTCATCGATCGACGAAGTTATCCTCTTACATTGGTCAGTGTCTATCACGCTTCTTGGTAGACTTGAACACGAATCAGCTATGGGATTCCTTCTGAGGTCTATTCTGGTGAATCTATCCGTTGGGAAATCACCTATAGTCCCGATATTGTTGCCGCGAAGGTCAAGTACAGGATACCCGGTGGATTTTCGGTGACGGACATCGGGCATGCTGTATAATCCAATGTTGGTGCATGAAATTACTCCACGTGATGGGTAACAGACACATCTTTTACCAGGTCCGCATTCCAGTAAGGCCTCAATTTGCATGAGCAATATAGCAAAGACGGGTAGTATGAAGAATGGCCTCATGATGGCTATGAAGATGACTGACTTGATCCTGTCGATGTCCTTAGTATTCTGAGTCAATAAGATTAATGACATCTTCTTATACTAATCAAAGAGGAAAGGGGTGTCACTAAACCCGGTGTCAGCCCGGTGTCAGCGAGGCGGTAGCGATACCGGAGAGGGTGACACTATCCAATGACATCTTGATAAGATCACCTTTCAACCGACACATGTGTATCCGACCGCTCGCGGTAGCTGCCTGCAATACACACTCATTCATTTGTAGCAGTAGATAGTCAATGATTATCACTGATCTCTAAATGTGGTAATGATATGGGTATTGACACTGACATTAACACCGACAACGATGTCAATATTTAACATGCCTCTTGAACATGTATTTAAATTATTCCTCAATAGAAAGTTAAATATTCAATTCAAACTACTCACGAATTATATTTCATTATTTCATGATTTAGATTTTTAACTATCCAGTTATCCCCTACTCATTATTTCAGATGTAACCTTAACATAGTCAAGATCGCATTGCCTTATTGTAGACATTACCTGATAAGGTATACACTCTAATACCAATTTTGATTAATTAGGTTTAGTTATTCAGTCTTAAAAGGACACTTTACATAAAGTTACAGCCCCTTTTAATGTATAGCTGAGATGTGAGACACCTACATATACAGGCTACCTACACAGCTACAAAACCTTGAGTAGGTGACATGTAAACAGTGACGCATGCTGATGACATTGATACAACTCATAGAGGTGTATGGTAATTTTACCCTCTGCCAGGGGAAATGCGTCATTTTTTTCTGGGGAGACGTGTTGTACTAGTATACAGTCAATAGGATTTTTTTTACCATTATCATTATTACACGGGTAAAAATTACTCACCATTGTGGATGTACTGGGAAAAATTACCAATTCTCAAGGGTGTTTATCCGATTACTATAATCCCTTTTTAATCGGTATTAGATTATTACAACACACTACAGTCGATTAAATCCATGCCTCAACCTGCTGATTCTTTACCGCACAACAAGGTGGATGTTTGGTTTATATATGGGGTATTACACTGTCTATTCATCACATCGCTCTATGGGATATCCTTGCTGTTAGACTACCTGCTGATTTCAATCCTACCATGGGAAACCTTACCATCACCATCGCAGATTACCGAATGGGATTTTCTACACCGTAGATTGATTGAGCATCAATTACGTGAGGTCACGTTATTGGCATATTCTATCTACCATCATCGACGTGAGAAAACCCAACACTAAAGGTATGTATCATTGATTGCAACCTGTATCCGACAGCTCGCGGTAGCTGCCTGCAATACACACTCATTCATTTGTAGCAGTAGATAGTCAATGATTATCACTGATCTCTAAATGTGGTAATGATATGGGTATTGACACTGACATTAACACCGACAACGATGTCAATATTTAACATGCCTCTTGAACATGTATTTAAATTATTCCTCAATAGAAAGTTTAATATTCAATTCAAACTACTCACGAATTATATTTCATTATTTCATGATTTAGATTTTTAACTATTCAGTTATCCCCTACTCATTATTTCAGATGTAACCTTAACATAGTCAAGATTGCATTGCCTTATTGTAGACATTACCTGATAAGGTATACACTCTAATACCAATTTAGATTAATTAGGTTTAGTTATTCAGTCTTAAAAGGACACTTTACATAAAGGTACAACCCCTTTTAATGTATAGCTGAGATGTGAGACACCTGCATATACAGGCTACCTACACAGCTACAAAACCTCGAGTAGGTGACATGTAAACAGTGACGCATTTTGATGACATTGATACAACTCATAGAGGTGTATGGTAATTTTACCCTCTGCTAGGGGAAATGCGTCATTTTTTCCGGGGAGACGTGTTGTACTAGTATACAGTCAATAGGATTTTTTTACCATTATCATTATTACACGGGTAAAAATTACTCACCATTGTGGATGTACTGGGAAAAAATTACCAATTCTCAAGGGTGTTTATCCGATTACTATAATCCCTTTTTAATCGGTATTAGATTATTACAACACACTACAGTCGATTAAATCCATGCCTCAACCTGTTGATTCTTTACTGCACAACAAGGTGGATGTTTGGTTTATATACGGGGTATTACACTGTCTATTCATCACATTGCTCTATGGGATATCCTTGCTGTTAGACTACCTGCTGATTTCAATCCTACCATGAGAAACCTTACCATCACCATCACAGATTACCGAATGGGATTCTCCACACCGTAGATTGATTGAGCGTCAATTTTGTGAGGTCACGTTATTGTCATATTCTATCTACCATCATCGACGTGAGAAAACCCAACACTAAAGGTATGTATCATTGATTGTCACCATTTGGTATTCAGTTTATCCAATGACTAGCTAATAATGATAATTAGTTAGACAGTTATTAATTAATCATTGTTATATCATTATCATACTATTAATGACAATGATTGATTAATATTAATAATTTATTCAGTTTCAACGATGTTATTAATGATAAATAGATGTATAACAAAAGCACTAATACAATATAATATAATATAATATAATTTTTTGATAACTTCACTTTATTGTCACATTTTGAGAATACATGGTGTTTTCTTGTCCTTTGTGGGAAAGTATATATGTGTAACAATGCAGTAGGAGAAGACCGTTAGTGACACATATCACTGGTTTCAATCGGCTTCCCGATATATACCCTTTAGTCTTCCTTCGGATACAGAACAAGATTTTTTCGATACAGCGAGACATAGAAAATTGGAGATTCATTAAATAGCGTATATTAAACATTCACTCATATTGGTTACTTGGAATAATCATTTTGTGATTGTTGGTATAGTGGACTAGTCTCAACAATATGTTTTATAACTGGAAGTAATTCCTACAACACACACACACACACACACACACACACACACAATAGTTCCAAGTAGAATTATTAAATTTGTTGGATGGAATCCTTCATCATTCTTTTTTGTCAGGCTTTTAAACTCACGAAAGGTTTCCATCTGTCTCATGAGGGGCGACAGATTGCTCCAATTTCTCATTGTGTTATGAATAATTGTATGATACTTCGCGTGTTATCTATCAGTATATCTTATGTTAAAGTATCTGCTGTCAATCTGATTTTTTTTTTCATGAGATTTTCTGTTTTGATTCTCGAGATTTTCTGTTTGGATACTATGGCCAATATAGACAAACTTTATGATTTTAAACAAGTACAACTCAACAACTGCCCAACTCGGTTTGGATCAAGGTTTTATTAGTTTTAAAATTATTTACAATTAATCACAGGTGTAATCACTCCCTCCGCCCGCCACACATCTGAAAAACAACAAACATATACTGAGTCATGAATACAATTCCTCAAAATATTTACATGATAATAGGAAATCATAGCAAGATTGCATGTAAGTGCCACCACCATATACGATAGTATCACTGTGTGCTAAATAACATAGTAATCATTGTGAATAGCCTAAATAACCTAGTAATCATTGTGAATAGCCCTATAGGCGTTTTTTAATATTAGGAATAGCACACTAACCATCGCGGTCTATCCATTCCCTGGTCATATCAACGATTTGAATTGAAAAGAAGAAAAGGATAGGGTTCCTATTATTATTATTATTTTATGTGGCACAAAGAAACATCTTTTTTCATGAGCGACCCTAACGAATGTACACAGATATGAAAATCTTTTGCCCCAGATACCTTCCCTTTTTTGACACGTATCCGTGTAGAACGGGTCCTAGGTCCCCCTAGCGTTAGAATAAAGGTCGTAGTAGTATTGCCCTCTGGTGTAATTTGTACCGTTTTCTAATTAAACCAAAGAGTGACAAGAATGATGTTTTGGTGAAACTATCATGAGGGTAAGGAATTTCTTAAGGAAGTTTATAACTCACCTTAAAGTTCATCAAAGTTGTAAAAAAACGAAAAAAACCCACAAATCACTTCGGAGTTCTTCTGATTGGACGACTGAAAATGGAGAAAAGTTTGTATCAGTTTCAAGTTATATAATTTTTTGGATGTAGTACAGTACGCCTCCCCAAGCCGACTAATACAGGTGTTGCCCTTCTGCGCCGCTTAACGTGACACTACCTTGTTACGCGATCACTGAGACATACCTGGCGAAGTCTCACTAGTGTTTCCAATAGCAGAGATAGCCGTTTAGGGAAGCAATATCACTAACTGCAAAAGTAAATATATAGAAGATAAGGTACTACGGTACTTATTGCATACAAGCTACATAATTATGATGACTAGGTTAAGTTTATAACTCACCTTAAAGTTCATAAGGTTACAAAAAAACAAAAAAACAAAAAATCACTTCAAGTTCCTTTCTGATTGGACTGCTGAAATTGAAGAAAGTTTGTATCAGTTTCAAGTTATATAATTTTTGGTATGTAGTAAAATAACTTAGATAACGTAGATAAAAACTTACATAACATAGATAAAAAAACTTCTGACCCCACATTACATTACATTTGAAAGTGATAAATACAGACAGATTAATGAGTGTACATTGTAAGAACACCATCAGTATTTACTCTATGTACTAGGTGGTTTACCTATACTTTTTTTCTCAATATCTTTGTTAGAAACGATCACTACTTATGTTTGAAGCAAAACTTCATATTGAGTATGTGAAGTTTCTGCAGGCGAAGTTTTATTTTTGGTTTTTTAAATTGGGCTCTTATAAGAGCCCTGCAAAAAAATTATCCCCTCGGTAGGCAACCGAACGGCAAGCTAGCAACAAACTAAAAAAAAGAAGAAGAACAAGCGTTTCCCGCTTTGTCAAAAAGAAATCAGCAAGTGATTTTGGTGTATAGTGTA
Source organism: Alentia gelatinosa (assembly GCA_950022655.1). Taxonomy (NCBI): domain Eukaryota; kingdom Metazoa; phylum Annelida; class Polychaeta; order Phyllodocida; family Polynoidae; genus Alentia; species Alentia gelatinosa. Next base: position 50,302,014 of record OX465589.1, on the reverse strand, counting down.
TGGTGGTAAGCATATATTTGAAGGGTAGATTCATGTTCTATGAAAGGTGTCGCAAACCCCTGATTTCCATATTTTGTGAGATACACCACGTTTATAACGGAGTGGTATATTAGTTTTAACCACCCTTCATAATTCCAGTTTTAACCATCCTTCATAATTGCATTTTTAGTTAACCTAGCGACGCTAGACAAGATTTATTTGCATTCATGGTTTTATATGAACAGCCTGTTTGAAGCGACCTCTAGTGGATACACTGGTCACCTGAGCTACATATACGATCGAGTATAGACCGTATTAGTGTGACGTCATTTGACCTGGCGAGAGTGGGGTTTCCCTACGTTCTGGTGCCAAACATTGGGGTATGCCTTCACTGAGTGTAGTATCGGCGAATCACAACATCTCTAAGTATCTAGTTCTGCAGAATATATAACTGTTCTATGGCATTGAAACAAATGTACCAACATAATAACTTTCTCCTGACTGTAGTTATTAGTGTTGTCACACTTTCAAATTTTCGAAGAACAATTTGACAGTTATAGAGACTCGATGGTTCAAGGTTGGCACCATTGTTTTGAAATCAAACATGGGTCTGATTTTAGTCTTACCAGCAAACATTTTCATATTCCAGTCACAGGTCAGTTCTCAAACATGTTTCCTCATAGATGTATTCTCCACTTACTTTATTTATACTGAATTAACACTAAAAACATTCATTATTAGTCGGCAGCATATCGACCTTGATACTTCGTCTATGCGGTGCTTCGCAGAGTTTGGACTTGTTTGGCACCAAAATGCCACGTGGTAGGTGGGAAATCCCAATGATGACGTCAGGACTAATGCGGTCTATATAACATATTATCTTAGCCTGGAATAAACGTCCATAGGTTTAGCATTACAAACTCGTTCTCAACAGGTTTGCGAAAACGGTAACTCGTTCTCAACGGGTGATAAAGAGATGAATATTTCCAGTCTAAGATAAAATCAGAAACTTATTCGTGCTTGGTTAGTGTCCTCGTTCGCCATCGAGTTTGGAGTGCACAGTAATATGAAGCAGGCGATAGCTCATAAGTGCTATACTCAACCTATAACAAGTTAGAAGTATTGACTTCTATGGGCTATATAATAGGTGCTTTACCTATGTTTTTTCCGAAAACCTTTTGAGAAACGATCACTACCTATGTTTGAAGCAAAACCTTGGATTGAGTATGTGAAGCTTCTGCAAGCGTAGTTCTATTTTGGGCTTTTTTGGTGTATAGTGTAAAGTGGTACGTATATATTTGAAGGGTAGATTCATGTTCTGTGGAAGGTGTCACAAACCCCTTATTTCCATATGTGGTGAGATACACTTCAGTTATAATGGAGTTGTATATTAGTTTAAACACTCTTCACAATTGCAGTTTTAACCATCTTTCATATTGCATTCTACTTTGAAATAGCTGCGCTAGAAAAGATTAATTTGGATCGATAATGTTTTATATGAGCAGACTGTTTATCTATCCCTCTAGTGGATAGATAAGACGTTAAGGTTTCATATACGCCATCCAGAGGTTACTCGGCTCCCTATTATCGCCCAGGATAAATACAAGTTCCGCTCGTGAGTGCTTGGTTACACTACGATCGCATGAACCACAGTTTTCCTATTTATATTTGAGTAACCTGGACAGAATTTCGGGTTTACATGTAGAAGTAGTTGAAATTTCCATTTCTGACATCGGAATTTCCATTTGAAGATTTATAAAAACCGTTAAAAAGTAATGATTGTGAGTTACGGGTCAAGGGTCTATTACCATATTACGTCTGTAACCAGCGCACACCGGGAACTGTAAACAGATTGAATTCTGGGGTACCTCGATAGGGTCTATAAGCAAAAACGCTGTAGTGGATAAACTGGTCACCTGAGCTACATACGATCAAGTATAGCATAGTACAAATTATGTCTATACTCAGCCCAGGTTTTGTAAGGTATGCTATTTCCTCGACCTATATATACTACTTGACTAGTGTTTCCCATATCACAGACAAGCCGGTTAGGGAAGCATTAACACTGATGGCAAAAGTATATATATATATAGGAAAAAAGGGTAATAACTCACCTTAACATTTTTTAAAAAGTTCCAAGTTTCGGGGAACTATCCATCAACTGTAAGAAGAAGTAAATTGGGTTTGTTCGTTTATTTTGATAATACTCAAAGGAAAAGTATCCTATTTGGTATAGTAAACGCATGTCTCTCCCGTGTGTACCGCAGAAACCAATAGAAATTATGGAATAAATGAACTGCTAAGGGGACCTAGGCAATACAGAAATTTTAAACTCGCCCAACCGAGCAAAACCGTTAGAGGGGGGATGGGAGTCAAAGTGTGAATATGGATGGCTAAGCAGTTTCTTCTATGCAATGACTTTGTCAAATGGCCTATTAACAAACACAATGGAGCACAGCAGTTCCTATATAAGGCTGTTACCTATGAGAGGATATCAATGTTCTGGTTGGAAACCAAACTACAGCGCTGTTAATACAGTGATAACTACGGATATTCATTTCAACTTCATCGGAGAGACACTACAATGCAGTGGACGAAACCCCGGTTTTGTAAATACACAGGCTGAACCTATACAGAGCCACGTCGGATTACAAAGTTGAGTTTAATGGAAGTCATGTAACTGTTCGAAAGATAATATCTGATATAACCAAAGCATCCTATTGCTTTTTTTACGCTCACGAACGGCACATGACAGAATAGAAACAGGTAGGAGACTATTTCACACCTTTGGTACAATGGTCACCAGAGCAAATGCTTCGTACCTAGGTTTGCCTAATTAAGTATAATAATTTGAAATCTAAGGCATAAATACGAGAAATAACTTTGGTATAACTTATTTCTAGGTCTTTAAAGTATCAAACATGATATATTTTGAATATCACACCATTATATCACACCATTAAACAAGTCTCCTGTATCAAATGCTATGCTGGATTTTAGTTCATGCAAACCAACCACCGTGCGGCGCTACCGCCCACGCAGTGTCAAGTCATAATATGGGAGTTAGGTTTCTTTGGTCATTATGGGAGTTGGGTTTCTTTGGTTATAGTTCTTTGATCATGCTACACGGAATATTAATAGTTTAGAGTAGCTTTTTTACTTACCGTGGTACAAGGAATATGTGGATGTAACCATGGTAGCTACCTAAATGTAACATCAACTAAAGGTCAGCATTGAGTTCTATTCATTTGAGTAAAAAATTGTGTTGAAAAACAGGGTTTAATATTAAATCGTTTTTATTTATATTGAATATATTGTATGGTTAAACCACACCATAATTACTCATTCACAGTGATTATACTCGAAATAAGCCTAAAAAAGGGTTCTTCTATGCAGAGTTACATACAGTAAAACATCCCATTGTATAGTCAAACCACACCATAATTACTCATTCACAGTGATTATACTCGAAATAAGCCTAAAAAGGGTTCTTCTATGCAGAGTTACATACAGAAAAACATCCCGTTACGCAGTGTGAAGAAGCATGCGCCATCTACGGGGAAAGTGGCACACCACTCGTATGGGCGACCTCTCGTGTATAGTACTAGCGCAAGCTACAGTAAGCTACTTCCGTTGTTGGTACCGCTGCGCAAATACACTGAGGAAATATTATGGTTGTACCACGTACTAGGAATAGGGAAAGGATGGTTGGTATTGTCCTTTGTACAAACTAATTTTGTGGTATCATATGCATAGGTAATTGTTAAATATTGCTAAATATTGATTGTGCTACGTGTTAAATAAGATGAACTCACCATCATCCATCTCCTCCATACCGACTGCGATTTCCACGTGCCTGTGAAAAGAATTGCGGCTAGATTCTCACAGATTCACTCAGAGGCATTAGTGCCTTGAATTTTTCATTTGAAAAATGTAGTTCACAACCTGACATGTTAAGTTTTACATTTGAGTTATTTGATGAGGGTTTCGAACGGTATAGAAATTATACTACTTCGGGCGATAATAGAGGGATTATAGAAACGGTAGCTTTCGGACAGATAAGCAGAACACCGGTGTGAGAGGGGGGGTGGTAAGGGTTTAAGTCGAGAATGGGTGATTATACACTTGGGAGTATGAGAATTCATTTACATTTGAGTTATTTGATGAGGGTTTCGAACGGTGTAGAAATTTTACTACTTCGGGCGATAATAGAGGGATTATAGAAACGGCGGCTTTCGGACAGATAAGCAGAACACCGGTGTGAGAGGGGGGTGATAGGGTTTTAAGCCGAGAATGGGTGATTATACACTTGGGAGTATGAGAATTCATATTTCAGGAAGTTTTCAATACCATTTTGTAAACCAAACCGAATACAGAACTAATACGACATTATAGTATTGGCTTGCTGGGAGTGGGTGTGAGGGGGAAGATTTCATTGCTATGGCGGGCCGTTTGAATAGGAAGGTGACCAATTTGGGAAAAGTTAAGTGAGAACTTATTCATTTTATTTGTGTTAATACCATCTAATACTCACCGAAAAGGGATATTGATTCTCATCACACGTCTGATGAGCCGCCCGAAGAGAAACATAATTGCGGGCCATGTCCGGAGAAGGAGGAAAAAACCTCCCAGGACGAACGAAAAGAGAGCGATACAAATACGTGCGCTCTCCATGATGTCAACCTTTTAAATGATGAAATCTAGGTCAAAGCCAATCTGGGTCAAAAGTCGATGTTCGGCGCTATGTCGTAAAATGGATATCAGAGGCTATTAGGAGCTATAAGTGAAATACAAAGCCTGTTTTCGCTCCGAAATCGTAAAAGACGCCATGATAATCAGAATTATCTGATTGATACTTGTAAAATGAGAAGATTATACTTTACGCTATCCACCAGGGAACAGACCCATTCGTAGTTTATAAAAAAGTCACTAGATAAGAGATGGTTGACAATTATCGTTATTTAACACGCTTTTGTGGTATCAGTTATCTTACATGCCCCACAGCACCTCAGCCCCATATCATGGCCTACATGGACATAATATCCAAGTCTTTCCGGTCTCTCAGCGGTAGACAAATCCACAAAGTATTACGAAATAAAAAAATTCTAAGGTGATCTAAGCAATTGCCAAATTCAAACTTGACGCAGTACAAAAAGGTTGGTGGGGTGATGAGAGCGTCAGTGTCAGTGTCAGTGTCAACATGGATGGCTAAGCTGATTCTTCTACGCAATAGACACTGTGTAAAATCATTTTCCCTGGTGAATTAACGGGTTAAGAACAGAGATGGAACCCAGCACGTTCATTACAAGGCTTGTACCTACAAAAGGATATAAATATTATGGCAGAAAACCAAACGACAGTGCGGTTAATACAGTGATAACTTCTGATCTTTCAGCCGGGAAGGATACGTGTCAAGTCCAGTGACAAAACCATGTCTGCTATGCTACGAGTCGATTCGACAAGTCACAAAATTGACATTTATATCGTCCTACGGCGTCAACAGTGTAAAATGAAACCAGCATCACATTCCTCTGATCAGCAGCTGTACGAGGGTGTCAGACTTGAGACGGTGGAATTAACCTAACGATTTGTAAGTAAGATCAGCAAAGCCTCTATAGAGTACTGTCTAGACTATAAGGTTGAATCTATGGGAAGCCGTGTCACTGCTCAAAACGAAGGGTGGTCAAGCTGTCATTGGAAATCAGGTCGCCCAGGGTTTAAACTTTAGATTAATGATTAATAATACATATATTCATATTCTACATACTGTAGGATTGTATCTATGGGAATATTGTCCAGGTTAGACGAGTTTCGATTTAATAATTCATATTTAACCTTAGGCATTACGCAGTCAAAATTAATTTATTATGAGGATTTAACTTAAAATATAGGTCTGGAAACATTATTATTCGTAAACTACAGATTATTAGGTTTCTCCTTATAGGTATTTGTGTATTTGGGAACATGTGGGATTTATTTATTTATGGAATTTAGAAATTAAAAGCTATACTATAGACTTTGTAGGGAGTGGTGCACTGGTAGAGATATGATTAGAAAATCATTTAATATGAGATCTATTTTGAAATATCTCACTGGAGACATTAATATTATTAAACTATGGGTTCTTAGCTTTCTTCTCATATATATATATATAATTTTGTATTTTGGATAATGTGGGAATTAGTTATAGAATTTAGAATTTAGAAAATTAAAAGTACTCAGTGATTAAAATAGCTTGTACTGCCATAGCTAGGTTCGAAGACATGTTTTCGAATGGTTTATTTTTGGTTTTGAGCATTGAATCTATGGATGGGGACTGGATTAGGGGAAACTATACTGTATGAGGTTTGTTTATACGAAATATCATTCACTTTGAACCAGTGTAGGATTTAGAATCGAATTGACAGAAATGCTCATCTATCTTAGGCTTTACTATAGGAAAGGTATGGGAGTAGAGTTCAGGTGAGGATAGTATTAGAAAATTGTTTTTAATATTGTTTTACTTCAAATAAATGATAGGAGACAGTAATATTCGTAAATTAGAGATACTGAGCTTTCATTTGATATATATCTTGACCATTTCGGACGAGTTGGGACTTAGATATTGATTTTTTTAACTTAGATTCGAGCAGTGGATAGATTGACTATTTCGCCATAGCTGGGTTATAAAACATCTTTTTCAAAAAATTTCTTCCAGGCTTTTAACCATGAAGCTATGAACGGTGAATTGGATTAGAGAGATACTGAGCTTTCATTTGATATATATCTTGACCATTTCGGACGAGTTGGGACTTAGATATTGATTTTTTTGAACTTAGATTCGAGCAGTGAATAGATTGACTATTTCGCCATAGCTGGGTTATAAAACATCTTTTTCAAAAAATTTCTTTCAGGCTTTTAACCATGAAGCTATGAACGGTGAATTGGATTAGGTTAATCTACACACACTCTAGGGTTTCTAATCTAGAGATTAGAATCAAAAGCAAATATAGTTTGTGTCTATAGACTTAATTCACGGTTGAATCATATATGCAGGAATTTGTCAGGTTGATATACATAGATCAGTGTCTAGCTGGTACTCGAGGTAGTGGGAGGTAGGGGGGACTTTATCGTCGATATAATAATCTATTTAACCGCTTCTGATCGAAATATTTCACAAAAAATTTGTTCATCGTTTCGCTGTATCGGGACATGCTCTGTGAATAACTCAACTCGTCCATAGGCGTGAGTGGATTAGGACTTTGTTTATTTTTCTCTGTGTTCTACTTGAATCGATGATTGGCGACTTAGCTTAGAGCAAACTACACTGTCTCAGGTATGATTATACAAGATATGATAGACTTTGAAACAGGAGAGATTGATAAATTAATTAATTAATGAAAATGGTACTCAACGCTGAACCTTCAACATGGGAGCAGTAGGGGAGATGGGCTCTAGGCAAGACACCATTTCGAAAAACATTTTTTACGAGCATTTACTGAGAAAAAACACTGGAGGATGAAATATTCCTAAACTAGGCAGTTTCAGCTTTTTTCTCATATATTAATGTGCAATTCAGGCATGAGGGGGGACTGAGATATTGATTTATGAAATTAGATTCGGACGGTACCTATAGGAAACTACTGAAACATTGTGACCTTACATTGCGAAGATCATACAACCGTTTTTATCTGAAAGCAGTCTAAATTGTATTCATTATCAACCTTTCCTGACAAGTGGCGTACAGATATTAGTTCATTTAGGTACGTACTAACTTTCCGTATGCGATGGGGTTTGCAGCCCAGAGCATATAACATATCTGTATGCTCCGGTATGTAGATATACGCTGTCCATATGTTTCTATGGACACTAATCTATGCATCAAGTGGGTAATAAATAAATAAAGGAATAAATATGCTATAAATATAAACATCAAATGGTATTATAGGGAGACATAGTTAGTGTGGCTGAATGGAATCTATTTTCTGGCTGAAATATTCACCTCGTTCGAAGTGTATATGTGATGTCATATTGTTTTCATTCATTTAATTTCTCATGATATTGATTATTTTCTTATCCTTTATCTAACCCCTAGTATTTTGTCCCATAGGTTTAACATTTGTAACTTGCTATCCATGCCCCAGTATTCTCCATATATTTATATAAACACTGATCTTCCTTTTGCTCACAGGTATTGACGAATGGAGGCTGTTCGTCTGCGTAAAGAAAACCAGATCTACAGTGTAGATGAAAAAAAAAAACGAGCGCTTGCCAAATTCACCCACGTAGAGCGAACCAAGCGAGAAAACAGATCCTCTAACAGTTCAAGCACGGTGGTTCAGCATTATATTCTGCTGCTCCTGGGACATTATGAAAAAATTTGGTTGAAAAACAATTTATTTATTTATCGTAAAATGTTCCACTATTTTATAGTTAATTATTAAATTTTATCACAAGAGACATTAATATTCATAAACTACAGGTTCCAAGCTTTCTTCTGAGATATAATTTGTGTATTTAGGACAAGTCGGTACTTAGATATCGGATTTAGGAGAATAAAAGTACTCTATCAATAAAATGGCTTATGGTACCATAGCTAGGTTTTAAGACATCATTTTCAAATGTTTTAGTTTAGGCTTTCAGCATTGAATCTATGGACGGGGACTTGGATTAGGGTAAACTACACTGTCTGAGGTTTGTTTATACGAAATATCATTCAATTTGAACCAGCGGAGAAATTAGAATTGAATTAAAAGAAATGATCATCTAAGCTGAGCCTTTACTAAGGGAGCGGTAGGGGAGTTAGGCACTGGTCCAGGCACGATTTAGAAAATCATTTATTATGAGGATTTAACTTGAATTCTATTACTGGAGACATTAACATTCGTAAACTACGGGTCCTTAGCTTTCTCCTCATATATATATTTGTGTGTTTTGGACAATGTGGTATTTAGTTATCGAATTTAGAATATTAAAAGCTTTACCATAGGCTTGGTAGGGGGGTCACGCACTGGTCGGGATACGATTTAGAAAATCATTTATTATGAGGATTTCACTGGAATTTTATCACTGGAGACATACTGGAGACATTAACATTCGTAAACTATGGGTCCTTAGCTTTCTCCTCATATATATATTTGTGTGTTTTGGACAATGTGGTATTTAGTTATCGAATTTAGAATATTAAAAGCTTTACTCTAGGTTTGGTAGGGAGTCACGCACTGGTCGGGATACGATTTAGAAAATCATTTATTATGAGGATTTCACTGAAATTTTATCACTGGAGACATTAATATTCGTAAACTACAGATTCTCAGCTTTCTTGTGATATAAATATTGTGTATTTCGGGTGATTTTGGACTTAGATATTGGTTTTTGAAATTAGATTCGAGCAGTGACTATTTTGACTTATTTAACCATAGCTGGGTCATAAGACTTCTTTTTCAAAATGGTTTCTTTGAGGCTTTCAGCATTGAATCTATGGACTGGGACTTATATTAGGGTAAACTACACTGTCTGAGGTTTCCTTATATGAAATATCATTCAATTTGAACCAGCGGAGAAATTAGAATTGAATTAAAAGAAATGATCATCTAAGCTGAGCCTTTACTATGGGAGCTGTAGGGGAGTTAGGCGCTGGGCCAGGCACGATTTAGAAATCATTTATTATGAGGATTTAACTTGGATTCGTAAACTACGGGTCCTTAGCTTTCTCCTAATATATATTTTGTGTATTTCGGACAATGTGGGATTTAGTTATCGAATTTAGAATATTAAAGCTTTACTATAGAATTGGTAGGGGGTGTCAGTCACTGGTCGAGATACAATTTAGAAAATCATTTATTATGAGGATTTCACTGAAATTTTATCATTGGAGACAAAATATTCGTAAACTACAGATTCTCAGCTTTCTTGTGATATAAATTTGTGTATTTCGGATGATTTGGGATTAGATATTGATTTTTTGAAAATTAGATTCGAGCAGTGACTATTTTGGCTTATTTAATCATAGCTGAGTTATAAGACATCTTTTTCAAAATGGTTTCTTTGAGGCTTTCAGCATTGAATCTTTGGACGGGGACTTAAATTAGGGTAAACTAAACTGTCTGAAGTTTCAGTATATGAAATATCATTCAATTTGAACCAGCGGAGAAATTAGATTGAATTAAAAGAAATGGTCATATGGCTACAGATTTACTATGGAAAAGGTTTTAACAAATAGTAACGAATTGTAAATACGTTGTCAGAAATTAAAAGCCTGCCTTTCTACCTGTATGTACCAAATTTCAGGCTGATATTCCAATTAGATAAAGGTAAAAGCAGGGTGGTCCCTTAAGCGGGGTGGTCCCTTAAGCGGGGTGTCCTGGAAGAGGGGTTTTACTGTACTACATGAGTTTCAATATGTACTCCCAGTTCTGAACGTATTCCCATAGACTGAGCATTATCAATTTAGTTCCAACCTCTACCTATAGGGGGCAGCACAATATGATTTCTAATATCTTTAATGGAAGTTATAACAAATTCTTGATGAAATATTAATTTAAAAGCAGTTTTAGTTATAAAATCTTAATAGATAATTGCAAAATATCAAGACCTTCATTTGTTAATTTTTGCAAGTGTTATTGAAGCATTCTTGACGAAAATGATGTGTAAACACCATTTCATAGTAATATCTTATTAATATATATATGATCCCCTTCAGATTCATATCTGAGCACTTTGTGCTAGTTGTCATCTCATACACTGAGCCATCATACATATCTGAAGGCAGCGAATCGCTTGCTTATTGCATGTGTGTACAGGCTCAGAGGTGTCAACTTGTCCTCAGGGGTGCAGCCCGACCCGTGGCGGCCGAGCTTACACGTTAAGCATACACGCTAAGCATACACGCTAGCGCTGCACCGACCAGCGGCTGTGTACTCGGCCGTGTTTACCCCTGCGGAGCACAATGTTTGCCCCTGCGGAGCACCACGCTCCGCTGAACGCGAACAATACCCGAGATAATCCCTTAAGGTGACCCGGCGCAGACTTCCCGGCACGGTATGCTCATAATACAAACAACCTCGACCAAAAGACAATAGATTGGGCAATAAACAAACGAAAGAACAATCTGCGGAGCACCACGCATGACTGATTTTAAACAATTGATTCTGTGGTCTATACAGCTATGTATACTACTAACGTCTCCACTTTTGAGATTCACATTTTCGTTGATATCTCAGTAACGGATGGGAATTTCTGAATGATTTCTTCACTGTTGGATAGGGAATTCCAAGCCGGACATGGCCATAACCGTTTTGTTATAGATTTCTGAATTAATTGTCTCAAAATCGAAAATATTTGATTTTCACTGTGACTTCTCTTTGGAATAGTATTAAGCACAGAAAATACAATACAGTAAGATTACCGATGGGTTATAAAAATAGTGTAGTGTGATCCCATTTAGGTCCAGTGCAATTTATTAATCATAATCACATTTGAATTGATGAAATTAATTTTTAAAACAATATGATTTTATCTTTTTTACATCAATCAAAATCATATTTATATTAAAAGTATAAGAATGGCATCTCGGTGTATGATATATGACATATAAATGTTCAATGGTGATGCATAGTTAATGCTCTACCACCGATTGTATGCTGGGAATTAATTTTTCATTCGGGGAGGTTGCTCAAATTTTGCATTGTGCTAGTACTAAAACCTCAATTTTTTATACAAATAAACGCACTATCAAATAGATAATTGCTGTACTGCAGAAGAAAAATATTTCCCAACGAACTCAAGAGGTTTCGTTCCAATGAAATTGTTAATATTTCTATTACAACTGATTAAACTAAAAATGCCTTAAAGAGTGGTAATCTCATGCCTGTAGCACCATCTAGTGGATACTGTAGGAAGCAGAATACCACTCACCTGCAGAGGTTTAGTTACGATTTCCCCTAAATTCCATGGAGGGAGATTGTGTAGGGAGAGTACGGGACTGTGTGATGTCATTCCACACTGCACCGCTAGAGCAACCAACAGAAACAGGGCCCCGTTTAGCCTGGAAGCCTGGCCTAGTTAGACTATAGGCCAGGTAACAGGTTCCATTTTTATAGTGCATTATTGGTAACGCCTCCTGGTTCCCCGGTAGTCCGCTAGAGGGCTCGGCGGAACTAGGTGTATGACAAGCGGATACCAGCCAAACCACTAGGCTGGTTCCTGGGGTATCCCCTAGTCACAGGCGGGCACCAGCCAAGGTTGAAGGTCATGCATGTGGAACCCGTTACCTGCCCCTAATTTATATGGGCAGGGAACCAGTCTAGGCCCTGTTTTGCAGTCAAGACATAATCGCCCAACGATACCCTAAGACATCTCTGGGAATGTAAGACAATTTGCAAGACACAAAATGGCAGGGGTCCTATAGACAGTGTCTCAGCACTGCACGTTTGGTCGCTGCTATACTGCAAAGACTGCCCAGTAGTCTATACTGCAAAGACTGCCCAGTAGCAGCTTCAGGGTAGTTTGTATCTGGGAGTGGAAAGCCAGTGGTGAAGTGGTTAGAGCACCTGCCTCAGGATATGGAGGTCGGGAGATCGATCCCTGCCCAAGCCCAACTTTTTGTCTTTTATTCCTCGCTGTTATTTGTTATATCGGTTGATTGGAATGGCGGGTCTTCTTCATATTTGGAATGCTCATAGGATATATGTATCCCTTACTCGTGTTATAATGTCATTGCTTAATTCCTACGGGAAGTGGATTTCACTGTCTCCACAGTGAAATACTACAGTATAGCCATCTGCTGTCAAAATCCGGCATGAGGTCTCCAGCAAAGGGAAATTTTGTAATCCGCAGGCCTTGACCTCGAGACGTCATCTCGTGACGTCACCGCTCGTCGGCCTCTTTTGGCGGCAGGCATTAAAGACTCAAGACGTGGTTTTTGCCACCACCCACCCCACAGCTGGGTTATTTGTAACTTTTCATAGACTTGAAAATAACAATTACAGACTCTTTATAGACTTGTAATCACACTGATTACCTCATGTTTCACGAGTAATGAATACTCTAAGCCAATTTCCCGTGTTGGGTTTAATAAACCCATATCCAAGGTCAAAAGAGAAGAGGCTAGAGTTGGGCAAATAAAATTTTGTTGAATTTTATGAGATGATAAGGATTTTTTTTGTCCTTATTGATTATCAATTAGAAGTTACTGATATGAATATTCAATAATATATCTAACAATAATTGACTCATAGAGTAGCATCCCAAGTCAGAGCTTCTAGCACCTTCCTTGCAGCTCATAGGTATTCTGTTGTCAACTCTTTTGTTTTGGCATAGTTGAATAAATAGCTTGGTAGGACATATAAAATACCATTTCACATTTACTCAAAAAGCTTAAACAAATATGTGTTATTCTGAACAGTACACAATGCTTGTTTTCTAACAAAATATAAATGGTCTGTTTCACACGTTAGATAAGAACAGATTGGACAAAATGTAAAACTTTATATATGAATGCAAGGGTGGCATCAATATGAGACCAGTGTGTGGGTGTATCCGACCAGGAAAGCTCTCTGGGGGTTATAAGGAGAAACCAAACAAGAGTTAGTCGTGTTGTTGTTTATCACACGACGGCAAGATTGCGTATTACTGTGCGAGGCGAAGCCAAGAGCAGTAACACACAATTTTGCAGGAGTGCTCAATAACACAACCAACTCGAGTTTGGTTTAGAATTTATCCTACCCCACCCGTCTAAATTACTTCTACATTAACAAATGACGTCATTTGTCAAGTGTATCCCACTAGAGCGATATTTTTCATTTATCTGAACTCCAGACCAAATACAGTGACCCAATGTTAAGCCTATGGAGTTTTTTTTATTAGGGGTATGATAAAACTATGTTCCAAATGAGTTACCTTTGATTTCTGTGGGCTATGTTCCCGATGAGCTGATTTCTATGGGCTATAATTAATTTGCGAGGCTATGCTTTGTTTATTGCCAGTAGATTTTCCTTTTGTGTGGTAGTTTATGTGGCCATAGGTCTGGCGTCAACCTACTACAATAGAAATTTAGACCTACCGATATGGCACCGATACAAAAAGCAAATATCGGAGACATATTGGGAAGGTGCAAAATCGTAGGCATATGTCTAGACATGCCAATACACCACGCATTGTATGGAGCTTTATCGGTGTCTAATCGCAGAAATGTGGTCAACTGCCCCGATATTAGGTGACCATCTGATGCGATTTTGATTTTCTATCGGGAGGTGCATCGTAGACCATATCGGAGCCATATCGTAGTAGGTGGACGCCGGGCCTTAAAGGCGTATCCCACTATCACGATTTGAGCCTCCGACACACTACGATATCCTTACAACAAGCGTTCCGATGAAAAAAATGAAATTTTTATCAGAAGGAACGAGTCTAGCTTTCACGATGGACCCGTTCCTTCCGATAAAAATTTCTCGTAATAGGTGGACGCCAGACCTTTCTGTCATAGTGCGTTCTGTTCACTCAGGGGAGTCGGGGGTGGAGATGTTGGGCAGTGTTTCTACTCCCGAGTTTATTCTTAAGTGGGATTCACACGGCGGAATTCACGTACCTCACAGGCCGTTTGTCTGAGACAAATCCTGTTGAGATTTTGTACTGGAACACAATCTCCTTTTGTGAATGACAGGCTTCCTTTTTGCCGAGACTTTTTTCTCTTGCAATTTCGGCGACAATCACCCCTAACAAGGAACCGAATCTCATGAGATTTTGACTTTAAACAGGTTTAAAATTTAGAGGAACATTTTGGTGAGACAAATGTATTTCACACGTTTCCCCCAATCTGTGAGTCTCAGTGGTCTCAAATGACACCGATTCACATGGGGAAGTACCCCATGTCGGCGACTGTGTACCCTGTGTACCCTGTGTATGTGAATTGAATCCGCCATGTTACACTGAGACTGTAGGACACCCCAATCTGTGAAACTTTGTACCCAGCTGGAAACAGTAGCCGGCTGGTGCAAAGGTGTGAAGTGCACCAGGCTCAGGTCCATTTGTCCCATCGTGTGAATCCCACTTTAGGGGAAAGGTGTGAAGTACACCAGTCTCAGGTCCATTTGTCCCATCGTGTGAATCCCACTTTGCACTAACTTTTGGATTAATTTCTTTTAAGGCTCAATTATATCCCAATTAAACCTTGTCAAGAGTTATTCTTGGCAAAGTTAAATAAACAGCTTGATTGGACATAGCAAATACCATGACATATTTATTCAAAAACTTTAACAGAAAATATGTTATCTTGGACAGTACACAATACTTGTTTTCTAATAAAATGTAAATGACCTTTATTACCCATCAGATGAGAACAGATTCGAGAAAGTGTAATATTTTACTCAGTCTGCAAAAAAACATTTAGTCTCAAATTATCACATTAGAGGCTGCCTCTCATTTGGTGATACTTTTATTAGCAATTATATTTTTCTCAACTAGAGTGTTACAATTGGTTTGGTAAGAAATATGTTTCACAAGTCAATAATTATATTCTAACTTCTTCCTCTTCTATCCTTGAAGACAAAAATGACACTTTTTGCTGACCTTTATTGCTTATGTTTATTTTACACATTACAGGAGTTGCTTTTAAATCATCCACTGGTTGCGTGGTTTGATGCGTCAATCAGATTTAAATGCCCAAACGTAATGACTCAACTAGAACCAGCTATCAGGAGAAGCGGCATTGCAATGACGGACCGTACTGGACACTCTTATTTTGCAGTCACAAAACAGGAAATGTACAAACATCTAAGTGAAAATATAACTATTCTGAAAAGCACTGAACAAATAGGAGCAGGTTTTTTTGTGGTTGCTAATACTGAGAAAATCTTTAACAATATTATAGTGCTAGTTGTAAAATGTTCGCTTGATAAAAGCTGCATAGATCCTGCAGGTTCTAAGACGGGCTGTAGCTTCAAAAAGAGTAGGTATACTGAGTATGCAAATTGTCATCGTTTTGACCAGTCAGCACTAAACATTCTACTAGCTAAGCTCTTCAAAGGAGACATTCATGCATATGCAGTCAAAGACTCATGTGTTACTCAGGAAAGGCACGTAACATCATATTGTAAAATTCAACTATGTAAGTAGTGTTGTTACAGGCGATCGCAGTTCACTATGTGTTTTTCTGCAATCAGGTTTCTATTGATTTTGTCGTTGTTACAAAATATAGCATGATGTTTCAATGTTTATATACACAATAATGACTGGTTTTGTATATGGGTGGCCGTATTCTCCGAGTAGTTGATGCGTAGTAATATCTGAGCGATTAGCGAGGATATTACGTCATCAACTACGAGGAGATTACGGTCACTCGTATACAAAACCAGTCGTTATTGTATTTATTACCCACCTACAAGATTAATAACAAATCTATTGCAATAAAAATGTTTCTGTAATACATTTAGTTCCAGACACCACATCACGCGTGGCAGTAATTCGGTGTAGACTTACACCAATTATATAGTTCGCCATTAACCTGTACTTTTAACATGCAAAGTGTATTATTACAATGATTTCTGATGATAAATGAGATTATTATGATTGATTCTAAATAACTAACATTGAATGAACATTTAAGAAACTTATTTCGAAGTTCATGATGATTTGACCTCATTATGGACAGGACTATTTTTCCGGAATCTCCTGCAGGAGATTCTGACATGCCAGAATCTCCGGGTAGTTGTTTCCAGGTGCCCTATACGTTTCCTATGGAGACTCCGTAATCGGTGGGTAATAAATGAAAGTTGACTCAATAATAGGAGACCTGCCTGCGGTGTCATTGCAGTTAATGCTTTTCTTCAGGCTCCCGCCCCATCACACAAAGTAGCACCATTTATGACTTAGATATGTCATACCATCATAACTTTTATCCTACCCTTAATATAAAATCCCATAGGCTTAACATTGAGATTCCATATGCCACGCTGACTGGCATACGGACGTTTGTATGCTACTAGGAGCATACGGAGTTTTGATGATTTTCATTCATGATTTTGATATTAAAATATTGTAGAGAGGGGTAGGATAAAATCAAAACCTGATTCGTTTTAATCTTGGCTCCTGAATGCCACTCCTGGCGTTTGGTTCCGATACCACTCGGCTCCACCTTGTGATATCACTACGCCAAATGCCAGTCGTGGCATACGGGAGCCAAGATTAAAACTCATCCGGTTTTACGATATTAGTGAGAATTGGACTTAATATTTCACTAATATGATTTTCGAAGGTTAAGCCTGAATCCAAATGTATGCCCAGATACCTATACATATTCACGTTCTGAAGTAGGGAACCTTTTAGGTGTAGATATATGTGGCCAATTCTTTTACATTGGTAGGTAGTCCCAAAACTCATATATTTAGTTTTGGCGGCTTTGATTGTTAACATGTTTTGTTCGCACCATGTTTCAATAAAAAAAAGAATATCTCTGAATGGAAAAAACTAAGCCCTGCTACAAGCTGTTTCTAGATTAACAAATGATCTTTCAAATGCTATTGATAATAAGCAAATCGCTGCATGTGTGTACATGTATAGACTTCCATAACTTTGACACCAATAATCACCAAATATTACTGGAAAAGCTGAACCATATTGGAATAAGAGGTATCATGTTAAGTGGTACATGAGTTACTTAACTAATAGGAAGCAAACAACCTTGGCTAATAATGTACGGTTAGGGTAAAACGGTATTACTTTTGGAGTCCCACAAGGATTAGTTCTAGGCCTGTTAATGTTCATACTCTATATCAATGACCTCCACAATTGTATCCTAAACTCAAAATGTCTACACAATGCTGTTGACACTGTTCTACACCTCACTGATGATACAGTTGAAAAGGCAACCCCAACTCACTATTAATGTTTACCTACTACATATAAAACGTGTAATTTTTTGTACTATCCGCTTGGAGAGTCCCCCGCACATAGAGACAAAGTGAACCCGACCTAAGCTTGGAGACTGAAGGGCCACGAGAGTGAGATTCTCGTACAGTACTTAACTGAATCCTGCTGATTTTTTTTGTGTTTCTCTACACAGATATACTTCTATCCTTCGGATTTGTTTCTATCCATACTGAAATCATAATTTAAAACTGTAGTTTTCTAATAGCCTTAACCCGTGATCAGCCACGAGAATAATTGCGCTGGTTGCTGGCAAAATACCTGTGTCATCGAAATAATAGGAGCTGTAAATACCTTACGCTGGTTCCCGGGGTATCCGCTAGGGGGCTCGGCGGAGTAGCCAGCGTCGTACACAGGTGGGCACCAGCCTCTTGCTTGGGAATGCTTGTAAAAAGACAAAGTCAGTAATCTATGGATCAGCTAGAAGGGCTGATACCGAAATATCTGAGAAACGCTTGCTATTTGTTAATCATGGGCAACTGCAGGTTGTGCAATCATATAATTATCTAGGTGTTGTTTTGGACAGAAATCTCAACTATAAGCAGCATATATAAATGGTACCATCAAAACAGTCACCTATAAACTGTATCTACTATGCAGAGTAAGGAGGTATCCAACTGAGCAGGCAGCAATGCAGTTGTTTAAAAGTGTGATTCTGACGATAATTGATCATGGTGATGTTGTCTTTGCCTACATGAATAAGAATTGTTGTGAGCAGCTTCAAGAATGATAGAATCAGGCTCTAAGAGTGATTTTGGGTATTGCTCCACTAACCCCATGTGTTGAGCTGCACAGGTACCTTATTTGGTAAACAGGTTTGAGTGCCATATATACTAAATCATATTTATGTACAAAGGAAAAAGTGACTGTACAAAACTGCAAACGATAGTTCAACCTACTCATAGAAGTCAAGGTGCTTTATTCAATTTAACAATTCAAAACTGTGCGCACTTTAAAAACTCACATATTATGGACCATTTCTATGGAACAGTCCTCCTCCAGAAGTTAGAATGATTCCAACATATATAAACATTGAATTGCATATAAAAAAAGATAACAAATATCTCATAGGTGAAAATAGATGCTGAGGGCAATGTTCTATTTTTAATCTTCATAGATTTTCAAATAAAAGATCACTTTCATGGATTCATGGTGCCCAAAATTTAGTTTTTCCTCTTATTTTTCACTTGAACTGTAATGTATGTATATATGTAAACCCTGTTGGTTTGTTAGTTCTTATTCTACTACTACAGAAAGAATTTAGACTGAGCTTAATTAAGTGTCCCGCTGTCTCTGTATTGAAACCAGCATTATAAGATGCTGAACGTTGACAGGATAGATGAACAATTTCAAAAAAAAGGTCAATAGAGTCACTAAATGAATTTAAAGATTTTACAAACAAAAGAACCTCACTGCCCTCAGATAAAAATTTTAAAGATTGCGATATAATTTTTTTCTCCTCAACCAATCTCCATCAGAAGTAAAGTATCTAAAAGATACACACAATTCATTTTATTACCCACCTGATACGGAGTCTCCATACTAAGCCTATGGAGATTACAGATCGCTACTGAGGAGGATATGGAGCTCCGTACCCTCCTAGGAGGATACGGATTTTTTAGATGAAAGTAGTCCCAAACATAATTTCTTAATTACGTTGAAAAGTTTTCTAACGATTATACTTATTGCTTAAATCTAAAAATAAGTGAGTAATAAATACAACATTACCATAATTTCGATCTGTGTGGCCGTATTCTCCTTGTAGTTGACGCTACGCAATACTACAAGGAGAATACGGCCACTCAGATCGAAATCATGGTAATATTGTGTATGTATATACCATACATCATTTCACCCCTGGTACACGTTTAGCCATAGGAATAACATTAGAAAAAAATACTCAACGATCACTCCCATAAAGTGACAATACTACGCCACAGCCATGGCGTAGTGAATTTGAGATGACGTCATACGAATTTGCTAATTACCCCACCCCTGGTACAGGTTGTGCCATTGAGTTAATGTTGAAATAAAATATGCCACGCTCACCTACGTAAAGTTACACTACTACGCCATGGTGGTGGCAGAGAACGTAGCAACGTAACAACCAATGAACGTCACGGGAAAAAAAATAGTTCCGACGCTATTGTTTGAACAATTCAATACATGATTATATTATTGCTTAAAATCGACTGTAAGGTCCGTGTTGGGGGTGAGATAAAAACAGAACCGCTTTCGAAACGTCGTTTCTAAAGACAGTTCTGCTTAAGTATATTCTAATTATTCTCAAATTGTGATGATATTCAATGTCATAGAAAGGAGTGGGATAAATCCGGAGCCGCACTCGAGTCATAAAATACACAATACTCCACTTGTTTGGTTGTGCCATAATCGTCACTCGGCTTCACCTCGATGACGATTGCAGCCCATTCAAACTCGTGGAGTATTGTCTATTTATATGATTCTCGATGCAGTTCTATATAATTTCTAGTTGCAGGGGAGCCTAACTGCCATACGGTCTACTAACTTTCTTCAGTCTCTTCTTACCACATACCATTGTTAAGCCCATCCTGCTGTTGTAAACTCAAAATGTATTGATATCATATCTATTTCACTCTAGCCCTGGAGCCTGCTTAAAATGGGATCCTATGTTATCCTATTAGAAAACTCCAGACTAAATACAAACTTTTAAAGATAATGGGTAGCCCATGGCCGTAGGGTCAGGGGCGGTCATTGCTCCACCTGACGCACTCCCCTCCTACTAGCGCTCCCTGCTCCCATTCTCCTGCTTTTATCCTACCCCTAATATAAAATCCCATAGGCTTAACATTGGGTTTCCGTATGCCACGCTGACTGGCATACGGAGTTTTATATGCCACTAGTGGCGTACATCATTATTATCACGTAATATTCCAAAATCGAGGAGATAGGGTAGGATAAAATCAAAACCTGATTCGTTTTAATCTTGGCCACCTCATTCCACTCCTGAAGCTTTGGCTCCGGACTTCACTCCACTTTTACCTCATGAAGTCACTTTGCCAAACTCCAGTCGTGGAATACGGTGGACAAGACTAAACCTCATCCAGTTTTACGATATTCTTCACCACGTACGGACGTACTCTACAATTTCTCCCACCCACCCTCTCCTCTCTTCCTACTATCATAGGGGTTATTTTATACATATTATACAAATACATATACGTATTACTTCATAATACTCGTATACCTATACCACCTGTCAATTACCATATGTATTCTTCAATATGTATCTTCTTATCATATATCATATTTACCAATATGTATATCTTTGTATCATATCTACCAATATGTACTACCTTATCATATCATTTTACCAATATGAATATTCTTATCAAATCATATCTACCAATATGGATATGTTTATCCATTACGATATTTCTACCATTGTATAAATATCTCATGTCTAATTGGTTTCATAAAATTAAAATAAATTTTGTTTATCCCAATTTAGACTTTCCTCCTCTTATGTTCAGGGTAAAGGGTAATGATATCCTGTAGTTGAGTTTCTATTTCATCCTTGACGCTAGCATGAGCATAAACAATCGTTTCGTCACCAAATAACTTTGTATAACATCTATGCAATTTAAATGTTCACAGATAAACGAAAAGGTATTTGCCCCAAGTTAGACCCCTGTGGGACACCGCAAACCACTCCATCGTCCCCAGAATAATATATATTTCCTCTATTACTTTGAGTTTTATCAGTCAAATAGTTAGGAAAAGACCATAGTTTTTTGTCCCTAACTCCGTACTCAAGCCATTTGTTTAATAATGTGGAGTGGTCTACAAAGGCTTTTTTCTGGTTCGATAAAGACGGTAGCTGTTGCCCTACCAATTTTAATTTGCTTAGCGATATAATCCGAGAAATCAAAGGTCGTTTGGATAATCGAGTATCCTCCCCTGAAACCAACTTATTTTAATCCATCATATAATTATCATAAAGGTGAGTCCATGGCCAATTGTTTACAAGTTTTTGTAAAGTTTTTGTGGGGACTGGTATTATAGATGTTAGTCCTAAGTTTGCACAGTCAAACGGATTGCCTCCTTTAGGTATAGGAGTTACCACAGAGTACTTCCACGACCTTGGGATTTCCTTTTTTTTTATTGAGTTCGATTCGATAGTACATAATTTCGATATACCATCCTTTCCCAGTGACAGTTTTCTTTCAACACCTTTTAGATCAAATAGCTCTGTGCAGTATTTATTATAATATTATTATTTCTTATACTAACCGGAACAACACTTCTCAAACACTAGATTTGGAAATATTCTGGAATCTAAAAGTTTAGAAATACTATTTCACATCACTCTCAATCCAGGCTGCACAATTTTTTTTTTTTTTAAAGAATTTCTTTATTAACCTTTCTTGTACATATCCATGTTCGATGTTACAGCTTTCATAACAGCTAATAAAGTGGCTTGGATGTCAGCCCTGTACATGTGGGCTGGTTTTCTTCATCCTGCCAAATGTTTGGATATAAGTCCCTTTGTGTTGAGTCATTTTTTTCATCCAAGCACAGCAGCACAGTGTTCACCACTATAGCTTTATAAAGAATGTCCATGTACATTATAAACATTGATGTTATTCAAATATCGTATATATCTAATGGTGGGTGTGGGTAATTTCAGTTAAACACTATAGTCATTGGTTAAACATTCCCATGTTTACCCAAGAATATACCACACCAAGGAAAAACAACTTTGGCTATGGTGAGATGACATTAAACCCAGTGACAGAAACACACAGGACACACCCCCATGGCCCAGGAACCAAAATCAGAATAAGAAAAGATCTGATCAGGGGTGAAAACATGCAAAGTACACAACAAAAAGCTTCATAGATATAAATATCATGAATCAGATTGAAAATACAGTCCCCTACACGCACCTGACGAGCCGGTTGACGGCGAAACTGCACAAAAAACAAATATTCCAAGTATAAACAACACAGATCTGGCCCCCCACGACTCCATCTTGGGGTCACGGCAGGTCAGAGCATGTCAACTAGGTTCACATCCTGTGAGAGAACCAATAACAGCCTTGGAATCAATGTGTACACGGTCACCACAGACAAACAACCACCAGAACCAATGAAAATCCGATCTGGAAACGGAAATCCGATCACCTTAACCCTATCGCGCCGGGTACCCACGGCTGGGCTACAGTCGTGGAGCCGGGTACTAGTGCCAGTGAATGCTGCTAGAGGCCGGGTATAATCCCTGGTTGAAAGGGTTAAACATCAGTGCAGTCGTGCTAGGACTCCCTACGCCTTGTCCCCGATACTTTATTATTTCTTGATTATTGTCATATTACTATACACCTATGGGCAAACATCTATGGGTTACTACCCGCTGCAAGACATATAGTATAAATAACGTTCGGGCCCACTGAGTAGTAGGACGTAGTGATTCCCATAGGCTTAAGCATGTAAAAACGTATGTCCCGCTGCGACGAACACTACGTCGTACTAACGTACAATATCGAGACAGAGCGAGAGCAGTGACTGTGTCAAAAACAAACAAACAAAATGGCGGTTCTCTCCCATTCATAACTTGAGAGGCAGGCCCCGACATCCACGTAACAACAATAAGTGTGCTTTGGCGAAATATCGAGGTAAATAACATGTAGCTTTAACCTATTACCGTTTAAATAGCTGAAACATATGAAATCACTCGATAACAACAAGTCCGACCGCATCCCGTTAGGCCGCTCCGCGTTGTCGACGTCATAATTACGTTGGCTTCCAGAGTTCCAATAGGACGTGCGCCACACATTTCATAGTCCGCTCCACGTCGGCAGTTGCCTGGTTTTTACCGCTAGCGGGCCGTAGATATTGTTCGGGAACGGGGGTTCGAATCCAGGACCAGGAAAGTTAATAGAACACGGTTTTAAACGAGTAGGAGGTGTATAGTAATAAGGAAACGTAGTGACCGAGTCCGTACAGGTGCCGTTCTCGGCCATTTGATGAAAAATTATGGCCCTCCCGCCTGCGGCGTCGGGCCGTATTTTTTCATCAAATGACCTCGAACGGTCACCCGTACGGGCTCAGTAACCACGTTTTCTCATAGGACTACCTGGGTAAAAACCTTTTCTCAGCCATACCTGAAAAAAACTATGCAATTAAAACACATGGCCGAACTGGAATCATAAAACATCCGCCCGGTCCTGTGGGTGTTGGTATAGGATACACCAACACTGACCCGCCACCCGCGACCTCCCAACCCCATCCCCTACCGCCCACCTACCACCCCCCAACCACCCCACGCCACCCCCAGCCAGCCTCAGTGAGAAGCCCCCCGCTGCCCGCCGCCCACCGCCTGCCGCCAGCCGCGTTTGTACAGGTTGACTCAGTGGGAACCCTCCCGCACCCCCCACCCCCCACCCCCCGCCACTCGCTGCTGCCCGCCGCTGCCGCCTCAAGGTGCTATGGTGTCCGGGGGGGGGAGATGGGTAGACATGTGCGGCCGCATTCACACCTGTGCGGCTGCATTCACACCTGTGCGGCCGCATTCACACGGGGGTAAGATGATTTCAGGATTCAACCTCAAGTCTGAAGAGGCTCATTATATAGTAAGCCTCACTGTCCACACATTGAAATGGTGTTTGAAAGTAAGATCTATTAGAAAAACAATTAAAAAAACAACATAATGCAAGGTTTACTGTGTGTAATTAATCAATTTATACTTAATTAGGTTTTTATAAATAAATTGGTAATATAAGATTGCAATTTTCATATAATACAGACTTGGATGGTTAATGGCAAATGAAATATGCTACCAGTAGTGTCCCCAAGTGGCAGAGAATGGAACTTTTTGAGATTGGTGTATATACAACGGAATCAGGCATATATATATGATGTATATAAGACCGCACCGTGGACATGTATATACGCCACTAGATAAGGCGTCTACGAGACGGATAACAGGTCTAACTTTTAGATGCAAAATCCTACTGTTAGACGCGTTTCGTATACATATGTAAAATAGTGGTTTTCGTGCAGTGAAGTGAATTTCTCAAACTCCAAAAAGAATAAAACCTCACTCCTTTCCCACCCACCCCCAACAGGGAGGAGGGACATGATGGAAAATCATTTTTTCAAATCATGATTATAACAAAACCATGTCATAGAGATTAATGCCCATCGGTGTTGGAGGCCGGCCAAATTGTTCTGATCTTCTGTGGACAGCTGGTTCATCATGGGAGCCGCTAGGAGGAGTATCTGTTCATGAAAGATTCACATACTCGAGCACCCCTCTCATAAGATCTCACACTCTCCAAGTCGTATTCTGTATTCCAGTCCAAATAAAGCCACTAGGGCGCCAAATACACAGTATTCCTGCCAGGTGGCATCATTGAGATTATAGGAATCTTTGGGTTGCATTGATGTACATTTTTACCACCGGAGGCAGGCCAATGGCTTCTCAAGGCTCTAAGCCTAGTTCGTTAAGAATTCTTCTCCCATAGAATCTTGTACAGAATACGACTTAGAGAGTGTGAGATCTTATGAGAGGGGTGCCCCAGAGGGGGCATTGCAGTTCTGCCTTATAGAATTACTCCGAGTTTCCAATTCGGCACAATAGGCCTTTTTCCACACGACAGTGCCGCACCTTATCTTCTTAGTTACGCCACAGCTGAAGCCAAACATTCACCTGGCAACGTATACTTTAGCATTGATTCACAGAGTGCATAAGCGTCATACGGCCATAATACCAGTGTATATTATTTCTAGAGAAATAACACTCATTGCATCATATTCTATGGTATTCTAGCTCCAATTTGGTGTGTCATACATGCATATCACCTTAATGATACGTTAGATATACCTTTGATAACCCAGGGACACTGAAACTGCATATACACTAATACATTGGCAGACCTAGCTGTAATATGTTTATCTTTTTCCTATTTGAAACCAAGATAATTATCAACTATGAAGTTTAGACAGCCATGACTAGTTAATACCATAGCCTATTTTGTTCCAACAATTTAATCTGTCAAAAATACACTCCTACAATCACACCAACCGTTCACACTCAAGGTGTGATTGCTATATGTCTCTATATGAATAACGCTGGACTTGTGGTGTTTGCCCGAGTTGTCGCGTAACGAGACAATGGGCCGTTAAGCGGCGCTGAACGGCAACACCTGTTTTATAACACATTGCTAAAGTGGAATCATAAAACATTTATTGACAGAGTGATTTCTATAAGTAATTCCGTAAAGAGAAATAATGCTACAGGGCATGGGCATGATTATAACAAATGCCAAGTGAGCCTCACCAGGGCCCCGTTGCTCCAGGATTATGACAGAGGTGCGGATCGCAGAATAGTGATCCGAGAGCCTAAACGTTGCTCCAGAAATTTTGCGGATCGTGTCGTAATCGCATAGGCGCATCGCTGCGTAAAATACAGCTTTTAGCGATACTTTTTACGTGGACCTTCACAGCACTGCGGATCGTATCGCTATGGGTTAAATACAGCTTTGTCTGATATTTCAAATAACGAGCCATGGTGGCACCACCAACCCCCGCCACTTGTTCTTCTACGTATAGGAAATAGCGAACCACACCACCAGGTGTCAGATCAGTTTTAACTGTGATGCCATCTGTATTCAATTAATAAACTAATGAATCTTCCCCTGTCTCATTCAATATGTGCCCCTGAATTTTTGTATCGCTATCGCATCGTAATAAATAGCGATACCGCGGGGATATAGGGATACGATCCGATATTACAGGAGCAACGCTTTTTCAGTCGGATCATTAAAGTAATCATAAAAATAAAATTGCGATCCGATTATAGCTAGCGATACCACAATAACAGGAGCAACGGGGCCCAGGGAGGGGAGCAACGACCCTCCCTGTGAGGAGGACTCAGGGGTTCGTTTGATATCGGACGAACGATAGTAAGCCTGGGGGCTGTTGAATAAATAGTCTCTTTCACGACCGCTCGAGGCGCACAGGGCACGCTGACGAGGGTCTGTGGGCGTCTACCAGGGCTGGGCGCTCATTGGCTGGTATCTGAATTTTCTCGTTGGGTGAGCTAAAAATAGTACAAATTCAAACCCAGGGAATACCAAACACAGACACACATGTCAGATGATTAAAATTCTCTAATTCATAAAACCAAATTCACAGCGTGTGATCTTCTGATAGATTTGTATATATACTATTTATCAACAAATATAAAACCTTTTGGGAAAGTATTATTCCTGTCCGAAACTGCTCAGTTGATTTTCGGTCTGCTTCTGCCTGTACACTGTAAAAACGGTGTTTGCTATCCACACGCCAGTGTTTAGAAGTTAAACACTTATTTAAACACTTTCTTGTCCCACTTTTCTAAACGCTTTTTTGGGGTAAACACGTTTAACTTTAAACATGTTTAGGTAAAAAGTGTTTAATTTTGAAAAGTGTTTAAATTGCAAAGCGTTTAGTTTTATAGTGTTTAAGTTTGGGAAGTGTTTATATTCATAGTGTTCAGGATTTGGAAGTGTTTACATACATAGTGTTTAACATTAGGAAGCGTTTATATAACAAGTGTTTAGCTTTAGGAAGTGTTTAATTACAAAGCGTTTAGCTTTAGGGAGTGTTTTATTACAAAGCGTTTAACTTTAAGAAGTGTTTATCATTAAGAAGTGTTTACACACAAAGTGTTCAACCTAAGGAACTCTCTAGGAGATTTTATTATCATCTTCTTGTATATAATAATTACAGTTATACCATGGATATTGTATAGAAAACTGTGACAAAAGTACTTTGTTTTATATACATGTAGATTTTATTGCCATATATCAAGTTCAAAACAACTAATACAATACAATCAATACAAATGGCAATACAAAGGACAGTGATTGCTAGTAACACTCATATGTTGATGGGTAGGCACTTGGATGGAGACTGAAAACAAATTAACAATAATCCCCCCATGATGTTTATGTTCTAAATCCCCCCATGGAAAATCTATATTAGCCTCTCTCAGAGAATGAGCCCCCCCCCCTCCCCACTTCCACAAAGGGCACAGGAATACATTGGCCCACCTCCCCTGACATCTTTTCTTCAACCCAACACCCACCGGAAATATCAAAAAGGAAAAAAAGTACCCCCTATGAATTTTATTTCCCAACATGGAAAAATTGTATTAAAATTAGCCCCCCCCCAAGGAGATGGGTAGGCAGGTAGATGGATAGGCAGGTACATGGGTGGGCAGTTAGATGGGTGGGCAGGTAGATGAGTAGGCAGGTAGATGGGTAGGCAGGTTGATGGGTAGGCAGGTAGATGAGTGGGCAGGTAGATGGGTGGACAGGTTGATGGGTTGGCAGGTAGATGGATGGGCAGGTAGATGGGTGGGCAGGTAGATGGGTAGGCAGGTAGATGGGCAGGCAGGTTGATGGCTAGGCAGGTTGATGGCTAGGCAGGTTGATGGGTAATAGGTTGGTGGGTAGGTAGGCAAGGTGGTGCCTAGGTAGGTAGGTGCCCAGCCCTATCTTGGATTCCAGCCGCACTGCTGACTCTCGCCGGGAATAACACCTAAACGGGTCCCGGGACCAACTGGCCCAGGACCCAGCCATTCGCACTCTCTGAGGCACTGAGTTGTATGTACTGGCTCCACAGTCTCGTTAACCTGCAAACATAATACATTATCAGAGACATTGTACAATTTGTGTTCACTCTCAACCTATGGCTCTCTTGGCGGCACCTGAAAGCAATACATAATTATCATTAGATATATGAAATAAAATATTCTATTAACTTATAATACACCCACAGATACACATTACTAGATCGTTCTCTAGATATCTCTAAATATTTCTCTGAATGAAGGGAACAAAATCAGTCACATTCAAATTAGACCAAGAGTGTAGACTATGTCATAACAAATATAGGTGCAAAAGCGGAGACAATGCACTGACTGCGGTCGGTACCCTGGTCGGTAGCTGTCTAACCAATGCCAACTGATAAATGTAAGTCCAGCCGTGTATGTGAATGCGACTTTTGCTTGACTTATATAATATATGTGTACACGTTTGTCAAGTATATATTTGAGATATTTTTATAGGAACCATCTCCCACCGATAATTTACCATCTCTAATAGAAGAAATCATCAGGTGAAATATTGAATAATAGCTCACATACTTGCAATTTTGTGTTGGTGATTCGGGAAATAGCTGTATTTCTTGCTTGGTATGTCTCCAGCTTTATATAGAATAAAACCAGGTTTACATATTGCAGTATAGGATACATTGAATGATAACGTGCTATGATAATAATGGTATTATTTAATTAGGTACAAGATAATCTTTATAAGAAAAAATTCCAGGTGGTACAAAAAGTTTGGTACTTACTTTCAACCACTTCTCTCCACTTGCTTGTAAAAGTGTGTGGCCACATCGATGTGAATGAATGTGCTGCCATCAAAACGAGGCTGGGGGAGATACACACAGATATGTGTAAAACTAAACGCCTAGTGTGTAAATGCTAAACGGCTAAACACTTAGGAGCAAAGTGTTTAGGTGTGTTTAAGCGTTAATAAGCGTTTAAGTAGCAGAACAAGTGTTTAGAATCAAATGGCGTTTAGATACATGTGTGTAAATGTTGTAAGTGTGCAGGAATTAAAGGGTGTTTAGGGAATCTAGTGTGTATAACCAAACACACTTTTTACAGTGTATATGAGAGGAAATATCCTCTCCCCCCACCACCTCCCTCTTCACTGGATGCTTGTATACGCCTACATATGAGGTGTATACACACGGAGAATTGGACGACCTTGTATACAAAAAATAACTACTTATATATGCCTGGCGCATCCATATGTAAAATAATGATGTTTATGCAGTGTAGGGGAAAGTCCCCCTCTTTGTCTTGTCCTCATAAATGTCAATGTTTTATCACAGTAATTGATATGACATCATGTGCAACTCTAATTTGGCAAAGTTGATTACAACCAAGGAATTATGCTGTCACAATTAGTGAATTAAATTAGTCTTACAGCAAATGTCATTGGGTGCAGCACATCAAATCCATGCCCTGTTCCCCCCCAAACCAACATCACTATGGCTGTGGTGCTTGTAGCAGGGGGGTAGGGTGAAGCTGTGTTATTCAGCTAATATGTGATATATAAATAACTCTGGTGGGTGAATCCCCTTCAAGTCTCCTGTGGACTTTTTTAATGTCATTTATGATTATAGATAAGATAAGTCATCGACTGCCTGTTTATAATCTGAAACCAGCACCATAGTACTTACAAGGGAAATGGTACTATGTACATTACTATATACCTGTGGGCAAACGTCTATGAAATACTGCCCACTGCTAGGGGTTCAGTATAAATAATGTTCGCTGCCGCCGTGACAGCGGGCCTAGGATTGTACAGTTAATAAACAGGCGTTTTAATCGAGTAGGAGGTATATAGTAATATGGCCCTCCGGCCTGCGGCGTCGGGCCATATCTTTTTATCAAATGACCTCGAACAGCCACCCGTATGGGCTCAGTAACCACGTTTTCTCATAATCATAACTGACTAGGTAACAAGAATCAAGTTAGAAGTTATGAACAATTATGTAACCCGCATTGACCAGATTCATTCTGAAATACAGTAAAACCCCACTTAAGGGGGAAACATCTGTTCTGAGCAAGATGTACCTTTAAGTAACTTGTCCCCTAGAACAGGGTTTTCAGTCTGTTGATTGCTATGATAACTGTATACTGGAGTCTATGCAGGACATTGCCTGGTGTCTAATTGTCTAGACGTCAGTCTACCTGCCTCACACAGACACCATAAAAAAAGCAATCAAGATGATCTGGAGTATTGTACCCACACTGTTCCAACACATCTGATAAGGTGCCCCTCCAAGGTGACCCCTTAAGCAGGGTTAAGAAGCATTCTGTATACTTACTGAAATCAGGTTAGACCCTAGTGGGGGACCATCATTGATTACATTTGCACCAACTGTTCCAACGAATTGTTAAGCGATCAACACCCTACTTTGGTGAACTGTAAAATGAAACAAAGAGACAGGAAATCAACGAATTTCCGTTGGCATAGATAGGTAGGCAGGTAGATGGGTAGGCAGGTAGATGGGTAGGCAGGTAGTTGGGTAGGCAGGTAGATGAGTAGGCAGGTAGATGGGTAGGCAGGTAGATGGTTGGGCAGGTAGATGGGTAGGTAGGTAGATGGGTAGGCAGGTAGATGGGTAGGCAGGTAGATGGGTAGACAGGTAGATGGGTATGCAGGTAGATGGGTAGGCAGGTAGATGGATAGGCAGGTAGATGGATAGGCAGGTAGATGGGTGGGCAGGTAGATGGGTAGCTAGGTAGGTAGACGGGTAGGCAGGTAAATAGGTAGGCAGGTAGATGGGTAGGCAGGTAGATGGGTAGATGGGTAGGCAGGTGGATGGGTAGGCAGGTAGGCAGGTAGATTGGTAGGCAGGTTGATGGGTAGGCAGGCAGATGGGTGGGCAGGTAGATGGGTGGGCAGGTTGATGGGTAGGCTGGTAGATGGGTAGGCAGGCAGATGGGTGGGCAGGTAGGTATGTAGGCAGGTAGATGGGTAGGCAGGTAGATTGGTAGGCAGACAGATGGGTAGGCATGTAGATGGGTAGGCAGGTAGATGGGTGGGCAGGTAGATGGGTAGACAGGTAGATGGGTAGGCAGGTAGGTGTTTAGATAGGTAGATGGGTAGGCAGGTAGATGGGTAGGCAGGTAGATGGGTAGGCAGGTTGATGGGTAGGCAGGTAGATGGGTGTGCAGGTAGATTAGTGGGTAGGTTGATGAGTAGGATGGTAGATGGGTGGGCAGGCAGATAGGTGGGCAGGTAGATGGGTGGGCAGGTAGATGGGTAGGCAGGTAGATTGGTAGGCAGTCAGATGGGTAGGCATGTAGATGGGTAGGCAGGTAGATGGGTGGGCAGGTAGATTGGTAGACAGGTAGATGGGTAGGCAGATAGTTGTGTAGACAGGTAGATGGGTAGGCAGGTAGATGGGTAGGCAGGTTGATAGGTAGGCAGGTAGATGGGTGGGCAGGTAGATGGGTGGGAAGGTTAATGGGTAGGCAGGTTAATGGGTAGGCAGGTAGATGGGTAGGCAGGGGGATGTGTAGTCAGGTAGATGGGTAGATGGGCAGGCAGGTAGATGGATAGGCGGGTAGATGGGTATGCCATTTGATAGGTAGACGGGTAAATGGGTAGATGGATAGATGGGTAGACAGGCAGATGTGTAGGCAGGTAGATGGGTAGGCAGGTAGATGGGTAGGCGGGTAGATGGGTAGGCGGGTAGATGGGTAGGCAGGTAGATGGGTAGGCAGGTAGATGGGTAGGCAGGTTGATGGGTAGAAGATGGGAAGTCGGGTAAGGTGGATAGATACACCCTACGTGTTAGCGCCTTGACCCTGTCTTGGAGGCCCGGCCATACCACTGTCCCTTGCCGGGAACAACGTGTATATATATACTCGTTGCTGGGACTAACACCTATAGTTGGGTCCCGGGACCAACTGGCCCGGGACTCCGGTCAATCTCACTCTCTGTGGCACTGCGGTGTATGTACTGGTTTGGCAGTCTTGTGCACCTGCAAACACAATACATTGATAGATAAATTGTACAAGATGTGTTCACTCTCAACCCATGGCAAATCTTAGCAAGTAAGACTGAGATTCTGGAATATGTGGTAACCCCACATAGATGTGAAAGCGGAAACAATGCGCTGACTGGGGTCAGTAGCTGTCAAAACATTTCCAGCTGATAGCTGTAGGTCCGGCCGTGTATGTGAATGCGACTTTTGCTTGACCTACATAATATGCTACTTTCTTACCTTGTATGTGTATATGTGAAGTATATACATGTATGTCAGATATTTTCTCATTGCATATTTCCCACCAATAATTTAGCATTTTGGAAGCAATAATCAGGTGAAATAATAAATAAAATGATACTTGCCATTTTGTGTTGGGGAATGTGGAAGTTGTTGTGGCCACCTCGCTGGGAATAAGTGTGCTGCCATCAAAACGAGGCCGGGAGGGATACACACTGATATGTGGAAAACTAAACACTTAGTGTGTTAACGCTAAACGGCTAAACATTTAGGAGCAAAGTGTTTAGGTGTGTAAAAAATAAGCGTTTAAGTAGAAGAACAAGTGTTTGAAATCGAGTGGTGTTTAGATACATGTGTGTAGATATTGTAAGCGTGCGGGAATTAAACGGTGTTTAGAGACTCTGGTGTGTATAACCAAACACACTTTTTACAGTGTATATCAACATGTGACGTCATTCCGGCCGCCATACTGCTTCCGGGTATGGAATTCCCTACCTCGGCCCCTAGACTCCTACAGGCCCTCCTTGAGCCGTGTACACGCCGTCTGGTGAATGGTGGCCGCACTACAGGCTATTGAATAAAGTTCGTTCGTTTCTGGTACTGTGCTAGACGATACCATAACTCCAACGATATACGACATGCTGGACGATTTTTTCCATTCAGTGTTGTATGACAAGACAGAAGATGTTTTCTAAATGAACGTATTTGTTTACAACACCTCGTAAGAGGTTTAACTTACTGTTATTGTCAAAATATCTTCTGTTTACAGCATATTATTCTTTTTTTTTTTTTTTTTTCATTTCTTTATTGCTTTCGAATTTTCAACCGTTTTTCCAGGCAATAGTAATGCGAGATAAAACATCAACAATTCAAAAGTTTATGATATTGTAGGGGACCCGTGCAAGTCTACTAAGGCTTGGCACATCTACTGCGCCGAGCAAGGTGTGGGACAGGTTGATGAAACTTGTTTTCCCGCGCTTTTAGAGTAGGCCACCCGCTGCTGGCTATTATAGACACCGTGTTGGGACCAGTCTAGACTGGTTTCTCACCTGTCAGGTTGAGAACTAGCAGTGAGGATTGATCCTGAGGAGTTGGCCAGGCAACTAGCGGGAACCACTGGTTTGCTGGTGACCAGGCTGACTAAGAATACCCCTTTGGAGAATCAGCGGGATTCTTGCACATGCTCAGTGAGGACATGGGATGTATATAAGCAGCCTGCTGTGGCTTACTGAGACACACTGGGGTGTGGAGAGACTACATGTGGTCTCTCTGCAGGGCTCTGTCTCTGTGCTCCACCGACGGGAGCTAGTTCTCAGGACTAGCTGTTGACCGGTTCTGGTCCCCTAGGGGTTGGAGTCAGAGTATCTCGGTTCTCTAGGAGGAGAGGGTCGGACCCGTGTGTCCCTTCTCCGGATAGAGTTCTGGGATTCCGAGAGATGCGATCAGGGTTGTGTCCACCGACCAGAGAGGTTTTTCGTTGTGTTTCCGCTCTGTGAAGGTGTTTGACCCCCCTGTGATCCTCGAGGGCAGAGCCGCGGTGCTGGGTGGTTGTGGTAAAATACAGCTGCGGGTTAGCGGGTGGGACCAGCACCGAGATGGCATCTTGGACCAAATACTGTAGTGGTGCTCTGGAGGAGCTTCGGCTGGACCCGTCACCCAACCATTACAATATTTACAATGCATGGCTGATGGCATAACATTCACAGTGCGCATTCAGTGAGTTTTTGATATCCGATCTTAATACTATTTACATTTATATCTCAACATGCCAGATGCAAGAGCCCCCCTAATCACAGTCACTCCTAACGACAACACTACAACACCATGGCACCAAAGACAATTCTAGGAGACGTTTTTCGTAGTTAATTCAACGGCCATACGATCTATGAAGCGAGGGAAGACCTTGGGGGGATCCGAGGTAAAGTGGGAAACACACTGTACAATTTCATTCCCACGATTAACACTGTTAATCATAAACAAGTCTTAATGTGTCTCAGGCGAATTTGCGCAGGGTGTCGACCATCATAGCAGGATTTATGAATTGGAGTGGTGGTCATTAGTGGGAATTAATCGTAAGCAAATTCTGTTCACACTGGACAACTGACTTCCGATTTTCTCAGAGATTTGAGGCCATTGATAAAGGAACAAGCAATTAATCTTAGTATATGGGGGCTAAATCGGTGAGCAGGCCTCAGTCTGTGTGTGGCAGGGTCATTTCACCTCACCCAGCGACTAATTATGGGTCAAAATCGGTAGGCACCACTGGGGGTATTTCTTAGACTCTGTTGTCGTTGACAATGGGAAGGAACAGGTTCCTTAATTTATCGCTCCCGATTTCGGAACATAAGTCTGCAATTTGTCGGCGACAAAGGTACATCACAAAGGAGGGATTTTGAAATCTTAGGCAAGGTTCTGGCAACCAGAGCTATACAAAGATAGCTCTGGTCGGGTTAAATAAGCGGCCGCCTTGACCCAGTAGCGGGACCAGGAAGCTGTTTCAAAAGTCGGGAGGGTGCTAAACGAGAGTACTCATCGCCAAAGCGAGAGCTAACAATGGCACTTGAAGTGTCGCTGTCGAGGTGGAGGTGCCGCTCGCTATTGGGTATTGGCAGCGGTTTTGGTGCCGCTTTGATTCAAAGTGCCGCTCGCTGTTGCGGCCTCTCGCTTTGAAATGCGACGTGCCGCTGGCGAGACTTCACTCGACTTTTGAAACAGCTCCCTGTTTGTTACTCTCCTACCAGATCTGTCATACTGCTTGGAGAATGTGTTATGCCATAACCTCGAAGCCAATTTTCCGTTTTCTTATTTCCTTTCCTGTGTATTATTTAAATCTTATGTAAATCTCGGTTTCTTTGTCAATTTGTTAGCAATGTCGATATTCCATATCAAGGATATCTGCTTTTATAGTATACATAGAATACAAGTACTTGGTTGGAGGCGAACACAGAGTGATACCGTGTGTGATTGAACCCGACCAACCCCTATATCGTGCTCAGTGTAGACAGGGGTTGGTTGCCAATCAGAGGAGGTGTGAAGCGTAGCGCCCCCTATCGTTTTGGCATGGTCTCAAATGACAGCTGAATGCGGATTCCTATGCTAAAATAGGCTAACTGGTAACAGCTATTACATACAAACTATTAGAGCTCTATCCAAAATATTTTCAGATATTGATAGAGTGAAATCTAATGTACTCCAAACCACAATAGAGCTCAATAGAGCTCCACGTTTTGTGCCTGTTTTGTGTCGTGGAATACAACCTTTTTTTTTCACAAATTCCAATGTTCAACCTACGACAGGAAACCTTAGCCATATCACAGGTATATGACATGTGTATCACTAAATAGGCCCATGTCTTAAGTTTCCAACAATGTTTTGTTTATCAAAATCGGCCTATTATTCATGACAGAAGTGCTATTTGCATTTTGCATGTTTTGGTGTGGGCTCTTCTCAGAGCTCCTTCCCTCTTGCTGGCATGTTTGAAAGTGGCACTGTGAGGCAGCCGCGATCGTATATATGACCCAAGTCACTAAAGGGTGCGCTGCGCTTCACACCTCCTCTGGTTGCCAATCTAGGTGCCACACTGATCGACTCAATTTCCAGGCCTCGCCTGAGCTTCCGATTGTTCTTCGCCGAGAAAGGGACATTAATGTTCCGAAATCGTACAGTGTGTTACGGCCTTTAATCCCGTTCAATAAGGTTGATCGTAGGTGTTGTGTCGGATCCCTCCTAAAAAGGGTCGTCCATTTGACACACCGTTTATGAAGATATGTCGTGACACCTTCAAATTGCAGGGTAGGGAAAATTAGTACTAACATATTCCACAGGTGGTGCCACCATATATATGACAATCCTCTAGGCTTTATTATCGTTCCTTCGTTATTGAACGAGCCTTACATCATCCTCAATAATAAAATAAGGAATCAACTCGGAGTCAAATAAAAACCTTAAGGCCTGGCGTCCACCTACTGCGATATGGCTCCGATATGGTCTACGATGCACCTCCCGATAAAAAATCAAAATCGCGTCGGAAGGTCACCTAATGTCGGGGCAGTCGACCACGTTTCTGCTATTAGACACCAAAAAAAACCGCATACAATGCGTGGTAAAGTGGCATGTCTAGACATATGTCTACGATTTTGCACCTGCCCGATATGTCCCCGATATTTCCTTTTTGTATCGGTGCCATATCGGTAGGTCTAAATTTCTATCGTAGTAGGTGGACGCCAGGCCTAAGACAGCTATAATTCTGAAACAGTATAATTGATAATTCAATGTGATTCACATGTTTTTATCTGTTGATTGATAATGACAAAGGCACCTACGACCCCACCCCCTAGGGGTGTCATCTTTATTAACCCTTTTAAGGCGGATAATGCCTTGAGGCATTCCCCAGCATAGACCGGATAATGCCTTGAGGCATTCCCCCACGGAGACCGGATAATGCCTTGAGGCATTATTTATGAAATTAAGTAATATTTACCATTTCATTGTTTTATGAAGAAATAATAGATCAATATATCTGAAACTTTCAGAGAATATACCTATGATATAGTATTTAATATTATTTGGTAAACCAAATAATATAAATAAGAATGATGTGTCATATCACGTGATCAAATAATGGAATATGGGTTCAGACAAAAATCGGCCCGTCCCCGAGGGTTATACCAGTCCAAAGTACCCGCCCCTACCAATAGGGCTCTGCCACATACCCCGCCTTTAAAGGGTTAAAAGACACTTAGGCCTTCCCTGACTCTCGTATTGTCCAGAGGCCTTGAAGAAACGATTCCTAGCTTTATCAAACAAGATCTATCCTAAGGCACCCGTACTACTAGCCTTGTCATTGTGCAGTAATTGTAAATTACCTATAATTTACTGCCGGGCTGTGCTACCTTGTATCTAGTTAAATAATCGAACGCACTGTGGTGGTTAATGGCACCGATATGGTCTACGATGCACCTCCCGATGCAAAATCAAGGTCACCTAATATCAGGGCAGTTGACCACGTTTCTGCGATTAGACACCGATAAAAACCCCATGCAATGCGTGGTGGATTGGCATGTCTATACATATGTCTACGATTTTGGTACCTTCCCGATATGGCACCGATTTTGACATTTTGTATCGGTGCCATATCGGGAGGTCTACGATTCTATCGTAGTAGGTGGACGCCGGGCCTAACCCGCCGTTTACAGTCATCGATTAAATTATCTAATGTATCAGCTGGTCCATCTGTCATTTAATGTAAACCCCAAAGTGCGTGGCGACTGCAGACCATCTGGTAACATCAGATTATATACAACTTTTTGATGGGATCGAACTAGATCATTTACTAACCCGGCGTTTACATTGGACGACTAAAAACGTGACAACTGACAACGTCAATAGTCGTCAGGTGGTGGAATGTCCACCGCAAAGGTCGTTGACTCCAGAATGTGCCCGAGTGTTTACACTGACGCCTGAAAGTTTTTACAGCCTCGCCGTGTGTGTGGGCGACTAAGAGGGGACCCCCACCTACCACGATAGGCCACGACAAGCTTCCCGATCGCTACGATTTGAAATGCGGAAATCGTGACCTATCGGGAGGTCCCCGATAGGTCCAATAGTTTGAAATCGTAGAGCGTGGCAACGCCTTGGGAGGACCAATAACATAAACTATGGTCACGATAGCTCCACGACGAAACCAGCGGCTGCTACGATACCCTACGACAGGCTACAAAATTACCAAAATGTTGGAAATTATCGGGACCTCTACGATTGGTGATTTCATCGCAGCCTATCGTGAGCTGTCGTAGACGGAATCGCAGAAACCTGTCCCACCTACCACGATTTTGCCAGACCTCACGCTACAATCGGAATGGTGTCGGGAAGGCCGTCGTAAGGCCAATCGGGACCAGAATCGTGGTAGGTGGGGGCATGCTTTAAAAACCAATCCCGCTTGAAACATTCGCAGGTGTGAGAGCATGACCAGTCTGATGTAACCTGGGACCTGTTTCACTAGTTTCGTGACAAAAGTGTTTAGACAGACATGAAAAGCGGCACCAACAATGCAAGCAAGAACAGACAAAACAAAGTCTAATGTCTAGTTCTTATGAAACCGGACACACCATCTAGACGCCATCGAGACATGTCATGAAACTAGTGAAACAGGGACCTGTTTTACTAGTTTGGTGACATGTCTAGATGGCGTCTGTGACACCATACAGACAGAGTGGGGTTCACAAGTTTCGTGACAACATAAGTAGCTGCCCTCAGGACAAGACAGACTCCAAACACAGTGTGTCCGGTTTCATAAGAATTAGACATTAGACTTTGTTTTGTCAGTTCTAGCTTACACTGCTGGGACCTGGGACCTGTTTCATTAGTTTCGTGACATGTCTGTGACACCATACAGACATTGGGGTTGTCTAGTTTCGTGACAACACAAGTAGCTGCCCTTAGGAAAAGACAGACCCCAAACAAATCTACATGTCATGGACCTGTTTCACTAGTTTCGTGACATGTCTGTGACACCATACAGACATTGGGGTTGTCTAGTTTCACACAAGTAGCTGCCCTTAGGAAAAGACAGACCTCAGACAT
The DNA here is from genome assembly GCA_950022655.1 of Alentia gelatinosa. Classification (NCBI taxonomy): domain Eukaryota; kingdom Metazoa; phylum Annelida; class Polychaeta; order Phyllodocida; family Polynoidae; genus Alentia; species Alentia gelatinosa. The sequence continues at coordinate 50,262,712 of OX465589.1, read as the reverse complement.
AAGAATTAGACGAATCTACACATCATGGACCTGTTTCACTAGTTTCGTGACAAAAGTGGCACCAACAGTGCAAGCAAGAACGGACAAAACGAAGTCTAATGTCTAGTCCTTATGAAACCGGACAAACCAGACACGCCATCTAGACATGTCAAGAAACAGTGAAACAGGTCCCTGTTTCAGTAGCTTCATGACATTAGGCCTAGACAGACATCAACAGCGGCATCAACAGTGCAAGCAACAGCGGAAAACATTTTGTCGGGTTTCAATACGCATGTCACAGTTGATGTCAAATATCATCAGACATATTAAGCACCTGGGACCTGTTTCACTATTGGTTATGATTAAATCTTAAGAAGTCAAGGTAAAAGCACAATTATATTACTATGTGTGTACACATATGTTGTATGGTCTCTATCAAACTACACTGTGAAGATTATTGTATAACCCGAAATATATGTCTGGGAATACATTGAAACCAGCAATTGTGCTGAGTCTATCCCAGCCTAAATAAACGTTTAAATAACAACAACATAACTTTAGGGCACTCCACAAAGAGGTGAATCCCTGAATCATTGTTATTACAGTAGGAACATTTAGAAGAAGGTAAATCCTTTAACTTGAATAACAACAGGTTTGAAAGAACTACATTGTGAATTATTCTGAAAAAGATAGATTGTAATTTTGTTTCTCTCGTGGCCCGATAGGCGTTGCTGTATAAATCTGCCCAGTCTTTATGTACATACGAAAGTTTCTTTTGTTTAGCTACCTCCTTCCAACATCACTTCCCTGTAGAAATCGTCTTCTCCTTTGCTAACAGGAAGTTATGAAAAGTTCTTCTTATTTTTACATGAAATGGGATTGAAAACTTCTCTAGCTCGATTATTCAGTCATATTGTTCAATATTTACACAGGTTGACTATACTGGCGTAATCCATTTCGCCATTTGTGAACATATCGTATTGCCCATATGAGTTTGACAACATTTCCCCGTCACTTTTTTTAGAATTTGAGTTTTGTATTGATGCTGTCACAAATGTAAATAGCTGGCATATGTTGAACTGTGCTACCTTATGTGCTTTTTGGTGTGTTCTTTGCATGAAATGTTCTCTTTTATATGGTTTATGGTGTCCTTAAACTCTCAACAGTTGTAGAAGTATACCCGGTCTTACAAAATATTTTGGACATTCCAGCCAACACCTTTTGGGCTCTATTCTTACATGCATACTTTTCAAGCTATGCTGTAATGGTTAGTATCATTTTGTAGAGAAATCAATATTAGAGCTCTATGTTGTACTTATGTTCTGGAATTCAATGTATTCCCTGCCATTTTTACTTCACTTGTAAAGTTTTAGTCATTCCCCTTTGTACAATATGTTTAAAATAGCACTGTTACTATAGTATTACAAATACGAAAATATGTATATAGGTACGCATTACCATACTACATAATAATATTAGATTGATTTTAATTTAGAAAAAAAATCCACCTTTTTTTAATCTTGTTCTTTATGACCGAATCTCTCATATTTTGATGATTTAACTTAAGTTATTACATTTATTATCTTTTTTTCCAGACCAGGGTACCAGGAATGTTGGCCTTTACAGAACCATAACAAGAGGGATTCAGCAATGGTTATAACAGGCTCCTCCTCCTTCTCCTCCTCTTCCTCCCCCTCCTCTTCCCCCCCTTCTTCCCCCTCCTCTTCCCCCCCTTCTTCCCCCTCCTCTTCCCCCTCCTCCTCCTCCTCTTCCTCCCCCTCCTCTTCCCCCTCCTCATTCTCCTCCTATTCCTCCTCTTCTTCCTCTTCCTCCTCCTCTTCCTCCTCCTCTTCCTCCTCCTCTTCCTCCACCACCACCACCACTGTAGAAGAGGCCCTACTCCTGCTACCCCTGCCACCCAATTCACCTCCTCCACCGCTGCACAGATAAAAGTCTCCACTGCTCCTGCCCCTGCCACCCAAACCACCTCTTCCTCATACATGGCAGAAACAACCACCTCCTCCTCTTCCTACATGGCAGAAACAACCCCCTCATCCTCCTCCTATATGACAGAAACAACCCTCTCCTCCTGCTACATGGCAGAAACAACCACCTCCTCCTCATACATGGCAGAAACAACCACCTCCTCTTCCTACATGGCAGAAACAACCACCTCCTCCTCTTCCTACATGGCAGAAACAACCACCTCCTGCTCTTCCTACATGGCAGAAACAACCACCTCCACCTACTTCTACATGGCAGAAGCAACCATCTCCACCATATATATATATATATATATATATATCACTATATAACTTGTTATATGTATATAAATTGTAGAGCCTCAGGATACGTTTCTATCGTATCGAGGTGGTTACCCGGTTGCGCTTCACCCTGGTAACCGTTACATCACGTTGTCTTCACTACACGCGGTAGCCAATTGGGTTAGGTCACGTTCTAACAGCTAACGGATACTTGTATCGTTTTCTCAGCAGGGAAAACACGTATATTTTAGTCTCCTTATTTTTATCGGATTATCGATGATATGGGAAGAAGGAAGACTCAGAAGAAAGAAGCCCAGTGGGAGCAGGAAGCCTCTGAAGAAGAATTCGTGGACCTGGAAAAAACAAATGAGGGAAAACGGACGTTTTCCTTCTCCCACACCAGTAAGGTGGGCGAAGTTTCTGAGGGGGATGCGGCCTGCGGTGGCGACGTTAAAGATGCAGTAACAAGTGCAGCAAAAACGATGGAAGGACGGATGGACGGCTTGGAAAAAACTATTACTACGTTGGTGGAGATGATGTCTGTGAAAGGAGAGAGGGGCCGTAGCAAGGAGAAGATTTCAAGGAAAAAACGTTCTCCAAAAAATGATTATTCTGAAGATTCAAGCGACTCATCTCGTGAAGATCGTTCAACTTCGAGAGGAAAACGTCGAAACAAACGAGGTAAATACGATCACGAACGTTACTTGCAGAAAAGTGATAAAGTAAACTCCTTCAAGAAATTGACATTAATAAACCTTTGTATGATGAAGGACCTATCGGAAAACGATAAGCCTATGGCAGGATTATTAGAACACATGATTTTGTTAACCGAGAAGGCTGATACAAAGGTGTTCGCGAACGAGGCTCTTATAAACTATGATAAGTCTGTTAAGACTCGTGTGGATAAGGACGGTATAGAAACGTTGAAAGACATTAACCCAGCGGATATCGTCAGGCATTTGAGTTACGACGGTTCACTCAATGCTAGGTTGCAAAAACAAAAATCGGTAAAAAACGTTGTGAATGGTTATTGTTTCAATTACAACAAAGGAGAAGGTTTATGTAAGTACCAAAATTGCAAATATCGCCATTATTGCTCTGTATGTAATGCTGGTTCACATGGTGCCTTCAGTTGCTCAAAAAACGCAAAAAACGCCCCATGTAAATGAAACAACGCAGTCGGTGAAACTAAAAGTATCCATTTGGGGAATGGAGATCTAAATATAGAAAAATTTAGGTCATCAGAAGTTGACTTGTTAATTGATACATTGTTTGTACATAACGCTGTAAATAGTTTTGCCGATAGCTCAGGTTTAAATATTAATGACGTTGTTTCAGAAAATTTGAATCGTTGGGATCAAAATGTTTTCGTTGATAACATGGAAAACGTTCTAACTGCAAAAGATTTAAGACCGATATATGATGCGAGTTTGAATCTTGTTGATGAAACGTTGTACATTTGTGATAGTTCTTTGGGAAATATAAATGTAGGACGTAAATGTTTGGAAAACGTATGCGATTGCGTTTATTACATTGGTAATGCTATCGCTCAGTTAAAACCATGTCGTGCGGCTTTTCACGTTTTTAATAACCTACCATCAAGTTTATCAGTGGAGGATAAAAACTTTATTTGGAGAGGTTTAACAGAGGGTTTCAGAATTGTTAATAACGACTGTAATGCCAATTACGATTGCGAAAATTACAATTCGATTTTAGATGAAAAGTTCAAAAGTAAAATGGATATTATTATATCGGAAGAATTGTTGTCGGGTAAGATTCAAATCGCTGATGTAAAGCCTAACTGCATCCACTCACTGGGGGCGGTTGAAAAAGGTAATGGAGGCCTAAGGCCTATCACAGATTGCTCTAGGCCTGAAAGCCTTAGTATCAATAACTGTATGTCAGATACCTTTGAGAGTTTTAGATATAATTGTATCTATGATGCGGTAGATCACTTGGAAAAAGGTTTTTTCATGTCTGTTGTTGATATTAAATCGGCATACCGAGCGGTTAATGTTAATTATCAACATGTAAAATTTCAAGGAATTCGATGGGAAGAAAATATCTATGTTGATAACCGTTTATGTTTTGGTTTACGTTGTGCACCAAATATTTTTACTCGTATTTCGAATTTTGTTGTAAATATCGCAGAACAGCAGGGGGTTGGTCGTGTAGTGAATTATCTAGACGATTTTTTAATTTTCGGTAAAACGGAAAATGAATGTTTGTCAAAAAGGGATCATTTCATTGGTATTCTGGAAAATCTAGGATTTGAAGTATCAAGATCGAAAGTTACTTTTCCGAGTCAAATTGTAATCTTTTTGGGAATTACCATAAATTCTTTAGATCTTACACTCTCTTTACCACTAGAGAAGGTGGAAAAATTATCAGGAAAAATAGGTTTTGTTATGGAAAAAGGTAGAGGCTCTAAAAAAGAATTGGAGTCAATAGGTGGATTAGTATCCTTTTGTTCTCAGGTGGTCCGTGGAGGCCGTACTTTCAGCAGACGTATATTTGATTTGAGCTCGGATTGTCCTAAAAATGGTGAAATTCTCCTAAATAACGAGATTACAGAAGATTTTAACTGGTGGTTAAGATTTTGTGCTATTTTTAATGGTATTTGCTTCATCCAAAAAGATTTAATAGACTGCCCTATGGTCTCGGATTCATCAAGTAAAGGTTTTGGGGCCTGGTTTGGAAAAGATTACTTGTATGGTACTTGGAGCGATAATGAAATCTGTAGTATCCCTGTACATCATTTTGAAAAATCACCGGAATTTGATATTTTTGATATGAATATCAACGTTTTAGAATTATGGCCAGTCTTACAGGGTCTTAAAAAGTGGGGAAGTCAATGTAAAGATGCTAGTATACATGTAATAACGGATAACATGCAAGTTTTGGCCATGTTAAATACCGGAAGGTCTAGAAATGTCACCTGTATGAAGTGGCTACGAGAAAATTTTTGGTTGTGTTTTGTTTTTAACATAAACATCCAGGCATCCTATATAAAATCTGACGATAATATCCTAGCAGATTATCTCTCTCGTTTAGAATACAATGGCTATGTTGATAAATGTGAAAAAGTGTTAGAGGATAATGGTATGTGTTGTTTCGCCAACAGGAGTTCGGGTACAGATTCTCGAAGAGAGGAAAGAGATGTTTATCCAAAAATGTTTATCAAAGAACTCGATAAAAGCAAGGGAACAGCAGTGGCGTTGTTATGAAAATTTTTGTAAAACTAACTGTTTTGTTAGTTATCCCTCAACAAGTTCGGTCTTGTGTTTATATGTTTCTCATTTATCTGAATTTTTGACTCCGGTCTCTATCAAGAATTATATTTCTGCGGTAAATTTTAAAAATAAATTGATGGGATACTCAGATATGTCATCGGATTTTGCTCTTAAGATGGTCATAAAAGGGGTAATAAGATGTAACAAAACTAAGCCTATCATTAGGCATCCCCTTATCCCCTCAGAGTTACTCCGGTTTTACTCAATTCTGGATATGTCTAAAGAAAATGATCTAGTTTTTTGGGTATCGCTTGTTTTTGGTTTTCGATCGCTACTCAGAAATTCACATTTCACGTTTTCTGAACATTGTTTAAGAAAAAGGGATATTCAGGTTTTCGATACCCACGTTACCATTAATGTTAGTTCATCAAAGGTGGACCAATTCAGCACTAAGCCACAGTGTATTTATCTTAATTCTTTAGGTGATTCACCTTTTTGCGTGGTATCAGGGCTAAAAAGAGTTTTTTCGGTCCAAAAACCTAAAGAGAATGATTTTATTTTTCGATTGTCAAAAGGAAGATTAAGGTTACCACTTACTTACAATTCTTTAAACTCTAAAATTAAGGAATTATCTTCCTCATGTGGTATGGACCCGTTTAATATTTCTTGTCATTCTCTACGCCACGGTGGGGCGTCTTATCTCAAATCTTTGGGTATGGATATCCAAGATATCAAAATCCGGGGCAATTGGTCCTCATCGGCTGTGATGAAATATATCCATAATTTGGGATATAAAGAATCTTGGGACTCTTTGTCTAAATATCTTTAAGAGAGCTCATAATTTCTCTCTTGTATTTGGAGGGTTTTTGCCCGGTTTTTATGTGATTACCTCCAAATACCTCGTTCTTATTTATTCGCTAATGTTGTTTAATTATTATCCAGCTCGTATCAATATTATATCACTATATAACTTGTTATATGTATATAAATTGTAGAGCCTCAGGATACGTTTCTATCGTATCGAGGTGGTTACCCGGTTGCGCTTCACCCTGGTAACCGTTACATCACGTTGTCTTCACTACACGCGGTAGCCAATTGGGTTACGTCACGTTCTAACAGCTAACGGATACTTGTATCGTTTTCTCAGCAGGGAAAACACGTATATTTTAGTCTTACCGTTTAACTATGTCTGAATAAACCCGGTTTTTATGTGATTACCTCCAAATACCTCGTTCTTATTTATTCGCTAATGTTGTTTAATTATTATCCAGCTCGTATCAATATTATATATATATATATATATACAAATACAAGAGGACATGCCACTCCCACCATAGAACTCCTGCTGCCAGCACTGCTGCCCATGCCCCCTACCCACAGCTACTGCCACAACCCCTGATGCCACCACTTCTGCCACCACTTCTGCCACTGCCACCCCCTGCTCCACTGGACACATCTATAGATTTTACAGGGGGAGAGCCCCTCCCACTCCTGCTCACACTGATGCCCCTCCAGCTGCTGGGGACTCCCCTCAGTCCCCAGCACGTCGGACCAAGGCCTGCTTGAATCCACCAGACTCACCAGGCTGTGCCACAAGTAAGTTGTGTATGTTTTATATATTTTATGTTCACTCTTTACCTCTAGTCCCTGTTCTATGGACAAACATTGTAGTAGATCTAGTTCACTTTACTTTTGCAACTAGTTCTTGCAAGTAGAATGGAATCGGTGTTGAGAGAGTGTGTCATATCGTTGAGATGTGTCTACATGCACACGGACATGTACAAGTATTATTTATCTGTTCACTTTCCATGCACAAATAAGCGTGCATTTTGTTCTTAGATTGCAGGCAATGGGAACACGTTATATTTAAGCTGTGTGTCCATATAGATTGTTTCTTGAATTTTAATCTAGTTAATTTAGCGTTTGACCCACCATAAATTGCAATCGAATGTTTTTCTTAACATTGCATTGAAGAGAGGCCCCACAGAACAACATACCAACAAATCCACCAAAATTCCTATTTTCTAGATGGCATTTTCGAGTGATTTAAAAAGATAAACTATTCATTTTTAGGTGCACAATTTCATGAAATAAGTATGTCCATGATTCAACAGCTCTTCTAAATAGGAAAATTACATAGGTAGTTATCAACCTTTTTGATAAAAGGCTGTTCCCAATGGATTGTATTTCCAATGCTATGATGTCTAGTGCAAGCTTCAACATTACATTTTCAATCAATATTAAAAAGTGGCTTTCAAAAGTATTGTTGTATCTGTAATCCCATTTGAATCATACACCATGATAACGAAATTATATTCTGGCAATGCATAAATACCTCCCTTCAAATATGTTTAACCCATTTGCCACCGCAAGCTGTTACACAGGTGGGAACTATACCACGTACTGCCTGGCATGGCATATTTCAAGGCGTCCGTCTTTTGAAAGTAGTGCTCATAGAAAATTGCCATTTTCTCCGTTAATTGCTGTTTGATGAGGAAATGATTATCATTACAATATGTAAAACACATGTAGCTTAATATATACATATGTATTTTGTGAATAAAATTTATTGAATATGTGAGTACATGAACTGAAGTTGATCCGAAATAGGTGTCAATGTTAAATATAACCGTTTTCTTGGTCTATACTATCACTATCACCATGGAGTTGTCCCATTACAGTAATTCCATATAAGGAATACAGTAGACCGAGTAGCCAATGACTGCATTCGCAGCAAACCCCGACCTTCACCCTGACCTCCTTAAATGACATTTTCTAGCGCCTGAGGACGGCTCTGCAGTCAAGAGTTGACCTACAATCTAATGGGCCACAACCACCCTCCTATAAAGAAATCTTGCTCGTATCAATATCAGTGCATAAAATTGCATAAATTTCTTCTATACACCAGCGCATAAATACGCGCATATAATGTATACTGGCATGTTTATATGCGTATACACCTATATTGCATGCCAGCGTATACAGCGCATACAACTGTGTTTTTCCTTGTATAGGCTTACATCATAGTAATGGCTGTATTTGCTGCAAAGCATATGTGAGAAGAAATATACTCTGCACGAATCGTATACATATGTGAGTAGTACACTTGTTATAAATATTTACTTTTAGCGTGTAAATACAAAATAAAAAAAGGTTTATCCATTTCCATTACAACCGCACCAACTTGCCCGCACTGGCGCCACCTGGCTGCCAAGCCACCTGACCACCCAGCAGCCGAACTCCCGCCTTTTTTTCTATTTTTTTTTTTATTTATTAGCACATTATTCGGCTAGCCAGGCTTCGAGATGTTATCGAAAATATTAGGCTTGGAAGCAGTACAAAATATGATTGAATTTATTGATGGCCTAAAAAAGGATATAACAGTCATGGGGGATTTTAATGTTGATTGGCTGGAAAACAATAACCCTATGGTTAAAGACTTAAAATCATGGTTAAAATCAAGAGGTTTAGTTCAACTAGTCAAGGAGCCCACAAGGAAAGGGGATAGGAATGCAACATGCTTGGACTGGATAATAACTAATATTAACTATTTTAAACTATCGGGACTGCTGAACGTTGGTATCAGTGATCACATCCCTACTGTACTGGTATGTGGCAGATTTAAATCAAAGAAAGATAGTATTAGCTTTGAGGGAAGATCGCATCGCCGTTTTAATGAGAATGAGTTTAAGGAGGATATTAGATTAGCTGATTGGACAGAGTTCTTGGGGGAAGTTGAGGTTAATAAGGCTTGGGAAATAATGCTTAACATTTTTAAACAAAAATTAGATAAACAATGCCCGATAAAAAATTTCAAAATAGCTAATTCCAAAGAAGAATGGATCACCAACGAGCTGTTGGAATTAATAAAAGATAAAGACAGGGCATTAAAAACAGCAAAAAAGAATAATTTAGATCAGGATTGGGAAAGGGCTAGATATCTTCGAAATTTTACTAAGAGAACTGTTAATAAGGCGAAAGCGGACTTTGTAAAAGAAAATTTAGCTAAGTTTAGAAGTGACGGAAAGAAATTTTGGAAAGAGATAAATACACTGCTACCTAACAAAAAAGCTAACTGTAAGATTGTGATTACGGATGAAGAGACAAATTTGGAAATGGATGAATCCAGGTTGCCAAATTTTGTTAATCAATTTTTTGTCCAGATTGGTCCCCGTTTGGCTGCCAAAATTGATCGACCTTGGGTATATTTGGATGTTCCCTTGGACTCAAGACTGGAAGATATTATTACCAATGAGGATGAAATTGTGAAGCTAGTTAACGAAATTAACATCTGGAAAACCTCAGGGATTAAAGATGTTTCATCTAGGTTTGTTAAAATTGCATTATCGGCAATTCCCGATAAGGTGGTACACTTATTTAATTTGTCTTTTGCTTCGGGCAAAATACCAGTGTCATGGAAGGCAGCTAGAGTAGTTCCGTTGGTCAAACAGGCGGGAATTAAATCAGTGTTGAACTTGAGACCAGTTTCTCTTCTTCCCATTGTGGGAAAAATTATGGAGAAAATTGTGCATAAGAGATTATCATATTACTGTGATGTTAATGACGTACTGACTGAGTGTCAGGGGGGGTTTAGGAAGGGACACTCCACAACTGACACCACTGCCGGTCTAGTAGAAGATATTTTAAGAGGGATTAATGATAATAAGGTTACCTTAGCTACATTTATAGATCAGTCAAAAGCGTTTGACACCGTAAACCATGAAATTCTTTTAAATAAATTGTCACTCATTGGGGTAGGGGGGGGGTTGCTAAATTGGATAAAAAATTATTTAAAGGATAGAACGCAAACGACAGTGATTAACGGCCTTTCCTCAGATTCATTGAATGTCAGTTGTGGGGTGCCCCAAGGTTCTATTTTGGGACCTTTTTTCTTTTTATTGTATATTAACGACTTGGCCAAATCTTTAAATTCTCGTAACATCAAATTGTATGCTGATGACACGGTGGCCTTCGTTCAAGGGACTGTAAAGGAAGATCTGTTTGCTCAAATGAATGTTAAACTGAATACTATATCAAACTGGTGCCAAAGCAATAAACTCACAATCAATGAACTTAAGACAAAATGGATGATATTTGGTTCGAATAATAATATTAAAAAGATGGCAATGGGTAAGGTGATTCTAAATGGAAAGGAGATAGATCGAGTCTTTAACTTTAAGTATTTAGGGATAACCCTTGACCAAGGTTTGACTTTCAAAAAGCATGTGGATAATTGTATAAAACTGGCTGCTCATAAGTTATATGTACTGAGTAAAATTAGGAGATTTATTGATACTTTCACGGCAATTACTCTTGTCAAATCAATGGTGATGCCCTATCTAGAATATGGTGACGTACTTATAGGTAAAGCACCTAAGACGAGTCTTAAAAAATTACAGTGTATTCAAACAAAAGCGTTAAGAGTTGCATGCAGAGCCCAGAGAGATATGTCTGATGTGGAAGTCCACCGAAAGTGTCACTGTGTATTTTTGGATAAAAGACGAGAAGGTCATCTTGTAAATTTCATGTATTTAAAACAAAATGATACTAAACTAATTAGAAAGAAAACTAGACAAACTAGGCAAAATGATGGTGTAGTATTTAATTTGGCCAGACCAAGAGTCGAAAAGTATAAAGTGAGTGTATTTTACAGAGGAGCTGTGCTATGGAACGCACTGGAACCAAGGCTAAGAAACATTGGAACGTACGAGAAGTTTAAAATTGCTATTAAAAGGGAAATACTTGTATAATTTAGACGTGTGATAAGTGTATTTGATCAAATGGAACTGTGACCTGCTGGTGACTGCTACATACTGGGTATTGACGTTTGTGAAGGGTAATGTTTATTCTGAGGACATCTTATCACGGTTGTTTAAATGGGGTACAACTAGAGAGCCCTCGAAATGGACCACTCAACGATAGTAATTAGGTTACCTTGGATGCAAACTATCAAATCGAACTGAGACTATTTATTTTTTGATCTGCCAAAAGTTTGAGGTGTTTCCTCATACCAGACTGATATTTAACTGTATTATTGTTGATATTGAAATCTGTAAACCTTTTAGGTGAAACAGTACCGTATCTTGTGTTAGTAACTAAGGAAAAATCTTACGCTTGTATGACTAAGCTGGGAATTTGTACTGAGCTTGTACCTTGTACTGTAAGGACAGTTCACACCGGCATATAGCTGAAGTCCTTGCAGGATAAACAACGAAAATTAAAAAAAATAATTTAAAAAATACAAGGCGTACAATATCCAATTTTTTTTATCATTATTTTTTTTAATGCTTTTATTCAGGGTATGACCATACATTAGTCTCCAGGTTCGGCCATAGCCGTTCTGCCACCTGGTCCCTCCAGGAACATCGAGGAAATACAAGCCATAAAAGGTATGGATAGAAGGGTACATAGAAACATTACAGGAGTTCATATGCATATTTAGGCTTTAGGTTTTAGGTGCTCGTTACCATCATCATTACCGATATCAATTGAATCGATTTTCGTGACAGGTGAAGGGATGTATAATGGGATAGAATGGTGACAGAATTGACAAGGTAGGCAAAAATTGCCTGTAGATTTTTTTTTTTTTTAATTCTGGGACGGTTCGCTACACTTCACTGTTGCGGTCTACCACCTTCCACATTTTCGCTATCTTTTGATACCATCTTACTACAAGCTCGGTGGCCAAGTGGTAGGGGTGTTCGCCTCGAGCATGGGAGGTCCTGGGTTCAAAACCCGGTCGGGTCATACCAATGACTTACACAATAATGGTACCCACTGCCCATTCGGCTTAACACCCGCCATTAGAAAGAGGAGTAGGGGACTAGGGCCCCAGTGGAAAAACGGCTATAAAGCCGAATTCGATGATTGTGTTGTAACACAATATCCCCTTAAAAATTGCTAAAAAATAATAATAATAAAATAAAAAATAAATAACAAAAAACTACACAGGTAGGTTATATTCATCTTGATTTGCCCTATAGCTTGTATATAAAGGAACGCATAAAACAATACACATAAACATTACAAATTAGTCAAAATCAAATTAGATGACATCAATGAGAAAAATCACATAATGGGTACAATCATGAAACATCACGAAATTTCATATAATTGTTCATATGGCATGAGTTGTCTTCGCGGAATGATATCACAAAGCGGAGCTGAGTAATATCTGTAGTGGAAGACAACGAATGGCATGTAAACAATTATATGAAATTGAGTGATGTTTAGATTTTATCCTACCCTGTCACATGTTTTTAAATTCATATATCACCCGTTGCATATAAATATTTTGTGGCATAACCGTGGCATACAGTCACACCATGTTAAGTCTATGGAGATGTATATGAGGGGTAGGATGATATTTAATAGTAGTGACTCTACAAGATGTACTTGCTGACTAACTTCGATACTAGCCTCTTGCGATGGGGTGCAGGTAAGGTATAGCTTTGAGGTCTGTTTTAAAAACGGTCTTAGTACCGAGGTTTTTTAGGACCTCTGTTTGCCCATCCCAGAGAGTCCATCTCATTCCCATGTCCCCAGCCAACCCTGGGACCTGTTTCACTAGTTTCGTGACATGTCTGTGACACCATACAGACATTGGGGTTGTCTATTTTCGTGACAACACAAGTAGCTGCCCTTAGGAAAAGACAGATCCCAAACATAAGAATTAGACAAATCTACACATCATGGACCTGTTTCACTAGTTTCGTGACATGTCTGTGACACCATACAGACATTGGGGTTGTCTAGTTTCGTGACAACACAAGTAGCTGCCCTTAGGAAAAGACAGATCCCAAACATAAGAATTAGACAAATCTACACATCATGGACTTGTTTCACTAGTTTCGTGACAAAAGTGTTAGACAGACATGAGAAGCGGCACCAACAGTGCAAGCAAGAACGGACAAAACGAAGTCTAGTGTCTAGTTCTTATGAAACTGGACACACCATCTAGACGCCATCTAGACATGTCATGAAAATAGTCAAACAGGGCCCTAGAGAGGTCGTAGGAGAGTTTGGGTTTGATTATTCAAATTATCGTCAGGAAGGGGAGTGGTAGCCGACGATCTACGACCTCTCGTCCATTTGCGATTTATTTTTTATCGTCGGGGCAGGAGACCTCGTCCAGAGTCTCCTTCAGCTCTCCTGGCGGGCGACACTTCTATGGGGTATCGTGGGTGATTCAAAATAACAAATGAAAGCTATTTGATTCATATGAACTATCGGAAATATATTTATTATGATTTTAATAAAACCCTGAGACCTCAGATGAAGAATTACTGTGCTATTTACTGAGGTTTACGTATATTCATAAATGATGAAATTAGTTCCCAAAATTACCACTATGTGTCACCACAGGGCTGACTTATGAAAAGAGTCATTAGCAACCAATAAGAGACCAGGGACCTGTTTCACTAGTTTCGTGACATTTCTGTGACAATTCTATGAAACCGAACACACCATCTAGACGCCATCTAGACATGTCACGAAACTAGTGAAACAGGTCCCTGATTTCACTGTGTGTTACTGCTGCAATTCAGACGCTAAACTAAAATGGCTTTTTTATGCAGGTAAATAGGGACTAAGTCCATTCACCAATACAGTATTATAGAGAAACAGGTTTACTGTCTCCGTACGGATTAAATACGCGGTAAAATCGGCGATCAGATGAACCGATGCCGAAGGCAGAGGTTCATCTGATCGACGATTTTACCAAGTATTTTATCCGTACGGAGACAGTCAGCCTGTTTCTCTATTATTATATACCTTAAAATGTCCAATTTTTAACCTTGCTTCTGGGTGAGTTTTTGGATTTCGCCGCCGTACATGCCCCGTATGCCACATACATACCCCGTACGTCACCTAGGTGTCGTACGGATATAAATACGACATGGGTAGGAGCGGGCCGTATGTATAGGATATACTACCACAGGTATATAATAATATGGGAAGCCATATCCCTGCTTGAAACATAATTGAACCTAAAGCCGGAGATACACCAAGCGAGAATTAGTAGAAACCGAACGAGAGTTAGGCTTGACAACGTTATGCCACGACGGGAAGGTCGTGTATTGCTACACGAGGCGTAGCCGAGTGTAGTGAGGAGCAGACCTGACCAGAGTGGCATAGACATTGACAAGTCTAACTCGAGTTCGGTTTCGTATTCATCCTACCCCATCTATGCTTTTGTATTACTGTTAAAAAGATAAATATTGAGTCAACGACCAACAGAACTTTTTTAATAGTAGCTGACATCCTGCTCTCTGATTGGTAAATATTGTTATTACTCTACTGGCATAAAAACACTTTATGTCACGGCCTGCCACATAAAATTTCCCTATGTTAAGTCTATGGCGGTTTTTTATTAGGGGTAGAATAAAGCCGGAAACACACCAAGCGAGAAAGGCAGCGATCTCCGGAATCGCCAACACAAAATGGCGTGTATAAGTGAGCTATTAATTCATATTTCACCTGATTATTGCCTCAGAGATTCTAAATCACCGGTTGGAGCTATTACTATCAAATATTATTATATACGTGTTCTGTCTGAGCAGTGCCATACATGCCATTCAATAAAGATTTCTGTATGGCACTCCCGGAACTATTTCTGTCCAACATGATAGGAGACATCGGCGGCCATTTTGTTTTTCTTCGATAAACTAAATTCAAAGCACTGAATCACAGTAGAATTATAGGGAAAATAACTGAAAATAACTGAAGTATCTATAATTTTCAAGTAGAAAAAGGTTGAATAGCAATTTTATTACATATATGTGTTAGTCTGGTCATATGGCCGATCCCCACCAATACTGTCACGGTATTCAATCAGCTTTAGGGACAACACATTTGGTGGTTTAGTGGTTAGGGTATCGGATTGTTGATCTCGGGATCGCGGGTACGATCGCCGGCCGGGACCGGTTATCTTTTTTTCTTTTTTTTTAATAAAAAGGCAAACAGTTTTTGAATAAAAAGGCAAACAGTACAAACAAGTGAAAAAAAACTAATCTGAAATATATTAGTTTTGTGTAAACAATGTTACCTTTGCTGTTTGTTTACATTTTGATGCTTTGTTAGCCAGTGTATCCGGCCCTGTCCCATACAGGGCCGGGTTCCTCTGCCATAGAGCTCTCCACCGGAATCGTCATTTCATACTGCGCACACTCTGACATTTATGAAAACAAAATTGAATCGATAAATATATACCCATTTGTCTTTGCCAACCTTCAAAACAGCTGTATCTTATGCTATAACTGTGTATTTAGGCATAGTTTTCCAGTGACGCTTGGCTGGTTCTCAGGTCCAGCCATTTTGTTCAGTCTTCCTCGCTGGTTCCCTAACTGCAAAGAGCCTTGCCAATTAACATAGGACAGCTGTTCACCCCTGAATGGAGATCAGGGGTGAATACTTTACCTAATGCTTTGTTTACATTTTGCAGAATGCCCTGAATGCTGCTGTTGCCAAGCTAATTGTTACCCCAGCAACAGCAGCGAATCCTTTTTAACAGTGCATTCTGCTTAGCTTAAAAACATGATTCTTATATTATATAATGACAAAACGATATTATAAAATGACAAAACGATATTTATTGTGTATATATAATAAACGCGTTGTGGCCCTCAGAACCAATCGGCCATTTGGGCCATAACTGCTAATTATCCTACCCCTAATATAAAATCCCATAGGCTTACCATTGGGTTTCTGTATGCCACGCTGACTGGCATACGGATTTTTATACGCCACTAGTGGCATACAGCATTGTTATCACGTAATATTCCAAAATCGCGGAGATAGGGTAGGATAAAATCAAAACCTGATTCGTTTTAATCTTGGCCACCGCATTCCAATCCTGAAGTTTTGGCTTCGGACTTCACTCGGCTTCGCCTCATGAAGTCACTTTGCCAAACTCCAGTCGTGGAATACGGTGGCCAAGATTAAACCTCATCCAGTTTTACGATAACATCGCACATACTCCCACATTTCTGTTGACGATTCAGAAGATCGCTGCCGTTACTCGCTTGGTGTGTCCCCAGCATAACAGTTTTTGAATCATATTGCACAAGGCTTAAAACTAAGATATATCAATGGGGAACTAATGTTTTAGGGGATGCAGTCTTCTAACTGCGAACATAAATATTAGGGCCCAGAGGGAGGGGCGCTAATAAAAGAACAGTTGATGAGAGCGAGTTAAGAAATCATATCTAGAGGTTTTTAACACTAAAAGGGTTTCATTCAAAGCGCCTATTCAAATGCTTTATAGACTCACCGAATATATGGGGGTGGGGAGTTAGCTCAGTGGTTAGAGCACCGGACTTGTAACCACAAAGTAGATTTACTGCTATAACAGAGGCCATCCTTCTCATACCATATCTATGTGGTGTGGGAAGTAAAAGAACTCTCACCTCGGTAAATGTGTAGGGGTGAGATTTCTACCTGAATTCATCACATAGATTCGATCACCACCCTAGTGGTGTAAAAGAACCTTGAGAAAGTCTGGAAAGGACCTATAATGGTTGACTGGACGTAAAATCAAACCAAACAAACAAACAAACAAACACCGAATATATATGGTCAGGGATGTATGGAAAATACCCTCGACGTTTTTCTAGGCAAGGGTTAGCCACCTATTAGTAGACTGATTTGCTGAGGAATAATACCCACCACCCCCTCTCCTCGATGTCCGCCGGTCAAGTGAATGGTTACGTAGTTTGCCTGCGACAAGTATAAAGTTATTCCCCCCAGAACATAGTCTCCCTCTATTCCCACATGAGAATATTTCTGAATGGAAAAGAAGAAGAATAGGTAAGTGGATTAAGGTTTACAACATATTCAAACAATGTATTTATTTTGTATTAGCTCATATTGTACAATATTTATACAGGTGGACTAAACAGGCGTGATCCATTTACAGATACAGCAGTTGTCACAATATTTAAACAGATTTATGTTGGTTTTACACATGTAGTCCTGAATGCTATGTGGCAGGTTCCTCAATGTATATTATCTATTTTTACACTTCTTTGTCAGAGACTGACTCAACATGTTAGATGTGAGTTTACATGGACAGGAATGATTTGTTTCAGGTTGAACTATTATACAAGGTATGCATGGTTCCGTGTCTGTCAGGTACTTGATAATGGCGGGCGTGGGGGGCTAATATCTCGTATTTATATAGAACGTCCTGACCATGCTGTACAATTCACAGAACGAGATGGTAATTTACGGTAATTTACGAGATGGTAAAGGTTATGGTGGTAAAGGTTATGGTGGTAGAGGTTATGGTGGTAAAGGTTATGGTGGTAAAGGTTATGGTGGTAAAGGTTTTGGTGGTATGGTTATAATGGTAAAGGTTATGGTGGTAAAGGTTATGGTGGTAAAGGTTGTGGTGGTAAAGGTTATGGTGGTAAAGGTTATGGTGGTAAAGGTTATGGTGGTAAAGGTTATGGTGGTAAAGGTGATGGTGGTAAAGGTTATGGTTATAAAGGTTATGGTGGTAAAAGTTACGGTGATAAAGGTTATGGTGGTAAAGGTTTTGGTGGTATGGTTATAATGGTAAAGGTTATGGTGGTAGAGGTTATGGTGGTAAAGGTTGTGGTGGTAAAGGTTATGGTGGTAAAGGTTATGGTGGTAGAGGTTATGGTAGTAGAGGTTATGGTAGTAAAGGTTGTGGTGGTAAAGGTTATGGTGGTAAAGGTTATGGTGGTAAAGGTTATGGTGGTAAAGGTCATGGTGGTAAGGATTGTGGTGGTAAAGGTTATGGTGGTAAAGGTTATGGTGGTAAAGGTTATGGTGGTAAAGGTTATGGTGGTAAAGTTTATGGTGGTAAAGGTTATGGTGGTATGGTTATGGTGGTAAAGGTTATGGTGGTAAAGGTTTTAGTGGTAAAGGTTATGGTAGTAAAGGTCTCTCCCTATATTCCCTCTGCGCCTGCACCTAAACTGAAGCCCTCGCTCCCGATTCCGATTCCTGATACTTGCATTCGTGTGAGTGCTCATCACATAATATATAGAAACAGGATTCCTGTGGAGTAAGTTCCCGGATTACGAACTCGTTTCGCCGGAGGTTTAAACAGAGTTCGAAGGACGAGGTTTAAACCTCCGGGGAAACGAGTGAGTAACCGGAAACTTACCGACACAGGCATCCTGTTTCTTTATTACTAAATACCTCAAAAAAAGGTACAATATTTACCTTATTTAAGCCATGGCAGTCATTTTTCGATTTGGGCACACAACGCTCATAGCGTAACGTAGATTATTATACACCCGTGCACGAAATTGACGCCTATACTGTATAGTAGTAATTTTTAGATACTACACATGCATGCACGAAATCCAGTGTACGGGCACCGGGTGCACGAAACAGGAAGTATGTAGCTTGTTCCCGATCGTATATAACACTTATGAACCAGCGAAAAAATATGTCGTAAGGCAACCTTTATGTATCGATCATGAACATACACAATTAAAACTCGTGAATGTGGTACATAAATACATTAATATATAAAAACATCGAAATATGAAGTTAAAAATATTTATAAAATGGGCTTGCCATAGAGCCAGCCTATAGACCTCTCGTCGGGGGAGTAGAGGCACAGGTCTATGGCCAGACACAGTCACAAACTGTAAATAAACCGTTGACGCCACAACGTCGTCAAGGAGAGTGATAGCGGTGGGTTGAAGCAGAGATGAGAACACACTGCGCCGCTCCGGTTTATTACCTACCACATATAAAACGTGTAATTTTCGGTAATATCCGTTTGAAGAGTCTACCGCACATAGAGACAGAGTGAACCCGACATAGGGTTGGAGACTGAAGGCCCACGAGAGTGAGATTCTCGTGCAGTGAAAAACTCGAACCTGGGGCCCGTTTCAATAGAATGGGTCATTAATTGTGCCTGATGTCACCTTTCTGGTATAATGCTTGACTGTCACTGTCTATAAACTGGACGGTTCTTGACTGTTCTTGACTGTTTCACATTGTGTTTATGGTATTTCGTCATGCAAATCCGTAAACAGGATAAGCTACTGAGAACCAAAGGGACCTAGTTCTATAAACAGGAACTGGTGCGGCAAATTGTCTCCATAAACAGGAAACAATAAATATAACATGTGCAGGCATGTTCTGTAAACTGGAACATGTGTTATGTGTACTTAGTCTTACAAACAAGCGCTATATAGTATAATATAATATAATATAATAAATTAAAGCAACCAAAGACGAAGCGCTGCAACATGACTATTGACCTACTTTAGACTGAACATCTATAGTCTATAAAGAATGACTGCTATTCCTCTAGCATGGTTGGTAAAGGCCATATGTGACATGTCTAGGATCTGATCTGATGCTCCTTGATGGCGGGATGAACTCAAACCCCCCCAGACTGTGATATATGAGTAATATCGTAAGGATCTATAAGGTCCAAATAGTTTTCATATATATATGAACTACCCCGGGGACCTGACGCTACAACGCCTCTCTTACCTAGATTACGAAATAGCTGGAGACAATATTTTTTGGAATTTATTATTTTCTTCTCTTCAGCTGCCATGTGTATTACTGATGTAATATCATGGCAGATCGTGTCAACCCACATACTGATTGTGGGCTGGCAGTTACTAGGGATCACTCTCATTACCTCATATACTTTCATTGTACTCATACCAGATATTGGTTATATTAATTATATAGCGTATGATAATGGATAGCCACAAGAAGACTTATAAGGGGATCGTTATAATAGGACAAAACATCAGGAGCCTTTATTATAAGTTGGAGGATGTTAAAACTAACTTCAAGGATGCAACTATAGTATGCCTAAACGAAACCTTACTACACTCAAACTATGATGACGGTATGGTATCTTGGCCTGGATACAAACTGTTCAGGCTTGACCGAACTCACTCGACATGGGGTGGCGTATGCTGCTATGTTAAAGATAGTCTATCTTCTTTCGCATCCTCTGTAAATAGGCTGAATATAACGTGTGAAGACTATGAAATACTAGTGGTTACTATAGATAAACCTGGTCTAAGGCGACTTTGTGTTATTACCAGCTACAAACCCCCGCCGAAATCGGCAAGGTGCTTCTATGACAAGTTAATGGAAATAATTAATGATAAACAAATAGAAGGTAGGGAAATATGGGTGGTCGGAGATACCAATGTTGACCTAAAAAAGACAGGAACCGTGGATCAGAGAGCTGCTATGGCTTTTATTAGGAACACAGGGTTAAAGCAATTAATCACCAATATTACTCGTCCCTGCCCTACAGGAGGCACATTAATCGACCATATATATACAAATAGCCTCTTTGTTTCTGAATCAAAGGTATTGGATAACTTCCTCAGTGACCATTTTCCAACCCTTGCGGTTAGGAAAAAGGAAAACCGGTCTAAAACAAAAGTGGAATTCACAGGGAGGAGCTATAAGAACTATGATCGTGCCCAGCTAATGGCGTACCTAAGAAACTATGAATGGGATAGATTTCTGACCTCAGAAGATATGGGATTAATGTGTAATGAATTTTTTGGGGTATTACACAAATTCTTGGATACCCATTGTCCTGTCAAGACGATGGTATACAATGATGCCAAGCCTGACTGGATGAGTCGCGAGCTACTAAATAAGATTAATCATCGTAGGAATTTGACGCGATTATATAAGAGAACCAGGAGTAATGTAGTACTGAAGGAAATGCGACGATGTTCTCGTCTCATTAGCTGTAATATTAGGGCGGAAAAGAGTGCCTATTGTAAGAAACGACTTGAGGAATCAAGAGGTAATCCACGCAAATTTTGGAGTATCATAAATGACTTACTGAAACCTAATTCAGATGTTAATGAGTGTGAGTTAAGAATAGGAGGAAATCTAATCCCTAAAGACTCAGTACCTAACACAATGAATGAATTCTTCGCTAATATTGGACGAGAATTATTTATGACACTGGATCCATCTTTGTTAGATGGTTATCTTGAAGAGCTTGAGTTGACCCCTAGTAATATGTTGCCAGATTATGAATTGAAAGTTGATATCGAAAATGTGACAAAGTTAATTACAAAGTCCAGTGACCATAAGTCCTCTGGGATTAGCAATGTTTCCCCCTTGGTGCTCAAGGATTTTTTGATATGTGCTGCAGAGCAGTTCTGTAGGATTATCAAGGGCTCGTTTGACAAACAAAATTTCCCGTCGGATTGGCAGTTGGCCCACGTTGTTCCTATACCAAAGACCGGAGATATACAGGAACTCGACAATTGGAGGCCTATATCACTTTTAAACTTGCCTAGCAAGATTCTTGAAAAGGTTTTTCATCAGGAAATTTACACTTTGCTTCAGCATGCAAACCTCTTGAATGACATGCAGTACGGATTTAGACCTGGGAGGGGGACCGCCGAAGCTATTTTCGCATATCTGAGAGACCTATCTATGGCCCGTAATGAAGGTAAGATAACCGCTGCCTGCTTTGTGGACTTCCGCAACGCCTTTGACTCAGTGCACCATGGCCTATTATTAAAAAAACTTGAAAAGCTCCTGAAAATGCCAAAGAACTTGCTATGTTGGCTAAAAAGTTATCTGGACGGACGTAAACAGTTTGTTCGAATTAACAAGAAGACCTCAGATATTTTAGATGTGAATTTTGGAGTCCCGCAAGGGTCCGTTCTGGGACCCTTGTTATTCATTTTGTTCATTAATGACTTGGGTGATAGTTTTCTGAATTCCAAATACATGCAATATGCAGACGATTTGGTTTTTTATGTATCTGAACCTGATGCTACGACAGCAGCTGTTAAACTACAAGAAGATCTTGATAGATTGTCACTCTGGTGTGCGCGAAATAGTCTGACTATTAATGTTAGAAAAACTAAAAGCATGTGGTTCACAACCCATCAAAAGCTCAAATTATGTCCAAAATTGGCACTAACTCTATTGAACTCCGAAGTTGCATGCTGTGAGCATTACACTTACTTGGGCGTTCAACTAGACACAACTTTATCATGGACTCCCCAAGTCAATAGTCTGCTCAAAACATTAAATGGGAGACTGTTCAAATTTAGTAAACTACGTGGAAGTTTGACTTTTGACGCGGCTTTACAAATATACACTGCGAACATCCAGGCTATTGCAGAGTACTGCTCATTTATACAAGAAAGCTTTAGACAGATGGACTTGGTGGCATTGGGAAAATTATTGACCAGAGGGCTAAAAATTGTACAAAACTATAGGAATATAGCTGGGCTATCCACTGAGCAATTATTTGCAAAGTGCGGTTTAGATCCCCCGGTCACTAGAAGAAGAAAACAAATGATATTGCTTATGTATAAGGCCACAAAAAATGTAGGCTGGCTAGATACCCGAATCGGTCGAACCAGAAGCAGTACCAAAGTAAAATTTAAATTGCCTTGCCCAAAAACGGTGTTTGTCAAGGAATCGCCATTTTGGAGAGGTGTGAAGGTCTGGAATGAACTACCAGCAGAAGCTCAGCTAAGTGCAACAATCAAGGACTTTAAGGGAATAATGAAATCACTGTAGCTAGTAATGTTTCAAATTATATCATCACATACCATTTACCATCATTTTCTCATCAAACATATTATCTCTATCTAGATGTATTAAACCTTTGATTCCTACATTGTTGAGTATCGTCCTGCGAATAGCTTGTTCCATCGAATATTGTAACTGAAAAACTCGCTTCGCGAGAGTTTGCAATTGTTAAATAAAAAAATTAAAAATTAAAAAAAAACCACTTAGTGACACGTTTAGTGACGCCAATAGTGACTTGAATAACAGAAAAAGTTTGGTCACGTTGCAATAGGCATGTCACTAAAGGGGAGGTGTGTCTTGTCACTATTGTGGATGTGTCCCTAGTTTGGGCTAACACATGTTGGGTACCCCACCTCTCATACTCATGTCTTACTGGGAACAAGTGGTGTCAAGGTGAAGGTCACCGCATAAATTAGCGACTGCGCTTGGGTAATTCTACACTGGACACCAGAGCAGTATTTTCTATGACAAAATTCAAATGTGAATATCTCTGGATTGCATGGACCGATATCCTTCATATTTTGCATGTTTATAAGTTGTATGTGTCCCTAACTGGGGTTAAAGTTTCATATCTTTATTCTTATGGTAAGTAAAGTTATGTGTTTGTGACATCAAAAACGAGAGGGTATACCCTCTCGCTATTTAAGACACTACAGTGACCCTTTTAGTGACTGGACACCCACTTCTGAAATGGGACAAGCCACTATTTCCGCCTGTCTGTTACCCTATGTCCCACAAACGGTTGTCCCTTAACTACTGCAACGCAAAGTACCGTTATTGTGTCACTAAACCCAATAACGGACGTCCTACAGACTATTGAAATGGGTCCCTGTTCTTCTTTTTTGCGGGACAAATTTATTCTTTTATGATTTATTTCGAGCCATGCCGAAATCAAAGTTTAATATTGTAGTTTTCTGATCTACTTTTCTCGTGAGAAACCAATGCGATCTCAACTTTCGCTGGTAGCCCTTTCAAAAATCCGCTGATTACCCCCACCCACCACCAGCCTAAGTATTTCGCCCTACCAGAGCAGCTGCCTTTGTGGAGCAGTCAGTAGAGTGATTGGTACAGAATGCGAGTGTCGGGTGTTCGATCCCACTTATCGGCAATCCTATATTTCATTTTTCCCTGTAACTTGGACTCGACGAAGTCGCTAGTTGTGCTGCAAAATCGTTCGGAAACGAGTTTCCGAAGGTTGCTCTAGCGGTGCAGTGTGAGATTAGAAAGCACAAGCACCATGAATGATCTGCTGGGAGAGTGAGCTGTAACTATGACGTCATATCGATAGCGATGTTGTCGCGAAAACCACGATTCGAGTACACGATTCTCTGCCCGGCAACTTCGACAATGGCATTTAGGTAAATATATAACTAATTCTAACGATTTGAGGGTATATAATAAAAAGAATACAGTCAAGGCTTCGATTGACGTTGTTTTGTCCTTGGTCCTTGGCCTGATTTTACGGCCTTCGCTCTTCGAGCTCAGACCGTAAAATCAGGCCAAGGACCACGGACAAAACAATGTCCACGAAGCCTAAGCCAGTATTCTCTTATTACACCCCAACCTTCAAGTACCCTGTAGTACAGTCAGCTCTCACCAGATGGCATTTCCATGCTTTAAACCACACTGCACCGCTCCAGTTTATCGCAAAGCAAAACGAGTTTTCCGTATGTTGCTCGAGCGATGCTGTGTGGCTTTAAACCACTCTCCCAGCAGTACTTTAATGGTGCCTCCGCTTACTAATCTCTACTAAGCTCAGAATCTATGTTTGGAGAGTGGTTTCAAAGTATGACGTCAGCATTGCTAACGTCGCGACCCACGGCAGTATCGATATCAGCAAGCACACATCGCGTTCAGATTCATATATTAAGAATCACAACGTATTATTTACGAATCTTCCTAGATTACTCGATGTATTTGCGTAATTCAGTAGGATTACACATGGTTAGGTGTGTATATTTACTGTATTTTGCTGTAAATTACGATGTCAACGGTCGAGTCGAGGTGCTGCTCAAGTCTGTCCGCCATTATCCATCCACTAAGACCTTAGGCGTAACGTGAATTACTTCTCGGCAGTGCGGAAACCATATATATAGCAACGTGTTGTATTTACGTTAGTTACGACAGTAGGTATATAGTAATAAATAATTGACTTCCCACTCCGCCAGTTATGATGAAAATTTCATCAGAGGTATGAAATTTCCATCGTAACTGGCGACGCGGGGAGTCCCTCTACCTGCTCCCAGTCTGAGGTGAGTTCTCACACGAGCGTAGTTATTTGACGTCCCATGCACGACCGGCGCATTTTTCCAACGTCGAAACTTCGTAGTCCAAGGGCGTGGCGCACATTACAGGTATTTATATGGTTGTACGACAAGGCTGCTTCGCGACTAGCAAGTAAGGCCTGGCGTCCACCAACTACGATAGAAATCTAGACCTACCGATATGGCACCGATACAAAAGGTCAATATCGGTGCATATCGGGAAGGTCCAAAATCGTAGACATATGTCTAGACATCGTACTTCCCCATGCATTGTAAGGGTTCTTTTTCGGTGCCTAATCGCAGAAACCTGGTCAACTGCCCCGATACTAGGTGATCTTCCGACGCGATTTTGATTTTTCATCGTAGACCATATCGGAGCCGTATCGTAGTAGGTGGACGCAGGGCCTTACGTCGGAAAGTCACCTAATATCGGGGCAATTGACCACGTTTCTGTGATTAGACGCCGATAAAAAACCCATACAATGCGTGGTGAATTGGCTTATCTAGACATATGTCTACAATTTTGCACCTTCCCGATATGGTACCGATTTTGACATTTTGTATCGGTGCCATATCGGGAGGTCTATACGATTCTATCGTAGTAGGTGGACGCAGGGCCTTACTGGGGCAATATAGATAATATATATATATATATAGCCCACCAAAATTGAGCTTGAATACCAATATCTTAAGCTCATACACTCTGTCATCCAATGATATCATATACATTGCTAGGTGTATGTTTAACTTCAGGTATGCCGTAAGGCCCGGCGTCCGCCTTCTACGATAGAAATTTAGACCTACCGATATGGCACCGACACAAAAAGCAAATATCGGACACATATCAGGAAGGTGGAAAATCGTAGACATATGTCTAGACATGCCAATCCACCATGCATTGTATGTGGTTTTTATGGGTGTCTTATCGCAGAAACGTGGTCAACTGCCCCGATATCAGGTAACCTTCCGACACGATTTTGATTTTTTATCGTGAGGTGCATCGTAGACCATATCGGTGTCATATCGTAGTAGGTGGATGCCGGGCCTAATACTATGGCCCGGCGTCCATTGACCTCCCGATACACTCCGATAGACCTAATGCTGCATCTCCAGATACGTAATTTATATCGCATTGGAAAGTCAACTTTCATCCGAAGCCAATGCAACCGAGGATGCATCCCGATGCATGCATCGTAAGGTCTATCGTAGGGTATCGGGAGCTCAGTGGACGCCGGGCCTTTTAATAACTATAAAGAAGATAAGGTACGATACCGGCCTATGGAAAAAGGCTTATTAGGCCCGGCGTCCACCTACTACGATAGAAATTTAGACCTACCGATTTGGCACCGATGCAAAAACCACATATCGGAGACATATCGGGAAGGTGTAAATTCGTAGACATCTGCCTAGACATGCCAGTCCACCATGCATTATAAGGGGGTTTTTTTCGGTGCCTAATCGCAGAAACGTGGTCAACTGTCCCGATATTAGGTGACCTTCCGACGCGATTTTGATTTTTTATCGGGAGGTGCATCATAGGGCATTTCGGTGTCATATCGTAGTAGGTGGACGCCGGGCCTAATAACTATAAAGAAGATAAGGTACGATACCGGCCTATGGAAAAAGGCTTATTTAAACAGGGGCGTCATATTTATAGTAGGTCAACATAACAACGTCGCTCTATTAAATATTTGTTTTTTTAGATAATGCTGACATGTATCAGGTGAGAGATTCTGAACTCTGTCAGATACGAGTCACGTGGTCTGCGCAGTCGAGGTGACTCATTGTGAAATTCACTATCGGCATTTTGTTGCTGAAGTTGCATTTAGCCCGTGGGTGAAAATTCGCGAGTGGAGTTGCAGGTTTTCTATACGGAATACGGTAGGAATTTCATCCATTATTACCTAAAGGAATCAGGAAAACGTCTGTGTTAATTATTTGAACGAATAATTGATATATTGCAGAGAGAATCGGAAAGTGTCGAGCGTATCCGTATATAAACCGTTGGCTCGCAAGGCAGATTCGTGGTTAAAGGCATATCCTACATTTCGCATTGGCGAAAAATATGGTTTTCTTCAATTCATTCAAAAATAAGGACGGTGACCTATCGTTTTTAAAACTTAAATAAGTAGTACTATAGATGTACTATATTCTGTGAAAGTTTGGGGGAAATGAGATGGGTTTTACTATGTGAAAAAATACGTTTTAGAATTTCTATACGTGTATATTCATATATAAAATTACCATCATATTGATCTATAGATCAAAAACTAGCACGGTAACCCCCCATTTTTAAGTTAGATATGTGTTCCACAACACTTGGAGATCATCATATAAAATTATCAGGAAATTGACATGGGTTTTGATTTTCAAGCCAAATTGTCCGATATGCCTTCAATTATGTGTTTTTAAGAGCTTTATTTTCTTTTGAAGAGTACATGTGACGTCCGTCTCCATCCATTTGCATTGGTCTGATTTCTGTAGGAAGATATGTTCGTATCTTTGTGGGTTTTCCTTTAACAGTTGAAACCAGTTTGTATCTTATATAGCCTTATTTTCTCTACAAACTTAAAGCATCAAATACCTCTTTCTCTCATCTATAACACCTTTGGACATGTTTCATATGATAATGTAAGATTTGACACAAAGTGGGAAAATAATTATTAAAACAAATTTCTGATACCAAATATGTCAAATTCAAGCTTTGTCTAGGTTGGTCTAACCCAATCAGTTCAATTGACAATTTACATTTGCCTGATTTCTATAAGGAACGTATTGGTAACTAGGGATTTCTTCAATTCTTTCCAAAATAAGGTGAACTCAAGGTTTAACAATTTAGATATGTAGATCTTGTAATAGACAACACTGCACGAAAACCACTTTTTTATTCATATATATACGCCATCGCAGAAGTGTATGTATTGGCTGAATATTGACTTTTTTCATATATATACGCCCAACCATTATATACGGACGCGTCTTGGCTGTATTTCACACCTGGCGTATACGAGAGAGAAAATAACCTTTTCCCCCGCCGCCCTCCGCCACCCCCCTCCTCCCGAATCTCAGCGAGATTAAAATACGTGTTAGAGGTAAGACAACAGCGAGCGGAATGACCGTTTGGGGGGAACCTGGTTACCATGGTACCCCGGCTACCGCATCTATTACGCAATGACCACCTGGAAAAACAACTATGACGTGGGTGGTGATACACCTGTAACCTCCGAGGTGAATTGAATGATCGAATATCATTGGCTTAAATTTATATTTATATAAACGAAGTTATATAGTTATATATATATATATATATATATATATATATATATATATATATATATATATATATATATACGCTTACAGATTAGGCGTATACACACAGGGAATAGGACGACCTTGTATACACAGAAGCGTTCTTATATACGCCGGGCGCATTCATATGTAAAATGGTAGTTTTCGTGCAGTGCGATCGCTTACTTTGTTCTGTAAAAGATAGAAGAAAAGAGCGTAGGTTTTCTTACGTAAAATCCTACTTTAAAAAAAGATATATTCTAATATTGTCAGAAACTATATCAGAAACTACCATTGCGACCCCAAATTTTATCGTTAGATATATGTGCTACAACTCAATTTTCTTAAAATGATTAACGGACTTCGGTGGATTGAGGTCTCGTAAAATCAGGATTATCAATAAGTAGACTAATATTTCAGAAGCTGGTATACTATAGGAGAATAGAAGAGACCTACACCTATATATCTTGGTGCCACAAATCATTCATTAGAATCACGTTTTAAAGCCTGCCCCCACCTACTACGATTCTGGTCCCGATTGGCCTTACGACGGCCTTCCCGACACCATTCCGATTCTAGCGTGAGGTCTGGCAAAATCGTGGTAGGTGGGACAGGTTTCTGCGATTCCGTCCACGACAGCTCACGATAGGCTGCGATGAAAACGCCAATCGTAGAGGTCCCGATAAATTCCAACATGTTGGAAATTTCGTAGCCTGTCGTTGAGTGTCGTAGCCTATCGGGAAGATATCGTTGTCAGCACGTATGATTCACCGATTGGATCACGACAGAGGTCTACGATTCGGGGAACTCCCGATAGGTCACGATTTCGCCATTTCAAATCGTAGCGATCGGGAAGCATGTCGTGGCCTATCGTGGTAGGTAGGGGTCCCCTCTTAGGCCCGGCGTCCACCTACTACGATTGAATCGTAGACCTCCCGATATGGCACTGATACAAAAAGCAAATATCGGTGACATATCGGGAAGGTGCAAAACCGTAGACATATGTCTAGACATGCCAATCCACCACGCATTGTATGGGGTTTGTATTGGTGTCTAATCGCAGAAATGTGGTCAACTGCCCCGATACTATAGGCAACCTTCCGACGCGATTTTGATTTTTTTATCGGGAGGTGCATCATAGACCATATTGGAGCCATATCGTAGTAGGTGGACTCCGGGCCTAATGAATGCATATACAGTAAAACCCCGCGTAAGCGGGCACCCTCTGTTCCGGGCCAAAGTGTCTGCTAACGCGGGGTGTCCGCATACGCGGGGTTTTCAAGTTTCCTCCAGCCCAATATAAATGTGTTATATACAGATGAATAGGGGAGACAGAGGTTATAATAGATCTGAAATCCATTTTCGATATCTTAATTGGGCCCGAAGCTATTAAACATTGAATGGATTTTCTATGAATATACTCACACACACTGATAAAAAGGACAAATTAATCTATTTTTGGTAGGGTGTCCGTCAGAGGTGGCCGCTTACACGGGGTTTTAGGCCTTTTCGTACCGAAATAACTGTTCGCTTACGCGGGGTGACTGCTTACGCGGGGTGGCCGCTTACGCCAGGTTAAAATAAATATCTAATAGAGGGAAAAAATTCCGTTCCGAGCAAAAGTAACCCGGGGTGACCGCTTACGCGGGGTGACCGCTTACGCGGGGTGTCCGTTAGGCGGGGTTCTACTGTAATTCCGAACTCGAGAAACTTTGGGGAAACTTTCACCTCGACAGTGTTTATACAAGATTGATGTGATATGGATAGTGGTTTCGTCCTGTTCGTCTATTATTTATCAGAGTGATGATACTACTTTCAGCTGGCCACATTATGATTTAAAAGCAAGAACAATTTGAGCATAGATTTCTATGAATGCTTGATATTTTCAGTCTATGTACAGCCAGTCTTTATACAAGATTGATGTGATATGGATAGTGGTTTCGTCGTGTTCTTCTATTAATTTTTAAAGTGATGATACTACTGTCAGCTGGTCACATTATGATTTAAAAAGCGTGAGCAAGTTGAGCATAGATTTCTATGAATGATTCACATTTTCAGCCTATATGCAAGTACAGTAAGGCCCGGCGTCCACCTACTACGATATGGCACCGATATCGTCTACGATGCACCTCCCGATACAAAATCAAAATCGCGTCGGAAGGTTACCTGATATCGGGGCAGTTGACCACGTTTCTGCGATTAGACACCGATAAAACCCCCATACAACGCATGGTGGATTGGCTTGTCTAGACATATGTCTACGATTTTGCACCTTCCCTATATGGCACCGATTTTGACATTTTATATCGGTGCCATATCGGGAGGTTTACGATTCTATCGTAGTAGGTGGACGCCGGGCCTAAAACCCCGCTTCCGGGACACCTCACTTAAGGGGGCACCCCGCGTAAGGTAGCGGTTTTCCCGGAACATAAATTCTTAGGCCCGGCGTCCACCTACTACGATAGAATCCTAGACCTCCCGATATGGCACCGATACAAAATGTCAAAATCGGTGCCATATCGGGAGGGTGCAAAATCGTAGACATATGTCTAGACATGCCAATCCACCACGCATTGTATGGGGTTGTTATCGGTGTCTAATCGCAGAAACGTGGCCAACTGCCCCGATGTCAGGTAACCTTCCGACGCGATTTAGATTTTGTATCGGGAGGTGCATCGTAGACCATATCGGAGGCATATCGCAGTAGGTGGACGCCGGGCCTTAAGCTCATAAGACAGCGACATTTTCCACAGATTCTCGCCGATCCGATCACCGATTATAATCGGGAACAAGAATGTCGCTGTCTAATACCCTCAATGACGCTTGCCGATCACACCTCTCCACTTTATAACCTTGTTATAACCCGGGGTGAGCCACAGGCCGCTGGTGTGGAATCAGAGAAAATAATTCAAAGTTTAATAACTTTTGATCCAATTAAGATATTGAAAATCGGTTTTCAGATCCATTATCGCCCCTCTCTCCCCTACACAACGATATAAGGCACTTGTAAATCGGACTCGGGGATAGGTAGCATCGCTGTTGAAACGGACTTCTCAGAATCGGGAACAGTCGGTGAAGTGCGTACAGCGACACGATTAAGGTCGGGCAGAGTCGGTCATTACCCCCACGCTAGTAATGCCCGACCCGATTAAAATCGGGTCTGTGAAGTTCGTACAGCGACCCGATTCTGGCAGACCCGACGGGTTCGTCAGACAAAGGTGTGATCGGGTATAATGGTCGGGTCGCTGTCTTATAAACTTTATTTAGTTTATTTCAACCCCGCTTAAGGGGACACCTCGCTTAAGGGGACACCTCGCTTAAGGGGACACTTTGTTCGGAGCGGAGGGTGACCCCTTAAGGGGGGGGGGCTTACTGTACCCTGTCCAAATCTACATGACAGAGCTGCAACTGACGTCAAAATGAGACATTTCGAAAATGTCTACACAGATAATTGATGCTAAGGGAAAACATGGCGACTGAGTCCGAGGCCATTTGATGCAAAAATACGTCCTGACGCCTTTGGAGAAGGGACGTACTTTTGCGCCAATTAACCGAGAACAGTCACCCGTACGGGCTCAGTCACCACCTTTTCTTATTACTATATACCTCCTAATCATTTTAAACCCCCGTTTATTAATTTTTCTGCTCAGCGAAAACCACTGCCATTCACTACGGCCCGCTGTCATGGCCGGCGCGAACATTATATGGAGAAACCAAACAAGAGTTAGTCCTGTTGTTGTTTATCGCACGACGGCAAGATCGCGTATTACTGCGCGACGCGAAGCCGAGAGCAGTAATACGCGATCTTGCCGGAGTGCGATGAACAATAACACAACTAACTCGAGTTTGGTTTAGAATTTAACCTACCCCACCTGTCTAAATTACCTCTACATTAACAGATGACGTCATTTGTCAAGTGTATCCCACTAGAGCAATATTTTTCATTTTTCTGAACTACAGACCGAATACAGTGACCCAATGTTAAGCCTATGGAGTTTTTTATTAGGCGTAGGATAATTCATACTACAACCCTAGCAGGGGGTTGTATTTCATACATGTTCGGCCATAGACCAGTAATACCACACCATGTCTTTGGTTTATTGCTGTAAATAAATGTTCTTAAGTTTAAAAGGCCATACATAAAAAAACTAAAGCAGAAATATGCTTCCCTGTCGTCAAAGATTGCCAATTTACGGAGCCGTTCATCTACACAGTCCATTATAACGAATTTCAAAATTTTTCAGTATCTTTTAACAGATTGATTATTAATCAAATCCATCCAAATAAATCGTAAATATTTGCCCATGTCTTCTTTTTCCTCTCGAAATCAATCTCCAGGGTTCTAGACATATTTTACTTTACCACGCCTACCCAGTTATGACCCAAGTCCTATCACCTCCTTACCACACCCGAAACAGCCGAGGATGAATCTACCGGACCGAGAGGTCTTATTCGACCTATATTCAATAGTCAACAAAATCGATGATTACGTAGGTTCCACCATGAGGCAGGCGCTTATCGATATGGGCTATCTAAACCCATCAAGGAAGAACCCTTGCAAGAACTGAATTCTCTCTATTTACGAAAAAAAAAAATTTCGTACAAGTACGATAGTTAAACAATTATGAATTTTCAAAAAAGAATTTACTCAAAGATGCACCATATTACCTCTTTATATTCCATTGTTACCTTAAAAAACCATTACCAACATTTTCTATTACCCTCAACAACCATACGGTTACTTATATTATTATATACTTGTGCCAGTATGTTACACAAATACAAACCTCTGCTAGGGTATTGGTATTAGATAAATACTGGCACAGTATGGTGGTATAAAATGATGTACCACCCTACTTTGAATACAAATTCTGATTGGCTGAAAAAAATTGCACTGACCTACTTAGGAAGTGTTGGCAGTGACTTGCACAAGGATCACAGGAATTAAAGGGGAAAAAAGAGTAAAAAATGTGCTTGGAGCATATTCTGTGCTTGACTTTCACTAAGATCTCAAGAGATATACCAGCACACTTTGAATCCAGCTCGGACATTGTCATATTTCCTTATGTAATTCATCAAATACTTATATTTGAAGGTATATAATGAAATAAAAATGTATTACCTTACTGGTACATACTCAGATACCTTGTTTCTTTTGATAAAAATATTCCACTCGCTCTGTGAGCTCATGGAATATTTTTATCGAAAGAAATGCGGTATGTGAGTATGTACCAGTAAGGTATATACATTTTATCTTAATACAATTTGAAAAAAACTTTTTAATGACTCAATGTCTACCTATCCATCTCTTACCTATAACGATTCACTTTATACCTAAGTGATCATATTTTTTTTTTTTTTATTGTGGAGAATGTTTTATTGTCAACTAGTCATGAAAATCATGTTTCAATGTGAATTGTACAGGACATATACACACAACTGTTCTAGCAGCCATAAAGAAACAGATACATTTTTAAATGTTATAGGGTTGTCATGCACTGGTAAAATAATCTACCCTGTTTCTACAGTTTTTCGAAATACATGTGTCACATCTCACCCATGGAATATTATTTCTTCTCCCGATTTTTTTTGATTTTTTTAAATTTTCATACAGGACAAAACACAACAAGACAATATGACAGACACCTAAAAACAGTATTTGCAGTTAGTACTGCCCACCCCCCAAAGGTCCACACTCCCCCCTATTGGATTGTCTCCCACAGTTGAGCTAAATACTTAAATTTATGCATGCGACCTTCCTTCATATATACATATTTCTCTGTCTCTAATTTCCTCTTCAGTTCCACCATGAAAGCCATAATATCTAAGTCATTTGCATAAAATAATTTCTGCCGATGCACAAAGGATTTAGCTTGTAAAATTACATAATTGACCATCCTGGTTGAGGAGGCAACACCATATCTTCCAAATATAACCTCTTTTTTAGTAATCTTTAAGAAGTTGTCACTAAGGACATTTTTCAGCCATCTTGTTATGGCTTCCCAGAAAAACTTTGTCTCTGGACATTCTACCAAGAAGTGCATTAAGTCATCCCTTTTTGTACAATAGTTACATTCTGGGGAATCAACAACCTTTCTCTGGGCTAAATAATTATTGCATGTAATAGTACCATTTAAAACCCGGTACTGTAACGATTGCAATCTTGTGTCCCTAGAAGAGGAAAATGGTATTCGATATATAGTCTCCCACTCCTTGGAGTTGATTTCGAGATCTTAAAAAACCTTTTTCCACCTACCCATACAGCTCGGGATTCTAGCTATCCTGTCCCTTACAATCATATAAATTCTTCTACTGGTTAACCTCATAATATCCACAGGTTCTTTTCCTGGAATTTGATAGATCAATTTTTTCCCACCTTCCAGATCTTTTTCCTCTGGTTCTAACAACCTCAGCCAGGGAATGGATGCCCTGAGACCCAGAACATCAAGAAAAGTCAACTGAGTACCATATTTTTCATTCATCTCTACATATGTCAACATTTCTCCCTTTTTAAAGAAATGTCGCACTTGCCATATCCCCGCCATCTGCATATGAGCTTTGACAGGTTTGGACAGTCTAATGGGTATAAACATGTTATTCCATATGGATTCATTTACAAATTGTGAGTCTTTTATGGGTTGTATATTATATTGACAGTCCCAACTCATAAGCAGTTGCTTGTGAAACCTATTTTTCATATCCAGTTTAGCTTTTTTATTCTTCTGTAGAAAAAAAATGAAGAAGGATGTATCTAGCTTAAGTGATCATATACTGATGTATTTTAACCTTGATAAAGGCTCCAAAAGCTCGAAACGTTGGTTCACAATAAAATGCCTACAAAACTATTTATGGTTCTACTGTCTACTAATCTACTTTATATTTATGAATCGTCAATCCAAACTTTGCTGTCGCCAGAGCATTCTTGTGACTTGACTAAGTTTTCTACCACCACACTCTGGAATAACATTTATCCTATATTAAGTTTGATATCAGCAATCTCAAACGAGATCATAAAGTGGACAAACCTTGGTTCAATACAAATTTATTAGAGGCACAACCCACAAACCCTGATAAGGCTCCCGATAGACTCCGATAAGACCCCAACAAGAGGTGTCCTCGATGAACCCAGATGAACTCAGGTTGAATTATCTTACCCCTGATAGCAAAACACCTTAAAGGCACATCCTACAATTCACAGTGGCGCCACCTTGTGGTTTTCAAATACTGACAAATATCAGTCGTCAAAATTGGTTACTTGGGATTAATTCCAATTGTAAATGAGTCACTGTACGAAAACGACCATTTTACTATTTACTATATACCCATGCCGTATATACTGTAAATACACACCGTTTCGGCATATGACGTAAAAATACTGTACGGACCACTGGTCCGTACACAATTATGCGGACCACCTAGCCATACACATTTATTAAAATTTTGGTTGTTAAGAAAAATAAAATTGATTTTTTTTTTTTAATTCGGGTATATAGTAAATATATAACGTCCAACCATGCTTGTACAAGTCACAGAACTCGATGATAATTTACAGTTTGTACGGAACTCGGCGTAAACGCCTCGGTCCGTACAAACGGTAAATTGCCATCTCGTTCTGTGACTCGTACAGCATGGTCAGGACGTTCTATATAAATACCTACTGCAGTAAGTGACGTAATTACTACACGCTGCTCTCTAACATGTACTGCATGGCTGTGCAGTAAATCACGGTTCGTTTTCCAGCATAAAATGAGATGAGAGAGCAACCACTATGTTTTCTTCCTGCTGGTTTCCGACCAGTTTCCAAGCGACAAAAAGTGTTGCTATGCTGGTTGCTATGCGCGTTGCTATGCGATAACGTCACAGCCGCATTCCACGGTCGAAGCAAAAGCTAGGGTTCATGTTGACCCTTCTGTGCCAAAATTTGACTATTACCACTTAATTAAGGTAAATATATTGATGTTTTTGAGGTATATAGTAATGATAAAACGTTGTGCCTGTAAACGTACAAGTATCGATCCTCACTCTGTCCCATGGAACGTTTACAACTCAGTGTAAACACCTCGTTATAAACGTCTCAGGGGCAGAGTTATTACTATATACCCATGCCGTATATACTGTAAATACCCACCGTTTCGGCATATGACGTAAAAATACTGTACGGACCGCTGGTCCGTACACTAAAATATGGACCACCTAGCTATACACGTTTATTAACATATCGGTTGTTAAAAGTTAAATTAATGATTTTTTTATAATTTTGGGTATATAGTAAATATATAACGTCCCACCATGCTTGTACAAGTCACAGAACTCGATGATAATTTACGGTTTGTATGGAACTCGGCATAAATGCCTCAGTCCGTACAAACTGTAAATTACCATCTCGTTCTGTGAATTGTACAGCATGGTCAGGACGTTCTATATAAGTATCGAAATTTGCACGTTTAAAGGAACATCGTTTTATTACTTTATTCATATACGCCATCGCGGAAGTGCAAGTATCGGCTAAATATTGTCTTGCTTTGAATATATATGCCCATATTTCATGCCAGCGTATGAGGCGTATACAAGATTATTTCCTCTTGTATATAGGCACACCAGGTGTATTCATATAGAACGTCCTGACCATGCTGTACAATTCACAGAACGAGATGGTAATTTACAGTTTGTACGGACCGAGGCGTTTACGCCGAGTTCCGTACAAACTGTAAATTACCATCGAGTTCGGTGAATTGTACAGCATGGTTGGACGTTCTATATTTACTATATACCCGAAATTTAAAAAAAAATCAATTTCATTTAAAAATTAGATTAAGGCCCGGCGTCCACCTACTACGATATGGCACCGATATGCCCTACGATGCACCTCCCGATACAAAATCAAAATCGCGTCGGAAGGTCACCTAATATCGGGGCAGTTGACCACGTTTCTGCGATTAGACACCGATAAAAACCCCATACAATGCGTGGTGGATTGGAATGTCTAGACATATGTCTACGATTTTGTACCTTCCCGATATGGCACCGATTTTGACATTTTGTATCGGTGACATATCGGGAGGTCTACGATTCTATCGTAGTAGGTGGACGCCGGGCCTTACGACCAATATCTTAATAAGCGTGTATGGCAAGGTGGTCCGTATTTTAGTGTACGGACCAGTGGTCCGTACAGTATTTTTACGTTATATGTCAAAACGGTACATATCTACTGTACATACAGCATGGGTATATAGTAAAGGAGGGGAAATATCCTCTGCGCGACTTGTATACACCAGTAGTATACATGTTTTACGTTTGGTGTATATGTATACTGATAAATAAATTTTGAAAAATTGCTTTGATTACAATCGGCAGCTAGCCATTTTGATTTTGCCTCCAGCTAGGAACACATTTTGAAACCTATACAGATACGCCAGAAAACGCAGCAAAACGCGGAGATACGTAAACGAAAGTCGGATTGCGTAAATAACCGTAGGTAAAACGTAGAAAAAGTGCGGTGTCAGAATGAGGTTTAAAGAGTTTAAACTTTTCTCAATGCATTTTAAATGCGTAAATGAAGGCAGTAAAATGCCACAATATGTACCGAAGCGTAGATAAACGTTGATGAACATTGAGAAACGTAATAAAATGTTAAAGCAAAGCAAAATAATACGTTCCCAATCTGCAGCCTATATGTGGTGTTATCAGTCTGAAATCCGCATTAAAAACGCCAGAATTTACGCCAGTATGACTGGATCGCGTACCATAACATAAAAGCGTTGTATTTGCGTAGTAAATACGCGGAACTTGCATCCTTTCAAATACGTAAAAGAAACGTCGAAATTTACACCAGTGTGACTAGGGCATAAGAATTTTAAACTATACGCCAAAAGGCCCGTTTCCATTGGCCGACAAAGATTGCTTAGACTTTTTGAGTTACACAGAAAGTCTGTCAGTGGTGCCACTGACTATGTATCGGTATAGAAATATCGCTGAGGGTAGTAGATTTCCCTCAGTGACCAAGCTTTCACTCTGTTGTGGGTGGTGCCACATTGCATAATCTAAGCAGAAAAAGTCGTGGGGCATTTCACGACCTTGGTTGTTTCCATTGACCGTTATTGGGTCCACAGTGCCAAAAGTCTGTCGGTGGTTCCTGACTATAGATCGGTGACGGGAAATCGGCCAATGGAAACGGGCCTATACTCGCATCATTTCTAATACGTTGAGAGTTGGGGTCACCCAAACACAAATCCCTCATTCAGAGCGCATTGAGTGACTGTATGCAATGGGGCAATGGGGCGTGGCATAAAGTGTTTTTTATGCCACGAGGGGTATAAAAAAACTGACCAATGATTGACTAGTAGGACTTGAAGTGTTATATTTCATGCGTGAAGATTGACAATAACTATTAGACTGTTCACTTGAATACTTGTAAGTGATGATTGCTGTGGACTTAATGCATAACATAATATAGAGGCAAGTGAGCACAATTTGTAGTGCACCCATATAACACTATATCAACGGATCGATTCTCAGGATATTAAAGTTACAAAATCTTATATCATTGTCCATCCTTATTTCCTTGGGCAACAGGGATGTGAGGGCACCGTGTCGCTGTGGCCAAGTCATTCGAGTTAAGACTACCTTGATTTCAGACTCCTCACAAATCTAAATGACTAAATAACAGAGACAAGAGGTTAGCTATTCCCATAAGTTTAATTATCCCTAATCAAGACTCATACAATGGTGCATTGTGAAGAACAAAATTATATTTCAATTTGTGGTGGGTTAGGCCCAAACATCATAGATTGACTAGACTACAAACCTTTTAGTTCATTTATAATTTCCATGCTCATTCATCAATGATTGACATTCAATTTGCTCTTAGTTTCAGAATGAGTCTGCTAGGCAATCCCATTACTTTATGTACATATATAATGGGTATTCAATTTGTATAGATGCATTGTCTTCAGTTGATTGATGGTTTTTTAGGGCGTAACAACAACCAGGCTCATATCACACAAGATCAGCTCTATCAGAGATTGCCATTATGACTATTACCACTCATTTTGAATGAATTTTCCGTTACACTTTTCTAATTAGAGGGAGCTAACAATGTTTATTAAGGAGGTTTAAAAATTCCAAAACACAGGAAATAACATCTTATAAGTCTTCTGTCATTTGTGTGGTTGCACTGAAAGTCCTATAAGAAGATTTTCGAGATTCATGTAAATTTTGTCTAAAAATCCAAGATGGTCGATCCTCACATGTTTGTATATGGTAAAATTATTGATAAATCAATCATTCCATATCTTTATGTTCCTTTTGCACATATTTAAGGTGATTCCTAAAGGTTTGTTCCTGACAATAACCATTCTGAAAAGTGTCATAGTGCTCTGTGATGGCCAATTTTCAAAATGGCCGCCATTCCGCTCCTGGGACTTATCTGCAATGCCCTAGGTAAAGTATTCACCCCTGATCTCCATTCAGGGATGAACAGCTGTCCTATGTTAATTGGTGAGGCACTTTGCAGTTAGGGAACCAGCGAGGAAGGCTGAACAAAAATGGCTGGACTTGAGAACCAGCCAAGCTCCACTGGAAAAGAACCTCTAAATACACAGTTATAACATGAGAGGCAGCTGTTTTGAAGCTTGGCAAAGAGAAATTGATATATATTTATCGATTCGATTTTTTTTTCATGTGTGTCAGAGTGTCCGCAGTATGAAATCATGACCCCGGTGGAGGGTTCTATGGCAGAGGAACCCGGCCTTGTATGGGACAGGGCCGGGTACACTGGCTAGCAATGCCCATGCATCTAAGTATATCCCCTCAGGGAGTCCGCTAACCATGTACCAAAACTCATGCTTGTTTCAGGAAATGCACAATTATGCGCTATATCTGCCCCACTATTTGAGAGGCAAAACACTTGGATAGGATCTGAGTTGAAGTCGCTATCAACTAGTGGGGAAATATGCATGTATACACTGGCAGCCAGAGCTACACAAAGTTAGCTCTGGTCGGGTTAAATATGCAGGTGCGGATAAGAGGTGTATACAAATGAAAACAAGTCTATATTCAGCCAATATGTGCGCTTCCGCATTGGCGCATGTATGAATAAAGTGGTAAGTTTCGTGCAGTGATATTTACACTGAATTCGTGCATAAGGTACATAAGAATAGAGGGAAACTATGTTCCGGCGAGGCTCTAAAAAAGGGCAGTAATTTATCCAAGCCTTACCGAGTATCTTTGACTTTCTCTCTCAGGAAACTTGGTTTCCTATTCCTATAAATCGTCAAATGTAGTTTAATAATGATACATAGTGTTCTTTGCTTACCTGCCATCACATGCAAAGCCACATCCAACTTCAACGAGGAACTTGACACTCCATGTTTTTCCCCCACTGCAGTTTTCATATGATTTTTGTAAAAGACGATCTGATTGGTCTAAACGTCAACCTTGGGTAGTAAATGTCAGCCTTGGGTAGTAGACATCAGCCTTTGGTAGTAAACGTAAGTTATTCCACCCCCAAATCATAGTGCAACAATAGAGTGTTCGGCCATAGGTATATACAGCATATAGCCTATGAGCCATGGGGCTGCCATGATGCCCCCCCCCCCCCCCCCAGTAGGTGTTCTTCACTAATGTAGGTGAAAAAGTAGGTGTTCTTCACTAATGGAGGTGAAAAAGTAGTTGTTCTTCACTAATGGAGGTGCAAAAGAAGTGAGTGATAATTGAGAAGTGTCACAACTCTAGCCTTGCTCACATATGTATATAAAATGTTCCATGTGAGAAACCTCATGTCCTGGGTTTAATCATGCCATCCTGCTCTTGGATGGGTGTAAAGAGTCAAGGGAACCATAGTAAAACATTGAAAGGCAGTTGAATTTCATAAGAACAAATAGCCAGAATACAGGTTCTGTCCCCCATACTGCTGGCCACCTAGTGACTGCTTCATGAACTCATATTGGCTCTGTCCCTTATAGGAATGGCTAATTCTCCAGTGGCTGTTTCTCTTAACCCTTTAAGGGCAGGTACCTGTAGCAATAGTATGTGATAAAAGCCGGGTACTAGTGCTAATTT
Organism: Alentia gelatinosa; assembly: GCA_950022655.1. NCBI lineage: Eukaryota > Metazoa > Annelida > Polychaeta > Phyllodocida > Polynoidae > Alentia > Alentia gelatinosa. The sequence continues at coordinate 50,221,084 of OX465589.1, read as the reverse complement.
ATACCGCCAGAGGGCAGGAAGTCTCAGGCCTATTGTGATAAAATATGCAATCATTAATCTTATTGTCCATTTCACCCAGAATCATTACCTGAGTTTTGTATCTATATTCTGTGAAAATCTCATGATTATATATCCAATATTTCCGATTTTATTCCACAAAAATGGAATTTTGCAAATGTAAGAAAATGATGCCTTTTGGCATCATCCGCCCCAGTACGGTTGTCGCAATATGGCATCATCCGCCCCAGCACTGTTGTTGCCATATGGCATCACCCGCCCCAGCCAGTTGTGTCATATGGCATCACCCACCCTAGCCGGTATTGCTATATGGCATCACCCGCCCCAGCCAGTTGTGCCATATGGCATCACCCGCCCCAGCACGGTTGTGCCATATGGCATCACACGCTGTGAATGGGTTAATCATCTTACGTTTCCGCCTCTTTGTTCAATTTTTGAAGCACGTCGTAGAGAGTCTGCTTCTTGAGTAGCTGGAATAAGTAATTTATTTAACGTCAACTTTACGAGATGTGAAAACAAACAAAATGGATGGATGAGAGAAACTCCAGCTGGAAAAAATTCTGGCAGAAAAAAAAAAGGAATCAATAATGAGAGATTTCTTAGTGTTTTACCTGGGAACTGTACAAGGTCTGTATTGTGTAGTTCGGTTTAAACCCCTTTTAAAAACATATTGATTGCTATTTCCTTCCTATTTTTCAGGCCTCCTCAGCCAGCTTGAGACAAAAACATGATCATAAGTAGGCGGAGTTTTCTTCTGGTATCCTTCTTCTTGTTAACATGTGTTATTTTACTCATGTCAAGACCAAGGTACCTCAAAGTAAGTCTACTTTTGTACTTTATGCTTTGTTTTCATTTATTTAGCTTTGTGGTATAAATGCTATTGCAAACTGGAAAGAGGAATATCCACCACATGCTATGGAATCCCAAACCCAAAAGATCTAATCAAAGAAATTAGTGCCAAAAGGGTATCATTACACTCAGATGGTTATCAACAACCACCAAATGGAACCATTTATTCAGATCTGAAATACTGAAAAAAAACGGAATTGTGTGATAGGCATCTTTGATGTCGATCTCCGCAAATAAGATTACTTACCATATTTTCAGTAATTTCGTCTAATTTTATAAAACAACATTTACTACAAGTTGTACTCATGAAATTATTAATGGTGGAGTTAGGTGCCCGGTCTCCCTGGTTAGTGTGTGGGGGGCACTGGGGACTGCCGCGCCCTCTCCCGTCTTTTTTTAATTTTTTTTTTTTTTTTTTTTAAAGGTTTTTATTTAGACTGGAGGTGTCAGCTTGGGTAAAGTATACCCTATACTCTGCTGGCTCCAGTGGCTTGAACCTTGAAGTGCCTCCATTTTCCTATTTAGGACTTACATGAGGTCTTAGCACAACATTGTTTGTACATATCTATAGTTTGACAATGCTAGCATTGTGTGAGAAAAAAAGAACATCTTACACAACTAATTATATCTAAGTTATATCAAATATCATCTGTGTTGAGCTCCAGCTGATACTCTTCAGCTAGTAGATATTTACCTTGTAGCATGGGCAAGAAAGTCCTAGTTACTAAAGAAGAAACCAACAAGTTTTGGTCAAAGTACTCGTTCTCCACGAGTTTGATGCGGTGTGATATGAACGAGGCGACAGCCGAGTGAATATCACATAGCATTCAAACGAGTTGGGGAATGACTTCTTTGACCAAAACGATTGGCTTCCTGTATTTATCTCACCCCTGTATATACTAAAAGAATGGGCAACAAAGAGGATATAGACCATGGAGAACGGACTGCAATACTTGAAGGGGCATGGAGAACGAGATCGCAATGTTAAGCCTATGGACATTTATTCCAGGGGTGAGATAAACCTCAGTCTGGACATTGAATAACATATAGTGTGCATACTGAAGCACCTTCGCACTATCAAATAATCTCTATGTACAAAATTTAGTTGACAATTACAGTCTTTCATTTAACCCTTTGACCACGCTGCATGTTACCAAAATACCCACCCTGAAATACGCTCCTGCAGTATCATGTTCACCCTGAAATACGCTGCTGCAGTATCATGTTCACCCTGAAATACGCTGTCACTTTTTGATATAACCAGCATGACGTCATTACAATACGTTTCCATTGTAATCCAAAATAATTCGAACTTTACATAATAGTAATGATATTAACTACCCTGACCCATAGTTCTCAAAGTTCCATAAGTGAGCCGTATAAAGTAGGTGTACTTGGAGAGTCTCTAAATCCAACACACTTCGTGCACTTCCAATCCCAAGGCAAGTTGCCTTAGATGAAGCTACTCAATAGAATTAACACAGCATTTGCACAGTTGCTGGACCTCGAAGCCACGCAAGATATTTCACGCCAGGAGGAGATGGTATCGCAGACTGGCGACACTTCCAGCTCCAAAGCAGAACGCCAATGAGAATTTGGTGGAGGATCATGGGAAAATAACTGAAAACGCGAGAATATGCAAATGACCATGTTTCATCTTGGGAACACCCTAAAGGAACTCCTTAGGGAACTCCGGGGGTTACTCCCGTGTACGTCACAGACACGTCAGGGCCCTGTTTTATTTTCAGCTCTCCTGGGGGAGGAGAGTCCCCACGAAGGATAGCTCCATTGAGGATATTTCTGAGGAGATCTCCTCAATCTCGTTCGATTTACCCTGTCCTCGGGAGGGAGAGAAATCCTCGGCCGAAGTCTCCTTTGAGAGAGCCCCAGGAGAAAATAAACCTGTAGGAGACTTATGAGGAGACTTGAAAGAGAGGCTGTGTATACTGCAGGTGGTGGCACATAGTGGTATTTTTGGGAACTAATTTCACCATTTATGAATGTATGTAAATCTAAGTAAATAGCACAGTAATTCTCCATCTGAGACCTCCAGTTTTAATTAAAATCATAATAAATATATTTCCGATAGTTCAAATGAATGAAATAGCTTTTATTTGTTATTTTGAATCACCCACGATACCTCTAGACGTGTCTCCAGCCAGGAGAGCTGCAGGACACTTTTCAGGAGCTCTCCTGGCCCGAGGATTGAAAATAAAACGAAATTTGAGAAGATCTCCTAGATCGTCGCCCACAACTCTCCTTCCTCGGGAGACATTGAAATATCGAACCCAAACTCTCCTAGGACCTCTCCCCGGGCGTTTCAAGACTCCTCGGACAGAAAATAAAACAGGGCCCAGAGATCTAAACTTAGGGTGAGGTGGGGTTCCCTCATAAAAACACAGTCAGTAGTAGATGGAAATGTCGCCTTTCATATGGCGATCTACTTCACAGACCAAATACCTATTAATGCACTGTACACTAGTATCTAAGTGATACATATGAGTAACATTTGACATGATACCTATAATAAATACTTGATATCATAACACTTGATATGATATCACCTTTTGATACATGGATACATTGATATTTGGATACGTTGATACATTGATACTTAGAGTATCAACCAAATAAAACATAAATATAAAATAACTATATAATTTATCAAAATACTTTCAAATATAAATAACTTCATGATTGTACTGTATTTGACTACAGCACACGCGAAATAATGTAAGTCATAAAGACCTTAAGCCGAGAGAGGGCACCACCATCAGAATCATCTTCCGAGTGTCGGGAGTTGGAACCCCAGTATTGGCAGTCATTCATTTCAATTTTTTAATTTTTTCTTATCTTTCACAGGCTCGATCCAATATTTTATTTATTGATTTATTTTCCGAGGATACTGTGTGAGTCCTGGCACCGAAGGTCCTAGTACATACTAAATACCTCCGTAATCGGGCGTTACAATGGGTGATAGGTCTGAGAGACTCAGAATCTTTTTAATTCAACGCACCAATAGCATGAATACACTGTGTTTTTTCAGTGACCACCAAAACCTAACCTAACCTAACCAAAAGTTAAATTCATTACGAATGATAGAACTCATCTGTGCCTTTAAAGCTGGATCGTATATATACTGCTATAACCAATAACATCCACTGCATGAGAACCACCATTTTACATATGAATGTGCCCAGCGTATATAGGTATGCTTTTGCGTATACAAGGTCGTCCTATTCCCCATGTGAATACGCCTCAGTTGTAGGTGCCGGATTCATATATACGCCTGATTCATATATACGCCTGATTCTGTTGTATTTACACCACTATCCATTAGTTCCGATCTCTGCCACTTCGGGACACTACTGGTAGCATATTTCATTTCCCGTTAACCATCCAAGTCTGTATTGTATGAAAAATGCAATCTTATATTACCAATTTTTGGTATAACTTTTTTCGTTCCGTTAGTCCCTAGGTGGGGCTTTGGTTGGAATTTTTTTTTTTTTAAACTGCAAGTACTGCAAGCTGCTAGACACAGGAGGCAAAATAAAACCAAGGTCCACCCAGAGAACCCACGACACAAAATGGAACGTATCGTGCAACAGCTCTAACGTCATCTACTGCATAGAATGCAAAACATGCAACGCCCAGTATGTAGGACAAACGAAAAGAAAAATCAAAGAAAGAATCCGAGAACACCTAAACTGCATCAAGAAACATGAAAGCAAGAACAAAGTACCAAACCATTTCAACGAGAAAACACACAACGGGACCCAGGACGTCAAAGTATATATACTTGACTATATATATAGACATCCCGAGTCAAAAGAAGCCTCAAGACTAAGGAACAAAATTGAGTTTAACTGGATCCACAGACTCAAAACCCACGCGCCCGAGGGCCTCAAGACGCTCGACAATAGATACGGCTAATCATCACAAACATGATCACTTCCGGGTCTAATGCCACATCAAAAAATCTTTTTCCAACCAAAGCCCCACCTAGGGACTAACGGAACGAAAAAAGTTATACCAAAATGATCCCCCCCATAACCCTGAAGAAAGTGAAGATTAGAACGACATAATAATAGAGAGAACGAATCGACTATTTTTTCTTGAATTTAGGAAAAATAATGGAACTACATACTCCGCTGCTAGAATGAAATTCTAGCAGAAAGACCACAGAAGAACACCTACAGCACCTTGCCTGATGAGACTGGTTAGTAGTCGAAACCACGAGAATAAATATCCTCGCTACATGCGGAGATATCCTCTATATGGTATGAAATACCATGTAGTGCCAAACGACAGGATGGCGACAGATTGGAATGGGGATGGCAGCACGAAAAAACCTGCCACTGGGACTGGAATCTCTCCTGGTATAAGATCTCTTGATGATAGTGATCTTTTTCCAGTTGTGAAACATCTGGCTCCCCATAGAACCAACCAGCGACGGTCGGGTCGAAGCACTCGCACGCCACATGGTTCTATTTACCGACGTGAGACCTGAAAATCAACATAAACGGCTCTCGACCAATCAAAACGCCGCATTTCGGGGTATGCTGACTGACAGCGGCGTCGTCCGCTGGTCTATTTCCCGCTTCTCTCTATTCCGTGGTCGCAAAGCGTTGGGTGAAGAAGAGTGTCAAACCTTGCTACGCCTCGTCTACCTGCTATATTATATTACCAATTTATTTCATAAATCCTTTATAAAACCTGATTGAGTATAAATTGATTAATTACACATAATAAGCCCTTCATTCTTTGTTTTTTTAAAACGTTTTCTTTAATAAATTTTACTTTCAAACACCACTCTTCTGTAGGGTTCTCCATGTAAGCCTTTATAAGGCTTTAAGAGGTTGAAATCACAGACAATGGTCTGAGGGAGTGAGTGTAGGGACGGGTGGCGGGAAGTGCCGGACGCTGGCGGGAGGCTCTGAAAATGTCAGGGAGGCTCTGAAGATGCCAGGAGATGCCTAACCCTTGGTTGGTATCCCAATGCAGGGGGCTTCCCACTCAGGCCAAAACAACACACTGATATTTCATGGCAGCAGCGGGATCGGGGGCAGGGGTATGAGGCTTCTTTATTCATCTATATCACACACAGGAAATTGACGATTTTTGAATTTATCTCAATGTAGTTAAAATGCACCGTGTATTAGGAAGGTGGCAGACCGCGACTCATTGTAAGCGAACCGTCCTGAATAAAAAAAAAGTTTAAAAAATTAAAAAGGCGGGGGGACGACTTTCAACATTGAAGTCCTTGCTCCGGGAGGTGGCGGGAGGTGGGAGGAGGTGGCGGGAGGTAGTGGGAGGTGGTGGGAGGTGGCGGGAGGTGGCAGGAGGTGGCGGGAGGTGGCGGGAGGTGGTGGGAGGTGGTGGGAGGTGCCAGGAGGTGGCAGGAGGTGGTGGGAGGTGGTGGGAGGTGGCGGGAGGTGCCAGGAGGTGGCGGGAGGTGGTGGGAGGTGGTGGGAGGTGGTGGGAGGTGCCAGGAGGTGGTGGGAGGTGGTGGGAGGTGGCGGGAGGTGCCAGGAGGTGGCGGGAGGTGGCGGGAGGTGGCGGGAGGTGCCAGGAGGTGGCGGGAGGTGGCGGGAGGTGGTGGGAGGTGGCAGGAGGTGGTAGGAGGTGGCGGGAGGTGGCAGGAGGTGGCGGGAGGTGGCGGGAGGTGGCAGGAGGTGGCGGGAGGTGGCGGGAGGTGGCGGGAGGTGCCAGGAGGTGGCGGGAGGTGGCGGGAGGTGGTGGAAGGTGGTGGCCGCAGTCACACGTGTGCGAGGATTTCAGTGTTGGTTGAGGGAGTGTAGGTTGTCGGGGGGTGTGGGGGGCCCCAGGGGGTGGCGGATGGCGAGTCAGTGTTGTTGCAACCTCTACCAACACCCACGAGTGCGGGGGCGGCGGCCAGTCGCGATTCTTTGGGGTTTTTTTTAAATCATATACGCCCAGGATATATATAACGCGCAGAGTATATTTCTTCTCGGATACGCCAGGTGTGAAATACAGCTAAGACGTGTCCGTATACCAAAGGAAACAGTCTTGTATACGCCTCATACGCTGGCGGGAAATATAGATGTATATATATGAAAACAAGTCTATATTCAGCCGATACATGCACTTCCGTGATGGTGTATATAGGAATAAACTGGTTAATTTTGTGCAGTGCAACTCCCATTATCCAAAATGAGATGGCCAGGCATTGCTGTATCTGCTAGCTACACCCCCAAACAATAATTGACCCTAAGGCGCCCGCCGTAATTACGAAGAATTCAAAGCTGCAGTTTATTTGAATACTGCATTAGGTTATCATAATTAGGACACGTCCAATATGAGCATGTGTATAATCACTCCTCTGTTGTATTCTGTTGTGCAATTTCCAATATTTGGTACCAAGATATTTGTCAAAAGACACCAACAGACTTTATGTCACTTTTGACAAAATAGCAGGTAATAGAAACAAAAAATCAGTGAGATGCCTACCAATTGCAGTACCAATTCTTTTGGACTTCAACGCATGCTGACCAATTGAACTCACCTTAGACAGATTCTATTTGACAATAATACAGGTTTTGCTGGAATGCAGGTAGATAGAGTCATATATACATATAGATTAGTTTTATTCTGTTAGTTCATAGTCCTCACTTTTCTCAATCTTATCATTTCAATTTTGAATGCTATTTAAGGATTATTTGTACTATGCCTTTCATTTCCAGATCCCATCAAAAAATGATTTACCAAAAAGCTCCGCCAACTTGCAAGCATTGTCTCAAAAGAATATTGGAGAAGTTACTGCAGCTAATAAAGGCCACTTTAAAGATGCTGTCACACAACAACCTGATTTACCACAAAGCCCTGCCAACTTGCAAGCATTAGCTCAAAATACCATTGGAGAAGTTACTGACGAGCACCTAAAAAACACAGTGTTCGTGACAGCGGCAGATAAGAGCCACTTTAGGGAGTCCGTGGATGGTGTTGCTTCTGTACAAAAGAACCTGCCAAAGACACACAAAATATTCTACTATGATTTGGGGTTATCAAAGGTCCAGGTAAAACAGGTAAGATGGAAGTCAGTTTGTCTGTGTACTTAATACAGCAGTTCTTGAATTTAAAAGACCTATAGTCCATTTATTTGACACAAAGTACTCATATGCTTCGGAAACATCAAATCAGTGAGCTATTAATACACAGCATCCTAATGACACAAATCAATGTGTGGAGACAAAGTATGTGACCCAACGGTAACGGGGTGCGTCCACCAACCACGACAAGGCTGTGATAACGCCTTTCCGACAAGGTCCACGACAGCTCTACGATTGGAAGCCTTGTCGTAGCCTTGTCGTGGTTGGTGGACCATAGTTCCCGACAAGAGGCTACGACAAGGCCACGACAGGCTGCGACATGAAGCTTGTCGGGAGCCTCCCGACAAGGTTACGACAAAATCGAACATATTCGATTTTGGAGCCATGTCGTGGCGTGTTGTGGCATGTCGCAGAGGTCTACGATAGAATATTTAGGTGGAGCGTGCACTTCCCGACAGGCTGCGACAAGGGGTCACGACAGCCCCCCTTCTCACGACAAGGCTGCGACAAGGCTGCGATTGGAACTTTCTTGTCGGCGCGTGTCGCAGCCCTGTCGTGGTTGGTGGACGCACCCCCTTACACAACCACAACTGAGAACCTGGTCAGGTTGGCGAAATCCGCTGTCTTTTCCTATTGGAAGAGCAGGGTTGTTTACTCATCACTCATTGGTAACTAACGACACGTTTCCCCAGTCAGTCTTAGCAACCTGATGACATAGCTATGTCGACTGAGCTCTATGGAGCCACTCTGTTTTCAAAGGGACAGGCCATCGCATATGGAGAAGGTGGGGGGCAGTTCTTGTGACAAGCAAGGGACTGGCCAGTTTGTCAACTGTGGGGGACCGTCATTATTTGAGTTGTGTTTTTTTTGCATTAGGATATCGTCTTTCGCCGTGCAAGGTGTGTGACCTACTTTCCAACTTAGGAAGAGACCGTACAAGATTGTGGTTTCGAATCTATATTCAATTCTCATCAGGTGTTGTAGGGAAGTGCTAACAGCCGTCACTGTGTTTTGGGTTGTTTTCATTTTTTGTGGAATAAATTAAGAATTGTGTTCTCGTTCGAGGTGCCTTACTAGGTCACTGTTTGTTTTGCTCTCAGGTTTCTACAATGGGGTTGGATAGAGGATACCATTGGGCATGATTGTGTGTGGAATTTCTCTGCTGTGTTTCCCATGTGGTGTTGGCGGTGGAAAAACATTTTTTCTACTGCCAACCCAACACGGGAAATGCGGCAAAGAAATTCCGCACACTAATGACACTAATGGCACCTTCGCAGCCCAGGTTTGCTTGTAAACCTTTTTTTGTGATCGATGTTTCAATTTTGGCCTGTCCATATGCATTGATCTGCCAGGTATTTCTCCATAATAGCAACCCACAGACGTAGGGAACATATATAGTATGGTAGGCTTATATTCGAATAATCCAATACATAAATCCATGTTCTAAGACATAGGATTCTCGGCAGCGTCTGTACGCTTGTGGGCACCTTTTTTATGTCTGAATGTTATCCAGTTACCAAGATTTGTTTCTCTATTTGCTCAATTATACTTAATATAAACAATACCAAATTCTCAGAGGAGTTCAGAAATAGTCACAGCAAGACAACAATGTCAACAAATTTTATTGTTATTTTCCATCAATTCGGGAAAACAAATATTTCTAGCTAGACATCATGACGCCATCCCAGATCTAGCCTGGAAGCGTATATAGGCCTGCCGCCAAAAGGTAATTGAGGCAAAGGTTGTTCCTCTACTTTGCCATTGATTGGGGACTTATTGAGCCTGGTGGAGTGACTAGGACACTCTAGGTAAAGTATTCACCCCTGATCTCTATTCAGGGGTGAACAGCTGTCCTATGTTATTAGGCAAGGCACTTTGCAGTTTGGGTACCAGCGAGGAAGACTGAACAAAATGGCTGGATTTGAGAACCAGCCAGGATCCACTGGGAAACTACCTCTAAATACACAGTTATAAAGCAACAAACACCTATTTTGAAGGTTGGCGAAGACAAATGGGTACATATTTATCGATTCAATTTTGATTTCATACATATCAGATGGCGGCCAGTGAGAAATGACGATCCGGTGGAGGGCTATATATATATAATTTTTTTTTTATTGACTGAATAATCGGTTCTTACCGAGGTAAGATCTTCCACCACATTTTAGCGTATAGGAACAAAAGGTGAATACACATCATCAAAATACAATCAATTACATTATACAAGATAATTGATGGAAATGATGAATTGGTGAGAAAATGATAACCCTCTATCTATGGCAGAGGAACACGGTCCTGTACAGGGCCGGGTACACTGGCTAAGGACACTCTTGTTATGCGGGGAAGGCAGATTTAAGCAGGGCTTATTGGCAGTTAGTATTGACAAAGGCGACACCCCTTTTCTCTGTTTCTGTGTAACTGCATGGAGTTGTCCCATTACACTCCCTGCCATATAAGGAATAGAGTAGACCCAGTAGCCAATGACTGCATTCGCAGCAAACCCCGACCTTCACCCTGACCTCCTTACATGATATTTATAGTGCCTTGGGACAGTTCTAGAGTCGAGAGTTGACCTGGAATCTAGTGGGCCACAACCACCCTCGTAAACTGAGGGTATTAAGTGGAGCGGTGCTTTCCCTTTGGAGCAGTTGTATATGTGTTGGCCCCGGAAAGTTTTCACAGTTTCGCTTACTTGGACGTTTTTGCCGGGGCGGCTTCACTTTATGAGGACAGATATGTGTGTGACACGGCTATCGGTGTTCCACATACCACTGACACAACCACTCTGAGGTAGGTGGGGGTTGGAGACGCCGTGTTTGGCGTGTCGTCTCCCTTCCAGTCCTGTAAGCTCATCTCTGATTGGTTTAGCCGTTGACTGGCGAGTGATGCGGCCAGCGGTTGGTTGGATTCTCCCGCCGCGTCGGGGTCATGACCCGATCGCGCTGTCTTTCTGCATTGGGTGTTCCTTTTTCGATGGGGAGAGGTTGAAGGTGAGTTGTAGTGGTGGGCTTTGTAGTTTATTCCTTTTGGTTATCGCCAGGGCACAGGGCTGGCGGTAACTTTGTGTGCATCTATCAGTGATGCATACGGTTTTTTTCAAAAATCTGGTAACCCCGGATAAACAAAAAGAATTACAAAAATACACTTTATGAGCACGCCTGCCAGGCTTATGAGGCTTTCATCAGCCTTGCTGAGGCTCTAGGACTACAGCTAGCAGAAGGGAAATGTGAACCCCCTTCACAAGGCGTCACATGGTTAGGTTCTCACATTGACATTGTCGCCATAGACCCTCCAGAGGTTACTAAACTCCCTATTATCGCCCAGGGTAAATACAAGTTCCGCTCGCGACTGGCTGGCCACACCACGACCACATGAAACACAGTTTTCCAATTTATATTTGGAGAAACTCAATATAATTTTGGATTTACCTGTAGAAATAACTGAAATTTCCATTTCTGCCATCAGATTTCCAATTTGAAGATTTATAAAAACCGTTAAACTGCAATAATTGTGGGTTACGGTTCAAGGGTCTACACCATACAACGTCGGCAACCAGCGAACGCCGGAACTTGTAAATAGACTGAATTATGGGATACCTCAATAGGGCGTATGGTCTTTGCTATACCATGTGACAAGTTAAGAGATGTGCTTGTAGAGTGTATGGCCTGCCTGGATTGCACATGCTTATCAATCTGGCAGATGCAATCACTTCTGGGCCGTTTAATTCACGTGGCTGTGTCCGTCATGCTAACAATTTATGGCAGAGCTCTTTCCAGCTCTCCAGGCGGCTCACAAGTCGATTTGTTGGGTTCGCTGCTAAAGCTGACTTGCGTTGGTTCTGTTGATATGTAGCACATTCCAACAGACAGCACATGGTCACAACAACACCGCTTGTAGTGACTGGCCCAACCTATATTTTGACCCTCCAGCAGGTTTTTACAAGATTGCAGCTTTTTTTTTTTTAGATAGAGCACAGCATTTATTTTCCAGTATATATACAGTAATACAGCATTGTACATCGCATCATTTCCTTGTTATCTTTTCCTCATATTTATCTGACAACGTTCCGCGAGGCTTGGAAAAATTACTGTCCGCGGCTACGCCTTGGGCAGTAATTTTTCCAAGCCTTACCTCGTAACTTTGACATATTCCTACCGGAACATAGTTTCCCTCTATTATCTCACCCCTGGTACAAGCTTAGCCATAGAAACATTAGGTAAACATACTCAACAATCACCCCCGTGGTGTAGTGAATGTGAGATGACATCATATGGATTTGCTAGGTATATTTGAACTTTTCTGATATTCTGATGCTATCTAATGTCATAGAAAAGGGTGAGATAAATCCAGAACAGCACTCGAATCGCAAAATAGACAATATTCCACTTGTTTGGATGTGCCATAATCGTCACTCGGCTTCGCCTCGATGATGATTCAGGCACATACAAACTCATGGAGTATTGTCTATTTATACGATTTTCGATGCAGTTCTATATAGATACAAGACAAGACAATTAGTAGAGCAATCACGGATAAGGCACGTTTCCATTGGTTGACAAACACAGTGTAGATTTTTGTTGTTCTCCTAATAGCCCATTTCCATTGGCAGTCACCGATATACAGTCAGGAACCACCGACTCGGCCACAGCTCGGCCTCATGTCGTCATCATGTTTCCTTATTATTGTAGGGGTCAGGGCAGTCGAGCAGCGTTGTTTCACTTTAGAACTAGGTGGCGCGAGTGCCGATCCCTGCTGTGCGGTATGGCCGGCGGACCCGCAGTATGCAAATGCTGCGGGTTCACCCGCATTACGTAACTCGGCCACTATATAAGGTCGAGTCCACAGCAGGTTGACAGGACTTCTCACGGTGCCTCTTTACGGAGTGAACGTCTGGAGCCTCACGAGTTGGTTAGGTTGTGTTGAAACACCTTTCAACATTGAAGAGACCAGTATCTCTTCCCGCGCTAGTTGGTGCCCCGCAGCACCAACGGATTGTGTATTACATCCAGTAATAAAAGAACGGTGAACTGAAACTGTCCGGAGTCTGGTTTTCTATTCACGGTTAAGCGGTAGTTGGTAGATCTCGTATCTCCCTCCCTTCTCCAGTGGGTAAAGCCGAACCCACCTGTATTGGCACGGTAAGTACAGGGTAGCGACTAGTCTCGGAACCTCTGGTCGACTGACTATCACGGAGAGTGGTAATACACTTTCAGCGACTAGAGGGTAACCGCTACATTATCATACATGAAAAAAAAGCATTTTACGCACAGCCTGACAGTGGGTGCAACCATTATTTATATTGGTCACATTTCATAATATATGTTCGTATAAGGCTTATTGTAATAGTCATGTCATTTGTTGGATCTTTGAGGATGAATATCATTGGGTAAATGTATCTAGTCATAGCGTGTACTAATGTCGGTCATGTTGTTTTTCTGTACGCTAGTTTATATATCCAAATGACTGAATAATATCTTTTGAAGAAGAGTATTCTTTTTCATCGGAACAATATATTTCAATATCCTTTATTTCTTTGATTATTTGCTATTGTCTCAGTCCTATAAGTAGTGGAAAATTAGTTGTTCTCTACTGGCATCATACTTCTATTATGCATATACAATTTGTAGTTAGGAAAAATATATCCTATAAAAGGGCATATTTCCGATAGGATCTGATTGGGGACTCTACCCGACATAGCGACACACTTAACCAGAACTTGGCTTGAAGAGATTTTCATGTGCAGAAATAATTAAACCTGCTATTCCTTTTTGTATATTTTTAGTCACATGTACTGTTTTTCTCTCATGATTTATTTCTACCCAAGCTTAAAACAAAATTTAGAGTTGTAGCTTTCTGATTGGTTTACACTGAGATGAATATCTCTAAAGCCTCCAACTCCAGATTGTTCCCTTTTTAAAATGGCACAATCTCTACAGTATCTTTGGCTCTGGTGTCAAATATTGGACTATCCCTTCCAAAGTGCATAAGACAACTAGCCAGTATCTCAACTTGCCAGGGGCTATGCCAGACAACTTTGTTGATGCCCTGTTGCATGCCCCTCCAAGTGTATGTGAAGGAATGTGTATGTAATGGCATGTTCATAGGCTGTAATAATCAAATGGCTAATGCACAAGAATTCTTGTTAATGGATAGATTTAATTACAGAACCAAACGTGACCTACTTGAATTTAAAATGTTAAGTCTATTTCAAAATGTGCCACGATGTAGTGGAATATTTAGGTCAATCAATAAAGAAATTGTAATTTTACATCTTCATAAATAGATAAAATCCTGGTGCAGAGTCACATATGTGAAGTTCAACATGAAAAAACACCCACCACACTTTAGGAATTTACACAGCTGTGCCTGGAAACCTCTGATTACTCAGGTAAGAACATTGTGTCTATTTGCTTCACTCTTTCTGCAAATGCAGAGGCTGTGGTGGGGAGGCCTTGATGGGGAATGTAGTGTCGAAGACCTGCCATGCTGTTCCAAGCCCTGTGCGCAATCAGCCGGACCTCTGAAACGCCCCAGCCCCCGGAGCATCGGAGGCTATGGAGGGTGAAGGAATCGAGATATCCCACCGTTTCTAGTCTGGAGAACTTGTAGAATGATAGCAGGGCAGATGGGGCCCCAAGACACGTCCAGTGGGTCTAAGAGACGCTCGGGATACATCTCAGCATATATTCGCACCTGTCCCCTGTTGCTCCACTTTTTGTGGTATCGCTAGCAAAAATTGGATCACAATTTTATTTTTACGATTACTTTAACGATCCGACTGAAAAGCGTTGCTCCCGTAATATTGGATTGCATCCCTATATTCCTGTGGTAACACTAATTTTTGCGATGCGATAGCGATACAACAATTCAGGGGCACATATTGAATGAGATATTTGCATATTTCTTCACTACAGGTGGCCCTTGTCTTACTAAGCGCACCAGATACCAACTGAAACCAGCGTCAAGGGTTTCATAAAAACAGAAAAAGGGACTTGGAGCTATGTTGGGGCCCTTCAGCGCCCCCCAGTTCGTAACCAGACCAAAGCCACACAAACTGCATGGAGTTGTCCCATTACACGCACTGCCATATAAGGAATAGAGTAGACCCAGTAGCCAATGACTGCATTCGCAGCAAACCCCAACCTTCACCCTGACATCCTTACATGATATCTATAGCGCCTTGGGATAGTTCCACAGTCGAGAGTTGACCTAGAATCTAGTGGGTCACTACCACCCTCAATGGCCTCACAGCTTTACCATTCCTGGTGGCCTCCGTGTCCCGCTGTGACCGCACGTGTTCGTCCGTCATTCTCACTGCACGAAACCAACGCCTTTATTCCTATAATATAACATTGGATTTTCCATATACCAAGGACTTAATGACTAATGGTAAATGAAATATGCCACCAGTAGTGTCCCCAAGTGGCAGAGATCGGAACTATTCGATAGAGGCGTAAATACAACAGAATCAGGCGTCTATATGCGTATATATGACCGCACCATGGACGCTTATATACGCTTACAGATGAGGGGTATACACACGGGGAATAGGACGACCTTGTATACGCAAAAGCATACCTATATACACCGTTAGCATATATATGTAAAGTGGTTAGTTTCGTGCAGTGTCTTGGGTGGATTTGGCTGGGGCTTTGACCGCTGTAAGCTCCGCTTTTTCGTTATAAACAAGGGTATTTTCTTGACATTCTGGACATTCCTGTGTAGGGAAGCTAGCAGTTTGTTCCACAGCAATTTGAGGAAAGTTGTGGAGTTATGGAGTTGCACCAAGAGTGTGGACACAAGAAAAATAAACGTGACACGTCTGTGAGTAGTCCAAGCTGAGTGGAAGAGACGTAGGACACAAAAAGTCATGTGATAGTATTAACATAATAGGTAGCACCACAGAGAATATTAAAAACATGAGATTGACATATAAAAGAATTCGGGGCAGAATAAATGTATAGCTTAATGATAAGCATTAAGGCTATATATTTCCCAAATACACCAGAGGGCAACACTGTATGTTTCCCCAATTCTAACGCTAGGTGTCGCTCGGTGTTACCGCGCCACCCTCGTTGTGTACCTGACCTGCCCAATGGCCGATTGTTGAGCTGTGAAATTTTTATCGTAATCAATCCTTGGTTTCTCCACAGCATCGGAGAAAACAAGGTATGGCATTCAGACTGTGGTTCTGTGAGCTGTTTCAAAAGTTGGGAGGGTGCTAAACGAGAGTACTCACCGCCAAAGCGAGAGCTAACAATGGCACTTGACGCGTCGCTGTCGAGGTGGAGGTGCCGCTCTTTACTGGGTATTGGGACCTGTTTTGCTGCCGCTCTGGGAGCTGTTTCAAAAGTCGGGAGGGTGCTAAACGAGAGTACTCATCACCAAAGTGAGAGCTAACAATGGCACTTGACGCGTCGCTGTCGAGGTGGAGGTGCAGCTCGCTATTGGGTATTGGTAGTGGTTTTGCTGCTGCTTTAATTCAAAGTGTCGCTCGCTGTTCTCCCTGTACTAAGTGTAAAACGAAGCATTATAAGCCCACGGGGGCAAAATGCCCTTCGTTATGGAGGGATGACGATAGCGGTTCAGTGAAGCATGAACACTGGACTGGTGGTTGCCATTCAGAACCGTCGTTGAGGGGTCGTTTTCACAATGAAAAGACAGCGTCTAATGTTGAGCAATACAGATGGTTGTGCACCTTCCAAGTTGTGCAGTGCCCACAGTTGCAAATGCAGAGATTAATATGTTTTTCACAAACAAGGAAATCTTTGAAAGATTATGAAATTTAGAAAATAGGTATAATGTGCAAATACAATTCTTCACTGCCAATATTGTTGAATTTGAATAAGTCTAAATAACACTTTAGACCACTCACCCCTGAGAGTGATCTCTCAGTTGTGTTCAGCACGACTATGCAACTCAAAATGATAGTTATTACCAATTGTCACAACTATAAAACACCTCTCAGAGTTATTAAACCTCTGACAGAGGTAACTACTCCTCAGTCACACTACTAGGGCATGGTCAACCTGCTGCTTGTAGTAAAACAGTCACAAGACAGGGACTTTACATCACTTTGTGTCCTGATGCAGTTCTGACCTATTGTGCTGTCTCTCTAAAGTTTCATTTGTGTTTGCGAGTCTTTCCATCAATCTTCAAATACTGAAACTAATAGTGTAATTATGAATAGAATATATATTTTTATGACCAAAATAATGTAACCTCCATTTTCAAAATTTAAAGTTCTAGATATCCGACTCCTTTGCCAGTCTTGACTTTCATCCCTGTACAACCCCATTGATCTTTCAGGAGTTGCTTTTGAATCATCCGCTGGTTGCATGGTTTGATGCGTCAATCAGATTTCAATGCCCAAATGTAATGACTCAGCTAGAACCGGCTATCAGGAAAAGTGGCATTGCAATGACTGAACGTACAAGACACTCTACTTTTGCAGTCACAAAACAGGAAATGTACAAACATCTAATTGAAAATATAACTATTCTGAAAAGCACAGCACAATTTGGAGCAGGTTTTTTTGTCGTTGCTAATACTGAGAAAATCTTTAAGAATCTCATTGTGCCACTTGTCAAATGTGCGCTTGATGGAACTTGCATAGATCCTCCTGGTTCTAACCTTTACTGTAACTTCAAAAAGAATCGCTTTACTCAGTATGCAAATTGTCATCGTTATGACCAGTCAGCATTAAACATTCTACTAGCTAAGCTATTCAAAGGAGACATTGATGCGTATGCAGTCAAAGACTCATGTGTTAAAGTAGAAAGATATGTTACATCACATTTTAAAATTCAAGTATGCAAGTAGTTGTACCATAATTAATTTGCCATATATTGGAGGGTTTGCCTGTATTGGAATTGTGGTTTAGTTTCTAGCTAAACTATAGTTGGTTGTTTACTGTGGCTCAAACTTTCTAGTGAATGAGTCACATAAGGAAAGATGGTTTGTGCAGGTGAATGAAAGTTTTGCAAGGTATCTTAGCATTTTGAACATCCCAACGACTAAGTTAGAGGTACATAAAAAATGCTGAATTGTCATATATACCTGCCCACAAACCTCTATTAAGCACAGCCTGCTGCTAAGGGCGCAGTATGAAAAATATTCAGGCCCACTGTCCGGCTGTGCATAAAATATATGTTGGTGATTTTCAGGTATTTAGTGAAGTGGAAACATGAATACTTTCTTCAAAGGATGCCTCATCTGAGTTATCCCAGCTTTGCTTATGTGCTGACTTGTAGATTCTGGCAAATCAGTGCTAATAAATATATTTCCCCACAAATAGTCATTTGCAAGTTCATTCATCCCTGGGCAGACTATAATATGCTGTATCCCGATATAACAATATACTTTTGTAGAATCTATTGTGACATTCAAACTCACCTAACTTTTTCTTGTCTGTTTCCCATTGAAAAATTGGCAAAGGTTCAAATCGTTTTTAACCTTTTCTTGAATAGGTATATCCAGTTGTTGTTCTCACTTACAATTAGTCATCTAACCCACAGAATTATCTATACTTCTACCATGGTTTCCAGATCTAATAAATACAATCCTCCTTCCTCTGGCTTCTTCGGGCTGTGGATATTTGAGCATGGATATAACATGATAGGTATCATTAGTGTATTAATATTACTATACACCTGTGGCTGAACGTCTATGAAATATTAACCGCTGCTATGGGTATAGTATAAATTCTGTTCGGGCCCTCCGTGCAGCGGGCCGTAGTGAATCTCATAGGCTTTATAATGTAAAAACATACGTCCCACTGCTGCAGACACTACGGCCCGCTAACATAAAATATCGCGATAGGGCGAGACCAGGGTTAGAAAAACAAAACAAAATGGCCATTCTCTCCCATTCATAACTTGAGAGACATGCTAAGCCTTACCTGTAACAAGTGGAAGTGCGTATTGTCCAAATATCGAGGCACCTGACATTGGGCGTTCACATAATACCGTTTGAATGACTTAAATCTGCAAGATTGATCGATATCAACAAGTCCGATCGCATCCCGTTACGCTGCGCCGCGTTGTCGACGTCATAATTACGTTGGCTACCAGTTCCAGGTCATCATGTGTCATACATTTCATAGTCGGCACCATGTCGACCGTTGCCGGGTTTTCCCGCTAGCGGGCCATAGTGAATGGCAGTGGTAATATACGGGAACAGGGGGTGGAATCACGGAAAAGAAAAGTAAATAAAACGGCATTTTAAACGAGTAGGAGGTGTATAGTAATAAGGAAACGTAAAGACTGAGCCTGTATGGGTGCCGTTCTCGGCCATTTGATGACAAAATACGGCCCTCCTGCCTGCGGCGTCGGGCGGTATTTTTTCATCAAATGACCTTGAACGGTCACCTGTACGGGCTCAGTAACTACGCTTTCTCATAATACTGACCTTACCCTTCAGTGACAGCTTCACGATTAGAGAACAAGCTAACAAGACGGTTATATCTGTACAAATCAAAGTTATTTCAATGCACAAAAAACACCAGTTTAGTGCTATATACGCCATCGTGGAAGTGCATGTATCGGCCGTAAATTAACTTGTTTTCATATATATATATACGCCCATAATTCATGCCAGCATACAAGGCGTATACAAGACTGTTTACTTTTGTATACGGAAGCGTATTGGCTGTATTTCACACCAGGCGTATACGAAAGGAGATATCCTCTGCGCGATATATATACGCTGGGCGTATATATGTGTACCGATAGAAAACAAAAGTAACAGACTCATAATGACAGATGAATGGTCTTTTAAAGTCAAATCTATCAAAAGATGGCAAAAAAACAAAAGAATGCTGGGTTTATTATTTGTATTTAATCAGTTGATACCTTATCAGGTTTTATAAAGGTTTTGTAAAATAAATTGGTAATATAAGATTTTTTATATACCACAGACTTAATGACCGATCGTATATGAGATATAATATTATTGTAAAGCTGGATGAGTTTTAATATTGGCCACCGTATGCCATGACAGGAGTTTGGCATAGTGACTTCATGAGGCGAAGCCGAGTGAAGTCTGGACCCAAAACTACAGGTTTTGATTTTGTTGTGTTAATTTTTTTCATTTGCCCTCTCCGTCGTGGATAACGGTGTTTGAAATAAATTGCATTGTGGTCGTGATAGCGGTAGGGGGAAGCCAACCTCTTCATCTCTCCTTCATCCCCATCTCCTCAATTTTGAAATATTATGTGATAACAATTCTGTATGTAACTAGTGGCATATAAAACTCTGTATACCAGTCAGCGTGGCATACAGAAATCCAATGTTAAGCTGGATGGGGTTTTATATTAGGGGTAGGATAAGGTGGTGTTCCCTATGTGCAGAGAACAGAATTATTGTATGGTGGCTCACGGAATTGGGCGTATACATGGCACAAACTATGCTGGCCTATATACGCTAATAGATAACACGACGGAAAATAGGTCAACCTTGTATACGCAAAAGCATACCTATACACGCCAAGCCCATATATATGTAAAATGATGGTTCTCGTGCAGTGTTTCTATTGAGGAAAATTAAAAGATATCTATCCAAAGATGTGAGTATCAAAATTGTGAAGCAAATCATATTGCCCGAAATAGAGTGAAAGCATACCGAGAAAGTATATAAATAAATTTCAAGTGCTATCAAAAATGCCCTAAGAATTGCTCATAATGTAAAGGATGCACGTGATATTCAAATCGAAGAACTACTTTATAAATCAAAATTACATAAACTTAAAACTAGGCGATTGATACATATGATACCTTTCTTTCATTGGTGGTGTATGTAAATGAAGGTTTCTACCATGGTGAAACTAGAACCACAAGAGGAACTAGGAAAATATGTATAAAATTGGATAGACCAAAGACAAAATTGTACAGGAATAGTCCCTTATATAGAGGAACCAAAGAGTTGGATAAGCTTACAAGAGAATGCCAACGAATTAAAAATAGGGAGTTATTTAAAATGATGATGAAGGAAATTATTGTAAAATGGAGTTGAATGAATGATGGGAAAATAAAAACTCTTAGAGTGAACAAAAACAGGATCTTAGTATTAAATGGTTAAGTGTGTAAAAATAAAATGTCTGGGATTATTTTGATGCCACTTTGTCTCTTGTATTGTTTTATATGTGTGTATATGTCAATCCATAAGATATGAATATTATTTGACCGAAAAATCAAGGTTTCAAAAGTGTGAGGTCATGCGACCATTGTATGGTATATAAAGGAGATAATTGGGAAAGAAAATACAAATGAATGTGATAATGAAAATGCAAATATGAGAAGAGATAGAAATTTGTAGAAACGATATTAAAATTATCAGTGCTTTATTATCAGTCAAAAATAGGTCAATGTTGAGTTCTTAATGTAATTAATGGCCTGCTTTCATTTGACTGTCTCTAAAAAAAACATTGTGTGCACGATAACGTTACTATGTCAATAAACACTTAGAAAAAAGTACTCTATTTCTCCAGCTATTTGCTATGACGTTACACTTGTCTATTCTATCTAAAAAAGTTCCAATGAATATTGTCTTTTCCTTTTCCTCTTTAGCAAAGTATATACCGAAAACATTAAGTTTTTCGCTTCTTTGAACTTACATCTAATATTTTTCTCAATTATAGGCCATGGTTCTCAGTATTTCCTCATTAAGAAGAGGTCCAGAAAAAATTCCAAACAATTCAAAGGTACTCAACAGTGAGCCAAATTACATTTGAACCTTGACAAACAGAGTAACATCATCAGCAAACACTGCTATTTCTAGGCTCATCTATTCATTATCTATACCCTCAATTTCTTCATTTTCTCGTATTAAACATGCCATGATTTTCAGTGCCAGAATATATAAATAAGGGGGGAATCATAACAGCCTTGTCTAGCCCTTTTTTCTGGCTGAAACCATTTTGTAGTTACCCTATTAGGGACTACACAACATTCTTGGCCCGTATAGATAATAATTTAATAAAAAACAATCAGCGCAAAAATAACGATAGTAGTCCTATCCACTCTATAATTCTTTCACCGAAACCCAAACATTGTTTACTATTATATATTGCTGACCAGAGGACAGAATAAAAAGTCTTCCTCAAGTTTAAACAGATAAATTTTGTATACCAATGGTGTACATATTTTAGAGGAGCTCTTCAGATCGAAAATCATATGTGTTCACTATCTAACGACTACCTACATTTCCAGAAATGGGAAAAATTCCTCGACAGCATATCTTGAAAGGGGCACCTACTAAAGAATCCCCTCATACTTAGGTTTGCACTGTGGTGTCTCAAGTTGATCTCCCTTTGATCAAATATTGTCCTCTATCGTTTTTGTGTATTACAAAAACAACTTGATCATTTTACGGATAATGATGTGTCTAACACAGAAAACGTTGAAATTCAGAGAATGGTAATTCACTAACGTCTATAGCACCTTCGTCTTCTCCCAAACCTTTGACTATGAAACAGATTATAAAGTCTAGAGGCCCAGACATAATCCAACATAAAACATCCACTTATATAAACACAGTAGGTGGCATTTGAGTTCAGGGTAAGCTACTCAAAGACTGCATACTTCTTGAACAGCTCCACATAATTATGGATTAGTTGGCAATAGTAGTTTGCTGAGTCAAGAAGGTGCCATACAGCCTTCACATTCGAGGGGGGAGCCATGTCACGTATAGTTTCAACCTTCTCAGGATCAGACCGTATAACATCAGTGCTGACAACATACCCTAGACGCTTCACTTACAGGATGCCAAAGTGACACTTACTGTCTTTGACACCAAGTCCATTATCCTGGAGCACTTGGAGCACCAGGGCTATGTGCTCATGATGGTCTTCCTTGGTTTTGGAGAAGAGGATGAGATCACCCAAGTAGACCATCACGAAGCATCTCAGGGGCACAATGATGTGGTTCATCATCCTCTGGAACGTCGCGGGGGCGTTACAGAGTCCGAACTGTATCCGCCAGAACTGAAACAGGCCATGGTGCATGCCAACGGCTGTCTTCTCTATGTTACCGGCGTCCATGGGGACTTACCGGTATCCCGACTTGAGATCCAGCATAGAAAAGATGACAGCACCGCCCAACAAATCCATGATGTCTTGATTATGGGGGAGGGGATAGGCATCCCTCCAGGTGACCGCGTTGAGCACTCAGTAGTCCACACCGAAGCGAACGGACCCATCCTTCTTTGGTACAAGCATCTATGGGCAGGCCCAGGGGGAAGACAAGGGTTCAATGATCCATATGAACATGTGTATAATCACTCCTCTGTTGTATTCTGTCGTGGCCAACATTTGGTACCAAGACATTTGTCACTTTTGACAAAATATCAGGCAATAGAAACAGAAAATCAAAGACAAGATATATTACCGAGTCTCTAGATGCATCAACCTATGCATATAAAGTGGTTAGCCACGTTTTTACTCGCTCTTTATATATGGTAATATTTTGTTCATTTTGTTATCCAGAATCCAGTTGTTCCATAATTGTTTACCTATGTGTAACAGCGCGTGTATAAATTTCTGCATATTTGCTAATTTAACTTTTAGTTTGATCTTACTATGACTCCTGAGCATTCTTTCCTCTGCATTGTAAATATCATCGTCCTATGTTGTCTAGCATCTCATTAATCGTAGCAATTGTAATCTACGCCTGATTTCCATAGATCTAAGCATACATCTAGAATGTAGTTCAGCCAGACTACAATCCTCAGCATTTTTTTATTCTGCATACTATACATAGCGATTTTTGCAGTGAGTCTCTACCTGCCTGTGTTGAACAGTAAAACATTATACCTGCGTTTTACATAATCCGGAGCATCATGTGTTTTAACAATCTTAGACTGTTTTCCTCATTTAGATAAATTCTCAGTTTACATAGTTTGAATAATTTTTGTCTGAATTCGGCACAAATTTTGTTAAGTTGTAATTTAAAGTTTAATTGATAATTTTGAATCTGATCAATTTTGATTAATGATTATATATACTATGCCTTTTCATTTCCAGATCGTATCTGAGCACCTAAAAAACACAGTGTCTGTGACTGTTGCTGATAAGAGCCACTTTGAAGATGCTGTCACAAAACAACTTGATTTACCACAAAGCCCTGCCAACTTGCAAGCATTGTCTCAAAAGAATATTGGAGAAGTTACTGCAGCTAATAAAGGCCACTTTAAAGATGCAGTCACACAACAACCTTATTTACCACAAAGCCCTGCCAACTTGCAAGCATTAGCTCAAAATACCATTGGAGAAGTTACTGACGAGCACCTAAAAAACACAGTGTTCGTTACAGCGGCAGATAAGAGCCACTTTAAGGAGTCTGTGGATGGTGTTGCTTCTGTACAAAAGAACTTGCCAAAGACACACAAAATATTCTACTATGATTTGGGATTGTCAGCTGACCAGGTGAAACAGGTAAGATGGAAGTATGTTTGTCTGTGTACTTAATACTTCTTTCTTTGAATTTTTAAAGAATTATAGTCCATTCGTTTGACACAAAGTACTCATATGCTTGGGAAACATCGAACCTGTGAGCTTTTAATCCACAGCATCCTAAAGACACATATCTGGGTTTTTTTATGAACCTAATACTGTGGATTTTCAGTTCTGAAAACGAATTTGTTATAAAGATATGGAAAAATATTCAATGTACCAACTTGCAAGTTCTTTAACCCCTTCAATCTAAGAGCATTTTGTTCAGCCAGTTCAGTCAACTTGGTGGTCGAGAGTCATAGTAGCAAGTTTAGTCGTGACAAAAAAATCTGCTTGCATAGTTCTGGGCACTGTGTTAACCTTGGTTTGATATGTGTGGTATTTAGAAATGATCTATACTTTTAGTTTTCATATGGCTTTATGAATCGTAAGCCTCACTAGCAATAAAGATGTTTGAAGTTTACGAATTTAAAATATATACCTTTTTCGCATAGAGCAGATTCCTCTGTGGGATTTTCAACTTCCTTCAAAATTTTTATTTTCTGGTTTTTAGGAAGGTTTTTACTTTATCACACCCCTAATATAAAATCCCATAGGCTTAACATTGAGATTCCGTATGCCACGCTGACTGGCATACGGAGTTTTATATGCCACTAGTGGCATACCGAATTATTATCACATAATATTCCAAAAAAAACGAGGAGACAGGGTAGGATAAAATCAAAACCTGATTCGTTTTAAACTTGGCCACCACATTCCACTCCTGGAGTTATGACTTCACTCGGCTTCACCTAATGAAGTCACTTTGCCAAACTCCAGTCGTGGCATACAGTGGCTAAGATTAAAACTCATCCAGTTTTACGATAGTATCACTCTCTCTGGTATAGTTTTATGAGAAGCTATTGAGTCTGTATTGATGGCTGTCCTGTAACTACAGCCTGATGCCATAGGCAAAGGCCTGTAGTTACAGGACAAAAGACTGAAAACATCACTATGGGCTCAGTTATTATGTTTCTTTATTATCATATACTTGAAAATCATGAAGAAATGCCATTTTATGCAAAACCGACAGGTTATTTATACTTGAATATAAGATATTTAGTGTATTTCTAAATGTGCTGCATTGTATTGGACATTCCCCTTATATGTAGGCAAATCAATAAACAAATTGTAATTTTACATCTTGATAAATAGATAAAATCCTGGTGCAGAGTTACGTATGTGAAGTTCAATATGAAAAAACACCCACCACACTTTAGGAATTTACACAGCTGTGCCTGGAAACCTCTGATTACTCAGGTAAGAAAATTGTGTCTATTTGCTTCACTCTTTCTGCAAATGATATCAGACCACTGTAGCAAATGAATATATGATGCTGTTTAAGCAGCTTTCATGGTGGTTCTCTGTCTTGTTGAACCAGATGTTTGAGTTCTGAGTGGTGCTTGATAGTCAGCGACATCTTTATAGTGATCATTGAAAAAGAGTGATTGATTGAGAGACCGTTATCCAAAGACCAACAACTAACTTGTTAAAATATTAATTGCAATTTCCTTGTGAATATAATATCATTATAAAGCCAAGACTTAGGTCTATGTTTTGGTATAAAATGCAAACATAATAATGACTGTTTCAATTCACCCTCACCTGCCATATACCTGCATCTGAGAGGTGTTTTACTGACAGTGATAAATGTTAGTCATAATGAAATGACAGCATCTAATGTTGAGCAATGCAGAGGGTTGTTCACTTTCTAAACGAGTTGTGCAGTGGTCACTGTTGCAAGTGCAGACAGTTATATGTCGAGATTTGAAAGATTTAGAAAATTGGAAAATAGGTATAATATACAAAAGAAGAAACCAACAAGTTTTGGTCAAAGTCGTCGTTCTCCATGAGTTTGATGCGGTGTGATATGAACGAGGCGACAGCCGAGTGAATATCACGTAGCATTCAAATGAGTTAGAGAATTACTTCTTTGGCCAAAACGAGTTGCTTTCTGTATTTATCTCACCTCTGTACACACTAAAAGAATGAACAACCCTCAGGATATAGACCATGGAGAATGGACTGCAATACTTGTAGGGGCATGGAGAACGAGTTCCAAATGTTAAGGCTATGGGCATTTATTCCAGGGGTGAGATAAAAGTAGAATTCTTCACTGCAAATATTGCTAAATTTAAATAAGTCTAAATAACACTTTAAGCCCCTGTTTTGAAAGCAATCACCAGACACTAACTTACCCCTGAGACTCATCACAACTATGCAACATGTGACCTCAAAACAGTCATTATTAGCAATCGTCACAATTATAAATCACCTCCCGGATTAATTTAACCTCTGACAGAGGGAACTACTCCTCAGGCACACTGTTAGGGCGTGGTCAACCTGCTGCTTGTAGTAAAACAGTCACAAGACAGGGGCTTTACATCACCATCACCTTTACATATGAACTCATGTAGTTCTGAGCAGTTGTGCTGTCTCTCTTAACCGGTGTTCACACTAGATGATTCTTGCCAGCGATTCTGGCATTTTGTATGGTCTGACAACTTTCAGCAGTAACATCGTCTAATGTAAACACCAAGTGCATGGCGATTCCAGATCATCTGATTACTTTTGATTACGCAATTCGACATCACCTCACGACTATTGGTCACACTCTGTGACTCTGTGACTATTTCAAGCAGCCTTGAATTAGTCCTCTACGTGGGCAGCGGTTCTGTGAAAACTTATAGTCGTCAGTGTAATTATGAAAAGAAATTGAATATATATATATATATATATATATATATACATATACAGTAGAACCCTGCTGAACGGACACCCTGCATGAGTGGACATCCTGTGTTAACAGACACCTTTGCTCAGAACGGATCTCTCTATTAGATGTTTATTTGAACCCGTATATGCTGGGTTCTTCTGTATATATATATATACATTATTATATATGTTAATATATAAACTACGGTGATAATTCTTTACGTGTGGCAGTGAGCAGCTCATAATCGTTATATGCTCATTCTTCATCTGCTCACCGACCAATTGACTTGTATTTTTCTCACTCGTTTTGGAAAATTTTGATTTTAAATTTTGGGAGTTAGCCCAACTGTATATATATATTCATGACCAAAATAATGTTACAGATACTACATTTTTCGAAATTTTAAGTTTAAGATATCTTTTGTCAGTCATGACTTTCAGCCCTGTACAACCTCATTGATGTTTCAGGAGTTGCTTTTGAATCATCCACTGGTTTCATGGTTTGATGCATCAATCAGATTTCAATGCCCAAACGTAATGACTCAGCTAGAACCAGCTATCAGGAGAAGCGGCATTGCAATGACGGAGCGTACTGGACACTCTTCTTTTGCAGTCACAAAACAGGAAATGTACAAACATCTAATTGAAAATATAACTATTCTGAAAAGCACAGAACAATTAGGAGCAGGGTTTTTTGTGGTTGCTAATACTGAGAAAATCTTTAAGAATCTCATTGTGCCACTTGTCAAATGTGCGCTTGAAAAGACCTGCATAGATCCTCCTGGTTCTAACCTTTATTGTAACTTCAAAAAGCAGCCCTTTACTAGGTATGCAAATTGTCATCGTTTTGATCAGTCAGCATTGAACATTCTACTAGCTAAGCTATTCAAAGGAGACATTCATGCATATGCAGTCAAAGACTCGTGTGTTAAAGTAGAAAGATATGTTACATCATATTTTAAAATTCAAGTATGCAAGTAGTTGTACCATAATTATTTTCCCATATATTGGAGGGTTTGCCTGTATTAGAATCGTTGTTAGTCTCTAGTTAAACTATACACTGTGTGAAAACCCACATTATTTCTCGCCAGCATAAGTATACACCACTTCCTCTTGTATACGGATGCATAATGGCTATATTTGCCGCCAAGCGTATATGAGAGGAAATATCCTGTGCGTGACATATATATACACCAGGCGTATATGTGTGCCGTTAGAAAATAAAAAAGGTTGGCCACCAGACCAGGCCCCCACTGCCTCCCGCCCGTTTGTGTTGATAGAGGTAAAGGTGGTCTCAATGGGAAACCCTCACCCCCGCTATGTATATAATAATAAGTGTAATTTAATGAACTTTGTACTTCTTTATGCGAAGATGTTCATTCACAGACAGAGACTGTTCTACTGAAAAATTTTCGCTGTACCGCTATTCCTCTCAGAACTGAAAGAGAACCTGCGAGAACTTGAAGCAATTGAATAGATTCAAATCTTTCAAATGTATAGCAGGAAAGTTACCAACTTTGTACTACCTAAATCCCTTTTCTTCCCTCATTTTGTGTATAGCCTTGTCTTGTCTGTGGTATTTTATCCTGAGTCTTTTTTTCACTTGTTTACTCATCATAGTCTTGTATTTATTTTCGCAATCCAGAAAGGGTGGAACAATTGATGCTAATTTTGCGAATGTCCCACATGTATAATATGAACACTAGTTAGATTACAGAAAACATGATATCACGAGATGTTATATGAAAGAGACAAAAGGATAGCAACTTCATTAAAGGCTAGGAACTGAGTCAGTTAGGCTGTTTAAAAACTCTTAAAATACAAAAAATGAAAAATGGGTATTGAAATAAATGATAATAAAAAAGGTGTGAAAATACATCTGAAATTATTTTGCAGAGCTGTAAATTGTAAGATGTATGGAAATGTGGAGGGATTAATAAAATGTTTTCTAAAAAAATTTTGTATGTATGTTGCAGTGATTTGGAGTGAGAACAAATTGCAAAAAAAAGTATTTATTGCAGGATCTGGTTGGGGTGGTCATGGCTATTTCCACAAATTCTTTCTCAACCCAAACCCTGTGTATAAGGCGGCTTTCTTGAATCTTAATCGGAAATAACAAAAGTTTACCCATTTCAACTAATGCAGTTACTAGTTCCATATTATTTATTATAGAACTGCAAATATACATAGATTTGAAGGCTAGGAATCTGCTGAATATATTGATATATGAACTTTATTTTATTTGCCCATAATTCTAAGTCGAACACCATGTAAAGTTCAGAATTTGGCCATTTTTAGAAAGAATTGGAGGATATATTTTAAAGCCTAGAACAGGGATGTAGAAAACAAAACCTTACAATATGAAAATTCAATAAGGGGCCATCCATAAAGTATGTACGCAGATTTTCCTGGAAAATTGACCCCCCCCACCCCCCCCCCCCTGTTGCACAGGATACGCTTCTCATGGACCCCCCCCTCATTGCGTATGTACATTTTCTGAACCCCCCCCCCCTTCCAACACCTGAAGCAGGTATAATGTACCTAAATAGGTGTTCTTCATACCTTTTCCTCAGTCACTGATAAATTTCCATCAGTTGAAATCTACAAGCATGGTGTACACTTTGGCTTTTCCCAAAAGCTTTGGGGGTTTTTTTTAAATGGGAGATTGGATTCTCATCGAATGGGTACATCTGGCTCACCAAAATGCCTCAATGAATTCTAAACATTCTGAATTTCCCATCCGCCGATATAGCTTGGATCTGGGAGTGGAAAGCTAGTGGTGAAGTGGTTAGAGCACCTGCCTCAGGATATGGAGTTCGGGAGATCGATCCCTGCCCAAGCCCAACTTTTGTCTTTTATTCCTCGCTGTTATTGGTTATATCTGTTGATCGGAATGGCATATATGTATCCCTTACTCGTGTTAAAATTTCATTGCTTAATTCCTATGGGAAGTGGATTTCACTGTCTCCACAGTGAAATACTACAGTATATCCATCTGGTGTCAAAATCCGGCATGAGGTTTCCAGCATCGCTTCAGTGTGGAAGAGGACCAGACAAAAGTGAACTGAAAACCAGAGAAATGTGTGATCTGGTACCTGAGTATGCATTGACAAAATCAAAACCAAACCAGCGAAAGACGTTTGGCCAAAACGTCTCCACTTTTGAGATTCACATTTTCGTTGATATCTCAGTAACGGATGTGAATTTCTGAATGATTTCTTCACTGTTGGATAGGGAATTCCAAGCCGGACATGGCCATAACAGTTTTGTTTTAGATTTCTGAATTAATTGTCTCAAAATCGAAAATATCCGATTTTCACTGTGACTTCTCTTTGGAATAGTATTAAGCACAGAAAATACAATACAGTAAGATTATCGATGGGTTATAAAAATAGTGTAGTATGATCCCATTTAGGTCCAGTGCAATTTATTAATCATAATCACATTTGAATTCATGAAATTAATTTTTGAAACAATATGATTTTATTTTTCTTTACATCAATCAAAAACATATTTATATTAAAAGTATAAGAATGGCATCTTGGCGTATGATATATTACATATAAATGTTCAATGGTGATGCATAGTTAATGCGCTACCACTGATTGTACGCTGGGAATTAATTTTTCATTCGGGAAGGTTGCTCAAATTTTGCATTGTGCTAGTACCTAAACCTCAATTTTTCATACAAATAAACGCACTATCGAATAGATAATTGCTGTACTGCAGAAGAAAAATATTTCCCAACAAACACAAGAGGTTTCGTTCCAATGAAATTGTTAATATTTCTATTAAAACTGATTAAACTAAAAATGCCTTAAAGAGTGGTAATCTCATGCCTGTAGCACCATCTAGTGGATACTGTACGAAGCAGAATACCACTCACCTGCAGAGGTTTAGTGAAGATTTCCCCTAAACTCCATGGAGGGAGATTGTGTAGGGAGAGTACGGGACTGTGTGATGTCATTCCACACTGCACCGCTAGAGCAACCAACAGAAACAGGGCCCCGTTTTTCAGTCAAGACATAATCGCCCAACGATACCCTAAGACATCTCTGGGAATGTAAGACAATTTGCAAGACACAAAATGGCAGGTGTCCTATAGACAGTGTCTCAGCGCTGCACGTTCGGTCACTGCTATACTGCAAAGACTGCCCAGTAGTCTATACTGCAATGACTACCCAGTAACAGCTTCAGGGTAGCTTGTATCTGGGAGTGGAAAGCCAGTGGTGAAGTGGTTAGAGCATCTGCCTTAGGATATGGAGTTCGGGAGATCGATCCTTGTCCAAGCCCAACTTTTCGTCTTTTATTCCTCGCTGTTATTGGTTATATCAGTTGATCGGAATGGCGGGTCTTCTTCATATTTGGAATGGTCATAGGATATATGTATCCCTTACTCGTGTTAAAATTTCATTGCTTAATTCTTACGGGAAGTGGATTTCACTGTCTCCACAGTAAAATACTACAGTATAGCCATCTGGTGTCAAAATCCGGCATGAGGTTTCCAGCATCGCTTCAGTGTGGAAGAGGACCAGACAAAAGTGAACTGAAAACCAGAGAAATGTGTGATCTGGTACCTGAGTATGCATTGACAAAATCAAAACCGAACCAGCGAAAGACGTTTGGCCAAAACGTCTCCACTTTTGAGATTCACATTTTCGTTGATATCTCAGTAATGGATGGGAATTTCTGAATGATTTCTTCACTGTTGGATAGGGAATTCCAAGCCGAACATGGCCATAACAGTTTTGTTTTAGATTTCTGAATTAATTGTCTCAAAATCGAAAATATCCGATTTTCACTGTGACTTCTCTTTGGAATAGTATTAAGCACAGAAAATACAATACAGTAAAATTATCGATGGGTTATAAAAATAGTGTAGTGTGATCCCATTTAGGTCCAGTGCAATTTATTAATCATAATCACATTTGAATTGATGAAATTAATTTTTGAAACAATATGATTTTATCTTTTTTACATCAATCAAAATCATATTTATATTAGAAGTATAAGAATGGCATCTCGGTGTATGATATATGACATATAAATGTTCAATGGTGATGCATAGTTAATGCCCTACCACTGATTGTACTGTGGGAATTAATTTTTCATTCGGGGAGTTTGCTCAAATTTTGCATTGTGCTAGTACTAAAACCTCAATTTTTCATACAAATAAACACACTTTCGAATAGATAATTGCTGTACTGCAGAAGAAAAATATTTCCCAACGAACCCAAGAGGTTTTGTTCCAATGAAATTGTTAATATTTCTATTACAACTGATTAAACTAAAAATGCCTTAAAGAGTGGTAATCTCATGCCTGTAGCACCATCTAGTGGATACTGTATGAAGCAGAAAACCACTCACCTACAGAGGTTTAGTAACGATTTCCCCTAAACTCCATGGAGGGAGATTGTGTAGGGAGAGTACGGGACTGTGTGATGTCATTCCACACTGCACCGCTAGAGCAACCAACAGAAACAGGGCCCCGTTTTTCAGTCAAGACATAATCGCCCAACGATACCCTTAGACATCTCTGCGAATGTAAGACAATTTGCAAGACACAAAATGGCAGGTGTCCTATAGACAGTGTCTCAGCGCTGCACGTTTGGTCGCTGCTATACTGCAAAACTGCCCAGTAGTCTATACTGCAAAGACTGCCCAGTAACAGCTTCAGGGTAGCTTGGATCTGGGAGTGGAAAGCCAGTGGTGAAGTGGTTAGAGCACCTGCCTCAGCATATGGAGGTCGGGAGATCGATCCTTGCCCAAGCCCAACATTTTGTCTTTTATTCCTCGCTGTTATTGGTTATATCGGTTGATCGGAATGGCAGGTCTTCTTCATATTTGGAATGGTCATAGGATATATGTATCCCTTACTCGTGTTAAAATTTCATTGCTTAATTCATACGGGAAGTGGATTTCACTGTCTCCACAGTGAAATACTACAGTATAGCCATCTGGTGTCAAAATCCGGCATGAGGTTTCCAGCATCGCTTCAGTGTGGAAGAGGACCAGACAAAAGTGAACTGAAAACCAGAGAAATGTGTGATCTGGTACCTGAGGATGCATTGACAAAATCAAAACCGAACCAGCGAAAGACGTTTGGCCAAAACGTCTCCACTTTTGAGATTCACATTTTCGTTGATATCTCAGTAATGGATGGGAATTTCTGAATGATTTCTTCACTGTTGGATAGGGAATTCCAAGCCGGACATGGCCATAACAGTTTTGTTTTAGATTTCTGAATTAATTGTCTCAAAATCGAAAATATCCGATTTTCACTGTGACTTCTCTTTGGAATAGTATTAAGCACAGAAAATACAATACAGTAAAATTATCGATGGGTTATAAAAATAGTGTAGTGTGATCCCATTTAGGTCCAGTGCAATTTATTAATCATAATCACATTTGAATTGATGAAATTAATTTTTGAAACAATATGATTTTATCTTTTTTACATCAATCAAAATCATATTTATATTAGAAGTATAAGAATGGCATCTCGGTGTATGATATATGACATATAAATGTTCAATGGTGATGCATAGTTAATGCCCTACCACTGATTGTACTGTGGGAATTAATTTTTCATTCGGGGAGTTTGCTCAAATTTTGCATTGTGCTAGTACTAAAACCTCAATTTTTCATACAAATAAACACACTTTCGAATAGATAATTGCTGTACTGCAGAAGAAAAATATTTCCCAACGAACCCAAGAGGTTTTGTTCCAATGAAATTGTTAATATTTCTATTACAACTGATTAAACTAAAAATGCCTTAAAGAGTGGTAATCTCATGCCTGTAGCACCATCTAGTGGATACTGTATGAAGCAGAAAACCACTCACCTACAGAGGTTTAGTAACGATTTCCCCTAAACTCCATGGAGGGAGATTGTGTAGGGAGAGTACGGGACTGTGTGATGTCATTCCACACTGCACCGCTAGAGCAACCAACAGAAACAGGGCCCCGTTTTTCAGTCAAGACATAATCGCCCAACGATACCCTTAGACATCTCTGCGAATGTAAGACAATTTGCAAGACACAAAATGGCAGGTGTCCTATAGACAGTGTCTCAGCGCTGCACGTTTGGTCGCTGCTATACTGCAAAACTGCCCAGTAGTCTATACTGCAAAGACTGCCCAGTAACAGCTTCAGGGTAGCTTGGATCTGGGAGTGGAAAGCCAGTGGTGAAGTGGTTAGAGCACCTGCCTCAGCATATGGAGGTCGGGAGATCGATCCTTGCCCAAGCCCAACATTTTGTCTTTTATTCCTCGCTGTTATTGGTTATATCGGTTGATCGGAATGGCAGGTCTTCTTCATATTTGGAATGGTCATAGGATATATGTATCCCTTACTCGTGTTAAAATTTCATTGCTTAATTCATACGGGAAGTGGATTTCACTGTCTCCACAGTGAAATACTACAGTATAGCCATCTGGTGTCAAAATCCGGCATGAGGTTTCCAGCATCGCTTCAGTGTGGAAGAGGACCAGACAAAAGTGAACTGAAAACCAGAGAAATGTGTGATCTGGTACCTGAGGATGCATTGACAAAATCAAAACCGAACCAGCGAAAGACGTTTGGCCAAAACGTCTCCACTTTTGAGATTCACATTTTCGTTGATATCTCAGTAATGGATGGGAATTTCTGAATGATTTCTTCACTGTTGGATAGGGAATTCCAAGCCGGACATGGCCATAACAGTTTTGTTTTAGATTTCTGAATTAATTGTCTCAAAATCGAAAATAACCGATTTTCACTGTGACTTCTCTTTGGAATAGTATTAAGCACAGAAAATACAATACAGTAAAATTATCGATGGGTTATAAAAATAGTGTAGTGTGATCCCATTTAGGTCCAGTGCAATTTATTAATCATAATCACATTTGAATTGATGAAATTAATTTTTGAAACAATATGATTTTATCTTTTTTACATCAATCAAAATCATATTTATATTAGAAGTATAAGAATGGCATCTCGGTGTATGATATATGACATATAAATGTTCAATGGTGATGCATAGTTAATGCCCTACCACTGATTGTACTGTGGGTATTAATTATTCATTCGGGGAGTTTGCTCAAATTTTGCATTGTGCTAGTACTAAAACCTCAATTTTTCATACAAATAAACACACTTTCGAATAGATAATTGCTGTACTGCAGAAGAAAAATATTTCCCAACGAACCCAAGAGGTTTTGTTCCAATGAAATTGTTAATATTTCTATTACAACTGATTAAACTAAAAATGCCTTAAAGAGTGGTAATCTCATGCCTGTAGCACCATCTAGTGGATACTGTATGAAGCAGAAAACCACTCACCTACAGAGGTTTAGTAACGATTTCCCCTAAACTTAATGGAGGGAGATTGTGTAGGGAGAGTACGGGACTGTGTGATGTCATTCCACACTGCACCGCTAGAGCAACCAACAGAAACAGGGCCCCGTTTTTCAGTCAAGACATAATCGCCCAACGATACCCTTAGACATCTCTGCGAATGTAAGACAATTTGCAAGACACAAAATGGCAGGTGTCCTATAGACAGTGTCTCAGCGCTGCACGTTTGGTCGCTGCTATACTGCAAAACTGCCCAGTAGTCTATACTGCAAAGACTGCCCAGTAACAGCTTCAGGGTAGCTTGGATCTGGGAGTGGAAAGCCAGTGGTGAAGTGGTTAGAGCACCTGCCTCAGCATATGGAGGTCGGGAGATCGATCCTTGCCCAAGCCCAACATTTTGTCTTTTATTCCTCGCTGTTATTGGTTATATCGGTTGATCGGAATGGCAGGTCTTCTTCATATTTGGAATGGTCATAGGATATATGTATTCCTTACTCGTGTTAAAATTTCATTGCTTAATTCATACGGGAAGTGGATTTCACTGTCTCCACAGTGAAATACTACAGTATAGCCATCTGGTGTCAAAATCCGGCATGAGGTTTCCAGCATCGCTTCAGTGTGGAAGAGGACCAGACAAAAGTGAACTGAAAACCAGAGAAATGTGTGATCTGGTACCTGAGTATGCATTGACAAAATCAAAACCAAACCAGCGAAAGACGTTTGGCCAAAACGTCTCCACTTTTGAGATTCACATTTTCGTTGATATCTCAGTAATGGATGGGAATTTCTGAATGATTTCTTCACTGTTGGATAGGGAATTCCAAGCCGGACATGGCCATAACAGTTTTGTTTTAGATTTCTGAATTAATTGTCTCAAAAT
Source organism: Alentia gelatinosa (assembly GCA_950022655.1). Taxonomy (NCBI): domain Eukaryota; kingdom Metazoa; phylum Annelida; class Polychaeta; order Phyllodocida; family Polynoidae; genus Alentia; species Alentia gelatinosa. Next base: position 50,184,725 of record OX465589.1, on the reverse strand, counting down.
CGAAAATAACCGATTTTCACTGTGACTTCTCTTTGGAATAGTATTAAGCACAGAAAATACAATACAGTAAAATTATCGATGGGTTATAAAAATAGTGTAGTGTGATCCCATTTAGGTCCAGTGCAATTTATTAATCATAATCACATTTGAATTGATGAAATTAATTTTTGAAACAATATGATTTTATCTTTTTTACATCAATCAAAATCATATTTATATTAGAAGTATAAGAATGGCATCTCGGTGTATGATATATGACATATAAATGTTCAATGGTGATGCATAGTTAATGCCCTACCACTGATTGTACTGTGGGAATTAATTTTTCATTCGGGGAGTTTGCTCAAATTTTGCATTGTGCTAGTACTAAAACCTCAATTTTTCATACAAATAAACACACTTTCGAATAGATAATTGCTGTACTGCAGAAGAAAAATATTTCCCAACGAACCCAAGAGGTTTTGTTCCAATGAAATTGTTAATATTTCTATTACAACTGATTAAACTAAAAATGCCTTAAAGAGTGGTAATCTCATGCCTGTAGCACCATCTAGTGGATACTGTATGAAGCAGAAAACCACTCACCTACAGAGGTTTAGTAACGATTTCTCCTAAACTCCATGGAGGGAGATTGTGTAGGGAGAGTACGGGACTGTGTGATGTCATTCCACACTGCACCGCTAGAGCAACCAACAGAAACAGGGCCCCGTTTTTCAGTCAAGACATAATCGCCCAACGATACCCTTAGACATCTCTGCGAATGTAAGACAATTTGCAAGACACAAAATGGCAGGTGTCCTATAGACAGTGTCTCAGCGCTGCACGTTTGGTCGCTGCTATACTGCAAAACTGCCCAGTAGTCTATACTGCAAAGACTGCCCAGTAACAGCTTCAGGGTAGCTTGGATCTGGGAGTGGAAAGCCAGTGGTGAAGTGGTTAGAGCACCTGCCTCAGGATATGGAGGTCGGGAGATCGATCCTTGCCCAAGCCCAACTTTTTGTCTTTTATAACTCGCTGTTATTGGTTATATCGGCAGATCAGAAGGGCCGGTCTTCTTCATATTTAATATGCTCATGGGATATATGTATCCCTTACTTGTGTTAAAATTTCATTGCTTAATTCCTACGGGAAGTGGATTTCACTGTCTCCACAGTGAAATACTACAGTATAGCCATCTGGTGTCAAAATCCGGCATGAGGTTTCCAGCATCGTTTTAGTGTGGAAGAGGACCAGACAAAAGTGATCTGAAAACCAGAGAAATGTGTGATCTGGTACCTGAGTATGCATTGACAAAATCAAAACCGAACCAGCGAAAGACGTTTGGCCAAAACGTCTCCACTTTTGAGATTCATATTTTCGTTGATATCTCAGTAACGGATGGGAATTTCTGAATGATTTCTTCACTGTTGGATAGGGAATTCCAAGCCGGATATGGCCATAACAGTTTTGTTTTAGATTTCTGAATTAATTGTCTCAAAATCGAAAATAACCGATTTTCACTGTGACTTCTCTTTGGAATAGTATTAAGCACAGAAAATACAATACAGTAAGATTATTGATGGGTTATAAAAATAGTGTAGTGTGATCCCATTTAGGTCCACTGCAATTTATTAATCATAATCACATTTGAATTGATGAAATTAATTTTTGAAACATTATGATTTTATTTTTTTTACATCAATCAAAAACATATTTATATTGAAAGTATAAGAATGGCATCTTGGTGTATGATATATAACATATAAATGTTCAAAGATGATGCAAAGGTAATGCGCTACCACTGATTGTACACTGGGAATTAATTTTTAATTCGGGGAGGTTGCTCAAATTTTGCATTGTGCTAGTACCTAAACCTCAATTTTTCATACAAATAAACGCACTATCGAATAGATAATTGCTATACTGCAGAAGAAAAATATTTCCCAACGAACCCAAGAGATTTCGTTCCAATGAAATTGTTAATATTTCTATTACAACTGATTAAACTGAAAATGCCTTAAAGAGTGGTAATCTCATGCCTGTAGCACCATCTAGTGGATACTGTACAAAGCAGAATACCACTCACCTGCAGAGGTTTAGTTACGATTTCCTCTAAACTCCATGGAGGGAGATTGTGTAGGAAGAGTACGGGACTGTGTGATGTCATTCCACACTGCACCGCTAGAGCAACCAACAGAAACAGGGCCCCGTTTTTCATTCAAGACATAATCGCCCAACGATACCCTAAGACATCTCTGCGAATGTAAGACAATTTGCAAGACACAAAATGGCAGGTGTCCTATAGACGGTGTCTCATCGCTGCACGTTTGGTCGCTGCTATACTGCAAAGACTGCCCAGTAGTCTATACTGCAAAGACTGCCCAGTAACAGCTTCAGGGTAGCTTGGATCTGGGAGTGGAAAGCCAGTGGTGAAGTGGTTAGAGCACCTGCCTCAGGATATGGAGGTCGGGAGATCGATCCTTGCCCAAGCCCAACTTTTTGTCTTTTATAACTCGCTGTTATTGGTTATATCGGCAGATCAGAAGGGCCGGTCTTCTTCATATTTGATATGCTCATGGGATATATGTATCCCTTACTTGTGTTAAAATTTCATTGCTTAATTCCTACGGGAAGTGGATTTCACTGTCTCCACAGTGAAATACTACAGTATAGCCATCTGGTGTCAAAATCCGGCATGAGGTTTCCAGCATCGCTTCAGTGTGGAAGAGGACCAGACAAAAGTGAACTGAAAACCAGAGAAATGTGTGATCTGGTACCTGAGTATGCATTGACAAAATCAAAACCAAACCAGCGAAAGACGTTTGGCCAAAACGTCTCCACTTTTGAGATTCACATTTTCGTTGATATCTCAGTAACGGATAGGAATTTCTGAATGATTTCTTCACTGTTGGATAGGGAATTCCAAGCCGGATATGGCCATAACAGTTTTGTTTTAGATTTCTGAATTAATTGTCTCAAAATCGAAAATAACCGATTTTCACTGTGACTTCTCTTTGGAATAGTATTAAGCACAGAAAATACAATACAGTAAAATTATCGATGGGTTATAAAAATAGTGTAGTGTGATCCCATTTAGGTCCAGTGCAATTTATTAATCATAATCACATTTGAATTGATGAAATTAATTTTTGAAACAATATAATTTTATCTTTTTTACATCAATCAAGAACATATTTATATTAGAAGTATAAGAATGGCATCTTGGTGTATGATATATGACATATAAATGTTCAACGGTGATGCATAGTTAATGCCCTACCACTGATTGTACGCTGGGAATCAATTTTTTATTCGGGGAGGTTGCTCAAATTTTGCATTGTGCTAGAACCAAAACCTCAATTTTTCATACAAATAAACACACTATCGAATAGATAATTGCTGTACTGCAGAAGAAAAATATTTCCCAACGAACCCAAGAGGTTTCGTTCCAATGAAATTGTTAATATTTCTATTACAACTGATTAAACTAAAAATGCCTTAAAGAGTGGTAATTTCATGTCTGTAGCACCATCTAGTGGAAACTGTATGAAGCAGAATACCACTCCCCTGCAGAGGGGCCATCCATAAAGTATGTACGCAGATTTTCCTGGAAAATTGACCCCCACCCCCCCCCCCCCATGTTGCACAGGATACGCTTCTCATGGACCCCCCCCCCCCCCCCTTATTGTGTACGTACATTTTCTGGACCCCCCCCCCCTCCCCCCCCCCCCTTCCAACACCTGAAGGAAATGCCCCTATGAATTTTACACATTCTGAATTCAAAATCTCATGAGATTCTGTAATTTGGGAACGGAATTTGTTGGGGACAATCACCCCTATCACCCTGAAATCCTCACCAGTCAGACCAGGTGTACCTCAATCCCAACCTCACAAGAGTCTCACAAGAGTCTCACAACCATACTACCCCTCAACTATACCGCCCCTCACCCATACATTCCCTCAAGTATACTTTCACTCCTCAATCCGACTGCCCCTTAACCATACCACCCCTCACCAAAGTTGCTCCTGAATCATATTGCCCCCCACCATACTGCCCCTCCACCATAATGCCCCTCCACCATACTGCCCCTCTACCATACTGCCCCTCCACCATACTGCCCCTCCACCATACTGCCCCTCCACCATACTGCCCCTCCACCATACTGCCTCTCCACCATAATGCCCCTCCACCATACTGCCTCTCCACCATACTGCCTCTCCACCATACTGCCCCTCTACAATACTGCCCCTCTATCATACTGCCCCTCCACCATACTGCCCCTCCACCATACTGCCCCTCCACCATAGTGCCCCTCTACAATACTTCCCCTCTATCATACTGCCCCTCTACCATACTGCCCCTCCACCATAGTGCCCCTCCACCATACTGTCCCTCCACCATACTGTCCCTCCACCATACTACCATTCCCCCATACGGTCCCTCCACCATACTGTCCCTCCACCATACTGTCCCTCCACCATACGGTCCTTCCACTGTACTGCCCCTTCACCATACTTCCCTTCTGCAGTACTGTCCCTCCACCAAACTTCCCCTCTACCATACTGCCCCTCTACCATACTGCCCCTTTACATTGGCTTCAGAATAGGGGGGAGAGGGGGGGCGACTGCCCAAAAAATTCAGCAGCTTCAAATTTTCTCAAACAAGTGTAAAACCTGTGTTGACTTTTCAGCATCGAAAAAAGTCTAACATTTTTAGCATGCTACATGCCTCGACTATTCACTATGGAAAAGTCTGACTTTTTAGCGTGCAATGAGGGCTAAGCCCTGACTTTTCACCATGGCAAAGTGTCAAAGTATGACTTTTTAGCATGCAATGATGGCTACGCCTGGATTTTTCACCATGGAAAAGTGTCAAAGTCTGACTTGTTAGCATGCAATGATGGCCAAGCCCTGACTTTTCACTGTACAAAAGTGTCAGAGTCTGACATTTTACCATGCAATGATGGCTTAACCTTGACCTTTCGATGTGGAAAAATGTCAAAGTCTGACTTGTTAGCATACAATGATGGCCACGCCCTGACTTTTCAGAGACTTTTCCCAGAGTTGATAAAGCATATATATATAACTAAAAACAAGACAATAATGAAAATATATTTGTTTATTGAAATGCTACTGGAACCAAGCAAAACCAGCCTTGTTGAGTTTGACTAAATGTACAATTGTCTACAGAGGTTGCACTCCGCATCAATAGGTCAACCCTATCTGTATATAATACATGTACATCATATGATACACTATCAATATGTTACATGATACATAGTGATACTCCATGTGGCGTGTGGCATTTAGGCAGTGATGATGGAATTTCAAGTATGTACATTAGTTATTTCTGATGCATCATTGGATGTTGTTCCAATTAAATAAGGCACATAAAAAACATCTTTCTTTAGGTACCACTCATTTAATATGCAAATAAGGGAAGGATGGTGCTGGTTCTCAAATGTACCACAAAAGATCAGCGATTTTATACATAATAGCTTTGTTTCCACTTGCCAACCAACTTTCCATAACATTTCTTATCCAATTCATCCCTGACCAAATCAACCATGTTCAATTTGGTGGCTGATAGATTTGCCTGAACTCAAATATGCCAAAATGGAAACAGGGCTTTATTATCCATGGTATACAAAGACCCCATTGAAAATGTATGGGGACTGAGTAAACCAAGATACATTATATAAAACTTGTCAGATACCATAACTGTGGTATACGGATTCAAATATGTGGTTAACAGCGTCACAGCTGTGATATACGGGAAAATAGTCCCAATGTGCTATAGAGCCAACAAATAGTCCCCATTCTTAATGTCTTTGATATGGCAATTCTTGAGTTTAATTCATTCAAAAAGATGGATGATAAAAACAACAGACGATGGCTTTGTGGATTGACGTCGTAGTACACACGCTAGCCCTCGTGTATTACTACATGTCAACTCTCGTGGTTTAGGGCTGCCTATCCAAAAAACCATCGTTTATTGTCTGTTTATCATTATTTATTCGAGGATGACACATGAAACTAAACATCAGAATTCAAGGAGAGGCTGACTTGACCATCCTACAGGGTCTTAAGGCACAATGGTTTATCTGCAGTGATAACTGTTGCATAAACAAGTGGAAGACAGCATTTTGAACATTATCCTGAGGTAAATAGATTAACAAGTAGATACATAGTAGTGTTCTCACAATATCTAAAGCGTTGAATCATCATTAAATTGTGCTTAATCAAACTTCAAATTGAGAACCACAGGTCCTCCGAATGTTTCATGACCCCTTTAATCAAACTTCAAATTGAGAACCACAGGTCCTTCACATATTTCGTGATCTCTTTAATTAAACTTCAATATCATAACCACAGATCTTCCACATCTTTCGTGAACTCTTTAATCAAACTTCAAAATGACAATCACGGATCCTCCACATGTTTCATGACCCCTTTAATCAAACTCCAAAACGATAACCACGCATCCTCCACGACCTCTGTATTCAAACTTCAAAATAATAACCATGGATCTTTCACATGCTTCATGCCCTCTTTCATCAAACTTCAAAAATGAAAACCGTGTATAATCCACGATCTTATTAATCAAACTTCATAATAATCTATCATCCACAACCTCTTTCATCTAACTTCAAAATGGGGTACTCACGTGTCCTCTACGACCTGTTTAATTAAACTTCAAAATGATACTCACATATCTTCCATGTTTATATAGTGACATCATTAAAGCTAATTCTATATTAATACACAATGTACACATAATTTGGAATGACACAAGTGTTTTATGGAAAGATATAGGAATGCTTATCTATTTCTAAATTGACACTGTGCTCAACTGACCATGTATAATTGTTTCCTAAGTAAAGACCTTTGAGGATATTTTACAATGAGAATTACTTAAGGCATACCTAAGAACTATACTTCTTAGTCTGACCTTTCTTTTTCTACTTATCTGTAATAAAATGACTTTAACATCTATAGCACCTTCGCCTTTTCCCGACACCAAACCTTTGACTATGAAAAAGATGTCTGGATATACAATATAATGTAGGATAAAGACCAAAGAAGAAACCAACAAGTTTTGGTCAAAGTCGTTGTTCTCCATGAGTTTGATGTGGAGTGAAGAGGTGACAGCCGAGTGAATATCACGTAACAATCAAACGAGTTGGAGAATGACTTCTTTGACCAAAACAAGTTACTTTCTGTATTTATCTCACCGCTGTACATACTAAACGAATGGCCAACAAACAGGATATAGGCCATGGAGAACAGACTGCAATACTCGTAGGGGCATGGAGAACGAGATCCCAATGTTAAGCCTATGGGGAAAAATTCCAGGGGTAGGATAAATTTATATTCTATGAATGTCTATACATGATATACTTTAGGATGAAGATATTTTCATCTCATACATGGTATCTCTGTCTCATAGGCTTAAAATAGGGAACTCGTTCTCCATTCCCCTATGAGTATTGCAGTCCGTTCTCCATGATCTATATCCTGTGCATCATCCATTTTTTTATGTGTACAGGGGTGAGATAAATACAGAAAGCAACTTGTTTTGGTCAAAGTCGTTGTTCTCCAACTCGTTTGAATCCTACATGATATTCACTCCGCTGTCACCTCGTTCTCATCACCCAGCATAAAACTCGTGGAGAACGACAACTTTCACCAAAACTTGTTGGTCTCTTCTATGTCAATAATGTCTATACACTATAGAATGTAGGATAATGACAATTATATAGTATGAAAGTCAATGGACTGTAGAATACAGGATAAAGATATCTGTATTCTATAGATATCTATACATCATAGAATATAGACAAAGGAAATTGATATAGTATAAAGGGCTATAAACCATAGAATAGTTAGAAGGAAACTCATGAGATGAAAAAAACTTGGTCCGTACTCCAACGAGTTTGGCAGCGGAGTAATTCACGAATTGAGGCTGTGTGAATTAGATAGCAGTTAAAGAAAGCGGAGTGAGGACCAAGTTATTTTCATCGAGTGGGTTTCTTATTTTATCTCACCCCGTATACAAGACCAGGAACATTATTATATTCAATGAAATAACTCACCCGATTAGCCATTGAGTATTGCGTACACTACTTTCAAGATCATGGAGTATGAATTCCTAATGTTAAGCCTATAGATGTGCAAAATACCGGAGTGAGATAAAGGGTCAAGGCATTTACATTGTAAATATACAGAGTTTTCCCTCGACCACTAATTTATCCAGGTTATGATAACAATAGTTGTCGATTTTGGATTTTTTCGCAATCATATCTCCGACGAATACTAAATATATCTCTGAGAAAATCCAACAGTATCTTAACAATTTCTAACTCTCTTATCAGAGAGAAAAAAACTATCCTTGAAGATAATTTATATATGCAGCAAATGATGGTTTCTTGAACAGGTAGCTCTGTAAGCCATTCGAGGTTGACATTCTAATGCACTCGCTAATGCTCATGTATTACTACGCGTCAAATATTCCTCACTGGCTGTGTATGTTCCCTGTATGTTGCAGCAGGAAGAATACACTAGAAACACTAAAATTACATGACTCAGTTTGATATGAATATGAATCAGGTGATGTTAAGAGTCCTTATTCAATAATATGTGAGAACAAAAATAAAATCATGAACTCAGGATTATTTTGAACATACATGTACTCTAACGATGTATCCGTTAACATATGAGATTCACAACCTCTATATTTGGTTATTACGCATTTCTAGTTGTTATAGGGAGTTTATAAAATGTCTCCGAAGTCACGAAGCAGTGGTGTCGCTATTTTTAAATCTGCGAAGTCTACAGTCTAGGAAGACAGTAAGAATGTGCTTGGAGATTAGAATGTTGATGACTTTACATGCGCCAGCCTTGGTTTTATTTCAAAATAAACATGGCCGCGAAACCCAGGGTTCGGTTATACAATCCTTTGCCCAGATAAGTTAACAATGGCTTTCAGGTCAATATTCAACAGTTTCAAACGTTTTGAAGGTATATGATAAAGAGAATACTGTCTAGGCTTCGATGACTGCTATATGATACTTAGTTCTCTTTTCGGTTGTATGTCCCTCGCTCCACGAGCTCGGGACGTACGACCAGGTTGAGAACCATGGATCATACAACGTTCATGAAGCAAAAGACAGTATTCTACTCATATGAACAATACAAACCTAATGGTAATTAAAGCACACTGGTACGAGGACAGACACGGATCATATCAGATATGTTTTCCTAGTGTCGAATATTATGGAAAAACCAAACAAGAGTTAGTCGTCTTGTTGTTTATCGCACGACGGCAAGATCAAATATTACTGCGCAAGGCGAAGCCAAGATCAGTGATATGCAATCTTGCCGGAGTGCGATGAACAATAACACGACTAACTCGAGTTTGGTTTAGAATTTATCCTACCCCGCCCGTCTAAATTACTTCTACATTAACAAATGACGTCATTTGTCAAGTGTATACCACTAGAGCGATATTTCTCATTTTTCTGAACTCCAGACCGAATACAGTGACCCAATGTTAAGCCTATGGAGTTTTTTTTACTAGGGGTATGATTATAAACATTATGTCTGTTTTAACCGATGGGTAAATGGAAATGCTATCAGAATAAACTCACCCAACACTAGACTAATTCTATGTACATATTGCTTTATGTAGAATACATGTTGTTAATTCAATTTATACTTTGATACCATATCTGAGGTTTTATTTATATTCACAAATACAAACTCTATGTGATGGGAAGTGTATTGCATGAAAAGGGATGAATGATAGTATGGGGAGAGTGTGCCACCAATCGGGGTAAAAGCGATAAACATGTATCTGTATGCCACTAATTGATACTGGGGTGTGAAGATACCAGGGAACCACTGTATATCATTATTATTACTGCTATTACGTTTTATACAGAATCATTGTATTCTAAGACGCACAGCTGTACTGCAGCACGTTTGCCGTGCACTTTTTCCTTTTCCTTTCTCCCGTTTGTATGGAAGAACGATATGTATCGAATCCAAACGTATAATAAAAAAAATATATATAAAAAAAAAATCATACGGCTTATACATTACGAGAAAAGCCTGTGACTGGTAAGATTTATCATAGCATTGATTGTTACACCTTATATTCTGATCAATGATTCCAAGCTAACTGTTTTATCAACACTGATATGCACTACCTAATTATCACACCTTGTTTAATAGATTTCTCACAACGTGTTAAATCTATGGTATTTCATTTTCGGTATTCTGTTTATACTTCTACACTGCAAATTGTGTATACATGTAGTAGTTACCAGAAACCTGTAGTGACTGGGAACAATGGTGGGATTTACACTTTATCATCCATCGAATACAAAGTCCCCATTGAAAATATATGGGGCCACGGTAAGGGCTACTATCTTTTTTCTGTGTTGACAGAAACCTTAACCATTGTTTGCGGGTTTAAAACCCATTAATTACGACTTCAAAGCCATAGATTAGGGGCAAACAGTTCATTTGTGCCACAGACAGGCGGCTCTGTATACCACGAAAGGTTGATATTGTAATATGAGAAAACTGTATTCCTGTGGACGAATTATTATTTTACCGAACCCCTGTGCCCGGAATTTTAACCGAGGTATTTAGTAGTTCATCATTCTGCTCTGAGATTATTGGACAGAGGTAAAATTATCGGAGCCTGGGGAAAATATGTAAAGTACACCAATCACAAGTAATTATATAGAACGTCCTGACCATGCTGTACAAGCTACAAAACATGATGATAATTTACAGGTCGTACGGAACGAGGCGTTTATCGAGTTTTGTGGCTTGTACAAGCATGGTAGGTCGTTCTATATTTACAATATACCCGAAATTAAGAAAAATCGTTAATTTCATTTGGCTTAACAACTAATATTCTAACAATGGTTTACGGAAGTGATCCGTATTTTCCCGTACGGAACACTGCTCCGTACAGCATTTTCACATTATATATATGGCGAAACAGTGCGTATTTACAGTATTTACGGCATGGGTATATCTATAGTAAATGATTCTATCCGTGTGAGTCCCACTTTATTTCTTCTTGAGCTCGGGCAGAGACTCGTACGGATTGTCCTCTGTCACCACCCGCCCATTGGAGTACAGCGGGTTCCTGAAGCCACCCCTCCTCTCCGAATCTCCGGGGGGAGATTTCAGGTCAAGGTCGTCGAACTCTCCATCGTCGTCGTCGCTCTCCGCCTTCTTTTCCGGTAGCGGCGGCGCCTGCGTACTGGTAGGGCTGCTACTTCCGCCCATGGCCGCCATTTCCTCCTGAGTGGCGTAGCCGGGGTTCTCGAAGGCGATGTGGCGGTTAAAGAGCACGCTACCCGTTGCCACGTCGTACACGGGCGCCTGCGCGTTGAGGACGGGGGCGGGGGCCGGCGGGGAGGGGGCCACGTTGGAGCTGTCCCGGTACTTGCCCACGTGCTGCTTCTTCTTCCGCCTACAACGAGCACATAACGTGTTATATGATGCCACACATATATGATGATATACAGTGAAACCCCGTGTAATGAGACCTCGCTTAACCCTTTAAGGGCGGATAATGTTGGCTGAACTACACACATGGGGACGGCTACTAGTGACTATGTATAGTTCTAGGGGACGGAGGTATTGTCCTCTGAACTATAAATTCAAAGGTTGATCATGTGATATAATATGCTTTTATTAATATTTCTATTTCTTTTATTTAGAATTCAAAGATATGATGTTATACCTACATTCTGTGAAAATCTCAAGTTAATTGTTGAAATATTTCCCTTTGAAAAACAATCATATAGGTATCCAGCAAATGATGCCTTAAGGCATCATCCGCCCCCAGCCGGAAGATGCCCTAAGGCATCCTCCGCCCTTAAAGGGTTATGGAGACAGTTTGCTCGGAACAGAAATCATTATTTAGTCTATTTTAACCCGCTTAAGGGGCACCCCGCTTAAGCACATGATCCATCAAGAGTGAGTTAGGGATGGACAATGACCATGTGGAGCAATTGTGGACGTCGGCCGCCCAAATCACTGTGGGCTCAGATCGGCTGGGAAAATCTGCCTGGTGGATCAGCAAATCGGCCGGACCCACCCATTAAAAACCCTGTCGCCCGCACATGTGCGGTTGTCGCCTCTGGCCGGCCGGCTCTGTAAAAACCAGCCGGCCGGCCGCCTCTGGCCATCGATTTGGTGGATCACGTGCGGGAACAACCCGCTTAAGGGGCCACCCCACTAAAGGGGTTCCGGTTTAGGGGGACACCCCGTTTATGGGGACATTTTACTCGGAACGGAGGGTTTTTCCCTTAAGCGGGGTTTTAGAGTATATCACAAAGCACGACCTTAGAGTATAAAGCAGTCCAATAACTTGTAACATGCCTCAGTTTCCAGAACGAATCTTCTTACAAAAAGAAAAGGTTTCTGAAGTATGAAAGCTGTATTTATCACGATCCCTTTTAGTTGATTGTTTTTCTGTAATATCTAGATAGTTCTAAGCACATATCTATACGTCAAAAATAAAAAACTTTTGAAATGAAACATTTACGGGAGGGGAACAAAAGAAGGGACACGCCATAGGAGGGGACCAAACGGAGGAGCATGCTATTGGAGGGGACCAAAAAGCGGGGCATGGTATTTGAGTGGTCTAACAAAGAGGTGTGTTCTATTTGAGTGGTCGAAAAGTAGGTGCGTACTATTGCAGGGCACCAAAAGGAGGGACATGCTGTTGGAGTGGTCGAAAGGGAGGTAAGTGCTATGGCAGGTCACTAAAAGGAGTGGTTGAAAAGGAGAGCCATGCTATTGGAGGGGACCAATAGGTGTGTGTGCTATTGGATCGGTTAAAAAGGAGGTGCGTACTATTGCAGGGCACCGAAAGGAGGGACATGCTATTGGAGTGGACCAAAAGGAGGGGCAAGCTATTGGAGTGGACCAAAAGGAGGGGTAAGCTATTGGAGTGGACCAATAGGAGGGGCAAGCTATTGGAGTGGACCACATGGAGAGGCAAGCTATTGGAGTGGACCAAAAAGAGGGGCAAGCTATTGGAGTGGACCAAAAGGAGGGGCAAGCTATTGGAGTGGACCAAAATAAGGGGACTGAGGGAGAAACACTCTGACTATAAATGAACAGGGGAGGGAGATCGTCACATCTCTGACTATATAGATGACAGGGGAGGGAGGTAAATCGTCACATCTCTGACTATATAGATGACGGGGGAGGGAGGTAAATCGTCACATCTCTGACTATATAAATGACGGGGGAGGGCGGTAAATCGTCACATCCCTGACTATAGATGACGGGGGAGGGAGGTAAATCGTCACATCTCTGACTATATAGATGACGGGGGAGGGAGGTAAATCGTCACATCTCTGACTATATAGATGACGGGGGAGGGAGGTAAATCGTCACATCTCTGACTATATAGATGACGGGGGAGGGAGGTAAATCGTCACATCTCTGACTATATAGATGACGGGGGAGGGAGGTAAATCGCCACATCTCTGACTATATAGATGACGGGGGAGGGAGGTAAATCGTCACATTTCTGACTATATAGATGACGGGGGAGGGAGGTAAATCGCCACATCTCTGACTATATAGATGACGGGGGAGGGAGGTAAATCGTCACATCTCTGACTATATAGATGACGGGGGAGGGAGGTAAATCGTCACATCTCTAACTATATAGATGACGGGGGAGGTAAATCGCCACATCTCTGACTATATAGATGACGGGGGAGGGAGGTAAATCGTCACATCTCTGACTATATAAATGACGGGGGAGGGCGGTAAATCGTCACATCCCTGACTATAGATGACGGGGGAGGGAGGTAAATCGTCACATCTCTGACTATATAGATGACGGGGGAGGGAGGTAAATCGTCACATCTCTGACTATATAGATGACGGGGGAGGGAGGTAAATCGTCACATCTCTGACTATATAGATGACGGGGGAGGGAGGTAAATCGCCACATCTCTGACTATATAGATGACAGGGGAGGGAGGTAAATCGTCACATTTCTGACTATATAGATGACGGGGGAGGGAGGTAAATCGTCACATCTCTGACTATATAGATGACGGGGGAGGGAGGTAAATCGCCACATCTCTGACTATATAGATGACGGGGGAGGGAGGTAAATCGTCACATCTCTGACTATATAGATGACGGGGGAGGGAGATAAATCGTCACATCTCTGACTATATAGATGACGGGGGAGGGAGGTAAATCGTCACATTTCTGACTATATAGATGACGGGGGAGGGAGGTAAATCGTCACATCTCTGACTATATAGATGACGGGGGAGGGAGGTAAATCGCCACATCTCTGACTATATAGATGACGGGGGAGGGAGGTAAATCGTCACATCTCTGACTATATAGATGACGGGGGAGGGAGGTAAATCATCACATCTCTGACTATATAAATGACGGGGGAGGGAGGTAAATCATCACATCTCTGACTATATAGATGAACAGGGGAGGGCGGTAAATCGTCACATCTCTGACTATATAGACGACAGGGGAGGGAGGTAAATCGTCACATCTCTGACTATATAGATGACGGGGGAGGGAGGTAAATCGTCACATCTCTGACTATATAGATGACGGGGGAGGGAGGTAAATCGCCACATCTCTGACTATATAGATGACGGGGGAGGGAGGTAAATCGTCACATCTCTGACTATATAGATGACAGGGGAGGGAGGTTAATCGTCACATCTCTGACTATATAGGTGACAGGGGAGGGAGGTAAGTCGTCACATCTCTGACTATAGATGACGGGGGAGGGAGGTAAATCGTCACATCTCTGACTATAGATGACGGGGGAGGGAGGTAAATCGTCACATCTCTGACTATATAGATGACGGGGGAGGGAGGTAAATCGTCACATCTCTGACTATATAGATGACGGGGGAGGGAGGGAAATCGTCACATCTCTGACTATATAGATGACGGGGGAGGGAGGTAAATCGTCACATCTCTGACTATATAGATGACGGGGGAGGGAGGTTAATCGTCACATCTCTGACTATATAGGTGACAGGGGAGGGAGGTAAATCTTCAATCTCTGACTATATAGATGACGGGGGAGGGAGATAAATCGTCCGAACTCTGACCTGACGATGAAGAAGACGAGGACGAGGGCGATGAGGATGGCGGCGATGACGGCCACCACCACGCCGGCGATGATCGGCGTCAGGTCGGTGCCCGCCACGTGCTCGGAGGCTGCAGAAAAACATCAAACAAGACCAGTTTAGTAGGAGACACATACACAATATCATTATATACCTATGCACAAACTCACTCTCAATACTGACTGCTCCTAGGGATATGTCTTTAAATGAGATCCTTATTTCAGGTATTAATGACAGAGGTCCCCACACCTGAATAATTAGTTCATCTATCTTCCACCAGGGGGCTCCACCTTATTACAGGTGAACACGTACAGTAGACTCTAGTACAGCCCGTTGTCGCCAGGGCCAGGGCGCACAGGCTCTCATACTGGGACTGTTTTGCACTGCCATTTTAAGGTAGAAATTCCTACCTCCGCTGGTACTAAGATGCCCTGATTGATTTGCCAGTAACCAGTATGCTACTCTTCAAGCAGAGGTCCTAGAGTAGCTTTTACTGGGCATGTACCAAATAAATCAGCTTGGAGAGTTATAATGAGTCAGAATAGTGCCAGAATCGTGGTATTCTCAGGCTTGGGTTTGCATTAAAATTAGAACAGCCAACCAAGAAATCCTTTTCTCCAATCAGTGCCTAAGGAACTGGCAAATCAGAGCTGTGCTCTGTTAGACCCTTAGGCCTACATACTTTAAGCAGACTAAGCGCCTGTTGGTATTCCCCCTTGTCAAACTGATACTATAAATAGAACAGCCAACCACGATATTCCTCTCACTGAAGGTGGCTGGCCAGTCAGTGTCATACTCTGTTAGACCTTCACGTACGGTAACCCGAAGGTGGTGCGTTGCGTGAACGGACTATACGTACAGGTGGTCTCCAACCACTCTCCAACCAAACTTGGACCAAGCTTGGACCAAGCACCAGTCTTTCACGTTTTTAAAGACTTTTTCTGGTCGAGTTGATCTTTACTTCGGTGGGTTTTTTTTCCATGTCTATGGACGGGGAAGCTTCTGAGGCAGCGAAAAACTGCAAAGGTTGTGGGGGTAAACACGACATATCAATACTGACTACCCAGTTACTTTTGATCATTAATTTGTACATGCTAAAGATGAGTAATTATATTACTATATCAATGTTCTGTGACACGTACGTGATGATTAAAGTTTAGTGATTGTAAATTCGTACCGTGAACAGGAGGTAGAGTTGTAGGTGGGGCTGAAACGAAGTGACAAAGGAAAGTAGTTAACAAAATGTGATAAAAGTGAGAAATAAAACCCAGACATGAATTAAAAGTGTAAATAGTGATCATAGGGGTCGGGTTAGACTTGCTCAAGTGTTTCATTATGAACATTCATTAAATGATTAAACACAATCAGAATGAATTTCATTATAGTATGTATCCTTCTCTGACTGGCCCATGAATCAAAGACTTGTCCACTCTGACCAGAATCTCCTGTTTATGGCCCCAAACTGCTCCCTGGGAGGTGTTTTTTAAACTAATAAGGATAAAATGATTTATCTTATTTTGGTCTTTGTTACATCCTCGTTACCTACAATGATCCGTCTTTATGGAGGACGATCTTACAAGACGTACAAGGACATGTTAGGATAAGTGTGGCCAGTAAATATCTTAAAGTTCTGAAAGAAATACAGATTTCCCGGAAGTTTCAAATTTGTAATTTCTTATAATGACAAAAAGGCGGCCATACAAACGCCACAATTAGTTCTGGTGCCTGCTGTAGTATGGTTACATGGTGAATGATGTGTGGCTCTTGAAGGGTTAAGGAAGTTAATCGGTGGGAACGAGCTGGTTGAGGAGAAATGGCCCTGCCACACACAGACTGAGCCCCACTCTCCGATTTAGCCCTCATATGCTAAGACTTTGTACATGTTCCTTTATCGGTGGTCTCAAATCTCTGAGAAAATCGTAAGTTAATCGTTCAGTGTGGACAGAATTTACTCGAGATTAACTCCCACAAATTACCACCACCCCATCCGTAAATCCAGCTGTGATGGTTGACAGTGTGTTTCCCACTAAATACGTAAAGTGTTCTTACGGACACAGACGAGCGGGCTGCCCGACCACCGCCCGTCGTTCTCACACGTGCGCCGCGCGTAGCCCTCCTTCCGCACGTAGCCCTGCGTACAGTTGTGCGTGCACGCTGCGCCGTACGAGGCCGAGTAGGGGCACGCCTCGTCCACCAGCGCGTTGTCAGGGGTCACCAGCAGGGGGCACGTGTTGTCTGCAACATCAACACATGACTCCGTTACATGGCGCGTCATTTACATACACATTTTTTTTTTTTTTTTTTTTTTTTTTTTTTAGTTTTATTAGACGAAAAAGGAGTTCACAATATACGGTGTCGTGATCTTCCACTCGAATCCGTCATACAAAGGAGATAATACACAGGCCCTACGAAACATAGTGATTGTTACACATCATCTGGGCAAAAGATATAAACACTGATGTTCTTACAGGTATGTAATAAATGTGGTTTTTCATTAGTCCATTTGGGGAGAGTAATGGAAAACTCGTTCCACTAGGCACAAAGACAACACAAATGACAATTAACGCATAATACATAATAACGTTCAACATAAACTATGATTATTACCCACCAAATACGTAGTCTCCATAGGATATGCATAGAGCACCTGGAATCACCTACCCGGAGATTCTGGCATGTCAGAATCTCTTGCAGGAGATTCCGGACAAAAAGTCCCATCCATGATAAAGTCAAATCATCATTTACTTCGAAAGAAGTTTGATAGATATTAATGCAATATAAATCATTTACATTTAGTCCTAATATCTCATTTACCATCAGATCTCACTGTCATAAAGTCTTTTGCATGCTAAAAACAAGGAAAAACAGCGAACTATATAATTGGCATAAGTATAAACCAAACTACAACCATGCTTGACAGTGCTGTAGCCCTATCAATGTTAAGTCATCCTATATGTCGATATATGGTTCACACTTGTTATTAATCTGATAGGTTGGTAATAAATACAAATAGGTCCAATAATGACCGTCAGGTGGCCCAAAAAACTGTATTCTCCTAGGAAAATACGGCCTTCCATATTTTACTCAGTAGCGATCTCTAGGCTCCATAGGCTTAGTATGGAGACTCCGTATTAGGTGGTTAATAAATAAACTTATTGACAATAGAGGAAACGTCCTTCGGAGAGCCGAAACGTGCGTATTCGTGGGAACCAATCAGCATGATTCTTACACAAAACCAGAACCATGGCAACCAATCAGCATGATTCTTACACAAAACCAGAACCGTGGCAACCAATCAGCATGATTCTTACACAAAACCGGAACCATGGCAACCAATCAGCATGATTCTTACACAAAAACCGGAAGTGCGCTGAGTGACCTTCACCTTCAATTTGATCCTGTACAACCATGAGGACAGTGTCCCATGAATAATTACTAGAAACCGAATGAGAGTTAGACTTGACAATGTTTATGCCACGACGGAAGGTCGTGTATTACTACATGAGGCGTAGCCGAGTGTAGTGAGGAGCAGACCTGACCAGAGTGGCATAGACATTGACAAGTCTAACTCGAGTTCGGTTTCGTATTTATCCTACCCCATCTATGCTTTTGTATTACTGTCAAAAAGATAAATATTGAATCAACGACCAAAAGAACTTTTTTCATAGTAGCTGACATCCTGCTCTCTGATTGGTCAATATTGTTATTACTCTAGTGGCATAAAAAACACTTTATGTCACGGCCTGCCACATAAAAATTCCCTATGTTAAGTCTATGGCGGTTTTTTATTAGGGGTAGGATAAGCAGGTTTCCGTAGTGAAGTTATACAAACGTATTGTGAATAGAGTAAACGTCCTACCCGAGCAGAGCAGGAAGAGGTCGTGGTCCCAGGCGAGGTCCTGTCCACAGTGCAGTTTGTGTCGGGACAGAGACCCGTAGCCCTTGTTACACGTCCACTCACAGGTGGCGTTGTAACGCCGGTGACAGTCCTTCCCCAGCTGGCCGTTAGGGATGTCACCGGGACATGTCGCCACTGGAATGAGGGTAATATGACCGGTTAATATCCACTGTATACAGAATCATCATTGTCTGAATAATTCAAATCTATATCATCGGGACATGTCGTCACTGAATAAAGATAATGTGACCGGTAAACATCCACTGTATACAGAATCATCATTGTCTGAATAATTTAAATCAATGTAGGAATGAAATAAGGATTACAAGGAATATCCTCTAACTCAGGCTATTTGGTCCTTCAGTGAGATAAAGTGTCCAATAGAAGGGAAAATACTTCTGTTCTGAGCAAAACTTCCCTTATGTGGGTCCGCCTAAAGTGGGATGTCCCTTGAGCAAGACGTCACTTAAGTGGGGTGTCGCTTACAAAGGGTTCGAGTGAAACACACAGACTTACATCCGGGACAGTTGAAGCCGTCGAACGTGTCGACCGACTCGGTGCCGTCGTCTGGGCATGCGCACGTCCGGAACGAGGCTGTGGGCAAACAGAAGTGACTGCATCCCCCATTATCGCCCGAGCAGGCGTTCGGTCCTGAAAGTACAAAATTCTCCACTTGTAATATGTCAAAATCATCTCTTTTTCTCTATAGTGAAATATCAAATAGTTTCTTTATTTTTTCATTTTTCTTTTTATTAGGCTGATAAGCGATTTTTTGGTTGTTGTTTTGTTGCAAATTTCACTTACGTTTTCCAAATACAGTGTTAAGTTTTAGAATTTTCTATGTTTCTTTAGTACAAATGACCTTGAATGACTCACCTGGTAGGAGGTCCAGGTTAAAGTAGAGAATGACTCACCTGGCAGTAGGTCCAGGTTAAAGTAGAGAATGACTCACCTGGCAGTAGGTTGAAGTAGAGAATGACTCACCTGGCAGTAGGTTCAGGTTAGAGTAGAGAATGACTCACCTGGCAGTAGGTCCAGGTTAGAGTAGAGAATGACTCACCTGGCAGTAGGTCCAGGTTAGAGTAGAGAATGACTCACCTGGCAGTAGGTCCAGGTTAAAGTAGAGGATGACTCACCTGGCAGGAGGTCCAGGTTAAAGTAGAGAATGACTCACCTGGCAGTAGGTTCAGGTTAGAGTAGAGAATGACTCACCTGGCAGTAGGTCCAGGTTAAAGTAGAGGATGACTCACCTGGCAGTAGGTCCAGGTTAGAGTAGAGAATGACTCACCTGGTAGTAGGTCCAGGTTAAAGTAGAGAATAACTCACCTGGCAGTAGGTCCAGGTTAAAGTAGAGAATGACTCACCTGGCAGTAGGTAAAGTAGAGAATGACTCACCTGGCAGTAGGTCCAGGTTAAAGTATGGAATGACTCACCTGGCAGTAGGTCCAGGTTAAAGTAGAGAATGACTCACCTGGCAGTAGGTCCAGGTTAAAGTAGAGGATGACTCACCTGGAAATTGGTCCAAGTTAAAGTAGAGAATGACTTACCTGGCAGTAGGTCCAGGTTAAAGTAGAGAATGACTCACCTGGCAGGAGGTTAAAGTAGAGAATGACTCACCTGGCAGTAGGTCCAGGTTAAAGTAGAGAATGACTCACCTGGCAGTAGGTCCAGGTTAAAGTAGAGAATGACTCACCTGGTAGTAGGTCCAGGTTAAAGTAGAGAATGACTCACCTGGCAGTAGGTCCAGGTTAAAGTAGAGAATGACTCACCTGGTAGTAGGTCCAGGTTAAAGTAGAGAATAACTCACCTGGCAGTAGGTCCAGGTTAAAGTAGAGAATGACTCACCTGGCAGTAGGTAAAGTAGAGAATGACTCACCTGGCAGTAGGTCCAGGTTAAAGTATGGAATGACTCACCTGGCAGTAGGTCCAGGTTAAAGTAGAGAATGACTCACCTGGCAGTAGGTTAAAGTAGAGAATGACTCACCTGGCAGTAGGTTAAAGTAGGGAGTGACTCACCTGGCAGGAGGTCCAGGTTAAAGTAGAGAATGACTCACCTGGCAGTAGGTAAAGTAGAGAATGACTCACCTGGCAGTAGGTCCAGGTTAAAGTATGGAATGACTCACCTGGTAGTAGGTCCAGGTTAAAGTAGAGAATGACTCACCTGGCAGGAGGTCCAGGTTAAAGTAGAGAATGACTCACCTGGCAGTAGGTTAAAGTAGAGAATGACTCACCTGGCAGTAGGTCCAGGTTAAAATAGAGGATGACTCACCTGGAAATTGGTCCAAGTTAAAGTAGAGAATGACTTACCTGGCAGTAGGTCCAGGTTAAAGTAGAGAATGACTCACCTGGCAGGAGGTTAAAGTAGAGAATGACTCACCTGGCAGTAGGTCCAGGTTAAAGTAGAGAATGACTCACCTGGCAGTAGGTCCAGGTTAAAGTAGAGAATGACTCACCTGGTAGTAGGTCCAGGTTAAAGTAGAGAATGACTCACCTGGCAGTAGGTCCAGGTTAAAGTAGAGAATGACTCACCTGGTAGTAGGTCCAGGTTAAAGTAGAGAATAACTCACCTGGCAGTAGGTCCAGGTTAAAGTAGAGAATGACTCACCTGGCAGTAGGTAAAGTAGAGAATGACTCACCTGGCAGTAGGTCCAGGTTAAAGTATGGAATGACTCACCTGGCAGTAGGTCCAGGTTAAAGTAGAGAATGACTCACCTGGCAGTAGGTTAAAGTAGAGAATGACTCACCTGGCAGTAGGTTAAAGTAGGGAATGACTCACCTGGCAGGAGGTCCAGGTTAAAGTAGAGAATGACTCACCTGGCAGTAGGTAAAGTAGAGAATGACTCACCTGGCAGTAGGTCCAGGTTAAAGTATGGAATGACTCACCTGGTAGTAGGTCCAGGTTAAAGTAGAGAATGACTCACCTGGCAGGAGGTCCAGGTTAAAGTAGAGAATGACTCACCTGGCAGTAGGTTAAAGTAGAGAATGACTCACCTGGCAGTAGGTCCAGGTTAAAGTAGAGGATGACTCACCTGGAAATTGGTCCAAGTTAAAGTAGAGAATGACTTACCTGGCAGTAGGTCCAGGTTAAAGTAGAGAATGACTCACCTGGCAGGAGGTTAAAGTAGAGAATGACTCACCTGGCAGTAGGTCCAGGTTAAAGTAGAGAATGACTCACCTGGCAGTAGGTCCAGGTTAAAGTAGAGAATGACTCACCTGGTAGTAGGTCCAGGTTAAAGTAGAGAATGACTCACCTGGCAGGAGGTCCAGGTTAAAGTAGACAATGACTCACCTGGCAGTAGTTTAAAGTAGGGAATGACTCACCTGGCAGGAGGTCCAGGTTAAAGTAGACAATGACTCACCTGGCAGGAGGTCCAGGTTAAAGTAGAGTATATCGTTGAGGCCGGTAAAGGTCTCGTTGTGAGCTGACTGCACTTCCGGCCGAATCACATCCGTCGACCACATCCCGCGTAGTTTCCAGTCCGTCCAGTAGAGGCGTCCTGAGCGCAGCGCCACCGCGAAGGGATCGGCGATCTTCTGAAGCTCGACTATGGTTCGGCGTTGTGTGCCGTCCAGGTTGGAGACGTGGATGGAGGCGGCGTTATGGTCGCACCAGTAGAGCAGGCCAGCTGTGTAGGATACAGAGTATAGACATGTGACTGGTATAACAGGCCGGGTGAGTAGGATACAGAGTATAGACATGTGACTGGTATAACAGACCGGCTGTGTAGGATACAGAGTATAGACATGTGACTGGTATAACAGGCCGGCTGTGTAGGATACAGAGTATAGACATGTGACTGGTATAACAGGCCGGCTGTGTAGGATACAGAGTATAGACATGTGACTGGTATAACAGGCCGGCTGTGTAGGATACAGAGTATAGACATGTGACTGGTATAACAGGCCGGCTGTGTAGGATACAGAGTATAGACATGTGACTGGTATAACAGGCCAGCTGTGTAGGATACAGAGTATAGACATGTGACTGGTATAACAGACCGGCTGTGTAGGATACAGAGTATAGACATGTGACTGGTATAACAGGCCGGCTGTGTAGGATACAGAGTATAGACATGTGACTGGTATAACAGGCCGGGTGAGTAGGATACAGAGTATAGACATGTGACTGGTATAACAGGCCAGCTGTGTAGGATACAGAGTATAGACATGT
Source organism: Alentia gelatinosa (assembly GCA_950022655.1). Classification (NCBI taxonomy): domain Eukaryota; kingdom Metazoa; phylum Annelida; class Polychaeta; order Phyllodocida; family Polynoidae; genus Alentia; species Alentia gelatinosa. Next base: position 50,161,507 of record OX465589.1, on the reverse strand, counting down.
GACTGGTATAACAGACCGGCTGTGTAGGATACAGAGTATAGACATGTGACTGGTATAACAGGCCGGCTGTGTAGGATACAGAGTATAGACATGTGACTGGTATAACAGGCCGGGTGAGTAGGATACAGAGTATAGACATGTGACTGGTATAACAGGCCGGCTGTGTAGGATACAGAGTATAGACATGTGACTGGTATAACAGGCCGGCTGTGTAGGATACAGAGTATAGACATGTGACTGGTATAACAGGCCGGCTGTGTAGGATACAGAGTATAGACATGTGACTGGTATAACAGGCCAGCTGTGTAGGATACAGAGTATAGACATGTGACTGGTATAACAGACCGGCTGTGTAGGATACAGAGTATAGACATGTGACTGGTATAACAGGCCGGCTGTGTAGGATACAGAGTATAGACATGTGACTGGTATAACAGGCCGGGTGAGTAGGATACAGAGTATAGACATGTGACTGGTATAATAGGCCGGCTGTGTAGGATACAGAGTATAGACATGTGACTGGTATAACAGACCGGATGTGTAGGATACAGAGTATAGACATGTGACTGGTATAACAGGCCGGCTGTGTAGGATACAGAGTATAGACATGTGACTGGTATAACAGGCCGGCTGTGTAGGATACAGAGTATAGACATGTGACTGGTACAACAGACCGGATGTGTAGGATACAGAGTATAGACATGTGACTGGTATAACAGGCCAGCTGTGTAGGATACAGAGTATAGACATGTGACTGGTATAACAGGCCGGCTGTGTAGGATACAGAGTATAGACATGTGACTGGTATAACAGGCCGGCTGTGTAGGATACAGAGTATAGACATGTGACTGGTATAACAGACCGGCTGTGTAGGATACAGAGTATAGACATGTGACTGGTATAACAGGCCGGCTGTGTAGGATACAGAGTATAGACATGTGACTGGTATAACAGGCCGACTGGGTAGGATACAGAGTATAGACATGTGACCAGTACCGGCTGACATGTGACCAGTTCAAATAGCGGGCTTGGGCTGGGTAGAGAATCCTTAAAGATTTGTGACCAGTACGATAGACCGGCTTGGGTAGGAGAGAGACTCTTTATGGACACCTGAACGTAGTGTAAAATCCATTTAATGGTGTCATTCTAGTTTTTATATTATTATATACCTATGTATTAATGTCTATCAAATACTGCCCGCTGCCAGGGGTGCAGTAATAATAATGTTTATGCACACTGTGACTGTGACGTAATAAGTCATTAATATGGCGTTTTTTAAGGTAAACCATAATAAGCAAACGTTTTTACTGTGGACCAAATGGTTCTCGTTCTTGGTTAGTCGTTGATTTTATACTGCCTTCCGCCTATGGCCTCAGGCAGTATCAAATCAACAACTGACCTCGAATATAAACTGTTTCGTACACAGTAAGGACGTTTCCTATTATTAATGTCATGACAAGAGCAAAGGCCATATCACGAGAGCGTTTGAGGGGACAAGAAAACATTAAGTGGTACAGATAAATAAACAATAAGAACAGTATGATTTGTGACATACCTCGATAGGCATGCCAGTTGGGGTCAGGAAAAATCCTACATGGGGACTGAGGCCAGTCTATGTATCACCTAAAACGCACATGGTGTATGGGGAATCCCCATCACTCTCATAGCAGATTCTTGGGCATGGACTGGCAGTATAGGATATCTAGATATCTGCTATGAGAGTGGGTATATGTGTAGTTCTGCACTAAATGGGGTACTCTTCAAAGAAAATCATTTAAGAAAGATTACCACACACTGTCAGTTCTATATTCTGCAGAATACCTTTACAAGTTCATTAGGCATTCCTCTGATATTTTCTTTTAGACTTTGTAATACTTTAATAACTCTATTCTCACCTGACATATTTTAAGCCAATCAGATGTCAGTATTTATGTTTGCCCTTATCCGTAGGAGCATTTCCTACAGGAACCCTACCATCCTACAGCTGTAGGTTGGAGCACTGGGATCCATAGGCTCTCTGACTGAGTGTGCTGGGGGTAGCGGAATTCAGAATTTTGAAAGATAACAGAACAAGTTCATCTATGATTTAGATATTAGGGAACCTGGAGTCTATATTGTTCTCAAAACATGCAATTTGTTTAAATTTGAATCTCTGTGAATCAAAAATGAAAATCCTACATGTAGGCAAAATCCTACAAACTGGCATCCCTGCTCGATGTTACAAGTCAGTATTTACCTTTGGGGTCGATGTCGAGTCCCGCGATCCATCCCTGTTTGAGCACAGACCCGATGTTGTCTATGATGGTGATTCGGTTACCCCCGTCCATGTCTGCTCTCTCGATCTTCCCCTTTGACCCAAAGTACATCTGTCTGAAGGGTAAATGGAGGAAGCTTTAGATCGCCCATACAGAAAGGGGTTCAGGAAATTGTGAATCATTATAGGGAGCCAAAGTGAACCCGCTGAAACCACAGATACCCACCTACAAAACACCATTTCCGGTGGCCAGTAAGAACGAGGCTTACTGCTAAAGCTATGGGGGGTTTGAGGCAAGACTTATGTTTTTGGTCTCGTTTGTTACTTTTGAAGTGAAGTTTATAACTATCGTCTCTGAATAACTTTGTTTCAAAACTACGATGACAGTTGTTAAGTTTATCAAAAATTTGGATCTAAAAGATTGGAGAATGACACATATAATCTCGAACCTACATAGTTTAAGTACTGAGCGCCTATACCCGGAAATAGTATTTTGTGACCGGCTATTTGTGTTTGGAGCGGGTTCACTTTGGCTCCCTATAGGCTTATCCTACAATTCACTTTTGCGCCACATGTTTTTTTTTCATATGTTATCAATTATCAGTCAATATCGGTTCTTTGTGATTCATTCCATTTCCAAATGAGTTGATCTAGTTTTTTTCCCCTGTTTTTTCAATCCTAATAGGTATAATAGGCAAATTTGATATTACCATGATTTGGATCTGCGTGGTCGTAGCAAGGAGTATTACAAGGAGAATACGGCCACACAGATCGAAATCATGGTAATGTTGTATTTGTTACTCACCTTTCGACTAATTATTAAGAAAAACAAACTTGTAGATAATAAGAAATTGGGCGCAAACTCCGAAAATAGTTCCTATAATGCTCGTCAGGTGGTCAAAAATTCTCCGATGAAAGTCATGTATAAAAGATCGATAATTCCTAGCGAAAAAAGAGAATTACCAAGGGACACGAGAAAAAAAACCCCAAAATTAAATTTAAGGTGTACACGCATCGTAGCTCGAAATCTGAACATTCACCTGTATACAGAGGCAGATAACTATGGGACGGCTTAAGCCCAATGCCCATCTACCGATTTCGGAACATTCATGTACCTTTGTCAGCGACAAACGGACGGTAATTTGTCTCAGCCAAGGCATCCTAACAGAGTCGGCCGTAATCGGTAAATGTAGGACAGCTAGGCAAGGGTGAGCCACCGATTAGTAGACAGATTTGCTTAGGACTGATACCCACCAACCACTCTCCTCAATGTCCGCCGGTTGAGCGAAGGGTTACATAATTTGCCTGCGACAAGTTTACCGACTTCTATACGATTTGCGAACTAATCGTTCAACCCTTCATCGGTAGATGGGCATCGGGCTTTAGAAGGTGAAAGACAAAAGATGGATGGTGTAGCTGCCTTCAAACGAGCAGTAAAAAATCTGTGGTCAACATAGTGTGATAGTCGTATCCTGGTCTCGTTATATTGCTAGCTTCCAAGCACTGAACATCGTTATAACTCAGCATTATTGTCACTCATTACTAGAGGGAAACTATGTTCCGGTGAGCAAAAGTTCAAAGTTACGAGGTGAGGATCGGGAAAATCTAATTTTCCCGATCCTCACCGAGTAACTTTGACTTTTGCTTACCGGTACTTGGTTTCCCTATTCCTATATACCTTCAAATATCGATAGAAATTCTTAATTCTTTAGCTGAAACACTTCCGAAGAAAATGGCGACCCTTATCGAGTAACCACAACAGCTATTGTTTCGTCCCGCTGCTGTTTTGTATCACCTGATCAGAGCGGGACGAAAACGTCAGAGCGGGACGAAAACATAAGAGCGGGACGAAAACGTCAACCTCGACACATAACTTATTTTTAATGCACCCCCCCGCAGCGGTATGTAACTCTAGTTAGTTCAATAATGGGTATATAGGAATATATTATACTATCCACTTTATTATCAATATCATCATTATATCCATTATTATGTACATAACCTATCTACTATTGTACATACTCGCCATAGTTTATGGTAAAATCAAAGTTGTACCATTTGAAGATCTGGAATACCAACCAGAAATGGATTGCTCAATAATAAAAAAAAGAACTCCTGACGAAGACCAATCAATTGGTCGAAACGTTCAGCTTTTACATGATTCACCAATCACTCATCTCATTGATCTCACTGTAACTCATCTGTTTATCATCAATAAACCATCTTTAATAATATCTGAACGAATCTGGTTTTGTGTGGTAAAACCCATTCTTTCTCTTCAATAAAAAAATAATTAAACAACTCCCTAGACATATGTACAGCACGTCTTCTTGACTATCGACTCACCCCTGTTCTGGGAGCAGTTTGAGCGCCCGGGGCTGCACCATGCTGCCCTTGACGACGACCTTGTGGAAGACGCCGGTCGGGTTGAGCACGGCGATCTCGTTACGCATCATGTCGGCGTAGTACAGGACGCGTGACTGGTAGTCAAAGGCCAGGGCGTCGATCCGGGCGGGTTTACCTGTCAAATACATCCATTAAAACTTGTTAACAATAGATAGGTTTACCTGTCAAATACATCCATTAAAACTTGTTAACAATAGATAGGCTTACCTGTCAAATACATCCATTAAAACTTGTTAACAATAGATAGGTTTACCTGTCAAATACATCCATTAAAACTTGTTAACAAAAGATAGGTTTACCTGTCAAATACATCCATTAAAACTTGTTAACAATAGATAGGTTTACCTGTCAAATACATCCATTAAAACTTGTTAACAATAGATAGGTTTACCTGTCAAATACATCCATTAAAACTTGTTAACAATAGATAGGCTTACCTTGCAAATACATCCATCAAAATTTAACAAAAGAGAATGTGGTGGTTGCTTGCTGGTAGCATCAGAGGTCTACCCCGGAAAGTATAGTTCCCAGCGATATCCCACCAAACGCACAATTACGTAGGTCGGTTCGGCTTTTGGGTAGTATGAGCTAACCTATTCACACAGAACACAACTCCACAACTATAATAAACAACAGGTTGTTTATTTACTACTTTCCTGGAGTGATCCGGGATGGACCACTCCCAAAGTACAGTACCCTGGCACAGGGTGCCAGGTAATGCTGGAGAGGCTAATCTGAAGACAGTAGTCCCAGACTCACCTAACCACCAAGAGGAGAACCCAGCCAATGTGAGGGCCCAAGGGTCTGCTCCTTTCAGAGAGACGCGCCAGAACAGCCTGTCGACCCACCGCGAACCCGGGGTATATGTACACCGAGTTACGTAATCCCGGCCCCCGCCGCGCCACTCTCGTGTGCGGCGTTGCCTGGAATCACTACGCAGCAGGGATTGACTCTCCACGCCACCCTCTGGGTAAAAGGCAAAACAGTGCTAGATCACCACGCCCCTTAATTTACGGTTTATACGGAACTAGGTGTTTGTGCCAAGTTCCATACTAACTCACCTGTGCTTGTCTTGTTGTATTAGAGTGTCTAGCCTGATTCTTTTCCCCACTTTTTATATACTACTTACATGAAAATCCAGCCAGGGATTGTTTAGACAGGAAGTTGGGCTTTTACTGATACAATCAAAGTACATAACACACAAATTACAGGATCGAACTTCAATAACCAATAGTTTTCAGCAGGTTCCATAGTATAAATTGATCTAAAATACTCAAAATCTGAGTTTCCGGACCCTGGGCTCAGCCAGTCCTTTGTTCTCAGTCTGTGGGTATGAGTGGGACTGAGCAGAACACAAGCTCTCTGTGAAGAGTCCTGAGCAGATGGGATCTGCAGTCTTGTTCGATAAATAGACAATAATCGATGGTTTTGTGGCCAGGCGGCCGTAAACCACGAGGAGTTGGCGCGTAGTAATACACGAGCGCTGTATTACAGTAGTGTCCTCAAGTGGCAGAGATCGGAACTATTGGATAGTGGTGTAAATACAACAGAATCAGGCGTATGCAGAGCCGCCTGACCAAAAAATCATCGTTTGTTGTATATATTATCCATATTTCCGAATCAATTAAACCCAGTTATTTCCATATTAAAAGGTATGATAATAGGGACTATTTCTTTACTCTATAGCAAAAGGAACTATTTTTCCCATATACCATGGTTTTGAGGCCGTATACCACAGGTTTGAATCCGTATACCACAGTTATGGTATCTGACAGATTGTATACAATGGGTCATGGTTTACTGAGTACCTATACATTTTCAATGGGGGCTTTGTATACGATGGATAATAAAAGCTCATGAATTGCTCATGGATCAACCTGACTAGTTTTCAGAGGCGTCAAAACATTTTGAAAGTGGGGGGCGAACTGAAAAATTGCTGACTTTTTTTGGGTATGCAGTCAAACTTCGAGATTGACCTGTCCCATTGGATTTACCGTAAATCTTCGAAAGATCTGAGAAAAGTCAAATCGTTACCTTCATTACACTCGAAAAAGGCAGACTTTGACACTTTCCCACGGTATAAAGTCAGGGCTTAGCCATCATTGCATACTAATAAGTCAGACTTTGATATTTTTCACTGTGTAAAGTCAGGGCTTAGCCATTATTGCACGATAAAAGGTTAGACTTTGACACATTTCCATGGTGAAAAGTTAGGGTTTAGCCATCATTGCACACTGAGTCAGACTTTGATATTTTACCACGGGGAAAAGTCAGAACTTAGCCATCATTGCATGTTAATAAGTCAGACTTTGATATTTCTCCACTGTGAAAAGTCAGGGCTTAGCCATTATTGCACGATAAAAGGTCAGACTTTGATATTTTACCATGGGGAAAAGTCAGGGCTTAGCGATCATTGCATGCTAAAGAGTCAGACTTTGATATTTTTCAACTGTGAAAAGTCAGGGCTTAGCCATTATTGCACGGTAAAAGATCAGACTTTGACACTTTTCAATGGTGAAAAGTCAGGGATTAGCCATCATTTCAAACTAAAGAGTCAGTTTTTGATATCTTACCATGGTGAAAAGTCACGGTTTAGCCATCATTGCAAGCTAAAGAGTCAGACTTTGACATTTTTCTGTGTTGGAAAGCCAAGGCCTAGCCATTGATACACGCTAAAAAGTCAGACTTTGACACTTTTCCACAGTGAAAAGTCAAGGCTTACCCATAGTTGCATGCTAAAAAGTTAGATTTAGACATTTTATCAAGACAGTTTATACGCTTGATTGAGTTAAATTTGAAGGTGCTGACTCTTTTTGGGCTGGCAAAAAAGTGTGAGGGGGGCTGCCCCCCCCTGCCCCCCCCCCCCTATTCTGACGCCACTGAGTTTTTAAAGTGTTACTCAGGTTCAGTTAGGTGTAGATTCCACCACTGCCACCATGTAATATCAATGTGTACACACACAGGAGTAGTATGTAGTTGAAGATGTTCATTCTATTGACCTTAGGTGGCAGCACAGCAGCCTAGCAGTAGTTCTTAAACATGACACAAGGTAGCAGTAATGTAAAAACATAGTCATGATGCCAATTCTCACATAGTTATTGAGGTATAGCCAATGAATTTGTTCAGAATGAGTGAGGAGATTGGTCCTATCTAGGTTGGACCTGTGGACCCTGCCCTTGTCATATTTACCAGTTCGATAGTTGTGTAAAGTGAGGAGGTTCGTCCCATCTAGGTTGGACCTGCGGATCCTGTCCTTCTCATACTTACCAGTTCGGTAGTTGCGTAAAGTGAGGAGGTTCGTCCCATCTAGGTCAGACTTGTGGACCCTGCCCTTGTCATACTTACCAGTTCGGTAGTTGCGTAAAGTGAGGAGGTTCGTCCCATCTAGGTTGGACCTGTGGACCCTGCCCTTGTCATACTTACCAGTTCGGTAGTTGCGTAAAGTGAGGAGATTCGTCCTATCTAGGTTGGACCTGTGGACCCTGCCCTTGTCATATTTACCAGTTCGGTAGTTGCGTAAAGTGAGGAGGTTCGTCCCATCTAGGTTGGACCTGCGGACCCTGCCCTTCCCCTACTTACCAGTTCGGTAGTTGCGTAAAGTGAGGAGGTTTGTCCTGTCTAGGTTGGACCTGTGGACCTGCCCTTCTCATACTTACCAGTTCGGTAGTTGCGTAACGTGAGGAGGTTCGTCCCGTCTAGGTCAGACTTGTGGATCCTGCCCTTCTCATACTTACCAGTTCGGTAGTTGCATAAAGTGAGGAGGTTCGTCCCGTCTAGGTCAGACTTGTGGACCCTGCCCTTCTCATACTTACCAGTTCAGTAGTTGCGTAAAGTGAGGAGGTTCGTCCCGTCTAGGTTGGACCTGCGTATCCTGCCCTTCTCATACTTACCAGTTGGGTAGTTGCATAAAGTGAGGAGGTTCGTCCCATCTAGGTCAGACTTGTAGATCCTGCCCTTGTCATACTTACCAGTTTGGTAGTTTAGTAAAGTGAGGAGGTTCGTCCGATCTAGGTCAGACTTGTGGATCCTGCCCTTCTCATACTTACCAGTTCGGTAGTTGCGTAAAGTGAGGAGGTTTGTCCCGTCTAGGTTGGACCTCCGGATCCTGCCCTTGTCAAAGTCGGTCCAGTACAACATGTCTTCTTGTGGGTCGTAGGTGAGACCGATTGGTCGGTCCAGACGAGGGAAGTCTATGGCTGTCACTGACTTCAGATTTCCGCTCACCTTAAGTATAAAAAATACCACTTTATATCTTATTTTTAGAACAAATAATTCATCTATTAACACAGCATCCACATATTTTCTCAAAAAATCCTTAAGTTGATATATATCTGGTTGTATATTTTGAAAAATGTTAGATTTACAAACTATGAAAATATTGTCATATTGCCTTATCTCAAAAAAATAATGTAGTAATTTTGGTATATTGGCCCAGCACTAAGCTGTCATCAAGTGGGTTTATAAAGATTCCCTTTGCACGATTTTGTGTGTTCCAATAGAAAATTTTTGAGGAAATCTCTATAAACCCACAGATTGCACACCGTTCACTATCCCGATTACCAGCAGTGACCGGCAAAAAAAAATAAATCAAAAAATTAAAAAAAATACCCCCCCGGGCCTTAGCCCCATGCCTGACAAGACAATCGAAACTACTCAGTGATAGGAATCCCTCAACACCCTCACAGCGCTCCTCACAAGCATTCAGATAGAAAGCCTTGTTTATAGAACCAGCCCCTGCCCCAATGAGGCAGGAGATCAGTCCCAAAATCCCACACCAGGTGGCAGTTCAATCCCCAACTATGACACTGCCAACATGGATTTACCCTCCAAGCTCACCTGAAGGGTAAGTTTTAATTGGGTCAGGGCGCTTCCCTACATAATTAGGGAAGGCCCAAACCAATTAGAACTGCATGAAACTAACCACTTTACATATGTATACGAACGGCGTAATATATAGGTATGCTTTTGCGTATCCAAGGTAGACCTATTTTCCATCATGTATATGCCCAGCGTATATTGCACAGAGGATATCTCCTCTCGTATGTATACGCCTGGAACATATCTAAAAGGAAACATTCTTGTATACACCTCATACGCTGGCGTGAAATATGGGCATATACATTTGAAAACAAGTCAGTATACAGCCGATACATGCGCTGCCACGATGGCGTATGTATGAATAAAGTGGTTAGTTTCGCACAGTGGTAGTCGCGAAGCCAAAGCTGTCATCATATTCATTCTTTTTAAATTTGGTCATGATGTCAGTAGTTCAGTTTTAGTAAATTGGGTCGCGATGCATTAGTTCAGTGTGAGTAAACAAAGCCATGATGCATCAGTTTAGTATGAGTAATGTATCAAACTGAGTGGTGATGCATTAGGTTAAGGTGAGTAATATAGAGGAAACCCATGAAAGTTTAGGGTCTGAGCTCGCATCCCATCGAGTTTGAATCACATAGTAATACACAAGGCGAAGCCGCGTGAATTACTATGTGATTCAATTGAGATGGGATCGAGCTCTGACCCTAAACTTGAATGGGTTTCTGAATTTATCTCACCTTTAATATTGACTAATGGGCTAACATTTGTGACATTATCCCCCATTGGATATTTTCCCTAAATATCTAATGGGTGTTAAATACGAGTTCCCAATGTTAAATCTATGGAGAAAAAATATCTGGGGTGAGATAATGCCTTTAACTGTGCTGCGATGCATTAGTTCAGTAATTAATGTATCATGCAGAGTGAAGGAAGACTTACTTTGTAGACTTGATGGCGGTAGTCGTCAGCAACAAGGAAGAAGTCATTTGGGATTTCTTTCTCTGTGCAGAAAATAGACAAGTGATTCTGTAGTTGTGTTATTTGAAAATGATCTTATCGTTGAAGCATGTCCACTTATAATGGAGGACAGTTCATTGCTTTAAGGCCACTCAAAAAATTTGTTTCTCATCACCAAACCATGAAAAATATGAAAAGGGCGCTTTTTTTCAATGTCATCTCTAGATTAGGCAACTAAAAAAAAAAAACTTGTTTCTTATCACCGCGCGCATCTGCAAAAACAATTTTAGAAGATTTTTTTTTTTTTTTTTTTAGTTAAAATAAGATGAACCTTGATAGAAATTATGAAAAGTATGTGTATTTAGTATCAAATTAAAGCTCCTCATGCCAGGGATGCTTTCAATGTATAAACAGTATGAATCTGAAAACCCCGCGTATGCAGACACCCCACATAAGCGGGCACTTTGGCCTGGAATGGAGGGTGACCACTTACGCAGGGTTTTACTGTATGTCTAAAGCCCATTTTATGACACTTTTAAGCCATCTTTGATCCAGCAAAAAAAATTGGTTTTTTTGAGTGGCCTTATAAAAGTAAAAGAATACTGGTTGTCCCCCGACTACAGTGGTGCTATCTTGCAATTTCTTGGCGGATGATGGCAGAACTAGCAATCACGCTGTGCCCTATAGTTTACCTATAAAGTCATGCAAAATAAAAATATCATTTTCCTAAGCTTTATCTTATCAGTTGGCGGGGTACGCAGCAGTGTTGAGGTACGAGTATATTGATTGCTTTTCTTACCTACATATGAACACTGGGAGTATTTTTGTATGTTATCTGGTATGGTATGAGGGCGGTTGTGGCCCATTAGATTTTAGGTCAACTCTCGACTGTAGAACCGTCCCAAGGCGCTATAAATATCATGTAAAGAGGTCAGGGTGAAGGTCGTGGTTTGCTCCGAATGCAGTCATTGGCTACTGGGACTACTCTATTCCTTATATGGTAGTTAATGCAGGGGGACAACTCCATGCAGGTATAGTATGTATGGACAGCTACGGCTGAAGAATGTAACCATGATGTAAACCGTCACTTGGTGCACCCCTCTCATAAGATCTCACACTCTCTAAGTGGCATTCTGTACTCTCACTATGCTCTATAGGAGAAGAATTCTTAACTAACTAGGCTTAGAGCCTTTAGAATCCACTAGCCTACCTCCCTTGCTAAAGATGACAACAATGCAACCCAAAGATTCTTATAATCTCAATGATGCCACCTAGCGGGAATATTGTGTGCCAGTGGATTCTCAAGGCTCTAAGCCTAGTACGTTAAGAATTCCCCAAAAAGTGTAGTGAGAACCTTGTACAGAATACCACTTAGAGACTGTGAGATCTTATGAGAGGGTTGCACCCCAAGAATTGTGCGCTTAAAGGCAAATCGGACAATTTGGCTTGAAAATTAAAACTCATGTCAATTTTCTGAAAATTTAATATGATGATCTCTTAGTGTTGTAGAACACATATCTAACTGGAAAATCGGGGGTCACCATGCTAGTTTTTGATTTATAGATCAATATATATGATACTTTTATATTAGAATATATAGAAATTCTAAAAAGTTTTTTTCACATAGTAAAACCAATGTCATTTTCCTCAAACTTTCACAGAATATAATACATATATTGCACTACCTGTTAAGGTTTTAAAAATCATAGGTAACCATCCTCGTTTTTGAAAGAATTAAAGAAAACCATATTTTTCAGTACATTTCCTATGTAAATCAAGCAAATGTAAATAGGCCTATTTTAGCTATTTAAATTGGATAAACTGGACAAAATGTTGAATTTACTCCGGAGAATTAGAGTCAAACCCAAGAAACCAGTTTTGACTAATAATTGACATTATCTAAAAATCACCAGGTGGCGCCACTGTAAATTATAGGGTATGCCTTTAACATAATATGCTGCTGTTATTAATGGTTTTTGAGGAAAATGACATGGGTTTTAATTTTCAAGCCAAATTGTCCGATATGCCTTTATCTAATAACATAACAAGGATTAATAGTTGATATGGCATTGCCATACTTTCGGTTTGAACAAAAATAGAAATGTATAAAAATACACTACTGTCGCCGGGTGCGGACCACATCTGACCAGAGCGGGCCCCATGCGCTAAGTAGGTATTCATTGAACCGTAACGGGTGCCTGCGCAAAAGTGTGAGTGGGAGGGTGGAGTTTCTGAAAGCCCTAGACAACGGGTGCGGGCGCCGATACCAGACGCGTTTGATGAAATCAGGTCAAATAGGTCACCAGCAAACAAAACATGGTCAGAGTTGCAATATATAAAAATACACTACTGTCGCCAGGTGCGGACCACATCTGACCAGAGCGGGCCCCACCCGTTAAGTAGGTATTCATTGAACCATAACGGGTGCCTGTGCAATATATAAAAATACACTACTGTCGCCGGGTGCGTACCACATCTGACCAGTTTACCACAGGGTATCGTGGGTATCGAGGGTCTAATTATTCAGGATTCCTGAATATATTACTGTAATGTATTATAATCTAAGCCGCAAAAACCGTTCCCCGTCTCCCCCAATATATTTCAGTCTTGACCTACAGGTCAAACCGAAATAATAAGCAAAAAAAGAGAAACAAAAGGTGAACCTCACCTGAGACACACGAGCGTCCGTCCACGTCCAGCTTCATGCCGTTCACGCATGCGCAGCTGAAGCCGTCGGGGGAGGGCAGACAGAGCTGGGAACAGCCGCCGTTCTCCTTGTTACACGAGAAGACCACGTTTTCTGTGAGAAACACGACAGAAGTATCCATCAGACACGATGTGAAGAAACCCAGTTTGTTTCCTAATGAAAGTGCCCTAAACGTGCAAGGGGTTGGTTGTGTTCACTTAGAATTCTACCTGAAACAAGTGGCTTGTTGTGTTTATATAAAATTTTACCTGAGACAAGTGGTTGGTTGTGTTTATATAAAACTTTACCTGACACTAATGACTGGCTGTATTCATATAAAACTTTACCTGAAACAAGGTTGGTTGTATTCATATAAAACTTTACCTAAGACAAGTGGCTGGTGGTTTACACTTAGAACCTTACCTAAGACAAGTGGCTGGTGGTTTACACTTAGAACCTTACCTGAGACAAGTGGCTGGTTGTATTCATATAAACCTTACCTGAGACAAGTGGCTGGTTGTATACACTTAGAACCTTACTTGAGACAAGTGACTGGTTGTATATATACTTAGAACTTTACCTGAAACAAGTGGCTGGTTGTATTCATATAAACCTTACCTAAAACAAGTGGCTGGTTGTATTCATATAAAACTTTACCTGAGACAAGTGGTTGGTTGTTTACACTTAGAACCTTACCTGGGACAAGTGGTTGGTTGTATTCATATAAAACTTTACCTGAAACAACTGGCTGGTTGTATTAATATAAAGCTTTACCTGAAACAAGTGGCTGGTTGTATTAATATAAAACTTTACCTGAGACAAGTGGTTGGTTGCATACACTTAGAACCTTACCGGAGACAAGTGGTTGGTTGTATTCATATAAAACTTTACCTGAAACAACTGGCTAGTTGTATTCATATAAAGCTTTACCTGAAACAAGTGGCTTGTTGTGTTCATATAAAACTTTACCTGAGACAAGTGGTTGGTTGTATACACTTAGAACCTTACCTGAGACAAGTGGCTGGTTGTGCTTATCGAAGGCGACGACGCCGAACGCGCGGTCGGCGTCGCCCGCGTGCAGGATGCCGTCGTTGACCTCTTTGCCGGAGTCTCGCTCGATGACTCGCAGGCCGCTCGAGTTGGCGATTAACTGTTTGTCTGTGAAGGCGATAAAGTCCTGGCCATGAAAAAATAACATGGATATCATTAACAATGAGATTATATAGACAATAAACTATGGTTTTGTGGAAGTAAACTACGAATGGTCGTCGCGTAATAATACATGAGCGCTAGCGAGTGTATTGGGACATCACCCTCGAGTGGTTTACAGTTATAACTCAAATGGACTATTTTTCCCGTATACCATGGCTTTGAGGCCGTATACCACGGATTTCAATTCGTATACCACAGTTATGGTATCTGACAGGTTTTATACAATGGGTAGTGGTTTACTGAGTCCCAATACATTTTCAATGGGGACATTGCATACCATGGATAATGATATGAAGAAACCAAACAAGAGTTAGCCGTGTTGTTGTTTATCGCATGACTGCAAGATCGCATATTACTGCGCGAGGTGAAGCCGAGAGCAGTAATACGCGATCTTGCCGGAGTGCAATGAACAATAACACGACTAACTCGAGTTTGGTTAAGAATTTATCCTACCCCGCCCGTCTAAATTCCTTCTACATTAACAAATGACGTCATTCGTCAAGTGCATCCACTAAAGTGATATTTTTCATTTTGCAGAACTCCAGACCGAATACAGTGACCCAATGTTAAGCCTATGGAGTTTTTTATTAGGGGTAGTATTGCGTAGCGTCAACTACAAGGAGAATACGGCCACACAGATCGAAATTATGGTAATGTTGTATTTATTACTCACTTATTTTTAGATTTAAGCAATAAATATGATCGGTAGAAAACTTTTCAATGTAATTAAGAAGTTATGTTTGGGACTACTTTCATCTAAAAAATCTGTATCCTCCTAGGAGGGTACGGAGCTCCGTATCCTCCTCAGTAGCGATCTGTAATCTCCATAGGCTTAGTATGGAGACTCCGTATCAGGTGGGTAATAAAGGAGGACTCAGTCACCTGGAAGATGGCCAGGTCATGCGGGCGGTACTTCATCTTGGTGTGGAACTTCTGCTTCATCCTCATCGACCCGTCAAACTGGACCGACTCGATGGAGCCGGCCCCGGCGTCCGCCCAGTAGAGGCGGCGGTTGAGGAAATCCAGCGCCAGGCCCGTCGGGCGGCGGAGGTGGTCGGAGATGAAGTCGGCGACCCCCGAACCGTCCAGCCCCGCCCGGCGAATCACGGCCCCGTCAGTCGTGTTCTCCCCGACCTCGATCCAGAACATGAACCTGCCACAACAAGCACCTCACATGTCAGTCGCTTAAAAAGGGTTAGGATATTATCGTAAAACTGGATGAGGTTTAATCTTGTCCACCGTATTCCACGACTGGAGTTTGGCATAGTGACTTCATGAGGCGAAGCCGAGTGAAGTCCGGAGTTAAAACTTCAGGAGTGGAATGCGGTGGCCAAGATTAGAACGAATCAGGTTTTGATTTTATCCTACCCTATCTCCTCGATTTTGGAATATTGTGTGATAACAATGCTGTATGCCACTAGTGGCATATGAAAATCTGTATGCCAGTCAGCGTGGCATACGGAAACCCAATGTTAAGCCTATGGGATTTTATATTAGGGGTAGGATAAATGTGTGAACCCTTTAGTTGTTAACCCTTACGTTATGATGCCTGGAGGCATTCCCGGCCATAGTAAGCTGTGACGCCTGGCGGCATTCCCGTGTGTAGTAAGCTATAATGCCTTGAGGAATCATTTCCGAAATTTAAGAAATTGCCATTTTCTAATAAAATAGTGCGAATGTTTTTATGATATTTTCAAACCTGTGTAAAACTATATCATAGTTTATATCATTACGTTTATATAACATCCTAATAGTTTTGGATTACCATGGAGGTGCGATATGTTGATGAGGTCTATCAATATGTTTTTATAAATCTGACCACTTACTTGTTGATGGGTCTATCGCTATCTTTATAAATCTGACCACTTACTTCTTGATTGGGTCTATCGCTATATTTATAGATCTGACCACTTACTTGTTGATGGGGTCTATCGCTATCTTTATAAATCTGACCGCTTACTTGTTGATGGGGTCTATCGCTATCTTTATAAATCTGACCGCTTACTTGTTGATGGGGTCTATCGCTATCTTTATAAATCTGACCGCTTACTTGTTGATGGGGTCTATCGCTATCTTTATAAATCTGACCGCTTACTTGTTGATGGGGTCTATCGCTATCTTTATAAATCTGACCGCTTACTTGTTGATGGGGTCTATCGCTATCTTTATAAATCTGACCGCTTACTTGTTGATGGGGTCTATCGCTATCTTTATAAATCTGACCGCTTACTTGTTGATGGGGTCTATCGCTATTTTTATAAATCTGACTACTAACTTGTTGATGGGGTCTATCGCTATCTTTATAAATCTGACTACGAACTTGTTGATGGGGTCTATCGCTATGTCTTTATCTCACCACTTACTTGTTGATGGGGTCTATCGCTATCTTTATAAATCTGACCACTTATTAGTTGATGGGGTCTATCGCTATCTTTATAGATCTGACCACTTATTAGTTGATGGGGTCTATAGCTATGTCTTTATAAATCTGACCACTTATTTGTTGATGAGGCCTATCACTATGTCTTTATAAATCTGACTACTAACTTGTTGATGGGGTCTATCGCTATGTCTTTATAAATCTGACCACTTACTTGTTGATGGGGTTTATCGCTATCTTTATAAATCTGACCACTTACTTGTTGATGGGGTTTATCGCTATCTTTATAAATCTGACCGCTTACTTGTTGATGGGATCTATCGCTATGTCTTTATAAATCTGACCGCATACTTGTTGATGGGGTCTATCGCTATGTCTTTATAAATCTGACCGCTTACTTGTTGATGGGGTCTATCGCTATGTCGAGTGGCTTCTTCTCTGTGTCAATCAGCGCGGTCTGAAGGCTGCCGTCCAGTCGACAGATCCAGATCTGGTTGTAGGTACTGTCAGTCCAGTATAAGTTTGAGGCCACCCAGTCAACACCAATACCTAAAAACATAAAAATTGATTACACATCAGAGAAACAATAAAGTTATTGCTCTACTGTAAAACCAGAATAGATGTAAACAATTTCTCCTCAGATAAAGCAAACCTTATTGTATATCTAAATGATTTAATATGGCACTTTATTTTCTAAGTAGCACGCTCTAGTTTTCACTATTTATGTTTTACAGATACATATCTTACATAATTCTCTTCAAAGTCATTTAGAATACTTGCAATACATTTGCACTTGACATTCTGTGAGAAATTGCTTTGCATCTTGTACTTTTTTTTCATTTTGCACACCTTTATCATTTTCCTGAATTCCTACTACCCTTTACCCATAAAAACATTTCTGTATCTTAAACTTGGATATTTTTACTTAAAATATGATACAATTTTCTGACCAATAAGCAACCGTCTAGGCTTTAACTTTGTGCTGGTTATTCAATGCTCGTCAGGGGTTTTTCTGCATTTCCTATGTTAATCAAGTAATTGTTACTTGGCCTTGAATAAATAAACTCATTTAGAGTTAGAACTAATCACAATCACCAGGTGGTTCCACCGTGAATTGTAGGATATGCCTCTAAAGGAACTGTCAGCGCAATGTAGGCATGTGCACTGCCCCACAAAAACGCCGACTCACCCTCGACGTCGCCGGTGCCGTAGACGAGCACCTCGTTCTCCGACTTGTTGGACATGTCGGCCCGTCGAATGGTCTTCACTAAGAACTGCACGTCAGAGAAGTACACCTCCCCGCTGTAGAAGTTAAAGTCCATGGCGTGGAACTCAAACTTGGGCGGATTGTTGAAGAAGCAGTTCGATGGTGTCTTTAGTAGCCGCGTGGTGGCGTCCTTAGCAGAGACGGAGCAGATTCTGTCACCCATGGAGTAAATGTAAGTAGGGCCAGTGTGTTCTGCCTCCTCTGAAATACGCCATAGTTACACGGTTACATTAAAATAGATCATTGGTGAAATATATGTGGAGTAAATGTAAGTAGGGCCAGTGTGTTCTGCCTCCTCTGAAATACGCCATAGTTACACGGTTACATTAAATAAAGCATAATACACATTTAGCCCATTTTGTTGGTAACATTTGCGTCTCTATTTTTAAGCCATTCTACAGTAGGATTCCTCGGTATTCAGGACTCTTCATAACCGCTAGTTCCATGTGGAAATTCGGGTAATTTGCGCTTGGGATCGCTTCGCGTTCCTCTGTTTTTTTTAGGTCCAAGTTTTCCTCATCTTGAGCAAACTTATACATAATACATTATAGTTGCCTTGTACGCCGTACATAGATTTTGTCAGTAATAGGAAGCTTAAATGGTGTAATGCATTTTATATTGATATATTCTAATAATACAATGAATGCTCATAATCAAAGACTAGTTAATTACCCGAGGTGCTTTCCTAGTGCTGAAGGGGCATTGAAGTTCCTACGATGCCCGGGGCACTGAAGTGCCCCAGGATAACAGGGCTCACGCATGCGTATCTCCCTTGTATTCTGGGGCACGAAATAGTGCCCCGAGGCGAGTAGGAATTGAGCAAGTCTAAAGGGCACAATCCACCAGACCGATTTCTCACCCGATCAATTGTTCCTGGGCCCTTAAGAGGAAGCTCACGTATTGTAATTCACTTAATTCTGATAATAATCGTTTAATAAATGACCATTTTCAAAGATTTGAGAAATTATAGGGCATCCGATAATAATCAGCGATTGTCTGGCTACGGAATCGGCTACCGTCGGTCCAGTGGAACACCCCCTTAAGGCAGATGTAATGTGTACTTACTTTTACAGGATCGCTTGTCGCCCAGGAGGACGTAGCCGTCCTGACAGAGACACTGTCCCTCACCAGATGGCGTCCCCACACACAGCTGGTCACAGCGCATGCCCAGACACGGCGCTGCGCATGCGTCAACAACAAACAAACAATGGTCAGCGTTTCTGGCTTCTCTCGAATACTAGAGAACTCAACCCATAAGGAACATGACCTGTAAAAACTCAACCCGTAACGAACTCAACCCATAAAAAACTCAACCCGTAACGAACTCAACCCATAAAAAACTCAACCCGTAACGAACTCAACCCATTAAAAAACTTGACCCGTAACGAACTCGACCCATAAAAAACCTCGACCCATAAGGAACTTGACCCATAAGGAACTTGACCCGAAAAATCTCGACCCTAAATACTCGACCTGTATAAAACTCTACCTGTTTTTGAACTTGACCCATAAAGAACTCAACCTGTTTTTTAACTAGACCCGTAAAAGATTTGACCCATTTTAAATCTTCCCAACTCAAGTAACTCATTACAACAGTGAATAAATATTATATTTAGTAGTAAGTATGTTATCTTGGCTTCAAATTGGGTCCTCTATGGGGAAGAAAACAAACAGAAAACACTACCCCTAAACCTAACCCTAACCATATCCCTTTCCCTAACTATCCCTAAACTTATCACTAACCCTGACCTTTTCCCTAAACCTCAGTAAACATAACTGGTCTTATTTTCAATATCCACTGGTTAATTTGTCTAAAAGCTAAGTAGTCAGACCTTTACTCCTATATGCAAATGTCTCATTCATAATTATCTGAAACAGGTTGAGTTCTCTAATTGATTTGTCCAAAACAGGTCGAGTTCTCCTGACAACTACGGGTCGAGTTCAAAAGTAATCCTTCTCTTTAGGTTTCTGTTCATCATACATGAAGACATTTCAGGAGCTTTTCTTTTATAAAAACGAGAATCATTACTATTTTGGTATCACTCACATTTCAAAAGATGACCTTGTTATTGTGATTTGAACTAACTTTGAACTAACATTGACTTCAAATCATGGCACAATATTAGTATTTATGAATAATTTGAGATATATAGTAATACATTAACTGAGTCATCACGCCAGTAATCCAGTCTTACCTCATTCGTTATGTGAATGTTTACATAATGTCCTTGTTATGCAAATATTCACCTCGGTAGGACATGCATATTATCAAGAGACGTCACGAGTTTGAGTCTGAGTTTATTTATGCCACGCATTTTGTTGGCTCCATAATTTCATGAGTAGAAGACGAGTGACATTACGGAGCCAACAAAATGAGTGACATAAATAAACTCAAACTCAAACAAGTGGCGTCTAGATTTTATCCTACCCTGTTCCTATATTTTTTCAGTATCAGAAAGTAGTGGCATAAACAACACTTTATGTCACACCCGTGACATAAACAAATCCCATTTTAAGCCTATGGCGTTTTTATTAGGGGTAGGATAAAGGCATGATCACTATGTTCTTATCTATTATCCTACCCCTAATAAAAGACGCCATAGGCTTGACATTGGCGGACTGTATTTGAGTGAGCGTGCAGTAAAGTGTTATTTATTGCACGAGGATAGCAAATAAATCATTTGGGACAGGGTGAGATAAAAAAAAAAAAAAGCTCGAGTTAGTAGTGTTAGTGTGTATCGCACTCCGGTCTGCTTCTCGGTCTCTCGTTCAATTTCTATAGAGGAAACCTATGAAGTATAGGGTCAGAGCTCTTATCCCATCAAGTTTGAATCGCATAGTAATTCACAAGGCAAAGCCACGTGATTTAAGTAGAGATTCAAATGAGATGGGATTGAGCTCTGACCCTAAACTGGAATGGGTTCCTGAATTTATCTCACCCTTCATATTGACTAATGGGTTAACATTTGTGACATAATCCCCAATTGGATATTTTTCCTAAATATCTCATGGGCATTGGATATGAGTTCTAGATGTTAAGTTTATGGAGAAAAAATACCAGGGGTGAGATTATACTAACTACCTAACACGAGTTTCGTAAACTAGGTGATGTAAGTGACTCACATTCAAGAGGCGCCTGACGGTCTGGGTGTGACATGACTACACCAAACGGCTTCCGCTGTAAGCCCAGTTTGATGCCGTTCTCTGTTGACGTCATGTCATAAAACCACATCAGAGACGAACTGGTCGGCGGACCAAGGTCAGTCGCAAAGATGAAATTCTATAAGATATAACATCAGGTGGTCAATCATTAAAAAACAGAGATTATCATAAATAAGAAGCAATCGAGATTGACTGGTATACTGACACACTCAAGTAAGACATCTCTTCATGTTATAAAACCACATCAGAGACGAACTGGTCGGCGGACCAAGGTCAGTCGCAAAGATGAAATTCTATAAGATATAACATCAGGTGGTCAATCATTAAAAGAAAGAGGTTATCATAGATAAGAAGCAATTGAGATTGATGGGGATACGGGCACACTAAAATAAGACATCTCCCTTTATCCTACCCCTAATATAAAATCCCATAGGCTTAACATTGGGTTTCCGTATGCCACGCTGACTGGCATACGGAGTTTTATATGCCACTAGTGGCATACAGCATTGTTATCACATAATATTCCAAAATCGAGGAGACGGGGTAGGATAAAATCAAAACCTGATTTGTTTTAATCTTGGCCACCGCATTCCACTCCTGAAGTTTTGGCTCCGGACTTCACTCGGCTTCGCCTCATGAAGTCACTTTGCCAAACTCCAGTCGTGGAATACGGTGGCCAAGATTAAACCTCATCCAGTTTTACGATAATATCATATAGGGAGGTAGGCTGGCAATGCTTTGGGATAAACTGAGCTATGAAATAGAACACCTAGGTGTCTCCGACTAGTTTAGAATGCGTGTCAAAGACGAAGTACCAAAGCTGATTGTTGTCTCAGAACACTTTCCTTTATTGTGTAATTATGGCTTAAACGTTCTGGGAGGTCAATGATAATTTACCGTTTGTTCGGAACTCGGCATAAATGCCTCGGTCCGTACAAACCGTAAATTACCATCTCGTTCTGTGAATTGTACAGCATGGTCAGGACGTTCTATATAAATACGGACTACCTTCCCATACACGTTTATTAGAATATTGGTTGTTAAACCAAATGATTTTTTGTTATTTTGAGTATATATAGTAAATATAGAACGACCTACCATGTTTGTACAAGCCACAAAACTCGATAATGATTTATGGTTTGCACGTACTGATATAGAACGTCCTGACCATGCTGTACAATTCACAGAACGAGATGGTAATTTACAGTTTGTACGGACCGAGGCATTTATGCCGAGTTCCGTACAAACAGTAAATTATCATTGAGTTCTGTGACTTGTACAAGCATGGTTGGACGTTATATATTTACTATATACCCTAAATTTTTTTTTTTAATAAATTCAATTTTTCTTAACTACAAAAATTTTAATTTATGTGTATGGCTAGGTGGTCCGTATTTTAGTGTACGGACCAGTGGTCCGTACAGTATTTTTACGTCATATGCCAAAACGGTTCGTATTTACAGTATATACGGCATGGGTATATATAGTAAATAAAAAAAATGTAAAAGGGGTGAGTAAAATGCTGCTGACTGACCTCGTGAAGAGCAATGTCCATGAAGAAGCTGCCGCTGAAGCCCGCGTACTGCCGTCTGTCTGACCCGTCCAGCGCGATGCTCTCTATCGACTGGAGGTTCGCCCAGAATATCCTGTCAACAGAACATGCAGTTAGTCGAAAGTGATGCCTGCAGGGACCAGGGACCTGTTTCAGTAGTCTCGTGACATTAGGCCTAGACAGACATCAACAGCGGCACCAACAGTGCAAGCAACAGCGGAAAAAGACTAGCAAATATCTGAAGATCGAAGTGGCCAATCTTCTTCATATTTGGAACGATTATAGATTATATGTATCCCCTATTCATGTTAAAGTGTCATTGCTTAATTTCTACGAGAAGTCAGTGAAACTAGGTGTGTCATCGACTGCAATCTTGTGATCTGTCCGTATGGTGTCACAGACGCCATCTAGACATGTCACGAAACTACTGAAACAGGTCCCTGTTTCACTAGTTTTGTGACATGTCTGTGACACCATACAGACATTGGGGTTGTCTAGTTTCGTGACAGCACAAGTAGCTGCCCTTAGGAAAAGACAGACCTCAGACATAAGAATTAGACAAATCTACACATCATGGACCTGTTTCACTAGTTTCGTGACAAAAGTGTTAGACAGACATGAAAAGCGGCACTAACAGTGCAAGCAAGAACGGACAAAATGAAGTCTAATGTCTAGTTCTTATGAAACCGGACAAACCATCTAGACGCCATCTAGACATGTCACAAAACTAGTGAAACAGGTCCCAGGGGCCTGTTTCACTAGTCCTGTGACAACCCTTGTTGGTCTCTGTGACACAACAAGGGCAGGTAGCATTTCAATACTCCTGTGACAACACAGTTCGCAACATCACAGAGAAGACATAGGTGAACAGTGGCATTTCACGTTTCAGAACCAACTGTGATGTCACTGTTACTGCCTCTATTGTGTCACTATTCGTGAGAGGGTCTACCCTCTCGCATTGCGGTGACGAATAGTTCAATGTACAGTACGGGAACACAAGATTACATCACTCTCCGTAGGCAAAAAAAGACATGAAACTTTATCACCAGTTAGGGAAATATATAACCAATAATCGTACTAAATATAAAGAAGATTGGCTCTTCCGATATTCGCGTTTTAATTTGAAACATCGCGCTTACCCTTATCTGGCTGTCTTGACAGCGCCACTGTCTATATCACACTGTAGCACTCGATCGATCTGGAACCAGAGCGGCGCAGCATACAGTGTGACATACTGGGGACACCACTGCGACCCTTTAACTGTCTCTGGCTGAACAGTGACACCAACAAGGTGAGCAACAGTGACATGGCTTCTGCAACAGGAGAATAGTGGTTGCGCTATTACTGCCGCTGTTGCCGCCCTTGTTTATGTCGCCAGTATGTCACTATCTCTGGACTAGTGAAACAGGTCCCTGATCTCTGTACAGCTCCAATGGTTATCCAAAAGCACTGATTATAGAGGCACTGAATTCTGGGACGCATTGTCAGCAGAAGCACAAAAATCAGATAGATGGTTATTCAAAAAGGCAGTAAACCAGGAAATCACGATGTGAACTTACTAGCCTATAGATAGTATAGTCAGTTAACATATCACAAACAATAGTAAAGGGCGGCGTCCACCAACCACGACAGGGCTACGACAAGCGCTGACAAGAAAGTTCCAATCGGTGCCTTGTCGCAGCCTTGTTGTGAGAAGGGGAGCTCTGCGACAGCGTTATCGGGGCATGTCATAGGTTGCACGCTCCACCTAAATATTCTATCATAGACCTCTGTGACAACCTCCCGACACGCCATGACACGCCATGACAAGGCTCCAGTCGTGGCAAAAATCGAACATGTTCGATTTTGTCATAACCTTGTCAGAAGGCCCCTGACAGGCCCCCGACAAGATTCATGTTGCAGCCTGTCGTGGCCTTGTCAGGCCTTCCAATCATAGGCCTGTCGTGGACCTTGTCGGGAACCCATTGTTGTAGCCTTGTTTTGGTTGGTGGACGCCCGCTTTTAAACTGCTGTGTCACACTACTCTGAATCAATTCACCAAAACAAACATAAAAGACCACCGATCTTCATATCTCACCGACTTATTTACAATCATTATAAATACCATCAATTTGTGCACTCGATCACTATAATTTGATCTGTGTAGGTTATACCAGAAGTATATATATATGTAGATGTTTTTTTGCCAAGAGAGAATTCCTTCGCACCCCGATCGATATTGTATGGAAGATCAGTGTACCGAACAATGAATGATCTTTAAAAAAGAAATACATCGTACCTGTTTTTGTTTGACACTGGTGCTGCCATCTGGATTCATGGAAATATTGCAGTTTCCCATAGACACCAACAGTTAAGCACTTACCTTCTTCAGATGGTCTCCCCATAGAAATTAGCATGGTGATATAGTATTTTTTTAGCATTTCTCATTTGTATATGTTCCCAACTATCATGATCCAGAATTATTTGAAAATAGCAATAGAACATCAGTGTCATCTAGCCACGAAGTGAAAATATTGCTGTTCCCCATTGATACCAATAATTGGGTGCTTACTTTTCCAGATGGCCTTCTCATAGAAGTTAGCATGGGGACATACCTTTTTTGCATTTTCTATTTGCTGATATATGAGAGTTATATTATCCAGAGTTATTTGCAAAAATCAATTGAATCTAGAAATCACCAGCATTTGTCTTTAGGTCTATGGGGGAACATCCTATGAGTAAGATGAGGTCATCCATACTGCACATGTGAGATATCGTACCTGTTTGTGTTGTAGTCTATCGTGATGCCGCGCGGTTCTTGTAGATCTCTGTCCAGTAAAACTCTCCGGTTCTCGCCGGCTAGCGTGGACACCTCAATGCGGGGCTGAGTGCCCCAGTCCGTCCAGTACAGCAGCCTGAAACAGCACCAGTCTCACATAGTATCATAAACCTAGTGCCCCAGTCCGTCATAAAACAGCGCCAGTCTCACATAGTATCATAAACCTAGTGCCCCAGTCCGTCCAGTACAGCAGCCTGAAACAGCACCAGTCTCACATAGTATCATAAACCTAGTGCCCCAGTCCATCATGAAACAGCACCAGTCTCACATAGTATTATAAACCTAGTGCCCCAGTCTGTCCAGTACAGCAGCCTGAAACAGCAGCCGTCTCACATAGTATCATAAACCTAGTGCCCCAGTCCATCATGAAACAGCACCAGTCTCACATAGTATCATAAACCTAGTGCCCCAGTCCGTCCAGTACAGCAGCCTGAAACAGCACCAGTCTCACATAGTATCATAGACCTAGTGCCCCAGTCAGTCCAGTACAGCAGCCTGAAACAGCACCAGTCTCACATAGTATCATAAATCTAGTGCCCCAGTCCGTCCAGTACAGCAGCCTGAAACAGCACCAGTCTCACATAGTATCATAAATCTAGTGCCCCAGTCCGTCCAGTACAGCAGCCTGAAACAGCACCAGTCTCACATAGTATCATAGACCTAGTGCCCCAGTCCGTCCAGTACAGCAGCCTGAAACAGCACCAGTCTCACATAGTATCATAAACCTAGTGCCCCAGTCCGTCCAGTACAGCAGCCTGAAACAGCAGCCGTCTCACATAGTATCATAAACCTAGTGCCCCAGTCCGTCCAGTACAGCAGCCTGAAACAGCACCAGTCTCACATAGTATCATAGACCTAGTGCCCCAGTCCGTCCAGTACAGCAGCCTGAAACAGCACCAGTCTCACATAGTATCATAAACCTAGTGCCCCAGTCCGTCCAGTACAGCAGCCTGAAACAGCACCAGTCTCACATAGTATCATAAACCTAGTGCCCAAGTCCGTCATGAAACAGCACCAGTCTCACATAGTATCATAAACCTAGTGCCCCAGTCCGTCCAGTACAGCAGCCTGAAACAGCACCAGTCTCACATAGTATCATAAACCTAGTGCCCCAGTCCGTCATGAAACAGCACCAGTCTCACATAGTATCATAAACCTAGTGCCCCAGTCCGTCCAGTACAGCACCAGTCTCACATAGTATCATAAACCTAGTGCCCCAGTCCGTCCAGTACAGCAGCCTGAAAGCAGCAGTTGAGTTCAGTTAAACTCGATCACTGTTGGGTTGTGAGAATGAAGAGTGGCGATTAATATGTGTGCTCAATGCAGATCAGTCATCATACTGTCACTCACACCTGAGAATGATTGCTCAGGTGTGACCATTCTACAATGCAGTGCCCTGCCCTGGTCAGTATCAGCGATCGTCAGGACTATGAAGCACCTCCCACAGTGTTGCCCGCCGAAAAGCGCCATCTCCGTATACTACTCAATGAGCACACTATTTCTACTTTTAGGTGTGCGTCCTCTAAGCTCCCGATACACTCCGATATGCCCGACGATGCACCTCCCAATGATAGATTGAAATCGCAGCGGAAGGAGATCTTTCATCCTATCTCGATTTGATTCATATACTTATATCCTACCCCCTCTGCAGGAAAACAGTAGGTTATAAAATAGTGAGGAGGGACTGAATCCTACCCTTTCTGCGGGTATTCCACGATGTACAGAATTCAGGTATTAATATAAGGTGCGACTAAATCCTACCCTTTCTGCAGGTAAACGGCGATGTACAGAATTCAGGTATAAAGTGGGACTAAATCCTACCCTTTCTGCGGGCAGACGGCAATGTACAGAATTCAGGTATTAATATAAGGCGGGACTAAATACTACCCTTTCTGTGGGTAGACGGCAATGTACAGAATTCAGGTATTAATATAAGGCGGGACTAAATCCTACCCTTTCTGCGGGTAGATGGCAATGTACAGAATTCAGGTATAAATATAAAGTGGGTCTAAATCCTACCCTTTCTGCGGGTATTCCACGATGTACAGAATTCAGGTATTAATATAAAGTGCAACTAAATCCTACCCTTTCTGCGGGTAGACTGCGATGTACAGAATTCAGGTATTAATATAAGGTGGGACTAAATCCTACCCTTTCTGCGGGTAGATGGTAATGTACAGAATTCAGGTATGAATATAAGGTGGGACTAAATCCTACCCTTTCTGCGGGTAGACGGTGATGTACAGAATTCAGTATAAATATAAAGTGGGACTAAATCCTACCCTTTCTGCGGGTAGACGGCAATGTACAGAATTCAGGTATTAATATAAGGTGGGACTAAATCCTACCCTTTCTGCGGGTAGATGGCAATGTACAGAATTCAGGTATGAATATAAGGTGGGACTAAATCCTACCCTTTCTGCCGGTAGACTGCGATGTACAGAATTCAGTATAAATATAAAGTGGGACTAAATCCTACCCTTTCTGTGGGTAGATGGCAATGTACAGAATTCAGGTATAAATATAAGGTGGGACTAAATCCTACCCTTTCTGCGGGTAGACTGCGATGTACAGAATTCAGTATAAATATAAAGTGGGACTAAATCCTACCCTTTCTGCGGGTAGACGGCAATGTACAGAATTCAGGTATAGATATAAAGTGGGACTAAATCCTACCCTTTCTGCGGGTAGACGGCAATGTACAGAATTCAGGTATAAATATAAAGTGGGACTAAATCCTACCCTTTCTGCGGGTATTCCACGATGTACAGAATTCAGGTATTAATATAAAGTGGGACTAAATCCTACCCTTTCTGCAGGTATTCCATGATGTACAGAATTCAGGTATAAAGTGGGACTAAATCCTACCCTTTCTGCGGGCAGATGGCAATGTACAGAATTCAGGTATTAATACAAAGTGGGACTAAATCCTACCCTTTCTGTGGGTAGATGGCAATGTACAGAATTCAGGTATTAATATAAGGTGCGACTAAATCCTACCCTTTCTGTGGGTAGACTGCGATGTACAGAATTCAGTATAAATATAAAGTGGGACTAAATCCTATCCTTTCTGCGGGTAGATGGCTATGTACAGAATTCAGGTATAAATATAAAGTGGGACTAAATCCTACCCTTTCTGTGGGTATTCCATGATGTACAGAATTCAGGTATAAAGTGGGAGTAAATCCTACCCTTTCTGCGGGTAGATGGCAATGTACAGAATTCAGGTATTAAAATAAGGTGCGACTAAATCCTACCCTTTCTGCAGGTAGATGGCAATGTACAGAATTCAGGTATCAATATAAGGTGCGACTAAATCCTACCCTTTCTGCGGGTAGACTGCGATGTACAGAATTCAAGTATTAATATAAAGTGGGACTAAATCCTACCCTTTCTGCAGGTAGATGGCAATGTACAGAATTCAGGTATCAATATAAGGTGCGACTAAATCCTACCCTTTCTGCAGGTAAACGGCGATGTACAGAATTCAGGTATAAAGGGGGACTAAATCCTACCCTTTCTGCGGGTAGATGGCAATGTACAGAATTCAGGTATCAATATAAAGTGGGACTAAATCCTACCCTTTCTGCGGGTAGACTGCGATGTACAGAATTCAAGTATTAATATAAAGTGGGACTAAATCCTACCCTTTCTGCGGGTAGACAGCGATGTACAGAATTCAGGTATTAATATAAGGTGCGACTAAATCCTACCCTTTCTGCGGGTAGACCGCAATGCCGTGCGGCTTATCGAGCCCCGTCCGGATTAACCGTCTCGTCATGTTGGTCTTCTCCTCCGTCTTAGCCAGGATGATCCAGTTATACAGCGAGTCGGTCCAGTAGAGGTTCTTGTTGATCCAGTCGACGGCCACCCCGTTCACCTCACTCGACGTGCCGTAGTAGATCACCTTGATCTCCTTCTCCCCCGCCATGGTCATCGTCACGATGAACCTGACGTTGATAACAGTGTGTTAATTTTAGAAGCAATACTCAATGTAAAATAAAAGCCAAAAAGCCGAACCTAGAAAAGTACAATAGATCGCCGTTATATGTTAGTAACACCCTATGAGACAAAGAGACGTAGACAATAAAAATAGGGAGTGCTTTTAAAAGGAAAGTTTAAGAGGAATTATATAGAATTTTGTGAATTAGATTTTATTACTCACCGAATACGGAGTCTCCATACTAAGCCTATGGAGATTACAGATCGCTACTGAGTAGAATACGGACCTGCGAAATCTCCTAGGAGGATACAGATTTTTCGGCCACCTGACGGGCGTTATAGGAACTAATTCATATAAACAAAGGACGGCGTTAGCGTTGAATTTTTAATAATATACTAGATTTTTTTCCTGATACTTACTCGAAAGGTGAGTAATAAAAATAACATTACTATGATTTCGATCTATGTGGCCGTATTCTCCTTGTAGTTGACACTGCGTAATACTACGCGTCAACTACGCGGAGAACACGGCCACTCAGATCAAAATCGTGGTAATATTGTGTATATACTCGCTTCCAGCTGTATTGTCTTTGTATGTGTCCCGTATACGTTGTGAGAAACTTTATTATACGACTTATGTATACCTGTACATATGTTGGACCTGAGATGTGGAAGATCAATGCCGCGGTGCATTGAATATCGACAATATACATCTTTTCAATAAAAAAAAATCACGAACTGTAGGTAAACCTCATTGAAAAGACAATGATTCATGTTTAATGGAGATCCCCAATAATCAAACCATAACATATTTATTGAGCGTGGGCCACACGCGCAGATAGAGAGAGGTTAGGGAGAATTTCAGCATCCTGCACACACTTTCCCTCTACTCTCTGCGTTTCAACTCTATGACATTGGTAAAGGTGCAGAGCAGCAGTGTCTCAGCTAACAATTAGTAGAAACTGAACGAGAGTTAGACTTGTCAGTGTTTATGCCACGACGGGAAGGTCGTGTATTACTACGCAAAGCGTTAGCTGAGCGTAGAGAGGAACAGACCTGACCAGAGTGGCATAGACACTGACAAGTCTAACTCGAGTTTGGTTTCGTATTTATCCTACCCCGTCTCTATGCTTTTGGATAACTAAAAGACAAATATCGATTGAATGACCAACTGAAGTCTAACCGGAACTTTTGAGGCCAACCGGAACTTTTTTGGAGCAGCTGACAATCTGGTCGCTGATTGGTCAATTTTGTGTATGCCCCTAGAGGCATAAATCGCACTTTATGTCATGGCATGCCGCATAAAATTTGCTAATGTTATGCCTATGGACCGTTTTTATTAGGGGTAGGATAATGATCAATCACTATAGGCTGAACTGCATTAGTGACCCAGTGATGCTTGACATATCCGAACCCTACAAGTAGAGTTGTTGAAGTAGCCGGTAGACAAGTGATTTACAGCAAATGACTCACTAACTGAATGAAACCCAAACCTTTTACTTGTTAATTTCTTGCTATTCTACGCTCCTTCATCAGTGATGAAGATGACAATTGTTCATAATTTTATTTCTTATGGGTCAAATGTGTCTACCAGGTAGAATAATAATGTTAATAATAACAATGATGTTAGCAATAATAATAATGATAATTATAATACCTATAATAATCATGATTATAATTACAATAATTATAATTATAATAATTATAATTGTAATAATAATAATAATAATCGGCCGGGTACTGGACAGTTGTTGTTGTGGTAGTCCACATGCCACTGTCCAATATTAGTAATACTATTGTTATTATTATTATCATCATTATTGATATTATTAATATCATCATCATTATCATTTTTGGTAGGTATATGGGAATGCCGCCTCACTTGTCAAACTTGTCGACCAGGTAGAGCTGGTTGCTGTGGTAGTCCACGTCTACGGCTGTCCAGTACCAGGCCGGGGACCGGATGTTCCAGGTGCGCACTTCACGGGTCACCAGGTAGTCGCTGGGCTGACCGCGGATCCCGCGCACGTACCCCGTGAAGAACCCGTCATACTCCAGCCAGATGAGGTCTGGGCCCTTCACATCCACACCTGATACAGAAACAACGTTATAAACAGACATGCCGATAACTCATACTCCAGCCAGATGAGGTCCGGGCCCTTCACATCCACACCTGATACAGAAACAATGTTATAAACAGACATGCCGATAACTCATACTCCAGGCAGATGAGGTCCGGGCCCTTCACATCCACACCTGATACAGAAACAATGTTATAAACAGACATGCCGATAACTCATACTCCAGGCAGATGAGGTCCGGGCCCTTCACATCCACACCTGATACAGAAACAATGTTATAAACAGACATGCCGATAACTCATACTCCAGCCAGATGATGTCCGGGCCCTTCACATCCACACCTGATACAGAAACAATGTTATAAACAGACATGCCGATAACTCATACTCCAGCCAGATGAGGTCCGGGCCCTTCACATCCACACCTGATACAGAAACAACATTATAAACAGACATACAGATAACTCATACTCCAGCCAGATAAGGTCCGGGCCCTTCACATCCACACCTGGTACAGAAACGATGTTATAAACAGACATGCCGATAACTCATACTCCAGCCAGATGAGGGCCGGCCCTTTACATCCACACCTGATACAGAAACAATGTTATAAACAGACATGCCGATAACTCATACTCCAGCAAGATGAGGTCCGGGCCCTTCACATCCACACCTGATACAGAAACAATGTTATAAACAGACATGCCGATAACTCATACTCCAGCCAGATGAGGTCCGGGCCCTTCACATCCACACCTGATACAGAAACAACATTATAAACAGACATGCCGATAACTCATACTCCAGCCAGATGAGGTCCGGGCCCTTCACATCCACACCTGATACAGAAACAATGTTATAAACAGACATGCCGATAACTCATACTCCAGCCAGATGAGGTCCGGGCCCTTCACATCCACACCTAATACAGAAACAACATTATAAACAGACATGCCGATAACTCATACTCCAGCCAGATGAGGTCTGGGCCCTTTACATCTACACCTGATACAGAAACAATGTTATAAACAGACATGTCGATAACTCATACTCCAGCCAGATGAGGTCCGGGCCCTTCACATCCACACCTGATACAGAAATAATGTTATGAACAGACATGCCGATAACTCATACTCCAGCCAGATGAGGTCCAGGCCCTTTACATCCACACCTGATACAGAAACAACATTATAAACAGACATGCCGATAACTCATACTCCAGCCAGATGAGGTCTGGGCCCTTCACATCCACACCTGATACAGAGAACAATGTTATAAACAGACATGCCGATAACTCATACTCCAGCCAGATGAGGTCCGGGCCCTTCACATCCACACCTAATACAGAAACAACATTATAAACAGACATGCCGATAACTCATACTCCAGCCAGATGAGGTCTGGGCCTTTTACATCCACACCTGATACAGAAACAATGTTATAAACAGACATGCCGATAACTCATACTCCAGCCAGATGAGGTCCGGGCCCTTCACATCCACACCTGATACAGAAACAATGTTATAAACAGACATGCCGATAACTCATATTCCAGCCAGATGAGGTCTGGGCCCTATACATCCACACCTGATACAGAAACAATGTTATAAACAGACATGCCGATAACTCATACTCCAGCCAGATGAGGTCCGGGCCCTTCACATCCACACCTGATACAGAAACAATGTTATAAACAGACATGCCGATAACTCATACTCCAGCCAGATGAGGTCCGGGCCCTTTACATCCACACCTGATACAGAAACAATGTTATAAACAGACATGCCGATAACTCATACTCCAACCAGAGGAGGTCCGGGCCCTTTACATCCACACCTGATACAGAAACAACATTGTTTTGGGGTTTTTTGGTGGGTTTTTTTAATGTTACCGAATTAGTGCCACTTGTCTTGCAGATTGGCGGAAAGTCTTTTCCAGCTAACCCTGAGCCTCCTACCTTCCAGGCTAACATTGTACTTCTGCTACCTGGAGGTGTTACTTCTTCTCCTTTTTGACTTTATTAACTTTAGTCATGTTTGGAAATCTACTGTCTCAGTACTTTCCCTAAATGTGACGATGTCATATGCCTTGATACAGCCAAACTTTAAGATGCCTGAAGAGTTCAATTTGGATGAAACCTTTATCACTAACCCCCATTGTCAAACTTTGACAATGTTTGTAACCTGAAAATTGCTAGGTTATCTTTCAAACTATCTGGTCTGTTTTTAGCATCAGAAACCACCCAGTTTGGATTTGAAGAGAAATTGTCACTTTCAAGGTAGCATCGGTTGGACACAGAAGTGCTTTCACTTTGTTTTCTAAATCTGAAACATTGTAAACAGACATGCGGGTTTCTCAGGCATGAGCCTGTCATATTCCAGTAAGATGAGGTCCGGGCCCTTCACATCCACACCTCACATACAGAGAAAATCTACACGGCTGAAATACTTACTTGGCTGACATGTGATACAAAGTTGCTAAATGCAGAAGCTCTAGGTAGACTTACTTGGCTGACATGTGATACACAGTTGATATATGTAGAAGCTCTAGGTAGACTTACTTGGCTGACATGTGATACACAGTTGCTATATGTAGAAGCTCTAGGTAGACTTACTTGGCTGACATGTGATACAAAGTTGCTATATGTAGAAGCTCTACGTAGACTTACTTGGCTGACATGTGATACACAGTTGCTATATGTAGAAGCTCTACGTAGACTTACTTGGCTGACATGTGATACACAGTTGCTATATGCAGAAGCTCTACGTAGACTCACTTGGCTGACATGTGATACAAAGTTGCTATATGTAGAAGCTCTACGTAGACTTACTTGGCTGACATGTGATACACAGTTGCTATATGTAAAAGCTCTACGTAGACTTACTTGGCTGACATGTGATGTTGTCTGGTTTGAGCACTCGGTCATCTGGACAGGCGCAGGAAACTCCGTTGTCCACCGGGATACAGAAGTGACTGCAGTCTCCATTACCCACGTTACAGTCCGTCTCTGGACCTAGTCGCCAGAACACATTCAATAATTCATCATCTTATTTCGCAGGCATCACGACAATATCAGATTTATTTTCAAGCAGTTTATTGGCAACTCTCCACGTACATGGAATTAATATATAATACAACAGAAAATTATCTGTGTACAACATAATAAGAAATTTCATAGCTGCTTGTTTTTTGGAGAAAAAGAAAAAGAAATACATAGAATATGGGACAATTTTAACATTGGTAAAAAAGAGAAAACCCTTTCGTAGTACAGAACCTAAACCAAACTCATGAAAGGTTGTGTTAAATATCTTTATACTGCCGAGGCAACTTCTCTCAAAGTCTACAGGACATAACGTTGTTGAACATTATAGATAGCTATAACCAAACATTTCCAGGAGTGACAGATCACAATACAGATCACAATTTCATGTTACATTTGCTTCTCTACCAACACCTGCCTCCTACATGTTATCATTTCGACTAAGTTCTATCCATAAGAAGAACCCCATTCAAAGAAAGAAGAAGTTTGAGGAGCTAATCCAAGTGAATTTCACTTAAGACAATATCAGATTTTAATGTGGAACATCTCATGATGAGGGAATAATTGATGGGGGTTTTGTACCATGTCAGAAACAGAGGTGTTTTGCTTAGCTTTACACTATGTTCCTGGCATCCACAGCAGCCACATCTTTTTGGAGCTTTCTGGGTTTTTTGGGTTTTCTTATTCAGCAAAAGACAATAATTCACCAGTATACGAGTATCTAAACATCTTTACATGAAGTTTCTCAACGAGTGCATCTATATAACTGTTATAGATTATCAACAATTTATCCTACCCCTAATAAAAAACTCCATAGGCTTAACATTGGGTCACTATATTCGGTCTGAAGTTCAGAAAAATGAAAAATATCGCTCTAGTGGGATACACTTGACAAATGACGTCATTTGTTAATGTAGAAGTAATTTAGACGGGCAGGGTAGGATAAATTCTAAACCAAACTCGAGTTAGTCATGTCATTGTTCATCGCACTCCAGCAAGATCGTGTATTACTTCTCTCGGCTTCACCTCGCGCAGTAATACGCGATCTTGCCGTCGTGCGATAAACAACAACATGACTAACTCTTGTTTAGTTTCTCCATAGTATGCAACATAAATTAGACAAGACAGTGGTAGAAGAGCCTATATCAAGAGAGATAGTTTAAACCTACCATAAAAGCTTTATTACCCAGCAGATAGATAGGCATTGTTTATACAAATTGAAAGAGATATATACATTTGAAATTAAGGGTGATCTGGCCTACCATATCTGTATTGCGCTCCTTGGTAGACCTTGATTCCGTTCAGAGTCTGCAGGGAAGAGTTGCCGATTCTCTGGAAGCCTTCTCCGTCTTTGCGGACACGTAGCACGCCACTGAGGAGAAATCACATGTCAAACTCACATTTTACACGGCTGTAATCATACGTGATGCGTGATTCATGTCAAATTATTCACATCTATGTTTGATATATTTAGTTATTTATATAAGGCTCTCCTTATCTGTCTTACCAGTCTGTAAAGTAGTCGTAGTGCTGTTCTTGTTGCATGTAAAAAATCATAGCACTGTCCTTTATTACCCACCCAATACGGAGTCTCCATACTAAGCCTATGGAGCCTACAGATCGCTACTGAGCAGAATACGGAAAGCTGTATTTTCCTAGGCTGTAATGATAAGTGATAGGTGACTCATGTCAAATTATTCACATTTATGTTTGTCATACCAGTCAGTAAAGTAGGCATAAGGCTGATCTTGTCTTACCAGTCTGTAAAGTAGTCGTTGTGATATTCTTATCTATCATACCAGTCAGTAAAGTAGTCATAGGGCTGATCTTGTTTTACCAGTCAGAAAAGTAGTCATAGGGCTGAACTTGTTATACCAGCCAATAAAGTAGTCATAGGGCTGATTTTACCAGTCAGTAAAGTAGTTGCAGTGCTATTCTTATCTATCACACCAGTCAGTAAAGTAGTTGCAGTGATATTCTTATCTATCATACCAGTCAGTAAAGTAGTTGTGGTGATTTTCTTATCTATCATACCAGTCAGTAAAGTAGTTGCAGTGATATTCTTATCTATCATACCAGTCAGTAAAGTAGTCGCAGTGATATTCTTATCTATCATACCAGTCAATAAAGTAGTTGTGGTGATGTTCTTTTTGCACCAGTCAGTAAAAGAATTATAACACTGTCCTTTATTACCCACCCAATACCCACCCAATACTAAGCCTATGGAGCCTACAGATCGCTACTGAGTAGAATACGGAAAGCCGAATACGGCTTTTTAGGCCACCTGACGGGCATCATAGGAATTAGGCCCGGCGTCCACCTACTACGATAGAATCTCAGACCTCCCGATATGGCACCGATACAAAATGTCAAAATCGGTGCCATATCGGGAAGGTGCAAAATCGTAGACATATGTCTAGACATGCCAATCCACCACGCATTGTATGGGTTTTTTATCAGTGTCTCATCGCAGAAACGTGGTCAACTGCCCCGATATTAGGTGATCTTCCGACGCGATTTTGATTTTGTATCGGTAGGTGCATCGTAGGGCATATCGGAGCCATATCGTAGTAGGTGGACGCCGGGCCTGATTTACATAAAGACTGACTGGCACTTGGGTCGAGTTTCTAGTTATTTACAAGAATTTGTTCCTAATAATTACTCGAAAGGTGAGTAATAAATACAATTCTAATTAAAGTTGACACTACGAAATACTCCTCGTTATCGCTCGGAGTTTTACTACGCGTCAGTTACGCGTAGAATGCGGCCACTCGGATCGAAATCATGGTAGTATTGTGTATTTATGTACCAGTCAGTAAAGTAGTCACAGTGATGTTTTAACTTTTTTACCCGTCAGTAAAATAATCATAGCCCTGTCCTTCATGAACCAGTCTGTAAGGTAGTATCGCTTTTTTTTGTACCAGTCAATAAAGTAATCAGAGTGCAGTTCTTGTTGTTCCAGTCAGTAAGATAGTCATATCGCTGTTCTTTTTGTACCAGTCAGTAAGGTAGTCATATCGCTGTTCATTTTGTACCAGTCAGTAAGGTAGTCATAGCGCTGTTCTTTTTGTACCAGTCAGTAAGGTAGTTATATCACTGTCCTTGTTTTACCATTCAGTAAAATAGTCATGGGGCTTTCCTTGTTTTACCAATCAGTAAAATAGTTATGGCTCAGTTCTTGTTGTAATATCTGTAAAATATGTTTTTGGATTTTCTCGTTCCGCTGGGGTCTATCGCTTGACTCCGAGGTTGGAAAAGATTTTACTATCTGTAAAGTAGTCATATCACTATACTTGTTGTACCAGTCAGGTATGTAAATAGAGTGATTTTCTTACCTATCATACCAGTCGGTAAAGTAGTCATATCGCTGTTCTTTTTGTACCAGTCAGTAAGGTAGTCATAGCGCTGTTCTTTTTGTACCAGTCAGTAAGGTAGTTATATCACTGTCCTTGTTTTACCATTCAGTAAAATAGTCATGGGGCTTTCCTTGTTTTACCAATCAGTAAAATAGTTATGGCTCAGTTCTTGTTGTAATATCTGTAAAATATGTTTTTGGATTTTCTCGTTCCGCTGGGGTCTATCACTAGACTCCGAGGTTGGGAAAAATGTTACTATCTGTAAAGTAGTCATATCGCTATACCTGTTGTACCAGTCAGTAAAATAATCATATTGCTGTCCTTCATGTACCATTCAGTAAGATAGTCGTATCGCTGTTCTTTTTGTACCGGTCAGTAAGGTAGTCATAGCGCTGTTCGTTTTGCACCAGTTAGTAAGGTAGTCATAGCGCTGTCCTTTTCATACCAGTCAGTAAGGTAGTCATATCGCTGTTCTTTTTGCACCAGTCAGTAAAGTAGTCATATCGCTGTTCTTTTTGTACCAGTCAGTAAGGTAGTCATATCGCTGTTCTTTTTGTACCAGTCAGTAAGGTAGTCATATCGCTGTTCTTTTTGTACCAGTCAGTAAGGTAGTCATATCGCTGTTCTTTTTGTACCAGTCAGTAAGGTAGTCATATCGCTGTTCTTTTTGTACCAGTCAGTAAGGTAGTCATATCGCTGTTCTTTTTGTACCAGTCAGTAAGGTAGTCATATCGCTGTTCTTTTTGCACCAGTCAGTAAGGTAGTCATATCGCTGTCCTTGTTGCATCAATCAGTAAAATAGTCATGGCTCAGTTCTTGTTTTACCATTCTGTAAAGTAGTCATAACGCTGTTCTTGTTGTACTAGTCAGTAAAGTAGTCATATCGCTATCCTTGTTGTAGCAGTCAGGTACGTAATTATAGTGATTCTCTTACCTATCATACCAATCAGTAAAGTAGACGTATCCCTCGTCCACACTGACTCCGTACAGGTTGGCGTTGGTTTTGTTGTTGAGTGAGTTTGGGGTGAACTTGAAGACGGTGTGAATGTCAGTTGTTGTTGTTGTTGTGTTGAGTGACCTGCGCTCTAACCTCATCCTCTTTATCGTGTTGTCAGCGGAATCCGCCCAGTAAATATTACCTTCTGTAAGGACAACGATAGAGATGAACTTTGAATTATACCTGTGCCAGAACGTTACACATATACCAACCTCTGTATTGGGTATAGGTAATAGATATATACCAGCAGAGTATGGTGGTATAAAATGATGTACCACCCTACTTTGAATACACATTCCGTTTGGCTGAATAAGATGAAATAAGATAGGAATCTATTACCTTACTGGTACGTACTCGCATACCTTGTTTCTTTAGAACAAAAAATATTCCACTAGCTCTGCGAGCTCATGGAATATCTCTATTGAACGAAATGCGGTAGGCTTGTAAGTGCCAGAAAGGTATATACATTTTATCTTACTGCTAAAGTCAAAGATCATAATACTCTGTTAAATCGTATTTTAAATCAGATATACTCTACCTGTATATACAGAAGCATGACAAATACTTGAAGGGTATCGTTATTAGACTGTTTTTTCAAACTCATCTTCATACAGATATTATGAACGTTGTATTTTATTTTAATCAAAGGGAAAGCATCCTTATGAGTGGCAATCAATTGTGTTTTTCCTGCCTGATATTTATATTTGTATAAGCGATATTTAAACTGCATTGTATGAGGAGATGTCTCACCTATTCTAGAGTAATTAATAACAGTCCATAAGTTTTCACCACGCACATGTATATATAGATGTGTTTTATTATTATGAATGTTTTTACGCCTCTCACGAATTTTCTCACCTTGAGTACCCCACTTTTCTATCTAGGGTATATTCTCAACCTATGTGGATATGCTACTCCTAGCCAAAATACAACCTCTAAACAAATTTTCGAAATAAGGTGCCTGCTGTAGAGATGGTTCTAGAGGAAATGCTTGCAGTGTGATGCTGTGCATGGAAAAGAACAAACATTTGGTTTTCTTCAATTCTTTCAAAAACAAGGACGGTGACCTATGTTTTTAAAAGCTTAAATGGGTAATACTTAGATACATCTACTATATTACCTTGAAGTTTAAGAAAAATGACATGAGTTTTATTATGTGAAATGCAACATTCTAGAATTTCTATATATTCTTTTATTATCATCTTCAAATTTCAGGAAAATGACTTGGGTTTTAGTTTTCAAGCCAAATTGTCCGATATGTCTTTAAAGGGTGTGCTCCACCAGGCCGATTTCTCACCCGATCAATTGTTCCTGGGCCCTTAAGAGGAAGCTCACGTATTGTAATTCATTTAATTCTGATAATAATAGTTTGATAAATGACCATTTTCAAAGATTTGAGAAATTCTAGGGCATCCGATAATAATCGGCGATTGTCTGGCTACGGAATCGGCTACCGTCGGCCCAGTGAAACACCCCCTTAAGTGAGCCACTTACCTCGCCCGTCCAGCGCGATTCCGTTCACTCGTGAATCGTTCAGAGCGACCACCACGGATCGTTGGCTACCGTCGTAGTTGGCCCGTTCTATCGTCCGCTTTCCCCAGTCGCTCCAGTAAATATGTCTGGAGGGTAACAGGTTGTCAAAATCAGTTACATATCCTTGCTAGAAGTCTGGTAGCTACAGTTTTCATACCAAGGCTGACGTTTTCATACCAAGGTTGACCACCTGACACCATCTAGACCAATCAGAACGAAGTTTAGATGCATGAAGAAACACACACAACTTGAAGTTATCCGATAAGGGTTGACATGGCTACCCCACTGACGGGAGTTCAACAAATTAGCATTTTTATCAATACATGTACTGTTGTATTTGAAGGCATAGGAATAGAGAAAGGATGTTATGGATGAAAGAATCCCAAGGTTCCTTGGTCAGGATGCTTAAATTTATTTACCTCTGCTGTAAAAGCCACAGTAAATAACTATAGTCATCTTCACCTCGAAACTTTGAGACGCCGATATCATCAGAACGGTGAGTCCTATCTTCTTCATATTTGGTACGATTATAGGTTATATTAATTCCTTACTCGTGTTGAAATTGCATTGCTTAATTCGTATGGGAAGCACAGGAAATCCACAGTGAAGTTTTATAGAACCTAAGACAGTTCTATACTTGTCTTAACTTCCGACACATTTCGGCAAGATCGTTTGATTCAACCTACAACACTGTCTATAGCACCCCGCCATCTTGTGTCGTCGAAAATGCCATAGAATCTTGATCCGATCTCAGACGATCGTAGACTTGCGATATCGTGACTAAAAAACAGGGCCCAGTTTTCCTCTAATATTCCATTTAAAGTAGGTTTTAATTTCTCATATTTCATTGATTATCTTGTGTGGCTGAAGACAACTTGTATTAATTATAGAGAATCCATAATTTATCTATAAAGTCATAAATATTGGCAAATCTGTTTGCCTACAAATCTGGGCCCTGTTTTTCAGTCACGACATAATCTTAGTCTTAGAAGCTGAGATATCTCAGCGATTGTAAGACAATTTTCAAGACAAAAGATGGCCGGTGTTCTATAGACAGTATCGTAGTGCGCCACGTGAGATCGCCACTAAAAGTGTCTCAAGTATAGAACTGTCTTAGGTTCTATAAGACCTCACTTTGCGTATATAGAGGATTTCCCGTGCTTTCCATACGAACTAAGCGATGAGATTTTAACACAAGTAAGGGATACATATGACCTATAACTGTACCAAATATGAAGAAGATCCACATCACCGTTCCGAAGTTATCGGCGTTTCAATTTCGTCATAGCAATCGTCGGCTCTGGTGGCCAGTCACTCTCCCACCTCCCGATGCGAAGTCAATGTCAAGGTCGCTGCATAAATTAGCGGAGGTGTCAGGAAAATACACTGGCCACCAGAGCAGATGATTGCTATGACGCTGATAACTTCGTAACGGTGTGGCCAATCTTCTTCATATTTGGAATGCTAATAGGTCATATGTATTCATTACTCGTGTTAAAATTTCATAGCTTAATTCTTACGGGAAGTGAAGTTGCGCATTTGGTACGACATGTCCATAATTGTCTTGGGTATAAGACACTTTCCAAGACATTTTGAACACGTGACCCTAAGATTGTCGTGACTATAGCACACCTCAGACCGCCCTAAGTATCTTAGACCTAAGATCTTAGACATATCTTCTAAGATATCACGTCTATAGGACACTGGCGCCTCAAAGATGTCTTCCATACAACTTGTCGTGACTGAAAAACAGGGCCCTGTTTCCTTACAAAAGCAGTTGTGTGAATGGTAAGTTGGCTGGGTGCCAAGTTGGTTAGAGAAAATAACCCTTAAACTAAGTAAAACCCAGACCTTTCGACTTAAAAACAAAGAAAATTCCGTGCTAAGTCATCGATGATGAACATACTATTTGTTCTTAGTCAGCCCTTGCTACAACAAATCTGCTACAAGTTTTAAATTGTATGATCCCACCAAATGTACAATTTACTTTATTTGTAGGAGGTTCAGAATTAGGGGAAATGTATTTGAGGAAATCAGAACACATAGCTTATACTTTGAATTTGTTTTCTATTCTTCAGATTGTTTTTATTGCAACCATCGTCGATGCGATGATCCCCACGTAATGCATTGTGTGGTTGATGAATGTAATTGAACATTTGATCTTGATATCGCCAACAAAAAAAGAAGACATTGGAGCGATACTCAATTAATGTCAATTACACTGCGGTTTGGCATCGTCTACCATTGGTGAGAACTAAACTTCCCTTCACTGTGAAGACTAAAAGGGGAACACACTGTACGATTTCGTTCCCACCGATTAACTCCCTAAATCGGAAGGGCATTTTAACTTATCTCAGGCGAATTTGCGCTGGGCATCGACCATCACAGCAGGATTTATAGATTGGGGTGGAGGTCATTAGTGGGAATTTATCTTAAGCAAAGTCTGTTCACACTGGACGACTGACTTCCGATTTTCTCGAAGATTCGAGGCCACGGATAAAGGAACAAGTAATAAATCTCAGTATATGGGAGCTAAATCGGTGACCTGGCCTCAGTCTGTGTTCGGCAGGGGCATTTCTGCTCACCCAGCGACTAATTATGGGCCAAAGTTGGTAGGCACCACGGGGGTATTTCTTAAACTCCGTTGTCGGCGACAATGGGAAGGAACACGTTCCTTAATTTATCGCTCTCGATTTCGGAACATTGGACTGCAGTTTGTTGGCGACAAAGGTACATCGCCATGGGTGGGATTTCCAAATCTTAGGCAAATTACTGTAGGGGGGTGCCACACTGGCCGACACATTTTCTAGGCTTCGCCTGAGCTTACGATTGTTCTTTTGTCGCTGAGAAAGAAACATTCATGTTCGGAAATCGTACAGTGTGTATTGGTCTTTAAGGAGCGTTTCCTGTACTCATTCACCCCTGTGGAGTATTCCTGGAAGTGCCATGCCTTGTATGGGGACATGTGGGGGACTGGCAGACCTTGTGTGGCATGACTTGCCTACTTTGTACATGTTAATTGTGCCATATATTCCTTCACTCCTCTCCCATATCACTACTAATATGGACCTTTATTAACCACCTAATACGGAGTCTCCATAGGAATAGCACTGGGTGTGAGTATTTGGTTACCAGGATATTTCTGAGTCCCGTAACCTTCTGCAGGAGATTACTGGAAATAGTTCCCAAAGCGTCATCGGGCCCCTAGCCTAGCGGCCTAGCGAGCGTTGTTTTGAGTTTGACAGCAGCAGACAACATTACAATCACAAGATACAGTTCAAGATTGGTGAATTCATCTTTGGCAGTGTCTTATAATCGGTCTATAATCGGTCCGATTACAGTTACCAGCAAATTCGTATCTTGTTTTGTCCTGTATTTTAGCGTTAAGTCCTCCCTCCTATGACAACATGAAACCAACATGGCGAACGGATACACACAGAGTAGAGAGATATTTGGGAACAATATTTTCATTAACGATAGAGGGCGCATCGGTCAAGTTTCAGAAGAGTATCGTAATTATTAGCAAGGATCGGTGGTTAATAAATACAATATAAACTGGTTTCAGATAAAAGCGGCCGTAATCTCCTTGGACTATAGAAACCAGTTAATATTGTGTATGTATCAAGATCCATAGCCGCTGAAAATACACCATGGATTTGCACTGCAGGGGCAAAGCTGATTGGGATTACTTACTTAAACGCCTCGTTCCGTACGAACCGTGAATTATCATCTCGTTTTGTGGCCATTTTATATTTACTATATACCCAAAATTAATAGAATAATCAACTTCATAATTAATATTTTAGTCGATGCGTACGGAACAGTGTATCGTATTTTGCCGTATAGAACATTG
Source organism: Alentia gelatinosa (assembly GCA_950022655.1). Classification (NCBI taxonomy): domain Eukaryota; kingdom Metazoa; phylum Annelida; class Polychaeta; order Phyllodocida; family Polynoidae; genus Alentia; species Alentia gelatinosa. The sequence continues at coordinate 50,117,194 of OX465589.1, read as the reverse complement.
TTCCGTACGCTATTTTTACACCATATGGCGAAATGGTGCGTATTTACAGTATGGGCGGCATTTTGTATCGGGAGGTGCATCGTAGACCATATCGGGGCCATATTGTAGGAGGTGGACGCCAGGCCTAACAAACCAAATTCATCTCCCCATGGGGATAAAAAAAAACAGTGGTGAGATAAATACACAATATTGACTGATATAAGCGGCCCTATGCTCCGAGGAGATGACGCTTTGTAATATCCGAGCGTATGCGAGGATATTGCGCAGAGCAACTTCGAGGAGCATGCAACCTCTTCTATCTGAAATCATGTTGTTTTAGTTTTCCACCTTTTCCTGACCAGTGACACATCGATATTCGTTCATTTGGGTACGTACTATTTTTCATACGCCTTATTTTTTTATATGCGCCGGCTTATGAAGTCACCTCATGAAGTCACTTTGCCAAACTACAGTCGTGGAATACGGTTGACAAGATTAAACCTCATCCAGTTTTACGATAATATCCTACTCCATCATATTGTATCTTTACACTTTCATTCATTCCTTATTTATTCATTGTGCCGTGTATATATGCTACACTTATATTATTCATATTTACCGTTTATTCAAAATGATACCTGCTATGCACGACGAAAAACACCAGATTTTGGAGCAAAGCTTAACATCGCCAAACATAGCGATATTTTGTACAATAAACAAAAAAACAAAAGTTGGGTGGTCTGCCGATTGCGTGCAGGACATGGTAGTTTTTCACCACTGACCTCATTCCTGTATGATCCACTATCGCAGACGTACAAATGCGACATAATGTCATAGGCATTCTACACTCACTGATATTATAGATATTACTATATACCTGTGGTCAAATGTCTATGAAATACTACCCGCTCCTAGTAATGACGTATAAAATATGTTCCCACATTCGAGCTGTATGGTGAATGACAGCTAGCATGGAGATACATAAAATGGCGTAGTTTTTTCTCGTGAATTTCAGGTATTAAGTTTATAGAGCAAACCCATGAAAGTTTAGGGTCTGAGCTCGTAAGCCATCGAGTTTGAATCACGTAGTAATTCACAAGGCGAAGCCGCGTGAATTGCTATGTGATTCAAATGCGACAAAGAACGGCCGAGATGTCAGGATATTTATAAAAAGAAAACATTGTAAGTATAATAACAATTATTTTCTTGAATCAGCTTTCACATTGTTCTCCAATGGATAACACACATGTAGCCAAATGCGGATATTTTAATGTTCACTGTTGGATTATCCACCTGTAAACTCCATCCAAAATGATGATAAAAAAAGAAAAGCAAACCTCGTATATGTATTTATGAAATGAAAAAAATTAAAAGGCCATAACTCCGGGCTCAATAACCACGTGTCCTTATTTTTATCAGAAAAGTTAGTTACTGAGCAGGAAAGATATGGACCTTCGAATATTTTCAGCAAAATCAAAATATATATATGCTATCAAAAAAAACATTACATTACGATTTAGGGTCGTAGTTAAGGGGTGAAAGACCGCGAAAGGCATCACTACGGGCTCAATTACTACATTTCCTCATAAACATATGTACCTCAAAATCACGAAAAAAATTACTTTTTATTTGCTTATTGACAGTAGGCCGGAGCATTATTTATTACCCACCGAATACGGAGTCTCCATAGGAAATGTATAGAGCACCTGGAATTAGCTACCCGGAGATTCTAGCATGTCAGCGGGAAAATAGTCCCGCCCATAATAAGGTTGAGTCATCATGTACTTCAAAATAAGTTTCTTTAATGTTCATCCAATGCTAATTATTTAGAATCGATGATGATAATCTCATTTACCACCAGAAATCACTGTCATAACACACTTTGCATGCTAAAAGTACAGGTTAATGGCGAACTATATTATTGGTGTAAGTCTACACCGAATTACTGCCACACTTGACAGTGCTGTGATGTCTGGAACTAAATGGCTTACAGAAACTTTTTAATTGCAATAGATTTGTAATTAATCTTGTAGGTGGGTAATAAATACAATATTGACTGGTTTTGTATACGAGGGACCGTAATCTCCTCGTAATTGACGACGTAATAAGCTCGCTAATCGCTCGGATATTACTACGCGTCAACTACTCGGAGATACGGCCACTCGTACACAAAACCAGTCATTATTGTGTATGTATACGCCATGTTCGACGGTGGGCAGTATGTCATAGGAGTTTCCTCACAGGTATATGATAATTATCTAAAATATCTGTAATTGAAAGCATATATTGATTGTATGCAGTGGATCTGGAAGAAGAGAGAGCTGACACAAGACTCTCAAGTCCTCTCAAATGATGGATAAACCTACTTATTATTCATGGTATACAAAGTCCCCATTGAAAATGTATGGGGACTCAGTAAACCACGACCCATTATATAAAACCTGTCAGATACCAAAACTGTGGTATACGGACTCAAAACCATTGTATATGGAAAAATATAGTCCCTTTGTACTATAGTGGAAAGAAATAGTCTCAATTTTTGTACCCTTTAACATGGCAATTACTGAGCTTAATCCATTTGAATAGATGGCGAATAAATGCAACAAACTATGGATATATGTGGACAGGCAGCTCTGTAAACCACTCGAGGTTGACGTCGTAATGCACTCACTAGCACTCGGGTATTACTACGCGTCAACCTCTCGTGGTTTTGGACCGCCCGTCCGAGGGAGGTTGTGGCCCACTAGATTCCAGGTCAACGCTCGACTGTAGAACCGGCCCAAGGCGCTATAAATATCATGTAAGGAGCTCAGGGTGAAGGTCGGGGTTTGCTGCGAATGCAGTCATTGGCTACTGGGTCTACTCTATTCCTTATATGGCAGTTAGTGTAATGGGACAACTCCATGCAGATGTAAGATGTAACATCGAGAAACTAAAGATGCGTAGGTTGCGTCAACTAATGAGTATCGAGTTTAAAAGGTCTAAAAACGAAGTAAATGTCGACGCAACCCGGCGAGGCACGAGAAGTGATACTAAAGTTAAATTGGTTGAATACTATAAAGGAAAACCATGAAAGTTTAGGGTCTGAGCCCGTATCCCATCGAGTTTGAATCACGTAGTAATTCACAAGGCGAAGCCGCGTGAATTACTATGTGATTCAAATGAGATGGGATCGAGCTCTGACCCTAAACTTGAATGGGTTTCTGAATTTATCTCACCCTTAATATTGACTAATGAGCTAACATTTGTGACATTATCCCCCATTGGATATTTGTCCTAAATATCTAATAGGCGTTAGATACGAGTTGCCAATGTTAAGTCTATGGAGAAAAAATATCTGGGGTGAGATAAAGGTTCAAAACAAATGGGTACAAGAATAGTCCCGCTTATCGTGGTAAGGTCGTTTGGAACCAACTCCCTGTCAATACCCAACGAGCGAAATCAAAGGCTGAATTCAAGGCCATGGTAAAGAGGGATATATCAAGAATGGTGCTGTAATATAGAAAGACATGCTTAGTGTGGCCGAATGGAATCTGTTCAGAGATATTTTGGTCAGAAATATCGAGGAACAGATGGAATTCAGACACACTCACTATGTCTTTTTATTATTATATACCGATATTCGATTTAAATGTCATTTTTGTACTTACATTATCAACCTATTTCAACCTCCGAATGTTAGTCTCTCTGCTTGTCAACAGGTCACGTGGTACGGTGTGGCGTAAAAATATTTTACGCCACGGTGCGGCCGAACGGAATCTTTTCTGTTATCGCGTAAAAGTGAGACATTCGTGTACCGGTATATAATAATATATATGATGGTGTAGACTATGTGAGTACTCTGAGAACATACCAACACTCAACAAATCATCCTTCTCATACATTGTATATATATATATGTCTACACTGTGATCTATACTCATGTAGCTAATCAATGTAAGTGAACGCCGATATTTCATGGAAGATCTGTACAAACAGAATGAAATAAAAATATATATATAAAAAAAAAGGTCCACAAAACCATCGATTATTGTTTATTTATGAGTGGTGGATCTTACCTGTTTTGTGGGTCGACTTGCAGGGACCGTGGCTTGACGGTGTTGGTGACTAATGTCCGTGTGTGTTTAGTGTTTAAAGCTTGTTGATAAATTATACCGCGACCCGCGTCGGCGTAAAATAATAATTTAGCTTTGGGGTCCACCGCTAACCCCTCCGGTAGGGAATCTGAAACACGAAGAGTGTACAAGTTTACTGAGTGAACAACCATGTACAGCATGTGAAATCAAGGGGAAAATATGTACTCAACGAATATGTATAGTAGAACCCCGCCTAATGGACACCCCCCGTAAGCGGGCACCCTGCGTTAACGGACACCTCTGCTCGGAACGGTTCCCTCTATCAGATGTTTATTTTAACCTCGCGTAAGCGGACAACCCACGTAAGCGGACACTTCGGCCTGGAACAGAGGGTGTCTGCTTACGCGGGGTTCTACTGTATCTTCTTAAGCCGGATGCCCATCTACCGATTTAGGGTTGAACGATTAGTTCCCAAATCGTATAGGAGTCGGTCACTTTGTCGCAGGCAAATTACGTAACCCCTCGCTCGACCCGCTCACTGATAAAATCGGTGTATGGTCTACTAATCGCTGGGGGAGGGAAAAAAACAAAGAAACCCAGTGTTCACTAATCGCTGGGTAGCCTTGCCTAGCTGTCCTACATCTACCGACTCTGTTAGGATGGCTCGGCTGAGCCAAATTACCCTACGTTTGTCGCCGACAAACGTACATAAATGTTCCGAAATCGGTAGATGGGCATTGGGCTTAATTGTAGTAGTAGATTGAAATCAGTAAATAGTAGTGATATTTGTTGAAATTAGCGCTTCATTGAAAATTATTTTTAACCATTTCAGGGCGGATAATGCCTTGAGGCATTAATTATGAAATTGAGTCATATTTACGATTTCATTGTTTAATAAAGAAATGACCGATCAATGAATATGAAACTTTCAGAAAATATTTTATAATATTTGGTAAAACAAATAATATGAACAAGGACAATGTGTCTTATCACGTGATCAAATAATGGAATATGGGTTTAGACAAAAACTGATCCGTCCCCTGGCATTATACCAGTCCCAAGTACCCACCCTGACCAACAGGGCTCTGCCCCAGACCTCCACCTTTAAAGATTGAACGAAATACTGTCTAAATGCAGTTATTCTTTATATTATGATAGTTTGTTGGATTTTTTCAAATGGCTTTATTGACAATAACCTGTCACCAGTTTACAGGGCGATCTTCCCTGAGGATGTCCTGAGCGTATAAAACAGATATATGACGATATCACCCTATAGACACCACAAAGAGACGCTACATGACACAATTTTATGAAGAATCCATCATCGTTTCTTTTAGTTCACGTTGAAAAGGTTGACAATGTTGTAAATTCTTTACCTCAAGTGGCATCTTATTCCTTGATACAGAGCTTCTTTTTTGTATTTTTCAGTATCCGCTTTGTTCATTTTGCTGGCCTGTATTGCCAAATTGCCCATTTACTGGTCTGGAGATCAGCCAGCATGTCTCTGGTTTGCATCAATTGTCTGATATTTTGTCAAATATGCCATAAATTTGGTCTATAGTTACTGACAGATTTATTGGTACCAAAGGTCGTCCAATATAGGAGCTCTACTTCAGAGGCCAAGCACGCTTACATAGTTTATTTGCATTCTCGTAACCTGTAACTTGCCTTGTTTTAACTTCTCAGAGCTCCATTATGGAGATATATAAAGTTATATATAGGTTTAAATGGGAGACGAGGCTCAAGGGAGCGGGGGCAGAACCCCCCACTGCGGGGCTGAGGCAGGCGCGGCCATCTACCTCCAGGGTTCCAGTCACTCGCCCTCCGGTGCACGCGCAGTCAGCACGCGCTCTGCTTTATGCTCCACCTCCCGACCCTGTCTCCGTTTTCCTCACCCTTTTAGGGGAATCGGCTTCAGCTCGCCTCACCCTCATGGACCCAGAGACTTGCGCCTCAGTGCGTACATGCACTGTCTTACCTTTACCTTATCTTATTATCAATGCTTGTTTATCCTAGCTATCTCCTGCTAGGTGTTTATCCTTCTCATCTAGTTTGCATTATCGGTAACTGTATTACATTTCATTATCCTTATCCTAATTAGGTTAAGTAAACCTTTTCACAACTTTGTATGACCTCATACTAGCACCGTGCCCGCCCTACTAGTAATAAACCTTGTTTTACCTCCACTTCAGTTTCCTTATTTAACCGGCGTTTATACTAGATGATTATAGGTTGTGATTCTTGAATTTAGCACCGCCTGACGACTTTCAATTGTAAAAGACTAGAAGTCATCTAGTTTAAACACCAAGCACGTCGCAACTGCAGATCACCAGGGACCTGTTTCAGTAGTCTTGTGACATTAGGCCTAGACAGACACCAACAGCGGCACCAACAGTGCAAGCAAAAGCGGAAAAAGACTAGCAAATATCAGAAGATCGAAGTAGCCAATCTTCTTCATATTTGGAACGATTATAGATTATATGTATCCCCTACTCATGTTAAAGTGTCATTGCTTAATTCCTACGAGAAGTGAGTGAAACTCCGTGTGTCATCGACTGCAATCTTGTGATCTGTCCGTATGGTGTCACAGACGCCATCTAGACATGTCACGAAACTACTGAAACAGGTCCCTGATTACATCTGATTAGGCAATTTAGCACCACCTGACGACAATTGGACATGCTCTGACGCTGGCGACTAATTCAAGCTGGTTTGAATTAGTCATCTAGACAGGCTGCGATTCTGTGAAAACTTAGTCGTCAGTGTAAACGCTCGAGAGTCCATTCTGAGGTTGATGACTTGCGATGGACATTGCCACCGCCTGACGACTACTGGCTTGATGATCTACAGTCACCAAGTATTTAGTCATCTAATGAAAACGCCGGGTCACATCACTCTTACAGAGTTTAAATTCACATTCTTGTAACCTGTGACTTGCCTTGTCTTACCTTCTCAGAGCTCCACTACATCACTCTTGCAGAGTTTATTAGAGTATGCTCATAAACCCTATATACATCACCTAGAGGTTAGAGTGGTCACATATAAAGTTCCAGCATACTGCATAGAAATTTATCCGTCACTATCTGCATGCTATTCACTGTGATATTGAGAATGGAGCAGGGAGCCAATGTCTCAGGGACTTAGAGGCATGCCCAGCTGACCATGACCAATCACTAGAGACCGAAATACCTCATTGACCTACTGGTACTTGATCTGTTTGGATCCTGATAGGCAGTTGCAGAAATGGCAAGTTGACTGGGTGCAAGTGGGTTACAGAAAACTATCAATTTATCCTACCCCTAATATAAAATCCCATAGGCTTAACATTGGGTTTCCGTATGCCACGCTGACTGGCATATGGTATAATATTTCAAAATCGAGGAGATAGGGTAGGATAAAATCAAAACCTGATTCGTTTTAATCTTGGCCACCGCATTCCACTCCTGATGTTTTGGCTCCGGACTTCACTCGGCTTTGCCTCATGAAGTCACTTTGCCAAACTCCAGTCGTGGAATACGATGGCCAAGATTAAAGTTTTATGATAAATGTAACCCGAACTTTTTAATTGTTATTCATATATAATTACACGCTCATTCATCAATGATGAACATTCTATTTGCTCCTAGTTTATGTACTCGTAAAGCCTGATGCCCATCTACCGATTCAGGGTTGAGCGATTAGTTTGCAAATCGTATAGGAGTCGGTGAACTTGTCGCAGGCAAATTACGTAACTCTTCGCTCGATCTGCGGACATTGAGGAGATGGGGTGGTGGATATTAGTCCTAAGCAAATCGGTCTACTAATCGGTGGCTCACCCTTGCCTAGCTGTCCTATATCACCCGACTACGGCCGACTCCGTTAGGATGCCTTGGCTGAGACAAATTACCGTCCGTTTGTCGCCGACAATGGTACATGAATGTTCCGAAATCGGTAGATGGGCATTGGGCTTAAGCTGCGACCTGGTCTTACCTTCTGACAGCTCCACCACGATCTCCTCCTGGGCGCCATGCTGGAGGCCGATCCTCTTTATGAGTCGCGCCTGCATGTCAGACCAGTACACCTGAAATACAGACCCACCTCTTATTAGCTACTTCGATACAGACCTCAAAATAAACACATATTTCTCATCATGTACTTCAATACAGACCTAAAAATAAATACGCATTTCTCATCAGGTACTTAAATATACAACTGAAAATAAACACATATTTATCATCAGGTACTTAAATACAGACCTCAAAATAAACACATATTTCTCATCAGCTACTTCAATACATACCTGAGAATAAATACGCATTTCTCATCAGGTACTTCAATACAGACCTGAGAATAAACACTTATTTCTCATCAGGTACTTCAATACAGACCTCAAAATAAACACATATTTCTCATCAGGTACTTCAATGCATACCTGAAAATAAACAAATATTTCTCATCAGGTACTTAAATAGATACCTGAAAATGAATACGCATTTCTCATCAGATACTTAAATATGCAACTGAAAATAAACACATATTTCTCATCAGGTACTTAAATAGATACCTGAGAATAAACACATATTTCTCATCAGGTACTTAAATACAGACCTCATTATAAGCACTTATTTCTCATTAGATACTGCATTACAGACCGGAGAATAAACACATATTTTTCATCAGGTACTCAAATGCATGTACATACCTCAAGATTAACACATATTTCTCATCAGATACTTCAATACAGACCTGAAGATATACTTACTTTTATTATCCATCGCATACAAAGACCCCATTGACAATCTATGACCCATTACATAATACCATAACTGTGATATACGGATTCAAATCTGTGATATACAGCCTCGAAACCATGTTGTACGGGAAGAATAGTCCCTTTTTGCTATAGAGCAAAGAAATAGTCCCGATTGTTATTCCCTTTAATGGAAAATAAATGCAACAAACGGAGTAATGCAGTTTAATGAAAGATCAAAGTGTTCACTCACGTGTGAATTTAAGGGGTCGTAGTCGACCTCACTGGGCATGCGCGCCGTGGTGTGCAGCGCCCTCAGGTGGGAGCCGTCGAGACGCATCTGGTAGATGGCGCCAGCAGCGCCGTCGGCGAACAGCAGAAAGTCGTCTGTCAGCAGCGAGTCTGCGAAAATGGCGGGAAAACATATTAGTCAAAGATCAGAAAAACTACAGTTCTAAATTCTGTTTTCAGTATGGCAAGAAATAAATCATAAGGATAGAAGTTCATCTTTGAGAAATACAAAAAAAAATGCAGGTTTGAATTTAGCACTACACGAGAATCTCACTCTCGTAGCCCTTCTGTCTCCAAGCATAGGTCTGGATCACTCTGTCTCTATGTGCGGGAGAAACTCCAAGCGGATCCGACAGAATTCAAAGGTTTTATATGTGGTAGGTTACCAGCAAATTTCAAATGTCGACTTCAAGCATGTTTACATTTGCTGAAATAAAGATTGATTGGCGTCACTTGATACCGACTTTACAAAATGCAGGTGGGTCATAGGGAAAATAGCTATTTTCAGGTGAGTCCGCTATATTGACCATATGTGCACTGTCGAAGCACATTCTTCATGCCGACTAAGCTTTGCATACGACGACTGGCTCAGTATCTCTGCTTGGAGAGTGCCTGCACTGAAATTCACCTATCCCGGAAGCCTGCTCGCTCACATTATGAGAGTGGTTGTGGCCCCTAAGATTCGAGGTCAACTCTCGACTGCAGAGCTCTCCCAGAGGAGGTGTGAAGCACAGTGCCCCCTATCGTTTTGGCATGGTCTCAAATGACAGCTGAATGCGGATTCCTATACTAAAATAGGCTAACTAGTAACAGCTACTACTTACAAACTGTTAGAGCTCTATCAAAAATCTTTTCAGATATTGATAGAGTGATATCTAATGTACTCCAAACCACAATAGAGCTCAATAGAGCTCCACGTTTTATGGCTGTTTAGTGTTGTGGAATACAGCCTTATTTCTCATAGGCTATGGCTTACAAGCCTCACACAGTCCATTCTCAAGAGCTCCTTCTCCTCTGCTGGGAGGTTTGAATGTGGCGCCTTGAAGCCTGCCACGATCGCATATATGAGTTGGGTGCCTATAGGGGGCGCTGCGCTTCACACCTCCTCTGGAGCCGTCCCAAGGCGCTAGAAAATATCATGTAAGGAGGTCAGGGTGAAGGTCGGGGTTTGCTGCGAATGCAGTCATTGGCTACTCGGTTTACTGTGTTCCTTATATGGAATTATGGTAATGGTACAACTCCATGGTGTTATAGGCCAGGTAACGCCAGCCATTTGTTGGTGCATTATTGGTAACACCTCCATGTTTACGCTGGTTTACCTGCTAGAGGGCGTGGCGAAATCTGTTTTATTTCTTAAAGAAAAATTCGAATAAGTTATTTGTTATCTTTTGAGAGGTTGATATTATCTTTTTAATCATTGTACATTATAAACATGTATTAGTAAGTTATTTGGGGAACCTCGTGAGGGAGAGGGGTTGCGCTGGTTATCCTTGCAAAGACAAATAAGCGGGGAACCAGCGAAAGTTCAAACTCGTGCCCTGGTATTACATAGGAAGGCGTTACCTGGGGCCCATTTCAATAGTCTGTAGGACGTCCGTTATTGGGTGTAGTGACACGATAGCGACAGGTTGCGTTGCAGTAGTTTAGTGACAAGCCATTCCGGGAGTCCTTGTTACAGACAGGCCCTAATAGTGGCTTGTACCATTTCAGAAGTGGCTGTCCGGTCACTAAAAGGGTCACTATAGTGTCTATAATAGCGAGAGGGTATACCCTCCGCTTCTATTGTCACAAACGTGTAACTTCACTTCCCGTAGGAATTAAGCTATGAAACTTTAACCCTAGTTAGGGACACATAAAACTTATAAACATGCCAAATATGAAGGGAATCGGCTTATGCAATTCAGAGATATTCACATTTGAATTTTGTCATAGAAAATTCTGCTCTGGTGTCCAGTGTAGAATTACTCAAGCGTAGTCGCTAATTTATGCGGTGACCTTCACCTTGACACCACTTGTCCCCAGTAGGACATGAGTATGAGAGGTGGGGTACCCAACATGTGTTGTCCCAAACTAGGGACACATCCACAATAGTGACAAGACACACCTCCCCTTTAGTGACATGCTTATTGCAACGCGACCAAACTTTTTCTGTTATTCAAGTCACTATTGGCGTCACTAAACATGTCACTAAGTGGTTTAGTGACCCATTCTATTGAAACGGGCCCCTGTAAAATTCATCCAGTTTCCTTCAAGCGGAACGAAGGATCTGCTGGGAGAGTGGAACTCTAAGTGGCCTAGCCTAGCTATTAATTATCAATATCAATCTATTAATATTCGATATTCATAAGGACAAACAAAATCCTTATCTTCATTATAGAATTTGATAAAATTGGATTTGCCCAACTCCGGTCTCCTCCTCTGTTTTAGCCTATCCTGGATAAGGGATCATGCTATAATGTTGGAAGTACGCTGCTCTATATATGCACACTGAAATAAGAGGTGCGAATTCCCCCTAAAAACACACCGTAGTTTGTAAACACTCCGGACATGTCATCACGCGGAGCTTAACACTGGCAGGGAAACTTGTCGTGAAGCTTTGTTTGCGCAGTTAAAAGTAACAATGTCATTCTCCGGTTGAACTCGAGGAAGGATGACTAATTTCCGCGTCTGTCGTAAACTTCAGAAGCAGACGACATTCTCCCATCCCGAGCCTCGGTTCCGCCTCAGTGACGTCACATCCGTGCATGACAAAATGTCTATTTGCATAAATGATAAACTCCCTGCATGACTGAGCGTGCGGTGACTGTGTTCCTGCGCTTCTTTGTTTTCTACATATCTCTGATCAAATTCCCAGAAAGGCTCGTTTATTCCAACAATATTGTAAAAAAAAACTCCCATAAATATGCGTGCTGCTACACAAAACAATCATCAATATAAGGCAGTGTAGTGTAATGTAAGGCAATGAAATACACAGCATGTGTATTGTATATAGTGCTATATATAAATATATTGCAATGTTATTGGAGTGTCAGCATATCAATATAAGAGGAGTTATATAGAGGATAGTCTATGTCATATTCATATTAAGAAGGTTTTATTACTGATATAGTTCATTTCATATTCATATTAAGGCTATTTTACTGATATAGTCCTCGTCATATTCATATTAAGGTTATTTTACTGATATAGTCCATTTCATATTCATATTAAGGTTATTTTACTGATATAGTCCATGTCATATTCATATTAAGGTTATATTACTGATATATTGCTGATATAGTCCATGTGATATTCATATTAGGGTTATATTACTGATATAGTCCATTTCATATTCATATTGGGGTCATATTACTGATATATTACTGATATAGTCCATGTCATATTCATATTAAGGTTATTTTACTGATATAGTCCATTTCATATTCACATTAAGGTTATATTACTGATATAGTCCATGTCATATTCATATTAAGGTTATTTTACTGATATAGTCCATTTCATATTCATATTAAGGTTATATTACTGATATATTGCTGATATAGTCCATGTCATATTCATATTAAGGTTATATTACTGACATAGTCCATTTAGTATTTATATTCTAGGGGTCACATCGCTGATATAGTCCAGAGGTTATACAGAGAGGTATTAGAGAGGTTATACAGAGATAGTCCATTTCATATTCATATTAGCTTGGTTATAGAGGTATTATTATATTGTCATAGTGATATTAGAGAGGTCATATGAATGTTATAGTCCGTGTTATATTTATATTAAGTCGATTATATTGCTGATATAGTCCATTTCATATTCATATATTTGAGGGGTTATATCAATGATATAGTTCATTTCATTTTCACATATAAGAGGTTATATAGAGGTTATAGTCTATGCCATGTTCATGCTAGAGAAGTTTAAAAGATGATATATGTAATATTCACAATAAAGTGGTCGCAGATTATAAAGTCTACACCGTTTGTAAAAAGAAGCATTTTGCAATTGCAGAATATCGCAAAAGCAAACATTGAGAGGAATAAAGAAGCATCCAGCGTTGTAAATTATTGTGACAAGGTTTCACACGTCACAAAGTTTCTATCACTGGTTTATATAGCCAAGGATATTTACCCTCAATATGAATTACATTACATTAAGTATTGGTACATACATATGGTATTTAAGTCATTTCTTTATGGTATACCACATGAATGGAGCAATACTTAATCACACAGTATCATATACAGTGGAGCCCCGTGTAAGCGGACACCCTCCGTTCCGGGCCAAAGTGCCCGCTTACGCGGGGTGTCCACTTACGCGGGGTTAAATAAACATCTAATAGCGGAATCCGTTCCGAGCACAGGTGTCGGTTAGCGCGGGGTGTCCGCTAACGCGGGGTGTCCGCTAGGCGGGGTTCTACTGTAACTGACATGAATTATGATACAATTATCGCCAATAAAAGACACGTTTTATGCTTAAAGTTCCTCTTATCTTCACCATCAGATTTAATGTTGTTCATTCTATATGTCAGGAGACTCCTTGAAGGTAACAAACTGAAACAATCACCACAAACAGGTGTGAATTCAGCGACGTAGAAGGGGACGGAGGATGCGAGCGAGCGAGCGAGCGAGCGATACATGATTACGACGTGAGATCAGGCGAGACGAGACGTGACGAGACAAACAGACGTGAAGTCACCGTCAGCCTCCGCGTACACAAACACTGCTCACAGTAAGTAGAAATGTCAGCAGCCTCAAGCGCAGCCACGCCACACACACTCACACACACGGAGAAGAAATAGGCATTTTTCCATAGGCTGGTGTCGCACGTTATCTGCTTGGTTACGCAATGCGTGCGGCCAAACATAGCCCTGGCAACGCATACTTTAGCATTGGATCACTGAGTGTATAAGCGTAATACGTTTATTATACCCATGCACATTATTTCCATAGAAATAAAAGCGATTGCATCACATTCTATGGTATTCCAGCTCCAATTTGATGTATCATACATGCATATCACCTCAATGATACCATAGATATACCTTATATAAGACAGGGACCCCAAGACTGGATACACACTAATACATTGGTAGACCTAGCTATAATGTGCTTATCTTTTTCCAAGTTCAAACCAAGATAATAAACAGCTATGACGTTTAGACAACCCAGACTCATCAATACAATACCTTAGTTTGTTCTAGAAATTTAATCTGTCAAAAACCAACACTCCTGCAATCACACCCACCGTTCACACTTTAGGTGTGACTGCTGTGTTCCCTATACACAAGTGGCCGGACTCGGCAGTGTTTGTCCGAGAGGCCGCGTTACTATACAGTGGGCCGTTAGGAGGCGCTGAACGGCAACACCTGTATTACAGTCATGTGTTGACAGTTTAGTGTTGACAGTACGGTGATGAAAGCCAACCATTGACAGCTGGATGGTGATAGGGTATCTGGACGATATATTTTGTAGCCATCACGCTTCGATTTTCAGCGGGTGACCGACGGACGATAAGCTTTTTTTCGAATTTATATCTAAACTCTGTCAATAATTGACGCAGGGACTTCAAATAAAGCTCAGTAGATAGCTACACAATTTCTAAGTTTATATTTTGATTCATGATAGGCAAAATATGATTCACATGTATTTTCTACCCAAACTTACTGTAACTCTTTCGGTTCAATAAATAGAGCAAAGCTCTATATTCAAAAAAAAAAAAGGAAAATGATGCTGTAAAGCATCTTTGCACTAGCCACGGGAGTGCCTTGAGACATCATTGGTAAGGAAAATGTCAATTGTACGCCATGCCTAGCAGTACGCAGCATTTCATGGAGGTTCGTGCACATGTATATCATAACATCGTATTTGTGTTCGCTCAGTTCAGATCAGTGTAAACGATGTGAATATTGTTTACGAGACCACCTGAACACATTGACGAAACAACCCGACTGTAAACGGAAACAGTCAATATCTTAGCCTGGTATTAACGTCCGTAGGCTTAACATTAGGAACTCGTTCTCAACAGGCTTGCGAGTACGGTAACTCATACTCAACGGGTGATAAACAGATACATATTTCCATGCTAAGATAAAATGAGAAACATGTTCGTGCTTGGTCTGAGTCCCTGCTCACCATTTCGTTTGGAGTGCCTCAGAATATTCACTCGGCTATCGCCTCGCTCATTTTACTGTGCACTCCAAACTCGATGGTGAATGAGGACACATACCAAACACTCATCAGTTTCTTTTTTAGTACAGAACAGGCATTGACAGGATTACAATGAGACTGGATTAAGAAGAAACCAACAAGTTTTGGTCAAAGTCATCATTCTCCATGAGTTCAATGATGCGGTGTGATATGAACGAGGCGAGAGCCGAGTGAATATCACCTAACAATCAAACGAGTTGGAGAATGACTTCTTTCACCAAAACGAGTTGGTTTCTGTATTTATCTCACCCCTGTACACACTAAAAGAAAGGACAACACACAGGATATAGACCATGGAGAACGGACTGCAATACTTGTAGGGGCATGGAGAACGAGTTCCCAAGGTTAAGCCTATGGACATTTATTCCAGGGGTTGAGATAAGAATCAGATCACACACGCGAGAAATGACCGACTGACATGTGGGGTTTAGGGATCGGATCAGTAAAGTGTGTACAGCGACCCGATTGACACTAATCCCATGAAATGGTCGGGTAGGTTCGGATCAGTGATAATCGGAGATGTTAGTGTGGTGAAGGATTTATCGTGTGTTGAGATACGGAGCTTATAAAGCGATAGAATAGGAGACGCATACAAGAACCTTCTCACAACACGGGCACCAATATCCTCGGTCCCGTTTAATATGCTAGGATCTTATATGAAGACCATTTTCTGTACCTCGTACAAGGGTTATCGTTTAGTAATATTGAGGTTTGTTCGCTAAGGCAGTATTAGCCGACCATAAGATCGTCAATAAGTGTTGAATAAAGTTGACCTGCATCGTCCCTGTGTCTTTATGGAATACAGTAAGGGCCTACATTTATAATCGTAGATTATTAAACAGGCCCCAATGTTTAATAGTCTTATAAGGAGAACCGAGAAAGTCCTCTCAGAAGGTATATTATTACCCACCGATTATGGAGTCTCCATAGGAAATGTATAGGGCACCTGGAATTAGCTAAGCGGAGATTCTGGCATGTCAAAATCTCCTGCAGGAATAGTCCTGTCCATAAAGAGGTTGAATTATTGTGTACTTCAGAATAGGTTTCTTGCATGTTCCTTCAATGCTAATTATTTAGAATCAATGAATAATAATCTCATTTACCATCAGATATGACTGTCATAACACAATGTATATGCTAAAAGTGCAGATAAATGCCAAACTATATTATTGGTGTATGTACACCGAATTACTGCCACACTTGACAGTGATGTGATGTCTTGAACTATATGGCTTACAGAAACTTTTTAATTGCAATAGATTTGTTATCAATCTTGTAGGTGGGTAATAAATACAATAACAACTGGATTTGTATACGAATGACCGTAATCTCCTTGTAGTTGACGACGTAATATCCTTGCTAATCGCTCAGATATTACTACGCGTCCACTACTCGGAGATTACGGCCACTCGTACACAAAATCAGTCATTATTGTGTATGTATTCTGATAAGATAAGACAAGAATACATTGAAATTCTGAAAATAAATGACAACAGTTGCTCTGGGGAAATAAGAAACGCAGCTTGGAAGCTGGTATGAGGTCCAACAGGCGATACTATAACAAAGACGTAATCTGGTATGAGGTCAAACAGGCGATACTATAACAAAGACGTAATCTGGTATGAGGTCCAACAGGAGATACTATAACAAAGACGTAATCTGGTATGAGGTCCAATAGGCGATACTATAACAAAGTATCTGGTATGAGGTCCAAAGGGCGATACTATAACAAAGACATAATCTGGTATGAGGTCCAATAGGCGATACTATAACAAAGACGTAATCTGGTATGAGGTCCAATAGGCAATACTATAACAAAGACGTAATCTGGTATGAGGTCCAACAGGCGATACTATAACAAAGACGTAATCTGGTATGAGGTCCAACAGGCGATACTATAACAAAGACGTAATCTGGTATAGGTCCAATAGGCGATACTATAACAAAGACGTAATCTGGTATGAGGTCCAACGTGAGATACTATAACAAAGACGCAATCTAGTATGAGGTCCAATAGGCGATACTATAACAAAGACGTAATCTGGTATGAGGTCCAATAGGCGATACTATAACAAAGACGTAATCTGGTATGAGGTCCAATTGGCGATACTATAACAAAGACGTAATCGGGTATGAGGTCCAAAAGGCGATACTATAACAAAGACGTAATCTGGTATGAGGTCCAATAGGCGATACTATAACAAAGACGTAATCTGGTATGAGGTCCAATAGGCGATACTATAACAAAGACGTAATCTGGTATGAGGTCCAAAAGGCGATACTATAACAAAGACGTAATCTGGTATGAGGTCCAATAGGCGATACTATAACAAAGACGTAATCTGGTATGAGGTCCAACGTGAGATACTATAACAAAGACGTAATCTGGTATGAGGTCCAAAAGGCGATACTATAACAAAGACGTAATCTGGTATGAGGTCCAATAGGCGATACTATAACAAAGACGTAATCTGGTATGAGGTCCAAAAGGCGATACTATAACAAAGACGTAATCTGGTATAGGTCCAATAGGCGATACTATAACAAAGACGTAATCTGGTATGAGGTCCAACAGGCGATACTATAACAAAGACGTAATCTGGTATAGGTCCAACAGGCGATACTATAACAAAGACGTAATCTGGTATGAGGTCCAACAGGCGATACTATAACAAAGACGTAATCTGGTATGAGGTCCAACGTGAGATACTATAACAAAGACGCAATCTGGTATGAGGTCCAACAGGCGATACTATAACAAAGACGTAATCTGGTATGAGGTCCAACGTGAGATACTATAACAAAGACGCAATCTGGTATGAGGTCCAATAGGCGATACCACAAGCACCATAACCAGGGTCAAATAGTATGTTCATCATTGATGAATGAACGTGCAATTATAAAAGAATAATAATTAAAATGTTTGAGTTACATCCAGTCTATGGATAGTTTTCTTTAACCAACTTGCACCCACTCAACTTGCCATTTCTGCAACTGCCTGAGTCTAACCTTTAAACAATGTATATAATACGTGCAAGCACACTCTAACAAAGACAGAATCTTACATGAGGTCCAACAGGCGATGCCATAACGACCACAATAAAGATAAAACAATTACCAACACATCCTTATTGGACGCCAAACTCAAGTGGCTTTAAGCATCCCATCCATCAACCTCGTTACAACGAGAGAGACATGTCATTAGTCAATTATACCCTGCATCTAAACATAGCATTAACGAACCTCGCATTCCCCTGAACAATGATGTGTCCCTGAATAGGCTTTTTTCCACTGTCCGGTGTCGCACCTTATCTGCTTGGTTACCCAATGTCTGCAGCCAAACATGCCCCTGGCAACGTATTCTTTAGCATTGAATCACTCAGTTTATGAGCGTAATACGTTCATAATACCCTTGTATATCATTTGAAGAGAAATAACAGTGATTTCATGGTATTCTATGGTATTCCAGCTCCAATTTGATGTATCATACATGTATATCACCTCAATGATTCTTTAGATATAGCTTAGATAACACAGGGTTACTGAAATTGAATATACATTAATACATTGGCAGGCCTAGCTATTATGTGCTTATCTTTCTCCAAATTAAAACCAAAACAATTATCACCTATAAAGTTTTGATAGTCCAGACTGGTTGATACAATGCCTTCAATTGTTCTAGCACTCCAATCTGTCCAAAAACAACGTTCCTGTAATCACACCCACCGTTCACACTTTAGGTGTGATTGCTGTGTTCTCTATACACATATATATCCAGACTCGGCCAGGTTTGTCCGAGCGGCCGCGTAACTAGGCAGTGGGCCGTTAGGCGGCGCTGAACGGCAACACCTATAATAGAGGATGGAACTTGGTTTTCGTTTCAGAGCAGTGTTAGTTAATTCCACAGGCCATTAACGTGGGATTCACACGTAGAGACAAATAGACCTGAGATTGGTGTACTTCACACCTTTCCACCCGTCACTGACTGTTTCCCGCTGGGTACAAGGTTTCACAGATTGGGGTGTTCTACAGTCTCAAGGATCCATGGCAGATTCAATTCATCTGGGAAGATTTTCCAGGTACATAGTCTCACCCCTACACCCCTACACAAGGTACACAGGGTACACAGTCGCCGACTCAGGGCACTTCCCCATGTGAATAGGTGTAATGTGGGACCACTGAAACTCACAGACTAGGGGAGAATGTAGGAAGCATATTTGTCTCACCAAAATGACCCTCTAAATTTAAATCTGTTTAAAGTCAAAATCTTATGAGATTCTGTTCCTTGTTAGGGGTGATTGTCGCCGAAAATTGCGAGGAAAAAGACTTGTCTCGGCAAAATGGAACCCTATAATTCAGACGAGTAGATAGTGTTCCAGTACCGAATCGCAACAGGATTTTTCTCAGACAAACGCTCTGCGAGGTACATGGATCCCACAGTGTGAATCCCACTGTAGATTGAATCACTCCCATTTATCATGAGTAGTAATACTTACAATAAGTAGCACATCGAAAAGTACCACAAAGGACTACAACTTTGCAGTTCTTTATTGGGACATTCAAGCCTATAAGACACCGACCCGACCGCTGTGCCCGATTCTACCTTTGCCCGACGGATCCGTTGGGTCTGTGACAATCTGCATCAATCGGGTCGATGTACGCACTTCACCGACCCGATTTTATTGCTTTTCCCGACGGGTCGCGCATTACTACCATGTTAGATATGACTGACTCTCCCCGACCTTAAGATTTCGGTTTACGCACATTCACCGACAGTTCCCGATTCTGACCAGGCCGTTTAAATACCTATTACTCAGTCTGATTTACAAGTGCCTTATATCGATTTGTAGGGTAGAGAGAGGCAATGATAAATCCGAAACCGTTTCCCGATATCTTAATTGGATCCGAAATTATCAAACTTTGAATTAATTTCTATGATTCCACACCAGCGGCCCGTGGCTCAACCCGGCTCGGCTCCCGGCGGCTCTATTTGATCTTATCCCGGGTAATTTACGAGGTTATAAAAGAGGGAAGTGTGATCGGGGACAGTCATCATGTCGGTGTCTTATAGGTATAAGACACCGACATTTTATTCCCGACTCTCACCGAGCCGATGGTCGGGATGAATCGTGAACAAATTTCGGTGTCTTATAGGCTTTACTTACAGAGTGCCCATGATTTGTTGGTTTTCATTGACCGATATTTGGTCTGCTATTTCCAACTTGTTATAGATTTTAATGAATATATTTCAAACTAAAAAAAAAAAGACTGTCACCGACAGACACAGCCATTTCTTTTTGTTGGAAGAGCCATAAACCATAGAGTGGTTTAGGTGACTTTATCTTTTCGCAGCAGCCAGTTTTAACCCAGCTTTTGTCGATAACGTCTTTTTCTGTGAAGATTACTCATACCGAAAGTACCTCTCCCAGCATACCTTCATAACGTATTTCCTCCTCTAAACTGTTTTTCCTTAGGATTAGGATTTTCTTCTTTCAACAGAAGAGGATGGCACTGACATCTAGCACCGAAACTGCGCAATAAACTATAGTGCACAGTGGGTGTAGACTTTATTATTATATACCTATATCCGAATGTCTATTAAATACTGCCCGCTGCTAAAGGTGCAGTAATAATAATGTTCGTGCCCGCTGCGACTGCGACTTTGTATGTCATTAAAATGGCGTTTTCTCACCAATCAAAGGTATATAATAATAAGCAAACATCCTTACTGTAGATGAAATGGTTCTCGTTCTCGGTCAGTCGTTGATTTCATACTGCCTTCCGCCTGAGGCGTCAGCCAGTATGAAATCGACGACTGACCTCGAACAGGAACCGTTTCGTCCACAGTATGGACGTTTCCTAATATCATATTTTGTTTTAAAGATACAGCCTGCCCAGGAAGCAGTGTGCAGCAATTAAGTGCACTTACAATGATAAACTATGGACTACATCATGAATGAGCTTCATTCGGTCATACCAGCGTTGTGCTGACACTGCTACAAAATGAATAAAGAATTTTGAAGAAAAAAAACACTACAACTGCAACCTTTCCAATTCCTTGAAACTTTTATGGGATTTCATATTTAATGTTGACTGCCCGGCGTCCACCTACTCCGATATACATTTAAGACCTCCCGATGCACTGTAATGTATAATGTCAAGAGATATATAGACAATCATGAATCTCTTTATCTTACACAAAATTCTAGAGTAGGAACATGGGCGTGCATCGTAATCGGTTTTTAGGAACATCGTAAGGCGTAGCGCAGACGATTTGGAGCTCAGTGGCCGCCGGCCCCCACTTAGACTTGCTCAAGTCTTTGATTATGAACATTCATGAAATGATTAAACACAATAAGAATAAAGTTCGTTATAGTATGTTTCGTTCTCTGACTGGCCTATGAATCAAAGACTTGTCCACTATGAACAAAATCTCCTGTTTATGGCCCCATGCCACTCCCTATAACCCTTTACTTCCTCCTTCCACTCCCCCCTCCCCTCCTCCAGTTCCCTGGCCGCCTGTGTTGTCATAACAATCTTAATCACCCATATATATCCACTTGTTTGACATATAATGTGCAGATATGCCTTTACAAACCACTTTATCGAGTGATCCGTTGTCTCAAAAGGCTTATCACAAATTTTCTTTCATCTGTATAAATGGGCGAAAGCACTGCCTAAATCATTTGTATTTCATCAAAACATTCACATGTTGTTCTTATATACATTTTCTTGTTTACTAGTACTTTCCTTACATGTTCACTTACTATTAAGTTTTGATAAACATGCTCACTTATGTAAACCCACTAGTTGGGTATCTACAGCACGGAAATCATATGCTGGAGCAGGTGGAAGATAGGTACTAGCTACCTAATCCTTTCCTCCAGGATAAATAAAAGCTTTTAAAAAAAAACTTTAAAAAAACAATACATTTCGCCTGCTCCTGACTGTGCCTTGATTGAGAGTGAGAGGGTATCAATCTCCTAGCAGATATCCTGCCCAGTAGCCAGAATATGTGTAATACCGATTGTACCAGTCCCTGTATCCCAACGAGGAGGGTAGCCATAGGATGCAGGGACTGGAGCCAGTCTAGGCCTCACTCTACAAAGAGGATTACAGATCACTGGATTATTGCCTCAATAAACTCAAGAACACTGTATGTATATAGATGAAGGCCTTTCCCCCTCTCGTAACTTCTCACACTGTCGTCTTCCGAAAGGCTTCTTAGCGGGCTACAAGTACAAATTCTCACTGACTTAAAAAATCCGAGAAATGCAGAGGGACATATTTCCGAGACAAAAGACCTAGAATGATATCAATTCCTTCACAGGAAATACGTTTCATATATCTGAAAATCATCAAAAAGCTCAATTTTGATTATTTACATGCTAGTGGTCATTTAGTACGGCCCTAGGGCACGAACATTATCTATACGCCATGGCTGTAGGAGTGGGAAGTATTTGACAGACATTCGACCACAGGTATATAAAATGTACATTAATATTTGCCCCACTATAAAGCCCAAAACACATCTACCGATTTCGGAACATTGATGTACCTTTGTTGGTGACAAAGGAACAGTAATTTGTCTCAGGTGAGCCATACTAAGTCGGAGTCGGCCATAGTCGCTAGATGTAGGCCAGCTAGGCAAGGGTCAGCCAACGATTAGTGAAACCCTCTCCCGGAGTTGTTATTTTGACGCAGACGAGTTGTCGTTCAATATTCCTAAATCGCTCACCAAAACTTTATCAACATGTTGATAAATCCAATCGCCGACAACGAAATATTGGTAGATGTCCCCTGATTGGTGGCCGACACAGGCCGAGGGGTTACGTAATTCACCTGCAACAAGTTCACCGACTCCTATACGCCGGCACGGCTCGTTCAGAACGAATTTCTCCAAAACAACGAGTAAATCTACCCCGTATTGGCACCATCACTATGGTTTCATATTATTATATACCTTAATTCGGTCTTAATTCGCTAAAACTGACCGTAATTCGACGTCGAAGTCACTTTTTGCAACTCGCAAAGACGATGTGTACGCTAGCAGACATGCTGGAAGTGGCGATTAAGTTGTTTCGGGCTTTAGAATTTAACCGATCTGATTGGCCAAGAGGAACGGGATTCCCCAGGGCGCAGGGAATTCCTGATAATGACGTCACACCATTTGTTGACATCGACAAGTCGCCTGCTCGGCCCGTGAACATATTGAAATCGATATTTCTTGCATATCTAAGCTATCTAAAGTGTATCACGTGGTTCGTTATCGTATTCCACCTCAATGTTTGATGTATTTTCCCACTTACTCACTCCGTGGTTACTGTACGACGCCATGGAACTCGCGAAGTGAAACGTTCTACCATTTTTTAATCTTGCGCCTAGAATTCTGTTGTCGGCCTCTCGACCAATCAAAATGCTTTATTTCCTCAAAGCGTGCAATCTGTAGCTCAAAGCGTGCAGGTAAGTTTCAAAGCGTGCATTTTGTCACTCAAAGCGTGCAATCTGTTGATATCCAAAGGCACCAGTACAACGTTTCACAGCGTACAGTGCAATCAGTGTATAGTTACTATACCCATAGGAGCAGTATGTATTTACTCTGACTTTGTTCATAGGTATATAATAATGGGCTTTAAATAACACTGGCATATGAAAGACGGGAGAGTGTGTGAGTGAGTAAGTGAGTAAGTGAGTGAGTGGTGGGTCAATCCGTGAACACACAGTCCTCAGCAATCAGCTTTACGCCCCGTCTGTCTGTCTATACATGTAGGTGTGGATCTCTGTGTGTGCCTTATTATAGAATACTGATGTAGATTGAGGGACGAGGAAGCCCCTCCCTCACACCGCCGATTCCAGGCTGTGTTTAGACAGTCGTCTCAAGTGTTATCCTGCTTGATTTATAGATCAACTGAACGTGGTATGAATCGTTTTTAAACAAAACTCACGGTGTATGGGATGTAAACTGGAGCGGACATGTGCTCCTCCCCCTTATGAGATCTACAATTTGAAGAAGACCGATCGCAATCATCTCTGTAAGTGTGGAGTACTGAGAATTCACCACTTGCACATAAGCGTGGCGCTGCAATCGGGGTGCGCTGGTTCCATGTATCTAGGCCCTGCTTGCCAAGAACCAGCAACATGCTTGCATTCGAAAACGAGGCGTGATACGTGACCTGGGTCGGCAGCATGGCTTCAGACCCATAAGCACATATTTAATAAAAAATGTAATTTGTTGCTGTGTTGTGAATAACAGGCCGATTTTTATAAATAAAAGATTGTTAAAGAGCTAACACTTGGGCCTATTTGTTGGTATAATATCATATACCTGTGTTTTGGCTCTGATTTCCAGTCATGGATTGAACATCTAAAATATTTTGGTGAAAAAAAAGAAAACAAAACATGTTACCTTCCTGTTTTCACACTGATTTCATGAAAAATCTATTGCGATGACCTATAGATATTACCATTCTATCTTCTTAGGTACTTGAAGACGATTTAAATGATACCTATATTGGAAGTCTGTGACAAATATTTACCGAGATAATGGAGCATCAAATATTGTGATAACCTACTATATTAAAGACAGTATTACTTGTTGGGCCAAGAATACAACTAGTACAGATCTACCTAATTTTCTTAAATATACACAATCCTTAAAAGTGTCAGAGATAGAGACTTCTTTATGACTAGACCTAGATATTCCAGATTTCCCTAACAGCAGTCAACTTCCCTGACATTTTTCAAAACTTAAATTTTTGCTGACAAATTTTCAAATTTCCTGACAATTAACTGATGCATCATTAGTCCATTAGCTCAGGAAATATCTATCACAACCTGGTAATATTGGTATCATTTTAATCGTCTTGAATTGCCTAATAAGATAGGATGTTTATTTCTATAGGTCATCGCGATAGATTTTTCATTAAATCACTGTGAAAAATGTTTTAGTGTTTTTACATAAACAATTCCGATGTTTAATCTCTGACAGGAAATCTTATTCATATCACAGGTATTTGATTTAAATATCAACAGATAGGCCCAAGTCTCAGGTTCTTAACAATGTATTGTTTATAAAGATCGGCCGATTATTTATTATGTGAGAGCTATTTCCATCTTTCAGGTGAGAAAAATACTAGCTTTTCACTATTACTCAGAACTGAGTGGAGAGGGCTCGCCTCGTTTTCGGTCGATCTACTTAGGCGGCCATTACAAGATGGCGCCAGTGTGAAGAGGGTCTATACTGGCGGTTAACATCTCAGTATTAAGAGGAAACGTGGTTACTGAACCTGTATGGGTGGCCATTTGAGTTCATTTGAAGCAAAAATATGTCCCGACACTGGAGGCAGAGGGACGTATTTTTGCATCAAATGACCGAGAACAGTTACCTGTATGGGTTCAGTCACTACGTTTTCTTATTACTATATACCTCGCAATCGTTTAAAAATCCCGTTTTATTAACTTACAAAGCCAATGCTAATCGACTGTTTTTCTGTCTGTCTCTGTCCATCTCTCTCTGCCTGTCTGACTCTCTCTCTCTAGCTGTTTCTGTCTATCTGTATCTGTCTCTTCCCTCTATCTCTGTCTCTCTGTCTTTATCTCACTGTATCTCTCTATCTATCTCTCTGTCTCTGACTATGTGTCTGTCTCTATTTTTCTAACTGACTTTCTTTCTATCTGTCTCTGTCTGTCCCTGTTTCTTTGTATATCTGCCTCTGTCAGTCTCTGTCTCTGTCCCCCTCTGTAGTCTCGATCTCTGTCTGCCTGTCTCTATGTCTGTCTGTCGGTCAGGTACAAATGCGCTTCCACACTTAAGATCGGGGAAATTACTCGGGAAGTGGAGGGTGTCAGTGAGGGGCCCGTTTAATAATCTACGATCGTACATGAAGGCCCTCTCCTATATGCCAAGGAAACCCAGAGACAGTAGGGCCAACTTAATTCAACACTTATAGGGCGACCTTATAGTCAGCTCAGATAACCCTTGTACGAGGTACAGAAAATTGTCTTTATGTATGATTCTAGATTATTATTATCCATCGTATCGTATCGTTTATCGTACTCGAGATTGACGTCGTAATACACTCGCTAGCGCTCGTGTATTACTACGCGTCAACCTCTCGTGGTTTACGGCCGCCTATCGACAAAACCATCGATTATTGTCTATTTAAACGAGCCCCTGGTGGAGTGTCGGAATGGTCCGAGGCCAAGAGCCGACTGATTCCCGGGGGCATCTCGGAGGAAACCCTCCACTAGAATGGTTCCCTGCTGCCCCAATTAACAATGGGACAGGTAACGCCCAATATATGACTGACCTTGACCAGGCCGGCGTGCTCTCATAGACCTTCACGGTCCGTACCTCTGAAGGCGGTTGGTTCATGAACAGATTAGCTGGAGGTAATTTCGCTGTTACGCATGATGCATCAGAAAAATGGTGGGCGTTACCTGGCCTATTATGTGGAGACATAGGCCAGGCTTCCAGGCTAACCCTCTACTTTATCTCACATAGGAATAACGTTGGAAAAAAACTATATGAGTCTCTCTGACGTCACTTCCGGGGGTCAGGTGGACTCAGGGGCAAGTCGGCTAACTTTTTCCGAGTACCGCCGAGTGCCTCCGATCTTCCGGCTAGAGCCCAGGGAGACTCTCTGTACGTTTTCTCAAAGTGGACTACGTTTGAGTGACATTTCCTACACTTTCCTGATCTTCAGGTCACGAGTGGTAAACTGTGAGCACCTTCTGATCAATTTATACATGCTTGTGCAAATGAGGTTTGATCCAGGTCTGGCAGTGGTCACATAACGCGAGGCTATATTGATGGGGTCACGTGACGCGAGGCTATGTTAATGAGGTCACGTGACGCGAGGCTATGTTAATGAGGTCACGTGACGCGAGGCTATGTTAATGAGGTCACGTGACGCGAGGCTATGTTAATGAGGTCACGTGACGCGAGGCTATGTTAATAAGGTTATGTGACGCGAGGCTATATTGATGGGATCATGTGATGAGAGGCTATGTTAATGGGGTCACGTGATGCGAGGCTATGTTAATGGGGTCATGTGACGCGAGGCTATGTTAATGTGGTCACGTGATGCGAGGCTATGTTAATGTGGTCACGTGATGCGAGGCTATGTTAATGGGGTCACGTGACGCGAGGCTATGTTAATGGGGTCACGTGATGCGAGGCTATGTTAATGGGGTCACGTGATGCGAGGCTATGTTAATGGGGTCACGTGATGCGAGGCTATGTTAATGGGGTCACGTATCATGTGAAACTAATTTTCCTTTTTGTAGAAAAAAGACTTTTCCTGTGTGGGGTGTCTCTCTTCCTGTCGGGGGTGTTGGGGGATCCAACAATGAAGCATTCTTCTTTTTTCAATAAATGAAAGTTGAGATTTTAATGGCATTACCAACCAAGGTTCACCTGATCCTGCTACCAGCCAATCAGAACCTTGATTGAGAGGTGACTGACAGATGACTGACAGGTAATTGGTAGGTAATTCACAGGTGACAGACAGGTGTTTGACAGGTAATTGACAGGTAAATGATGTGTAATTGATATGCGATTAACAGGGTGATTGATAAATGACTGCCAGATGATTGACATGAAGATTGACATGAAGATTGACAGGTTATTGACAGGTTATTGACAGGGTGATTGACAATCGAGTAAGAGGTGATTGACATGATGATTGACAGGTTATTGACAGGGTGATTGACAATTGAGTAAGAGGTGATTGACATGAAGATTGACAGGTTATTGACAGGGTGATTGACAATCGAGTAAGAGGTGATTGACATGATGATTGACAGGTTATTGACAGGGTGATTGACAATCGAGTAAGAGGTGATTGACATGAAGATTGACAGGTGACTCGCAAACCTCAAAATGAATGGCGAGTAAACTGGGGTCCACTCTCCACCCGTTACAGTAATAAAAGTCTAAACATTGAATAATAAACTCGTCCTGATGTCAGAGTACATCAAGGTCACACAGAACTTTATGTTAAATATGCTCACATAATATTAGAGTGTGCTAATTATCCTACAATCCACACAACTTTTATGTGATTTCATATTATTCAGTTATTCACAAACTTGACTTCGACCTCACTAATGGTCTTTGAAGTTGTCAAGGTTGCCTCTAGGCATTCCCACTCCACTTCCGGTTTTGTATTTTGTTTGGGAGAACTATCAGTATTCTTACACTGATTGGAATTAAGGTTTTCTGTAGTTTAGACATACAACCTTATGACAGACCATGTTATGACAGATCTTACATTGGTAGACATCGTCACAGACACAAAAGCCCTTATGACAGACTTAAGAAGAAACCAACAAATTTTGGTCAAAGTTTTCGTCCTCCACGAGTTTGATGTGGAATGATATGAGCGATGTGACAGCCAAATCAATTTTACATAGTATTCAAACAAGTTGGAGAATATCGACTTTGACCAAAACGAGTTGTTTTCTGTATTTATCTCACCCGTGTACACACTAAAAGAATGCATGACACACAGACCATGGAGAACGGACTGCAATACTCGTAGGGGCATGAAGAATGAGTTCGCAATGTTAAGCCTATGGGACAAAAATACCAGGGGTGAGATAACATGCAATAAAGGTTTTCCAGAGTTAGACATTGTCACAGGACGGTTTTCCGGAGTTAGACATTGTCATGTATTGTCTATGACAGACCATGAAATGAAGGTTTTCCGGAGTTAGACATTGTCACATATCGTCTATGACAGACCATGAAATGAAGGTTTTCCGGAGTTAGACATTGTCACATATTGTCTATGACAGACCATGAAATGAAGGTTTTCCAGAGTTAGACATTGTCACATATCGTCTATGACAGACCATGAAATGAAGGTTTTCCGGAGTTAGACATTGTCACATATCGTCTATGACAGACCATATAATGAAGGCTTTCCAGAGTTGGACATTGTCACATATCGTCTATGACAGACCATGAAATGAAGGTTTTCCGGAGTTAGACATTGTCACATATCGTCTATGACAGACCATGAAATGAAGGTTTTCCGGAGTTAGACATTGTCACATATCGTCTATGACAGACCATGAAATGATGGTTTTCCGGAGTTAGACATTGTCACATATTGTCTATGACAGACCATGAAATGAAGGTTTTCCGGAGTTAGACATTGTCACAGAAACCTTTATGACAGACTATGAAATGAAGGTTTTCCGGAGTTAGACATCGTCACAGAAACCTTTATGACAGACCATGTAATGAAGGTTTTTCGGAGTTCCACTCATTCAGCTTACTATTCAAACCTGATAGTAACAACATGGTCACATTTTCAGAAACCCTTATGACCGACCTCAGATCTATATGGCGGTCTGGGAACAGTCAAGGCTCACATTCCGGCCGCCAGCATGCTTTGATGGTGCGGGGGGACAGGAGGAGGATTGTGAACACAAGACAAAGCGGGGCTGGATTGTGGCCAGACAGAGCGAGCTCACACGGCAAGAACACACGGCCAGGTAACAAGGCCCGGCGTGTCCAATTATGTCGACACCACCACCACCACATGGGGCGGGCTCCTAAAACAAGGCCCAGTCCCACACTCACACTCTCACCTGTGGTCGCCTGTATCTAAAGCCGGAGACACACCAAGCCTCTAGAATCGCCAATACAAAATAGAATATATATGAGACACACCAAGCGAGTAACGTGGCGATTTCCGGAATCGCCAACACAAACTGGCCTATATGTGAGCTATTATTTCATATTTAACCTGATTATTGCGCAGAGATGCTAAATTACTGGCATAATGCCGGGGACACACCAAGCGAGTAACGTGGCGATTTCCGGAATCACCAACACAAACTGGCTTATATGTGAGCTATTATTTCATATTCAATCTGATTATTGCTTCCAAGATGCTTCCAAGATGCTAAATTATAGGCAGGAGATATTCCTATGAAATAATATCTGATATACACGCCAATGTGTGTTGGCGATTCCAGAGATCGCTGCCTTGACTCACTTGGTGTGTCCCCGGGTTTAGACTCAAACTTAGACTTGCTCAAGTCTTTGATTATGAACATTCATTAAATGATTAAAGAAAATCGGAATACAATACAAAAAGTCGAGTGAAGTCTCGCCAGTGGCACATCGCATTTTAGAACGAGAGGCCACAACAGTGAGCGGCACTTTGAATTAAAACGGCAGCAAAACCGGTACCAATACCCAATAGTGAGCGGCACCTCCACCTCGACTGCAACATTTCAAGTGCCATTGTCTCGTTTAGCACCCTCCCGACTTTTGAAACAGCTCCCTGTACCTCCAGTCTCCGTCTGAAGGTATAGGGAGCTGATTCCAAAGTCGAGTGAAGTCTCGCCAGTGGTACATCGCATTTCAAAGCTAGAGGCCACAACAGCGAGCGGCATTTCGGATCAGGGAGCTGTTTCAAAAGTCGAGTGAGGTCTCGCCAGCGGCACGTCGCATTTTGAAAGTGGGAGGCCGCAACAGCGAGCGGCACTTTGAATCAAAGCGGCAGCAAAACCGCTACCAATACCCAATAGTGAGCGGTAACTCCACCTCAACAGCGACGCCTCGAAGTGCCATTGTTAACTCTCACTTTGGTGATGAGTACTCTCGTTTAGCACCCTCCCGACTTTTGAAACAGCTCCCAGAGCGGCAGCAAAACAGGTCCCAATACCCAATAGCGAGCGGCACCTCCACCTCGACAGCGACACTTCAAGTGCCATTGTTAGCTCTCGCTTTGGTGATGAGTACTCTCGTTTAGCACCCTCCCGACTTTTGAAACAGCTCCCTGGATTGCAAGCCCCCCCCCCCCCCCCCCCCAGTTTGTGTAGGGCGCTGGATCGCAAGGTCACATCGATTCTGTGTGTTGACTACCCCGCTTGCGACTGGAGCACTTGCAATTCTAGGTAAATAGATACGTGCAGTCTCAGACTGGGCGTACCAAATATCAAACATGTTTGATATTTAAAAATGCTTGCAATCCGGGGTACATGCGGTACCTCCAGTCTGAGACTGGGTGTACCGGTACGCCCAGTCTCAGACTTAAAAGGAAACCCACGAGATGAATATAGCTTGGTCCGTACTCCACCGAGTTTTACTACAGAATAATTCACGAAGCGAAATGACAATTTTTTCTGCTTAGATTATGCAATGTGGCACTACCGACGGATGTATTTCAGTTATTTATGTTGGAAGGTCAAAGTTATCATTGGTTGTCTGCCCAACACAGAAAGTCTTCTATAAACTGTGAACACTGAGTGAAAACTTGGTCACTGAGTGAAAACTACTACCCTCACTGATTTTTTTATACCGACGCACAGTCGATGGCACCACCGACAGACTTTCTGGGTAACTCAAAAAATCTCTGCTGTTTTTGTCGGCCAATAGAAACGGGCCTTATACAGCATATAGCCTATGATACATGGGCGCCGCCATGACGCCCCCCGAGAAGGTGTTCTTCACTAATGGAGGTGAAAAAGTAGGTGTTCTTCACTAAAGGAGGTGGAAAAGAAGTGAGTGATAATTGGGAAATGTCACAACTTTAGCCTTGCTCACATATTTATATAAAGTATTCCATATGGAAAATATCATGTCTTGGGTTTAATCATTATGTCATCCTGCTTTGGGATGGGTGTAGAGAGTCAAGGGAACCATGGTAAAATATTGAAAGGCAGTTAAATTTTGTAAGAACAAAGAGCCAGAATACAGGTTTGTCACCGACAGAATTTCTGGGTAACTCAAAAAATCTCTGCTGTTTTTCTCGGCCAATGGAAACGGCCAATGGAAATCGTATAGGAGTCGGCCACCTTGTCGCAGGCAAATTACGTAACACCTGGGTCGACCCACACACTGATAGAATCGCTGTGTGGTCCACTTATCGCGGGGGGATGGCAAAAACCAAAGAAACCAAGCGTTCACTAATCGCTGAGTAGCCTTGCCTAGCTGTCCTACATCTACCGACTCCGCTAGGATGACTCGGCTGAGAGAAATTACCCTCCGTTTGTCGCCGACAAACGTACATAAATGTTCCGAAATCGGCAGATGGGCATTGGGCTTTATAGGTATATATATAATAACAGCTGAGATTTGTCGGACCTTCTCGTGGGTGATTTTAGGAACCTGTCACAGTAAGAATAAGGTGGTTGTGGGTGGTGGGTGGGTGGGTGGTGGTGGTGGGGGGGGGGGGGGGTGGTGGCAGGGATGTCGGGGGTGGGGCCTGACAGTGTTAACACTGATAGACACACAAGATACACATACTAGATCTACATTACTGTAAGGACGGGAGATGGTAGTACGCGGTGGTGGTGGTAGGATGTGTTACAGTGGAACACAGAAAGAACTGCATCGAGGTCTGTAGCCACTGAAAATATACGATGAGCTTTGGTTGCGAAGTAATCCCACGAGGCAAATCCGGGTGAGATTACATAGAAAACAAAAATGAAGGGCTTAATATTTTCAGTAGCTATGTATGGAGTGTGGTTCTATCAAGAGACGTCACGAGTTTGAGTCTGAGTTTATTTATGCCACGCATTTTGTTGGCTCCATAATTTCACGAGTCAAAGACGAGTGACATAACGGAGCCAACAGAATGAGTGGCATGAATATGCTCAAACTCAAACGAGTGGCGTCTAGATTTTATCCTACCCCGTTTCCAAATTGTTCTCAGTATCAGAAAGTAGTGGCATAAACAACACTTTATGTCACTACCCGTGACATAAACAAATCCCATGTTAAGCCTATGGCGTTATTTATTAGGGGTAGGATAAAGATTCGATCCCGCTCCTACCACTGATTGTCTAACGTTTGTAACCTCACCACTCATTGAGTATACTTTTTACCCAGCAATACAATTGCCAATGGGTGTCGAATATGAGTTCTAAATATTAAGTCTATATATGAAAAAGTACCAGGGTTTAGATAGATTTAAAGACCCTCCCCCCCCCCCCCCCCCCTCTGTTGGAAGAATACACTACAGCCAAAACATGTGGTCAGTTTTCATGGTTGGTGTATGAGGGTACACCGATATTGTATCCTCCACCGATATACACTCCCTATGGGCATGTTTCCATTGGCCGACGAAAATGGTGTCAATTTTTTTAGTTCTCCTAAAAGCCCATTTCCATTGGCTGTCACAGATCTACAGCCATGAACCACCATCGGATCTTTAACACTGCTGACGCAAAATGGAAATGGACTTCTAGCAGAACTCAAAACATATGCACCATTTTCGTCGGCCAATGGAAACAGGCCTTATGTGTTTTCAATGGCGACTTCGTATCAGGTGGGATGATAAGGGATTATCACTACAGTCCAAACCAATCTACACAAGTAACAAGAACCACCAAAAACCAAACCCTGAGACGGTGACTCATCTCGTTTTACATTTTACATTCTCATTCTCGTATTGTGGTTTATATACACAATAATGACTGGTTTTGTGTACGAGTGGCCGTAATCTCCGAGTAGTTGACGCATAGTAATATCCGAGCGATTAGCGAGGATATTACGTCGTCAACTATGAGGAAATTACGGTCACTCGTAAACAAAACCAGTCGTTATTGTATTTATTACCCACCTACAAGATTGATAACAAATTTATTGCAATAAATATATTTCTGCAAGACA
Source organism: Alentia gelatinosa (assembly GCA_950022655.1). NCBI lineage: Eukaryota > Metazoa > Annelida > Polychaeta > Phyllodocida > Polynoidae > Alentia > Alentia gelatinosa. The sequence goes on along the minus strand of OX465589.1, from coordinate 50,083,279 downwards.
TTTACTTCCAAACACCACAGCACTGTCAAGCCTAGCAGTAATTTGGTGTAGACTTACACCAATAATATAGTTCGCCATTTCCCCTTGATTTTAATGTGAAAAGCATGCTATGACAGTGATTTCTGATGGTAAATGAGATTATTATGACTGATTTTAAATAATTGATATTGAATGAACATTCCAAAAACTTATTTTGAAATACATGATTATTTGACCTCGTTATGGATGGGACTTTTTTCCGGAATCTCCTGCAGGAGATTCTGACATGTCAGAATCCCCGGGTAGTTGATTCCAGGTGCTCTATACATTTCCTATGGAGACTCCGTATTTGGTGGGTAATAAATATGAAGGACAACGTCAGTCCAGGTGCGGGTGAGTGTCTGCTAAGCTGAGCCTGGATATGAAGACACTCGAGATTCCTACTCCTAATCCCATTTCCTAAAGTGGTTATGGTTTCAGTTTAGCACGGACTTCGATGACAATATATTCAGGAGTGTTTAGGATGTACACCATGGAGTTGTCCCATTACCTTAAGTCCATATAAGGAATAGAGTAGACCGAGTAGCCAATGACTGCATTCGCAGCAAACCCCGACCTTCACCCTGACCTCCTTACATAATATTTTCTAGCGCCTTGGGACGGCTCTGCAGTCGAGAGTTGACCTCGAATCTTAGGGGCCACAACCACCCTCGTGGTGAGGGTAAGGTGGTTGATATAGACAATAATCGATGGTCTTTCGGAGAAGTGGCCGCAAACCAGGAGAGGTTGACGCGTAGTAATGCCAAGCGTTAGCGAGTGTATTACTACGTCTACCTCGAGTGGTTTACAGAGCCGCCAGTTCACATGACTATCGTTTGTTGTACTTATTATCCATCTTCTCGAGTGAATTACCTTTTAGATAATTTCTTTTTTGCTCTAGAGCACAAAGAGACCAATCTCCGTATACTATGGCTTTGAGGCCGTATTCCATGGACATTAATCCGTATACCATATTTCTGGTATCTCACAGTTTTTAAACTGTCATTTTCAATGGGGACCATGGACACTAAACTCTAAAAACGCAGGCAATATCTTCTAAGACCAGGCGGAAGTTATAAGGCTTCTATGTGCCGACCTGAACGACCAATACATGGGTCTTTTTTATCTTTATTCTACGTTTATTCATTTCTGTACATAAGACAGTTCTTTCAATGAACAATAACCACTGACTGATTTTACGGTACCTTCCAGAAAATCGGAGCCGTGAACAAGAGACAAACAAAGCTATTCTAGTACACGACTGACCGATTTGATATAACTTATTGTAATACCAGATCAGCTAGAATATAACATTCCAGCCACTTATTCCTCATTCAATAGATTAGAAAAAGGCCTCTGATCCATTGATGTACATATATATATATATATATATATATATATATATATATATATATATATATATATATATATATATACTGGGAATTATGGTTTTTATCAAATGCTTAACAAAAGAATCGTGACCTATAGTTTTCAGCACTTAGATATGTACTATAACACATTAACTATATTCTGTGAATTAGAGGTTATATATCACAGTATTATAATAGCAGTGTTGTTTTCATCCCTAGTTCTACATCTAACACGGTGACCTTCACCTTTCTAAGACATACATTTATTCTACGGCACTTTGAGATCACCATATTCATATTGTAAGAAAATTGAATTGGTTCTCCACTTGACAATAAATGGTACAATATGTGTTCAGGTATTGTCAGTGTGTCTTGTCTTTCCCTCGGGGACTACTTCACTTGTCTTTTTATTGTTTACTTGAGGTGCAGGTGTTGGCAGTCAATACTCAGTACAGTGAAGTAGCAGCTCAGGTGGAATGATCTCAAGTGTAATTCAAATACGTTTGTACAACAGGGCTCTTTTCCTTTATATGAATTTACACTACCGTGGGAAGTAAACCGTTCTACACATGCATCTAAGCCTCCTTCTTCGTCAACTTTGTCTGATTGAAGGGGCTGTTCCGCCTGGCCGAATTCTCAGCCGAATTATGATTCTGACAGTGTCTGAATTACTGTTCGGATACTATCGGTGTAAAGGGCAAAATCCACCAGGCCGATTTCTCACCCGATCAATTGTTCCTGGGCCCTTAAGAGGAAGCTTACGTATTGTAATTCATTTAATTCTGATAATAATAGTTTAATAAATGACCATTTTCAAAGATTTGAGAAATTCTAGGACATCCGATAATAATCGGCGATTGTCTGGCTACGGAATCGGCTACCGTCGGTAGCCGAACACCATAACCTGGTAAGATCGGTGCCGTCGGCCGCAGTCGGCCGCTGTCGGGTGCCTTGTTCCATATGTTTGACGCCCACCTATTCTAGTACACCCGTTTTCCATTAGGATCTTTATACTGGTGGCGTCCTCTGGTTTCCGATTGCAACAACTGAGACCTTGATCCCTGACATGTTTTCTGAGAGTGATCATTCTAAGGTAGGTGTGTTTTAGCGATGAATAAAGGTTGTGTATCCTGATTATTTTGAAAAACAATAGAATTCTAACTGTAATCATACAATATCACAGTCTACAGGGCCGGAACTGTGGAACTAGCGGAATTTGCGATTGGGTGAAATCAAAGATTTCTAACATTTTCGAGTAGGCTACTATCAGCGGAATGTCAGAATGGAAAAAGGGTTGGTTAATGTGGTTTGATTGGGTGGCCGACACAGGCCGGGGTATTACGTAATTTGCCTGCGACAAGGTGACCGACTCCTATACGATTTAGGAACTAATCGTTCAACCCTAAATCTGTAGATGGGCATCCGGCTTAATCGGTAGATGGGCATTGGGCTTAAGAATGGTAAGGCCCGGCGTCCACCTACTACGATAGAATCGTAGACCTCACGATATGGCACCGATACAAAATGTCAAAATCGGTGCCATATCGGGAAGGTGCAAAATCATAGACATATGTCTAGACAAGCCAATCCACCATGCGTTGTATGGGGTTTTTATCGGTTTCTAATCGCAGAAACGTGGTCAACTGCCCCGATATCAGGTAACCTTCCGACGCGATTTTGATTTTTTATCGGGAGGTGCATCGTAGGCCATATCGGTGCCATATCGTAGTAGGTGGATGCCGGGCCTTAGGGGGTGCGTCCACCAACCACGACAAGGCTGCGACAACGGCTTTCAGACAGGGTCCACGACAGCTCTACGATTGGAAGCCTTGTCGTAGCCTTGTCGTGGTTGGTGGACCACAGTTCCCGACAAGAGGCTACGACAAGGCCACGACAGGCTGCGACATGAAGTTTGTCGGGGGCCTGTCGGGGGCCTTCCGACAAGGTTACGACAAAATCGAACATGTTCGATTTTGGAGCCGTGTCGTGGCGTGTCGTGGCGTGTCGGAAGGTTGTCGCAGAGGTCTACGATAGAATATTTAGGTGGAGCGTGCACTTCCCGACAGGCTGCGACAATGGGGTCACGACAGCCCCCCTTCTCACGACAAGGCTGCGACAAGGCTGCGATTGGAACTTTCTTGTCGGGGCGTGTCGCAGCCCTGTCGTGGTTGGTGGACGCACCCCCTAACTGTGTAAACAGGCCTCCATCGTGACCGGGAAGTGGCAACAAACACCACGAGGAGGCGGAGTCGGTGACCAGACATGGAGAAGTGACTGCCCCAGGCCGCCGTGTGTAAGATGCCCTTTACCTGCTGAGGGGAATACAAAGGAGGCCCTTAGAGGTGCAGACATGTTAAACATGCTCAGTCCCCTCCAGGCGTACCACCATACCTGCCCACTCCCCACCTACCTCCAACGTGGGGCAGGATAGATTGTCTCCTTTGTTTGAAAAATGAGTGGGGTGTATTGAAATGTTTCCCTAGACAGATCGAGGAGTACATAGATTTATTTTTTTTTTTTTATTTATTTTTTTTTTTTTTGGGGGGGGGGGGAAGTATTTATTGACGAGAAAATACTCAATGTGATACAATTGATTTTCAGCATTGTCGTCATGATACAAAGGATAATTGAATAAATATCGTTTTATTATATACCCATGCTGTAAATTTGATAATTATATACTGCTGCTCCCTATGCAGTATATATTGTATATCTCACCCCTGGTACAAGTTTAGCCATAGGAATAACATTAGAAAAATATACTCAATGATCACCCTGGTAAACTGACAAAACTACGCCACGGCCGTGGAGTAGTGAATTTGCCAAGTATATTCTGATTATTCTGAAGTTGTGATGATATTTAATGTCATAGAAAGGGGTAAGATAAATCCACAACCGCACGAGAATCGTTTAAATATTGTCTATTTTACGATTCTCGATGCAGTTCTATATAAATACTGAACCCTGTGCAGTACACTGTTATACTGCACACGTTGAAACATAAGTAATGTGTTGTCTTCCACGCTGACATGTCTTCTATGCCAATATATGGTAAGATTTTATAAATTTATTAATTCGATGGGACCTGGGGCCTCGTTCCGTAAAGAACAACAATTCCCCATTTCGTCTCATAGCATGTATAGTATGGTCAGGACCCTGGATACTAACTGGAATCAAACTCTAAACAAACCTATATCCTGATAAGAAAAAGGTTCTAGGCTAAATGTAACTGTATGACAGTAACTAAGTATATATATGTAGGTTTGTGTATACATGTACCTTTATGTACACGCGATCACAAATTAATGTATATGTCCATATGAGAAGGGTGGTTTAGAAACCGAATGTACATGTAAATGTAAGTATGTGACGACATTAATGTAAACGGTCACACATTGATACATATGTCCATATGAAATGGGTGATATATAATATGAATACATGTATATGTAAGTATGTGTAGATGTTGATGTATACGGTCACATATTAATACATATGACTACGAAGTGAGAATTATTGTCTCTGTAAAGGGTCACAAATTGATACCTATATCCATATGGGATGGGTGATTTTTTAATTTTTTTTTTATCCAACAAACATCTCTCAGATTAACTGAGTATTAAAACTATCCTTAGAATTGAATGTTCATGTGTAATTTTATAACTGAGGTCTTTCTATAGTGGAGTGTAATGAGAATGTGAGTCTACTGCCCACTGATTACAGGAAGCGCCACATTCTCACTGCGCTAATCGCTGTATGGTGGCGACATTAATAATCAACATGTGTAATTTATATGTAAATCGATATGGGGCATGTGTCATAAACATTATCACATAGGTTCAGAATCATTCATGTTGAAAACATCCGCTTTGGATTCAGAATATCTACAGTTAAAAAATCATTTAGTGCTGAAAATAGGAAGAAACGTCCCTGCAGGATGTTTCACTACATTCTGCGTAAGTTTCAAGAAAATGATGATGGGAGTTTTACGGACAGAGTAAAGCTCTGGTTGAATGCTGAAACTTGGAAAATCTGCAAAAGTATGTCACAGATCGAAAGATTCCTATTTATATGTATATGTTTATGTCTGCAATGATCTAATATGGTTTGATATTGTAAAAACTGATCAAAAGAAACTGAAAAAAATGTTTGATTTGAGAGTGATGGACCTATTTTCTCTACATGTATAGTGTACTGTCCTGTCTAATCAGCTGTATTGTCTTATCGTCTTTTACTATATACCCATGCTGTATATATACTGTAAATACGCACCGTTTTAGCCTATGAAGTAAAAATACTGTACGGACCACTGGTCCGTACACTGAAATACGGACCACCTAGAAATACACATTTATTAAAGTTTTGGTTGTTAAGAAAAATGAAGTTGATTTTTTTTTTTCGGGCATATAGTAAATATATAACGTCCAACCATGCTTGTACAAATCACAGAACTCGATGCTAATTTACCGTTTGTACGGAACTCGGCGTAAACGCCTCGGTCCATACAAACGGTAAATTAGCATCTCGTTCTGTGACTTGTACAGCATGGTCAGGACGTTCTGTATAAGTATTGTCCTTTCCGGCCTGTAATGGAAGACCGCTGATTCTCTCGGTGAATTGTACGTCGTCATGTTTGTTCACTTGAATAAAAAAAAAATTAAAAAAAAAAAAAGTAACTCTTTAGAATTGCTGTTTATTATAGTTATTATGATATTATCAGAATATTGATACTGTTTTTTAATCATGGGGATCTCCGATTTTTAAGCTACCTGCATGATTCGCAGCATCTTAAAGGCATATCGGACAATTTGGCGTGAAAATTAAAACCCATGTCATTTTTCTGAAAATTTAATACAATGATCTCTTAGTGTTATAGAGCACATATCTGACTTAAACATCGGGGGTCACCGTGCTAGATTTTGATTTAGAGATCAATATTATGATCCTTTTATATAAGAATACATAGAGAATCTAAAAAGTTGTTTTTCACATAGTAAAACCCATGTCGTTTTCCTCAAACTTTCACAGAATATAGCCAATGTATAGTTCTACCTTTTTGGGTTTTAAAAATTATGGGTCACTATCCTTGTTTTTGAAAGAATTGAAGAAAATCATATTTTTCAGTATATTTCCTATATAAATCAAGCAAATGAAAAAGGGCCCATTTTCCCTATTGGATTAGATCAAACTAGACAAAACTTAAATTTTGTTCTTTGGAGTTTGGAATATGCCACAAATTACCAATTTCAATGGATCAATTGGAATATTTACAAATCACCAGGTGGCGCCACCGTGGATTGTAGGATATGCCTTTAAGTTCATCATATTCCATTTTCTGGAAAACGATATGAATTTTGATTTTTCAGACAAATCGTCCAATATGCCTTCAAAGTAAATATTGCAAGTCACATCGCCCGTCAGGTATTCTAAAGGATGTGAGATCAGAGGCTTAGAGCAAGGAGTGTAGACATCTCTCACTTCTTCTCTATGAAAACAGAAAAAGTCTGTTTTGTTAATGATGTCATCGTCAATGTTGTCGTTATATGACGTAAAGGGCAAAATCCACCAGGCCGATTTCTCACCCGATCAATTGTTCCTGGGCCCTTAAGAGGAAGCTCACGTATTGTAATTTATTTAATTCTGATAATAAAAGTTTAATAAATGACCATTTTCAAAGATTTGAGAAATTCTAGGGCATCCGATAATAATCGGCGATTGTCTGGCTACGGAATCGGCTACCGTCGGTCCAGTGGAACACTCCCTTAATATGATGTCAGGACATTTACTGCGCAGTTAAATGAGGATCTATAGATCTATACTCCCTCCTGATCTGTCATTTCTAGAGCGTGCTCGCACGCCCTATATACGTTTCCTATGAAAGGTTAGAGTGGTCACATACACATTCAGCGTGCTGAGAAAAATCTATCCCTTCACTATCTGCGTGCTATTCGCTGTGCTATTGGATAACGAGCAGGGTGCCAGTGTCTGAGGGTGTTAGAGGCATGCCCAACTGACCATGACCAATCACTCAAGACCGAAATATCTCATTGACCCACTGCTATAGTATGTTTTGATCATAGACTCAATGGCAATATGACTGGGTGTAAGTGGGTTACAGAAAACGATCCATAGACTGAATGTAACCGAAACCATTTAGTTAGTATTCATTTATAATTGCACGCTCATTCATCCATGATGAACATACCATTTGGTCCTAGTTATTAGAGCATGCTTGCACACCTATATACATCATCTAGAGCTTAGAGTCAGGGTTAGAGTGGTCACATTGAACTTTCAGTGTGCTTCCAGAAAACTATCCCTTTACTATCTCCATGCTGTTCCCTGTGATAGTGAGAACACAGCAGGGAGCCAGTGTCTCAGGGTCTTAGAAGTGTGCCCAGCTGACCATGACCAATCACTCAAGACCGAAATACCCCATGACCCACTGTTGCTTGATCTGTTGTGATCCTAGATAGGCAGTTGAAGAAATGGCAAGTTGACTGGGTGCAAGTGTGTTATAGGGAAGGATCCGTAACTTGAATCTAATCCATAGCTTTCAATTGTTAATCATTTATAATTGCACGCTCATTCATCTATGATGAACTTACTTTTTGCTCCAAGTTCTATCAGATATGTTCAGTGTTGTGAGCATTCCCATTTACAGAGCATGAATCTAGATTTGCTTATCTCTCCTCAGCTGTCAATAAAAGTGCAAGATAGGAAAACAAAATGACTCCTTAGTTAGAAACAATTACTTATTCTGTCACCATCATCAAAATACCACCAGGGACGATTATTCATCGCGGTTTTAATGGGCATCGTCTTGCCGTTTGACATTGACCTACATCCGGGTAATTAGTAGGCAGTGTTGGTCTAACTTCCGGTATGCTAGTAAGAAGGTTTGGCATCCCAGTTGAAGCTAATTAGTAAGCAGCCAATTCAACGGAAATGATGGGTCAACTATGACAAGCTTCTGTGTTACTCAAAGTATAGATGATATTCATATGTAGTGTGATGTCCTCCGACTTTCTGTCAGGCGTGGGGAGTTAGCTCAGTCGTTAGGGCACTGGACTTGTAATCCCGAGGTTGTAGGACTTTGTGGGTTCACGTCTCATGAAGCGATAGATTTTACTGCTATATCAAAGGCCAATCCTTCTCATACCATGTCTATGTAGTGTGGTGTACAGCCACCTTTCTCCTTCACCCCAGAAGTGGTAGATTTACTGCTTTATCAAAGGCCAGTCCTTCTCATACCATGTCTATGTAGTGTGGTGTACAGCCACCTTTCTCCTTCACCCCAGAAGTGGTAGATTTACTGCTATATCAAAGGCCAATCCTTCTCATACCATGTCTATGTGGTGTGGGAACTCTCACCTCGGGAAATGTGTAGGGGTGAGATTTCTACCTGAATTCATCACATAGATTCGATCACCACCATTGTGGTGTAAAAGAACCTCGAGAAAGTCTGGTGAGAACCTGCAATGGTTGAATGGACGTTAAATCAAACCAAACAAACCAAACCAGTTTCTATCCCTGTCTTGAATGTCTTGTATGTTGTTTTCATCAATATTCCCATATATTATACTCATTATATCTAAATGATAGTTAACTGGTGCATTATTGTGACCTAGAGTGTATTGGGTTCAACTTGTGAAAGAAGTACTGAGAAACAGAGGAGAGTGCTGATTGAACAGTGTTTCTAAATATGTCTAAATCATTTAGAGTATGTCTCACATATGATACAGTATATCGTTTTAGTTATGTACCTGTTTACTTTGATTTGTTCAGTAATATACCTGTTCATACCGAACGAAAACTATGAGCTTAAAGCTACCCAATGATTTTTTTTGATTTTTTTATAAATTTTATTGTCCTTTCTCCTAATAGAGAAGTTCTTTCGGGCAATAAGTCGTATCCAAGTAACCATATCACAAACAAACAATTGTCGGTAATACGGATTAGTCATGGTGATTCGATAGTGTGTACTTAGTCTAGGTATGACAAAAATGGGATCGTGGAAGACCGCGAAATTACTGTTAGCGAACTATTGCCAATAAAAAATATGTTTCGGTCAAAGTACAAATATATGACACATACTCTGGTCAGGTCTGCTACTCACTAAACTCGGCTAACGCCTCGTGTAGTAATACACAACCTGCCCATCGTGGCATAAACATTGACAAGGCCAACTCTCGTTTGGTTTCTACTAAATATTGCACACCCGTTCATCAATAACAAACATACCATATTCTCCGAGTTGTAAACTCTATAAACTGGATAGCGTGCTGCAGCCACAACTTTGTTTGTTTGGTTTGATTTTACGTCCAGTCAACCATTATAGGTCCTTTCCAGACTTTCTCAAGGTTCTTTTACACCACTAGGATGGTGATCGAATCTATGTGATGAATTCAGGTAGAAATCTCACCCCTATACATTTACCGAGGTGAGAGTTCTTTTACTTCCCACACCACATAGACATGGTATGAGAAAGATGGCCTTTGTTATAGCAGTAAATCTACCACTGCTGGGGGTGGGACTCGAACCCACAAAGTCTTAAAGACCTTGGGGTTACAAGTCCGGTGCTCTAACCACTGAGCTAACTCCCCACCCTGCAGCCACAACGTTCACAACGGAATGATGTAAGCTTACTTTTTGTAAAGCCTGTTAACTGGCTGTAAAGATCTGCAGTCGATAATTCTAACTTTGTGGTATTTTTGCGTTGGAAAAGCAGCATTATTAATTAATATATATATTCAATCTATTCTAAATTCTTTCCCCCCGAATCCAAGATGGCCGACACTGGCCAGGCTAATTGGTCCTTCCTGCTGTAGCTATAATCCCCCCTTTGAACCCGGCTTTGGCCGGCGGTTGTTTGTTAACCCAACTTCCTGGAGATGCGGGCGCGCTCGTTGTTACAAAGGTGACGCTAACTGGCGCCTAACACGACCGCCCGTATAAGCGTCCCCCACCTGGAGACAAAGGCGCTACGATTGTATATAAACCCGGGCCCAAATTAAAGAAGCATTCAGTCTTACCTGGATTCTGTTACCTACAACATCTATGCGTTGACTCCAACCTTATTTAACGTATCTGACCGCTAGGAGCAGAACCGCTAATGGGTATAGCCTAGGAACTTTACATTGGTGACCACGACGAGACGCTTTTAGTGTGATTCGAGGACAGATTGCCGGTCGAGTTACGAATGACCGCGGAAGGACCGACGTCATAAGACACGGACTCATGCAGGGAAGTAACATTCTGCTATGATATAACGTTTTGATGTGGGCGTGGAAGGTACGTGCATGCCAGTAGTTCTGTGTTAGCGACAGTCGGACCGAGCGGACCAGCAGCTGTCGCACGTGGGAATCGCAACAGGTTCGTGCCATATAAGTGATTGACGTATATATAACGTGTGTGGTTATTTACGCAATTCGGAAGGATGGCCGAACCCAGTGTGTTGCCTGAGGATTTCCAGGTGTGGCTTAACGCTGGGAAGTTGGCGGGGACCATTCCGACCGACTTTACTGTCGCCAACACAGAGCTGCTGGGCAAACTGTGGAAGCAGTACCTGGCCCAGACCTGTAAGGAAGTGAAAGATGTCGCTATCTACGAGTTGGAGCAGCGACTTCGCGCCGAGTTTACGCGACAGGCCGACCTCCGGGCTCAACAACACGCTCTGGAATCCCAGCAGCAGGCCATGGAACTCGCCGAGGCGGCGCGACAGCTCGCCGAGGCCCGTGCGATCATTATTGACTCCGCCCCCCGGTCGCGGCCCGAGACCCATGAGTTGGCCTCGGTCAAGCAGCTCATCCGGCTGTTTCGGGCACTGCCGACCGTCGACGGTCAGGATAAGGCCGCCCTCCGCACGTGGTTAAACGATGTGCGACAGGCGCGCTTTGTCTCCAAGGCCCCCGACGAGAAGCTGATATCGGAGGCCCTGGCCTACTCGGCGGGGCGCCTCAAGTCGATAATCTACGACTGCTTCGAGGACGGCGTCACCGACTTCGAGGCCGTCGAGCGCAAGATCACATCGACGCTTCTCGGCATGGAAGAAATGGAGAGTCTGCGCGCTGCACTCGGGCATTTCTCCCAGACGGCCCACGAGACCGCCCCCGAGTACGCGCAGCGCTTCTGGTTGGCGGCAAAGAAAGCCTACTCGCCCCTTGAACTCGCATCTCCCTTCGTACTGCGGCCGACGATGCGACAGTTCGTGAGTACTCTGTCGCGAGGCCCTCTGCGGTGGGACCTCAATCTCAACACGCCCCAAACAATCGCCGAGGCTCTCTCGAGGGTCGACGCGTTGGCGAAGGCGGTCGAGAAGGAGGCGCACTCTGACGACACTCGTGTCGAGGAGGCCATGGAAGTGGGCGCGGTCGGCTCGAGGACCACGGCCGCCCGTTCCGCCAACCACCCCGCGCAAACCGCCCACCAGCGACAGATGGAGGAGATGCAGCAGGCGATAAAGTCCATCCAAGGGGAACTGAAGGCGAAAAAGGGCAACAAGGGCCACACGGTCGCGGCTGTGATGCCCGCGGCAGCGCCACCACAATCCACGATTGTGTTCGCGCCGACCCCCGCGCCTGTTCCCGCCCCCCAGCCGCTGTTTGCGACCGTTCCAGCTCCGCCGCCCCCAGCCGTCGCCTCCACTGTAGCAGCCGTCGCGCCGGGTCAGCGTAACTCCGGCCGGCGGATGACGCCCATAAACGACATCATCTGCTACGCGTGTAATCAACGAGGCCATTATGTAGCTGGATGCCCCAGCCTGAAGGCCTCCAGGGACGCGGCACGGTCGTTGGCCCACTCCCAGGATCAAGTCGTAGCCGCCGCGACCCAGGGAAACTAAAACGCGCGTCCGACCGACGACCCTGCATTGACCTCGAGCTTCGAGGCGTGGCACTGCAGGCCCTCGTCGACTCGGGTGCGTGTTGCTCCCTGGTGTCCGTCCCCGCGGCGGATGCCTTGCGACAGGTGGGCGCGGTGGGTAAGAGTGCAAGACCCCCGGCGCGACTCAAGTCCCTCACCGGCCACGGCATCTCCGTCCGCGAGGCGGTTAACCTGAAGTTGTACGGCCGGCCGTGCGACTTTAATGTGGTGGGTGATATGTCCCACGATCTTTTATTAGGGGACGACGCGTTGGAGGCTACTCACGCGATCGTAGACTATGCTTCCCCTGATAAATCTGTAACCCTCTGTGGTCGTCGCCATGCGGTGCGACGGTCGGTGCGACGCGAGGGACACATCGGTCAGCTGGTATACGAGGCCGAGTATTGGAAACGGCAATACCCCGATGTGTTCCCGGTCACTGGCCGCCCCCTCACATGCACCACGGAGGTCTACATGAGGATCGATACGGGCGATCACCCCCCCATCAATCAACGGCCGTACAGACTTCCCCTCGCCAAGCGCGAGGTCGTCGACCGCGAGCTGGACAAGATGCTCGCGGAAGGCATAATCGAGCCCAGTTCCTCCCCCTGGGCCTCGCCCCTCACCCTCGTCCCTAAGAAAGACGGCTCGGTCCGGTTCTGTGTGGATTACCGAGGACTGAACGCAGTTACCCGTCGCGATGCATACCCCCTGCCTCGTATCCAGGACATTGTTGATAATCTAGGTGGTGCGAAAGTGTTCTCGACCCTAGATTTAAAGTCCGGATACTGGCAGGTGCCGATGCATCCTGACAGCGTCGAGAAGACGGCCGTAGCGACGCATCGGGGCCTGTTTCAATTTAAGCGGATGCAGTTTGGCTTGTGCAATGCGCCAGCTGCATTCCAGAGGCTTATGAACAAGGTTATAACCCCGCTGCGTAACAAGAGGATGACCAGGGTATCGAGCGACCCGTACACTTTCTCTCACGTCAGTTTACGGAGGTGCAACGCCGATACCCTGTCATCGAGAAGGAGGCCTACGCGATAGTCTTTGCGCTTACGCGCTTACGGGCGTATTTGTACGGTGCGACCTTCCAGATTCTGTGCGACCACAAGCCCCTCAAAAGCTTATTTTTGGCCGAAATGAAAAATACGCGAGTACAACGGTGGGCCGTACTCCTTGCGGAATACGCCGCACCCATCGTGTACTTCGCTGGTGCCAAAAATGTGTGGGCGGATATGCTCTCGCGCCTCAGGTCCGATTCACCGGCCGAGCTGCCGCTGGAGGTCGCACAGATCGCCTCGGTCCAGGAAGAGCGGGAGTTGCCGTGGGAAGCGTACGGGCTGACGGAAGCAGAGGTGAAAGTGCGACAAGCAGCGATGCCTGAGTTCCGGTACGGTCTCGAGGAACAGGAGGATTATCTGGTCAGTAATGGCCTCCTCTTTACCCTCAAACCGCCCTCGGGTCTCGCGGCTTACCCTCGCCTCGTCCCCCCGTCGGAAATTCGCGCCAACTTGGTCCAGACCGCCCATCTACAGGTCTGTCACCAAGGTATGAGGAAAACTTTGCGACGACTTCACGACCATTTTAAATGGCCAGGAATGAAGCGACAGGTATTTTCCGTTCTTGCACGATGCGCCCCCTGCGGAGCCAATCGCGTCCGTGCAGAACGCCCAACCCCCGCCCCTATGCCTGTCGCCGAAAACCCGGGAGAAGTCGTCGCAATGGATCTGACCGGCCCCCTCCCCCTGAGTCGCAGCGGCGCTCGTTATCTATTATCAATCATAGACCACGCCACTGGCTATGTTGATTGTTTTCCCCTCAAGGATAAGTCCGCTGAGTCGGTTTATTCCTCCCTATCCCGGGAGTACATCCCCCGCTACGGCCCCCCCTCTGTCGTGTTAACGGACAACGGATTAGAGTTCAAAAACGCGACAGTGGAGGGATACCTGCGACAGCTCGGGACCGAGGTGCGACACACCACCCCCTACCACCCGCAGGCCAACGGTCGCGTAGAGCGTTTTCACCGCACGCTAAAGGATATGTTGCGTAAGGTGGTAAACGCCCGTGCTTGCGAGTGGGAGGACCACCTCGGGGATGTACTCCTCGCCCACCGGACGACCCCCAGTGACGTCACCGGCTTTTCCCCCTACTACCTCCTCTTTGGTCGTTGCCCTCCTCCCCCTTTTTCCCACCTCCGAGATCGCCCGCTAGGGGATTCGTCGGCCCGCCTCGCCCTCCGTGTGGACGAGCACTCGCGTGCTTTGAAGGAGGCCGCCCACAACGCGGAAATAGCGAGGCAGGCTAACGTTAATCGCCTAAGCAAACACGCCAACGCCCTCCCCCTAGAACCCGGTACCAAGGTGTTCCTACGAGTCCACGAGCCCGGACCGCTGGACCCCCGCTGGGACCCCGGATACCTCGTGACGCGGGCATCCGGCAACGTGGTACACGTGGTGGGCCCAACAAACAAACGGCGGACGGTTAATCGCAGTCATGTCAAGGCGGCCGACCCGGGCCTCGACTGGGAGGGCTTACGCCCACGCCTAACCCGAGCCCAGCGGACACGCCCCCCGACTGCGATGCCTCCACCCACACCACGGCCACGCGGCCGCCAGCCCCAGACGCGCGTTGCTTGGATACCCAACCCCAGCGTGCCAGCTGTAAACGCTAATCCTCAAACCCCAATTATCCCACCAACCCGGCCCGCGTCCCCCATGCAGCTAATCCCCGGCAACGACGCATCCCGTCCCCCCTCTGCAACTCCCATGCAATCAACTCCCACAGATGTCCCGGCCCGGCCTAACTCCTCCAACAACATGGCCATCGATCTGCCCCCACTTCCCCCTACCGGTCCAAACTCCCTTGCGCCCTCGGCCGCCCCCACTCCTCGAGCAAACACCCCCATCCCGGTAATCGACCCCATCACACCCGTCCCACATGTCCCTAATCCCCCTGATGTCCGCCGAGATCGTAAACGTGCGGCTGAACCTGAGACACCCCCTCCCCCCCCACTGGTGCGTGGTCCGGTCACTTCCCTCCCGCTCTCGGGCCGACCCACCCACGCGACGCGGGACGATCTTAAAAGGCGGGCGGCGGCCCCGCTCAGTCACTTCACCCGTATCACGCGCTCGTTCACCCGGTCGTTGGAAGCGGAGACTGCGAAACGCCAAACACTCCAACCACCGGACGAGGCCGAGATACAAGCGGAGAAGCGACTGTGCATTGCAGCCGTCGCCCAGCATTGTCGCCCCCGACACGTCTAAAAACCCAGTGAGTAGATCAAACTGTGTGTTATCATCATGTGGATGTCCGTATTCCTGCTATGCTTATACGTCCCCTTCCTCGACGCGGACCTGTTCTCGGACGATGGCGTGTTGGTCTACACGGACGGTCGTGCGCGTGCGGTCGCGGCCGCCTGGACTGTCGCCGTCACGATCCGACCACCGTCCCCTCCCTGTGTCGATGACCTCGTGCACAACCTAACTGTCGCCATTGACGCTGTCGCGGACGTGATGGAGCCAAATCACGTCCCCTACTGGCGCCGGCATCTGTCGCGTTTGCTAACCCGCTTGTCCGAACTACCCAGGGCAAGTCGGATAGTAACCGACGGCAGGCCGGAGGCCGGCCGACGGCGTCGGGGCCTGCTTAATATTGTGGGGTGGGCTGGAAAGGCTCTGTTTGGGCTGGCGACTGACCGCGACGTCGCATCATTGCGAGGAGTCGCACGCGACACGCTGGTCCAGCAGCAGCAAATAGCCCACCACCTGGAGCAGATGGTATCGGTAGTAAACGCCACTCGTGGAGGCGTTCTACAGAATGCCGATAACATCGCCACAATAAATGAGCAGGCCGCCCGCGCGATCCACCTCGCGGAAGCCGGAGGTACGATCGCAGTCGGGGCCGACGAAAAGGTGAACAAGGTCTGGATGGCCCGGCAGATCGAGCTGGGCCTACGGATCTTGGAGGAGACGGTGCGCCAACACGAACTTCGGCGAGTACAGTTCCATAATCAACGGATGGAGCTGGAGCGGGGCCAACTGACCGAGGACGTTCTCCCCCGAGAACACCTGCTCCAGGTCCTCCGCCGCCTAAGAGACGCCGGATACCACACCCTCCCGGCGATGTGGTACTACAACTACGTGGACATCGACCCCATCTGGGAGGAGGGACGGGAGTTGATCTACCGTGTTGTTGTTCCCGGGCTCACGAGCGAGGCCTACCTGGTGTACAAGCTGCAGTACTTCCCCGTGCAGTTGGACGCGTCCCACCTGCGGACGGTCCAGGGTAGGCCCCGTTTGGCCGTGAGCTCGTCGTCCTCCACGTCCTTCGTCCCTGATGTCTGCGTAGGTCGGCAGCCACGAGTGTGTAGGCCTACGGTAGTGTACACCGAACGGTCCTGCGAGTCGGCACTCGTGCGCGGGACCAAGCCGACCTCGTGCCACATCGCCATCACCGCCCGGAACAACGCGACGGCCGTAGTGTCGAGGCCCGAGGCCGGAGGCCGACAAGCTGTGGTAGTCGCCTACCAGTCGACCTCCGTGCTACGCCTCTGCACCGGCCGCCCACCCGTGAACCTGCTCGTCAACGGCCCCACCCTCGTCGACCTACCCCCAGGATGTTCGCTGGAGTCGCGTGGGTGGCGCCTACACGGCATCGCGGCTGGGCACCATACCCTCAATTTCCACTTCCGGCGCCCCCTCCAGCTTTCCCCCCTCAATATATCCTGGCCCCGCACCCTTCCTCCCACCTTTTCCGAACCTCTCAAACTCCTTCCCCGCGTAGTCCTGCCCGTGATGGAAGTAGGCCGCCTACAGGGCTTACGCTCCCCGACCTCTATTTTATCCTCAGTCCCCTTTGTGTCCACCTCCTCTGTGACCCTGCTAATAGTCCTTATCCTCCTGACGGTTTGTTGCGTTCGATACAAAAAGCTTTGTTGTATCCCCGTCACCCGCTGGTGTTGTAGGTTGATCTGCGTGCGGCGTCCGCCGAGGTCGGCTGAAGAGGACCGCCCACGCGAGGAGATCAGCCTACAGAGCCTACAGGCAGCACCAGCATCCCCCTTTCTGTCCCTCCCTGCCCCCACCATCGTTACCGAGGATCCCCCCACTGAACCCTTCCCCCAATCCCTACCCGTAATTCCTATACGATCAGAAACCGCGACCGCCCCCATACCCCCTCTCCGCCTACGCCCAACCCTGGAGCGGTTGGCAGGCTCATTCGCGGACTTACGCCCCCAAGATATATATCCCCGGCTTCCCCCTGTGTAAATCCTTTTTTTTATATGAATGAATCGTTGACGATACGGAATTGACCCACGATTGTGAAACTGGAACGATTAGGACCGATAGCATGGTGAAAACCGTGGGGTGCTTGCAGCCTCGCTGAGACCCACGAGTTTTTTGTTTTATGTGCTCGGCCATCGGTAAGGGCCTTGGTTATTCGAAGTGACCTTGGCCCTGTGTTTGGCGGTCAAAGGCTGGCCTTAAGGCCTTATCGCCAGCCCCTTCGCCCCAGACCCTTTGGCCGAAGGATGATTATGTGGAGAAACGACGATTTGAAGAGGCACGAGGAGCACGAGAGGTCGGCCGGCCTAGCTCAGCCTAATCGTCTATGTGTATGTGTAAATATCGTGTGTGTGCGATATCGTTTTGTGTTTTTATCGTTTATCGTAGGAACGATTTTTAAGGGCCTATGCGCCCAGGGAGGAGTCCATGATGGGACCTGCCCTACTAGTCTGAAAACAATTTTTTTTTACATATATCAAACATGTTACTTACCGTGCTTTGCCGCGCTAATTTTTCTTCTTGGGTGGGCAGGCCGAGAGTGGTTGAGTTATTTTTAGAGTAATTTGAGTATTGCAAAAATTTAGAGTGTTGGGGGAGTGAAGTACGTATGATGCCTACGTATCCCCTGGCACAGGTTGAAATTTTTGGCAATTTTCTGGAAAGAACCACTCTCAGCTGCTTCACAACCCCCTATTTTTTAATAACCACGCTGCACGAGTCTTATATATTTAAGGTGGCCACGCTGCACGACTATATGTCTGGGTTTTTCCTATACTTAACGTGGCCACGCAGCAAGATATTATTTTCTTTTTCAATTTACAATGTATATCAATGACACCTATTTTATTATATTGACGAGCTCCTGCCTATATATAATATGCTATGCTTTATATTTTATAAGGAACCGACCATGCTACAATCACAGCCCTGCGCTAAGTACTTCTTAATTCTAAAATGATTCTCTTAATTAATGTCGGTTCCTTAGTCTATTGGCCAGAATTGTTTAATATTACTATGTATTTTCAAATGTTATTTTATGTCCTTTTGGAATAGCCCAACGAGGCGACATGGTTAGTATCAAGGTGGATCTGAGACAGGTAGAAATGTTAGTTACAAACCAAAAATTTAAGAAATTATAATCATCTAGTGCATACCAGCCGCGTGCGAATAGTAAGTATTACTCGGAAATTAACCATAAAATTTAATTAAATAACGAGAAATATCGTTTATATTAATTTCTAGACACTAAATTAGGCTACAAGTAGTGATACCGTGAGTTACTATCGGTTAGGTATGCAATAGCTGGAGATGGGCCGATGTTTTAGGCCGCTGAAATTTCTATAAATCGGGGTTAATCGGGAGGGCGCTACGATTTATTTTTAGGCCACAGTGTTATCTCACCACTCCTCGGTAACTTGAGTAGACTTGGGGCGGGAAGACGGCAGCGGGTCCGTAAGCGAGGGACTCGGCGTCATGAACCGTAGTCATCCAAAGCTGGGTGCCAGCTGTAGTCGATATGTAGAGAATGGCGATGTCCAGGCCTTAACGTATTGCTCAGATCCACGCTGAAAACACCAATATTATGTTTTTTCACCATGTACATATATGTTTATAATACGGCCACAAGCATATTTTCTACAATCTTTATCAAGATTACGGGAGCTCGTCCTTTTGGTGTCATTTACCGCCTTATCAATTTTATCGTAAGATTTACCGTCCTCAGCGGCGACCAAATTGTCTATTTTTATCGTTAAGCACCCCGCTGCTACTTATATGTCATGCCTTTCCCGGCGATATTATCTTCTTTTTTTTGTACAATCAAAATGGCTGCCAGGATGTGCGCTGGTGAGGAGCCTGAGATGTGTAAAATTGTTTGAATTACCGTTTTTATTGAGGAAAACGTGTAATCTACGTGTCAACTGAGTACGTGTGACTCACATCTATTTTTCTGTAACCTTTTATGACCTGATTGTGACATGACGGGCTCCGATCCTCCCGCGAAGTGCTTCGCGTGGGCGGCGGTCTCGGGCTGGCGCCTACGCTCGGACCGCCAGCTGTCGCACTTCGGTAGCCCGGGACGCGGAGTTCCGTCGCGGCGGCCTGTCAACAACGAACAAAGGTGTGTTCTGCACTTGACAGGCCGTTCCTACGTGTATATACCTCTACAAGGAGTAACAATCGTGTCAATCGTGCTAAAGTGTGTTTTAGCGCGATTGACTCCACCCCTACGATTGGCGAGCGAGTCAACCAAGAGACACTGACGCCGAAGACCGCTCGCCATACCCTGTGAGATCCCTGTGGTCTATCTTTTTAAATTCATAACCACCCTCCTGAAGCCACAGGATACAGACACTCGTATCCCAGCTTTATATCAAAATGGACTACGCATTTATTTTTTCATAAAGACATTCGCTGGCCATTTTCTACACTCGCGACTGGTTGTACAGCCGAGTACCCATAACCCGGACACGGTCGGAGCTCTGACGCCGAGCGGGCCGCAGTGACATTTTATTTTTTAAAAATATAACCTGTATCTCTGTTATCATCTCTGTTACTCTTTACCCGTGTGATCTATATGTGTTAATGATTGAACCTACCTTCTTTGAAGACCCGATGGCCGCCATTGTTTGCGTAAGACCCGTTTGTTTAGCACGCCGAGATGTGGGCGCTGCCATTTTTGTTGTTTCTGGGTGGTGACCGGAAGTTGGGAATTGCTGCCTTTTCATTGGTCGAGAGATCGTGAGCGCGCGCTGGTGGCGCCTCCGCGTTCGCTCGACGAACTAACCGTTCCCGCGCTGGTCTCAGCAGCCGCACGACTGCTCTGAGACGGAGCAAGGCGGTTAGGTTGGCTTTAGCGACTGCACATCTTTTTCTTTTCTTTTAAAGTTCTCCGTTGCTCTTCGAACTCAGAGTGAGGGACGTTTGTAAAGATCTGCAGTCGATAATTCTAACTTTGTGGTATTTTTGCGTTGGAAAAGCAGCATTATTAATTAATATATATATTCAATCTATTCTAAATTCTTTCCCCCCGAATCCAAGATGGCCGACACTGGCCAGGCTAATTGGTCCTTCCTGCTGTAGCTATAATCCCCCCTTTGAACCCGGCTTTGGCCGGCGGTTGTTTGTTAACCCAACTTCCTGGAGATGCGGGCGCGCTCGTTGTTACAAAGGTGACGCTAACTGGCGCCTAACACGACCGCCCGTATAAGCGTCCCCCACCTGGAGACAAAGGCGCTACGATTGTATATAAACCCGGGCCCAAATTAAAGAAGCATTCAGTCTTACCTGGATTCTGTTACCTACAACATCTATGCGTTGACTCCAACCTTATTTAACGTATCTGACCGCTAGGAGCAGAACCGCTAATGGGTATAGCCTAGGAACTTTACATGGCGTTACCTTCCCTTTACACTGCAGAGGGCTTGTCAAAATAACTCCATTGTTTCCTCCCGAGCCCAGAGGCACAGATTGTGTCACTTTTGTTTACAACAACAGTGAGAGGTGTTTCTCCGAGGGGAGGCCTGTCATCAGAGTTTACTCTCTCTCTGATCTGACTCTGTACGAGATTTGAGGGTACGAGAAGGAGGGGCGGCAACCCGTCTACGGGGGGCCAAGCCTGGGGCTGGTCTGGGCTTAGACTTGCTCTAGTCTTTGATTATGAACATACATCAAATGATTAATTGGCTTGAAAATTTAAATTCATGTCATTTTCCTGAAACTTGAATATGATGATCTCTAAGTATTTTAGAACATCTATCTAACTTAACCCTTTAAGGCCAGTTGATGCCTCAAGGCATCACCCGGCCGGGGGCGGATGATGCCTTAAGGCATCATTTGCTCGATATTTATGAAATCGTTTTTTAAAATGAAATATTATAACAATAAACTTGAAAATTGCACAGAATGTAGGTATAACTTCATATTTTAGAATTCTAAATAATAGAAATAGAAATATTGAGAAAAACAAATTTTATCACATGATAAACCTTCGAATTATGAGTCCCCTAGAACTGTACATAGTCACTAGTAGCCGTCCCCAAGTGTGGAGTTCTGCCATGAGTGGCCGTCCTTAAAGGGTTAAAAGTTGGGGGTCACCATGATAGTTTTGATTTAGAGCTCAATATTATGACAATTTTATAAAAGAATACATTGAAATTCTAAGAGGTTGCTTTTCACAGAGTAAAACCCATGTCATTTTCAAACTTTCACAGAATATAGTAGATGTATAGTACTACACATTTAGGTTAAAACACCATAGATCACCGTCCTTTTATTTTAAAGAATTGAAGAAAACCAAATCAAGAACATGTAAATTGTCCTAAAACACCTATCAAAATTGGATAAACTGGACAAAACATTAAATTCACTCATTTAAAATTAGAATGAATACCAATAAACCGGTTTTGACCAATAATTGACAATATTTATAAATCCCCAAGTGGCGCCTCCGTGAATTGTAGGATATGCCTTTAAGATAAATTAAAATGTATAAGGTTCCTCTCACTTGTCAGAAATCAAGCCAGGCAGAGGGGAGTTAGGTGGAGGGGTAAGGACGGCGTTAGACTCTAGTACAGTCTGTTGTCGCCAGGGCCAGGGCGCACAGGCGCAAACTAAGACTGTTAGGGGCTGCCATTTGGAGACAGGAATTCCTGCCTCCGCTGGTACTCAGCTACCCTGAGTGATTTGCCAGTAACCAGTGTGTTACTCTTCAAGCATAGGTCCGGAGTATCTTTAATGGGCATGGACCAAATAGATCAGCTTGGAGAGTTATAACTCTCACTGAAGGGGACTGGCCAATAGTGGCCATGCTCTGTTAGACCTTCACGTACCGTAAGCCTAAGGCGGCGCGGTGCGTAAACGGACTAGGTGGAGAGGACACAGGGACTGAGGCCAGTCTAGTCTGGGGTGTATAGAGGGGGCTGGGCAGCACAATACATGAGTATTTATAGTCTATGGGATTTAAGACTGTTCTTATTTAACGTCCTTGAATAGAATACCATTTGGGAGTGGTGGACAGGCAGACTTTAGATTCCACGATAGAATATGGAGATATTATTTCTAAAAAAAAATTCATTTTTTATATATATATATAGAATACGGAGATATTGTTAATTATAATCATTATTATTATCGACCAATTACGGAATCTCCATATGAAATGTTTGGAGCGCCAGAAATTCGCTACCCGGAGATTCTTACATGTCAGAATACCCATCAGGATATACAGGAAAAGAAACACCCACTATGAGGCCAAATCATCATGCACTTTGAAATGAGTTTCTTGAAGGTTGATTCAATATTGATCATTTATAATCGGTCATGATTATCTTGTTTACCATCAGAAATCATTATCATAAAACGTTTCGCGTATTAAAAACACAAAAAAATATCGAACAGTGTAAATGGCTTAAGTATGCACACCGAATTACCACCATGATTGACAGTGCTGTGTGTATATGCCACTTGTCAGTAGTAACAGCGATTAGAATATGTTACTATTAAGGGTTCCATTATTATCGTAGATTTACACAATTATTTATCCTTACCTTTGCTTCTAAAGATACAAAGATTAACACATTTGTACCTTCTATTGTTCTTGTCTACATCTACTTATTCTGTACTATCGTAAAACTGGATGAGTTTTAATCTTGGCCACCGTATGCCACGACTGGAGTTTGGCATAGTGATTTCATGAGGCGAAGCCGAGTGAAGTCCGGAGCCAAAACAGTAGAGCAAAGAAATAGTTCCTAATGTTATACCCGTTAATATGGCAATTACTGGGTTTAATTTATTCGAAAAGATGGATAATAAATGCAACAAACGATGATTTTGTGGACAGGCAGCTATGTAAACCACTCGCGGTTGACCTCGTAATACACTCGCTAGCGCTCGTGTATTACTACGCGTCAACCTCTCGTGGTTTACGGCCGCCTGTCCACAAAACCATCGATTATTGTCTATGTACCCAATGAGCTTCTTTATCTCACCCCTGGTACAAGTTTTGCTTTAGGAATAACATCAAAAAGTATTACTCAACGATCACCCACGTAAAGGGACAATATTACGCCATGGTCGTGGCGTAGTGAATACGAGATGACGTCATAGGCGATTGACCAATCGGCGGCCAGGGTTTCAAAGAGAAGACAAGAGATTCAAATGTCCCTAACAGTGAAAGGGTTCAGATGAATCCAGAACTGCACTCGAATCGTAAAATAAACAATACTCCACTCGTTTGGATGACTCGCAATCGTACATCCAAACGAGTGGAGTATTGTCTATTTATACGATCCTCGATGCAGTTCTATATGAATACTCGTTGATGTGTCTAAAACCTATGAAGTCCTACGTTTCCCATTCGTCCTATATCTTCATACAAATAATCAAAGAAATCCACATTTACTGTATTTATTTGGAGATGCACACTACTTCCTTAAAGCACTAAGTACAAATAGGCTGAGGAGAGAAGGGGTTCCTAAAAGCATGCCTCTGTATGTAGATGTATAAAGAGGATACATTTAGGAATGGTACCGTGGTGGCTATTCCCGGATCATTCATGTGTGTAAAAGGTGTCACACACCCGACACCCCCTGGGTCGGCCCTAAATGAGCCTACTTACTGCCTTACAACCTACACACAGGGCATTTAGGAGACACTGGTTATTATGTAGGAGGTAAGCACCGTTGAAAGGAGTTCCCTCCAAGATGCACCTCATTAAAGGGAAACAGGACACCTGTGTCGAGGGTACAGATAGTGTACAGACAGCTGCAGTCAGAGAAATGACTCAAACGAGACACTGCAGAATACTCCTGGGACCTGTTTCACTAGTTTCGTGACATGTCCAGATCAGTAGATGGCGTCTAGATGGTGTGTCCGGTTTCATAAGAACTAGACATTAGACTTCGTTTTTTCCGTTCTTGCTTGCATTTTTGGTGCCGCTTTTCATGTCTGTCTAACACTTTTGTCACGAAACTAGTAAAACAGTTCCATGATGTGTCTAGATTTATCTAGTTCTTATGTTTGGGGTCTGTTTTTACCTAAGGGCAACTATTTGTGTTGTCACACAACTAGACAGCTCCAATGTCTGTATGGTGTCACAGACATGTCACGAAACTAGTGAAACAGGTCACTGGGAGGTGTTTTACAGTAGTGACGATCGTGGATAGTGACCGTTTCCGTTGCACAGTCGAATTATCTTACCTGCGCATGTATGGCAAAGCTATATCCAAATAGGTCTTAGACCTTCAGTGATTTTTTTGATTTTTTTTTAGTACAATTTCCTTTATTGAATCATAAGCATATACAGTAAGAATACATTCCAGTGTGTATATAAATATATACGGTGATTCAATATCGGCGGCATATAGCCTCAGTTGTTGTACAACTGGTTTTCGTGGCTATGCCAATACGTAGGTTTAAACCCCGATAATGTAACATAATAGTTTCATAAGATAACATATATACAAACATAGAGCTCGTACATTTACTAATGATGTAGTATCATTAAACTAATACCTTTTAGACTTGAGATCTATAGTGGGTCCTATAAATAGGGATACTCGTGACCATTCCATAAAATATTAGATACTGCAGTATTTATTCTATACTTTAGTTAGTTGATAGCATATTGTAGCCAGAGTGAATGAGTTAATTGATAAACAAGTTCAATAGTAAACGAATGGCGTTTGCTCCAGAGACTCAAGTGTTTTCTCTTTTGTCAGAGATTTGAAGTCCTTATAGGTACTTGTATTCCTTGTTATAGCTGACTGACTGTTCCAGAGTGAGAGGCCATTATAATGAAGAGATCGCATATATGCCATACGATTTGGCTTCAGCCTTTTTAACACTGGTGCCATATACAGTCTAGTAGGCAATGGATCATTTCAACCCAACAGGTCCATGCAACACCTAGTTTATAAAACACCTCCCTGATGAAGATCTCTCCCGTCTGACTTAGACTGATTCTTTTTATGCCTAATGTGGGATTCATGTACCTCACAGGGTTGAAAATCTCATGCGATTCTGTTCTTTTTTTGGGGGGGGGGGGGGAATGTCTTAAACAATTACAGGGGGGAAACATGTCTCAGGGAAATGAAACCCTGTAATTTAGATGAAGAAATTGTGTCCGAGTACAGAATGTCAGCAGGATTTCTCTCAGAAAAACGCCCTGTGTGGTACGTGAATCCCACCGTGTGAATCCCACTTAAGAGATAGAGTGGTCACATATAGGCTTCCAGCGTACTGCAAAACCTCTGTCTCTTCACTAACTGGGTGTTACTCACTGTGATATTGTGAAAGGAGCAGGGTGCCAGTGTCTCAGTGTCTTAGAAGCGCCCCTAACTGACCATGACCAATCACTCGAGACTGAAATACCTGATTGACCTACTGGTGTTTGGATCCTAGACTCAGGCATTTGAGGAAATGGCAAGTTGACTGGGTGCAAGTGAGTTACAGAAAATGATCCATAGACTGAATGTAACCCAACCTTTTAATGGTTATTCATTTATAATTGCACGCTTATTAATCAATGATGAACATACCATTTGCTCCTAGTCTGACAGGTTAGTACAGCTCTGACTAGCAACATGCAATTGAGCTTCTTTTACCATCACTACGGACAGCAGAAATAGAATTATCAACTATCAAAGCGTAAAATATTACATGACACAACCTGCCACATTACCTAATAAGGCCTAACATATCACCTAACAACGCCTAACATGTCAACTAACAAAGCCTACCATGTTAACTAATACGGCCTAACACGCAATTATCTAGGGACAAATGGCATGTTCATTATTGATAAATGAGCGTGGGATTTCTTTCAAATTATTATTCAAAAGTTTGGGTTATATTCGGTCTATTTTCTGCAACCCATTTACTTTCTGTCAAACTGCCATTTCTTCAACTGCCTTTCTAGGATCCGAGTATATATAACGCCAGTGGTAAATGAGGTATTTCGGTCTCTAGTGATTGGTCATGGCTCGCTGGGCATGCCTCTGACACTGAGACCCTGCGCACCTTCCCTAATATCACATAGTAAGGGCACGGTTAATTTTTTACATCAAGCTCAAAGTCTATGTGACAACTCTAACCTTTAAGCAGAGTATATAAGCGTGTGGCCCACGCTCAATAAGGCCTTCCGTATTAACTAACTAACTAGGAGCGAAAAGTATGTTCATCACAGATGAATGAGCGTGCAATTATAAATGAATAACAATTAAAAGGTTTGAGTCAGATTTAGCCTATGGATAGTTTTCTGTAACCCACCTGCACCCAGTCAACTTGTCATTTCTCTAACTGCCTGAGTCTAGGATCAAAACATATCAAGCAGCAGTGGGTCAATGTGGTATTTCGGTCTTGAGTGATTGGTCATGGTCAGCTGGGCACGCGTCTAAGACCCTGAGACACTGGCACCCTGCTCTCTTCTCAATAGCACAGTGAATAGCACACAGATAGTAAAGGGATAGTTTTCTGGAAGCACACTGAAAGTTCAATGTGACCACTCTAACCCTGACTCTAACCTCTAGATGATGTGTTTAGCGCGTGCAAGCATGCTCTAACAAAGCCTACATATTAACTAATGCGACTTGTGTATGTGCGGTGGACGGATATAGTGCAAGATCCCTATCAAGACTTTGCACATGAACTGTATTTCCGTCTGAAATAAACTCTTAAAATAAAAAAAAATAAAAAATTCTTCCTAATAAGGCCTAATATATTAACTAACAAGACCCGAAAGATAAGCTATACTAATAAGGCCTGATATGTTCAATTACAAGACTTATTATATTAAGTTAAAGTTAAACTGATTGCTGACTGTGGATTAACCCTTTAAGGACGAGTGCCTGTGGCCAAGCTACCGCCTGCAGTACGGGTGCTGGTGGCACTTTATACCTCTAGGGGCCGGACACACAATCGTTAAAATTGTTTAATCACGGGATATGATATATAATCTTAAATATTTTATTTATTTTGAATAGAAATACTAATAATGGTATTATACATACATTCTGTGAAAATTTCAATAATGTTTCTCTATTATATTTTGTTAAAAACGATTTTGTAGATTTTTGAGAAATGATGCCTCAAGGCATCATTCGCCCTGGCCTGGATGATGCCTCAAGGCATCATTCGCCCTTAAAGAGTTAATTACTGGTCATGTTCTACGACGAGAAGTGAAGCGGAGTTAATGAATGAGGAGCAGTTGACATGTATATTAACTAACAAGACCCAAAAGATAAGCTATACTAATAAGGCCTGATATGTTAACTTACAAGACTTACTTTATTAAGTTAAAGTTAAACTGATTGCTGACTGTGTGTTAATTACTGGTCATGTTCTACGACGAGAAGTGAAGCGGAGTTAATGAATGAGGAGCAGTTGACATTCTGTGTCAGACAAGGATGTACCCCACACAGCAGGCTATGAATCAGAGGCCACAACACTGCAGCTTGTAATCAATGTATGAGTGTAAATTAACCCAACTTCATTCTTGTCACACTGCCAGACTTGATTCGCTGTTTTATAGCTCTGTACACCTCGAGAGAAATTGTAGTCTTTTTTATCAACTGCACTTTGGAAAGTAATTAATAAGCGATTGAAGTCGATTTGCGCTGGGCAGGGGTCCAGTGTAAGAACAGGTCACACACTGTCACGTGACCGTATCGCTGGTGCGTAGTGTAGGCTGGTTCTCGCCTGTGTACGCCGCTGGGTACAAGCAGGCAGGTAGTATCAGCCTGAAAGCCTGGCCAATGTGCTCACTCACAATATAGTTATTATATATAGTTATTCAACATGATCCTACCCCTAATAAAAAACGCCATAGGCTTAACATGGGATTTGTTTATATCACGGGTAGTGACATAAAGTATTGTTTATGCCACTACTTATAGATACTGAAAAAAACATGGAAACGGGGTAGGATAAAATCTAGACGCCACTCGTTTGAGTTTGAGCTTATTTATGCCACTCATTTTGTTGGCTCAGTAATGTCACTCGTCTTCGACTCGTGAAATTATGGAGCCAACAAAATGCGTGGCATAAATAAACTCAGGCTCAAACTCGTGACGTCTTTTGATATTATCTTGAATGATAGATACAATATTAACCTGCTTCTGAAATTAGTGTGTAATTGACTTTGCACAGTATCCTCATTTATTCTCGGACATTACAACTTATCAACTATGCGGAGGATATTTCCACTGCTATCAGAAATAGGTACATAGTGTGTCCCGCAAACAACGTCGAAGCAGCGTGAATAACCACATCACCAACTAGCCTGGAAGCCTGGCCAATGTACTCACTTTTCGAATAAATTAAACCCATTTATTGCCATATTGACGGGTATAACAACAGGAACTATTTCTTTGCTCTATAGCAAAAGGGACTATTTTTCCCGTATACCATGGTTTTGAGGCCGTATACCACAGGTTTGATTCCGTATACCACAGTTATGGTATCTGACAGGTTTTATACAATGGGTCGTGGTTTACTGAGTCCCCATACATTTTCAATGGGGGCTTTGTATACGATGGATAATAATAGTTTTTAGCCTATAGTTCTAAACATGAGACTTAACATGCTGATGCAAACCCTTACGGAAACTCATCCTAGAGTTACAGGCCCTTTATCTGAAAAAAGGCGATGCACAAAGTCTGCGATCTACACTCAGGCCGCTGGTAACTTGTTCTCTGTTTCAGATCGCCCGGGAGCCGTTGAATAAAGGGGTGAATCAACCAGGCCGATTTCTCACCCGATCAATTGTTCCTGGGCCCTTAAGAGGAAGCTCACGTATTGTAATTCATTTAAATCTGATAAAAATAGTTTAATAAATGACCATTTTCAAAGATTTGAGAAATTCTAGGACATCCGATAATAATCGGCGATTTTCTGGCTACGGAATCGGCTACCGTCGGTCCAGTGGAACACCCCCTTTAACTACGAACGACAAAAGAAGTATCTCAGAATTGTCTTTTGTGCCATAGTGTTGTATAAAGAAATGTGTTGTAAGCACAAGATGTTTTGATGATCAGAGTAAACTAAAGGTCTTATAAGGTGTTGTGTACAAATACGTTCATTTACAAAATATCTTCTCTTTTATCATACACACTATGTGTCACAAATCATGTCATATCATTTCTCATCAATTCTCCAACAAGTATTGGGTGGTGGTTTAATATTGTAATATGTTATACAATGTATTATCATACTATATAAACTGCTTAAGTATGAGTCACCTCTGGTGATAGATCATACAGAACTTTATCTAGATGTAACGGCTGATATGCCATAAATGGAAGACAATCCATGTGATGAATTTATGTGCTAATAATAAAAAAAAAGATAAAAACAATGAATGGAAAACGCCGTCCAGGGTGTAGTTTAACGTTGGAGTTATCGTATAGTCCAACACCAGCACCAGAAACGAACGAATTTTATTCAACAGGTCTATACAATCATCTGGTTGGTAAGTCGTTCTGTGATTCAGATCGCCTGGTCTACAATCAAGTCTATGATAACTCGTTCTGTGATTCGGATCGCCTGGTCTACAATCAAGTCTATGATAACTCGTTCTGTGATTCGGATCGCCTGGTCTACAATCAAGTCTATGATAACTCGTTCTGTGATTCAGATCGCCTGGTCTACAATCAAGTCTATGATAACTCGTTCTGTGATTCAGGTCGCCTGGTCGATAACTCCTCCTGTGATTCGGATCGCCTGGTCTACAATCAAGTCTATGATAACTCGTTCTGTGATTCAGATCGCCTGGTCTACAATCAAGTCTATGATAACTCGTTGTGTGATTCGGATCGCCTGGTCTACAATCAAGTCTATGATAACTCGTTCTGTGATTCAGATTGCCTGGTCTACAATCAAGTCTATGATAACTCGTCCTGTGATTCGGATCGCCTGGTCTACAATCAAGTCTATGATAACTCGTTCTGTGATTCAGATCGCCTGGTCTACAATCAAGTCTATGATAACTCGTTCTGTGATTCAGATCACCTGGTTTACAATCAAGTCTATGATAAGTCGTTCTGTGATTCGGATCGCCTGGTCTACAATCAAGTCTATGATAACTCGTTCTGTGATTCAGATCGCCTGGTCTACAATCAAGTCTATGATAACTCGTTCTGTGATTCAGGTCGCCTGGTCGATAACTCGTCCTGTGATTCGGATCGCCTGGTCTACAATCAAGTCTATGATAACTCGTTCTGTGATTCAGATCGCCTGGTCTACAATCAAGTCTATGATAACTCGTTGTGTGATTCGGATCGCCTGGTCTACAATCAAGTCTATGATAACTCGTTCTGTGATTCAGATCGCCTGGTCTGCAATCAAGTCTATGATAACTCGTCCTGTGATTCGGATCGCCTGGTCTACAATCAAGTCTATGATAACTCGTTCTGTGATTCAGATCGCCTGGTCTACAATCAAGTCTATGATAACTCGTTCTGTGATTCAGATCGCCTGGTTTACAATCAAGTCTATGATAACTCGTTCTGTGATTCGGATCGCCTGGTCTACAATCAAGTCTATGATAACTCGTTCTGTGATTCAGATCGCCTGGTCTACAATCAAGTCTATGATTACTCGTCCTGTGATTCAAATCGCCTGGTCTACAATCAAGTCTATGATAACTCGTTCTGTGATTCAGATCGCCTGGTCTACAATCAAGTCTATGATAACTCGTTCTGTGATTCGGATCGCCTGGTCTACAATCAAGTCTATGATAACTCGTTCTGTGATTCAGATTGCCTGGTCTACAATCAAGTCTATGATAACTCGTCCTGTGATTCGGATCGCCTGGTCTACAATCAAGTCTATGATAACTCGTTCTGTGATTCAGATCGCCTGGTCTACAATCAAGTCTATGATAACTCGTTCTGTGATTCAGATCACCTGGTTTACAATCAAGTCTATGATAACTCGTTCTGTGATTCGGATCGCCTGGTCTACAATCAAGTCTATGATAACTCGTTCTGTGATTCAGATCGCCTGGTCTACAATCAAGTCTATGATAACTCGTTCTGTGATTCAGGTCGCCTGGTCGATAACTCGTCCTGTGATTCGGATCGCCTGGTCTACAATCAAGTCTATGATAACTCGTTCTGTGATTCAGATCGCCTGGTCTACAATCAAGTCTATGATAACTCGTTGTGTGATTCGGATCGCCTGGTCTACAATCAAGTCTATGATAACTCGTTCTGTGATTCAGATCGCCTGGTCTGCAATCAAGTCTATGATAACTCGTCCTGTGATTCAGATCGCCTGGTCTACAATCAAGTCTATGATAACTCGTTCTGTGATTCAGATCGCCTGGTCTACAATCAAGTCTATGATAACTCGTTCTGTGATTCAGATCGCCTGGTTTACAATCAAGTCTATGATAACTCGTTCTGTGATTCGGATCGCCTGGTCTACAATCAAGTCTATGATAACTCGTTCTGTGATTCAGATCGCCTGGTCTACAATCAAGTCTATGATTACTCGTCCTGTGATTCAAATCGCCTGGTCTACAATCAAGTCTATGATAACTCGTTCTGTGATTCAGATCGCCTGGTCTACAATCAAGTCTATGATAACTCGTTCTGTGATTCGGATCACCTGGTCTACAATCAAGTCTATGATAACTCGTTCTGTGATTCGGATCGCCTGGTCTACAATCAAGTCTATGATAACTCGTTCTGTGATTCGGATCGCCTGGTCTACAATCAAGTCTATGATAACTCGTTCTGTGATTTAGATCGCCTGGTCTACAATCAAGTCTATGATAACTCATTCTGTGATTCAGATCGCCTGGTCTACAATCAAGTCTATGATAACTCGTTCTGTGATTCGGATCGCCTGGTCTACAATCAAGTCTATGATAACTCATTCTGTGATTCAGGTCGCCTGGTCGATAACTCGTCCTGTGATTCGGATCGCCTGGTTTACAATCAAGTCTATGATAACTCGTTCTGTGATTCGGATCGCCTGGTCTACAATCAAGTCTATGATAACTCGTTCTGTGATTCGGATCGCCTGGTCTACAATCAAGTCTATGATAACTCGTTCTGTGATTCAGATGTCCTGGTCTACAATCAAGTCTATGATAACTCGTTCTGTGATTCAGATCGCCTGGTCTACAATCAAGTCTATGATAACTCGTTCTGTGATTCAGATCGCCCAGAAACCCTCTACAATACACAGAAACAGAGTTTGCCATATATGGTCATATGCAAAGTTGAAAAGGGAGTGTAAACAAACTTTGGAAGTATATCTCTTTAAAAATTGACAAACCCATTGTTTAGAAACTGCATTACATTTTATGCAGAGCAGTGCAGACTTGAATATCCGAATCCATGAGCTCTGCATTTGTATCCCATTTAATGAGTTATATATGCTGCAGGCTGAGGTGTGGCATTAGATGCAGCGCAGCCTTGGTGGACTTGTTTTTCACTGATATACTTCCACAATCAGTTTGTTTACGGTCCCTGAAATGAAACCCTGTTTTCGTGTTACTCACTCTATCATTCAAATCAGCCAGTCTTCACTCCGGTCTTTGACTACTCGCTCTTTCTTAGAGCGTGCTTGCACGCCTATATAGATTGCCTAGAGGCTAGAGTGGCCATATATAGGCTTCCAGCGTACTGCATAAAGACTAACCCTTCACTTTCTGCGGGCTATTCACTGTGATATTGAGGAGGGCGCAGGTTGCCAGTGTCAGGGTCTTAGAGGCACGCCCAGCTGACCATGACCAATTACTCAAAACTGAAATACCTCAGTGATCTACTGGTGCTTGAAATAGTTGGATCCTAGACTCAGGCAGTTGCAGAAATGGCAGGTTGACTGGGTGGGAATGGGTTACAGAAAATTATCCATAGACTGATTGTAACCAAAAGCTTTTAATTGTTATTCATTTATAATTACATACTCATTTATCAATGATGAACATACTATTTGCTCCTAGTTGTTCATCGTAAACAAAGTCGCCTTTGAGAATGCATGGAAACTCAGTAAACCACGACTCATTATAGCCTGTCAGATATCATATGGTATACGGATTCAAATCCATGGTATACGGCCTCAAAACCATGGTATACGGGAAAAAAAGTCCCTTTGTGCTATAGAGCAAAAGAAATAGCCTCCATTGATATATCCTTTTTTATGGCATTAATTCACTTGAGAAGATGGATAAGTACAACAAACGATGGTTTTGTGGACAGACGGCTCTGTAAACCACTCGAGGTTGACGTCGTAATACACTCCCTGACGCTTGTGTTTTACTACGCGTCAACCACCCGTGGTTTACGGCCGCCTGTCCCCATCGATTATTGTCTATATCATTCAGATCGCCCGCTAAACTGTCGCCCGCTGAACTGTCGCCCGCCGACTCGTTAATTGACGGCCTGTCATTACTGACTGCCCAGCGCTTTAATTAGGTCACAAAGATGTAATTAGGTCAGCGCCTCGTTTTCATTGAAGAGCCGCTAACGATGCTGAGATGTTAATTAGGTCTTAATTCCGGTCATACTGCATGCATGATCGCGTATCGCCGAGTTCGCTCCCTACACTCAGTTCACCATCCGCCCGCCAGAGGGCTTCTGTTGCCATCAAAGGAGGAACTATCTTAACGATATTCACAAATCAAAATGTATGATAATTGAGAATAGGACATACCGGAGTTCTTCCCCGGTGGACATTACTGTCTTATTCATGATCGTCATTTACATGAGGTTTCCGACAAACATATGACGATGATTATTTTTTTCTTTGCTCGGTGTAACTATAAGAGATACCTATTGTCTGACCTAACCGGTTAGCATTGATAGATTGGACACTACAGGGGATGTTGCATAATGTATACTTTATATATGAAGGATGTTTTAGTATCTTGTGATACAGGAATGGTTGCGCCTTGCAGGCACTTACAATGATCAGAATACCAGAAACAGCGTTATTGGCTTGTATAATGTCTTGTATATATTCTCGTATGATATCCTGTATCCTGTTTACTGTCTTTTTTTAAGTCAGAGCTAGAATAGCGTCTTGTTGAACACATATATCATCGCGATCACAAATATATGAATAATTATATTGACTGTAACAAAAATACTCAAGAATGTCATTGTGACTGTAATACAATACGGACTGGTTTCAGATACAACCAGTCGTATACTCAGAGGAGCCAACACGTAGTTATATCCGAGCGCATGCGAGGATATTGCGCAGTCGACTTAGAGGAACATACAACCGCTTTTATCTAAAACCAGTCTATATTGTATTTATCATCCACCTTTTCCTTATAAGTGGCGTATTACTTAGTTTTTAGGTACACACTATTTTTCAACACGCATTATTTTTTCACTATGCTTGCTTTATCGGAACCTGTATTCTCCGGGTATGGTGATACACACCTTCTGTGTGTTTTCTGTTTGTTTTCTATGGGCATTTTCTATTGAGGATATATCTTTATCCTACCCCTAATATAAAATCTTATAGGCTTAACATTGAGTTTCCGCATGCCACGCTGAATGGCATATGGAGCTTTATATGCCACTAGTGGCATACAAAATTGTTATCACGTAATATTCCAAAATCCAGGAGACAGGGGTAGGATAAAATCAAAACCTGAGTCGTTTTAATCTTGGCCACCGCATGCCACTCATGGAGTTTCGCCTCATGAAGTCACTATGCCAAACTCCAGTCGTGGAATACGGTGGCCAAGATTAAACCTCATCCAGTTTTACGATACTTCCCACGCCAAACTCCAGGAGGAAGGAGGCCCAAGACGAAATTCGCACAACTATTTATATACTGACACTTTCATCTAAAGAAATAGATAAACTTAAAGGCGGTGTCTGTGGCAAGTCTAGCCGCGTAATGAGGGGATTTCAACACTGGTCAGGTGGGGCTGAACATGCATTATAAATGCAGCTCGTCTCGGGACAATCCCCAAGTGACCTGTGAGCTGAAAGTACAGCTTTAACTCTTCTTACCTGCACTGCCTTCACCTGAGGGCTAAGTTCCCTACCTTTGCATTGAAAATAAAGGAAATGCTGCTGTTACATGGGTCAGAGCGGGACACCTTGAGCCTTTTACCGTTTGAGCCTCCTGTCAGCGCGAAAACGTGGACGCCTTGAGCCTACCCTGTGGATGCCTTGAGCCCACCCTATTTTAGTTCTGATTGGCAGGTTAGGGTTAGAAAAGGGTTGGGTAAGGGTTAGAGTTGAGTATATATGACTATAAACCAGTATAAGTACACTTTTCAAAGTGTTTACATGTAGAGGCTCAAGGAAACTAAAATAGGGTAGGCTCAAGGCGTCCACAGGGTAGGCTCAAGGCGTCCACAGAAAGGCTCAAGGCGTCCAGGGCTCAAATCGTCCCTGGCTCAAGGCGTCCATGAACCGTCAGAGCCTTGAAATCAACCCTACCTTCACTACAGCCTAGTGTGTATTTCCTATAGAATCACTGGCAGGGTTCGTATTTGTGTAGATAGAGTTATTTCTTTTTATCTATTGAATTTTGTTTAAAAGTGTCACTGATGCCTATAAGATGCCTGGAGGCATCTTCCTGCCGTAGCCAGGGGAATGCCTGGAGGCATTTTCCTGCCGTACCCAGGGGAATGCCTGGAGGCATCTTCCTGCCGTAGCCAGGGGAATGCCTGGAGGCATTTTCCTGCCATAGCCAGGGGAATGCCTGGAGGCATCTTCCTGCTGTTAAAGGATTAAAATGGGCCTGGTGAGCCTAAAAGGGGTTATGCCACACATACCTCTTTGTTTGTTTATTTAAAATCGATTATTTATAATCAGTCATAATAATCTCATTCACTATCAAAAATCACTGTCATACCACTTTTTTCATACTAAAAACACAGAAAAATACCGAACATACCCCGATTTAAACTGGTATACATCGAATCACCACCATGCTTGACAGTGCTGTGGCCCAATCGAATCTGTAGTCATCCTATATGTTGCACTGCACGAAAACCACCATTTTACATATGAATGTCGTCCTATTCCTCGTTTATATACGCCTCATCTGTAGACGGATATAAGCATCCAGTGAACAGGGCTTCACTGAGAGCGGGCGGGGGGAGGTGGCGGGGGGGTGGTGGGGGGGGGGGGGCTTCCTACTGAGGACACCTTTACTTCTACCAACACAAACGGGCGGGAGGCAGCGGGGGCAGAGGATATTTCCTCTCATATACGCAGGGTGTGAAATACAGCTAAGACGCATCCGTATATAAACCCTGGGCGTATATATATGAAAACAAGTCAATATTCAGCCACTACATGCACTTCCGCGATGGCGTATATATATATGAATAAAATGGTGGTTTTCGTGCACTGTTGATACATGGTCCATTCTTGTTATCAATCATGTAGGTGGGTAACCAATACAATAAAGGCTGGTTTTGTATACGATTGACCGTAATCTCCCCATAGTTGACGACGTAATATATCGCTCTCGCTCGGATATTACTACGCGTCAACTACTTGGAGATTACGGCCACTCGTACACAAAACCAGTCATTATTGTGTAGTAAACCAGCCAGTCTCTATTGCCGCTATGATGTTTTGATTATCAAAATGCATCTCCATATATGTATTTTAGGGAAAAATCTATCCCAATCTTTCGAGTCCCTCTTCCTCGTGGAGGTGTGAGAGATGTAGAAATTATTTGGGATTTTTTTTATTTTCCATATATGTATTTGTTTCCTTGGTGTCTACTTTCAGTTGGAGATTGAATGTAAATATCCTCTTGGCGATTGGTCATGACAGACGTGGCAGAACTTGGACGGAAGTGGATTTAAATTCAAGAGGTGTCGTCGGAATGTGCACCGCGTAGGGCGAGTTAATGGACGACCTCATAACTGTAGTCTGATGAATAATTAAAACTGCGGCCACATCTGCTGTATCACTCTCCCAGCAGATATCCTACGCTCTACTTCCTGCGGCCGCTTGTATCTCTGCACCGACCTGCCTGTTTGGGACAGAATCTGTCCCATCCGCCAGTTTTTTTTCAAATATCCTAAATTCTCAGGGATTTGGGGTTTATTTTGTGTTCTTCTTGTAAATAGAGATGAACATATTTATTTGGTAAATAATGTACACTAATTTATGTTGCTATTTATATAAAGCCAGATAGAATCTCTGGGATTACTTTCTACAGTGGATAACACCTTATAGACCCTATTGAGGTATCCCAGAATTCAGTCTGTTCACAAGTTCCGGTTTTCGCTGGTTACCGACGTTGTATGGTGATAGACCCTTTACCCGTAACCCAGAATTAATGCAGTTTAACGGTTTTCAGAAATCTTCAAATGGAAATTCTGATGCCAGAAATGGAAATTTCAGCTATTTCTACATGGAAATCTGAAATTATTGTTGTCGTAGTGTGGCTAGTCAATCGGGAGCGGAACTTTGCCTTACCCGGGGCGATAATAGGGAGTTTAGTAACCTCTGGAGGCTCTATGTGTTATTGGGTTTTGTTTTGTTTTGTGCTCACTTGAAGGGGCAGACTAATCAACTGTGGATTCACATAATAAAGTGGTTTAGAACTAAAAACAAAACAGCAGGATTGTCTATTAGGCTCATTTAACAATTCCCACATTTCACAACTCATAATATATGAGTTCTTTGAGTTTCAAAACTTTTGACAGTTGCCTTGTTTTGAATCTGAAATTTTAGCTGGTAACCCTGTCCTTATTTAGATACCAGGGAGGCAGAGATTAGCAAGCGCTAGTGCCACGAAAGATCTGGGAGGAGATAGATCTGCTGTAAGGAAGCCTCCTCAGGTAACGCCAGGAGGTGTGCTGCGTTTGGAGAGTGAAAAATTTGCCGAAATTAAGCATATTACGACATATCACGACATGTAATTTTCATGGTGAAATACTATTCTTTTCAGTTATTTACATTAAAATCACATTGAAATAATAGTACGGCCAAGAGTCCGTGATATCTGAACGGAAGAAAGTGTGCAGACGCATGCGCGTATTGAGTGGGCGATAAAACAAGTTTTTCGCAGGGTAACCAATTCTTTTACACCACTAGGGTGGTGATCAAATCTATGTGATGAATTCAGGTAGAAATCTCACCCCTACACATTTACCGAGGTGAGAGATCTTTTACTTCCCACAGCACATAGACATGGTATGAGAAGGATGGCCTTTGTTATAGAAGTAAATCTACCACTGCTGGGGGTGGGACTCGAACCCACAAACTGTGGCAAGTTCACCAAAGACTATACGATTTGGGAACCAATCGTTCGACCCCCAAATCGGTCAATGTGCATCGAACTTGAAGAGTAAAATGTAGAGTGAATCTTTATAAACCTTTATCCCACCCCTAATATAAAATCCCATAGGCTTAACATTGGGTTTCCGTATGCCACGCTGACTGACATACAGAGTTTTATATGCCACTAGTGGCATACAGAATTGTTGTCACGTAATATTCCAAAATCGAGGCGACGAGGTAGGATAAAATCAAAACCTGATTGGTTTTAATCTTGGCCGCCGCATGCCATTCCTGGAGTTTTGGCTTCGGACTTCACTCGGCTCCGCCTCGTGAAATCACTATGCCAAACTCCAGTCGTGGCATACGGTGACCAAGATTAAAACTCATCCAGTTTTATGATAATACCACAATGACCCAGTGTTCACCTCTGAAGTAGCTTCAGATAAGCTGAAGATGCATGTAGCATGTATTTCTCAATGTAGTTATTAAAGGGTGAGTCTGGAAAATATACCCAAAATTGAGCACACATGCCTAAAAGGCAGTTCAAAATTAATTCTCATAAAATGTGCTCTTAAGGCCAGCATTCTTGGATTTCAGGTTGTAACAGTTATGTACCTATATACGCACGTATTTATACACAGGCGTACATATATCCTCTTCTCGAGTATATAGGATATATTGTCACAACTCCTGAGCCTGTTTTAGCCCCGAGGATGCAAGTTTGTGTTTATCTCCAGTTTCCTGTGTTGTGTAGAAGACATCACCACCCACTGGTACGTTTCCCTGACACCTGTTGGAGAGGCGAATTCCTCCTCTCAGTAAACATTCTCTCAGAGGAACTTGTCGGGGATATTTTACATGACATCTCAGTAAACATGTAACAGGACAGATGTCAGCCACAAACTGACATCTTGGTAATATTATGCCCCAGTCACACTGGCGTAAATTTTGGCGTTTCTTCTACGTATTTGAATTCGTGGGGTACCACGTATTAGCTACGGATTTGGAACGTATCTGTTTGCTTTTCTTTAACGTTTTAGTACGCTTCTCAACGTTCATCAACTTTTTTTTACGCTTCTGTACGCATTGTGGCGTTTTCTGGCACATTCTGACTTTCTTTTACGTATCTCCGCGTTTTGCGGCGTTTTACAACGCATTTGTAGATTTCAAAATGCGTAGAAGAACGTAGACGTGCGTACACGGAAAAACGCCATTTTTTACACCAGTGTGACTGGGGCATAAACGTTAATGCCCCAGTCACACTGGCGTAAAAAACGGCGTTTTTCTGTGTACGCACGTCTACGTTCTTCTACGCATTTTGAAATCTACAAATACGTTGCAAAACGAGGTCGGAATGCGCCGAAAAACGCCACAATACGTACAGAAGCGTAAATAAGCGTTGATGAACATTGAGAAGCGTACTAAAACGATAAAAGCAAAGCAAACAGATACGTTCCAAATGCGTAGCTAATACGTGATCCCCTCCAATTCAAATACGTAGAAGAAACGCCAAAATCTACGCCAGTGTGACTGGGGCATTAACAGGAGAGATGTCAGCTACAACCTGACATCTTGGTAAACGTTTAATAGGACAGATGTCAGTTTGTGGCTGACATCTGATATCTCATCCTATCTCGGTAAATGTTTAACCGGACAGATGTCAGCCACAAACCTACATCTCAAATGTCAGCCACAAACCGACTTATCTGTAAACGTTTTGCATGACAAATGTCAACCACAGCCCGACATCTCCGTAAAGAGTTGTGTAAATAAATACACAATATTACCATGGATTTTATTAGCCATATGGATGACGCACAGTATCCAAACAAATATGAGGATATTATGTGCAATCAACTACAACACAGATAAAAATCATGGTAATGTTGTACTTATCATTCGCCATCGTAAATTCAAGTTATCAAAAGAAAGAGAAAATGGTCGCCGATTTTCTCACGCACTAATGCTCGGGATTTCTGTATTCTGCTTGGTAGCAATCTCGGGACTCTATACGTTTATAATGACAGGCTTGTATTACGTGGATGATAAAAAATCCAAGACTGATACTGAAATATGTGAGTCTTTCTATTATCCACCTAATACAAAGTGTCCATAGAAAACACATATGGAGTGTGTATCACCATACCCGTAGCATACAGATATATCCACCTAATACAGCGTGTCCATAGATAACACATACGGAGTGTGTATCACCATACCCGGGGTATACAGATATATCCACCTAATACAACGTGTCCATAGATAACACATATGGAGTGTGTATCACCATACCCGGAGCATACAGATATATCCACCTAATACAACGTGTCCATAGATAACACATACGGAGTGTGTATCACCAAACCCGGGGTATACAGATATATCCACCTAATACAACGTGTCCATAGATAACACATACGGAGTGTGTATCACCATACCCGGGGTATACAGATCTATCCACCTAATACAAAGTGTCAATAGAAAACACATATGGAGTGTGTATCACCATACCCGGGGTATACAGATATGTTGCATGCTCCCGGTTGCAAAAACCGGCGCATACGGAAAATGGTGCATATGAAGAAGCAAGTTAGCAAGCCCATTGAGAACGAGTTCGTAATGCTAAGCCTATGGACGTTTATACCAGGCTAAGATAAAAATTGATTCTCATCTAGAGCCATTTCCATTAACTATAGACTGAACAGTGGTAAGAAAGTAGCTCGCATAATGATGATATGGTAGAGAGGAAGTAGATTACAACTACAGCTTATCTCGAATCGCATCATTCTGTAAGTGAACAATGACTTCATGAGTGGTTCATTTATAGCAGACCCAGGAACGCATTGTGTCATCATTCCTGTCAACAATCTTCTCAAGGAGTC
This sequence comes from Alentia gelatinosa, assembly GCA_950022655.1. Lineage (NCBI taxonomy): Eukaryota > Metazoa > Annelida > Polychaeta > Phyllodocida > Polynoidae > Alentia > Alentia gelatinosa. The sequence goes on along the minus strand of OX465589.1, from coordinate 50,041,631 downwards.
CGTTTATAGGGGACAGAGCCATTGTTAGTTCACGAAGCAGTCACTAGGTGGTCGGGGGACAAACCTGTATTCTGGTTCTTTGTTCTTACGAAACTCAACTGTCTTTCAATGTTTTATCATGGTTCCCTTGACTCTCTACACCCATCCCAAAGCAGGATGACACAATGATTAAACCCAGGACATGATGTTTTTCACATGGAACACTTTATATAAATATGTGAGCAAGGCTAAAGTTGTGACACTGCCCAATTATCACTCACTTCTTTTCCACCTCCTTTAGTGAAGAACACCTACTTTCTCACCTCCATTAGTGAAGAACACCTACTCGGGGGGGCGTCATGGCGGCGCCCATGGATCATAGGCTATATGCCGTATATAAAGTATGCCATGTTTTGTGGTTGACATTATATCTTGATTGTATGAACCTTTATTATCCATGGTATACAAAGCCCCCATTGAAAATGTATGGGGACTCAGTAAACCACTACCCAGTGTATAAAACCTGCCAGATACCATAACTGTGGTATATGGATTCAAACCTGTGGTATACGGCCTCAAAACCATGGTATACGGGAAAAATAGTCCCTTTTTGCTATAGACCAAAGAAATAGTTCCTTGTGTTATACCCGGTAACATGGCAATTACTGGGTTTAATTTATTCGAAAAGATGGTTAATAAATGCAACAAACGATGATTTTGTGGACAGGCAGCTCTGTAAACCACTCGAGGCTGACGTCGTAATACACTCGCTAGCGCTCGTGTATTACTACGCGTCAACCTTTCGTGGTTTACGGTCGCCTGTCCACAAAACTACCGATTATTGTCTAAATCTACTAGGAAGATGGTGGAGTACGATCTGCACGACTCACAGTATGACGTCATGAGATGACAACCCCGGACGGACTTTACACTGCCTGACTTTTGACAATTTAAAGGCATATCAGACAATTTGGCTTGAAAATTACAACCCATATCATTTTCTTGAAGATTTAGAACGATAATCTTCAAGTATTCTAGTACACAAATCTAACTAAAAATCATGAGTCACCATGCTAGTTTTTGATTTGAAGATCAATATTATGACAATCTTATGATAGAATATATAGAAATTGTAAAAATTTGTTTTTTTAATAGTAAAACCCATGTCAGTTTCCTCAAACCTTCACAGAATATAGTAGATGTATAGTACTACACATTTAAGTTTTAAAAACATAAGTCACCGTACTTGTCTTTGATAGAATTGAAGAAAACCATATTTTTAAGTACATTTCCTATGTAAATCAAGCAAATGTAAATTAGCCTATAATACCCATTGAAATTGGATAAACTGGAGAAATCATTTAGTTTACTCATTTAGAATTTGGATGAAGCCCAAGAAATCAGTTTGACTGACAATTGACAAATAAAAATCACCAGGTGGTGCCTGCATGAACTGGCGATATGCCTTTATAGTCAGGTATTAATTCACCAGTAACCACTGACTGATTTTATGGCTCTCTCAAAAAAAATCACCCAATAGAGATTAGCAAACCAGAGAGTTATTGTTGATCAATTTCAGTACCAATAAATCCAACCTTTCCCACCACTCTTTATACTTCACCAACCTAGTGGCTGTCGGTTATTACTCACATGTGGGATACGACTTAGAACACAACCAGAGTATTAAGATCCGACAATAAAAGATTATTTAAAAAGCGGAAACCATTGAGTGAGTTTTACAAGAAATCGCCTAAATACCGATCTGAATAACATGGCAACTAAAACCTCGTTCAAAAAAGCCCTAAGAACTATTCCAAATATCTATGATACAACACGTGATTATCATTGAGGCTTAAGTGGGTTGCACTTCAGAGTTGTTTACACTACTTTTTGCATTTTCATCCCATCTCATTCCCATGAACTAACCCAGATATAAGATTGAAACTATTGAAACCACTACCGATAATCGGCAGTGGACACCTATTTCTTGAAAGACTGTATTTTGTACCGTATGAAATTTCATGAAACCGGCTATGATTGTAAGCCATAATGTAAGACCGTCTCCAGGGACGAATAATGTGCTAATAAAAAAAAAAAATTAAACTTATCCTGCATGGACCTTCCAGTGGAGACCCACTTTGATCTCAGTCAGGTCGCCCTAAGAGGGTATTGTACATCGCCCCGATTGTGACCGATTCATTCCGACCATTAGATTGAGAATCGGGGATCCATGTTGATATTTTTTATAATCTTGATAGTGCTATGACGCTCTACCCTGAGTAAAAGTTAGGACAGTCCCGCATCCAAAGTTCACCGCGTTGATGTATGAAGAGGACACACACCCTGAGTGCCTGCAGCCATCCTGAGACATGGCACGGGGACAGATTTATTCCATTAGCAGGTGGTAGGAAGTGTGTGTGGGGAGGTGGGGGAGGCACAAGACAAGGAAGACAGTGGGATATCTGCCCTGTGAGCCACGGCTAGAGACACTCACACACACGTACTATATGTATGTCCTGTGGACGGAGGCAGAGGAAGATCACTGTAAACCTATCATGTGAACTGTCTTTCGTCTTAAATAAACCTTTTAAAAAAAATATAAAAAAACATACCACACACTACACACCACACACCTTACACCACACACCACACACCACACTCACCACACACCACAGACAGCCAGTGCCACAAGTCACTCACATCTCATCAGTATATCACACTCACAAACAACACACCACACAACACACAGAAACACTCTGACCAATTTGACCCACACCCCCTCTCCACCTTATACGCAACAGATAATAGAGTAGAGATGTACACAAACTTTCCACTTCGTTCACTCCCATACACTCCCCCCTTCACTGTGTCCGTATTGTATGGAGAGCCCCTCAGGGAAAAGTCAGATGATAGTGGGGTTGTTTTTTTTAAATATTAATTGTCGATCAATAACTTATTGTGTGAGAGGTCTGGTTCTGACTGAGTGCAGCACGGAATGTTGTTGTATCACGACACGATGTTTTCATATCAAGCTCCCTGGTACTCCACTCTGTGTGGATTACTTTGTAACAAGCTCCTGGTACCCCACTACGTGTAGATTACTTTGTAACAAGCTCCCTAGTACCCAATTACATGTGGATTACCTGATAACAAGCTCCTTGGTACCCCACTCCTTGTAGATTACTTTGTAACAAGCTCCCTGGTACCCCACTACGTGTAGATTACTTTGTAACAAGGTCCTGGTACCCCACTACGTGTAGATTACTTTGTAACAAGCTCCCAGTACCCCACTACGTGTAGATTACTTTGTAACAAGCTCCCTGGTACCCCACTACGTGTAGATTACTTTGTAACAAGCTCCCTGGTACCCCATTACGTGTAGATTACTTTGTAACAAGTTCCCTGGTACCCCATTACGTGTAGATAATTTCATAACAACCTCCCTAGTACCCATTACATGTAGATTACCTGATAACAAGCTCCTTGGTACCCCACTACGTGTAGATTACTTTTTAACAAGCTCCCTAGTACCCCACTACGTGTAGATTACTTTGTAACAAGCTCCCAGTAACCCACTCCGTGTAGATTACTTTGTAACAAGCTCCCAGTACCCCACTACGTGTAGATTACTTTTTAACAAACTCCCAGTACCCCACTACGTGTAGATTACTTTGAAACAAGCTCCCAGTACCCCACTACGTGTAGATTACTTTTTAACAAGCTCCCAGTACCCCACTCCGAAAATCCAGACCTGTGGATTTGAACTACTAGGCTCCAGCCACCACACCCCACCCACTTTATGCAACTACTTGTTTCTAGTTGCCTGTTTTGTCCTGGATTGTTTTGTTTTGCCTTACAAACCTGTATTGGAAGTAATTGATATGAATACTTAACACTCCGTGATTGTCATTGAAACGAACCGCCACTGAACTTTGTGTTCACGTAAATTACAAATAACAAACACGTATAAAATCCTTTCGTGTATTTTGGACTACAATTAAAAACGCCTAACAAAGGTGAATTGTATGTCTGCATTTTCCTGAATTAAAAAAAAAAAGTATCACCTTTTCTCTGACCCGGGTCATCGTCCCAGCTACGCCCTGTAAAGGATACTTTATATTGTAGTCTGAGCTTTTATTAAGGGGGTGTTCCACTGGACCGACGGTAGCCGATTCCGTAGCCAGACAATAGCCGATTATTATCGGATGCCCTAGAATCTCTCAAATCTTTGAAAATGGTCTTTTAATAAACTATTTTTATCAGAATTAAATAAATTACAATACGTGAGCTTCCTCTTAAGGGCCCAGGAACAATTGATCGGGTGAGAAATCGGCCTGGTGGATTTTGCCCTTTACTCGTAAGAACCCGAGAATTGCTCTCGCTCGTGACTTTGAGGTGAGGGTGTGTGTGTGGCAGGTGGAGCCTGAATCATGTCTTACATGGACATGGGATGGTGTCTCGTGGAGGAGGTTCTCCCGACATAAAAATCAATAACTCGTACGTATAAAAACGGCCAAGGAGGTGTGGAAGAAAGGAGGCTACACAATCTATAGTAACTGCAGGCACTTAAAAACGTCGCCGCTTTTGTCACAATTGGATCCAGATTTGGTTTCCGGCCATAAACTTGCTGCTTCCTTTCCGTGTAAGATGTGACCCTGTTAACTGCTGCAACAGATAAATCTAGTCTCAGAGTATGAGGTGTGGTTATACTTCTACAACAGATAAATCTAGTCTCAGAGTGTGAGGTGTGGTTATACTGCTACAACAGATAAATCTAGTCTCAGAGTATGAGGTGTGGTTATACTGCTACAACAGATAAACCTAGTCTCAGAGTGTGAGGTGTGGTTATACTGCTACAACAGATAAATCTAGTCTCAGAGTATGAGGTGTGTTTGAATACTGCTACAACAGATAAATCTAGTCTCAGAGTGTGAGGTGTGGTTATACTTCTACAACAGATAAATCTAGTCTCAGAGTGTGAGGTGTGGTTATACTGCTACAACAGATAAACCTAGTCTCAGAGTGTGAGGTGTGGTTATACTGCTACAACAGATAAATCTAGTCTCAGAGTATGAGGTGTGTTTGAATACTGCTACAACAGATAAATCTAGTCTCAGACTGCGACCCTGTTCATACTGCTACAACAGATAGATCTTGTCTCAATGTATAAGGTGTGGTTATACTGCTACAACAGATAAATCTTATCTCAGAGCTTAAGGTGGGTTATACTGCTACATCAGATAAATCTTGTCTCAATGTATAAGGTGTGGTTATACTGCTACAAGAGATAGATTTTGTCTCAGAGTTTAAGGTGGGTTTATACTGCTACAACAGATAAATCTTATCTCAAAGCTTAAGGTGGGTTTATACTGCTACAACGGATAGATCTTGTCTCAAAGCTTAAGGTGGGTTTATACTACTACAACAGCTGGATCTTGTCTCAGAGTGTCAGGTAGGTCAGGCTCTCCTAATATCAGGAGAATTACTTCCGTTAGACCCCCAACCTTTATAAATATGTCCATGTGGACAATAAAACCACGCATAACCAATACGTTTATCGACAGACGGGCAGAAACATCGAGTTGTTCATATGAAGTATTACACGAGCGAAGCTACTACCATGACGCAATGTCCATCCATACGTCCTATGCTTCATATATATAAACAAAGTAACCAGAAATCTGTTTTAGAAATGGTATTTCCCCCATAACCAATAGGCTTGAGTTCTGTAATGGCTGGTTGTGTTTTCCTCTAGTTACCAAACGACAAGAGGTGGTTTGCTACTTTATCCTACCCCTAATAAAAAACCGCCATAGACTTAACATAGGGAAATTTTATGTGGCAGGCCGTGACATAAAGTGTTTTTTATGCCACTAGAGTAATAACAATATTGACCAATCAGAGAGCAGGATGTCAGCTACTATGAAAAAAAGTTCTGTTGGTCATTGACTCAATATCTATCTTTTAGTAATACAAAAGCATAGACGAGGTAGGAAAAATACGAAACCGAACTCGATTTAGACTTGTCAATGTCTATACCACTCTGGTCAGGTCTGCTCCTCACTACACTCGGTTAACGCCTCGTGTAATAATACACAACCTTCCCGTGCTGGTATAAACATTGTCAAGTCTAACTCTCGTCCGGTTTCTACTAAGTTCCTCACGTTTTCAGCGGACTGTGTAGGAGATGAGGGGTAGAGTTTATGCTGGTAGTGCCTACAGGTTGGTATGTAACAGGTTGATGAGGGTTAATCCTACGCCAGTCCCAAACATATCTCAGAGAGACGGCCAATGCTTAAGGCCCGTTTCCACTGGCCAACGAAAACGCTGTAGATTTGTTTAGTTCTGCTAATAGTCTATTTTCATTGTGCATCAGCAGTACTAAAGGTCCGTCGTTGGTTCCTGGATGTAGATCGTGAACGACCAATGGAAATGGGCCTTTAGGAGAACACAAAAAAATCTACACCGTTTTCGTCGGCCAATGGAAACAGGCTTTAACTTGACGGCAGTGTTATTGCCAGTGAAATCCCGTCCCAACTCCCACAGAAGACAGTCATGCACGCCATATTTATATCTCAGCATTGATCGCGTACTTAGCCGAGAATAACTCGGTTTTTGTACAGGTTCACTCAGTCACTTTGTATCTATGCGCATTGTTCATTTGAAACTTTCTCAGTTAGGTCGAGTAGAAACCCGTATAGAAGACCAGCTGGAATGTCAATCCGCTTACTTGGCAAATGTATTTATGACAGAGAAGTCTTTTCTGAGTCACCTACTCGGGTGGTCCGCTTAATGGGAAGGTCCACTTAATGGGAAGGTCCACTTAATGGGAAGGTCCACTTAATGGGGTGGTCTACTTCATGGGGTGGTCTACTTAATGGGGTGGTCCATTTAATTGGGTGGTCCACTTAATGGGGTGGTCTGCATGGGCGGGTTGGCTGCTTCACAGGGTGATCTGCTTAGAAGGGAGGCCTGCTTAAAGGGGAGGACTTAATGGGGTGGTCGGCTAAATGGGATGGTCTACTTATCGGAGCAGTTTGCATAATGGAGTATTCCGCTTGATGGGGCAGTCTGCTTAATGGGGTAGTCTGCTTAAGGGGGTGTTCTGTTTAATGGGGTGTCCTGGTTAATGGGGTGGTATGAATAATGGGGCAGTATGATTGACACATCAATCTGATTAACGGGGTCTACTTAATGGTGGAGGGTCTACTTAATGGGGGAGAGTCTACTTTATGGGGGAGGGTCTACTTAATGGGGGAGGGTCTACTTTATGGGGGAGGGTCTACTTAATGGGGAACGGTCTACTTAATGGGGGAGGTTCTACTTAATGGGGGAGAGTCTACTTAATGGGGGAGGGTCTACTTAATGGGGGAGTATTGTAGTTGCTAACAGTCGTAAGCTTGATTTCCTTGTATTCCAGGAAACGCTAAGTCGTGCATTAAGAGCTGTCCCTCATGTTTATGTCACTTTATCGGCAGAGACTTCCCCTGTGTGGCAGCTATCCCGGTTTACCAGCAACAGAAACATGGTCAGTTAAGAGAACCCCAGCAGTTTGACATCCATATGGTGGATGCCTCAAAGCGGGACGCCCGTCTCAGATGTGTAGTAAGTGCCTCTTACCTTCCTTCTCCTGCTGTGTCGAGACCAGGGCGCTGAGACAGGCCACAAGTAAGACGTTCAGAATCATGTTGAGTTGGATCCACGTGAACCTCTGTGTATAGATGCGTGTGTGGGGTGTGTGTGTGAGGGAGATGCGTGGTCCAGATACCGGGTAACGTTATAGTGTTACGGGCGAGAGTGTACTCCTCAGTCTCTCTCAATCACCACCATCGTACTGCTCCACTGACACTCGGCGTGGTGTGTTGCGCAGCGTCTTGTCGCACTTGGAGTTCTGTGAGAATGACAGCGAGGTGTCTGTACACTCCCTACGTGGTAGTGGTGGTTTGGTGGTGGCGGTGGTGGTGTTACCAGTGGCGCCCCCACGCGTGCTAAATACGTTCAAAGTGAACTCTCGCCGGGCACCAACGTGCTGAGTGCGCTGCGACCCGGCAAGCGGCGGCTAAATGTCGTCTGGTGTGAGCGGGCCGGGGTCTCGCGTGGCGGGGCGAGTTCTCGCGAGATCTCGCGGGGTTTAACGCGATGTGACGGCGTGGCGGATCACCCAGCATGCCGTGCGGCGGGCGTCCGTTGTGGTCCGTGCAGACGACAACAAAGTGCAGACATGAACCTAGACTTGCTCAAGTCTTTGATTATGGACATTCATGATTAAACAAAATTACGATAAAGTATGTTGCAGTGTGACTGGTCCAGGAATCAAAGACTTGCCCATTAAGAACAAAACTTCCTGTAGACTGCAACCCCAACCGCTCCTTTTAACCCTATACCTCCTCCTACCCCTATCCCTCCCCCCTCCAGTTCCCGGGGTGCTACGTTATCAGAGCAATAAATCCCACCTTTGGACTGTGTACAGGGGTCTTAACATTTAAGATCCTTGTACTGGGGTGTAGGTGGAGGGGTACAGGGACTGAAGACAGAGGTAAACCTAGAAGTCTCCAAGCAGATATTCTGACAAATAACAAGGAACTCTGAATGGAGAGTGCTAGGACCTGTTTCAGTAGTCTCGTGACATTAGGCCTAGACAGACATCAACAGCGGCACCAGCAGTGCAAGCAACAGCGGAAAAAGACTAGCAAATATCAGAAGATCGAAGTGGCCAATCTGCTTCATATTTGCAACAATTATAGATTATATGTATCCCCTACTCATGTTAAAGTGTCATTGCTTAATTCCTACGAGAAGTGAGTGAAACTCTGTGTGTCATCGACTGCAATCTTGTGATCTGTCCGTATGGTGTCACACACGCCATCTAGACATGTCACGAAACTACTGAAACAGGTCCCTGGTCAAGCTTGGCACTAACCAGCACCAGAAATCAGAGACTACCGATTTGACCAGTCCCTGTATTGAGGAGAGGAGGGATAAAGACCACATTAGTCCTGACATCATTTTGGTGCCAAACAAATCCAAACTCCTCGAAGCACGTAGCATCGTGGCAGGTCTGCTGCCGACTAATAACTCAGTCATGTTGTTCTTTGGATATTGAAAAAGTATGTCAACACTAATAAGTTTGATCATCAGAAAGTTATCACATTGATACATAGTGCCATAGTAGAGTTAAATATACTGTAGAATTAAAAAATTTGAGATGTCTAGGATCGCCGACTGCTGCACTTATGAAGGAATATCCCAATGTTTGGCACCAGAACGTAAGGGAAACCCCGCTCTCGACAGGTCAAATGATGTCACACTAATGCGGTCTAAAGGGACTAGGGCCAGTCTAACATGAGCCCCGTTTACACACACGTCATCTAGCATTCAGTCTGTCCTGTGTACGTCTCATACAGGTCACCTAGCATGGAGCCTGCCTACAGCACCCCTCTCACACTCTCTAAGTGGTATTCTGTACAAGGTTCTCACTGCACTCTATGGGAGACTAATTCTTAATGAACTAGGCTTAGAGCCTTGAGAATCCACTGACACACAGTATTCCCGCTAGATGGCATTATTGAGGTTAAAGGAATCTTTGGGTTGCATTGCAGTGGATTCTCAAGGCTCTACGCCTAGTTCGTTAAGAATTCTTCTCCATAGAGCATAGTGAGAGTGCAGAATGTGACTTAGAGAGTGAGATCTTAGGAGAGGGGTGCACCATAGGGAGCCTCAAGCAAGGCTATAGTCTATAGGGCACATGGATATTGTGCTATGGAGTCGGCCATCTTGCCCCTGGACGCCATTCAAAACACCAGGTGGCGGGTCTAGTTATCAATGGATTTTAGCCAAAATATTTGTTGGGCCTGCCATAGAGGAATTTTAGCCCCGTCAAAATATTATCTATAGATGAAAACAACTGATAACAGTGGTTGTCCACCAACTACAGTGGTGACATCTTACAATCTCCTGGCGGATGATGTTGGAAGTAGCAATCACTCTGTGCCGTATAATATCACGGTTGTTTCAATGACGGCTCCAATAAGCTTTAAATGTTACTAGCTAGGACTCACGTAGCACAGTCAAGAGGACTATTACACCAGTGTAGTTTTGAATGGGCTAATATTTCACTTGGCTCAGGTACCATAATAGAAATGTCCAGGACTTTGCCGACAACCAGCATAATTCTGAATGGGCTATCATTTGTGATGACACAGGCTTTAGCTAGTTGCTAACAATCACAAACATTTACAGACTAACATCACCGTAAGGTTATGGCCTCTGATCAGAAAACTACGGCATTAAATTCTATTTTCCTCATGGCTACACATGAATCCCAAGATGAGCTGGACAGATGGGTTTAGAATTACAATAAAGAATAGCAGGTTCGAGTTTTTCTGTCCATGAGATTCTCACTCTCGTGGCACTTCACTCTTCATACATAGTTCTGGGTATGTCTGTCTCTATGTGCAGGTGAAACTCCAAGCAGAACCGACAGAATTCTAACGTTTTATATGTGGTAGTGAAACATAGACAACCCACCATCAGCGCATACAGCTGTTCGTATATCTGAGGTATACACAGAGTCTCTGATATAGTATCACTTTATTATCTCACCCCAGATATTTTTTCTCCATAGACTTAACATTGGAAACTCTTATCTAACACCCATTAGATATTTAGTAAAAATATCCAATGGGGGATAATGTCACAAATTTTAGCCCATTAGTCAATATTAAGGGTGAGATAAATTCAGAAACCCATTCAAGTTTAGGGTCTGAGCTCGTATCCCATCGAGTTTGAATCACATAGTAATTCACGTGGCTTCGCCTTGTGAATTACTCTGTGATTCAAACTCGATGGGATACGAGCTCAGACCCTAAACTTTCATGGGTTTCCTCTATATTATCTCACCCCTGGTATCTTTGTCCAATAGAACTCGTTCTCAATGCCCCAATGAGTTCTACAGTCTGTTCTCCATGGTCTATATCCTGTGCATCATCCATTCTTTTTAGTGTGTACAGGGGTGAGATAAATACAGAAAGCAAATCATTTTGGTCGAAGTTATTGTTCTCCAACTCGTTTGAATGCTATATGATATTCACTTGACTGTGGCCTCGTTCATATCACACCGCATCAAACTCATTGAGAACGACGACTTTGACCAAACCTTGCTGGTTTTTATTAGTTCCAACCCGTGTTACATGCTCCTGTACGCCACCTGTCGGGGAGCTCCCAGTCTGTCTGTATCCAGAAACAGCCCTCGACGTACAGGTACGCTGATCTGGACATGTACTGTGTGTACGTACCTCTGGGGTACAGTCTCTATGTTAAGTTGTCTCTCTGTATGTATGCCTCATTATCCTACCCCTAGTAAAAAACTCCATAGGCTTAACATTGGGTCACTGTATTCAGTCTGGAGTTCAGAAAAATGAAAAATATCGCTCTAGTGGGATACACTTGACAAATGACGTCATCTGTTAATGTAAAAGTAATTTAGACGGCGGGGTAGGATGAATTCTAGACCAAACTCGAGTTAGTCGTGTTATTGTTCATCGCACTCCGGCAAGATCGCTTATTACTGCTCTCGGTTTCGCCTCGCGCAGTAATACGCGATCTAGCCGTCGTGCGATAAACAACAACACAACTAACTCTTGTTTGGTTTCTCCATACTCTCCCTCGCCTCTGGGTTTAGAATAGACTGGCTCCAGTCCCTGCATCCTATGGCTACCCATTTCGCTGGGATACTGGCTCCAGTCCCTGCATCCTATGGCTACCCTCCTCGCTGGTATACTGGCTCCAGTCCCTGCATCCTAGGGCTACCCTCCTCGCTGGTTTACTGGTTCCAGTCCCTGCATCCTAGGGCCACCCTCCTCGCTGGGATACTGGCTCCAGTCCCTGCATCCTAGGGCTACACTCCTCGCTGGGATACTGGCTCCAGTCCCTGCATCCTAGGGCTACACTCCTCGCTGGGATACTGGCTCCAGTCCCTGCATCCTAGGGCTACCCTCCTCGCTGGGATACTGGCTCCAGTCCCTGCAGCCTAGGGCTACCCTCCTCGCTGGGATACAGGGTCCAGTTCCTGCATCCTATGGCTACCCTCCTCGCTGGGATACAGGCTCCAGTCCCTGCATCCTAGGGACACCCTCCTCGCTGGGATACTGGCTCCAGTCCCTGCATCCTAGGGCTACCCTCCTCGCTGGGATACTGGCTCCAGTCCCTGCATCCTAGGGCTACCCTCCTCGCTGGGATACAGGCTCCAGTCCCTGCATCCTATGGCTACCCTCCTCGCTGGGATACTAGCTTGAGTCCCTGCATCCTAGGGCTACCCTCCTCGCTGAGATACAGGGTCCAGTCCCTGCATCCTATGGCTATCCTCCTCGCTGGGATACTGTCTCCAGTCCCTGCATCCTATGGCTACCCTCCTCGCTGAGATACAGGGACTGGTACAATCGGTAATGGTGTTGGATTACTGGCGCTGTTTAGCTCCAGTATTTCCAATACTCTCCTTACAGATATCCTGGCTACTGATCAGGATATCTGCAGGGAGATTGATACTCCCTAACTTTTATCTCAATCAGGTCACAGTCAGGAGTAGTCGAAATTTATTGCTATGACAACACAGGCGACCAGGGGAATGGAGGAGGGGAGGGGGGAGTGGTAGGAGGAAGTATAGGGTTATAGGGAGCGGCTTGGGACCGTAAACAGGAGATTCTGTTCATATTGGACAAGTCTTTGATTCATGGGCCAGTCAGAGATGGATACATACTAAAATGAACGTTATTCTTATTGTGTTTAATCATTTGATGAATGTTCATAATCAAAGACTTGAGCAAGTCTACCTCTGGATGTATGCCTCTGTCTCACTCTCCTTTGCCTCTAGCTTTAGAAGATCTCAGTGTTGTTGTGCTCCACACCAGAGGGTTTGCGTGTTGGGGGGGGGGGAGGTCGTCATGCATGACTGACTCCGGCGGCCGCGGTCCGTGTCTGGAGGCTAGACGGGCTCAGGTCCCCAGTCAGGGTTTTTTTTCTCGTATTGTGCAAGTCTACTTACACTGATCTCCAGTGTAGGATGTGGTGGTGGGTAATTATCTCATCATTTAATTCTCCTTATTACAGTATAATTATTGTATCGATGCAGGGGCGACGATATATGTTGAAAGTCGGGGAGGGGAATTGAAAGATTGCTAACATTATTCTTAGGCCTACAGGGTATAAAGGCAGACTTTGACGTTGGGCTGTTCAACTGGATTTGCCGTGAATCTGTGAAAAGCCTGTGAAAAGTCAGGGCTTAGCCATCATTGCACGTTAAAAGGTCAGATTTTGATATTTTTCCACAGTGAGAAGTCAGGGCTTAGCCATCATTGTACGCTAAAAACGTCAGACTTTGATATCTTCCATGGTGAAAGTCAGGGCTTAGCCATCATTGCATGCAAAATAGTCAGACTTTGACATTTTTACACAGTACAAACTTAGCCATTGTTGCATGCTAAAAAGTTAGACTCAGACATTCTTCGATTCTGAAAAGTCAAGACATTTTTTATACTTGATTGAGTAAATGTGAAGCTGCTGACAATTTTGGCTGGCAAAAATTGCCCCCTACCCCCACTCTATACTACACATCACTTTTATAAAAATTGCAAATAGCAGAAAACCACTATCTGATGATAGTATTGAGCTCATACCCAGAACCAGTATTTACACTAGGAGACCAGTATGCCATATTTATATGACAGAAGAAAAGGCCATATGTGACCCAAATTTTCATAGTAGAATTTATGTTGATAATTACAGACTTTTAGTTACTCCATGGTATAGGGAACAGAGCCATTGTTAGTTCATGAAGCAGACACTAGGTGGCTAACACTATGGCAGGCCACTTGGGGGGACAGATCTATATTCTGGCTCTTTGTTCTTATGAAATTCAACTGCCTTTCAATGTTTTATCATGGTTCCCTAGACTCTCCATACCCATCCTAGAGCAGGATGAGATAATGATTAAACCCAGGACATGATGTTTTTTCATATAGAACACTTTATATACATATGTGAACAAGGCTAGAGTTGTGACACTTCCCAATTATCACTCACTTCTTTTGCACCTCTATTAGTGAAGAACGCCTACTTTTTTCACCTCCATTAGTGAAGAACACTGCCATGACGGGGGGCGTCATGGCTGCCCCCATGGCTCATAGGCTATATGCCGTATAAAGCGGCTCAATACCTTCCCATAAAGCCCCTGTATGAATCACTATCCTTCCTGTAAGTAATTTCATATATTTTTTTATAAAGTTTAAAAGGCCCAGAGTATAAACGTCCTCCATGGCCTTTGTTCCGCACAAAGCAGCCAAGGCGGACTCCCAAAATGCTTTAAAATGCCCGATTAATACCCCTACATTGGCAATGCTCAAACAACTAACGACCTCAAACGATTTTAAACGAGAGTATTCCTGTATGAAGAAGTGCAAAACATACACAAATCTTATGGAATTAATTCTAAAAATGATTTAAAATGCTACGTTAAGACATTTACTCATCATAAATGAAGGCAATTAATGAGGAAATCAAAATATACATAGTGCAGAGAGCCTTTGTCTGGCAGACAGGACAATATTTTTCAAGTTATCTTCTTCCCTCTCTTCAATTCCATTCATCACAACGTATTTGCTTCTAGGTGCTTTTATAAGAGATTCAACACTATTTTTCAGAGTTTCTAGTTCTGCTGTCGCATTTCTCACCTCTTTAGTCTATCCTTGTCTTGTCTGAGAGCCTTATTTTCTTCGATTAATTTCTTCTTAAAATTGCACCTCAGAAGTAGAATCGTTTTGGTTGATGTTTGAAATTCTTTTCCATCCTACTTATATTGGTCATGAAGCATATATCAGCGTTGGGTGAATGGAATGTTCATTTCATGAATATAGGGAAGAAGAACAGAGATCACCTCCAACTCACCTGGGACCCGTTTCAATAGTCTGTAGGACATCCGTTATTGGGTCTAGTGACACAATAGCAGCACTTTGCGTTTCAGTAGTTAAGGGACAAACGTTTCTGCGACATAGGGTAACAGTCAGGCGCAAATAGTGGCTTGTACCATTTCAAAAGAGACATGTCCAGTCACTATTATTGCCACTGTTGTGTCTATAATAGCGAGAGGGTATGTACCCTCTCGCTTCTATTGTCACAAATGTGTAACTTTACTTCCTGTAGGAATTAAGCTATGAAACTTTAACCCCAGTTAGGGACACATACAACATATAAACTTGCCAAATGTGAAGGAGATCGGCTCATGCAATCTAACGATATTCACATTTGAATTCTGTCATAGCAAATGCTGCTCTGGTGGCCAGTGTAGAATTATTCAAGCGCTGTCGCTAATTTATGCAGTGACCTTCACCTTGATGACACTTGTTCCCGGTAGGACATGAGTATGTGAGATGGGGTACCCCACATGTTTTTCCGCTATGCTGTCCTAAACTAGGGACACATGCACAATAGTGACAAGACACACCTCCCCTACAGTGACATGCCTTATGAAATGAGACTTAAATTTTGTCACTATTCCTGTCACTATTCCTGTCACTAGTCATGTCACTAAGTGGCTAAGTGACGCATTCTATTGAAACGGGCCTCAGGTGAACCCACCTCATAGTTCAATTCTTCCCCACCAGGGGAAACGCCAGTAAACTAAAGCCGTGGATAGTGGCGCCACCAGTGACCACAGATCCAAAACTACACTGGCAGCCAGAGCTACACTACATTAGCTCTGGTTGGGTTAAATCCGTGTGTATGTTTAGAATAGAACCACCATAAGCTAGATTTAATTATTAATTTGTTGAACTATGAATTCTACTTATTAAGTATTTCTGCTTTTGGAGCCTACATAGAACAACACTACCTGGATCGAGGCGCACCCCGAGTGATCCCGTGTGTCATTTAAAGGCATATCGGACTATTTGGCTTGAAAATTAAAACCCATGTCAATTTCCTGAAAATTCTATATGATGATCTTCGAGTGTTGTAGAACACATATCTAACTTAAAAATAGGGGGTCACCGTGTTAGTTTTTGATTTATAGATCAAAATGATGAAAATTTTATATAAGAATACGTAGAAATTCTAAAAAGTACTTTTTCACATAGTAAAACCCATGTCATTTTCCTCAAATTTTCACAGTATATAGTACATATATAATACTACTTATTCATGTTTCAAAAATCATAGGTCACCGTGCTTGTTTTGGAAAGAATTGAAGAAAACCATATTTCTAGTAGATTTCCGATGTAAAGCAAACAAATGCCAATCGGCCTATTTTACCTATTAGATTGGATAAACTTGTCAATATGTTAAATTTACTCATGTAGAATTAGAATAAATCCCAAGAAACCAGTTTTAATTAATAATTGACATTATTTAAAAATCACCAGGTGGCGCCACTGTGAATTGTAGGATATGCCTTTAACCCGACCAACCCCTATATCGTAGACAGGGGTTAGTTGCCAAACTAGTAGTGTCACTTGCCTGTAGTGCGGCCGGCTTTCACCAGACGGCGTGTTCACGGCTCAATGTGGCGTGCCCTGTGCGCCTAAAGCGGTCGTGAAAGAAACTAGTTTTACATGGGAGTTGCCCTTCTTGGCCGCATAGTTCTTTGGTTGACCACAGTAACCAATGAGGGTCTAGTTCTTTATCATCCACTTAATACAAAGTGTCTGTAGAATACAGGAGTTTCCGTTCCACGCCACCTAGCGGTAAGATCCCTCGTTAGGCTGACGCTCGGACAAATACGGCCGAGTCCGCCCACATACGTATAGAGATTTATCCTACCCCTAATATAAAATCCCATGGGCTTAACATTGACTTTCCGTATGCGCCCGTATACGGATAAAAAAATCGCTCCTAGGAGTGTACAAAAAATGGACCAATCAGAGATCAGCAGCTGAAAGTAGTTCCAAGCGCCCTCAGAGCAGCAAGGAGAGCTATATGGAGGACTTCAGAAAGTTTTTATCATGTTTTTTGTTATTATCCTCACATAAAAATATCGTTCGCAGGGGGTAGGATAAAATCAAAACCTTATTCGTTTTAATCTGGGCTCGAATGCGACTCCAGTAGTTGCATACGGGAGCCCAGATTAAAACTCATCCGGTTTTACGATAATATGGCATTCACAGCTAGAGTGTGAACGGTGGGTGTGATTGTACTGCTGGAACAATCAAGGATATTGTATCAACGAGTCTAGGCTGTCTAAACTTTATAGTTGATAATTGTCTTGGTTTTAACTTGGAGAAAGATAAGCCTATAATAGCTAATGTATTAATGTTTATTCAATTTCGGTGATCCTATGTTATCTATGATATATCTAAAGTATTATTGAGGCAATATGCATGTATGGCATACCAGATTTGAGCTGGAATACCATAGAATAGGATGCAATCGTTATTATTTAAATAACCACTGTCCATATTTCATTGTCAACTCCTTATCCTGCATAAATCCTTTGGACACGTTCCGGTGACTTATGTTATCTATGATATATCTAAGTATTATTGTCATATTGAGTTATGTTTGTTTTCCTTGTTATCCTACCCCTTAATATAAAAAAACTCCATAGGCTTAATATGTGTCCTATATGTCTTCAATTGTCGGCTAATATCGATAAAAACCGAATGTCTCTGAACGTCAACCTGGGCAGTAAACGTCAACCTGGGCAGTAACTTCAACCCGGGCAGTAAACTTCAACCCGGGCAGTAAAGGTCAACCTGGGCAGTAAATGTCAACCTGGGCAGTAAACAAAAGTTATTCCACCCCCAGCAGCGTAAAGTAATCATAGGTCGTTCGCTCATAGGTATATAGGAATAATGTCTATGACACCTCCTTCCACCTGTCATTTACTAGTGTAAATAACATTGTTTTAGGGCGCGAACGTTGTTCGAGAGGTGCAAAAGTCATTTTCCTCATCCAGAAGTCCGCTTCTTCAGACAAGCCGGTCTGTGGTACAACAATAGTCAATCCGTCCAACACCAGAGGGGTGTTGAGCAATCTATAATTGTTGTAGCACTTGTGTAGAGAGACCACATCTATGGTGCCCAGCCTCACCAGCACCTTGCCCACTGTAAAGCTCTTGGTGTCCATAGCACACAGCGCTTGGAGAAGCCCCTCCATGGGGTTGGATATGTCCAGGATGAGGGTAAGTTCATCCACTCTGGACCTTGTGTTGGTGAACTCTTGCAGGAGACTCAACCACTCACTCTGAGCCCACTGGTCCTTGTGGGGATTCACGAAGATGAGGTTGTAGCTCCTGCAGTTGATGAGGAGACTGGTGTAGTTGATGGTCTCCTCACCAGGGTGGTGTGTCTCTAGGTGCTGCTGCAGACCTTGCTGAACGTCCTCAGGGCAGAAGGCGTCTATCTCTAAGGAGACTCGGTCAGTCTCCACACTCTCACGCACTTGAGTCCAGCGAGTTCCACTGGCAGCATAGACTGAGTGAGATTTGTTAGGTCCCAGCACCCTGCCAACAGAATAAAGAGGTATTTTTAGTTGGTTGGTTGGTTTGATTAAACGTCCAGTTCAAGATAAATCTTGGTAGTTGGGTGATTTCTAGATTCTATTGATTTTTGCAAATAATTCTGGATAATATATGTTCCATATATCAGCAATTAGAAAACGAAAAAAATGGCATGTCACCATGTAACCTTCTATGGGAGGGCCATCTGAAAATGTAAGTGATTAACTATTGGTGTCTATGGGAAAATGCAATATTTTGACTTGATTGCTAAATGACACTGATGTTCTATTGTTATCTTTAAATAATTCTGGATTATGATAGTTGGGGACATGTACAAATGAGAAATGCTAAAAAAAAGCTATGTCACCATGCTAATTTCTATGGGACGGCCATCTGAAGAAGGTAAGTGCTTATCTATTAGTGTCTATGGGAAACTGCTACATTTTCATAAAACCAGATGGCAGCACCAGTGTTAATTGAGTCGAACCAGGGGGCGCTTCGATACCTACCCGCATTTGTCTTTAACAATTACAAGTTTATACCAGACTTTCTCAAGGTTCTTTTACACCACTAGGGTGGTGATCGAATCTATGTGATGAATTTAGGTTGAAATCTCACCCCTACACATTTACTGAGGTGAGGGTTCTTTTACTTCCCACACCACATAGACATGGCGTGAGAAGGATTGGCGTTTGATATAGCAGTAAAGTCTACCACTGCTGGGGATGAACGAGAAGTGTGGCCGCAGCAAGACTCGAGCCCACAACCTTGGGATCACAAGTCCAGTGCCTTAACCACTGAGCTTACTACCTAACCCCAGGTATCTGTGAATGGTCAAGAACATTGTTCAACAAAATGTCATATGTTAACTATGAGGGAAAGTCACATGTTAACAAATTGATTTGGAAAGGGAATACTAAAGATATAGAGAGCTCTGCTCATTTTCATATTGTTTTAAAGCCAAAACATCACAATATATATTTCCAACAATATGAATATTGTATCCACAAGCTTTCAGAGTTGAACAAGACTCAAATTTATTATTTCCATTCCATGTTTTATCAATGAAAATGCAACTTACTTTAATATTGGGGATGGGAAATTTCATATTTACAATATCTCATATCTACAATAAAGACTACTGAACAAAGAGGTCAGGAAAAAGGTATATTTGGAGAGTCTCCTAATAGAATGTGGTGATCATCTTATAACCATTTCAACAACAACAGTAGGATGTTTTGCATTTTGTATTCTTATTACATAAAGGGAAAAATTCCTTCTGTTGGAAAATCAGGCCCCCGATTTTCGCCGATTTCACCGATTTTCCTCGAAAAAGTTTGAAACCTCTTCGTCCCTTACTGTAACATTCTTATTACATAAATCTAAAATCTGAAATATCGTAAATAGTAAATGTAGTTGCACCTACTTTTGGGACGGCAACAGGAGGTCTATTGTCTCTTCAACAATGTGCTGCTGTATTTCTGGTGGGCATTCCTCGAGACACTCTGCCAGGTGGTGAAGAATACCACTAGTTACTTTAACCTCATCCAGGAAGTCAATGAACCATCCTGAGGTCTTCAACATTCCAGCTTCTTCATCAAAGGTTCTGTTAACATCATTCCAGATTTCGGCGATGGCTTCCGACTGCTCTGGAGGTTGATCGTGAAGAATCGCTGCAGAATGAATCTTTACAGATTCTTTAATTTTTGTCTGAACTTTCTTGCGGATGAGTTTCACATTTTGTACCGTACTTTCATCACTGAGAAGAAGACTTGCCCGCACCATGCTCTTTAGATGTTCACCTTTGCCAATGTAGCTCTTGTTTCTACATATCAAACCAAAGATCAGTTTCTGAACATTTCGAAGTAGTTCTCTTGAGCACACACTGAGAAGAATGAGAAGCTGGTTGGCTTTGGAAACTGTCTCGATGCTGCGAGCTGCGTAGAATTCATACATCACCTCATGGGCAAAGGAGAAATAAGTGACACTTTCACCATGTTCGTCTTTGGCAATTCGTCTGTTGAGGGATGCTACCAGAGGTGCATCTGGAAGAATGTCGAACATTTCTAATTGCTCTACAGTGAACTCTCGTACATCAGTCAGAATGCCATGGATGCAAAGTCGGTAGAAGTTTTGCTTCTGTTGAGGAGAAACATCAAAATCACCAACTTCTCTCTTGATGAAGAAGTTTTCCAAACCCAGGAGTAGTCCTATTGAGCTGACAACATCCTCATCGCTCAAGGGGAGAAGCCCTTCTCCTGTTAACCCACTGAAAAGATGGACTTGCAATGGATTGACAAGAATCGGCATCAAGGCTTTTTCATGCTTCTTTACATATTGCGAGACTTTCTGTTCAAAGTTTGGTTGATCGAAGTACACACTGCAAAAGTACAACTGAACATATTTCTTTCCCTGTTGGAGAGTGAATCCTTCTAATTCAGCAATACGATCAAAGTATTGTTTGTCAACATTGCACAGTCCTGTTCGTGCTGCTAGCAATATCTGAAGGCCTCCTTCTCTGTGGAACTTCTTCACGAAGTCTTCAAGTTGGATCACAATCTCTTCATCGCGGACTTCATCAATTGCATCAAAGAGGATCAAGACACCTTCTCCATCTTTCAGTGATTTCATGATGATGGCTTTATCGTCATCGGGACAGCAGAGCTCACTCTTGATCGACTCCCAGATGTCATCTAGTGAGGTTATGGAGCTGTTTCTTCGTCGTTTCACGGACGATGCTGGGATGTACACAACAAGTTTCCATTTGAAATAGATCTGATCTTTTTCGTCAGATAAGAAGGTTTTGCTCCAGCAATAAGCATATTGTTTCAGAAGTGTACTTTTTCCAGCGCCTGATATGCCATACAGGAGGACAGTTTGAGGTGGAGGTCTCTTCTTGAATTCCTCAAAGATGAGTCTATTCTTTATTCTGCCAACCTTCCTGAAAATAGTTAGATTCATGACAAGGTTGCATATTAAATGGAGGCTTGTTATACATTTTTATAGAATTACTTAAGAACCTCCTATGACAATCTCTCTCCTATGACAGGTTGTCTTTTTTACTTCCATCACGTGTTTTAGGGTTCTAGGATAATGAATTTTTTTTATTATTATTTATTTATTGCCAAAAAAAAAAATTCATATCTCTCAAGGTGTCATGGTGATATCCCACCAGGTCACACAATTGTGTTCAGCATATGATAACATATATAGGCCACTAATACAATGTAGTCAACAAAGTTTCCAATCTACCCCTACAGAGAAAAATAATTGGTGTTGGGGTTTTGTGGGTGAAGTACTTGACACAATTTATGCTATCATTACTAGGTGAAATTTTAAATATACACAAATATATGTATGGTATTATATGTATGTAAAAACATGCATATATACATTCAGTGATCTTCTTCAATAGAGTATATTTCATTCACTTACTTTTCTGTCCCTCTAAGAAGTACATCGATGTCTATCAGACAGTCATCGATTTGAAAAGGTTCTGCCGCTTTGTCTTTCTTGAAGTCGAACACACCTCCCTTCATCAGTCTTCGTTGGTAAGACTTGCAATGTTTGACTACAGCTGAAATGAGAAAACATGCCCTTGATATATCTCATTATCCTACCCCTCATATAAATCTCCATAGACTTAAGATGGCATGACTATATGCCATGGTTGTGCCATAAAATATTTATATGCCAAGGGTGACATATGTTTACCAGCAAATGTTTTGTCCAATTTGGTTGGTTAGCTGGTTGGTTAGATTTGACGGCCAGTTAACCATTGCAGGTTCTGACCAGACTTTCTCAAGGTTGTTTTACATCACAAGGGTGATCATCGAATCTATGTGATGAATTCATGTAGAAATCTCACCCCTACACATTTACAAGGTAGAGTTCTTTTACTTGGCACGCCACATAGGTCGCATGCCTACCTTCACGGAGTCTGGCATCTGACGGACCCTCACTCTCAGCTACACGTTGAGTATCGGGTGTCTGGTGTCTGGTCTGTGGCTGGTCACTGTGAGATCTGGGGAGCGGAGGCTGGAACCCTGGCTGGAACCCTGGCTGGAACCCTGGCTGGAACCCTGGCTGGAACCCTGGAGCTTCTCTCTGATACTCAACAAGGTGCTGCGGGACCAGAAAGGGATTTAGATAAGGCGAGAAGCCATGACCAGCCCCTGTGGCACCAGCGGGTGAGAAGTGTTGATAACTGCCTCCTGGGCTGCTCTGGGCGAAGGCTGCAGGTTGCTGGGGACCTGGTTTGTCCTCAGCGTCTGAGGCACCAGGAGACGGGCCTTCGTAGTCCTTGGGGTCGAGGCCGAGCTCCGACACCACGTGGTGCTGGAGGGTCTTGATGCAGGCGCGACAGAAGGCGTGCAGGCGCCACACGGGGCCCTTCTCCAGGTGCTCCAGGAGCTTCTCCACCGCATCCTCGTCTGTGGTGTTGAGCTGCGAACAAGGAGAACAGAGAAGGATAGGAATAAGTTACAATTTACCCTTCAAGAGCCACACATCATTCACCATGTACCCATACTACAGCAGGTACCAGAACCAAATGTACCCTTTGTAAGGCCCACTTTTGTAGTCAATGTTATTAGATGAAAATACGAGCTTAAAAATCCCAGTAAATCTGTATTTTTTATCAGAACTTTCCGATATTTTAATGACTTGCTGGCGACACTTAGGCTAGTATGTCATATAATTTTCATAATTCCTCGATAATTTTTCAAAAAGTTACAAAGGAAGAAATACAGCATTGCTCATCCATTCCATACGGGAATGCCATATGGCATTGTCCTGCCACGGCTAGGGGAATACCGTATGGCATTGTCCTGCCATGGCCAGGGGAATGCCATATGGCATTGCGCTGCTAGAAAGGGTTAAGGCCCATTCCCTTTGGCCGGTAAAAACGATGTAGACTTTTTGGGTTCTCCTAATAGCCTATTAAAGGCATATCGGACAATTTGGCTTCATAATTAAAACCCATGTCAATTTCCTGAAAATTTTATATGATGATCTCCAAGTGTTGTGGAACACATATCTAACTTTAAAATCGGGGGTCACCGTGCTAATTTTTGATCAATATAAGGATAATTTTTATAAGAATATATAGAAATTCTAAAAAGTATTTTTTCACATGGTAAAACCCATGTCATTTTCCTCAAATGTTTACAGAATATAGTACACATATAATACTACTTATTCATGCTTTAAAAACCATAGGTCACCGTGCTTGTTTTTGAAAGATTTGAAGAAAACCATATTTTTCAGTAGATTTCCTATGTAAATCAAGCAATTGCAAATTGGCCTATTTTACCTGTCGAGATTGGATAAACTGGACAAAATGTTGAATTTATTCAACCACATCCTCGTCTGTGGTGTTTAGCTGCGAACAGGGAGAACAAAAAAATTTTTTTTAAAGAAAGTGTACTACAGGTGTATAGAGAAGAAAATGTGTAAGCAATACGAATTCCGTAAAAACCTCTATGTATATCATGAATAGTTTAAACTGCCCACTGAGTGAATTTGTACATATGCTTCATTTGGTTATGGTAGTGGTAGTAATGGGAATATCTGGGCAGATGCCCATGCTATATGTACTTTTTTATGATATACTAATTCTTAGTATGTTATACATTTAGCAAAATGTTTGGGTGACGAGAAATCATTGTAAAAATCAGTTGTTACGTTGTGTTCGCTGGAGCTATGCATTGCATAGTAGAGCAATTTGTATGAATTGAATGCAATAAAATACTAAAAAAAAAAAAAGAAGGATAGGAATAAGTTACAATTAAGGCCCATTCCCTTTGGCCGGCAAAAACGATGTAGACTTTTGGGGTTCTCCTAATAGCCTATTAACATTTTGCGTCAGCAACACCCCTTTCATAAGATATCACACTCTCTAAGTCATATTCTGTACGAGGTTCTCACTGCGCTCTATGGGAGAAGAATTATTAACGAACTAGGCTTAGAGCTTTGAGAATCCACTGGCACACAGTATTCCTTTTAGGTGGTACCATTGAGGTTATAGGAATCTTTGGGTTCCATTGATGTATCTTTAGCACGGGAGGCAGGCCAGTGAATTCTCAAGGCTCTAAACCTAGTTTGTTAAGAATTCTTCTCTATAGAGCGTAGTAAGAGTACAGAATATGACTTATTATAAGCAGTATTTGTTTGTTTGGGTAGTTTAACGTCCAGTATGTTCTATTAGACTTACTTTGGGTTTGAGCGAATATATTAGATGGATTTAGGTAGTTATCTCACCCCTACACATTTACCGAGGTGATAGTTCTTTTACTTCCCACACCATATAGACATGGTATGAGAAGGATTAGCCTTTGATATAGTAGTAGATCTACCACTGCTAGGGGTGAAGGAGAAAGGTGACTGCAGTGGGACTTGAACCACTGAGCTCACCCTCACCCCAGTTGCTTTAATTATGCTTGCATGCAAGCACATCTGGTGTGCACCACACAGAGACGAGGCGACCAAGAGGGTAAACAGATCATTGCTGTCCATCCCAGCAGGCCAGGATAGCAGTGGGCCACAGAGAGACACATTCAGCTGTGAACAAGAAGTACAGGGAAGGATAGCAGTAAGTCACAGAGAGACACATTCAGCTGTGAACAGGAAGTACAGGGAAGGATAGCAGTAAGTCACAGAGAAACACATTCAGCTGTGAACAAGAAGTACAGGGAAGGATAGCAGTAAGCCACAGACACATTCAGCTGTGAACAAGAAGTACAGGGAAGGATAGAGGTAAGTCACAGACACACAATCAGCTGTGAACAAGAAGTACAGGGAAGGATAGCAGTAAGCCACAGACACACAATCAGCTGTGAACAAGAAGTACAGGGAAGGATAGAGGTAAGTCACAGACACACAATCAGCTGTGAACAAGAAGTACAGGGAAGGATAGCAGTAAGCCACAGACACATTCAGCTGTGAACAAGAAGTACAGGGAAGGATAGAGGTAGGCCACAGACACATTCAGCTGTGAACAAGAAGTACAGGGAAGGATAGAGGTAAGCCACAGACACATTCAGCTGTGAACAAGAAGTACAGGGAAGGATAGAGGTAAGTCACAGACACACAATCAGCTGTGAACAAGAAGTACAGGGAAGGATAGCAGTAAGCCACAGACACATTCAGCTGTGAACAAGAAGTACAGGGAAGGATAGAGGTAGGCCACAGACACATTCAGCTGTGAACAAAAAGTACAGGGAAGGATAGCAGTGAGCCACAGAGACACACAATCAGCTGTAAACAAGAATTACTAAAGAAGAAACCAACAAGTTTTGGTCAAAGTCGTCATTCTCGAGGAGTTTGTTGCAAAGTGATATGAACAGGCAACAGCCGAGTGAATATCACATACGAAGTTGGAGAATGACTTGGATGACCAAAACGAGTTATATTCTGTATTTATCTCACCCCTGTACACACTAAAAGAATGGACAACACACAGGATATAAACCATGGAGAACGGACTGCAATAGTCGTACGGACATGCAGAATGGTATACCCATGGGCTTTGCTCAGGGGTAATCATTGCCTCCCCGGTGTCCCCCTCTACCGCGCCTCAAGGGCGCCCCTCCTGCCCCCTCGCGGCTTTCTCACCTACCACGCGGTCACGTGGTACAGCCCGGTCCGGACCCCGGCCTCACTTCTTCTCCACCCGTCCTGCAGTACACACGTACTCCAGTACCTTTTTCGTCCCACCCACCCGCAACCTCTCTCTTTCATACCTACTCACGTAGGGCATTTTCATCATATTATACAATTACGTATGTATTGTCTATACAACTCTATTGTATATCATTTTCTCATATTTTGATAATTTACCTTTATTCTGCCCGTCAATTATCATATAGATAATATTACTTTTTCGTCCTTTGGCCACGTGCTCGCAGCCCAATACTCCCCGAGTATTGAGAACGATAGAGAAGAGTGGAAATGCCGGAATACCCCCGTGCCTAGCACGTCTCAGGCACCGGCGGCGGCCGCCCCACCCGTCCTGCAGTTTCATCCGGGGATAGGGTAATGAGTTCTTAATGTTCAGCCTATGGCACAAAAATACCAGGGATGAGATAGAGGGAAGGATGGCAGTAAGCCAGAGACAGACACATTCAGCAGTGTTTACTACGGGAGGCAGGCCAGTGGGTTCTCAAGGCGCTAAGCCCAGTTCGTTAAGAAAAAATAAAATAAAAATACAGAGAAGGGCAGCTGCTTCTCAAACCATCTTTTATCTCATCGTATCAACCTGTCTTTATCTTGGGTTCCGATCTTGATATTTATAAATAATGTTAGTAGTAATAAACATCATTGAGGGCAGTCTGGGTTTTTTTGGTCATATTTAATACTCAGGGATGTTAGTTGGGGTCACACAAAAAACAAGGAAATATTTCTCCTGGCAATACAGGGTTAGACATTAGAATTACATATACACCAAAAAGACCTGAAATATAGTAGATACAATTAACATTCAAAAAATGAAAACACGGAATTCCGCGGAAACAAGGAAAACTGACATCCCTGAATACTTACCGTGATTCGCTGTTTGACGCTGTCGTTGAGCACCTGGTAACGCCGGAGATAGGGCCACAGCGGGGTCGGGTTGACGGTCCGCGTCAGACGAGGACGGTTGTCGTTCACCATGTCCCTGTAGCGGGGACTGTACATGACGATCTCCACCTTCTCCTGCCTCCTCCATGGCACACGCTCCTCCTCCTCGTCAGAATCAGCCATCCTGAAAACACCGGGTCATTAGGTGTGCCCTAGGATTGTATCCTCCCACCATGGTGTTGTCCCATTACAACATTGAATATCAAAGCAACATCCGTCCTTAAAAGACAGATAAAGGGTCAAGAAGGTACTTTGAAGGTAAAGATAAGATTCCTATTATCCCGCGATGTATGGAGGACTCGTTGTAGATATACCCGAGGCCCGTTTGATAATATAAGATTTTACACGAAGAGCCTTTTCTGTAATTTGTACAAGGGTTATTGTTTAATTATATTAAATTCTGTTCGCCATAATTTCTGCTGGTCTATTTAGGAAGTATGTTGGAATCGTTGATGAAATAGTTCATTAAGGCTTGGTGAGATGGGAATATTTTCAAAATCTTGGTTTCCCATGTCAGATTTTCTGAAAATGGCTGAAATCTGCCTGCCGACCCCAGTTAAAGTCACACAAAATCTGCCAATTGTCTGGAACCCCCGAGAACACCTACAGTCATAATCTTTACTGTCCCATTTAGGTACATATCTGAAATCGTTGATGAAATAGTTCATTAAGGCCTGGCGTGATGGGAATTTTTTCAAAATATGGATTTCCCATGCCAACACCCTGAAAATGAGGCAAATCTGACTCCTGTCCAGACCCAAAGTGACCCAAAATCTGCCATGTACCTAAATGGGACAGTAAAGATTATGGCTGTAAGTGGACTGATTATGGCTGTTATGGCTAAATCAAACCCTATACTCCTGGTGGCCAGAACTGGAACTATCGGCCCGGCGACGATGGCGTTATAGCGGCCACTATAAGAACCCTTAAACAATGCCGAGACGATCATCTACACGCCATACACGGCCCGTTGCCAATCCAGGTCATCCAAATCCGTGCCCCAGGTTAGACTATAAACGCGATGTCAACAAATCGTTGAAACACCCGATTTTCTTGGAGTTGGCATGTTTAAATTATGTCTGAATAATGTAAATAATCCTATTTTAACTATTACGTGTTCATAAACCACAGAAGAAGGTAGTTTAATATAGTTATTCGCCATTTTAGGCTCTGACAGCACTTTGTATTCACCAGCAAGATGGCGGATCGATCCGTTGTCAGGCGAATTTCATAATTTGGAGGGTATTTTGAACCAGAAGTGTCCAGCCGAATCGGAATAAAGGTTTTTCCGTTCAGCGCCGCCTCACGGCCCATTGCCTAGTTACGCGGCCTCTCGGACAAACGCAGCCGACTCTGGTGGCATGTATATAGAGACATATAGCAATCACACCTATAGTGTGAATGGTGAGTGTGATTACAGGAGTGTTGTTTTTTGACAGATTAAATTGTTGGGGCAAACTAGGATATTGTATCAAAGAGTCTGGGCTGTCTAAACTTTATAATTGATAATTATCCTGGTTTTAACTTGGAAATAGATAAGCATATTATAGCTAGGCCTGCCAATGTATTAGTGTGTATGCAGTTTTGGATTCTCTGTGTTATCTAAGGTATATCTAAAGTATCATTGAGGTGATATGCATGTATGACACATCAAATTGGAGCTGGAATACCATAGAATACGATGCAATCGCTTTTATTTCTATGGAAATAATGTGCATGGAAATTATAAACGTATTAGGCTTATACATTCAGTGTATACAATGCTAAAGTATATGTTGCCAGGGGTATGTTTGGCGTCAGCCATGGCGTAACTAAGCGGATAACGTGCGACACCGGTCAGTGGAAAAAGGTCTATTGGAGGAGGATATTCCCTCACCCTGACTGTACTTCAGTTTATTATCCACCTTTTTTCTTTTTTTTTCTTCTTTTTTTTTTATCAAATTTTATTCAGGGTATGAAATACATATGTAGATCTCCAGACTCGGCCGGAGCCGTTCTGCCGTCTGGTCCCTCTATGGGTTAGCAAGAAACACAAAGTGGTGTACAGGTGGATAACATCTGGGTAGTTAGGCATACAGATGGAAATCAGTCACTCATGGGATCTAGTGGGGAAACAAAGCAGAGGGGATTCCGTTCAAAGTATAATGAGATGAAATGAGACATAGAGACACGTCGGTATAAGCAAGGTTATCATACACTAGTTATCAGACCATGTCATAGACAGTAAACCGATTAACAAATCGGGACAGTCAGTAATAATAATAATAGTTGAGTGTCCATAGAAAACACATAGGGAGTGTGTATGGACATACCCGGTGCATACAGATATGTTGTATGCTCCGGGTGGCGCATACGGAAAAATATTGCGTATGGAAAAATAGTGCATGACCAATACGCACTGATATCGACATGCCACTTGTCCAGAAAAGGTGGATAATAAATACAATATAGACTGGTTTCAGATAAAAGCGGTTGTATGCTCCTCGGAGTTGACTATGCGCAATATCCTGTCAACCCGTCAACTCCTCGGAGCATACGGCCGCTTGTATCTGAAACCAGTCAATATTGTGTATGTCTTGTCAGATGTATTATTTGTAAGGTCTATTGGAGGAGAATATTCCCTCACCCTGACTGTACTTCAGTGTATGAGTGAGTGAATTTTAAGATCCTGACAGTGAAAGTTCTACCTGTCAGAGTCCTACTTACTCTAATCATGGACTTGTGCACATCTAGGTCACGGAACTCCTGTTCCCAGTTGTATACGGGCAGACTTCAAGGTGCTGCAAGTCCTCCTTCACTTTCACTCTAATCCGGAGTCAATGTGGAGTGAGCCGCAGCAATGTTTCTATCTCTCTACATTCTTCGTCTCCTCAGCTCTCACGTACATCACATCCCCATCCTATCTGCAGACTGGGGTTTGCTACACAAGTAAAGATTGCCATACGAATATGAACCGCCAGGCTGGTAGTCTGCCAATGGAGGCGTTACCAATAATGCACCACGAAAATAGAACCTGTTACCTGGCCTATAGTCTAACTAGGCCAAGCTTCCAGAATAGGGAGCCAAAGTGAACCCGATACAACCACAGATAGCCGGTAAAAAATACTATTTCCGGGTATAGGCGCTCAGTACTTTGACTATGTAGGTTCAAGATTATATGTGTCATTCTCCAATCTTTTAGATCCAAATTTTTAATAAACTTAACAACTGTCATCGTAGTTTCGAAACAGAGCTATTCAGAGACGATAGTTATAAACTTTACTTCAAAAGTAACAAACGAGACCAAAAACAAAAGTCTAGCCTCAAACCCCCATAGCTTTAGCACTAGGCCTCGTTCTTACTGGCCACCGGAAATGGTGTTTTGTAGGTGGGTATCTGTGGTTTCAGCGGTTTCACTTTGGCTCCCTATAACTCTATCCACTCTCCTAGCATAGGCCCTGTGCCTTACTTCCTGCCTCCGCTGGTTCGCGGGGTATCCGCTAGGGGGCTCGGCGGTGATATACCTAGGAAGTACCAGCCAACCTGCCATTTCGGGGGAAATCTGTTCCATACGCTATTTTTTCAAATATCCTAAATTCTGAGTGTTTGGGGGAGTGTTTTTTGTTTGGCTTGTAAAAAGAGATGCACATGTTCATATGGTAAATAATATACACTCATTTCTCTTATTTGTGATGTAAAATCAGGAAGAGACTGTGGGATTACTTTTTAGACAAAACACTTCATGCGTTGTAGGGTTTTGCCCATTCAAAGGGGTAGTCTAATTAACTGTGGATTCACATTATACAGTGGTTTAAGGCTGAAAAAGAAACAGCTTTATTGTCTGTGAAGCTCATATAATAATTTCAGTATTTCCCAACTCATATGAATATAGGAGTTGTTAGAGTTTCATAACTTTTAACAGTTACTCTTTTTTATCTGAAAAGTAGTTTCTCTATGTAACATCACTAGTTTGAGGCAGAGATAAGTAAGCCCAAGTGCCCCAAAAGATCTGGGAGGAGAGTGACTTGATCCTTGCTTAATGTGGTGTGCCCCAGTTTGGCCGACCTTCTCCCATAAATATGCCTCAGTCCCTGTGTCCTACCCGTCCTACTGTAGACTGGTCTCAGTCCCTGTGTCCTCCCCCTCCCCCTGTAGACTGGCCTCAGTCCCTGTGTCCTCCCCCTCCCCCTGTAGACTGGCCTCAGTCCCTGTGTCCTCTCCCTCCCCCTGTAGACTGGTCTCAGTCCCTGTGTCCTCCCCCTCCCCCTGTAGACTGGTCTCAGTCCCTGTGTCCTCCCCCTCCCCCTGTAGACTGGTCTCAGTTCCTGTGTCCTCCCCCTCCCCCTGTAGACTGGCCTCAGTCCCTGTGTCCTCCCCCTCCCCCTGTAGACTGGCCTCAGTCCCTGTGTCCTCTCCCTCCCCCTGTAGACTGGCCTCAGTCCCTGTGTCCTCCCCCTCCCCCTGTAGACTGGCCTCAGTCCCTGTGTCCTCCCCCTCCCCCTGTAGTCTGGCCTCAGTCCCTGTATCCTACCCCTTCCCCTGTATACTGGCCTCAGTCCCTGTGTCCTCTCCCTCCCCCTGTAGACTGGTCTCAGTCCCTGTGTCCTCCCCCTCCCCCTGTAGACTGGTCTCAGTCCCTGTGTCCTCCCCCTCCCCCTGTAGACTGGTCTCAGTCCCTGTGTCCTCCCCCTCCCCCTGTAGACTGGCCTCAGTCCCTGTGTCCTCTCCCTCCCCCTGTAGACTGGTCTCAGTCCCTGTGTCCTCCCCCTCCCCCTGTAGACTGGTCTCAGTCCCTGTGTCCTCCCCCTCCCCCTGTAGACTGGTCTCAGTCCCTGTGTCCTCCCCCTCCCCCTGTAGACTGGCCTCAGTCCCTGTGTCCTCCCCCTCCCCCTGTAGACTGGCCTCAGTCCCTGTGTCCTCTCCCTCCCCCTGTAGACTGGTCTCAGTCCCTGTGTCCTCCCCCTCCCCCTGTAGACTGGTCTCAGTCCCTGTGTCCTCCCCCTCCCCCTGTAGACTGGTCTCAGTCCCTGTGTCCTCCCCCTCCCCCTGTAGACTGGTCTCAGTCCCTGTGTCCTACCCTCCCCCCTGTAGACTGGCCTTAATTATTTTATGTATTTCATCCTGATTCAGTGTATCAGTTTAATGAATGTTCTTAATCAAAGACTTGAGCAAGTCTAGCCTCAGATCAGAATGTGGTTTGCTGCACACGGCAGGACCAGTTAACTCCAGGGTCTTCTACACTAGATGTGCCTCAGTCCTCACCCTCTGCACTCCTCCCGACAACCATCAATCAAGGGTGCAGGGCAAAGTGGGGCATGATGGCCAACAATATTCAGCCTACTTTTAGCCTACCTTTAACCAAAGGTGGTACTGTAATGTGATGCCCACTGTCAAAGACTTTGTGCAAGTCTGGCCTTACCCGGAGCAGTAAAACTGGGCCACGTCTAGATAACCTAAAAGTACAGTCTATAAATTACATATATACTACCCAGGGGCACTGTTTCTGAGTGTAGATTGATGAAAGTTCTAGGTTTACTCTGCTTTTTGATTACATCAATATATATATATATATATATATATATATATATATATATATATATATATATATGTATGTATGTATGTATGTGTGTGTGTGTGTGTGTGTGTGTGTGTGTGTGTGTGTGTGTGTGTGTGTGTGTGTGTGTGTGTGTGTGTGTGTGTGTGTGTGTGTGTGTGTGTCTAGAGTTGGTTGTTGGTAACATATTTATTTGATATAAACTGCCAATAATAAATAAAAAGACAGTTGAAAAGGCAGGTGAAAAGTGTGGGTTGACCAGAGGTGCGCTCGCAGCGCTAGTGTATAGATGTGCTGGTAGGTGGCGGTACCGTCAGATGGCGCATACATATATGTTGTACCCTATATACACATATAGGTGCCCTATCGCCCGTCCCTACTCGTCGCGCCCTCTGGTGTTCTTCTTATAAGCGTTAAGAGTCTGAATTAAATGAAACACGTACAATCTCAACAGGGACTGACGCCAGTCCATTATCTTTCTGTAGGTTAAGCTTGCAAGGTCTGTACTGTGATTGATTGTTGAACCAACAGCAGTGGCGGCAGAATAGGGGGCAGGGGGGTGGGGGGCGGCCGCCCCCCCCCCCCCCCCCCCACACACACACACACATTTTTTTGCCAGCCCCCAAAAAGTCAGCACCTTCAAATTTAAGTCAATCAAGTGTAAAAACTGTCTTGATTTTTCAACATCTTGAAATGTCTAAACCTAACCTTTTAGCATGCACCTATGCAGGCCTAAGCCTTGACTTTTCACTGTGGAAAAGTGTCAAAGTCAGACTTTTTAGTGTGTATCAATGGCTAGGCCTTGACTTTCCATCAGAGAACAATGTCAAAATCTGACTTTTTAGCCTGCAATGATGGCTTAGCCCTGACTTTTCGCCTTTTTTAAAATATCAAAGTCTGACCTTTTACCGTGCAATGATGGCTAAGCCCTGACTTTTCACTGTGGAAAAATGTCAAAGTCTGAATTTTTACCGTGTAATGATAGCTAAGACCTGACTTTTCACAGACTTTTCGCAGATTTACGGTAAATCCAGTCGAACAGGCCAATGTCCAAATCAGATTTCATACCCCCAAAAAAATCAGCAATTTTCCAGTTCGCCCCCCCCCCCCCCCCAAAAAAAAAAAAAATTAAAAATTAAAAAAATGTTCTGACGCCCTGAACAGCCAATGAGGATTGACCAGTCTCGTTCCGCTCATGTCACTGACACTTCAGGTGACAAGTCGGCGTGCCCTGCCCCCATGTGGGCAGACCAGGAACTAGAGTATGCGATAATGATAGTAAATTTGCTATTCACTACACGGCAGGAATAGAGGGAAACTATGTTCCGGTGAAAGGAAGTCAAAGTTACGAGGTAAGGCTTGGAAAAATTACTGCCCAAGGCCCTGGCCGCGGGCAGTAATTTTTCCAAGCCTTACCGAGTAATTTTGACTTCCTTTCACTGGTACTTGGTTTCCCTATTCCTATATACCTTCAAATGTGGTTTAATAAGAGACAATCTGATTGGTCTAAATGTCAACCTTGGGTAGTATACGGCAACCTTGGGTAGTATACCAACCTTGGGTAGTATCAGATAGTTACTCCACCCCCCAGAGCGTGGTGTAAGCATAGAGTGTACAGCCATAGGTATATAGGAATACCGGAGACACACCAAGCGATAAACACAAAATGACGTGTATATGAGCTATAATTTCATATTTCACCTGACTATTTCTTCTGATACGCTGAATTATGGTGGGAGATATTACTAAAGAATAATATCTCACATACATGCCATTTTGATGATATTTAGGTTGGCGATTCCGGAGATCGCTGCCGTTTCTCGCTTGGTGTGTCCCCGGCTTTAACATTAGACTGGCGTCAGTCCCTGTACCTCTCCACCCCTCCTCACCGGGATACAGATTCCTGGACCAGACATATTGCAATATACTTTATCTTAATCATTTTCATGTTCATAATCAAGACTTGAGCAAGTCTAAGTAAACATCGAAAGGAGCTGCTACGAAATCGCAGCTATCCCGAATCCAGTCACATATGGCAATAATGAATATGGGCAAATTAAATGACTAATCTCTTTGCATAGAATCCAATATAATTGGTCCTCTTATGGCGTGATGTTTAACTGATGGAAATATACTGCCCCTTGACTTTGGTGGATTTTTATGAAAAGAAACGGGATTCTCCCCTCACAAAGGAGGGATAATTACTGAAGACCATTTAATTTCTGTGTAAACATTGTAGCGTACCACTGGTCGCTGAAAGTGTGTGACCACTTTCCGTGAACAGCAGTCGACCAATGGCTTGAGACAGTAGTTGCTACCCCATGCTTACCCCTCCAGCACGGGTGGGTTCGGAATGAACCACTGGAAAGGGCAGGGAGATGTGGGATCTACAACCTATCGCTACCGGTGGACACAAAACCAGACTCCGGACTATTTCAATATACAGGCTTTTATCCTGTATAAAGTTTACAGTATGTTAGTGCTATGGGGCACCAACTAATGCGGGAAGAGATTCTGGTCTCTTCACCGTTGAAAGGTTCCGAAGCAACCTTACCAACGTATGAGGCTCCAGGCATTCACTCGACTGAGATGCACCACGAGAAGTCCTGTCAACCCGCTGCGGACTGAGTCTTATATACTGACTGAGTTACGTAATGCAGGCAACCCCATAGTATTTGCATACACGGGTCCGCCGGCTTTTCCGCACAGCAGGGATCAGCACTCGCGACATCTAGCGTAAAGTGAAACAACGCTGCGCGACTACCCTGACCCCTACAACATGAAAGAAAATTTCCAAATCCACGACTCCCAATGGAGAAGTGGATGCAGATAAAGCTTTTCGGTATCACTTTGTAGACTGGTTCCCTGCCCCAATGAACAATGGGATATTTAATGCCTCATGCTGGCTCCCCGGTCATTCGCAGCAGAGGGGAGAAGCTGCACAACCTCTCTCCATCACGAGATTCCCCAAATAACTTATTTACACTTCTGTGTGACTGTTACTAGAGCTGATATTGTGCAACTGACAAATCGTATGGTAAATCTGTAAGTTTTGTTTATTGAAACCACCAGAACCAGGAGCTCAGTTTTACTACCATGTCTTTATTACTTACTATATATAAAAAGGCACTATTTCAACAGAATCTGCTTGGAGTTGCTCCCCCACATAGAGACAGACACAACCAGACCTGTCCATGGAGACTGAAGTGCCACATGAGTGAGATTCTCGAGTGCAGAAAAACCTAACCCTGGTGCTCTTTTTAGTAGGTCTTCACTCAGATTTGCGTTTTCTCTCATGATTTAGTTCTAGCAATGTTGAAAACTAAATTCAATAGTGTAGTTTACTATAATCATCTTACCCTGAGACAAGCTGCGAGACAGCCTCCGCCATTACAAGATGGCGAAAGTTTTGCTGGTCCCTAAATCACGCTGAAATCGAACATGGAAGCGTCTACCAGAACTTGGGCCCCACCACCTATTTGAATATTCATGTTCTGCCATAGTTAGTATGTAGTACATGCCACCTGTAGGAGTCTTTGTGAAGCACGAGTCATATATGCGTTGCTTTTGTAGTTACCCTTGTGTTTATCTCGAAGGGAGAAAATGTTTAGACTGGTTCCCTGCCCTAATGAAATAAGGGACAGGTAACGGGTTCCTACGTTCTTCACAGGCACGACCTTAAACTTCGGCTGGTGCCCGCCTGTGGCTAGCGGATACCCCGGGAACCAGCCTAGTGGTTTGGCTGCTATCCGCTTGTCATACACCTAATTCCGCCGAGCCCTCTAGCGGATGACCAGGGAACCAGGAGGCGTTACCAATAATGCACCACAAAAATGGAACCCGTTACCTGGCACTCTCCCCCCAGATCTTTCGCGGCGCTAGCGCTGTGCTTAGTCTCTGCCCCAACCCAAAGCCTGTTCCCTGGGTATCCACAAAGGACAGGTGAGACCAGCGAACATCTCAGATTCAAAACAAGGTAACTGTCAAAAGTTATACAAGTCAAACAACTCACATATCATTAGTTAGGAAATATAGGAATTGTTAAATTGGGTTAACTGACAATCCAACTGTTTCTTTTCCATCTCTAAACCACTTTATGATGTGAATTTACTGTTGATAAGACTGCCCCTTCGAGTAAGCACATGTGTTATGTTGACAAACAAAACCCTGTAACACATGAGGTGCCTTCCAATGAAGAAAGTAATCCCTAAGACTATGCCTGATTTGATACAACAAATAACAGAAATGAGTGTAAATCATTTACCATATAAATATATGCATATCTATTTACATGTAAACCACAAAATACTGCCCAAAGCGCTAAGAATTTAGGATATTTCAAAAACTGGCGTATGGGCCAGATTTGAGCCCAAACAGGCAGGTTGGGGCAGAGATATAAGCGGCCGCAGGAAGTAGAGCGCAAGATCTCTGCTGGGAGAGTGGTTACCTGGCCTATAGTCTAACTAGGCCAGGCTTCCAGGCTAGAAAATGTTGTGCTTAGTGGGTGCTTGCACTGCCACCTGCTGTAAACATGGGGAAATAAAAGCATGTGTTATCTTAGCCTGGTGTAAACGTCCATAGGCTTAGCATTACGAACTCGTTCTCAACAGGCTTGCGAGAACGGTAACTCATTTTCAACGGGTGATAAAGAGATTAATATTTTCAAGCTGAGATAAAATTAGAAACATATTCGTGCATGGTCTGAGTCCCTGTTCACCAACTCGATGGCGAACAAGGACACAGACCAAACACTCATCAGTTTCTTTCTTAGTATCCGATTTGAATCTAGCTATACGCCCTCCAGACAGAGGAGGTGTGAAGTGCAGCGCCCCCTACAGCGACCCGACTCATATATGCGATTGCGGCAGGGTTCAAGGCACCACTTTCAAACCTGCCAGCATTAGGGAAGGAGCTCTTGACAATGTGGACTGTGTGTGGCTAGTAAGCCCTAGCCTATGAGAAATAAGGCTGTATTCCACAACACCAAACAGCCATAAAACATGGAGCTCTATTGAGCTCTATTGTGGTTTGGAGTACATTAGATGTCACTCTATCAATATCTGAAAAGATCTTTGATAGAGCTCTAACAGTTTGTATGTAGTAGCTGTTACTAGTTCGCCTATTTTTGCATAGGAATCTGCATCAGCTGTCATTTGAGTCCATACCAAAACGATAGGGGGCGATGCGCTTCACACCTCCTCTGCCCTCCAGAGGTTACTAGTCTCCCTATTATCAGGGCAGACCACGATCACATGAACCACAGTTTTCCCATTTATATTTGAAGAACCTGAATATAATTTCGGATTAATTTGTAAAAATAGCTGAAATTTCTGTTTCTGACATCGGATTTTCCATTTGAAGATTTATAAAAACTGTTAAACTGCAATAATTTCGGGTTACGGTTCAAGGTTCTATCACCATACAACGTCGGTAACAAGTGCACACCGGGACCTATAAACAGACTGAATTCTGGGATACCTCAATAGGGTCTATGGTATTCATCTAATTTGCTGCATCAGTACACCAAAACAGCCATAGACCTCTACTCCCCTTTGTAAATTGTAGGCTTAACCACTGGATCTAGATCGAGATGAATATTGTAGGGGTCCTTGGTGACATTTAGGTTACAATCCCTTCCCCCCACCAATCCCCAACAAAATAAACTCAACAATTCTATACCAACCAAAATATAACTTGATATAAACATTATAAACTGTGATACTTGTCATTTTCGTTCCTAATCATTAACACCCGGACTTGGATGACTGTGATTCAAGGAATATCGGACAATCTATCTTCAAAATTGGTTACTCATGGGCTATGCTCAGGGGTAATCATTGCCTCCCCCGGTGTCCCCCTCTACCGCGCATCACATGCGCCCCTCCTGCCCCCTCGCGGCTTTCACACGTACTGCGCAGTCAGGTGGTACACCCCGGTCCGGACCCCGGCCTCACTTCTTCTCCACCCGTCCTGCAGTACACACGTACTCCAGTACCCTTTTCGTCCCACCCACCCGCAACCTCTCTCTTTCATACCTACTCACGTAGGGTATTTTCATCATATTATACAATTACGTATGTATTGTCTATACAACTCTATTGTATATCATTTTCTCATATTTTGATAATTTATTTTATTCTCCCAGCTACTGCTTCTCTCCTTTCATCCGGGGATAGGGTAATGAAAACCCATGTCAATTTCCTGGAAAATGATATATATCCGAGTATTGTAGAACACATAGCTAATTAAAAACAAAGAAAGGGGTCACCGTGCTAGTGTTTGATTTAGAGATCAATATCATGTTAAAATTATAATAGAAAATATAATTAAAAAAGATGTTTTCCACATACCAGTAGTTTTCTACATATTAAAAGCTATATAAATCAGTCAAATGCAAACTGGTCTAAATAATGCATCCATTGGGTTAGATCAAACCAGCCAAAATGGTTTTTTACTTTGTTGGCATTAGAATAAATCACTTCAGAACAGTTTAGATTGATAATTACCAATATTTTAAAAAACACCAGGTGGCGCCACTGTGAATGTAGTATACAACTCTACCGTCACTTTCAAACACGGCAGAAATTGCTGGAAGCAAAACCATTTAAGGGGCAGGTTAAATCCGCTAATGATGTCTTAGTTAATCAAGGTCCTCTTTCCCAGGGGAGAGTGGTGTGAGACGTATTTGGAGCGAAACAGAAGCTGATTTTACGCCACACTGATTTCTGAGGTAACTGTCCAACATACGACGCGTTACCGACTAGTTCATGTCTTCTCCATGTCAATTTACGGATTAACCAGCATTTTCTTCTCGTAGGATTTATAAACGGAGAGGGAAATTGTTGAAGTTATGGCTTATCTAAGTTACTGCACAAACAGAAATATGTGAAGTGTTTGATGTTGTTCATTGGTGTCTGGTGTTTTAATTAGTCTGCTGGTAATTAATGATGAGATCTACTTCACGCTCTGACTCCTAGTTATTCCCGCTACCTCCCCCCGGAAAATCACTCCCCTGTTGAACGGAATATTCCCGTTTATTATCCATCATACACAAAGTCCCCATTGAAAACGAATGGGGACTCAGTAAACCACGATCCATTATATAAAAACCTGTGATATACCATAACTGTGGTATACGGATTTAAACCTGTGGTATACGGCCTCAAAGCCATGGTATACATAGACAATAATCGATGGTTTTGTGGATAGGTGGCCGTAAACCACGAGGGGTTGACGCGTCGTAATAGACGAGAGCTAGCGAGTGTATTACGACGTCAACCTCGAGTGGTTTACAGAGCCGCCTGTCCACAAATTCATCGTTTGTTGCATTTATTATCCATCTTTTCAAATACATTAAACCCAGTAATTGCCCTATTACAGTGCGAGCGACTGCTGATGTATAATGGTTCTTCAAATAGTTCCCAACAAGCAGCCGTTTATTACATCTACTATCAAAATACACCTGCTGAAAGCTGAGATTCAGGGCTTTCCTGTGGATATAAATATAGGAGTAATGGGGCAATATTCTTTTAAGAATTGTGACTTTATTTTAGAAGGATTGGCCTGGGCCTATACCCTGGTCCATGGCCCCTGCTCTGTCAGACATAGTGTTTAGTTCATCCATTTGCTGAGGTCTTCTGCCACTTTAAGTGCCAAAACACTATTTCAGTCAATCAGAGGACATATTGGGCTTCATTTTAGTGCTAGCACGAAATTTCTATGACCAGAATAAATTGATCAAGCACCAATTTGAACAAAAGAAAAGTTCATCACACAAAAATGAATAAATCAAACAATTTTGTGCCTATGCCATTACAAAGAGCATACAGAGAGGATTAATTTGATATATGATATATGCCATAGTTTGACAAGTGTAAAAGGTCAGCATCTTGAAATAACTACACTGAAAAACTGAATTTATCAATTCTCTGATCTATTTGAAGACTTCAGGTTCAAGGTAAATTATGCAAATTAGCTATTCAAACCTATTTCCAAGTCAAAGATATGTTTTGCCTTGTATGACATGATCAAGATTAAAGAGGAGTATTATTTGAGTGTTTTTTTGCCGAATCTATGCATCATTATTACAGATTTCCCTATTAATATGCAAATTAAGTATGACATCATCAATATACATGAAAATAAATATGTCCATTGGATTCAGCATGTGAATATTCCCCTGTATGCTAAATATCATGTCCCTATCATCAATATCTAGAGAGTTATTGTAATAAATCTATTTATCTGTGCTAATCATTATGTGGTGTCATGCCCTTCTACTGTTTTCTATATACTTGAGTTCCTCAAATTCAATCTTAATTTGACTAGATTTTCCTCCATAATTCTTGAACTACCTGACCGATTTTAAAAATTCAAGTATCTTTGTAATCCTCTCTTTCCAGGCTATCTTTTTCATATATCATTCTAATTATAGATATGAAATTCAACTTTTCATTCGCGTAGCTAGTTAACTGGTTATTGTCAAGGTGCTACATGTTCTGCATTTTCCAGTTCTCTACGATGGTTTATACGATGGTTTTCGATGGTGGACACATATACAAGAATTCACTTCGGTGTTTCACAACGAATATTTCTACGAACATGTCACACAAGAAATAAATCATCCGTTATATTATGAGAGCTTCCGTTTTAATCATTGGCCGAGGTACAACCATCAATTCATGTTCTGAGGGCATTTCTTTGGGATCATATTTTGATAGACCAAAAAAAGAAAACAACACACAAAAAAGATCAAATACCTTACTTCTGTAAAGGGGATTTGTCAATATTTCCAGGTGGGGGTTATAAACTCCAGGGATATCTATAGAATTACTTCTGCTTGAATACATGAGGTACATTATTGGGGTGTAAATCTAATGGTTCCCATACTAATTGGGAAGGGGTTGCAACTGATACTCTCACACATCAATTTCCCCTAGACTGTGCTATGTTAGTGATGGCGCCAAAGACGCTTTATCTTAGGGGCGAGGGATTTCCATGGGCAAATCTTTCTTTTTCAGTGCGGCCAACATTTTCTTGGTGTCCATATGGGGCCCAACCTTTTTCTTTTTTTGGGGGGGGGGGGGGAGGGGGGTTCTGTGGGAAATATTTTTAGTGTATTTCCATAGAGGGCCAACACGTTTGTACCTACCTTGGAGGTTGGGGACCCCACTTTTTGGAGAGGGGCCATCCATAAAGTATGTACGCACTAAGGGGGTGGGGTGGGGGGGGGGGGGGGTCAAAAATTTTGGAAATTTTGCGTATGGTCCCTCTTTGTTCTATTGCGTACAAGAGTAGGAGAGGGGGTAGGGGGTCCAGAATTTCAGAAATTCTGCGTACGTACTTTATGGATGACCCCAGAGAGGGTTTTCAGTATTTAGCGGGGCAAGGGCACTTCTTTTTCTTTAAATAAAAAAAGAAGAATTTTCAAGCAGGGCTAATGTGATGAGGGAGGGGGGTAGTTCATAGAACGGTACCCTTTTTTATGGGGGAGGGGGGGGGGGGAGTGGCGGGGGGAGCAACTATATTTCTGGTATTTCCAAGTGGAAGGGACAACTGGCATCTTTAGTGATCGATTTCCCCTATGCTTTGTGAGTCCTGGTGCTGAAGGCGCTGGTTGAATAAACAACTCATCATGTATGTACCTCTTCTGCAAATTGTGTTCATCAAATCCCAAAGTTAGCTGTCTTATTAGAGGGAGCCAAAGTGAACCTGCTGAAACCACAGATACCTGTTTGCAAAACACCATTTCCGGTGGCCAGTAAGAACGAGGCTTACTGCTAAACCTATGGGGGGGGGGGGGGGGGGGGGTTGAGGCTAGACTTTTGTTTTTGGTCTTGTTTGTTACTTTTGAAGCGTAGTTTACTACTATCGTCTCTGAACAACTGTCTCGAAGCTACAATGACAGTTGTTAACTTTATCAAAAATATGGATATAAAAGATTGGAGAATGACACCACGGAATTGGATAAGTCCGTGATGACACATATAATCTTGAACCTACATAGTCAAAGTACTGAGCGCCTATATCCGGTAATGGTGTTTTGTAAACGGGTATCTGTGGTTTCAACGGGTTCACTTTGGCTACCTGTACTTTAAAGGTAAGATACCGTGCCGTCACCATAACTATGGTTTCACATATTACACATATACTATACTCTGGGAAATTTTGAAGACGATGGTATGGGTTTTAATGGGTGAAATTGAACTTTTTAGATTTCTTATATATTCTTTTATCAAATATTTTAAAACTCTTGGGTTACGGAAAGGGTACATCCTGATTAGTATGTAAGCGAAGTTTTGTCGAAATTTTCAATGCATTAATGGAGATATAGAGGAAAATATAAATGCCCATTGACTTACCATTGCTTCCATAGGCGCCAGTGTTAAATATCGTGACTTGTGTCATTCTCTTAAAAAAGGTGTCTTTATTGGACAAATCTTCAAATATTGGAAACGCCCCTTCTCACAAAATCACCAGAAATATGCATTGGAGATTTCTTGGAACAAACGAGAATGTTCTTATGAGTTACTGTTATCCTTGGTTTCACATAATTCACTGTAAAAGAAGAAGCTTGAACAGTAGCCTAGATCTCCGCCGAGTTCCCTAGCGGATACCCGGGGAACCAGCGTAGGAGTTGGGCGGCTGTTCCATGTGGCGGACGCCCCCCCGCCGTCAGACGGGATTAAAAGATGGCGGAAAGAGAAACGCAGGCGAAATGCTAGAAACTCACTCAAAGTGAAAGATGAAAATGGACTCTACGGGATCGGAACATAGCCCACCACTAAGTGACAACCAAGGCGAGGCTTGGATCTCTGGATGGGAGAATGATGACTCTTCGGAATCCGGGTTAAACTTAGGTAAGTGTCGTAGAAACTTCTGTAAACTTGGACGGAGTTTGCGGTAGTAGTAGGAAGGGGGGAAGGCAAGCATCTTCCTCTCTATTTGTGGACGTTTTCTGGTGTTTGTATTCATTTTGACAGGTCCCCACCTCTTCGTCCCAGTTCTTTACTCTGTCACATCCTACACATACTGACATAGAATACTCTACTCTAGTGTTGAGATATAATGTACAACTATGCAGAATTCACACTTAAATGGACTAAAAATCAACTGGGCATCACTGTCTCTTAGAGTTAGACTAGGTTTCATTTGAGAAAAGAAAACATTGCCAAGCAACAAGTCGGTGTTTATTGTGCTGTCACTTGTTTACTGTGCTGTCACATCTCAACTGAGTTTCCGTCTTAGATCGTTTAACCAATTCTCTGTAAATCAAAAACCCTACCGGATTTTCAACTAATGCAC
The DNA here is from genome assembly GCA_950022655.1 of Alentia gelatinosa. Lineage (NCBI taxonomy): Eukaryota > Metazoa > Annelida > Polychaeta > Phyllodocida > Polynoidae > Alentia > Alentia gelatinosa. The sequence goes on along the minus strand of OX465589.1, from coordinate 49,997,712 downwards.
ACTTATGTCATGAGAAGTTAAGGGAGATATATTTATGAGAGGGTCACTAGGCTAGCAATAGACCTGAGGCTGAGTGAGAATAACTTCAATAAGATTGTTATTTTACTGGGGATGGTCACAGAGTGTTGTGTATCATTGTATGTATTCACAGATTTACACTTACAAGTTAGACTAAGTTAGAGACTGAGTTGTTGTCACACACATCCCATCCGGTACACATACAGTTAGACAGTCCCTGTGCAGTCAGTCAGTGTTACTGTTACTGTTAGAGGTATGGCTGAATGTAGGGCAGCCCGTTTAACTTACTTAGTGCCTGTCACTCTGCATTAACATTGTGCTGGGACTGTATAGCCTAATTACTCAGTAGAAAACCGGAGAATAGAACTGTTAACACATGTATACAGGAACACATCAAACATGTCCCACTTATTATCCACAGCCCTCTCTCCCCAGACCTACATTGAGATCAGCATTCACAGATTTAGGTCCTTCTAGACTTTGATCCTTGGAGTGTTGAATTTGACATAATTCCCTCAATCCTATGACTACCGTAACTCATATTAATCATTTCACTAGAATCTGATAAAAGTATAAACTTCTGAGAGTGTCGAGGGATAATTGACGGTATTCCTAATGTCTACGTTCAAAATGGGGGGGGGGGGGGGGATAACAAAACACAACAAAATGATTAGACTGTGTGAATGTTTCCCTTGCTTCATAAATACCCTGCTCTTCAGATGTTAAACTAGCCCCAGCCTTTGTCGACCTCTGCTTGGAGAGTGTGTATGGGCTACAGGTTTTGAAATAAGAAAGGGGATATTACTATACACCTATGGCCGAACATGTATGAAATAATGCCCGCTGCTGGGGGTGTAGTATTAATAATGTTCGCACATTTGTTGACAACAGTAGTACCATACTTGCGTGTAAATGACTGAGAATGGAACCCACAGTTGAAGAAATCTAGGTTCCTTTATCGACGATAAAAGAACAGTACAACGTAATTTTTATCCTACCCCTAACAGAAACGGTCCATAGGCATAACATAGGCAAATTTTATGCAGCTTGCCATGACATAAAGTGTGATTTATGCCTCTAGTGGCATACAAAAATCGACCAATCAGCGACCAGATTGTGAGCTGCTCCGAAAAGAGTTCCGGTTGGACTCAAACGTTCCGGTTGGACTTTGGTTGGTCGTTCAATCGATATTGATATTTTAGTAATCCAAAAGGGTAGAGACGGGGTAGGATAAATACGAAACCGAACTTGAGTTAGACTTGTCAGTGTCTATGCCACTCTGGTCAGGTCTGTTCCTCACTACGCTCAGCTAACGCTTCGCGTAGTAATACACGACCTTCCCGTCGTGGCATAAACACTGACAAATCTAACTCTCGTTCAGTTTCTACTAAGTCTCAGGTGAGGCATCCTAACGTAGTCGGCCGGTGTCAGGTGGTGTGGCACCCCTTTCCTGCAATATGCCTGAGATTAGAGAATCCCCACCTCTGCCCCGCGATGTTCTTTAATCGCCGAAAGATCGTTGGCTAATATTCTGTCGGTGACAACGGAACATTGAAAATACTGATTGTGGCGTATGTCGACGTCGGTCCCGCCTAGTCACCGGATGGGGTCATAAGGAGGGTGCCCCACACAGTAACTGGCAAGGTGTGGACTCCTACCTATTATCTCACCCCTGGTACAAGTTTAGCCATAGGAATAACATTAGAAAAAAACACCTCAACGTTCACCCCTGTAAAGTGACAATACTACGCCACAGCCGTGGCATAGTGAATTTGAGATGATGTCATATAGATTTGCTAGGTCTATTCTAATTATTGTGAAGTTTTGATGATATTTAATGTCATTAAAAGGATGAGATAAATCTAGTACCGCACTCGAATCGTAAAGTACACAAAACTCTACTCATTTGAATGGGCCGTAATCGTCACTCGGCTTCGCAGTATGATTTCGACGACTGACCGCGAACAGGAACCGTTTCGTCCACAGTAAGGACGTTTCCTAATATTATTATATACCGGTACCTGTGTCCGAATGTCTATGAAATACTGGCCGCTGCTATGGGTGCAGTAATAATAATGTTCGTGCCCGCTGTGAGAGTGAGAGTTAGTCATTAAAATGTCGTTTTTTCATCGATTTAAGGTATATGTATAATAAGATAAAATGTATACCTTACTGGTACATACTCACATACTTTGTTTCTTTTAATAAAAATATTCTACTCGCTCTGCAAGCTCGTGGAATATTTTTATCGAAAGAAACAAGTTAGGCCTATGTGAGTATGTACCAGTAAGGTAATACATTTTTATTTTTTTTATATACCTTCAAATATAAGTATTTGATGAATTACATAAAGAAATATGACAACGTCTGAGCTGGATTCGATCAAAGTGTGCTAGTATATCTCATGACATCTTAGTGAAAGTCAAGCACAGAATATATGCTCCAAGCACATTTTTTACTTTTTTTCCCCATTTCAACTCCTGTGATCCTCGTGCAAGTCACTGCCAGCTCTTCCTAAGTAGGTCAGTTCAATTTCTTTCAGCCAATCAGAATTTGTATTCAAAGTAGGGTGGTACATCATTTTATACCACCATACTGTGCCGGTATATATTTAATACCAATACCCTAGCAGAGGTTGGTATTTATGTAACATACTGGCACAGGTTTATAATAAAATAATAATAATAATAAGCAAACGTCCTGACTGTAGATGAAACGATTCTCATCCTCGGTCAATCATCGATTTCATACTGCCTTCCACCTATGGCGTCAGGCAGTATGATATCGACGGCTGACCTCGAACAGGAACCGTTTCGTCCACAGTAAGGACGTTTCCTAATATTAGTGCCCCCAGTGACCAAGGTGACCAGCGACTAGGGGCATTGTTCCCGAATCTTAACGCAGTTGGCTATCCACATAATCGTATTGATCATACTCTTAATAAAAAAAACGCCATAGACTTAACATTGGCTAATTTTATGTGGCATGTCATGATATAAAGTGTATTTTATGCCACTAGGGACCTAAGAAAATTGACAAATCAGTGACCAGACTATGAGCTACTACAAAAAAGTTCTAATTGTATGCCAAACCGTCCTTTCAAATGTTTGCTAACGTGATACAGAATATTATGAGTGATTTATGAAACCAAATCCGTCTCAAAAGTCATTCTATTATCAACAAATACACACTCAGATAAATCGAGTTATAATCATGTAATAGGGCACAATGCTTAATGATCACTCCCAACTCTATTAGGTGAATGTCATGCTAACATCTGAAAATAGAACTCGTCTGCATGTACATCCATGAATAACTGGCAATTCTTTCACACTTCCCTTTTGGAATTAGGCTTTGAAATTAAAATGGCAGTTCGGTGAATATATGAACTAAAACATACCAGAATATCAGGAAGATTGACTGTTGTTATCTGTCCCCTTTATAAATCCAAAAAGTAAGGCGTGCTATCAATGACAGGATCTTTCGTACGGCGATCATGGCAATGCTTCACGTTGGCCGATCTGAAGTTTTTGATGTTGTATTCTCCAATCTATTGCCGTGATTTTACAAGCAGAATACCACTGGCCATGTGTTGGTCTTCTTTCACTGAGAGAAATTTACCAGATTGGTGGTTTCAATTGAATAATCCAGATTCCTATATACCCATTAGCGAACTAACTAGAGTTACATACCGCTGCTGGGGGGTGCATTAAAAATAAGTTATGTGTCGAGGTTGACGTTTTCGTCCCGCTCTCATGTTTTCGTCCCGCTCTGACGTTTTCGTCCCGCTCTGGTCACGTGATACAATACAGCAGCGGGACGAAACAATAGCTGTTGTGGTTACTCTATAAGGGTGGCCATTTGCTTCGGAAGTGTTTCAGGTAAAGAATTAAGCATTTCTATCGATATTTGAAGGTATATAGGAATAGGGAAACCAAGTACCGGTAATCAAAAGTCAAAGTTACTTGGTAAGGCTCGGAAAAATTACTGCCCGCGGCCAAGGCCTTGGGCAGTAATTTTTCTAAGCCTTACATCGTAACTTTGAACTTTTGCTCACCGGAACATAGTTTCCCTCTTTTATGTGTTGCTTCCATAAGTACTACATGACGTCTGATGCAATAACTGTTTAGTTGAAATTTTCTTGTGGAGGCGCTGCCATCAAAACACACCATCAAATAGCGTTAGTAACCAGTTTAGCGACATCGATATAGAAGTTCACCAGGGGATTTCGTGATTATTCTCATCTTTTATATTTTGATATAAAACTGATTACGATATTCACAGGCTTTTAGACATTGATATTTAAATAACTGCAGTCAAAACATAGCAAACTATATTCTTGACCTAACTTGACATATCCATGGAATAATATGACAGTAGTCCGAGTAGAGTGGCCTAGGACTAACTCCCACCACCCCCTCTCTGGTATCCCGTCTTTAATTTTTGGGCCACTGCGATTACGTTCCAGCCCCCGCTTACAGGGAGAATCATCGCCGACAAGTGCCCCCTTTCCAAGATACAACATCTCTTTCAATTTTGGAATCAAACATGTTGGCTATTTTCTTGAGCTTCTCCCTGGGATGCGTGTACCTCCCCTGTGGGGCCAAGAATCGTTGGGGCATTTATCGCTCAGTGAGAACGCCGCTTTACACTTCCGGTGTAGTAGAGACTCAGTAGCGCCCTCTATGAGGAGCTACATGCCCTTTTTTCGTAGATGAATTATATGTGTCCGCTTTATACACACCTTGAGGAGGGCCAAATCCTCACTGTATAGTCAGATGTCGTGGGGTGGGGGCGCTCCACTGCATATCTCGGTCATCTAGTCCTCTAAGGGGGGGAAGGGGAGGATGGGGTGTTGTCAGGAGGTTGGGGGGGGGGGGGGGGGTGATAGGACTACCTGCCGACAGCCTACTGCCTCAACTGGAAAAATATTTGCCTTTTGTGAATGGCATTTGTGAAGGTCTCTTAGAGTAGTATGAGAGTCTTAGCCGGGGTACTTTGCCGAGCTGCGGTAGTCCTAAGCTGTAAACGTCTACAATGCAACTCGGTCGTGTGGACCAGTAAGCTGTTAACGTGTACAGTGTGACCCCATCATGTAGACCGCTAAGATGTAAACGTGTAGTGTGTAACCCCGTCGTGTGGACCAGTAAGCTGTTAACGTGTACAGTGTGACCCCACCATGTAGACCGCTAAGATGTAAACGTGTAGTGTGTAACCCCGTTGTGTGGACCAGTAAGCTGTTAACGTGTACAGTGTGACCCCACCATGTAGACCGCTAAGATGTAAACGTGTAGTGTGTAACCCCGTTGTGAGGACCAGTAAGCTGTTAACGTGTACAGTGTGACCCCACCATGTAGACCGCTAAGATATAAACGTGTAGTGTGTAACCCCGTTGTGAGGACCAGGAAGCTGTTAACGTGTACAGTGTGACCCCACCATGTAGACCGCTAAGATGTAAACGTGTAGTGTGTAGCCCCGTTGTGAGGACCAGTAAGCTGTTAACGTGTACAGTGTGACCCCACCATGTAGACCGCTAAGATGTAAACGTGTAGTGTGTAACCCCGTTGTGTGGACCAGTAAGCTGTTAACGTGTACAGTGTGACCCCACCATGTAGACCGCTAAGATGTAAACGTGTAGTGTGTAACCCCGTTGTGTGGACCAGTAAGCTGTTAACGTGTACAGTGTGACCCCACCATGTAGACCGCCAAGATGTAAACGTGTAGTGTGTAACCCCGTTGTGAGGACTGCTAAGTTGTAGATGTGTTCAGTGTAACCTGGTCATGTTGACCACTTAGCTGTGAGCGTGTAAAGCCCAATACACATCTACTGATTCGGGATTGAGCGTAGACTGGCCTCAGTCCCTGTATCCTACCCCTCCACTCCTTCTGAGTGACACAGGGACTGGTCTCATCCGTAATCGGCCATGTAGACTGGCGCGATTTTGCGCCACACTCCCCAAGCAGAGGTCTGGCTACTAGTCAGGATATCTGCTTGGAGATTGATACCCTCTCACTTTGATCTCAATCCAGACATAGTCAGGAGTGGGCGAAATATATTGCTATGACAACACAGACAGACAGGGAACTGGAGGGGAGGGGGGAGGGGTAGAGGGAGGTATAGGGTTACAGGGAGTGGCTTGGGGTCATAAACAGGAGATTCTGGTCAGAGTGGACAAGTCTTTGATTCATGAGCCAGTCAGAGAAGGAAACATGCTATAATAAATTATATTCCGATTTTCTTTAATCATTTAATGAATGTTCATAATCAAAGACTTGAGCAAGTCTAGATTGAGCGATTAGTTCCCAAATCGTCGTTTAGACGATGGTGCATATGGACAACATTTAGTAATTCTTGACATTTATCACGACTCGTGTTTTTAACAGTTAATTGGACATTTTCTATGGAATACTGCTTATTTTTTTAAGATATCTTCCCAAGGGTCGAGACAGTTCTTGATATTGTATGGTACAAGTTCGTGGCGGGAGGGGTGTATGGATACAAACGGGCTAAGTTAGAGATTCGGTGCAGCCGAAGCGCTGACCTTCCAAAACATTTTTTTCAAATACGAGTTTGTAATGAAAAAAAACCCTGAACTGTCGAGATTGTGTAATATGTTTGATTTTGAAAAATAATTTTGTATATATACAGTAGAACCCCGCGTTGACGGACACCTTTCCTCGGAACTCTTTTCTCTATTAGATGTTCATTTTAACTCAGTGTTAAGGGCTAGTTTCACCTACCCGATGGATTTGCCGTGGACACATCGCGACAAATTGGCACACGATTATTCAAACCTAGCCCTTACTCCACCCAGGCGGCGCGGCCCAACGGTCATAAGATCGACTTTCATCTTTTAAATATCCATATTTATCAAATCTTTTAAGATAAAAAATAAAGTATAAGAAAATCTTTAAACAATATTATTTCCGTAATGCCAGACAGGTTAGGGATAGGGATAGGGATAGGGTTAGGGATAGGGATAGGGTTAGGGACAGTGTTAGGGATAGGGTTAGGGACAGGGTTAGGGATATGGATAGGGTTAGGGACAGGGATAGGACAGGGTTAGGGTTAGGGACAGGGTTAGGGTTAGGGTTAGGGTTAGGGTTAGGGTTAGGGTTAGGGTTAGGGTTAGGGTTAGGGTTAGGGTTAGGGTTAGGGTTAGGGTTAGGGTTAGGGTTAGGGTTAGGGTTAGGGTTAGGGTTAGGGTTAGGGTTAGGGTTAGGGTTAGGGTTAGGGTAAGGGTTAGGGTTAGGGTTAGGGTAAGGGTTAGGGTTAGGGATAGAATTCTCCAGTAATTGAACATTAACCAGTTATGCAAAATTAGGTGGGCCCTAACGTCTGCTTATGCCACATCTCCCTCCCGGCACCACAGGTGTGATCGCGGCATCGCGGTGCGGCCGAGGCGCGACTGAGGCTTTCACACCCCCGGTGTAGGGTGGGCCCTAACGTCCCGACTTTAAGGTGGTGGGCCCTAACGTCCTGCAACCATAGTGACAGCGGCGTAATCATGGCGATTTGCCTGGTGTCAGTTGTTGACACCTTTGTTTGAGGGGAACCAAACAGGATTTTCATGTGTTGCCATGGTGTGGGGATGACAACAACAACGGTTTAATCCTGAGGTTGCTTAGGATTGACAGGGATTGTGATCTTATTAGTGATCTAACATAATTGTAATGTTAGCGATCTAAAATAAGACAAAGGGGCCATCCATAAAGTACGTACGCAGAATTTCTGAAATTTTGGACCCACCACCCCCTCCCGATCTTGTATCCAATAGAACAAAAAGGGAGTATACGCAAAATTTCCAAAATTGTTTAACCCCCCCCCCCCCTCAGTGCATACGTACTTTATGGATGGCCCCCCAAAAAACAAAATTGAATTAGAAAAAAACCCAACAAAACATAAATATTTACGGGATTATAACCATTATATCGCATTTTGAGATACTTTAAATACCATTTTGTAATATTTTGTAATGCGTCATAATTACTGATCTACATTCGTATATATATATATATATATATATTTTTTCTTTTCTTTTCTTCTAAGCTTTATTTCACTTCTTCAGAGAAAGTTCTTCCAGTGAGGTACAGATGTCTTCAACAGGTAGTGGTCTCACAAACAGTGTTATACACATTATTGTTTTACACAAGTTTAGGCAACATATCTCAGGCTTATAACTCTATACCACACTTAATGGACAAAGGTTTACTGAAAAATATCCCGTTGGTCTGTGACTCTAAGGAACTGTATTGAATTTCTCCAGGGACCTGTTTCACTAGTTCTGTGACATGTCTGGATGGCATCTGTCACGAAACTAGTGAAACAGGGACCTGTTTCAGTAGTCTTGTGACACTAGGGCTAGACAGACATCAACAGTGGCACCAACAGTGCAAGCAACAGCGGAAAAAGACTAGCAAATATCGGAAGATCGAAGTGGCCAATCTTCTTCATATTTGGAACGATTATAGATTATATGTATCCCCTACTCATGTTAAAGTGTCATTGCTTAATTCCTACGAGAAGTGAGTGAAACTCCGTGTGTCATTGACTGCAATCTTGTGATCTGTCCGTATGGTGTCACAGACGCCATCTAGACATGTCACGAAACTACTGAAACAGGACCCAGGTCCATGAAGTGTAGATTTGTGACTTTTTCTAATTCTTATGTTTGGGGTTTGTCTTTTCCTAAGGGCAGCTACTTGTGTTGTCACGAAACTAGACAACCCCAATATCTGTATGGTGTCACAGACATGTCACGAAACTAGTGAAACAGGTCCATGATGTGTAGATTTGTCTAATTCTTATGTTTGGGGTCTGTCTTTTCCTAAGGGCAGCTACTTGTGTTGTCACGAAACTAGAAAACCCCAATATCTGTATGGTGTCACAGACGTGTCACGAAACTAGTGAAACAGGTCCATGATGTGTAGATTTGTCTAATTCTTATGTTTGGGGTCTGTCTTTTCCTAAGGGCAGCTACTTGTGTTGTCACGAAACTAGAAAACCCCAATATCTGTATGGTGTCACAGACGTGTCACGAAACTAGTGAAACAGGTCCATGATGTGTAGATTTGTCTAATTCTTATGTTTGGGGTTTGTCTTTTCCTAAGGGCAGCTACTTGTGTTGTCACGAAACTAGACAACCCCAATATCTGTATGGTGTCACAGACGTGTCACGAAACTAGTGAAACAGGTCCATGATGTGTAGATTTGTCTAATTCTTATGTTTGGGGTCTGTCTTTTCCTAAGGGCAGCTACTTGTGTTGTCACGAAACTAGAAAACCCCAATATCTGTATGGTGTCACAGACGTGTCACGAAACTAGTGAAACAGGTCCATGATGTGTAGATTTGTCTAATTCTTATGTTTGGGGTCTGTCTTTTCCTAAGGGCAGCTACTTGTGTTGTCACGAAACTAGACAACCCCAATGTCTGTATGGTGTCACAGACATGTCACGAAACTAGTGAAACAGGCCCCAGCTCATGAATTATAAGTCGTAATATCGTCGTCCGCCATACTTGACGTCTTCGGTGAGAAAAAAAAGACGGTTAGATCTGTCACGACGTTTCCATTGAAATGGGAGTATTTGTGAAGACAGAAAAGAAAGCCATATGATGCATTTACACCATTCGGCCTGCAGCCACCGAGGAAGTGGGTTAACAAGGGGAACTGATAAATCTAATAAAAAACAACAACTTAAGAGCCAGCCGTTAGTGTACCTGTTAGTTCTGTGAACTGTAGGGGGGGGGGGGGGGGTTCAGCCGACATACAGACATCCGTTATGCTTGAGTGGGCACGGTCTTAGCCCCCCCCCCCCCCGCGCACCGCCGCCACCCACGTCCATCCCCCCCCCCCCCCACACACACACAGAGGATAACGTGAAACTTGTGTGTGTGTGTGGGGGGGGGGGGGGGGGGGGGCTGTAAGCTGAGAAAAGTCAGTTATGTGTGTGTGGAGAGGAAATATTAGACTTGCTCAAGTCTTTGATTATGAGCATTCATTAAAGGATTAAACATAATCAGAATAGATTTAAAAAAAATTGTTTTTTATATATAATCAGAATACTTTTTGATATGTATCCTTCTCTGACTGGCCCATGAATCAAAGACTTGTCAACTATGAACGAAATCTCCTGTTTATGGCCTCAAGCTGCTCCCTGTAACCCTATACCTCATCCTACCCCTACCCCCTCTCTTCCTCTAGTTCTCTGGCCGCCTGTGTTGTCATAGCAATATATTTCGCCTGTTACTGACTGTGACCCGATTGAGATCAAAGTGATAGGGTATCAATTTCCCAGCAGATATCTTGAGCAGTAGCCAGGATATCTGTATGGAGAGTGTTGGGAATAATGGTGCTAAACAGCGCCAGAAATCCAACACCATTACCGATATACTGTTAAAAAAAGGTTGGCAATGGGCGAATGTTGTATTGGTTTATAAATGATTAAAATTCAATCACAGGGATGCAAGTTTTCCGACAAATGACGGAATTCCGATATTTCATATACACCGGCAACACGTATCGATTTCTGTTCCAAAATAATGTTATGAACGATTCTTTTTTAAAAGTCTTTTAAATTTCCGATTTTCTTTTCTTTAGGCCCAACATTCATCCCTGCAATTGGGATTGGCAGCTTTCTAAATTTCTAATTCACTAGGTGACCAGACAAAAATATTGACCCATCTAAGCAGTGAAGCCAAAAACAACAACAACATAAGTAGGTAACAAGTCACGTGCCATTCTGCACGTAGCTTCAATCACATTACGTAGTTTTAGCATCAACACAGAGTACAGTAGAACTCTGTTAAAAGGATACCCCGGAGTTTGTGGCCACTTTGACTTGAAATAGAATCCCCAAATACCAGGTGTATTCTACCCGGTGTGGTGCCAAAATTGGTTACCCTGCCAAAAGTGGTAATTATCGCTCACTCTATACACGCATGCGTCTGGCCACGTTCTTCCGTTCAGATTTAACGGACTATTGGACGTACTACTATTTTGATGTGATTTTAATGTAAATAAATGAAAATATTATTTAGACATGAGAATTACATGTCGTGATATGTCGTAATATGCTTAATTTCGGCAAATTTTCACTCTCCAATCGTGGACATCAACACTGCGCATGTTCACACATGCGCACAAGATACTAGTGGGCGATAATTACCACTTATGGCAGGGTAACCAACACCGGTTAAGTGCTGATTCCACCAACACACACGATATAGAGAGATTAGACACGATTTGGTTGACTTGGTAAATCTTTCTAGGTTTTGAATAATCGCATGCATATTTGCCATGATGTGTCTTGAGGTGTTGCGGTGGTGGAGCACCAAAATGCACATACAACATCGCAAAAAAATACACATATCATTGTGTGCTACATATCACAACAAAGGAGGTATGACATATCGCGACACAGTAAGATATAACAAGATCTACCAAGATATACCGCTGCAAATTCATAGTGTTGGTGGAACCAACCCTTTAAGCAGACTATGTGGGGTGGTCTGTTTAGTTGTGTGTTACTGTACATACTTCTCTGTACTATGGGAATGGGGTTGTCTGTTTAGTTGTGTGTTACTGTACACACTTCTCTGTACTATGTGGGGTGGCCTGTTTAGTTGTGTGTTACTGTACATACTTCTATATACTATGTGGGGTGGTCTGTTTAGTTGTGTGTTACTGTACACACTAATCTGTACTATGTGGGGTGGTCTGTTTAGTTGTGTGTTACTGTACATACTTCTATATACTATGTGGGGTGGCCTGTTTAGTTGTGTGTTACTGTACACACTTCTATATACTATGTGGGGTGGTCTGTTTAGTGGTGTGTTACTGTACACACTTCTATATACTATGTGGGGTGGTCTGTTTAGTGGTGAGTTACTGTACACACTTCTATGTACTATGTGGGGTGGTCTATTTAGCAGGGTTTTACCTTACACTTTTACCTTACACTTCTCTGTGCTATTGGGTGATCCTCCTTATATCTCTGTCCGAACCTGCCTGTTTGGACCCAAATCTGACCCATATGCCAGTTTTTGAAATATCCTAAATTTCACATTATTGTCTATAAAGACTTCCTACCCTGCCCAGCTCTCAGCCACTCTCTGTAATCTGAATCGGGTCGATATACGAGGTTATTACGGGAAGAGGTGTGATCTGGAATAGTCGGCATGTTGATGCCTAGCCTTTATCCTACCCCTAATAAAAAACTCCAAAGGCTTAACATTGGGTCACTGTATTCGGTCTGGAGTTCAGAAAAATGAAAAATATCGCTCTAGCGGGATACACTTGACAAATGACGTCATTTGTTAATGTAGAAGTGATTTAGACAGGCGGGGTAGGATAAATTCTAAACCAAACTCGAGTTAGTTGTGTTATTGTTCATCGCATCGCGTATTACTGCTCTTGGCTTCGCCTCGCGCAGTAATACGCGATCTTGCCCTCGTGCGATAAAGAACAACACGACTAACTCTTGTTTGGTTTCTCCATAATAAGGTGCGGTTTCTACCAAAACGATGGATTCGCTGTGGTATATCTTGGTAGATCTTGTTATATCTTACAGTGCCGCCATATGTCGTAACTCCTTTGTCGCGATATGAGCGGTGTGTTTTTTTGCAATGTCGTGTGTATATTTTGGTGCTCCACCACCACGACACCTCAAGATCCATTGCCGACATATTGGCATACCACGATCTATCGCAACAAGAACGCTGCAAAGGTGCTCAACCAGACTGATGCATTGCGGCAAATATGCAGCAGGGGGTCGTTGCTCCACGTTTTGCGGATCGCAAAATAGCGATCCGAGGTCGAAAGTGTTGCTCCAGATATTTTGCGGATCGCATCATAACTATGTCGCTATCTATATCCAATTAAAACCCCAATGAACCTGTTACCTATCACACTGAGAATGCGGTGTTTTAAAATATAGCGATACAACGTGAAAATAGCGATACTACACGATACGATCCGATATTACTGGAGCAACGCTTTCCAGGAGCAACGACCCCCTGATTATGCAAACCTAGCTAGCAAGACTCCTCAAGATAGCCAAATCGTAATGGATCTTGATATATCTTGTGTATTGGTGGAAGAGGTCCATAAGACAGCGACATGCTGCTTCTTCCCAATCACACATCGATCAGCATTGACCCGATCACACCTCTTCTTAACAGCAATCGAGCATTACTAGACCAAGCGTTACTAGACCGACTGCCTCTGACCATAAAGGCATATCCTACAATATACAGTGGCGCCACCTGGTGCATTTTAAATAGTCCCATTTAACTATTGAATTTGGTAATTTCTGGCATATTACAGACTCAAAAGAGCAAAATCCATGTTTTGTCTAGTTTGACCTAATCCAATAAGTGAAATAGGCCCTTTTTCATTTGCTTGATTTATATAGGAAATATACTGAATAATGTGGTTTTCTTCAATTCTTTCAAAAACAAGGACGGTGACCTATGATCTTTAAAACCTAAATAGGTAATACTATACATATACTATATTCTGTGAAAGTTTGAGGAAATTGACATGGGTTTCACTGTGTGAAAAACAACTTTTTAGAATCTCTATATAATCTAATATAAAATGATCATAACATTGATCTCTAAATCAAAATCTAGCAGGGTGACCCCCGATTTTTAAGTTAGATATGTACTCTACAATACTTAGAGATTATTATATTCAATTTTCAGAAAAATGACATGGGTTTAAATTTTTACACCAAATTGTCCGATATGGCTTTAATTGCACTATTACGATACACTAAGCCATTGTCATATGTCATATATTTGTTTTAGAGGTTGGTAATGTTACCTATTTGCATAGGAAGCGAATATCAGCTCCAATTAATAATAAAGTTTAAATCAAGACTTACCTATACATAAAAAAAAAAGTCTCTCTACGCACCATCGCGATTCTGAGTAGGGCGTTTAGATAGCGATGATATGTATTCCCCCTTCTATATACAAGTATTATTTATATACATATATATTTATATACACATGCAGTATATTTGATAATTATGTACTGTTGCTTCCCATGCGGTAATAATTGTATACTGAACCCTGTGCAGTACACTGTTATACTGCACACGTTGAAACATCAGCAGTGTGTGGGCTTTCACGCTGACATGTCTCTTATGCCAATATATGATAGGATTTAATTAATTTTGTGTATATAATAAATACATGACGACCCACAAAACTCGATAGGAATTGATGTAATTTACGAAACTCGGCCTGGCGCCACGTTCCATAAAAAAACAACACTTCCCCATCTCGTTTTGTAGCATGTACAGCATGGTCAGGTCGTTCTATATAATATAATTACCGATTCATAGGGAAGACAGAGCTATATGACATCGATATTTTATTCTCGATTCTCATCGTCGAGGGGGTCGGTGAGAATGGTGATAAATGTCGATGTCTTCTGGTCACACTGCACCGCTAGAGCAACCTACAGCTTTTGCGGGACCATAAACCGGAGCGGCGCAGTGTGGTCTTCTGGTCTGTATAGGCATCAGGAATGCTGTGTGCTCAGTGGTGGCTGTTTGGGGGTGGCCGGGGGAGGGTGAGGGGTGCACTGAGGGGTGCGGGTGGGGGGTGGTGGGTGGTGGGGTGGTGGGGTGGTGGGGTGGTGGGTACGGGAAAGCAGGGTAGGTACATAACGGCCGCGGCAGTAGAGACCCGCGAGTCCACTGTCCTCTCTGCCTCCTCCTTATGAAGGCTTATGTACTTTACCTACTTGGCTATGGGGTGCTGAGTGTCCTCAAACTTCCCTCCACTCACACTGCAGCCACATTTCTCCTCCATCCCCAGCAGTGATAGACTCGCTGCTATATCAAAGACCAGTCCTTCTCATACCATGTCTGTGGTGTGGTGTACAGCCACTTTTCTCTTTCATCCCCAGCAGTGGTATACTTACTGCTATATCAAAGGCCAGTCGTTCTCATACTATGCCTATGTGGTATGGTGTACAGCCACCTTTCTCTTTCACCCCCAGCAGTGGTAGGTTTACTGCTATATCAAAGGCCAATCCTCCTCACACCATGTCTGTGGTGTGGTGTACAGCCACTTTTCTCTTTCACCCCCAGCAGTGGTAAACTTACTGCTATATCAAAGGCCAGTCCTTCTCATACCATGTCTATGTAGTGTGGTTTACAGCCACCTTTCTCCTTCACCCCCACCAGTGGTAGATTTACTGCTATATCAAAGGCCAGTCGGTCTCATACTATGTCTATGTGGTATGGTGTGCAGCCACCTTTCTCCTTCATCCCCAGCAGTGGTAGACTTACTGCTATATCAAAGACCAGTCCTTCTCACACCATGTCTGTGGTGTGGTGTGCAGCCACTTTTCTCTTTCACCCCAGAAGTGGTATACTTACTGCTATATCAAAGGCCAATCCTTCTCATACCGTGTCTGTGTGGTGTGGGAAGTAAAAGAACTCACCTCGGTAAATGTGTAGGGGTGAGATTTCTACCTGAATTCATTACATAGGTTCGATCACCACCCTAGTGGTGTAAAAGAACCTTGAGAAAGTCTGGAAGGACCAATAATGGTTGACTGGACGTAAATTCAAACCCAAAACCCGAAAACGGCACTCACACGGTAGCGTCAGCGGTGATCGGTCAAGCCTAGCCTGGAATCCTGGCCTAGTCACATTATAGGCCAGGTAACGGGTTCCATTTTTTGTTGTGCATTATGGGTAACGCCTCCATTTCTTGCACTCTCAAAGCAGAGATCCTGTACTCTACTTCCGCAAAAGATCTGCTGGGAGAGTGCCACATTGGCAGACTTAGACTGTAGAGCCTGTATCCTTTTCATTGTTATTTCATTTATTTTATCTGGACTTGTACTAAGCTTGCAGGCCTTACAGCCAGTACAACAGGACTGCTGTAAAACATTTAGCAGCAGTATTTCTTCAGAATAAAGCACTGAAGGTAGTAAATCGCTAATAAAGGAGAATATAAGAAAAAAAAGTTCAGCCAAGAGAGGTGGCCTGCCTGTCAGTTCAAGGTCTTTCTCTAGTATCTCTACTCTGTGGTATTACGTAAGAAGTAGTTACCAGTCCCTTATTTGGGCAGGGAACCAGTCTAGGTCTAGCCCCGTTTTGCCAGACACAAATTGTTGTTAGAGGGTGACTTCACCGATACACGTAGCACCCCATAATTGTGCACCCTGCTGGCCTCTAGTTTACATGTTTGAGTCTCTGGGGGTGGATACGATGTCTAGTGATAGGTATCGGGATGTGGAGTAGAAATATGTGTGTTTCTGTGGGGTGGGGTATAAGGTCTAGTGATAGGTATCGGGATGAGGAGTAGAAATATGTATGTTTCTGTGGGATGGGGTATAAGGTCTAGTGATAGGTATCGGGATGAGGAGTAGAAATATGTCTGTTTCTGTGGGGTGGGGTATGATATGTCTAGTGATAGGTATCGGGATGAGGAGTAGAAATATGTATGTTTCTGTGGGGTGGGGTATAAGGTCTAGTGATAGGTATCGGGATAAGGAGTAGAAATATGTATGTTTCTGTGGGGTGGGGTATGATATGTCTAGTGATAGGTATCGGGATGAGGAGTAGAAATATGTATGTTTCTGTGGGATGGGATATAAGGTCTAGTGATAGGTATCGGGATGAGGAGTAGAAATATGTATGTTTCTGTGGGATGGGATATAAGGTCTAGTGATAGGTATCGGGATGAGGAGTAGAAATATGTATGTTTCTGTGGGGTGGGGTATGATATGTCTACTGATAGGTATCGGGATGAGGAGTAGAAATATGTATGTTTCTGTGGGGTGGGGTATGATATGTCTAGTGATAGGTATCGGGATGTGGAGTAGAAATATGTATGTTTCTGTGGGGTGGGGTATGATATGTCTAGTGATAGGTATCGGGATGAGGAGTAGAAATATGTATGTTTCTGTGGGGTGGGGTATGATATGTCTAGTGATAGGTATCGGGATGAGGAGTAGAAATATGTATGTTTCTGTGGGATGGGGTATAAGGTCTAGTGATAGGTATCGGGATGTGGAGTAGAAATATGTATGTTTCTGTGGGATGGGGTATAAGGTCTAGTGATAGGTATCGGGATGAGGAGTAGAAATATGTATGTTTCTGTGGGGTGGGGTATAAGGTCTAGTGATAGGTATCGGGATGAGGAGTAGAAATATGTATGTTTCTGTGGGATGGGGTATAAGGTCTAGTGATAGGTATCGGGATGTGGAGTAGAAATATGTATGTTTCTGTGGGATGGGGTATAAGGTCTAGTGATAGGTATCGGGATGAGGAGTAGAAATATGTATGTTTCTGTGGGGTGGGGTATAAGGTCTAGTGATAGGTATCGGGATGAGGAGTAGAAATATGTATGTTTCTGTGTGTCGGGGTATGATATGTCTAGTGATAGGTATCGGGATGTGGGGTAGAAATATGTGTGTTTCTGTGGGGTGGGGTATAAGGTCTAGTGGTAGGTATCGGGATGAGGAGTAGAAATGTGTGTGTTTCTGTGGGGTGGGGTATAAGGTCTAGTGGTAGGTATCGGGATGAGGAGTAGAAATATGTGTGTTTCTGTGGGGTGGGGTATGATATGTCTAGTGATAGGTATCGGGATGTGGAGTAGAAATATGTATGTTTCTGTGGGGTGGGGTATGATATGTCTAGTGATAGGTATCTGGATGAGGAGTAGAAATATGTATGTTTCTGTGGGGTGGGGTATGATATGTCTAGTGATAGGTATCGGGATGTGGAGTAGAAATATGTATGTTTCTGTGGGATGGGGTATGATATGTTTAGTGATAGGTATCGGGATGTGGAGTAGAAATATGTGTGTTTCTGTGGGGTGGGGTATGATATGTCTAGTGATAGGTATCGGGATGAGGAGTAGAAATATGTATGTTTCTGTGGGGTGGGGTATAAGGTCTAGTGATAGGTATCGGGATGTGGAGTAGAAATATGTATGTTTCTGTGGGATGGGTTATAAGGTCTAGTGATAGGTATCGGGATGTGGAGTAGAAATATGTATGTTTCGGTGGGGTGGGGTATGATATGTCTAGTGATAGGTATCGGGATGAGGAGTAGAAATATGTGTGTTTCTGTGGGGTGGGGTATGATATGTCTAGTGATAGGTATCGGGATGTGGAGTAGAAATATGTGTGTTTCTGTGGGGTGTGGTATGATATGTCTAGTGATAGGTATCGGGATGAGGAGTAGAAATATGTATGTTTCTGTGGGGTGGGGTATGATATGTCTAGTGATAGGTATCGGGATGAGGAGTAGAAATATGTATGTTTCTGTGGGGTGGGGTATAAGGTCTAGTGATAGGTATCGGGATGAGGAGTAGAAATATGTATGTTTCTGTGGGGTGAGGTATGATATGTTTAGTGATAGGTATCGGGATAAGGAGTAGAAATCTGTATGTTTCTGTAGGGTGGGGTATGATATGTCTAATGATAGGTATCGGGATGAGGAGTAGAAATTTGTATGTTTATGTGGGATGGGGTATAAGGTCTAGTGATAGGTATCGGGATGAGGAGTAGAAATATGTATGTTTCTGTGGGGTGGGGTATAAGGTCTAGTGATAGGTATCGGGATGAGGAGTAGAAATATGTATGTTTCTGTGGGGTGGGGTATGATATGTCTAGTGATAGGTATCGGGATGAGGAGTAGAAATATGTATGTTTCTGTGGGGTGGGATATGATATGTCTAGTGATAGGTATCGGGGTAAGGAGTAGAAATATGTATGTTTCTGTGGGGTGGGGTATAAGGTCTAGTGATAGGTATTGGGATGAGGAGTAGAAATATGTGTGTTTCTGTGGGGTGGGATATGATATGTCTAGTGATAGGTATCGGAATGAGGAGTAGAAATATGTGTGTGCTGGGCACCAGAAGTGATAGGTACTCACCTGTGAATACCAGTTTGCAATGAATATGTTTAAGCCTATAAGACATCGAAATGCTGATTGTGCCCGATTCTACCTTTGCCCGACGGATCCGTCGGGTCGGTGAGAATCTGCATCAATCGACTCGATTTTTTTGCTTTTCCCAACACGTCGGGTATTACTGCCTTGTCAGATATGACTGACTCTCCCCGACCTTAAGATTTCGATGTATGCACACAACCTATCCACCTGTCCGATTTCCAAGTGCTTTATATAAATTTTGTGGGGAGACATAAGCGATTATAGATCTGAAAAGCGTTTTCCGATATTTTAAATCGGCCAGAAGTTGACAAATTTTGCATTTTTCCCTATATAGACCTATCACCCGGCCTGGGGCCCGGCTGGGCTTAGCTCCTGGTCGCTCTCTTTGATCTCATCCCAGGTCATTTACGAGATTATAAAAAGAGGAGGTGTGATCGGGAATAGTCTGCATGTCGGTGTCTTATAGATATAAATAGACATCGAAATCTTATTCTCGATTCTCACCGAGCCGATGATAAGTCTATGCTGTCTTTCCCCTTATGTTTTATACCTCCGACCACCGACTTTGTAAAACTTGAATTTTGAATCACAATGTTTGTCAATTGTTGATAAATTATTGATCATGAATTGCAATGTGCGATGGACTACCAAGTAGTACCCTACTCCAGTTTGCTGATGTCTACTCACTGGGATCTGATTGAAACCAGCCATATAAATCTGGCTGACAGACGCCCAACTTATTGTAAACCAAACCTAAGGATGATTTTCTTTAAAAAAAATCTTCTGGATGTTCCTTTGTCGCCAATAAAGGAACATCCATGTTCCGAAATCGTTAGATGTTCAAACGGTTTGAGGCTCAGCCATGCCGCCGTGTTTCCCGCTTACCTGTCATAGGTTAGAGCTCACCTATGACTAGGTGTAGACACAACGTGTAGGCGGTGGCGCGTCACGTTTTATGACTTCTGACGTCTCGTGACATTCTAATATCTGATAATTAAGTCTATATGCGCCATAAACCACGGCCAGTCGCTCATTACTTAATAAAGCCCGCTAATCACTGACTTAATGACTTATACTCAGACTTAGGAGAATATTATATTATAACTATTTACTCCGGGCACGTAATTATTCTAATTCCATATTCACATCTCTCATCTGTCTCGTACGTACATGTCGGTGGATATGACGTCAGTTTATGATATTAAATAGAAACGACCCTTGATTTATATGATCCCAAGCAGTGTTTCTCAAGTTGACCTGCTTTTTTTTGTGTGTGTGCAAAACTTTCATTCTGCGTTGCAAATGTACAAGGTATATATATATATATACATATACATATACATATACATATACATATACATATACATATACATATACATATACATATACATATACATATACATATACATATACATATACATATACATATACATATACATATACATATACATATACATATACATATACATATACATATACATATACATATACATATACATATACATATACATATACATATACATATACATATACATATACATATACATATACATATACATATACATATACATATACATATACATATACATATACATATACATATACATATACATATACATATACATATACATATACATATACATATACATATACATATACATATACATATACATATACATATACATATACATATACATATACATATACATATACATATACATATACATATACATATACATATACATATACATATACATATACATATACATATACATATACATATACATATACATATACATATACATATACATATACATATACATATACATATACATATACATATACATATACATATACATATACATATACATATACATATACATATACATATACATATACATATACATATACATATACATATACATATACATATACATATACATATACATATACATATACATATACATATACATATACATATAGTTTGCATCGGCTTGCAGCAGAGGTGTTTCAGCCACGTTTAAATAATCGAAGGTATATTTTCTTCGCGTTCAACTTTCCAGAATTATAACTTCTTTTTTTTTTTTTATCTTTTTTTTTATTTTAGACAGACTTAGCCTCGTCTTGTATCTAGAATTATGACTTTACAACATTTTCAGTTTGATAGGTGTGCATTCCCAATCATGTTTTTGCTCCTTTTCTAACTTTTTTTTTCTAAACTTTTGACAATCACCGTGATAATAATCACCAAGATTGGTCTAACTAAGACCTGACTGACCGGCTTTTCAAAACTGTTTGACTTTGAAATTAGCCTCATTCACTAACCGTACCACCACTAGAGGCGATAGCGCCACCCTGTCATTTCCACCAGAATTAGACAGAATTACTGAGCACCAAGGTAGTCTTGAAGTAAAAAAAAAAAAAAAAAGACAAAGAGGGAAAGGGAGAAAAGGGAAGGGGGGGGGGGGAGAAAAAAAAGAAAAACAAAAGAGCAAGCTGCCATATAAGAGTCAAATTGTGTTTGAAATATTATGGTATTACCAAGCGAGATGTTCCTATATCCACAGATTAAGAATGATGCTATGATGACAATTTATAGTTGGTGCTGAACTCTATACTTGATATGTGATTTAATATGTTTGTCAAGATTACCTACTCGCGGAAAACTTGAAGACGATATAGTAGAAATGAATGATTGAATAATACACATTTATAAAAAGTATGATGAAGGAATCACCGAAAGGTGGGCGGTGTGATGCATTCTGGGTAGGCTCATGGTGGCCCACTACATTCTAGTCATTTATACCTGTCGAAGATTTGTCCCATGTAGATGTGATTTTCCCTTTTTAAGTTATTGAAAAATTAAATGATAATTTTTTATATTTTTTTAGGATCTTTATTGCATTCAGTGCCAGGCACTGTTCTTGTTGATACAATGTTGATCATAACATATTGTACAAATCATCAATGTAAGGAATAACATTTCTCTCAGTACATAAAGTAGTTACGGTACGATATATACAGTTTATGTATAAGGTATGCGTATCCGGGAATGAATAAATGAATGACGAAAGTACCACAGTGCTCCATTATTTAACGCGTCATGGCTTTGTGTGGGTCTCTCATTAAGGTATGAGGATAGAGAGATGGATAAATATCATTTTATTGCGAACTAGAATCAGGTGGGCGTATTACATTGAGCGTGGAGTATTGTCTGCCGTATCTCATGTTGACAGTGACTGACTTCTTTTTTACTGATGGCCAAGTGACAGAACGCCTGCACTCTCCTAACATTTACTTTGTTTCCATGTATTCACCGTTTTTCTTACGTTTTCCCAAACATGTACTCTGTTTCCATTTATTCATTATTTGTCTAACATTTTTTTGTCAAATATTTACTCTGTTTTTATTTATTCATTATCTCTAACATTTTTTTGAAGTTTTACTCTATTTCTATTTTTTGTCAAACATTTCTGCCGTTGGTGTTTTTTCGCGCCGTTTCCTGCTTTGGGCAGACGACATTTTACCAATTAGAAGCTGCGGGGGAGGCGGGGTTGAGGAGAAAAAAAGACAGGGTAGAAACCTGGCACGTGTTAGTGTTCCCTGTGTTAGAGCGTGCCACATACCTGCCCAGATAAACATTTCCAGTGTGAGCAGAGAGAAACCGCCTCTTGCCCGTACTTAACCCTTTCCTTACAGAAATAACAGTTTTCCACTTTTCCGTGGATTTTTTTTTTTTTTTTTTAAGAATATGGTAGAATTTGTTGAGAAAATTGATCTTTTCCACCGTGTTTAAATGTCAATGTTTCCATGGTGATAACTATAATATCATTTATTAATTATCACTATTAAGGCATTTTACATAATCTCTGAAAAAATGATAAGGTTCCGTGTTGAATCAGCTGAGATAAATGACATTTAACAAAAAATAGAAAATGATGCCTTGAGGCATTATTTACACTAGCCACCAGAGTGCCTTGAGGCATCATTTACACTAGCCACTTGAGTGCCTTGAGGCATTATTGATAAAGAAAGAGTTAACTTATAAGGTACAGAGTTATTGCTAATTGCATCATCATTCGCCAGGAAATTGTAAGCTAACTACACAGTAGTCAGGGGATACTTTTATCATTGATTATCGTGAGACTAGGCTAAAACCGTTTATGGCAAGCCCCCCCCCCCCCCCCCCCCATACCCAATTTTATTGATAACTGCACCCACACCTGTTGGTTTTGTTTGGTGTTGGGGGCAAGATGGCCGTCTCCATGCCCTAGCAGAGATGGCAGTTTTCCAATCTTCCATGGAAATCCTCGTTTTCATTTTCAGTTCGTGAATTGTCAAACGAAGATGAAATAAATCAAATCACACTCACACCCATAAGACAGTGGTTTGGACCTTTTCACAAATCCTCAGCCCCAGACTGCAGCCAACACCGACATGTTTTCCATGATTTCTCAGGCATTTTTAGGTAGTAAATTACACAAGGAAGATATTTCTACTTTTTTTTCCTGACCCCAACTGACATCCCTGTTGAATAGGACAGGTAGCTATTCAGTTATGGGGGTGGCCAGTTTCCTCCGATGCCAACCAAAACACCTGGTAGTGGGTGCGGGTATCAATGGATTGCAATAGCCTTTGGTACTTTTTTTTTTTTAATTGTTTAAAGGAGATTTTATTCATTTTTCATTGACATCTAGAATCTTCTGTCAGTGACCACAAATACGTCTCGATTGGGTTTTGTTTTCCAACATTATGTTGTGTAACATTTTAATTCTCCAAGGGAGATGTAGTACCTTATACACTATGTAGTAACATAATCCATGTCCTAGTTTTTCCAATTTTCAGAATATAATGAGGACATAGAGGACAGGACATAAGTACTTAGACAGTGGTAGCTTGGTTTTCATAGTATCTCCTTCCATTATGTGATATAGATACAGGGACTAGGTCACCTTACTAGATGTTTTCCTATCATTTTTGTTACTTTTAATCACTATGGTTTCACTTTTGACAACAGACCAAAGTCATAGCAATTTACACAGCCATTTTTTCTTTAGCATTGTAACCCTCTCCTCAGCTTCTCCTTGGCAGTTTTGTCTAACTGAATTGTTGGCTACAGTACTTTGGTACTGATACTGATGAGTTGACCAATTAAAGTGTTACTATCAGGTGTGAATAGTAAGCTGAATGAATGACTCCAAGACTTCGTCCCATTACAAGCTTTATTGTTGGAGTTTGGATGGATGAGTTTTAATCTTGGCCACCGTATGCAACAACTGGAGTTTGGCATAGTGATTTCACGAGGCGAAGCAGAATGAAGTCTGGAGCCGACACTCCAGGAGTGGCATGTGGTGGCCACAATTAAAACAAATCAGGTTTTGATTTTATCCTACCCCGTCTCCGTGATTTTGGAATATTACTTGATACCAATTCTGTATGCCACTAGTGGCATATAAAACTCCGGATTGGATGTGGCATACGGAAACTCAATGTTAAGCTTATGGGGTTTTATATTAGGGGTAGGATAAACTGCAATGCACTACACTAGTTGCACTAATGAGAGTACATCGAGATCAAGGTTATATGCTGGCTCCGTGTTTACCGTGTGGGGGTGACCATGTTGACCGTAACCAAGGGTCGCCTCTAGCGGCCTATTACGTAAAGCCAGCATGATCAGTTGGGCCAAGGGATAGAGCCTGTATGTTTCACGTACAGATTATTCGGAATGTAAACTATATTTTCTCTGATAACTCTATGGGTATGCATGACACACTTTCTGATGTGAGGTTCACATGCATGTGGGTTCATCTCCATGGTGAAATGGCCTTCTGCAGAACACTTTCAATAAGGAAGTGATATAAATACAAAAACTATAAGTGTATCTGTAACATGCGGTTTGGATTATGTTTAACATGCTCCGTTTTCTAGTACAAATAGTCCATGGCCTACTTCAGTCTACTTTCCTCTAAAATTTGTATATTGAAGTAAAGGTCTGACTATTTGGCCTTTACACAAATGAACCAGCAGTTATAGAAAGTTCAGATATGTTTAAGTGTAGGGTTAAGGTTAGGGATAGGATTAGGGATAGGATTAGGGATAGGGGTAGGGATAGGGTTAGGGATATGATTAGGGATATAATTAGGGAAATGGTTACGGTTATGGGTAGGGATATGGTGAGGGATAGGGATAGGATTAGGGTTAGGGATAGGATTAGGGAAATGGTTAGGGTTATGGGTAGGGATAGGGTTAGGTTTAGGGCTAGGATTAGGGAGAGGGTTAGGGGAATAGTTTTCTGTTTGTTTTCTTCCCCAGAGAAGACAAAATTTGAAGCTAAGATAACATACTTATTACCAAGTATAATATATAACCACAGTTGAGACACTTGGAGTTGAGAAAATTCAAAACGGGTCGAGTTCATTACGGGTCGAGTTCTTAAAACGGGTCGAGTTCGTTACGGGTCGAGTTATTCACGGGTCGAGTTGTAATCCCAAGGTTGTTGGACTTTGTTGATTCAAGTCCCACTGCAGCCACTTTTCCCCTTAACCCCCAGCAGTGGTAGACTTACTGCTATATCAAAGGCCAATCCCTCTCTCATACCATGTCTATGTGGTGTGGGAAGTAAAAGACCTCTCTCCTCGGTAAATGTGTAGGGGTGTGATTTCTACCTAAATTCATCTCATAGATTCGGTCAAACCCAAAGTAAGTCTAATTGAACAAATTGGACGTTAAACTACCCCAACAACCTAACAAACAAACAAAATCTCCAGTATTCGTGGGTATCGGGGTCGGGGTCGGGGTAGGAGACGGGGACTGAAGCCAGTCTACCATGGAGCCAGAGGAGGGGTGGGGAGTTAGCTCAGTGGTTAGAGCACCGGACTTGTAATCCCAAGGTTGTAGGACTTTGTGGGTTCGGGTCCCATCCCCAGCAGTGGTAGATTTACTGCTATATCAAAGGCCATCCTTCTCATGCCATGTCTATGTGGTGTGGGAAGTAAAAGAACTCTCACCTCGGTAAATGTGTAGGGGTGTGATTTCTACCTAACTTCATCACATAGATTCGATCATCACCCTTGTGGTGTAAAAGAACCTTGAGAAAGTCTGGTAAGGACCTATAATGGTTGACTGGACGTAAAATCAAAACCAAAAACAAAAACAAACCATGGAGCCAGCAGTGACACAGATTAGCGGCACCGGTCGAAGGAGGTGATTAAGACCCGGCCTGGAGAGCGGACACTTTGCGGATGTGTGAAGAACCGTTATTTGTGATGGGTCTCATACCAGGGGGTCGTTTCCTAACCACAGCACACTTCCTCCATCCTGTTAGGCGCATAGCCGAGTAATCGTCGTCTCGTCTTGTGCGCAGTTCTCATTATTGATACGTGTCTATGTGCTGTGATGTACAGCCACCTTTCTCTTTCATGCTCAGCAGACTTACTGCTATATCAAAGGCCAGTCCGTCTCATACCATGTCTATGTGCTGTGGTGTGCCGCCACCTTTCTCTTTCATTTCCAGCAGTGATAGACTTACTGCTATATCAAAGGCCAGTCCTTCTCATACCATGTCTATGTGGTGTGGTGTGCCGCCACCTTTCTCTTTCATTTCCAGCAGTGATAGACTTACTGCTATATCAAAGGCCAGTCCTTCTCATACCATGTCTATGTGGTGTGGTGTGCAGCCACCTTTTTCATTCATGCCCAGCAGAAGTAGATTTACTGCTATATCAAAGGCCAGTCCTTCTCATACAATGTCTATGTGGTGTGGTGTACAGCCACCTTTCTCCTTCATCCCAAGCAGTGGTAGATTTACTGCTATATCAAAGGCCAGTCCTTCTCATACCATGTCTATGTGATGTGGTGTGCAGCCATCTTTTTCATTCATGCCCAGTAATAGTAGATTTACTGCTATATCAAAGGCCAGTCCTTCTCATACCATGTCTATGTGGTGTGGGAAGTAAAAGAACTCCCATCTCATTAAATGTGTAGGGGTGAGATTTCTAGCTGAATAGATTTGATTATTGCCCCAGTGGTGTCGAAGCAGTGAGAAAAACGCTGAACCTGTAATGGTTGACCAAACGTGGAATCAATCAAACAAACTAACTTAAACGCAGCTTTGCACTTTTTCATGGAAATCTACTTTTTCATTTTTAGTATATGAAATTATCATTTTCCTGTGAAAAAACTAAGATGATAATAATTGAGACTGGGGATGTATATGTTAACCAAATAATCTAAATACAGAAAATAATATCTGAAAACACAGTCGTCGGCAAATGTTTTGAAGTACATAGTCATTTCTGTCGATCACAAATTCAAACGGCGAAGTTATTTGTAATGTATGTTCACAGTCACGCTGTTTTCATATCTTTTTATACCTTATGAATCCTGGACTACAAGTTGATGGGATATCCTGGTACCTACCTCACCTGTTGATGTAGGTTATAAATACTGCATAGGGAGCAGTGGACAGTGAGGTGAAATAATGCTTTATTCCACATTCTGTCATAATACAGTTCTTCCATGTGGAGCTTATTCAAGTGCTCCCTCGTACATCACTTATGAGTGGTATAAATAGACAGTAATCGATGGTTTTGTGGACAGGCAGCTCTGTAAACCACGAGAGGTTGACGTTAACCTCGAGTGGTTTACAGAGCCGCCTGTCCACAAAATCGTTGTTTGTTGCATTTATTATCCATCTTTTCGAATAGATTAAACCCAGTAATTGCCATTTTAAAGGGTATAACAATAGGGACTATTTCTTTGCTCTATAGCAAAAGGGACTATTTTTCCGTATACAAGTACCATGGTTTTGAGGCCGTATACCACAGGATTGAATCCGTATACCACAGGTATGGTATCTGACAGTTTTTATACAATGGGTCATGGTTTACTGAGTCCCCATACATTTTCAATGGGGTCTTTGTATGGGATGGATAATAAATATATAGACATGAAGTAATGGAATGTAGATGAGATGAGTAAAGAAGAACTATAACCCAAACAGGAGATGGTCACCCATTGGTGTTCCTATAATAGTGTTAATATTACTCATTGCTCAGGAGGTTTTAACCCTTTCTCTGTAGCACCTATTTCCCTAGACTGGCCTCAGTCCCTGTATCCTACCCCTCTGCCCCTTCTGAGTGACACAGGGACTGGTCTCATCCGTAATCGGCTGTGTAGACTGGCGCGATTTTGCACCACACTCCCCAAGCAGAGGTCTGGCTACTGGTCAGGATATCTGCTGGGAGATTGATACCCTCCCACTTTGATCTTAATCGGGTCACAGTCAGGAGTAGCCGAAATATATTGCTATGACAATATAGGCGGCCAGGGAACTGGAGGAGGGGAGGGGGAAGGGGTAGAGGGAGGTATAGGGTTACAGGGAGTGCCTTGGGGCCATACACAGGAGATTCTGTCCATAGTGGACAAGTCTTTGATTTATGGGCCGTCAGAGAACATACTATAATGAACTTGTGATTCAGTCATTTAATGAATGTTCATAACCAAAAACTTCAGCAAGTCTACTATTTCCCCTACTTAGCATTACAGGACTAGCACTGCCTGCATAAACGACCCTGCTACGGCAGGCACCTTTGCAATGTCACATGATGTGTCATGTGATTTGAGTAATTTACCTTGGTAGCTGATGATATTTTGTTATGCGAAATCAAAGGTCAATATGGCGGTTTTACTATGTCAAAATTTCTTTCAATTCAAACAATTTTTTTTTTTAAATTTATTGAATTTTGTATATAAGTATCAATGATGCCTCTATGATGCCTGGAGGCATCATGTTGCTGTAGCCAGGGGAATGCCTGGAGGCATTATGCTGCTGTAGCCAGGGGAATGTCTGGAGGCATCATGCTGCAGTTAAAGGGTTAAACTTTTCACACAGTCTTTAAACACCTGTTTACTCTCTGATTTTTGTACATCTTGGCTGAGCATACTTCAGAGCGATAGACCACGATACATTGGGAATCATTTGTAAGATTCATTTTTTAACTTATATTCCAGAAAGTATCACATTCACAGCACCTCTATAGGCCTAGCAACCATATTGGGGACTGAAAACTAGTTATTTTTTACTTTCTATACAAAAGTTCTCATAACTTAGGCTGTAAAAAAGATACAGATTTACAAATGGTACCATATTAAACCAGAGATTATGGGCTTTATTATCATATACATTTTGAATTTATTGAGGTAATTTATCTGTTTTCATTTTTGACACATTTTCTCTGAAATCATGCTAAAAGTTAGGCAAAATGTTGACCTTCTAGAATATGAGTGAAGATTCCATAGAATTCCATTTGGAAGCAAAATCAAAGCCCAGTTTAATCAAGTAGAGATTTCTCTGAGGATCATTTTGATACCTTAGCTTTTATTGTACTCATAGTAGAAGTCAAAATGGACTGTTTTGTTATCAAATTAGAAAAGTAGCAAAAAGCCCCTTTTTGTGATATGTGCCATATGTAAAAGCATTGTCATGGTAGGCAGAAAATAGAGAAATGAGGCTTGGTTGGAAATGATGCAATATTTTTACATTATAATTTCAGACAATGTTTTTCCTTTTAGTTATTATTTACAAACAAAGGCTTCCTTAAGCTAATTAGATATGCAGCACATGTCAATATATAAGAATCTTTAGGAAACACGATTTGAATCCGGATCCTACCATAGTCCCTAATATGCCTTCCTGACCTATAGTGCCCCTGATTTGGTAATCTATAAACTCCTCTTGTTTCGACATCCATCATAGTTATGAAATAGCACAAAATAATAGAGCCTCCAGAGGTTACTGAAGTTTTCTGATTTATAATTGGAGAAACTGAATATAATTTCGGATTTCCATGTAGAAATAGCTGAAATTTCCATTTCTGGCATCTGAATTTCAATTTGAAGGTTTCTGAAAACCGTTAAACTGCATTAATTCTGGGTTACGGGTAAAGGGTCTATCACCATACAACGTCGGTAACCAGCGAAAACCGGAACTTGTGAACAGACTGAATTATGGGATATCTCAATAGGGTCTATTGAATCTATTTAGAGTTCTTTAAAACAAAACCCATAACTAACACACTCTCTGGTTACAACTCACTGGGGGGACTACTTTCTCTGCGCAGTGATACAGTGATTTAAGATTAAGTGTCTTTGTGCTCCGTATTAATGGTGACAGGCGCTGGTTCCCCGCGTCATCTCTAATATTCCGTCGGGACAGACCGGTTCGGGCGATAATTGGGGTAATTGTAAATGTCGTCTGCTCGGTTTATGACGGCTGTCAGAGCGGCGGCGTCTGTGGCGCGTCTCGGCGCGGGCACGACGCCAGTAAACACCCCCCCCCCCCCCAACTCCCCCACCACACACACACCACTCACACACACACCCCCACACACACTACACACACCCTACCCCATATAAACTCACATACAGAAAGTAATTAATCATATTTCTCAGTCAACATTTATAACATTCCTTGAGAGAATATCTACGCATTAGCTGTTATAAATATAGCAAAACCCCGCTTAAGGGATACCCTCCGTTGCGAGCAAAGTGCTGCCTTAAGCGGGGTTAACATAAACTAGATAGAAATTTCTGTTCCGAGTAAATTATCCCGCATAAGCCGGGTGTTCCCTTAAGCGAGGTGTCCCAGAAGTGGGGTTTTACCATAATCTGCTTTTTGAAAGAATAGAATTCCTGGTGAATATATATGTTATTTCCTGTTATACATACTTGTTATTTTCTTGCTTTAATCCACGATTTGTGTAATAGTCGAACACCATCTTTTTTTGGGGGGGGGGGGGTGGGGGGTGGGGGTTATTTTGTGTGCTTTGTATGTGGAACTAACAGTTTCTGACGCAGCTAATTGCCGCTCTTAATTAAGCTGCCAATTAAGTCACATGACCCTGGTTTTTGTGGAGATTTGGCAGTTGGAGGCCGGCGGAAAAAGTAGGACTACTCCTGATGAAAGACCAGGTGGTCGACTTCAAAGGAGAAAAATAGTCGCGGTTCTGCACCCACCCCCAGACGCGAATCCTATTTCACAGCCTCAGTTCCTCCTCACTGGTAAACAAGGTAATCTCACAGGGTGGTGGGTAATAAGGAGTGATATAAGTCAACTTCGTGATCCGCGTTTGTCGTTAATTCATCACGTTTCGGTAGATTTGTAGACAGAAGAGGTTCTCTGTATTCCTATCAGGGTTCGTACAGAGCCTGGAAAACCTGGAAAAGACTGGGATTATGCTTTTGAGTTTTCCAGGCCTGGAAAAGCCTGGAATTCTTACAGAGAGCCTGGAAAATCCTGGAAGAGTCTGGAAAATTTAGTTTTGCATAAAAACATTTTTGTTTAGTCTATGAAATTCTGGAAATGTTTAGGTTTCCTTAGCTATGGTACCTGACTGCCTATGAAATTTCCGTGACTTGGATTAAATAGTTCCAAAAATCCTTTTTGCTAATGATATAGTTGTTTTGATTATTTATCTTCATATTTGTTTCACTAGCAAAATGGTATTGATTAACATTGTTATGTGCCTGGAAAAGAAATATTAGAACCTGGAAAAGCCTGGAAAAAGCCTGGAATTTTATTGGGCAGTCAATATACGAACCTTGTAAATGAGACCTGCTCAATTGACGGCGGGCCCAAGGCCCCACTCCTGCCGACTTTTCTGCTCTAATTGCCATTCTCATCCCTCTTAATTAAGTGAATTCTTTGCAGGAATGGAGAGAATGTCTTTAAGAGCTTTGAAAGCTGGCTTAGCGCTACACCATTCTGTCGTCATCACAAAATCCCTTTTTTGTTTTCGGCTTGTGTTAGAGGTGTCATAGCCACGTCTTCTAAATCAAAATCACTTTTTTTTTTACCTTTTAGCTATGCCATGATGCCTGGAGGTATTCCCAGACATAGTACGCTATGATGCCTTGAGGCATCATTTCCGACATTTACGTTATTGCTATCTTAAAATGAAATTATGCGAATATTTTGATCATATTTGTCCAACCTATGTAAAAACAGATCACAGTCAATATTAGTACTATTATATAACATCCTAATTATTTTGGATTACCATGGAGGTATGTCACTCTGGATATTATGAAAAACGCCAGTATACTACAGGGGTGAAACTGATACTGCAGCCGCTTATTCTAGGGTGTGTATTTGGTGCTATGCAGCGTAGCGGAAAGGGTTAAAGGGGTGTGGAGGGGCATATATCTTCTCTGTTTTTAAGCTGTATACAGGGGGCATAGCTTCTCTGTGTTTTTAAGCTGTATACAGGGGGGCATATCTTCTCTCTTTGTTTTTAAGCTGTATACAGGGGGGCATATCTTCCCTGTGTTTTTAAGCTGTATACAGGGGGGCATATCTTCCCTGTGTTTTTAAGCTGTATACAGGGGGGCATATCTTCCTCTGTGTTTTTAAGCTGTATACAGGGGGGCATATATCTTCTCTGTGTTTTTAAGCTGTATACAGGGGGGCATATCTTCTCTGTGTTTTTAAGCTGTATACAGGGGGGCATATCTTTCTCTGTGTTTTTAAGCTGTATACAGGGGGGCATATATCTTCTCTGTGTTTTTAAGCTGTATACAGAGGGGCATATATCTTCTCTGTGTTTTTAAGCTGTATACAGAGGGGCATATCTTTGTGTTTTTAAGCTGTATACAGGGGGGCATATCTTCCTCTGTGTTTTTAAGCTGTATACAGAGGGGCATATATCTTCTCTGTGTTTTTAAGCTGTATACAGGGGGCATATCTTCCTCTGTGTTTTTAAGCTGTATACAGGGGGGCATATCTTCCTCTGTGTTTTTAAGCTGTATACAGAGGGGCATATATCTTCTCTGTGTTTTTAAGCTGTATACAGGGGGCATATCTTCCTCTGTGTTTTTAAGCTGTATACAGGGGGGCATATCTTCCTCTGTGTTTTTAAGCTGTATACAGAGGGGCATATATCTTCTCTGTGTTTTTAAGCTGTATACAGGGGGGCATATCTTCTCTGTGTTTTTAAGCTGTATACAGGGGGGCATATTTTCCTCTGTTTTTAAGCTGTATACAGGGGGGCATATCTTCCTCTGTGTTTTTAAGCTGTATACAGGGGGGCATATCTTCCTCTGTGTTTTTAAGCTGTATACAGGGGGGCATATCCTTGTAGTGCCAACAGACTCACATATTTGTGCGGCTTTTGGCCTGGCCCGGCGGCGCCGTGATAACATCGGCCATTAGCCTTGTCCCTCGTTACAACTTGATGAATGAGGTCTGATTTGTATTAATTATGATCACAAGAAACAGGACGTAAACACAGAACCACCTGTTTCTCCCCACCACACCGCAGTCCCACCCTGCCAGGCCAGATGCTATCAGTAACGGTAATATCAAATACCTGTAGCCAACCACTCCATTGTCAAGTGTATCATATACCTATAGCCAACCACTCCATTGTCAAGTGTATCATATACCTATAGCCAACCACTCCAATAGCCAACCACTCCATTGTCAAGTGTATCATATACCTGTAGCCAACCCCTCCATAGTCAAGTGTATCAAATACCTGTAGCCAACCACTCCATAGGCAGGTGTATCAAATACCTGTAGCCAAACACTCAATAGTCAAGTGTATCAAATACCTGTAGCCAACCACTCCATAGTCAAGTGTATCATATACCTGTAGCCTACCACTCCATAGTCAAGTGTATCAAATACCTGTAGTCAACCACTCCATAGTCAAGTGTATCAAACACCTGTAGCCAACCACTCCATAGTCAGGTGTATCATATACCTGTAGCCAAACACTCCATAGTCACGTGTATCAAATACCTGTAGCCAAACACTCCATTGTCACGTGTATCCAGAGATGTCAGTTTTCCACTTTTCCGTGGAAATCCACTTTTCCATATTCAATTTATGTAATTGCTTTTCCTATTGTAAAACAAACATAATATTGATTTAGCCTCATTTACGCCAATAGAACAGTGGTTTGAACCTCCTGACAGACCCTCAGCCACATGCCATAGACAACAAGGGCATACGATCCAAGTTTTCTGTCTCATTGAGGCAGAAATATTCACATTAAAAATATTTCCACTTTTTTTCCTGACCCCAACTGACATCCCTGTGTATCAAATACCTATTGACGAATACTCCATAGTTAGTTGTATTATATACCTATTGATGAACACTCCATAGTCAAGTGTATCAAATACCTGTAGCCAACCACTCCATAGTCAGGTGTATCATATACCTATAGCCAAACACTCCATTGTCAAGTGTATCATATACCTATAGCCAACCACTCCAATAGCCAACCACTCCATTGTCAAGTGTATCATATACCTGTAGCCAACGTCTCCATAGTCAAGTGTATCAAATACCTGTAGCCAACCACTCCATAGTCAAGTGTATCAAATACCTGTAGCCAACCACTCCATAGGCAGGTGTATCATATACCTGTAGCCAACCACTCCATAGGCAGGTGTATCATATACCTGTAGCCAACCACTCCATAGTCAGGTGTATCAAATACCTGTAGCCAACCACTCCATAGTCAAGTGTATCAAATACCTGTAGCCAACCACTCCATAGGCAGGTGTATCATATACCTGTAGCCAACCACTCCATAGGCAGGTGTATCATATACCTGTAGCCTATCACTCCATAGTCAGGTGTATCAAATACCTGTAGCTAACCACTCCATAGGCAGGTGTATCATATACCTGTAGCCAACCACTCCATAGTCAGGTGTATCAAATACCTGTAGCCAACCACTCCATAGTCAAGTGTATCATATACCTGTAGCTAACCACTCCATAGGCAGGTGTATCAAATACCTGTAGCCAACCCCTCCATAGTCAAGTGTATCATATACCTGTAGCAAAACACTCCATAGTCAAGTGTATCATATACCTGTAGCCTATCACTCCATAGTCAGGTGTATCATATACCTGTAGCTAACCACTCCATAGGCAGGTGTATCATATACCTGTAGCCAACCACTCCATAGTCAGGTGTATCATTTACTATATACCCATGCCGTATATACTCTAAATACGCACCGTTTCACCATATAACGTAAATATACTGTACGGACCACTGGTCCGTACACTAAAATACGGACTACCTTGCCAAACCCGTTTATTAACATATCGGTTGTTAAAAATTAAATTAATGATTTTTATTTTAAATTTTGGGTATATAGTAAATATATAACGTCCAACCATGCTTGTACAAGTCACAGAACTCGATGATAATTTACGGTTTGTACGGAACTCGGCATAAATGCCTCGTTCCGTACAAACCGTAAATTACCATCTCGTTCTGTGACTTTTACAGCATGGTCAGGACGTTCTATATAAATACCTGTAGCCAACCACTCCATAGTCAGGTGTATCATATACCTATTGACGAATACTCCATAGTTAGTTGTATTATATGCCTATTGATGAACACTCCATAGTTCGATTTATCTCACCCCTGGAATAAATGCCCATAGGCTTAACATTGGGAGCTCGTTCTCCATGCCCCTACGAGTACTGCGGTCCGTTCTCCATGGTCTATATCCTGTGTGTCATCCATTCTTTTAGTGTGTATAGGAGTGAGATAAATACAGAAAGCAACTCGTTTTGGTCAAAGAAGTCATACTACAACTCGTTTGAGTGCTACTTGATATTCACTTGGCTGTCGCCTCGTTCATATCACCCCGCATCAAACTCGTGGAGAACGACGACTTTGACCAAAACTTGTTGGTTTCTTCTTTAGTATTATTAAATTCCTGTATTCAAACACTCCATAGTTAGGTGTATTATATACCTATTGATGAACACTCCATAGTTAGGTGTATTATATACCTATTGGCGAACACTCCATAGTTAGTTGTATTATATACCTATTGGCGAACACTCCATAGTTAGTTGTATTATATACCTATTGGCGAACACTCCATAGTTAGTTGTATTATATACCTATTGGCAAACACTCCATAGTTAGTTGTATTATATACCTATTGGCGAACACTCCATAGTTAGTTGTATTATATACCTATTGGCGAACACTCCATAGTTAGGTGTATTATATACCTATTGATGAACACTCCATAGTTAGGTGTATTATATACCTATTGGCGAACACTCCATAGTTAGTTGTATTATATACCTATTGGCGAACACTCCATAGTTAGTTGTATTATATACCTATTGGAGAACACTCCATAGTTAGTTGTATTATATACCTATTGGCGAACACTCCATAGTTAGTTGTATTATATACCTATTGGCGAACACTCCATAGTTAGTTGTATTATATACCTATTGGCGAACACTCCATAGTTAGTTGTATTATATACCTATTGGCGAACACTCCATAGTTAGTTGTATTATATACCTATTGGCGAACACTCCATAGTTAGTTGTATTATATACCTATTGGCGAACACTCCATAGTTAGTTGTATCATATACATATTGCCAAACACACCTAAAACACATGAAAAATCCTCCATGTTGGAAAGTTCACTCATATCAGCTAACTGCTGATGAATGTCCCAAGGAACAAAGAATTTAAAAAACAACACAAAAAAACGCTCCATAGATACGTGTATTATCATATACCTGTATTCAAACACCCAATAATTCGATTTAAAAAGTACAATTTATAATCTTCCTACCTCCTCGACCTCAGCACCAATGTCGCTCCCCTTCCTCCGTAGTAGAAAACTGATCCTGGGTGAAAGAATATCAAAGTTGCTTGGCGAGGATCTAAAAAAAGATACTTCTTGAGGCCTTGGCCCAGTTAAGTAATTCACACAGGGTGATCCCCTTACATGAGGTGAACCTTACACTGGGTGTTTGCTCACACGGGGTGACCAACTTACACGAGGTGAACCTTACACTGGGTGCCCGCTCACACGGGGTGACCCTTACACGAGGTGAACCTTACACTGGGTGCCCGCTCACACGGGTGATCCCCTTACACGAGGTGAACCTTACACTGGGTGCCCGCTCACACGGGGTGACTCCCTTACACGATGTGAACCTTACACTGGGTGTCCGCTCACACGGGGTGACCCCCTTACACGAGGTGAACCTTACACTGGGTGTTCGCTCACACGGGGTGACCTTACACGAGGTGAACCTTACACTGGGTGTCCACTCACACGGAGTGACACCCTTACACGAGGTGAACCTTACACTGGGTGTCCGCTCACACGGGGTGACCCCCTTACACGAGGTGAACCTTACACTGGGTGTCCGCTCACACGGGGTGACCCCCTTACACGAGGTGAACCTTACACTGGGTGTCCGCTTACACGGGGTGACCCCTTACACAAGGTGAACCTTACACTGGGTGCCCGCTCACACAGGGTGACCCCTTTACATGGGGTGACCCCTTAAGCCCAGCGGCATCTACTATCGATTCTCACCGATCCGATCGAAGATATTAATCGGGAACATAAATGTCGCTGTCATATAGGCTTTACACCGGGTGTTCCTTAAGCGGGGTTCTACTCTATACGGCATATAGCCTATGATCCATGGGCGCCGCCATGACGCCCCCCGAGTAGGTGTTCTT
The DNA here is from genome assembly GCA_950022655.1 of Alentia gelatinosa. Taxonomy (NCBI): domain Eukaryota; kingdom Metazoa; phylum Annelida; class Polychaeta; order Phyllodocida; family Polynoidae; genus Alentia; species Alentia gelatinosa. The sequence continues at coordinate 49,960,217 of OX465589.1, read as the reverse complement.
CACTAAAGGAGGTGAAAAAGTAGGTGTTCTTCACTAAAGGAGGTGGGAAATAGTAGAAAACTGATCCTGGGTGAAAGAATATCAAAGTTGCTTGGCTAGGATCTAAAAAAAGATACTTCTTGAGGCCTTGGCCGAGTTAAGTAATTCACACGGGGTGACCCCCTTACACGAGGTGAACCTTACACTGGGTGTCCGCTCACACGGGGTGATCCCCTTACACGAGGTGAACCTTACACTGGGTGTCCTCTCACACGGGGTGACACCCTTACACGAGGTGAACCTTACACTGGGTGTCCACTCACACGGGGTGACCAACTTACACGAGGTGAACCTTACACTGGGTGCCCGCTCACACGGGGTGACACCCTTACACGAGGTGAACCTTACACTGGGTGTCCACTCACACGGGGTGACCCCTTTACATCGGGTGACCCCTTAAGCCCAGCGGCATCTACTATCGATTCTCACCGATCCGATCGAAGATATTAATCGGGAACATAAATGTCGCTGTCATATAGGCTTTACACAGGGTGTTCCTTAAGCGGGGTTCTACTGTATACGGCATATAGCCTATGATCCATGGGCGCCGCCATGACGCCCCCCGAGTAGGTGTTCTTCACTAAAGGAGGTGAAAAAGTAGGTGTTCTTCACTAAAGGAGGTGGAAAAGAAGTGAGTGATAATTGGGAAATGTCACAACTTTAGCCTTGCTCACATATTTATATAAAGTGTTCCATATGGAAAATATCATGTCTTGGGTTTAGTTATTATGTCATCCTACTTTGGGATGGGTGTAGAGAGTCAAGGGAACCATGGTAAAATATTGAAAGGCAGTTGAATTTTGTAAGAACAAAAGCCAGAATACAGGTTTGTCCCCCGACCACCTAGTGACTGCTTCGTGAACTAACAATGGCTCTGTCCCCTATATAGTAATTGTGCTGCTGTCACACTTTGTCGCAGCTAACTGGGAAAGCATGAAAAGTATCAGTGGGAGAAGTCGCAGGCTAAAAACCCTCAAATTTAAAGCACAAAAAGGAGGGTATAGATGTATAACGGTGTTTTTGGCGCTCACCCCATTCCCAGCTTTATGAGTGTGCGGACCGTGGACCTTGTACTAAAGCTCGTCCACTCGGCCGTCCCCCTCTCTATGTATCGCCCGCCAAAAACATCCTCAAAACAAACTGATCTAGGTTTTCGACTTCTGTGGTGTTAATTCATCAATTATTGCAAAGTTTTGTGTTACAGTGACACTGGGTCATTGGTATTTATTCATAAATTATCGCAATGTTTTGTGTGAGAGTGACACTGGGTCATTGGTATTTATTCATAAATTATCGCAAAGTTTTGTGTTACAGTAATACTAGGTCATTGGTATATACTCTACACGTATAGTCCATAAATGTGTATTTTATATCTATTTAAGGTACTTACATACATATTATCAGATATGGCAGTTTTCCTATTATCCAAGGAAATCCTAGTTTCCATTTTCAATTCAAATAATTCGTTGTTCTTGTGTAAAACAAAGATAGTATAAATTGGACCTCCTTCAAACCAGTAATAAGTGGTTCAAATCTCCCCACACACCCCAGCCCCATTCCATGAAGAATAACGATGAATTTTCCATGTTTTCTCAGTCTCCCTGAGACAGTAAATTCCACATGACAAATATTTCCTATGTTTTTTCAAAGGACGGGTTTTGTGGACAAGCGGCCGTAAACCACGAGAGGTTGACGCGTAGTAATACACGAGCGCTAGCGAGTGTATTACGAGGTCATCCGCGAGTGGTTTACAGAGCCGCCTGTCCACAAAACCATCGTTTGTTGTATTTATTATCCATCTTTTCGAATAGATTAAACCCATTAATTGCCATATTGACGGTTATAACAACAGGAACTATTTCTTTGCTCTACAGCAAAAGGGACTATTTTTCCCGTATACCATGGTTTTGAGGCCGTATACCACAGGTTAGATTCCGTATACCACAGTTATGGTATCTGACAGGTTTTATACAATGGGTCGTGGTTTACTGAGTCCCCATACATTTTCAGTGGGGACTTTGTATACGATGGATAATAAAAACGTATCAGTGCCAAAAGTCGGCTATTGGAGACACTATAGTGGACAGAGTGGTGGGGTGTGGTGGGAATGTTCAGCCATTTCTGTGACTACAACAGAGGAGCCTTGTCTCCCGTCGCAGGCGTGGCCGTTTGTTTAGGTTCAGTTTGTGACTCCAGCACCAAATATAAATCCCCACGTGACACCGGGTCTCAACTAGCACAGAGACTCTGGTGGAGAGTGAGCCACCATCTCCAGCCCGAGTCTCTGTGTCTCCGGGTACACATAGAGGGCACAGAGCGTGCAGTGGTTCCCCGGTTATGCGTCAGGTGAGCGGGGGAGTTCCAGTGCGAACGGTGAGACGGCGCCACTAGTCAGTGGACAAACAGTGCTATTTCAGCCATTGGTACTTCAGAGGTGAACCACATTGGGTGCTACATGTTTGTTGTTGTGGACAAATGGCAGCTTCTATATAAGAATGGCTATGTACCATATACATTAAGTGGACTGATAGAGGAAAAGCCAAATGGCAGCTTCTGTATAAGAATGTCCATGTACCATATACATTAGGTGGACTGATCGAGGAAAAGCCAAATGGCAACCTCCATATAAGAATGGCTATTTATCTTAGCCTGGTATAAACGTCCATAGGCTTAGCAATATGAACTCGTTCTCAACGGGCTTGCAAGAACAGTAACTCGTTCTCAACGGGTGATAAAGAGATGAATATTTCCAGGCTAAGATAAAACCAGAAACGTATTCGTGCTTGGTCTGAGTCCCTGTTCACCATCTCGTTTGGAGTGCTTCAGAATATTCACTCGGCTATTGCCTCGTTCATATTACTGCGCACTCCAAACTCGATGGGGAATGAGGACACATACCAAACACTCATCATTCTCTTTCTTAGTACCATATACATTAAGTGGACTGAGACAGGAAAAGCCGCATGGCAGCCCCAATATAAGAATGGCTATGTACCATATACATTAAGTGGACCAATGCAGGGAAAGTCAAATGGCAGCCCCAATATAAGAATGGCTCACTCTCCATACAGAGTCATTGCACCATGCGGACTGATACGAGGCAGACCACAGCTGTGCTTGGAGAGTGGATCACGAAAACATCCGGCTTTTTTTTTCTTAAAAAAATATCATAAGCTGTATGTAATACATCCAAGTAGCCATACTTGTATCGTGATGATCCAGTTAGTTCTGTATAATCTGATGTAATGTGTTACGGCAATTATGATACAAGAACAAGTACAAAAGCCTATACAATATCCAGGATCCATTGTGATACAGAGGAAAGTACATTGGTAATACTCTATCAAAGAAGTTGCACTTTTTTTGGTTGTAATTGACATCAAGAGGATTCAGTTACAATGAGATATCATGATAACATTCCAGCAAGATGTTAAAGGAAGAACTGTTAATAACAAATACCACATACCAGTTCAAACAACAAAGAGTTAAACAATGATGAAATCTTTGCTGCTTATTTTTGATGGACACTTCACCTGACAAAATACAGTATTAATATGGGTGCTACAGAACAACTTTACTTCAAGTGTCTATAATAGAAGATCGCCCTCAATGTAGGCGAATAATGTTGTGGTAAATTTTGTATTGAATAAAATATTTTAAAAAAAATTTGTAATTGAGCAAGCTCTTTATTTCACTGGTAGTACATACATTGATTCTTTCCTTAGTGTATAATCATATTTTTTTATCTTGATAAACATATTAATTCACATATGAAGTATAGAGTTCAGCACCAACTATAGAATGTCATCATAGGATCTTCCTTAATCCATGGATATAGGAACATCTCGTTTAGTAATACCATGGTATTTCAAACACAATATGATTCTTTTACAGCAGCTTGCTCTTTTTTTCTCCTTTCTTCCCTTTGTCTTCCCCTTATCTTAGTAACAGTTTAACCTTATATTAACGATAGTCGTTATACAACAAACAACCACAGGAATATCAAAACATCGGAAACATCTTCATTTTAGAATGTGTCGACTGACAAATATAACCCCCTGAAATATGAAACCCTAATGTTGCAATTAATAAATTTTAAAAAAATAGGTATTATTAAGAATACGAGGCACATACACCTCCTAACACAGCCAAAAAAAAATCAAAATAGAATAAAATAAAAAAGGTAGTGTACATCTTCAGTACATCAGGTTATAAAAGATTCAGTGGTATTAATGTTGAGGATATCCAATAGGACAGGGGGGGGGGGGGGGGGGGACAAGACATACGGAGGACAATAGGGGAGACGTCCGTTCTTAAAATTGCACATTTTTTTCTTGATTTTTTTTGCCTCTTTGTTGAAAAAAGTAGAGGGCAGAGAAGGAGGAGGAGATGAAGATTATGGAGTTATTATATCTTGTCTGCAAGAGTTCACAGTGTTAATTCACAAGGAGAGTCCTCTAATCTTTGAGTCAGAGTAGAGCCCCTCATATGTCCATGTAGACTAGTATCTGGTTATTTTCATGTGTGTTAGTTGTCATTCATGGGGCTTGATGCTCTGTGATTTACTTGCACTGTCACATAGAATGTTTTAAATATGATGAATGCAAGTGTGTTTTTCAGATAAAAATGCCATTTCGTATTATCATCTTCGTCAAATTGAGCTAAATGTAGTCATATGACATCCGTAATTGCAATTTTTTTTTTTTATTATTATTATTTTTTTTTTACAATTAATTACAATTAAATAGACGGTGAACCAGAACTCAACTCGCGAAGACGGTAGTTTTCTACTTTTCCATGTTTTCATTTTCAGTATATATATTCCCTTTCCTTGTGTTAAACAAAGATAATGTTAATTGAGGCTCATTCAATGCAATGCAACACTGGGTTTCAAATTCCTCACAGACATTCAGTCCCCTACTGTGACAGACACTGACCCATTTTCCACGGTTTTTTTTGTATCTTTGAGGCAGTAAATTCCAAATGAAAAGTACTTCCACGTTTTTTTCTGAGCCTAAAAGCCAATACCGACTGAACGATTTCGTTTCCAACGATTAACTCCCTGAATCGTCAGGGTTATTTAACTTGTCTCAGGCGAATATGTACATCGCGTCGACTATTCCCACAACGTTTATGGCAGCCATTAGCATGAGTTAATCGTAAGCAAATTCTGTCCACACTGGACGACGGACTGCGTAAATCGTGAGCGATTTAGGGCCACCGATAAAGGAACAAGTAATAAATCTCAGTATATGGGAGTTAAATCGGTGAGCTGGCCTCAGTCTGTGTGTGGCATGGGCATTTCTGCTCACCCAGCGACTAATTAAGGGCCATAATTGGTAGGAACCACGGGGGGTATTTCTTAAACTCCGTTGTCAGCGACAAGGGGAAGGAACACGTTCCTTAATTTATCGGTCCCGATTTCAGAACATTGGACTGCAATTTGTCGGCGACAAAGGTACATCGCCATGGGGGGGGATTTCCAAATCTTAGGTCACATTGGCCGACACATTTTCTAGGCCTCGCCTGAGCTTACGATTGTTCTTTTGTCGCCGAGAAAGGAACATTCATGTTCCGAAATCGTACAGTGTGTATTGGCTTTAACTAACATCCCGTAGAAACGTCCATGCATACTTAGAAGGAAACCCACGAGATGAGAATAACTTGGTCCGTACTCCACCGAGTTTGACTGCGGAGTAATCCATGAAGCGAAGCTGAGTGAATTACGTAGTGGTCAAACGAGGTGGAGTACAGACCAAGTTATTCTCATCGAGTGGGTTTCTGATTTTATCTCACCCCGTATAACATCATTTATTGCTGGAATAACTCACCGAATTAGCCATTGAGTATTGGGTCCAATACTTTCACGGCCGTGGAGTACGACTTCCTAACGTTAAGCCTATGGAGAAAAATACCGGGGTCATAGCATGAGAATACAGGTGTTGCCGTTGAGCGCCGCCTAAGAGCCCACTGTCTCGTTACGCGGCCGCTCGGACAAACACCGCGAGTCCGGCGTTATTGATATAGAGACACACAGCAATCACACCTAGAGTGTGAACGGTGGGTGGGATTGCAGGAGTGTTGTTTTTGACAGATTAAATTGCTGGAACAAACTAGGGTATTGTATTAACGAGTCTTGGCTGTCTAAACTTCATTGTTGATAATCATCTGGGTTTCAAATAGGAAAAAGATAAACATATTACAGCTAGGTCTGCCAATGTATTAGTGTGTATGCAGATTCGGTGTCCCTGTGTTTTCTAAGGTATATCTAAAGTATCATTGAGGTGATATGCATGTATGATATACCAAATTGGAGCTGGAATACCATAGAATATGATGCAATGAGTGATATTTCTCTAGTAATAATATGCACGGGTGTTATGGCCGTATTACTCCATACACTCTGTGAATCAATGCTATGGTATATGTTGCCAGATGAATGTTTAGCTTCAGCTATGGCGTAACTAAGAGGATAAGGTGCGACACCAGCCAGTGGAAAAAGGTATATTCAAATGCATGGATATTAAAAGTCGCGAAGATAAGATATAAAATTTCAGATGTGAAAATTAAAAATCGCGAAGATAAGATCCATGCATAGCGCTGGTCCCTGGTGTGACAATGTTTACTGTATGGTAGGACATGCTCTTCGTGCAGGTACCAGCTCCTGCCCTGACCACAGCCGAGGTTTAGCACTGCAGGTGTCACACCACACAATATACGCACCTAACGGGCGGGGCTCGGGGGGGGGGGGGGAGGGTCAGACTCAGCGAAAAAGGTGCCAGCCATTGGTGTACTTCTCACCTACAATCCAGCCGCCGACAAAATTCATGGGGACATAAATCGCACAGCGGTAGATCAAAAGCGGAGGATGGTGGGGCGTAGGTTTGTATGAAATAATGTGCTGTAAGCATAAATATTTTGACGATGAGAGTTACCTAAAAGTCTTAAAAGGTGTTGTATACAAATACATTCATTTATAAAAGATCTTCTCTTTTGTCACACAACACTGAATAGAAAACATCGTCCAGGATGTCGTTTATCGTTGGAGTTATCGTATCGTCCAGCACCAACACCAGAAACGAACGAACTTTATTCAACAGCGCCCAGCTGGGGGTAGTTTCATAATCTAGGATCGTACATGAAGAACCTTTTCTGTACCTCGTACAAGGGTTATCGTCTAATAATACCTAAGTCTGTTGGCTAAGACAACATTGGCCGTCCATAAGGTCGTCCATAAGTGTTGAATGAAATTGAACTGCATTGTCCCTTAGTCTCTATGGCGTACAGAAAAGGGTCTACATGTACGACCCTGGGGGCCGTTGAATAAACTACGAACGACAAAAAAGTATCCTAGGATTGTCTTTGGAGCCATAGTGCTGTATAAAATAATGTGCTGTAAACAGAAGATATTTTGAAAATAAGAGTAATTTAAACCTATTACAAGGTGTTGTATACAAATATCTTCATTTAGAAAATATCTTCTTTTCTGTCATTCAACTCTGATTATTAAAAAAAACGTCCAACATGTCGTTTATCGTTGGAGTTACCTTATCGTCTAGCACTTCACCAGAAACGAACGAACTTTATCCAACAGCCCCCAGGATTATGAAACGGCCCCCATGATCGCAAGGGCATTTATCGCTCAGTGAAAACCCTGCTTGAAGGATGTGGTGTACCTCTGCTCCCGCCACCCCAGCTGGCACACCTCCACCCCCCTCCCCACCTGACCAGCTGTGTCAGTCTTATTATAGCACCCCCCTCCCCTCCTTCACACCCTGCTGCCCTCTGCTGGACTGTTGTCAAATCACATCTCCGCACCTCTTCTTAAGATGGCCATCTATACGAGAGATGGCAGCTGTCCAGTTCTCCAGGCAGACCCACTTCTTCATTTTCACCATATAAAATTCGTTTTCTTTGTCTAAAACAGAGATAAGGCCACTCAAAAAAACCAACTTGTTTCTCATCACAGCGCGCATCAGAAAAACCGATTTTAGAAGATTTTTTTTTTAAATAGATGAACCTTGATAGAAATTATGAAAGGTATGTGTATTTAGTATCAAATTAAAGCTCCTGATGTCAGGGATGCATTAAATGTATAGCCAGTAAAAATCTGGAAACATCGCGTAAGCAGACACCCCACGTAAGCGACCACTTTGGCCCGGATCGGAGGGTGTCCGCTTATGCGGGGTTGTACTGTATGTCTGAGGCCCATTTTATTACACTTCAAAAGCCATCTTTGATATAGCAAAAAAAAAAAAAAAAAAGCACCCTCGTATGGGTATTCCCTTTAAGGGCTGGTAACTAAGATATAGGTATTCACTTTAAGGGACCAGTAACTAAGGTATAGGTATTCACTTTAAGGGACCGGTAACTAAGATATAGTTATTCAATTTAAGGGACCGGTAATTACGATATAGGTATTCATTTCAAGGGGCCAATAACTGAGATATAGGTATTCACTTTAAGGGACCGGTAACTAAGATATAGTTATTCAATTTAAGGGACAAGTAACTATGATATAGGTATTCATTTCAAGGGGCCATAACTAAGGTATAGGTATTCACTTTAAGGGACCAGTAACTAAGATGTAGTTATTCACTTTAAGGGACTGGTAACTAAGATATAGTTATTCACTTTAAGGGACAGGTAACTAAGATATTGGTGTACACTTTAAGGGCCAGTAACTTAGATATAGGTGTACACTTTAAGGGCAATAACTAAGATATAGGTATTCACTTTAAGGGACCGGAAACTAAGATACAATTATTCAGTCTAAGGTACAGGTAACCAAGGTATGGGTGTTCTCTTTAAGGGACCAGTAACTAAGGTATAGGTGTTCTCTTTAAGGGACCAGAACTAAGATATAGGTATTCACTTTAAGGGCCGGTAACTGAGATAAAGGTATTCACTTTAAGGGCCGGTAACTAAGGTATAGGTGTTCACTTTAAGGGACTGGTAACTACGATATAGGTATTCATTTCAAGGGGCCAATAACTGAGATATAGTCATTCACTTTAAGATACCAGTAACTAAGGTATAGGTATTCTCTTTAAGATACCACTAACTGAGATATAGGTATTCACTTTAAGGGACCAGAACTAAGATATAGTTATTCACTTTAAGGGACAGGTAACTAAGATATAGGTCTACACTTTAGGGCCAGTAACTTAGATATAGGTATTCACTTTAAGGGCAATAACTAAGATATAGGTATTCACTTTAAGGGCCGGTAACTAAGATAAAGGTATTCACTTTAAGGGGCCGGAACTAAGATATAGGTATTCACTTTAAGGGCTGGTAACTGAGATAAAGGTATTCACTTTAAGGTACCGGTAACTAAGATATAGGTGTACACTTTAAGGGACTGGTAACTAAGATATAGGTATTCACTTTAAGGTACCGGTAACTAAGATATAGGTGTACACTTTAAGGGCCAGTAACTTAGATATAGGTGTACGGTTTAAGGGCAATAACTAAGATATAGGTGTACACTTTAAGGGACCGGAAACTAAGATACAGTTATTCACTTTAAGGTACCGGTAACCAAGGTATGGGTGTTCTCTTTAAGGGCAGTGGACCGGCCTTCCGGTGGGAAGAGTTTCAGAGAAGTTGTAGGGATGAGGGCTCTAAGAATAGCCGAGAAAGTGTTGGCACCTTTTGTGGATCTTTCTGTACAAATGGCCATGTAGGACTGTTAATGTGGCCAATATCTACGACTGACAAAAAACCTGTCATTTATTTCACATACAGGGAATAAAGAGATTCAGGATTCATAGATAACAACTCAACAGGATACTATTTATCCCCCCCCCCCCCCGCCCCGTAGTTACACTTATCCTGAATATTGGTATTTTAACACAAGATGTATAAAAAAAAAGTCGCACATCTCCAAATCAGTTCATCTTTTATGTCAAATTTTTTTGGAGATGGGCAAAGTGATGCAAACTTGGCTTGGAGCAAATGGACGTGTGTTAAAAGGTCATGTGTTTGTGAACTAGACGGCATGTGAATGAAGGCTGTCTTGTTAGTGGCGTGAATCGAGCACTCTCATTTGTGGGCTGGTGTGTGGGACGGTGTGGGGTCTGCTCTATGGGATGGTCTGTGAGAAGGTCTGAGACGGTCTGTGGGATGGTCTGTGGCATTTTATTTTATTTCTTTGTAAGATCTTTTATTTGTCTCAATGAGCAAACATTGTTCTTCCAAGCCCCACTGCAGCCACTTTTCTACAGCAGTGGTAGATTTACTACTATATCAAAGGCCAATCCTTCACATACCATATATGTGTGGTGTGGTGTGCAGCCGCCGTCTCCTTCACTCCCAGCAGTGGTAGATTTACTGCTATATCAAAGACCAATCCTTCACATACCATGTCTATGTGGTGTGGGAAGCAAAAGAACTCTCACCTCGGTAAATGTGTAGGGGTGAGATTTCTACCTACATTCATCTCATAGATTCGATCAAACCCAAAGTAAGTCTGATTGAACAAATTGGACGTTAAACTACCCAAACAAACAAACCAAGCGAACGTTATATTCTGAAGGCAACGTATATCCAAGTACACATCTTATGATCTGGTCGGGGAGATTGTTGAAGAACTGTTAATCATGTTTGATCTGATAAGGCACGGTCTGTGGGATCATTTGGGGGCTGCACTGTGGGAATGTTTTGTGGATTTGTCTGCGGGATGCTATGCGGGATGGTGTGTTGGCTGATTTTCAGGTTGGTTTACAGTGTGTACTGTTAGTTCATCTGTGGGCTTGTCTATGGTTCATCCATGGGTTTGTCTATGGTTCATCTATGGGCTTGTCTATGGTTCATCTGTGGGCTTGTCTGTGGTTCATCTGTGGGCTTGTCTGTGGGCTTGTCTGTGGTTCATCTGTGGGCTTGTCTGTGGGCTTGTCTATGGTTCATCTGTGAGTTTGTCTATGGTTCATCTGTGGGCTTGTCTGTGGTTCATCTGTGGGCTTGTTTATGGTTCATCTGTGGGCTTGTCTGTGGTTCATCTGTGGGCTTGTCTGTGGTTCATCTGTAGGCTTGTGTATGGTTCATCTATGGGCTTGTCTATGGTTCATCCATGGGTTTGTCTATGGTTCATCCGTGGGCTTGTCTATGGTTCATCTGTGGGCTTGTCTATGGTTCATCCGTGGGCTTGTCTGTGGTTCATCTGTGGGTTTGTCTGTGGTTCATCTGTGGGCTTGTCTATGGTTCATCTGTGGGCTTGTTTATGGTTCATCTGTGGGCTTGTCTGTGGTTCATCTGTGGGCTTGTCTGTGGTTCATCTGTAGGCTTGTGTATGGTTCATCTATGGGCTTGTCTATGGTTCATCCATGGGTTTGTCTATGGTTCATCCGTGGGCTTGTCTATGGTTCATCTGTGGGCTTGTCTATGGTTCATCCGTGGGCTTGTCTGTGGTTCATCTGTGGGTTTGTCTGTGGTTCATCTGTGGGCTTGTCTATGGTTCATCTGTGGGCTTGTCTGTGGTTCATCTATGGGCTTGTCTATGGTTCATCTGTGGGCTTGTCTATGGTTCATCTGTGGGCTTGTCTATGGTTCATATATGGGCTTGTCTGTGGTTCATCTATGGGCTTGTCTATGGTTCATCTGTGGGCTTGTCTATGGTTCATCTGTGGGTTTGTCTGTGGTTCATCTATGGGCTTGTCTGTGGTTCATCTGTGGGCTTGTCTATGGTTCATCTGTGAGTTTGTCTATGGTTCATCTGTGGGCTTGTCTATGGTTCATCTATGGGCTTGTCTGTGGTTCATCTGTGGGCTTGTCTATGGTTCATCTGTGAGTTTGTCTATGGTTCATCTGTGGGCTTGTCTATGGTTCATCTGTGGGCTTGTCTATGGTTCATCTGTGGGCTTGTCTATGGTTCATCTGTAGGTTTGTCTATGGTTCATCTGTGGGTTTGTCTATCGTTCATCTGTGGGTTTGTCTGTGGTTCATCTGTGGGCTTGTCTGTGGTTCATCTGTGGGCTTGTCTATGGTTCATCTGTAGGTTTGTCTATGGTTCATCTGTGGGTTTGTCTATGGTTCATCTGTGGGCTTGTCTATGGTTCATCTGTAGGTTTGTCTATGGTTCATCTGTGGGCTTGTCTATGGTGTAGGCTTGTCTAGGGGCTTGTCTAGGGTCTTACCCGCTTTCCATTACCAACACCGATGTGGTTCCTACATTTTCTCAGTCTCTCTGAAGCAGTCAATTGCACATGAAAAATATTTCCACTCTTTTCCTGATCCCAACTGATATCCCTGGATATTTAGAATGATTATAATTAGAAATAAGAGCTTCGAAATATAAGGGTTGTACGGTGTTTGTACATGTCTCTGTCATAGGCAGGCTAGCTCAGTCAGAGGTCTGACGCTGGACCGTGCCGCTCTGTTTCCTGCTTACTTGTCATCTCATATATTGGATCTCCCTGTGATTTACAGGGATGGCAGCTTTCCATTTTCCTCTGGAAATCCACTAATTCATTTTCAGTATATATATATCTTTTTTATTTCCTTGTTTAAGTCAGTGAAGATATGATTCGAGTCTCATTGACGCCAATAAAACAGTGGTTTAAACCTCGCTAATACGCTTCATCCCCACGCCATGACAGACACCAACCTGTTTTCTCCATTTCCTTGGTGTCTCTGAGGCAGAAACTTCCGCACGAAAAATATTTCCACTCTTTTTCTGCCAGTCTAATGACATCGCTGGATGGAGGATTATGGGATGGCACAGTTGGTAGCATGCTGGCCAGCGGATAGCCGTGCCCCAGTGTTTCCTGTTTGTCTGTCATCCTCATCTCACAAATATGGGATGGCTCAGTTGGTATCATACAGGCTTACAGATAGCCGTACCCCTGTGTTTCCTGTTTGTCTGTCATCCTCATCTCACAGATATGGGGTGACTCAGTTGGTAGCATACTGGCCTGCGGATAACCGTGCCCCTGTGTTTTCTGTTTGTCTGTCATCCTCATCTCACAGATTTGGGATGGCTCAGTTGGTAGCAGCATACTGGCCTGCGGATAGCCGTGCCCCTGTGTTTTCTGTTTGTCTGTCATCCTCATCTCACAGATATGGGATGGCTCAGTTGGTAGCATACTGGCCTACAGATAGCCGTACCCCTGTGTTTCCTGTTTGTCTGTCATCCTCATCTCACACATATGGGATGGCTCAGTTGGTAGCATACTGGCCTACAGATAGCCGTCCCCCTGTGTTTCCTGTTTGTCTGTCATCCTCATCTCACAGATATGAGGTGGCTCAGTTGGTAGCATACTGGCCTACAGATAGCCGTCCCCCTGTGTTTCCTGTTTGTCTGTCATCCTCATCTCACAGATATGAGGTGGCTCAGTTGGTAGCATGCTGGCCTGCAGATAGCCGTCCCCCTGTGTTTCCTGTTTGTCTGTCATCCTCATCTCACAAATATGGGATGGCTCAGTTGGTAGCATACTGGCCTACAGATAGCCGTGCCCTTGTGTTTCCTGTTTGTCTGTCATCCTCATCTCACAGATATGGGATGGCTCAGGCGGTAGCATACTGGCCTACAGATAGCCGTCCCCCTGTGTTTCCTGTTTGTCTGTCATCTTCATCTGACAGATATGGGATGGCTCAGTTGGTAGCATACTGGCCTACAGATAGCCGTCCCCCTGTGTTTCCTGTTTGTCTGTCATCATGCTTGGTTTGACCCTGGCTGTTGCTACGGCGTAAAACATCTTCAATCAACCAACCGTTACCTGGGAGGAGATTACATACTGAACTGTCAAAGCAAAGATGACATGCACCTTCCTACCTCGCCACCAAACATTTTTTTGTAGGGCAGTAAGTAGCGCGTCAAAGGAGGAAAAAGTTAATTGATTCCAATCAGTGCCTGAAGGTACTCCTTGCTCTTGATGAATTACTAGTGGTATTGAAATGGATTTTTTTTTTTTTTTTTTTTTTTCAAGGTAGCGCCGGCCGCAGTGGAGGTGTTTAAGCCTCGTCCCCTAATTTGAAATGGATTTATGGAACAGCCTGGTACTAGTCCTGGTGCACTGTGTCCTGCTGGGTAGAGATTTATGTGTCCTGTTGCAATCTATGCCTGCTCCAAAAACAAATTAACAAAAATATATTCTAACCTCAGCCTGCAGGGAACCGGGAAAAGAGAAGTAAATTTTTTTTTTATAGTAGGAAGGGTGGGTGGGGTGAGTTGACATCCGAATCGCCGCTTTTTAACCTGGATATTTTGAGGAGGAGTTTTGTTTGCATTAGAAACTTGCAGGAATGTGTGACATATCATCTCTGTAATTATCAATCCAGTAAAAACAGCAGTGAGGCCGACTGTGGTGTCATCTATTCGGGTCGACAGGGATTGTAATCAAACCAACAAGCCGCACAGTAGAAAATCGTCGTGTTTTCACAATAAGACAATTTTTAGAAAGACAGATTTCAAAGTCGAGTTAAGTTTTATAACGAGATTCAGGATGAATTAAGGCATATTTAAATACAGCATGCTGAGTAGAGTTTCCATACTTAGGTGCCGTAAAAGTTTAGTTTTCCAATTTGAAAAGAACTTATGGTTTCCCATAGAGAATTTAGTAGAGTTTTATGGTTGTCCTTGAATCTTCTAAAATCGTTTTTTCTGATGCGCGCGGTGATGAGAAACAAGTTGTTTTTTTTGAGTGGCCTAACTTTGATGGTTTCAGGATTAGATATTTAAGTAAATGTATTCAGCTTGTCGGGATTATATACCATACTGCCATTTGTTTACGAAATTGTACTTAACTCGCCATAATTGTTAGTTTTCCTCTTTTCCAAGAAAATCCTGATTTTCACTTTATTATAAAATTTTCTTGTGTAAAAATAAACACGAGAATAGATCAGCCCTCAGTCACAGTGGTTCAAATCTCTCCGTACACCCCTACCCCTAGACTTGCTCAAGTCTTTGATTATGAACATAAATTCAATGAATACAATAAATTACAATGTGTAAGGTTCCTCTGACTGGCTCAGGAATCAGCCTGTGTCAGCCAGGCCAAGGGGGGAGAAGGTGGAGGGGTAAGGAGGGCGTGCGGTGGCGGTAGGCAGCAGTAGGAGTAGGACACAGGGACGGAGGCTAGTCTACCCTACCCCTTTCTATGGGCAATGTCAGTTTGTTATCCCTGTTTTCTCAGTCATTCTGAGGCAGTGAATTACATATTAAAAATATTCCCTCTCCTTTTTTTATGACCCCAACTGCTATTTAGTGAGTTGTAAAATGGCATTTTCAATGATTTCTCGGTATATGATAATAAAGGGGGGAAAAAGTATATGATAAAAAAGAGACATAGTGAGTGTAGCAGAATTCCGTCGGAACCTCGATATTTTGGTCAGAAATACTTCTGAACTCGGTGATTATTTCTAACCAAAATATCTCTTAACAAATCCATTCAGTCACGCTAACTATGTCTCTATATATTATTGCCTCTTCACTAAACCACAAACTCATATTTCTGATAGTATATAAAATGCTAACTTACATCAACAAGTATAGAGACTCGTTGCATACATCTGTCTGCCCGCTCCCTGGGTTCTACTTTGTGTATTGGTGCTGGCGTGTGGCACTAACTAATAACGAGGTATACGTGTTTGTACAAAGTCGACATCAACATAAATGTGGAAAAAAATCAACATAAATGAGATTTTTTTTGTAAGACTTTGTGGTGGGCGGAGCAAGCAGTGGGTCGATCAAGTCTTTATCTGATACCCTACTGCTGATGTCACCGCTGGGTGGTTTATTTATTTTTGTGGCTGTTTTTGTGGCTTTTCTTTTCTTTTTCTTTCTTAAAGGATTTGTTTGTTTGTTTGTGTAGTTTTACGTCTCGGTAGGCTAGTTACGTCCTTTTGAGACTGACTCATTGGTTGACCTATCTGGTTCTTGAAAGGTATATTAACTCAACTTTGGTCTACTTGTAGCAGTGGGACCCTATGCCCGTTTTATAGTGCTGCCTCACTGGAGGGCTGTGCCGCAGACCATTGACACAACACTCCGCCCGTCACATTATACTGACAACGGCAAACCAGGAAACTTCTGGTTGATGTGTAACGGTGGGCGTTTAGCGGTAGGCGACAGGCACAGCACAGCACAGTTAGCCACTCATTATCCCCAATTACCATGTTCTTCTTGCCTTGATATCTGCTCCTCTGAATAAAGATAGATTACTTTGGGATTGAAGATGAGTATATCTTTAAACCATAAATGTGGGGGGTATTTTTTTGTATTCTTTGGGGATGAGGGTAGGGGAGGGGCACAAACAAAAAATGTGTGTTTTGTTGAAGGTTACAGTTTAGAAATGAGGACAGTTGTAAATCGGGGCTTGGTGTAACTTTATTACAGAGATGACATTTTTCCACTTATCCATGGAAATACTCGTTTTCTTTTCCTTTTTTTCTAACCTGTCTATGTGGTGTTGGAAGTAAAAGAGATTTTACCTTGGTGAATGTGTAGGGTGTGACTTCTACCTAAATTCATCTCATAGATTCCATCAACACTCCTGTTGTGGAAAAATAAGGAGAAAACCTGAGCCTTAAGGAAGTCTGGAAAGGACCTGTATTGGTTGATTAGACATAAAATATAAAAAAAAAAATATCCCTCCACCCCCACCCGCAACCACACTCCATGACCAACACCGATGTATTTACCATGTTTTCTTTGCTCTCGCTGATGCAGTGATTTTCTCGTAAAAAATATTTCTAGATTTTCTTTATCGCAACTGACATTCCTGTTATTCCTATATACCTATGGCTGTACACTCTATGCTTACACCACGTTTTGGGGGGTGGAGTAACTTATGGATACTCCCCAAGGTTGCCGTATACTACCCAAGGTTGACATTTAGACCAATCAGATTGTCTCTTACAAAATTCATATGAAAAGCGCAGTGGGGAGTAAACATAAAGTGTCAAGTTACTCGATAAGGTTGGATCTGGCTT
The DNA here is from genome assembly GCA_950022655.1 of Alentia gelatinosa. Lineage (NCBI taxonomy): Eukaryota > Metazoa > Annelida > Polychaeta > Phyllodocida > Polynoidae > Alentia > Alentia gelatinosa. The sequence goes on along the minus strand of OX465589.1, from coordinate 49,943,246 downwards.
CAGGTTTGATGGTGGATGAGCAAATAACGATAATTATCGTTATTAAACCACATTTGAGGGTATATAGGAATAGGGAAACCAAGTACCAGTGAAAGGAAGTCAAAATTACTCGGTAAGGCTTGGAAAAATTACTGCCCGCGGCCAAGGCCTTGGGCAGTAATTTTTCCAAGCCTTACCTCGTAACTTTGACTTCCTTTCACCGGAACATAGTTTCCCTCTATTCCAAACTCTTTTACACGACAGATCAGGCACCAGTTATAGCCTGTAGTGTGGCCACCATTCACCAGACGGAGTGTTCACTGCTCAAGGTAGGCAGGTACACTGGCAACCAGAGCTACACAAAGTTAGCTCTAGTCGGGTTAAATAAGCGGCCGCCTTGACCCAGTAGCGGGACCAGTCTGTTACTCTCCTACCAGATCTATCGTACTGCTTGGAGAGTAACCTCAAAGGCAATTTACCATTTTGTTATTTCATTTTGTGTGGGTTTTTTTTAGAATTAAAACCACCATAAAGCTAGACTAAATTATCACTTTGCTGAGCTATGAATTCTACATTAACTGTTTCTGCTTTTGGAGCCTACATAGAACAACACTACCTGGATCGAGGCGCACCCCGAGTAATCCCGTGTGTCATTTAACCCGACCAACTCCTATGTCGTAGCAGGGGTTGGTTGCTTATAAATTATAAATAAACTTATAAATTTATAAGTTAGGGATATAATAATCTAATTTTTGTTAGTTCATAATCAGTAGAGACAATGATTGATGATAATTTGGTAACTAATTAGAAGGAAACCCACGAGATGAAAATAGTTTGGTCCGTACTCCACCGAGTTTGACTGCATAGTAATTCACGAAGCGAAGCTGAGTGAATTACTCTGTGGTCAAACGAGGTGGAGTACAGACCAAGTTATTTTTATCGAGTGGGTTTCTGATTTTATCTCACCCCGTTTAACATTAATTATTGATGAAATGAATCACCCAATTAGCCATTAAGTATTGGGTACACGAACCTCACGGCCGTGGAGTACGAGTTCCTAATGTTAAGCCTATGGAGAAAAATACCGGGGTGAGATAAAGGTCAATATTTTAATCTCAGTGGATGGTCTTGAACTACAATACCTTGTGGAGTATAACGACCAACACTGACTATCATTAAACCGAAAGGCCCTTGTCTTGATTTCAGTGGGCGGACCTGGACTTCACGACCTGGTGGCGTATCACAACCAACACTGACTAGTGTAACATGTCGTGATACCTCAATACTATCACGATTAACGGCGACTGTCTTGATTTCAGTGGGCGGACCTGGACTTCACGACCTGGTGGTATATCACAACCAACACGAACTAGTGTCACATGTCATGATACCTCAATACTATCACGATTAACGGCGACTGTCTTGATTTCAGTGGGCGGACCTGGACTTCACGACCTGGTGGTATATCACAACCAACACTAACTAGTGTCACATGTCGTGATACCTCAATACTATCACGATTAACGGCGACTGTCTTGATTTCAGTGGGCAGACCTGGACTTCACGACCTGGTGGTATATCACAACCAACACTAACTAGTGTCACATGTCGTGATACCTCAATACTATCATGATTAACGGCGACTGTCTTGATTTCAGTGGGCGGACCTGGACTTCACAACCTGGTGGCATATCACAACCAACACTAACTAGTGTCACATGTCGTGATACCTCAATACTATCATGATTAACGGCGACTGTCTTGATTTCAGTGGACGGACCTGGACTTCACAACCTGGTGGCATATCACAACCAACACTAACTAGTGTCACATGTTGTGATATACCACCTCAGTACTATCATGGGGGTGGGGAGTTAGTGGTTAGAGCACCGGACTTGTAACCCCAAGGTTGTAAGACTTTGTGGGTTCGAGTCTCACCCCCAGCAGTGGTAGATGTACTGCTATAACAAAGGCCATCCTTCTCATACCATGTCTATGTGGTGTGGGAAGTAAAAGAACTCTCACCTCGGTAAATGTGTAGGGGTGAGATTTCTACCTGAATTCATCACATAGATTTGATCACCACCCTACTGGTGTAAAAGAACCTTGAGAAAGTCTGGAAAGGACCTATAATGGTTGACTGGACGTAAAATCAAACCAAAACAAAACAACAAACAGTTCTATCTTGATTAACGGCGACTGTCTTGATTTCAGTGGGCGGACCTGGACTTCACGACCTGGTGGAGGACAAGGAGGTGGCAGCTCGCGCCGTCGCCTTCGTCGTCAGCTCCACGAGAAAAGGCATCGTGCCGCTGTGTGCAGATGTCGCCAACATCCTCCGCTCCAAGAAGGCGTAAGTCCATCAGAACTTCACTTTTTTAAAGACAAATGCTGGTAGTTGGGTGATTTCTAAATTCTATTCAGATTTGCAAATAACTCAGGATAATATAAGTTCTATACATCAGCAAATAGAAAATGCAAAAAAAAGGCATGTCACCATGCTAACTTCTATGGGAGGGCCATCTGAAAATGTAAGTGCTTAACTGTTGGTGTCTATGGGAAAATGCAATATTTTTACTTTGTTGCTAAATGACACTGATGTTCTATTGTTATCTTCAAATAATTCTGGATTATGATAGTTGGGAACATGTACAAATGAGAAATGCTAAAAAATACTATGTCACCATGCTAATTTCTATGGGAAGGCCATCTGAAAAGGTAACTGTTTATCTATTGGTGTCTATGAGAAACTGCTATATTTTCATGGCCCCAGATGGCAGCACAAGTGTTAAACCAGGGGGCGTTTCGATACCTACCCGCATTTGTCTTTAATTAACCAAGCTCATTCTTCATTTCACCTCAACTCTTGCTTTCAAACATCCAATCCTTCTTTGATGTACATGCATGGTTTATCCCAGTGAGAACTGTTTCCGGTCAATTAATGGTACCTTAACTAAGTACAGGGTTCGTACAGAGCCTGGAAAACCTGGAAAAGTCTGGAATTATGCTTTTGGGTTTTCCAGGCCTGGAAAAGCCTGGAATTCTCACAGAGAGCCTGGAAAAACCTGGAAGAGCTTGGAAAATTTAGTTTTGCGGACAAACAAATTTTGTAGACTATGAAATTCTGGACATTAATAGCTTTTCTTAACTGCGTTACCAGACTGCCTATGAAATTTCAGTTACTTGGGTTAAGTAGTTCCAAAAATCCTTTTTGCTAATAATATAGCATGGTTTTGATTGTTTTGTCTTGATATTTCATTCACTAGCAAGATGGTATTGATTCACATTGGTATGGGCCTGGAAAAGATATAATTGAGCCTGGAAAAGCCTGGAAAAAGCCTGGAATTTTATTGGACTGTCTATGTACGAACCCTTTAAGTACGATTACATCACTTCTCCTTAACATTGCAAAATGACAATTCATTCAATGACACAACAGTATGTTAATCACTAACTTCCCTTTTGCTGTGTACAAAACCTTCAACACCAAATGGACACAAAATAATCTAATGGGGTACAGATAATAGAAAAACAGGACATACAAACACAGGACTGTAACATTTTGGTATGACCAACTTGACATTTCGTAAGGGGTGTGACAGGCCTCCTGGACACTGGAGATAAGAACTTTTTTTTTTTTTTTTTTTTTAAGAACTACACCACCAGGCAAGGTACTAAGCAATGTTGCAGGCAACACCTTCCCATCTCTTGAACTTGTGAGGAGAGTAACACAAATATTTTTCCATGTATACGCATTTCGATCATTACCTAATTTTTTTTCTTTCTTGTTAATTCAGGTCCCATAACATTTTTTCATCACACAGTAAAAAAACCAGAGGAAAAGAGAAATTCAAATTTTAGTATAGCCTAAAATATGACTTATTTGTCATTGGTAAGTCTGAATATTATAGAGGAACCCTTTGAAAGATTAAGGTTAGACCTCGTATCCCATCGAGTTTGAATCGCGTAGTAATTCACAAGGCGAAGCCGCGTGAATAACGTAGTTATTCAGAGGAGAAGGGATCGAGCTCTGACCCTAAACTTGAATGGGTTTCTCAATCTATCTCACCCTTCATATTGACTATCAAATGGGCTAACATTTGTGACATAATCCCCCATTGGATATTTTACCTGAATATCTCATGGGCGTTGGATACGAGTTTCTAATGTTAAGTCTATGGAGAAACAAATACCAGGGGTGAGATAAGTAGTGATATACAGTAAGTATAAGATATGGTCCAGATCGAAATTCAATTCACTTCTAGGGAAACAAGCACATATTATACATTTGATTTATATCGTTATGTACTTGTGGGTGTATATAAATAGTGTAACGCAGAAATCAGATTGAACAGGCCTCTTAGTATGTGTGCCTAATTGTGCATTAGTAGCAAGGTTATCTTTTTACCATAAACGTCTATTAAGGGAGAAATGCGGTGAACTTTAAGATCACATTACGTTGTGTTTGTGTAATTGGATTTTGCTCCTATTTGGTGCCTAATCTTGCTTGAAAAGCAACACATGAGTTTCCGGTGCTGACATCCAGCTTTTTGTTGTTGTTGTTGTTGTTGTTGTTGTTGTTGTTGTTGTTGTTTTTTTGTGTTTTTTTTCTTCCTGTCAATACTTTATTCATTCTATTGTTAAATATGAACCAGACATGGCAGTTTTTCCCTTTTACTTGGAAATACTTGATTTTGTTTTCAGTTTATATATATTTTTTTGTGTGTGTAAAATAAATATAGTATAGTTTGAGTCTCGTTCACTTTAATTGACATGGTGGATGGAACCTCACCTAAGACCCTCAGCCACATTCCATGCCAACACTGGTGTGTTTTCCACGGTTTCTCAGTCTCTCAGCGGCAGGCATATTTCCACTTTTTGTTTCCTTTTCCTGACTGACATTCCTGACATTGAACAAGAATGCTATTCTTGAAATGAAACTCTAACGACTTCTTGTTGTTATGGTCGGAAATATTTTATCTCGTTCCTCGAATTCGCTGAGAATTTTGACAGAAAACAACACGGAACAGATTTAGTCACAATAAACATGTCTCCGTATATTACTTTATTCATTCTATTGTTAAACAGTTCTTCCACAAAGATGGCAGTTTTCGGGCCTTATTGGCACCAATAATCAGTGGTACAAAACTGCCTACACCCCTCCTCCCCATTCCTTGGCAAATAATGATGTGTTTTCCATGTTTTCGCAATCTCTCATCAGCAGTAAACTCCAATTGAAAGATATTCCCTATGTGTTTTATGACTCCCAACTGGCATCCCTCGTAGTTACATGAATAGGGAAACTAGTCTTGAAAGTTTCTGTGACAACCAGGCACATGCATCCTACATAAGGATATGAAGTAATTTCTTCGTTCATGTGGAGGGTTTGCGGCACTCAAAAGAAATCCTACATAAGCCCGTAACCCACTGCGCGATATATACAGTAGAAACCCGCGTAAGCGGAGACCCTTCGTTCCGGGCCAAAGTGACCGCTTACGCGGGGTGACCGCTTACGCGGTGTTATATAAACATCTAATAGAAAGAACCGTTCCAAGCAAAGGTCTCCGTTAACGCGGGGTGACCGCTTACCCGGGGTGTCCGTTAAGCGGGGTTCTACTGTATCCCTGTGATATTGGGACTTCCGAAAATCGCAGAGAGGGGCAGTTTATCGCACGTGCCGTCGACCTCCACAGTGGGTGTACACAGCAGGGATTGGTTCAGGGATCGCATGCCTTTTCTGGTCCACTGTGCGCTTATTACTGACCCGTTCCTAGACTGGCCCCAGTCCTTGTATCCCTCTGCCTACCCCAACCTAGACTTGCTCGAGTCTTTGATTATGAACATTTATTAAATGATTAGTCAGAATAAGAATAAAGTTCATTTTAGTAGGTATCCTTCTCTGGTTGGCCCATGAATCAAAGACTTGTCCACCATGAACAGAATCTCCTGTTTATTATCCCAAGCCGCCACCTGTAACCCTATACCTCCTCCTACCCCTTCCCCCTGCCCTCCTCCAGTTCCCTGGCCGCCTATTTTATCATAGCAATAAATTTCGCCTACTCCTGACTGTTTCCCGATTAAGATCAAAGTGCGAGGGTATCAATCTTCCAGCGTATATCCTGACCAGTAGCCAGGATATGTATGGAGAGTGTTGGGAATACTGGTGCTAAACAGCGCCAGAAATCCAACACCATTACAGATTCTACCAGTCCCTGTATCCTAGCAAGGAGGGTAGCCATAGGGTGCAGGGACTGGAGCGAGTCTAACCCCAACCCTCCTCCCCTCGATAGAGGGACTGGTCAAATCGGTAATGGTGTCCGATTTCTGGCACTGTTTAACGCCAGGCTTGTCCAGCACTCTCCATGCAGAGTTCCTTGTTACTTGTCAGGATATATGCTTGGAGATAGATATCTGGGATTGTCTAGGTTTACGTTTGGCTTCAGTCCTCTACCTCTCCACCTACTCCTCACGTGGGTTTTAATTGTTAACACAGTCCAAAGGTCGTCCATAGGCGGGATTTATGGCTCTGATAACATAGCACCCAGGGAATTGGAGGAGGGAGAGCGGGAGGTGTAGGAGGAGGTGTAGGGTTACAGGGAGCGGCTGGGGTTGCAATCTACAGGAGGTTTTGTTCTTAATGGGCAAGTCTTTGATTCCTGGACCAGTCACACCGCAACAAACTTCATCATAATTTTGTTTAATCATGAATGTCCATAATCAAAGACTTGAGCATGTCTAACCCGTTCCCTGCGATAAATCCCCCTGCGATTCTGGGACAGGTGGCCGACGACCCTCTCCACGCGGGGTACAGGGCTCCAAGAACAAAATCGCAGAGAAAAAGAAAAATTTAATCGCATGCGATTCCGGGCCTCTGAGAAGTGTATTTAGTCACCGAGAAACTGTGCCGTCCGCGGGGGCGGTACCGGAATCTCAGGGCAAGAAATCACCAGCTAGAACCCACTGGGCGATTCGGGATGGAGGGTCCATTTATAACAAGGAAATTAGAAGGAAACCCACGAGATGAAAATAGCTTGCTCCGTACTCCACCGAGTTTGACTGCAGAGTAATTCACAAAGCGAATCTGAGTGAATTACTCTGCGGTCAAGTGAGGTGAAGTGCGGACCAAGTTATTTTCATCGAGTGGGTTTCTGATTTTTTCTCACCCCATATAACATTATTGATGAAATGAATCACGTAATTAGCCATTGAGTATTGGGTATTCGAACTTCACGGCCGTGGAGTACGAGTTCCTAATGTTAAGCCTATGGAGAAAAATACCGGGGTGAGATAAGGAACAAGAATCGCACAGTGGATTCTGTAGAGGAAACCCATGAAAGCTTAGGGTCTGAGCTCGTATCCCATCGAGTTTAAATCACGTAGTAATTCACAAGGCGAAGCCGCGTGTATTGCTATGTGATTCAAATGAGATGGGATCGAGCTCTGACTCTAAACTTGAATGGGTTTCTGAATTTATCTCACCCTTCATATTGACTAATGGGCTAACATTTGTGACATTATCCCCCATTTCCTAAATATCTAATGGGTGTTAGATATGAGTTCCCAATGTTAAGTCTATGGAGAAAAAATATCTGGGGTGAGATAAAGGCCTCTATTAGAGTCCATCTCTGACGCCACTCACGTCCTACAAACTGAATAACTACACCACACGTCACCTCCAATTAAACTTTCTCACGGTGTTTTCATGGGCATGCCAGCCTTCAGTCGTCATTAACACACTCTAATTATCTAAGACAGACACGCGGGGGGAGGGGGGGTTACTCTGCTTATTGCCCTCTGGTTTTCACACTTTATTACCCACCTATTACTGAGTCTCCATAGGAAATGTATAGGGCACCTGGAATTAGCTAACCGGAGATTCCGGAAAAAAAGTCCCATCCATACTGAGGTCATATTATCAGGTATTTCAAAATATGTTTCTTGAATGTTCATTCAATATTAATTATTCATAATCAGTCATGATAATCTCATTTACCATCAGAAATCACAGACATTACATGCTTTGCATGCTAAAATCATGGTGAAATGGCGAACTACATTTTTGGTGTAAGTCTACAGCCAATTACTGGCATGCTTGACAGTGTTGTGGTGTCTGGCACTAAATGTCTCACAGAAACATCTTTATTGCAATTGATTTGTAGTAATCATGTAGGTGGGTAATAAATACAATAACGACTGGTTTTGTATACGAGTGCCGTAATCTCCTCGTAGTTGACGACCTAATATCCTCGCTAATCGCTCGGATATTACTACGCGTCAACTACTCGGAGATTACGGCCACTCGTACACAAAACCAGTCATTATTGTGTATATATATTTATGCCTTTCTGAATAGCAGAGAATGCGGAGTGATTATTTAGAGACGTGTCGAGATGTTGTTTAGACACCTCCACCCAGCTCCATTGCCATATACGGGATATCTTTTCATTGGCTTCATTCCTAAAGACATTATAAAAGGAATTAAAAGATATTTTGGGTTTTCTCCAACAGGGGAACCACCACAGAAATAAGATTTGAATTTAATTGACTTATTATCTCATATTTCCTCAGTAATTTGTGATTCATCAGTGAAATATTTTAAGGACTGATATACACTGAAGTACATGTACAGTAGAACCCGGCCTAACGGACACCCCGCGTATTTTGGTACGAAAAGGCCTAAAAACCCCGTGTAAGCGGACACTTCAGACGGACACCCTACCAAAAATGGATTAATCTTTGTTTTTTGTCGGTGAGTCTTGAGTATATTCATGAAAAATACATTTTTAATTCAAAGTTGAATTACTTCAGATCCAATTAAGATAATGGAAAATCGAATTCAGATTTACCATCCCCTCTGTCTCCCCTACATATCGGTATAAAACACTTCAATATTGGCCCGGAGGAAACTTGAAAACCCCGCGTGAGCGGGCACCCCGCGTAAGCGGCCACTTTGTCCCGGAACGGAGGGTGGCCGCTTATGCGGGGTTTCACTGTAATTGCTCTGGGAAGTAGCCCTCAAAAACACCCGCTCATATCTTCTCACCGGCTCTAAGCCTATTACATAGCACAACTTCCATGTGTCTCTAGGCATAGTGGTTAAAATGCACAGTGCTAAGAAGGAACCGCTGAATATACACCATGGGTTATTGTTGCAGAGTTATCTCATAAGGTAAAAAATTGAGTGAGATAAGGTAGCAAACCAAAACAAATGGCCTATTTTCAGCGATGTTTTCATATTTTCAATTTATGATGTCATCGACTATAGTTTTTTTTCTAATTTTTTTTTACAATATTCCATGGGTGCTAAGTACAAGTTCCTAATATCAAGTCAATGGGAAAGAATACCAAGAGTGAGATAAAGTGATGTGGTAGTAAATGGTTTACCACCAGGGACTTTTTTTCACAGACTATAAGCCATATACAGTAAGAAATATCACTGTTTACAGTTTACAGCATTTGAAAGATGCGTAGAGCTGGCGAGAGGTAATGAGGCACACAAACCGACCTCTCTCCTATGACAGTGGTGACTTTAATTTTACTGAAGGACCATTCCCACTTAAGCCTGATGCCCATCTACCGAGTCAGGGTTGAGCGATTAGTTTGCAAATCGTATAGGAGTCGGTGAACTTGTCGCAGGCAAATAACGTAACTCTTCGCTCGATCTGCGGCCATTGAGGAGATGGGGTTGGTGGATATTAGTCCTAAGAAAATCTGTCTACTAATCGGTGGCTCACCCTTGCCTGGCTGTCCTACATCTACCGACTAAGGCCGACTCCGTTAGGATGCCTTGGCTGAGACAAATTACTGTCCGTTTGTCACCGACAAAGGTACATGAATGTGCCGAAATCGGTAGATGGGCATTGGGCTTTAGCGATTTCTGCCCCTGAGACTACTGCCGGGCATAATCGCCGGGAAACGCCAGTCGCACAGCGGGTGGGAGGGCATAGTCGGCGACTCAGTCTAGGTCACAGCAGGGGGTCAGCGACTATGCCCTGATATACTTCAAACATGTTTGAAATTGAATTGCAAGAGACTGGTGCCTTTTAAGAGAGAATCCAGTCGCCGACTCAAGCCCAAACAACGGGGTAGGGCAATAGTCGCCGACGATTTTGCCATTTTGTGTTGTCACTTGGCGACTCATGAAATTCCTAGAAATTTTGGTTGATAGTCGGGCCGGGTGCCCTCTGGATGCCCCAACATCGCTTAGTGGGAACCGGGCTTTATGTGACAACTCAACTAAACAACATTAATTCAGGTACACAAATCGACCTGTCTCCTGTGACCATTTAAAAACAAAAAAAGTTTATTGGTCGCATTTCAACGACAAAGTTGGTTTTCAACTATGGCCATTACAGTCATGTGGCCTCTGTAGTTTTATAGTTACAAGTTATAAGTACATGAATAACACTACAATGTGGACTTTGATTTTACTGACATGACAGAACTCAGCTAAAAGTTCAATACATCTTGAACCAGGGACCTGTTTCACTAGTTTAGTGACATGTCTAGATGGTGTGTCCTGTTTCATAAGAACTAGACATTAGACTTCATTTTGTGCGTTCTTGCTTGCACTGCTGGTGCCGCTTTTCATGTCTGTCTAACACTTTTGTCATGAAACTAGTGAAACAGGTCCATGATATGTAGATTTGCCTAATTCTTATGTTTGGGGGTCTGTCTTTTCCTAAGGGCAGCTACTTGTGTTGTCACGAAACTAGACAACCCCAAAGTTTGTATGGTGTCACAGACATGTCATGAAACTAGTGAAACAGGTCCATGATGTGTGCATTTGTCTAATTCTTATGTTTGGGGTCTGTCTTTTCCCAAGGGCAGCTACTTGTGTTGTCACGAAACTAGACAACCAACTAGTGGAACAGTGACATGTTTCACTAGTTTCGTGACAAAAGTGTTAGACAGACATGAAAAGCGGCACCAACAGTGCAAGCAAGAACGGACAAAACGAAGTCTAATGTCTAGTTCTTATGAAACCGGACACACCATCTAGACGCCATCTAGATATGTCACGAAACAAGTGAAACAGGTCCCTGGTACACAAACCGACCTGTGACTCCTGTGACAAAGTCGATTTAAATTTTACTGACGTGATGTCGACTTTAATTTTACTGACGTGACAGAACTCCGCTAAATACGTGATCTTCGCTCTGGGCTTAATGAAGATCAGCTGAGACGTAATTAGACAATTAACAGTTTGACTTAATTACACCAGTAAATAACTGTAATAACAGTCCCCATACCTCATCATCATCCTCCTCATCTGAGCCTGGGAACCGAAAAACGCAAACATTTCAGACACAACACCCGACTGAAAACTCAGGGCGGGTGTCTGGTGGAAATGCAGTGAGTTTTGAATCTTTATATATTTTTTTTTATTTTTTATTTTTTTTAATTGACACAAAGAGAAGTGTGCATAAACGGATGACAGTTTTCCACACTTCCATGGAAATCCACTTTTTCATTTTCAGTTTACAGGGATGCCAGTTCTCAGGGAATTTCAGGATTTCAGGGATTTTCTTCACCTCTACATACATCCCAAATTTCCTCTAAACTGGTATCTAGGCGGCCGCTAACAGGTCCCCGCGGCCGGCAGTGGTACCTGCTAGCGGCCGGCAGCGGGAGGCACACACTCGGCTCTCGTGACAGTCACCTAGCAGTGCCTGACTGGTGGTCCCCTGTGGGCCCAAGGGCCTTGCAGAGTCAGGTGGTTTCCCTGAATGCACACTGACTGCCTGGTAAACCGCCATAGGATATCAGTGAGTCCCTGAACCCCCCTGAAACTCTCCAATCGTATCAGAATCTAGAATGTGTAGGGGGAGTGTAACTTTGATTTTGTTTTCTCAGAAAGTGTGTGTCTGTGTGTGTGTGTGTGTGGGGGGGGGGGGGGGGGATTGGTGTCGCAAATGACTTCAGGGAATTTTTCCAAGGGGTGCTGACATCCCTGAGTTTAAGAGTTAATTATACTTGTATAAAAGGAGAAAAGTGTAAATTGAGCCTCGTTCACACCAATAAAATAGTGGTTTTACCTCTCACAGGCCCTCAGCCTATTCCTTGGCAATTGTGATGTGTTGTCCATGTTTTCTCAGTCTCTCTGAAAACTCAGAGCAGGGAGGTGTTTTTAAAACTAAGAAGGATAAAATAATTCATCTTATCTTGGTCTTTGTTACATTCTCATTACCAATGATCCGTCTTTATGGAGGATGATCTTACAAGACGATCAGGAAAATATCTTTATTTTAATTTTTTTCAAAAGGTCATAAGTTTTACTTGTTATAGACCCGTTGCCAGATGGGTTCAGTCCTTCATAGCAAAACATCTTGCATCAAGAAGGGAAAAAGGTAAATAGTGAAAACTGCAAAATATATCATGGAATTCTGTGGACCACATTTAAAAAACGGACTGACACTTCGATCGTGGTCACTATCGCCCGAGGTTAGTCCTTATTGTAATCGTTCAGCCAATATGGTTTTTAGTTTTAAAAATACCTCCCTGGTATTTGGTGGAAATGCAGTGGGTTTTGAATTCTTTTTTTTATTTACACAAAGAGAAGTGTACATATATGGCCTCTGCATAGCGGATTTTATGGTTAATCCAGCAGACTTTTACAATACAAGCGTCTAGCGTGAACTAGTTACGTCTTTGGGATTTACAGTTTATACATTGTTGAAGTTTGATGAGAATGATTTTTTGATTAAAAAAAAAGAATTATTTATTTAGACTGCAAGAGCAATCATCCCAAAAGACAGGTATGATCTACCCGTGCAGTATCGTTGCCGGAGTTAGATCATCGATCATTTGGAGCCATAATATCAACAGAAGATGGCTATAAAATTTGTTCGATGAATATCTGGAACTAAAACACCGACACAGTCAAACACAAAATGTAAGACCACCAGAATTGGTGAATTTTGTTGAGAAATAAAAAAAAAAAAAAAAAAAATGACGAATTCAACCATCTAGTAGATGAGTCTTTACGTTTAAGTATGATTATCATATAACTTCAGTTTTAAATGTTCCTTGAATAAGTACATTGAACCAGTTTGTATCTCGATTGGTAGATTATTCCAGGGCGCCATAGATATATACAAGGCACTTCTCAGAGATGGCAGTTTTCCTCTTTTCCAAGGAAATCCTTGTTATTATTTTATCAGTTTATAGAATTATTTTTCTTGTACAAAACAAATAGATAATAAATTGGGCTTTATTCATACTAATTTATAAGATTGGATCACACCTTCCCACATACCCCAGCCCTATTCCATGGCCAATAGCGATGTGTTTTCCATGTTTTCTCAGTCTCTCTGAGGCAGTAAATTTCATATCAGAAATAATTCCTCTTTTTTTTTCTAACTTTTTTTCACAACCCCAACTGACATCCCTGTTATCTGAAGAACGACGCTCTTGGACTTTTTAACCCTTTAGGAGCCACACATCATTCACCTTGTACCCTACTCCAGAAGGCACCAGAACCAATTGTAGTGTTTGTATGGCCGGCTTTTGTAGTCAATGTTGTTAAACAAAATTACAAATTTGAAACTTCCAGTAAATGTGTATTTTTATCAGAACCTTCCGATATTTTAAAGACTTACTGGCAATGTATAGCCAAATATGTCCTGCAATTTTCATAATTCTGCGATAATTATTCAAAAAGTTACAAAGGAACAAATTCAGCATTGTTCTTCCATGCCTAAGAGAATGCCATATGGCATTGTCCTGCCACAGCCAGGGGAATACCATATGGCATTGTCCTGTCATGGTCAGGGGAATACCATATGGCATTGTCCTGCCATGGTCAGGGGAATACCATATGGCATTGTCCTGCCACAGCCAGGGGAATACCATATGGCATTGTCCTGCCATGGTCAGAGGAATGCCATATGGCATTGACCTGCCAGAAAGGGTTAATTTGACAACATTTCGTTTTCTGGAGGTCTTGCACAACGCACTCAACTGTGGTTAGGGGTAATCAGTCTGATATTAAATGGTTTGATGATCTGGGTTCTACTGTAGTCATCTCTTGTCATAGTTATCATTACTTCAGTAGGTTTAATTTTCTTAGCTGCTTGCTGTATAGTCCTGTGTTGTCTGGTTTTGTCTGTAAGATTATGATCAAGTTTGGGAATAATAATGATGGTTACTTTTTACATATTTCACCTGGAGACTGGAGCTGTAACTAAATGATGGTGAAGCAGCTGATACTGCTGGAGAATCATTCTTCAATAGCTTGAATGTGAAATTAAGTATTTAATAATTATGGTTCATGTTTAACCCTTTAAGGACGGCTGCCTGGGGTCCAGCTGCTCCCATATAGGGACGGATACTGGTGGCAGCGTGTCTGGCTACAGGACGGCCACATAATAGTTAAAACTGATATCAAAGTTTGTGATCATGCAATATGATACATAATCATAAATATTTTATTTCTTTTTAATAGAAATACTAAATATGATATTATATCTACATTTTCTGAAGATTTCATGAATATTGCTCAATTATTTCTTTGTTAAAACATTTTTCTTAATATTGGGACAATGATGCCTCAAGGCATCATGTGTCCTTAGTGCGGTGATGCCTCCAGGCATCATGCGTCTTTAGCACGGTGATGCCTCCAGGCATCATGCGTCCTTAAAGGGTTAACCTAAAAATAACAGGTTGCGACATCAATCTCATATAGAAGATAGCTAGATAGGTCATAGACATTAAGGAATGTATATTCTTAGTACAAGATACTATACTTTATAAAAATGAAAAAAAAAAAAATGGGGAGGACGGAATATACCACAGTTAATGACTCTTTACTCATTGTTAGTATAAGAAAATGCATCTAGAACTTAAGTCAGTGGAAGATCTAACTTCGGTTGGAACTGTTAGTATATTGAATTTTAAAAAAAATGTATGTTAATTTGGATTTTATAATATCGTAAAACTGGATGAGTTTTAATCTTGGCCACCGTATCCTACGACTGGAGTTTGGCATAGAGATTTCATGAGGCGAAGCCGAGTGAAGTCCGGAGCCAAAACTCCAGGAGTGGAATGCCGTGCCCATGATTAAAACGACTCAGGTTTTGATTTTATCCTACCCCGTCTCCTCGATTTTGGAATATTACGTGATAAAAATTCTGTATGCCACTAGTGGCATATAATACTCCGTATGCCAGGCAGCGTGGCATACAGAAACTCAATGTTAAGCCTATGGGATTTTATATTGGGGGTAGGATAATATCGTAAAACTGGATGAGGTTTAATCTTGGCCACCGTATGCCACGACTGGAGTTTGGCATAGTGACTTCATGAGGCGAAGCCGAGTGAAGTCCGGAGCCAAAACTCCAGGAGTGGAATGCCGTGCCCATGATTAAAACGACTCAGGTTTTGATTTTATCCTACCCCGTCTCCTCGATTTTGGAATATTACGTGATAAAAATTCTGTATACCACTAGTGGCATATAAAACTCCGTATGCCAGGCAGCGTGGCATACAGAAACTCAATGTTAAGCCTATGGGATTTTATATTAGGGGTAGGATAATATCGTAAAACTGGATGAGGTTTAATCTTGGCCACCGTATGCCACGACTGGAGTTTGGCATAGTGACTTCATGAGGCGAAGCCGAGTGAAGTCCAGAGCCAAAACTTCAGGAGTGGAATGCGGTGGCCAATATTGAAACGAATCAGGTTTTGATTTTATCCTACCCCGTCTCCTCTATTTTGAAATATTACGTGATAAAAATTCTGTATGCCACTAGTGGCATATAAAACTCCGTATGCCAGGCAGCGTGGCATACAGAAACTCAATGTTAAGCCTATGGGATTTTATATTAGGGGTAGGATAGTAAACGCTTCTCGATCAAAAAAATAATTAATAAATTCTCATTGTGAGGAGTTTTCTGGTGATGGTAGAGCGGGCTGGCGGCACTGACGGCTACGTTAGCTGTCTCCTCCCGTCAATAAACAGCTCCTCTTCTATTTATACGCAGCTTTTTACCCACCAGCAGTTTAACTAGTGGCACAAAGGCATAAATTAAAAGCAGTACCACGTCGTGCACCCTCGCCGCCCCAACCTCGGCTGGGAGAGTGCGGCCCAAGCCTGGCCGAGAACTCTAGTGTGCTAGGAGAGTGTAGAGCTGTTAAAGGCATGGTCGACAATTTACCCTGGAAATTTGGCAGTTTCCCTGAAGATTTGATATAGTGATCTCCAAGTGTTGTAGAACATAGCTGATTTTAAAATTGGGGGTCATCGTGCTGGAGTTTGATTTAGAGGCTGATATTTTCATAATTATATGTATGGGTGCTGTAGCTACTAACTTGTGAGTGCGCAAAACGGTCGTCACAGTTTCTTATTTTTATTAAATGTTACAAGTTCTTTTACGATCATCTGCCCCACTTTTTTCGGCAAATGGCCAAGTGGTAGGGGTGTTCGCCTCGAGCATGGGAGGTCGTGGGTTCAAACCTCGGTCGGGTCATACCAAAGTCTTACACAAAAATGGTACCCACTGCCCATTCGGCTAACACCTGCCATTAGAATGAGGAGTAGGGGTCTAGGGCCCGAGTGGAAGAACGGCTATATAGCCGAATTCGGTGATTGTGTTGTAACACAATATCCCCTTAAAAAAAAAAAGAAAAAAAAAAGTGTCTTCTCCAGGGACTGAAGTGATGATGAAATATACAGACATTTTTAAAAGTTTGATTTAACATAATAAGTTGCTGGTTCCACCAACACGATGGATTTGCCGTGTTATATCTTGGTATGTATTGTTATATCTTACAGTATCGCAATATGTCTTACCTCCTTTGCTGCGACACGTCATTCACAATGATTCATGTATTTTTTCGTGATAATGTGTGTATATTTGGTGCTCCACCACCGCGACGCCTCACAATCTATTGTACGACATACCACTGCATATCACAATCTATCACGACAAGAATTGCAAAGGTGCTTAACCGCATTGATGCTTCGCGGCAAAATTGCAAGCGATTACTCAAAACCTAGCAAGACTTATGGAGATAACTAAATGGTGACAGATCTTGCTATATCTTATGTGTTGGTGGAAGAGCCCCTTAAAGCCTATCACATGCTTCAAACCTGCACAGAACATGTTACATGGGTAGTACTCGACATGGAAGTATCCAGGATAAAATTCCATCGACTTTTCTCTTAAATATATTACAGAAATTCATATATTTCAGTTTATCTCACCCCAGTATTTTTCTCCATAGGCTTAACATTAGGAACTCGTACTCCACGGCCGTGAAAGTATTGTACCCGATACTCAATGGCTAATTTGGCGAGTTATTCCAACAATAAATGATGTTATACGGGGTGAGATAAATTCAGAAACCCACTCGATGAGAATAACTTGGTCTGCACTCCACCTCGTTTGACCGCTTCGTAATTCACTCAGCTTCGCCTCGTGGATTACTCTGCAGTCAAACTCGGTGGAGTATGGACCAAGTTATTCTCATCTCGTGGGTTTCCTTCTAATATTTCCCATAGACACAGGGTAGATATTGACAAGGCCTCATGTGTCAGGGCAAACTAGATCAAACATTAGATTTTATCATTTGATACTTGATAATGACAAGATATTCCCTCAAAAACAATATGACTAGTCTTCTTAATCAATTAATAAAGAGTCAATTGAATGGTGTTTCAAAATTCCCATTCATTTGACACTTCTATAGAATAAATCATCAAAAAAAAATTTAAAAAAAAAAAAAATCATAAGGCACCAATTTTGACTCATATTTGTCAATAGTCAGTAGTCACCAGGTGGCGGCACTGTGAATGGTCTGATATGCCTTTAAAGGCATATCCTACAATTCACAGTGGCGCCACCTGGTGATTTTTAAATAATGTCAATTATTAATTAAAACTGGTTTCTTGGGATTTATTCTAATTCTACATGAGTAAATTTAACATATTGTCAAGTTCATCCAATCTCAATAGGTAAAATAGGCCGATTCGCATTTGTTTGCTTTACATAGGAAATCTACTAGAAATATGGTTTTCTTCCATTCTTTCCAAAACAAGCACGGTGACCTATGATTTTTAAAACATGAATAGGTAGTATTATAAATGTACTATATACTGTGAAAATTTGAGGAAAATGACATGGGTTTTACTATGTGAAAAAATACTTTTTAGAATTTCTATGTATTCTTATATAAAATTTTCATCATTTTGATCTATAAATCAAAAACTAACACGGTGACCCCCTATATCTAAGTTAGATATGTGTTCTACAACACTCGAAGATCATCATATAAAATTTTCAGGAAATTGACATGGGGTTTTAATTTTCAAGCCAAATAGTCCGATATGCCTTTAATAGAGGTGTGGGCTGTGTGAAGTGTTAAAAGCTTGGCCTGTCGGTCCGGGCGGATGTCTATACAGCGCTATCAGAGCGTAGAGTCTTAACTCTTCACCAGTCTGAATTTACACCCACCAGCCACCCACCCGGTTAACACCATCCTCCTCACCTGGTAAATCAACCAGCCACCCAGTTAGCACCATCCTCCTCACCTGGTAAATCAACCAGCCACCCAGTTAACACCATCATCCTCACCTGGTAAATCAACCACCCACCCAGTTAACACCAACCTCCTCACCTGGTAAATCAACCAGCCACCCAGTTAACACCAACCTCCTCACCTGGTAAATCAACCACCCACCCAGTTAACACCAACCTCCTCACCTGGTAAATCAACCAGCCACCCAGTTAGCACCAACCTCCTCACCTGGTAAATCAACCAGCCACCCAGTTAACACCATCCTCCTCACCTGGTAAATCAACCACCCACCCAGTTAACACTAACCTCCTCACCTGGTAAATCAACCACCCACCCAGTTAACACTAACCTCCTCACCTGGTAAATCAACCAGCCACCCAGTTAACACCAACCTCCTCACCTGGTAAATCAACCACCCACCCAGTTAACACCATCCTCCTCATGTGTAAATCAACCACCCACCCAGTTAACACCATCATCCTCACCTGGTAAATCAACCAGCCACCCAGTTAACACCATCCTCCTCATGTGTAAATCAACCACCCACCCACCCAGTTAACACCAACCTCCTCACCTGGTAAATCAACCAGCCACCCAGTTAACACCATCCTCCTCACCTGGTAAATCAACCACCCACCCAGTTAACACTAACCTCCTCACCTGGTAAATCAACCAGCCACCCAGTTAACACCATCCTCCTCATGTGTAAATCAACCACCCACCCAGTTAACACCAACCTCCTCACCTGGTAAATCAACCACCCACCCAGTTAACACCATCCTCCTCACCTGGTAAATCAACCACCCACCCAGTTAACACCAACCTCCTCACCTGGTAAATCAACCACCCACCCAGTTAACACTAACCTCCTCACCTGGTAAATCAACCAGCCACCCAGTTAACACCATCCTCCTCATGTGTAAATCAACCACCCACCCACCCAGTTAACACCATCCTCCTCATGTGTAAATCAACCACCCACCCAGTTAACACCAACCTCCTCACCTGGTAAATCAACCACCCACCCAGTTAACACCAACCTCCTCACCTGGTAAATCAACCACCCACCCAGTTAACACTAACCTCCTCACCTGGTAAATCAACCAGCCACCCAGTTAACACCATCCTCCTCATGTGTAAATCAACCACCCACCCACCCAGTTAACACCATCCTCCTCATGTGTAAATCAACCACCCAGTTAACACCAACCTCCTCACCTGGTAAATCAACCACCCACCCAGTTAACACTAACCTCATCACCTGGTAAATCAACCAGCCACCCAGTTAACACCATCCTCCTCATGTGTAAATCAACCACCCACCCACCCAGTTAACACCATCCTCCTCATGTGTAAATCAACCACCCACCCACCCAGTTAACACCAACCTCCTCACCTGGTAAATCAACCAGCCACTCAGTTAACACCATCCTCCTCACCTGGTAAATCAACCAGCCACCCAGCTAACACCATCATCCTCACCTGGTAAATCAACCACCCACCCAGTTAACACTAACCTCCTCACCTGGTAAATCAACCAGCCACCCAGTTAACACCATCATCCTCACCTGGTAAATCAACCACCCACCCAGTTAACACCAACCTCCTCACCTGGTAAATCAACCACCCACCCAGTTAACACCATCATCCTCACCTGGTAAATCAACCAGCCACCCAGTTAACACCATCATCCTTACCTGGTAAATCAACCACCCACCCAGTTAACACCATCATCCTTACCTGGTAAATCAACCAGCCACCCAGTTAACACCAACCTCCTCACCTGGTAAATCAAGAAGCACAGGTAGCAGTTCTCTGATTTTCCATGGGAATCCATGCTTTTCATCGTCAGTTTAAGGGCAAAATCCACCAGGCCGATTTCTCACCCGATCAATTGTTCCTGGGCCCTCAAGAGGAAGCTCACGTATTGTAATTTATTTAATTCTGATAATAATAGTTAAATAAATGACCATTTTCAAAGATTTGAGAAATTCTAGGGCATCCGATAATAATCGGCGATTCTCTGGCTACGGATTCGGCTACCGTCGGTCCAGTGGAACCAGACCATTATAACATGTTTATTCTTGTGTAAAACATAGAGAGAATATATTGAGCGTCATTCACACCAATAAATAATGGTTCAAACCTCCCCACATGCCCCAGCCCCATTCCATGGCCTATATAACGGAGCGTTTTCCTTTTTTTCTCAGTTTCTCTGAGGCAGTAGATTCAACATGAAGACTATTTCCTCTTCTTTTTCATGACCCCAACTGACACCCATGAATAAGACACGAGCCGATGGTCGCAATGAATCGGTGACAATCGGGAACCCAACTGATCAAGGATTCCATATTTATTATCTTCTTTGTCTCCTCTACAAATCGGTCTATGATACATGTATGGGGCCATTCATATAGTATGTATACATTGAGGGAGGTGGGTTGGGTTGGAGGTATTATCTCACCCCTGGTATTTCATCTCCATAGACTTAACATTGGGAGCTCGTATCTAACGCCCATGAGATATTTACGAAAAATATCCAATAGGGGATCCAAAGGTTAGGCCATTAGTCCATGTGAAGGGTGAGATAAATTCAGAAACCCGTTCAAATTTAGGGTCAGAGCTCGATCCAAACTCGTTTGAATCACTACGGAATTCACGCGGCTTCGCCTTGTGAATTACTACGCAATTCAGATTGCCTTCATAGACGTCAGAGTGCCTTCATAGACGTCATAGTGCCTTCATAGACGTCAGAGTGCCTTCATAGACGTCAGAGTGCCTTCGGGGACGTCAGAGTGCCTTCATAGACGTCAGAGTGCCTTCACAGACGTCAGAGTGCCTTCATAGACGTCAGAGTGCCTTCATAGACGTCAGAGTGCCTTCATAGACGTCAGAGTGCCTTCACAGACGTCAGAGTGCCTTCATAGACGTCAGAGTGCCTTCATAGACGTCAGAGTGCCTTCATAGACGTCAGAGTGCCTTCACAGACGTCAGAGTGCCTTCATAGACGTCAGAGTGCCTTCATAGACGTCAGAGTGCCTTCACAGACGTCAGAGTGCCTTCACAGACGTCAGAGTGCCTTCATAGACGTCAGAGTGCCTTCATAGACGTCAGAGTGCCTTCACAGACGTCAGAGTGCCTTCACAGACGTCAGAGTGCCTTCATAGACGTCAGAGTGCCTTCATAGACGTCAGAGTGCCTTCAGGGACGTCATAGTGCCTTCAGGGACGTCATAGTGCCTTCACGGACGTCAGAGTGCCTTCATAGACGTCAGAGTGCCTTCATAGGTGTCTCAAGGCTGGAGAGTAATTAGTAGAAACTAAACGAGAGTTAGTTGTGTTGGTGATTACACGAAGGAAGGGTTAGTATAGGTAAAGGAGTATAAGCAGGAGGCGAGGGACGAGTAAAAGAAGTGACAGAGGTCCACCTCTACTGCCGCCATACACTGAAGGAGCGAGGGGAATATCTCTAAGTAGGTGGGGGTGTGAATCAATAGGTCACAGGGTAGGGTGGTTGTCTTTTTTTATATTACAGGGGCTCGGGCAGGTAGAATCCTACACTTTGAAATGTGACTGTTTTAGGCATGACAGCCCCATGACCAAAAAGCAAATTATTTAGGACACATTTAGATATATATAACCCCCCCCCCCCCCACACACACACACACACACACGCACACACACACACACGCACACACACACACACAGATACACTATCAGACACACACCTACCTCCCGGGGAGGGCCGCATAAAACACCGTTTACCATCGCCAGCTCCTTAACTGTCATCCAAGTCGCCACGCCGAGGGGAAAAAAGCCAATAAATACAGGCGCAAGTAAACAAACGAGGCTGAAAGAAACCCCATCCACACCGGCCCGCCAGTTGTGTGTGTGAGGGGGGGGGGGGGGGGGCACAGGGTCTGCTCCGCGTGGGGGGATGAATAAAGGCAAAAAAATAAATATCAAAATTGGCGGGGGAGGGGGTTGAAGGTGGTGACCCATCCTAAAGCAGTGGTGGGTAAATCTAGTTTAAAAAGTTCTAGTATGAAGATGGTCTTATATCTAACGTTATGACACAGGTAAACGGGGATTCAGATTGTAGGTGTTTCTGTGATTAAAGCTAGCAAAAGGATAGAGTGGTTAGAGATGTTCCTTGTTGGGTAACATATATGTTTCTTCCCGTAAATGGCCCAGGTGGTATGTTCAATTTGTGATGACACAGAATGTATTTTCTCTATCTGATACGCTCGAACATTTCTAATTCCCCACCGAGAATAAATAGACAATAATCGATGGTTTTGTGGACAGGGTGCCGTAAACCACGAGAGGTTGACGCGTAGTAATACACGAAGTATTACGAAGTCAACCTCGAGTGGTTTACAGAGCTGCCTGTCCACAAAACCATCGTTTGTTGTATTTATTATCCATCTTCTCCAATAAATAAAACCCAGTTATTGCCATATTAAAAGGTACAACAATGGGGACTATTTCTTTGCTCTATAACACAAAGGGACTATTTTCCCGTATACCATGGTTTTGAGGCCGTATACCACAGGTTTGAATCTGTATACCACAGTTATGGTATCTGACAGGTTTTATACAATGGGTCGTGGTTTACTCAGTCCCCATACATTTCCAATGGGGGCTTTGTATACGATGGATAATAAAGCTTAAGACATCACATCAAGACAGGGGCCTGATATGATTTCATTTCAGACAGTAGAATAAGAGACTAATATCTGAGGCCTCGTTAGGATGTGCTATCTGGGTTTTTCCTCCCACTGGGTTTCTCCACAAGTTGTGTATTCTTAGGGAGATTTTATTCCTCAGTAATCTTGTTTCTCTGTCACAGGTTTTAACTTTTAATCAATCATTCATTTAATCTCAGTTCTCTGTCGCAGGTTCGCTCTTCTCTGTCACTGGTTATAGTGTTCAGTTAATTCCTCTGCTAATCTTGTTTCTCTCTCACAGATTATAGTTTTTTTAGTTAATATCTCACATAATCTCATTTCTCTGTTGCAGATTGAAGTGTTAAGTTAATTCCTCACATAATCTCGTTTCTCTGTCACAAGTTGTAAAATTATGTTCATTCCTCACAACATCTCGTTTCTCTGTTACTGATTGCAGTGTTAAGCTAATTCCCCACATATCTCATTTCTCTCTCATAAGTTGTAAAATCCTGTTAATTCCTCACATATCTCGTTTCTCTGTTACAGATTGTAGTATTTAGTTAATTCCTCACCTAATCTCGTTTCTTTGTCACATGTTGTAAAATCCTGTTAATTCTTCACATAATCTCGTTTCTGTGTTACAGATTGTAGTATTTAGTTAATTCCTCACATTATCTCGTTTCTGTGTTACAGATTGTAGTATTTAGTTAATTCCTCACATTATCTCGTTTCTGTGTTGCAGGTTGTAGTATTTAGTTAATTCCTCACATTATCTCGTTTCTGTGTTGCAGGTTGTAGTATTTAGTTAATTCCTCACATTATCTCGTTTCTGTGTTGCAGGTTGTTGTATTTGGTAAATTCCTCACATTATCTCGTTTCTCTGTCACATGTTGTAAAATCCTGTTAATTCCTCACAACATCTCGTATCTGTGTTACAGATTGTAGTATTTAGTTAATTCCTCACATTATCTCGTTTCTGTGTTGCAGGTTGTAGTATTTAGTTAATTCCTCACATTATCTCGTTTCTGTGTTGCAGGTTGTAGTATTTAGTTAATTCCTCACATCATCTCGTTTCTCTGTCACATGTTGTAAAATCCTGTTAATTCCTCACAACATCTCGTATCTGTGTTACAGATTGTAGTATTTAGTTAATTCCTCACATTATCTCGTTTCTGTGTTGCAGGTTGTAGTATTTGGTAAATTCCTCACATTATCTCGTTTCTGTGTTACTGATTGTAGTATTTAGTTAATTCCTCACGTAATCTCGTTTCTGTGTTACTGATTGTAGTATTTAGTTAATTCCTCACATTACCTCGTTTCTGTGTTGCAGGTTGGAGAAGAAGGTGATGAGACTGAAGTGTGAGAACGAGTCGTTGAGAAGCTCGCGGGCGGGCAGCGTTCAGACGAGTCACTCTGCCAGTCCGCCCGTCTCCGTCAACTCCACCTACAGCGACCGGGGATCGCAGCCACACGTAAGTCACTTCACCTCTCACTTAGCTCAGTGGAAAGAGCACCGAACTTGTAACCCCAAGGTTGTAAGACTTTGTGGGTTTGAGTCCCACCCCCAGCAGTGGTAGATTTACTGCTATAACAAAGGCCAATCCTTCTCATACCATGTATATGTGTAAGGGTGAGATTTCTACCTGAAATCATCACATAGATTCGATCACCACCCTAGTGGTGTAAAAGAACCTTGAGAAAGTCTGGAAAGGACCTATAATGGTTGACTGGACGTAAAATCAAACCAAACAAACAAACAAATCAAAATGTCTGTGATGATATATAAATAACCGTCAACAGACATTTTTAGAAATCAGAACGTTTTTCTGTTGTACCAATACCTGTGACTTGTGACCATGCTAACCAGAAATGATTCAACATGTCCCTATATAGGGGTTGTAGAGGGCAGCACTGAGTGGGCATGCCCATATATGGAGAGGGTATGAGGAGGAGTCACTATGGCAAGCCATTTCTGTTACAAATTCATCTAAAAATGTCTATGGTGATATATAAATAAGTTGGGTTCACTCAGATATGATTGGGGATAAGTAAAAGATTTGAGATTTATTATTATTATTATTATTATTATTATTATTATTATTATTATTATTGTTATGTTGTTGTTGTTATTATTATTATTATTATTATTATTATTATTATTATTGTTATTTTTATTATTATTATTATTATTGTTGTTGTTATTGTTATTATTATTATTATTATTGTTATTTTTATTATTATTATTATTTATTTATTTATTTATTTATTTATTTATTTCAAACACAGCCAGAATTGGTCTAGATCGAGTGGTAGCATAACAGCGAGCGAGAATAACCCTTATGGGGATGGAAGTGTCGATGTCATCAATTACCCTGGTTAAATGGTTACCCTGAAACGCAACATCCCCATAGGCTGTAGTGCTAAATAGAAGTTGGCGGTATGCCCCGGTATCACTGCCCGGTGAGTTAAGGTCCAGTACGGCAGTCCCGGTTCTCATTAGCCACAGGGGACTGTCGGGAATGCCGTGCTGGATTTTTTAACAGAGCTGCTCTCTCCACGGCAGCGACCCGGCAGCCACGGTCACTTACGGTTCGCAATCCCGGTGAGTTAGGGTGCCCCACGGCAGACCCGGCAAACTAGCACTAGACTTGTAATCCCAAGGTTGTCAGACTTGATTGGAGTCCCACTGCAGCCACTTTTCTCCTTCACCCCCAGCAGTGGTAGATTTACTGCTATATCAAAGGCCAATCCTTCTCATACCATGTCTATGTGGTGTGGGAAGTAAAAGAACTCTCACCTCGGTAAACGTGTAGGGGTGAGGTTTCTACCTGAATTCATCACATAGATTCGATCACCACCCTAGTGGTGTAAAAGAACCTTGAGAAAGTCTGGAAAGGACCTATAATGGTTGACTGGACGTAAAATTAAACCAAAAAAAAATTAAATAAAAAAATAGAAATACATGTTCATCTCATAGATTCGGTCTAACCCAGAGTAAGTCTAATTGAACAAATTGAACGTTAAACTACCCAAACAAACACACAGACAAACAAACAAACTCGGCCAACTACGATGGTGACGTACAGGCACTGGTGGGGTGCTAGTGTAAACCTAGCATAAAGACTAAGAGTCTCTGTGTCACAGCCCCTGCCTCAGGCTAAGTCAAGTTCAGAGGTGGGTCGGGCCTCGTCATTTTGATGTACAGTTATAATCACTTTAGATGGGATTGAGGGGAATTGTAGTATTTTGCATTTCATATTGATTATTTGCCAAGTAGGGCGTGTAGATGCAGGGATGCCAGTTTGTAGGATTTTGCCTACATGTAGGATTTTCATTTTAGTCTCAAAGTGATGAAAAGTTCAAGAAATTGTATGTTTTGAGAACAAAATAGACTCCAGGTTCCCTGAAATCTAAATCTTAGATAAACTTTTTCTGTAATCTTTCAAAATTCCGAATTTAGCTACCCCGAGTACACTCAGTTAGAGGCCCTATGGATCCCAGTGCTCCAACCTAGAACTGTAGGATGGTAGGATTCCTGTAGGAAATGCTCCTACGGATAAAGGCAAACTTGAATACTGACTTCTGATTGGCTTAAAATATATGCCCAAGAATCTGCTAGGAGAGTGATGGGGATTCCCCATACACCATGTGCGTTTTAGGTGATACATAGAATGGCCTCAGTCCCCATGTAGGAATTTTTTCTGACCCCAACTAGCATCCCTGTAGATGGTTCACAATACGCGGCGACCAGGGACGAGCACTCCCCGTGCAACCTCTCCACCCTCATCACCAGGTACACAATTAGTCTGCTTTTTGTTGTTGTTCAAGAGCTGTACTATACGGAAACTGGCTTATTGTCTTCGTACGTCAAAAATACGCTGTGAAATTGGTGGTCACATACATCCCGATGCCGTACGAAGACAATATGTTTTCGTATTATTATATACCTAAAAATGGTGATATTATATTTAGTCACATGATTCCATACCCCGTACGTCACAGTGTGGCGTACGGGTATAAATACACCATGGGAAGGAGTGGGTAATATACGTACAGTAGAACCCCGCCTAACGGACACCCCGCGTAAACGGACACCCCGCGTTAACGGACACCTTTGCTCGGAACGGTTTCCTCTATTAGATGTTTGTTTCAACCCCGCGTAAGTGGAGCCCCCGCGTAAGCGGACACTCCGCGTAAGCGGACACTCTGGCCCGGAACAAAGAGTGTCCGCTTACGAGGGGTTCTACTGTAGTTCATACAGCCACAGGTATATGATAATAGACACCTATGCCCCAAAATACTCCAAATACAAGTGGTAGCTATGCAAGTGGTAACTGAGGCGTACCACCATACTGTGCCGGTATGGCGAGCTACCACCACACTTTGAACACTCAATCAGAAACGTGAGTATGTGTATCATCGGAAATACCAAAATAAATTAGAAAAGATAGGTATCTTGAGAAAAAAAAAATCATACCGGAAATTTATAAATAATATTATGACACTATATGAGTTAGACGTAGCTTCGTGTATGCTCCACAATACCACTAACACCACCAATAACAAGAGACAGATCTGATCTGACTCCAGTTTAATCGAAAAAACATTGGCAAAACAATATTATGACACTATTATTCACCTTTGGTCAAAATTGTTGTTCTCCACGAGTTTGACGC
Organism: Alentia gelatinosa; assembly: GCA_950022655.1. Classification (NCBI taxonomy): domain Eukaryota; kingdom Metazoa; phylum Annelida; class Polychaeta; order Phyllodocida; family Polynoidae; genus Alentia; species Alentia gelatinosa. The sequence continues at coordinate 49,915,402 of OX465589.1, read as the reverse complement.
GGAGTGATATCAATGAGGCGACAGCCGAGTGAATATCACATAGCATTCAAACGAGTTGGAGAATGACTTCTTTGACCAAAACGAGTTGCTTTCTGTATTTATCTCGCCCCTGTACACAATAAAAAAAAAGAGGACAACACACAGGATATAGACCATGGAGAACGGACTGCAATACTCATAGGGGCATGGAGAACGAGTTCCCAATGTTAAGGCTGTGGGACAAAAATACCAGGGATGAGATAAAAAAGTAGGGACTCCATCCACACTGATGTTTTTTTTTTGTTTTTTTGTTTTTTTTATATTTTAGGTAGGTTCGCATACATGTGTCGCGGTCTGCCACCTCCCTATCACACAGTTCATTTTTAAATCTTTCTAAACCAATTAGTATACTGTTCTTTTATAGGTATCCTGTGTGTGAATATAATAAGGTAATCAGCAATAAGGAAACATTAACACTTCCATTTAACCAACACCAGAAAGAACACCATTACACATCGAGATATATATATATATATATAGTAATTCCAGATACATAATAGTCCTTAATTACACATGAAGATATTTTAATGTGTGATTACACTAATATGTGACATAGTTAAATAATCCTCCAGCCTTCCACACAGTTTATCAACTGGACTGGCTGCAGTCCCTGCATCCTATAGAGAAGCAGCCTTGATTAGGCTGAGGTCCTTCGCCTCTTTATTGAGTGAAAATACTATATTGTGTGAAATCAGCAAGATTATACGGAAACTGGCTTAAGTGCCTGATCCACTAAGGCGATTTTCCATGCGAATTTGGGTACGCAGACGTTCGCATGGACATGCGAACGCCTTGCGACAATATCTAATATATTGAATATTATCGCATGGGATTCGCACAGTCGCATGGGTCGCAGACGCATTCGCTTGGTCGCCTTAGTGGATCTGGCGCTTTACTGTCTTCGTACGTCAAAAATACTTGGTAAGATTATTGATCAGAAACATCCCGATGCCTTAGGCAGAGGGATGTATGTGATCAACAATTTTACCGAGTATTTTTACGTACGAAGACAGTCAGCCTGTTGTCGTATTATCATATACCTAAATATGGCAAAATTTTACCTGGTCACATGATCACATACCCCGTACGTCACAGTGTGGCGTACGGGTATAAATATGCCATGGGTAGGAGCGGGCAGTATAGGTAGTTTATACAGCCACAGGTATGTAATAATGTAAAATATGACTCAATAAAGAAATTTTACCCCCCCAAAAAATAGCTACCCTCCTCGTTGGGATACAGGGACTGGTACAATCGGTAATGGTGTTGGATTTCTGGCGCTGTTCAGCTCCAGCATTCCCAACTCTCCATACAGATATCCTGGCTTCTGGTCAGGATATCTGCTGGGAGATTGATGCCCTCTCACTTTGATCTCAATCAAGTCAGAGTCAGGAGTAGGCAAAATTTATTGCTATGACAACATAGGCGGCCAAAGAACTGGACGAAGGGAGGGGGGAGGGGTAGGAGGAAGTATAAGGTTGCAGGGAGTGGCTTGGGGCCATAAACAGATTTGGTTCATAGTGGATAAGTCTTTGATTCATTGGCCAGTCAGAAAAGGATATATACTATAGAGGAAGTCTATGAAAGTTTAGGGTCTGAGCTCATATCCCATCGAGTTTGAATCACTACGTAATTCAAAGGCGAAGCTGCGTGAATTACGTAGTGATTAAAACGAGATAGGATCGAGCTCTGACCCTAAACTTGAATTGGTTTCTGAATTTATCTCACCCTTAACATTGACTAATGGGCGAACATTTGTGACATAATCCTCCATTGGATATTTTTCCTAAATATCTAATGGGCGTTAGATACGAGTTTCCAACGTTAAGTCCATGGAGAAAAAACACCATAGGGGTGAGATAATATAATGAACTTTATTCTTATTGTGTTTAATTATTTAATGAATGTTCATAATCAAAGACTTGAGCCAGTCTATTTATCACCGTCAAGAAGCACGTTTCACATCCCTGTGCCGCGCCCCCTGACGGTCAAGCTGAATGTGGGCACATTCCCCAGGAAACGTGGCCACAAAACGCTCCTCTATCTGTCACACTGTCAGACAGAGGAGGTGTGAAGCGCAGCGCCCCCTATACCGACTTGGTTCATATATACGATCGCGGCTGCCTCACGGTGCCACTCTCAAACATGGCAGCAAGGGGGAAGGAGCTCTGAGAAGAACCCCCACCAAAAACATGAAAAATAAAAATAGGTCTTGTGTCATGAATAATAGGCCGATTTTGATAAACAAAATATTGTTAGAAACCTAAGACATGGGCCGACTGTGTCATACACATGTCATATACCTGTGCTATGGCTAAGGTTTCCTATTGTAGGTTGAACATTGGAATTTTTGAAAAATAAGATTGTATTCCACAACACAAAACAGGCACAAAACGTGGAGCTCTATTGAATTCGATGCCACTCTATCAATATCTGAAAAGTTTTTTTATAGAGCTCTAACAGTTTGTATGTAATAGCTGTTAATAGTTAGCCTATTTTTGCTATACTTTCGCATAGGAATCTGCATCAGCTGTCATTTGAGTCCATGCCAAAACGATAGGGGGCGTAGCGCTTCACACCTCCTCTGACTGTCAGAGGTGCAGAGGACTTATTATCAGTGTCCTCAGCGGCCTGCCCGATACGCCGCTACTCAGTGGCACCCTCTGGTGTGAACCAGACACACTCACTGAGTTGGTTCCTTCTTAGTTTGGCAACCAACCCCTGTCTGCGCTGAGCTACGATTTAGGGGTTGGTCGGGTTAGATCGCATATGGTATCTGCCTGTGTGCATGTCAAACCAGGTTCAATTTATACTCTAAAGGAAGATATATACTTAATACGAGATATTTATAGCTACCAAATTTATGAAGAAACCAAGGTGTATGTTCATTATATTTTAAAAAAATACACAGGCAAGGAAATGTGTTCTGTTTGTACAGGAGCGGTCTTCGCGGCCCTGCTCACGATGCTCCAGTCCCACCAATCAGCATTAAGATAAGATAATTATACGATGTGTGTTCTGTCTGTACAGGAGCGGTCTTCGCGGCCCTGCTCACGATGCTCCAGTCCCACCAATCAGCATTAAGATAAGATAATTATACGATGTGCGTTCTGTCTGTACAGGAGCGGTCTTCGCGGCCCTGCTCACGATGCTCCAGTCCCACCAATCAGCATTAAGATAAGATAATTATACGATGTGTGTTCTGTTTGTACAGGAGCGGTCTTCGCGGCCCTGCTCACGATGCTCCAGTTCCACCAATCTGCATTAAGATTAGATAATTATACGACGTGTGTTCTGTTTGTACAGGAGCGGTCTTCGCGGCCCTGCTCACAATGCTCCAGTCCCACCAATCAGCATTAAGATTAGATAATTATACGATGTGCGTTCTGTCTGTACAGGAGCGGTCTTCGCGGCCCTGCTCACGATGCTCCAGTTCCACCAATCAGCATTAAGATTAGATAATTATGCGATGTGTGTTCTGTTTGTACAGGAGCGGTCTTCGCGGCCCTGCTCACGATGCTCCAGTCCCAACAATCAGCATTAAGATTAGATAATTATGCGATGTGTGTTCTGTTTGTACAGGAGCGGTCTTCGCGGCCCTGCTCACGATGCTTCAGTTCCACTAATCAGCATTAAGATTAGATAATTATACGATGTGTGTTCTCTTTGTACAGGAGCGGTCTTCGCGGCCCTGCTCACAATGCTCCAGTCCCAACAATCAGCATTAAGATTAGATAATTATACGATGTGTGTTCTCTTTGTACAGGAGCGGTCTTCGCGGCCCTGCTCACGATGCTCCAGTCATTGCTCAAGTTACACCAGCAGTAGCTCCCCCAAGTTTGACAAGAAACGCCACCATCAGAGGTCGCCTCAGTTCTTCCCGCCATCAACGTTCCGTCGAAGCTCATCGGATGCCGCCAATGGCAATCACCAGGTGGTGGTCACAGCCCTCGTCCACCACTCAACGGACGATGCGCACGTGAGTGGCAGCAGCCCACAGGAGCACGGCCACCAGCGAAAGGGGTCGCTGCCACAGATGGTGTCAGAGCCACACTCCAGTGTGCCCAAAGTCAGGTGAGTTAAGGCTTGGGGGAAGGTATATATGCAGGGATGCCAGTTTTGCATGTGACCATGGAAAAATCTTGTTTTCATTTTTTTTCTTTTTTTTGTGTGTGTAAAATTAACTGTATAATATAGAGGAAATCTATGAAAGTTTAAGGTCAGAGCTTTTATCCTACCCCTAATAAAAAAACGCCATAGGTTTAACATTGACTCAATGTATTTGACGGAGCGTTGGATAAAGTGTTATTTATGCACCGAGGTGAATAAAAAAACGGACCAATCAGGGACGAGATAACGAAAGTAGATCCAGCAGCATTGATAACTACTAACATGGATAATTACAAATATTCTCTGTATATCGGTGAGATGGGGTAGGATGAATACGAAACTGAACTCGAGTTAGCCTTGTCAATGTTCATACCACTCTGGTCAGGTCTGCTACTCACTAAACTCGGCTAACGCCTCGTGTAGTAATACACAACCTGCCCATCGTGGCATAAACATTGACAAGGCTAACTCTCGTTTGGTTTCTACTAAGTATCCCATCGAAGTTTGAATTGCGAAGTAATTCACAAGGTGAAGCCTCCTGAATTATTTAGCAATTCAAACATGATAGGATCGAGCTCTGACCGTAAACTTGAAAAGGTTTCTGAATTTATCTCACCCTGCACGTTGACTAAGGGCTAACATTTGTGATAAAATCCCCCATTGGATATTTTTCTTAAATATCTCATGGGCGTTAGATGCGAGTTCCCAACGTTAAGTCTATAGAAAAAAATACCAAGGGCGAGATACATATAATGAACAAATAGATAAATAGGAAAAACACTGAAAGGGAAGAAGCAACAAGAAGCTAGAATAGATGTATTTTACAGGATCCAGTTGGATATTTCAAATATTCTAACTATCATTTTGATGCCTATTACTACTACCTGTATGTATGATGGGTTTTGGGAGTGTGGGTTTTTTTTAAAATCAGGCCGCCATCACAATGTGTTAACTTTTTATCTTCATGTGCAATATGTTACTCAAGATTCACTTGATTTTAGATATGTCAGCTTTCCATGTTCCCCTGGATCAATTATACCTGTCATCACAAAAGAAATTATTAGGGTGTTCCACATGGCAGAAACTTTGGCCCATACATCTTCTATTTAACCTTCAGAGTTCGTTGAGGTGCAGTGCTTGCTGTATTTAGATGTATTGATAGTAATAATAGTTTATCTACAGTCCGCAGAGTCAGTGGACATCAGTTGAGGTGTAGTGCTCGCTGTATTTAGATGTATCGATAGTAATAATAGTTTATCTACAGTCCGCAGAGTCAGCGGACATCAGTTGAGGTGTAGTGCTCGCTGTATTTAGATGTAATAATAGTAATAATAGTTTATCTACAGTCTGCAGAGTTAGCGGCCATCAGTTGAGGTGCAGTGCTCGCTGTATTTAGATGTATCGATAGTAATAATAGTTTATCTACAGTCCGCAGAGTCAGTGGACATCAGTTGAGGTGTAGTGCTCGCTGTATTTAGATGTATCGATAGTAATAATAGTTTATCTACAGTCCGCAGAGTCAGCGGACATCAGTTGAGGTGTAGTGCTCGCTGTATTTAGATGTAATAATAGTAATAATAGTTTATCTACAGTCTGCAGAGTTAGCGGCCATCAGTTGAGGTGCAGCGCTCGCTGTATTTAGATGTATCGATAGTAATAATAGTTTATCTACAGTCCGCAGAGTCAGCGGACATCAGTTGAGGTGCAGTGCTCGCTGTATTTAGATGTATCGATAGTAATAATAGTTTATCTACAGTCCGCAGAGTCAGCGGACATCAGTTGAGGTGCAGTGCTCCCTGGAGGAACCTGTCAGGGATGCGGGCCTGGAGGAACAGTTCCAGGAGTCACTCAAGGTCAATTCGCAGCTCAGCGAGGACCTGGAGAAGGCGAACAAGACCATCGAGGCCCTCAAGTCCAGTCTCAAGGAGCTCGAGGTAAGCCATGTTTGTCACTGCTAATTTACTTATTGGTTATCTATCGATGATGGACTAGATGTAAACTGTAATGTATGCATAATATAACTAACAAATAATGTCTCTATTAGAACAGTATCTACATGTAAAAGTAGACCATGACAAGATATTTTATGGGGTATCTTTTGGAAAAAATTCATATTTGTCGGCACAAAATTTTACAATTCAGGTCCTTGGAAAAAAATTTTATGCCGCGTCTCTCTATATACTATTCTCACAACCTTTACACAACCTGGTCACCTTAGAAAGTTTATGCCGCGTCTCTCTGTATATTTTTGGAAATGTCCTCATTGTCTCTGGTCTCTCAGATGAAGCACCTGGCTCACCAGTGTCTAGAGGAGTACGAGATGGAGTGTCAGTCCAGCCCCGCGTCTCGTCACTGCTCGCCGACAAAGGAAACGCCGCTCATCCTGCCCGTGCTTCAGCGAAGTGACTCCCTCCGTAGCAGGTATGTAAGGGGTAGTTTAGCACTAGCAGCAAATAGTATGTTACTTGTTGATGAATGAGAATGCAGTTGGAGTGTTGTGTCAATGGTCTGCGGTACAGCCCTTCAGTGAGGCAGCACTATAAAACAGACATAGGGTCCCACTGCTACAAGCAGACCAAAGTCGCATTGATATAGCTTTCAGGTTATTTAAACGTGGCTGAAACTCCTCTGCTGCAAGCCGATGCTACCTTGATAATGACAACTTCCTGACACTTTTGAACCAGGTTACTATGGTATCTTCAGGCTAACAATTGTGACCTATGTAACAACAATCGCCGCCACCTTGGGAATCGGCTGTCACCGTATTCTCACTCTCCAGCACAGTTCAGTGTTGGGGATTCATACACCAAGCATATATCTTCATGGGAAACTGTTAGAATTAACAGAGTTGGTGGGGAATAAGTCAAGGTTTCATCCGGTTCAGACTTTTCAGGCATCTTAATTAATTTGGCTAGGTCAAGGCATCTCGACCACTTTTGGTGGTCGAGATGGTTCATCTCGGCCCATCCCAATCAATTTTAAATATTCAGGCTTTCTGGAGATGGTGCAACCTCCACACTATCATCACAGACAGTAGTGGTTTTACCATTTACCACCCCAATCTGGAAAAGCATTCACCCTATGGGTTATAGGGAATGAAAGTGTTCTGATTGTTAGGTTCACAGTCCGGTAATCAATTAAAAAAAAAAAAAAAAGAATAAATAAATTGATATAGCTTTCAAGAACCAGATAGGTCGACCAATGAGTCAGTCTCAAAAGGACGTAACTAACCTACTGAGACGGAAAACTAGACAAATTAACAAACAAACGAATAACAATTAAAAGGTGTGGGTTAAATTCAGTCTATTTTTGTAACCCACTTGCACCCAGTCAACTTGCAATTTATGCAACTGCTTGAGTCTATGATTCAAATATATCAAGCACCAGTGGGTCTTGAGGTATTTTGGTATTGAGTGATTGGTCATAGTCAGCTGGGCATGTCTCTAAGACACTGCCATATAAACAATCATATGAAATTTCGTGATGTTTCATGATATTATTTCTTGTAACTACACACATTATATGGTATAATGTATTTTCCTCCTCTCAAAGCATGCTCAATGATATTTTATGTCACAGATAATTAACAAATTTGAATAGTTGTATAGCATTGTATAATATATAATTCCGATATCAACGGAGGTTACAGCCGTAGTTGAGAGGGTATCCTTGGTTTTCTTTTATTAGCTTGACTAAGTATGACGCCCAGCAAAAACGCAATGGAGAAAATGTAAACCTTTTTGTGCCAATAAAAGATATTGAACAAAAAAAAAGACTAACCATGATAACAGGTCAATTGAACCGCTCCTCACTCTCCAAGCACATTTCTGGGCGTGAGAATGTAAACACCAAGTGTATTTCTTGTATGTGACCTAATAAAAAACTATCAGGGGGGTTGGGAAGTCAAGGTTTCATCCGGTTTTGGACTCATCAGGCCTCTCCCAGTTCATCAAATTAATGAAAAGGATTATGTATACTGTATACGCAATAATACACTGGCAGGCCTAGCTAAAATATGCTTATCTTTCTCCAAGTTAAAACCAAGATGATTTCCAACTATAAAGTTTAGACAGCTCAGACTCATTGATACAATACTCTAGTTTGTTCCAGCAATTTAATCTGTTAAAAAACAACACTCCTGTAATCACACCCACCGTTCACACTTTAGGTGTGATTACTGTGTGCCTCTATGGGCATACCGCCGGACTCGGACGTGTTTGTCCGAGCGGCCGCGTTACTAGACAATGGGCCGTTAGGCGGCGCTGAATGGAAATACCTGTATTGAGCTGATTGTAGATGTTGTTTGGCTGCAGTAAGAGCAGTCTGAGGCGGCGGACGTCGAGCCCGACGCTCATCCCGAGCCCTCTGGACGGATGTCGGTGTAAGAACTGTAAGGACCAGACGACCACTCGCTCCACACTCGTCATCCCGCCCAAAAACGGCCTCAGCAGCGATGTCAGGTGAGTCAACTGACTTTTTATTAAATTTAATCTAGAAATGATTCCATGGTACATAGGGGTGGGGAGTTAGCTCAGTGGTTAGAGCACCGGACTTGTAACCCCAAGGTTGTAAGACTTTGTGGGTTTGAGTCCCACCCCCAGCAGTGGTAGATTTACTGCTATAACAAATGCCATCCTTCTCATACCATGTCTATGTGGTGTGGGAAGTAAAAGAACTCTCACCTCGGTAAATGTGTAGGGGTGAGATTTCTACCTGAATTCATCACATAGATTCGATCACCACCCTTAGGGTGTAAAAGAACCTTGAGAAAGTCTGGAAAGGACCTGTAATGGTTGACTGGATGTAAAATCAAACCAAACAAACAAACAAACATGGTACATAATCTCGCTCTTCCATCATCCCTTAACAACCAGTTGAGTGCATGATTTTTTTCGCCTATAAGTTTTTTTGTTTTGTTTTTTAATTTATGCACTAAAATGGTACCAAAACGACCTCTGCCAAGGCAGGTATTCTGGTCATCCTAAAATTGATAACAGGTTGTAATCTATAAGTATACATAACAATATTGGCTTGTTATAGATGCAACGAAACAAGGAACAACATGTATGTAACAACGGACCAATAAAAGAATGTAAAAAATAAAATTCTCATGGGATTGCTCTGTTTTGAGTTGCATAATTTACTACCTCCTCATTGTCAAAATAAGTCCAACAACAATAATAAGATTCCTTTATAATTTCCTTATTATGTATTGCTACCATGCCATTATCAATTCAGCAATATCAAATTGTTATTAGGTGGGTCGGTGGTACATTCCTTCAGTTCCATTGACTATTTCAAAGATACCTATTTCCTCTAAAGTAGAAAATATTCTTTCTGTTAGCTTTGTACTAAATGTAAAGGCTTTTTGTATGCACAGGGCCTGGCTCCCAACTCGAGGAGAGACAGTTACCAGACTATATACTAAATGTAAAATATTTTTATTTCTGTATGTACATGGGCTGGCTACAACTCCAGGAGAGACAGTTACCAGACTATATACTAAATGTAAAATATGTTTATTTCTGTATGTACATGGGCTGGCTACAACTCCAGGAGAGACAGTTACCAGACTATATACTAAATGTAAAACATGTTCATTTCTGTATGTACATGGGCTGGCTTCAACTCCAGGAGAGACAGTTACCAGACTATATACTAAATGTAAAATATGTTTATTTCTGTATGTACATGGGCTGGCTACAACTCCAGGAGAGACAGTTACCAGACTATATACTAAATGTAAAATATGTTTATTTCTGTATGTACATGGGCTGGCTACAACTCCAGGAGAGACAGTTACCAGACTATATACTAAATGTAAAACATGTTTATTTCTGTATGTACAAGGGCTGGCTACAACTCCAGGAGAGACAGTTACCAGACTATATACTAAATGTAAAATATGTTTATTTCTGTATGTACATGGGCTGGCTACAACTCCAGGAGAGACAGTTACCAGACTATATACTAAATGTAAAACATGTTCATTTCTGTATGTACATGGGCTGGCTTCAACTCCAGGAGAGACAGTTACCAGACTATATACTAAATGTAAAATATGTTTATTTCTGTATGTACATGGGCTGGCTACAACTCCAGGAGAGACAGTTACCAGACTATATACTAAATGTAAAACATGTTTATTTCTGTATGTACATGGGCTGGCTACAACTCCAGGAGAGACAGTTACCAGACTATATACTAAATGTAAAACATGTTTATTTCTGTATGTACATGGGCTGGCTTCAACTCCAGGAGAGACAGTTACCAGACTATATACTAAATGTAAAATATGTTTATTTCTGTATGTACAAGGGCCTGGCTCCAACTCGAGGAGAGATAGTTACCAGACTTTGTACTAAATGTAAAACATGTTTATTTCTGTATGTACATGGGCTGGCTAAAACTCCAGGAGGGAGATCATGTAGTGGTGAAAAAAACACAGTGTAATATTGATATACCAACTGCAAAATTACCCAATTCCTCACCAGCCCATGATCTCCCCCTGAACCTCCACACTAACCCATGTAAAAACTTGAGCTTTCCCTTGATTCCCCACTGTAATGCATATGTAATGTGTAAACATGTGTTGCAATAAAAAATATTTCAATGTTTTTTCCTTACCCCAACTCTGTGGTGTATAGTTACCAGACTTTGTACTAAATGTGACTGTACAGAAACTTTGTACTAAATATAAAATATGTATTTATTTCTGTATGTACAGACATTTTTTTTCTTCTACACACTCTGTATAAAGAAACTCAATCATTGGAAACACATTTATTTCCGATATCAAGACCTACATCGCTTACGAGTTCTCTCTTGACAACCACAGTGGTGTTATCTGAAAATCGATCTGCAACAGATTGATTGCCGCACTCCATTTCACACTGTCAAACAGTCAGAAATAACCATATGCAGCCTGAGGATTCTCATAGATGAAACCGCATCCTTGTAAAATATCCAACTATGGATATTTTAACTGGTTGGGGCCCCTTTATAACTTGTTGACACAGTTGCCAACGAATATTCTATGCCCCGACACAACATAAACAATGCGCTGTCACTCCCAGACGGACAGCGCACTGATTGGTCGAAAGGGATCACATGGTATTTTGCTATAAAAGGTGTGACAGTTCAAACTGTCACCCACTTCGCGGTTGCTGCGAACTAGAACGGTCCCCAGATCTAGCCACGTCCTAATTTGATTTTAAATACAAAATGTGTATTTATTTCTGTACGTACAGGGGCCGCCTACAACTGGAGGAGGGAGATCACATGATGCTGCATAGTTACCAGACTTTGTACTAAATGTGACTGCACAGAGACTTTGTACTAAATACAAAATGTGTATTTATTTCTGTACGTACAGGGGCCGCCTACAACTGGAGGAGGGAGATCACATGATGCTGCATAGTTACCAGACTTTGTACTAAATGTGACTGTACAGAGACTTTGTACTAAATATACAATGTGTATTTATTTTTGTACGTACAGGGGCCGCCTACAACTGGAGGAAGGAGATCATGTGGTGGTGCGTAGTTACCAGACTTCGTCCTAAATGTGACTGTACAGAGACTTTGTACTAAATATAAAATGTATATTTATTTCTATACGTACAGGGGCCGGCTACAACTGGAGGAAGGAGATCACATGATGCTGCATAGTTACCAGACTTTGTACTAAATGTGACTGCACAGAGACTTTGTACTAAATATAAAATGTGTATTTATTTCTGTACGTACAGGGGCCGCCTACAACTGGAGGAAGGAGATCATGTGGTGGTGCGGGGTGAGCGCACCGGTCATGTGCGTTACATCGGGCATCTCGATGACTTCACGCCTGCAGATGCCATATTCGTTGGGCTACAGCTTGATGCCCCAGGTGAGTTATCTAAATGGAGTGATGCCCATGGAACATGTTTGGTTAAAGTACACAAAATCTTTTGTCCCACTCTAAAAGTTTAAATCTGTGATATATCTCAGTCAAATTAAATTGAGAAAATCTTTAAAAGGTTTACCCTTGTGACAGTAACTTAGTTACCTACTATACAGATATGGTAGCTTTTCATTTATCCTTCAGGGATGCAACTTTTCAGATAAATGACGGAATTCCGACACTTCATATACACCTGCAACACTAGAATATATATCAATTCCTATTTTTTCCTCAGTCCCAACTTTCATCCCTGATCCTTGGAAAACCAGTTTGTTTGTTTCTTTGAGTAATAGATTTTTTTTCCTTGTATGAAGCAAAGATGATATAAAGTGAGCCTCATTCACGCCAATAAAACCGATTTTTTTTTTATGACTGTTATTGCGGTCTTCTTTTCATACTACGTCCTCTTCTTATGTTTAAAAGGTCGGGTATAATTCTGAACTATCATTACAATTTCGTTTGGAATTGAACAATAATTACAGATTTATTGTATTTACATTGACTTGTCCTACACTAGTTAGTTTGTAAATTCCTATTTTTAATAATTGTCAAGTGAGTTTGACTCTTTTTTTTAACCATACAGAGAATCCAGCTTTTTTGGCCACCTGTCGGGCAATTATAGGCACTATTTTATATTAACAATGCACTGCGCTTGGGTCAAATTTCTAATCATTTACAAGATTTTGTCCCCCTAATAATTAGTGAGGTGAGTAATAAATACATTACCATGATTTTGATGTGTGTGGCCGTATTCTCCTTGTAGTTGACACTACGTATTACTCCTCGCTATCGCTCGAGTATTACTATGCGCAGAATAAGGCCACTCAGATCAAAATTCCGGCACTGGCCGAGTCTGGGTTATCTGTATGATTCGACCCTAATAAAATTTTTCAAAAAAAAAAATATATATATATATATATATATGGTCCATAAACATATGTGATTACTACAGAAAATAAACATGTAACAGTTAAAACAAGGTGGGTATTTAAGTCGTTGACAGCGGTGTGGTGTGTTTTCAGTGGGTCGACATGACGGGGCTGTGAACGGACATCGTTATTACCAATGTGCCAAGAACCACGGAGCCTTCGTACCACTACAGGACATTCTGTGTATCATTGCCAAAAAGGTACGATTTACTTAATTCAAACAATGATGGTATAAACTAAACCTCATTCTAGCCAATAAAACAGTGGTTTGAACTTCTACCCACACCCTCAGCCCTATTCCATGACCAACATTGATGTGTTTTCCATGTTTGCTCAGTCTCTCTGATGCAGTAAATTTCACATGAAAATAATTTCCACTTTTTTTCGTTACCCCGACTGACACCCTTGTTTATTAGTCCAGGGATGTCAGTTTTCCTTGTTTCCGCGGAATTCCGTGTTTTCATTTTTGGAGTAAGATATCCTTTTTTCTTGTGTAAAATGAACATAAAAATTAAAAAATACTCAAATCAACCATGACTCATAAATTCCCCAATTAACCTGCCTCCAGACCCATGTTCCGCAGTGATAATGTTATTTGTATCTACTATATTTTAGGTCTTTTTGGTGTATATATAGATCTGATGTCTAACCCTGTATTGCCAGGGAAATATTTCCTTGTTTTTTTCTGACCCCAACTGACATCCCTGTATTATTACTCATCTATTACAAAGTGTCCATTGAAAGTGTATGGGACCACGCAGAAACCATAACCATTAATTACGGCCCCCAAACCCATTGATTTTAAAGAAAATAATCCATGGTTTTGTGGATAGGCGATCATAAATAATGACAGGTTAATGCTTAATAATACAGAAGCGTCAGCAAGTGTATTGCAAGTTCAAACTTGAGTGGTTTACAGAGCCACTTGTCCACAGAACTATCGATTGTTGCATTTATTATCCATCCTCTCAACTTAATTTGGTCTCCAGCACAAAGGAACTATTTTCCTGTTCTCAAAGGCTTTGATGCCGTAACCAATGGTCATGGTTTCTGACAACATAGAAACAATGGGTAGTGGTGCTAGGCACAATGTTAATATTAATTATTATATACCTCTGTACGAATGTCTACAAATACTGTCCGCTGCTAGGGGTGCAGTAATAATAATTTTCGTCTCGCTGTGACAGTGGGGCACAATGATTGCACTCAAATATTAATTGCTTAAAATGACTTTTTTTTAAATCCCTTTAAGGTATATAATAATACCAGAAAGTCAGGGCAGAAAGTATGCCGAAAACAGTACCCAGGTAGTCACAGATTTTTGCTCTATACTCCCTCAGTCTTCGAAGATGCACCAACCATTCGAGAGAATAGAGACATCGAGCGTCATGATAGAAATGGAGGGTAGGCCGAAGGAGACGACATCAGATGCGACGGCTGAGAAGAAGGTCACTGTGACCAATAAGAGGGACCGTCCGCCATACCAGTTTACTGACCCTCTCCGACTTGACATGTATGTAACATTCCAGTATTTTCTATTCCTATATACCTATGGCCAAACACTCTATGATTACACCATGCTATGGGGGTGGAATAGCTTGCGTTTACTACTCAAGGCTGAAGTTTACTACCCAAGGTTGATGTTCAGACCAATCAGATCGTCTCTTACAAAATTCATATGAAAAGTGTAGTGGGGAGAAAACATAGAGTGTCAAGTTACTCGATAAGGCTGGATCTAGCTTCGTGTTTGATGGCGGGTAAGCAGATAATGCTATTTATTGTTATTCTTACATGGATGTAAATGCTAGCTGTTACATTCACCCTTTCAGTCATAAACCCTAACTGTTTACTGTAGAATTAGTGGGCTGCCTGTGCCTTATAATAGTATAAACCATGGAAGTCTGATGACAGTGTCACGTACAGTAGCTAAGGCCTAAACTTATGGACTAGCTAACCCAGTGACAAGAAAAGAGAATTCAGAATATTTTCTATACTAAATGAAGAATAGAGGGAAACTATGTTCCGGTGAAAGGAAGTCAAAGTTACGAGGTAAGGCTTGGAAAAATTACTGCCCAAGGCCCTGGCCGCGGGCAGTAATTTTTCCAAGCCTTACCGAGTAATTTTGACTTCCTTTCACTGGTACTTGGTTTCCCTATTCCTATATACCTTCAAATGTGGTTTAATAAGAGACAATCTGATTGGTCTAAATGTCAACCTTGGGTAGTATACGGCAACCTTGGGTAGTATACCAACCTTGGGTAGTATCAGATAGTTACTCCACCCCCCAGAGCGTGGTGTAAGCATAGAGTGTACAGCCATAGGTATATAGGAATTTCTATTCCTATATACCTATGGCCAAACACTCTATGGTTACACCATGCTATGGGGGTGGAATAACTTGCATTTACTACTCAAGGCTAAAGTTTACTACCCAAGGTTGATGTTCAGACCAATCAGATCATCTCTTATAAAATTCATATGAAAAGCGCAGTGGGGAGAAAACATGGAGTGTCAAGTTACTTGATAAGGTCGGATCTAGCTTCACATTTGATGGCGGGCAAGCAACCAACGCTATTTCTCGATATTAAACTACATTTGAAGGTATATATAGATAATGCTATTTATTGTTATTCTTACATGGATGTAAAGCTGTTACATTCACCCTTTCAGTCATAAACCCTAACTGTTTACTTTAGAATTAGTGGACTGCCTGTGCCTTATAATAGTATAAACCATGGAAGTCTGATGACAATGTCACGTACAGTAGCTAAGGCCTAAACTTATGGACTAGCTAACCCAGTGACAAGAAAAGAGAATTCAGAATATCTTCTATACTAAATGAAGAATACAGATAACCATACACAGATATGTATTACTAACATATATTATAAAAAAGTATACAGTTACATAACAATTCTCATCAACATACAAAATCATATGCACTTCTGTAGTGTTCATATGATACAAGTTCTCCTGGTCATAGCAGTTCTCACAGTCTATCAATTTCAGTTTTTGTCCGGTGCCTCCTCAAGTGACTTGTAGATATAGATGATCGAAAAGCAGTGGCATATAGTGGTTGTAGTCATCAATCTCTGTTCGTCCAGTGCATGGGTGATAATAGCTTATGGAGAAGCCCAATCCTCAGTAAAGGCCTCTGTAGCCTAGTGTCCTATGGTATTTCATCCTCCTTACTGTAGTGGTGGTAATGCTGAGCAGTCTGGAGATGTTGACGCCACGGTGTCTGGGTTCCAAGTGAGCTCTGAGTAGAAATCTGCTTCTTCATATACCCTATCGGGGGGCTCAGTCCAAACGAAGACAGGGGACGGTTCAAACGCTGGGCCTTAACCACTATCTGGAGCGAGGACCTGTTAGGAGGCACCCTGTGATATTCTTAATACATACATCACAACACTTACTTACAATTACTGTTTGTGAAATCAACTAAACTAATGATAATACATGATATGTAATTTTTGAAGCAGAGAGTAATGACAGCGTGAGCTGATGTGGTAAAGCCATGATGTAATACCATCCTCTTTTTTTTAATTTTTAATTTTTTTTTTATTTCATAAAGCAGCCAGTTCTGCCACAGGGCAGTTCTTCCACTGGTGTAGTTACATTACATCGTGGCCAACAAATTATATACAAACAGTTGATGAAGAAAGAAATATGGGATGAGATGAGATGGAATGAAATTAGCAGGCAACCAGTTGACATCAGTGCTATACACTCCATTCATAAGTTGAGAACTGTGTTTTTACAAGAATTTTGAACTCCTTTTTGGACTCCAGGTGTTGCGATGTTTCACTTAGTTTTGACCAGAGTTCATTACCTCTATAGTGAGACGAGCGCTTATAATAACTTAGGTAGATTCGTGGTACACTAAAGTTAACTTTACTGCCACTACGGGTCCTGCGTGGTCTCTCGTCCAAGTTAAGCGAGTTTTTCGAACGTTTGTGCATTATTGTTAGCATCTGCATGTTCGTTCTACTGTCAAGAAAGTCTATTCGGTGTTTCCTGTGCAGATCATGTATACTTTGTCTATGTCATGTGAATCCTTGTATGATACGCAGCCCTTGGATGAATTGTGAGCTATTTGATAAAAAAAATAGATAAATAAATAAACAAACTCAACAGTAGCCTGCCTGCCAGTGTTTCTCTATATCAGCCATACTCTACTGGAGTCTCAAATAGAATACTGGATGCTATGCTCAGTAGCCAGCATGCGACGATCTCACACAGGTGGTAAACTGTGTAACAAACAATGGCAAATAATTATATTTTGCCTATCGTAAATCAAAAATACGAACTGATATCTGTACATCTTTAGCTATATTTGAAGTTCCTACATTAATTCTTGACAGAGTTCTGTCATAAATTAGGGAAAAAAAGCATATGGTCCATCGGTCACCCGCTGAAAATCAAAGCGTGCTGGCTACGAAGCGTAAAACAAATCATGCTGGTTACGAAGCGTAAAACAAAGCGTGCTGGCTACGAAGTGTAAAACAAATCATGCTGGCTACGAAGTGTAAAACAAAGCGTGCTGGCTACGAAGCGTAGCTTCCAGATACCATCTCAAAGAGGTTTTCACAGTGTGCCTTGCAGCTAAATCTTCACCGTTTCCTTGTTTGATTTTCAGTAAGAGTTACAACTCGAACTTTTTTCACGGTGTGTAGATAGATCTGTAGTTGTACTAAGACATGGTCTCGCTGTTTTCAGGGATGATGCAGGGTTGGTCTAACCGCGACACAAGTCCAGAGTCAACCCGGAGACTGAGACCACCTTCACTACAAGCAGCCCAGCTGACATGGATCTGTAACACCAGTCCTGATTGGGCAGTGGTTTGTTGATTAACCAATCAAAGGACAGCTTACAAGTTGCTGCTTCTTTCTGCATGCTGTGTCAGTCAGTCAAGTGGAACATGGTCATGGGTGACTGACTTGGTCGTCAAACAGTGCTGTGTGCTCTTTATGTCAGAGTCAGTCAAGTGGAACATGGTCATGGGCGACTGACTTGGTCGTCAAACAGTGCTGTGTGCTCTTTATGTCAGAGTCAGTCAAGTGGAACATGGTCATGGGCGACTGACTTGGTCGTCAAACAGTGCTGTGTGCTCTTTATGTCAGAGTCAGTCAAGTGGAACATGGTCATGGGCGACTGACTTGGTCGTCAAACAGTGCTGTGTGCTCTTTATGTCGGAGTCAGTCAAGTGGAACATGGTCATCGGCGACTGATTTGGTCATCAAACAGTGCTGTGTGCTCTTTATGTCAGAGTCAGTCAAGTGGAACATGTTCATGGGCGACTGACTTGGTTGTCAAACAGTGCTGTGTGCTCTTTATGTCAGAGTCAGTCAAGTGGAACATGGTCATGGGCGACTGACTTGGTCGTCAAACAGTGCTCTTTATGTCAGAGTCAGTCAAGTGGAACATGGTCATGGGCGACTGACTTGGTCGTCAAACAGTGCTGTGTGCTCTTTATGTCAGAGTCAGTCAAGTGGAACATGGTCATGGGCGACTGACTTGGTCGTCAAACAGTGCTCTTTATGTCAGAGTCAGTCAAGTGGAACATGGTCATGGGCGACTGACTTGTGTGTCAGGCAGTGCTGTGTGCTCTTTATGTCGAGTGTTCACCGTTAGACATAAAAGCGCAGCTTCATGATTTGCCATTCCCAGTCCAAGCTGCAGAAAGCTTCACTGGATTCTGCTACTACACCACATCACCACACATCATGCATCTTCATGTGAAAACAGATTGAGACAGATTGGTTTATATTTGACTTGATGTGGAATTTGTATCATTATATACCTATAGCCCAATACTCCATAGTTACATACTGCTGTTTGGGATGTTATAATTCTGGTGTTCGTACGAAGGCTGAAGTTTTCATACCAAGGTTGATCATGTGACATGTTCTCAGCCAATCAGAGGCCAAGTTATGGCCGCCTGCAGTGTGAAACATGAACATGTGACGGCCATCAAATTGACACGTTTACAAGTGAGAACTATGACAGGTTTCTATCACTTTTCATTATACAATAAGAGGGAAACCTATTTTGGATAGGGGAATTCCAGAATTACTTGGTGAGGGTCCCGGAATTTACATCGCTCGGGCTACAGTCTCATGACATAAATTCCAGGATCTCCACCTCGAAACTCCATTCTGCTACCCGTAATCAGTTTCCTTCTACTACTCCGAAATGAAGCCCACACACCTGCCGTCTTTGTACTCATCGTTTTGTTGAGAGTTCTCATCAGTACAGAAAGGTCAGCCATGGTCAGCTGAAAACCAGAGACCTTGAAAAAGGCTTGGGCTGAAGTCTTCCACAAATCATCCTCCAATAGGGAGCCAAAGTGAACCCGCTCCAACCAACGATAGCCAGTCACAAAATAGTATTTCCGGGTATCAGCGCTCAGTACTTAGCCTATGTAGGTTCGAGATTATATGTCTCATTCACCAATCTTTTAGATCCATATTTTTAATAAACTTAACAACTGTCATCGTAGTTTTGAAACAAAGTTATTCAGAGACGATAATTATAATCTTCACTACAAAAGTAACAAACAAGACCAAAAACATAAGTCTAGCCTCAAACCCCCATAGCTTTAGCACTAAGCCTCGTTCTTACTGGCCACCGGAAACGGTGTTTTGTAGGTGGGTATCTGTGGTTTCAGCGGGTTCACTTTGGCTCCCTATAGATAGACAATATTACCACGATTTGGATCTGAGTGGCCGTATTCTCCACATAGTTGACGCGTAGTAATACTCCGAGTGATTGAGATGAGTATCGCGTAGCGTCAACTACAAGGAGAATACAACCACACAGATCGAAATCGTGGTAATGTTGTATTTATTACTCACCTTTCCACTAATTAATAGGAAAAAAATCTTGTAAATGATTAGAAATTTGATGAAAGCGCAGTGCATTGTTTTTATTTGAAATGATTCCTATAATGCCCGGCAGGTGGCCGAAAAAGCTGTATTCTCCTAGGAGAATACAGCTTTCCAGAATCTACCCAGTAGCCATCTGTAGGCTCCATAGCCTAATCATGGAGACACCGTATTAGGTGGGTAATAAATTCGCCGAGTCGGACAGAAATATTTGGTCATGAGACTTTTGCAAATACCCTTGGCACTGCGACAGTCCACCATCTTGCTGGTGAAATCAACCCGTAACTAGGGAGCTGTCGGTGGGAAAACGGTAAAAACTATACTAAACGACTTGTATTATTGTCAAGGAAAAGTACTTAACATGCTAAACTGTATCAGAAAGGTTTGTCCGATTCGGCCCAGAGTGAGGCTTAGGATGTGCAACATAGTGTGTATGATAGGAGTGACAGTGTCATGGTAGCCATGTGGAAAATGATGATTCAGCCAATCAGCGTGCGTGAAATTAGGTCAGTATGACATCACGTGACCCCAGGTTGAAACTAGGTCAACCTGACACCAAATGAACCAAGTTTGAAATGAGGTCAGAAATTGAGCCAATCAGCAATAATGAAATTAGGTCAATCTGACTCAAGGTTGTCAAATTGTTAACAAAACAATAACGGTTATTACTGAACACTGTGACTGAACAGTCTTCCTCGTGTGAAGTGGTGAATTTCACCAGATTATAAAAAAAAACGATTCCGTTTGTACAGACTTTTATTTTGTGTTACTGACGTGTTCGGAAGTTATCCCGAACTAACGATTCGTATGTAGATATTTAATTTAATGTTGAGCAGCGTGGCCTAACCCCAAGTGCCAGCCAGAAGGTGGCCTGTGTATTGTGATGTATATAGTAGGTGTGTCAAGACACTGTGGTGACGGGGGTTCGACCGCTGTGAACTCATCAGCTTTTAGTACTCATCTATGACAGCAAAGTCCCTCAGCAAATCACTGCCTATCGTTTCTTAACTAGAAGAAATCATACCCATTGATAACAGGCTTCAAACTCATTGATAATAGGGACATTCACTCTCCATACAGAATTCTTTTCTCATTGATTATATATGTAGCACAGAACCAATGGTTGCAGAGTGAAGTGAGTTGTCAGGGTGATCTTTTCAATATAACAACGTCAGACATGACGTCATACTAGTTGTTTATAGTGGTGTAAATGTAAATTTTAATATTACTGTCTCAGATATGTCAGTTTTCCATTTTTCCGTGGAAATCCACTTTTTCATATTCAAAATTTGCAATTCCTTTTCCTTTTGTCAAGCAAAGATGATATTGATTAAGCCTCATTTACTCCGAGAGAACATTGGTTTGAACCTCCCCAAAGACCCTTCGCCCCATGCCATGGCCGACAAGGACATGTTAATGAAGTTTTCCCAATCTCTCTTATACAGAAATATCCACACGAAAATATTTCCACTTTTTTCTCTGGGCCCAACTGACATCCCTGCTGTCTTCATATAATTGTACTTTTTAAGATGGGGGATGAATACAATGAACATGGTTGTGTGGATGGGCAGATGCAAAAAGAAAACCTCTCTACAGTCGTGTTTCACTCCACGTCAACAACTTGTTGTTTTGGCTGCCCCTCCACAAAACCATGGTCAGCTGAAAACCAGAGGCCTTGAAAAAGGCTTGTGCTTAAGTCTTCCACAAATCATCCTCCAATAGATACACAATATTACCATGATTTGGATCTGAGTGGCCGTATTCTCCACATAGTTGACGCGTAGTAATACTCCGAGTGATTGAGATGAGTATTGCACCGCCCCTCCACAAAACCATTGTTTATTGTGTATAGAAAATGTAGCTGCACACTTCTAGATAGGTTTCTCATCACAACAAGACCATTACGAGAAGCTTTCTATTAATTATTGTTCTAAGATTGAATACTCGCTACATTTTGAAGATGTGCCAAAACTACATAATAATTTTTTTATTTTTTATTTACATAATAAAGAAAACTGATGGAGATTATCAAGTAAAGCTTTACACTAAGTTTCCTCAAACTCTTGACACCCCCAGAAAATTCTCTGATTTCATTGAAGGCATGAATGATTTGGCTGGACGATGGGTAGGATTGGTGCACAGTGGGCAGAACCCCCAGTACTGTACAGGTTTGTGTATATGTTAAATATAAGTTCCATGTACAATGTAGCCCTAGAATCCACTTATTGTACCTTTAGATTGATGTTGGTCTGTCACTAAGAAATCCGTCAATTTTTACAGCTTTTATTACTTTAAAATCTCTGATTTATGCCATTAGGATGCCAATTTTCATGCCTTTTTGTGTTCAAAGTAAGACAAGATGAGGTCCTGTGTGAGCTTCTTGAAAAAAAGTAACACTTGAGAAATGAAGGAACAGAGAGACCGGAGCAGAATTTAAGAAAGAGTTCTGTTGTTGTAGCTATATGCCTGGTTCCGTTAGCCGACGACAACGGCATCGATAATTTGAGTAAAAGGCGTATCCCACTATCACGATTTGAGCCTCCGACACACTACGATAGCCTTACGACAAGCGGTGTGATGAAAAAATGAAATTTTTATCGGAAGGAACGGGTCTATCATGAAAGCTAGACTCGTTCCTTCCGATAAAAATTTCATTTTTTTCATCGGAACGCTTGTCGTAAGGCTATCGTAGTGTGTCGGAGGCTCAAATCGTCATAGTGGGATACGCCTTTTACTCTAAAAGTCTGTCGGTTGTGGCCACTTACTGCACGCCAGTATAAAATAATCAGTGATGTTGCTGTTGTTGCCTTGTTTTAACTGCATCTAAGAGCTCCATACTACCATGGAAATCTGCATATTCATGGGAACCAATCAGCATGATTCTTACACCGTGGGAACCAATCAGCATGATTCTTACACAAAAATCGGAAGTGTACTGAGTGACCTTCACCTTCAATTTCACATTCAATTCCGTGTCCCATGAATATGCAAGTTTCGGCTCTCATACTGATGGAATTCGTCTAAAATCTTGAGGATCACTGATGAAATCAAAGGGTGTTTAGTCTGTCAGTTGGTTTCCGGGTGTTGCTAGCGTACAAAGTCTGGATCATTTTTGAGATACATAGTGGATGTGATTAGGATTTTTATATTTTCAGGGGTAATTTTCTAGACCTCACTGGCATCTTTAAAGTCTTTTTTTTCTTTTTTTTTCTTTAAAGTCAGTCACTGGTTTTCTCATTGAAAAATCTGGTTTACAGACTTATACTTCTTAGTTGATTTTCAACCTTTCAAATTTTAAGTCCATGTCCGTAACTTTTTCAACAAATTGAGAAACTTTATACAATTAAGGCAGATTTGATTAATTAAGCAACAATTATTATCTAGATATTTCAGAAACGTTCATATGCCCCTTAAATATCAATAGATTTAAATAGAAGTGGATTTTTTTATTCCCAGTAAACACCTGCTCTGTTCAACTTAAACTTTCAACTAGTTTCAGCAAGTATGAGAATGTCGCCTCCTAAAAACGAAGCGTAGTATCCAATTTACAAAGCGTAGCGTCCAAAGTGAGCTGGCTACCAAGCATAGCGTCCAGTATACCTAAAGACCAGTGACAGTGTACACACCTTACAACAAGACAACGGACTGAGCATCTCAATCTTGTATAGGCTTAAGACACATGACAGTACATGCACACTACAACACAATACATTGAGCATATCAATGTCGTATAGGCTTAAGACCAGTGACAGTACGCGCACACTACAACCAGACAACACCCTGAACGTCGTAATAGAGAATAGGCTTAAGACTAGTGAGAGCGTGCACACTACACAACAAACCACGCATCTCAATGTCATATAGGCTTAAGACCAGTGACAGTGTGCGCACATTACAACAAACCACGCGTCTCAATGTCATAAAGGCTTAAGACCAGTAAGAGCGTGCGCACATTACAACAAACCACGCGTCTCAATGTCATATAGGCTTAAGACCAGTAAGAGCGTGCGCACATTACAACAAACCACGCGTCTCAATGTCATATAGGCTTAAGACTAGTGAGAGCGTGCGCACATTACAACAAACCACGCATCTCAATGTCATATAGGCTTAAGACTAGTGAGAGCATGCACACTACAACAACAAACCACGCGTCTCAATGTCATATAGGCTTAAGACTAGTGAGAGCGTGCACACTACACAACAAACCACACGTCTCAATGTCATATAGGCTTAAGACTAGTGAGAGCGTGCGCACATTACAACAAACCACGCATCTCAATGTCATATAGGCTTAAGACTAGTGAGAGCATGCACACTACAACAACAAACCACGCGTCTCAATGTCATATAGGCTTAAGACTAGTGAGAGCGCACACACTACAACAACAAACCACGCGTCTCAATGTCATATAGGCTTAAGACCAGTAAGAGCGTACACACATTACAACACGACAACACATAGTATTTCATTGTCATGTGGGATTAAGACGAGATATGGGCTTAAGACCAGTAACAGTGTGTGCACATTACAACAACATAACAGCCGACCGAGCATCTCAACTTTCGTACATTGAGATGTACCGAAAACAGAAGGGCATGAAAAGGCGATAACAAATATTAAGAGACAAGATTGCACATGATACAGAGGACTATTCGTCTGAAGAACAGTTCACGGTCAGGGTGTCTGCTTACAATAAGTAGATCTTGATTAGAAAAAAGACAATTAGATTGAGGTTGCTGTGATTTTAACAGCAAGATAACTCCAAACTTGTAAATACATGTATTTGAATGCAGTTTTAAAGGATTTATCGTTGATGATAGAGTGAACAGATCTGCAGTTGTTGATAAATCCCAAACTCCTCATTCAACATAACAAAATTATATCACGGTATTTAGACTTGACTAATGTAGAAGGCATGTGACCAAAATCCAAAAGCTTTTAGAAACGAAATATTTATTTGAACTGAGATTTTTGAGTTTACCAACAAAACCAGTTTCGGGTCATTTATCTGTTGAATAGAAAAGGATTTAGAGTTTATTTTGTGAATTGGACCAGTGACACCTGATTGATTTGATTTTTTTTGGTCTCGTCCAATGTGTACAGTAGATTGTATTTTTGTTTGCATGTTGAGCGTGTCAGTGAAAAGTTCTTCAGGAATCTTCATGAACCTGGACAACTCGGTTGTGACCACTGATCACTTGGCCACGTTTTGTCCTTTGTACATACACATTTTTAATGGTGCAAGTTGTTTTAACAACAGTCGTTTATGTTGCATGTATTGATGTTTTTAAATGCCCTCACCTACTACTTGCGACACACTCCGACCCGGCTGCAACATTACAACACACAGATTTCCAGCATCATAGTCATGTCAAAGGTTGAAAGATCCTGTATCAGAGTCCGACTCGAAATTCCTGGTTCGCAGCCCTTGGTTTTGTGTTAAAAAATCTTGTGGAATATTGTGTCAGAGTGTAACGCAGAATTCCAGCATTGTAGCCATGTTGAACAGAATAGTTTAGTCACGGGGCTTAGCTGGATGTCGAGCTCCCTTCCCACCACGTAGCGACCACGGAATTGTAGCCATGTTGAAGGTTGAAAAGTTCTGTGTCAGACTGCGACTCAAAATTCCTGGTTCACAGCCCTTGGTTTTGTGTTAAAAAATCTTGTGGAATATTGTGTCAGAGTGTGATGCAGAATTCCAGCGTTGTAGCCATGTTGAAAGTTAAAAAGTTCTGTGTCAGACTGCGACACAGAATTCCCATATCGTAGCTGTGTCGAATGTTGAACAATTCTGTGTTGTAGTGTGCAGAAAGCGACACACAAAATTGCCACATGGAAGCCATGTCAGAAGGTTGGACAATTCTGTGTCGTTGTGTGTAGAAAGAGATACAGAATTGTCCTTTTGAAGCTGTGTCAGAAAGTTTACAAATTCTGTTTGTGGTGTGTCAGAAGTGTGTCGGAAAGCTCGTTGGAGTGTGTCAGGAGCTCAGTGGGTCCGGGCCCTAAAGCATATTGTATCAATATCCTGTGTTTTGTGGTGTATCTTAAGTGCTGGTTCCACCAACACGATGGATTTGCCGTGGTATATTTTGTTATATCTCACAGTGTCGCGATATGCCGTACCTCTGTTGTTGGGATACGTAGCGTGCAATGTCATGTCTATTTTGGTGCTCCCCCACCGCGACACTTCAAGACATATCAGGGCAAATATGCGTGTGATTATTCAAAACCTAGCAAGATTTAGCAAGACAACCAAATCGTGACTAATCTCGCTATATCTTGTGTGTTGGTGGAATCACCACTTTGCCATGAATGCGGACTTGACAATGGAATGGACCCGATCACCTTCACAGAAGTTGACAAAGGTTCTGTCTCATGAAAGTCGAGTCTTTTGTTATGTAAAACATATTTTTCAAATCTAGCTCCTGATGAAATACTTTAAAAGTTGCATCTCCGGAACTTAATGCCTGTTATCCATACTAGAATTTGTTACAAATATTCGAATCAGAATTGAACCAGAAACCAATGTGATAGAAGAACTTGTATTTTTGGCAAGTGGTTTCGTTCCTAATGTAAAAAATGAGATAGACTTCATAGAAATCCACCTGTAGTGCAGTAAGCATGTCTGGAAATTTGATTTTAAAAGGACACATACTAATATGTACATATCCATATATAATATTCAGAGTTGGGTTTTTTTTAAAGGAAACTTGCAGTTGAGACGACTAACAATTTATTCTCGTATATCATCTAAACAAATACCATTTAACGGTTTAAAGAGAAATATCAGTGTGCTTGCACAAGTTGCCTACTAAGAAACGTTTCTGTCTTCTGTGCTTTTTAATGGGTTATCTTCGTTATTCTGCATAATAATAGCTTAGGTTGTATGTATGAGTCAAATAGTATTTTATGTCTTGTATATAGGCTTTTGTCTGTAAGATCCTTAAGCGTGGATTCCACTGAGCGGCCGATTTATGCCGAAATCTGCCAAAATGGAGAATTGGTGGGATTGTAAAATTTAAAAAAAAATCATCTATAATCGTTGCTGACGATGGAAACATGCCCAATTTTTTTTTTTTTTTTTTTTCTGATAGTTTTGGGCGCTACTCACAATATCCACTCACCATGCCTGGAAGATTTGTAGATTCATATCACTATACAATATTCTTCTATATATCCCAAAGAGACCAGAAATATTCCGATGAACCTTTATTTCAAATGAAACACGCTTAAGACTTATCCTCTGTGTCTCTGTATCAAAACAAACCTTATGAATAATTGAACAAGAACAAAGTACAAACTGGTTCATTATGTGCTCCAATGTGGAACTGCATCTTGTATGATGCGCTACTATTTTAACAGAAACTGCATGTACATAAGAACGTTCATGTCCAGCTTGTTTATGAGATTAGTCAATAAGGTGCATGTTGTTATCATGTTTCCATGCATTAATTTTTTTAATTTTTCCATGTTTCCCTGTATTAAAGATAGAAAACGAAATCCAGATGCAGTCCTGCATTGAGGAGGAACCTCAAAGTCCGTCAACGAAAATCACACATTCTGCTTCCAGTGTCAAGCAAATTAAATTGAGTGTTTGTGTAGTTCTTACATTGAAAGGAAACCTATTAGCGAGCCACGCCATGTTTGATACGTTTATCCCAGCATTATTCTCAATAGCAGTAAGCGAGACCGATATTTCTTTGTTAAAATCTTAATTTGGCTACATCTTATCCAGAAACTTCACGAAATTTCATATGATTTTGTTTCTGGCATGAGTTGTCTTCGTGGAATGATATCACAAAGCGGAGCTGAGTGATATCTGTAGCGGAAGACAATTTATCTCACCACGGTATTTTTCTCCATAGGCTTAACATTAGGAACTCGTACTCCACGGCCGTGAGGTTCGTGTACCCAATACTCAATGGCTGATTGGGTGATTCATTTTATCAATAAATCATGTTATACAGGGTGAGATAAAATCAGAAACCCACTCGATGAAAATAACTTGGTCCGTACTTCACCAAGTTTGACTGTAGAGTAATTCATGAAGCAAAGCTGTCAAACTCGGTGGAGTGCGGACCAAGTTATTGTCATCTCGTGGGTTTCCTTCTAAGAATGCCATGTAAATAATTATATGAAATTAAGTGACGTTTAGATTTTATCCTACCCTGTCACATGTTTTTATCTTTATATATCACCTGTGGCATATAAATATTTTATGGCATAACCGTGGCATACAGTCACATTATGTTCAGTGTTAAAGTGTAGGGTAGGATAATAAGAAGGAACCGCATCAAGATCAGTTGCTACTGAAAATATGTCACGAGTTTTGGTTGTGGAGTAATCCTGCAAGGCAAAGCCAAGTGAGATTACGTAACAAATGAATGACATATTTTCTGCAGCTATGGATCAAGTGTGGTTTAGGTTTCATCTCAACCCTATCCCTGACTAATTGGCCAACATGTGTGATCCCTTGTTGAGTTGGTCTTTTTTTTTTTAAATTTTTAAATTTTTTTTTTACAATACTCCATGGTTGTTGAGTATGAGTTCCCAATTTTAAGTCTAAAGGGACAAAATACCAGGGGTAAGATAAAGAGTTACAACAGAATATGTCTACAGTAACCAAATTTATGTCAATGTAGTAGATATTACAGACTTAGGATTACTAAGAAAATATTTCTCTTTACAAGAATCAAGGAGTTTTTGAAACTTGGTATTTTTCCATTTTAGAATTTGCACGACAAAATTTGCAGTCAAACTATAAACTAGCAAATTGCACAATTAATATTGCATTTGGAAATTTACCAAGATTTGAAGCTTCTTCATCTGATGTTCATGTAGTGTACCTGAGATCTAAACCAGAAGGGGAACTTCTCTACTTCGCAATTGATGATTCATAATTTGACCTTAGTTATGAGTGAAAGCAAAAGAAAAAAACACATCTATTCTTATTTTTGCCAGTTATAAACTGAATTTGATTCCATGAATTAAAGAAAAAATTTGTTTATGTAAAATACAGATATAATCATTTGTCAATCTTTCATATTGTGTAAAATATGAATGAAAGTTGTCTTTGAATTGATATAATCTCCAGACTTGATTCAATGAATCGATGGGTCTTTAAGAAGAAGCCTGACTTGTGAAGAATGGTGCGACATTTGTCAGCTCTGTGCCATCTCATGAGGCTTTCTCAAATTAAACTGAATTGTAAATATTTCAGAGCAAAAATGCTACCAGTATAACATTTCTGGGTGGTTAGGTAGCATTTAAAATGTATTTTTGTAAGCTGCGAGAAACCACCTGTCATTCTGTATTGTCTTGTTTTTGTTATTGACTGGCCATTGTAAAGAATAATTTCACATCAAGTAAATAAACTTTATTAAATGAATCGAAAGTGTGTCCTTTTAATGGGAAAGGGTAACTTCTAGACCAGTATCGATATCGGATACACATAGCGAACAAATAAAACATATGTTTTTTATGGACTTTTTAATTCTTTCATTTTACTGTACATCCTTAAATATGGTCGGCAGTACTTTTGTAATTCTGGGAACCGTTTCAGTAGTTTTGGGTTCATAGAGAAGAGAAGTTCGAAATAGCGGCACCAATAGCGGAGAAAGTAAAGTCTCGTTTCAGAAGCTTTGTCGCAGTTGAGATCCCGGTTCCCAGAATATTTAATAAATCAATATTTAATGAATAATTCAAAATAATTCCACGTGTTTCCCCCACACTGCTGTTTTATTTGACATTTCTATGTGCGTTTTTCACTGAGTTACGGTGCCAACACCATGGAAGTGATAGCCTTTGGCAGGGTTCGTACAGAGCCTGGAAAACCTGGAAAAGCCTGGAATTATGCTTTTGAGGTTTCCAGGCCTAGAAAAGCCTGGATTTCTTACAGAGAGCCTGGAAGAGCCTGGAAAATTTAGTTTTGCATAAAAGCATTTTTCTTTAGTCTATGAAATTCTGGACGTTATTAGCTTTCCTTAGCTACGGTACCTGACTGCCTATGAAATTTCAGTGACTTGGATTAAATAGTTCCAAAAACCCTTTTTGCTAATGATATAGCTGTTTTGATTATTTATCTTCATATTTGTTTCACTAGCAAAATGGTATTGATTAACATTGTTAAATGTGCCTGGAAAAGAAATATTAGATCCTGGAAAAGCCTGGAAAAAGCCTGGAATTTTATTGGGCTGTCTATGTACGAACCTACACTGGCCACCCGAGCTACTATGTAAGCTCTGGTCACGTTAAATTGACAGGGGCCTTGACCTGGCGTGGTAGTGGGTATCTCATGCCATTGCAGTGGGTAAAGGAATGTCACTTTAGCTATTTTTAGGTTGGGAGTTAGGACTTTAGGGTTTGGTATCTATTTTTACTCTGTGTATCTATTATTACTCTGTGGTCCGACCACTCTCTGGCCATGCCCCCTTGACCCTGCCATGACCCACATTCTTACCCTGGAAGTCACTTTTCCATGTTCTCATCTTCTTTTAATGTGTATTTTTAATAAGAATGGCCACAGAGATAGGGTTCTTTATCAATTTATTAATATATGGAGATTTCTTTGCAAGTATTTAGGATCCCAGAACCTATTTAGGACAAAGTGGTTTGGTCTGAGAGTGAGAATCCATGGACATGCCCATGGGTTAACGATACCAACCTCTTAGTTGGAATGTAGTGTAGACAGAGGTGGTGGCCAATCTATGTACGAACCCTGCTTTGGCTGGTTCACGCCTGTGTTTGCTGCTGGCTACTTACAACAACGGTATATCTCCGCCCTGCCCCCTAGCGGATACCCCGGGAACCAGCGTATAATAGCCTATGGAACTAGATATTGACCCCCAAACTGTCACCAAGACGACCAAAAAAGAATGGGCCAAACTCACCAACCAAAAAACCCACCAAAAGTGGATAGAAACCATTAACGCAAACAAAGAAACACAAGCAAAGACCAGATACCTAATGAACAGAGCAAACTGGGAAACCTCTCAAAGACCAAACTACCTGAACAAACTAACCAGGAAACAAGCGAGCCAAATATTCAAGCTCCGCAACAGAATGTACCAAACCAAAGAAAACTTCAAATCTATGTTCCAAACACACGAATGCAGGCAGTGTGGCCTTACCAAGGAGACAACCCACCACATACTCAACCAATGCAAATTATTACACCCCACAAACAAAACGAAAACATACATAAACCAGATCATCTCAAACGATATCCAAACCCTCAAACAAATAGCCTCAATAACCAATAGAATAGAAGAAAACCTAAAAAACCCAAGCAATACCCAAAGCAATCAGAACATAACAACCCAAACCCACCAAACCCAACTAGCACAGCTCGCAAGCACTAACAAAACTTGTTTGAGCGACCCGGAAAACCGGGAAGGTGCACGAGGGAGTGACTAGCTCCACTCTCAAGAAAGAAAAAGAAGAAGGCCGAGCGATATAGTACGAAACGGAGTGTTGCAGCGACTGCAGTTCTTGATCATGCTTGAGACACACCAAGCGAGAAACGCAGCGATTTGCGGAATCGCCAACACAAAATGACGTACAAGTGAATTATTATTTCATATTTCACCTGATTATTGCTTCTGAGATGCTGAAATTATTGGTGGGAGATATTACTATGAAATGATATATCGCGCATACACGCAGATTTCCATTAGTGGACGGGGCTTGAAAAAAAAAATACACACACATCTCTGTTGGCGATTCTGGAGATCGCTGCTGTTACTTGCTTGGTGTGTCCCTGGTATTACCAAGGAATTGTAGGAGAAGGAATAGCAACGCTAGCTTGTAGTGACCATAGTGGCCAATATCTATGTCTCCCTATTGTTCTCCTGATGTGGGTGGTGCGGCGTGTGAGACGGCCCGTGACGGCTGCGATCACGCCGTCACGCTCCAGTGATCACACCTTTGCTCCCTTGGTGGGTGTGTCGCAGCCAATGTCCCTCACTCCTTCCAACCCTCCCTCCTTCCCTCCCTCCTTCCCTCCCTCCTTCCCTCCCCCTTCTCTCCCTCCTTCCCTCCTTCCCTCCCTCCCTCCCTCCTTCCCTCCCTCCTTCCCTCCCTCATTCCCTCCATCCCTCCCTCCTTCCTTCCTCCCTCATTCCCTCCTTCCCTCCCTCCCTCCCTCCTTCCCTCCCTCCCTCCCTCCCTCCTTCCCTCCCTCCTTCCCTCCCTCCTTCCCTCCCTCCCTCCTTCTTGCCCGCCCGCCTGCCCACCCGCCCGTCAATTCAGGGCACTTAAGAGTATAAAACACTAACTTGATAGTTATATTGTATGTCATTTATATGAGAAAATATAGAATTAAGTCAATTTTCATGGAAAATAGGTGTGGAGAGGAAGGGCCGAAGATGTTCGGGTAGAATTTGCCAGTTGAGAACTAATGAATCAATCTATCCAAGTGATCTAAAATGTTTCTGGTAGTACAACTTCAGGCCTTTCCAATGGTATATAGCACATGTATGTAGGGTGTGTGGTTGTCTCAAAACAATTTGCACTATTATTCTTTTATTTATTGAATTTTGTACATAAATATCAAATTGAATTTTGTACATGAATATCAATGATGCCTCTAAGATGCCATAGCCAGGGGAATGCAATTCACACATGTTGAAGGTTAGGCCACAAGATTATGCCAGCTTGCTGACGTAGCTGAAGAGTTGACTTTCCTTTTCGAGTGTGACTTTAGTTACGGCTAATGTATTTAGACAAATGAGCATCAATCATTTGAAAGTGTGGCCAAGAACTATGACAACCATCCCTATGACAAGTCATTGGCGTGATTTTAGATAGAAATTTGAGTGATTACCAAAAAAAAAATTGAATAACCATTAAAGTAAGCTTTCTGATAATCTGACTGGATCTTTGCGCTCACGCAGTCATTTTGATAATCTGAAATCACGATACACCTATTTACGGGATTTTAAACTATTTCACTTTATATATACCATAAGTAACATTTATTTTGCCTGTACAATACTAGCATTATACCTGTTTTATATTGGCGGTCTGATATTTAGAGTACATTTATTTGGTTTATTGTGATGCATATTGTCCCAACGATTATTATTTTTGGGAATTTTTGAATGGAATATTAATATTAAATATATAGGATAGAATCGAGATGATGAGTATAATTACTGTGATAAGTTGACTCTCTTGGAGATAATTGATGTACATATATATTACTATCCTGCAAGGAAAGAACCCGAGGATGACAAATTGATGATGTATTAAACATTCCATTATATATATATATATATCTTTACATTGAATTAAAAAAATGTAACTTTAAATTCAATTTTGTTTTTATTGAATTTCATTGCTGATTACTACTACCGATTTCCCTATAACTAAGGTATCACCAAATGGAAAAAACTAAATTCATGTGATTATCTTCAAACTTTGACAATATAGTAAATATGCAGAACCACATTCAGAATTAATGAGAACCATACTTTTAATACATTTCCAAACTATCTTATTCAATACATATTGTCCTATTTTACCTACTAGGTAAGGAAACCCATAAAGCATTTAATAAACTTTTTTTTTAATCCGAATGAAATAGTTTGGACATGATTATCAATATTTAAAGATATCACTGGTGCCACAATTTGAGTGGTATGATATAAAGTTTGAGTCCCACTGATAATTTCCTTAAAATAATAATCTAAACGGGTATTATCAATGTAATACCATAATACTTTCAATCCTCCAATGCTATAGAATGTGTACGGTCGTCTGAAAATACTAGTAGCGCCACCCCTTATATCCCGGGAAAATCAGGAACTACTGAGATTGGGGCTGCAGCCGAAGTTTCATCTTTTTTTCGAGTATACAAGATGGGTTCATTCATGTAAAACATGACATTTTTTTTTGTATTGCTTTTACAACTGCAATGCTATTCCTATTGAATAAAACTTTGCCCATGTAAAACTGGTGTTTTGACTTGTATTAGTTAAGATGAGAGAATTTTCTCATATGTACATTATTCTATTTGAGTCTAATAATGATTGATATTCATAAAATTCATCATTTGTCTTTGCGGTTCTAATTAATCAAAGGAATAAATGACAATTTTCCTTTTAGATTAGAACCCATGGCAATATCTTGAAAATTGAATATGAAGATCTCCAAGTATTGTAGAACACATAGATATTAATAATATAACAATGTTATAACAGTATGATGGATATTAGCCACACAAAACCTGAGTCATTCTGTTTCAATTAAAAGTTTATTGATGATAAGTGATGAGTACAGACAAGCTCATGGTATGAGTGATAGATGATTGTATTAAAAACTCAAAATTATAAAAAAATAAAAAAATAAATATGCAGTACTATATGTTTGAATATAAAAAGATCTATATGTGAAAGTAGAATTTCCGACAATTACTTTACAAATCTACATGTATATGACATTCTTCAAAGAGCTACACATGTTGATAGAGATGATATAATATTATTCCCAAATCAGTGCTAAAGATCTATTAGGAGAGTAAGAAACAATATTCAATATTGGTTCAAGGCGGCTGCTTATTTAACCCGACCAGAGCTAACGTAGTGTGGCTCTGGTGGCCAGTGTAGCAGAGGCCACATGCATATCTCTATACTGTACAGTGAGTTAGTACCAGTAGAGACCCCTGGTGTCAAAGTCGGGCATGAGGCTTCACAGCTAAGTCAGAGCTCAACTGAGAATCCAGTAAAAACTGAATCTGGTACCCGAGTACGCATTGGCAAAATCGAAAATGGACCAGCGGAAAAAGTTGAGGCTGAATCTAGGTCAAATCTCTCACTCTCTTGAGATCATATTTTTTCAAATATCTCCGGAACGGATGGGAATTTCTGAATGATTTTTTCACAGGTGGATCGAGCGTTTCAAGCTGGACTCATCCATACCAGTTGACATGTATATGACGTGATTTAAAGTAAGAAAATTGAAAATTATTGATTTTGAAAAATGGTAAAACTAGGTCAAATCTTTGGAGTTGTGTCATTTACTTATAAAACAAAATAGAGACATAACTAAAGAATCAAATGATAGCTTTATATGTTGGCCTTCAGATCTTGTTTAAAATTTTGTTCAGATTGGTATATATTTGGTGTTATTAATTTTTTAGATGAAGCTGATAAAAAAAAATTCTCCAATTTTCTTAAAATCAATAATAAACACATTCAGCTTGAAAGTATCGCAATGATACTTTAGTCGTCATTTAACAAGATATAGATGTTCAATTCTGATGGATGTTTGATGACCTGTGACTAACCACGCCTTAGGAAATAATTTTTGAAGTTGAGAGATTTCCCTCTCTTCAGTAAATGTCAGTCTCTAAATCTGTACTTCTCAATAAATAAACACACAACTGAAACAGGTAATGGTTGAGTCATAGTAGAACAACTTTCCCGAAGTGATCATAATAGTTTTGTTTCAATCAAACCGTAAACATTTATGGGACACTTGATTTAACTCATACACAGGAAAATATGGTAAAAAAGGTTTAGAATTGGGTTTGGAGCGCCATCTAGCTGATACTGTATGAAGCATAGTATCACTCTCCCTTGCAGAGGTTTAGCTACAATCCCCATGCTCTCAATGGAATGAGAATGTGAATGGAGAGTGCGTAACTTGTACAGGTGCACTCTCCCCCCAGATCTTTCGCGGCGCTAGCGCTGGCTTAATCTCTGCCCCAACCCAGTGACGCCATATGCTGGTTCTCAGGGTATCAACTAAGTACAGGGGGAACCAGCCAGCATTTCAGATTCAAAACAAGGCAGCTGTCGACAGTTATACAAGTCAAACAACCCACATATCATGAGTTTGGAAATATGGGAACTGTTAAGGGAGCTTGACAGAAAATTTAGCTGTTTCTTTTTCAGACTTAAACCATTTTATAATGGGAATTCACAGTTGATTAGACTGCTCCTTCAGAGGAGCACATGGCATTGTTGACAAAACAAAGCCCTGCAACACATGAGGTGCTTTCCACTGTAGAAAGTAATCCCAGAGGCTGTGTCTGGTTTGACATAAATAATAATAGAAATGAGAGTATTTTGTTTACCATATAAATATGTGCATCTCTATTTACATGTAGAACACAAAATACCCTGCAAATCTCTCAGAATTTAGGATAATTGAATAACTGGCGTATGGGCCAGATTTGAGCCCAAACAGGCAGGTTGGGGCAGAGATACAAAGCGACCACAGGAAATAGAGCACAGGATATCTGCTGGGAGAGTGGTACAGGTGCACTTGGATCGACCTGGGAAGACGATTTTTGTCTTGTTTTGCCCATTTTGGAATATGTATGTTATTCCACGTAGTTAGATCCTTTTCATAAACCTTTAGGTTATGTCAGCGATCGCCAGTCAGATCTTTTTTGTACAGTAAAATATACAAAAAAAACGAAAAGTCAAGCCCAACACGGGGATCGAACTCCCTACACCCGCATCCCTAGCCGAACACTTTGCTGACTGCTCCATAGTGCTAGATGTATGACATGGGTCAAATACTTAGACTGGTGGCTGGAGGGGTGGTGGGTGGGGGGAGGGTATCAGTGGAGTTTTGAAAGGGCTACCACAGAGACCAGCGAAAGTTGAGATCTCATTGGTTGGTCATATCCGGGCCTTTAATGTGTGGTATTAATCTGTCATATAGAATGTGATATCCAATATTGGTGCAAAAGTTAATTGAGACGTTCATATTCTATACTGAAAATTCTACAAAAAGTTGTGAGGGGGGGATTTTGGAGAGGGGTTTTCCTAAAGTTGAAATGCCCCCAGTCGTGGGGTCGGCTCATAAGTAGGGTTTTATGGTAAGACTTATTTATATTTTTCTTTAAATTTTTCAAACAAAATTCCATGTTTGGGTTGTTGTTTTTTGTTAATTGTAGAATGCACTTTGTAAGTATGTCTCCAGAGAATAAACAAACTCACACAACAACATTTACACCATTTTATTCTCCATACACTAAAAATAAATCCACAATAAGGTAATAAACTAACATGATTCTTTACGACCAGAATAACTAAGCTTTAGTCTGTAGTTGAAATACTGCGATGCCATTAAAAGTGACTGGATATGTTTGAGAAGCACCATATAAACTGTACACATATAACAGAACATCTGGCCACACAGTCACACCTGATCAAAAACCAACACCCATGGCATAGTTCACGCAAGTAAACAACTTTTTTCTTGTCTATCGCATAAGCGGGATTTCCTTTGGCTGACTTTTGTTACTCACACATTTAAAATCGGTGATTAATTTGATGGCACTTTCCACAAAATATCACTAAACGGAAAAAATAGCAAAAAAATTGAATAAATAAATAAAAGCCGACTTAAGTACAGACTTCAGTACCGATAAATGCGAAATTTGGCACCAGCAAAAAATGCGCTTCTAAAGAAATTGAAACAGAACACGTTGAGACATCGGTGGAATATGGATATCACATGGACACAGTCTCTATGACAGTTTACAGTAACGGGCTGGTTCCACCAACACACAAGTTATAGCGAGATTTGTCACGATTTGGTTGTCTTCCTAAATCTTGCTAGCTTTTGAATGATCGTGCGCACATTTGCCACGATGCATCGGTCTGGTTAAGCACCTTCACCGCGTTCTTGTCGCGATATACTGTGGTATGTCACAATATGTCGGCAATAGATCATGAGGCATTGCTGTGGTGGAGCACCAGAATATACACACGACATCGCCAAAAAGTACACATATGATTGCGCATGACGTGTCGTGACAAAGGGCGTAAGACATATCGCGACAATCTAAGACATAACAAGATATACCAAGATATAACACAGCAAATCCATCGTGTTGGTGGAACTAGCACTTAAGATATCATAAATTCCTCTCCATACCTCGACACATATCTCTTAATGATTTCTCATCTCATTCAGATAAATGCACCGGGCATACTCTTATATATTCTCACTAAAATGAGAAAAAATATGGCAGATTCATTGAAATATCCCATCATTAGTGAACTTCACATACTGCATATATATATATACAGTCTTTGTCTCATGATTAAATACTTAACTATATACCTTACAATCACCAGGATAGTTCATTCAAATCACAACAATTCAATTTTTTCTATTATTATAAACCTGTTTGCGAATGTAACATTGAAAAATTGAATAAAAGCTTTTAAAAAAGATTTACGGGTCATCTTTACACATTTCATCCGTCACTCAGAGACAAATGATCATACTTTGTCCCTCTGAACCACATGACTTGCCGTTGAATTGATAATATCACCAGTAACTAAAAAAAAGTTTTCAATGATTTGAAACGCTTTATGGTACATGTAGGTGCAAATTAGTGCTAATAACCTGGTTAGCAGCGTGTTTTTTTTGGCAAGTGCAGCTAGCAGGGTACAACTAACAATATCGTGGTCTCTGACACT
Organism: Alentia gelatinosa; assembly: GCA_950022655.1. Classification (NCBI taxonomy): domain Eukaryota; kingdom Metazoa; phylum Annelida; class Polychaeta; order Phyllodocida; family Polynoidae; genus Alentia; species Alentia gelatinosa. The sequence continues at coordinate 49,877,046 of OX465589.1, read as the reverse complement.
CTTCCCTGACTTCACAACGTTGGAAGAAATATTCTTATCCATAAATAATGTTTATGAATACAAGTATCTCAGACACAAATGGATGGTGGTATAAAATGCCTGCATGTGTCAAAGAGTATGAAATCCATATTGACTAGATTTATAGGATTTATATAATATTTTTGCCTGAACTAACTTAGCTTGGCACATAACAGAAAAGGAAGAAGGGGAATGAATGGCAAGAATTGTTTGACACAAATAAAACAGTATTTGGGAAGCAACCTTAGCTGATATAAAAGTACATCGATATCTCCCACTACAACGAGAATACAGACATTTTTTTCTGATTTGTTCACATTCTTTCTGCAATTCCTTATAACGATTTTATATCAATTTCTGCAATGGAAAATCATTCATTTCTCCAGCATTTAACACTGACTGTCTTCCATATTGAACAACTAGAGAATTGCTTTGCTGGTGCTAAAAATGTTACATTATTAGAGTTTCAAAAACTCAGGCAGAAATAATCGTCTGAGAAGGACAGAAACACCATCGTGTGACAATTCCCACGACTAGAGAATAAAGGGGGTATTTCACTGGACCGATGGTCGCCGATTTGGTAGCCAGACACTCGCCTATCCTTATCGGATGCCCTAAAGTTTCTCATGTCTGTAATAATAGTACTTTTTTAAACCAGTATTATCAGAATTAAAAACATTACAATATGCGACCTTCCTCTTAAAGGCCCTGGAACAATCGATCGGGTGAGAATTCGGCCTGGTGGAGCACCCCCTTAAAACATGGTGAACAATCGAACCGAACAAAGACCCACTCTACCGGGTAGAGTAACACAATTGTTCAATTCTGCCCACATTGGGAAGCTTACATGAAACCAAGGGGCTCCATGCCTGGGTGGTTGCTACCCAGTAAATGCATAATTATGACAAGTGGTTGCACTTCATTACAACAAGAAAACTACCAATACTTGGGTACCGTAAATTCCCGATTATAAGCCGATTTTTATAGGGATTTTCGTGAAAAAAATTCGGCTTATAAATGTTTGCCAAAATCGTGAATCGGCTTATAACCGGGGTTAATTTTGAAACCCCCACAATTTCTCAGATAGCATATGTGATATCCTACATTGGTACAAAAGTTCATTGAAACGTTCATATTCTATAGCAAAAATTCTACAAACAGTTGTGAGTGGTAGGGGGTTTCTAAAGCTGAAATGCCCCCAGAATCGGCTTATAGCATTTTGCTGAAGTGGGGGGTCGGGTTATAAATGAAGTTTTACGGTAGTAAATAAGGCTGATCCTGTAAAAGACAAATTAACGTAGAACCGTTGCTCTCATCTCACCGCGAGCAGTACAGACTAGGTCTGTGTCAGTGGTTATTATGCATCATCTCTACCCTGGTATTTCCCCATAAACTTAATAATGGGAACTCGTACTCAACACCCATGGAGTATTGTAGAAAAACATACACTCTATGGGAGATAATGTCACAAACTAGCCAACTAGTTAGTGATAGGGTGAGATCAAATCAGAACTGCACTTCAGCAATAGCTACTGAAATATACCACTAATTTCGATATGCTACGTAATCTAACGTGGCTTTGACTTGGGAGATTACTCCGCAACCAAAACTCATGGCATATTTTCAGTGGCTACAGGTGTCGATGCAGTTCCTTATTAAATACCATCACAAAGAAATGGAGGATTTCTGTGATTATATAATGACGTGAAAACATTGTGCTAAGTGACAGTACATGGTATACAAGGTGAGTTGGTGGTGTTTGTTAATACTTATTACTATACACTTATGGCTGAACATGTATGAAATACAACCCGCTGCTAGGGGTGTAGTATAAATAATGTTTGCGCCCGCAGTGACAGCGGGCCGTAGTGAATGGCAGTGGTTTTCACAGAGCAGAAAAGTTAATAAAACAGGTTATTTTAAAACAATTAGGAGGTACATAGTTATAAGAAAACGTAGTGACTGAGCCCGTACGGGTGACCATTCTCAGTCACTTGACTGGTGGCTAAGTGGTAGGGGTGTTCACCTCGAGCATGGGAGGTCGTGGGTTCAAACCCCGGTCAGGTCATACCAAAGACTTACACAAAAATGGTACCCACTGCCCATTTGGTTTAACACCCGCCATTAGAATGAGGAGTAGGGGCAAGGGCCCGGATGGAAGAACGGCTCTATAGCCGAATTCGGTGATTGTGTACACAAATATTCCCTACTAAAAATTGCCCCCAAAAAACCCAAAAAAACTAACCTCAAACGGCCACACATAGGGCTCGGTAACCACGTTTTCTCTTATTACTATGAACCTCTGGTAGTGTCACCTTCTTACACCACCCACTGCTCCCATGTCGTACATATTCCGTACGTCACCAAGTGACGGTAAAATTTCACCATTTTACGGTGTATAATCATAAAAAAACTGTAGGTTTACGTCAAAAATACTTGGTAAAATAGTCAACAAGATTATCCCTCTGACTTTGTTATCGGGATAATCCGGTTGATAATTTATTACATACAACTACAGTATGTTTCCGTATAGTACACCTTCAGAGCAAATGAATATTTTAAAAAGAGGAATTTACAATTTATAATTGGAACATATAGAACATGGCAGTACGCTTTCAATGAAGTTGAAAACTCAGCTCATTTTATTTATTGAACCTTCACAAGAAAGGACTAGAACCAAAGTTTTCCTTGTGAGAATTTGCCTGTAAAAAGTCCAGGTCTGTGAGATGATTAAGATGACGGTCGTTTGAAATATACAGGGACGAACAAATGTAAATATTCATTTCATGTCTTACAATTAGAGAGATGGAATGGTGATCTACGTATGACTGTTTCTGAATTGTATCTCTTAAAGTGTATCTCTTGAATATGGAATTCTGTATCGTGATCAATAATTGAATATGTTCCTTCGTCCGTTAAAAAAACGGATGAGAAAATAATATCACTGGAGATCAACAATATGTCATATTCTGATAAAGATCTCCACCAGGGTCAAATGGAGGCATCACTTACAATAGAACTTGTGTGTCCTGCCAATATCAGGGACCGGTTTCACTAGTATATATTCCGTACGTTGTTGCTTTCAGCAGCACCACAGCGGAAGGTGACATTGCAAAACCTGACTGATGCAACAGTGATTGTTTGTTTGTTTGTGTAGTTTTACGTCTCGGTAGGCTAGTCACGTTCTTTTGAGACTGACTCATTGGTTAACCTATCTGGTTCTTGAAAGGTATACTAACTTAACTTTGGTCTGCTTGTAGCAGTGGGACCCTATGCTTGTTTTATAGTGCTGCCTCACAGAAGGGCTGTGCCGCAGACCATGGACATTGCACGCGAGCGGCACTTTTGAGCTGGGCGGCAAAGAAAGTAGTTTCTGCCATCTCATAACCAAATTTCCGTTTGTCATTAGTGCCGTTGTGGTGGCACTATTCGTGAGAGGATTTACCCTCTCATACTTATCAAAACAACATTCTATCAGACGCTATAACATATTAAGTCAAAGAATGAATGCTGCGAAGAATTCATTGCATATGTTTTACATATACCTCTTTTTTGATAATTTTATAATGGTAAACTCGTTTGTGATAAATATTTTATCATTCAAACTGAGAAATAGTCACTCTCCACTGTAGAAGAGTGGGTTTTCGGTTAGCGAACAGCAGGTTTTCCGTTCGCTCGTTCGCTATGGAAATTAGCGAACGGAAGGGCAATTTAACGAACGGAAGAGTAGGCCAACAGCGATAGAGATATTGCAATGAGTGGTAAAAACATTCGCTATGGTACCGCAACTAGTGAAACAGGTCCCTGGTCACAATTACTGCCAAACTGGAAAGTGACACTTTCTACACATATAAAGAAATCCTAGTGACTATAACATATAAAATATAGATCTATATACCACAAAACTATCACAAGGCTAAGGAGTATCACGGACCTAAGGAGTTGCAAAACGTAGAACTAAATAATCTACTTACTCTTTGTACTGATTAGAGAAGTATATCTCTACATGAAGATTACATCTTACATCATAAAGTATTATCACAACTAGAAAATGACAACTAGGACTAAACAGTGAGAAAGCAAAATGGTGCTTCACATAACAATAGATAAAGTAAGGAATAGTATACATACCTATAGAGGTAAGTCACTAGATATCTAAGTGCAGACTTATTACAGAAGAATGGATTCCTCAGGAGAAATGGCATTTCAAAGAGTAGTCTGGCATGAACCATATTGTACACACGAATAGATGTGTACATTGGCAGTTTGAAGTCAGGATATTATCATCTCCCACCAATCACCAAACGGAACTCCAGAAGGTGGAAAGTAAAAAAAAAGTCAAAGTGAAAAAAAAATGATCAAGAAAATTAGGAGGAGCTGATAAATAAGTGGTTTTCCATGATTGTATTATTTTCTGAAGGAAAAACATCTTTTTAAGTACCTTGGAGCATTCCTTTAAATGAGTGTTGCAAAAGAAGTTTAAGGATCAATTCTAAATACAGAGAGGAAGTCATGTAAGAGACAAACCATAGAGGTACAATACTTTAGATGCTAAATTCTTAAGAAAGTTTTCTTGGTCTGTGCCTACAGCACTAAGGAGTTGGCTCATTCGATTAAAGTCTGTCTTTTACACTCTGTACAGAAATACATGAATGATTAATTACCAGGGCACTGGAGCCAGATTGAATTAGACACCATTGAGATCTTACTCTAATCTCCAGTCAATCAGAAAGGTACAAAATGATTACAAAAGTGTGGTTTGAAAAACAGGTGGCAACACTGGTATAATTCTAAATATCCAAGAAAAATGTTATTCATATGAGTGATACAAATGTGTTCTCCTTCATAAAAAATCACCATAATATTCATAATATCAATTACAACTATTGGCAACAGTGACTTAGAATGCTCCAATAGGATATCACTAAGGGGTATGGGTGTAAGGGAAAGAGTAGGGAGAGTGAAATGCATGGCTGGACTTACACTACTACTAAAATATACATTTCCCACAAAATGTCTCATGACTAACATTTCTTTATAACACCTTTGGGATTCTATTAAATGCAATATAAAAGCTTTGGTTTCTTGCTCTAGTCAGGCTCTTTAGCGATAAGTGACCCTTTATATGCCCTTTAACTCCAGTCATCCTTCATATATCCTTTAGATCCAGTCACCCTTTATAAACCCTTTAGTCCCAGACACCCTTGACTATACTTCATATTTAAGGCAATGTCACAGAATCCAGTAATCATATTATCTAAACAGAAAGCGAAGAAAAATGACATAAATAAGGATTATAGCAGATTTTGAGATCTGTGAGCAAAACGACTAGAAAAACATTGGTAAGTTTACAAGAATGTATCGAAGTTGTGGTTTGACTCTGTTCACCTCACCTGGGAACCTCCATTAGATATCTAAACAATATAAACATCACCAGTGCATGAGATCTGTGTTCGAGGAACAACTAGAAAACCCCGGGGGGAAGTTTAAATGAATGTTGGCAAGTTGAATTATGATTATCATATTGTGTTACATGGCGTGGGAAAAGCTTTCAATAGCCAGAAGTCCAATTTAATGGACGAGAGTATCTGAAAGATTTAAAAGATAAATAGGTAGATTCTTTTTTGGGACTCTCTATGCAGACAGGCTGAGGTTTGGTGTGACATAACTGTTGTTATCTGGAACTGTCACTACACGCATGAACTAGCCTTCTCTGGACGATCACACTTCCCTCGGTGTGGTTGAAGGTGGTTTCCCAGGGGGCACAATCTGTCTTCCCCCGGTGATACTGAAAGTCTGGACCAGCCAGCTCATAATTCAGTTTGACGTACTTGTTTGCACCAAACCCTGCAAAGTTCCCCTCATCATCACTCTGATGTAAGCACAGGATAGTATTGGTAGCATCGATGACGAGGCCCTCCTTTCGGTTCAGTGCGGCTGTGACGAGCCAGTTGTCATAACCTATCCTGCCGATGACAAAATCTGGGATGGCGTACCATGGGAAGCCATCTCGTGAGGTGATGAAATAGTCTTGAGCATCAGTGACGAACATTCTTGTTTCTTGTCGCTGAGCCATCTCCCTGACTGACCTGGGCTCGTAGAGTTTGTGGTCTCGCTTCACATTGAAATTAGCCCGACGCCCAATCACAAAAGGCCGGGTGATGGAGTTGTTCTTGAAAACTGACCACAGTGTGTGGATAAGACTCTCGTCAAACAGGATATCACCATTAGCATAGCCATAGAAGGTGCTCTTAAAGTGTGCACTCGCATTCAGGAACATGTGGCGGAGAATTGGGATGGAGTTTTTGTATCGTCTCGGAACTGGCAGAACTATCCATCCCCAGCTTCGGGCAATTTCCACCCAGTAGTGATTGAGGTTGTCGTTGTACAACACAGGCTGCACAATTGGCCGCAACTGAGCCCAATTCTTCAAGGTGTTACGGTATATGTGTTCCTTGGCAGGCTGCAATTGGAACGAGGTGAACATGATGAGGAGCGGACGTTTGGACTTGTTGCGATATTGTTTCATAATACCAAGAGCAGTGTGTAATGTCTTGCCCTGGAGGATAGCCTTCTCTACCACAACTGTGGGGGTGGTGAGGAAGTACACAAACAGTGTGAAAAGCACAGTGGCCGCACAAAGTAGGAGAAAAAAACGCCGGTGAAGGCGGAAGTTGTACGGGCCTTTCTTCATCTTGAGGTAGGCGAGGAAGTGATGGGAAATTGACGGTCGAGCTTTCCATATAAAACCGCACACATCAATATCAAGGATGATGTTCTCTGAGTTTTGATACATTAAACCTGTTTATTCCGGTCCAGATTTTTGGTAGATTACTCCGGTAAGTCAGTGATTTAAACTTTCTCCTGTTCTGACTTGATCTTTTCAACTCTAACACTCACTTCGTTCTCTCACCTTGTAAAGAAACAACCACTTTCCCTACTAAATCAACTCTCAGTAATTTCTATCCAATATTCTTGACTTGTCTAGATTTTTGTTAATGGATATTTTAGGTGGCCACTATCCTTTTCCGTAGCTGCGATGGGATTCTGGGCTGCTCGCTTGACGTCTGTGGGAAACCTACTTCAGTATTTACTTCTGGATCAGTTCCCTTTTCCCAGGTTGATATTTCTGCTACGTTTGATACGCGATAGTTAGTCGTGGATTTTGTGTTCTTTGTGAATACTTCCCCTGCGTCCCACACACTTTGATGACGTCAGAGCAACCCGCTGAACGCTGTGACGTCATCTGTCGCCATGGTAACCGGGACGCTGTCCTGTCAGTGAGCCGTCGAGATGCTTTGACAGCTGAAAGCAAACAGACAAAAGGTATCAGTGACAGTGAAAACGTAGGGAAATGAGAGTCTATTGAGGTATCCCATAATTCAGTCTGTTTACAGGCTCCGGTGTTTGCTGGTTGCCGACGTTGTATGGTGATAGACCGTTGACCCATAACCCACAGTTATTGCAGTTTAACGGTTTTTCATAAATCTTGAAATTGTAAATCTGATGTTAGAAATAGAAATTTCAGTTATTTCTACTCATATCCAGTTTTTCCAATTAGAAATTGTCATAATAATATCATGAACTTATAAAGGGCACTAAATATGTAAAATTAATGCAATATCATGAGCGCGAGATGATATGTGTACTTTTTCACGATGTTGTGTGTATATTTTGGTGCTCCACCTGAAGACACATCTTGGCAAATATGCAGGAGATTATTCAAAACCTAGCAAGATTTAGCAAGACAACCAAATCGTGACTAATCTCGCTATATCTTGTGTGTTGGTGGAACCAGCGCTTACATAAGAAACATGGAGAACCTAAAATAGATTGATTAACGAGTGCTAGCAGTGTGTGATATCGAAATGTGACCATACATCTCATTACCATCAACCCATCGTTAACCTGCCCACTCACCCCCTTAGCCAAGACTAACCTACCATTCTAATAAAATTGTTGCAAATACAGATAACAGATAAATGCACTAGATATATTGCCCAGAACTCCCTGCAGAAAGGATAAAAGAAATCTATTAAAAAAAAAAGTAATAAAAAAAAAAAAAGAGCGCTTGCCATAAACACACTCTCCCAGCAGATGTTTCGCGGCGTGAGCGCTTACTGATCAAACCAACCAGTGTGCAGAGCACTCATGAACCCTACTTACACTCTCCAAGCAGAAATCCAGCGCTCTACTTCATGCAGCCGCTTGTATCTCTGCACCAACCTGCCTGTTTGGGACAGAATCTGTCCCATCTACCAGTTTTTTTTCAAATATCCTAAATATGTCATGGTTTGGGCAGTATTTTTTATTCTACTTGTACATAGAGATACACATATTTATATGGCTAATGATTTTCACTCATTTCCTTTATTTGTTATTTCAAACTAGACACCGTCTCTGGGATTACTTTCTTCAGTGGAAGGCACCTCATGTGTTGCAGGATTTTGTTTTGACAGTCGAAGGGACAGTCTAATCAACCTTGGATTCACATTATAAAGTGGTTTAAAGCTGAAAAGGGAACAGCTTTAATATTTGTATAGTTCATTTAACAATTCCCATATTTCACAACTCATAATACATGAGTTGTTTGAGTTTCATAACTTTTGACAATTACCCTGTTTTGAATCTGAAATCTTAGCTGGTTGCCCATGTCCTTAGTGGAAACCCAGGGAACCAGCGTTGGGTTGAGGCAGAGATTAGTAAACGCTAGCGCCGCGAAAGATCTGCTAGGAGAGTGCCTTACTTATTGAAGGAAATGGACAGGTTGTTTATAACCTCGTAAATCGACCCGATTGATATCAAAGAAAGCGTGCAGCAACCAAGCCCGGCTAGACATGCGCATGCGCAGTGGAGGAGTGGCGCTACCCACAATGCCCCTGGGTGCCAGCTGACACGTGATTAGATGAATGATTAAATATGCAAGCCTCGTTTTCGTTTTATTAACACCCACGGCGAGTGTACTATGTCTATGTTAGACCTGACGTTATTGATTTTGATTGTTTCTGATTAGACTGTTCAGAGAGGGAATAGAAAAACTCTTGTGAATATAAACCCTGATGGCAAATTGATTATCAATTATACGGCACAGGGACCCGTTTCAATAGCCTGTAGGACGTCCGTTATTGTGTCCTGCGACACAATAGCGGCACTTCGCGTTGCAGTACTTTAGTGACAACCCACTTAGGGACATAGGGTAGCAGACAGGCGCAAATAGTGGCTTGTACCATTTCAGAAGACTGTTGTCCAGTCACTAAAAGGGTCACTTTTGTGTCTTAAATAGCGAGAGGGTACCCTCTCGCTTTTGATGTCACAAAAACCTAACTTTACTTTCTATAGGAATAAAGCTATGAAACTTTAACCACAGTTAGGGACACATACAACATATAAACATGCCAAATATGAAGGAGATCGGCGAAATCCAACGATATTCACATTTGAATTCTGTCATAGCAAATGCTGCTCTGGTGGCCAGTGTAGAATTATTCAAGCGCTGTCGCTAATTTATGCAGTGACCTTCACCTTGATGGCACTTGTTCCTGGTAGGACATGAGTATGTGAGATAGGGTACCCCACATATTTTTCCGCTATGCTGTCCCAAACTAGGGACACATCCACAATAGTGACAAGACACACCTCCCCTACAGTGACATGCCTTATGAAATGAGACTTAAATTTTGTCACTATTGCTGTCACTATTGCTGTCACTAGTCATGTCACTAAGTGGCTTAGTGACGCATTCTATTGAAACGGGTCCCTATTCTCTGCTTGTTAGAGTGTGCTTGCACGTGCTAAATACATCATCTAGAGTTTAGAGTGGTCCATATAGACTTTCAGGGTACTGCATACAAACCATCCCTTCACTATCTGTGTGCTATTCACTGTGATATTGAGAACAGAGCAGGGAGCCAGAGGCACAGTCTCTTAGAGGCGTGCCCAGCTGACCATGACCAATCACTCAAGACCAAAATACCTCAAGACCCAATGGTGCTTGATTTGTTTGGATCGTAGATAGGCAGTTGCAGAAATTGCAAGTTGACTGGGTGAAATTGGGTTACAGAAAACTATCCATAGGCTGAGTTTAACTTATACCTTTTAATTATTATTCATCTATAATAGCACGCTCATTCATCTAGGATGAACATACCATTTGCTCCTAGTAAATCTATAGAGGGCGTCATCGAGTTCATATCACCAAGCTACACTGACAACCAGAGCTACACAAAGTTAGCTCTAGTCGGGTTAAATAAGCGGCCGCCTTGACCCAGTAGCGGGACATGTTTGTTACTCAATGGGCGTTGGATACGAGTTCCCAATGGTAAGTCTATAGGAAAGAATGCCAGGGGTGAGAGTACACTGGTAACCAGAGCTACACGAAGTTAGCTCCAGTCGGGTTAGATAAGCGACCACCTTGACCTAGTAGCAGGACATGTTTGTTACTCTCCTACCATATCCTCCATACTGCTTGGAGAGTGTTATTTCATTACCTCGAAGCCAATTTTCCATTTAATATATTATTTCCTTTCCTGTATATTTTTTCAAAATATAATGAACATAAATCTTAGTGTCTCTCCCAAATTGTTAGTCATGAATATTTCATATTAATTATGGCTGTTCTTTTTAGAATACATAGAAAAAAAGTACCCGGTTTGAGGCGCACCCCTAGTGATCCCTATGGGATTTAACCCGACCAGGGGCCCGTTTCAATAGAATGGGTCACTAAACCACTTAGTGACATGTTTAGTGACGCCAATAGTGACTTGAATAACAGAAAAAGTTTGGTCGCGTTGCAATAGGCATGTCACTAAAGGGGAGGTGTGTCTTGTCACTATTGTGGATGTGTCCCTAGTTTGGGACAACACATGTTGGGTATCCCACCTCTCATACTCATGTCCTACTGGGAACAAGTGGTGTCAAGGTGAAGGTCACCGCATAAATTAGTGACTGCGCTTGGGTAATTCTACACTGGATACCAGAGCAGCATTTTCTAGACAAAATTCAAATGTGAATATCTCTGGATTGCATGGACCGATATCCTTCATATTTTGCATGTTTATAAGTTGTATGTGTCCCTAACTGGGGTTAAAGTTTCATAGCGTTATCCCTATGGTAAGTAAAGTTATGTGTTTGTGACATCAAAAACGAGAGGGTATACCCTCTCGCTATTATAGACACTATAGTGACCCTTTTAGTGACCGGACAGCCACTTCTGAAATGGTACAAGCCACTATTCGCGGCTGTCTCTTACCCTATGTCCCACAAACGGTTGTCCCTTAACTATTGCAACGCGAAGTACCGCTATTGTGTCACTAAACACAATAACGGACGTCCTACAGACTATTGAAACGGGTCCCAGCCCCTATATCGTAGCTCAATGTAGACAGGGGTTGGTTGCCAAATTACCAAGTAGTTTAAGGTCCAATATGTTCAATTAGACTTACTTTGGGTTTGACTGGGTTGTCTGTTACCCTATGTCCCACAAACGGTTGTCCCTAAACTATTGCAACGCGAAGTACCGCTATTGTGTCACTAAACCCAATAACGGACGTCCTACAGACTATTGAAACGGGTCCCAGGTGTTCTTTTTTGTAGGTCTATATCTGGGTGTACCTTTACTCTTACGAATCATTACTAGTAGTCTTGAAAACACAATTCAATGATGTAGTTTAGTGATCTCCTTTGCCTGAGACGAGTGTGTGACTTCCACCGCCATCTTATAATGGCGCAAGTTTTGCTGGTCCCTAAATCAGGCTGAAATCGAACATAGCAGCGTCCCTCAGAACTGGGGCCCCCACCACCTGCAATGCTCACCTCTCATTCAGACTGCATCGCTCGAGCAATCTATGGCAAACTCGTTGCGGTAAACTGGAGCAGTGCAGTGTGAGTTCTCATTGTTTGAATAGACTGTAGTACGTCCTGATGTCGCCAGGGCCGAAGGCGCTAGTCTGTATACAAAATGTATTTTTACCTAATATATTTAAAACGGTAGAATTCCGTTGAATCTGCTTGAAGTTGCTCCCGCACACAGAGACATAGTGAACCAGAGCTAGGGCTGGAGATTGAAGCTCCACGAGAGTGAGATTCTCGTGCAGTACTTAACTGAATCCGGCCTCTCTTTTTTTGTGTTTCTCTACACAGATCTACTTTTATCCTTAGGATTTGTTTCTATCCATACCGAAATTATAATTTAAAACTGTAGTTATCCAATTGCCTTAATCCGTGATCAGCCACGAGAATAATTGCGCTGGTTGCTGGCAAAATACCTGTGTCATACGAAATAATAGGAGCTGCAAGGACAAAGGTAGGGTTAAACAACTGCTTGTTGTTATGTACAAGGTCTCATCCAACTCAGACTGGCTAGACACCCGAGAAGGGCGTACCCGAAGTAGTGCCAAGGTGAAATTTAAGCTTTCATGTCCGAAAACAACTCATGTTAAGCAATCACCTTACTGGCGTGGGGTTAGCCTGTGGGACAAACTATCTGTAGAAGAACAAACGTGCCAGACCGTAAAAGAGGTCAAACAGAAGATTGGAAGCTAGAAATATATCATAAGAGAAGAATTTCTAGCCATTTTGAAAACATAATTTAGATTGAGGCTGGTCCATAATTTCATGCATCTTCATTTGTCATCTTATCACCACTTATCCACAATTTGTAATTAAATTCTTTTGTTACCTAACTACACTATGTGGTAATATGAGAAAACGTGGTTACTGAGCCCGTACGGATGGCCGTTCGAGGTCATTTGATGATAAAAATACGGCCCGACACCGCAGGTGGGAGGGCCGTATTTTTTCATTAAATGACCAAGAACGGACACCGTACAGGCTCAGTCACTACGTTTTCTTATTACTATACACCTCCCAATCGCTTAAAACGCCCTTGTATTAACTTTCCAAAGAGCATAAAGACTACTGCAATTCACTACGGCCCGTTGTCACAGCGGGCGCGAACATTATTTATACAACACCCCTAGCAGCGGGCAGTATTTCATACATGTTCGGCCATAGGTGTATAGTAATACAGCAGACACCATGTACATTGCATTCTGAAAAACTCGCCTTGCGAGAGAATCCACTCTCCCAGCAGATATCCTGCGCTCTACTTCCTGTGGTCGCTTTGTATCTCTGCCCCAACCTGCCTGTTTGGGCTCAAATCTGGCCCATACGCCAGTTTTTCAATTATCCTAAATTATGAGGGTTTGCAGGGTATTTTGTGTTCTACATGTAAATAGAGATGCACATATTTATATGGTAAATAAAATACTCTCATTTCTATCATTATTTATGTCAAACCAGACACAGCCTCTGGGATTACTTTCTACAGTGGAAAGCACCTCATGTGTTACAGGGCTTTGTTTTGTCAACAATGCCATGTGCTCCTCTGAAGGAACAGTCTAATCAACTGTGAATTCCCATTATAAAATGGTTTAAGTCTGAAAAAGAAACAGGTGGACTGTCTGTGAAGTTCCTTTAACAATTCCCATATTTCCATACTCATGATATGTGGGTTGTTTGACTTGTATAACTTTTGACAGCTGCCTTGTTTTGAATCTGAAATCTTGGCTGGTTCCCCCTGTACTTACTGGACTTACTGAGAACCAGCGTATGACGTCACTGGGTTGGGGCAGAGATTAAGCCAGCGCTAGCGCCACGAAAGATCTGGGGGGAGAGTGGAGAGAATCAATAAAGAACTAAAAAAATGAAATAAATTAGATGTGAACATGTCGCAAGGTTTGTGATGTAAATCATATCGTTACCTTTGCGGGGTGTACAAGCAACGATTATCTCTATACTCGTTGGTACAAGGAAGAGCGCCTATCATTTATACATTACCGAACATGTATTTACTTGAATTAAAAAAGACAAAAAAAACCACTAATAAATAAGGTTCAGCTTGCGCTAAATAAATGTGTTTGATGAGAAATCACAATGTAGGCTCAAGGCAAATACAGTCTCTGTTCAAACAGGGCACAACAAAATAGGATTTAATCTAATCTCTCTTTTTTTTTATTTTTTTATACAGAATAAGTAGCAGTTCTGCTCCATGGCAGATCTTCCACTGCTATAACAGGTACAGTTTTCTATAGCTATATCAATGAACTATGAATTTAACCAAACGCACACAATTAGTCAATCGGATACATATGATATCAAAGATGAAAAAATTAGCCCAAATTACGCTTAAGTAACCACATTCCAGTGTGTTTACAAGAGTTTGCCACGAAACTTCAGTTTTGGCTTGACTGTTTGTGTCAGGATTGTTTATAGTGATAGAGATTTTCCGACCAAAACAACATGGAACAGATACAATCCAGACATACTTACTATGTCTCCGCTATTTTATTACTCGCTCCTTAAATGACAAAAGGTCAAGAGTGATAGAGGGTAGTACCAAATATATTTTGTCACTGAAGCACCAAATCCACTAAGGCGACTGAATTCGCATAAATTCTTGTGAGACCATACAACAAAAGTGCCAGATCCACTAAGGCGATTTTACATGCGAATTTGGGTTCGCAGACGTTCGCAGACGTTCGCATGGACATACGAATGCCTTGCGACAATATCTAATATATTGAATATTATCGCATGGGATTCGCACAGTCGCACGGATCGCACGGATCGCAGACGCATTCGCTTGGTCGCCTTAGTGGATTTGGCGCTAAAGCAACAGTGCGAATACATGCGACCGTGCGAACAAATGAGAAAACCGTTTTGATAATGTCGCATGCTGGTCACATGTCCATGCGAATTTACATGAGACATGTGAGTCACAAGCGACCACCATGCGAACGCCTGATCCACTGAAGCGATTTTTTCATGCGACCAGGCCAACTCCAGGCCCACGTGTACGACCGTTAAATTCGCCTTGGTGGATCTGGTGTTTCAGTGTTGAACGTAATCCACACAGCCGACTCATGAATGTGAGACATTCGCGCACAGGTTTATAATAATTATTTTGAACGACCTGACCATGCTGTACATGCTACAAAACGAGATGGGGAATTGTGGTTTTTTTTTTACAGAACGAGGCCCCAGGCCGAGTTCCGTAAATAACATCGATTCCCATCGAGTTTTGTAGCATGTAAAAGCATGGTGGGTTGTTCTATATTTATTATGTACCCAAAATTTATCAAATCTTACCATATATTGGCATGGAAGACATGTCAGCATGAAAGCCCACAAACTGCTGATGTTTCAACGTGTGCAGTATAACAGTGTACTGCACAGGGCTCAGTATACAATTTAGACTGCAAAGGGAGCAGCAGTACGTAATTATCAATTATACTGAATGGGTCTATAACAATGTAATATCTCACACTCTGAACCAGCTCTATTGTTAGCCAGACACAAAGCCTCCAGTAACTCTACCGTCTCCTGCCCCCATCCCTCCTGTAACTCTACCCCTCTCCTGCCCCCATCCCTCCTGTAACCCTACCCCTCTCCTGCCTCCACTCCTCCTGTAACTCTACCCCTCTCCTGCCCCCATCCCTCCTGTAACTCTACCCCTCTCCTGCCCCCATCCCTCCTGTAACTCTACCCCTCTCCTGCCCCCATCCCTCCTGTAACTCTACCCTCTCCTGCCTCCATCCCTCCTGTAACTCTACCCCTCTCCTGCCTCTCTCCCTCCTGTAACTCTACCCCTCTCCTAACTCTATCCCTCCTGTAACTCTACCCCTCTCCTGCCCCCATCCCTCCTGTAACTCTACCCTCTCCTGCCTCTCTCCCTCCAGTAACTCTACCCCTCTCCTGCCCCCATCCCTCCTGTAACTCTACCCTCTCCTGCCTCTCTCCCTCCTGTAACTCTACCCCTCTCCTAACTCTATCCCTCCTGTAACTCTACCCCTCTCCTGCCCCCATCCCTCCTGTAACTCTACCCTCTCCTGCCTCCATCCCTCCTGTAACTCTACCCTCTCCTGCCTCCATCCCTCCTGTAACTCTACCCTCTCCTGCCCCCATCCCTCCTGTAACTCTACCCTTCTCCTGCCTTCATCCCTCCAGTAACTCTACCCCTCTCCTGCCTCTCTCCCTCCAGTAACTCTACCCTCTCCTGCCCCCATCCCTCCTGTAACTCTACCCCTCTCCTGCCTCTGTCCCTCCAGTAACTCTACCCCTCTCCTGCCTCCACTCCTCCTGTAACTCTACCCCTCTCCTGCCCCCATCCCTCCAGTAACTCTACCCTCTCCTGCCTCCCTCCCTCCTTTAACTCTTCTCCTCTCCTGCCTCTCTCCCTCCTGTAACTCTACCCTCTCCTGCCTCTCTTCCTCCAGTAACTCTTCTCCTCTCCTGCCCCCATCCCTCCAGTAACTCTACCCTCTCCTGCCTCTGTCCCTCCAGTAACTCTACCCCTCTCCTGCCTCCACCCCTCCAGTAACTCTACCCTCTCCTGCCTCTCTCCCTCCAGTAACTCTACCCTCTCCTGCCCCCATCCCTCCAGTAACTCTACCCCTCTCCTGCCTCCATTCCTCCTGTAACTCTACCCCTCTCCTGCCTCCCTCCCTCCTGTAACTCTACCCCTCTCCTGCCTCCCTCCCTCCTGTAACTCTACCCCTCTCCTGCCTATCTCCCTCCAGTAACTCTACCCCTCTCCTGCCTCCATCCCTCCAGTAACTCTACCCTCTCCTGCCCCCATCCCTCCAGTAACTCTACCCCTCTCCTGCCTCCATCCCTCCTGTAACTCTACCCCTCTCCTGCCTCTCTTCCTCCAGTAACTCTTCTCCTCTCCTGCCCCCATCCCTCCTGTAACTCTACCCCGCTCCAGTAAACGTTACCATCACATCTGGAAATGAAAAAAGTGGATTTCCATGAGAAAAAGCAGCCATTTCTGTCTACAACCCACGTGACAATCACTAGGGGATCATGGGTAAACTATTTAACTCTAAATGATCCCCTAGAGGGCAGTTATAGCACACCGACGAGGAGAAAATGACCTTGTCCTATTGGCGTAACCTGAAAACGTCGGAGGAGTCGATGATGCTGTGACAATAACATAGATGCAGCTCTCGGGTAACTGCCGATTTCCCTCTCTTTTTATGGTGCATTGAATTACCATGATGTGCCGTAATATCATATAAAGCAAGGACAATTTCAAGGTCTTTTTTCTCGAGCTTACCAATACCGCCCAGGAAATGACAATAAGGAAATGATGCCTGGCAGATATAGAGGCCTATACACAGCCAAAATAGACCCATGTTTCGTAAAGTATATCATAATAATCATGTTATTACGAGGTTGTTTACGGTTGAATAGAAAGATATTATGGTAAAACTGGGGCTGGGTGAATGGACTGGTTTATTTTTAGGCTTTGTATGTTACGAATACTACGAAACGCGAGAAAAGGAAATGAATATTCAATTCATTTACTAGTACTTGTATTACTATGTAATTGAAAATGATAAAAAAAAATCAGTAGAACCTCACTTATAGGCAACCCCGTATAAGGATATACCCCAATTTGTAGTCAAATTGTGGTCAATAAAAATGTTTAACAAAAAATCCAAAAAAACTTCAAGGGACACTTTAGATGGTAATGGAGGGTGTCCACTCAGTTATGTTCTATGGTATGTTGTATGTCACCATGGACATATAACCTCTTGACATCCACTGTCCATGATGTCACATTTACGAGACATTCTCACACACACACACACACACACACACATATACGGAAACAGGTTGAAACCATAAAAATACGAATTGGAAACCCAAATGCCTCAAAGCTATTGATAACGAGAAAGTAATCCCTTCGTGCTGGAAAGGAGAAAAAAGTGTCGCTAATTGTCGGTAAAATAGACCAATTTACATTTGCATGATTTACATAAGAAATGTACAAAAAAATATGGTTTTCTTCGATGAACCCATGAACTGTGACCTCTGATTTTTAAAACCTAAATAAGTAGTACTATACATTTATCTGACCCCAGTATTTTTCTCCCTAAGCTTAACATTAGGAACTCGTACTCCACGGCCGTGAAGTTCGTGTACCCAATACTCAATGGCTATAATAATGTAGTACTATACATGTACCATATTCTGTGACAGTTCGAGGAAAATGACATGGGTTTTACTATGAAAAAATACTTCATAGGATTTTTATATGTTCTAATATGAAATTATCATGATTCCACAACACTTGGAGATCATTATATATACTAGCGACTTCGTCGCGTCGTACCCCCCTCCCTTAGTCTGTTCAAGGTACGTTCCCTGCTAGTGCTGTCCCCCTAAATATAGGGGGACAGCACTAAGTGGTGCCCCCTACTATTAATACCTGGAACCATCATTTAGTTCCCGACCATCATTTCATGTGACACCGATTTTACCGACTACGAGAAAAATAGATCAGAAAACTACAATACTAAACTTTGATTTTGGCATGGTGTGAAATGAATCATAAGAGAAGAAGTTTGTCTGAGTATAGAAATACAAAAAAGAAGACCAGGTTCGAGTTTTTCACTGTACGAGAATCTCACTCTCGTGGGCCCTCATTCTCCACGCCCAGGTTTGGTTTACTATGTCTCTATGTATTGGAGCAACTTCAAGCGGATTCGACGGAATTCTACCGTTTTAAATATAGTAGGTAATCATATTTTCAGAAAACTGACATGGGTTTTAGTTTTCACGCCAAATTGTCCTACATGCCTTTAACCACGGACTTGGATGACCCTGGTTTAATTAATTCGTGAAGATGGGTAATAAATGCAACACACGATACACCCTCCAGAGGTTACTAAACTCCCTATTATCGCCCAGGGTAAATACAAGTTCCGCTCGCGACTGGCTGGGCAGGCCACGACCGCATGAACTATAGTTTTCCCACTTATATAAATTTGCAGAACCTGAATATAATTTCGGATTAATTTGTAGAAATAGCTGAAATTTCGATTTCTGACATCGGATTTCCAATTTGTTTATTCATAAAAACCGTTAAACTCGATAATTGTGGGTTACGGTTCAAGGGTCTATCACCATTCAACGTCGCCAACCAGCGAACACCGGAACTTGTAAACAGACTGAATTATGGGATACCTCAATTGGGCCTATAGACCCTATTGAGGTATCCCGTAATCCAGTCTGTTTTGCAAGTTCCGGTTTTCGCTGATTACCGACGTTATATGGTGATAGACCCGTGACCCGTAACCCAGAATTAATGCAGTTTAACGGCTTTCAGAAATCCTCAAATTGAAATTCTGATGCCAGAAATGGAAATTTCAGCTATTTCTACATGGAAATCCGAAATTATATTCAGTTTCTCCATTTAAAAACCAGAAAACTGTGGTTCATGTTGCCGTAGTGTGCCAAGTCTATCGGGAGCGGAACTTTGCTTTACCTGGGCGATAATCGGGAGTTTAGTAACCTCTGGAGGCTCTATGGTTTTGTGACCAGGCAGCTCTGTAAACCACTTCAGGTGGATTTGGTAATAGGTGTGTTTGTAGTGTAGAGGTAATGACCAAAAGTCACCACACTGACACGCGCTGACACGCATGCGTGGACGCGCTAATTGTCACGTGACACCGCGTCTCATTAGTGCCGTCGTCATGGTAACGTGAAACGCCGATACCAGCGTCCTATCACGTGACACTGCTGGTAGCCGGCGGCCATCTGAGAATAACCAGCGAACTGCGATCTGAGAGAAGTTAATTCTCAGTAAATAGTCTCAGTTTGTGAACGATACGGTACGTGCTAAATATAGCAGGCAGTTAGTCTCCCCATATCGCCTCCCATTACCGAATCAATTCTATCAAATGTTGTTACCTACCACAAATAAAACGTGTAAATTCTGGTCGGATCCGCTTGGAGTTTCTCCCGCACATAGAGACGGAGTGAACCAGACTTAGGCCTGGAGACTGAAGATAGGTATTGCTAGGAGTAAAATCACACAATATTGACTGGTTTCAGATAAAAGCGGTTGTATGCTCCTCGGAGTTGACTCGCATACGCTCGGATATTACTACGCGTCAACTCCTCGGAGCATACGACCGCTTGTATCTGAAACCAGTCAATATTGTGTATATATCTTACAGTGTCGCAATATGTCATACCTCCTTTGCCGCAATATGTCACATGCGATGATATGTGTACTTTTTCACGATGTTGTGTGTATACTTCGGCGCGTCACCACCGCCACACCTCAAAATGCATCCATATGCACGCAATTATTCAAAACCTAGCAAGATTTAGCAAGACACCCAAATCGTGACTAAAGGCCTGTCTCCACTGTGCGACAGGGGGGGGGGGGGGGCTTGCGATCCGGTGCCTCCAGTCTCAGACAAGAGGTACCGGCTTGGCATGTCCCATGTACCTCGGATCGCAAGGTATCATCGATTCTGTGTGGAGACACCCTCGCTTGCGACTGGAGGGCTTGCAATTTTAGGTACATAGGGTACGCCTAGTCTCAGACTGGGCGTACCAAATATCAAACATGTTTGATATTTAAAAACGCTTGCGATCCGGGGTACATGCGGTACCCGGTACGCCCAGTCTCAGTCGGGAGGGAGAATTTGCTGTCTCCACTGTGCATTTTGGCGCGTTGCGATCCGGGATGTACCTCCAGACTGAGACTGGAGGTACCTATGTACCTAGAATCGCACAGTGGAGACGGGGCTTTAATCTCGCTATATCTTGTGTGTTGGTGGAACCAGCACTTGAATCTACCAGTTCTGCAACTATGCAGTTCACTCACGGAGCGTGTGACCTATATTATTATCGCTGTTCCATGAAGGACGTTTATCTCCTACTTTTTCTATTTCATATTGTATTTCAACTTCCCCTTTCCTTATGTTTCTTTTAACGTTTCCGTTGGCATCAATTACAAATCCTGTCCTACAAATGACTCATATACATTGTAATCTGAGAAATCTTGTTTAGATTTTTAGGTGTACAACGAAAGTTGGGATCTCATTGGTTTCTCACGAGAAAAGTAAATCAGAAAACTACGATACTAAACTTTGATTTCGGCATGGCTTGAATTGAATCTTAAGAGAAAAAGCATGCCTGTATATCGACCTCGACCCCGGAAACCCCGGAATTTGGGTATTTTCTTTGTCTTTGAAGGTATTTATGAGTGTTATTTATCTATTGAATATCGATTACATAACTCTCCCACAGCCCCCCCCCCCGCCCAAATAAAGCAAAAATAATCACAATATTTGCACATATCTAAGAAATTACCCTGACTGTAATATAATAAGGGCCGGAAGTCATATTTCGGCGAAAAATGAACATGCCTGCAAATTAAATGAAAAATAACTAAACAACAAATAAAAAATCCCACCAAACCTCAAGGTATCTTACTATCAAGAGACGTCACGAGTTTGAGTCTGAGTTTATTTATGCCACGCATTTTGTTGGCTCCATAATTTCACGAGTCGAAGACGAGTGACATTACGGAGCCAACAAAATAAGTGGCATGAATAAGCTCAAACTCAAACGAGTGGCGTCTAGATTTTATCCTACCCCGTTTCCATATTTTTTCAGTATCAGAAAGTAGTGGCATAAACAACACTTTATGTCACTACCCGTGACATAAACAAATCCCATGTTAAGCCTATGGCGTTTTTTATTAGGGGTAGGATAAAGGGTTTTACCAAGTTTTATTATATACACTAAAATGACGAAATGTTACCTTCTATTGATGTTGATTGAATGGATCCCGTTCGTTACAATGTGACGTAAATCCATAAATACGACATGGGAAGGAGCGGTCGGAATTCACAGGAGATATTGCCACAGGTATATAATAAAAGTAGGACTCGAACCTTGCACCCTGTCATACGCAGCACGACACCAACATATAAATAACTAGCAGCATATAGTATGTTCCTTATTGTTGAATAAGCGTTGAATTATAAATGAAATTAAAGCTTTTGGCTTATATTCAACCTACGGGTAATTTTTTGTAACCCACTGCCACCCAGTCAACTTGCTTCTACTATAGCTTGTCGAGGATCCAGAGGAGGTGTGAAGCGTAGCACCCCCTATCGTTTTGGCATGGTCTCAAAGGACAGCTGAATGCGGATTCCTATACTAAAATAGGCTAACTAGTAACAGCTACTACATACAAACTGTTAGAGCTCTATCAAAAATCTTTTTAGATATTGATAGAGTGATATCTAATGTACTCCAAACCGCAATAGAGCTCAATAGAGCTCCACGTTTTATGGCTGTTTGGTGTTGTTGAATACAACCTTATTTCTCATAGGCTATAGCTTACAAGCCACACACAGTCCATTCTCAAGAGCTCTTTCCCCTCTGCTGGCAGCTTTGAAAGTGGCGCCTTGAACCATGCGGCGCATATATGAGTTGGATCCCTATAGGGGGCGCTGCGCTTCACACCTCCTCTGTCGAGGATCCAAATAGATCAAACAGCAGTGGGTCAGTGACGTAACTCGGTCTCTGGGGATTGGTCATGGTCAGTCGGGCACGTATCTCAGGCACTGCAAGACACTGGCCCTCTTGTCCTTCCCCAATGTCACAGTGTTAGCATGCAGATGGTGAAGGGTTAGGTTTTTGTGCAAGCTCAAAGTGAGCCTCCAGAGGTTACTAAACTCCCGATTATCGCCCCGGGTAAAGCAAAGTTCCGCTCCCGATAGACTTGGCACACTACGACAAAATGAACCACAGTTTTCTGATTTATAATTTGAGAAACTGAATATAATTTCGGATTCCCATGTAGAAATAGCTGAAATTTCCATTTCTGACATCAGAATTTTAATTTGAGGATGTCTGAAAACCGTTAAACTGCATTAATTCTGGGCTACGAGTAAGGGGTCTATCACCATACTACGTCGGTAACCAGCGAAACCGGAACTTGTGAACAGACTGAATTACGGGATACCTCAATAGGGTCTATGTGACCACTCTAACCTTCAGACAGTGTAGAGCGTGTGGCCCATGCTCAAAAACCTCAGTATGTGTAGATTTACACGTCCGGGTGATAAATATAGACAATAAACAATGGTTGACGCGTAGTAATACACCAGCGTTAGGGAGTGTATTACTACGTTAACCTCGAGTCGTTTACAGAGCCGCCTGTCCACATAACCGTCGTTTGTTGCATTCATTATCCCTCTTTCCGAATAAATAAAACCAAGTAATTTCCATATTAAAGTGTGTAACAATAGGGACTATTTCTTTGCTCTATGGCACAAAGGGACTATTTTCCCATATACCATGGCTTTGAAGGCCGTATACCGCAGACTTAAATCCGAATACCACAGTTATGGTATCTGACATGTTTTATATAATGGGTCGTGGTTTACTGTTGGTTGGTTGGTTGGTTTGATTTAGTTTCCAGTTAACCATTAGAGGTTCTCACCAGGCTTTCTCAAGGTTCTTTTACACCATAAGGGTGGTGATCGAATCTATGTGATGAATTTAGGTAGAAATCTACCGAGGTGAGAGTTCTTTTATTTCCCACACCACATAGACATGGTATGAGAATGATTGGCCTTTGTTATAGCAGTAAATCTACCACTGCTGGGGGTGAAGGAGAAAAGTGGCTGCAGTGGGACCTGAATCAACAATGTCCTGTGCTCTTTACCACTGAGGTAACTCCCCACTGGGGTCACTTTTGTTTTGCTTGCATGCAAGCATATCTGGTCTGCACCATGAGGAGGCGAGGCGACCAAAAGGGTGAACAGATTGATAATTGCTGTTCACCCCAGCAGACCTGGGACTCGTGTGGTTTACTAAGTCCCCATACATTCTCAATGGGGTTTTTGTATAGCATGGATAGTAAAATAAAGCGTATTACCTCTGGGGTAGCCAGTATACCCGACCCTGTCCCCAAACAGGGCCGGGTGTCGACTCCATACACCTCCTACCCTGCTTGTCATTCCAGACTGGCCGCATTCTGACATGTATGAAAAAGAAATTGAATCGATAAATATATACCCATTTGTCTTCGCCGACCTTCAAAATAGTTGTCGCTTACCTTATAACTGTGTATTTAAAAGTAGTTTTCCAGTAGATTTTGGCTGGTTCTCAAAGCCAGCCATTTTGTTCAGTTTTCCTCGCTGGTTCCCTAGCTGCTTAGCGCCTCGCCTATTATCATTGAACAGCTGTTCACCCCTGAATGGAGATCAGGGGTGAATTCTTTACCTACCTCTGGGATTGATCTCCGAGGCCTGATGCTGTGAGATGATCTCCTGTGTGTATCCCGATCCTCCCCACAACTGATCCGAACTCACAAACTCCAACCCAAATCAAGGTGTCAACCTGTCTCACTACAAATCCTTGAGTTTTTCTCTGATGAACCCAAACTCGCGCAGTCCTTTCTGAGTAAATCAAATCAAACACCGATTCCTGCCTACAGACTGAAGTGTGTTCTCACCTCTGTTATAAGCCTCGCAATGCGCTGGTGGAAAATCCCGGTGGCTGGCAGTTGTCAGGCGATGGTAAGATGGACTTTGTGTTATTGGTGAATGGTGATTATTATAAGCACGATGTGGCAGCTTATCAGTATGACAAATTATCTGTGGTCGCCTCCATACACTGAAGTGCGAGTCTCTAAGTGTGGCGTCCCCTCCCACCTACGACCCCCCACGAGACCCCCACGAGACCTCCCCTCCGCGAGACCCCCCAGTTACTCGTCACTGATTGGCTCTCCAGTGTCGTTTGTCTCCGCGTCTACCGTAAGACCTCCTCTATCAATACAAACTGTATACCGTAAAACCGCCACTATCAGAATAAACTGTTTTACCTCATGGAGAATAGTACATAGTGTATGTGTATGTATATGTGTACGAGTTAGGATGTTATAGGGTCTACTGTAAACCTCCACTATCAGAATAAACTGTTTTACCTTATGGAGAATAGTACATAGTACATAGTGTATGTGTATGTATATGTGTATGAGTTAGGATGTTATAGGGTCTACTGTAAACCTCCACTATCAGAATAAACTGTTTTACCTTATGGAGAATAGTACATAGTGTATCTGTATGTATATGTGTATGAGTTAGGATGTCATAGGGTCTACAGTAAACCTCCACTATCAGAATAAACTGTTTTACCTTATGGGGAATAGTACATAGTGTATGTGTATGTATATGTGTATGAGTTAGGATGTTATAGGGTCTACTGTAAACCTCCACTATCAGAATAAACTGTTTTACCTTATGGAGAATAGTACATAGTGTATGTGTATGTATATGTGTATGAGTTAGGATGTCATAGGGTCTACTGTAAACCTCCACTATCATAATAAACTGTTCTATTATATGTAGAATAATTTAGTGTATATTTGTATATTTATCACCCACCCAACAAAGTGTCCGTAGTAAACTTATAGGAACTCTGTATGGACAAACCCAGTGCGTAAGGATACTGCACTACGCGCTCGTCCGAGATTGTGTTACGGTTTTAAAACATAGTTGTTATCGGTAAAATATGACTGTACAAGCCATAAAGGTGTGAGTAAAACGTACAGATACAGAGCAATATGGTGTTAGCCGGAAGTTAGGTTTAGAGAGGATCGTCTGTATAAGGAAGTGAATGGTCACGTGACTTGCTGATGTAAACAGCTGAGGAGTATACCTCTGTTGCCGCTGCAGAGAGCTGTATCCTCCTCTATTCTCCTAGGAGAATACAGCTTTTTTGGCCACCTGACGGGCATTATAGGAACTATCTTATATAAACAATGCACGGCACTTGCCTCGAATTTCTAGTTATTTACATGATTTTTTTTCTAATAATTGGTTGAAAGGTGAGCAATAAATACAACATTACCATGATTTTGATCTGTGTGGCCGTATTTTCCTTAAAGTTGACACTACGCAATATTATGCGTCAACTAAGGAGAGAATACGACCACGCAGATCCAAATCATGCAGATAATGGCCCCCTAATATTGTGTATGTTAGCTCCGGGCTGCAAATGCCGGCGCATAGAGAAAAATACTGTGTAGGACAAAATAGCGCAAATATAAAGTGAACTAGATTGGCGCACTTCCAGTTGAGGACATAGACAATAATCGATGGTTTTGTGGACAGGCAGCCGTAAACCACGAGAGGTTGACGCGTAGTAATACACGAGCGCTAGCAAGTGTATTACGACGTCAACCGCGAGTGGTTTACAGGGCTGCCTGTGCACAAAATCATCGTTTGTTGCATTTACTATCCATCTTTTCGAATAAATTGAACCCAGTAATTGCCATGTTAACAGGTATAATACTAGGAACTCTTTCTTTGCTCTATAGCAAAAGGGACTATTTTACCCGTATACCATGGTTTTGAGGCCGTATACCACAGGTTTGAATCCGCATACCACAGTTATGGTATCTGACAGGTTTTATACAATGGGTCGTGGTTTACAATGGGGGCTTTGTATACGATGGATGATAAAGTCCTTGAACTCTCGGCCTGTGAACGGTGTGCTGCCATCTGTTATTAGCTCCAGGGAAATGCCCTGGCGTGCGAAGATTGCTTGCAGTTTCAAGATTTTTTAATTTTTTAATTTTCTTTTTATTGGGTCAGTTCGCTCAGCTCTGTAAACCACTCGAGGTTGATCTCGTAATACACTCGCTAGCGCTCGTGTATTACTACGCCTGAACCCCTCGTGGTTTACGGCCGCCTGTCCACAAAACCATCGATTATTGTCTATTTACTGAACTATGGGAGTTTCACCACATCTGCTCAAGTCCCCACTACACACCATCCAATAGGTTGGCTGACAGCGCGGTGAAAGTTATTAAGCATTTACTAATAAAAGCAAAGCATTCAGGAGAGGATGAGTATTTTGCTCTGCTAGCCTATCACGATGTACCACTAAAATGTGGGAAGTCACAGGCTCAACTGCTAATGTGGAGAGACCTGCGCACCCGATTAACACCAAGGCGTCTTTTGAAGGAAAATTGGAGAAGACCAGTTCTGAAATCAATAACCAGCAAGAGCCTAAGGCCGCTGAAGAAGGGGACGTGATAACAGCGCAGGATATCAGCCAATGGCCGAAAAAGGGCGTCATACCACAGAAAGTTGGACTTCGGTGATACAACATACAGATGGAAGACGATGCGGTATACCGACATAACCACAGACACCTCTGAGGCACTGGAGAGCAACTGACACCAGTCACTGCCACTGCACGAAAACCATCATTTTACATATGAATGCGCTGGGCGTATATGAGTAGGTATTTTGCGTCTACAAGGTCGTCTTAATCCCCATATGTATACACCTCATCTGTGGCCGTATATATAAGCGTCCTTTGAACAGGGCTTCACTGAGAGCGGGCTGGGGGAGATGGCCGGGGGTGTGGGGGGGGGGGGGGGAGGGCTTCCTCCTGAGGACACCTATACTTCTACCAACACAAAGGGGCAGGAGGGGCGGGGGCAGAGGCTATTTTCTCTCATATACGCCGGGTGTGAAATACAGCCAAGACGCGTCTGTCATATATAAAGCCTGGGCGTATATAAATGAAAACAAGTCAATATTCAGCCAATACATGCACTTCTGTGATGGCGTATATATGAATAAAACGGTGGTTTTCGTACAGTCTGCCCAACCAGCACAGCATCCAGAACAGCCACGTCTGGTGCAGCCACTTTCAGAATAGCCACCTGTAGAACCACCTGGACATCCAGCCAAGCCTGAGGCACCCCCTGCTCCAGCAACTCCAAGAGAAGGGCATACTCAGCCAGCAGCTGCTACTCCAAGAGAAGAACCTCTTTTATCATCCACCTAATACAAAGTGCCCATAGAAAACACATAGGGAGTTTGTATGGATACATAGGGGTTGGGACTTAGCTCAGTGGTTAGAGCACCGGACTTGTAACCCCAAGGTTGTAAGACTTTGTGAGTTCGAGTCCCACCCCCCCAGCAGTGGTAGATTTACTGCTATAACAAAGGCCATCCTTCTCATACCATGTCTATGTGGTGTGGGAAGTAAAAGAACTCTCACCTCGGTAAATGTGTAGGGGTGAGATTTCTACCTGAATTCATCACATAGATTCAATCACCACCCTAGTGGTGTAAAAGAACCTTGAGAAAGTCTGGAAAGGACCTATAATGGTTGACTGGATGTAAAATCAAACCAAACAAACAAACTTGTATGGACACACCCGGCGCATACGGATATGTTGTATGCTCCGGTGGCGCATAGGGAAAAATAGTGCGTATGAAAAAATAGTGCAAAACTAAAATGAACTGATATTGACATGCCACTTGCCCAGAAAAGGTGGATAATGAATATAATATACTGGTTTCAGATAAAAGCGGTTGTATGCTCCTCGGAGTTGACTCTGCACAACATCCTCGCATACGCTCGGATATTACTACGCGTCAACTCCTCGGAGCATACGGCCGCTTGTATCTGAAACCAGTCAATATAGGACCCCTGCACCCTCTTATAGACTGCAAGAAGGACCCGACCCCTAGTGAGTAAAGTGCACACTAATAAAGCATGTGACTACAGCAGATCATGGCCTCCATATAGGCCCTATTGAGGTATCCCATAATTCAGTCTGTTTACAAGTTTTTTTTTATAATTCTTCAAATTGTAAATCCGATGTCAGAAATGGAAATTTCAGCTATTTCTATATGTATATCCGAAATCACATTCAGGTTCACCAAATATAAATGGCAGGGATGTCAGTTGGGGTCAGAAAAAACAAGGAAATATTTCCCTGGCAATACAGGGCCCTGTTTTTCAGTAACGACATCATCGGGCAACGATACCCTACGATCGTCCAGCGATTCCACGACATTCTGGAAGACACGAAATGGCCGCTGTTCTATAGACACGATCGTAGTGCGCCACTCACGTTCGCCACGAAAAATGTCGGCCGCTACGAAAAATATAGAACTGTCTTAGGTTCTAAAAAACATCACTGTGCGTATATTGAGGAATTGTCCACTTTCCGACGGAATTAAGCAATGAAATTTTAACACGAGTAAGGGCTACATATAAACTATGATCGTTTCAAATATGAAGAAGATCGAACGTAGTGTTCCGAAGTTATCGGCGTTTGAATTTCGTCATAGCAATCGTCTGCTCTGGTGGCCAGTCACCCTCCCACCTCCCGTACGCAGTCAATACTGCATAAATTAGCGGAGGCGTCAGGAAAATACACTGGCCACCAGAGCAGACGATTGCTATTACGAAATTAAAATGCTGATATCTTCGGAACGCTGCGATCGATTTTCTTCATATTTAGGTCGATTATTTGTTATATGTATACCTTACTCGTGTTAAAATTTCATTGCTTAATTCTTACGGGAAGTGAAGTTGCGCATTCTGTACGACATGTCCATAGGTGTCATGAACGGACGACACTTTGGGCGACATTTTCAATCACATTTTCAATCATCGATTGTCGTGACTGAAAAACACGTCTGGACGCCCTGTGACTCTTACAGTCACGACATGTCGCCTATTCACTATAGTGTCGTGTCTATCGAACACTGATGGCAAAAACATGTCGCCCATAACGATTGTCGTGACTGAAAAACAGGGCCCAGGGTTAGACATCAGATCTATATATACACCAAAAAGACCTAAAATATAGTAGATACAAATAAGATTATCACTGCAGAACATGGGTCTGGAGGCGGGTTAATTGGGGAATTTATGAGTCATGGTTGATTTGAGTTTATTTTAATTGTTATGTTCATTTTACACAAGAAAAAAGGATATCTTATTCCAAAAATGAAAACACGGAATTCCGCGGAAACAAGGAAAACTGACATCCCTGAAATGGGAAAACTATAGTTCATATGGTCGTGGTGGTGTGCCCAGCCAGTCGTGAGCGGAACTTGTATTCACCCCGGGCGATAATAGGGAGTTTAGTAACCTCTGGAGGGCGTATGTATTCCCTAACTATGATCAATGCAGGGTACTAGAGGAACTTTTACCTACTCAAATGCGTAGAGATGAGATTTCTACCAGAATATATCTCATGGATTTGATCACTACCCCTATGGTGTAAAAGTAGCGAGAAAACCCTATCTGGAAAAGACCTGTGATGTGATGGTTGACCGGATGTAGAAGCAAACAAACAAACAAGAGGATTTCCTGTTAACACAATGAGGTCGCGAGGGTATGCGTGAGGCAGGGTGGGTGTGAGGGTGGGGGTGGGTGTGAGTGTGTGAGGGTGGGTGTGAGTGTGTGAGTGTGTGAGTGTGGGTGTGAGGATGGGTGTGTTGTGAGCAGATGTTTATTGTTTGAAAGGTAGGGGTGGGAGGGGGGGGGGGTGGTGCCATCTGACTGTCTGCGATTTTCCATCTCACTCCTGGTATTTGTTCAGTCATTAATTAACATTGACTTCTCATCCACTCGGAAATTATCATGCGTCAACTCGTCGGAGCATACTTGTAACCGTTTGTATCTGAAACCAGTCGATGATGTGAATATAGACCATCACAGATTCTGATAAACAACACTGTGGCGTTTTATGTCCACTCAGACATTCTTACCCTAGTTCCACGAGATTGGCCTTCGGATATTCTGAAACACTACCGAGATATTCAGCGTCCATATGGGTCCATGTGATAGTAGACTGGTCTCGGGTCTGTTAGGCCACTCAAAAAAAACTAGTTTCTCATCACCGCGCGCTTCAGAAAAAAAGATTTTAGAAGATTTTCTTTTTTAAATATATAAACCTTGATAGAAATTATGAAAGGTATGTGTATTTAGTATCAAATTAAAGCTCCTGATGTCAGGGATGCATTAAATGTATAGCCAGTAAAAATCTGGAAACCCTGCATAAGCAGACACCCCACGTAAGCAGCCACTTTGTCCCGGATCGGAGGGTGTCCGCTTATGCAGGGTTTTACTGTATATCTCCCATCTTTGATATAGCAAAAAAAAAAAGCGCCCTCATCATATTTTTCATGGCTTGGTGATGAGAAACAAGTTTGTTTTTTAGTGGCCTTAGATCGGTTCCCTTGGCTGTCTACACCCTTCCAAGAGCAGGATGATATGATGATTAAACCCAGGAAATGATTTTTTTCACATGGAATACTTATTTATAAATATATGTCAGCAAGGCTAGAGTTGTGGCACTTCCCAATTATCACTCACTTCTTTCACACCTCCATTAGTGAAAAACACCTACTTTTTCACCTCCATTAGTGAAGAGCATCGACTCGGGGGGCGTCATGGCGGCGCCCATGGACCATAGGCTATATGCCGTACATGATAGCATAGCAGGCTTATCTATTAACCAGTGATGTATAGGCTTGGCAGCATAACGCTGTGACAGTCTAGAATAATGCTGTCATTAGACTGTCTCCAGTCCCTGCATCCTATGTTTACCCTCCTCGCTGGGATACAGGGACTTGTCCAATCAGTAATGGTGTTAGATTTCTGGTGCTGTATAGCGCCAGTATTTCCAACACTCTCCAGACAGATATCATGGCTACTGGTCAGATATCTGATGGGAGATTGATACCCTCCCACTTTGATCTTAATGGGGTCACAGTCAGGAGTAGGCTAAATTTATTGATATGATAACACAGGCGGCTAGGAAACTGGAGGAGGGGAGAGGGGAGGGGTAGGAGGAGGTATAGGGTTATAGGGAGCGGCTTGGGGCCATAAACAAGAGATTCTGTTCATAGTGGACAAGTCTTTGATTCATGGGCCAGTCAGAGAACATACTATAATGAACTTTATTCTGATTGTGTTCAGTCATTTAATTGAATGTTCATAATCAAAGACTTGAGCAAGTCTATGTTGTCATATAATGGCAGTTTATTCATTGGTCTGTTTAACGTCCCAGGTGACCCGGTTGGTTTAGGGAACAGAGTCATTGTTGGTTCATGAAGCAGTCACCAGTGACCAACAGTGGTATCTGTGAGCTGGTGCTTCCATTCGGTGGACAGTTCCTGGGGTGTGGCTCTTTGTTCTTATGAAACTCAACTGACTTTTAAAGTCTCACGATGCCGCCTTTGTCTCTCTACACTCACCCCAGTTTAAGATGACTTAAAGACAAAAGCCAGGACATGCTTGTTCTCACGTAAAAGGCTCTGTATACAAATATGAGAAAGGCTAGAGTTGTGACAGTGGCCTATTATCACTCACTTACTTTTGCACCTCCAGTAGTGAAGAACACCTACTTTTTCACCTCCAGCAATGAAGAACACCTACTCGATGGACAAAGGTGATAAAATCTGTGAGATGAATCCAGGTAGAAATCCTACCACTAGACATTTAGCCTGGCCGGGAACTCATGTAAAACTGTCACAGGTGGTCGTATAAGTGAGGGGAAATTTGACAATTTGGTCTTAGATCAAGACATGGGGAATACAACTTGTGGTTCACTATTTGATAGATTATGAATATTATTTACATATTTTTTAATACAACAGCATTTATCCATAATACAGGTTAAATTGTAGGCATAACCCTTGTGTGGTATACAGAATGTTTTATAGAACAGTGTTCTAAGAGTTTATAATTGCACAGCTAAAATACTGCTGCTTGGTTTTTAGGGGGCTCAGGGAGCAATCCCATATTTCTTAATGATATGGGATTTTATTATCCACCTAATATGAACCTGTCACTATGAACATATAGAGTCCCGAGATCGCTACTAAAGGAGAATATGGATAGTCTTAATCTCCTAGGAGATTATGGACAAAAGTCCCTAGTGTGCAAAATAGTGCATGAGAAGATCGGCGGCCATTTTGTCCTCTCTTTGATAACTTGAGTTTGCAAGTCCAGTCAACCATTACAGTAGTCCGTTCACGCACCGTGCCGCCTTTGGGTTACGGTACGTGAAGGTCTAACAGAGCATGGCTCTGACTGGCCAGCCACCTTCGGTAAGAGGAATTTAGTGGTTGGTTGTTGTATTTATAGCATCGGTTTGACAGGCAGGACCCCGAGACTGTAGTACATCCCATTATTGCCAGGGCCAGGGCGCTCAGGCTTTCTAATACACTCTGCATTATAAAGGCACACTGAAAAACGCCCTGGCCCTGGCGACAGTGGGCTGTACTAGAGTCAAGGTAATACTGGCAAATCACTCAGGACAGCTTAGTACCAGCGGAGGCAGGAATTCATGACTCAAAATGGCAGTGCGTAACAGTCTGAGTTTGAGCCTGTGTGCCCTGGCCCTGGCGACAACAGACTGTACTAGAGTCTACCATTACAGGTACTTTTCAGACTAATTCATGGTTCAGCTTTTCTCACTACTTTTACACCCCAAAGGTGATAATCAAATCAATGCATGAATTTAGGTAGACATCTCACCCCTCCACATTTACCAGGGTGAGAGTTCTTTTAGTTCCCACATCACATAGGCATGGTATGAGAAGGATTGGCCTTTGATATAGCAGTAAATCTACCACTGCTGGGGGTGAAGGAGAAAAGTGGCTGCAGTGGGACCCGAATCAACAAAGTCTGACAACCTTGATATTACAAGTCAAGGTATGAGAAGGATTGGCCTTTGATATGGCAGCAAGTCTACCACTGCTAGGGTTGAAGAAGGAAAGTGGCTACAATAAGACTCGAACCTACAATGTCTTACAACCCTGGGGTCATGTACCTTAACCACTGAGCTAACTCCCAATTTTGAATAATGAACACATCATCATGATTTTGATCTGTATGGTCATATTCTCCTTGTAGTTGATATTATATTCCTGTGCGTAAATGTCTGACAGTTACTTGATAGTTGTACCGATTCTGTTCTGCACACCATGCACCACCTACTCCAGGGATGCCAGTTGGGGTCAGAAAAAATTCCTACATGGGGACTGAGGCCAGTCTATGTATCACCTAAAACGCACATGGTGTATGGAGAATCACCATCACTCTCCTAGCCGATCCTTAGGCCTGGATGGCCAGTATAGGATATCTAGATATCTGCTATGAGAGTGGGTATATGTGTAGTTCTGTACTAAATGGGGTACTCTTCCAAGAAAATCATTTAAGAAAGATTACCACACACTATCAGTTCTATATTCTGCAGAATATCTTTACAAATTCATTAGGCATCCTTCTGATATTTTATTTTACACTTGGTGATGCTTCAATAATTCTATTCTCATATGACATATTTTATGCCAATAAGATGTCAGTATTCAAGTTTGCCCTTGTCCGTAGGAGCATTTCCTACAGGAATCCTACCATCCTACAGCTCTAGGTTGGAGCACTGGGATCCATAGGGCCTCTAACTCAGTGTGCTTGGGGTAGCTAAATTCGGAATTTTGAAAGATTACAGAACAAGTTTATCTAAGATTTTGATTTTAGGGAACCTGGAGTCTATTTTGTTCTCAAAACATACAATTTCTTGAAGTTTTCATCACTTGGAGACTAAAATGAAAATCCTACATGTAGGCAAAATCCTACAAACTGGCATCCCTGCTACTTGTTTGTGCTTTTCATGTTAGCTGGTATAAGATGATAAGCAGACATAGCGAGTGTGTCTGAATCGCATCTGTTCCTTGCTGTTTTGGTCAACAGAAACAACTCGGGAAAGATTTCACTCAGGCACACCAACCATATCTCTAGATACTACCCAATATCCTCACTTTTGCTTGGATATTACTACGAGTTAACTACACAGAGAATACAGTCATGCAGATCAGAATCATGGTAATGTAGTATATCTTCACCTATCATAGTCTGTGATCGCAGTTATCGTAGTTCCGCCTTGAATAAGGGGCTGGTTCCACCAACATGATGGATTTGACGTGATATATCTTGTTATATCTTCCAGTGTTGTGATATGTCGTACCTCATTGGCGTGATGTCGCGTGTGATGTTATGCATACTTTTCTCACAAAATCACATGTATATTTTGGTGCTCCACCACCACGACACCTCAAGATGCACCGCGGCAAATATGCATGCGATTATACAAAACCTAGCAAGATTTAGCAAGACACCCAAATTGTGAATAATCTAGTTATATATTGTGTGTTGGTGGAATCAGTACTTAACGATTCCATCTGTATTTCCAGCTGAAAAGGAGTGACTGGAAATCTGCATCCTTTGATCTTGTCATGAAACTCGACATATCACAGACTTCCATATATGGTCATAACAGCCAAAGACAGCCCACACAAATTGCCAGGAGCCCGTTTAATAATATATGAGCTTACATGAAGACCCTTTTCTGTATCTCGTACAAGGGTTATTGTTTAATACAGGGATGTCAGTTAGGGTCAGAAAAAAGACAAGGAAATATTTCCCCATGACCATTCAGGGTTTAAACCTGAGATATATACACCAAAACACTGGAAATGTATTAGATACAAGTAACGTTATTATTACTAAACATATGCTTCTAAGAAGAGCATGTGGGTAGGTAGAGTTGGGAATTGAGGCTTGTTACTGATATGGGTAATATAGAGGTTGAATCTCTCTACTCTGTGCTGTTATATATTCATTTTACCCAAGGAAGGGGATTTCACATTTCAAAAATGAAAACACGGATTTCCGCGGAAACAAGGATAACTGACATCCCTGTTTAATAACATTTCTGAAAATATAGTCTTTTCGCTATTTTAAAGACAGTATTAGCTGTCCATAAGGTCGTCCATAAGTGTTGAATAAAGTTAACCCACATCGTGCCTGGGTCTCTATGGCATACAGAAAAGTGTCTCTCATGTATGATCCTAGATTATTAAACGGACCCCTGTTTCCTGGGATCTGGGAAAGTCTTGCATCCAGGGAGACAACAACAACAAAACAATGCCCGTGTGGGTGGGTAGCGAGGGCTTGGCCGGAGGGGTTGGGCCCACGCCAAGACGCGGCCTTTAAAGGGAGATCAAAAAGATGGCGGGCAAAGCGACGCGCAGCGGGCGCAGGTGTGGCGTTGTATCGGGTATTTATCTCGCCTCCGGTGCAGCCAACCTCCATGCTTCAATGTAGGCTGGGGTCTGATGCTGAAGTACGCGATTCTGCACATTATCCTACCCCTCATAAAAAACGCCATAGGCTTAACATGGGATTTGTTTATTTTATTGTCACGGGTAGTGACATAAAGTGTTGTTTATGCCACTAATTTCTGATACTGGAAAAATATGGAAACGGGGTAGGATAAAATCTAGACGACACTCGTTTGAGTTTGAGCTTATTTATGCCACTCATTTTGTTGCTCCGAAATATCACTCGTCTTCCACTCGTGAAATTATGGAGCCAACAAAATGCGTGGCATAAATAAACTCAGACTCAAACTCGTGACGTCTCTTGATATTATCTCACCCCGGTATTTTTCTCTATAGGCTTAACATTAGGAACTCGTACTCCACGGCCATGAAGTTCGTGTACCCAATACTCAATGGCTAATTTGGTAAATCATTTCATCAATAAATAATGTTATACGGGGTGAGATAAAATCAGAAACCCACTCGATGAAAATAACTTGGTCTGCACTCCACCTCGTTTGACCACAGAGTAATTCACTCAGCTTCGCTTCGTGAATTACTTTGTGGTCAAACTCGGTGGAATACGAACCAAGCTATTTCCATCTCGAGGGTTTCCTTCTAATTCCCTTGTCTTATCCTACCCACCTCCCCCTACCCTAATTACATGAGGTCACCAGAAGAGGGTGGTTACCACTCACTGAGTGTGACCACCCAAAAATAAGCTGGTGACATCCGACCCAGCTGTACCTCTTTCTCTATACTCGTTGGTTATAGTATAACCTTTAGACCAGGGGGCCCCTACTTGGCTGAAAAAAGGTGGGATTTTCAGTGACATTTTCCCCTTTTAACAGAAAAGCGCAAAAGCATCTGTACTTCGGATGCAATGCCTGGAACAACCTAAATGCCCTTACTAGACCGACGTTGGAGTATTGTGCGTATATTTATGATGGTGCAACCCAATTTGATGTCGAAAGATGTCAGCTACTGCAAAACAGAGCGTTGCGCATTATCCAAGGTTTTAGCCAAAGAGGACAGCGAATAGATGAGAAGTACCACATAGATTATCTAGACCGGCGTAGACAAATGCAGACGTTGTCAGTAATGTTCAAATTGTCTAAAAACCCTGTATACATTGACGATAGAGTAAGGAGAACGTGACGAGATGAATGTATAAAGTTCAAAATGGGGCGGATCAAAACGAGCAAATATCAGCGGTCGCCTTATTACCGAGGGAGTAAGTTATGGGATGGACTGAATCAAACGACACAGCAAAGTGTAACAAAGAAAGAGTTTAAAATGTTAGTAAAAAGGAAATTATCTGTATACGAATGGACATAGAATGTTATAATTAGGTCTATATGGCAATGACCGGAAATGTACAACGGTCTCAACATCATCTCAACCTACACCTGTAACTGTATGTTATCTTGATGTATTGTCTGAATGGAACTTCCAGTGGAAGATCTGTCACAAACGACAGAACTGGTCGTAATAATAAAAAAAATACTCCAACACTAGGCTCCTTCAAAAGTTTAACTAAGACCTTGATGCAGAGCAAAATACCAGTGGTTCCTTAAAATGCTCTAGATGTATGAAGTGGCTTGGGTAACCTCGTCAAACTGGAGCTTTTATTTGTAAGGTATTTATATGTATTTATAGGTTTTCATACTGCCTGATTTCCTGTATATCGGTTGCAGTGGGTAAAGGGATCAATCTCTCACCAACTCCAAAGTCTTGAAATGGTTAGAGCTAGAATACCAGGTTTATGATGACCTTGAAGCTCACCCATCCGGAGTTGCAGGCTTCGATTATAACTTGAACTACAATATCTGTACTGAGACTTGCAATATGTACACCGATACAAGTTGTAATGAATGAATTCTGCAATAAAGGAACTGATAACAACAGCAACAAAAAAATCTGCCCTCACAGAAGACCTGTGCTCGGAAAAGCTTTTTTTTAACGATTTCCCTCATTCTTTCCTAGAAAAAAACCCACCCCCTTTTACGTATTTCGCAGATGGTGAATTCATAATGCTCTTGTGGCCTCATGTTGTTACTGAGGGGCAACGGGTGGGGATGAGGGGGGGGGGGGTGGGGGGTCGGGCATTTAATACCGGTTTCGTTGTGAAACATATTCATCGATTCTTTTTTTTGTTTATTGCACAAAATAAAGTACATAAATGGCCTCTGCCATGGCAGGTATTCTGGCCACTCTATTACCATTGACTGGATTTGTCAGTAACATTCTTCCTCTAGGTATAATTACATTATGTACAGAGCGGATGAGGTAATGATGGTAGGCTAACCAGATTTGTACAAGGTCGCCAATACGCCCTCCAGAGGTACTAAACTCCCTATTATCGCCCAGGGTAAATGCAAGTTCCGCTCGCGGCTGGCTTGGCAGACTACAACCACATGAACTATCGTTTTCCCATTTATATTAGGAGAACCTGAATATTATTTCGGATCTGTATGTAGAAATAGCTGAAATTTCCATTTCCGATATTGGATTTCCGATTTAAATATTTATAAAAACTGTTATACTGCGATAATTGTGGTTACGGTTCAAGGGTCTATCATCATACCATGTCGGCAACCAGCGAGCACCGGGACCTGTAAACAGACTGAATTCTGGGATACCTCAATAGGGTCTATGGCATACTCGTGGTAACTATAAGTCACAAAGAGACGACGTTGAATCTAGATGGAATTTTGCATACAAGTTGAGCTGGTATTAGCTGCTATTGTTACCTAGTCTCACCTAATAATCCTGAGTGTACCAGAATACCAGGCATGTCGACTGATGTATATAAATGTCCGGATAAAATAAACGGATCAAAAAACAAAACAAAACTAATGGTTACCTACCATATCTAAGAAAACTATGATTCTGGTAGGATCCGCTTGGAGTTTCTCCTGTACATTGGGACAGATTGAACCAAGCTTAAGCTTGGAGACTGAAGACCCATGAGAGTGAGAATCTCGTGGAGAAACTAACTTGAAACTGCTGTTTTTTTTGTAGTTCTAAACTCATCTGTCCTTCTCATCTCGTGATTTATGTCTAGCCATGTCGAAAAACAGAATTTAAATTCTGTGGTTTTCTGATCTCATTACCTTGATAGACACCTCTGAGATTTGACAAGGGAAATAATAGCCCATTCAGAACTATGCTGGTTCCGCGGGTATCCGCCAGGGGGCTCTGCCTACATATTTCCCATCCCCGTACGATAGCGGTTTTAGCGACGAAGTCGCTAGTCCAAGTGGTATAGAATCGTAAATATGACAGCATGGCTGTCGACGACCGACTAATCACGGGTTGTGAGCGCTGTAGAACGGTCGGTAGCACTAAGTTGCTATCTCACTGAAAGAATCGCCTTACATCGATTGATTGATTGGTTGGTTGGTGTGATTTAACATCCAGTTAACCATTACAGGTTCTTGCCAGACCTTCTCTAGGTTCTTTTACACCAGAAGGGTTTTGATCGAAATTATGTGATGAATTCAGGTAGGATTTGGTATATTTGTTTGGTTTGATCTAACGTCCAGTCAACCATTTTAGGTCCTTTCCAGACTTTCTCAAGGATCTTTTTCACGACAAGGGTGGTGATCGAAATTATGAGATGAATTCAGGTAGAAATCTCACCGGGTGAAAGTCATTTTACTTCCCACACCACAGAGGCATGGTATGACAAGGATTGGCCTTTGATATAACAGTAAATCTACCCCTGTTAGAACATCGATTGAATGGTACTTGATTTCACCCTTTAATTTTATATTACCACCCTCCACACTCCCGTGAGCATCAAAGGCTATACTCATTCTCATAAAAAAGATAAATAAATTGACGGATCAATTGTCTCCCCTGACATAGAATAACGCCAGGCAAACAAACTGACGGTTTCATCATCGACGATAGTTTGCACAGTGTGGCGTCCAGAGTCTCTGTCTGTCAATAGAATTTTTTTTTTTTTAAATAGATTCAGTATTGATTCGGGAATTGACCCCTGAGAGTACTGAACCTAGGACCTAAGTGTAATCTAAATTATAAAACTTTGATAAGCCCAATCGCCTGCTATGAAAACCGTCCACGTTTTCATCTGCAACACTTTTAAAACATCAATATTCCCCTTCATGTATACTTTCAAATTAAAATCAAACAAAAAAGTATGTTTGCCTCAAACAAACCACAGAAGATTTCAATCAGATAGTGATGTTGTCAATTCTGGTTTATTCCCCTGTCATTACGAAAAAAAACTTATTTCAATCTCATCAATGATTCCCTGTGGAACCAACTGGTGATTTTAAAATATTGACATTCATCAGTTCAATTGACATGTACAATTTTCATTGTGAATGTAACTATTTAGACTCAATAAAGAAATTTCACCAAAAAAAAAATAAATCTGATCCTTGTGATTGATTCATACTTTTAATGACACTTAAAGGCATATCCTACAATTCACAGTGGCGCCACCTGGTGATTTTGAAATAATGTCAGTTATTAGTCAAAACTGGTTTCTTAGGATTCATTCTAATTTAATTATTTTACATGAGTGAATTTAACATTTGTCCAGTTTATCCAATCTCAATAGGTAAAATAGGCCAGTTTGCATTTACTCGATTTACACAAGAAATATACTGAAAAATATGATTTTCATCAATTCTTTCAAAAACAAACATGGTGACCTATGATTTTCAAAACATAAATATTTAGTACTATATATGCACTATATTCTGTGAAAATTTGAGGAAAATGACATGGGTTTTACTAGGTGAAAAGAATACTTTTTAGAATTTCTTTATATATTCTAATATAAAATTATCATCATATTTATCTCTAAATCAAAAACTAGCACGGTGACCCAACATTTTTAACATAGATATGTGTACTAGATCACTGACAGATCATCATCTTCAAATTTTAGGAAAATAACATGGGTTTTAATTTTCAAGCCAAATTAAAAATATGCCTTTAATGACACTGAAAGTGTTTACACTTGTTTTGGGAATTTAGAGCAAGTTATTCATATGGGAAAGTTCACAAGTTAGGTTTGGATAACAAAAATGAATTAATAGATCTACGCTTGTTTAAAGATAAAAGAAAAAGAAATACCACTGAGACAAATGATAAGCATTTCGAGACCCTATTGAGGTATCCCAGAATACAGTCTGTTCACAAGTCCCGGTGTGCGCTAGTTACCGACGTTGTATGGTGATAGACCTTGAACCGTAACCCGAAATTATTGCAGTTTATCAGTTTTTATAAATCTTCAAATGGGAAATCCAATGTCAGAAATGGAAATTTCAGCTATTTCTACTTATCAATCTGAAATTATATTCAGGTTCTTCAAATATAAATGGGAAAACTATGGTTCATGTTGTTGTGGTGAGGCCAGCGAGTCGCAAGCGGAACTTGTATTTACCCTGGGTGATAATAGGGAGACTAGTAACCTCTGGAGGGCGTTATAAAGCAGAGGACGTTACAAGGTGTTAAAGCCACTGGCCGCGCCACCGCCGTGAGCTGTGAAAGCTACCAGCCGGCATCCCCTGGTCGTTATAAATATAAGGTGGTACGGTTTTTTGTTTTTTTCAATTCAAAAATTTCTTTATTGAGACATTTCGACTTGTCAGTTGGGTGGTACTTTGACTCCTCCTGGTATTTTGATTGCATGGTATCTTTTTCAGAACTAAGCACAAGTTTGTTTTAAAATTTTCCTCTTCCAACCAATGACATGTTAACTTTGAATAAACAGGTAATTTTTAGACAAAGAAGAAAAAATGAACTAAATCTAAACGCAATAATAACACTATAATATACACCCGGGTCCACATATAAACACTCATAGACTGCTTTGAATTACTGTATCATCGGAAAGGTACACAAAGCAAGTCAGCCCAAGCGTCAATATACCGGCACGGCATCAATTGAACTGTAACCGAACAATAAACCCTTCATAAATGAGCGGGGAATACTTCTGCAATCTGGCTTCTTTACATTCATTCTCACTTTATATCCCAGTTAGTTTATTCCACTAGCTCTCACTCGTTATCTTAACACTGCATATCTAACGTCAATGGCATTGTAAACAAACATTCTTCTGGCAATATTTACAAACAACCAAAACCCAGAGGCAGATCTAAGCGAACTGTCAGTGTCAACATCTCCACTGAATACACTCTCCGAAATATACTGCATGTCAACTCACCGTCATTTTGTGTGCGTGAATAATACATCTGTCGTCTTTCTGTTACTTCATTGCACCTTCTTGTTACGACTGTACCATAATAAGCCGCCTCGATTTCTTGATTTATCGGGGAAACTTGTCATCTCGATGGCAGCATTCATTTTGGGGGTTCGTGAACCGGTCCCTTGTTTACTTACAGCGGAGTGTCTGAAACGAATCACTCTTCAAGCCGATATCTGTCTCTAAGTATATGGTAGAATACCTCGGAATCTGTGCACGGAGATTCTAAGACATCCGCAGATTTGACGAATATTGACCAATCAGGTCACAGGAATAGCGTCAGACCCGACGGAACACATTCGCTGGTTCTCCGGGTATTCGCTAGGAGGCACGTCGGAGGTAAGTTTTTACGAGCGCCTTCTGCACCAGTTGCAATCCAGTGGTGCCTTTTATTTTGGTCTTCCATATGGCTCCATGTTGATTCCCATGGAAATACCACGGATCTATTTATCTATGGATAGGAAACTCGAGCGAACGCCGTGTTTATTCAAGGATTTCTACGCCTCGGCTACGTTTCTGTGTGGTCCGCCAGAGGGACTTCCATTATATTATGGTTCCATTTTCAGCCACCGGGGTTCAAAAGTAGTGCTGCTGTTTTGTTTTGTTTTTCTTATTTTCAAATAGGCTTTTATTTTTCCTTGAGTGTTGGACTAGATATGTATTTGCAATCCTATTTTCAGTAGGCTTGAGAGTGGAAAAGATTATTAAGGCCTTGGGGTATGGGAATAAGTTAAGAGTCTGGATTTTTCTGAATTTTGATTGCCATCCCGACTCAAAGTGACACAAATTGTGGCGTAACTCCAGAAAAAAACACTGCACTTAGAACCATAAATCGTAATGTAGGTATATACTTGGAATTGATAGTAAATAGCTCATTAAAGTCTAGGCGTAGGGGAATCAATTGAAAATAATTTGTTCCCAAGACTGCCTGAAAATCAGGGAAATTTCCTGGCCGGCCCAAACTAATGTAAGACAAAATGTGCCATAACTAGTGCACATAAAGCCATAATTCTAACTAGTCCATGTAGGTACTTGTATATACTTGGAGTCAACAGTAAACTAGTTTATTAAGGCCTAGGGGTATGGGAATACTTTCAAAATCTTCAGTTAAGGTCATTTTGAGTAAGGGTGGCTATGAAAATTACTTGGTAGTTGGTCTTGGAAAACCAATATTTCTGAATTATTCCCATACCCAAGGGCCTTAATAAACAATTTCACTGTCGAATCCAAGTACGCGTATATACCTACATAGGACAGTTGGAATTACATATAATATATAACCATTTGGTTGTAAGTATATTGTTTTTTTCTGAAGTAATGTACACACATGTAGGCCTACAGCACATTTTGTGCCACTTTGGGTTTAGCATGCCGTGTATCGTTTCTGGTTTCAGGCTACCCCCCCCCCCCCCCTCCCGCCCACATGGGTTTGACTGGTGAATATCTGACCAGCTTGTTTCCTTGTTAGCCTTGTTAGGTAGTTTGTTCTTTTTTTGTGATTCACACTCAGT
Organism: Alentia gelatinosa; assembly: GCA_950022655.1. Classification (NCBI taxonomy): domain Eukaryota; kingdom Metazoa; phylum Annelida; class Polychaeta; order Phyllodocida; family Polynoidae; genus Alentia; species Alentia gelatinosa. The sequence continues at coordinate 49,833,454 of OX465589.1, read as the reverse complement.
TGTGTTGAGGAATTAAGCTGATTCCCCGGTTATCCGTTAGAGGGCACGGCGGACATAAGAAACTTGTATCTTTTTTCTTTTTAAATTAAATGACTGTACATAATGTATATAAGCTCCGATATATATTCAATTGGTTCTTCATGCATTGGTGAGTAGAAGTGTAAAAATATCGCAAGTAAACCACGTGTTCGAAAATCTGAGGCTGTAGTGCGGCATATATCCACCAGACGGCGTCTATGTTCCGACACAGTCTGTAGTACGGCTATCTCTCAGCAGACGGCATTGCAATACAGCTTCATGGTGCGACTACTTCATAGCAAGGTTGTCTTAATAGTGCACGTCCCAGTGGAGGGCCCGCTGGCTTATTTCCGATTTGTCACATGTGATTACCTGGTGACCACATGTTACTAGGGTTTGGGGGCGGGGGCACGTTCAGTCAAGGAAACTATGACCAAAACTATAGCCTATATCAAGCCATACATGCCTATTTTGATGCAACTTTCAATTAGGGCCAGGTTTTACTTGTATAGTGATATCAAAGTTAATTTGTAAGCCTCTGAGTGCAGGGGCGTCACAACATTTTGAAGTGTGTGTGTTGTGTGTGTGTTTGGGGAGGGGGGGGGGGGGCGAACGTAAAAATTGCTGACTTTTTTTTGGTATAAAGTCAGACTTGGACATTAGCCTGTTCCACAGGATTAACCGTAAATCTTCGAAAAGTCTGAGAAAAGAAGGGTGGTAGTCTTCATTACATGCGACATTTTTCCACGGTGAAAAGTCGGGCTTAGCCATCATGACACAGTAAAAGGGTACACTTTGACACTTTTCTATGGTAAAAAGTCAGGGCTTAGCCATCATTGCACACTAAAAAGTCAGACATTGACATTTTTCCATAGTGAAAAGTCAGGGCTTAACCATCATTGCATGGTAAAAGGTCAAATTTTGACACTTTTCCATGGTGAAAAGTCAGGGCTTAGCCATCACTCCATGCTAAAAAGTCAGACTTTGACATTTCACCATGGTGAAAAGTCAAGGCTTTGCCATAGTTGCATGCTAAAAGGTATATTTAGACAATTTTCGATGTTGAAAAATCAAGACAGTGGGGGGGGGGGGGGGGGGGGGGAGACGCCCCCTGTCCCCCCTATTCTGACGCCACTGGAGTGGTCGTGACAGAAACTAGCCTCTATTATCTCAAGGCAGACAATTTGTGCCGTTTAAGGCCAGCCACACTGTTCGATTTGGGAGCATGAATGTTCTACTATCAGCTATAGAAGAACAATCGTAAGCTCAGGCGAGCCTCAAAACGGAGTCGGTCAGTATGCCCCCCCCCCCCCCAGAAAGTTGCCTAAGATCAGAAAATGCCGTCCGTGGTAATGTACCGTCGTCGATGAATCGCAGTCAGATGTTCCAAAATCAGGACCAATGAATTAAGAAACCTCTTCCTTCCCATTGTCAGTGACAACAGAGTTTAAGAAATGTCCCCCATCGTGCGTACAAATATCGGTCCATAATTAGCATATCTAGTCGCTGGGTTGGGAGTTATTGGGGGTACCACACACAGATAAGCTGATTTATCTCACCCCAGATATCTTTTCTCCATAGACTTAACATTAGGAACTCGTATCTAATACCCATTAGATGTTTAGGAAAAATATCCAATGGGGAATAATGTCACAAATGTTAGCCCATTTGACAATATTAAGGGTGAGATAAATTCAGAAAGCCATTCAAGTTTAGAGTCAGAGCTCGATCCCATCTCATTTGAATCACGTTGTAATTCACGCGGCTTCGCCTTGTGAATTACTACGTGATTCAAACTCGATGGGATACGAGCTCAGACCCTAAGCTTGAATGGGTTTCCTCTATATAGTTCTCCCATGGACAGTGCATTCTCTGGTGCCCCAAAGTTAACCTACGATACAGTCGTTGGGATAGAAAATCATAATTCTATCGCACAGTGTGGACATAATTCCCTAAGATTAACTTCTACAATCCCCTCTCTGGTATCACGCTGTAATGACCATTATCCTACCCCTAATAAAAAACCGCCATAGATTCAGCATAGGGAAATTTTATGTGGCAGGCCGTGACATAAAGTGTTTTCTATGCCACTAGAGTATAACAATATTGACCAATCAGAGAGCAGGATGTCAGCTACTATGAAAAAAAGTTCTGTTGGTCATTGACTCAATATTTATCTTTTAGTAATACAAAAGCATAGACGAGGTAGGATAAATACGAAACCGAACTCTTGGACCAGTCACCATTTTGGTTAGTAACCTCCTCCCTGATGTTGACAGTACGGCTGCCATGCTTTGAATGGCATATAATACCCCTATTATCGCTCAGCTTTAGTCCCCAGTCTGCCCACATGAGGGCAGGTCGCTCCACCTATGACACTCTGGGTTGTTCAGTGTCATGAGCGTCCTCCTGACATGTGCGACAGACCGGAATGGGCGCTCAACCGGAACAGATTTGGCTTCCCCTATTGGCTGTTGGTACAACAGCCAATGAGAGCGCAGAGCTCGTCGATGCCAAGCCTGTCATGTCAACCCCCTGCTAAGGGTATAAAACCAAGACCCATTCCTGTCAATAAACAGTTAGTATCAGGTTCTGACTCCTCAGAGTAATACCTAGTACTTCTGTGTTGAGTTCTGACTTTCTCTTAAGGTCTACTCCTTGCACAAGTAGGGTCCAAGACTTTACAATCGGATTCAGAGTCAGAATGACTTCCCCACCCCTTCTCCGACCTTGGTGGCCTTAGACCGAAGCTAGTCTGCCATCCAAGCTACTTACTGAGGAGCTTCGGTTATCCAAGCATATTTTATCCAGAATTTCACCCAATTTCCTATAATATCATTCAAGTTGAAATACAGGCATATTAGTACAAGTTATAGAAACTATTGTAAGTCCTTATAGGAAATTGGGTGAAATTCTGGGTGGATACATTCCATTTGGTGACCTTGACCTTGATCAAAATCAAGATGGTGACATAAGCTGATGTCTCTATGGTGTCTTAATATATTTACCAAATATCTAGGAAATCAACTTAATACACTTGGAGAAATGACAAAATATGTATCAATTTCAAAACCCAGTATAATTTGATGACCTTTGACCTTTGACCTCTAATAAAAGGTCAAATGGACACATTTACAGAAAAATGGCTACCATATCTGGAATGGCCAAAGTCTTAGCTTTCATTTGATACAATAAAATCGCTGCTATACTTCCATGGAACGAAAAGCCACTTTTTCAGGGGCTGGCCCCCTGACTATATATATAGACTAGCGACTTCGTCGATTCGTACTTGGCTACCACCTACCCAAGAGGAATAATGAAATTGCGCCTGTGGAGGCTTGTCTCCGGCATGGTCCTAACGGGAGCGGGTGAACGGGTTAATATTTCACGCGACACAGATAAACTGTTGCCAACAACCAGCATAGTACTCAATGGATTACTATTTGGTGTGACACGGTGGAGCAGTGCAGTGTTCTGTCTCTGCTTGTTCCCGAGGGCTAGTCAACTATGTTGTCCATTACTTGTAGTAACCAGCGAAAGTTGGGATCTCATTGGTTTCTCACGAGAAAAGTAGATCAGAAAACTACAACATTGATCGAAATAAATCATGATAGTTTGAGTAGATTGACTCAAAAAAGCAGGATCAAGTTCAACACTACACAAGATTCTCACTCTCGTGGCCCTTCAGTCTCCATCCCTTGGTTTGGTTGACACTGTCTCTATGTGAGGGAGAATCTCCAAGCGGATATTACCGGAATTTACACGTTTTATATGAGGTAGTAACCAAGTTACGCAATCTGGTTGCACCCATGGTACTTCCGTGTAAGGGCTAACCCGAATCAGCACACAACAGGGACCGGAACCCCCCCCCACATCCATTGTTTTTATGCCCCTAGAGGCATAAATCGCACTTTATGTCATGGCATGCCGCATAAAATTTGGCTGTGTTATGCCTATGGACCGTTTTTATTAGGGTAGGATAATGCTTATTCACATGTCTATCGCAACATCAGATTAGATCTATAGACGTTTTATAATACCTCATTGTGCTGCCACCTGGTGTTCCACTAGATCGCCAGAATATTGATTTAAATTGTGTAACTTACGAAAGAATACGTCAAAGAGAGAGACAGAGAGAGACAGAGAGAGGGAGAGGGAGAGAGAGAGACAGAGACAGACAGACAGACAGAGAGACAGAGAGACAGAGACGGAGAGATAAAGAGAAAGAGAGAGAGAGAGAGACAGAGAGAGAGAGAAAGAGAGAGAAAAAAGAGAGAGAGACAGAGAGAGAGAGACAGAGAGAGAGAGAAAAAAAGAGAGAGAGACAGAGATAGACAGAGAGACACAGAGATAAAGAGAAAGAGAGACAGAGAGAGAGAGAGAAAAAAGAGAGCGAGATAGAGACAGAGAGAGACAGAGACAGAGAGAGAGGAAAGAGAGAGAGAGTGAGAGAGAGACAGACAGACAGAGACAGAGACAGAGAGACATAGAGACAGAGAAAAAAAGAGAGGGAGAGAGAGAGAGAGAGAGAGAGAGAGAGAGAGAGAGAGAGAGAGAGAGAGAGAGAGAGAGAGAGAGAGAGAGAGAGAGAGAGAGAGAGAGTGAGAGACAGAGACAGAGACAGAGAATAAAAAACAGTTTGAATTCCTCACGTGGCATTATCATGCATAAATGTGACCCACACTGGGCAGACTACCATGGCAACACCAGGACGAGGCACGCGTCGACGGTCAGCGTTCCCTGCGGTGGCGCCCCCGGGTGGCAGAGAACAATACTACGCCCGGGAGGCGCATCTCACTCTCCCTGCAGGTCCTTAGTGCTGCCTGGCCTTTCCCGTACGCCGCCGGCGGTTCAGGATATCTGCTTGGAGAGTGGACGCGCGTCTGGGGTGGAGATCTCGTTGGGCGCGCGTGACTTCACGAGACTGCGTCTGTGACGATCAGAAGAATCGTCTGCGCCGTAAGCGGTCTGCCGGAAGCGGAAATAAGCCCGATACAAGCCAGCGTCTTCTTCTTCTTCTTTCCTTATTTTATATATTTCTTTTTCTTTGTTCAAAGCACACCACACCCACGGTCTCACCTGGAGAGAATGACTCGCGTTTTCTGAGACTGAATACAATTTTGCTGCTGAAGTTTCCTCCCCGACCTTTGACCTCCACTCGTACCTCTATGTTCCGTGAAGGTATTTGCGGTCTCTGGCAGACGAAACGATATCTGTGTCCGTAATCTGGGTCAGGAGGTGGATACAGCGTCTCATGATCCTCACAGGTATGACCCACTTTTAGGACACTTCAAAGGGAAGGGCGCGGTTGTTCTTTTCAGTGCCAGGTTTTTCTTGTTTTATCGTTGTTGTAAACCTTCATCGATATAAATTCGCATTTCTCATAAATTGAGCTTCGTCTTATTTTCAACCACAACTTTATGCCCATTTTTCCAGACCTTATCATTAGTGTTCATCCTTGCCGATTTTCTATAAAGATATGAACTGAAGTCTTCATTGGCTGACAAAAACTGACTTAACACTTTGGTATCCATTCCCATAGAAGAAGTGGATGCTAGGACTTGAAGTCAGAGGCAAACTAATCTCATTTCTTTGGTGCCTAAACTGACAAAATCATTTTTAGTCTCTATCTGTACTTTAATCGGTCTGCGTGTCTGTCCGTTGCTAATTTTCTTTAACCAACTTTTTTTTTCAAAAGTGACTAGTACAAAATATCGGTCCGTGCTTTGATAGAGATAACTTTTCCAATACAAAACTTCGGCCATTGGAATCCCCACTTTAGTCCAAAGGTCTCACAGACAAAGATTAAAACCTTATCATTTTTGAGTGTGGGAAACATGCTCATATACTCTGCTTTAATGTTAGAGTGGTGCTTGGACCCACTGGTGCTTGATAAATTTGGACCGTAGAAAGGCAGTTGGAAAATGAAAAGTTGACTGGGTGAAAGTAGGATACAGAAAATGACCCATGCAATGAATATAAGCCAAACCTTAAATGTTTTTTATTTGTATAATTCCACAATCTAATTGCATACTCTTTGCGATGTCTGATATGTTGTTGAGGCACATCTGTAAATGAGGCCTGGCGTCCACCTACCACAATATGGCTCCGATATGGTCTACGATGCACCTTCCAATTTAAAAAGTCAAAATCGCGTCGGAAGGTCACCTAATATTGGGGCAGTTGACCACGTTTCTGCGATTAGGCAACGAAAAAAACTCCTTACGATGCATGGAGAGTGGGATGTCTAGACACATGTCGACGATTTTTGCACCTTCCCGATATATCTCCGATATTGGGTTTTAGTATCGGTGCCATATCGGTAGGTCTAAATCTCTATCGTAGTAGGCGGACGCCAGGCCTTACAGAAACAAGTCCACTTGAGACTATATAGCCTAGATCTATGCTTAAGCTTGATACATAGATCATCTAGAGGTTATAGGGGTCCATATAGACTTTCAGGGTACTGCATAGAAATTATCCCTTTACTATCTGTGTGCTATTATTCATTTATAATTGCACGCTCATTCATCAATGATGAACATACTATTCGCTCCTAGTTAAGTCTGCCGACGTAGCGACCAGTTGATGGCTCACCTGATACCCTTTAGGATGACGTCACAGAGGTGTCCTGTTTTTAATCGGTCGATGTTCGCAATTTGAATTCTCCCATCCCCCTTTGATATGGCCACTACCGGGCCGTTTAGCTGGTGTATTCGGTACCCGATTTCGAACTTCGGGTCGAGGGGGGCCGCATTGGGTTTGTGTAGCAACACCTTGTCTCCTATCGCAAACAATGGAGTGCGGGGGCGTTTATCCAACCGGGCCTTGTTGACTTGCTGTTGTTTCACCAAGTTCCCCTTGGTTGCATCATATGCCCGGTTCAGACCTCTCACCCTGTCCTCCAGTACATTCGGGAAGAACTTTGGGTTTTTACTATATACCCATGGCGTATATACTGTAAATACGCACCGTTTTGCCATATAACGTAAAAATACTTTACGGACCACTAGTCCGTACACTAAAATACGGACCACCTTGCCATACACATTTATTAAGATATTGGTTGTTAAGCTAAATGAAATTCTTTTTTTTTTAATTTTGGGTATCTAGTAAATATATAACGTCCAACCATACTTGTACAAGCCACAGAACTCGATGATAATTTACCGTTTGTACGGAACGCCTCGGTCCGTACACACTGTAAATTAGCATCTCGTTCTGTGACTTGTACAGCATGGTCAGGACGTTCTATATAAGTACTCCCCAGGTTGGCTGCTGGTTTGGTGGGGATGGCTCACCAGATACCCTTTAGGATGACGTAGGTCCGGTACCATTAGAATGGGGATGGGGTAGGATACAGAAAATTAGCCCATAGAGTTGATATAACCCAAACTTTCATTTAAAAAAGAAATTCCACACTCATTCATTAACGATGAACATACCATTTATTCCTAGTCTTTGATTAAAGTGGTTAGAACGGCTTTACTGTGTGTCTGGCAGTTCATGGCTTACCAGGTACACACGTAGGTCCAGTACCACTAGAATGGGGATGGTTATCTTGATCAGGAAATGATCAATGATGTCGGTAAACCAGTGAAGCTGACAGGAGATCATGGTGGTGTCACAAACCGCAGTTATATGTCACATGTAGCGAGGTCTCTGACCACACTCTCACTGTCACAATGTTGTCTCAGTCGCTGATATCATGCACACAGCGGACACTTCCGCATTGTCATCTTTCATATCTAAACTAACCCAAAAAAGGAAAAAGTAAGATTCCGGTCCATTCACAGTATCAGAGGGAAACTGGCCCCGAGTGAAAGAGTAGGATCTCTCCTAGGAGAATGGCTGTGATATCAATTTTTTAATTTTTTTTAAAATATTTTCTTTATTCATCCTGTAAAGATAATCAGAGTGTACGACCGGTATGAGCTACCTTTACAGCAATATTCGAGGTAGATTATTTACAAATCTGAGCAGATACTCATGTAGTCTTCACATAAACAAGTTTAAAGCACGATCAAATTATACTTCATTCATAATCTTCGTTGAGTAACAGCTCCTTTTGTCAATAGCAAAGCTATTGATCTATTACAAACTTCAATTAACAGTTTTTTAAGATTGACAATACACTTTTGGTAAGACTTTTGGTAAGACAATGATGCTGAACAAGAACGTGAACCCCTCGTGAACCCCTTTTCCTTACTGCTGAGGTGGATGTGAAGATCGAACTTGATATGATGGTAACTATAGAATATCGCTTTATGAATACCGCGCCCAGTTATGCTAAGGAGAGCTTATATATAACGTCCTGACCATGCTGTACGAGGTTCAAGGAACAAAACAAGATGAAAATTGATGGTAAATAAGGAACGAGACGTTTACATCGAGTTTCGTATTTATTATTATCTCACCCCTGGTACAAGTTTAGCCATAGGAATAACGTTAGAAAAAAATACTCAACGATCACCCCGGTAGAGTGACAATACTACGCCATGGTCGTGGAGTAGTGAATGCGAGATGACGTCATAGGCGATTGACCAATCAGGGGCCAGGATTTCAGAGAAAAGACAAGACAAAACAAGAGATTTAAACGTCCCTAACAGTAAAACGGGGGAGATAAATCCAGAACCACACTCGAATCGTATAAATAAACAATGCTCCAGTATTGTGTATTTATACGATTCTCGATGCAGTTCTATATAATCAATTTTGTACCTTGTACAAGCATGGTGCGGCGTTCTATAATTATCATATACCCAAAAGTGATGAAATTTAACCGAAACTTACTGTAATGATAATAATTCAGTCGATGTTGACTCTCTGTCTATAGTGTAACATCATCACAACACTGTGATACTGGTACTTACATCAGTTCAATACACATAGCAATGTTTGGCCAACGTGTTCAGTATACATAGTAACATGTGGTCGACCTGCTCAGTACTTATATAGAACGTCCTGACTATGCTGTACAAGAAACAGAACGAGATGCTAATTTACAGTTTGTACGGACCGAGGCGTTTAAGCCGAGTTCCGTACAAACGGTAAATTATCATCGAGTTCTGTGATTTGTACAAGCATGGTTGGACGTTATATATTTACTATATACCCGGAAAAAAATCAATTTCATTTTTCTTAACAACCAAAATTTTAATAAATGTGTATGGGTAGGTAGTCCGTATTTTGGTGTACGGACCAGTGGTCCGTGCAGTATTTTTACATCATATACCGAAACGGTATGTATTTACAGTATATGCGGCATGGGTATATCGTAAACTGTGGTATGGAGCCCTGTTCAGTATAATACATTTACGTTATATGGTGAAACGGTGTGTGTATTTACGATATATATACGTCATGGGTATATAATAAGGAGAAATACTGGTCATACTGAACAAGAATGTGAACGCTATTTCCCCACTGCTGGCCTGGATGCTAAAAATAGAACTTTGCATGAAAATAACTGTTACATGACATCGCTTTGTGAATACCACGCTCTTCCATTAGAAATGGAGATAGAATTAGCTCCTAGTATTGGGAAAGTCTATGGACATTCACCCCAACAACAAGGTCGATTCTAACGGGTGCAACCCCCGACACAGATTTCACTAACCCTCTATGCACATGATGTATGCAGGCCATATCAGGCTGAGAGAATTTCGAGAACAAAGGGTTAATTCAATTATCTTCATTGGCAGCTACACTTGAAATGAAATGATTAAAGCTAAAAGGAGTTTTAGATAAGTATTACATTTACATTTTGCTAAATTACATCCCCCTTTCTTGGTAGATTTTGATAATTTTTTGAGGTGATAATTAGATCCTTCTTACGTACCTGTGGACAGAATAGTTCCACGGCTGTACTCCCGTGAAATAGAGCCAGTTGAAATACTAGAACTGTCAAACATACAAGACAAAATATCCTTTTCACAGTTTGTCCAGGTTTTGGTATACTCATTACAAGTCTATTTCACAATTCAATACCTTCTGTTAATCAATCATTGCATAGTTGTTAAAAGGTGACAGATCTGTGGGGCACGCTTCATACCTCTACATCTTTTTGACTTTGTGAATTCCAGTATTGTTCGTCTCCTTTTTGTCTCCATTCCTCTTCCATGTCAGTTTTTTTTCCGGTCATGATTTCTAAGTGCACATTTCCGAACATAACCAAAGCCATTGGTAAATTTGGACAATGTGATTCCTGAATGACGCTCCTCAGTCTTTTATGCCTTGCATGCATACATTTAGGACACCAGATGGGGTAACTTGGATACTCTGGCTCCTAAACGGTATATCTCTATGTATTCATAATTGTATATGCAGATTTAGGAGAATGCCGATGACAGCGCCTGCCGCGGTGCCAGTCAGTGTCACCGCAGACGATCTCTCCTCACTGCCCCCTTCACACAAGAGCACTGGAACCAGGTCACGTTGACCCAGTTCCCCTCAGCCAATGACAGCGCACGTTACTGGAGGTGACCTACGTGTGCGGCGCTGTGATTGGCGGGCGTGGTGCGGCTGTAGTTCGGCCGAGCGCCTAGTGGGGGCGCGTCGCTCTCAGTCAGTGCCATCCTTGCTCTTAATGGAAGTTAGGAGTCTGTGATTGCGGCTTGGTTTGGTGTTGAGCTCAGATCGCGAAGCACACACTTTCTTTCTCACACCACCCTGAGCGCGTTTTCTCCCCGGCACCAGTCTGACATCGTCGAGTGCACACCGCTGTATGTCTGTGCGTCCCGGCAGCGGATCGCTCAGTTTGGCGCCACCAGTCTGAGAAAGCAGACGACTTTTTTCTTTTTGACTGACATTCACCCGCTTTTAGTATCAGCGGCAAGTAGTATCAACCAACACAACCGACCAGTCAGTTATAAAACCATCACTGAAGAAGATCCACAACCACAACCACATCGGGATACTTTATCGACAAACAAACATCCAGGGAACAAATCCACACACGAATCCGGAGCGATTCGGGATAACAAATCCTGGAGTGTGATTGAGTTGGAGGTTCTGTGGGTGCATGTGGTCTTGTTTTTTTTGGGTAACGCACCCCAGGATTGTGGTTGAGTGGTTGGCGAGGTGCAGGAGCCACTCGGGAGCTACTCACCCCTGAACTTGGCCCAACGTAAACAGCCGTCACCACCGCAGGGGTAAGTACGTCCAACTCTAGTGGCTACTGTTACCCGCCGTGTATCATATACACACACGTTAAAGCTTCTGTTAAATACTTATATGGAACGACCTGACCATGCTGTACATGCTACTAAACGAGATGGGGAATTCGAGTTTCGTAAATAACTTCAATTCCCATCGAGTTTTATAGCATGTCCAAGCATGGTGGGTCGTTAAATATTTATTATTTATCCTACCCCTAATATAAATTCCCATAGGCCTAACATTGGGTTTCCGTATGCCACGCTGACTGGCATACGGCACTAGTGGCATATAGCATTGTTATCACGTAATATTCCCAAATCGAAGAGATAGGGTAGGATAAAATCAAAACCTGATTCGTTTTAATCTTGGCCACCGCATTCTACTCCTGAAGTTTTGGCTTCGGACTTCACTCGGCTTCGCCTCATGAAGTCACTTTGCCAAACTCCAGTCGTGGAATACGGTGGCCAACCTCATCCAGTTTTACTATAGGAACGACCTGACCATGCTGTACATGCTACTAAACGAGATGGGGAATTCGAGTTACGTAAATAACTTCAATTCCCATTGAGTTTTATAGCATGTCCAAGCATGGTGGGTCGTTATATATTTATTATATACCCAATATTAATCAAATCTCAACCAGATATTAACATCCGACATGTCAGCCTGAAAGCCCACATGCTGCTAATGTTTCAATGTGTGCAGTATAACATTGTACTGCACAGGGTTCCGTATACACTTTATACTGCAGATGGAGCAACAGTATGTAATTATCAAATATACTGCATGGGTATGTAATAAATACACAATATTGACTGGTTCAGATACAAGTGGCCGTATGCTACGCATAGTTGACGCGTAGTAATATCTGAACGTATGTGAGGATATTCCGTAGAGTAAACTGCGAGGAGCATATAACCGCTTTTATCTTAAACGAGTCTATGCTGTATTATTATCCATAGTTATCCAACTTACTGGTAGCATACCAATTTTACTTCATTATCGTATCGTACTATTTCTTCTTAATGGATACACACTATTTTTCAATATGCGCGCTTTATCACAACCCGGAGCATACAACATATCCGTATACACTGGGTATGTATATACGGAGTTCCCATAAGTTAAGTATGGACACTTTGTATTCGGTGTATGATAAACATTATCATCCACAGAATACGGTATTTTATACTAAACCTCCAAAGGCTACAAATCGCTACTGAGTAGAATATGGAAAGCTATATTCTCCTAGGAGAATACGGAAAAAAGTCCCTAGCATGCAAAGTACTGAGTGACAAGTTCGACCATTTTCTTTCGTTTGATAACTTATATTTGGAATGCAGAATAATAAATACGCCAATACCATAAGGTTGATCTGCGTGATTAACTATTCTACGCAACACCGTTCGGATATTACTACATGTCAAGAACGCAGAGAATACGAGAATGCTGATCAAAATCATGGTAATATCGAGTATATATATTGTTTCGGATACTAGTGGCCGTATTCTCCGAGGAGATCACGCGTGTTAGTATCTGATTGAACTCCGAGGATGATACGAACACAAGTACCCGAAACCAGCTGATATGTATCTTACATGTGTATTTATTATGCAGTCTTGCAAGTTTAAGTTTAAGTTATCAGAGAAAAGACAAAATGACCGTTGATCCTCTCATGCACTATTTTGTACTCAAATGGACTTCTTTGTCCGTAATTTCCGCTCCGCTCGGACTTTTTTGTCCGTAATCTCCGCTCGGACTTTTTTGTCCGTAATCTCCGCTCTGCGTAGGGCGGTAATTAGAAGGAAGCCCACGAGATGAAAATAGCTTGGTCCGTACTCCACCGAGTTTGACCACAAAGTAATTCACGAAGCGATGCTGAGTGAATTACTCTGTGGTCAAACGAGGTGGAGTGCAAACCAAGTTATTTTCATCGAGTGGGTTTCTGATTTTATCTCACCCCGTATAACATTGTTTAAATATGAAATGAATCACCAAATTAGCCATTGAGTATTGGTTACACGAACCTCACGGCCGTGGAGTACGAGTTTCTAATGTTAAGCCTATGGAGAAAAATACCGGGGTGAGATAATTACGCGCAGTGAATGTCGAGGAGATTCCGTATTAGGTGGATACTATATAGAGACATAGTTAGGGTGACTGAATGGAATCTGTTTGGGATATTTTGGTCAGAAATACTCACCAAGTTTGAAGACTGAAGTGAGTCTTTCTGACCAAAATAGCAAGGAGCAGACGGAATTCAGTCACACTCACTGTCTCTCTTTATTATTGTATACCTGGAAATCATGAAGATTGCCATTCTACTACTCACTAAATAGCAGAATGACAGAATGACAGTGGCCACGTGGTACGGAGGGACGTGTGAATATTATTTCGCCACTTTGAGACGAACGGAATTTGTCCTCCTGGTCAATAAAAGTAACGCATTCGCCTATAGGTATATACTGTGTAATATCTTACACAAACATTTCCCCAATATAGAGAAGTAAAGATACCAATATTCAGGGCAAATTTCCAGTAGGGATACTGAGGTCTAACAATGATTACACTCATTTATCTTAGCCTGGAATAAACGTCCATAGGCTTAATATTAGAAACTCGTACTCAACAGGCTTGCGAGTACGGAGATTCATACTCAATGGGTGATAAACAGACAAATATTTCCAGGCTAAGATAAAATCAGAAACATATATATTCGTGTTTGGTCTGTGTCACCATTTTCCATCTCGTTTGAAGTGCTTCAGAATATTCACTTGACTATCGCCTCGTTCATATTACTGTGCACTTTAATGGGGACACTGACCAAACACTCACCAATTTCTTTCTCAGTAATTTGCATTAGAATCAGCGTTAGGGCTTGCCCACATACGGCCGGAAAGACGCAGTGGCCACCTGGCGACAACCAGAGAAACTATCTAGTAGACACTTGCGTATGTCAACACACAATTTTTTATATCAAAACTTTGAAATCCTTTAGAACTATCAGTTACCTATATCTCTATCCAAAACGAAGAAGCTTTACCCCTTTCCCCAAAAAATAGGTCTAAGACTGGAGGTAAACTCGGTTATGCCCGGGCATGTGTTGTGCGTCACACAGTTTTGGGTGACAATGAAGACATAACTTTGTGTTTTATGAGGGCAGGACAGCACCAAGTAAATGTATCAGACAGCCTCTAAAACGGGGCACGTTTACATTTAGATAACCATAGTCGATAAAGTGTATCCCTTTGTGACCCATCACGGCAGAACAAACACTGTGTCAGTACAGTGTCAGTACATCTCTACAATAAGTGAGAGAAGTCCCTACTGGTTTCATTAAATACTCTAAGCCAGAGGTTACGTGTTTTCTTAGATTCTATAGGCATAGCCTATAAATATTATATATCTGCCAGTTTTATCTTATCTCTGCTGTACAACCCTGTAGTTTCTATGTCGACTCACGCCCTGTATTTTGTCTATGAAGGTTGAGGTTGTAAACATGGTGCAGGCTATTTATTATCTATCGTATACAAAGACACCATTGAAAATGTATTGGGACTCAGTAAACCACCACCCATTGTATAAAACCTGTCAGATACCATAACTGTGGTATATGGATTTACATCTGTGGTATACGGCCTCAAAACCATGGTATACGGGAAAAATAGTCCTTTTGTGCTATAAAGCAAAGAAATAGTCCCTATTGTTATACCCTTTAATATGGCAATAACTGGGTTTAATTTATTCGAAAAGATGGATAATAAATACAATAATCGATGGTTATGTGGACAGGCGGCTCTGTAAACCACTCGAGGTGGACGTAGTAATACACTCGCTAGCGCTCGTGTATTACTACGCGTCAACCACTCGTGGTTGACGGCCGCAGTCTAAGCCTATAAAACATCGACAGGTCCTCGTCTCCTCTGCCTACGCCCTCACACCCTACATACTGAACCTCCTCATGGCTGTGATTATGGATATCAGAAACTAAAAGCAAATGGTAGACACTCATCATTGGTGAATGAGCGTGGAATCCTAAATAAATAGCAATTAAAATGTTTGGATATATTCAGTCTATGGATCGTTTCCTGTAACCCACTTGCAGCCAGTCAAAATGGCCTCTCTGTAACTGCCTGTCTAGGATCCAAACATATCAAGCACCAGTGGGTCTTGAGGTATTTCAGTCTTGAAAGATTGGTTAAGGTCAGAATCGCACGCCTCTAAGGCCCCGAGACACTGGCACCCTGCTCTGTTCTCAATATCAGAGTGAATAGCACACAGATAGTGAAGGGATAGTTTTGCAGCAAAATGGAAGTCTATGTGACCACTCAAACCTTTAAGCACCGTATATAGGGCGCGCAAGCATGCTCTTATGAAAGTACTCTGTAACAGGTGCAGGAATCACTGTTTATCTCACCGCGGTATTTTACTCCATAGGCATAACGTTATACTCATACTCCATAGTCGTGAAGGTAGTGTATCCAATACTCAATGACTAATAGGGCGATTTATTCTATTAATTAATAATGTCATACGGGCTGAGATAAAATCAGAAACACACTCAATAAAAGCCACTTGCTCCGCACTCCACCTCGTTTGGAAACGTGATTCACTCGGCTTCGCTTCGTGAATTACTCCGCAGTCAAAACTCAGTGGAGTAGGACCAATCCTTCTAAATTAGACTTGCTCCAGTCCCTGCATCATATGGCTATCCCGCTCACCTATCTCACCCTCCTCGCTGGGGAACGTGAGCCTAAGCCTGTCATGCGTTAGGGGGAGTCCAAATGTTGCCAAGTAGATTTATTTCCTTTAAGGGCGAATGATGCTTTGAGGCATCATCCAGTCCAGGGCGAATGATGCCTTGAGGCACCATTTTTCAAAAATCTACAAAATCGATTTAAACAAAAGATAATGGAGTGACATTAATGAAATTTTCCCAGAATGTATGTATAATACCATTATTAATATTTCTATTCAAAAGAAATAAAATGTTTAGGATTATATATCATATCACACAATTGAATAATTGAATTGTGGGTTTTAACGATTGAGTGCCCGTCCCCTAGAGGTATAAAGGGCCGCAAGTACCCGTCCTCCAGGCGGTAGCTTGGCCACAGGTACCCGTCCTTAAAGGGTATTAATAATATCCATAAGCAAAGACTTGAGCAAGGCTATCTAAATCCCAGCTAGGAGAGGAGTGGAAGGTGGAGGAGAGGGCATTGGAGACAGGGTTTGAAGTCTGTTTACCCACATATCAGCTCTGCCACTGATGACTTGTGAAACCCTACCCTGGACCCACTGCCTCCCGCCCCCCCCCCCCCCCCGATCTTTCGCGGCGCTAGCGCTGGCTTAATCTCTGCCCCAACCCGAAGCTGGTTGCCTTGGTATCCACTAAAGACAGGCAAGACCAGCCAACATTTCAGATTCAAAACAAGGCAACTGTCAAAAGTTATACAAGTCAAACAACTCAGATATCATGAGTATGGAAATATAGGAATTGGTCAAGGAGCTTCACAAATAATTCAGCTATTTCTTTTTCAGCTTTAAACACTTTATAATGTGAATCTACAGTTGATTAGACTGCCCCTTTGAATGAGCACATGTGTCATGTTGACAAACAAAACCCTGCAACACATAAGGTGCTATCCACTGAAGAAAGTAATCCCCTTTCTCTATACTCGTTGATTTGACAAAACAAATAAGAGAAATGAGTGTATATCATTTATCATATAGATATGTACATCTCTATTTACAAGTAAACCGCAAAATTCACCCCAAAGTCCGAAGAATTTGGGATATTTTAGAAACTGGCGTATGGGTCAGATTTGAGCCCAAACAGTCAGTTTGGGGCAGAGATATAAGCGGCCACAGGAAGTTGAGCGCAAGACCTCTGCTGGGAGAGTGCCCTGGAGCTGGGATGCCGCAGGTGGCATGTCCACCACCCCCTCCCCCCCCCCCCTCCCACCCGTTACCGGGGTGAGTACTCCACCGCCTGCCACCACGGCCTTACGTAACGGCCGCCTAGTGTTACATGGAGCAAGGGATCGGGTAACTGCCCTCTGAGGTTTTATAACTCGGTGTGAGCAGCACAATAACAGGTCTGTTACCCTTATGGCACTCGAAAGTGTCCCTAGGCTTCGCAAGAACCTTAATTCTCCTTCATACTTCTACCAAGGTAAGTACTCGTATAATAACCGGTTTAAGTGCTGGTTCCACCAACACACAAGGTATAGCGAGATTTCTCACCATTCGGTTGTCTTGCTATAATTTGCTAGGTTTTGAATAATCGTGTGTATTTTTGCCGCGAACCATCGGTCTGGTTAAACACCTTTGCCGTGCTTTTGCCACGAAATATCGCGATATGCCGCGATTTGTCAGCAATAGATCCGGAATGTTGCAGTAGTGGAGCACCAAAATATACATACTGTATCGCGGAAAAAATAGACATATTATCGGGCGATGGGTCGTGGCAAATTATGTAAGATAAAATTGTGGCAATGTAAAGTGTTGATTCCACCAACCCGATGCATTTGTCGTGTTATAGCTTGGTGTGTCTTGTTATATCTTATATTGGCATGACATATCTTACCTCCTTTGTCATGACACATCGCGCTCGATCATAATTGTACTTTTTCGCGATTTCGTGTGTATATTTTGGTGCTCCACCATCACGATGCTTTAAGAACTATTGCCGACATATCGCAACAAGAATATGGCGAAGGTGTTTAGCCAGACTGATGCTTTGCGGCAAATACGCACACGATTATTCAAAACCTAGCAAGACATTTCAAGATGACCATATCGCGAAAGATCTCACTAAATCTTGTGTGTTGGTGGAAGAGGCGCTTAAGAGATACCACGATATAAATGCATCGTGTTTGTCGAACCAGCACCTAATAGTGACCACAGACAGCGGAACGAGTAGACTGGCCTCAGTCCCTGTATCCTTTCTCTATACCCGTTGATCCTACCGCCACCGCACCGCCCCTACCCCTCCACCCGCTTGATACAGGGACTGGTCAGAGGAGGTGTGAAACGCGCAGTGCCCCCTATCGTTTTGGTATGGTCTCAAATGACAGCTGAATGGAGATTCCTATACTAAAATAGGCTAACTAGTAACAGCTACTACATACAAACTGTTAGAGCTCTATCAAAAATCTTTTCAGATATTGATAGAGTGATATCTAATGTACTCCAAACCACAATAGAGCTCAATAGAGCTCCACGTTTTATGGCTGTTTGGTATTGTTGAATACAGCCTTATTTCACATAGGCTATGGCTTACAAGCCTCACACAGTCCATTGTCGAGAGCTCCTTCTCCTCTGCTTGCAGGTTTGAAAGTGGCACCTTGAACCCTGCCGCGATGGCATATATGAGTTGGGTCCCTGCGCTTCACACCTCCTCTGGGGACTGGTAGAATCCGTAAACGGCTGTGTAGGCTGCTGCGATGTAGCGCCAGCACTCTCCAAGCAGAAGTCCCAAGCTTCTGGTCGGGATATCTGCTGGGAGATTGATACCCATGATGACCTGGCCCATATAATTGTAATACCAACATAGAATGTGGTTGTAGGGTCTAAGAAGTAGAATTATTTTTCCCATGGGCTCCCAGTCGCTCTCTTTGATCTCAATCAGGAGCAGACAAAATTTATTGCTATGACAACACAGGCGGCCAGAGAACTGGAGGAGGGGAGGGGTAGGGGTAGGAGGAAGTGTAGGGTTACAGGGGGCGGCTTGGGGTCATAAACAGGAGATTCTGGTCAGAGTGGACAAGTCTTCGATTCATGGGCCAGTCAGAGAAATATAAATATTATAATGAAAATTTTTCTGATTGTGTTGATGGATGTTCATAATCAAAGACTTGAGCAAGTCTAAGGGACGAGGTCTGAGCCGAATCAGGGAATGTTATGCAGTAGGACCGCCTGGAGGGGGGCACCCACAGTAAAGGCATGAACACACTGAGCAATTCTTGTTCCTTTCCCCTCGATAAATGGTCCCCCCCCCCCATCTCGCAACGCACAATGAATTCAACCTTGCGATTTACAGCCCTGCGATTCCGGTACCATACCCTCCCCCCCTAAGGGTACACTTTCCCGGCCACACACTGTACCCAGGAGGGACCCGGAATCGCATGCGATAAAATTGAAACATCTCTGTATTTCTTCCCTACGATTCTGTTCCTTATCGTTGTACCACCTGTGCCGAGGGGCATCCGCCGCTCGGAGCGGAATCGCATACGCCCTCCAGAGGTTACTAGTCTCCCTATTATCGCCCAGGGTAAATACAAGTTCTGCTCGCGACTGGCTGGGCACACCATGACCACATGAACCATAGTTTTCCCATTTATATTTGAAGAACCTGAATATAATGGCGGATTTATATGTAGAAATAACTGAAATTCCCATTTCTGACATCGGATTTCTCATTTGAAGATTTATAAAAACCGATAAACTGCAATAATTTCGGATTACAGTTCAGGGGTCTATCACCATACAACGTCGGTAACCAGCGCACACCGGGACCTGTAAACAGACTGAATTCTGGGATACCTCAATAGGGTCTATGGTAGCCCTGACCAACGGGAAAACAGGTTTTTGCTGCGATTATGGGTCCTGTTTGTTTATTTGTTTGGTTTGATTTAACGTCCAGTCAACTATTACAAGTCTTTACCAGACTTTCTCAAGGTTCTTTTACACCACTAGGGTGGTAATAGAATCTATGAGATGAATTTAGGTAGAAATTTCACCCCTACACATTTACCATGGTGAGGGTTCTTTTACTTCCCACACCACATAGACATGGTATGAGAAGGATTGGCCTTTGATATATCAGTAAATCTACCACAGCTGGGGGTGAAGGAGAAAGGTAGCTGTACACTACACCACATAGACATGGTATGAGAAGGACTGGCCTTTGATATAGCAGTAAATCTATCACTGCTATGGTCCTGGTGGTGTTATTTGAGTAGAATTCACAGGTGGGATCCATGTACCTTACAGGGTTCAACATCTCATGAGACTGTTCCTTTTTAGGGGTAAATGTCGCAGGGGATAAACAGTCTCAGGGAGATGGAACCCCACATCTAAAATGGGATTCACACGGAGGGACAAATGGACCTGAGACTGGTGTACTTCACACCTTTGCGCCAGTCGGCTACTATTTCCAACTGGGAACAAAGTTTCACAGATTGGGGTGTTCTACAGTCTCAGGGGAACATGGCGGATTCAATTCACATGAGAAGATTTAACAGGTACATAGTCTCACCCCTACACCCCTACACAGGGTACACAGGGTACACAGGGTACACAGTCGCCGACTCAGGGTACTTCCCCGTGTGAATAGGTGTTATTTGAGACCGCTGAGACCCACAGACTGGGGGAGAACGTGTGAAATACATTTGTCTCACCAAAATGTCCCTCTAAATTGTAAACCTGTTTAAAGTCAAAATCTCATGAGATTCTGTTCCTTGTTAGGGGCGATTGTCGCCGACAATTGCAAGAGAAAAATGTTGTCTCAGCAAAATGAAAGCCTGTCATTCATACCGAATCTCAACAGGATTTGTCTCAGACAAACGGCCTGTGAGGTACATGAATCCCACCGTGTGAATCCCGTTTAAAGTGGGATTCACAGATGGGACAAATGTACCTGAGACTGGTGTTCTTCACACCTTTGCACTAGTCGGCTACAATTTCCAGCTGGGTAAAAAGTTTCACAGATTCGGGGGTTTGTTTCAAAATCTAGGATCGTACATGAAGACCCTTTTCTATACCTCGTACAAGGGTTATCGTCTAATAATATTTAAGTCTGTTGGCTAAGACAGTATTGGCCGTCCATAAGGTCGTCCATAAGTGTTGTATGAAATTGTCCCGCATCGTCCCTGGGTCCCTATGACGTACAGAAAATGGTCTACATGTACGATCCTGGATTGTGAAACGGGCCCCAGGTGTCCAACAGTCTCAGGGTAACATGGCATATACAATTCACATGGGAAGACTTAACAGGTACATAGTTTCACCCCTACGCCTCTACACGGGGTACACAGGGTACACAGGGTACACAATCACCGACCCAGGGTACTTCCCCGTGTGAATAGGTGTTATTTGAGACCATTGAGACTCACAGATTGGGGGAAAACGTGTGAAATACATTTGTCTCACTAAAATGTCCCTCTAAATTTTAAACCTGTTTAAAGTCAAAATCTCATGAGATTCTGTTCCATGTTAGGGGTGATTGTCGCCGACAATTGCAAGAGAAAAAAGTTGTCTCAGCAAAATGGAAGCCTGTCATTCACACGAGGAGATTGTGTTCCAGTACCGAATCTCAACAGGATTTGTCTCAGACAAACGGCCTGTGAGGTACGTGAATCCCACCGTGTGAATCCCACTTTAGACAAAGAAATTGTGTTTGAATACAGAATCTCAGCAGGATTTGTCTCATGAATCCCATCGTGTGAATCCCACTTTACATTGAAGGAACATTTCTCGGAGACTAGGGGAAGGTGACTTATCTCAGGGCGCTAGAAAGCACACAGTGGACCACAAAAACGCGTGCGATTCCTGTACCAATCCCTGCTGTGCACAACCCATAGACCCTATTGAGGTATCACAGAATTCAGTCTATTCACAAGTTCCGGTTTTCGCTGGTTACCGACGTTGTATGGTGATAGACCCTTGGCCCGTTATCCAGAATTTTTGCAGTTTAACGGTTTTCAGAAATCTTCAAATTGAAATTATTCTGCCAGAAATGGAAATTTCAGCTATTTCTACATCTAAATCCGAAATTATATTCAGTTTCTCCAATTATGAATCAGAAAACTGTGGTTCATGCAGTCGTAGTGTGGCCAGTCAGTCGGGAGCGGAACTTTTGCTTACCAGGAGCGATAATAGGGAGATTTATAACCTCTGGAGGGTCTTTGATAGTAGCTAAAGCTGTGCTTGGAGAAGTGAGTAATAGATAGGTGTAACATTAAGTATCGTACAGATCCGGTGTACACTCTATACTGTAACTCTGATCTCACTTTAGCGGCGATTAGATCTCATGAATATGCGTATATCTACTTGGATTACCAAAGTGGGCTCGGCCCACAATAATGTGACCAGATAAACACGTAGATGACATGGATTCTTTGATCACACCCCTAGTTTCACATCCAGCTCGAGAAATCTGACCAGCTGTCAGTGTCACTTAGAAGCAGGATGGTGCACTGTCACGAGGGAGATTTCCGATACTCTATCTGTCCGGTGACAGGTAAAATATTTTTTTAAAATTTCTATTTAATGAATCGCATCCCTGTAGACAATCTGCATGTATTTCATGGCTAGTAAATCTTCGTTCAAACAAGCTCTATAGTTTACCTAAGTTTCGCTGTTTTAGATAAAAGAATACGAGAGAATTAGTCAATATGAATTCACACAGCATTTTATTCTAATATACAGATAGATTGCTCTAAATTAGGAATACTGACATTAAAGAATATCCGTCAGAATAAAAGTATTTACAACAAGAGTTACTTCTGTGGTCTCAATTTTCGAAGAATAATGATCTAAAGTCTAATCAAGCTTTTTAAAGTAACTTCCGATAATGGCTTTTATCCTACCCCTAATAAAAAAATGCCATAGGCTTAACATGGGATTTGTTTATGTCACGAGTAGTGACATAAAGTGTTGTTTATGCCACTACTTTCTGATACTGAAAAAATATGGAAATGGGGTAGGATAAAATCTAGATGCCACTCGTTTGAGTTTGAGCTTATTTATGACACTCATTTTGTTGGCTCCGTAATGTCACTCGTCTTAGACTCGTGAAATTATGGAACCAACAAAATGCGTGGCATAAATAAACTCAGACTCAAACTCGTGACGTCTCTTCATATTATCTACTGAAAATTGAAACTTGGAAAGCTGTCCTCTCAGTTTTTGGAGGCTAATGATCTGAAGACTAATCAAGCTTTTTCAAGCTGTTTTTTTTTCGTTGGGACTTAACTTAACCCTCCGGCATATATAGCTAGTTACCCGAGGAATAGACATTATTGACTGGTCTCATATATAGGCGGCCGTAGTATGTATGCTCCGAGGAGTTGACGCAGGATATTGCGTAAACGTAGGGTCACCCCCGAGCACCATACGACCGATTTAATCTAAAGGCATGAGCAGACAAGAGATTTCCAATCGGCGCCTTGTCGCAGACTTGTCGTAAGAAGGGGGACTCTGCGACAGCGTTGTCGGGGCGTGTCGTAGACGTCACTGGGTCCCGTAAAAAAGACGTCCATGGTCCCGACACACTACGACAGTGAAATCGAGGAAAGCACGACACTCCACGACTAATGCCCATTCGTTGGGAAAATCGAACATGTTTGATTTTGTCGTAACCTTGTCGGAAAGCCCCCGACAGGCCCCCGACAAGCTTCCAGTTGCAGCCTGTCGTGGCCTTGTCGTAGACTCTTGTCGGGAACTAGGGTCCACCAACCACGACAAGGCTACGGCACGCTTTCCAATCGTAGGCCTGTCGTGGACCTTGTTGGAAAGCCATTGTCGTAGCTTTGTCGTGGTTGGTGGACGCCCCCTTAAAACTAGCGAATTGGTCGATTTGTATTTGGCTACACCTACCCCACCTACCCACCCACCTTTATTCCCGTTTGAACATCATTATCATTATCATTGGACTTATGACCTTTTATATTATCAACATGGGTATTTTGCCCATAGTATTCATCCAGTATTGCATGGATTTCAGTCTATACCTATTTTAAATGAAAATCCTGTGGTCGCTTTTTGTGTTTCTTCTTTAAATCCATTCCATAATTTCTCCCCAATATATAAAGGTGAATGTCTGAGTTTGGTTTAGGTAACTTAGATTTCATTTTACTCTCTCTCATTGTTCTCTTTTCCTCTACTTCAAACATATATATGTTCCGACACGCATACATGCCAACTATTTCATCATTATCAGTACGTCTCCGGCCCTTCGTGTTTCTAGGTTTCGCATTTTGCATTTCACAAGCAATTGGTCAATATGTAAATCCTTAGCTCCTCTTAATCCTATAGCTGCTCTTAGTGTTCTATTCATTAGGACTTGAAGTTTATTTTTAGTTCGTTGTGTAATACAGGCAAAAATCATGTATGGATGTGTATGAAGAGTGATCTATATATTGCGTGTCTGTAGGCAGTTCAAACATATTGCACCGTGACTGTGTATGGAGAGCGATTGTATACACTGTATGTCTGTAAGCCGTATAAACGTATTGTATAGAGAATGTGTATGGAGAGTGAACTGTATGTCTGTAGGCAGATTCATCGTCGTGAACTGTGAATGTGTATGGAGAGTGATCTATTCACTGTATGTCTGTAGGCAGTCTAAATGTAGTACACTGTGAATGTGTATGGAGAGCGCTCTACATGGATATAGGCAGTCTAAACGTATCGCATTGTGAATGTGTTTGGAGAGTGATCTTGACTGGTTCCAGAAACAAGTGGCTGTATACGACCACTTTTATCTGAAACCAGTCTATTGTATTTATCATCCACATTTTTCCGGATAGGTGGCATACCAATAGTAATTCACTTTAGCTACCAATTACTTTTCTGAATGCATTATTTTCACATATGATACGCTTTTTATCACATCCCCGCATTTACAACATATATCGACTGGGTATGTCGATACGCACTCCCTGTGTGTTTTCTATGGACACTTTGTATTAGGTGGATAATAAAATGAGGGATGCTTTCTTCTTTTGTCGTACTAATAATGCGGACATTTTCGAGGCTGACAGAAGGTTGAGTTGTAGGGCGCCTCAGGGTGCGGTGTTTTTGTCCTGATTAAAGTCTGCCTCCAGGGATTTGTTTAAAAAGACAAAGAACCTCCCCTCAAAGAAAGGAGGAATGTACGGAAGACTGGGCAAAGACATTTCTGTTTCCTCGTGTAGTTTATGATTAGTTGGTGATATCATGCCCCAGTCACACTGGCGTAAAAAAAAGGCGTTTTTCCGTGTACGCACGTCTACGTTCTTCTACGCATTTTGGAATCTCAAAATACGCCGCAAAACGCCGCAATACGCGAAGATGCGTATTTAAAGGAAAGTCGGAATGCGTCGAAAAACGCCACAATGCGTGCGTACAGAAGCGTAGATAAGCGTTG
This sequence comes from Alentia gelatinosa, assembly GCA_950022655.1. NCBI lineage: Eukaryota > Metazoa > Annelida > Polychaeta > Phyllodocida > Polynoidae > Alentia > Alentia gelatinosa. The sequence goes on along the minus strand of OX465589.1, from coordinate 49,808,142 downwards.
ATGAACGTTGAACGTTGAGAAGCGTACTAAAACGTTAAAGAAAAGCAAACAAATACCTTCCAAATCCGTAGCTAATACGTGGTCTCCACCAATTCAAATACGTAGAAGAAACGCCGAATTTTACGCCAGTGTGACTGGGACATGAGAGACTACAAATGAAACACAGGAGAATCATGATATTATCGTCCACTCTCCTCGCAGATATCCTGCGCTCTACTTCCTCTGGCTGCTTGTATCTCTGCACCGACCTGCCTGTTTGGGACAGAATCTGTCCCATCCGCCAGCTTTTTCGAATATCCTAAATTCTGAAAGCTTTGGGGAGTTATTGGGTTTTGTTCATAAACATGACACGTGTGCTCACTTGAAGGGGCTGTCTAATCAACTGTGGATTCGCATGATAAAGTGGTTTAGAGCTGAAAACAAAACAGCTGGATTGTCTATGAAGCTCATTTAACAATTCCCACATTTCACAACTCACGATAATCACTCTGGGAGGATTCTACATATGTGCCAATAACTGAGAACTATTCTTCAACTCTATAGTTAAGTGGCTGGAATCGTGCCTTGGTTGGAGAAAGGAGAGAGCGATTGGTAGTGATTGGTAATTGGTATTTTTGTCCCATAGGCTTAACATTGGGAGCTTGATCTCAATGCCCCTACGAGTATTGCAGTCCGTTCTCCATAGTCTATATCCTGTGTGCCGTCCATTCGTTCAGTGTGTACAGGGGTGAGATAGATAAAGAAATCAACTCATTTGGGTCAAAGAAGTGTTCTCCAACTTGTTTGAACGCAGCGTGATATTCACTACGCGTCAGACTTGTAGAGAATGACGTCTTTGATCAAAACATGTTGGTTTCTTCTTTAGTCCTTGGAACCACATCCACTCCCTGTAATATTTAGCACGAGAACCCTGGCGACCCTTGGACAAACGAGTATACTAGAACTTTGCTTGGACATACTAGAGTCTATACCTTAGGATACAGACTCTATACCAGGGGCCTGTTTCAATAAAAGGCCGTCACTATCCAGTTAGTGACATGTTAAGTGACATCAATAGTGACATGAATAAGGAAAAAATTAAAGTTTCGTTTCATAAGGCATGTCACTGTTGGGGTGGTGGGTCAGTTCACTGTTGTGGATGTGTCCCCAGTTTGGGACAGCATAGAGGAAAAACATGTGGGGTACCCCAGCTCGCTAACTCATGTGCTACCTAACTCATGTGCTACCGGGAACAAGTGCTATCAAAGTGAAGGTCGCTGCATATATTAGGGACTGTGCTTGAGTAATTCTACACTGGCCACCAGAGCAGCATTTGCTATGACAAAATTCAAATTTGAATATCATTGGATTGGATGGGCCGATCTCCTTCATATTTGGCATGTTTATAAGTTATATGTGTCCCTGTGTTTCATGGCTTAATTCCTACAGGAAGTAAAGTTACGCGTTTGTGACAATAGAAGCGAGAGGGTATACCTTCTCGCTATTTAGGGCACAATAGTGACCACTACAGTGACCGGACATCGGTCTTATGAAATGGTCAGGCCACTATTAGCGCCCGTCTGTAAACCGGAGTCACAGAATCGGTTGTCACTAAACTACTGCAACGCAACCTGTCGCTATCGTGTCACTACACCCAATAACGGACGTCCTACAGACTATTGAAAAGGGCCCCTGAAGCCACTCGAGGCCTGGCAATAGTGAAGGATACAGCTTGACCTTGAGGTTCATGCCACTTTTAGTAAATAACCTCTCTATACCTAACGCACGTGTATAAAGGGTTAAAACCTCTCAGTAGCCCTCACTTAGTTGTCTGTTTATGGTGTCATTAAACTGTATGGATCAGGGGCACAGTGAACATATGCTGAACCACAGAGAGCAGAAATTCGGCCCTGAGAAATTCGACCCAGGACACGGCGGCAGGCAGGTCCCTTCTGTCTGTCACCACGCTCAGAGCAGCCGCCCTCCACTAGGGGGCAGCACCCTGACCTTGACCCGTGAAACCAGCAGGCTCCAGTTTCCCACAGAGGTCAAACCCTGCCTCTTGTAACAAGTTGTGTACCCACCCTCTGTTCTGGAAGCTTTATACCTCCTATATACGTTATAATATTATCCTACCCCTAATAAAAAACACCATAGGCTTAACATGGGATTTGTTTATGTCACTGGGTGTGACATAAAGTGTTGTTCATGCCACTACTTTCTAATACTGAAAAAATGTGGAAATGGGGTAGGATAAAATCTAGACACCCCTCGTTTGAGTTTGAGTTTATTTATGTCACTAATTTTGTTGGCTCCATAATGTCACTCGTCATCGACGCGTGACATTATGGAGCCAACGAAATGTGTGACATAAATAAACTCAGACTCAAACTCATGACGTCTCTTTATAATATTACCCACCCGATACGGAGTCCCCATACTAAGCCTATGGAGCCTACAGATCGCTGCTGAGTAGAATACGGACCTCCGGAATCTCCTAGGAGAATACAGCTTTTTCGGCCACCTTACAGGCATTATAGGAACTATTTTATATAAACAATGCACGGCGTCTACGTCAAATTTCTAATTGTTAAATAGATTTTCTTTCCTAATAAATACTCGAAAGGTGAGTAATAAATACAACATTACCAGGAAATCGGTCTGTGTGGCCGTATTCTCCTTGTAGTTGACGCTATGCAATACTCCTTAGATGCGAAGAAAACGACCACACAGATCCAAACTGCATGGAGTTGTCCCCCTGTATTTACTACCATATAAGGAATAGAGTAGTCCCCGTAGCCATTGACTGCATTCGCAGCAAACCACGACCTTCACCCTGACCTCCTTACATGATATTTATAGCGCCTGAGGACGGTTCTACAGTCGAGAGTTGACCTAAAATCTAATGGGCCACAACCACCCTCCAAATCATTATAATATTGTGTATTTATCTCATCCCTGGTTCTTATCCCGCAGACTTAACATTGGGAACTGGTACTCAATGCCCATGAAGTATTGTTAAAAAATATTCAATGGGTGAGGACATTACAACTGTTAGCCAATTAGTCAGTGATAGAGATGAGATAAAATCTGGACCGCACTTGATCTGTATCCACTGGAAATAGCCATTTGTTTTTGGTCTGCTACTTAATCTCACTCGGCTTTGCCTTGTGAGGTTACTGGCATAGTCTACAATTCACGGTGGCGCTAGTTGACGAATTAAAGATTTTATCAGTTATTGTGGGTTTGGGGATTTATTCTACTTCCAAATAAGTAAATATGATGTTGAGTGTCATGGCGTGTCGGGAGCGTGTCGCAGAGGTTTACGATAATTAATTTTGGTGGAGCGTGCACTTCCCGACATGCCCCGACAACGCTGCCGTAAGGCCCCCCTTTCTTACGACAAGGCTGTGACAAACACCGATTGGAACTTTCTTGTCGGCACTTGTCGTAGACTTGTCATGGTTGGTGGACGCCACCCTTTAGAATGGCGCTGCGCTCGTGACTGTCGAAGGAATTAGTGTCTTATGATGGGGTTCACATACTTCACAGGCCGTTTGTCTGAGACAAATCTTGCTGAGATTCGGTACTGGCACACAATCTCCTCGTCTGAATGACAGGGTTGCATTTTGCTGAGACAATTTTTTTCTCTTGCAATTGTCAGCGACAATCACCTCTAACAAGGAACAGAATCTCATGAAATTTTGACTTTAAACAGGTTTAAAATCTAGAGGGGCATTTGTAGTGAGATAAATGTATTTCACATGTTCTCCCCCAATCTTTGAGTCTCAGTGGTTCCAAATAATACCTATTCACTTGGGGAAGTAACCTGAGTCGGCGACTGTGCACCCTATGTACCCTATGTACCCTATGTACCCTATGTAGGGGTGTAGGGGTGAGACTATGTACCTGTTAAGTCTTCCCATGTGAATTGAATCCGCCATGTTACCCTGAGACTGTAGGACACCCCAAATCTGTGAAACTTTGTACCCAGCTGGAAATAGTAGCCAACTGGTGCAAAGGTGTGAAGTACACCTGTCTCAGGTCCATTTGTCCCATCGTGTGAATCTCACTTTACGATCTTTCAAACATTAGTTTCAATAAACTGCTTCTTCCACCGATCATCTATCGGTTATCATAACCTGGTTAACACTGCCCGCCGCATACAACAAATATCCGTATACAGAGTCTTAAAGTGGGATTCACACGGAGAGACTCATGTACTTGTGATTGTTGTTACCTACTACATCTAAAAAACTACGATTCCTGTAAAATCTGCTTGGAGTGTCTCCCGTATATAGAGACAAAGTGAACCAGACCTAGGCATGGAGACAGAATACCCACGAAAGTGAGATTCTCGTGCAGTACTCAACTGAATTCTGCTACTCTTTTTTGTGTTTCTCCACATAGATCTACTTCCATCCTTAGGATTTGTTTTTCGCCATACTGAAAACATAATTTAGAACTGTAGTTTATCCTACCCCTAATAAAAGCGGTCCATAGGCATAACATAGGCAAATTTTATTTGGCATGCCATGACATAAAGTGCGATTTATGCCTCTAGGGGCATAAAAATATCGACCAATCAGCGACAAGATTGTGAGCTGCTCCGAAAAAAGTTCTGGTTGGACTCAAAAGTTCCAGTTGGACTTCAGTTGGTCGTTTAATCGATATTTATATTTTAGTCATCCAAAAGCTTAGAGACGGGGTAGGATAAATACGAAACCGAACTCGAGTTAGACTTGTCAGTGTCTATGCCACTCTGGTCAGGTCTGTTCCTCACTACGCTCAGCGTTAACTCTCGTTCAGTTTCTACTAATTTCTGATCTCCTTGCTCTGAGATCAGCTTCCGTGACTTAATTCCGCTGGCAGTCGGTAAAATCGGTGTCACATGAAATGATGGTTGGTAAATAATTGATGGTTTCAGGTATTAATAGTAGGAGGAGCCACTAAGCCCTCACCACCCTCACCCTCTCAAATACGACGCGACGAAGTCGCTCGTACTTTACATAATTCCCCCAGTCTCCAATAACTTTCCCTCTGTCCAATGATCTCGGAGCAGAATGCTGAAACTGAGCTTTCCCAGAAAATGGCGGATTTGATTCACACGGAAGGACACCAGTACATAGTCTCAGTCAAACTTTACCACTGAAACTAGACTGGCCCCAGTCCCTGTTTCCCTCCGCCTACCCCACCCCTCCTCTCCTCGATTCATGGGCCAGTCAGAGAAGGATACATACTATAATGACCTTTATTTTCATTGTGTTTAATCATTTAATGAAAGCTCATAATCAAAGACTTGAGCAAGTCTACAGTGAGACTAGCAGACCCTCATTATCAGTAGGAGGTACGCCAGTCTCACCAGACTGCCCGAAACATTTAAAAACAAGTTTAAAATCCAAATCGCTTGAGACTATGTACCTTAGCAGGGAAAATTGATGCCGACGATTTTCCCTTCTCCCCCTCAGTCTCAGGGAATTGAGACCTGGGGGTGTCACCCTAGAAAACTATGCACCGGCAAATAATCTCAGGAACATTGTCTCAGACAAACCCTGCGAAAGTAACAAGAGCTTCTCCGTGTGAATCCCACTAAAGGTTTACTCCTGATACCTCGTATTAGGTCGATGATAAATAAAATCACGGCGAGACAAGTTCCCACAGATCTGTTGTGTGATTCTTATCTAAGCGGGTTACGCCATGTTTGAACCCCCACCACGGTCCCGTATCCGTTACAACACAAACAACACGTATCACTCTCACAGCAGATCTATCGTGGTGCCAGCGCCTACTAATCTCTGCCCCTGTGATGCGAAAAATGGTTGCCCTGCGAAAAACGTGTTTTATCGCCCACCCAATACGCGCGTGCATCTGCACACATTCTTCCGTTCAGATATCACGGACTATATTGGACGTACTACTATTTTGATGTGATTTGAATGTAAATAAATGAAAAGAATAGTATTTAGACATGAGAATTCCATGTCGTGATATATCGTAATATGCTTAATTTCGGCAAATTTCTCACTCTCCAATCGTGGACTTCATCACTGCGCATGCGTATGGGTGATAAAACAAGTTTTTCGCATCACACCCCAACCCAAAACGGGTTCCCTGGGTGTCCACTAAAGACAAGAGGGACCAGCTAATAATTCAAATTCAAAACAAGGTAACTGTTAAATGAAATAAAACCCAAATAACTCATATATCAGTGTTGGGAAATATGAGAATATGAGAAAAATAAGATTCACAGACAATCCAGCTCTTTCCTTTCCAGCTTTAAACCAGTTAATAATGTGAATCCACCTTCTAGTAGACTACCCCTTCCAGTGAGCACATGTGTCATGTTGACAAACAAAACATTGCAACACATGGGGTGCTCTCCACTGAAGAAAGTAATCCCTACTACTATGTCTGTTTTGAAATAACAAATAACATAAAGGAGTGTATATCATTTACAATAGAAATATGTGCATCTCTATGTATGAATAAAACACACAATACTGCCCGAAGCGCTACGAATGTGGTATATTTGAAGAAAAAAAACCTGGTGGATGGGACAGATTTGGTCCCAAAGAGGCAGGTTGGTGGAGAGATACAAGGGACAATAGGAAGTACTACTCGTTGGTAGATGGTGGAATCTGTGCTAGGAGAGTGAGGACGTATGTCAGTGCTGTGATCGTCACTTCTCAGACCTCCCCGTGTTTAGTCTGCGGCGTTAAGTCATCCTGACATTAACACTGCTTTGTGATTTCCCTCTTAAAGCCAGATAAATATTAACACAGCCGTAAGAGGTGGACCGGACGGGGCCACCTCCTTATGTGAAGCTCCTAACTTGTTGTAACACTATCCTTAGTCAGAGGCAGGCCTCCTGTATGGAGTTGTCCCCCCGTATTAACTGCCATATAAGGAAAAGAGTAGTCCCAGTAGCCAATGACTGCATTCGGAGCAAACCCCAGACCTTCACCCTGACCTCCTTACATGATGTTTATTGCGCCTTGGGACGGTTCTACAGTCGAGAGTTGACCTAAAATCTAACCCTCCAAGGCTCAGTCCCTGGGTGTTACCCCTCCCTCTACACTCCACCTCAGTCTCCCTTACCCCTCCCCTACACTCCACCTCAGTCTCCCTTACCCCTCCCTCTACACTCCACCTCAGTCTCCCTTACCCCTCCCTCTACACTCCACCTCAGTCTCCCTTACCCCTCCCTCTACACTCCACCTCAGTCTCCCTTACCCCTCCCCTACACTCCACCTCAGTCTCCCTTACCCCTCCCTCTACACTCCGCCTCAGTCTCCCTTACCCCTCCCTCTACACCCCACCTCAGTCTCCCTTACCCCTCCCTCTACACTCCACCTCAGTCTCCCTTACCCCTCCCTCTACACTCCACCTCAGTCTCCCTTACCCCTCCCTCTACACTCCACCTCAGTCTCCCTTACCCCTCCCTCTACACTCCACCTCAGTCTCCCTTACCCCTCCCTCTACACCCCACCTCAGTCTCCCTTACCCCTCCCCTACACCCCACCTCAGTCTCCCTTACCCCTCCCTCTACACTCCACCTCAGTCTCCCTTACCCCTCCCTCTACACCCCACCTCAGTCTCCCTTACCCCTCCCCTACACCCCACCTCAGTCTCCCTTACCCCTCCCTCTACACTCCACCTCAGTCTCCCTTACCCCTCCCTCTACACTCCACCTCAGTCTCCCTTACCCCTCCCTCTACACTCCACCTCAGTCTCCCTTACCCCTCCCTCTACACTCCACTTCTGTCTCCCTTACCCCTCCCTCTACACTCCACCTCAGTCTCCCTTACCCCTCCCTCTACACTCCACCTCAGTCTCCCTTACCCCTCCCTCTACACTCCACCTCAGTCTCCCTTACCCCTCCCCTACACCCCACCTCAGTCTCCCTTACCCCTCTCCTACACTCCACCTCAGTTTCCCTTACCACTCCCCCTACACTCCACCTCAGTCTCCCTTACCCCTCCCTCTACACTCCACCTCAGTCTCCCTTACCCCTCCCTCTACACTCCACCTCAGTCTCCCTTACCCCTCCCCTACACCCCACCTCAGTCTCCCTTACCCCTCTCCTACACTCCACCTCAGTTTCCCTTACCCCTCCCCCTACACTCCACCTCAGTCTCCCTTACCCCTCCCTCTACACTCCACCTCAGTCTCCCTTACCCCTTCCTCTACACTCCACCTCAGTCTCCCTTACCCCTCCCTCTACACTCCACCTCAGTCTCCCTTACCCCTCCCTCTACACTCCACCTCAGTCTCCCTTACCCCTCCCTCTATATTCCACTTCAGTCTCCCTTACCCCTCCCCTACACTCCACCTCAGTCTCCCTTACCCCTCCCTCTACACTCCACCTCAGTCTCCCTTACCCCTCCCTCTACACTCCACCTCAGTCTGGCTTACCCCTCCCTCTATATTCCACCTCAGCCTCCCTTACTCCTCCCCTACACTCCACCTCAGTCTCCCTTACCCCTCCCTCTACACTCCACCTCAGTCTCCCTTACCCCTCCCTCTACACTCCACCTTAGTCTCCCTTACCCCTCTCTCTATACTCCACCTCAGTCTCCCTTACCCCTCCCCTACACTCCACCTCAGTCTCCCTTACCCCTCCCTCTACACTCCACCTCAGTCTCCCTTACCCCTCCCTCTACACTCCACCTCAGTCTCCCTTACCCCTCCCTCTACACTCCACCTTAGTCTCCCTTACCCCTCTCTCTATACTCCACCTCAGGCTCCCTTACCCCTCCCTTACACTCCACCTCAGTCTCCCTTACCCCTCCCTCTACACCCCACCTCAGTCTCCCTTACCCCTCCCTCTACACCCCACCTCAGTCTCCCTTACCCCTCCCTCTACACTCCACCTTAGTCTCCCTTACCCCTCTCTCTATACTCCACCTCAGTCTCCCTTACCCCTCCCCTACACTCCACCTCAGTCTCCCTTACCCCTCCCTCTACACCCCACCTCAGTCTGCCTTACCCCTCCCTCTACACTCCACCTCAGTCTCCCTTACCCCTCCCTCTACACTCCACCTCAGTCTCCCTTACCCCTCCCTCTACACCCCACCTCAGCCTCCCTTACCCCTCCCTCTACACCCCACCTCAGTCTCCCTTACCCCTCCCCTACACCCCACCTCAGTCTCCCTTACTTCTCTCCTACACTCTATCTCACATTGCGATAGGATTCCGTAGCCAGTCAGAGGCAAGTTGCATACTGTGGTGTACTTTATTCTAATTCTGTTGAATCATTTAATGAAGTTTCACAAGGAAAGACTTGAGCAAGTCTAGGTCAGAGGTGATGGAGAAATGCTGCTGTTACGAGTTTCCCTTTCTGGGAGTACAATCTAGTTAATGGAATATTATGATATTGATGAAATCTTTCTGGTTGAAGGTCACACTCCAGACGCACATTCTCTCCCTTAGCCCACGCCTCACCCCCATATTGATTTACTTCAGCTATACTCAACAAGTAAAGGACACACAAACACCCCTAAAAATCATTAAAAAGAGCATATATCCAGTTGCTTTGATTTCACCAGTCTGCTTGTGATGATATTTGAATTCACCAATAATAGTTTTGTCAGAAAGTCTCTAGACACAAGGTGAATGTAAAGATGAATGGAACATTAATTCAGCATTATACTGTGACCAAGCTAAGAAATAGGGTAATTACCAAATTTATGTTTATGTAAGCAGGTGGGAATGCCGATTACACAACCAGATGGACATGATGATTTTTTACTACTGTCAAAATGGAAACACCTGATTTTTGACGTTAGATTTAATTAATTTTCAGAAAAAGAGGCGGACGCTGGAATGACGTCATAGGATCGATCTACCAATGAGAGACGCTTTTATACGGGCAACGAGCTCAGGATTCCCCTGGTGGTGACTAACCGAACTAGAAGACTGTATCACGAATGACGTCATAACTTACCATAGCAACCAGTAAACATGCTCGAACGACACAAGGAGCGTCGCCGTGGCAACGCGCGTGACGTCACGATGACGACAGAGCCCGGGTGGCTGTACGGTTACCATGGCAACGCACTGAGGACGTGGACGCTGCTTCTGGTCACGCTCGGCTGCACAGCGCCCCTAGTGACGGCCGTAACCATGGCAACGCCGCATGTGGGTGAGTTGAGCTACGTTCTGATCCTTGTTTTCTCATTCCTACAGGAGTTACCTCAATGTTTGAGAGAACTGGACTCAATCCCAAACATGTAGGACATTGTGGTTTAGAGTTCCATGTACTGCTATATCAAAGGCCAGTCCTTCTCATATCATGTCTATGTGGTGTGGTATGGTGTGGAGCCACCTTTCTCCTTCATCCCAAGCAAAGTATGTTTTTTTTTAAACAAATTCATTTTCAGATGTTTACATTTCACAGACATGTACACGTGTTCTTCAACGTATCTGTCTCTTTGCGTCGTTGTACTATAGTCCATCAGTACCGTACAGAGCAAAACTTACCGTACAGAGAGGCTTATTACAGTACATAATAGGATATGAATGTAGCAAAAATGATAGCAATTGGACAATATATGTGAACAGCACACAGCAGTAGAAGATTTACTGCTATATCAAAGTCCAGTCCTTCTCATACCATGTCTATGTGATGTGGTGTACAGCCACCTTTCTCCTTCATCCCCAGCAGTGGTAGACTTACTGCTATATCAAAGACCAGTCCTTCTCATACCATGTCTATGTGATGTGGTGTACAGCCACCTTTCTCCTTCATCCCCAGCAGTGGTAGACTTACTGCTATATCAAAGGCTAGTCCTTCTCATACCATGTCTATGTGATGTGGTGTACAGCCAACTCTCTCCTTCATCCCCAGCAGTGATAGTCTTACTACTATATCAAAGGCCAGTCCTTCTCATACCATGTCAATGTGGTGTGGTGTACAGCCAACTTTCTCCTTCATCCCCAGCAGTGGTAGACTTACTGCTATATCAAAGACTAGTCCTTCTCATACCATGTCTGTGTGGTGTGCTGTACAGCCACCTTTCTCCTTCACCCCCAATAGTGTTTGATATACTGCTACAACAAAGACCAGTCACTTCCTCTTTTTCTAGGAATTCCTTGTTTTCATTTCGAGTTAATATAACTGTTTTACTGTGTAAAACAAAGATAACCTAAACTAGTCTCATTCACGCCAACACACACTGGTTTGAACCTCCTTACACACTCTCAACACTGTTCCACGTCTTTTTATTATTTAGTCTCTCTATGGCAGTTATTCCACATGGAAAATATTTCGATTTTTTTTCATTACTCCAACTGACATGTGTAAATGTGTGTGGGTTTTTATAACGCACTCACAAGACAGGTCAGAGAAGGTTTGCAGTCCGCCCACACCTCCTGTAATTAACGAAAAAAACCCCACTAAAACAAGAGATAAAATATCATAATTATGCCAAATGTCATCATTATCAGATTCAATTGACCGCTAATATTAAGGAAATGAGAATGATTCAATTACTCGGATATTATGCAACAATAAAATATGAACTGTGAAAGTGGACGGGTTAGCGATAATTAAGATCCCTTTCATTAATTATTCATTTATTCCCATGCTTGAAATAATGAATTGCACCAATGAATGGTAGAGACATGACTTAATCTTACAAACGTAAGTGAATTTCCTTTCCCGCAGATAAAATATTCAATTTGTAAATTGCAGGGATGGCAGTTTTTACTTTTACATTGAAATTCTTGGTTTCATTTACAGTTATTTTTTCTTGTATAAAACAAAGATAATTACTATCTTTCACTGGTAAGGATGTCAGTTTTCCTTGTTTCCGCGGAAATCCGTGTTTCCATTTTTGAAATGTGAAACCCTTTCCTTGTGTAAAATGAACATAAAACAACACAGAGTAGAGAGATACAACCTCGATATTACTCATATCAGTTACAAGCCTTAATTCTCAACTCTATCTACCCACAGACCCTTCCTATAAGCATTTGTTTAGTAATGATAACATTACTTGTATCTGATACATCTCCGGTGTTTTGGTGTATATATGTCAGTTTTAAACCTTGAATTGTCATGGGAAATATTTCCTTGTTTTTTTCTGACCCCAGCTGACATCCGTGAGAGTACGAATTCACACCAATATGAAGTGAACCTCCCCACACACCCCAGCCTCGTTTCATGAGCAATAATGAATTATTTTCTATGTTTTTCCAGTCTCTCTGAGGCAGTAAATGCTACATAAGAAACACTTCCCCATCTTTCCTGACCCCATCTGACTTCCCTGTGATATTGTTCTTGATGTTGGTTGTTTCTATAGTCGGCGCAACCATATTTGGGACTGAAAACTGATTACTTTTGACTTATAATACAAAGATTCTCATAACTTAGGCTATTGAAAAGATACAGATTTGCAATAGGTAGCATATTAACCCGGAGATTATGGGCTTTACTTTATTGTCATATATATTTTGAATCTATTGAGATAATTTATTTGTTTTTATTTGTGACATATTTTCTCAGGAATCATGTTTAAAGTTAGGCAGACTGTTTGACTCATAGAATATGAGTAAAGATTCCTTTAAAAAAAAAAAAAAATTGTTTATTGACTATTTCTTTCACCAGATTGGTGTTTTACAAAGCAACAGTCGCACGACTATGTTACATACGTATGGACTACAAACAAAAGTATCTGTTATCATTCACTTATCCATGATTCAGTTACAGGTTTCTGACAACATGTAGTTACAAATTAGGTTGTAAAGTTGTACTTCATACCCATACTCTAAGGTATGCTTACAATACAATTAGTATCATAATCGTAGTATATATGCTACCACAATGTCTAATTCCATATGGAACTAAAATCAAAACCCAGTTTAATCAAGTAGAGAAGTCAGAGTAGAAGTCAAAGTGAACCTTTCTCGTTATCAAAATAGAAAAATGGCAAAAGCCCCTTTTTGTGATATCTGCTATATATCAAAGCACTGTCATGGTAGGCAGAAAATGGAGAAAATAGGATTGGTTGGGAAGGATGTAATATTTTGATATTGTAATTTCAGAGAATGTTTTTTCCGTTAGATATCATCCATAAACAAATGCTTACATAAACTAGTTAGACATGCACAAGTCAATCTATAATATCTTTTAGGGAAACACTATTTGAATCCGGATCCCACCATAAAAAAGAAATTCTGACTCAGTAGTCACAGGCCCACCTCCCACCACCCCATAGCCGTATAGGGCCTCTTCGAGACACAGAAAAAGATCTTATCACAAACGGATTCCACCATAGTCCCTAAAATATGGCTCCCTGACCTGTAATGGACTTGAGCAGGCATCTTGGTGGAGTGTGGGGGCAGACTGTGAGATATGCGCATATTGTGTCCCGTCTGTGGCGGTCACTCTCCCCCCCGAGGCACTGCTGCCAGCAAACATTCCTCTCCCAGCGGATACTCCCACCTCAGCGAGAACAATAAACCACGAACTGTTTTACCTGAGCGAACCTCATTGGAAATGCCACATTCTTTATGGAGGGAGGGATGTGCCATTTAAAAAAGATGTGGATCGTATTTCTCCTGATATTGAGTTTTTCACCTACAATTCAACACCTTGGTAATAAATAACTACAATAATATGGAGAAACCAAACAAGAGCTGGTCTTGTTGTTGTTTATCGCACGACGACAAGATTGCATATTACTGCGCGAAGCGAAGCCGAGAGCAGTAATGTGCGATCTTGCCGGAGTGCAAAGAACAATAACATGACTAACTCGAGTTTGGTTTAGAATTTATCCTACCCCGCCCGTCTAAATTACTTCTACATTAACAAATGACGTCATTTGTCAAGTGTATCCCACTAGGGCGATATTTTTCATTTTTCTGAACTCCAGACCGAATACAGTGTTCCAATGTTAAGCCTATGGAGTTTTTTTATCAGGGGTAGGATAATAGACGAAGGCCAAACTGCCAGTTCTCTTGAGACGATCAGTTCACAGGTACAACCACCTCGCCTTCTTTATTTCCTTTTACTAGAGCGTGCTCGCACGCGCCATATACGTTGCCTATAGTTGCCTATAAAAGGTTAGAGTAGTCACATACAATCCATCCCTTCACTATCTGCGTGCTGCTCGCTGTGCTATTGGATAAGGAGCAGAGTGCCAGTGTCTCAGAGTCCTAGAGGCGTGCCCAGCTAACCATGACCAATCACCCAAGACTGAAATACCTGATTGACCAACTGTTGCTTGATATGTTTTGTTGCTAGACTCAATGGCCAATTGACTGGGTGCAAGTGGGTTACAGAAAACGATCCATAGACTGAATGTAACCCAAACCTTTTATGTTATTCATTTAAAATTGCACGCTTATTAATCTATGAGGAACATACCACTTGCTCCTAGTTGTGAAATACACTCACCCAGAAGACAAGCCGAGAGTTACCACCACTTAATCTTAGATCTCTGCACCAATTTTGGTGGACGAAGTTGGTGACAAATCGGTGAAATTCATTTCCCTGTGTGCACGTCCCTGAGACGATGGCCATTGGTCACAGGTGAGATCTGATGGACTGTGATCAGACTACGTGGCGGCACTCTTTGATCTTAGTTAAGGCCGCTTTCCATTGGCCGACAAAGACGTTGTAGATTTTTGGTGCTCTCCTAAAGCTGGATGCCCATCTACCGATTTAGGGTTGAACGATTAGTTCCCAAATGGTATAGGAGTCGGTCACCTTGTCACAGGCAAATTACGTAACCCCTCGCTCGATCCGCACACTGATAAAATCTGTGTATGGTCCACTAATCGCTGGGGGAGGGCAAAAACCAAAGAAAACGAGTGTTCACTAATCGTTGGGTAGCCTTGCCTAGCTGTCCTACATCTACTGACTCTGTTAGGATGACTCGGCTGAGACAAATTACCTTCCGTTTGTCGCTGACAAACGTACATAAATGTTCCGAAATCGGTAGATGGGCATTGGGCTTAATAGCCTATTTACATTTTGCAGTGCTAAAGGTCCGTCGCTGGTTGCTACCTTTATACTGGTGATGGCCAATGTAAATAAACTAATAGGAGAACACAACAAATCTATACTGTTTTCATCGGCCAATGGAAACGGGCCTTTAGGTCGCTGTAAGAGGGCATCACAGGATATGGTACTGAGGGTCTCTCCACCAGTGTTACTATCTTGATGCTTTTATTAAAGTTGATAGTAATCTGAATGAATGAAGTCCAAGTTCCTGTTCCTGTTAGAAGCATTACTGCAGATATAACTGCAATGGTAGCTAGCTGCAGATTAGTTGCTATGCTACATATTTACCTCTGTTATGAATGGGGTGGTCCTAGACTTGCTCAAGTCTTTGATTATGAACATTCTTTACATGATTAATCACAATCAGAATAATGTTTATTTTAGTATGTATCCTTCTCTGACTGGCCCATGAATCAGCCTGTATCCCAGCAAGGAGGGTAGCCATAGTATGCAGGGACTGGAGCCAGTCTATACCAGTGAGGAGGGTAGCCATAGCATGCAGGGACTGGAGCCAGTCTATACCAGTGAGGAGGGTAGCCATAGCATGCAGGGACTGGAGCCAGTCTATACCAGCGAGGAGGGTTGCCATAGTATGCAGGGACTGGAGCCAGTCTTGGGTGGTCCCACCGAAGGTTGCTAATGAGGCTTTATTGGCAATAATCCACACTAAAATATAACATCAAAACCCTAAAAAAAAGACACCAAGATCATGCAAATAGGTTCAATATCAGCAGAGCTAGACCGAAGGACAAATCGGAGGGCTCGCTTAGGAAACGACTCCCAGACAAACGTCAGCAAGTCCATGAACTCAGAACTGAATTTCTTGTTATAGATGAACTCACTAAAGTTTCTTGTTACAGATGAACTCACTAGACACCAACATCATTCAAATAGATATTAGCAGAGACAGTAGGAGGTCAGGCCAGGGGAGGGGGCTGGAATTGGGAGGGACCCTGCAGAGGGGGGTTCAGGGTAAGACAATTTGAACATTTTCTCATACTTTTACCCCACATCAATCAGATAGAACAACAACAGACATCAATTTTAGCACAAGTAGCCTACGGAGGGTTGTATGTGTGATATTACTCACCACACTATAACATATCTTTAATCCAACACTGTTGAGAAGACCCTGACTGTAGTATTGTGGATTTAGGCTATGTTTGCAGGGCCTTGGAAAAGATACCATGGGCAGATTCAGAAGGAGGTGACTGAAGGACACAGTCAGCGTAAACCTAGCTTGTATATACTTCCACCAGATACTTGAAATGATTCTCAGAACGCAGATTGAGAGTGAGCCTCACGGAAAAAGAGTCCTTGAAATAGCTATTACTATATACCCATGCCGTATATACTGTAAATACGCAACATTTCGCCATACAACGTAAAAATACTGTACGGACTACTGGTCCGTACGCTAAAATACGGACCACCTTGCCATACACGTTTATTAAGATATTGGTTGTTAAGCTAAATGAAATTAATGAATTTCTTTTAATTTCGGGTATAAAGTAAATATAATATAACGTCCAACCATGCTGTACAATTCACAGAACTCGATGCTAATTTACAGTTTGTACGGAACTCGGCATAAATGCCTCGGTCTGTACAAACTGTAAATTACCATCTCGTTCTGAGAATTGTACAGCATGGTCAGGACGTTCTATATAATTATTCCTGTCTCACATCTATGCACCGACTGGCCTCAGTCCCTGTGTCCTACCCCTCCCTGTGTGCCCACATGCTCTCCTGGCCTGCTGGGGTGGACATCAATGATCAATCTGTTCACCCTCTCGGTTGCTTACATGCAAGAACAACTAAAGTGACCAGTGATAAAGAGCACTGGACTGGTATTCCCAAGGTTGTTGGACTTTGTTGGTTCGAGTCTCTCTGCAGCCACTTTTCTCCTTCACCCCCAGCAGTAGTAGATATTTAGAAGGAAACCCACGGGATGAGAATAACTTGGTCCGTACTCCACCAAGTTTGACTGCGGAGTAATACACGAAGCGAAGCTGAGTGAATTACGTAGCGGTCAAACGAGGTGGAGTGCAAACCAAGTTATTCTCATCGAGTGGGTTTCTGATTTTATCTCACCCCGTATAACATCATTTATTGCTGGAATAACTCGACAAATTAGCCATTGAGTATTGGGTATTATCCTACCCCTAATATAAAATCCCATAGGCTTAACATTGGGTTTCCGTATGCCACGCTGACTGGCATACGGAGTTTTATATGCCGCTAGTGGCATACAGCATTGTTATCACGTAATATTCCAAAATCGAGGAGATAGGGTAGGATAAAATCAAAACCTGATTCGTTTTAATCTTGGCCACCGCATTCAACTCCTAAAGTTTTGGCTCCGGACTTCACTCGGCTTTGCCTCATGAAGTCACTTTGCCAAACTTCAGTCGTGGAATACGGTGGCCAAGATTAAAACTCATCCAGTTTTACGATACAGTACATTCACGGCCGTGGAGTACGAGTTCCTAACGTTAAGCCTATGGAGAAAAATACCGGGGTGAGATAAACTGCAATAACAAAGTCCAATCCTTCTCATACCATGTCTATGTGGTGTGGGAAGTAAAAGACTCTCACCTCGGTAAATGTGTAGGGTTGAGATCTCTGCCTAAATTCATCTCTAAATTCATAATTTTTTATTCCTGGCATACCTCTCTCACGACTGATTACTACGCGGTACTATCTCCCTGTTACCCTAGGGCACTCATCAGTGTCCCTAGGCTGACAAGAACCTTAATTCTCCATCATACTTTTACCAAGGTAAGTATTAGGATAATTTACCTATTAAACTACCCAAAAAAGACCAACAAACTAACTCCTGCCTTCCCTGTCCCTCTGCCTACTCCCCACCTCAGCTTCTGGACACAGTTCAATGCAGGTGCCAGTCAGGGGTAGTTTCGCCTCGATGACGATTGCGGCCCATCCAAACTCATGGAGTTTTGTCTATTTTACGATTCGAGTGCGGTTCTGGATTTATCTCACCCCTTTCTATGATGTTAGATAGTATCAGAATATCAGAATAGCTCGAATATAGCTAGAAAATCTATATGACGTCATCTCACATTCACTACGCCACGGCCGTGGCATAGTGTTGTCACTTTACGGGTGTGATCGTTGTGTATTTTTTCCTAATGTTCTTTCTATGGCGAAGCTTGTACCAGGGGTGAGATAATGTGATTTATCTCATCCCTTGTCTTTTTCCCCATAAAGTTTATAAATTTGGAACTCGTACCCAACGCTCATGGAGTATTGTAAAAGAATACCCAATGGCGGATGATGTCAAAAGTGTCAATTAGTCAGTGATAGGGTTTAGATAAAATCTGAACGACAATTCGATCCAGAGCCACTGAAAATAAGCCATTCATTTCGGTTTGCTGCATGATCTCCGCAATTAAAACGCATGCCATATCTTTTCAGCGGCTACGGATCTCGATGCAGTTCCTATTTAGTAATTTGTCCTCTTTTAAAAAAAAAAACATTTAATGAATGTCCATAATCAAAGACTCAAGCATGTCTAAGGTATGCACAGCATGATGTTTTATGTCGGCCATGAAAACATATATAGCTTTGATATATTTGCATTTCTATTGTGACAATGTAGACCCGACGATGTATACCAAGTAATGGTCACTAGTGATTTTTTTTTATTATTCTTTTATTCAACCAAATGCTGCATATTGATGCTCATTGTAGCGTTTTTACACGACTGCTTTTTACAATTATGTGCATCTTAGGACAAGCATTCGTGAATAGACTTTTATCGAGTCATTCTTAGGATTCTCTATGTGAGAGGAATAATTGAATAATGTATAATCATTAGTTCCGTCTGCGATAGAGCAAGAACAAAGCAGGCCAGGTAGACAAAACTTGAGAAATTACATAGATATGAGAAATAACAGATTTCAGGGCCTTATTCATATCACTGATATTAAAACTGATATTAAAACAGAGAAGATTTCTTATGTAGACTCAGGGCCTAGTTTATATAACTGATATTAAAACAGAGAAGATATCTTATGTAGATTTCAGGGCCTAGTTTATATAACTGATATTAAAACAGAGAAGATATCTTATGTAGATTTCAGGGCCTAGTTTATATAACTGATATTAAAACAGAGAAGATTTCTCATGTAGATTTCAGGGCCTAGTTTATATAACTGATATTAAAACAGAGAAGATTTCTTATGTAGATTTCAGGGCCTAGTTTATATAACTGATATTAAAACAGAGAAGATTTCTTATGTAGATTTCAGGGCCTAGTTTATATAACTGATATTAAAACAGAGAAGATTTCTTATGTAGATTTCAGGGCCTAGTTTATATAACTGATATTAAAACAGAGAAGATATCTTATGTAGATTTCAGGGCCTAGTTTATATAACTGATATTAAAACAGAGAAGATATCTTATGTAGATTTCAGGGCCTATTTTATATAACTGATATTAAAACAGAGAAGATATCTTATGTAGATTTCAGGGCCTAGTTTATATAACTGATATTAAAACAGAGAAGATATCTTATGTAGATTTCAGGGCCTAGTTTATATAACTGATAGAAGATTTCTTATGTAGATTTCAGGGCCTAGTTTATATAACTGATATTAAAACAGAGAAGATTTCTTATGTAGATTTCAGGGCCTAGTTTATATAACTGATATTAAAACAGAGAAGATTTCTCATGTAGATTTCAGGGCCTAGTTTATATAACTGATATTAAAACAGAGACAATTCTTTATATTGATTTCAAAGCCTCGTTCAAATCAATGATATTAAAAGGTAGAGGATTCCTCTAGAGATTTCATACAGATTCCTTGTTCATATCATTGATATCAAACAATATTGAGCTATACATATGATCGGGCTCCGTTCATATCACTGATATTAGAACAATATAGATAGATTCAAGACCTTGCTAATAACACCGATATTAAAACGGAGAAGATTACTGATACAGATTCAGGGCCTTTATAATATCACCGATATTAAAACGGAGAAGATTACTGATACAGATTCAGGGCCTTTATAATATCACCGATATTAAAACGGAGAAAATTACTGATACAGATTCAAGATCTTGCTAATATCACTAATATTAAAACTGAGAAGATTACTGATACAGATTCAGGGCCTTTATAATATCACCGATATTAAAACGGAGAAGATTACTGATACAGATTCAGGGCCTTTATGATATCACTGATATTAAAACGGAGAAGATTACTGATACAGATTCAGGGCCTTTATAATATCACCGATATTAGAACGGAGAAGATTACTGATACAGATTCAGGGCCTTTATAATATCACCGATATTAAAACGGAGAAGATTACTGATACAGATTCAGGGCCTTTATAATATCACCGATATTAAAACGGAGAAAATTACTGATACAGATTCAGGGCCTTTATAATAACATCGATATTTAAACGGAGAAGATTACTGATACAGATTCAGGGCCTTTATAATATCACCGATATTAAAACGGAGAAGATTACTGATACAGATTCAGGGCCTTTATAATATCACCAATATTAAAACGGAGAAGATTCCTTATACAGATTCAGGGCCTTTATAATAACACCGATATTAGAACGGAGAAAATTACTGATACAGATTCAGGGCCTTTATAATATCACCGATATTAAAACGGAGAAGATTCCTTATACAGATTCAGGGCCTTTATAATATCACATATATTAAAACGGAGAAGATTCCCTATACAGATTCAGGGCCGGGCTATATATAGGGCCGCATGTCACGCCGACATGTGACCCTCCCTCATCCTGTATTTACCCACTTCTCCAGGTACCCCGTCTACAAGGTTACCAGTCCCCGACATGATGCCCTTTGACCCTACAAAGCCAACACAAACCTGAAGGTACAAGTTGCTGCTTATGGATGGAGGAGTAGTGGGGCTGTCAAAGAACCCCCTCCTTCAAAAAATATCTGTGAGGATTAAACTTGGGGAGATCAGAGCTCTGGTGTAAGAATCATTCCTCACCTCCTTATTCGTGTATTACAGTTTTCTGAGAGAACTGTTGTTATTTTACATTCATCTCCTGTAATTGGGAAACTGTGTCGTGATGCCATGAAAGAAACAGACAAAATCTTTCATTTTGTAATGGTTGGGTGACGGGTCCAGCCGAAGCTCCTCCCGAGCACCACTACAGTATTTGGTCCAAGATGCCATCTCGGTGCTGGTCCCACCCGCTAACCCGCAGCTGTGTTTTACCACAACCACCCAGCACCGTGGCTCTGCCCTCGAGGATCACAGGGAGGTCAAACACCTTCACAGAGCAGGTACACAACGAAAAACCTCTCTGGTTGGTGGACACAACCCTGATCGCATCTCTCGGGATCCCAGAACTCTATCCGGAGAAGGGACACAAGGGTCCGACCCTCTCCTCCTAGAGAACCGAGATACTCTGACTCCACCCCCTAGGGGACCAGAACCGGTCAACAGCTAGTCCTGAGAACTAGCTCCCGTCGGTGGAGTACAGAGCAGAGCCCTGCAGAGAGACCGAACGTAGTCTCTCCACACCCCAGTGTGTCTCAGTAAGCCACAGCAGGCTGCTTATATACAGCCCATGTCCCCACTGAGCATGTGCAAGAATCCCGCTGATTCTCCAAAGGGGTATTCTTAGTCAGCCTGGTCACCAGCAAACCAGTGGTTCCCGCTAGTTGCCTGGCCAACTCCTCAGGATCAATCCTCACTGCTGGTTCTCAACCTGACAGGTGAGAAACCAGTCTAGACTGGTCCCAACACGGTGTCTGTAATAGCCAGCGGCGGATGGCCTATTCCAAAACCGCGGGAAAACAAGTTGTATCAACCTGTCCCACAGCTTGGTCGGCTGTCCCGGCCGCGGCTATACTTAGAAAGGCGTAGTAGACGTGCCCAAGTCATAGTCGACTTTCACGGGTCCCTACAATTTGAACACTAAATGATGAGGATGTGATGAATGATATGCTGCCTATAGAATATATATAAATCCAATATACATGTGTAGCTGTCCCCTCCTTATTGACGGGACCTTCAAGTTTCCTCGGGCCAATGTACAAGTGTTTATACGGATAAAGGCCCGTTTCCATCGGCCGACGAAGATTGCTTAGACTTTTTGAGTTACGCAGAAAGTCTGCGGTAGTGCCACTGACTGTGCGTCGGTTTAGAAAAATCGCTGAGGGTAGTAGATTTCACTCAATGACCAAGCTTTCACTCAGTGGTGGGTGGTGCCACATTGCATAATCTAAGCAGAAAAAGTCGTGGGGCATTTCACGACCTTGTTTGTTTTCATTGACCGATCTTGAGTCAGCAGTGCCAATAGTCCGTCGGTGGTTCCTGACTGTAGATCGGTGACGGGAAATCGGCCAATGGAAACGGGCCTATACTCGAATGGTCTTAGTCCCTGGGTCCTACCTTCCACTCTGCCGCCACCGCCTACCCTACCCCTCCCCCTTCTCTACACCTCTGCCTCTGGTTCCTGGGCCAGACATACTGGTTGTATACTGATAAATCGATTATATACAGACACAGTATGCCTGTTTTCGTATTATTATATACCTTAAAACATCCAATTTTTAACTTTGCTTCTGGGCGAGTTTTTTTTAATTTCGCCGCTGTACATGGCCGTACGCTACATACATACCCCGTACATCACCTAGGTGTCGTACGGATATAAATACGACATGGGTAGGAGCGGGCCGTATGTTTAGAATATACTACCACAGGTATATAATGATGAAAGTAACTGATTAGTGTTTGGTCTGTTTTCCCGTACGCCATCGAGTCTGGAGCGCTCAGGGATATGAACGAGGTGATATCCGAGTGAATATTCATTCTTAAGCGCTTCAAACAAGATGGCTATGGGGGACACAGACGAAACACAAATATGTTTCTGATTTTGTCTTAGCCTAGATATATTCATCTGTTTATCTCCCATTGAGTACGAGTTACCGTTCGCGTATGCCTGTTGCGTACGAGTTTCTAATGTTAAGCCTATGGGCATTTATCCATACCATACCATTTTACCAGGCTAAGATAAAATCCTGATTCTGTTTAATAATTTAATGACTGTTCATATTCAAAGACTTGAGCATGTCTAGGTACATGCTTTCAGACATAACCGAATATTCTACGCATAACATATTAAAGTACATATACCTCACTGTCACGAAAGATAATGCAGATATTAAACATAATACATTCATTCCCAGTAAAGTCGTGGCTTCTGGATAAATAACTTATTGAGTATTAATTCAGCATTTGGAGGCTGACATGATGCTGAATATCATCAGGGACCTGTTTCACTAGTTTCGTGACAAAAGTGTTAGACAGACAAGAAAAACGGCACCAACAGTGCAAGCAAGAATGGACAAAAAGAAATCTAATGTCTAGCTCTTATGAAACCAGACACACCATCTAGACACCATCTAGACATGTGATGAAAATAGTCAAACAGGGCCCTAGAGAGGTCGTAGGAGAGTTTGGGTTTGATAATTCAAATTATCGTCGGGAAGGGGAGTGGTAGCCGACGATCTACGACCTTTCGTCCATTTGCGATTTATTTTTTATCGTCGGGCCAGGAGACCTCGTCCAGAGTCTCCTTCAGCTCTCCTGGCGGGCGACACCTCTATGGGGTATTGTAGGTGATTCAAAATAACAAATGAAAGCTATTTGATTCATTTGAAACTAGTGAAACAGGTCCCAGGCTAGTTCATTCAAGTCACGATTTTGGTCTTAAAAAATCATAAATATAAACCTGTGTGCGAATGTCTCAAATTTACTTGTTTACTGGTTAGCTGTACAGCTATCATTTGTCATTGAGTAACGAATCAATTTATCTCTGGTTTACACAAGGAAAATGTGTTTTTACAATGAAAATGAAAAGTGACAAATGATATCTATCACAGTCTGGCAATATTTTAATTGTATTGAAAAAGCTAATAAGATAGGATCTTTATTTCTATAGGCCATCACTATAGATATTTCATTAAATCACTATCAAAGCAGGAAGGTAGCATGTTTTAGTGTTTTTCTACCAAACAAATTCCGATGTTCAATCTAAATATGAATGAGAAGTTATTATGCCTGTGTGCTTTCATCGATTTTAAAAAGGCGGTTGATTCAGTAAATCACGCCAAACTACTTAAATGTTTAAAAAAACATTGGATTAGCAAGGGACACTGTGCAATTATTTAAGTCATATCTACGACAATGAATGAAAAGAGAATGGTAGGATGAGCTCATACATTGAGAACACTTAGGGAGTGCCTCAGGGCTCTGTATTGGGTCCTGTCATGTTTATGATATTTGTCAATGATGTATTTAGAATATTCGATAATTGAACTGCTGTGATGTATGCAGATGATTTAATCAGGCAAAACTGAAAAAAGTAGGAGATTAAATACAAGATGACTGAACAAAAATGGATGAATGGTTCAATAACCACATGCTCAAGGTAGATGCAAAAAAGTCAAAACTTATGTCTGTGAAAACCAAAAGAAATAGAGATGAAGCCCAAAGCTGTACTATTGATGATAATAACAGGGTTCGTACATAGACAGGCCAATAAAATTCCAGGCTTTTTCCAGGCTTTTCAAGGCTCTAATATTTCTTTTCCAGGCACATAACAATGTTAATCAATACAATCATGCTAGTGAAACAAATATGAAGACAAATAATCAAAACAGCTATATCATTAGCAAAAAGGATTTTGGAAGTATCTAATCCAAGTCACTGAAATTTCATATGCAGTCAGGTACCGTAGCTAGGGAAAGCTAATAATGTACAGAATTTCATAGACTGAAAAAAAAATGGTTTTATGCAAAACTAAATTTTTCAGGCTCATCTAGGTTTTCCAGGCACTCTCATCTGTAAGAATTCCAGGCTTTTCCAGGCCTGGAAAACCCAAAAGCGTAATTTCAAGCTTTTACCGGTTTTCCAGGCTCTGTACGAACCCTGTAATGACTACCTTGAAATGGCCCAAAAGTATAATTACCTGGGTGTTATAATAGATTGTGGGCTATCGTTAAATGAATAAACAAACAAGGTAGTGACAGACGTGAACCAAAATAAATTAAACTTAGGAAACTGCGGTATTTAATTGACAAAGATACAGCATATCATGCAGTGGTGTGACCTACTATTTCATATTTCATAGGATTTTCGCTTGGTGTGTCTCCAGCATAAGCTTTCATGGCTTGAACAGACTGATACAGAGATAGCATCTTTCCACGTTTCCGTGGAAATCCTTGTTTCTAATTTCAGTATTTAGAACTGGTTTTCCTTGTTTTAAAGAAAGATAATTCTAATGAGGCCTCATTCAGATCTATAATACCATTTCCTAGCCTCCTCCCAGCTCCTAAAGCCCATGCAGAGAATGATATATTTTCCACTTTTCGGGTTTTTTTCTGAGACGGCAAAGTCCACATTAGAAATAATTCCCCTGTTTTCCTCTAACCCCAACGTTCTACCCCTACTGATGAGAAACATATGAGTTGATTCTATGGTTGCGAGATCATTGTGTGAACTGTCTGGGATCTACTGCCGGTTTGTTTTATCAACAAAAAATAGAGCAGACATAAACAGCAGTGGAATGTAAGTTGAGTGGATTAAAACTAATATTATATTACTACCAGCCACTCGGGACCTGAACCGAGCACTACTGACCCCTGGATCACCACCAGGACTCTGCGACTGAGAAAAAAAAAACCACGCTGAGAATTTAAAAAAAGAGTAGAGCATACAGACACGCGACAGTTGCCATTGATATTCCCCAGGAGGGTTTCAAAAAGTTGGATTTGTTAATGTGACAGTGTGCCGCCTGCGTTGTTTTACAACTCACGCCACTGCTATATGGACGAGAACGTGGAACCTCTGTAGTTATATTGTATGTGTTTGTTAGAGGGGGTGTCCACCAACCACGACAAGGCTGCGACAATGGCTTTCCGACAAGGTCCACGACAGCTCTACGATTGGAAGCCTTGTCATAGCCTTGTCGTGGTTGGTGGACCACAGTTCCCGACAAGAGGCTACGACAAGGCTACGACAGGCTGCGACATGAAGCTTGTCAGGGGCCTGTCGGGGGCCTTCCGACAAGGTTACGACAAAATCAAACATGTTCGATTTTGGAGCTGTGTCGTGAGGTTGTCGCAGAGGTCTACGATAGAATATTTAGGTGGAGCGTACACTTCCCGACAGGCTGCGACAAGGGGTCATGACAGCTCCCCTCCTCACGACAATACTGCGACAAAGCACCGATTGGAACTTTCTTGTCGGCGCGTGTCGCAGCCCTGTCGTGGTTGGTGGACGCCCCCTCTAAAAGGACGGTTTCCATTGGCCGAGGAAAACGGCAGAGATTTTTAGAGTTACCCAGAAAGTCTGTCGGTGGTGCCACTGAATGTTCGTTGGTATAGAAAAATCGGTGAAGGTAGTAGATTTTACACAGTGACAAAGCTTTCAGTCAGTGGTGGGTGGTGCCACATTGCATAATCTAAGCAGAGGGTCATTTCACGAGCTGGGTCGTTTCCATTGACCGATTTTGGGTCAGCAGTGACAAAAGTCTGTCAGCTGTTCCTGACTTTAGATCAGCGATTGGTGCCACATTGCATAATCTAAGTAGAAAAAGTTGTGGGTCATTTCACGAGCTGGGTCATTTCCATTGACCGATTTTGGGTCAGCAGTGCCAAAAGTCCGTCGGTGGTTCCTGACTGTAGATCGGTGATGGGAAATCGGCCAATGGACACTGACCTTTAGTTTGGAAGTGTTTGGTGGAGTTGTTACGAATCTCTCATGTAACACTGTAAAGCTGTTCTGTAGTCATATTGTGTGTGTGTTAGGCCCAGCGTCCACCTACTACGATATGGCACCGATATGGTCTACGATGCACCTCCCGATAAAAATCAAAATCGCGTCGGAAGGTCACCTAATATCGGGGCAGTTGTCCACGTTTCTGCGATTAGACACCGATAAAAACCCCATACAATGCGTGGTGGATTGGCATGTCTAGACATATGTCTACGATTTTGCACCTTCCCGATATGGCCCAGATTTTGACATTTTGTATCGTTCCATATCGGGAGGTCTACGATTCTATCGTAGTAGGTGGACGCCAGGCCTTAGTTTGGATGTGTTCGTTGGAAATGTTATGAATCTTTCATATCACACTACAAAGTTTTCCGCCTATGGAGGCTTGTATTAAGGTGGATGGTTAAATTTAAGCCTCTTGAGTGATGAAAAATACTGGCACCATTTCTGGCTCAATTCATGCTCTGATCATATCAATTAAGAAGATAAAAAAAACCCAAAAAAACTTAGATTCCTAGACCTCTCAGAAGGCAGCTTACATGATGTAAACTTTTTTTTTGTAAATCTTTGTTAGTTTAGATAATGTTTATAATCAAAGACTTTTTCAAGTCTAGTGGGGGAGAGGGAGTGGAGAGTGAGTCTGTCTGAGAGGGTGACAGCTTTGGGGGCGTTCACGGGATCTGTGACCAAAGAGGGTAGAATGCCGTGACCGAGTCAAGGTCTATACGTCCTCTCAAACTACCAACCCTCCCGCCCAACCCCCACCCTCCTCACCCACCCACCTCCACCTCTCTCCCCACCCCTCGTTCTCCAGTCCCTGCCGTTTCACACGTATTATCCTACCCCTAATATAAAATCCCATAGGCTTAACATTGAGTTTCCTTAAGCCACGCTGAGTGGTATACGGAATTTTATATGCCACTAGTGGCATACAGAATTGTTATCGTGTAATATTCCAAATTCGAGGAGACGGGGTAGGATAAAATCAAAACCTGATTTGTTTTAATCTTGGTCACTGCATGCCACTCCTGGAGTTTTGGCGCCAGACTTCACTCGGCTTCACCTCATGAAGTCACTATGCCAAACTCCAGTTGGAGCATACGGTGGCCAAGATTAAAACTCATCCAGTTTTAAGATAATATTCACCTTTCTTATCTCAGAGATGGCAGTTTTCCTCTTTTCCAAGGAAATCCTTGTTTTTCATTTTCTTTTTTCATGTGTAAAACAAAGAAAGAATAAATTCGGCCTCATTCACACCAAGATAACAGTGGTTCAAACCTCCCCACACACCCCAGCTCCGTTCTATATCCAATAGCGATGTGTTTTCCATGTTTTCTCAGTCTCTCTGAGGGAGTAAATTCCACTTGAAAAATATTTTGTATTTTTTTCATAACGTTCACTGACATTCCTGCTAACTACAACAACAAACAAATTGATTTACCTCAAACTACCGACCCTCCACACCCACCCACCTCCACCCTCCCCACCCACCTACCTCCACCCTCCCCACTCACCCACCCACCTCCACCCTCCCCACTCACCTACCCCCACCCTCCTCACCCACCCACCTCCACCCTCCCCACTCACCCACCCACCTCCACCCTCCCCACTCACCCACCCCCACCCTCCCCACCCACCCACCTCCACCCTCCCCACCCACCCACCCCCACCCTCCCCACCCACCCACCTCCACCCTCCCCACCCACCCACCTCCACCCTCCCCACTCACCCACCTCCACCCTCCACACCCACCCACCTCCACCCTCCCCACTCACCCACCCACCTCCACCCTCCACACTCACCCACCTCCACCCTCCCCACTCACCTACCCCCACCCTCCCCACCCACCCACCTCCACCCTCCCCACCCACCCACCTCCACCCTCCCCACTCACCCACCTCCACCCTCCACACCCACCCACCTCCACCCTCCCCACCCACCTACCTCCACCCTCCCCACCCACCTACCTCCACCCTCCACACCCACCCACCTCCACCCTCCACACCCACCCACCCCCACCCTCCCCACCCACCCACCTCCACCCTCCCCACTCACCTACCCACCTCCACCCTCCCCACTCACCTACCCACCCCCACCCTCCCCACTCACCCACCTCCACCCTCCTCACTCACCTACCCACCCCCACCCTCCCCACTCACCCACCTCCACCGACGCTCCCCACCCCTCGTTCTTCCGTCCCTGCCTCCCTGTTGTTTCACACGTAATGTTCACCTCCCCTTACTACAACTACAAACAGATTGATTTACACTCACATTCATCCATTAACTCCAGCGAAGTGCTGTAGAATCTTTTGTGTTATTACGTGAAGGGTTTGAGATCTTGTCATTGGCCGTAACCGTATTTAATTGTCATCGGGCGATGAGAGGAACAGGAAAGGATCTTCATGTACGATCCTAGATTATTAAACGGGCCCCATCTCATAGTTAAAGGAGACTGCAGCTTGGGTGACAGGAGACTAAGTTTTGCCAACGAGATTCACACAGAAAACAACCTCGTTGGTTTTACACACTGCGTAGTTCATACATGTAGATGTAATGTGTATAGTGTTCATGTAATGTCTACATGATGTAGAGATATGTACTCTAGGTATAATGTAGATATAATAGATATAATGTAGATATGATGTAGATATACATGTAATAGAGATGTAATGGATATAGTGTAGATATAATGTAGATACAATGTAGATATAAGAAACCTGCCTAACGGACACCCCACGTAAGCGTTTACCCCGCGTTAACAGACACCTTTGCTCGGAAGGGATACCTCTATTAGATGTTTATTCTAACCCCGTGTAAGCGGCCACTTTGGCCCGTAACGGCGGGTATCCACTAACGCGGGGTTCTGCTGTATATATGATGAGGGGAGATGGGCCGGTCAATCTTTTTAATCGGGGGTGATATAGGAATGACAAATGACGAAACTAATGACGAATATATCACGACTGTATTTTGATTAAAGACATCATTAGATGGAGCCACTTCAGAATGGAGTCACACGACTGGCTGACATTACGTCACGTGATAAACAGCGTTCTTGTGTTCTTGACGTTTGCGTTCTGACGTCTCTCGCATGTGGCTCTCGTCAAATCTCGTCCTGTGGCGCGTGACTTCACGCCCTCGTCAAATCTCGTCAAATCTCGTCCCGTGGCGCTTGACTTCACGCCCTCGTCAAATCTCGTCCTGGGTCATGTGACTTCTACGAAGCCAATTCAGAGATAGTGAGAAGTGGGCGTGTTGAGGTTGTGTCTGTCTGGGGGTGGGGGTGAGGCTGAGGGGTGTGTCAGCATGTTGAGAGGGGGGGGGGGGGGTGTCTGTGTGAGGGGTATGGGTGTTGGGGGTGGGAGGAGGAATTAGATTTGGGTGACTCCAGTCTTGTCCGTCATCACACCTTACTCTTACCACCCTCCAATCAACCCATCCTACTTCTCCCTCAAAACACCCAACGAACCACTAAGACTTTTAGAGCTACAATTTCACTGAAATCTGTAAATCAAATACGCGTCCCAGTGATATAGTGGAGATTCCTTTACGAGATTCTGAAGAAAGTGTCAGGCAATTTTTCAGTGATTGGTCGTACTTAGCCGCCGTTTGTCTTGGACATAGACTTGCTCAAGACTTTGATTATGAGCTTTTGATAAATGATTAAACTAGATCAGCAAGACATCATTGATGTTCCCTATACACCCTCAGGGTCCTGTGGGACGTTAAACCACAAACAAACAAACAAACAGACAGACAGAAATAAACACATTTCAATATGTTGCCTTCCTCTGGGCCCCGTTGCTCCACGTTTACGACAGAGTTGTGGATCGCAGAATAGCGATCCGAGAGCCTAAAAGTTGCTCTTGAAATTTTGCGGATCGCGTCGTAATCCACAGTTTGACGTCGTTTGACCACAGAGTAATTCACTCAGCTTCGCTTCGTGAATTACTCTGCAGTCGAACTCGGTGGAGAACGAACCAGACTATTTTCATCTCGTGGGTTTCCTTCTAATTATTGCGTCAGAGATGCTTAATTATTGGTGGGAAGTATTACTATGAAATAATATCGCACACACACGCAAATTTCTGTTGGCGATTCTGGAGATCGCTGCCGTTACTCGCTTGGTGTGTCTCCGGCTAGATTACTAGACCGATGGCACCTCGGACCGATGGCACCTGGACTGATGGCACCTTCTTCGGACCGATGGCAACATTTTCCCTAGACCGATGGCACCACTACCTAGTCTGATGGCACCATTCACTTAGACGGATGGTTATTGCCAGATTATACTGTATACATTACTATTCAACTACCGGGTATATTATATTCGCATATGAATAGGAGAATTTACGTGATGATTTAAATAGGGTGAGATAGAGGGACTGGAGCCTGTCTATCTTGGAGGCTGACTCGACACATTCCTGTCCCTGGAGAGATGGAGACCTCGCCTTGAGGTCTCCTTTAGAAGTTGTATCATGTGACCTCCATGAGTGAGTCCAGTCTATTCAATGGTTCAACCACAGACTGGTGTCGTGTAGACATTAGACATTGTATGGTATGGTTTACTAGATCAGATCTGTTCCTCTGTCATCTATATCAACATAGAGAAATAGCAGAGAAACGTCTGTGGAGTGAGCCTCCGCTTTCTTCTTCCCCTTCTCCTACTCGTCCTCCTTCTTGTTCTTCTTGTTCTTCTCCTCCTCCTTCATCTTCTTCTCCTCCTCCACCCTTTCTTCTTCTCTTCCTCCTCCTTCTTCTTTTTCTTCTTCTTTTTCTTCTTCTTCTTCTTCTTCTTCTTCTTCTTCTTCTTCTTCTTCTTCTTCTTCTTCTCCTTCTCCTTCTTCTTCTTCTTCTTTTTCTTCTCCTCCTTCTCCTCCTTCTTCTCCTCCTCCTTCTACTACTTCTTCTTCTTCTTCTTCTTCTTCTTCTTCTCCTTCTCCTCTTTCTCCACCCTTTCTTCTTCTCCTCCTCCTCCTCCTCCTCCTTCTTCTTCTTCTTCTTCTTCTTCTTCTTCTTCTTCTTCTTCTTCTTCTTCTTCTTCTTCTTCTTCTTCTTCTTCTTCTTCTTCTTCTTCTTCTTCTTCTTCTTCTTCCTCTTCTTCTTCTTCTTCCTCTTCTTCTTTTTCTTTGCCTCCTTCTTCTCCTTTTCCTCCTCCTTCCCGCTTCGCTTAAGTCTGCCACTTATTGGTCTATGTGTTCTTGTTCATCATCTTTTTTCCGACTGTCACAATACAAACTTTGTATTCATACATACCACAGACAAGCCTCATAACACTCACAGCCAAATTAGTAATAACGAAGATGTGGTTCACATTTCAATCACTTCCTGCAATTAATTACACAGTCCACGTACTATAAACACAGAGTGCATGTGGCAAGTGTTCTATTCAATAGACCTAAACGACAGAGGCCAAGTCATGAAAGAGCCTGGGATCAGAAGGTGCACTTGGCCAGTGTTTGATTGGCTTTGATCTCGTTCTGCAGAAGGAGGAAGTAGGTCAGCAGCTCCACTACAGCTTAAACTTGCTCAAGTCTTTATTTATGGACATTCTTAAACAAAATCGCGATAAAGTATGTTGCAGTGTGATCGTACGTATATATGCTCGTACATACACTACAGGCCCTTTTCTATATGCTACAGGGACGATGTGGGTCAACTTTATTCAACACTTATGGACGACCTTATGGACGGCTAATACTGTCTTAGCCAACAAACTTAAAAGTGATTAAATGATAATCCTTGTACGAGGGTCTTCATGTGCGATCCTAGATTCTTAAACGGGCTCCAAGCTCGTTTATTGAAACTGTCCTATAAGACCATGAGTCGTCCATAAATGTTGAATCAGGTTTAAGGGGGTGTTCCACTGGACCGATGGTAGCCGATTCCGTAGCCAGACAATTGATCGGGTGAGAAATCGGCCTAATGGATTGTGTCCTTTACTGACATTGTCCCTGGGTCTTTATATACGACCCCTGGAGGGGCCTGTTTAATAACCTAGGCTCGAGCATGAAGGTCAGTTGGGCACACCTCTCAGACCCCCAGACACTGGCTCCCTGCTCTGTTTTCACTATCACAGTGAATAACATGCAGATAGTGAAGGGATAGTTTTCTGGAAGCACACTGAAAGTTCAATGTGACCACTCTAACCTCTAGATGATGTATTTAGCTCGTGCAAGCACGCTCTAAAAAGTGGCGGTAGAGGGACCAAAGCAAGTCTATGCCGATTACTGCTGCGGCATGCGGCAGGGGGCAGTCATTTCATGGTGGTGCTGATTTTCATAACGTAAACAAAGCGGTTAACGTTTGGTACTAGACTTGCTCAAGTCTTTGATTATGAATATAAATTCAATGAATAAAATAAATTACAATGTGTAAGGTTCCTCTGACTGGCTCAGGAATCAGCCAGGCCAAGGGGAGAGTAGGTGGAGGGGTAAGGAGGGCGTGCGGTGGCGGTAGGCAGCAGTAGGAGTAGGACACAGGGACGGAGGCTAGTCTACGTTTGGTACCAATAAATGTATCGGGAATCACCGACTGACTTTTTACGCCACTTAATATAAAACATTTACCAATGGAAACTTGGGAAACAGAGACATGCCAACCCCATTTACTAATGATAAATGATGATAAATGACCAACAAAACATGGTTTGGTTAATTCAAACCAGGGACCCGTTTTAAGACGAGATAATCGTTAATAGCGATTATTAAAGATTCAAGGCGATTTCCAAGATAAATGCAACGTCCATCGGCCCTAATGCTTCAATAATTATTGCCAAATGTATGATAATTATGGTCTCAAAACGGTCGCTATTAACGATTATTTCGTCTAAAAACGGTCCCATGGTTGATTTCCTCAGTGACGAAACGAACCTGGGGCCCGTTTAATAATCTAGGATCATATATGAAAGCCCTTTTCTGTACCTCGTACAAGGGTTATCGTTTAATAATATTTCAGTCTGTTCGCTAAGACAGTATTAGCCGTCCATAAGGTCGTCCAAAAGTGTTGAATAACGTTGACCCACATCGTCCCTGGGTCTCTATGCCATACAGGAAAGGGTGTAAATGTACGATCCTAGATTATTAAATGGGCCCCAGCTTCCCAAAAAAACAATTGGTGGGCACTGAAGAAACTAGGAGCCAAAAGTATGTTCATCACAGATGAATGAGCGTGCAATTATAATGAATAACAATTAAAAGGTTTGAGTCAGATATAGCCTGTAGATAGTTTTCTGTAACCCACCTGCACCCAGTCAACTTGTCATTTCTCTAACTGCCTGAGTCTAGGATCAAAACATATCAAAAACAGTGGGTCAATGAGGTATTTTGGTCTTGAGTGATTGGTCATGGTCAGCTGGGCACACTTCTAAGACCCTGAGACACTGGCTCCCTGCTGTGTTCTCACTCTCACAGTGAACAGCATGCAGATAGTAAAGGGATAATTTTCTGGAAGCATACTGAAAGTTCAATGTGACCACTCTAACCCTGACTCTAAGCTCTAGATGATGTATATAGGCGTGCAAGCACGCTCTAATAAAGACCGTTTCGGCTTAGACATTGGTTTCTAGCGTCAAGCCACTTTTAGTAAACAAACTGGAACCGGATTTTCTGCCAGCAACCTGAATCTGTTTCCCTGATTGACACACTGACTTGATGACTGGCTGACTGACCGAGTACCCCCCAGTCAGTCAGTCCCCTTTTTGTGGTTGATTTATGATGTGGTTTAACAACATTTAGTGTCACATCATGATCGGAGAAAGGAGTACTGTACCCAACTTCTACTCCCTGTGAGTAGAGAGTATATAAATGTTGATACCACCAACCATTATGTACATAAATCTACAGGTTTATATGTTATTATAACCAGAATAGTTTTAATCTGGTCGCATTGAGGGAACTTAAATGTTCAAATGCTTTAATGAGGATATTAATTTCCCTTGTTTAGATATGGAGGGTATAATATGGCTTGTCCGTGAGCTGACAAGCCATATGTATTCTAATCTCTTGGCTGTAGGTCAGGGTTAAGGGTGGAGGTATCGTCACACATAATAAAGGGTTCTTACTCGCGCTAGGGACTACTTTCTTCGTAGGCCCTAGTGCAACCGGGAGAGAGTACCGCGTAGTAGGAAGACAGAAAAATGTACTTACATAGTATTTTTTCTAGACTTTATTGTGAATAAAGATGATTTTCACAATACCGAGTCATGTACTTATATAAAAAAAAATTAGAAAAAATAGAATACAAAAGGGAAAAAATTTATCTTGTGGCTTATTCCCACATCCCAAAATTCAGAATATTTGGGTTGTGGTGGATTTTTGAGGTAGGCTGATTTTACTGCTCTACAAACCCAAAAATCCTTCCCTATTGTATCTCCACTTAATTTTCATATGTTTAAGAGGAGAATACCATGTTATTATCCATTTAATACAAAGTGTCCATAGAACGTGTCCTATGGGAACTATGGGCATACCACCAGTCGGATTAGGGTGGATGATAAATACCAAACAAAAATGATGAAAAAAAGAGAGCAAGCTTGATAAGAAATAATGGATATTGGCTTGGTGGTAGGCACACATACAATACGATGGGTTAATGATCAGAAACAAGCATCATCATTGGAAAAGGAAAAATGCTGGACAACTTGTCAAAACTGGTTCAAAGACTGTCTTGAGTGTTGTGAATTATGTGTCATTAGATTGGACTGATTTTATAAGAAGTCGAGTATGACCATATCTATTTGTTAAATCACTTCTTTAATGGGTAAAGACTTCACTTCGGGATAAAGATTATCAAAGAAGATACAAAGAGCATGTGTCTGATTCTGTATTTTACAATGATTAAAGGAAATGAAGAGAGCAATGCTCAATATAAAAAAAATCTATATAGACTGGCTTCAAATAAAAGCGGTCATATGGAATGCTAGTCAACTCGTGCCGTAACTCCTTTTTCATTAAAATTAAATTCACGAAAATGTGACACTGAATTCACAAAAGAAGCCTATCTTCAACTGATGGACCAAGAGTACTTCCAGTGGTACTGCAGTCCCTGCAGTCCCTATAGTCTACAGATCTCACACACCAGTACTATGTCCTTCGTCAGTTTCCTAAGCAGCTCCAGTTTCCACAGCCTAGTGCCTGAAGCTGAGTCCACTGACATCTCAACTGAGTTACCTGACCGTGAAGAAGAAACCATGGATATTGACTCATATGTTTATGAAATGAAAATGGAATGTACTCATACTAATATCAAATTCAGGTAAACAATTGCTATCTAACATCATATAGTTGTTATCTATTATATAATTCAGTTATATATAGGTGTAAGACAATTGGAAAACAAAAAGGACGAGTTGACTAGGATAAAGGACGAGTTGACCAAAAAAGCACGAGTTGACTAAGGGACGAGTTGACCAGTCACCGTCATATGGTGCTTGGGGTTGACACTATGCAACATCCTCGCATCATAGAGGATACGGCCGCTCATATCTGAAACTAGTCACTATATATATTTTGTATATTTCTTTCCTTAAGGACGCTATGATAGGTGTAGTGTGTGTATTTTATTTATGGAGCTGCGTGTCGTGCAGCAGGATTAGTTTGTGAGTTTCTGCTGAGGGTTGATATAGCGTCACGCGTTCTCAAAGGGTTAACGAGGCATGTTGGGTACCGGCCCTCCTAACGTGCACTCAGTGTTGGCTGACCTTCCTGCCTGCCGGGAACATTCGGCGAGTCAATCTCCAAGCAGATATTACGTGGCTGTCACCGTTATTTTGGTCGTTGCTGCAGGATTCGCCCTCCTCTCTCTCTCTGTCTCCTCCAGAACGGACTCTAAATCAGATATCCTCACAATCATATATTCAGGTAAATTATGGATGACCGGATACAAACAATTTCATAATTTTCATTATTAATGATCAACATTACACAAAATATACAAATTCACCGCACCTGGCCATACCCCAACTCAACCCGGCCATACTTCGACTGAACCCGGCCATATACCGACTGTGCCGGATATTACCCCAAGTCGACCCAGCCATACCTGACTAGACCCAGCCATACCTTGAATGGACCTAGCATTTCACCGACTGGACCCAGCCATACTCCGACTGGACCCAGCCATACTCCGAGTGGACCCAGCTATACTCCTGTGCCACCAGGGGCCTGTGGAAAACCTTATGTCGAGGAAGTACAGAGTGCAAGGAGACCTCGTTCCCTCAAACGGTTCTCACTAAAACTGTCCTTCCTGTCCAAAGGTCATCCACAAGTGTTGAATAAAGTTGATCCACAACGTGAAAAAATATAACCCCATCATTGCTATTAATGCATTCCCCTCGGAGTTCGGAGGTAGATTCCTAGATTCCTAGACTTGCTCAAGTCTTTGATTATGAACATTCATTAAATGATTAAATAAAATCGGAATACAATTCATTATAGCATGTGTCCTTCTCTGACTGGCTCATGAATCAAAGACTTGTCCACTCTGACCAGAATCTCCTGTTTATGACCTCAAGCCACTCCTTGTAACCCTATACTTCCTCCTCCGACTCCCACTCCCCTCCTCCAGTTTCTGACTTTGGAGGTGCAGTTTCTGAACGATCCCGGCAGTCAGGCCCGGAGTCTTAAGGCGCACTTTCTGAATGCGCCGGGCCCCGTTGCTCCTATTTTTGTGTTAAAGCTAGCTATAATCGGATCGCAATTTTTTGCGATTACTTTAACGAACCGACTAAAAAAGCGTTGCTCCTGTAATATCGGATCGTATCCCTATATTCCCGCGGTATCGCTATTTTTTGTGATGCGATAGTGATACAACAATTCAGGGGCACATATTGAATGAGACAGGGGAAAATTAATTAGTTCTTTAATTAAATACAGATGGCATCACAGTTAAAACTGATCTAACACCTGGTGGTGTGGATCGCTATATCTTATAGGTAGAAGAACAAGTGGCGGGGGTCGGTGGTGCCACCATGGATCGTTATTTGAAATATCAGATAAGGCTGTATTTAACCCATAGTGATACGATCCGCAGTGCTGTGAAGGTCCGCGTAAAAATTATCGCAATAAGCATTATTTTACGCGGCGATGCGCCTATGCGATTACGACGCGATCCGCAAAATCTCGGGAGCAACGTTTAGGCCCTCGGATGGCTATTCTGCGATCCGCAGCTCTATCGTAATCCTGGAGCAACGGGGCCCTGGCCCGGAGTTTGGAGGTGTAGTTTGTGAACGCACCCGGCAGTTTGGCCTGGACGACGCCATGTTGTCGTTGGCACGGGTATCCGCCGGCGTCTTCTTGTCGGTCCGCGTCATGACGCACGCATTGACGCGACGCTGATGACGTCAGAATGTCAGCAAGCGCACTGCACCACTTCCGGTGTGTGCACTACGACGCTGGACACTGCGCCACTCCGCCAGGACACTAGCGACACCTAGCGAGGTCTGTGATAAGTGAAACGTAAGAAAGTAAGAGAAAGTCAACATGCAAGAAGATGAATGAAGTACAATGCGCAGGATAAATCATGTGTTTAGGCCACTCAAAAAAAAAAAATTGTTTCTCATCACCAAGCCATGAAAAATATGACGAGGGCGCTTTTTTTTTTTTTTTTGGGTCAGAGATGGCTTTTGAAGTGTCTCTATTCCGAGCAAACTGTCCCCTTAAGCGGGATGGTTCCCCCGATGGTTAGGCTACTTCATACAGGCCATACTCTGGCATAGAGACACTGTTATAACCACACAGACACCCACAGACACCTACCTGACTGTCGGAGGCCTCCAAACATGCTTACAACAATTCCAACATGGTGGAATTGTTGGAGTGTGTCGGGAGGCTTCCGACATGTTGGAGTGTGTCGGAGCATGTCAGAAGGCTATCGTAGCATGCTGCACTAGTGGAGGCAGGCTTCCGACAAGGGCTAAAGGCGGGCGTCCACCAACCACGACAAGGCTATGACAATGGCATTCCGACAAGGTCCACGACAGGCCTACGATTGGTGGACTTGTCGTAGCCTTGTCGTGGTTGGTGGACCCCAGTTCCCGACAAGAGTCTACGACAAGGCAATGACAGGCTGTGACGGGGGCCTTCCGACAAGGCTACAACAAAATCATGTTCGATTTTTCCTACAACTGGACCTTTGTCGTGGAGTGTCATGGCGTGTCAGGAGCGTGTGGGGTGTCCCAGGAGCGCGGTTTTGCTCTAAAGAGGGGCGTCCACCAACCACGACAAGGCTACAACAAGTGCCGACATGAAAGTTCCAATCGCAGCCTTGTCGCAGCCTTGTCGTGAGAAGAGCAGGGTCGGAACAGCGGTGTGGTGGCTTGTCATAGACGTTGCTGGTTGCCATAAAAAAGGCGCCCATGGTTCTGACACACTACGACAGTGATATCGAGGAATCCACAACACTCCAACTCCGGAAGGCCCCCGACAAGCTTCATGTCGCAGCCTGTCGTGGCCTTGTTGTAGCCTCTTGTCGGGAACTGGGGTCCACCAACCACGACAAGGCTACGACAAGGCTTCCAATCGTAGAGCTGTCGTGGACGTTGTCGGAAAGCCATTGTCGTAGCCTTGTCGTGGTTGGTGGATGCCCCCCTTAATTGGTTACATGGCAACACTTGATGCATCACTTTTGCCAACCATATAACCACATTGATTGCATTCCTTACATCAGGAGCTTTAATTTGATACCAAATACTCATATTTTTCATGATTTCTATCAATGTTTCATCTCATCTATGAAAAAAAAAAAAAAAAAAAAAATCTTCTAAAAACATTTTTGCTGACGCGCGCGGTGATGAGAAACAAGTTTTTTTTTTTAAGTGGCCTTAGTTGAATGGGAGATAATTAGGAATTCGGACTATATTATTCATCATTCATTCATCATCTAGCGGGGCATCTGAGAACTATCTGCTAAGTGTGACGTCATCACCCACCAGCAACCAGCTCGCTGTTGCCGATTCTCAAGTTCCCCACCCAGCCACACCCATGTTATTACCCTTAATGTTACCATATATGTCATTCATCATCACATAAACTGTCATTTTGTCTCCAAAAACATAGTTTTTCGAATTAAAGCTCGAACGAAAAGTTCGGTCTCTATTTAAGGGAACGAAAGGGACCATTCATGAAGTATGTACGCAAAAGTTCTGAAAATTGTGACCTCACCACTCCCCCTCCTAATTTCATATGCAATAGAATTAGTAGAAACTGAATGAGAGTTAGACTTGTCAGTGTTTATGCCACGACGGGAAGGTCGTGTATTACTACGCGAAGCATTAGCTGAGCGTAGTGAGGAACAGACCTGACCAGAGTGGCATAGACACTGACAAGTCTAACTCGAGTTTGGTTTCGTATTTATCCTACCCCGTCTCTATGCTTTTGGATTACTAAAAGACAAATATCGATTGAATGACCAACCGGAACTTTTGAGGCCAACCGGAACTTTTTTTGGAGCAGCTCACAATCTGGTCGCTTATTGGTCGGTGATTTTTATGCCCCTAGAGGCATAAATCGCACTTTATGTCATGGCATGCCGCATAAAATTTGCCTATGTTATGCCTATGGACCGTTTTTAATGATAATGAAGGATAATGAAGGAGAACCCTCCCCCTCCTCCCCTCAGTGCGCATATATTTTATGGATATGGGAGATAAATGCTCACAAATATCACTGGTTTAGGTTAATGAAAAGTAATATATTGTACAGGAAGAAAGAGAAGTCCTATTAACAAGTCTAGATCACTTCCGTGATGCCAGTTGGCAAATCGCCAACTTATCTAAAAGTGTGTCACAAAGCCATTCATAAAGCGAAAAGTGTGATAGATGTTAATTAGAAACAGAAACAAGGCCTCAAACAACCCTGGGTACTGGCTGCTACAATGCCAGTTCACAGTGTCATTAATGTGACCTTATGACATAATAAAGCACCATTTAGATAACCTGACATCTGCAACACTGTATCACGATTGATGTTCATCAATATGTCGTCGCGTTGAACTGAACATTACCGGAACCTGACCACAACCACAACAGGTACCTGCGTCCACTTAACCGCAAACCCTTTAGGGGTCCCTCCCACCTACTACGATTAAGTCTACGATTAGGCCTAACCCTTTGGCCGTGTCGGCGACAAACTGAATAAATCGTGGAGGTGTCGCCGACAAACTCCTCAATTAGTCAGGTTTTGTCGCCAACGAACTCGCTCCGCGCCGACGGGCTACGACGCGCTACAACATAAAACGTTAATCGTAGAGAGTCTATGAAATTCAAACATGTTTGAATTTCGTAGCCCGTCGTAGCCCGTAGGAAGGTTAATCGCAGAGCACGGCGACACGCGGTGCTATTGGGTACTTAAGCGTAGACCGTCGTAACCCGTCGTAGTAGGTGGGAGGGACCCCTTAGGTTACCAAAACCCAGAACAGAGCACTACTAATTGTCTCCCTCGTATACGGCATATAGCCTATGATCCATGGCGACCGCCATGACGCCCCCCCCCCCCCCCGACTAGGTGCTCTTCACTAATGGAGGTGAAAAAGTAGGTGTTCTTCACTAATGGAGGTGCAAAAGAAGTGAGTGATAGTTGGGAAATGTCACTTTTCTTGCCTTGCTCACATATGCAGATAAAGTGTTTCATGTGAAAAACATCGTTCCATGTGAAAAACATCATGTTGGTTTTAGCATTATATGTTCCTGGGTCTATGGGATGGGTGTAGTGTGGCCAGTCTGTCGTGAGCGGAACCTTTACTTACCCGGGGCGATAATAGGGAGTTTAGTAACCACCGGAGGGTCTATGTAACGGACCCCTGCTTCGCGGTACCAACTCGGGCGTCGCGACGGGGGACGGTTCGACTGTCTCCTGAAGCGGCGCCTCGTGATTGGTCATTAAAGACGCAGAACGCTGACCTCGGGGTCACGTGAACGCAGTGTACGTCACCACAGTGACATCCGTGATCCTGTACTCGCTCTGTCAGCACTGGCGGTCTGGATTACCTTAATCCAAACCTAATCCGCTGACTTTGCAGGAAGTTACTCAAAGGAAAGTCTCATTGTTACTACAATTCAGCAACGAGTAGAGAGAGAGAGAGGTGTAGCTCAGGATTCAGGAACATCTGAGGGTTTCTCTCTGCCTTATCAGCAATTAGAACGGCCGCCTGGTTATATAAGCACCCCCTATTGGGCGGCACCCCCTTTGGTCACCATGCTGCCACCATGGAAGGTACACCTAAAAGTCACATTTTCAGGAACCCCCTTAGGACCCCATGAACTAGTTTTTAAAAAAGGGTACTCAGCACGCTGTAGGTCGTTTTTTTTGTATTTTGAAAAATTGTCAAATCTTTGGAAGTGATACTTTATTTATGAAAAAAAAAATCCTGAATATTTTCCACTTTTTCAATGAACTTTCGTAAAACTACTAATTGTTCCGCATATGACACAACCATAAAATAGACATGAATAATTGAGATTACATATTTATTTTCACATGAATGAAGAAATAAATCCCAGCCCCCAAAACCTCTTGTTAAAACATACATGTATAGTTTCATATAATTCTGTTCAAATAGTTCCCTTGTCTTATCCTACCCACCTCCCTCTGCCCTAATTACATGTGGTCACCAGGAGAGGGTGGTTACCACCCACTGAGCGTGACAAACCGAAAATAAGCTGGTGACATCCGCCCCCAACATTGCCTCCAGAGCTGTACCTCTCTTTCTCTATACTCGTTGAATTCAGAGATGGGAGCCTTACAAAAAGACAGACCTAACTCCAGTAATATAAATGATAATAACACAAGTCAATATATTCCGATAGAACCTTTTTTCCCCCATTGTTATCTTTCTTTGACATGTTCAAGGAAGAGCGCATCTGTATTGGACGCAAATGTACGACGTCATTTTCCTGAATGAAATAATAAAAATTGTCCATAGATATCCACTTATTCAAATGTTCGGTATGTGATATTTTCCCCTTGTTTATAACAAGCCTCATTCACGCCAATAAAACCTATTTGAACCTCCATACAGACTGACAAACCCACACCATGACTGACACGTTTTGCTGGCCCAATTGACATGCGCCCAGATTTACTTTTGTTTTCTCCTAGTTTCCAGTGAATTTTCACAATTAACAAACACTTCTCGTATCGGGTTTTACCTGTCCGACGACGGGAGGGTAAAGCGCAGGCTCAGGACTAGACTGGCTTCAGTCCCTGTATCGTATACCTGATATAAAATCCCATAGGCTTAACATTGAGTTTCCGTATGCCACGCTGACTGGCATACGGACTTTTATATGCAACTAGTGGCATACAGAGTTATTATCATGTAATATTCCAAAATCGAGGAGACGGGATAGGATAAAATCAAAACCTGCTTCGTTTTAATCTTGGCCACCGCATTACACTCCTGGAGTTATGGCTCCGGACTTCACTCGGCTTCACCTCGTGAAATCACTATGCCAAACCCCAGCCGCGGCATATGGTGGCCAAGATTAAAACCCATCCAGTTTTACGATAGTATCCTATACCTACCCCTCCACCTACCCCACCCCTTCTCGCTGGGATACGAGGGTTTGTTTGCTAATCTGTGAACGATTACAAGACTGGACAAAAGGATAACCCACCAACGAGATGTTTAATCTTTTATCATCCACCTAATATAAAGTAACCATAGAAAACACATGGACAGTGTGTTTCTACATACCCGGAGCATACGGACATATTTATATGCTCTGGGCTGCAAAGGCCGGTGTGGTGCCAAAATTGGTTACCCTGCCAAAAGTGGTAATTATCGCTCACTCTATCCCAGCATGTCTCTTCCCGTACTGTACCGCTTAGATTTCATGGACTATTCTAGGCGTCATATAGCCGAACAGATATTAGGCTAAATTTGCTTAGTGCGCATGTACAAACTAGCACTCTCCCAGCAGATCTTTCATGGCCCTATCGCTTGCTATCGGCCGCAGGAAGTAGAGCGCTGGAGTAACAAACTAGTGGTTCGAGGGCCGATGAATTTGTCACTCTCCAATCGTGGACTGCAAGAGTGCGCATGTTCAGGCATGCGCCAAAGACAATAGTGAGCGATAATTACCACTTATGGCAGGGTTACCAATTTTGGCACCACATCGGCGCATACAGAAAAAAATTGCGTATGGAAAAATAGTGCGTACCTAAATGAACTGATACCAGCATGCCATCTATTCGGGAAAGGTGGATGATAAATACAATATAGACCGGTTTCAGGTAATAGCGGTCATATGCTCCTCACAGTGGTATCTATGCAATATGCTCGCATACGCTCGGATATTACTACTCGGAGCAAACAGCCGCTTTTATATATCTGAAACTAGTCAATGTTGTGGATTCATTAAACGAGACCTAGCTATCGTCTGGCTCTGGAATGCTAAATGTTCCTGGGTGGAGGATATAAATGTTTACTAAACGAAACCTACCCTGGGGCAATCTTAATGGGTTCTTAGTTTTATGTCTTAATGATGTCCACAATTAGATTGGAACATTACTCTATACTAATGAGTTTGTGCACCAAGAACAATAAGCTAAGGGTGGCAACCTCAGAATAGAAGTTAGTTAGGTTTCTTAGAAAGTTAGATTATTTACTCAAAGACTTGAGCAAGTCTAGGCCTGGACCCTGGGGACTTCCTGCCACAGAGAAGCTCCCAGCTGAGCTTATCTAAACAC
The DNA here is from genome assembly GCA_950022655.1 of Alentia gelatinosa. Lineage (NCBI taxonomy): Eukaryota > Metazoa > Annelida > Polychaeta > Phyllodocida > Polynoidae > Alentia > Alentia gelatinosa. The sequence continues at coordinate 49,763,639 of OX465589.1, read as the reverse complement.
CGCTGAAGTGCCCTGCTACGAACCCCACCCAGCTCAGAACAATAGAAAGTAATTATTTACTCCTCATAGTGAGTGCGCGCCTCAACCCTCAGTCAGTAAAATCCCCAAGTCGCAGCTTTAGTGCGTTTAAATTATTATTTTCGGTTTACAGGCGCCATGGCCCCATGACGATTTGAGCCGATCATCTCATCGACGATTTGAGCCGATTTCTCATCCGATCAATGTTATCAATTTTGATAATAATAGTTTAATAAACGTCCATTATCAAAGACTTGAGAAACTCTAGGGCACCCGATACGGATCGGTGAGTGTCTGGCTGCCAAATCGGCGCAAGTCGGTCCAGTGGAACACCCCCTTAACAAGCAGATCTCATACAAGGGTTATCATTTGATGATATTCAACCTCGTTTGCCGAGACTGTCCTACCTGTTTCTACCTGACCATAGGTCGTCGACAAATGTTGAACGATGTTGACCCAAATTGTAACTGGGTCTCGTTGTCGTACAGCAGAGGGTCTTCACGTATGGGCCTATTACCCAACAGGCTCCTGGTGTTACCAATTAAGTAATTATGATAGAATTACACCTGCTTTTAATGGTAACGAGAAGACGGACTATTCACAGTCTGTAAGGGTCAAACTGAGCATAGCGCCCATTTGCCAGTACCCTCTGAGGGTGGTTGTGGCCCCTAAGATTCGAGGTCAACTCTCGACTGTATAGCCCTACCAAGGCGCTAGAAAATATCATATAAGGAGGTCAGGGTGAAGGTCGGGGTTTGCTGCGAATGCAGTCATTGGCTACTCGGTCTACTCTATTCCTTATATGGACTTAAGGTAATGGGACAACTCCATGCTGCTCTGGATGATAGGAGAATGGAATTTCCTGATTGGCTGCTCTAATTTTAGCACCAACTCAAGGCTGAGAAAACCACGATTCTTGCGAATCACTATAACTCCCCAAGCTGATTTATTTGGTACATGCCTAGTAAAAGCTACTATGCTTGAAGAGTAACACACTGGTTACTGGTAAATCACTCATGGTAGCTTAGTACCAGCGGAGTTAGGAATCCCTGCTTCAAAATGGCAGCGCATAACACTCTTAGTTTGAGCCTGTGTGCCCTGGCCCTGGCGACAACAGACTGTACTAGAGTCTATCCTTTACCTAGCCAACCACCTACCCCAACCCCCATTCACCGGGAACAAGTAATTAACTTGGTCAATTAACCCTTTGCCAGCAGCACCCAGTTACTCTGCTCACAATTACACGGCAGGCATTGCCCGCATTATAACGACCGTGCTACGGCAGGCACCTTTTTGGGGGGGAAATAGTAACTTTACATGATGTGTCATGTGATTTACCTTGGTAAGTGATGATACTTTGTTGTACCAAAACAAAGGTCAATATGGCTCTGATACTTTGTCAAAACTTGTTTTTATTCAAACAATTATATTTCTATTTATTGGATTTTGTTTTATAAGTATCGATGATGCCTCTAAGATGCCTGGAGGCATGTTCCTGCAGTAGCCAGGGGAATGCCTGGAGGCATCATGCTGCGGTTAAAGGGTTCATTAATGACGTCCATCGTCAAAGACTTGAGCAAGTCTAAATTTGTGTGGTTTACATATTTGTATCCGTTATGCAGACACGCGATAACGTATCTTATCTTGGCGTGCCTGGGGGTGAGGAGATTTACCCCACTGACCTACATTGGCGCTACCTGGTCAGCTGTGACAAATACCACCCACCCCTTTAACCCTCCATACCCCTTTAACCCCCCGCAGCGACTATCACAACGATTCCCTTCACCTTCCTCCAGGCGTGGAAACCCTAAACCCCTTGTGCCCACTCCCCACTCACCCTCCTCACCCTCACCCTCCACCCCTCTAACCCCCTCACCCTTCACCTCAGTGTTGACAAGTGCGCCGCGTCTTGGTTGCCATGTCAACGGTGCCCTTAGTAACGCAGCGGGTGGCCCCAGCAACAGGTGTCGGGTTGCCATGGCAACAGGCGGCCGTATTCTTCCTGCTGCTCCTCCAGGTGGTTTGGTGACGTCCCTGGGGACGTTGGGTAAGGTGCAGGGTAAGGTGTAGACCAGCCTTAGGCCCTGTGCTAGACTGGTCAGTTAAGTAACTCTAGCTCCAGGCTGTGTTCTTGTTGGCAATGTTGTTACATGCTTTAAGCTGGCTGGCTGGCAGTACTTTTATATCATCTCAGCCTGCTACTTGTCTGCCACTGAATTCACACCGTTAAAATCTACCCAACTATCAATTAAATAGTTTTCATTCACAACGTCTAAGGTCAACTAGCAAATCAGCCGCTTTGATTTGAAAATTGGTCCAGGCTCCATTTAATACAGAGATGCCAGTTTTCCACATTTCCGTGGAAATCCATGTTTTCATTTTCATTTTCTAAAATTATTCGTTCTTGTGTTAGGCAAGATGATATTAATTGAGCCTCAATCATATAAATGGAATATTAGTTTGAACCTCCACATAGATCCTCAGTCCCATGCCCTAACCGAGAGGATATATTTTTTATGTTTTCTCGGTCCCTCGGAGGCAGCAAATTTGACTTGAAAAATATTTCCACTTTATTTTCTGACTCCAACTGACATCCCTGGCATCCTATGGCTACCCTCCTTGCTGGGATACATTCATGGGCCAGTCAGAGAAGGATACATACTATAATGAACTTTATTCTGATTTTGATTAATCATTTAATGAATGTTCATTATCAAAGACTTGGGCAAGTCTAGCCCTACGCCTCTCCACCTACCCTGATTCCTCAGGGCTCGTCAGGTCTTCGGGGAAGGGAACATACTCAGGCCCGGCGTCCACCTACTACGATATGGTCTACGATGCACCTTTCGATAAAAAAATCAAAATCGCGTCCGAAGGTCACCTAATATCGGGGCAGTTGACCACGTTTCTGCGATTAGACACCGATAAAAACCCCATACAATGCATGGTGGATTGGCATGTCTAGACATATGTCTACGATTTTGCACCTTCCCAATATGCCTCTGATATTTGCTTTTTGTATCGGTGTCATATCGGTAGGTCTAAATTTCTATCGTAGTAGGTGGACGCCATGCCTTAGAAGTTGAAACTCGCTGTGGGGACCACTTTCTTCATCAACGTGTTAGAACTTAAAACGATTTAGATAGGTTCAATCAATTTTTATAAAGAACACAACAAAATCGTTCATGTCCAGACAGATAACACCACAGCAGTGAACTATGTATCAAAAATGGGAGGAGGAAGATTCCCAACATGCGATTCAGTCGCAGAACAGGAACCTGTTTCAAAAGTCGAGTGAAGTCTCACCAGCGGCACGTTGCATTTCAAAGCGAGAGGCCGCAACAGCGAGCGGCACTTTGAATCTAAGCGGCAGCAAAACCGCAACCCAATAGCGAGCGGCACTTTGAATCAAAGCGGCAGCAAAACCGCAACCCAATAGCGAGCGGTACTTTGAATCAAAGCGGCAGCAAAACCGCAACCCAATAGCGAGCGGCACTTTGAATTAAAGCGGCAGCAAAACCGCTACCAATACCCAACCACTTCCACCTCGACAGCGATGCTTCAAGTGCCATTGTTAGCTCTCGTTTTGGCAGTGAGTACTCTCGTTTAGCACCCTCCCGACTTTTGAAATAGCTTCCCGATCTGGAAATGGGCCGAATCGACGGGAAAATGGATTACAATCTCCTACTTCCCATGAAAGTTCCTGGAGGATGAGGCCTCAAGAGTATTCAAAGATAACCTTGAATGGTCACTTTCGAAAAATATCGTTCCAAAAAATCGCGCATCAAAAACCTTTATGCAAATGACAGTGGTAACACAGAACAACCAAAAATCCACCGTTCTGGTGGTGGTTTTAGGCTTCTATTGATGAATCGATATAGTTTACAGGGGGGTTATTAGGTAACTAACGTTTTGGCGTTGTATGCCTTGATCAAGGTTACACTTAAAATAGTTTGCTATCTTCATGAATGTCTCGAGTCCCACCCCAGCAGTCGTAGATTTACTGCTTTAACAAAGGCCATCCTTCTCATACCATGTCTATGTGGTGTGGGAAGTAAAAGAAGTCTCACCTCGGTAAATGTGTAGGGGCGAGATTTCTACCTGGATTCATCACATTGATTCAATCACCACCCTAGTGGTGTAAAAGAACCTTGAGAAAGTCTGGAAAGGACCTATAATGGTTGACTGGACGTAAAATCAAACCAAACAAACAAACAAATTCATGAATGTCCATAGTCAGAGATCTGAGCAAGTCTATGTCAAATTATGTCAACCATTAGTGGACCGATGATGGCGTCATAAGGTCTGTAGTGACTGGTCATGGTTAGATGGACACTCCCCAGAGACACTGAGACACCGGTTACCAATTACACAGAGTTGGCACACAGATATTGAAGGGAGAACATAAAAGATTACAGTTGTAGTGATTTTTTTGTATGCCATGAGTAATAAATATCAATAAACGCACATGTTAAGACATATGCATTTGATATAGAATGTTACTGTACCTTTTTGTTTACAAAAAGCTCCTAGAGCACCAACAAACAGCAGCATATTTGTAATTATGCATCTCTCAACTTAGTACATACACAGTAAGTTGTCGCATATTTGTTCTTGGTTACTTTGTCAAGACACCGTTGTTGTGTATCATGATCATGTAGTAAAAATTGAAATTGAAATAAAAGCTGCTTTATAAAAAAGAAATAAAAAGATAATAAAATAAACGCACATGTTCATCCTCTGATGGTGCTGACCTCATTGTTATACTCCAGCCTCCGCACTATATATGATTTTAGAGCATCCTCGCAAATCCTATATCCGTTGCATATAAAATGTTAGAGTGGTCACATACACTTTCAGGGTACTGAGAAAAATCGATCCCTTCACTATCTGTGTGTTATTTGCTGGGCTATTGGATAGGAAGCAGGGTGCCAGTGTCTGAGGATCTGAGAGGCATGCCCAGCTGGCCATGACCAATCACTCAAGACTGAAATACCTCATTGACCCACTGTTGCTTGATATGGGTTGATCCTAGTGTAACCTAGCTATATGTAATGTTCCCGGTTACAGGAATAACTAGAAGATGGAGCTTTTAGATGTTTAATATAGAGCACAAGATAAGATCCAATGAACTGGGGAGATATTGATATAATCCAATACACTATTACACCTAGACTCAGGCAGTTAGAGAAAGTTAAAGTTTTGTGAAAGTGGGTTACAGAAAACGACTGAATTGAACCCAAACCTTTTACATGTTAATCATTTAAAATTGCACACTCATTCATCAATGATGAACATACCATTTTCTCCTAGTTGTTGCTGTTGCCTTCCATCCTCTATTGGTTGTATGAGGTTGTACTGTGATGCCAAGGGAAAGTGCACACTCTTTTCCAACAGAGAGATTGTAATGTAACACTATCCTCATTGTTAAGTTGTGTAAGTGGATGAAATAACTGCTCTCCCCTTGTGTCCGGATTGTGTTCATGTCTGCAGCGACATGCCCAATGTTTATTTAGAAAACACTGCAGCGCCAACACTCTCCCGTATGGCCACTGGCTCTACCACTGTGTATCCTACCCCTAATATAAAAATCCCATAGGCTTAACATTGGGTTTCCGTATGCCACGCTGCCTGGCATACGGAGTTTTATATGTCACTTGTGGCATACAGCATTGTTATCACGTAATATTCCAAAATCGAAGAGATAGGGTAGGATAAAATCAAAACCTGATTCGTTTTAATCTTGGCCACCGCATTCCACTCCTGAAGTTTTGGCTCCGGACTTCACTCGGCTTCGCCTCATGAAGTCACTTTGCCAAACTCCAGTCGTGGCATACGGTGGCCAAGATTAAACCTCATCCAGTTTTACGAAATTATCCTACCCCTAATATAAAATTCCATAGGCTTAACATTGGGTTTCCGTATGCCACGCTGACTGGCATACGGAGTTTTATATGCCACTAGTGGCATACAGCACTATTATCACGTAATATTCCAAAATCGAGGAGATGGGGTGGGATAAAATCAAAACCTAATTCGTTTTAATCTTGGCCACAGCATTCCACTCCTGAAGTTTTGGCTCCGGACTTCACTCGGCTTCGCCTCATGAAGTCACTTTGCCAAACTCCAGTCGTGGAATACGGTGGCCAAGATTAAAACTCATCCAGTTTTACGATACTATCCTTCTCTGACTGGCCCATGTATCCCAGCGAGGAGGATAGCCATAGGATGCAGGGACTAGAGCCAGTCTACCGGGGAACCAGCAATGGTTTGAGGCAGAGATTTATCAAGCACGAGCGCTTCGAAAGATCTCGGAGGAGAGTATCTCATTCATGTCTTACATTCCTTCCACTTACTCTTCACGTTCTGCGTTTTTCCTCTAAACGGGCGTCCCTTCGTTTCGCTGGTATCGGGTGTGCTGGTCGTGTGTCATAATCCTGGTGTGGGTAACCAGCAACGAGAGTCACATGGAGTCTCGTGAGAAAACGTCTAGTCACGTGACCTGTGTCGGCCTCGATCTGATGTCGCACAAGTTACGGCCACAAAACATGGAGATTGTTGTCATAACTGAGACCGACTTAACCCGACTGTGAACCACGAGAATCAAGGGAGCTGTTTCTGTCTGCATTCAGTCGTCATGAAGGGAACAGAAAAATGAAGTTTTATATGGAGACATGGTTAGTGTGACTGGACGCAATGCGTTCCGTGTTGTTTCGCGTCGGGAATATTCCCTGAAAGTCTTCTTGAATAGGGGGGGGGGGGCAAAATGTAATACCAGACGAGTTGATCTTAAAGATAGGACAGTTTATTGGGGGTTGTTGTACATCGAAATGGGGGGGGGGGGGGGGCAAATTCAATACTTGGTCGCAACGTTTCGTCTCAATTCATGAGGCTTCTTCAGGCAGTATGATTTATGCTCGTTTTTATCTCTTAAGGTACATTTCTAGGATTGACAATGTTGTGGTTACACTGGTTACTAAGGATATGGTTGTTATGACAATTCTTTGTAGTTGTTGATATGATACATAGGTTCTATTATAAATAGCTTTCTTGTTGATTCCGTCCTGTTGTTGGTTGGTATGGGTTTTAACATGGTGAAATTGAAATGGAATAGTGTAAACTCTTGAACAGATATCACAGCTGGGATATTAACATATATATAGTTTATGTGAAATTATAAATACATGAATATATTATTTTATACAATATTAAGTGTCCAGATACTGTTTGGTTTGGATTCATAGGGTGAAAAAATAATAAAAAAAATAGTACAAAACTCTGGTCCAAGAGGTTTAGAGGTGAGGTGGTATTGTGTTTATAGAACCCTGGAGTATATATTGACGTTATACTAGCGACTTTGTCGCTAGAGCATTTGAACAGTCATGTTCTGCCACCCCCTAGCGGTACGTAGGCCTAAACAACTACAGACTGAATGTATGACGGCCATAATTATGCATATCTTCCCTTACGCTGGTTCCCGGGGTATCCGCTAGGGGTCTCGGCTGAGATATACCGTTAGGTAGCCAGCGGCGTACACAGGCGGGCACCAGCTAAATCTTCCCTCTGACATTTGATTTGTAATTCCTGTGGCATTTAGATTAGAATATGGATGAAAGTATGAAAGGTTGGGCGCTTCATTTTGCTGTTATATTCCCTATATTCTAGTCAGTTCAGTGTGTCAGCCATACTGAATCTTCTGCATGTGAATCTTCTACAGACTTTTTAATTTTTTTTTCTTTTAGATCGTTTATTTAGGCTGTAATCGAGTTCAGTACAATATGCGTCACTGGTTTACATACTCGACCAGCACAAAGTCTACGTTTGGCGGTTTCAGGGTATAATACAAAATTTGTGAAGAGTGCAGAAACGTTACATAAGGAAAAACAACAAATACAAATAAAGCTTTGCGAGAGCTACAACAGTGTCACATAGAAACTCTAAATATCAATGAATACCAGTAATATAATTTGTATAAGGTCCCCCGTGGAAGCATACAAGACGAAGTGGAAAAACAGAAAAGGCAGGAGTAGCCCCGATGCACCAAACACAATGTATCATGGAATATTTGACCTCAAGAATAAAGACATTGTCTGCTTAAACTCCTTTTTAGTGTCAGACTGGAGCTAGTTAACGGCAGAAACAATGTTGCAGACCCCAAAACCATCCTTGTGTCAGGCATTTTGAAACTCTCATTGCTTTCTCTCAAGGTAAGGAAATCTGAAAACAACAGGATTAAAATTCACTGTCAGTATAGATGAAAATAAACTATAAGAAAAAAAAGTGTATCTAAGTAAACGCATCCAAAAAAAGAAGCCCATGTATGGACAAGAGAATCTCACTCTCGTGGGCCTTCAGTCTCCAACCCTAGGTCTGGTTCACTATGTACCTGTGTGCGGGAGAAACTCCAACAAGATCCAACAGAATTCTAGTTTTTTTTATATGTGGTAGGTAACGAGTGGGGGGATATGGTATCTATTTAACACTTGTGTATATCACAGACTTGGATAGGTCTGTGCGTATATAAGATTTATACAATTTATACGACTGATGTGATATGGTGTTAATATTACCCTGGCGTATATAGGTGCTTTATAAGAGTGAGGAGATATAGGGTTTATATAACCATAGGATATATAGCCATCCTATACAAGTGAGATGATATGGCATTTATATAACCCTTGGATATGTATTCACCTTATAGGAATGAGATGATATGGCGTTTATATAAACCCATATATATTCACGATATGAGAATGGGGTGATACGGCAGATATATAATAACCCTGGCATAGATAGTTGTTATAGATGTACTTGTGAGATGATAACCTTGGGATATGTATCCATTTTATATGAATGTGGAGATATGGCGTTTATATAACACTAGGATATGTATCCTACCCCTAATATACCCCGTATGCCACGCTGACTGGCATACGGAGTTTTATATGCCACTAGTGGTATACAGAATTGTTTTCACGTAATATTCCAAAATCGAGGATAAAATCAAAGGGTAGGATAAAAATCAAAACTTAATTCGTTTTAATCTTGGCTCCACTCCTGGAGTTTTGGGTCCGGACTTCACTCGGCTTCACCTCATGAAGTCACTATGCCAAACTCCAGTCGTGGCATACGGTGGCCAAGATTAAAACTCATCCAGTTTTACGATAGTATCCATGGTTCCCTGGCGTTAAGTACGACGTAAAACCCGGTCAGTTAAGTAACTCTAGCTCCAGGCTGTGGTCTTATTGGCAATGTTGTTACATGCTTTAAGCTGGCTGGCTGCGCAGTACTTTTATATCATCTCAGCCCGCTGCTTATCTAGCCACTGAAGTCACACTGTTAAGATCTACCCAACTATCAATTAGATAGTTTTCATTTACAACGTCTAAGGTCAACTGGCAAATCAGCGGCCAGGATTTGGACTTTGTTCCAAGCTCCATTTATGAAACACAAAAATATGTGTTTATATTTTGAACATAATTGAGCGAGTTTATAGGTTTGTTATATATGGCATTTATTGGACAGCTTAACAGGGTAGAGTCCTCAAATAACCAAGGAAAACACCCACCATGCCATTCATTATTATCCATCGTATACAAAGCTCCCATTGAAAATGTATGGGGACTCAGTAAACCACGACCCATTGTATAAAACCTGTCAGATACCATAACTGTGGTAAACGGATTCACATCTGTGGTATACAGCCTCCAAACCATGGTATACGGGAAAAATAGTCCTTTTTGCTATAGAGCAAAGAAATAGTCTCTATTGTTTTATTTCATGCCTACAGCAGACGACTTTCCGATGTTAGAGGCTCTGTTATGGCAGCCTAGACGACTTTCAGATGTTCTCAGCCAATCAGAGGCCCTGTTATGGCAGCCTGCGGTGTGAATCATGATCAAGCTTAAACAATGTTCTTTCAATTGAGCAACGCTCCCTTTATTCATTAAGCCATTATACAATACAATAATCGGTATGTAAACCGCTGTTGTTATATAACTCCAGGTGGGTTCTTAATCTGTTGAAGGAAAGATAGAACAAAAGAAATCGATAGCAGTTTGCACGGCTATGTTAGAAAATCTAACGTGATCATTAGATTTCCTATTTTTTATGTTACAGTCGACTCACTGAGTTAATTGTGAATACTCAAAGTTGTATGTTAATATTGTGAGGAAAAAAACATCTTAATTGTAAAATTTTCCATTTGTGATAAAAAAACTCCCTGAGTAAATTATGAATACTCAAAGTTTAAAAAAAAGTCTACTTATTTTCCAAATGAAAATAAAGGAGTATTGGCATCGGTGCTCTTAATTGTTAGCACTTAAGATAATAATCTTAGTCATAAAGGACATTTTCCGCCGATATAAGTTTTATATCGGAAGAAAATTTTTTTTTCCTAAGAAAGCGAATTAGTAAGGATACTCAGGTATATATTTACAGAAACCCATTTATGTGTTCTATTTTACCGGGGTGCCTACCAGATATACAAACGATATTCAAAGATTTTTTAATTTCTAATATTGCTTTTATCTGTTTTAACAGTTGCTTAGGTCTCCTATTCAGTCCAGCCGCATACGTCATTTCACATCATCATTCATTGAAAAGGACTTTCTCCCCTTCTGATCTGACTCTCTTTGACTAATAGCTCTTACGTTCATGATTTATCAACGAGGCTGTGCCCATTCCTCTCTATCAAGCTTGCTCTCTTTTTTTCCCCTCCATTTTCTTTGTTTGGTATAAGTATACATACACATACAGATCATACAAACATATAAAGATGACACATGGAAACAGTACAGTGTAACAAGCTTAGACAATGTTCGCGTGGGACGGCCATCAAATTGACACGTTTACAAGTGAGAACTATGACAGGTTTCTATCACTTTTCAGTATATAACTAGGAGCAAATAGTACGTTCATCATTGATGAATGAACGTGCAATTATAAATTTATAACAGTTAAAAGGTTTGGGTTACATTCAGTCTATGAGTAGTTTTCTGTAACCCACTTGCACCCAGTGAACTTGCCATTTTTGCAACTGCCTATCTAGGATCCAAACACATCAAGTACCAGTGGTTCTTGAGGTATTTAGGTCTTGAGTGATTGGTCATGGTCGGCTGGGCACACCTCTAAGACCCTGAGACACTGGCACCCTGCCATGTCATCAATAACACAGTGAATAGCACACAGATGTTGAAAGGGCAGTTTATTTGCAGGACTCTGGAAGTCTATATGGGACCACTCTAACCACTAGGCGATGTATATATTGAATACAAGCGCGCTCTGATAAGAGGGAAACGTATTTTGGGTGGGGGAATTCCGGAATTTCACGGTTACAGCCTCATGACGTAAATTATGAATTCCCCATTCACAGTGAGTTTCACTCTATTTTAAGTGGGATTCACACGAAGAGACTCACGTACCTGAGACTGGTGTACTTCACACCTTTCCCCTAGTCTCGGACAATTCTCGATTGGTACAAAAGTCTCATGGCAAAGTGCTTTTATCAGTCTCAAGGGAAAATGGCGAATTCGATTCACATGGGAGGACACACCTGGTACATAATCTCAGACATTGTCACAGTGACCACTCGTCCTGGGACTCAAGTACCTTTGATGTGAAGGGTGTTACAAACATGTAATCATGCTTGCTGGCCTCCTATTGGCTAGGGCAGGTACATAGTCGCAGCAGGTCCATTTGTCTCACCAAAATGACCCTCTTAATTTTAAACCTGTTCAAAGTCAAAATCTCATGAGATTCTGTTCCTTTTTAGTTGCAAGGGAAAAAAGTTGTCTCAGCAAAATAGAACCCTATCATTCACACGAGGAGATTGTGTTCCAGTACCAAATCTCAACTGGATTTGTCTCAGACAAACACTTCGTGAGGTACATGGATCCCACCGTGTGAATCCCATTTTAGCTGTAAGAACTCAACCACATGCCCTGAAGTGGAGGGTCTGTATAACCACGAACAAGTATCACCACCTACCTCGTCCCATGGGCCAAGAGTTCTACAAGTGCATACTGAATTCCTCGCTTGATTTATTCTCACAAATCCATACACCACCTCGCCACCGTCCCATTTCCTTATTTTACGATTTTCAATTTATTCTAAACAAGTCCCCACTTCCTGTCCTGAAACTGAAGGCTTCATTTTATCTCTCTCTCCCTTTGATAATTCCTAAACCACCACCTCTGGGGAAAGCAGAGCTTGCCTGTTCTTCAAATCTCACCTAAATGGAGAACGACACTCTCCATGCAGAATCTCTCACTCACATGGCTGTATCATATGGAGACATGTGCTTGGAGAGCGGCTGTAGTGTTGCCTCGAGGCACTAGGGGGCGTTTCTCTGACCGACTTGTTGTTCAGCACCAGGCAAAAGTTGTCTCCGGTTGAAACTCTATGGAGCCTGGTTTTGTTCGGCACAGGAAACTAATTGAAATGACAAGAGAGGTGGGATGGTGCCCATTCTCGCCGCTTGTTGGAGAGATGTGGCACGTATACATTACGTGGGTGGTAACGTATACGACGCCACCAGACTCAGGCACCGGTCATCTGCAATAGGGAGCCAAAGTGAACCCGCTGAAACCACAGATACCCACCTACAAAACACCGTTTCCGGTGGCCAGTAAGAACGAGGCTTAGTGCTAAAGCTATGGGGGTTTGAAGCTAGACTTATGTTTTTGGTCTCGTTTGTTACTTTTGAAGTGAAGTTTATAACTATCGTCTCTGTTTGACTTTGTTTCAAAACTACGATGACAGTTGTTAAGTTTATTAAAAATTTGGATCTAAAAGATTGGAGAATGAGACATATAATCTCGAACCTACATAGTCTAAGTACTGAGCGCTTATACCCGGAAATAGTATTTTGTGACTGGCTATCTGTGGTTGGAGCGGGTTCACTTTGGCCCCCTATAGACCCCTTTGAGGTATCCCAGAATTCAGTCTGTTTACAGGTCCCGGTGTGCGCTTGTTACCGACGTTGTATGGTGATGAACCTTGAACCGTAACCCGAAATTAATGCAGTTTATCGGTTTTTATAAATCTTCAAATGGGAAATCCGATGTCAGAAATATTCAAGTTCTTCAAATATTAATGGGAGAACTGTGGTTCATGTGGTCGTGGTGTGCCCAGCCAGTCGCGAGCGGAACTTGTATTTACCCTAGGCGATAATAAAGAGATTAGTAACCTCTGGAGGGCGTATACGCGGATGTCTGGGCATTGGTCACACCTATTGCTTCAGAACCTTTATTATCCATCGTATACAAAGACCCCAATTGAAAATGTATGGGGACTCAGTAAACCACGACAGGTTTTTCAGTATATTTAATAATATAAGCGTGTAGTTACAACTATTAAATTATCACATGGTATCATAGTAATTGCAGGCATGGAGTCACGACTACAGGTCTAAGTGATCGATCAACACAATTTCGATGGGGTACTTACGTACTAAAACATAAATGTATAGATAGATTTATCTGGTCAGGCGTTGCTCGTGGTGCTTTATTAACCACCTAGTACGGAGTCTCCATGCTAAGGTTATGGAGCTTACAGATCACTCCTGAGCAGAATACGGACCTCCGCAATCTCATAGGAGAATACAGCTTTGTTCGGCCACCTGACGGGCGTTATAGGAACTAATTCATATAAACAAAGAACAGCTCGAATTTCTAATAATACATTAGATTTTTTCCCCTAATAATTACTCGAAAGGTGAGTAATAAATACAACATTACCATGATTTCGATCTGTGTGGTCCTATTCTCCTTGTAGTTGACGGGCCACTCAGATCGAAATCATGGTAATACTGTATTGTGTATATCTGTGTGAATAGAAAGTATCAATGTTATTCTGCACTGTTTTAGTTTGTACTAGTGCGTGTAGTCACGACTATATTGAATCCTGTTTGGTAATTCCTCGTATGGTAATTTTACTTGCTGTTACGTGCATGGACACGACTAAGTGTTAATAATGCGATGCGTGCAGTCACGACTAATTTAGATGAAAGTGGAATGTGATAAAGTGAGATTCACACGGTGGGATTCACGTACCTCACAGGCCGTTTGTCTGAGACAAATCCCGTTGAGATTCGGTACTGGAACACAATCTCCTCGTGTGAATGACAGGGTTCCTTTTTGCTGAGACAATCTTTTTCTCTTGCAATTGTCAGCTACAATCACCCCTAACAAGGAACAGAATCTCATGAGATTTTGACTTCAAATAGGTTTGAAATTTAGAGGGGCATTTTGGTGAGGCAAATGTATTTCACCTGAGTCAGCAACTTTGAACCTGGTATACCCTGTGTACCCTGTGTAGGGGTGTAGGGGTGAGACTATGTACCTGTTAAGTCTTCCCATGTGAATTGAATCCGCCATGTTACCCTGAGACTGTTGGACACCCCCAATCTGTGAAACTTTGTACCCAGCTGGAAATAGTAGCCAACTGGTGCAAAGGTGTGAAGTACACCAGTCTCAGGTCCATTTGTCCCATCGTGTGAATCCCACTTAACATTTAACGATCCTATATAGCTAGCTCTCTACATTGGTGTTGGTGCTGGAAGATATGATAGCTGGTAAGACAAACGACATCCTGGACAAAAGGGAAGATATTTTGTAAATGGACGTATTTGCATATAACACCTTATAACATCTATAGGTTACTCTTATGATCAAAACATCTTATGCCTCCAGCACATTATTTTATACAACACTATGGCCCCAAAGACTATTCTAAGATACTTTTTTGCCGTTCGTAGTTTATTCAACGGCCCCCAGACGATCTGAAACAAGAGACGCACAGTCGGTGTCACCACTGACAGACTTTCTGGGTAACTCAAAAACTCTCCGCCGTTTTCGTGGGCCAATGGTAACAGGCATATAGTCTATGTCTCTCTATATACCTATTAAACCACTGATCATAAGTAGAGAGACCTCAACATGTACCCATGCCGTATGTACTGTAAATACGCACCGTTTCGCCATATAACGTAAAAATACTTAGCGTTAGTCATGTTGTTGTTTATTGCACAACGGCAATGTCGCGTTTACTGCGCGAGGCAAAGCGGAGTGCAGTGATACGCGACATTGCCGGAGTGCGATAAACAACACGACTAACTCGAGTTTGGTTTAGAATTTATCCTACCCCATCTAAATTACTTCAGCAAATTAAGAAATAACATAAAACTTACCGATATCAGTGATAATCATTGGTCGCTTTTCAAATGACGTCATTTGACAACTGTATCCCACTAGAGCGATAAATTTCATTTTCCTGCACTGTAGACCAAATACAGTCTGCTAATGTTAAGCCTAAGTAGTTTTTTATTAGGTTTAGGATAAAGCATTATATGGACTACCTACCCATACTCGTTTATTAAAATATTGGTTATTTAGCCAAATGAAATTAATTTCTTTTTTTAAATTTCGGGTATATTGTGAATATAGAACCACTTACCATGCTTGTACCAAACTCGATGATAATTCATGGTTTGTAGGGAACTTGGCGTAAACGCCTCTTTCCGTACTAACCGTGAATTATCATCTCATTTTGTAGCGGTCTGCTGGGGTGGACAGCAATTACCAATCTGTTCACCCTCTTGGTTGCCTCGCCTCCTCATGGTGCAGACCGGATATGCTTGCACGCAAGCATAACAAAAGTGACTGGGGTGGGGAGTTAACTCAGTGGTAAAGACCACTGGACTTGTAATATCAAGGTTGTCAGACCTTTTTGATTCAGGTCCCACTGCAGCCACTTTTCTCCTGCACCCCAAGCAGTGGTAGATTTACTGCTATATCAAAGGCCAATCCTTCTCATACCATGTCTATGTGCTGTACGAAGTAAAAGAACTCTCACCTGGTAAATGTGTAGGGGTGAGGTTTCCACCTTAATTCATCACATAGATTCGATCACCATCCTTGTGGTGTAAAAGAACCTTGAGAAAGTCTGGTGAGAACCTGCAATGGTTAAGTGGACGTTAAATCAAACCAACACACCAACACACACTCATTTTGTAGCTTGTACAGCATGGTCAGGACGTTCTATGTAATTATCCTACCCCTAATATAAAATCCCATAGGCTTAACATTGGGTTTCCGTATGCCACGCTGACTGGCATACAGAGTTTTATATGCCACTGGTGGCATACAGAATTGTTATCACGTAATATTCCAAAATCGAGGAGATAGGGTAGGATAAAATCAAAACCTGATTCGTTTTAATCTTGGCCACCGCATTCCACTCCTGAAGTTTTGGCTCCAGACTTCACTCGGCTTCGCCTCATGAAGTCACTTTGCCAAACTCCAGTCGTGGAATACGGTGGCCAAGATTAAACCTCATCCAGTTTTACGATAGTACATATACAGGCACCTAACGCCCATCGCGTTGGAGTACAGCCGTACGGAAACCGTAGCTCACTCTAAAGGCTCACGGATAAGATAGGACACTCTGAATGAAACCCAACCACCTCGGTTTTTTTCTCAGAAAACCATCAGAAACGATCTTCGGGGAGAGGGCCTGAGTAGGGTGACGACCTCTGGATCACTACCAGATGCCTGTGACAGACTGGTTTATTTCGTCGAGTCCTGGTTGGCTGGATTTCCCCCGTCCATTTGCGGTATTGCTGTCATTGCTGCTGTGGATATTCACGGAATTTGGTCAAAGTTGAATCTTCGTATAAAAGTGTGGTGGCGTTTTGTCTCTGGGAGGTTAACCTTGTCTCTCTTCTGTCTGGTTTACACTGCCGCTGTTGTCAAGGCTGATTCTCTGCTACGGCTCACTGCAATGTGTTTCTCATTGTGTGTCATTGTGTGCTTGTGTGCATGTCTGTGTGTGTCTGTTTGTGTCTCTCTGTGTATGTCTAGGTGTGCTTGTGTGTATGTCTGATTGTGCCCCTGTGTGTAAGTCTGCATATGTCTGTTTGTGCCCCTGTGTGTATGTCTGTATGTCTGTATGTGTCTTTTTGTGTGCCTGTGTGTATGTCTGACTATGTCTGATTGTGTGCCTGTGTGTATGTCTGTGTGTGTCTGTTTTTGTGTGTATGTCTGTCTATATCTGATTGTGACCCTGTGTGTATGTCTGTGTGTGTCTGTTTGTGTGCCTGTGTGTATGTCTGTGTGTGTCTGTTTTTGTGTGTATGTCTGTCTATATCTGATTGTGACCCTGTGTGTATGTCTGTGTGTGTCTGTTTGTGTGCCTGTGTGTATGTCTGTGTATGTCTGATTATGTCTGTTTGTGTGCCTGTGTGTATGTCAGTGTGTGGTAATTGTACGTGGCTGTTTGTGCCACTATGTGTATGTCTGTGTGTGTCTGTTTTTGTGTGCCTGTGTGTATGTCTGTATGTATCTCTGTTTGTGTGTATGTCTGTGTGTGGTGATTGTACGTGGCTGTTTGTGCCACTGTGTGTCTGTGTGTGTGTTTTTGTGTGTATGTCTGTGTATATCTGATTGTGACCCTGTGTGTATGTCTCTGTGTGTCTGTTTGTGTCTAGGTGTGCTTGTGTGTATGTCTGATTGTGCCCCTGTGTGTAAGTCTGTGTATGTCTGTTTGTGTCCCTGTGTGTATGTCTGTATGTCTGTATGTGTCTTTTTGTGTGCCTGTGTGTATGTCTGACTATGTCTGATTGTGTGCCTGTGTGTATGTCTGTGTGTGGTAATTGCAGGGGTGCCAGTTTTCAATGTTTCCATTGAAATTCATGTTTTCATTTTCAGAATAAAAGAAAAATTCCTGTATAATATTGATTTACCAACTGCTAAAGTACTCAATTCAACCACAGCCCATGATCTCCCACTGAACCTCCCCACTAACCCATGTGAAAACCTTAGCTTTCCCTTAATTCGCCACTGTAATATGTATGTACTGCGTAGACCCTGTATTGCAATAGAAAATATTTCAATGTTTTTCTCTGACCCCAACTGACAACCCTGTAATTGTACGTGGCTGTTTGTGCCACTGTGTGTATGTCTGTGTGTGTCTGTTTTTGTGTGTATGTCTGTGTATGTCTGATTGTGCCCCTGTGTGTATGTCTGTGTGTGGTAATTGTATGTGGCTGTTTGTGCCACTGTGTGTATGTCTGTGTGTGTCTGTTTTTGTGTGTATGTCTGTGTATGTCTGATTGTGCCCCTGTGTGTATGTCTGTGTGTGTCTGTGTGTGTGCCTGTGATTATCTAACGCCCATGTCCAGTACGAACGAGGTTAACACATGTAGCTTTGGTTTGAGGGTATTGGCGGCAGTATTTGTGATTTTCACATAAATTACCCGTAAAAGGACTTAATTCTCATGCTAATTAGCTCTTCACACGTATGTTAATTCTGCTCCCAGAATGAGGCTTCCCGGAAGCAGAGACGCCAGTTCTCTGACCACTTCCGGTTTGGTCGGTTTTCTACTGCCGTCTGCTTTTTATTGTATTTAAGATAACTAATTATTGCTATTTCAATTTTTTTATTCGAGCTGCACTATCCTTTTATCAACGAAATAGAGAATAAACTCGTAGCTTTTACTAATTATTATCTCCGTGATATGTATTATATGGCTCCACTAAATTCTCCACAAAGTTAGATTAAAAACATTTTCTAAGATATTTGGTCTATCTATTGCTGAACAATATATAAGGCCTGGTGTCCACCTACTACGATAGAAATTTAGGCCTACCGATATGGCACCGATACAAAAAGCAAATATCCGAGACATATCGGGAAGGTGCGAAATCTTAGACAAATGTCTAGACATGCCAATCTACCACCCATCGCAAGGGTTTTTTTAATGGTGCCTAATCGCAGAAACGTGGTCAACTGCCCCAATATTAGGTGACCTTCCGACGCGGTCTTGATTTTGTATCGGGAGGTGCATCGTAGACTATATCGGTGCCATATCGTAGTAGGTGGACACCGGGCCTTAATCCTTACTTAAAACATATAAATTCAAAAATTATATAGGGCAGAGGTTTGTTTGAATACGATACTGTATCCGAGTTTTCTAAAATCTTTCGGGGTATTTCAAAAGTAATAGGCGACTCTCAAATTTAGAGATTTATCGCGATGCCAAGTGCAGAGCGATACATCTGTTTGACACGTTTGCCGTATATTTTTGACATTGTTAACGTGTTATTATATACCATAAAATTGAGCCTCTTTAGCTATCATTGATGACATACCATACCTCACTATACGGGTGACATTACGGAGCCAACAAAATGAGTGTCATAAATAAGCTCAAACTCAAACCAGTGGCGTCTAGATTTTATCCTACCCCGTTTCCATATTTTTTCAGTATCAGAAAGTAGTGGCATAAACAACACTTTATGTCACGCCCTTGAATTAAACGAATCCCATGTTAAGCCTATGGCGTTTTTTATTAGGGGTAGGATAAAAGCGGTTGTAATCTCTTCTGACTAGACTCCTCCTGACTAATATCCTTGCATTTGCTCGGATATTACTACGCGTATAATCCTCGGAGACTACGGGCGCGTGTATCTCAACCCAGTTGATATTGTCTATGTAAACATGTTCCACGCTGGTGGGCTGCTGTTTTGGAGAAATGTCACCTACGGACTAAGGTCACATCCTCGACGCTACGAGTACAGAATAATCAGTCCACTGAGTCAGCGACAGGCTCCTGTCATGAATGTACGATGAGATAATGTTATTTCATTTTCAATGAATGAGAGTGGCACTCGGTCAGTCGGCATGGGCATCGTTCAGTCGGAATCAGTCAGTCTGTGTTATTCTATCGGTATGGTCAGTCAGTATTGGTCAGTCGGTATTGGTCAGTCAGTATTGGTCAGTTGGCATTGGTCAGTCGGAATCAGTCAGTCTGTGTTATTCTATCGGTATGGTCAGTCAGTATTGGTCAGTCAGTAATGGTCAGTCGGTATTGGTCAGTCGGTATTGGTCAGTCAGTATTGGTCAGTCAGTATTGATTAGTTAGCATTGGTCAGTCGATATTGGTCAGTCAGTATTGGTCAGTCGGTATTGGTCTGTCAGTATTGGTCAGTCAGTATTGGTCAGTCAGTATTGATTAGTTGGCATTGGTCAGTCGGAATCAGTCAGTCAGTATCAATCAGTCAGTATTGGTCAGTCTGTATTGGTCAGTCAGTATCGATCAGTCAGTATTGGTCAGTTGGTATTGGTCGGTCAGTATTGGTCAGTCAGTATTGGTCAGTCAGTATTGGTCAGTCGGTATTGGTCAGTCGGTATTGGTCAGTCGGTATTGGTCAGATGGCATCGGTCAGTCAGAATCAGTCTGTCAGTATTGGTCAGTCTGTACCTGTTAGTCGGTATTGGTTATTTATTTGGTCTCTCGGTATTGGTAAGTCGGGATCTGTTAGTCAGTATGAGTCCGTCGGTACTGGTTAAGAGGGTGTTCCACTGGATCGATAATGGTCATTTATTAAACTATAATTATCAGAATTATTAAAATACATTCCAATATGTGACCTTCCCCCTAAAGGCTCATGAATAATTGATCGGATGAGATATCGGATATACTGCGCAAGCATGAATCCACTATTTATTTAGGTCTAGTGTCTCCAGTACAATGGTTATTGTATTATGACGCCGGTTCGTGTATTACTAACTCTTGACTTCTCTGTGCTGTCTTCCGGGGGCGAGGCCCACGTTAGGAGCGCCCTCGCTTCTTCAGCTGGGCTCTCAGAATCTCTCTCTACACTCATTAGTAAATATTGGCATAAAATTGAACATCTAATAGGCCACTCAAAGAAACAAACTTGTTTCTCATCACCAAGCCATGAAAAATATGATGAGGGCACTTTTTTTGTGTGCTATATTAAAGATGGCTTTTGCTTCAGACATACAGTAAAACCCCACATAAGCGGACACCCTTTGATCCGGGCCAAAGTGGCTGCTTACGCAGGGTGTCTGCTTACAAAGGGTTTCCAGATTTTTATTGGCTACAATACATTCAATGCATCCTTGACATCAGGAGCTTTAATTTGATACTAAATACACATACCTTTCCCAATTTTTATCAAGGTTCACTTATTTAGAAATAATAATAATAAAAAAAAAATCTACGAAAATCGTTTTTTCTGATGCGCGCGGTGATGAGAAACAAGGTTTTTTTTTTGAGTGGCCGTAAGGTAAGGATAGCAAAGATTATGGAGAAACCAAACAAGAGTTAGTCATGTTGTTGTTTATCGCACAACGGCAAGATCGTGTATTACTGCGCGAGGCGAAAACGAGAGCAGTAATACGCGATCTTGCCGGAGTGCGATGAATAATAACACGACTAACTCGAGTTTGGTTTAGAATTTATCCCACCCCGCCCGTCTAAATTACTTCTACATTAACGAATGACATCATTTGTCAAGTGTATCCCACTAGAGCGATATTTTTCATTTTTCTGAACTCCAGACCGAATACAGTGACCCAATGTTAAGCCTATGGAGTTTTTTTATTAGGGGTAGGATAAGATGACATTCCGGGCAGTGTTGTATCGTGGAGGAGAACTGCCGGGGAGGACCTCGGAATGTCGACTCCCTCCCTCCAGCAGTGTCCGGTCAGGGAGAACCGTCGACATCTCACACTCTGACCTCACTGACCTCCAGGCACAAAATGGCCGACATACCGCCACGAGCAGGCCCGCGTCTCTTTACAACGCGTCCTCTGATTGGCTGCGCGTGGACTGTCCGCCAGGGGGCAGTATACGGTAAGAGGGCTTTGCGGACGGCACCTGACTATTATGGGATGGCGGGTATCAAATTTAGATTTATGCAACAGCAGTACTGGCCGTGTTGGTTGCTTAAATCCAAATTCACTTTCCATGTGGGTCATTTAGTATTTATCTTACACTGTCTCCACGATTTTAGATTGAATAAATACTTGCATGAAGAATATTTCATGCCACGACCCATTGAATAGGGTCAGTTAATGTTAAGCCTATTGTGTTTTAAGGGGTAGGATGATTAGAAGGAAACTCATGAGATGGTAACAACTTGGTCCGTACTCCACCGAATTTGACTGCAGAGTAAAAGGGGGCGTCCACCAACCACGACAAGGCTACGACAATGGCTTTCCGACAAGGTCCACGACAGCTCTACGATTGGAAACCTTGTTGTAGCCTTGTCGTGGTTGGTGGACCACAGTTCCCGACAAGAGGCTATGACAAGGCCACGACAGGCTGCGACATGAAGCTTGTCTGGGGCCTGTCGGGGGCCTTCCGACAAGGTTACGACAAAATCGAACATGTTCGATTTTGGAGCCATGTCGGGAGGTTGTCGCAGAGGTCTACAATAGAATATTTAGGTGGAGCGTGCACTTCCCAACAGGCTGCGACAAGGGCTCACGACAACTTCCCTCCTCACGACAATGCTGCGACAAGGCACCGATTGGAACTTTCTTGTCTGCTCTTGTCGTAGCCTTGTCGTGGTTGGTGGATGCCCCTCTAATTCACGAAGCGAAGCTGAGTGAATTACTCTATTAGTGATAGATCTAGTGGACATAAAGGAGGCAGAAAAATATGTGTTTATGTAGAGATGCGTAAAAGTAGGGAAACTAATTATGACATAACCCGGACTGCCAATAAAAGTTTTATTTACTATAAAAGTTTTGTAGATAGACTATACATTTCTATCAGGTAAGAACAGTCGATTATCTTGACTGTGGTAAAAGACAATGACAATTTGACATAAATATACAGTCAGTTAAGAAGCCTGTGGGCTATAAGATATAGACGATATGTAATTAGAGAAAGATACCATAGTATGAATATAAATAAGAAAACGGCATAGTTGGGTGGGAAAATAAGACCCAGAGGGTATGTTAAAGACGTTTGTCCTGTGTTAGCGACAGGCGAAAATGGAAAGAATGGAACTCCGGCGAAAATGGAAAGAATGGAACTCCGGAAATACAATTAAGAGACACAATACCTGCGTTTAAGCGCTCAATAAAAGAACTATGGATGTCATAAATATTGATACTAGTTAGCTAGCATGTTCGAACTATCTACTGCACTTTTTTCCTATGCACATTTACTACACAATTTATTATTATTCTCTGTATAATAACCATCTATGTTCACCTGATTGTACTACCATTGGAAGATATGGCCATCCGACCAGAAATGGATTGATCAATAAAAAAAAGAATTAAAAAAAAAAGATGGCGGGGGTCACGTGTGTGTGACGTCGTAATAAGTTAGGTATCACAATGCTGTAGGTGTAAGGTTATAATAACCGGTATCACAATGCTAAAAGGAATAAGGCAGCCGGGTGTAGAATTAACATCAATTTTCAATTAATACCAATGAAGATCCCCAATGGGAATTCTGTTAACGCTAGTCTGTAATGTTAAACTTCATAGTGTAAGTAAATAAGTCTGCTTGAAACAAAAGATCCATTATATGTGCACCTTGGCCCCAATCTGTCCCGGGGTATTTTCAGTGAGTGTTTGTCTTCCCCAGAATAGATTTAAAGACATTTTACCGACGCCAAAAAAGGTAAGGAGATCAACCTGTCAGCAGAAGACAGACCTGCTACTCATTGAAGACGATGATTTTCTCGAGGAAATAAATAAATAAAAAAAAGACTTAAATCAGACATTCACACTACAGGGCAGGGTGGCTGAATCCCCAGTCTGACTAAAACCAGGCACAAAGAAAGGTAAAGAAAGGGAGACATTTGCATTATGACAAAGGGTTATTTTTTAAATTTTTTTTTGAATAGAGCACAGCATTTATTTTCCAGTATACAGCATACAGTACATTGCATTATTTCCTTGTTGTCTTGTTCTCATATCTATCTGACTGTACACTTGTAGCAGTCTCTTACACACATCTTTCGTCCTGCTCCCTTTTTTTGTTGATATTTTAACTTTATAATTACAGGGTTACCTGGTATACCTCTACCCTTTACTGGACTACGACCTTCTCCTTGGGTGACATCGTCTGTTTTCCTCTTCATCATGCTTTTCCACCTCCTTCTCTCTTCAATATAGGCATATCATTCCATAGATCATCTTAATTCTTGTCAGTCCCTTTCCTCTGGCTCTTAGATACTACGTTACACAATCAATGACAAAGGGTTATTGAGGAAATATAATGAAATAAACGGTAAGAAGAGTTTAAATTAGGTATTATATTAGAAATAAATGTAATACCTAATTCTGCACTAATAAAATTCGGAATTTGCAATAATGATAACGATAATACTGCGATAATGATAGCACAATTAATAATGATTATGTAGCAAAATGAGCATTATAATAATGCCATTTGTGCGCATCAACTAAGCCTAGGTTTGTCAAAAATAAAGAGAAATAGTGAAGAAAGGTTGTAGGTAAGTAGTAAACTAGTTTTAACGTTAGGCAAGGAATGACAATTTAACATTTACTTAACCTACATTCGCCTGACGCATAAATTACACATTCACTTGTACATAAATTTTAGACGTCAAAGGCAATAGATCATTTTTACTTTTTTTTAATTCAAGAAGTGCTTATTAAGAAAAAAGCCCTCATCTCCGTTTGGAGACGACCTTGCGTTCAGCTTGTGCTTATACCTAGAGTCACAATAAAGACACAACAATCAAACACCTTTCCCACCGAACTAAGGGTTCAACAGAAAGTTTTCAATCTCTTTAGAATATTTGGAAAAATGTCTTATCTTTAAACATTTTTATTTACACTGGCAGTACATAATGCCGACGCAATGGATAAGCGGAGGTCTCGTAAGTTGTTCTCATGTAGTTTAAGGATTTATTTTTTCATAGCGGTAGGTAAATATAGAGGTTTCGGAAATGGGTATATAGGAATATGTTATCCTTACCAAATAAAACATTGAGCATTTCGAAAACTAGGCTGGTTCCTTTCACCGATCTAGCGTGGGTATACCAAAAAAGATGGATCAGTGGTCCCCCACTGTAGATAGGTACCGTATTTAATCGGCCAATGGAAAAATGGCATTTCTATATATATACCCATTTCCGATCACTCTATAATTACTTTCTTTCCGTTGCTAGGGGTACAGTAATTATGAGTTATGTATCGAGGCTGACGTTTTCGTCCCAGGCTGACCACATGACCTATATCGTCATGTATTGTTCGATATGGCAAAATAAAAAAACTGCAAATGGTTTAAACGGACAGGTAAACATACCTTTGAAGCATGCAAAATGTAAACAATACATTGATGCATCTATGATGTCGCCGTGATGTTGTCGCACAGCAACCTGCTTAGTTGCTATGAAACCGGCAGGAAACCAGGGGGACGAAACCATATCAGTGGTAGTTTGACTATCGTAGGTAAAGGAATATTCATTTTTAATGATATTTGAAGGTATAATAGGAATAGGGAAACCAAGTTCTGGTAAAAGAAAGTCAAAGGTACTCGGTAAGGCTCGGAGAAATTACTGCCCGCGGCCAAGGCTTTTGGCAGTAACTTGGGCAGTAACTTTGACTTTATCTCACCTGAACATAGTTTCCCTCTATACCAATAGGCCAAACACTGGGTCTCTGGGCTTTATCCTACCTATAATAAAAAAACGCCATAGGTTTAACATTGACTCAATGTATTTGAAAGAGCTTGAATAAAGTGTTATTTATGCACCAAGGTGAATACAAAACGGACCAATCAGGGACGAGATAACGAAAGTAGATCCGGCAGCATTGATAAATGTGGCTATCCTCCGATGAGTGCCAACACGCTACTAACATGGATAGTTACCAAATTTCCTCTGTATATCGGTGAGATGGGGTAGGATAAATACGAAAACGAACTCGAGTTAGCCTTCTCAATGTTTATACCACTCTGGTCCGATCTACTACACAGTAAACTCTGCAAACCCCTCGTGTAGTAATACACAACCTGCCCATTGTGGCATAAACATTGACAAGGCTAACTCTCGTTTGGATTCTACTAAGTAACACTATTCACAGACTGAGCACAAGTTTAAAGCTTGGCTGCTGTACTTAGATCCACAAACACAGGGACCCGTTGTAGTGCCAAAATCGGTTACCCTGCCAAAAATGATAATTATCGCCCACTAGTATCTTGTGCGCATGGGCGAACATACGCAGTGATGAAATTTGCCGAAATTAAGCATATCACGACATGTTATTCTCATGTCTAAATACTACTCTTTTCATTTATTTACATTAAAATCACATCAAAATAGTAGTATGTCCGATAGTCCGTGAAATCTGACCGGAAGAGCGTGTGCAGACGCATTCACGTATTGGGTGGGCGATAATTACCATTTTTGGCAGGGTAACCGATTTTGGCACTACACCGGAACCGAGGAATCTAACAGCTCATCCATCACTCATCTGCTTTGTAGTAGCGGAGTTTTTATATGAGGCCTTTACTGCATTACCAAGTGCCTTTTACTATATACCCATGCCGTATATACGCACCGTTTCGGCAAATGACGTAAAAATACTGTACGGACCGCTGGTATGTACACTAAAATACGGACCACCTTGCCATACACATTTATTAAAATTTTGGTTGTTAAGAAAAATGAAATTGATTTTTTTTTAAATTTCGGGTATATAGTAAATATAGAACGTCCAACCATGCTTGTACAAAGTCACAGAACTCGATGATAATTTACGGTTTGTACGGAACTCGGCATAAATGCGTCGGTCCGTACAAACCGTAAATTACCATCTCGTTCTGTGAATTGTACAGCATGGTCAGGACGTTCTATATAAGTATTGAGCCACAAACACAGGGTCCGAGCCCCAAGAAGCTAGCAGTCGATCTATGGCTCATCCACTTAGCACGACTCTCAGTGACTGAGCCCGGCTTAGGGCGATCACCACGCCACCTAGCGGACCACAGCCCCGGCTGAGGGGGATGATGGGGTGTCAGGGGGCAGGGCACACCCCCAGACCTCTGTTTGGTTTTCTACTTTTCTCTCTGGTGTCTCAGTGAAATCCACCATGACGCCCTGCTTACACAACCAGCGTCAACACGAGGGCCTTGGGAAAAATGGCGCACATTTCCAGCATTATTTATTGTTTTATTGCATTTCGGTTTTATTTTCTATGAATATGTAGTATGGAAGTTTCTTAATCTCGAAGATAACCAGGACATTTTACAACCCATCGTTGGTCTTTCGTCTGTGCTAGAACATAAATAGTATTGGAAGTAGACTTCCTTGGAAGACCTGTTTTGTATAAAGATTGTTTTGTATACACAGAATATGGAAATTATAGTTCTACTTTCAAAATAATATTTCTAAATTTCTAGGTGACTGGTCATGGATTAAAATCCATTTCCAGTTTATCTAAATTCAAATAATGTTTATGTCCACCTCTTCAGTAATTGAAGCTTTCATCCGAGTGGGGTTTAGTCAGGAATCTACCTCTTAATGTAAAAAAAAAATCTAATCAACATTTCTTATTTTTATTCTAAATGAGCTGGTTTCTTTACTTATAGAGGTAGCTTAAATTAATTTGCATCTGATGAATGCTTCTCATTCTCTCATATAATGGTCTTCTGGGGTGGATAGCAATAATCAATCTGTTCGCCCTCTTGGTCGCCTCGCCTCCTCGTAGTGCAGACCCGATATGCTTGCATGCAATCATAACAAAAGCGACTGGGGTGGGGAGTTAGTTCAGTAGTAAAAAGCACTGGACTTGTGATCCCAATGTTGTCAGACTTTGTTGATTCGGGTCCCACTGCAGCCACTTTTCTCCTTCACCCCCAGCAGTAGTAGATTTACTGCTATATCAAAGGCCAATCCTTCTCATACCATGTCTATGTGGTGTGGGAAGTAATAGAACTGTCACCTTGGTAAATGTGTAGGGGTGAGGTTTCTTCCTAAATTCATTTCATAGATTCGATCACCACCCTTGTGGTGTAAAAGAACCTTGAGAAAGTCTGGTGAGAACCTGTAATAGTTAACTGGACGTTAAATCGAACCCACAAACCCATAAACAAACTCTCATTTAACCACTTCTCCAGACAGCTATAATTTAAGCGAGTTTGACACCAAGACATGGAGTCTAACCCATCTACCAGCTGTTGTTATTAAATATAAAAAGAGAAAAATATCTTCCCAAATGAGAGGCATTCAGTAATGAGCAGATCTGTAGCTGAACGAGTCAAATACCCCAAATGGTTTCACTAGTAAGGTTTATATTTTTTTAGAATATTTACTAGATAAGGTGAAAATACCCAGATATATGAAAAAATATATATGCTATATTTATGTGTTCATTTATTTTAGTTAATAAGAGTATTCTTAAGAGGGAAACTATGTTCCAGTGAGCAAAAGTGCAAAGTTACGAGGTGAGGACCGGAAAAATTACTGCCCAAGGCATCAGCCGCGGGCAGTAATTTTTCCGGTCCTCACTGAGTAACTTTGACTTTTGCTTACCGGTACTGGTTTCCCTATTCCTATATACCTTCAAATATCGATAAAAATGGTTAATTTTTTCCCCTATGATAGCCACAAGAAAAATTGCCAGCCTTAAACTGCAATGTCCGACCATGTAACTCAGACAGTACCATGTGTTCAATACGTGCATAAATTGCAGTAACAGTGGGAAATGGGTCATGGGTCTATCACCATACAATGATGGAAACTAGCTAACGGATCCTGTAAACAGACTGAATTATGGGATACCCCAATAAGGTCTATAGCACAGCAACTGCATGTATTACCAACTAGTCCCCAGCTAGGTACCAATGCAGTAAATCAGCAATACAGTTTGTAACGAAGATGGACTTTGACTATCAGATTACTATCATTTTCAAGAAGAGGCATCAATATAGTAACATCTTACACTTTGCATGCTTTGTGGGTTTAAAGGCCGTACTGTATTCATAGAGTAAAAGGCAATAGATGTATACTTTACAATTCATCTTTATAAATGAAGCTTCCCTGTCAGTCTACACTTGAACGCTCCACTCTGAATGGCTGATGTTTGTAGAGAAAGACTAAAAGGAATATTCACCCTCGAGTCAATATTCCGTTTGCTGAGTCACCGGACGTCGTCCTGTTTTTACGTCTAACCCTACAGCGTTTATAAGTCTGTATGCATCCGGGGGATTTCCCATTTTACTTACAACCTCTGAAAATTCCCTAATCATTCAAGATTAGCAATAAAAACTAGTAACGAGGAATGGTCCAACACTAGACACGGGACAAATGGTATCTGGACTATTTTTTTTTTTTTTTATATTTATATTTTTTTAATTTTATGACCCACCTATTACAGAGTCTTCATAGGAAATGCATAGAGCACCTGGATTTAGTTACCCGGAGATTCCGGAAAAATAGTCCTGGCCACAATGAGGTCGAATCACTATGTACTTCGAAAAAAGTTTCTTGAATGTTCATTCAATATTAATTATTTAGAATCAATCACAATAATCTCATCTACCATCAGAAATCACTGCAATAACACATTTTGCATGCTAAAATCACAGGTTAATGCCGAACTATATTATTGGAGTAAGTCTACACCGATATACTGTCATACTTGACAGTGCTATGGTGCCTGGAACTAAATGCCTTGCAGAAACTTTTTAATTGCAATAGACTTGTTATTGAACCTTTTTTTAATTTTTTTTTTTATTGAACAATCCATTTCTGGCTAATTGCCAGTTCTTCCAATGGTAGTACATTTGGAGATACAAAGTCAAAAGTGTTCAAAATATAGATGTATAATAGTAATATTACAGATGGGTAA
Organism: Alentia gelatinosa; assembly: GCA_950022655.1. Taxonomy (NCBI): domain Eukaryota; kingdom Metazoa; phylum Annelida; class Polychaeta; order Phyllodocida; family Polynoidae; genus Alentia; species Alentia gelatinosa. Next base: position 49,733,966 of record OX465589.1, on the reverse strand, counting down.
TAAATACAATGACGACTGGTTTTGTATACGGGTGACCGTAATCTCCTCGTAGTTGACGATGTAATATCCTCGCGAATCGCTCCGATATTACTACGTGTCAACTACTCGGAGATTACGAATTCTGAAGAGTGTCGAGTTCCTCCATTTGACTTCAGTGGAAAATCGTTCACAGCAAAGAGAATTCTTTTCCCTTGTGTGAAGTACAGCTACTATTACTTGAGTCTCATTCACGACGATAAAACAGTGGTTTGAACCTCCCTACAGTCCCTCAGCTCCATACCGTAGCTGACACTTATCCTACCCCTAATAAAAAACGCCATAGGCTTAACATGGGATTTGTTTATGTCACGGGTAGTGACATAAAGTGTTGTTTATGCCACTACTTTCTGATACTGAAAAAATATGGAAACGGGATAGGATAAAATCTAGACGCCACTCGTTTGAGTTTGAGCTTATTTATGCTATGCATTTTGTTGGCTCCGTAATGTCACTCGTCTTCGACTCGTGAAATTATGGAGCCAACAAAATGCGTGGCATAAATAAACTTAGACTCAAACTCGTGACGTCTCTTGATAATATTTTCCACATCAATTTCAAAAGTGAAATATTTCCACTTTCTCTTCTACCATCCCAAGAATATAGAAATAAGTGTGCAGGACTTTTGGATGGGAATGTTTTTTCTGAGCGATAATCAGGGTGAGAACCCATGACTCATCATTTTGTGCAGGGCACGCCGGAACCAGCCTCGCTTCAGTGGCGGTACGAGGGTTCAGCGAGCTCCCAACGAGGGTTCAACGAGCTCTATATTTACAATCGTTCCGCTGAGTAAATACTTAAAACCCGGGAATTCCAGCTCAGTTCTTTCACAAACATCGCCGCTGAGATTCCCACAAGTCGTCGGGTGGAGATTATTATATAAAGGATTAAGCTGGTGGTGCAGGAAGGCAGTACCGTTAGCCATATGGGCATGGCAAACGGTGATACCTTACCAGAACATAGAAATGCACACCTCGATTGCTGGTACAGTTCTGCCTTTATCCCGAGCAAGGTTACCCATATACTGTAGAACCCTGCTTAACGGACACCTCATGTAAGGGGACCCACATGTGAGGGGACACCTCATATAAGGGGACACCTCATGTAAGGTGACACCTCATGTAAGGGGGACACCTCATGTAAGGGGACACCTCATGTAAGGTGACACCTCAATAAGGTGACACCTCATGTAAGGGGACACTTTATGTAAGGTGACACCTTGTGTAAGGTGACACCTCATGTAAGGGGTCCCCACATGTGAGGGGACACCTCATATAAGAGGACACCTCATGTAAGGGGACACCTCATGTAAGGTGACACCTCATGTAAGGGGACACCTCATATAAGGTGACACCTCATGTAAGGTGACACCTCATCTTAGGGGACACCTCATGTAAGGGGACACCTCATGTAAAGTGACACCTCATGTAAGGGAACACCTCATTTAAGGGGACACCTCATGTAAGTGGACACCTCATGTAAGGGGATACCTCATATAAGGTGACACCTCATATAAGGGGACACCTCATGTAAGGTGACACCTCATGTAAGGGGACAACTCATGTAAGGGGACACCTCATGCAAGGGGACCCCACATGTAAGGGAACCCACATGTAAGGGGTCCCCACATGTGAGGGGACACCTCATATAAGAGGACACCTCATGTAAGGAGACACTTCATGTAAGGTGACACCTCGTGTAAGGTGACACCTCATGTAAGGTGACACCTCATGTAAGGGGACACCTCATGTAAGGGGACACCTCATGTAATGTGACACCTCATGTAAGGGGACACCTCATGTAAGGGGACACCTCATGTAAGGGGACACCTCATGTAAGGGGACACCTCATGTAAGGGGACACCTCACGCAAGGTGACACCTCATGTAAGGTGATACCTCATGTAAGGGGACACCTCATGTAAGGTGACACCTCATGTAAGGTGACACCTCATGTAAGGGGACAACTCATGTAAGGGGACACCTTTCCCAGGAACTATTCCTTCGATTAGATGTTTAATTTCACCGCGTATAATGGAACATCATCCGACTGCATCGGAACATAAGGTGGGCCCTTACATGGGGTTCTACTGTATCATTCTTCCGAGTACAGACTATAGACTAGTGATCATTGATTGGTTTCAATAAGAGTTGTCGATCCTGACTAGGTATTACTAAACATTGAAAGACCATAAGTGTAATATACTTAACGGCCCAAGGCTGGAATTGCCTTTGTGTAAATGTCCTTGCCTAAGAGGCTCCATCATCCCTGAAAAAAATAAATAACATTGGGCATAACCAACAAAATCGAATCTTCACTAAGGGAGCGTTCAATAATTATGGCCCGGGGGGGGGGGGGGGGGCGCACAGTTTTTAGGGGGAGGGGCAACTTTTTTTTTGGTATTCCAAGGGGGGGGGGGGCAACTTTTTTTTGACTGATCGGTGTCCCAAAAACTGTGCCCCCCTGGGCGATAATTAATGAACGCTCCCTAATGATCACTGAAATGTCCGACCATGTAACTCCGACAGTACCATGTGTTCAATACGTGCAGAATGTGTATGACTGGAGCAACACGGTCCTACGTTCGTAGATACTCGCCAAGTAACATCTACCTTACGAGGTTTTCATGAACTTTATCAGTGTAATGTGGTGTGGTGTGGAACCACCTTTCTCCTTTATCACCAGCTGTGGTAGTCTTACTGGTAAATCAAAGGCCAATCCTTCCCATACCGCGTCTATGTGGTGTGGGAACTAAAAGAACGTTCATCTCGTTAAATATTTAGGGATGAGATATATAAATTCATCCAATTGAATCGTTCATCACCCAACCAAAGAAAGTCTAGTAGAACATATATTGGACCTTCAACTACCCCAAACATCCTCGAATACTAATCTGATGGAATTCAGTTTGAGTTTGTTTTGTCTATAAAATAGTTCATTACTAACTTTAAACCATTGGATGAATTCATCCCAGAAAGAGAGAGGTAACTGGAAAGACCCACATCTAGATTACCGTTTCGTATAGAGGAAACCTATGAAAGTTTGAGGTCAGAACTCGTATCCAGTCGAGTTGGAATCGCATATTACTATATACCGGTGCACGAATGTCTCACTTTTACGCAATAGGAGAAAAGATACCGTTCGGCCGCACCATGGCGTAAAATATTTTTACGCCACACTGTACCACGTGATCTGTTGACATACCTGCCTTGCTTATTTCGGAGGTTGAAATAGGTTGATAACTTAAGTACATAAATGGAATTTTAATCGAATTTCGGCATATAGTAATAAAAAGACATAGTGAGTGTGGCTGAATTCCATCTGTTCCTCGATATTTTGGTCAGAAATACTCACCTCAGTCTACGACTTCGTAGAGTATTTCCGACCAAAATATCTCTGAACAGATTCCATTCGGCCACACTAACCATGTCTTTCTATATTATCTCATCCCGGTATTTTTCTCCATAGGCTTAACGTTAGGAACTCGTACTCCACGACCGTGAAAGTATTGTACCCAATACTCAATGGCTAATTTGGCGAGTTATTCCAGCAATAAATGATGTTATACGGGGTGAGATAAAATCAGAAACTCACTCGATGACAATAACTTGGTCCACACTCCACCTCGTTTGACCGCTACATAATTCACTCAGCTTCGCTTCGTGGATCACTCCGCAGTCACACTCGGTTGAGTATGGGCCAATTTATTCTCATCTCGTGGGTTTCCTTCTAATTAATTCACAAGCTGAAGTCAACTGAATCACGTAGCGATTTATACGAGATAGGATCGAGCTCTGACCCTAAACTTGAATGGGTTTCTGAATTTAAATATCCCACCCTCCACATTGACTTATGCGCTAACATTTGTGACATAATCCCCCAATGGAAATTTCCCCCTGAATATCTCATGGGCGTTGGATACGAGTTCCCAATGACAAGTCTATGGAGAAAAAATACCAGGGGTGAGATAATACCCGGAAGCACATCTTCTTGACCATTTCCTGACGATATTACTTTATTGAACACGCATCCACTACCAAGCACCACAGCTCTACACCATATTTACATCCAGTTTGTTTTTGACCAAGGCTCGCCCCCAAAACGGCATCTAAAACTGAGAGATAGGTCAGAGGGCAGGGGTCAAAGGTCGAGCAGACGCTGACTTCTGCGACTGGTACCGACACCAAGCGGGGGTGACGTCACAGTCACGTGACTAATTATGGCGGGAGGAACGCTGACAGCGCCCCTGTCGGCGACGGGCAGTAACACTTCTCCTGACAGCCTCCCCCTCCCTCCCCCTCCCTCCCCCTCCCTCCCCCTCCCTCCCCCTCCCTCCCCCTCCCTCCCCCTCCCTCCCCCTCCCTCACAACACCCTTACTAGACTTGCTCAAGGCTTTGATTATGGACATTCATGATTAAACAAAATAATGATAAAGTATGTTGCGGTGTGACTGGTCCAGGAATCAAAGACTTGTCCATGAAGAATGAAACCTCCTGTAGATTCCAACCCCAGTCGCTCCCTGTAACCCTACACCTCCTCCAAAACCTCCCCCTCTCCCTCCTCCTGTTCCCTGGGTGCTATGTTATCAGAGCAATAAATCCCGCCTATGGACGACCTTTGGACTGTGTTAACAATTAAAACCTCCGTGAGGAGTAGGTGGAGTGGTAGAGGACTGAAGCCAAACGTAAACCTAGACAATCCAAGATATCTATCTCCAAGCATATATCCTGACAAGTAACAAGGAACTCTGCAGGGAAAGTGCTGGACAAGCCTGATGTTAAACAGCGCCAGAAATCGGACACCATTACCGATTTGACCAGTCCCTGTATCGAGGAGAGGAGGGTTGGGGTAGGCAGAGGAATACAAGGACTGGGGCCAGTCTACACCCCTACCTCCTATTGACAGAACCGTGTAGAGGGTAAACAGTTGACAACCTACACTCTCCATACACAACCCATCCACCCTCGTTTTAATATACCCCAGGGGGTCGTTGCCCCAATGTTTTTCGGATCGCAGAATAGTGATCCGAGGTCAAAAACATTGCTCCAGATTTTTTTTTGCGGATCGCATCATAAATATGTCGCCATTTATATCACATTAAAGATCGAATGAACCTTTCACCTATGCCACTGAAAATGCGGTGATGTAAAAGGTAGCGATAGAACACGATAATAACGATGCTACATGATACGATCCGATATTACCGGAGCAAAGCTTCTCCCACATTTCTAGGAGCAACGACCCCCTGGCCAGTCCTGCCCCAAGAGGGCTGGTTATTGCTCAATGCTGGGGTGGTACAGGAATCACAAGGGAGGTTCACAAATCGCAAGAGATTTTTTACCTGGGGGATGGACTTTTGTCGGTGACGATTGCCCGTCTCGAAGAGGGGTGGAAAATAATCGAAGAAGCCCTGAAACTTAGGGTGTCACGCTGAGCGATTGTATACAACATCGGTATTTCAAATCAAGTACTGCATGGTGACAGAAACTAATTACTGCCATTATGTAAGCTGCGTCCCTATTGGCTTATTGAGGTCACGTGAAATGAATAGTCGTGTTTACAATCAATATTGCACAGTCATAGAAACTTCAGTATCAGAAAGTAGTGGCATAAACAACACTTTATGTCACTACCCGTGACATAAACAAATCCCATGTTAAGCCTATGGCGTTTTTTATTAGGGGTAGGATAATATCATGAAACATCACGAAATTTCATATGTTTGTTTATATGGCATGAGTTGTCTTTGTGAAATGATATCACGAAGCGTAGCTGAGTGATATCTGTAGCAGAAGACAATGAATGCCATATAAACAATTATATGAAATTGAGTGAAGTTTAGATTTTATCCTACCCTGTTACATGTTTTCAACTCCATATGTCACCAGTGGCATATAAATATTTTATGCACAACCGTGGCATACAGGCCCACCATGTTAAGTCTATGGAGATTTATATTAGGGGTAGAATAAAAAGATGTCCTTTTTTCTGACCCCGGCTGACACTCGTGAGTTATTGTCAACCTGTCCTCGGCAGGTCTGTGTACCTGGAGTCTTCTCACTGCACTGCCAGGCTCCTGAATCTCCACCCTCCATGCTATATCCCTGTCTGAGTCACAATTAGGAGCCCTTCACTCGACCACCTCGGCACACACCACCATTGTCTGTGTGGAGACTCTCGGGAGTTCCTTGTTGAAACAGGCAGCACCCAAATAAACACAGGATAAAAAAAAATACTACTACTGTGTCAGGGCACCAACTGAGAACGTACGACGGGAGTGTCTGGTGATGTCTTATGACAAGGGATAGAGAAATACTGCGCATTCGTTCTTATTTTGATACATATACAGGAAGGAATTCCTGAAGAATGTATTGGCAATAAGCAGTGTTTTCCATAAAACTGGCAAGAAAGAAATTCTTGAATTCCGGAAGGAATGTCAGATTACCGATAAGATATATTCGAGAAGAGTAAGGTCCGGCGTCCACCTACTACGATATGGATCCGATATCGTCTACGATGCACCTCCCGATAAAAAATCAAAATCGCGTCGGAAGGTCACCTAATATCGGGGAATTGACCACATTTCTGCGATTAGACACTGATAAAAACCCAATACAACGCATGGTTAATTGGCATGTCTAGACATTTGTTTACGATTTTGCACCTTCCCGATATGGCACCGTTTCTGACATTTTGTATCGGTGCCATATCGGGAGGTCTACGATTCTACGTAGGTGGACGCCGGGCCTAAGATGCCTGGTTCCCACTCACCGAGGGGACTATTTTCTTTAGGGCCCAAGGTTACACAGGGAAGAGGACAGCGGTGATTCTAATCAACCAGGCAATATACCATGTCATTCCACCATGATATGCAAATTTTAGTAAAGTAAACCAAAGTAAGTCTGATTGAAGAAATTAGACGTTAAACTACCCAAACAAACAAACACACAATATTAGCATGTTTTTGATCTGTGTGGTTGTATTGTCTGGGTACCTTTAAAAAAAAGTATTAGGGGGAAACTATGCTCCGGTGATCAAAAGTTCAAAGTTACTCGGTGAGGATCGGGAAAATTACTGCCCAAGGCGTCAGCCACGGGCAGTAATTTTCTCGATCCTCACCTCGTAACTTTGACTTTTACTTACTGGTATTTGGTTTCCCTATTCCTATATACCTTCAAATATCGATAGAAATGCTTAATTCTTTACCTAAAACGCTTCCGAAGAAAATGGCTACCCTTATTGAGTAACCACAACAGCTATTGTTTCGTCCCGCTCCTCGTCAGAGCGGGACGAAAACATGAGAGCGGGACGAAACTGTCAACCTCGACACATAACTTATATTTAATGCACCCCCCAGCAGCGGTATGTAACTCTAGTTAGTTCGCTAATGGGTATAAAGGAATTTCGAGTTTGGACTACAAAGGCATCAGCTGAAACCAGCTGGCTTTATGCCTCTTCCCCAGGGCAGCAAGTTGCGATATCATAAACTAGCACTGCAAGAACACCACCATTTTACTTATGAATGCGCCCGGCGTATATAAGTAAGTATTTTGCGTATACAAGGTAAACCTATTCCCCGTGTGTATACGCCTCATTTGTCGGCGTATATAAGCGTGGCGAAAGGTGGCGGGGTAGGGGGGGGGGGGCGGTGGGAGGAGGGTTTCCCATTGAGGACACCTATACTTCTACCAACACAAACGGGCGGGAGGCGGCGGGGGGAGAGGATATTTCCTCTCATATACGCCGGGTGTGAAATACAGCCAAGACGCGCCCGTATATAAACACTGGGCGTATATATATGAAAACAAGTCAATATTCAGCCAATATATGCACTTCCACGATGGCGTATATAGGAATAAACTCGTGGTTTTCGTGCAGTGTAGATGTAGTACAGTATCCACTTGACGCGGAGTAATATCCGAGCGAATGCGAGCATATTGCATGGCGTCAACTACGAGGAGAATACGACCAACAGATGAAAATGATGGTAATATTGCATTTATTAGCATTACAAATTTGAATTATGGAAGGGAAGACGAAATAGGCGCTGATCTTCTCGCGCATTATTTTTATGTTTTAGAGACTTTCTTCCGTATTCTCCGTAGGAGATTATGGAAAAAGTCTCTGAAATGTTTGGATTCTCATCTGGATGAGGACAACAGTGGAAAATCACCATTACATCTGTCCCAGAATCGATGCAGTTTCACACGATCATTTCATTTTCCCTAATAATGAAACATATTGGTTGCCGTTTGCCAGTTAAAAGGTTTGTCACTATAATTCTCCTTTGTTATATTGCATAAATACCGGCTGTTCTAGTCATATACACTGATAACCTATTGATACCATATCGGAAATTGATTAAATGTGCCTTTCAGAAAGTAACACTGCTGAATGTCTGACAGGGCAGGGAAATCCCATGAGGGTATTCTTCTTATACCATGTCTACATGGTGTGGGAAGTAAAAGAACTCTCACCTTGGTAAAAGTGTAGGAATGAGATTTCTACCTGAATTCATCACATAGATTCTATCACCACCCTGGTGGTGTAAAAGAAATTTGAACAAGTCTGGTAAGAACCTGTATTGATTAACTGGACGTTAAATCACACCAACCAACCAACCAAGATTGCCATAACGCTTCAGCCAGAACCAATGCGTCGACAGACGGTTACCATCAGTTTTCTTCCCTAAATGTGAATAGTAATCATATCTATAGGGATATTCAATTACGATATAACAATGGCAATTATGCTTAGAATTTTAGCAGCAATGTTAGAGTAAACCTTGTATACCTGTGATTGTAATCATTGTGTTTTGTATCTAGTCCCAAGACCTCATTTTAAACATCTTGTGAACAGAACTTCAGCATCAGAAGATTACTCCACAGTTTTCACTAATTCCACCTATACCAACTGGAACTCATCCAGACAATGAGACAAAGGTTTCATTTGGTAGCAGCAGCATGTAGAAATGCTAAAGAGTATGATGACTGGTAAAATCTACTCAGTGAAGGCAATGGCAAACTTGCTGTAGCTGAACTGTCCATATTCTCTGAATGCCTTATTCTAGCTCTATATGGTGAAAAAAGTTCAGAACCACCATAGGACATGTATCACAAGAATTTCTCAGCAGTCACATCGAAATCATTGTACAATCTGAGCCTGAGGATAACAAAGAACCAGAAGAGATTGCCATTCAAAAATATCCTCAGAAGGAATTCCTGCATCAGATAGATTGTGTTCATACCACCAATAACACATCAAATGACATGATCTGGACAGTGTTCCCTGAGAACAAATTTCAGTTATCATTGAACATGTATGGAAAGATCCTTCACTGTTGGAAGTGTGATCACTGCCTTTTACAGTCTTCATGTCACGCATGAGAGCTTTGTCTAACATAACCTCTCCAATAGACCCTATTGAGGTATCCCATAATTCAGTCTATTCACAAGTTCCGATTTTCGCTGATTACCGACGTGGTATGGTGATAGACCCTTACCCGTAACCCAGAATGAATGTAGTTTAATGGTTTTCAGAAATCTTTGCTTTACCCGGGGCGATAATCGGGAGTTTAGTAACCTCTGGAGGCTCTATGCTTTTACCCTATTTCTAAGGGATGGGGGGGGGGGGGGGGGGGGGTGTTGTTTGGGGGAAGACTTTTTAGGGGCCATTTCAAGAGGGAGGGGGATTTTTTTCAGTATTCCAAGGGGGAGGGGAAACTTTCTTCTGACCGATTTACGTTGCAAAAACATAAAATAATGAATGCTCCCTCAAGAAAATTTTGGGCTTTTTTTTTTTTTTTTTTAGGAGGGGGTGGGGTGGGGGGGGGGGTGTGCCCCTCACAACCCCCTCCCAATGTGCCCTGCTCGTGGCTACAGTCACAGTAAGGACCATGTCGTTAGTTGTTTGTGGCACACATCTCCCCGGCCATGTTTGTCAGCGCCCTGCTCAGCTTAGTACGACCGACACGCGGTCACGTGACACGCTGACCTATGACCCCGTCCGGGCTGAAGCCTCAGGCGTGCTCTGATTGGATAATAATTTTGCGAATGGCACTTGGTGTGCTGGCGGCCACGTTGGCTGTTGGCGGTAATTTCACGTCAAGCGCCAACATGATATTGTGTGAGATGGACTGGTTTTTATTCGCTCAGTCAGGAAGTACCTTGTGTACATTCATAAAACGGAGATGAGAGTAATTTGTTACCGCGTCACTTTGGATAATAGTAACACCAAGCACAATGATCGTGTTAACCCACACTCATTGAGAGGGAAACATGTGACGCACTAGGGCCCCGTTGCTCCTGTTTTTGTGGTATCGCTAGCTATAATCGGATCGTAATTTTATTTTTACGATTACTTTAACGATCCGACTAAAAAAGCGTTGCTCCAGTAATATCGGATCGTATCGCTATAATCCTGCGGTATCGCTAATTTTTGCGATGGGATTATGATACAACAATTCAGGGGCACATATTGAATGAGACGGGAAGATTAATTAGGTTTTTAAATTAAATACAGATGGCACCAGAGTTAAAACTGATCTGACACCTGTTGGTGTGGATCGCCATTTTCTACAGGTAGAAGAACAAGGGGCGGGGGATCGTAGTGCCACCACCCATCGTTATTCAGAATTTCAGACAAAGCCATCTTTAACCAAAGTATAGAGCCTCCAGAGGTTACTAAACTCCCGATTATCGCCCCGGGTAAAGCAAAGTTCCGCTCCCGATAGACTTGGCACACTATGACAAAATGAAACACAGTTCTCTGATTTATAATTGGAGAAACTGAATATAATTTCGGATTCCCATGTAGAAATAGCTGAAATTTCCATTTCTGACATCAGAATTCCAATTTGAGGATGTTTGAAAACCGTTAAACTGCATTAATTCTGGGTTACGAGCAAGGGGTCTATCACTATACTACGTCGGTAACCAGCGAAACCCGGAACTTGGTCAACAGACTGAATTACGGGATACCTCAATAGGGTCTATTGCGATCCGCAGACGATCCGCCCTGGTGTGAGGGTCCGCGTAAAAAGTATCGCTTAAAGCCGTATTTTACGTGGCGATGCGCCTATGCAATTACGACACGATCCGCAAAATTTCTGGAGCAACGTTTAGCCCCTCGGATCGCTATTCTGCGATCCGCAACTCTGTCGTAAACCTGGAGCAACGGGGCCCAGAGGTTTTATAACAGAGATGGCAGTTTTCCTCTTTTCCAAAGAAATCCTTGTTTTAATTTTCAGTCTATAAAATATATCTTCTTCTGTAAAACGAAGAGAGACTAAATTGGGCATCTTTCAAAACAATAAACAGTGATTTAAACCTTCTTGCACACCCCATCCCCATTCCGTGGCCAATAACGGTATGTGTCTATGTTTTCTCAGTCTCTCTGAGGTAATAAATTCCACTTTAAGAATATTTCCTTTTCTTTTCATGACTGCAACTGACATCCCTATAATTATAGAGCCGCCTGTCCACAAAAACTTCCATTCTTGTGTCAGAAATGGCAGTTTTCCTCTTTTCCAAGCTAATCCTTGTTTTCATTTACAGTTTATGACATTTTCTTTTGTCTAAAAACAAAATTGTGCCCCTTTATCGCCAGTAATTACTGCCCGCGGCCAAGGCCTTGGGCAGTAATTTTTCCTAGCCTTACCGAGTAACTTTGAACTTATGCTCACCGGAACATAGTTTCCCGCTAGTCACACTTAAAAATCCCTGCTAAGAGGTGGATATGCACCCTATACCCAGTCTGACAGACTGGCTCGCTCCGGGTTGATCCTCTAACAGGAGGGACACCCCGATGCTGCAACAGCCTGGACACCCCGCTCCCTCTGAAAATGTTTAAATCCCTAACCAAAAATAAATTAAAGGCTAGTATTAACCAGTAATTTATTTACCAAGAAAGTCTACTATGAGTGCCTAGTTCTCAAATATACCTAAATACTGAATCAAGTTCCGAAATTATCAGTATTAGTGGTACATTATATTTGTATTGTGATATGCTCCTTATTGTGTGTGTTATGAGTGCCCAGAATTGTGTATGGGACATTTCTGTCTTTCCTTTTATCTTATATCTCGGCCAAAAGTGTTCTATTAAGTACATGGTAGGCTAGATCATGAAAATCAGTTGCTCGTGACTGAGATCTCAGCCCCTTTATTCATCCCCTGTATTGTACTATGGTAGTAGAAACAATTGTTATGTATCAACTTTGATGAATAAAGAAAGATTAAAAAACAAAACAAACAACGAGTATCTGTTGTTGCTCTCAACAGGGCAAATAATATCGTAAAACCGGATGAGTTTTAATCTTGGCTCCTGTATGCCGCGACTGGAGTTTGGCGTAGTGATATCACGAGGCGGAGCCGAGTGGTATCCGGAACCAAAACTCCAGGAGTGGCATGTGGGAGCCAAGATAAAACGAATCAGGTTTTGATTTTATCCTACCCCTCTCTAGAATATTTTAATATTAGAATCATGAATGAAAATCATTAAAATTCCGTATGCCCCTAGTAACATACAAACGTCCGTATGCCAGTCAGCGTGGCATACGGAATCTCAGTGCTAAGCCTATGGGATTTTATATTAGGGGTAGGATAATACACAGTGTGGTACCTGAGGTATGGCCAGTCAGTCTGCAGTTGTCAGACCATCGACAATAATGTGAAGGGAATTATCGATTACTATCGTTGCACACCAATCGAATATAGATACTAATAATATATTAGGATTACCGCTTGAGGGGGCCAGATAAGCCTGCAACAGAGGTTTGTTATCCTTAGGGTAATTCTGCTGTATTGAATTCCTCTTGTCTTGTGTGTGTATGATTTATTTTTTCTCTAAGCAAAAAATATAAATCAGTGCAGTACAAATTTGATACAGTGTCGTAGGCAATTCCACTCCAAGCCCAGATGATTTGGTATCTGCGAAGATCATTCTATTCCATTATATTTACCTATTTCTGTGCTTTTAATAGGACACGTACTTAACCAGCGTAAATATCTATTTCTGTACATGTAGTATATTTTGGAGAGGTGCTTTAAGAATTACATATTCATGTTGTTTTGGGGGGTTAAATCTTTTATTCATTCTGCCAATGGCAGGTCTTCCATGAACAGGTGCTCCACTATTGTATGTCCAATGTACTTTTTTTATTCGAGTCCCACTGCAGCCACGTTTCTCCCTCACCCCCAGCAGTGGTAGATTTACTGATATACATCAAATGCTAATTCCTCTCATACCATGTCTATGTGGTGTGGTGTGCAGCCACCTTTCTCCTCTCATACCATGTCTATGTGGTGTGTGAAGTAAAAGAACTCTCACCTCAGTGTAGAGGTAAGATTTCTACCTATATTCATCTCATAGATTCGGTCAAATCCAAAGTAAGTCTAATTGAACAAATTGGACGTTAAACTATCCAAACAAACAAACAAAAAGTCCAGTGTGGTAGTTTGATTAGAGAGGTGCTTTACAAGTACATATATATCCATTCTTATCTCACCCCTGGTATTTTTTCTCCATAGACTTAACATTGGGAACTCGTATCCAACGCCCATGAGATATTTAGGAAAAATATCCAATGGGAGAATGTGTCACAAATTTTAGCCTATTAGTCAATATGAACGGTGAGATAAATTCAGAAACCCATTCAAGTTTAGGGTCAGAGCTCGATCCCATCTCATTTGAATCGCTACGTAATTCCCAAAGCTTCACCTTGTGAATTATTATTATATACCAATGGTCGTATGACCCACACATACTGCCCGCTGCTACCCATGACGTATGTATAGCCGTACGTCACACTATGACGTACGGGGTATGTGATCACGTGACTTGCTAAAATTTGGACATTTTTAGGTATATAATAATACGAAAACGGGCTGACTGTCCTAGTACGTCAAAATACTTGGTAAAATTATCAATCGGATACATCCCTCTGCCTTCGGCATCGGGATGTATCTGATCAATAATTTTACCGCATATTTTTGATGCACGAAGACAGTAAGCCAGTTTCCGTATACTACTCGATTCAAACTTGATGGTATACGAGCTCTGACCCTAAATTTTCAATAGGTTTCCTCTACATTCTATATTTATATCATTGTATTCACAGGATCGCCTACTACATCTTGGGATGCTTTTCCCACTACCCCATATTCCCCGCAACCACCAGGTAAAGTTTCCTGCTGACATGCGCAGTACCTGCTACCACACTATCACATTCGCTTGTGTATTATACTATCTCAACCACTCATAGTTTACAGCGTACACTATTAGCCATAACAATAAGGTCCACCTTCTCATGACTTCTCACAGGCCCTAAGCCCGTTTCAATAAGGATTGACAGTAGGCCTCAATGCTGGGCCGGGGAGTAAGCTCAGTGCTTAAGCCTGATGCCCATCTACCGATTCAGGGTTGGGCAATTAGTTACCAAATCATATAGGAGTCGGTCAACTAGTCGTAGGCAAATTACGTAACCCTTCGCTCGACCGGTGGACATTGAGGAGATGGGGTGCTGGATATTAGTCCTAAGCAAATCGGTCTACTAATAGGTGGCTCACCCTTGCCTAGCTGTCCTACATCTACCGACTACGGCCGACTCCGTTAGGATGCCTTGGGTGAGACAAATTACCGTCCGTTTGTCGCCGACAAAGGTACATGAATGTTCCGAAATCAGTAGATGGGCATTGGGCTTTAGGGCACTAGACTTGTAATCCCAAGGTTGTAGGACTTTGTAGGTTCGAGTCTCACTGCAGCCACTTTTCTCCTTCATTACCAGCAGTGGTAGATTTACTGCTATATCAAAGGCCAGTCCTTCCCACACCATGTCTATGAGGTGTGTTATACAGCCACTTTTCTTCTTCATTACCAGCAGTGGTAGATTTACTGCTATATCAAAGGATATTCGTTCTCGTACCATGTCTATGTGGTGTGGTAAAAAAACTCTCACCTCGGTAAATGTGTAGGGGTGAGATTTCTACCTAAATTCATTACATAGATTTGGTCACCACCCTTGTGGTGTAAGGAACCTTGAGAAAGTCTGGTGAGAACCTGTAGTGGTTAGCTGAATATAACCCAAACCGCTTTACTGTTATCTATTTATAATTCCACGCTTAATTTTCAATGATGAACTTATAATTTGCTTCTCTTTTTTTAATATGCTTCAAAGTAGTTTCTGGATTCCGGGTTTACTCTTAAAGTCATTATTCACAGGCGAAACTCATTGCTGAATTGTCTTCATTGCTTTCTCCTTGATTGCACATTTCAGTTTTAGGACTGGCTTCATTTAAAACACGTATTATATATTCAATTTACTTACACCTATATTCAATTGATCTTATGACTTATGTATAGATCTTTATATAATTACCAGGTTACTGCACCCAGACAAATGTTGGCCCATCCAAGAGCCTACCCTTATCTCCAGTCAGAATTAAACCTCGTAGTTGACGATGTAATATCCTTGCTAATCGCTCGGATATTACTACGCGTCAACTACTCGGAGAATACGGCCACTTGTACACAAAACCAGTCATTATTGTGTATATAATACATGTATTATTTTTATATTTTACATTTACAGAATCAATATCGATATAAAATACATCTATGTAAATATAAAAATGAGCAGAATGTGAATATACGAGTTTATTTCTCAATATTGTGGATGTTTTATTTACTTATATTGTCCATGTATTATTTCCTAATATTGTGCATGTTTTATTCACCTATATTGTCCATGTATTATTTCCTAATATTGTGCATATTTTATTCACCTATATTGTGCATGTTTTTCTGACATTTCATGCCCACTTTTGATGTGCAGGTCACCGCTTCGTCACGCCGGACTATGTGACCCCAACATACAGGACTCCGACGCATCCCCCTGGGTCCGACACCACTGATTTTAACGGTCAGTGGCGTCGCGGTGGAACACCCCATTTCCACCTGTCGACAAATGATTGCTGATTTCTAGGAAAGACTCAAATATGCAAATAGTAGTAGGGTGATATAGACGCTTATAATCCGTTCATAGCATTTGCCTTATTTCCACTTACTGACCGATTTTCTGTAACACTTCTACTGGAACCTTGAGCTTTTTCTTTTCCAACAAAATCATACTGTTTTGAAATGATCGGCGATGATTTTTTCAGAAAGTGGAGCCAAAATAATGCAGAAAGTCTGAAAATAGATCGGTCGCCTGGTTTTTTGTTTTCTGTTGGAGATTTCTGACATGGTTGGTGGCTGACAAATCCATTTGAGGCCAAAATACATCGGAAGATGGCAGATGGGAACAGGTTTATACTCTTTCACACAGATTCATGTGTGCTTCGGCATTTCCACACCAGAGGGCAGTACTATTAACATTCTGAAAACTCAGTCAGTAAAACACTGGCCTGCATATAACGGGATCTGGGGTTTGAGACTCAGTCAGTAGCATGCTGGCCTGCATATATACACAATATTACCATGATTTGGATCTGAGTGGCCGTATTCTCCGCGTAGTTGACGCGTAGTAATACTCCGAGCGATAGCGAGGAGTATTGCGTAGGGTCAACTACAAGGAGAATACGGCCACACAGATCGAAATCATGGTAATGTTGTATTTATTACTCACTTATTTTTTAGATTTAAGCAATAAATATGATCTTTAGAAAACTTTTCAACATAGTTAAGAAGGGACTACTTTCATCTCAATGGGACTACTTTCATCTAAAAAATCCGTATTCTCCTAGGAGATTCCGGAGGTCTGTATTCTACTCAGTAGCGATCTGTAATCTTCATAGTCTTAGTATGGAGACTCCGTATTAGGTGGGTAATAAAACGGGATCTGGGGTTTGAGACTCAGTCAGTAGCATGCTGGCCTGCGTATAACGGGATCTGGGGTTTGAGACTCAGTCAGTAGCATGCCGGCCTGCGTATAACGGGATCTGGGGTTTGAGACTCAGTCAGTAGCATGCTGGCCTGCGTATAACGCTATCTTGGGTTTGAGACTCAGCCAGTAGCATGCTGGCCTGTGTATAACGCTATCTGGGGTTTGAGACTCAGCCAGTAGCATGCTGGCCTGTCGCATTGGCCTACAGATAATGAGATCTGGGGTTCCCGGTTCAGTCAGTAGCATGTGGCCTGCAGATAACAGGATCTGGGGTTTGAGGCTCGGTCAGTAGCACACTAGTCTGTGAATTACAGGGTCGGAGGTTTGAGGTTCAATTAGTAGCAAGGTGGCCTGTGGATAACATGGTCAGGGGTTTGAGGCTAAGTCAGTAACACGCTGGCCTATAGATAATGGGATCTAGCGTTTGAGGTAGGTCAATCAGTAGTGCGCTGGCCTACAGATAACAGCATTTGGGGTTTGAGGCTCGTCTAAATCTAATTGAACAAATTGGACGTTAAACTACCCAAACAATCAAACAAGATCTGCACATAACAGGATCTGTGATTTGAGAGTCAGTCAGTAACACGCTGGCCTGCAGATTACAGGATCTGGGGTTTGAGGCTCAGTCAGTAGCATGCTGGTCTGTGGATTACAGGACCTGGGATTACAGGCTCGGCCAGTAGCATGCCGGCCTGCAGATAATGGGATCTAGGGTTTAAGGCTCGGCCAGTAGCATGCCGGGCTGTGTATAACGGGATCTAGGGTTTGAGGCCCAGTCAGTAGCATGCTGGCCTGCAGATAATGGGATCTAGGGTTTGAGGCTCGGCCAGTAGCATGCCGGCCTGTGTATAACGGGATCTAGGGTTTGAGGCTCAGTCAGTAGCATGCCGGCCTGCAGATAACAGGATCTGGGGTTTGAGGCTCAGTAAGTAGCATGCCGGCCTGCAGATAACAGGATCTGGGGTTTGAGGCTCAGTAAGTAGCATGCCGGCCTGCAGATAACAGGATCTGGGGTTTGAGGCTCAGTAAGTAGCATGCCGGCCTGCAGATAACAGGATCTGGGGTTTGAGGCTCAGTAAGTAGCATGCCGGCCTGCAGATAACGGGATCTGGGGTTTGAGACTCAGTAAGTAGCATGCCGGCCTGCAGATAACAGGATCTGGGGTTTGAGGCTCAGTAAGTAGCATGCCGGCCTGCAGATAACAGGATCTGGGGTTTGAGGCTCAGTAAGTAGCATGCCGGCCTGCAGATAACAGGATCTGGGGTTTGAGGCTCAGTAAGTAGCATGCCGGCCTGCAGATAACAGGATCTGGGGTTTGAGGCTCAGTAAGTAGCATGCCGGCCTGCAGATAACAGGATCTGGGGTTTGAGGCTCAGTAAGTAGCATGCCGGCCTGCAGATAACGGGATCTGGGGTTTGAGGCTCAGTAAGTAGCATGCCAGCCTGCAGATAACGGGATCTGGGGTTTGAGACTCAGTCAGTAGCATGCTGGCCTGCATATAACGGGATCTGGGGTTTGAGACTCAGTCAGCATTCTGGGCTGTGCATCACAGAATCAGGGGTTTGAGTCAGTAGCGAGCTGGCTTGCATGCAACATGATCTTGGGTTTGAGGCTCAGTCAGTAGCACGCTGTCTTGCAGATAACGGGATCTTGGGTTTGAGGCTCAGTCAGAAGTATGCTGGTCTGCAGATCACAGTGTTTAGGGTTCGAGGTAGACTGGCTCCAGTCCCTACACCCTATGGCCACCCTCCTCGTTGGGATACAGGGACTGGTACAATCGGTAATGGTGCTGGAATTCTGGTGCTGTTCAGCTTCAGTATTCCAGGCGAAATTTATTGCTATGACAACACAGGCGGCTAGGGAACTAGAGGAGGGTAGGGGGAGGGGCAGGAGGAGGTATAGGGTTACAGACAGTGGCTCGGGGTCATATACAGGAGATTTGGTACATAGTGGACAAGTCTTTGATTCATGGGCCAGTCAGAGAAGGATACATACTAAAATGAACTTTATTCTGATTGTGTTTAATCATTTAATGAATGTTCATAATCAAAGGCTTGAGCAAGTCTAGGTTCAGCCATAACACTGTTTCCTGCTTGTCTGTCATTTCATATCATAGATTCACTCTTACAGCTGCCTCCAGCCTCAGAGTAACCACTCCTCACATCATATGTGAAGAGCTGCCTATTTTGCTGGATTTCACTCCCAGGCAGAGAGAGACTAACCAGACCTATGTACAAAGACTGAAGTGCCACGAGATTCTCCTGTTGAGAAAAAATATAAAACTTGCAATTCTTTTGGATGTCTTTACTCAGATTTGCTTTTTCTTTAATGATTCGTTTCTAGCCATCCTGAAAACAAAATGTGGTGCTTTTGGTAGTTTTCTGATCTCCTTACTGTGGTAGGAGCATCTCAGGCCTCCGCCATTTTAAAATGCCCGACTTTACGCTGGTTCCAGGCAATACATGGTCGTAAACTCATTTCTTCACTGGTTCCAGGCAATACATGATTGTGAACTCATTTCTTCTCATCTACATTTTTATTTCAGACTTTTAATTCTTACCCTGACTGCTTCAATGCATCTGTGCTATCAGAGACTTATCTATCACAGACTTGATAAGTCTGTGGTGCTATGTAGAGCATATCAACACTAACTTCAATAACATTAATTTCTTTTCAGCTTACCAAGTCTGGCAAAAATATGACATTTTAATGCTCACCTGTGTGTACCGTCCTTTGTTTTCAGTGTTTCCAATTGAATCTTAGTGTTATCATTTGCCTTTGACATTCATGAATTTTACATCAAAGGCTGAATATTTGGTACTTTTAAATCTCTACCGTGATATATATTGATTAAGTGCCTATATCATAGATACCATTACTATCATGTGATATTACACTCACTCTCTGCTATTCTGTTTTATTGGCTAGAGGTACTATGGAGAAAACCAAACAAGAGTTAGTCATGTTGTTGTTTATTGCACGACGGCAAGATCGCGATATTACTGCGTGAGGCGAAGCCGAGAGCAGTAATACGCAATCTTGCCGGAGTGCGATGAACAAATAACATGACTAACTCAAATTTGGCTTAGAATTTATCCTACCCCGCCCATCTAAATTACTTCTACATCAACAAATGACGTCATTTGTCAAGTGTATCCCACTAGAGTGATATTTTTCATTTTTCTGAACTCCAAACCGAATACAGTGACCCAATGTTAAGCCTATGTTGTTTTTTATTAGGGGTAGGATAAAGGGTATTAGATTATACCTTTGCATGAATCTCTTTGAAATATTACCTGCTGCTGGGTATGATCTATAAAAAAAAATGTTCCCGCCCTATGGCTGTAATGAATGTCCGCTACCATGGAGGGTTAAATAGGGATCGATAAATGATGTCTCTTTCCCGTGATTCAGACGTAAATGATAATAAGTGAACATAGTAACTAAGCCCAGAGGGATGACGTTCTGGGTCTTTGGTCCTTAAAATTTGCCTGATGGCTCCTGACCATATTTCAAGACGAAAGCAGCATGGAGTTGTCCCATTACCTTAAGTCTATATAAGGAATAGAGTAGACCGAGTAGCCAATGACTGCATTCGCAGCAAACCCCGACCTTGACCCTGACCTCCTTACATGATATTTTCTAGCGCCTTGGGAGGGCTATACAGTCGAGAGTTGACCTCGAATCTTAGGGGCCAAAACCACCCTCAAAGACCTTGAACGCCATTACTCAGTACTCAATAACTACGTTTCCTCATATTACAGCCTTGTGTACAGCATTCTGACTCTGGTGTATTTTCCTTTCAGGATGCCGGCCATGTTCGAGTCCAGCCACGAGTTTTCAGTGCGGAGACTGTTCGTGTATCTCTAAACAGTACCTGTGTGACCGTGACTCAGACTGCGTGGACAACTCAGACGAACCCGCCAACTGTAGTAAGTGAATCCCACATCTATTGTAACATCCTCAGACTATAACAGACAGAATAAGTGGGGAGACTGTGCGTGTATCTCTAAACAGTACCTGTGTGACCGTGACTCAGACTGCGTGGACAACTCAGACGAACCCGCCAACTGTAGTAAGTGAATCCCACATCTATTGTAACATCCTCAGACTATAACAGACAGAATAAGTGGGGAGACTGTGCGTGTATCTCTAAACAGTACCTGTGTGACCATGACTCAGTCTGCGCCGACAACTCAGACGAACCCGCCAACTGTAGTAAGTGAATCCCACATCTATTGTAACATCCTCAGACTATAACAGACAGAATAAGTGGGGAAACTGTACGTGTATCTCTAAACAGTACCTGTGTGACCGTGACTCAGACTGGGTCGACAACTCAGACTGTATTAAAGACCCATGCTTTTTTATTTTTATTTATTTATTTTTTTATTTTATGAACAAAAATCGCCAAGGTTGACGGTATTACATTTTGCTCCTCTGCGTTCCATTATATTCCTTCATTTTTGCATAGACGATCATAAGATACAATTTAAACAGTATGATGAGATGTAAGATAAAGGATGAGATAAAGGTGAACATGATAAATATACATGTATATATATAGCCTACACTGCGAACTCAGATATATTAAGAAGTATATCAGTCAGTCAGCTTAATATTAAGCTGTGGTTCATTATCACTTAGGTATAAACAATAAGTCTCGTAACATACGCTTAAGAATAGCTTTAGATTCGGCACATCTTAACTCTTCTGACTGTGCGTTCCACATCTTCTGTCCTCTATACATGGGAGAACGTTTGGCATGCTCTGTTTTGACTCTTGGCAAGTTGGTAGTTGGGTGATTCCTAAATTCTATTGAGATGTCACCATGTTAATTTCTATGGGAAGGCCATCTGAAGAAGGTAAGTGCTTATCTATTGGTGTCTATGAGAAACTGCTATATTTTCATGGCCCCAGATGGCAGCACCAGTGTTAAACCACGGGGCGTTTCGATACCTACCCACATTTGTCTTTAAGTGAATCCCACACCTATTGTAACGTACTGAGCTATTATTCTATGGAAATGGCCATCTTTCCCCATGACGCCTTTGGCACAAGAAAATATCATATCTGCTCTGTTGTTTGATGCCAGAACCAAGCCAATTGGATGAGAAAGAAATAGTGACAATCTATTTGAATTTGGGAATGACGACCTATCATATTGTCCAGGGAACCAGCTCATTGAAATCCCACAATGATTTTTAGAGAACTTTTAGTCACCCTGAAGTAATCGTTAGGTGCTGAACACCCACCTCTCCCACAGGCTCTAGTTTTACAGACATATGCAGAATTAGGCCTGGCGTCCACCTACTACGATAGAAACTTAGACCTACTGATATGTCACCGATTCAAAAAGCAAATATCGGAGACATATCGGGAAGGTGCAAAATCGTAGACATATGTCTAGACATGCCACTTCACCACGTATCGTGAGGGGCTGATAGGTAAAAAAAGGTGATTATGGTCCCGATATGCCCCACGATATTACCAGTGCTAAAGTGCTTATTTTGAGGTGGTATCTTCATTTTTAGATACATTATACTTTATAATTCAGGAAATATCACATCGATAATGTTTCCCAGAGTACAAAAAACAACAATGTATATTTTTTCAGGCACTAAAAGCTTTGTTCCAAGTCAAACTAAGAAAATATAGATTTGAGACTCTCAAACATAATAGAAAATCACCAAATTTGTAGGGCAAACGAACATATGAATCGTCTATCTCATTACGAAATTTCATAATTATCCGCTAGATGGCACCAAATACAACGCGACGAAGTCGCTAGTTATACCAGAAAATAGGTGGCCATTGAAATGACTCGGACGGTTGACTATGTTTCAGCGTATGCGGCATGCACGGACGACCACTTTACGTGCACCAACCAGAGGTGCATCTTCAAGGCCTGGGTGTGCGACAACGCCAACGACTGTGGCGACAACTCCGACGAGGCCAACTGCCGTGAGTCAACATTCCCTTCTCGGGTGAACCCCCCTCATAAGATCTCTCATATTATCCTACCCCTAATATAAAATCCCATAGGCTTAACATTGAGTTTCCGTATGCCACGCTGACTGGCATATGGAGTTTTATATGCCACTAGTGGCATACAGAATTGTTATCACGTAATATTCCAGAATCGAGGAAATGGGGTAGGATAAAATCAAAACCTGATTCGTTTTAATCTTGACCACCGCATGCCACTCTTGGAGTTTTGGCTCCAGACTTCACTCGGCTTTGCCTCATGAAGTCACTCTGCGAAACTCCAGTCATGGCATACGGTGGCCAAGATTAAAACTCATCCAGTTTTACGATAAGATCTCACACTCTCTATGTCGTATTCTGTACTCTCACTATGCTCTATGGAGAAGAATTCTTAATGAACTAGGCTTAGAGCCCTGAGAATCCACTGGCCTGCCTCCGGTGCTGAAGATGTACATCAATGCAACCAAAGATTCCTATAATCTCAAGGATCCACTGGTACACAGTATTCCCGCTAGGTGGCATCATTGAGATTATAGGAATCTTTGGGTTGCATTTTATACATTTACAGTTATACATAGGATAAAAACATGACTAAATATATTTAAAAAAGACATAAGTAAACATCTAAAATTTGCGAGTCATGAGCCCTACGCAGAGGGTAATGTGAATATAGAATATATAAAATGTGAATAAAAAATATATAAAAAGGTGAGGATTGGCTGGGTAACAAAAATTCATGCACCGCAGGTGAATGCTAGAAATGACGTAGCATGATATATCACGTGATGAATGAATTAATAAGTTAATTAGGACAGTTGTTTGAGTTGACAGACTGTGGTATGATTATTTACAGTATTTATCAATATTCACTTGTTCCTTATCTGCAGAGACAAATCAGTGCAGCCCTCAGCAGTGGGCCTGTCCTAACGGCAAGTGTATCAACATCACACAAGTTTGTAACCAAGGCAATGACTGTGACGGTGGCGAGGACGAGGGCGCCACCTGCAGTGAGTACACTGAACTATTTACTGATACATAAATTATGTTCCTGATATATTTTTTCAAACTACCTTTTTGCGAGTTAAATTAAGTTTTTTTGTTATTCCTCTTTAGGTACATAATAATGGGTTTTACTGAATATAGCGTGCATGATATAATAATGTGGCATCTGAGACGATTTAATAAAGGTGTGTGGTATGTGAAATTATAATATTGAGTATGTGGCAATTTACTAAATGTGTGTCGTACGTGATATAATAATGTGGCATCTGAAAAGATTTAATAAAGGTGTGTGGTATGTGAAATTATAATATTGAGTATGAGACAATTTACTAAATGTGTGCCATATGTAATTATAATATGATAATGTGGAGAATGAGACAATTTACTAACAATGTGCCGTATGTGATGTGATAATGTGGAGAGTGAGAAAACTACAAAATGTATGCCTTATGTGCTATGAAAACATTGAGTATGTGACCATTTAATAAATCTTTGCTTTATGTGATATAATAATGTGGAGTATGAGATGATTTACTAAATGTATGCCATATGTGATATAATAATATGGAGTATGACATGATTTACTGAATGTGTGCCTTATGAGATAGAATAATGTGGAGTATGAGATGATTTACTGAAGTGTGCCTTATGTGATATAATAATGTGGAGTATGAGATGATTTACTAAATCTTTGCCGTATGTGATATAATGATATGGAGTATGAGGTGATTTACTAAATGTGTGCCGTATGTGATATCATATTATGGAGTATGAGATGATTTACTAAATATGTGCCATATCTGATATGGCTGCTATTTGTGTTACAATTTTTTTTAAATATATTTTATCATTATGTTTGTATTGTTTAATTTGTTTATGTTTATTAAATTACATAGGGGTGACAACAAATTCCCACTTACGGCTTCTGTTTATGTGTCAGATTAATAATAATGTGGAATATGAGAAGATTTACTAAATGTGTGCCTTATGAGATATGATAATGTGGAATCTGAGACGATTTAATGAATATATGGTGTATGTGTTATGATAATGTGGAGTATGAGAAGATTTACTAAATGTGTGCCATTCTCCTCAGGTAGTTCGATGTGCGGCGCCTTGTCATGTGACCACCAGTGTCAGGCCACGCCCTCTGGTGGTGTGTGTTTCTGTAACAGCGGATACAAACTGGACCCTGCAGATAACAGGACCTGCATCGGTGAGCCCAAAACACTGCGCAACTAATATAAAGTTAAACTATGTATATACAGCATTCATCGGTAAGCCCAAAACACTGGGTACCTATTACAAGTTAAACTATGTACATATAAATAGCATGCAATGGTAAGCCCAAAACACTATGCAATTATTTAAAGACTGTGGTATGATTATCTACAGATTATGGTGTGATCATTTACAAACTGGTGTCATTTTTCATAGACTGTGGTATCATTATTTTCACTGTAGTATGATTATTTCTAGACTGTGGTGTGATTATTTCTAGACTATGGTGTGATTACAGATTCACTGATTGTGGTATGATTATTTTCACTATGGTATGATTATTTACAGACTATGGTATAATTATTCAGATACTGTGGTGTGATTATTTACAGACTGTGGTATGATTATTTACAGACTGGAGTTATTATTCAGACTTTGGTGTGATTATTTACAGACTAAGATGTGATTATTTACAGACTAAGATTCACTGTTTATGGTATGATTATTTTCACTATGGTATGATTATTTATGGACTATGGTATAATTATTCAGAGACTGGTGTGATTATTTACAGACTGGGGTGTGATTATCTACAGACCGTGGTATGATTATTCAGAGACTGTGGTATGATTATTCAGAGACTGTGGTATGATTATTTACAGACTGTGGTATGATTATTTACAGACTGTGGTATGATTATTGACACACTGGTATGATTATTTACAGACTGTGGTGTGATTATTGACACACTGGTGTGCTTATTTACAGATTACGACCAGTGTCAGGAGTGGGGCACGTGCGACCAGACCTGCCTCGACGGTGCTGGTACCTACACATGCTCCTGTACTCAAAACTACACATTGCAGGGAACCAGCACATGCAAGGCCTCAGGAGGTAACGTCAGTCTTACAATCAACTACCAGCAAACTATTTATTTGATTATCCGATTATTAACGATAGCTGAACGTTAAACAAAATTGTAGGTATCAGGCACTAATGTGCCAATAAAAGGTCTACAGTAGAGACTATTATCTCACCCCTGGTACAGGTCTAGCCATAGGAATAGCGTTAGAAATAAATACCCAACGATCACCCCGGTAAAGCGACAATACTACGCCATGCTCGTTGCGGAGTGTGTGCGTTATTACGTCAGATGCGACTAGCGAATCAGCGACTAGGAAAAAAAAAAAGTTCCGGTGTCATTGACAAGCCCCAGCGTCGCGAAGATGGATGAGACATATAACGGACCGCCTTTAAGCGGTTTATTTGTGGGAATGTTTAATGACTTACTTCATGAAGTCTTAGAAAACTGATATTTTGATTATATTCTAATGTCTGTGGACGGGGTGAGATAAATACAGAACAGTTTTCGAATCGTATTTCTAACCACCATGCCACTCGTTTGGATGCTCCGTAATCGTCACTCAGCTACGCCTCGTGACGATTACTACGCATCCAAACTCGTGGCGTAGTGGTTAGAAAAACGATTCTCAACCAGTTCTGCTTAAATATGCCTATGAGAGGCTTAAAGTGGAGCCTATTGAGCCTAAAATAGGCTTGAGGAATTAAAATCCTAAAGTATCTACACTTGGCCTCTAGTACATCCTATGATGTACCTATGATAGGCATATGGTTTTTGCTAAAGCGAGGGGTAGTTCTTGGTTCAATTACTAGGTGGTGCACCTATTTCTGGCCTAAGAGCTGAGGCAATGCTTAAAAATTAGAATTTCCTCTAATTTGCAGTGATTCCAATCTACTATTACATGTAAACACAGCTATTCGGCTTCTTCATTTTAAGTAACTGGACCAAAAACTATGCTCCTCTCAGTATAGATCTAAACACAACTTTTTGATGTCAAAGTACAGATTTGAACACACAGCTCTACTACCTCAGTACCTCCTTCCTTTATGTTACTGAACTGAAGACTATTATTCTCTTTAAGTACAGATTTGAACACACAGCTATACTACCTCAGTACCTCCTCCCTTTATGTAACTGAACTGAAGTCTATTATTTTCTCTCGGTACAGATTTGAACACACAGCTATACTACCTCAGTACCTCCTCCCTTTATGTAACTGAACTGAAGACTATTATTTTCTCTCGGTACAGATTTGAACACACAGCTATACTACCTCAGTACCTCCTTCCTTTACGTAACTGAACTGAAGATTATGGTGGAGCCTATTGATTATTATTCTCTTTAAGTACAGATTTGAACACACAGCCATACTACCTCAGTACCTCCTCCCTTTATGTAACTGAACTGAAGACTATTATTTTCTCTCGGTACAGATTTGAACACACAGCTATACCACCTCAGTACCTCCTCCCTTTATGTAACTGAACTGAAGACTATTATTTTCTCTCGGTACAGATTTGAACACACAGCTATACCACCTCAGTACCTCCTCCCTTTATGTAACTGAACTGAAGACTATTATTTTCTCTCAGTACAGATTTGAACACACAGCTCTACTACCTCAGTACCTCCTCCCTTTATGTAACTGAACTGAAGACTATTATTTTCTCTCGGTACAGATTTGAACACACAGCTCTACTACCTCAGTACCTCCTTCCTTTATGTAACTGAACTGAAGACTATTATTTTCTCTCGGTACAGATTTGAACACACAGCTCTACTACCTCAGCTCTTCTTCCCTGGGCTCCACCAAACTCAATGTGTCTTCACCCCGTCAGGTGGCAGCACTCACAAACGCCGTCTCGTTTGACTTTAATTACAATCTGAGGAAGATGTACTGGGTCAGCAGCAGCAGCCAGGGCCGGAAGGTACAGCAATCTCACCAGATTACTCAAATATTCCAGGAACATTCACATGTCTCCTTAAATATCAGTAGATTCACATAGATTGTGGGCTACTGAGCAGTAGAGACCTGGGCCCTGTTTTTTAGTCACAACATCCTATATGTAAGACATCTTACAGCTGTCAGTGTACTATAGAGAAGACATCTTTGGGGATCGGCCAACGATTGTCCCTCAAAGACACTTAGGCTGCAGCCAGGTGTGCTATAGTGGCGACACTTTTAGGGTCACGTGGTTAAAAATGTCTTACAAAGTGTCTTACACCGGAGACATCTATAGACATGTCGTACCGAATGCGCAACTTCCCTTCAAGTAGGAATTAAGCAATGAAATTTTAACACATAACAAGTAAGGTATACATATAACCTATAATCGTCCCAAATATGAAGATCGGCCGCTCCGATCCCAAGATATTGGCGTTTGAATTTCATCTGAGCAAATGTCTGCTCTGGTGGCCAGTGTACCAGAGTTGTAGTGTCAACAGTGGCGATACACTGCACCGCTCCACAAAAGTTTCCCGTAGGTAAATCGAGCGAAGCAGTGTGAACCACAGTCACTCAGAGTGGAGCACAGAGTAGAGAGATAGGTGGCAAAGGGTTATCAATTATAACATATAATCGTATAAATATTATTCACAAATCTTTCTCCAATTGAAAGTTGGAGTGTAGGGCCTGCAAGGTCCATCACTGTGTGCCTTCGGGTCCCGGTGGGGTCCCTGTTTCATTTAGAATTTTTTAATTTTTTTTTTATAATCGTATAAAATCCGCCGATATTACCAGACGGGTTCCTTGTTCTGTGATAGAACCTAAGACAGTTCTATCCCTGTCTAAGGCAAGGACAGTTTTAGCGGCGATCGAACGTTGGCCACTAGGAGAGATATGCAGTTGCTGAACGAGATGCACAAGATATCGAGACTGCCATGGAGGACAGAACCGAATGCGAGATTAATGCGTAGCTCAACTAAAGTAAAGTTTAAACGCACTCCGATCAAAACTAGCTTGTCGTACAGGTCGCCCATTAACAGAGGCATGCGGTTATGGGATGAACTGCCCGCGACTACTCAGAGGTTGCAAGGTGTCAAAGATTTCAAAAAAGTGGTGAAACAATCCTTTTCGACATTTGACTGGGTGCCCCGCATTGTCGTGGTCTGAGTCTGTTGGTGGTTTACTTAGTCATCTTCACCATCCTCATCATTGATCTCGATGTATCAAATATGTAACTTGTCTACATCTGATTCCACGCGACAGTGGAAGATCTGCCTGCGTGCAGAACTGTTGTCTTGCCTAATATAAAAAAAAACCCAAAAAAAAACGTGCCGCGCTGAGACACTGTCTATAGTACACCCGCTGTATCTTCCAAACAGTCTTCTAATCGTACAGATGTCTTAGAGTATCGTCGGCCGATTATGTCGTGACTGAAAAACAGGGCCCTGGTCTGTTCAAAGTAAAGGTTGAGAATGGGCACATCTCAGCAAGTTCACTCCTTTATTCCCGCAATATCTGCTATGTGTAAGCCGAATACCACCCGTAATGTCAGCTCGGTGAATTACATATTCCCCATAGTAAAGAGATTCCCTATGGTATAGCGTTTCCGTATTAAGGGGGTGTTCCACTGGACCGACGGTAGCCGATTCCGTAGCCAGACAATCGCCCATTGTTATCGGATGCCCAAGAATTTCTTAAATCTTTGAAAATGGTCATTTATGAAACTATTATTATCAGAATTAAATAAATTACAATACGTGAGGTTCCTCTTAAGGGCCCAGGAACAATTGATCGGGTGAGAAATCGGCCTGGTGGAGCACCCCTTTAGGTGGATTATAAGATCCTTATTTTTTTTCCTTATATTTTTTAAGCAGTTTATTTCTATCCTTATGAGATAGCATTGATATTCATACAATCTCTATGAAAGTGAAATCATGGCAGCATTAACAACTAACTTGCATGATATCAACTACAGTCACATCATCTTTAACATCATCAAATATATGATGTATGGCAAAACATATAGTCTAACCTTCTGTTTTCACTACTATATTTTACTAATACACCAGTAGATCAGAAAGCTTTCGTAATCATACCATCTTATTTCTAATTATGCAAACGACCATATCAGTAAGTAGTAGTGTGTAGTAGCTTTTACACCTTCTATAATGGTGTATAGTCATTAGAACACGTTATCTGCAACTTTTTACACAGGTTTCAAAAATACTTCTCCTGAAAGTGTTGTGCTGTGAGTCGTCACAATTTTCAGGCATGTCAAAAGCCATTCGGTCTACATATAGGTCTGATGATTTGAAGCAGAATCCCATCCCTCTGAGATATTAAACAAAATGTGCCCTTTTGATAACACGCTTACAAAATGTCGTCTGCAGTTGCATGAGGCTGATCTAAACAACGGCGGGAACCAGCGAGCCATAGCGCACCAGCGCAACGGTTACCCTGGTAACGTGGCCGTCGACTGGATTACGTCAAATATCTACCTCACCTACCAAGTGGCCAAGACCATCGACGTCATTTCCGCCGATGGGTCACATGGGAAGACCGTGATCGTGGACTACCTCTCCCACCCGTCAGATGTCGCTGTCGATCCCACAGCCGGGTAGAGTGTCAAGAATTTCTCTACTTCTTTTTAAAAAAAAATATCTTCAAGAAAATTTGCCAAGGTTGGCGGTCTTCCAATTTGCTAGGTACAAGTCATGTCACAATGTCAGCGCATTTCTTGTCAACAAACACTAAACAAATGGTACATATATGAGTATTTACAGCACGAGATATATATATATATATATTTTATATAAATATAAATATATATATATTTTACTCCTCAAGTAGGTTAAAGACAAATACTGGTAGTTGGGTGATTCCTAAATTCTGTTTATTTTTGCAAATAGCTCTGGACGATATAAGTTTCACATATTAGGAAATAGAAAATGCAAAAAAAGTATGTCACTGTGCTAACTTCTATGGGAAGGCTACCTGAAAAGGTAAGTACTTATCTATTGGTGTCTATGGGAAAGTGCAATATTTTGACTTGTTGCTAAATGACACTGATGTTCTATTGATATCTTCAAATAATTCTGGATTATGATAGTTGGGAACATATACAGATGAGAAATGCTAAAAAATGCCATGTTAACTTTTATGGGAAGGCCATCTGAAGAAGGTAAGTGCTTAACTATTGGTGTCTATGGGAAACTGCAATATTTCCATGAAACAAGATGGCAGCACCAGTGTCAAATTTAGTTCTGAGTGTAGGCACAGAGGGCACTGCAATACCTATCCGCATTTTTCTTTAAAGGCATATCGGTCAATTTGGCTCGAAAATTAAAACCAATGTCATCTTCCTGAATTTGAATATGATGATCTCCAAGTGTTCTAGTGAACATATCTAACTTAGAAATTGGGGGTTACCGTGCTAGTCTTTTTTATTTAGAGCTCAATATTATGATCATTCTATAATAGAATGTATAGAAATTCAAAAAAGTTGCTTTTCACATAATAAAACCCATGTCACTTTCCTCAAACTTTCACAGAATATTGTAGATGTAATACACATTTCAGTTCTTAAAAGTTTTTGAAAGCATTGAAGAAAACCATGGTTTTTTTCAGTTCATTTCCTATGTAAATCAAATGTAAATTAACCTATGATTCCCATTAAAATTGGATAAACTGGACAGAATATTAAATTTACTCATTTAGAATTAGAATGAACCAGAAAGAACCAGTTTTGACTGAAAATTAACAATATTTAGAAATCACCAGGTGGTGCCTGCGTGAATTGTCCGATATGCCTTTAATGGAAATATTCCCTAAAGACAGCATGGGACCTAACTCAATTAGAAAATTATCTATCATACCGCAATAGAAATATATAGATAGATATTTAGATAACAGGGCAACAAAGCTTTGCCAGAATACCCTTAACCCGTTCAAGTCGGGTGATGACTTGAGGCATCAACCAGGGCTGGCCGGGTGATGCCTTGAGGCATCATTTGCAAAATATACGTTTTTTTTAAAATAAAATTGAAAATAATGGCTTGATAAATATGAAACTTTCGGAGAATGTAGATATAACATCATATTTGATTTTTCTAAGTGAAATGATAAATAATGATAAGTATCACGTGTCATGTCACGTGACCCAAAAACAAAATTTTCACAATAGGCCTATGTACCCGGCCTCTAGCGGCATTCACTGGCACTAGTACCCGGCTCCACGACTGTAACCCTGCCGCAGGTACCCGGCGCGATAGATTAAGCAGGGTTCGTACAGAGCTTCGAAAACCTGGAAAAGCCTGGAATTATGCTTTTGGGTTTTCCAGGCCTGGAAAAGCCTGGAATTCTCACAGAGAGCCTGGAAAAACCTGGAAGAGCCTGAAAAATTTGGCTTTGCATAAAAGCAATTATTTTAGGCTATGAAATTTTGGTTATTATTAGCTTTCCTTAACTACGATACCTTGCTGCTTATGAAATATTAGGGACTTGGATAAAATAGTTTAAAAAATCCTTTATTTTACCATGTATAGAATTTTGAAGATATCTATCCCAAAACCACTGAAATTCCACAGGTAGTAAGGAAAACAAAGAAAAGGTTAGCTCAATTTGGTAATGAATCAGACATGGTTTTAAAAACAGTGACCAGATGTGCCTGGAAAAAAAATATTAGAGCCTAGAAAAGCCTGAAAAATGCCTGGAATTTAATTGGGCTGTCTATATATATATATTTTTTAATTTTTTTTTTGTCTTTGAAAATTTTTTTTTAAAAAAATGTACGAACCCTGATTAAGATAAGCAGACCATAGACCTGACAGAGGGCCTCATGCTGTGCCGTTTGGTTCTCAGATTGAGTGACATAGGGCCTCATGCTGTGCCGTTTGGTTCTCAGATTGAGTGACAGAGGGCCTCATGCCGTGCCGTTTGGTTCTCAGATTGAGTGACAGAGGGCCTCATGCTGTGCCGTTTGGTTCTCAGATTGAGTGACAGAGGGCCTCATGCTGTGCCGTTTGGTTCTCAGATTGAGTGACAGAGGGCCTCATGCTGTGCCGTTTGGTTCTCAGATTGAGTGACAGAGGGCCTCATGCTGTGCCGTTTGGTTCTCAGATTGAGTGACAGAGGGCCTCATGCTGTGCCGTTTGGTTCTCAGATTGAGTGACAGAGGGCCTCATGCTGTGCCGTTTGGTTCTCAGATTGAGTGACAGAGGGCCTCATGCTGTGCCGTTTGATTCTCAGTTTGAGTGACAGAGGGCCTCATGCTGTGCCGTTTGGTTCTCAGATTAAGTGACAGAGGGCCTCATGCTGTGCCGTTTGGTTCTCAGATTGAGTGACAGAGGGCCTCATGCTGTGCCGTTTGGTTCTCAGTTTGAGTGACAGAGGGCCTCATGCTGTGCCGTTTGGTTCTCAGATTGAGTGACAGAGGGCCTCATGCTGTGCCGTTTGGTTCTCAGTTTGAGTGACAGAGGGCCTCATGCTATGCCGTTTGGTTCTCAGATTAAGTGACAGAGGGCCTCATGCTGTGCCGTTTGGTTCTCAGATTGAGTGACAGAGGGCCTCATGCTGTGCCGTTTGGTTCTCAGATTGAGTGACAGAGGGCCTCATGCTGTGCCGTTTGGTTCTCAGATTGAGTGACAGGGAGCCTCATGCTGTGCCGTTTGGTTCTCAGATTGAGTGACAGAGGGCCTCATGCTGTGCCGTTTGGTTCTCAGATTGAGTGACAGGGAGCCTCATGCTGTGCCGTTTGGTTCTCAGATTGAGTGACAGAGGGCCTCATGCTGTGCCGTTTGATTCTCAGATTGAGTGACAGAGGGCCTCATGCTGTGCCGTTTGGTTCTCAGTTTGAGTGACAGAGGGCCTCATGCTGTGCCGTTTGGTTCTCAGATTAAGTGACAGAGGGCCTCATGCTGTGCCGTTTGGTTCTCAGATTGAGTGACAGAGGGCCTCATGCTGTGCCGTTTGGTTCTCAGATTGAGTGACAGAGGGCCTCATGCCGTGCCCTTTGGTTCTCAGATTGAGTGACAGGGGGTCTCATGCTGTGCCGTTTGGTTCTCAGATTGAGTGACAGAGGGCCTCATGCTGTGCCGTTTGGTTCTCAGATTGAGTGACAGAGGGCCTCATGCTGTGCCGTTTGGTTCTCAGATTGAGTGACAGAGGGCCTCATGCTGTGCCGTTTGGTTCTCAGATTGAGTGACAGAGGGCCTCATGCTGTGCCGTTTGGTTCTCAGATTGAGTGACAGAGGGCCTCATGCTGTGCCGTTTGGTTCTCAGATTGAGTGACAGAGGGCCTCATGCTGTGCCGTTTGGTTCTCAGATTGAGTGACAGAGGGCCTCATGCTGTGCCATTTGGTTCTCAGATTGAGTGACAGAGGGCCTCATGCTGTGCCGTTTGGTTCTCAGATTGAGTGACAGAGGGCCTCATGCCATGCCGTTCGGTTCTCAGATTGAGTGACAGAGGGCCTCATGCTGTGCCGTTTGGTTCTCAGATTGAGTGACAGAGGGCCTCATGCTGTGCCGTTTGGTTCTCAGATTGAGTGACAGAGGGCCTCATGCTGTGCCGTTTGGTTCTCAGATTGAGTGACAGAGGGCCTCATGCTGTGCCGTTTGGTTCTCAGATTGAGTGACAGAGGGCCTCATGCTGTGCCGTTTGGTTCTCAGATTGAGTGACAGAGGGCCTCATGCTGTGCCGTTTGGTTCTCATATTGAGTGACAGAGGGCCTCATGCTGTGCCGTTTGGTTCTCAGATTGAGTGACAGAGGGCCTCAAGCTGTGCCGTTTGGTTCTCAGATTGAGTGACAGAGGGCCTCATGCTGTGCCGTTTGGTTCTCAGATTGAGTGACAGAGGGCCTCAAGCTGTGCCGTTTGGTTCTCAGATTGAGTGACAGAGGGCATCATGCCGTGCCGTTTGGTTCTCAGATTGAGTGACAGAGGGCCTCATGCTGTGCCGTTTGGTTCTCAGATTGAGTGACAGAGGGCCTCATGCCGTGCCGTTTGGTTCTCAGATTGAGTGACAGAGGGCCTCATGCTGTGCCGTTTGGTTCTCAGATTGAGTGACAGAGGGCCTCATGCTATGCCGTTTGATTGACAGATTGAGTGACAGAGGGCCTCATGCCGTGCCGTTTGGTTCTCAGATTGAGTGACAGGGAGCCTCATGCTGTGCCGTTTGGTTCTCAGATTGAGTGTCAGAGGGCCTCATGCCGTGCCGTTTGGTTCTCAGATTGAGTGACAGAGGGCCTCATGCTGTGCCGTTTGGTTCTCAGATTGAGTGACAGAGGGCCTCATGCTGTGCCGTTTGGTTCTCAGATTGAGTGACAGAGGGCCTCATACTGTGCCGTTTGGTTCTCAGATTGAGTGACAGAGGGCCTCATGCCGTGCCGTTTGGTTCTCAGATTGAGTGACAGAGGGCCTCATGCTGTGCCGTTTGGTTCTCAGATTGAGTGACAGAGGGCCTCATGCTGTGCCGTTTGGTTCTCAGATTGAGTGACAGAGGGCCTCATGCTGTGCCGTTTGGTTCTCAGATTGAGTGACAGAGGGCCTCATGCTGTACCGTTTGGTTCTCAGATTGAGTGACAGAGGGCCTCATGCTGTGCCGTTTAGTTCTCAGATTGGGTGACAGAGGGCCTCATGCTGTGCCGTTTGGTTCTCAGATTGAGTGACAGAGGGCCTCATGCCGTGCCGTTTGGTTCTCAGATTGAGTGACAGAGGGCCTCATGCTGTGCCGTTTGGTTCTCAGATTGAGTGACAGAGGGCCTCATGCCGTGCCGTTTGGTTCTCAGATTGAGTGACAGAGGGCCTCATGCTGTGCCGTTTGGTTCTCAGATTGAGTGACAGAGGGCCTCATGCCGTGCCGTTTGGTTCTCAGATTGAGTGACAGAGGGCCTCATGCTGTGCCGTTTGGTTCTCAGATTGAGTGACAGAGGGCCTCATGCTGTGGCGTTTGGTTCTCAGATTGAGTGACAGAGGGCCTCATGCTGTGCCGTTTGGTTCTCAGATTAAGTGACAGAGGGCCTCATGCCGTGCCGTTTGGTTCTCAGATTGAGTGACAGAGGGCCTCATGCTGTGCCGTTTGGTTCACAGATTGATGTTCTTCTCGGACGTGGAGGATTCGGAGGAGAGCATTCTCTTCCCGACGAAGATCGAGCGGGCGGCGCTGGACGGGTCTCAGCGCCGGGTGATCGTGGACAGGAAGAAGCTGATCCACCCGCAGGGCCTGGCACTGGACCACGTCAACCAGAGACTCTACTGGGCCGACACCCACCTCAAGCAGATCTCTGTCGTCGACTACAGCGGGCGCAACAGGTGAGACGAGAGCACCCAGTCACCCCACTCAGTACCAACGTGGGACTATGATCATTCCCCAGTCCCCCCACTCAGTATCAATATGGGACTGTATGATCATTCCCCAGTCACCCACTCAGTATCAATATGGGACTGTATGATCATTCCCAAGTCTCCCACTCAGTATCAATATGGGACAGTATGATCATTCCCCAGTCTCCCACTCAGTATCAATATGGGACTGTATGATCGGTCCCCCCACCTCAGTATCAATATGGGACTGTATGATCATTCTCCAGTCCCCCCACTCAGTATCAATATGGCACTGTATGATTAGTCCCCCCACTCAGTATCAATATGGGGATGTATGATTGGTCACCCCACTCAGTATCAATATGGGGATGTATGATCATTCCCCAGTCACCCACTCAGTATCAATATGGGACTGTATGATCATTCCCCAGTCTCCCCACTCAGTATCAATATGGGGCTGTATGATTGGTCACCCCACTCAGTATCAATATGGGGCTGTATGATCGGTCCCCCCACTCAGTATCAATATGGGGCTGTATGATCGGTCCCCCCACTCAGTATCAATATGGGGCTGTATGATCGGTCACCCCACTCAGTATCAATATGAGGATGTATGATTGGTCACTCCACTCAGTATCAATATGGGGCTGTAGGATCGGTCTCCCCACTCAATATCAATATGGGGCTGTATGATCGGTCCCCCTACTCAGTATCAATATGGGGCTGTATGATCGGTGCCCCCACTCAGTATCCATATGGGGCTGTATGATCGGTCACCCCATTCAGTATCAATATGGGGCTGTATGATCGGTGCCCCCACTCAGTATCCATATGGGGCTGTATGATCGGTCACCCCACTCAGTATCAATATGGGGCTGTATGATTGGTCCCCCCACTCAGTATCAATATGGGACTGTATGATCATTCCCCAGTCACCCCACTCAGTATCAATATGGGACTGTATGATTGGTCCCAGGTCCCCCACTCAGTATCAATATGGGGATGTATGATTGGTCCCTCCACTCAGTATCAATATGGGACTGTATGATCAGTCCCTCCACACAGTATCAATATGGGACTGTATCGTCCTTTTGAATTCACAATAAGGATGTAGTGGTGGACGTGTACTAATAAACCCCTTTCTGATGACTCGAGGCGTATCGTCCTTTTAAATTCACATTAAGGATGTAGTGTTGTATGTGTACTAATTACCCCTTTCTGATAACTCCAGGCGTATCGTCCTTTTGAATTCACATTAAGGATGTAGTGGTGGACGTGTACTAATAAACCCCTTTCTGATGACTCTAGGCGTAACGTCCCTTTGAATTCACATTAAGGATGTAGTGCTGCACGTGTACTGATAACCCCTTTCTCCAGGCGTAACGTCCCTTTGAATTCACAATAAGGATGTAGTGGTGGACGTGTACTAATAAACCCCTTTCTGATGACTCTAGGCGTAACGTCCTTTTGAATTCACATTAAGGATGTAGTGGTGGACGTGTACTAATAAACCCCTTTCTGATGACTCTAGGCGTAACGTCCCTTTGAATTCACAATAAGGATGTAGTGGTGCACGTGTACTGATAAACCCCTTTCTGATGACTCTAGGCGTAACGTCCCTTTGAATTCACATTAAGGATGTAGTGGTGGACGTGTACTAATAAACCCCTTTCTGATGACTCTAGGCGTATCGTCCTTTTGAATTCACAATAAGGATGTAGTGGTGGACGTGTACTGATAACCCCTTTCTGATTACTCTAGGCGTAACGTCCTTTTGAATTCACAATAAGGATGTAGTGGTGGACGTGTACTAATAACTTCCTTTTCTGATAACTCCAGGCGTATCGTCCTTTTGAATTCACATTAAGGATGTAGTGGTGGACGTGTACTAATAACCTCCTTTTCTGATGACTCTAGGCGTAACGTCCCTTTGAATTCACATTAAGGATGTAGTGGTGGACGTGTACTAATAAACCCCTTTCTAATGACTCTAGGCGTAACGTCCCTTTGAATTCACAATAAGGATGTAGTGGTGCACGCGTACTAATAACCCCCTTTCTGATGACTCTAGGCGTAACGTCCCTTTGAATTCACAATAAGGATGTAGTGGTGGACGTGTACTAATTACCCCTTTCTGATGACTCCAGGCGTATCGCCCTTTTGAATTCACAATAAGGATGTAGTGGTGCACGTGTACTAATAAACCCCTTTCTGATGACTCCAGGCGTATCGTCCTGTTGAATTCACAATAAGGATGTAGTGGTGGACGTGTGCTAATAAACCCCTTTCTGATGACTCTAGGCGTATCGTCCTTTTGAATTCACAATAAGGATGTAGTGGTGGACGTGTACTAATAAACCCCTTTCTGATGACTCTAGGTGTATCGTCCCTTTGAATTCACAATAAGGATGAAGTGGTGGACGTGTACTAATAACCCCCTTTCTGATGACTCTAGGCGTAACGTCCCTTTGAATTCACAATAAGGATGTAGTGGTGGACGTGTACTAATAACCCCCTTTCTGATGACTCTAGGCGTAACGTCCCTTTGAATTCACAATAAGGATGTAGTGGTGGACGTGTACTGATAAACCCCTTTCTGATGACCCTAGGCGTAACGTCCCTTTGAATTCACATTAAGGATGTAGTGGTGGACGTGTACTAATAAACCCCTTTCTGATGACTCTAGGCGTATCTTCCTTTTGAATTCACAATAAGGATGTAGTGGTGGACGTATACTGATAACCCCTTTCTGATTACTCTAGGCGTAACGTCCCTTTGAATTCACAATAAGGATGTAGTGGTGGACGTGTACTAATAAACCCCTTTCTGATGACTCTAGGCGTAACGTCCCTTTGAATTCACAATAAGGATGTAGTGGTGGACGTGTACTAATAAACCCCTTTCTGATGACTCTAGGCGTATTGTCCTTTTGAATTCACATTAAGGATGTAGTGGTGGACGTGTACTAATAAACCCCTTTCTGATGACTCTAGGCGTAACGTCCCTTTGAATTCACAATAAGGATGTAGTGGTGCACGTGTACTGATAAACCCCTTTCTGATGACTCTAGGCGTAACGTCCCTTTGAATTCACATTAAGGATGTAGTGGTGGATGTGTACTAATAAACCCCTTTCTGATGACTCTAGGCGTATCGTCCTTTTGAATTCACAATAAGGATGTAGTGGTGGACGTGTACTGATAACCCCTTTCTGATTACTCTAGGCGTAACGTCCTTTTGAATTCACAATAAGGATGTAGTGGTGGACGTGTACTAATAACTTCCTTTTCTGATAACTCCAGGCGTATCGTCCTTTTGAGTTCACATTAAGGATGTAGTGGTGGACGTGTACTAATAACCTCCTTTTCTGATGACTCTAGGCGTAACGTCCCTTTGAATTCACATTAAGGATGTAGTGGTGGACGTGTACTAATAAACCCCTTTCTGATGACTCTAGGCGTAACGTCCCTTTGAATTCACAATAAGGATGTAGTGGTGCACGCGTACTAATAACCCCCTTTCTGATGACTCTAGGCGTAACGTCCCTTTGAATTCACAATAAGGATGTAGTGGTGGACGTGTACTAATTACCCCTTTCTGATGACTCCAGGCGTATCGCCCTTTTGAATTCACAATAAGGATGTAGTGGTGCACGTGTACTAATAAACCCCTTTCTGATGACTCCAGGCGTATCGTCCTGTTGAATTCACAATAAGGATGTAGTGGTGGACGTGTGCTAATAAACCCCTTTCTGATGACTCTAGGCGTATCGTCCTTTTGAATTCACAATAAGGATGTAGTGGTGGACGTGTACTAATAAACCCCTTTCTGATGACTCTAGGTGTATCGTCCCTTTGAATTCACAATAAGGATGAATTGGTGGACGTGTACTAATAACCCCCTTTCTGATGACTCTAGGCGTAACGTCCCTTTGAATTCACAATAAGGATGTAGTGGTGGACGTGTACTAATAACCCCCTTTCTGATGACTCTAGGCGTAACGTCCCTTTGAATTCACAATAAGGATGTAGTGGTGGACGTGTACTGATAAACCCCTTTCTGATGACCCTAGGCGTAACGTCCCTTTGAATTCACATTAAGGATGTAGTGGTGGACGTGTACTAATAAACCCCTTTCTGATGACTCTAGGCGTATCTTCCTTTTGAATTCACAATAAGGATGTAGTGGTGGACATGTACTGATAACCCCTTTCTGATTACTCTAGGCGTAACGTCCTTTTGAATTCACAATAAGGATGTAGTGGTGGACGTGTACTAATAACTTCCTTTTCTGATAACTCCAGGCGTATCGTCCTTTTGAATTCACATTAAGGATGTAGTGGTGGACGTGTACTAATAACCTCCTTTTCTGATGACTCTAGGCGTAACGTCCCTTTGAATTCACATTAAGGATGTAGTGGTGGACGTGTACTAATAAACCCCTTTCTGATGACTCTAGGCGTAACGTCCCTTTGAATTCACAATAAGGATATAGTGGTGCACGTGTACTAATAACCCCCTTTCTGATGACTCTAGGCTTAACGTCCCTTTGAATTCACAATAAGGATGTAGTGGTGGACGTGTACTAATTACCCCTTTCTGATGACTCCAGGCGTATTGCCCTTTTGAATTCACAATAAGGATGTAGTGGTGCACGTGTACTAATAAACCCCTTTCTGATGACTCCAGGCGTATCGTCCTGTTGAATTCACAATGAGGATGTAGTGGTGGACGTGTACTAATAAACCCCTTTCTGATGACTCTAGGCGTTACATCCTTTTGAATTCACATTAAGGATGTAGTGTTGGACGTGTACTAATAAACCCCTTTCTGATGACTCTAGGCGTAACGTCCTTTTGAATTCACATAAAGGATGTAGTGGTGAACGTGTACTAATAACCCCTTTCTGATGACTAGGCGTATCGTCCTTTTGAATTCACATTAAGGATGTAGTGCTGCACGTGTACTGATAACCCCTTTCTGATGACTCCAGGCGTATCGTCCTTTTGAATTCACATAAAGGATGTAGTGGTGAACGTGTACTAATAACCCCTTTCTGATGACTAGGCGTATCGTCCTTTTGAATTCACATTAAGGATGTAGTGGTGGACGTGTACTAATAAACCCCTTTCTGATGACTCTAGGCGTATCTTCCTTTTGAATTCACAATAAGGATGTAGTGGTGGACGTGTACTGATAACCCCTTTCTGATTACTCTAGGCGTAACGTCCTTTTGAATTCACAATAAGGATGTAGTGGTGCACGTGTACTAATAACTTCCTTTTCTGATAACTCCAGGCGTATCGTCCTTTTGAATTCACATTATGGATGTAGTGGTGGACGTGTACTAATAACCTCCTTTTCTGATGACTCTAGGCGTAACGTCCCTTTGAATTCACATTAAGGATGTAGTGGTGGATGTGTACTAATAAACCCCTTTCTGATGACTCTAGGCGTAACGTCCCTTTGAATTCACAATAAGGATGTAGTGGTGCACGTGTACTAATAACCCCCTTTCTGATGACTCTAGGCTTAACGTCCCTTTGAATTCACAATAAGGATGTAGTGGTGGACGTGTACTAATTACCCCTTTCTGATGACTCCAGGCGTATCGCCCTTTTGAATTCACAATAAGGATGTAGTGGTGCACGTGTACTAATAAACCCCTTTCTGATGACTCCAGGCGTATCGTCCTGTTGAATTCACAATGAGGATGTAGTGGTGGACGTGTACTAATAAACCCCTTTCTGATGACTCTAGGCGTTACATCCTTTTGAATTCACATTAAGGATGTAGTGTTGGACGTGTACTAATAAACCCCTTTCTGATGACTCTAGGCGTAACGTCCTTTTGAATTCACATAAAGGATGTAGTGGTGAACGTGTACTAATAACCCCTTTCTGATGACTCTAGGCGTATCGTCTTTTTGAATTCACATTAAGGATGTAGTGGTGGACGTGTACTGATACTCTAGGCGTAACGTCCCTTTGAATTCACAATAAGGATGTAGTGGTGGACGTGTACTAATAAACCCCTTTCTGATGACTCTAGGCGTAACGTCCTTTTGAATTCACATTAAGGATGTAGTGGTGCACGTGTACTGATAACCCCCTTTCTGATGACTCCAGGCGTATCGTCCTGGCCGGCGCGCGTGTGCTCCCTCACCCGGTGGCCATATCGGTGTTTGAAGACAACCTCTACTTCTCTGACGCCACCAAGATGACCGTCCGCCGAGCCAACATGTACCGCGACACCGGCCTCGTCAACCTGGTCACCGTCGGCCAAGTGGTGAGAGACTTAGACTGGTACCCTGCCCATATGAATAAGGGGCAGGTAACGGGTTCCACAGGCACGACCTTCAACCTTGGCTGGTGCCCGCCTGTGACTAGGGGATACCCCAGGAACCAGCCTAGAAGTTTGGCTGGTATCCGCTTGTCATACACCTAGTTCCGCCGAGCCCTCTAGCGGACTACCGGGGAACCAGGAGGCGTTACCAATAATGCACTATAAAAATGGAACCCGTTACCTGGCCTATAGTCTAACTAGGCCAGGCTTCCAGGCTATGAGAGACTCAGTTATTTACACTCTCAGTAATCGATACTCTATAAGACTATAGAGGAAACCCATGAAAGTTGAGGGTCTGAGCCCGTATCCCATCGAGTTTGAATCACATAGTAATTCACAAGGCGAAGCCGCGTGAATTGCTATGTGATTCAAATGAGATGGGATCGAGCTCTGACCCTAAACTTGAATGGGTTTCTGAATTTATCTCACCCTTAATATTGACTAATGGGTTAACATTTGTGACATTATCCCCCATTGGATATTTTTCTTAAATATCTAATGGGCGTTAGATATGAGTATCCAATGTTAAGTCTATGGAGAAAAAATATCTGGGGTGAGATAAACATGCAAGTTATAGAGTCAGTCATATATATTATTATTATATATTATTAGGAGGTTGATTTGAATCATGAACTGAAATTGCTTCTAAAACTGCCAGCTATACTGACCTGTTTCCTGTTATTTATTACCCACCGATTACGGAGTCTCCATAGGAAATGTATAGGGCACCTGGAATTAGCTACCCGGAGATTCTGGCATGTCAGAATCTCCTGCAGGAGATTCCGGAAAAATAGTCCTGTCCATGATGTGGTCAAATTATGTACTTTGAAATAAGTTTTTTTAATGTTCATTCAATGTTAATTATTTAGAAGCAATCATAATAATCTCATTTACCATCAGAAATCATTGTAATAACACACTTTGCATGATAAAAGTACAGGTTAATGGAGAACTATATTATTGGTGTAAGTCTACACCGAATTACTGCCATGCTTAACAGTGCTGTGTGGTCTGGGACTAAATGTATTACAGAAACATTTTTATTGCAATAGATTTGCTATTGATCTTGTAGGTGGGTAATAAATACAATAACGACTGGTTTTGTATACGAGTGATCATAATCTCCTCGTAGTTGACGACGTAATATCCACGCTAATCGCTCGGATATTACTACGCGTCAACTACTCGGAGATTACGGCCACTCGTACACAAAACCAGTCATTATTGTGTATATATACATGCATGTGTTGTTTTTGTATTGCACTGTGT
Source organism: Alentia gelatinosa (assembly GCA_950022655.1). NCBI lineage: Eukaryota > Metazoa > Annelida > Polychaeta > Phyllodocida > Polynoidae > Alentia > Alentia gelatinosa. The sequence continues at coordinate 49,690,102 of OX465589.1, read as the reverse complement.
CAAGTCTTTTGTACATACTGTACCACTGTAATATATGTACTGTATTACCATCTACTTATTACTGTCCATATTGTATCATTATTAGGATAACTATAACTACTGTGTAAGAGGTAATTTCTTTTTACATTATTAGGATAGATCTAGCAGTAGAATTAACTGATGGATATCAACTTACCTGCGTGTAAGAAAGGACTACAGAGATACAAAATCTGGGAAGGTGACAGACCGCATCAATGACTTGTAGTGAACCTGATAAAAAAGGGGTTCCGAAGGCCCCATTAAAAATGTATGGGCCCACCGTAAACCACTACCCATTGTATATTAGTAGCTGCAAATCACACCCATGGTTTGTGGCTTTTCCAAACCCATTATCCAAACTCCGACCAGGTCGGCTACTCACTGCGCTCTAGACTTGCTCAAGTCTTGATTATGAACAGTCTTTAAATGATTGAAAAGAAACAAGAATAAGGTTCATTATGATATGTATCCTTGCTTGACTGGTCCATTAGGAGGGATGAGGAAGGTGGATGGGTTGCCGAAGGATGCAGGGACTCATTATCTTCCCGCAGGCTTTGGATCTGGCTGTCATTCATTCTCTCATCCATGTAGATGATCCTATATCTTCCCGCAGGCTGTGGATCTGGCCTTCATTCCTGCTCTTGTTCATGTTGATGATTCTGTATCATCCCGTGGGTTGAAGATCTGGCCTTCATTCCTTCTCTCATTCATGTGGATGATCCTATATCTTCCCGCAGGCTATTGATCTGGCCGTCATTCCTTCTCTCATTCATGTAGATGATTCTATATCTTCCCGCAGGCTGAGGATCTGGCTGTCATCCATTCTCTTGTTCATGTTGATGATTCTGTATCATCCTGCCGGCTGAAGATCTGGCCTTCATTCCTTCTCTCATTCATGTGGATGATCCTATATTTTCCCGCAGGCTATTGATCTGGCCTTCATTCATTCTCTCATTCATGTGGATGATCCTATATCTTCCCGCAGGCTATTGATCTGGCCTTCATTCATTCTCTCATTCATGTAGATGATTCTATATCTTCCCGCAGGCTATTGATCTGGCCTTCATTCCTTCTCTCATCCATGTAGATGATTCTATATCTTCCCGCAGGCTGTGGATCTGGCTGTCATTCATTCTCTTGTTCATGTTGATGATTCTGTATCATCCCACGGGTTGAAGATCTGGCCTTCATTCCTTCTCTCATTCATGTAGATGATTCTATATCTTCCCGCGGGCTGAGGACCTGGCTGTCCTTCATTCTCTTGTTCATGTTGATGATTCAATATCTTCCCGCAGGCTATTGATCTGGCCTTCATTCCTTCTCTCATTCATGTGGATGATTCTATATCTTCCCGCAGGCTATTGATCTGGCTTTCATTCCTTCTCTCATTCATGTGGATGATCCTATATCTTTCCGCAGGCTGAGGATCAGGCTGTCGTCCATTCTCTTGTTCATGTTGATGATTCTATATCTTCCTGCAGGCTATTGATCTGGCCTTCATTCCTTCTCTCATTCATGTAGATGATTCTATATCTTCCCGCAGGCTGTGGATCTGGCCATCATTTGTACTCTCATTCATGTAGATGATTCTATATCTTCCCGCAGGCTGAAGATCTGGCCATCATTCCTTCTCTCATTCATGTAGATGATCCTGTATCTTCCCGCAGGCTGAGGATCTGGCCATCATTCCTTCTCTCATCCATGTAGATGATCCTGTATCTTCCCGCAGGCTGAGGATCTGGCCTTCATTCCTTCTCTCATTCATGTAGATGATTCTATATCTTCCCGCAGGCTGTGGATCTGGCCTTCATTCCTGCTCTTGTTCATGTTGATGATTCTGTATCTTCCCGCAGGCTGAGGATCTGGCCTTCATTCCTTCTCTCATTCATGTAGATGATTCTATATCTTCCCGCAGGCTGTGGATCTGGCCTTCATTCCTGCTCTTGTTCATGTTGATGATTCTGTATCTTCCCGCAGGCTGAGGATCTGGCCTTCATTCCTTCTCTCATTCATGTAGATGATTCTATATCTTCCCGCAGGCTGAGGATCTGGCCTTCATTCCTTCTCTCATTCATGTAGATGATTCTGTATCTTCCCGCAGGCTGAGGATCTGGCCGTCGTCCATCCTCTCCGACAGCCGTGGATGGCCAACCCATGCGCCAACATGAGCTGTCAACACCTGTGTCTGCTGACACCTGTCAGCGACCAGTCAGCGGTGGCCGCTCGCTGTCAGTGTGACACCGGCTTCCAGCTCAACGACGACCTCAAGACATGCCGAGGTCAGTCTAACATTGAAAATTGAATATGACGATCTGCTTTTGTAGAACACATATCTAACTTAAAGGTCAGGGGTCACCATGCTCGTTTTTGATCTAGAGATCGATATTATTATCATTTTATAAAAGACTATATGAAAATTCTAATAAGTTGTTTTTCACATAGTAAACACTATTTAATTTTCTCCAAACTTTCATAAAATGTAGTAAATGTATCATATTATACATTTAATCTTTAAAATCTATAGGGCACCGACCTTGTTTTTGATTTTAAAAAAACATGTCCTATATAAATCAAACAAATGAATAGCGACCCAAGGTCGAAAGCATTGCTCCAGATTATTTTTGCGGATCGCATCATAATTATGTCGCTATATTTCTCAAATAAAAAACCTAATGAACCTTTAACCTATGACACTGAAAATGTGGTGTTTTAAAAGGTAGCGATACAACCTGAAAATAACGATACCACACGACACGTTCCGATATTTCAAATATCATGACTCGTACACTCAGTTCGCTTGCCAGGTTCTGCTGAATCAGGAAATTGAAACAAGTTAGCCAGACTCGGTCGGTTATTTACCTCATTACCTCATATTCATTACATTTACATCATCATTTTTATGTATTACTATATACCCATTCCGTATATACTGTAAATACGCACCGTTTCGGCATCTCACGTATTAATACTGTACGGATCGCTGGTCCGTACACTAAAATACGGACCACCTTGCCATACACGTTTATTAACATATCGGTTGTTAAAAATTGAATTATTGATTTTTAAATTTTTTTGGGGTAAATAGTAAATATATAACGTCCAAATATGCTTGTACAAGTCACAGAACTCGATGATAATTTACGGTTTAAATTCCTCGTTCCGTACAAACGGTAAATTAGCATCTCGTTCTGTGACTTGTACAGCATGGCCAGGACGTTCTATATAAATATTGTACTAAGACGAGGAATGTTGCTGTCAAACAGTTTGTACTGTCAAATGCAGAGTTGTGTAGACTATGTCTGATAAATGCAGAGGCCAAACTTAATGTACCCTTTTACATTGCAAATAAAAAAAGACATATATAATACTGGTGCAACGCTTTTCCCACATTTCTGGGAGTAACGACCCCCTGGGACGTTAAACCTATCAGTCTGAGTAATGCCTTGAGGCACTCCCATGCGGGGACGATGAATGCCTCTAGGCATCTTTTGGGGCCATTACTGAAAACGGTATTCTATGTGACAAAATTCATAGACTTTCTTCATTTTTTCAAAATAATTGAAAAACACTATAGGCGTCATTATTCAGTATGAGTGTTCTATATGGAACTAAGACAAGGCATATCAAATGCACCTGTTGAATAACTTCCGGTACCATTGTCATAAGGGCATCGTCCCCTGGGGGTATATTGCTTCATATCTGTTAGACTTGGCATGTAGGCACCCTGCAAGGTGGTCGGACTGAAAGTGTTAAACCACAAACAAACAACCAATAGGCCTTTTTCCGTAGGCCGATGTCGCACCTTATCTGGGTGGTTACGCAATTCCTGTGGCCAAACACACCCCTGGCAACGTATACTTTAGCATTGGATCACTCAGTATATGAGCGTAATAAGTTTATAAGATCCGTGTAAATCATGTTTAGAGAACTAACAATGATTTCATCGTATTCTATGGCATTCCAGCTCCAATTTGTTGTATCATACATGCATATCACCTAAATGATACTTTAGATATAACTTAGATAACACAGGGACACCGAAACTGAATACACAATAATACATTGGCAGGCCTAGCTATAATATGCTTATCTTTTTCCATGTTCAAACCAAGATAATTATCTCCTATGAAGTTGAGACACTCCAGACTCGTTGATACAATACCCTTGTTTGTTCCAACAATTTAATCTGTCAAAAACAACACTCCTGCAATAACACCCACCATTCACACTTTAGCTGTGATTGCTGTATATCTCTATATGAATGCCGCTGGTATCGCGGTGTTTGTCCGAGCGGCCGCGTTACTAGACAGTGGGCCGTTAGGCGGCGCTGAACGGAAACACCTGTATTCTCCTGTGTTTCTGACCTTGTTCCTCCTCCTCGTCCTAACAGTGGTGAGGCGGTTTTTGTTGTACGCCAGTGAGAAGAGTATTCGCGGCATTCCCGTGCCCACCGAGTCGGGGTTGGTGGTCGACGCCATCGTGCCCGTCGTGTCGGAACGCAGCAACTTCGTCGGGCTGGATTACGACTTCGCCGAGGATTTCATCTACTACTCCGATGTGTGGCAGGACGTCATTGTCAGGGTCCACCCCAATGGAACAGGTACCGCAGACGAATACTGGAGAACTCCACCCGTAAAAAACTCGACCCGTTTTAAGAACTCGACCCGTTTTAGGAAGTCGACCCGTTTTAAGAACTCGACCCGTTTTAAGAACTCGACCCGTAACGAACTCGACCCGTTTTAAATCGTCCTCAATACTCAAGCATTTAAACTGTGAATAAATATTCTATTAGGAGTAAGTATATTATCTTGATCTCAAATTTAGTATTCTCTGGGGAAGAAAACAAATAGAACACCCTATCCCTATCCCTATCCCTAACCCTTACCCTAACTCTAACCCTAACCCTAACCCTTACCCTAACCCTATCCCTATCCCTAACCCTAACCCGAACTCTAACCCTATCCCCAACCCCAACCCTAACCCTAAACCGAGCTGGACTTATTTTCTATATGCGCTGGTTTATTAGTCTAAAACCTAACTAATCAGCTATTTACTTATATATGAAAATGTCTTATTCATAAGTATCTGGAACGGGTCGAGTTCTCAGATCGATTCGTCCAAAATGGGTCGAGTTCTCCTGACAACTACGGGTCGAGTTCGTTTCGGGTCGAGTTTTCCAGTAACCCTGCAGACACCTTCATTGCTTGCACGCACTTTATTATCCATCGTATACAAAGTCCACATTGAAAATGTATACGCCCTATTGAGGTATCCCATAATTCAGTCTATTTACAAGTTCCGGTGTTCGCTGGTTGCCGACATTGTATGGTGATAGACCCTTGAACCGTAACCCACAATTATTGCAGTTTAACGGTTTTTATAAGTCTTCAAATTGGAAATCCAATGCTAGAAACGGAAATTTCAGTTATTTCTATATGGAAATCCAAAATTATATTCAGTTTCTCTAAATATAAATCGGAAAACTGTGTTTCATGTGGTCGTGGTGTGGCCAGCCAGTCGCGAGCGGAACTTGTATTTACCCTGGGCAATGATAGGGAGTTTAGTAACCTCTGGAGGGTCTATAGGGATTCAGTAAACCACGACCCATTATGTTAAACCTGTAAGATACTATAACTCTGGTATACGGATTCATATCTATGGTATACGGCCTCAAAGCCATGGTCTCCTGCATGGAGTTGTCCCATTACACTCACTGCCATATAAGGAATAGAGTAGATCCAGTAGCCAATGACTGCATTCGCAGCAAACCCTGACCTTCACCCTGACCTCCTTACATGATATTTATAGCGCCTTGGGACCGTTCTACAGTCGAGAGTTGACCTAGAATCTAGTGGGCCACAACCACACTCTATACGGTAAATAGTCAGGTCCACCCGAATGGAGCAGGTACCGCAGTAACCTTCACTCTTTATCCTACCCTTAATAAAAAACGCCATAGGTTTAACATTGACCCAATGTATTTGACATAGCGTTGGATAAAGTGTTATTTATGCACCGAGGTGAATAAAAAAACGGACCAATCAGGGACGAGATAACGAAAGTAGATCCGGCAGCATTGATAAATACTAACGTGGATAATTACAAAGTTTTCTCTGTATATTGGTGAGATGAGGTAGGATAAATAAGAAACCGAACTCGAGTTAGCCTTGTCAATGTTTATACCACTCTGGACAGGTCTGCTACTCACTACACTCGGCTAACGCCTCGTGTAGTAATACATGACCTGCCCATCGTGGCATAAAGATTGACAAGGCTAACTCTCGTTTGGTTTCTACTAATTATTATCCATCGTATACAAAAAGAAAACTGAACCTGGTTTTTGTTCGTCTCAGGCAGGGAGATGGTGGTACCGAGTCGGATACGCAGCTGTGAAGGCCTGGCTGTGGACTATGCGGCAAAGAACCTCTACTTCACAGACAACGTCTACGGCACCATCTCCGTCGCTCGACTGAAGAGCACCAAGTTCGCAGACCGCAGAGTCATCATGTCCGGCCTGGGCAACCCGAGAGCCATCGTCGTGAGCCCCAAGGACGGGTAAGTGGCGATACCCGCCGTTTACACTAAGGCAGCACTATAAAACGGGCATAGGGTCCCACTGCTACAAGCAGACCAGAGTTGAGTTAATATACCTTTCAAGAACCAGATAGGTCAACCAATGAGTCAGTCTCAAAAGGACGTAACTTGCCTACCGAGATGTAAAACTACACAAACAAACACGTTTACACTAGACGATTCTGGAATTTTGCACCGCCAGGGGGTCGTTGCTCCACATTTTGTAGTTTTGCAACCACCCCCCTCTAGGATATGAGGGTTGGGGTGCGCCTCGACCCAGGTAGTTTTGTTCTATATAGACTCTAATGGCAGAAATACTTAGAATTAATAGGTAAAACTCATAGGGTAACAAATAGAAACTGAGATCTAGCTTTATGGTGGTTCTGTTCTAAAAATACACACAAAAAGAAATAACAAAATGGTAAATTGGCTTCGAAGTTATGACTTTACACACTCTCCAAGCAGTACGAACATTCTGGTAGGAGAATAACAAACAGGTCATGCGACTGGGTCAATAAATAAAAACATAATTGTTTGAATTAAAAGAAATTTTGACAAACTGTAAATGCCATATTGACCTTTGATTTAGTATAACATAACATCATCAGTTACTGAGGTAAATTACTCAAATCACATGACACATCATGTGACATCATGTGTTATTTAAATTTTTAAAAAAGGGTGCCTGCTATAGCTAGGTCGTTTATGCAAGCAGTGCCATGTAATGGTAAGTAGGGGAACTGGGTGCTGCAGGGAAAGGGCTAATCTGAAATATAAAGTAAGCAGAGACACTGCATGAGACTCCTCATGATCAGGGAATAAGCCTGCGTTTGGGCGCAGTTTCTTTTACCGTTTTTACGCGATTACCGTTTGCGCCCTAGATTGTAGATAGAAATGAAGTCAGACCAGTCTAGTCATGGCACGACCCAAACTGCTTCTTTCACGTATTAGTATTATTCAACTGGACTTTTTAGCTTATTTACTACCGGATTACCATTGCGAGATGTAGGCCCACTGAGTGTAGGATAACACACTAAAATTCCATATTCACCCAACTTCCTTCATGCATTTCCTGAAAGCTTAGTTCATGGGAAAGACAAATCTGACTTTCTGAATTGGCTATCACCATGATTTTTACTAAATTGAAGAAAATCGAATAATCAGGAAATAAACATACTTACATAGAACGTCCTGACCATGCTGTACAAGCCACAGAACGAGATGGTAATTTACGGTTTGTACAGACCGAGGCATTTATGCCGAGTTCCGTACAAATGGTAAATCATTATCGAGTTCTGTGACTTGTACAAGCATGGTCAGCACGTTCTATATAAATACAGGCTTCCTACATAGACAGCCCAATAGGTAGGTCTTTCTCTATTTACTACATACCAGAAACTTTCTCTATTTACTACATACCAGAAACTTTCTCTATTTACTACATACCAGAAATTTAAAAAGAAATCCATTTCATTTGGCTTTACAACCAATATTTCAATAAATGTGTATGGGTAGGTACCGTAGTCCCTATTTTCCTGTACGGACCAGTGGTCCGTACAGTATTTTTACGGTGCGTATTTACAGTATATACGGCATGGGTATATAGAGGTTACTAAACTCCCGATTATCGCCCTGGGTAAAGCAAAGTTCCGCTCCCGATAGACTTGGCACACTACGACAAAATGAACCACAGTTTTCTGATTTATAATTGGAGAAACTGAATAAAATTTCGGATTCCCATGTAGAAATAGCTGAAATTTCCATTTCTGACATCAGAATTTCAATTTGAGGATGTCTGAAAACCGTTAAACTACATTAATTCTGGGTTACGAGTAAGGGGTCTATCACTTTACTACGTCGGTAACCAGCGAAACCCGGAACTTGTCAACAGACTGAATTACGGGATACCTCAATAGGGTCTATAGTAAAGTTCTGTAATCCTTACTGCCCCTGTACCCTGCTGCAGGTACATCTTCTGGACGGAGTGGCTCCGGACACACACGTTGAACGCCCGGATCGGTCGTGCTTCCGGAGACGGCACCTCCAAGACGTACATCCGGCGACACCAGCTCGCCTGGCCCAACGGACTGGCCCTCGACCCGCGCCCCAAGCGCCTCTGGTGGTGTGACGCCTTCTTTGACCGGTAGGTGGGGTGTTGCCAACCCTTGCACCTAAAATTTAGTTGGAACAAATCTCTACCTGGAAATCGAACATTAGAAAGTTACTTAAATCAGGGATGTCAGTTTTCCTTGTTTCCGCGGAAATCCGTGTTTTCATTTTTGAAATGCGAAATCCCTTTCCTTGGGTAAAATGAACATATAACAACACAGAGTAGAGAGATTCAACTGCTATATTACTCATATCAGTAACAAACCTCAATTCCCAACTCTACCTACCCACAGACTCTTCTTCGCAGCATATGTTAAGTAATAATAACATTACTTGTATCTAAGACATTTCCGGTGTTTTGGTATATATATCTGAGGTTTTAACCCTGAATCGTCATGGGAAATATTTCCTTGTTTTTTTCTGACCCCGACTGACATCCCTGTTAAATTAATTAAATCGCTCTGCCCACTATAGACATGTAGGTGGGATAGTCCTTTGTATGAACAACTGTTGAAATTTGCTGTAAGTATGTATGCATGCAAAGAAGTTATGTACTGCTGTGCTATGTAAGCCTATCTAAGTAGGCAATAATGCGGATGAGAGTTTTTTTGAGCTGGAGCCACTGGTAGATAGGGAAACTTATATTCCCTGAGCCTTTTTGCTCACTCCAGGATAAATAAAAACCTTTAAAAAAACCCAAGCCTTTACTGGCGGATAGGGAGCTAAAGTGGACCCGCAGAAACTGCAGCACCCCTCTCATAAGATCTCACACTCTCTAAGCCGTATTCTGTATTCAAGTCGAAATAAAGCCACTAGGGCGCCAAGTACACAGTATTCCCGCTAGGTGGCATTATTATAGGAATCTGATGTACGTGTTTAGCATGGGAGGCAGGCCAGTGTATTCTCAAGGCCTAGTTCGTTATGAATTCTTCTCCCATAGAGCATAGTGAGAACCTTGTACAGAATACCACTTAAAGAGTGTGAGATCTTATGAGAGGGGTGCCTGCAGATAACTTAAGGGCATAGCGGTCAATTTGGCTCGAAAACTAAAACCCATGTCAATTTCCCGAAAATCTAATGTGATGATCTCCAAGTGTTCTGGAACACATATCCAACTTACAAATTGGGGGTCACCGTGCTTGTCTTTGATTTAGAGATCAATGTTATGAGTATATTGCAACAGAATATAAAGAAATTATAAAAAACTGATTTTCATATAGTAAAACCCATGCCATGTTCTCCAAACCTTTACAGAATGTAGTACAGTAAAACCCCGCCTCTGGGACACCACGCTTAAGAGGTCACCCCACTTAAGGGGTCAATCACTGACTTATTGGCTAACGTTATATTATGGTAATGAATGGCATGGTACAGTGTTATACTCGTCGATTGATCTTCATTTTTATCAGTCAGTTCACTCATAAGTAGTTTATATATTTCTCGAAACAAAAGATAAGGCATTAAACAACAAGAAGATAAGTAGTTATAATACAATAATAATTGACTGATCTGTGTTGGTTTAGTATTCAGAGCTCATCGTTTGACGGAGACGAGGTTCAGACTCTGGCAGGCACAAAGCTGTCACATCCATTCGGCCTCACACTTCATGACGGTAAGTCTACCTGCCTCCCGCTGTCCTCCTTTCTACCACACATCACCAGCGATACGGTATAACCCCAATCCCATAGTCCTGTTACCCAGAGCAATACGAAAACCCCAATCCCATAGTTCTGTCACCAGCAATACGGAAACCCCAATCCCCTAGTTCTGCCACCAGCAATACGGAAACCCCAATCCCATAGTTCTGTCACTAGCAACCTGGTAATTCTTATCCCGTAGTCCTGTCATCAGCGATACGGAAACCTCAATCCCATTGTTCTGTCACCAGGAATACAAAAACCCTAATCCCATAGTCCTATTATCAGCAATACGGTAACCCCAATCCCATAGTCCTATTACCAAAGAGCAATACGAAAACCCCAATCCCATAGTCCTGTCAGCAGCGATACGGAAACCCCAATCCCATAGTCCTGTCACTAGCAATACGGAAACCCCAATCCCCTAGTTCTGCCACTAGTAATACGGAAACCCCAATCCCATAGTCCTGTCACCAGCAATACGGAAACCCCAATCCCGTAGTTCTGTGACCGAAGAGCAATACGAAAACCCCAATCCCATAGTCCTGTCACTAGCGATAAGGAAACCCCAATCCCATAGTCCTGTTACCAGCGATACGGAAACCCCAATGCCATAGTCCTGTCACCAGGAATACAGAAACCCCCAATTCTGTAGTTCTATCACAAGTAATATGGTGACACCAATCCCATAGTAATGTCATCAGTGATACAGAAACCCCAATCCCATAGTTCTGGCAACAGCAATACAGAAACTCCAGTTCCATAGTCCTGTCACCAGTGATACGGAAACCCCAATCACATAGTTCTGTCATCAGTGATACAGAAACCCCAATCCCATAGTTCTGGCAACAGCAATACAGAAACTCCAGTTCCATAGTCCTGTCACCAGTGATACGGAAACCCCAATCACATAGTCCTGTCACCAGCAATACGGAAACCCCAATCCCGCAGTTTTGTGACCGAAGAGCAATACGAAAACCCCAATCCCATAGTCCTGTCACTAGCGATACGGAAACCCCAATCCCATAGTCCTGTCACTAGTGATACGGAAACCCCAATCCCATAGTCCTGTTACCAGCGATACGGAAACCCCAATTCCATAGTTCTGTCACTAGCAATACGGAAACCCGAATCCTGTAGTTCTGTCGCTAGCAATACGGAAACGCCAATGCCATAGTCCTGTCACCAGGAATACAGAAACCCCCAATTCTGTAGTTCTATCACAAGTAATATGGTAACACCAATCCCATAGTAATGTCACCAGCGATACAGAAACCCCAATCCCATAGTTCTGGCAACAGCAATACAGAAACTCCAGTTCCATAGTCCTGTCACCAGTGATACGGAAACCCCAATCACATAGTTCTGTCACCCGCACCACAATACCCCAGTCCCATAGTTCTGCCACCAGCAATATTGAAACCCCAGTGGAGTAGCCTCACTGACATATTATCATACTGACATATACCTGTACATTTATCAGTTTATTAACTTGTTCTAGAAGATATCACCTGCTCTAGAAGACATCAATTTTCGCTAACCTAGAATGCATGCTCTTCACCCAACTGATATCATTTCTTATTGAAATTTGGTGGAATCAGCACTTTAATAATGCGAAAACCTTTTAACTATGGAGTGTTCGGCCATATAGACTACTCTTTCCACTCCCCTTTTCTGATTGAACTCTTCTAGTTGCCCATTTGTGTTGCAGAGTACGTTTACTACACGGACTGGCGGCAGAAGGCATTGATGAGACTCTCTAAATCTGACCCGAGTGAGAGCTCGGTGATCCGCCACTCCGACGACAAGATGCACAACCTGCGCATGTTCAGCCAGGACCGACAGCCGGGTGAGTCTTCTGTTGTTAACCTGTGACCGTCTCCTCTTCAGCTGACAACATGCCATGTCAGGCCCGTAACGGTGACTGCTCACACTTCTGTTGTTAGCCTGTGACCGTCTCCTCTTCAGCTGACAACATGCCATGTCAGGCCCGTAACGGTGACTGCTCACACTTCTGTTGTTAGCCTGTGACCGTCTCCTCTTCAGCTGACAACATGCCATGTCAGGCCCGTAACGGTGACTGCTCACACTTCTGTTGTTAACCTGTGACCGTCTCTTCTTCAGCTGACAACATGCCATGTCAGGCCCGTAACGGTGACTGCTCACACTTCTGTTGTTAACCTGTGACCGTCTCCTCTTCAGCTGACAACATGCCATGTCAGGCCCGTAACGGTGACTGCTCACACTTCTGTTGTTAACCTGTGACCGTCTCTTCTTCAGCTGACAACATGCCATGTCAGGCCCGTAACGGTGACTGCTCACACTTCTGTTGTTAACCTGTGACCGTCTCCTCTTCAGCTGACAACATGCCATGTCAGGCCCGTAATGGTGACTGCTCACACTTCTGTTGTTAACCTGTAACCGTCTCTTCTTCAGCTGACAACATGCCATGTCAGGCCCGTAACGGTGACTGCTCACACTTCTGTTGTTAACCTGTGGCCGTCTCCTTTTCAGCTGACAACATGCCATGTCAGGCCCGTAACGGTGACTGCTCACACTTCTGTTGTTAACCTGTGACCGTCTCCTCTTCAGCTGACAACATGCCATGTCAGGCCCGTAATGGTGACTGCTCACACTTCTGTTGTTAACCTGTGACTGTATCTTCTTCAGCTGACAACATGCCATGTCAGGCCCGTAACGGTGACTGCTCACACTTCTGTTGTTAGCCTGTGACCGTCTCTTCTTCAGCTGACAACATGCCATGTCAGGCCCGTAACGGTGACTGCTCACACTTCTGTTGTTAACCTGTGACCGTCTCTTCTTCAGCTGACAACATGCCATGTCAGGCCCGTAACGGTGACTGCTCATACTTCTGTTGTTAACCTGTGACCGTCTCTTCTTCAGCTGACAACATGCCATGTCAGGCCCGTAACGGTGACTGCTCACACTTCTGTTGTTAACCTGTGACCGTCTCCTCTTCAGCTGACAACATGCCATGTCAGGCCCGTAACGGTGACTGCTCACACTTCTGTTGTTAACCTGTGACCGTCTCTTCTTCAGCTGACAACATGCCATGTCAGGCCCGTAACGGTGACTGCTCACACTTCTGTTGTTAACCTGTGACCGTCTCCTCTTCAGCTGACAACATGCCATGTCAGGCCCGTAACGGTGACTGCTCACACTTCTGTTATCACGTTAACATCGAGGGACATTTGAGACGGAAGTGCGGCTGTCCTATGGGCATGATGATCAACACAGCCAATCAGAGAGACTGTGTGGACAACCCTGATGAGCCCACCCTGCCGCAGTGCCCGCCCTTCGCCTTCCCCTGCGACAATGGTCGCTGTATTCAGATGGCCTACAAGTGTGACGGTGGAGACGACTGCATGGACAACTCCGACGAGAAGGACTGTGAAGGTAAGTCAGCAAAAGCTAGCGATGTTGGCATTTATCATATCTGGTTTTCCAGGTGTAGTTTTTTAAACAGGAATGGCATATTTCCACATTTTCATGGAATTCTTTGTTTTCATTTCCAGGGACCTATTTTTTAGTTTTTCATTTCTAAAAGGCCTTTTTTTAGACGTGATAATCGTTAATAACCACCGTTTTGTGATAATCATACATTTGGCGATAATTATCGAAACATTTCGGCCAATGGTGGTTATATTTATCTTAAAAACTCAAGGTATTTTTGATAATCATTACTAACGATTATCGCGTCTAAAAAACCGGTCCCAGTCAATGAAGTAATATTTCTTGTATAAAACAAAATGTAAATTGAACCCTGTTTACCCCAATAGAGCGATGGTTTGAATCTCCACACACACCCTCAGCGCTATTCCATGTCCAAAATTGATGTTTTCCTAGTCTCTCTGTCTGACGTAGTAAATTTACTTGCAAAAACCGATAGTTTCTCATTTATTCACTTGCTTCCTCTTCTGATCCTTAACTCACACACCTTTCTCTTCTTTCACCCCGTCTAGTGGTGTATCAATGAAAAAATATTGTCTACCTTTTGGTTTTGGTTTTTCTTTTTTTTTTTATTGTGGAGAATATTTTATTTTCAACTTGTACAGGATATATACACACAAGTATTTTAGCAGCCATAAAGAAACAGATACATTTCTAAATGATATAGGGTTGTCATGCACTGGTAAATAATCCACCCTGTTTCTACAGATTTTCGAAATACATGTGTCACATCTCACCCATGGAATATTATTTCTTCTCCCCATTTTTTTTCAATTTTTTTATTTTCATACAGGACAAAACATAACAAGACAATATGACAGACACATCAAAACAGTATTTGTGGTTTTGGTTTTTCTGATACCGCTCACACTTGCCCATTGTCATGGTTAAAGTGCGATTCATTGTTTCTCTTACAGCTCATACCTGCTCCTCACCACAGTTAAATCATGACTCATTTTCTCCATTTCTCTTACAGGTCATACCTGCTCCTCACCACAGTTAAATCATGACTCATTTTCTCCATTTCTCTAACAGCTAATACCTGCTCCTCACCACAGTTAAATCATGACTCATTTTCTCCGTTTCTCTTAAAGCTCATACTTGCTCTTCGTCGCAGTTAAATCATGACTCGCTGTTCTCTGTTTCTCTTACAGCTCATACCTGCTCCTCACCACAGTTAAATCATGAATCATTTTCTCTGTTTCTCCTACAGCTCATACCTGCTCTTCGTCACAATTAAATCATGACTCATTTTCTCCGTTTCTCTTACAGCTCATACTTGCTCTTCGTCGCAGTTAAATCATGACTCATTTTCTCCGTTTCTCTTACAGCTCATACTTGCTCTTCGTCGCAGTTAAATCATGACTCATTTTCTCCGTTTCTCTTACAGCTCATACTTGCTCCTCACCACAGTTAAATCATGACACATTTTTCCCCATTTCTCTAACAGCTCATACTTTCTCTTCGTCGCAGTTAAATCATGACACTTTTTTCTCCGTTTCTCTAACAGCTCATACTTGCTCTTCGTCACAGTTAAATCATGACTCGCTCTTCTCCGTTTCTCTTACAGCTCATACTTGCTCTTCGTCACAGTTAAATCATGACTCGCTCTTTTCCATTTCTCCTACAGCTCATACATGCTCCTCACCACAGTTAAATCATGACTCATTTTCTCCGTTTCTCTTACAGCTCATACTTGTTCCTCACCACAGTTAAATCATGACTCATTTTCTCCGTTTCTCTTATAGCTCATACTTGCTCTTCGTCGCAGTTAAATCATGACTCATTTTTCCCCATTTCTCTAACAGCTCATACTTTCTCTTCGTCGCAGTTAAATCATGACACTTTTTTCTCCGTTTCTCTAACAGCTCATACTTGCTCTTCGTCACAGTTAAATCATGACTCGCTCTTCTCCGTTTCTCTTACAGCTCATACTTGCTCTTCGTCACAGTTAAATCATGACTCGCTCTTTTCCATTTCTCCTACAGCTCATACATGCTCCTCACCACAGTTAAATCATGACTCATTTTCTCCGTTTCTCTTACAGCTCATACTTGTTCCTCACCACAGTTAAATCATGACTCATTTTCTCCGTTTCTCTTATAGCTCATACTTGCTCTTCGTCGCAGTTAAATCATGACTCATTTTCTCCGTTTCTCTTACAGCTCATACTTGTTCCTCGTCACAGTTAAATCATGACTCGTTTTCTCCGTTTCTCTTAAAGCTCATACTTGCTCTTCGTCGCAGTAAAATCATGACTCATTTTCTCCGTTTCTCTTACAGCTCATACTTGTTCCTCGTCACAGTTAAATCATGACTCGTTTTCTCCGTTTCTCTTAAAGCTCATACTTGCTCTTCGTCGCAGTAAAATCATGACTCATTTTCTCCGTTTCTCTTACAGCTCATACTTGCTCTTCGTCGCAGTTAAATCATGACTCATTTTCTCCGTTTCTTTTACAGCTCATACTTGTTCCTCGTCACAGTTAAGATGTGACTCGGGCCGGTGTATCCCCAACAGATGGCGCTGTGATGGAGACGACGACTGTGGCGACATGACAGACGAGCGGAACTGTGGTAAGTCAACCTTTTCCACCACACATAAACATTCTATACTATAGTGTATAGTAAGTAGATCAAAATCACGCTTAATAATGAATTCAGTGACACTACATGTCAGAAAAAAGTCACATTGAAACGCAGTAAAGCATTTAATTATTTATCATTACATATTCTACCACATCCGAAAGTTATAGAACGGTTACAGACTTCCCACCACCTGGTGGTATGAATTAGCACTAGTACCCGCCCTTAACCACATACTATTTTTTTTATTTTTTTTCATAATTTCTTTAATGATTCAAAAGTGTACAGTTGAGTTCTGTTACATCATCAGCATAGGTTCTAGAATCAACAAAGCGGCAGTGGGTCTCAGCCTTTTTATAAGGCTGGTTTACATGACCAAGCCATACTCAGTACAGTAACTTTTTCCAATAAATTCCCAAAACAAGAAGGGAAAGTTTAATGAGAAAAGAAAGAGAACAACAACAATAATCCAGGTTCAACCAAGATAAAAAAACATCAGTTAGTTTTCTATCTCTCATCATGATTACACTCAGGAACAGTGGCTTGTGTCTATTAGTTTTACAGGTCCCCGCCGTTAGAAGGTTAAAAGAAAGATCTAATGAAGTTTTGTTTTGTTGAAGGTAACACGACGTGTAGTCCGTGGAAGTTTAAGTGTGATAACGGGAGGTGCGTAAGTCAGTCCGTCATCTGCAACACCATCAACAACTGTGGCGACGGGTCCGATGAAAAAGACCAACTCTGCAGTAAGTTTTTTTATTTTTTTTATTTGGTAGCAAATATTTATTTCTCTATCAATACATGTTTTATCACTCTGCTCCAAACATATATCTCAAAGGTTTCATACACTAGTAATACATCCATACATTCATTCTGTGGTATGTACATGCTCCCAATATTTTGTTGTGTTTTTAGTAATGTAGTATAGCAGGGAGATATCCCCTAAGACTCTTTCCTAACTAGCTTCCTTTCTAGAGGTAAGTTGCCACCCATATTATGGTCTTTCTACTTTAACATCTAATATGTCTTTAGTTCATATCTCTCTATAGTACGTTTATAAACCATTGATTGTATGAGAGAAAATCCATCCAAAATGAGTCTTTCAGTTCCGGGTGCTGTAAACAGAATACGAAGACAGGACATGGACAGTGAAATATCATTACAAAAAATTAACAATAAATAACATATTTAACAATTGACAAGAAATAAGGATACTGTACATAAACAAGAACTACAAACATGAGAAATCATGATATAATGGAGTAGGAAACAGAACATGTTGAGTGATCACAGAAAAGGACTCTGCAGTAAGCTAATGCCAGTCCCATCAAATCCATGCTTTTTTGTCTGTATTTATTTTTGTAATAGAGGGCAACTATGTACCGGTGAGCAAAAGTTCAAAGTTACGAGGTGGGGATCGGGAAAATTACTGCCCAAGGCGTCAGCCGCGGGCAGTAATTTTCCCGATCCTCACCGAGAAACTTTGACTTTTGCTTACCGGTACTTGGTTTCCCTATTCCTATATACCTTCAAATATCGATAAAAATGCTTAATTCTTTACCTAAAACACTTCCGAAGCAAATGGCCACCCTTATCGAGTAACCACAACAGCTATTGTTTCGTCCCTCTCTGACAATCATCTGGCAAAGGAGCAGGGTGCCAGTGTCTCAGTGTATTTGAAGCGTGCCCAACTGACCATGACCAATCACTCAAGACCGAACTACCTCATTGACCTACTGGTGCTTGATATATTTGGATCCTAGGCTCAGGCAGTTGAAGAAATGGCAATTTGACTGGGTGCAATTGAGTTACAGAAAAAAGATCTATATATACTGAATGTAACCAAGGAATTGTAGAAGACTTCTTTGATGTAACCCAAACCTTTCAATTGTTATTCATTTATACATGGACAGTGTATCTAGAGTTGTATGTCCATGATTTATAATTGCACGCTCATTCATCCACGATGAACATACTATCTACTCCTAGTGCTTACTGTACAGAGATTGTTCACACTCATGCACGTTCTTGTCCGTGGCAGGTTCGTTCACGTGTGACGCTGACCAGTTCACGTGTGACAGTGGATCGTGCGTATCGTCCCGCTTCGTCTGTGATGGCGACAATGACTGCATGGACCACAGTGATGAGCGTGGGTGTCCGCGTCAGAAGTGTTCCGCCGCCGAGTTTGAGTGTCGTCAGAGTAAAGTGTGTATCAGTGCGCGCTACCGCTGTGACAACGCCATGGACTGCAGCGACATGTCCGACGAACTTAACTGCCGTGAGTCGCCCACTTATTGAAGATATCTTGAGTTTTAAAGATGAATAAAACGACCGTTGGCCCCAATGATTCGATAATTATCACCAAATGTATCATGATTACAAAATTGTCGCTATTAATGATTTATCATGTTTAAGAAACAGGGACTTTTTTTAGACGTGATAATCGTTAATAGCGATTATTAAAGATATCTTGAGTTTTAAAGATTAATACAACGACCGTTGGCCCCAATGATTCGATAATTATCACCAAATGTATTATAATTACAAACGGTCGATATTAATGATTATCGTGTCCAAGAAACAGGGACCTTATTTTAGACGTGATCATCGTTAATAGCGATTATTAAAAATGTCTTGAGTTTTTATGATAACTACAATGATCATCTACAACGGTTTTGTCGTTATTAGTTTATCAGAGCGTGCTTTCACGCGCTAATATACATCATCTATAGACCTACAGGTTAGAGTGGTCACATATATATACACTTTCAGCTGCTGCCAGAAAACTATCGCTTCACTATCTGCATGCTATTCACTGTGATAGTGTGAAAGGAGCAGGGTGCCAGTGTCTCAGGGTCTTAGAGGCATGCTCAACTGACCATGACCAATCACTTGAGACCGAAATACCTCATTGACCTATTGGTGCTTGACCTTGATATTTTTGAATCCCAGACTCAGGTGGTTGCAGAAATAACAGATTGACTGGGTTCCTTTAGCTTACAGAAAACTATCCATAGACTGAATGTAACTCAAACCGTTTAATTGTTATTCATGTATATTTGCACGCTCATTCATCTATGATGAACATTCCATTTGCTCCTAGTATATTTGTTAACCCTATTTTTCATAATATTAACCCTTTCCGTAGGTCATTAACCCTTTAAGGACGGGTGCTTGTGGCCAAGGTACATCCTGGAGGATGGGTGCTGGTGGCACTTTATACAGCTATAGGACGGGCACACAGTCGTTAAAACACAATTCAATTGTTTAATCATGTGATATGATATATAATCTTAAATATTTTATTTCTTTTGAATAGAAATATTAATAATGGTATCATACATACATTCTATGAAAATTTCATTAATGTTCCTCTATCATTTTTTGTTAAAAACAATTTTGTAGATTTTTGAGAAATGATGCCTCAAGGCATCATTCACCCTGGCCTGGATGATGCCTCAAGGCATTATTCGCCCTGGGCTGGATGATGCCTCAAGGCATCATTCGCCCTTAAAGGGTTACCCCTTTCCCTTCAGCACCCTGGAGATCCCCTGCTCAACATTACAAGACTTAGTAGAAACCAAACGAGGGTTAGACTTGTCAACGTTTATGCCACGACGGGAAGGTCGTGTATTACTACACGAGGCGTAGCCGAGTGTAGTGAGGAGCAGACCTGACCAGAGTGGCATAGACATTGACAAGTCTAACTCGAGTTCGGTTTCGTATTTATCCTACCCCGTCTATGCTTATATTACTGTTAAAAAGATAAATATTGAGTCAACGACCGACAGAACTTTTTTCATAGTAGCTGACATCCTGCTATCTGATTGGTCAATATTGTTATTACTCTAGTGGCATAAAAAACATTTTATGTCACGGCCTGCCACATAAAATTTCCCTATGTTAAGTCTATGGCCGTTTTTTATTAGGGGTAGGATAAAGGCATTGCCTGCCCAAACGACCCTGCTACGGCAGGCACCTTTTTCGGGGGGGAAATAGCAATGTCATGTGATGTGTCATGTGATTTAAGTAATTTACCTTGGTGACTGATCATATTTAGTTATATCAGTATGCTCTTATACATTGTCAAAATTTCTTTTAAATCAAACAATTATCTTTTTATCTATCGAATTTTGCATATAAGTATCAATGATGCCTCTATGATGCCTGGAGGCATCGTCCTGCCGTAGCGAGGGGAAAGCCTGGAGGCATCGTCCTGCCGTAGCCAGGGGAAAGCCTGGAGGCATCATGCTGCCGTAGCCAGGGGAATGCCTGGAGGCATCATCCTGCCGTAGCCAGGGGAAAGCCTGGAGGCATCATGCTGCCGTAGCCAGGGGAATGCCTGGAGGCATCTTCCTGCCGTAGCCAGGGGAATGCCTGGAGGCATCTTCCTGCCGTAGCCAGGGGAAAGCCTGGAGGCATCTTCCTGCTGTTAAATACACAATATTACCATGATTTCGATCTGATTGGCCGTATTCTCCGCGTAGTTGATGCGTAGTATTGCGTAGCGTCAACTACAAGGAGAATACGGCCACACAGATCGAAATTATGGTAATGTTGTATTTATTACTCACTTATTTTTAGATTTAAGCAATAAATATGATCGTTAGAAAACTTTTAAACGTAATTAAGAAGTTATGTTTGGGACTACTTTCATCTAAAAAATCTGTATCCTCCTAGGAGGGTACGGAGCTCCGTATCCCCCTCAGTAGCGATCTGTAATCTCCATAGGCTTAGTATGGAGACTCCGTATCAGGTGGGTAATAAAGGGTTAAATGCCGCACCCTTGATGCCTGACCTCCTCTATATTGCAGGCATAGGTTACAATTTTAAAGAAAATTTATCGTTTTCCATCATATTCAAAGTTTCTGTCAACCTTTCTATGGTCATAAATAGTCGTTGTCTTCTGCTACAGATATCACTCAGCTCTGCTTCGTGATATCATTCCGCGAAGACAACTCATGCCATAAAAACAATCATAGTGCAATGACATTATTCATGTGTTGATATTTTTCTTACAGAGGAAATTGTGCAGCGTTGGAGGGGTGCACATGTAGCTAGAAGGATATACTATTGTTCATCGTGGGAGCAAGCACATGTTACCACCAATGGGTTTATGGTAGTTTTGAACACGGAGAATGAACTGTGTAATTAAATCATGATACTGAATAAAAGAGAGCGCTGCTCGTTTAAAAAAAAACAAAAAAACAAAAAAAAAAACAATCACATGACATTTTGTGATGTTTCATGATAATATTTTGTATAAATTGTCTCCACAGCGACGGTGGCGTCTGGCGGGTGTGCGGCCGACGAGTTCCGGTGCGCGGTGGGCGGATGTGTGCCAAAGTCGTGGCAGTGTGACGGGCAGGACGACTGCGAGGACTCCTCCGACGAGCAACTCTGTCGTCAGTCTCATTTACTTTAATATTCATCTATTGCTGGGGGTGTGTGGAGTTTGCTCAGTGGTCAGGCACTGGACTTGTAATCCTAAGGTTGTGGGTTCGAGTCACTCTTCTCCACCATCCCCAGCAGTGGTAGATTTACTGCTATATCAAAGGCCAGTCCTTTTTATACCACCATGTATATGTGGTGTGGTGTGCAGCCACTTTTCTCCTTCACCCCCAGCAGTGGTAGATTTACTGCTATATCAAAGGTCAATACTTCTCATACCATGTCTATGTGGTGTGGGAAGTAAAAGAACTCTCACCTCGGTAAATGTGTAGGGGTTGGATTTCTTCCTACATTCATCTCATAGATTCAGTCAAACCCAAAGTAAGTCTAATTGAACAAATTGGACGTTAAACTATTCTTACTCGCCGTAGGAACTACTTTCTCCGTAGTCCTATGGCATCAGGGAGATCTATACCGCGTATACCCAAGGAGTACGGACGTGTTTGAGCGACAGAGCGACATAAAGGTAAATATCCCTTTTTACTACCGCTATTTAGCGGATTTTGATAACTATAATTCACCTGGTTGTTTACTGCAATTGGTATTTCACCCTGCGGGGAATTCTGAATACCATATTTACCAAAAAACTTACCTTTTTTCACTTTTGGTACTTTGCAGTTTAAACTCCGGGACTCCGGGCTCCGGCCGTTACGGAGGATATACGCACACTCGCTCTCGTTACAAGTACTACTTAACCGACAGCGAATCTTCTAAGATTGGAGTCTGCATACACCACTATGGCAACCCCAAAGACTTTAGAAGAACAAACAGAAATACTAGAGAAAATATTAAGTCAGAATGAAGAAGAAATTCCGTGTGCACAGAAGGAGCCTTCCAAGATGGCCGCTTCATCAAAACAAACAAAGAAGTCGCGTAGAGCTCCGCACCCAATATCGGACTCTGACGAACCCCTTGACGAAGAAGAATTACTTCTCATCAAGAAGAGACGCCTAGAACGTAAACGGAAAAAGACGTCTACTATTACCTCAAGTAGCACTTATCCAAATTCCGGAGCAGATTCGCTAGGAATTCAAATGAATGTTGATGCGACCGTAATGGCGTCCCCTCTATACCAGGGCGGTTTTGACCCGGAAATATGGAATTTCCAGGCAAACCAACAACAATCCACGGCACAAGCAAACGATCTGGACCTGTTCCTATGCTCAGATAAAGACGAAACCCAAATGAGCACAATTGAGGATAATATTCCGGCAGTTTTGAACAAACCGGAAGTGGATAACCCGGAAAAAGACAAAGAAAAACCTAAGCCATTTGCAACAGCAAAGCAAGGAACCATCATGGCGGCCGCATTAACCGCCCATGAAGAAGTCCACAAAATTCCGGCGTCAGCGCCACTGAATGAAGAACTAGCCAATGTATTCGATTCATTCCTTAATAAGACTACGGACATGAAGATGGGGAAGACATTAATTGAGAAATACCCACCACCAGAGAACCTGAAGAATATGAGGGTACCCCTTATGGAGGATACATTGAGGAACAACAAAGAAATTGATAATTCGATTAAGAAGTCGGACCAGCAAATGGTTTTCGCGAGTCAAGCCATGATGGCCGCTTTCACGGCTCTCAGCCCGATGATACAGCTCGCTTTCACACGTGGCGAGGACGATGCGGAGCTTAATAAGGCAGCACAAGGAAGTGTCGATGCGATGCGCTTAGCTTTCTACGCAAACACGGCTATGGTGCGAAGAAGACGAGAGGCCTTTAGAGGGAAATTAACAAAAGAATATGCCGATACTATTATAACTGCAAAAATCGACAATGAGTTCCTCTTTGGTGAAGCCGCCCAGGAATCCCTCAAAGAGGTTGATAAAGGAGGAAAACTCTTCAAGAAGATCCTCACGAAACCGGAAAACAAGGAAAAGTCAAAAAGACAATCCCCGGCAAAACAGACCAGACGCTTCCACCCACAGATGGGGTTTCGGCAGCAGAATCGATTCCAGGGTCCGAGACCACAGTTCAACTACGGTCAGCAATTCAACAACGTGAGGCCGTGGTTCCCCAACGGCCCAAACAACTACAACAACGGTTATCGTCAACAAAAACCGCAACAGCAGCAGAACAACCAGAAGAAAAAATAAGTCAGGTTGGTCTGGATAATATGTCAAATGTTTGTAATTTGAAAAATTCTCCAGAAGATTTCCGTGCAGGTCAAACAAAAGATTCCTTAGGTAATTGGAAAAATTTAACCAAAGACATCTGGGTATGTAACATGGTTAAAGGAGTAAAAATACCTTTCTTAGAAAAACCCGTGCAAAAGAGTATCCCCTCACCATACAGGCTATCCTCAGACGATAAGCCAAAGGTTGACGCAGAATTATCAAAAATGTTAGAGAAAGGAGTAATTGAAAAGGCTGAAAAATCAACTGATCAATGGGTATCAAATATCTTTACGAGACCGAAACCTCAGGGAAAGATACGTGTTATTTTAGATCTAACTGAACTCAACAAACTAATTGAATATCAGCATTTCAAAATGTCGTCGTTGAATACTGCTATTGAAATGACACAGAAGCATCACTACATGGCATCGGTAGATTTAAAAGATGCATATTACTCAATAAGCATCTGTAAAGCACACAGAAAGTACCTTAGGTTTTATTGGAAAGATCAACTATTCCAATTCACGGCTTTACCAAATGGGTTAGCATGCGCACCCAGAATTTTCACGAAAGTATTGACACCTGTCTACGGGGAAATGAGAAAAAGGGGAGTTCAGTGTTTCGGATACATAGATGACTCTTTTGTAATGGCTGAAACACCTGAAAAATGTTCTGAGGCGGTAAAAACCCTAGCAGAAACATTAGATAGTCTCGGTTTTGTGATACATCCTGAAAAATCAGTTTTCAAACCCTCCAAAAAACTTTTGTTCTTAGGATTCATAATTGATTCTGTGTCCATGACGTTGACTCTAAATGATGAAAAGGTTCAAAAATTCAAAGAATTCTCAGAAACACTGCAAAAATCGCAATCCATTACTATAAGACAATGCGCTGGAATGGTAGGGTTAATGATAGCCTATTCCCCAGGAGTCGATTACGGACTCGCGCACCTAAAACGACTAGAAAGAGACAAAAATTTTGCTTTAGCCCAAAACAAGGGAAATTTTGACGCACAAATGAAGATATCAAAAGAAGGTATCATTGATATACAATGGTGGACACACCATATATCAAAAGCAGAAAGAAAAATCAGACAAGATCACAGCGATCTGACAATGTCAACCGACACCAGTTTGGACGGTTGGGGGGCCCACTGTGAAGGTATATCAATTGGTGGCCGCTGGGAAGCAATAGAAAGAGAGCATATAAACGTCTTAGAATTAAGAGCGATTTATTTGGCACTGACGAGTTTTTGCAAAGAAAAGAATAAGACAATTCATGTCCAGACAGACAATACGACAGCACTGAGCTACGTATCAAAGATGGGTGGAGTGAGATCCCCCTCTTGCGATTTAATCGCCAAAATGATCTGGAATTGGGCTGAATCCATGGAAAATTGGATAACAATTTCCTTTTTGCCAGGTAAACTCAATTGCCTCGCGGATGAAGCTTCGAGAAAATTTAAAGACAACCTTGAATGGTCACTTTCGGATAAACTCTTCCAAAAAATCGTAGATACTTTCGGAGAACCTAAAATTGATCTGTTTGCATCATTTAGAAACAACAAATGCCCAACTTACGCTTCATGGAAGCCCGATCCACATAGCACATATGTGGATGCGTTTTCATTTTCCTGGAGAGATTTAAATGTTTACGCATTTCCTCCTTGCAGCCTAATACTCAGGGTCCTGCGAAAGGTGAGAGAAGAAAAACCACAAAGATGCGTGATAGTCACTCCAGACTGGCCATCGGCAGTGTGGTATGCGACGTTACTGCAACAGACAAGAGCAGTAAAGATGGTAGGCAGAAAGATTAGCAACCTCTTCCTCCCGAAATCACAAAGACAAAACTTTCCAAAGGGAATAGGTCTTCGTTTTTCTTTGATTTAGAAAATAATTTGGTACAAACTCAGGGGTGTGATAGACAAACAGCAAAATTCCTTATGGAATCGTGGCAACAGAACACTAAGAGAACATACGAAACATATATCTCTAAGTGGAAAACATTTTGCATTATAAACAAAATTGATCAAAAATCGCCCACAGTATTCCAAGTATGTAAATATCTGAAATCGCTTTCTGAAAAAGGATATTCATACGGTTCCATAAACGCAGCAAGATACGCACTCTCAATTTCCTTACCAAGAAGAACAAATGGCGAGACGATGGGCAAAGATTTCTGGGTTAGCAGAGCTGTAAAATCAGCCTACCTCAGAAATCCCCCACATCCCAAATATTCTGAATTTTGGGATGTGGGGATAGTACTAACTTTATTCAAAAAATGGGGTAAAAACAAAAATTTGACACTAGAATATCTTACAAAGAAAATCGTTGTCTTATTTCTTTTGATTTCGGGTCAAAGAGGCCAGGCTATTCCTGCATTGTCCCTAGATGAACTCACCTACACAGATGAAAATCAAGCGCGATTTGTTCTAACGTCTTTAATGAAGACGGCAAGAACGGGCACATCGCTCCAAACGATTCTTTTAGAACCGTTCGATAAAGATAAACGGTTATGTATTGTCAGAACACTGAAACATTATATAACAAGAACACCAGAAATCAGAAAATCGCAGAAACTGGTACTATCGTACAGAAAGCCCTACGCACCAATCCATCGAGATACGGTATCTCGATATGTGACTCAAGTATTAAAACTCGCAGGTATTGATACCAATAAGTACGCACCACACTCTACAAGAGGTGCAGGCACCTCTACGGGTGCAAGGTTAGGGGTTGACACAAATAACCTCTTAAACTATGGTACTTGGAAAAACGAATCAACAATGGCCAAACATTATCGTAAACCATTGGAGAAAAAGAAAACACAAACAGTCGCAGAAGCGATTTTAGAAGATAATATTTAAGCAGAGACATTAATATTAAGTGATATTATATGTACATTGTTCCAAATGAACAATAACATAGGTTACGGGTGCTATGATTGTGATAATAATCTTAAGATGTATTTAATCACATTTAACCACACTTTTCAAAAACACTTTGCAAACAAAAAAGTGTTCTTTGTGATATATAAGCTGACCTATTCAATAGGACTGTGCTCCAGCTTATATAATGTATTTTTTCATATAATAATGTGATATTATTCATCATACTGCAGCTACACCTACGGGTGACTACTCATGTCAAAGATAAAAATCGCACATTTAGAAAATGTCGTTTTTTCTACACAGCGATTTATCTATATATATTTTTTATATATATATTCACGTTTTTACATGTAAAATACCGAAAAATAAAGGTATTTTCCGGTGATACACAAATGAAGACAATTGTCCTCAAATGTAAACTGTCTGATACGTTACTTGTACCGATAGCAAGATGTTGAATAAAACTACCAGATGGAAATCATGGTTATGTTTTATTTTATAAAAAGAATATCATATAATACTAAACAAAATTAAGAAACAAAGGAAAAAATTTATCTCTTGGCTTTAAAAATCTCCCTGATGCCATAGGACTACGGAGAAAGTAGTTCCTACGGCGAGTAAGAATAGGTAATTATACGAATACTTACCTTGGTAAAAGTATGAAGGAGAATTAATGTTCTTGCGAAGCCTAGGAACACTTTCGGAGTGTCCTAGGGTACCAGGGACCCGCCTTCCATCCCCAACAAATTTTATAAAATAAAGCCACCTATGAGGAAATATTAAAAAAATATATAAATATAATCACGGGTATGTTTCTTCTATTTGAGATAAATTTATTCCAATTAAAATTAGGTATTCGCGCTCTCACGACTGATTACTACGCGGTATAGATCTCCCTGGTACCCTAGGACACTCCGAAAGTGTTCCTAGGCTTCGCAAGAACATTAATTCTCCTTCATACTTTTACCAAGGTAAGTATTTGTATAATTACCTATTCAAACAAACAAACAAAAAGTCCAGTGTGGTAGTTTGATTAGAGAGGTGCTTTATAAGTACATATATATCCATTCTTATCTCACCCCTTTTTCTTCACTGTGAGGACTCCCCCCTACGAGCAACTCTGTCGTCAGTCTCATTTACCTTATTAGCCATCTTAAGACCGTATTCCACAATTCAGTCTCTTTACAGGATCCGGTGTTAGCTGGTTCCTGTCGTTGTATGGTGATAGACCCTCGACTCATATCCCACAATTATTGCAGTTTTATGGTGTTTATAAATCTTCAAATTGGAAATCCGATGCCAGAAATTGAAATTTAAGTTATTTCTACTTATACATTTCAAATTATATTCGGTTACTCCAGTTAGAAATCAGAAAATGATTATTCATCGGGGGAAAGGCGGTCGTGGTGTGGCCAGCCAGTCGGGAGCGGATCCTTTACTTACCCGAGGCGATAATAGGGAGTTTACTAACGTCTGGGGGGTCTATAGCAAAGTCCTCATTGGAAATGTACTAGGTCACAACATAGGGGACAGAGCCATTGTTAGTTCCTGAAGCAGTCACTAGGTGGTAGGGGGACAAAACCTGTATTCTGGCTCTTACGAAATTCAACTGCCTTTCAATATTTTACCATGGTTCCCTTGACTCTCTACACCAATCCCAGAGCAGGAAGATATAATGCTAAAACCCAGGACATGATGCTTTTTACATGGAACACTTTATTTACATATGTCAGCAAGGCAAGAAAAGTGCCATTTCCCAATTATCACTCACTCCTTTTGCACCTCCATTAGTGAAGAACAGGTACCTTTTCACCTCCTTTAGTGAAGAACACCTACTCGGGGGGCGTCATGGCGGCGCCCATGGATCATAGGCTATATGCCGTATAGGACAGAGAGCGATTGCTAGTTCTGCCATCATCCACCAGGAATTTATCAATCTATGATGATAAAAGCTGTGAGGAGCCATAACCAATGATTACATATTTGAAACCCACTGATAACCGAATCATTGAAGAAGATAAGGGAAAAGTACACTAATCACAAACATATTGTCTTCCCACTATCCCATGGGTGGGTACACTTGTCGCCAACAAAATCCCCACTCCTAGTTGCCAGATTAGTATCCAATTTCACGGTTGTTGAATGGTTTGTGAATAATTATTTATATTGAATTTTGAGAATATGATTTGAATTTCGTGTACTGAAGCCCCTGTGGTTGAACTATTTCTGGTTTCATTCATAGCGACACCAACATGTGCGGCTGACCAGTTCCTGTGTAAAAACCGGCGCTGCATCTCGGCGAGATGGGTCTGCGACAACGACAACGACTGTGGAGACAACAGCGACGAAGATGCTGATCAGACCTGCCGTAAGTCTCCAAACACATACTAAGATGGTACTAACCAGACCTGTCATAAGTCTCCAGACACATACTTAGTAGTGATCAGACCTGCCGTAAGTCTCCAAACGCATACTTAGTAGTGACCTGACCTGCCGTAAGTCTCCAAACACATACTAAGATGGTACTAACCAGACCTGTCATAAGTCTCCAAACATTTACTAAGATGGTACTAACCAGACCTGTCATAAGTCTCCAAACATATACTTAGTAGTGATCAGACCTGCCGTAAGTCTCCAAACACATACTAAGATAGTACTAATTAGACCTGTCATAAGTCTCCAAACACATACAAAGATAGTACTAACCAGACCTGCCGTAAGTCTCCAAACACTTCCTTAGTAGTGACCTGACCTGCCGTGAGTCTCCAAACACATACTTAGTAGTGACCTGACCTATCGTAAGTCTCCAAACACATACTAAGATGGTACTAACTAGACCTGTCCTAAGTCTCCAAACATATACTAAGATAGTACTAACCAGACCTGCCGTAAGTCTCCAAACACTTCCTTAGTAGTGACCTGACCTGCCGTGAGTCTCCAAACACATACTTAGTAGTGACCAGACCTGCCGTAAGTCTCCAAACACATACTTAGTAGTGACCAGACCTGCCGTAAGTCTCCAAACACATACTAAGATGGTACTAACCAGACCTGCCGTAGGTCTCCAAACACATACTAAGATGGTACTAACCAGACCTGCCGTAAGTCTCCAAACACATACTAAGATGGTGCTAACTAGACCTGCCGTAAGTCTCCAAACACATACTAAGATAGTACTAACCAGACCTGCCGTAAATCTCCAAACACATACTAAGATGGTACTAACAATACCTGCCGTAAGTCTCCAAACACATACTTAGTAGTGACCTGACCTGCCGTAAGTCTCCAAATACATACTTAGTAGTGACCTGACCTGTCATAAGTCTCCAAACACATACTTAGATAGTACTAACCAGACCTGTCATAAGTCACCAAACACATACTTAGTATCCACCTGACATAAGTATCCTAACACATACGCAGAGCTGTCATAGTTCTCCAAACACATACTTAATAGTGACCCGACTTGTCTTAGGTCTCCAAACATATAAGTTGTACTGACCAAGCATTCCCATAAGTCTCCAAACTCATACTTAGTTTTGACCCAGGGTTCTGACCAGACCTGCCTAAGGTCTCCGAACACATGCTTAGTACTTAATCACAAAACCCGACTGAGATACCAAGCCCCTGGTGATGAAACAGATTTGCTCGGTACAAAACATTTAAGGTCACCCTGACAGATTTCTCCTATTACACAGTTTAAAAAATATGGCAGTTCAGAAAGCAAATAGACTAACCCGTTGGTGGTATTGGTAGAGATAGTTAGCAGGTTAATTGCCTGTCATCTGTGCGGGTTCCATCAACACACAAGATATAGCGAGATTAGTCACGATTTGTTTGTCTTGCTAAATCTTGCAAGGTTTTGAATAATCGTGTGCATATTTGCTTGTGGTGTTGCGTTGATGGAACACCAAAGTATACACACGACATTGTAAAAAAATTCAGATATCATCACGTGCGACACATCGCGACAAAGGAGGTACGACAAATTGCAACACTGTAAGATATAACATGGCAAATCTATCGTGTTGGTGGAACCAACCATATATTGACACAGATTATTAACCTGTTTTTCATTTTGTGAACAGCATCTCCACAATCCCACTGTCCCATGGCCACTGTTTTCAGAATTGCCTGTCATATATGGACACCGATTGTTAACCTGTTCTTTCATTTTGTGAGCAGCACCTCCGGCATTCCGCTGTCCGCTGGGCCAGTGGCTGTGTCCGGAACATCTACAAGTGTGCATCAACTTCACTCAGGTGTGTGATGGCAACAACGACTGTCCGGATGGCAAGGACGAGAGCCCCGCCTGCAGTAAGAATCTTTTACTTTTCTCCTTTTATAGTTACTGTGTAAAGATTTTCACTTATAATGAACACAATTTTGCAATATCTGTAATGTGGTAAGTATGGTTATTTGTTGCTGGTATTTTTTTTTATATTATAATGACAATTTTATTATTTTTATTCTGGAACAAAGTTTTATGACAAACATTATTCGCTGACATGTAGCGATCTTCCATAAAGCAGTCACATAGAACAATTGATCTTTCTATCATTGCACTAACAATTGAGTATTATATCTACAAAAAAATCATGTTAAATTCATGTTAAGTTTATTATCTTTTCTAGTCCTTCTATTTTCACTAGCAAAGACATATGTATCATCATCCGACCACCACATACTGATTACATATTGTTACTTGTTGCTCACATAAGTAAGGTCTCGATATTGGTCATGTAGTAAACATAACTGAATATACATATTAACTTGTCGCTGATATAGATCTGGCCGGATATCGGTCATGTAGTAAACATTACTGAATATACATATTAACTTGTCGCTGATATAGATATGGCCGGATATCAGTTATGTAGTAAACATTACTGAATATACATATTAACTTGTCGCTGATATAGATATGGCCGGATATCGGTCATGTAGTAAACATTACTGAATATACATATTAACTTGTCGCTGATATAGATATGGCCGGATAACGGTCATGTTGTAAATATAACACTGAATACACATGGTTACTTGCTACTGACATACAAGGGAGCTGTTTCACTAGTAGTGGAGTGAAAGTGAGAAGTGAGACCGCAACAGTGGCACCAACAGTGGCACCAACAGTGGCAAGCCCAAATTTGCGTTTCATCAGTGCTGTCGCTGTTGAGGTGGGACTAGCTGTCACTGTTGGCACAGCTCTCGCTATGCGCACTCGTTTGACGTTCGAATCTATTCATCGACGGGCCGCGATGATGTAGAATTTCACCCCTTCCCATAGGAACTAAGCGATGAGATTTTTACACGAGTATATATATGACATATAATCGTACCAAATATGAAGACAATCGGCCAAGCCGTTCACAAGATATCGGCGTTTAAATTTTGTCATAGCAAATGCTGCACTCCCCGCTGGCCTCCGGGGAGAGACAAAAAGAACAGCTGAAACCCCGCCGCACTACGGTGGGAGTGAAAAAGAACAGCGACCAACGCAAATGCATGGAGGGAGTAAAAAGTTCAAACGTCGATAACTTCGGAACCGCTTGGCCGGTTTTCTTCATATTTGGTACGATTATAGGAGAAATGTATATCTTACTCGTGTAAAAATTTCATTGCTTAATTCTCACGGGGAGTGGGTGAGACTATTCTATACACGTAACAAACGACAGGGTCTACCCTGTCGCTTACAGAGGCTCCACAGTGACACTTACAGCAACACCAATTTTACTGATGAAACAGTCACTGCCACTGTTGGTGTCGCTCCTTTCCCGAGTGCCGTTCACGCTTGAGTGCACCTCCTAATGAAACGCACACTGTCACTATGGTGCCACTATTACAGAGAGCGACACTTGCAGCTTCTAGTGAAACAGCTCCCAGATTTCTCGATATCATATACCGTTTTTTTAGATGAGATAATCGTGAATAGCGATTATATAAGATATCTTGAGTTTTCAAGATTTATAGGTACAACGATCATTGGCCCCAATGGTTCGATAATTATCGCTAAAGGTATGATGATTACAAAACGGTCGCTATTAGCGATCATCGCGTCTAAAAACCGGTCCCAGTTACGTAGTAATGATGATACTGACTTTAAATGGTTACGTGTTTGTTGCTGACTTCGATAAGGTGGTGATACTGGTAATATAGTGAATATACTACTGCTCTTTGTTGCTCGTTGCAGACACGGACATGTGTGAAGATATGTCATGTAGTCACAGTTGTCGACAAAGCCCGTTCGGGGCACTGTGCGTGTGTCCACAAGGCATGGAGCTGAACGGCACTAGAGTCTGCGTGGGTAAGTGACCAGTAATAAGAGAAAACGTGGTTACTGAGCCGGAAGGGATGGCCGTTCGAGGTCTTTTTATACCATAAATACGTCCCAACGCCTCAGGCGGAGGGATGTATCTATGGCATAAAAAGGCCGAGAATGGCATCCCTTCTGACTCAGTCACTGCGTTTTCTTATTATTACATACCTTAATATAAAAAAAACCCGTCATTTTATGTACTTATCAGGTTACCAATTGACCCAATGGTCACAGTGCGCCCGAATATTCACCACGGGCGCACTGCGCTCGAACATTTTTTATACTGCGCCTCTAGCAACGGGTAGTATTTCATAGTCATTCAGCCATAGGTTTGTAATAATTCACTTGCTAATGTTCGTGTATTATTATGCATCTACAATTCATTGTATAAGACTGTATGGCCAGGAAGACATTGATTAATGTCTATGCAATTTAGTGAACCATCATCAAGGATATTGATGTAAAACTCTGGTATGTGTTTCAAGGTTTTATTTCACCCCATGGTGTTCTTTCTCCATAGACTTTACATCGGAAACTCGTATCCAACGCCCATGAGATAGTTAGGGGAAATATCCAATGGAGGATTATGTCACAAATGTTAGCCCATTAGTCAATGTTAAGGGTGAGATAAATTCAGAAACCCATTCAAGTTTAGAGTCAGACCTCGATCTGATCTCGTTTGAATCGCATAGTAATTCATGTGGCCTCGCCTCGTGAATTACTAAGTGATCCAAACTCGATGGGATAGGAGCTCTGACCCTAAACTTCCATAGGTTTCTTCATAGTATCTCGTGTCTGCCAACCTCGTCTCATCTAGTGGCTTCTGCCAAGCCTTAGCGCTCTATCAAATGCCAATCCTTCTCAAGGAGGGTGGTTGTGGCCCCTAAGATTCGAGGTCAACTCTCGACTGCAGAGCCGTCCCAAGGCGCTAGAAAATATTATGTAAGGAGGTCAGGGTGAAGGTCGGGGTTTGATGCGAATGCAGTCATTGGCTACTCGGTCTACTGTATTCCTCATATGGAATTAAGGTAATGAGACAACTCCATGGTGGAGGACATAGCTAGTTGTGTGGGGACCAAAAGAACTCTCACCTTTGTAAAGTTGTAGAGGTAAAATTTCGACCTAAACTCACCCCATAGATTAGATCTCCATCCATTTGGTGTAGAACCAGTGAGTAAAGCTAGTCCCTTCAGGGGGTCGTTTTATTTTCAATTCTCGCTGGTGAGGAGTGCTCTCACGAGGGATACCTCCACGGGCGACCTATTGGACGAGAGGTCGTCAATCGCGTTCGATTTACCCTGTCGTCCGTAGGGAGAGAAATCCCCGTCATTGGAGAGAATCCCAGGACAAAATAGGCCTGTAAGAGACTTTCGAGGAGATTTGAACGAGGTCTCGTAATCACTCTCTTCCTATTGGCCAGATTCACGTGTTTACTGGTCTCTTATTGGTTGCTAATGACTCTTTTCTTTAGTCACTCCTGTGATGACACATAGTGGTATTTTTGGGAACTAATTTCATCATTTATGAATTATATAAATCTGAGTAAATAGGACAGTAATTCCCCATTTGAGACCTTCAGTTTTTTTATCAAAATCGTAATAAATATATTTCCGATAGTTCAAATGAATTAGATAGCTTTCATTTGTTATTTTGAATCACCCACGATACCCCAAGAGGTGTCGCCCGCCAGGAGAGCTGAAGGAGACTCTGGACGAGGTCTCCTGGCCCGACGATAAAAAATAAAACGCAAATGGACGAGAGGTCGTAGATCGTCGGCCACAACGATACTTTGAATTATCAAACCCAAACCCTCATACGACCTCTCCTTGGGAATGTAAAGTCTCGTCGGGCGAAAAATAAAACAGGGCCCAGGCCCTCAGATTCTCATGGGACAAACAACCCATACCTAATGCCGGGGACACACCAACAGAGTGACGGTGGCGATCTCCAGAATCGCCAACAGAAATTTGCGTGTATGTGCGATATTATTTCATAGTAATATCTCTCACCTATGATATAGCGTCTCTGAAGCAATAATCAGGTTAAATACGAAATATTAACCAGCATATAAGCAATTTTGTGTTGGCGATTCCGGAAATCGCTGCGTTTCTCGCTTGGTGTGTCTCCGGCTTTAAGCGGGATTCACATGGTGGGATTCATCTACCTCACAGGGTATTTTTACCTACTACATATAAAACGTGTAATTTTCGGTACTATCCACTTGGAGAGTCTCCCGCACATAGAGACATAGTGAACCAGAACTAGGGCTATAGATTGAAGAGCCACGAGAGTGAGATTCTCGTGCAGTACTAAACTGTAAACTGCTACTCTTTTTTGTATTTTTCTAAGACAAACCCTGCTGAGATTCCTTACTGGGACACAATCTCGTCGTCTTAATTCTCGGGTTTCATTTCCATGCGACATGTTTTTCCTCTGTAATTGTTGACGACATTTACCCCTAAAAGGGAACAGAATCTCCTGAGATTTTGAAACCTGTGAGGCACATGGATGTGATTTCCACTTAACCTCCGGCGCTCAAGGGCACTTATGTTTCTTCTTGTTTCAGATGTGGATGAGTGTTTGCAGCCCGACAGTTGTAGTCAGCGGTGTACGAACACCAGAGGAGGCTACAAGTGTGAGTGCTCGGCCGGCTACACCCTCAACCCGGACCACAAGTCCTGCTCCGTAGACGGTAAGTCACTGACGGCTTTCACACCAGGGACCCGTTTCAATAGAATGCGTCACTAAGCCACTTAGTGACATGACTAGTGACAGCAATAGTGACAGGAGTAGTGACACAATTTAAGTCTTATTTCATAAGGCATGTCACTGTAGGGGAGGTGTGTCTTGTCACTATTGTGGATGTGTCCCTAGTTTGGGACAGCATAGCGGAAAAAACATGTGGGGTACCCCATCTCACATACTCATGTTCTACCGGGAACAAGTGCCATCAAGGTGAAGGTCACTGCATAAATTAGCGACAGCACTTGAATAATTCTACACTAGCCACCAGAGCAGCATTTGCTATGACAAAATTCAAATGTGAATATAGTTAGATTGCATGAGCTGATCTCCTTCATATTTGGCATGTTTATAAGTTTGTATGTGTCCCTAACTGGGGTTGAAGTTTCATAGCTTAATTCCTACAGGAAGTAAAGTTACGCATTTGTGACAATAGAAACGAGAGGGTATACCCTCTCGCTATTTGGGACACAACAGTGACACCAATAGTGACTGGACATCGGTCTTATGAAACGGGACAAGCCGCTATTTGCGCCTGTCTGTTATCCTATGTCGCAGAATCGTTTGTCCCTTAAGTACTGAAACGCGAAGTGCTGCTATTGTGTCACTAGACCCAATAACGGACGTCCTACAGACTATTGAAACGGGTCCCTGTTTCACTAGTTTCGTGACTTAAGCAATGAAACTTTAAAACGAGTAAGGGATACATATAACCTACAATCGTTCCAAATATGAGGTGAATTGGTCGCTCCGATCCGCTGATATTTGACATCAACTGTTACATGCGTTTTGAAACCAGACAATAAATTTTCAGCTGTTGCTTGCACTGTTGGTGCCGCTGTTGATGTCTGTCTAGGCCCAATGTCACAAAACTACTGAAACAGGTCCCAGAGATGGTCTTTTTTAGACACGATAATCGTTAGCAGCGATTATTAATGATATCTTGAGTTTTCAGGATAAATACAGCGACCGTTGGCCCCAGTGGTTCGATGATAATCACCAAATGTATTATCAATTCAAAACGGTCGCTATCAATGACTATCACGTCTGAATAACAGGGACCGGTTTTTCAGATGCGATAATCGTTAATAGCAATTATTGAAGATATCTTGAGTTTAAAAGATGAATAAAACGACCGTTGGCCCCAATGATTCGATTATTATCACCAAATGTATCATAATTACAAAATTGTCGCTATTAATGATATGTCATGTTTAAGAAACAGGGACTATTTTTAGACGTGATAATCGTTAATATTGATTATTAAAGATATCTTGAGTTTTAAAGATTAATACAACGACCGTTGACCCCAATGGTCGATATTTATCACCAACTGTATTATGATTACAAAACGGTCGCTATTAATGATTATCGTGTCCAAGAAACAGGGACCTTTTTTTAGACGTGATAATCGTTAATAGGGATTGTTAAAGATGTCTTGAGTTTTCACGATAACTACATCTTCAACTTTTTTGTCGTTATTAGTTTATCAGAGCTTGCTTTCACGCGCTAATATACATCATCTAGAGACCTTGAGGTTAGAGTGGTCACATATATACACTTTCAGTGTGCTGCCAGAAAACTATCCCTTCACTATCTGCGTGCTATCCACTGTGATAGTGTGAAAGGAGCAGGGTACCAGTGTCTCAGGGACTTAGAAGCATGCTCAGCTGACCATGACCAATCACTAGAGACTGAAATACGTAATTGACCCACTGGTGCTTGACCTTGATATTGTTGGATCCTAGACTCAGGTGGTTGTAGACATAGCAGGTTGGGTTCCATAAAACTATCCATAGACTGAATGTAACCAAAACCTTTGATTTGTTATTCATGTATAATTGCACGCTCATTCATCAATGATGAACATTCTATTTGCTCCTAGATCAAGGATGTTTTGACAATAACAGAAACCGAAAGTATCCGGAGCATACAACATATCTGTATGCTCCGGGTATGTCCATACAAACTCCCCATGTGTTTTCCATGGACACTTTGTATTAGGTGGATAATATGGAGAAACCAAACAAGAGTTAGTCGTGTTGTTGTTTATTGCATGACGGCAAGATCGCATATTACTGCGTGAATCGAAGCCGAGAGCAGTAATACGCGATCTTGCCGGAGTGTGATGAACAATAACACGACTAACTCGAGTTTGGTTTAGAATTTATCCTACCCCACCCGTCTAAATTACTTCTACATTAACAAATGATGTCATTTGTCAAGTGTATCCCACTAGAGCGATATTTTTCATTTTTCTGAACTCCAGACCAAATACAGTGACCAAATGTTAAGCCTATGGAGATTTTTATTAGGGGTAGGATAATAATGTGTATTTATTCAACAACCCCCAGGCTGACTGCTTACCCTGTTGATTGCAGGTAACCAGACGGCGCAGTTGGTGGTGACGGGCACTAAGATGGTGTATAAAGCTGACCTGGCCCGCGAACTCTCCTCAAGGAGGTATTTACCACTCATCGGCTTCCCCTACCAGAAGAACTTTGTGGCTGTGGGGGTGGACATGACTGATAACAGAGTTTTCATCAGCGACACAGGCAACAATAAGGTGTTCAGTGTGGACATCACGGGAGCAAACATCACCGAGGTACGTAGTATATAGACACAAACAAGTATTTATATAGAACTGCATAGAGAATCGTATAAATACACAATACTCAACGAGTTTGGAAGGGCCGCAATCTTCATCGAGGCGAAGCAGAGTGACGATTACGGCACTTTCAAACGAGTGGAGTATTGTTTATTTTATGATTCGAGTGCGGTTCTGGATTTATCTCACCCCTTTCAAGGTTAGGAGAGTTGAAATTCCTTGTCTTGTCTTGTCTTGTCATCTCTCTGAAATCCTGGCCGCTGATTGGTCAATCGCCTATGACGTCATCTCATATTCACTACGCCACGACCATGGCGTAAATTTGTCACTTTACCGGGGTGATCGTTGAGTATTTTTTTCTAATGTTATTCCTATGGCTACACTTGTGCCAGGGGTGAGATAAAGTTGTTGCCGTTCAGCGCCGCCTAACGGCCCACTGTGTAGTAACGCGACCACTCGGACAAAGACAACTGAGTCAGGCCATATGCCACACAGTAATCACACCTAAAGTGTGAACGGTGGGTGTGATTGCAGGAGTGTTGTTTTTTGACAGATTAAATTGTTGAAGCAAACTAGGACATTGTATGAACGAGTCTGAGCTGTCTAAACTTTATAGTTGATAATGATCTTGGTTTTAACTTGAAAAAAGATAAGCATATTATAGTTAGGCATGCCAATGTATTAGTGTGTATGCAGCTTAGGTGTCCCTGTGTTATCTAAGGTATATCTATGGTATCATTGAGGTGATATGCATGTATGACATACCAAATTGTAGCTGCTATTACATAGAATACAGTATAATTATTTTTCTTTCTCTGTAATTAATGTACACGGGTATTTTGAACGTAAAACGCTCATACACTCAGTGAATCAATGCTAAAGAATACGTCGCCAGGCGAATGTTTGGCTTCAGCCTTGGCGTAACTAAGCAGATAAGGTGCGACACCAGCCAGTGGAAAAAGGCCTGTTTCATTATCCATCGTATACAAAGACCCCACTGAAAATGTATGGGATACCATAACTGTGGTATACCGATCCAAATCTGTGGTGTACAGCCTCAAAACTATGGCATATGGGCAAATAAACCATATTGTTATACCCTTTAATATGGCAAATACTGGGTTTAATTTAGTCGAAAAGATGGATGATAAATGCAATAAACGATGGTTATGTGGACAGGCAGCTGTAAACCACTCAAGTTTGATGTCGTAATACACTTGCTAGTGCTCGTGTATTACTACGCGTACATCTCAGGAGGTTTCTATAAATGTAAACTTGATGCGGCACAGTTCATATCACTGGAGGTTTCTATAAATGTAAACTTGATGCAGCACAGTTTATATCACGGGAGGTTTCTATTAATGTAAACTTGATGCGGCTCAGTTTATATCATGGGAGGTTTCTATAAATGTAAACATGATGCGGCACAGTTTACATCGCAGGAGGTTTCTATAAATGTATACTTGATGCGGCATATTTTATATCACGGGAGGTTTCTATAAATGTAAACTTGATGCGGCATAGTTTATATCACGGGAGGTTTCTATAAATGTATACTTGATGCAGCATAATTTATATCACTAGAGGTTTCTATAAATGTATACTTGATGCGGCATAGTTTATATCACAGGAGGTTTCTATAAATGTAAACTTGATGCGGCATAGTTTATATCACGGGAGGTTTCTATAAATGTAAACTTGATGCGGCACAGTTCATATCACGGGAGGTTTCTATAAATGTATACTTGATGTGGCACAGTTTATATCACTGGAGGTTTCTATAAATGTTAACTTGATGCGGCTCAGTTTATATCACGGGAGGTTTCTATAAATGTAAACTTGATGTGGCACAGTTCATATCACAGGAGGTTTCTATGAATGTAAATTTGGTGCGGCACAGTTTATATCACAGGGGGTTCCTATAAATGTTAACTTGATGCGGCATAGTTTATATCACAGGAGGTTTCTATAAATGTTAACTTAATGCGGCACAGTTTATATCACAGGGGGTTCCTATAAATGTTAACTTGATGCGGCATAGTTTATATCACAGGAGGTTTCTATAAATGTAAACTTGATGCGGCACAGTTTATATCACAGGGGGTTTCTATAAATGTTAACTTGATGCGGCATAAT
Organism: Alentia gelatinosa; assembly: GCA_950022655.1. Lineage (NCBI taxonomy): Eukaryota > Metazoa > Annelida > Polychaeta > Phyllodocida > Polynoidae > Alentia > Alentia gelatinosa. The sequence continues at coordinate 49,649,445 of OX465589.1, read as the reverse complement.
TTATATCACAGGGGGTTTCTAGAAATGTAAACTTGATGCGGCACAGTTTGTATCACAGGAGGTTTCTATATATGTTAACTTGATGCGGCACAGTTCATATCACGGGAGGTTTCTATAAATGTAAACTTGATGCGGCATAGTTTATATCATGGGAGGTTTCTATAAGTGTAAACTTGATGCGGCACAGTTCATATCAGGGGAGGTTTCTATAAATGTTAACTTGATGTGGCACAGATTATATCACGGGAGGTTTCTATAAATGTAAACTTGATGCGGCACAGTTTATATCACGGGAGGTTTCTATGAATATAAACTTGATGCGGCTCAGTTTATATAACGGGAGGTTTCTATAAATGTAAACTTGATGCGGCGCAGTTCATATCACGGGAGGTTTCTATAAATGTAAACTTGATGCGGCACAGTTCATATCACAGGAGGTTTCTATAAATGTAAACTTGATGCGGCACAGTTTATATCACAGGAGGTTTCTATAAATGTTAACTTGATGTGGCACAGTTTATATCACAGGAGGTTTCTATAAATGTAAACTTGATGCGGCACAGTTCATATCACGGTAGGTTTCTATAAATATAAACTTGATGCGGTACAGGTGATCACGGGTGGCGTGGACACGGTGGAGGGGATCGCTGTGGACTGGGTTGGACGGAACATCTACTGGACGGATTACGTACTGGAGGTGATCGAGGTGGCCACCATTCAGGGCGACCATCGTGTGATTCTACTCTCAGAAAACATCACCAACCCGCGCGGCATCGTGCTTGACCCATCTGTAGGGTAAGTCTTCCATCTGTCACCTCCCTCCTTCATGCTTAGTGGTTAAAGTACTGAACTGATAATCACAAGGGTCTGGGTTTGAGTCCCACTGCGGCCACCTTACTCCATCATCCCCAGCAGTAGTAGACTTACTGCAAATTCAAAGGCAATTCCTTCTCATACCATGTCTATGTAGTGTGTTGTGTAGCCACCTTTCTCCCTCAACCCTAGTGGTAGCCTTGCCGCCATATCATAAGCCTGCCCTTCTCATACTATGTCTATGTGGTGTGGTATACAGCCACCTTTCTCCTTCATCTCCAGCAGTGATAGACATACAGCTATATCAAAGGCCAATTTTTCTTATACCCAGATGGCATAGACCTACTACTATATCAAAGGCCAATACTTTTCATACCATGATTTAGATTTGGTCTTTGATTATGATCATTTATTAAATTATTCAACAAAAGTCAATAAAGTAATCCTTTCCCTGACTGGTCCAGGAATCAAGGAGAGGAGGGGTGGGGTAGGTGGATTAATACAGGGACTGAAGCCAGTCTAACCATGACTGTGTATATGGTGTGGCTTTTCTTTTTTTTAATTTTTTTATTTGAGCAGTGTTTATTTTCTTCAAGACATCCAATATTAGCATCAAAATTCATATACGGCACAAGAAACCCTTTGTGGTCATTTACTCGCTCTCAGTTTTTTAATGTTTAAAAAAATATATATTTGTAGATGACTGTACCCTGTTTAAACTGGCTACCTCTTAGTTTTTGAAAAAATTGCCACCCTGTTCTGAAAGAACGTAGTAAGTCTGTATAGGTCAAAATCCAAGATTGGTGTAAGTAAGAGTCCGAATTCAAGTGAAGTGAAAAAAGGGGGATCAAACCCCTGATATCTTCCAAGGCTGACCAGGGCCCTGTTTTTCAGTCACGACAAGTTTTATGGAAGACATCTTTGGGGAGTCAGTGTCCTATAGACGTGATATCTTAGAGGATATGCCTAAGATCTTAGGTCTAAGACACTTAGGGTGGTCTGAGGTGTGCTATAGATACGACAATCTTAGGGTCACGTGGTTCAAAATGTCTTACAAACTGTTTTAGACCTAAGACCACTCTGGACATGTCGTACCAAACACGGAAATTCACTTCCCGTAGGAATTAAGTGATGAAATTTTAACAAGAGTAAGGGATACATATATCCAATAATCGTATCAAATATGAAGTTGGCCGGCTGCACCGATCCACCGATATCGGCGTTTGAATTTCGTTAAAGCAGATGCTGCTCTGGTGGCCAGTGTACTTAAACGCTAATTTATGCAGCAACCCTAATATTGTCTCCGCTTGTTCCCGGTTTATGTCTACACTTCCCGTATGATTCGGGAATAGGAACTAGCTACTAGACGTTTGCTATGATGAAATTAAAACGCCCATATCACCAGATTGGATGAACCGATCTTCTCTATATTTAGTACGGTTATAGGTAATATGTATCCCTTACTCGTCATAAAGTTTCATCGCTTAATTCATATGGGAAGTGCGGAAATCCTCTATATACGCACAGTGAGGTTTGATAGACCTAAGACAATTTTATCCTTGAGACACTTTTAGCGGCGATGTCAGGTGGCGTACTACGATACTGTCTATAGCACACCGGCCATTTTTTGTCTTGCAAAATGTCTTACAATCGCTGAGATATCTCAGCTGACAAGACTAGGATAATGTCGTGACTGAAAAACAGGGCCCAGAAAACCGTCAACCAAGAGTAGTTCATTGGGCGCTGTGAAGATGGGAGAGACGTCGCCATGAGATGGATAAAAATATGTGAATATGAAAAATAGAAAGGAGGAAGATTAAGGACGAACAGGACCGTACATTTAAGGGGGAAGAAAAGAAAAAGCACCATTTCTAACTATTGTTTTTTTTGTGTTTTTTTTGGCTTTTGATTATACAAATACTCGACTTTTTGAGTAATGCTGATGCTATTTGTTGCTCAGAGTGCGGCGCCTGTTCTGGACGGACTGGGGGCAGTACCCGAAGATCGAGTCGGCCGGGATGGACGGCACTGACCGCCAAGCCATCATCACAGAGAAACTCTTCTGGCCGAACGGGCTGGCCACCGACCTGCCCACCAAACGGCTCTACTTCGCCGACGCCCGCCTCGACTATATCGAGTTCTGTAACTACGACGGCAGCGGCCGCACCCAGGTCCTAGCGGACTCCCAGGTCAGGCCACTCTCGGAGATTTTTCTTTTTCTTTAAAATAAATTCATTTATCGACAATTACCTTAAACTTGTTGGGTGTTCTTCGACATTATTGAAATATAACACAAATAAGCAGTAGGATGTCTAAGGCCTGGCGTCCACCTACTACGATAGAAATTTAGACCTACCGATATGGCAACGATACAAAAAGTCAATATCTGAGTCATATCGGGAAGGTGCAAAATCGTAGACATATGTCTAGACATGACAATCCACCACACATCGCATTAAAGTTTTTTTTTGGTGCCTAATCGCAGAAACGTGGTCAACTGCCCTGATATTGGGTGACCTTCCGACGCGATTTAGATTTTTTAAATTGGGAGGTGCATCGTAGGCCATATCGGAACCAAGTTATCATAATCCAGTTTGATGTTTATATTCGTCAAAACCTTTCCGGGTTTATTATCATTACAACTGTTAATCACTTGAGGTTAGCGCTCGTGTATTACAACGCGTCAACGATATGACCCCCACTCATTGATTCTTACTCGCCATAGGGACTACTTTTTTCGTAGTCCCAGGGCAACAGGAGGATAGTACCACGTAGTAATTCACGTACATGTGCTACATCACCATTCACTGACTGGCTGTATTCTGGGACTTCCCTCTATCTAACGATGTCTTGTCTATGTCTTAAAGTTGTACGATATAACCCCCACTCATTGATTTCCATGTTCACATACAGGTCTGCACCACCCTCACTCACTGACTGTATTCGGGGACTTCCCTCTATCTTACGATGTCTTGTCTTGTCTTAAAGTTGTACGATATAACCCCCACTCATTGATTTACATGTTCACATACAGGTACTGCACCACCCTCACTCGCTGGCTGTATTCGGGGACTTCACTCTATCTTACGATGTCTTGTCTATGTCTTAAAGTTGTACGATATAACCCCACTCATTGATTTACATGTTTACGTACAGGTGCTGCACCACCCTCACTCGCTGGCTGTATTCGGGGACTTCACTCTATCTTACGATGTCTTGTCTTGTCTTAAAGTTGTACGATATAACCCCACTCATTGATTTTCATGTTCACATACAGGTGCTGCACCACCCTCACTCGCTGGCTGTATTCGGGGACTTCACTCTATCTTACGATGTCTAGTCTATATCTTAAAGTTGTATGATATAACCCCCACTCATTGATTTACATGTTTACATACAGGTGCTGCACCACCCTCACTCGCTGGCTGTATTCGGGGAACTTCACTCTATCCTATGATGTCTTGTCTTAACGTTGTACGATATAACCCCCACTCATTGATTTACATGTTCACATACAGGTGCTGCACCACCCCCACTCGCTGGCTGTATTCGGGGACTTCACTCTATCTAACGATGTCTTGTCTATGTCTTAACGTTGTACGATATAACCCCCACTCATTGATTTACATGTTCACATACAGGTACTGCACCACCCTCACTCGCTGGCTGTATTCGGGGACTTCACTCTATCTTACGATGTCTTGTCTTGTCTTAAAGTTGTAAGATATAACCCCCACTCATTGATTTACATGTTCACATACAGGTACTGCACCACCCTCACTCGCTGGCTGTATTCGGGAACTTCACTCTATCTTACGATGTCTTGTCTTGTCTTAACGTTGTTCGATATAACCCCCACTCATTGGTTTACATGTTCACATACAGGTGCTGCACCACCCTCACTCGCTGGCTGTATTCGGGGACTTCGTCTATCTTACGATGTCTTGTCTTGTCTTAAAGTTGTACGATATATCCCCCACTCATTGATTTCCATGTTTACATACAGGTGCTGCACCACCCTCACTCGCTGGCTGTATTCGGAGACTTCACTCTATCTTACGATGTCTTGTCTTGTCTTAAAGTTGTTCGATATAACCCCCACTCATTGATTTACATGTTCACATACAGGTACTGCACCACCCTCACTCGCTGGCTGTATTCGGGGACTTTGTCTACTGGACGGACAGGAAGCAGGGTCGCGTACATGGCTGCAGTAAGTTCAACTGTGCTGCCAAGACGAGGATAGCACAACACTTCCACAACCCGCTGGGCCTGGCCGTGTTCCACCCCGTCATCCAACCTTCAGGTAAGACAACATCTCCAAATGAATTCAAAGTATCGTTGGGAAGGAGAGTTGTAGCCGATGATCTATGACCTCTTGTCATTTTATTTTTCATCGTCGGGCTAGGAGAACTCGTCCAGAGTTTCCTTCAGCTCTCCTGGCGGGCGACACCTCTATGGGGTATTGTAGGTGATTCAAAATAACAAATGAAAGCTTTTAATTCATTTGAACTATCGGAAATATATTTATTATGATTTTGATAAAAAAAACTGGAGGTCTCAGATGGAGAATTACTGTGCTATTTACTTAGATTTACATACATTCATAAATGATGAGATTAGTTCCACTAGTACCACTATGTGTCACCACAGGGCTGACGAAAGAAAAGAGTCATAAGCAACCAATAAGAGACCAGTAAACACGTGAATCTGACCAATAGGAAGAGAGTGATTACGAGACCTCGTTCAAGTCTCCTCCAAAGTCTCTTACAGGCCTATTTTGTCCTGGGATTCTCTCCAAGGACGAGGATTTCTCTCCCTACGGACGACAGGGTAAATCGAACGCGATTGACGAGCTCTCCTCCAATAGGTCGCCCGTGGAGGTCTCCTTCGTGAGAGCTCTCCTCTCTAACGAGAGTTAAAAATAAAACGACCCCCAGTACCTGACTAGTCGTACCCTGTGAGACCTTGCAGAGTCAACAGTCCCTGAAGGTACAGGGTTATCAGTGACACCTTGAAGTCCCTGAAACTCTCCAATCGTGTTAGAACCGAGACCAATGTAGGGGGAGTGTAAGATCACTTGACACATATCAGTGTCGACAATGAGACTGAGCGGGTGTGTAGGAATGAAGTCGATGCCATCACATGCCACCCGACTGTTAAAAATGACTTCAGGGAATTTCTCCAAGGGATGCTGACATCCCTGCATCCTGTGACAGGGATGGCAGCTTTCCACTTTTCCATGGAAATCACTGTTTTTTCCAATATTTCGTATGTGAATTAATTGAGTCTCATTCACACCAATAAAACTGGTTTGAACCTCCCACAGACCTTCAGACCCACAATGTGGCCAACATCAACCAAAACATTTTCCTAATTTTGGCCATTGGACTTTGTCGCCAAAATGGCAGCCAGCATGTCGATTAAAATTTCTGCATTTACTGCATTTTCACACGGTTCCCCTTATGTAATTAATATGTTGACGCAATGCATAAACAGCAATAGAAACGTCCTCATTATGTTCCTTGTTAATACATTATAAATGAAGTGTGTCCAATATTTTATAAATGTGTACAAAGTCTCCAGGTTCACCACTCTCCATCTTTCAGCCCCCAATCCTTGCGAGCACTCGGCCTGCAGCCATCTCTGCCTCATCTCGCCCGGTACCAGCGGATACAAGTGCGCATGCCCATCCGGGATGAAGCTGGACGCCTCGATGCACATCTGTACCTCAGGTAGTTTCAGATCTCTCTTTTTGATGCATATCTGTACCTCAGGTAGTTTTAGATCTCTTTTTAGTGCATATCTGTACCTCAGGTAGTTTTAGATCTCTTTTTGGTGCACATCTGTACCTCAGGTAGTTTTAGATCTCTTTTTGGTGCACATCTGTACCTCAGGTAGTTTTAGATCTCTTTTAAATTCATATCTGTACCAAATTAATGTCAATATGATGGAATATATTAGACGTTAGACTACCCAAACAAACAAATCTTTTACTCACTATGTATAGGTTCTGGGCCTTGTTTTTTAGTCACGACAATCGTTATTGGCGACATCTTCCAGGCGGGAGTGTGCTAGAGAGCTACGATCGTAGAACCAACGACAAATGGCGTGGGGCTATGACACATAGAGAGCTCAAATGTGTGCTATAGTCGCGACAATCGGTGCGCACCCAAGCGGAAAATGTCGCCACATGTGTCGTAGGTCTAAGAGAACTTTGGACATGTCGTAGCAAACGTGGAAATTCACTTTCCTTAGGAATTAAGTCATGAAACTTTGGCACCAGTTAGGGAAACATATAACCTATAATCGTTACAAATATGAAGAAGAACGGCCTCACAGTTCCGAAGTTATCGGCGATTGAATTTCGTCATAGCAGTCATCTGCTCTGGTGGCCAGTGTATTTTCCCGACACCTCCACTAATTTATGCAGCGACCTTGACATTGGCTGCATATCGGGAGGTGGGAGGGTGACTGGCCAAAAGAGCAGACGATTGCTATGACAAAATTCAGACGCCGATAACTTCGGAACTAAGAAGCCGATCTTCTTCATATTTGGTACGATTTTAGGTCATATGTATCCCCTACTCTTGTTAAAATTTCATTGCTTAATTCGTATGGGTAGTACAGGAAATCCACAATGACGTTTTTTAGAACCTGCGACAGTTCTATACTTGTCGTCAGGGCTGACAATTTGAGCTCAGATCGTAGGCTGCAGGCTATGACACCGTCTATAGCACGGCGGCCATTTTGTATCCCCGAATAATGTCTTGGTCTCAAGCGACGATCTTAGGCCATCGTGGATCGACGATATCGTGACTAAAAAACAAGGCCCTGCACTACAAATACTAACAAAGTCATGATAAATCGATCTTAAATCGATTAAGGTTTTTATGTTAACTGGAGGTTAGACCAGGTTTCATTAACACCTTCCATCTTCTCCAGATGAAAGATGGCGTAGTTTCTTTACTGTGGTTTCCAATTCACAGTTGTAAAATACGAGTGATAAATGTAACCTCAATAACCAACCAAATTACTACCAGCCACTCAATGATAAGATAACATTTGTTGCCTACAGAGGACCAGGAGTTCCTGATGCTTAAGACGGGCTCGATGATTGGTGGATTGGAGTATGACGCGATGGGCAGCGAGTTGCTGTCCACAGCCTTCGTGCCCGTCGTTGGACTGAAGGGCAGCACCAGTTTCGACTACGACAGCAAGGAGCGAAGGATCTACTACATCAACCGCCCAACTCGTTCTGGGGTAGGAAGACTACAACAACTCTACGCATGCCTAAAGCCCAATACACATCTACTGATTCAGGGTTGAACGATTAGTTCCCAAATCGTATAGGAGTCGGTGAACTTGTCGCAGGCGAATTACGTAACCCTTTGGCCCGTGTCCGCCACCCAATCAGGGGCCATTGTTGTCAGCGACTGGATATATCAACATGTTGATAAACTTTTGGTGAACGATATAGGAACATTAATTGACAACTCGTCAGCGATAAAAAAACATATTAAGGAGGGGGTTTCACTAATTATTAGCTTACCCTTGCCTAGCTGTCCTACATCTATATATCGACCATGGCCGACTCCGTTAGGATGGAGACAAATTACTGTTCCTTTGTCGCTGACAAAGGTACATCAATGTCCTGAAACCAGTTGATGTATATTGAGCTTTAAGCTTGATTCCATCACCTGAATTTTGTCCTGATATATGTCCCAATTCTGCTTGGGCCATGTTCAGTCACTATTCAGATCAGGAATAAAGCAGCCCCCTGATTGGAATGGTGATCTGCACCAAATTCAGCCAAATGGAATCAAGCCTTTAAAGTGGCTCAGACCACAAATCCAAGTCCTGCAATTGTGCCTGATTGCCACTTTGTAGCATGTATGTTAACTTTACTTATGTAATAATATTGTAAAACTGGATGAGTTTTAATCTTGACCACCGTATGCCACGACTGGAGTTTGGCATAGTGACTTCATGAGGCGAAGCCGAGTGAAGTATGGAGTCAAAACTCCAGGAGTGGCATGCGGTGGCCAAGATTAAAACGAATAAGGTTTTGATTTTATCCTACCCTGTCTCCTTGATTTTGGAATATTACAAGATAAAAATTCTGTATGCCACTAGTGGCATATAAAACTCCGTATGCCAGTCAGCGTGGCATACGGAAACTCAATGTTAAGCTTATGGGATTTTGTATTAGGGGTAGGATAATACTCCAGATGATGCATTTTCCTTGCTTTCACAATCTCCCTGAGGAAAAAAATTCCATGTGAAAAATACGTCCACTATTTTTTTACCTCATCTCGAATCTCTTTAATGGTAGATACACAGTCACCAGGTTCTAGCCACCTTAATTTGTTGTGTTACAACATTTTACAGGCAGTTAAACTAGCTAGATACGTATATCTTACCATGTCTCCAGTTTAGTATGGAGAAGTGTGTACAATTATTTTAGTAAAGAAGGAAGGCCCCCTGGCACAGTGGATAGATTTTGGAACTACAAACTGCCTAGTTCAGAATTCCCAGTTCCTGCTCTTTACACTTTGTTACCGAGCTTTGAAGAACTCATGTTTTGGATTTGAACGGCCACACTTTTTGCTCCCTTCTAGGACAAAGGGCCACGTCAAGATGGGTTAAGAACTGATAAAAAGGCATATCAGACAATTTACACTTCCAAGTGTTATAATATATGTATCCAAAAGGTCACTATGGTAGTTTCTGATTTAGAAATTTAATCTCGAAATAGAAAACTAGCACTTTGACCCCTACTTTTCAAGTTAGCTTTGTGTCCTGAAATAACATGGGTTTTACAAGGCAAATTATCTTAAATATCTGATATGTCTCTTAAAAATATATGTATTAGGAGTCTGAAGAGACACCTGGGGCCTGTTTTTTTAGTCGTGACCATTTCCTATAGTGACCAGTTAGTGACCGTTTGGAGACCTTTGGGTTCCAGAGATAAGTCGTCATAACATGTGCGACCATTTAGAGGGGTAAACTGTCATGGTCACTGTTTTGGGTTCCAGAGTTGTGACCATTTAGCCCAAATGGTGGCATATTTCATTTTATACACTTCCACTGTGTCAAATGAAACAATATTTACTGCGATGAATTATCTATATCTGTTTTATCTAATTCCCAAATTTTCTGTTGAGTAATATACATGTGAGACATGCTTTTGTTTTTGAATGGGCCTTGGACCAACAGTGGTCATAACAGCTAACAGTATCAAAGAAACAATATTTACTGCAATGAATTATCTATATCTGTTTTATCTAATTCCCAAATTTCACAATTTTCTGTTGAGTAATATACATGTGAGGCATGCTTTTGTTTTTGAATGGACCTTGGACCAACAGTGATCATAACAGCTGAATAGTTATAGTGAAACACTTTTTGGTCATGATCACTGGTTTGGTCGCCCAACTGGTCACTCTTTTGTGATCACTACAAATAAAGACGTCACTGTCTGAAAAACAGGCCCCTGTCCTACTGATAGTAGCCTCATTTAAGCACTCCTCTCAAAACTTAACTTTGCTGGTTTTCTACAATACGAGGAAATATACTTACTGTGGGCGAATTGATTCCAGGACAATGGACTCAGAACTGCATCGATTCCTCCACAGTAAATGTATTTCCGTATTATCGTATACCTGAAATTTATCAAAAAACACCATTTTGATTACTTACATGCCAGCCAGAGGAGGTGTGAAGCGCAGCGCCCCCTATCGTTTTGGCATGGTCTCAAATGACAGCTAAATGTGGATTCCTATACTAAAATAGGCTAACTAGTAACAGCTATTACATCCAAACTGTTGGAGCTCTATCAGAAATCTTTTCAGATATTGACAGAGTGACATCTAATATACTCCAAACCACAATAGAGCTCAATAGAGCTCCACGTTTTATGGCTGTTTGGTGTTGTTTAATACAACGTTATTTCTCATAGGCTATGGCTTACAAGCCTCACACAGTCCATTCTCAAGAGCTCCTTCCCCTCTGCTGGCAGGTTTGAAAGTGGCACCTTGAACCCTGCCGAGATCTCATATATGAGTTGGGTCTCTATAGGGGGCGCTGCGCTTCACACCTCCTCTGCATACCAGCCGTTATTTACTACGGCCCTAGGTTGTGAACATCCTCAATACTGCACACCTAGCAGTGGGTAGTACTACCATAGGTATATAATATAAAGTTATTTAATAGTTCCATAAGAAATAGAGTAAAGTCTCTCCTGTCTCTAAGCAATGAGAAAACTACTGACATCCAGTGGGTAAGCTGAGCACTAAAGGCAAGTGTAAACTCACAATATGCAACTTTTACATTTTATTTTTCATTGATTGCCAGTCATAGTGAAAATTTTACTGCTTAGAGTTAGAAAACTCAGAGAGAATTTACTGGAGAAGGGTGCACTAGGGACACATTGAAGATGAAAGATTTATGATATTTTTCGAAGCGAACAAGTCTACCATCGACACCTCCCCCTGGATTACCTCCAAGCAGCCGGCCTATCTCGGTAAGCACAACTACCGAACCTACTTAGTTACTCGCAACATCTAGAAAACTATCAAGCCAACTTAATGTTAATATCGAGATGACTATCGAGCCAACTTAGTTATAACATTGAGACAGCTACCAAATAGACTTACTTAGGCCACTAAAAAAAACCAACTTCTTTCTCATCACCGCGCGCATTAGAAAAAACGATTTTAGAAGGTGTTTTTTTTGTTGTTTTTTTAAATAGATGAACCTTGATAGAAATTATGAAAGGTATGTGCATTTAGTATCAAATTAAAGCTCCTGATGTCAGGGATGCATTAAATGTATAGCCAGTAAAAATCTGGAAACCCAGCGTAAGCAGACACCCCGCGTAAGCAGCCACTTTGGCCCGGATCGGAGGGTGTCTGCTTATGCAGGGTTTTACTGTATGTCTGCCATCTTTGATATAGCAAAAAAAAAAAAAAAAAAAAAAAAAAAAAAGCGCCCTCGTCATATTTTTCATGGCTTGGTGATGAGAAACAATTTTTTTTTTTAGTGGTCTTAGTGTTAACAGGGAGGTGTTTTAGATGCGATAATCGTTGATGGCCCCCGTTTTGTAATTAATATACATTTTGCGATAATTACTGAACCATTGGGGCCAATGGTCGTTGTAATGATCTTGAAAACTCAAGATATGTTTAATAATCGTTGTTAATGATCATCGCGTCTAAAAAACCCTCCCAGTTTTAGAACTTAGTGCAAGCATGGTGAGGACGACTGAGCCAACTTGGTGTTAGAATTAACATGACTATGAGACAACTTAGTGTTAACATTTAGGCACTACCAAGCTGACTTTGTGTTAGCTTCGAGATGACCACTGAGCCAAAGTAATAGCATTGTAATGACTACCAAGCAAGCTCAGTGTTGGCATAGAGACAATTACCAAGCTACCTTAGTATTAACATCTAGACAACTATGGGCAAACTTAATATTAACACTGAGATAACAATGGAACCTACTTAGTATTAGCACTGAGATGACCAATGAGCCAAATTAGTGTTAGCATTGTGATGACTGCCAAGCCAACTAAGTATTAACATCAAGACAACTATGGAGTGTTATCATTAAGAAAACTACCGAGCCAAATTAGTATCATCATTGTGATAACTACTTAGTGTTAGCATTGAGATGACTACCAACCCAACTTAGTACAGTAATACCTCGCTTAAGGGGCCACCCTCCATTCCGAGCAAATTGTCCCTTGAAGCGAGGTGGCCCCTCCAGCAAGGTGTCCCAAAAGTGGGGTTTTACGGTATTAACATCAAGACAACTATGGAGCCGGTTCTAGTGTGCTTTCCTCACTACCCAAGATTAGATTAATCTATACGGTGGAGTGAGACAAGTCGCTACCCTATGAGGTTTCCCACATAGGTTGGTTAGGCCTATCCTCAGAATGTAAAAGGAGATGCGGGATCTTACTACTTTAAACTAACCTACAGACACAAAACCAGGCTCAGCACAGTTCAGGTATTACTGAATGTTTATTCAATCTGACAGCAACAGTTACAGTCGCCTATCACAGGATGTGCTAGGTAGCGTAGGGTGAGGGGATCATCTCCCTCAACCACTGAAAGGTTTCACAGAGAAACCTAACCAGTCTGTGAGGCTCCAAGCAGTTTACCGATGCAGAGGAACGTTCATGTTACCTGTCAACCTGCTGCGGACTCAGCCTATATATACTGAGTTATGTAATGCGGGCGACTCCGTAGTATTTGCATACACAGGTCCGCCGGCTTTACTTCACAGCAGGGAACAGCACTCGCGTCACCTAGCATAAAGCAAACCAAACACTACTCGACTACCCTGACCCCTACAGCATTATCATCAGGTGTACTACCGATACAAGTTAGTATTATCATTGAGATAACTACTGAGCGTTAGCATTGAGATGACTACTGGGCCAATTAGTGTCAGCATCGATATCACTATAGATGCGACTATAGTAGCAACATTGCAAGGACTACCTTTATATCCTAGCATAGGAGACAGATGACTGCCTAGCCCTAACAACTCTTACCACTCTGGTTGATAGTGTCTTATTACTTGGGCTTGGTTTATCTTTCATAGCAGCAACTTAAAACTCAAAGGCATCTATCAAACTTGAAAGAATTTCACTATCAAACAAAGTCTTGCTTTATTAGCAGATACATGCTTAGGTAAAATATATTGCAATGAGTGTATCATTATATCTTTATTCGTAACATTGTACATACTTTATAATGCTTTCTTGGTTTATGGATTCTTTCCATTATGGGGACTTTTCGACTTTAGAGTAGAGTAGAACTAATCCTAAAAACCTTCATCTTTTTCTAGAATGTCTGAACACATATTATTACATTGTATTTTTGAGAGTGGATGCAGTTATGACAAGTCTTGTTATATGTTCCCTAATAATCTTTCTATGGGCAATTGCTTTTTTCTTTAGTAACAAAAGGAAAAGCTATGAGAACGGATGTGAAATATTTAACTGTAAATAGAGATAGCTAATGATACGGCCCTTATCTTACATTGTTTGCCACATTTGTTAAACAAAGTTATATCTTTAAACTAACAAATGGTAAGTTCAGCTCTTAGTGCTTTCCAAATATTTTTTCTGAAACTTTGTTTTAGTCTCGAACCTAGCGTTTACACTAGACGATTCTGGCTGGCGATCCTGACATTTTGCACTGCCTGACGACTTTCAGCAGTAAAAAGCTAAAAATTGTCTAGTGTAAACGCCGAGCACATGGCGACTGCATATCATCTGGTTACATCAGATTATTCAATAAGTCACCACCTGACGACTATTGGACACGCTCTGATGCCTGCCACTATTTCAAGCAGGCTTGAATTGGCGGCGATTCTGTGAAAACTTATAGTCGTCAGTGTAAACGCTTCCAGCATGGAGTTGTCCTATTACCTTAAGTCCATATAAGGAATAGAGTAGACCAGGGCCTTGTTTTTTAGTCACGACCATTGTGAGGCCGGAAGACCCAAGACCAACCAGCGATTTCATGACAGTTTTGACGACAAAAGATGGCTGGTGTGCTATAGACGGTGTCGTAGTGCGCCACGGGATATCGCCGCTAAAAGTGTCATAGTTAGATAGTAAATGTCTAAGTCACTGTGCGTATATAGAGGATCTTTCCACTTCCCGGAATTTTAACATGAGTAAGGTATACATGCAACCTATAATCGTCCCAAATATGAAGACGATCGGCTACATAGTTCCGAAGATATCGGCGTTTGAATTTCGTGATAGCAAACGTCTGCTCTGGCCATTGCACCCTCCCACCTCCAGTGAACTCGAGGTCACTGCATAAATTAGAGTCACGTGAGCATAGGGGAACACTGGCCACCAGAGCAGAGATTGCTATGACGAAATTCAAACGCCGATATCTTCGGAACGGTGCAGCCGATTTTCTTCATATTTGGTACGAAACTAACTGGTAGAAAAGGATCTATCTGTGATTACATGAGCCAGACTTTCAGGCTGGTGTCAGAAACTATGTGTCCGGGAGAAAAGAGAAGTATATTTCTTTTATTTCATACTAACATCCTATTATCAATTGAAGGTGCTGTCTCGTATTACCAGCTCATTTCCACCATCAGGAATGTTTATGTTAATCATATAAAGGTTATAATCGTCTATCTATATAGGGAGCCAAAGTGAACCCGTTGCAAACACAGATAGCCTGTTACAAAATACTATTTCCGGGTATAGGCGCTCAGTACTTAGACTATGTAGGTTCGAGATTATATGTGTCATTCTCCAATCTTTTAGATCCAAATTTTTGATAAACTTAACAGCTGTCATCGTAGTTTCGAAACAGAGTTATTCAGAGTAGATAGTAGTAAACTACACTTCAAATGTAACAAACGAGACCAAAAACGAAAGTCTAGCCTCAAACCCCCATAGGTTTAGCACTAAGCCTCGTTTTTGCGGGCCACCGGAAATGGTGATTCGTAAACGGGTATCTGTAGTTTCAGCGCGTTCACTTTGGCTTCCTATGGAAACCACTTTTTGTAGGTGTTCCATCTGCATATAACAACTACAAGACAGGCTTCACATAAAGATTATAGCTTTTAAAATAACCCCCATGTGTGGGATTTTTATAATCAATCAGAATTTGCCCAGGGGACGTCGATCTTTCCCTAACCTGCGCTGGATCTTGTCATGGATCCGTCGACCGGTGAGACGCTATGACGTCCGCTTCGTGACGTCATCTCTGACGTAATTAGACGTCTCAGCTTTCATAGCGCTAACTAGTGTTCACTCGTATTGTCATTCCCTCTTTGTAGCGTTTCTTCCTACGCTTTCATGAATCCAAGGGATGGCAGTTTTTCCACCTATCCCAGGAAATCCTTGTTTCCTATCCAGTTTAATTAAAAAAACAAATTCTTGTGTAAAACAAAAAGAGAATACATTGTGTCTAATTCACACCAATAAGACAGTGGTTTGAACCTCCACACACACCCCACCCCATGGCTAACGACGATAAACTTTCCATGTTTTCTCCCAGTCTCATTGAGGCAGTAAATTCCACATGGAAAATATCATGACCCCAACTGACATCCCTGTTTATATTTTATGAGGTTTAGGCCTATTTGTCTGAGGACACTAGAGAATTCTATTACGCTGCTAGCTTCCCTCTTTCATCATACATCCATGCAAATACCTTTACTAGCTTTAATATTTACATACTGCTGCCCCCCATACCGTATTATGGAGAAACCAAACAAGAGTTAGCCATGTTGTTGTTTATCGCACGACAGCAAGATCGCGTATTACTGCGCGAGGCGAAGCCAAGAGCAGTAATACGCGATCTTGCCGGTGTGCGATGAACAATAACATGACTAACTCGAGTTTGGTTTAGAATTTATCCAACCCCGCCCGCCTAAATTACTTCTATATTAACAAATGACATCAATTGTCAAGTGTATCCCACTAGAGCGATATTTTTCATTTTTCTGACCTCCAGACCGAATACAGTGACCCAATGTTAAGCCTATGGAGTTATTTATTAGGGGTAGGATAAATATTGTGCACTGCGCCGAACGTTGTTATACGGAACGCGTTGATATATCAGCAGAGTACAGACCTTCACTTCAACATGGTTTCTACATAATTAATGGTAAACTATTATTGACCTCTGGTATATAATGAATATAGAACAATTTACCAAAGTCATGGTGAGGTTGAATTCATTCGTGCCGTGCTCGTCCTAAGTACGGCCATGGTAAGGTAGTTCTGTATAATTGTAAGCCGGTTTCCGTATGAGAAATAATCAGGAGGAACCTTATAATGATGTTGGAACCGCCAGCCTTGACAGATTTCTCCACTGAACATTTAACAATTCTTTGACCTCCACTTTGATGCCTTGCAGATACTTTTATTTTATATGGTGTCATTGTAAAGTTTGATGTACTTCACCCATTGTAGATAATTATCTATGACGATAGACCTGCTAGAATTGGTACCAGGTGATGTAGATAGGACTATAGTGTGATTTCCTCTTCAATGCTGCAATAGCAAAACCCAGGCCAGCCTCCTACTAATGAATACGGTGCATTCTGTTTAGCTTCGTCATGTACAAATGGTATTAGGCCTACCTCCTGACTGTTAGTGTCTCCTATTAAAAAAAACTAACAAACCAATATATGTAAAGTTTGGATACAAACTTGCCATTTTTGATTGTAGGTACAGACAGACACGATGTTATTTTACATGTACATCGTATCATGCTTTCCCATTATCAGTTGGTAACAACATTTCTGGAATCATTCCGGAAATGTTAAATAATAGTAACAGGTCTGTGTCAGGTATCAACACGTTTATACTGCTGTCTGATCTATCATAGCCTCAAGTACATGAAACTGGCAATTGTTGTTTTATGACATTTTTTTGTAGTTGTAGCTAGTTTTGAAGGTAAGTGAAAGAGTTACGTAGATTCTAACTTGTACAACAGGTTGCAATATGTGTAGTTGGCCTTGTTGTGTTTATCTGTTCTTAGGGTATGATTCATTGTATCCATGCCAGTGCTCTATCCCTGTATCAGTGATGTTACACTTACACTATTAATCTTTTTCTGAAACTAAGCAAGGATATTTAGTAGAGTAAACTACAACGTCAGTGATGATGACGTGTTGACGTTGTGATGATGTAATTATGACGTCATGATAAAGTTGTGGTGACGTTATGATGACATAATTATGACGTTGTGATGACGAAGTGGTGACGTAGTGATGACGTCATGACGTTGTGGTGACGTAATGATGAAGTTATGGTGACATTGTGGTGACGTTATAATGACATAATTATGATGTAGTGATGATGTGATGACGTTGTGATGATGTCATGATGACGTTATGGTGACGATGTGGTGACATTATGATGACGTGATTATGATGTTGTGGTGACGGTCTGGTGACGTAGTACTGACATGTTGTCAACATTATTGTTATGTAATGCTGTTATTATTATATACCTATTGGCGAATGTCTTACTTTTACTAACCAGGCGGACAAATCTCGTTCGTCACTGAGTGATGAAAGAATAATCATACGTCCTTCCGTACCACGTGACCACTCACTCTACTATTCATTGAGTTGTAAAATGGCATCTTTAGTGATTTCTAGGTATATGATAATAAAGAGACACAGTTCTATCTGTTCCTCAATATTTTGGTCAGAAATACTCACTTCGTTCTTCGAACTCGGGGTGTATTTCTGATCAAAATATCACTGAACAGATTCCATTCAGTCACACCAACGATGTCTCTATGTATTATGCTGAATTATTGGTGACATAAAGATGACTCACTGATGATGGAATAGAGGGAAACTATGTTCCGGTGAAAGGAAGTCAAAGTTACGAGGTAAGGCTTGGAAAAATTACTGCCCAAGGCCTTGGCCGCGGGCAGTAATTTTGACTTCCTTTCACTGGTACTTGGTTTCCCTATTCCTATATACCTTCAAATGTGGTTTAATAACGATAATTAGCGTTATTTGCTCATCCACCATCAAACCTGAAGCCAGATCCAACCTTATCGAGTAAATTGACACTTTATGTTTACTCCCCACTGCGCTTTTCATATGAATTTTGTAAGAGACAATCTGATTGGTCTAAATGTCAACCTTGGGTAGTATACGGCAACCTTGGGAAGTATTCATAAGTTACTCCACTCCCCAGAACGTGGTGTAAGCATAGAGTGTACGGCCATAGGTATATAGGAATACTGATAATTTCTGGTGGAAGAGGCACATTTAAACTTCGTATTTGACAGTCACTTCACACAACGCTTAAATTTCACATGAAAAATGTGTCCTCTTTTCTTCATGACCCCAACTGACATCCCTGTATGTATCCTGCTTCTATACTTGTGTTTTTTTCCTGCAGGCCAAGATTCAGTCGATCAGCTTTGAAGGAGAGAACGTGACAGACTTCGTGCCGCCGCCGGGTATGGTCCAGTCTCCCTACTCCCTGGCCATCGACTGGGTCAACCGCAACATGTACGTGGGCAGCACCGACGCCCTCGCCATCGTGGTCAGTTTGTCGTCTGTCTTTTAACTACAATGTTATTGAATGTATTATCCGCCTAATACAAAGCGTCCATAGTAATCTTTATTATCCACCTAATACAAAGCGTCCATAGTAATCTTTATTACCCACCTAATACAAAGTGTCCATAGAAAACACATAGGGAGTTTGTATGGACATACCCGGCGCATACGGATATGTTGTATGCTCCGGGTGGCGCATACGGGAAAATAGTGCGGATGGAAAAATAGTGCATAATTAAAATGAACTGATATCGACATGCCACTTGTGCAGAAAAGGTGGATAATAAATACAATATAGACTGGTTTCAGATAAAAGCGTTTGTATACTCCTCGTACTTGACTCTACGCAATATCCTCGCATACGCTCGGATATTACTACACGTCAACTCCTCGGAGCATACAGCCGCTTGTATCTGAAAACAATCAATATTGTGTATTTATCCTACCCCTAATAAAAAACGCCATAGGCTTAACATGGGATTTGTTTATGTCACGGGTAGTGACATAAAGTGTTGTTTATGCCACTACTTTCTGATCAATACTGAAAAAATATGGAAATGGGGTAGGATAAATTCTAGACGCCACTCGTTTGAGTTTGAGCTTATTTACGCCACTCATTTTGTTGGCTCCGTAATGACACTCGTCTTCGACTCGTGAAATTATGGAGCCAACAAAATGCGTGGCATAATTATAACGGAGGCGGAATTGGAATACAGGGGATTTATTTCAGTAAGACACGTTCATAGAACTGTAGATTACATGGAATGTGAACATCGTAATCTTAGAAAAGTCATGAGTATTTAGTGTCCGTAGTAAATAGCCCTGAAATAGAAAATGTTCTCAAACGTGAGAAATCATGCCAAAGGGCATAGGCATAAATGCCCTAGAACGTGAGTCTTTGACGAAAAGGTGCGGGTGGGCGGGTTCCGAAGCAAACGCTGTCTTGACGATCGCTGGAGGCGCCCTCTGTGGAGTACTGTGCGCATCTGCGACATGATCGCGTAAGCGCAAGGTGGCGCCACACATTCCTCCCGTATGATTACTGCCAATTTCCAATTAGCCTCAATTATAACGGAGGCGGAATTGGAATACAGGGGATTTATTTCAGTAAGACACGTTCATAGAACTGTAGATTACATGGAATGTGAACATCGTAATCTTAGAAAAGTCATGAGTATTTAGTGTCCGTAGTAAATAGCCCTGAAATAGAAAATGTTCTCAAACGTGAGAAATCATGCCAAAGGGCATAGGCATAAATGCCAAACTTATTATTACAGTCAGGAAGGGAGCGACGTCCTTCCCGACGGGGGTAAGTAAGGCCTAATGCCCGTGGCACTGTTCCAGGTGCCATGATGTGAGATGACACTCTGGGGAACCCCCGCAGCCACGGCATCGTGGACTGCCCCCCTCCTCAAGGAGTGGAGTGTCACTCTCTCGGCCGCCGGGAATCCCACGGCCGCCAGGGCAGCGCGCATGACGGCGCACAACGGCCGAGAGGTCAAAGGGGTTGATGATGAGAGGATGAACGCTGGCGCCCGTGGAGGGGCCGGAACGGCCGCGACGTAGTTGGTGTAGGCGTCTACCGGGCAGATCAGCGGATCCGCCAAGCGCGGGAGATCGACCACGTGAGGGGGGGCCGCACGTGACCGTGTTTTAGTCGATCTCACGTGGATCCTGAGGAGTCCATGCTGGGGTTGTATATCCGCTCGCTGTAGGGTGTGGGGGCCGCCCCACGAGGTCAACGACGGGGACACGAGGTTCGAGGCCCGTAGAAAGGTGAAATACGCAATGAGGAGTGCCGCCCGGAGGACGAGGGCCGAGGGCCCGGCCCTGGATAAGTAGAGAAGCACGTGCCGGAGTTCTGGAAGGCGAACTGCAGGGGCGGGTGCCGGGATGTGGGTGGAGAGGCGCCTGGTACCGCGCTGAACCGCGAGGACCTCGTCCGCAAAAAGCGGTGCCGGGTCCCCGCCATGGCGGCGTATCCAGGTCCGGGCTCCTGATAGATAATTGGCGGCCGTTGCCGGGGCCCGAAATGAATTGGCTAGGGCCTGGGTGTAGAGGGCCCCGTAGGCAACGGTCGGCCAGCGAGGGTCGAATCCTGATGAGACGGCGAAACGCACGTAGGCCTGGGCCTGAATGAGGTGGTTCTGGCGCGTCGAGGGGGCCTCAGCCGACGCCAGGGATGCCATCATCTGGGCATGCAGGGGGGTGCCGGTGCCTAGATAGGATGGAAGCAAAAACATCTATGTCAAATACGGGGTTGATAATTACATAGGAACGGCCGCCAGGAGCAATGGCTTCCGCAACGGCCGCGTACACAAAACTGACATCAACATCCCACAAGGCGGCGGCCAACCAGATCTCGCGGGCCACGGCCGAGACGACCGGGTCGTTAGTTCGGCCTGAGGCGAGGGCCTCAACTGGCGCCATGTCATCCGTGTGGACGACGACGGCCGCCCCGGGTGGCGCCCTCGCGCCGAGGGTAGCAATGCCCTGTAGTATGGCTACCGCGTGGAACCGGAACCCGGGGCCGAGGGCGGCCGCGGTGCCGGGCGCCTCCTGGCGCAAGCTTGCGGTGGCCGTTTGAGCGACGATGACCGCGTCCCTGCTAGACACGAAGATACTGAACGGTTCTCTGTGTGGGGCGACCAAGACTACTCCGTTGGCGGCCGTTGCGTAACGTGTAAACCAGCGAAAGTCCTCTTTTACCGCCGCTGGGATTGTCGCCACGCCCACTCCCGGGACTCGAGGTAGGAAGGCGAGAGCACGGGCGACAAACTTGCGGGCTTGTGATACGCAACGGGCGACGTATATTAGGCGGCCGACGATGGACTGGAGGCGGGCCCGGGTGATGGCTTTACGGGCGATCCACGCCTTGCACTCCCTTACCACATCGGCGAGCCGATCTTCCGGGATGCGCAGGGTCATCGCGACCGTATCTATGTCAATGCCTAGCCATTCCATTCGTTGGGCCGGCGGGCTGCACTTATCGGCGGCGAGGACCAGGCCCAAGCGCGCCGCGAGGCCCCCAAAGGCGGTGTAGGCATCCGTCGCTTCCTGGCGCGTGGCCTCGGCGCCCGCGAAGTCGTCGATGTACGACAAGGCGTGGTGGCCCTCGCGGCCCAGGAGGAAGGTTACCGCCCGTGTGACTCTCTGACATGCCGAGGCCGAGAGGCGGGCGCCGAACGGGCAGCACGGGTCAATGTAGTACCTCCCCTCGGCCGCGACGACCTGGAGGGGGAGGTCCCGGGGGTCCACCCGTAGTTGGCGGTAAGCCCTGGCCATGTCGGCTTTCCACAGCCACGCCCCTTTTCCCAGAGCCCGAACTCTCTCCGCGAGGTCGGCGACCGTAGGGAGGGTGCATGTCTGGGCGTACGGCAGATGGGGGCCCATTTCCACGCCCGCGTTGACCCCGCCCCCAGGGGGGAAGGACATGTCGACTATTACTCTCCTACTGGAGGAGCCCCTCTTTGGGCGAGTCATGAGGGGAGATACTGCCGCCCAGGGGGTGAAGGGCAGGTCCCTGAACGGGCCTACCATCGCCCCCTCCCCGAGCTCCTTCTCCAGGTATGCCGCGACGTGGCGGGGGTAATTCTCCGCGGAGGCGTGGTTGCGTAGGGTGGAGGTGGGGGGGCTAGCGCCCGTGAATCCCAACGGCCAGCCGTACTCGAGAAATTCGACGACCTGTTTATCGTGGTAGTCGACTAGAGCCGCCCTCCATGCATCGATCCGCATGCCCGAGGGAACGGGTATCCGAGCCCCGAGGTAGTTCGGGAGGCCCGAGACCCGGGCCGCGCTGTAGGCCCTCTCAATTGCCTCGTGCCCCCCCCACACTCCCGGAGAGGGGCGCGGCCATATGGATTTCACAACCGTTGCGTAGGCGGCAGGCCCACACCGTAGGGGCGCAACCCGAGGAACCGGGGGGGCACCTGCCGCGTCCTCGCCGTCGCCTGCGGCGCCACCTGCGCTCTCTGGGGTCGCGCCTGTGGCGCCCTCCAGCGCTTCATCTGCTGAGGTGCTGAACGCGCCTCCGTCGTGGACATGGAGTGTACTTTCAACATAGTAATCAGTGGGGGGGGGCGCGCCGGGACAGCGACGGCCACGACCCCCCGTAACACAATCATCGGCCGTAGGCAACGTGTAGGCCGTAGGCGCAGGTAAACAAACAAATAACTCTTGTACATTGTCGGCTGAAGTGAGGCGGGACGGGTGATGAGTCGCCTCGCCTATCGACGAAAAACCTGGGGGGGGGGGGTGGAGACTTGATCCGGGATCCGTGAAGCGCTTGCGGGACTTGCCGCGCTTAGATTCCTCTGTTTAACTCTACATGCTACCTCCGAATGGCCGTTGGATGCCCCCGTATAGACTGAGCAGTAAGCGCAGATGTGGTTCATGCGAATGCCTCCTTCCACGTGCCCGGGGGGCTTATCACACCCCCCCGGTTTGTTGAACGGCTGGCACGGCCTCGCTGTGTCGTCCCTAGCCTTTTTCCCTTTGACATTATCGACTGCATAAGCTATGCGGCCTGCATAGACCTGGGATATCGCAACTCTGAGGAGTTGAATGCGAGTGTCCTCGAGCCAGCCTAAGCGTAGGCGGCCCTCACTGACCATTGCAAATACGCGTTCTGACCACCTCCGGACCTGTGCAAAGTCGAACTCCCGGGCGTCCTCGAGGACCTCCTCCAGGTGTACCACCAGCGGTGCCACGTATTGGGGGGGGAAATCATCGTCATTAATAATTCGTAATAATGCCCAGGCATACTCCGCCAATGTGAGTTCGTTCAGGCCTGTCTTCGCTCTCTCCGGGCCTCGATGCACATATAAATGTGGGAAAAACTTATATTTACCGGCTTCTGTGACCCTCGAGGCCGTGGTCTCCAGGATCTTGCGAACTTGGTCCTCGACCTCGTCGTCGGGCCTACCCGGCCTAACGGTCATAGGTGGTACCAAGGCTGCGGCCTGCCTCTGCTCCAAGAGCGCAGCTTGGAGTGTGGTGCCCTGGGATGCCGGCCGTGCGAGCGCTGCCGCCGTGTTGTCGGGTGCCAAGGGGCCCAGCGTAGCGGCTGACGTTCCCGCGTAGGATGCCAGGGCGGCCGGTACTCCTCCTTGTTGTGCGGGTGCCGCGGCCACCACTTTTTCGATGAAAGCATTCTCCATACCGTTAGTGATGCCCTGGAGGACTCGAGGCTGGAATGTCGCGGCCGTCGGCGCTTGCATCGAAGGAGGCGAATTCACCGTATTTGCTGAGGTGCCTGGATCTGAGCGGGCGCCATTGCCATTGAGTTTTGCCGCTATCTCCGCGAGTGCCGTCTCCAAAACGCTAAACCTCCTATCAAAGCTTGCGAACTTGTCGCTAAAAACGACATCGTCGCTTTCTTGGTCTTCAACTACCTTCGTTTGATCCTTCGTCCTTCGCTTTGGAGTGTTTTTACCCATCTTTGCGAGTGATTTGAGCGAGGTCTCGAATTAGCTTCCGAAGCAAACGCTGTCTTGACGATCGCTGGAGGCGCCCTCTGTGGAGTACTGTGCGCATCTGCGACATGATCGCGTAAGCGCAAGGTGGCGCCACACATTCCTCCCGTATGATTACTGCCAATTTCCAATTAGCCTCAAATAAACTCAGACTCAAACTCGTGACGTCTCTTCATATTATGGGCCTAATGAACGCATACGGATATGTTGTATGCACCGGGTTGCTATAAAGCGAGCATTCCCCAAGTCAGCCTGGAAGTATTTGGCGCCATGAACCCACCTCTAGGCATGGGGGCGGCCATCTTGGAGAAGCACCTGCGCAATGCCGAGCCTATGGGACAGTTCGGACGTTTATTTTACATACTATTTAATGTGTAGGGATGCTTAAAGTACTTGTGAACCAATTCTATTGAGAAAATCTGACTTTCCTGGCAATTTCAAATCAAATGATTATGCGAAATCGTTGAAACAACCGATTTCCTTCGAGTTGGCACGTCCAAATCATGTCTGGATATTCGATTATCCTATTTAACGCCATTTCATTTACTTACAAGGTCGTCGATGCACAGTGCACCTGAACATTACATATACTGCACCCCTAGCATGCGGCCCTAGGTGTATAACGACAAGTCTTGATCCTGCTAGAGATGAATAGTGGATAGATTAAGGAAGAACGATTGTACAAATCGAATGCAATAAAGACTGAAAAAAACTCAACATTCAGATAATTTCTGGACCTTTTTTTCTTAACCTCATTGACAAGGTGTTTTTTTTTATATAATTTTTTTTTTATCTATTTATTAAAAAAAAAAATTTTGTTGTAAATATTCCATCGCAATCTTACTGGTCATCCCGAGTTATAGCAATGTGTGTATTTTTTTTTTTACTTTGTTTTAGGTAATAAGGATGGACGGTCCAGAAAAACACCGACGAGTTCTCCTGTCGACAGACAACGGAGACGCTAGCGTGGCGCAACCCATCGCGTTGGCCGTCGACCCAATCAACGCGTGAGTATCATCTGGGACCTGGGACCTGGGCCCTGTTTTTCAGTAACGACATCATCAGGCAATGATACCCTACGATCGTCCAGCGATTCCACGACATTCTGGAAGACACAAAATGGCCGCTGTTCTATAGACACGATCGTAGTGCGCCACTCACGATCGCCGCGAATAATGTCGGTGGCTACGACAAGTATAGAACTGTCTTAGGTTCTACAACACATCACTGTGCGTATATAGAGGATTTCTCCACTTCCCGACAAAATTAAGCAATGAAATTTTTATACGAGTAAGAAATACATATAACCTATAATTGTTCCAAATATGAAGACGAACGGCCGTATCGTCTCGAAGATATCGGGGTTTGATTTTTTCACTCACTCCGTGCGTTTGCGTTGGTCGCTGTACTTTTTCACTCCCTCTGAAGTGCGGCGGGGTTTCGGCTGTTCTTTTTGTCTCCCCCCCGAAGGCCGGCGGGACACTGGCCACCAGAGCAGTATTTGCTATGACAAAGTTCAAACGCCGATATCTTCGAAACGGTGCAGGCGATCTTCTTTATATTTGGTACGATCATAGGTTATATGTATGCCTTACTTGTGTTAAAATTTCATTACTTTATTCGAACGGGAAGTGGAGTTGTCCATTCTGTACGACATGTCCATAGGTGTCATGAACGGACGACACTTTGGGCAACATTTTCAGTCACGTGACCCCACGATTGTCGTGACTGAAAAACACGTCTGGACGCCCTGCGACTCTTACACTCACCACATATCGCCTGTTCACTATAGTGTCGTGTCTATCGAACACTGACAGCAAAAACACGTCACCCATAACGATTGTCGTGACTGAAAAACAGGGCCCAGTTTCAGTAGTCTTGTGACATTACGCCGAGACAGACATCAACAGCGGCACCAACAGTGCAAGCAACAGCGGAAAAGGACTAGTAAATATCTGAAGATCGAAGTGGCCAATCTTCTTCATATTTGGGACGATTATAGATTATATGTATCCCCTACTCATGTTAAAGTGTCATTGCTTAATTTCTACGATAAGTGAGTGAAACTCCGTGTGTCATCGACTGCAATCTTGTGATCTGTCCGTATGGTGTCACAGACGCCATCTAGACATGTCACGAAACTACTGAAACAGGTCCCTGTTTCACTAGTCTCGTGACATGTCTGTGACACCATACAGACATTGGTGTTGTCTAGTTTTGTGACACCACAAGTAGCTGCCTTTAGGAAATACAGACCCCAAACATATGAATTAGACAAATCTAGACACATCATGGACCTGTTTCACTAGTTTTGTGACAAAAGTGTTAGAAAAATATGAAAAGCGGCACCAACAGTGCAAGCAAGAACGGGAAAAACAAAGTCTAATGTCTAGTTCTTATGAAACCATACACACCATCTAGACGCCATCTAGACATGTCACTGACTAGTGAAACAGGTCCCTGTTTCAGTAGTTTTGTGACATGTCTAGTTGGCGTCTGTGACACCATTTGGACTGATCAACACAAGTTGCAGCACTTAGGACAAGACAGACCCCAAACATGGTGTGTCCTTTGTCAAAAGTATTAGACGATTCCCGTAGGCATTAAGCAATGAAACTTGAACACGAGTAAGGGATACATATAACCTATAATCGTTTAAATTATGAAGAAAATTGGCCGCTCCGACCCGCTGATATTTGCCATCAACTCTGACATGCGTTTTGAAAACCGACAAAAAAATTTCCGCTGTTGCTTGCACTGTTGGTGCCGCTGTTGATGTCTGTCTAGGTCTAATGTCACGAAACAACTGAAACAGGTCCCTGTACAGTCATTTTACTATCCGCCTAATACATGCACAGTATGGTTTTGTGGACAGGCGGCCGTAAACCACTAGAGGCTGACGCGTAGTAATACACGTACTTATACCCTAGACAGTTGAGCTTAAAAATCTCATATTCAGAAATAGTCTATCAGCTTATCAATTTAGGAAAAGAAAAAAAAATTAAGAACCGAGGTAGCTATGATTAAGTATGGATATCTCAACCCATCAAAACACCACAATTCTAAACTAGGGCATCAACACAGTCCTATCGTAAAACAGGATGAGTTATAATCTGGGCTCCCGTATGCGACGACTGGAGTTTGGCGAAGTGATATCACGAGGCGGAGCCGAGTGATATCCGGAGCCAAAACTCCTCGCAGTTAAGGCAATTTAGAATCGTTGAGCTCCTAGTGAGAGTGACCTTAAGGCCTGGCGTCCACCTACTAGGATAGAAATTTAGACCTACCGATATGGCACCGATAAAAAAAGCGGAGACAAATCGGGAAGGTGCAAAATCGTAGACATATGTCTAGACATGCCAATCCACCATGCATTGTAAGGGGTTGTTATCGGTGTCTAATCGCAGAGACGTGGTCAACTGCCCCCGTTATTAGGTGACCTTCCGGCGCGATTTTGATTTTGTATCGGGAGGTGCATCGTAGAGCATATCGGAGCCATATCGTAGTAGGTGGACGCCGGGCCTTTAAGTATTTTTTTTTCGTTTGCCAGTTGCTCGGCTTGAGTTCTAACTGTGTTTGTGTGTGGTGGCAGGAGGCTGTACTGGCTGGACCGCGGCAGTCACGGCGTCACGGCCAAGCTGGGCGGCGTCGACCTGGACGGCAGCCACCCCGAGCAGCTCGTACAGCTCAGCCCGATGGCGCGCGACGCGCTCACACTGGACCTGAAGAACCAGGTGCTCTACTGGACAGAGGCCTTCTCCCAAAAGGTAATAGTAATGATGATAATGATGATGGTAATAATGATAATGATAATAATAATGATAATGATAATAATAATAATAATGATAATAATGATAATAATAATAATAATAATAATGATGATAATGATGATAATGACAATAATAATAATGATAATAATAATGATAATAATAACAATGATAATAATAATGATAATAATAATGATGATAATAACAATAATAATGATAGTGATAATAATGATGATAATAATAATAATAACAATAATAGTAATGATAATAATATGATAATAATAATAGTAATATGATAATAATAATAATAATAATAATAATAATAATAATAATAATAATGGTAATAGTGCTAGTAGTAGTAGCTATAGTAATAGTAATGATATTTGCATTTTTCCGAAGAAGCCCTGTTTACTCGGGTATGCATCTGTGGAATGCTCTTCCAGTTGAAATACAGGAAGGTAGTTTGCATTGTTATAAGAAATATATAAAGCTAAAATATTATGACACCAATGTTTAGTTCGACGACCAGGGCCCTGTTTTTTAGTCACGACATTCGTAACTTATGACACGTATCTGCCGTAAGTGTGCTAGAGAGATACGATCGTAGAGCAGATACGACACTTAGTGGAGATACGACACTTAGGGAGGTAAAAGGTGTGCTATAGTCACGACACTCGGTGGCCACTGGACCGGAAAATGTGACCCTAAGTGTCGTATGTCTAAGACCACTCTGGACATGTCGTAACAAACGCGGAACTTAACTTCCCGTAGGAATTAAGCAATGAAATTTGAACACAAGTAAGGTATACATATAACCTTTAATCGTACCAAATAAGAACCGTTATGAAGATTTCGGCGTTTGAATTTCATCATAGCAAACGCTGCTCTGGTGGCCAGTGTAGCTCAACCCTCACTTTGCGCTTAGTTCAATCTCCCAGCAGAGATTCCGCGCGCTTTACCGCGAAAGATCTGTTAGGAGAGTGATTGTACCATATCCGATGATAGCCCGATGTTTCAAATTTAAACGCCGATATCTTCATAACGGTGAGTCCGATCTTTTCCATTTTTGGTACGATTATAGGTTATATGTATTCCTTACTCGTGTTAAAATTTCATCGCTTAATTCGTAAGGAAGGCATAGGAAATCCACTGTGACGTTTTATAGAGCATACGACAATTCTATACTTGTCGTAACTTCAGACACTTATCTCTGCGTGAATACATTTCGTCTTACGACATGGTCTATAGGACGGCGGCCATCTTTTGTCGTGGCAAATGGCGTAAGTTCTAGATACGATTTCAGCGCATCTTAGACTTCCGATGTCGTGACTAAAAAAAGGGCCCAGGTTCTGTCGAATCGGGACGCTCGATATTAATGGAGTAACTTTTGTTGTATGCTGACTTTTTACACATGTCCATCTACTCATCCATTTCATCCTATTGTACATATGTTCATTATTAGGTGGAGGAAAGCTCATGTCGAAAGATTCTTTAGATGTAATGCAGAAGTTGGCCAGAATAACTGCCTTGCAGAAGCCAATCTAATTGTACCCTTTTACAGTGCATAATAAAAAAATTATGATAGTACTACTAGTAGTAGTAGTAGTAGTACTACTAGTACTCATAGTAATAGTAATAATAAGAGAATGAGGCATAAACACCTCCACTGCTACCTTGAATTTGACCAGAATTCGATCTGATACCAGGCAGTTGCCATTTTATAAACATAACAACCATTGTGAAAGAATCAACAATTTTGGGGAAGCCCTGGAAACTGGTTGTACCTGTCTATATATCTTTCATCTTCAATGTGTTCCTAGTGCACCCTTCTCCCATGATACCAGCAGTGGTAGATTTACTGCTATATCAAAGGCCAATACTTCTGATACCATGTCTATGTGGTGTGGGAAGTAAAAGAACTCTCACCTCAGTAAATGTGTAGGGGTGAGGTTTCCACCTAAATTCATCACATAGATTCGATCACCACCCTTGTGGTGTAAAAGAACCTTGAGAAAGTCTGGTGAGAACCTGCAATGGTTAACTGGACGTTAAATCAAACCAACCAACCATGTATTGACTGACTGCCGCAAATGTACCCAGCCCTGTTTTTATTTTCTTCCCCCATGTTATATGTATGAAGATAGATCTTTCATGGTCCTGTTCTCGGCTGCGGCCCGGTAAATAGTATCGGACAGATTTGTTTGTCTATACACAATTGTGGTGGCCTAGTGATGAAAATCAGCTAAAATATATAGCTGACACTTATGGCCTCTTTGTTGATACTAAATCGCAAATGTACTGCAAACTTCATGTTACAACCTTGAGTATCAATAAAGAAAGTTTTGAGAAAAAAAACCAAAAAAACAACCAACCAACCAAATCCCATAATCCCATAATTTTTTTTTTGTGTTTCGCTCAGGTGAACAAGTACGACGTGGCGACCAGGACGCACTCTGTGTTCTACAGTCGGGCAGAGAACCCGAGCGCGCTGGCCGTGCACGGAGACTGGCTCTACCTGGCCGACAGAAACTACCAGCGACTCACCGCCATCCGCCTCGACAACTCCAACCACACCATCGTCCGCAGCAACATCAACAACGTCGACCTGATGAGGCCCTACTCCGAGCGACACAAGTCAGGTAATTATAGGAGGCTGGTTGTGGCCCCTAAGATTCGAGGTCAACTCTTGACTGCATAGCCGTCCCAAGGCGCTAGAAAATATCATGCAAGGAGGTCAGGGTGAAGGTCGAGGATTGCTGCGAATGCAGTCATTGGCTACTCGGTCTACTCTATTCCTTGTATGGACTTAAGGTAATGGGACAACTCCATGCCGGAGGAGAACTCCTGACCATGCTGTACAAGTCACAGAACGAGATGCAAATTTACGGTTTGTTCGGACCGAGGCGTTTACGCGTTGTTTAGGATACGGCCCATAATTTCGAGTTGAAGACGACTGAGATTACGGAGCCAACACAATGAGTAACATAAGTAAACTCAAACTCAAACGAGTGACGTCTAGATTTTATCCTACCCCGTTTCCACGATTTTTTTATATCAAAAAGTAGTGACATAAACAAATCCCATGTTAAGCCCATGGCGTTTTTTATTAGGGGTAGGATAGTGAAGTATTCTTAACAGACTTGTTATATACCTGTGCACGAGCTTCTATGAAATACTGCCTTCCGCTAGGGATGCAGTATAAGAAATGTTTGGGCGCACTGTCAGACTGTGCCTAAACTGGCATGTTTTTCATGATTTTCAGCTATATAATAATAATAATAAGGAAACATGATCACTAAGCCCATAGTGGTGGCTGTTATCAGTCTTCTATCCCGTAGTTTCGGGATGAAAGACCCTAAACAGCCATCACTACAGGCTCGGTGACTACGTTTCCTCATATTACTATTTACTTATAGGCGAATGTCTTAATTTCACTGACCAGGGAGCTGTTTCACTAGAAGCTGCAAGTGTCGCTCTCTGTAATAGTGACACCACAGCGACAGTGTGTGTTTCATTAGGAGGTGCACTCAAGCGTGAACGGCACTTGGGAAAGGAGCGACACCAACAGTGGCAGTGACTGTTTCATCAGTAAAATTGGTGTCGCTGTTAGTGTCACTGTGGAGCCTCTGTAAGCGACAGGGTCTACCCTGTCGTTTGTTACATGTATAAAATACTCTCACCCACTTCCCGTGAGAATTAAGCAATGAAATTTTTACACGAGTAAGATATACATATGACCTATAATCGTACCAAATATGAAGAGAATCTGCCTCAGCGTTACGAAGATATCGGCGTTTGAATATTGTCATGCTCTGGTGGCCAGTGTCGAGCACTTCTCGCCGGCCTCCGGGGGGAGACAAAAAGAACAGCCGAAACCCCGCCGCACTACGGAGGGAGTGAAAAAGAACAGCGACCAACGCAAACGCCCGGAGGGAGTGAAAATTTCAAACGCCTATAACTTCGCAACGGTGTGGCCGATATTGTTCATATTTGGTACGATCTTAGGTTATATATATACCTTACTCGTGTAAAAATTTCATTGCTTAATTCTTATGGGAAGGGGTGAAATTTCACGTCATCGCAGCCCGTCGACGAATAAATTCAAACGTCAAACGCGTGTGCATAGCGAGACCTGTGCCAACAGTGAGAGTTGGTCTCACCTCAACAGTGAGACCACTGATGAAACGCGAATTTGGGGTTGACACTGTTGGTGCCACTGTTGGGGCCACTGTTGCAGTCCTACCTCTCGCTTTGACCCCCCTACTAGTGAAACAGCTCCCAGGAGGATAAAATCCTTCCGTCTCCGAGTGACGAAATGATATTCATACGTCCCTCCGTACCACGTGACCACTGTCATTCTGCTATTGAGTGAGCTGTAGAATGGCATTTTTATTAGGGATAGGATAAAAGAACCTCCATCAGACCTCATAACCCAGTTTGAAAAACAATGAAGACGGTCATTTCACTTTGAGTGTATGGAAAAAGTAGAGACAAAGGTATAAGATAATCCTATCCAAGTTCAGTTCTCCAACCCAGGCGCCTCTGTTGACCGATAGCATTTTTATTGAATATCTATTATATTAATGCTTTGTATATGCCAGACTGGAAATATGGAGATTACGTCGTATATATGCGTGCGGACAAAATGGGCGTTTCTATAAGGAAAGATTCAGAAGACATGGCCTACATATAGTGGCAGATATGTGGAAATATGGAGATTACGTCGAATATATATGTGGGCGGCCAAAATGGGCGTATCTATAAGGAAAGATTCAGAAAACATGGCCTACATACAGTGGCAGATATGTGGAAATATGGAGATTATGTTGTATATATGTGGGTGGACAAAATCGGCGTATCTATAAAAAAAAAATCAGAAAACATAGCCTATATATAGTGGTAGATATGTGGAAATATGGAGATTATGTTGTATATATGTGGGTGGACAAAATCGGAGTATCTATAACAAAAAGATTCAGAAAACATAGCCTATAAATAGTGGTAGATATCTAGAAATATGGAGGTTAGGTCGTATATATGCGGGCGGACAAAATGGGCGTATCAATAAGGAAAGATTCAGAGAACATAGCCTATATAGAGTGGTAGATATCTGGAAATATGGAGATTACGTCGAATATGTATGGGCGGACAAAATGGGCATATCTATGAGGAAGGATTCAGAAGACATGGCCTATATTGGTAGATAATTTTTTTAGACAAAATGAGAGCAGATCTTTATCCGCAACCATTTATCTAGAAATTTTGAAACTATAGTGGTAGATATGACAAGATGGCTCCAATGATAAAGTGAAAATTTCCTCCTGTACTTTAAGGTGCGACTAGCGGGTGTTCTACAGATTACGGCGGCTGTCAGCACATCTGTCTCCTCAACGCCAGTAAAGCCGTCCAGTGCGCATGCTCCACCGGCTTTGACCTAGATACAGACGGCAAGTCCTGCACAGGTAGGTCGTGCAACATGTTGTAAAGTTCTGACCATTAAGTGCTGGTTCCACCAACACACAAGATATAGCGAGATTAGTTACGATTCGGTTGTCTTGCTAAAGCATGTGATCCACCAAGAGTGAGTTAGGGCCGAACGATGACCATGTGGAGGAATTGTGGACGTTGGCCGCCCAAATCGCTCATCGGCTCAGATCGGCTGGGACAATCTGCCTGGTGGATCAGCAAATCAGCAGGAATTGGCTGGAATCGGCTGGAGCAGCCCATTGAAAACCCAGTTGCCCGCAACCATGTGGTTGTCGCTTCTGGCCGGCCCTGTAAAAACCAGCCAGCCAACCGCTGTCTGAACGTCGATTTGGTGGATCACATGCTTAAACCTTGCTAGGTTTGGAATAATTATGTGCATATTTGCCGCAATTCATTGCTCGGGTTAAGCGCCTGTGCCACATTCTTGTTGCCATAGATCGTGGTATGTCTCAATATGTCGGCTATAGATCTTGAGGTATTGCGGTGGTGGAGCACTAAAATATACACGCAACATCTTGAGAAAGTACAAATATCATCGCATGCGACATATCGCGACAAAGAAGCTACGACATATTGTGATACTGTAAGATATAATAATGATTGTAGATTATTGATGTGCTTTTAAACCTCATGAGTTGACAGCTTCATCCTTGATCTGATTGTAGATAATTGATGTGTTTTTAAACCTCATGAGTTGACAGCTTCATCCTTGATCTGATTGTAGATAATTGATGTGTTTTTAAACCTCATGAGTTGACAGTTTCATCCTTGATCTGATTGTAGATAATTGATGTGTTTTTAAACCTTGTGAGTCGACAGTTTCATCCTTGATCTGATTGTAGATTATTGATGTGTTTTTAAACCTCGTGAGTTGACAGTTTCATCCTTGATCTGATTGTAGATTATTGATGTGTTTTTAAACCTCGTGAGTTGACAGTTTCATCCTTGATCTGATTGTAGATAATTGATGTGTTTTTAAACCTCGTGAGTTGACAGCTTCGTCCTTGATCTGATTGTAGATTATTGATGTGTTTTGGTAACTTCAGGAGTTGACAGCTTCATCCTTGATCTGATTGTAGATTATTGATGTGTTTTGGTAACTTCAGGAGTTGACAGTTTCATTCTGGTGGCCACCCAGAGGATGATTCGCGGCTTCAAGTTTAACGGAACCCATGATGATGCCATTGTCCCCATAACTACCACAGGCAAGTCTATGTTCTTCACATTATTTAACAAAATATCATTTTTTAGAAGTAGTTGATGGTAATGTGTCAAATCTTCACATATTCCTAATATTCTCCACACAGATGAAAAAAATATAATAGACAGTATCTGAAACTTCAGCCTTCAGGGAAAGTATTTTTGCCAAATACCAATCCTCTTTTTGTGATTTTATTCAGATAAGATTACATGAATGATGTATTTTCAGTTTTCTTCATCATTAAATCAGTTGACTGAGTTATTATTACACACCGCAGCCTGCAGTGATGATATATTTAGATCAGTTGACAGTGGGTCGCCTTGCCTCCATGTGGTGCAGGCCGGATATATGCTTGCATGCAAGTATAACTAAAGCGACCGGGGTGGAGAGTTATCTCAGTAGTAAAGAACACTGGACTTGTAATCCCAAGGTTGTTGGACTCTGTGTGTTCGAGTCCCACTGCCACCACTTTTCTCCTTCGCCCCCAGCAGTGGTAGATTTACTGCTATGTCAAAGGCCAGTCCTTCTTATACCATGTCTATGTGGTGTGGGAAGTAAAAGAAATCTCACCTCGGTAAATGTGTAGGGGTGGGATTTCTACCTACATTCATCTCATAGATTCGGTCAAACCCAAAGTAAGTCTAATGGAAGATATTGGATGTTAAAGTACCCAAACAAAGAAACAAACAACTTTAAGCCAATTGACATAACACATCAACAGTGTTATTATCACATACAAGAGCCTTCAGTAATGATCTATTTGAATCAGTTAACCTTCTATTATTACAGACTGCAGCCTGCAGTGATATATATTTGAATCAGTTGACCATGTGTTATTTTCACAGACCGCAGCCTGCAGTGATATATATTTTATGTTTTTTATTTTTTAATTTAAAAAAAAAAATTTTTTTGTATATATATTTTTGTGATATTAATTTAAATCAGCTGACCATGTGTTATTTTACAGACCGCAGCCTGCAGTGATATATATTTAAATCAGCTGACCATGTGTTATTTTACAGACCGCAGCCTGCAGTGATATATATTTAAATCAGTTGACCATGTGTTATTTTACATACCGCAGCCTGCAGTGATATATATTTAAATCAGCTGACGTGTTATTTTACAGACCGCAGCCTGCAGTGATATATATTTAAATCAGCTGACGTGTTATTTTACAGACCGCAGCCTGCAGTGATATATATATATATATATATATATATATATATATATATATATATCTCCATACTGTTATTTCCACAGACCGCAGCCTGCAGCAGGTGACCATGTGTTATTTTCACAGACCGCAGCCTTCAGTGATGACATATTTGAATCAGTTGACCATGTGTTATATATATATATATATCTCCATACTGTTATTTAACAGACCGCAGTCTGCAGCAGGTGACCATGTGTTATTTTCACAGACCGCAGCCTTCAGTGATGACATATTTGAATCAGTTGACCATGTGTTATATATATATATATATATATCTCCATACTGTTATTTTACAGACCGCAGCCTGCAGTGACATATTTGAATCAGTTGACGTGTTATTTTCACAGACCGCAGCCTGCAGCAGGTGACCATGTGTTATTTTCACAGACCGCAGCCTTCAGTGACATATTTGAATCAGTTGACCATGTGTTATATATATATATATCTCCATACTGTTATTTCACAGACCGCAGCCTGCAGCAGGTGACCATGTGTTATATATATATATCTCCATACTGTAATTTCCACAGACCGCAGCCTGCAGCAGGTGACCATGTGTTATATATATATATATATCTCCATACTGTTATTTCACAGACCGCAGCCTGCAGCAGGTGACCATGTGTTATATATATATATATATCTCCATACTGTTATTTCCACAGACCGCAGCCTGCAGCAGGTGACCATGTGTTATATATATATATATCTCCATACTGTTATTTCACAGACCGCAGCCTGCAGCAGGTGACCATGTGTTATATATATATATATATCTCCATACTGTTATTTCACAGACCGCAGCCTGCAGCAGGTGACCATGTGTTATATATATATATATATCTCCATACTGTTATTTCCACAGACCGCAGCCTGCAGCAGGTGACCATGTGTTATATATATATATATCTCCATACTGTTATTTCCACAGACCGCAGCCTGCAGCAGGTGACCATGTGTTATATATATATATATCTCCATACTGTTATTCCACAGACCGCAGCCTGCAGCAGGTGACCATGTGTTATATATATATATATATCTCCATACTGTTATTTAACAGACCGCAGCCTGCAGCAGGTGACCATGTGTTATATATATATATATATATCTCCATACTGTTATTCCACAGACCGCAGCCTGCAGCAGGTGACCATGTGTTATATATATATATATCTCCATACTGTTATTCCACAGACCGCAGCCTGCAGCAGGTGACCATGTGTTATATATATATATATCTCCATACTGTTATTCCACAGACCGCAGCCTGCAGCAGGTGACCATGTGTTATATATATATATATATATCTCCATACTGTTATTCCACAGACCGCAGCCTGCAGCAGGTGACCATGTGTTATTTCACAGACCGCAGCTTGCAGTGATGACATATTTGAATCAGGTGACCATGTGTTATATATATATATATATCTCCATACTGTTATTCCACAGACCGCAGCCTGCAGCAGGTGACCATGTGTTATATATGTATATATCTCCATACTGTTATTTTACAGACCGCAGCTTGCAGTGATATATATTTGAATCAGTTGACGTGTTATTTCACAGACCGCAGCCTGCAGCAGGTGACCATGCTGATGAAGGACCGCTCCATCGTGTGGGCGGAGGGCAGCGACGCGTCACGTGTCAGGGGGCGTCTCTCCAGCATCCACCCGGACGGCACCAACATGTCACACATCATCACCTCAGGCATCGGCCCCAAGGGCATCCGCGGGGTGGCCATCGACTGGCTCGCTGGTACGTACATTATTATTCATCGTATACAAAGACACCATTGAAAATGTATTGGGACTCAGTAAACCACGACCCATTGTATAAAACCTGTCAGACACCATAACTGTGGTATACGGATTTAAACCTGTGGTATACGGCCTCAAAACCATGGTATACGGGGAAAATAGTCCCTTTGTGCTGTAAAGCAAAGAAATAGTCCCTATAGTTATACTCTTTAATATGGCAATAACTGGGTTTAATCTATTCGAAAAGATGGATAATAAATACAACAAACGATGGTTATGTGGACGGGCAGCTCTGTAAACCACTCGAGGTTGACGTCGTAATACACTCGCTAGCACTCGTGTATTACTACGCGTCAACCTCTTGTGGTTTACGGCAACCTGTCCACGAAACCATCGATTATTGTCTATGTCCTCGTATAGGGCACAGAGCAATTGCTAGTTCAGCCATCATCCGCCAGGAAATTGTAAAATAGCGCTAATGTAGTTGGGGGGCAACCACTGCTCTCAGGTGTTAAAATCTCTATAATATGTTGAGACGAGCCCTCTTTTTTCCCAGAACATTTCTGTATTGTCAACTAAATATCCATCTTCTTTACAATCTTGTAAGGTAGTGTGTCTCTCTCCCTGTTATTCTTGGGAACTCAGTAGTGCACTTGGCTCGTTAGAACATCAATTCTCCTTCATAATTCTACCACAGGTAAGTAATAGGATAATTACATATATGTATTTACATCAGCTCTTCTTTGTTTGACAGTAGCTCTATGTGCTACTCTTTAACTATACTTTAGCAACAGATTTTATCCTACCCCTTATATAGGTAAGTTTTTATTAGGGGTGCTAATAATCATTAGTTTTATTATTTTATTGATTATAATGTTATGGGATGAGATGAAATCAGAAACCCACTTGATAAAAATATCATGTTCCGCACTTCGCTCAGTTTTGCTTTATGAATTACTTCGCGGTCAAACTCAGTGGAGTACAGACCACGTTATTTCCATATCGTGAGTCTCATGCGAAGTACCAAATCTCGAGATGCTACCGTATAGATTCCTAACTGAGATCAAGGTGGTAATAAACTATCATGTGTTTTTTCTTCAGGTAACATTTACTTCACCAACCTGCACACGTCAGAGACATTCATTGAAGTGAGTCGGCTCGACGGCAGTAATCGACTCGTCCTGATCCACACCGAGCAAGACTCGCCGAGACAACTGGCCGTCAACCCCATCAAACGGTACTCTTTACAGAGGAAGCCTAAGGCCACTCAAAAAAAACTTGTTTTTCATCACCGCGCGCATCTGCATAAACGATTTTAGAAGTTTTTTTGTTTTTGTTTTTTTTGGTTAAAATAAGATGAACCTTGATAGAAATTATGAAAAGTATGTGTATTTAGTATCAAATTAAAGTTCCTCATGCCAGGGATGCTTTCAATGTATGAGCAGTATAAATCTGAAAACCCCGCGTACGCAGACACCCTGCATAAGCGGACATTTTGACCCGGAACGGAGGGTGACCGCTTACGCAGGGTTTTACTGTATGTATAAAGCCCATTTTATGACACTTTTAAGCCATCTTTGACCAACCCCAAAAAAAACAAACAAAAAACAAACAAAAAAGCGCCCTCATCATATTTTTCATGGCTGGGTGATGAGAAACAAGTTGTTTTTTTTTAGTGGCCTTTAGAGTTATTTTTTATTTTTAATCTCAAAAACACCAGACGTACAATCGCCCTGTCGTGGGCGTATAGTCCTTGCATAGTCCAGAACATATATACATCACATAGAGAGATTACAATGACAACATGACAATACATACATAGAAGACAATAATATGAAGAGACGTCACGAGTTTGAGTCTGAGTTTATTTATGCCACGCATTTTGTTGGCTCCATAATTTCACGAGTCGAAGACGAGTGACATTACGGAGCCAACAAAATGAGTGACATAAATATCTCTCCTTGCTGCTCTGAAGGCGCTTGGAACTACTTTCAGCTGCTGATCTCTGATTGGTCCATTTTTTGTACGCTCCTAGGAGCGATTTTTTTATCCGTGTGCGACATACGGGCGCATACGGAAAGTCAATGTTAAGCCTATGGGATTTTATATTAGGGGTAGGATAATGATTAAAAAAAACCTACATTTCAGCTACCTGTACTGGACTGACTACGGACAGACCCCGCGGATAGAGAAGGCTCACCTGGACGGTACGAACCGGACGGTCATCGTGTCCACGGGTATCAGCATGCCTCTGGGGCTGTGTGTCGACATGACCACTCACGACGTCTACTGGGTCGACAGGGTCATAGACGCTATTCAGGTAAGTGATTAAAGTCTTCTCCTCAGAGTACTATATACCCATGCCGTATATACTGTAAATACGCACCGTTTACTATATACCCATGCCGTATATACTGTAAATACGCACCGTTTACTATATACCCATGCCGTATATACTGTAAATACGTACCGTTTCGGTATATGACGTGAAAATACTGTACGGACCAGTGGTCCGTACACCAAAATACGGACTACCTACCCACACACATTTATTAAATTTTTGGTTGTTAAGAAAAATGAAATTGATTTTTTTTAAATTTCGGGTATATAGTAAATATATAACGTCCGACCATGCTTGTACAAGTCACAGAACTCGATGCTAATTTACCGTTCGTACGGAACTCGGCGTAAACGCCTCGGTCCGTACATACCGTAAATCAGCATCTCGTTCTGTGACTTGTACAGCATGGTCAGGACGTTCTATATAAGTACGAATGACTCAGTTTCCGCTATACCAAATCTGGCTAGAATAACTCATTTTGTACCACAGTAGTTTGGAGATTATACGTGAATTGTACAGAAGGTTTTCTCATTATTTATAGCACTTTTCTCATTCTTTATTGTTCAATCTGTGCTCAACATTGGCAACGTTTTCTAAGGCTGTTTATCTCACCCCTGGAAAAAATGTCCATAGGCTTAAAATTGGGAACTCGTTCTCCATGCCCCTACGATAATTGCAGTCCGTTCTCCATGGTTTATATCCTGTGTGCTGTCCATTCTTTAGGTGTGTACAGGGGTGAGATAAATACAGAAAGCAACACGTTTTGGTCAAAGAAGTCATTCTCCACCTCGTTTGAACGCTATGTGATATTCACTCGACTGTCGCCTCGTTAATATCACTCCGCATCAAACTCGTAGAGAACGACGACTTTGACCAAAACTTGTTGGTTTCTTCTTTAGTCTTTCACTGGCGGTGCCCGTCGTCAATATGTTTTTGTAATTTCTGCAAATTTCTCTCAGGCTGTGTCCTTCACTGGCAGTAACCGTTGTCAATATGTTTTTGTAATTTCTGCATATTTCTCTCAGGCTGTGTTGCTCACTGGCGGTAACCGTCGTCAATATGTATTTGTAATTTCTGTATATTTCTCTCAGGCTGTGTCGTTCACTGGCGGTAACCGTCGTTAATATGTATTTGTAATTTCTGCATATTTCTCTCAGGCTGTGTCCTTCACTGGCGGTAACTGTTGTCAATATGTATTTGTAATTTCTGCATATTTCTCTCAGGCTGTGTCCTTCACTGGCGGTAACCGTTGTCAATATGTATTTGTAATTTCTGCATATTTCTCTCAGGCTGTGTCTTATACTGGTGGTAACCGTTGTCAATATGTATTTGTAATTTCTGCATATTTCTCTCAGGCTGTGTCCTTCACTGGCGGTAACTGTTGTCAACATGTGTTTGTAATTTCTGTATATTTCTCTCAGGCTGTGTCGTTCACTGGCGGTAACCGTCGTCAATATGTATTTGTAATTTCTGCATATTTCTCTCAGGCTATGTCTTTCACTGGCGGTAACCGTTGTCAATATGTATTTGTAATTTCTGCATATTTCTCTCAGGCTGTGTCTTTCACTAGCGGTAACTGTCGTCAATATGTATTTGTAATTTCTGCATATTTCTCTCAGGCTGTAACCGTCGTCAATATGTATTTGTTATTTCTGCATATTTCTCTCAGGCTGTAACCGTCGTTAATATGTATTTGTTATTTCTGCATATTTCTCTCAGGCTGTAACCGTCGTCAATATGTATTTGTAATTTCTGCATATTTCTCTTAGGCTGTGTCCTTCACTGGCGGTAACCGTCGTCAATATGTATTTGTAATTTCTGTATATTTCTCTCAGTTATTTCTGCATATTTCTCTCAGGCTGTGTCTAATACTGGCGGTAACCGTCGTCAATATGTATTTGTAATTTCTGCATATTTCTCTCAGGCTGTGTCCTTCACTGGCAGTAACCGTTGTCAATATGTATTTGTAATTTCTGCATATTTCTCTCAGGCTGTGTCCTTCACTGGCAGTAACCGTTGTCAATATGTTTTTGTAATTTCTGCATATTTCTCTCAGGCTGTGTCCTTCACTGGCGGTAACCGACGTCAATATGTATTTGTAATTTCTGTATATTTCTCTCAGGCTGTGTCCTTCACTGGCAGTAACCGTTGTCAATATGTATTTGTAATTTCTGCATATTTCTCTCAGGCTGTGTTGTTCACTGGTGGTAACCGTCGTCAATATGTATTTGTAATTTCTGCATATTTCTCTCAGGCTGTGTTGTTCACTGGTGGTAACCGTCATCAATATGTATTTGTAATTTCTGCATATTTCTCTCAGGCTGTGTCCTTCACTGGCGGTGACCGTCGTCAATATGTATTTGTAATTTCTGCATATTTCTCTCAGGCTGTGTCCTTCACTGGCGGTAACCGTCGTCGATATGTATTTGTTATTTCTGCATATTTCTCTCAGGCTGTGTTGTTCACTGGCGGTAACCGTCGTTAATATGTATTTGTAATTTCTGCATATTTCTCTCAGGCTGTGTCCTTCACTGGCAGTAACCGTTGTCAATATGTATTTGTAATTTCTGCATATTTCTCTCAGGCTGTGTCGTTCACTGGCAGTAACCGTCGTCAATATGTATTTGTAATTTCTGTATATTTCTCTCAGGCTGTGTCGTTCACTGGCGGTAACCGTCGTCAATATGTATTTGTAATTTCTGCATATTTCTCTCAGGCTGTGTCCTTCACTGGCAGTAACCGTCGTCAATATGTATTTGTAATTTCTGCATATTTCTCTCAGGCTGTGTCTTTCACTGGCGGTAACCGTCGTCAATATGTTTTTGTAATTTCTGCATATTTCTCTCAGGCTGTGTCATTCACTGGCGGTAACCGTCGCTACATCCGGAGTAACCTCCCCAGTCCTCACGGCGTGTCTGTCTTTGGGCAGAATATTTACTGGGTCGACTTTGCACTTGGCAAAGTAAGTACTACATGTAATGTGATTTACTGAAGTGTCTAATATTTACTTTAAATACGAGAGATTGAGGCATTTTCGGAGATTTTGTGATTTGATTGTATT
Organism: Alentia gelatinosa; assembly: GCA_950022655.1. NCBI lineage: Eukaryota > Metazoa > Annelida > Polychaeta > Phyllodocida > Polynoidae > Alentia > Alentia gelatinosa. Next base: position 49,606,230 of record OX465589.1, on the reverse strand, counting down.
TTCTTTTATTTCGGTATTTGGTGATTCACCGATATTTCCTAGATTTACTATAAGTACTACAGATTCATTTATTTGTTATCTTCTATAAGTTTTAGGGTTATGCAATCTACCATTAGATATTTAATTTTCAATATAAGTACTAGATATTCTACGGTTTATCTATATCTCCTTTTTACTAGGGATTTCGCGATTTATCGTCAACCTATTTATGTAAGACACTAAAAAACGGAAGAAGATAAGGAGAACTGATATTATTTTTGTTTTCAGCTATTCAGAATTAGTAAAGGTGCAAATCAGACAACGCGACCAGAGGTCATCCGCTCCAAACTCGTGTCATTGCGAGACGTTACTGTTTTTCATGAATCGATGCAACCCACAGGTAAGTCCAACCTCTGCAGGATGTACTGTTTGACATAGTTAAAGTCGTAAGATAATGATATTCTATGATTAAAGCTTAGAATACGCATGTAGAGTTTGTGAACCCTCACTTTGGTCATGTGAAGTGGATTGTAATACTTATAGGTGCAGAATACGATGCATGTGGATGGTAATACCTGTTTATAATTACAAATACCAACGCCTTCATTTCAGTAAAGTTTTTTTGTTTTTTTTAAAGGTTTTTATTTAGACTGGAGGTGTCAGCTTGGGTAAAGTATACCCTATACTCTGCTGGCTCCAGTGGCTAGATCCTTGAAGTGCCTCCATTGTCCTATTCAGGACTTACATGAGGTCTTAGCACAACATTGTATGTACATATCTATAGTATGACAATGCTAGCATTGTAAGGAAAAAGAACATCTTACAAACTAATTTTATCAAAGTTATATCAAAATATCAAATGTGTTCAGCTCTAGCTGATACACTTCAACTAGTAGAAATTTACCTTGTAGTGTGGGCGACAAAGTCCTAGTTGCACCATTAGTCTTAGACATTGAATAAAAGTATGTGATGTGCATATGTGGATTATAATACCTATTTATGATTACAGATACCAATGCTGGCATATATTGGTTAAGTTATGTGGATGGTTATGCCTGTTTATGATTATAGATACCAACGCCTGCTTATCAGTAAAATGACATGGATCATAATACTTATTTATGATTACAGATTTCCAACGCTTGCATATTGGTAAAGTTATGTGGAACTCAAAACTTGTTTATGATTACAGATACCAACACCTGCATATTGGTAAAGTTACGTGGAACGTAATACCTGTTTATGATTACAGATACCAATGTTGGCATATATCGGTAGTTCCATGGATTGTAATACCTATTTATGATTACAGATACTAACACTGGCATATCGGTAAATTTATGTGGATTGTAATACCTGTTTATAATTACAGATACAAACGCCTGCATATCAGTAAAATAACATGGATCATGATACTTATTTATGTTTACAGATTTCCAATGCCTGCATATTGGTAAAGTTATGTGGAACTCAATACTTGTTTATGATTACAGATACCAACACCTGCATATTGGTAAAGTTATGTGGAACTCAATACCTGTTTATGATTACAGATACCAATGTTGGCATATATCGGTAGTTACATGGATTGTAATACCTATTTATGATTACAGATACTAACACTGGCATATCGGTAAATTTATGTGGAGTGTAATACCTGTTTATAATTACAGATACAAATGCCTGCATATTGGTAAAGTTATGTGGATGGTAATATCTGTTTATGATTACAGATACCAACGCCTGCATATTGGTAAAGTTATGTGGATGGTAATATCTGTTTATGATTACAGATACCAACGCCTGCATGCACAATAACGGTGGCTGTCAGCAGCTCTGCTTCATGTTACCTGGTCAAACGACCCCGAGATGTAAATGTGCAGCGGGCATTCTCGACGACAACGGCAAGACCTGTAAAGGTAAGCCAGTTTCATTTTTATTTTGCCCGGTGTGGAATAACAAATATTCATGATCTTGGCAGATGTGGAATAACAGATATATGTAACTCTGTCCTATGTGAAGTAACAGATATATGTAACTCTGTCCTATGTGAAGTAACAGATACATGTAACTCTGTCCTATGTGAAGTAACAGATACATGTAACTCTGTCCTATGTGAAGTAACAGATACATGTAACTCTGTCCTATGTGAAGTAACAGATATATGTGACTCTGTCCTATGTGAAGTAACAGATACATGTAACTCTGTCCTATGTGAAGTAACATATATATGTAACTCTGTCCTATGTGAAGTAACAGATACATGTAACTCTGTCCTATGTGAAGTAACAGATACTTAGTAGAAACCGAACGAGAGTTAGACTTGACAATGTTTATGCCATGATGGGCAGGTTGTGTATTACTACACGAGGCGTAGCCGAGTGTAGTGAGGAGCAGACCTGACCAAAGTATACCAAAGTATAGGGTATATTTTACCCAAGCTGACACGGCCTGCCACATAAAATTTGCCTATGTTAAGTCTATGGCGGTTTTTTATTAGGGGTAGGATAAATGTAACTCTGTCCTATGGGTCGGATTTTTTAAACCTGCTAAATTCCACTTTGATCATGGGATAAAACATGCAAATTTTTTTTTTAGAATAATACTTCTTCCAGAAAAACATTATTCCAACAAAATCAGATGAATGGTTTAGATTTGAGAGCCTTTTGAAGTTGTGTATAATACTGCAGTTTGTCCAGCCCCCTAAATATTTGAAATTTCAAGAAATGTTTTAAATGGTTATAACTTAAGAGAGACTAATATTATATGGTGACATACATTATATTTTACCCAGAATACCTTTATCATATATTAGATTTAAAAGAAAAGCTCTGAACCATATTTGGGGTGTTGGGCAACACAGGGGTGTCGGACAACACGAGGGGTGTCGGACAACACATTAATAGAATTGCTCAGAACAATGAGAAAATAAAATTTGAGGCTATAATCCTTTATATCCTTAATGATGTGATAATAAGCTATATTTAACAAAGCACACCACTCAATTACTGATAAAAAACAACCCCAAAATCATAACTTATATCACAGCATGTTGTCTGACACCCCGGGGTGTCGGACAATACGTTTTCAGTTTTTGAACCATAAAAAGCAAAATTTTTTTATTTAGAAAAAAATCAACCTGGGTATTCATGAGTGGTAGGGGTTCTTAACATAATCAGGGATATTTGTTATTCCATTATGAGTATTAGTTCTTTTATACATCCTTTAGAGATGTGTGGTCCAACACACCATTTTTTGGAAAAATATCATCATGGAATCATAATGTTCTGATATCAAAATGGAAAATCTGATTGTGTTGAAACTTTCAGGTATCACAGCCAGGATTCTTGTCAGCATTGTACAATAAAGGAAAATTAATTTCTCTCAATATATTTCATTAGTATTGTCCACTGAAAGTCGGGGTGTTGAACAACATGCTCTATGGGTCTCTATGTTGGAAAATTTGAAGGTCCTAGATATTTTTCACCATTTTAATATTTTTTCAATCTTTTACCAATTTTCAAAATTATATTGTCTACACTTCTCATGACATATGCTTTAAACATGTTAATAAATACAATTGGCTCAAAATTGTGTCTCCCAGATTTTGAACAAAGTAAAAGTCACTAGAAAATCACAGTTTTTGTTGATTTATGGAAGGAAAAATTCCTCAGAGCTCTACAAAACCCTATGTTGGAAAGAAAGACTATCAAAAGATGCACCAAATAATTTCATTTTTACATTGATGAAATACGTTTATACAACATGAACCTTGAATAAGCTTATTTTGGCAATTTAGCAGGTTTCAAAAATCCGATCCCTATGTGAAGTAACAGATACATGTGATTCTGTCCTATGTGAAGTAACAGATACATGTATCTCTGTCCTATGTGAAGTAACAGATATATGTATCTCTGTCCTATGTGAAGTAACAGATATATGTAACTCTGCCCTATGTGAAGTAACAGATACATGTAACTCTGCCCTATGTGAAGTAACAGATACATGTAACTCTGCCCTATGTGAAGTAACAGATACATGTAACTCTGTCCTATGTGAAGTAACAGATACATGTGACTCTGTCCTATGTGAAGTAACAGATACATGTAACTCTGTCCTATGTGAAGTAACAGATACATGTGATTCTGCCCTATGTGAAGTAACAGATATATGCTACTCTGCCCTATGTGAAGTAACAGATATATGCTACTCTGTCCTATGTGAAGTAACAGATACATGTGATTCTGTCCTATGTGAAGTAACAGATACATGTGATTCTGTCCTATATGAAGTAACTCTGTCCTATGTGAAGTAACAGATACAAGTAACGCTGTCCTATATGAAGTAACAGATACATGTAACGCTGTCCTATGTGAAGTAACAGATACATGTGATTCTGTCCTATGTGAAGTAACTCTGTCCTATGTGAAGTAACACTTGCGTGTCATTTTGACAGACGTGGACGACTACCTGGTCTTCGTTCAGGGCACTCAGCTGGCGAGCCTCCATCTGGAGCCCGGGTCGACCTCCGTGCCCTTCAGGCCTATCGATGGCCTGACGACGCCTCAGGCCCTGACCGTGGATCGCGACACGAAGCAGGCCATCGTGGGGCAGTCCGGTCGACAGAGCATCGTCACCGTCAACCTCGTCAAGAAGGAGAAGGAGGAGGTCTTCAACACTTCAGACTGTGAGTGGCCTCGTCTGCCGGGCTTATTCTTTATTATCTCACCCCTGCAATAAATGTCCACAGGCTTAACATTATAAACGCGTTCTCCCTGCCCCTACGAGTATTGCAGTCAGTTCTCGATGGTTTATGTCCTGTGTGTTGTCCATTCTTTAGGTGTTTACTATATACCCATGCCGTATATATAGTGTAAATACGCACCGTTTCGGCATATGACGTAAAAATACTGTACGGACCGCTGGTCCGTACACTAAAATACAGACCACCTTGCCATACACGTTTATTAAGATATCGGTTGTTAAAAATTAAATAAATGATATCTTTTTTAATTTTGAGTATATAGTAAATATATAACGTCCAACCATGCTTGTACAAGTCACAGAACTTGATGATAATTTACAGTTTGTACAGAACTCGGCATAAATGCCTCGTTCCGTACAAACCGTAAATTACCATCTCGTTCTGTGACTTGTACAGCATGGTCGGGACGTTCTATATAAATACAGGGATGAGATAACCACAGAAAGCAACTCGTTTTGGTCAAAGAAGTCGTTCTCCAACTCGTTTGAATGCTACACGATATTCACTCGGCTGTCGCCTCGTTCGTATCACTACGCATTAAATGGTTTCTTCTTCTTTTTTTTTCGCAAAAACTTTATTCAGCATAACAAAAATACAAGGGAATGTTCTTTTCGCGTAAATTATGACATACAACAATTTTGGTGTGTTCTCTCAGTCATGTTTTTACTTCTTTATTTTATGATTTTGGGTTTTAAACACCCTAAAGTAGTCTAACTCACGCCTATATATTTCAAATTATATTCATTTTCTCCAGTTGGAAATCAGAAAACGGTTGTTAATCGGGGGACATACGGCCGTGGTGTGGTTCAGACAGTCGGAGCGGATCCTTTACTTACCCGGGGCGATATTAGGGAGTTTAGAAAAGTCTGGAGGGTCTATTATCCAGATTTTTTTTTTTTTTTATCACAGGGGTCACTTTTGAGATCAATGTACAGGGGTGCAAGTTATTAAACAAATGACGGAATTCCGATATTTACTATATACCCATGCCGTATATACTGTAAATACGCACCGTTTTGCCATCTAACGTAAAAATACTGTACGGACCACTGGTCCGTACACTAAAATACGGACTACCTTGCCAAGCACGTTTGTTAACATATCGGTAATTAAAAATTAAATTAATGATTTAAAAAAAAAATTGGGGTATATAGTAAATATATTTAAACGTCCAACCCCAGTAGCGTTAAGTAACCATAGGTTGTTAGCTCATAGGTATATAGGAATACCTATTCCTATATCCCTATGCTTGTACAATTCCTCATGGAAGAACAGGGACCTGTTTCAGTAGTCTCGTGACATTACGCCTAGACAGACGTCAACAGCGGCACCAACAGTGCAAGCAACAGCGGAAAAAGACTAGCAAATATCAGAAATCGGAGTGGCCAATCTTCTTCATATTTGGAACGATTATAGGTTATATGTATCCCCTACTCATGTTAAAGTGTCATTGCTTAGTTCCTACGAGAAGTGAGTGAAACTCTGTGTGTCATCGATTGCAATCTTGTGATCTGTCTGTATGGTGTCACAGACGCCATCTAGACATGTCACGAAACTACTGAAACAGGTCCCTGTTGTAACTAACAGAATGTGGAAATAAACATTATTAAAAAAAATAAAATTAAAAAAATCCAACCTTTCCTCGTGTGACAGTCAGACGACAGAACCGCGTCACCGGAGTGGCCTACGACTGGGTGGCCGACAAGTTGTACGTCGCCGCCAACCACAATCTGTACATCTCTAACCTGGACGGCAGTCACGTGACCACCCTCATCACCGCCATCCGGTGGCGGGCCATGGTACGCAACGTCGTTGTCGACCCCTGCCACGGGTAAGCGCGCTTAATCTTTCTCTTTTCTTTTTTTTGATTTAGGTTTTCATTTCCCTTTCTCCTTGCGAAGTTCTTCCGGGTCATAAGCCGAGACCATTAGGCCCAGCGTCCACCTACTACGATATGGCACCGATATGGTCTATATGATGCACCTCCCGATAAAGAATCTAAATCGCGTTACTTTATATCGGGGCAGTTGACCACGTTTCTGTGATTAGACACCGATAAAAACCCCATACAACGCATGGTGGATTGGCTTGTCTAGACACATGCCTACGATTTTGCACCTAATTATGCCCCAGTCACACTGGCGTAAAAAACGGCGTTTTTCCGTATACGCACGTCTACGTTCTTCTACGCATTTTGGAATCTCAAAATACGCCGCAAAACGCCGCAATACACGGAGATGCGTAAAGGAAAGTCGGAATGCGCTGAAAAACGCCACAATGCGTACAGATGCGTAGATAAGCGTTGATGAACGTTGAGAAGTGTACTAAAATGTTAAAGAAAAGCAAACAAATACGTTGCAAATCCGTAGCTAATACGTGATCTCCAACAATTCAAATACGTAGAAGAAACGTCGAAATTTACGCCAGTGTGACTGGGGCATTAACGATATGGCACCGATTTTGACTTTTTGTATGGTGCCATATCGGGAGGTCTACGATTCTATCGTAGTAGGTGGACGCCGGGCCTCACATACAACGCTGCTATAAGTAATTTCACCAAAACCGTGTTAGTGCGAGCTAAGCGGGGTTTGATAGGGGGCATGATTTTAATGGTAATAGGATGAGATGATGGAGTACCTATACCTTGTTCTTGACAAAAACAGCTAAATATACTATTCTTATCTAAGGGGTCCCTCCCACCTACAACGACGGGCTACGACGGCCTACGATTAAGTCTGCGACAGCGGCGAGTATCGTCGACGCCGACGCCGTCGATTAAGTCGCCGACAGCGCCGCGTGTCGGTGACGCCGTCGGCGACACGCAGCGCTGTCGCAGACTTAATTGTAGGCCGTCGTAGTAGGTGGGAGGCCTTATTGCGGCGACAACCCGCCGCGCTCTGGGATCAACCTTCCCACGGCCTACGACGAGCTACGACGGCCTACGAAATTCAAACAGGTTTGAATTTCGTAGCCCCTCTACGATTAACGGTTTTTTTTTGTAGTGCGTCGTAGCCCGTCGGCGCGCAGCGACTTTGTCGGCGACAAAACCTGACTAATTGACAAGTTTGTCGGCGACTCCTTCACGATTTTTTCAGTTTGTCGCCGACACGGCCAAAGGGTTAATCGTAGACTTAATCGTAGTAGGTGGGAGGGACCCCTAAGAGTACCAAAGCATACAACCAATTCATATCATCTTTTTAAAGTTCTCAATACTCTTCAACTTTTGAACCATCGAGGGGAGTGATTCCCGTAATTTCGTCCCTCTCCATATCGGGCTCCGCTGGTAAAAGGAAGTTCTTGGCCTTTTTGTTTTTACCTTTAGCCTGGAATAAACGTCCATAGGCTTAGCATTACGAACTCGTTCTCAACAGGCTTGCGAGAACGGTAACCCGTTCTCAACGGGTGATAAAGAGATAAATTGTAAAGATGTGAACAAGCTTTACTATTTATCTCTTTTGCACCTGTTGAGAACGGTTCCACAACCTGGTAATTTAGATCGAGTCAGGGGCAAGATGGCCGCCTCCATGGCACAATAGCTATGTGCCCTATAAAACAGCCCCCAGCTTAACAAGAGAGGGAAAGCTCTTTACAAAATTGCACCCTAGTAAACAACAGAGGGTAAGATGTTCACAAAACAGCCTCTGGATTAACAGCAGAGGGAAAGCTGTTTATTAAACAGCCCCCCTGGTGTACAACAGAGGGTAAGTGTTTTATCAAACAGCCCCAGATTAACAGCAAAAGGTAATCTGTTAATGAAACAACCCCCGGTTCAACAACAGCAGGTAAGCTCTTTATAAAACAGGTCCCAGTCAGCAGAAGGTAAACTCTTTATGAATCGACCCCCAGGGTTGACAACAAGTGAAATTCCCAGTTTTAACCCTGGTCAGACTAATATTTCCTCTTAACTTATCTTCCTTTTTATAAAAGACCATAAATGTGATTTCTGTAGATTTCCCAGTTGTAGCTTGGTGAAATCATTCCATTGTATACAATATTAACACTGAGTCTACAGTCCATAAATTGTCCTCTGTTCCATAGACGTTCGATATCCTACCATCGAGAATGATGTAAGTGAAGTGTTTTCCTCTATTGTAACTTCAATTAAGTGTAGGAATTCTTTTGGCATAAATCGGTACCCCGAATCATGTCAGTGGGTTCCCCGATTTTATCCAAAATAAAAATTTCGGAAATCGGCCCCCGATTTTATCCCTTTTTTTGGGGGGGGGGGGGTGGATAAAATCTCAATTAAGAGCAGATATATAGGATTATACCAAAGACATCTTTCGTTCGAGATTCCGATTTGATTGGCTTTGTGTGAAATGCAATGTTTTGGTGTGCTGACTTACACACTACTTTTATTTTAAATGGGCGATTGCCTGATTTGAACGATCTAATGACTCAAGTGTCCTGGTTGTTTTCCGTTGAAGGCACCTGTATTATGGGCATACCAACCCGACTAAGATCATCCGAGCGTCGTTAGCTGGTCGTAACCGGACCGAGATCGTCACGGGAATCACAGGTCCCATCAAAGACATGGTCATCGACTACTCACGGCGCAAACTCTACTGGGTCATCGGGTAAGTACTCCGCCCGAGGGTGGTTGTGGCCCCTAAGATTCGAGGTCAACTCTCGACTATATAGCCCTCCCAAGGCGCTAGAAAATATCATGTAAGGAGGTCAGGGTGAAGGTCGGGTTTGCTGCGAATGCAGTCATTGGCTACTCGGTCTACTCTATTCCTTATATGGACTTAAGGTAATGGGACAACTCCATGCTGGCCCAGTGCCTTCAAACCGCCTCTGACACGCTAAACGGATCCCGTTGGTGTTCCTCTGACTCGCTCTCATGAGGATTCCAACGGCCGAAGAAAACCGTATAGATTTTATGTGTTCTCCTAGAAGCCCATTTCCATTGGCCGTCAGCGATCTACAGTCAAGAACCACCGACGGGCCTTTAGCACTGCTGACGCAAAATGGAAATAGGCTCTTAGGAGAACACAAAAAATTCTACACCGTGTTTGTCGGCAATTGAAAACGGGCCCTATAACGGTAGAATTCTCACTGCAGCCATCTTTCTCCTTTATGCCGGGGACATTTGTATTGTGTAAAGAAGTTATTTTTCCTACTGTATTGTTGGGACCCATATATATATATTTTTCCAGCAAACAAAATGAAGAGAACAAATAACCTGCGAGTGGTATAGTACTTGGTAGCAAGATAAAAAAAGGTGAAATGGTAGACCGCAACAGTTACTGTAGCGAACGGATCCAAAATAAAAATAAAAACATTAAAAAAAACACACCAAGCGAGTAACGGCAGCGATCTCCAGAACCGTCAACAGAAATTTGCGTGCATGTGTGATATTATTTCATAGTAATATCTCCAACCAATAATTAAGCCTCTCTAAAACAATAATCGGGTGAAATATGAAATAATGACTCGCATACACGCCATTTTGTATTGGTAATTCCTGTATTGGTAATTTTCAGGTCTAGATTTAATACAGGCAGGCAGATTAATCTGGGATCTGATTCACTAGTTTCGTGACATGTCTAGATGGTGTGTCCGGTTTCATAAGAACTAGACATTAGACTACGTTTGATCCATTCTTGCTTGCACTTTTGGTGCCGCTTTTCATGTCTGTCTAACACTTTTGTCACGAAACTAGTGACACAGGTCCATGATGTGTAGATTTGTCTAATTCTTATGTTTGGGGTCTGTCTATTCCTAAGGGCAGCTACTTGTGTTGTGACGAAACTAGACAACCCCAATGTCTGTATGATGTCACAGACATGTCACGAAACTAGTGAATCAGGTCCCTGCTCTAGTGTTTATTGATAACTGCCTAATTACCCAACTAGTAAGTATTACAGACATGTGCAGATCGACTTCAAGATTAATTCAAACATGCTGATTTTTATCCAGTGTATTGTTGTTTACCCTACCCCTAATAAAAAAACTCCATAGGCTTAACATTGGGTCACTGTATTCGGTCTGGAGTTCAGAAAAAATGTAAAATATCGCTCTAGTGGGATACACTTGACAATGACGTCATCTATTAATGTAGAAGTAATTTAGACAGTAAGGGTAGGATAAATTCTAAACCTTACTGGAGTTAGTCGTGTTATTGTTTATTGCACTCTGGCAAGATCGCGTATTACTGCTCTAGGCTTCGCCTCGCGCAGTAATACGCGATCTTGCCGTCGTGCAATAAACAACAACATGACTAACTCTTGTTTGGTTTCTCCATAGTAAGCTATTTGGGATAAGGTGAAAAATAAGGTGTAGGGGAGTGGGCTAGTACTTCAGGGATTAATCTGGTAAATTTCTACCTGAGAATGGTGTGTTTGAGTTGTGTCGTGTCCTTGCAGGGAGCGGATCGAGCGCGTGGGACTGGACGGACTCCACAGAGAACTGGTGGTGGACAACCTGGTCTCGGCAACAACCATCGCCATCTACAACCACTACCTCTACTGGGCCAGCCACTCCATGGGTCAGTCACATGTACTTGTTACCTACCACATGCACAGCCCTCCAGTGAGGCAGCACTATAAAACGGGACTAGGGTCCCACTGCTACAAGTAGACCAAAGTTGAGTTAATATACCTTCCAAGAACCAGATCAACCAATGAGTCAGTCTCAAAAGGACGTAACTTGCCTACTGAGACGTAAAACTACACAAACAAACAAACAACAAAACCTACCACACATAAAACGTTAGATCTTTGGTCGAATCCGCTTGGAGTTGCTCCCGCACATAGAGACAAAGTGAACCAGACCTATGCCTGGAGACTGAAGGGACACGAGAGTGAGATTCTCGTTTAGTGAAAAACTCAAACTGGCTCTTTTTTGGTAGATCTATACATAGACATACTTATTCTCTTATGAAATATTTCGAACCATGCTTAAATCAAAGTTTAGTATTGTAGTTTTCTGATGTGTTGTTCTCGTGAGAAACCAATGAGATCCCAATTTTCGCTGGTATCAATCCAAATAATTCTGATCGCAGATGATCAGCTCAAGCACCTGTGTCTTGCGAAATGATCACCTTGAGTTTATGTTGGGTTCCCGTTCACCCGCTAGGCGGCACGACGGCAGTTAGGAATCGTTAGACTATAGTTCCAGGTATTAAAGGTAGGGGCACCACTAATTACGACACGACAAAGTCGCTAGTAGTCACATTAAATCAGGGGCCTGGGCCCTGTTTTTTAGTCACGACATTCATAACTTACGACACGTATCTGCCGCCAGTGTGCTAGAGAGCTACGATCATAGAGTGGGTACGACACTTAGTGAAAATACGACACTTAGGGAGCTAAAAGGTGTGCTATAGTCACGACAGTTGGTGGCCAATGGAGCGGAAATAGTGGCCATAAGTGTCGTATGTCTAAGACCACACGCGGAACTTCACTTCCTGTAGGAATTAAGCGATGAAATTTTAACACGAGTAAGGTATACATATAACCTATAATCGTCCCAAATATGAAGAAAATCGGCCGCACCGTTATGAAGATATCGGCGTTTGAATTTCGTCATAGCAAACGCTGCTCTGGTGGCCAGTGTAGCTCTACCCTCACTCTGGGCTTACTTCACTCTCCCAGCAGAGATTCCGCGCTCTTTACCGCGAAAGATCTGCTAGGAGTGTGCTTGTACGATATCCGATCGATAGCCCGATGTTTCAAATTCAAACGGCGATATCTCCGGTACGGTGGGTCTGATTGTCTTCATATTTGGGATGATTGTAGGTTATATGTATCCCTTACTCGTGTTAAAATTTCGTACGGGAAGCACAGGAAATCCACAGTGACGTATTATAGAACCTAAGACAGTTCTATACTTGTCTTAACTTGCGACACATCTCGTGAAGATCGATTGATTCAACCTACGACACTGTCTATAGCACACCCGCCATCTTGTGTCGTCGAAAATGCCATAGAATCAGTGACCACGACAGTTTACCCTTCTAAATGGTCGCACATGTTATGACGACTTATCTCTGGAACCCAAAGGTCTCCAAACGGTCACTAACTGGTCACTATAGGAAATGTTCACGACTAAAAAACAGGCCCCAGTTACCCACCGCTGGATGTCATACCTTTATCTCAAATTTTCCAATTATTATTTTATTCATTAAAAATTGTTTCACCAAAGCCAGTGACAATTGCTGACACTGTTCTGCTTGACTGCCTTGTTTACATCCCACCGCAGTACTTGACCCTAAGTTGGTGTGATATCCACATACTACTAATTGCACAATTCATTTTATACACTTCCATTGTACTAAATAAAAAAAATATTTACCGCGATGAATTATCCATGTCTGTTAAATCAAATTCGCAAATTTCAGAATATCAACACTCTTTTGGCCTCCCAAACGGTCACTCTTTTTTTTTTATCACAACTAATAAAGACGTCGCTGTCTGAAAAACAGGACTAAGGTTCACCAAAAAATTTTACGGATTTTTTTTTGTCCCAAAAGTACACCAACCGATTTCTTATCGGGAGGAAATCGTAGAGGTTTTTGTGATGATGGAAGCACCACTACAGGCCAACAGTTATAACACTTAATAGCCTTTGGATTTCCTGATCAAGTCATTGCAAGTGTATTTCTATTCCCAGGATTTTCCACTTTCCCCAGTGTTTACCTCTGATTTTTAGATTTAATTTTCACAATGTCTACGTTTATTCAGGGATGCCAGTTCTCAGGGAATCTCAGGTTTTCAGGTATTTTTCTTATACTCTAAAACATAACCATTCATTCTTATGAAATGTAGTGTATCTTTATTTATCTCACCCCTGGAATAAATGCCCACAGGCTTAACATTGGGAACTCGTTCTCCATGCCCCTTCGAGTATTGCGGTCCGTTCTCCATGGTCTATATCCTGTGTGTCATCCATTCTTTTAATGTGTATAGGGGTGAGATAAATACAGAAAGCAACTCGTTTTGGTCAAAGAAGTCATTCTGCAACTCGTTTGAATGCTACATGATATTCACTCGGCTGTCGCCTCGTTCATAGCACTCCGCATCAAACTCGTGGAGAACGACGACTTTGACCAAAACTTGTTGGTTTCTTCTTTAGTAGGCAGCCAGTGGTGGGAGCCATGACCGGTGGCTGGTGTCAGGCTGAACCCAGTGGTACCCTGTAGGTCCCAGGGCCTTGCAGAGTCAGGGGAATTCCCCTGAGAACTCAGTGGCGCTATAGTGGGCTGCCATAGGTTAACTGAAACCCCCTGAAACCCCTGAACTATGAACTATGTTTGGACCATATCTGTAGTAGACTTGCTCAGGTGTTGTAAGTATTTACATATATAAATAAACTTCTCACTACTGATTTCAGATGTGTCAAATAATCATCATATCAAAGGTAAAAATGGCAGTCAAATAGAGAGTTGACATTTCAGGGTTTTTTATGAGATCTCACTGGCATCCCTGTTTATTATACTATCCCTTTTCCATTTCAAAACATTTCCTAGCTTCTTAGGTGGTCTAGTAATCGATATGAAATAAATAAAATATATATATAACTTGTTTATCTGTTCTGTTTCACCTCTGTCACTTTGAATCATCTTTGAGAATTTTCCTACATTAGAAACTTTCTTCTTGTTTTTGACATTTTTGTTCAGGAAGATTTCTTTGGAGACCTTCGCTGAGACAAACCGGTATTAGTATTATGTGTCTTGTTTGCCTCAAAATGCATGCAGCAATGTTCGTGTGTTATCTTACCCATAATAATCATCGACAACTGTGTGCTTCTTGTCATACCTGAAACAATAAATTCAACATGTATCAGCAACCATTCACTGCACGAAACTTACCACTTTACATATGTATGCGAAACGCGTCTATCAGTACGATTTTGCGTCTACAAGTTCGACCTATTAGACGTCTCGTAGACGCCTTATGTAGTGGCTTATATACGTGTCCATGGTGCGATCTTATATACGACATATATACGCCTGATTCTATTTATTTACGCCACTATCCAATAATTCCGACCTCTGCCACTTGGGGACATCAGTGGTAGCATATTTCATTTTCCATTAACCATCCAAGTCTGTATTATATGAAAATTGCAATTTTATATTACCAATTTATTTTATAAAAACCTAATTAAGTATAAATTGGGAGGTCGCGGGTGGCGGGTCAGTGTTGGTGCATACTCTACCAATACCCTCAGGATGGGGCGGGCCGCGTGTCGCAATTTTTTTTTTTTTGTATCATATATACGCCTGGCGTATATATGATACCACAGAGTATGTTTTATCTTAAATACGCCAGGCGTGAAAGACAGCCAAGTCGCGCGCATCTACATATGGAAACTGTCTCGTAGACGCCCGAAACGCAGATGCGTATAAGAGGTGTATACAAGTATAAACAAGCCACGATATAGCCGATACGTGCGTTATCGCGATGGCGTATATATATGTAAAATAGTGGTTTTCGTGCAGTGATTGGTATTTTAGATAAAAACACACTTTCTCAAATATTTGCCCTGGGACAGATTTCATTTAGTATCCAGCATCAGACTTAGGCTGCGAGTTAGGCCTTAATCTAGTATCAGCCTCAGTCTCAGGCTTAGGCTTAGATTTAGTATAGATGTTTATCCTACCCCTAATATAAAGTCCCCTAGGCTTAGCATTGAGTTTCCGTATGCCACGCTGATTGGCATACGGAGTTTTATATGCCACTAGTGGCATACAGAATTGTTATCACATAATATTCCAAAATTGAGGAGACGGGGTAGGATAAAATCAAAACCTGATTTGTTTTAATCTTGGCCACCGCATGCCACTCATGGAGTTTTGGCTCCGGACTTCACTCGGCTTCGCCTCGTGAAATCACTATGCCACACTCCATTCGTAGCATACGGTGGCCAAGATTAAAACTCATCCAATTTTACAATATCAAAATTGTTTTGTTGGTGTGATCTTAGAAGTCTCCGCGTTCCTGATACCGAACTAGGTGGAGTATAAACACAGGTGACTGACTTATCCAAAGTTTATAGGGTGGACAAAAATTATAAATTCACTCTCCCTTGGGCAGCACAAAATCCCTTCTCACATACCAGCAGATTCAGTATAGGCCTAAATTTCAGTCGTGGACGTAGTTGTGGCATCGGACTCGGCCTAGGCTCAGTATCCAGCCTCAAAGTTGGTCTCAGGCCTATTTTTAGTCTGAGGCTTGGTCCTAGGCTCTTACTAAGTCAAAAATTTAGTCTTAGGCTCATGCTTAGGCTCAGGCTCATGGGAGTCATGCTTAGGCTCAGGAAGCGTGGGCCTGCCAAACATCCTAAATTTTTTTTTTTTTTTTTACGGGAATATTGTGTCAGACAATCACCGAATTCGGCTATATGGCCGTTCTTCCACTCGGGCCCTAAATAAATCTGTCCCGATAGTTTGATAGCCTTATAAATCCACAACTGAAATGGTGTTCGTTCTGATACTGAGTGGGGATACTGGGCCACGATCATGCAGTCCCATATTGATCACCAAGCTCGGTGGCCAAGTGGTCAGGGTGTTCGCCTCGAGCATGGCAGGTAATGGGTTCAAACCCAAAGACTTACACAAAAATGGTACCCAGTGCCCATTCGGCTTAATACCCGCCATTAGAATGAGGAGTAGGGGGCTAGGGCCCGAGTGGAAGAACGGTTCTATAGCCGAATTCGGTGATTGTGAACACACAATATTCCCTTAAAAATTGCCAAAAAAAAAGAAAGAAATTGATACTGGTTACTATGTAGGCTCAGATCAATACTGAGTGGGGTTGGGGGCCGGTGTGGTGCCAAAATTGGTTACCCTGCCATAAGTGGTAATTATCGCCCACTAGCACTCTCCTCCCAAATCTTTCGCGGCACTAACGCTTGACAAGCGGTCGCAGGAAGTAGAGCGTAGGATATCTGCTAGGAGAGTGATTCCACCGAGCCCTCTAGCGGATAATCAGAGCGGATAATAGAATTTAGACATGAGAACATAGAGAATTACATTGGCGTGATATGTCGTAATATGCTTAATTTCGGCAAATTTTCACTCTCCAATCGTGGACATCAACACTGCGCATGTTCACAAGATACTAGTGGGCGATAATTACCACTTATGGCAGGGTAACCAATTTTGGCACCACACCGGTATATCTTATAATACAGCAATAATACAGCATTGTGTAGTAACTACCAACTTGTAAGGAGTTTGATCAGTGTTAGTTTTATTTGTACTAAAACCAACAACTCAGCATGAACTTAGATATAACTCAATAATATAAAACTAGTGTTGGATGTACTTTGAATATTCGATACTGTGTATATATGTGTGTATACATACTAACCAAATACCTTATAGATTTTAAGGGTTTTTATGTCAGACTTCAGGGAATTCCCTGAAATCAGGGTTTTTCTTAAACACAGAAATATTGTCCTCATTACTTAAAAGCTTCAAAAGAACATGTGTATGTCAATCCCTAGTGTTTCAGGAGCCCCATATACCCATTTCCCTATAAATATGTGCATTATTACTTCCATGATTTTCAGGGTTTTCCCTGAAAAGCTCCCCATAGATAAGGCTTTGATAAAAATCCCTGAAACCCTTGCAGTGTTACCATACAAACCACTTTGAATGCATAGATAATACCAGGAACCAGCTCTATACTACAATCTCCCATGCACATATTTGGTTTAACAGTAATAGGACATGGGAAGCAAGGTTCTGCTTGGAGAGCACAGACTGTAGTACTAGTCCTACTCACCAGGGAATGCTGTTTTTAACGTTTTCCAGTTTCCAGTAAGCTTGTTCATTGTAGTCTTTTGTGTGTGGGGGGAGGGGGGGAGAGTTTGTCCCTAACAATAATTTCAGGGATTTTCATCAAGGACTGCTGACATCCCTGGTTTTATAATCAAGCGAAATGAGAGATTAAGTAGCATTGACTAATGTGTGTAAATATGAGCTGAAAACAGATGAGAAACAGGAGGCCTAGAGGCTAGAATGGTCACATAGATTTTGAGCTCTCTGGGTAAAAAAAGACTAACCCTTCCCCATGTGTGTGCTAACACTGTGACATTGGGAAAGGGGCAGAGGGTCAGTGTCTCAGTGTCTTAGAGGCATGTCTTACTGAACATGACCTATCACAAGATACCGAAATACCTCATTGACATACTGGTGCTTGATATATTTGGATCCTAGACAGGCAGTTGCAGAAATGGATGGTAAGTTGACTGGATGCAACTGGGTCACAGAAAATGACCCATAGACTGAATCTATATAACCCAAACATTTTAATTGTTATTCCTTCATGGTTCCATGCCCATTCAGCAATGACCAACATACCATTTGCCCCTAGTTACCACATATCGGTGCACGAACTACCAGCTACTAGGCATGACGTATAAATGATGTTCGGTCCCACTGTAAATAAAATTGCGCCCCCCCCCCCCGTAATTTTGAAGTACATGTATATGATTATAAGGAAACATAGTTACTGTGCCCAAAGTAATGCCCTTCTCGGTCTTCCGACCAATAATGCCCTAGTCACACTTGTGAAAAAACCTGGCGTTTTTTTTTGTGTACGCACGTCTACATTCTATTGAAATCTCAAAATACGTCGCAAAACGCGGAGATACGTAAAGAAAAGTCAGATTGCACCGAAAAACGCCAGAAAGCGTATATAAGCGTTGATGAACGTTGAGAAGCGTACTAAAACGTTAAAGCCAAGCAAACAGATACGTTCCAAATCAGTAGGTAATATGTGGTCTTCACCAATTCAAATACGTAGAAGAAATGCCAAATTTAACGCCAGTGTGACTGGGGCATAACTACGGCCCTGCGAATACGGCACCTATGCTGCGTGATGCTGTTCTGTGCTCTTCTCATACAGTCGGCCCAGTGGAACACTCCCTTAAGTTTAGGTGGATAATAAAGAGAAACAGGCTCACTGTCTCCGTACGGATTAAATACGCGGTAAAATCGGCGATCAGGTGAACCGATGCCGAAGGCAGAGGTTCATCTGATCGACGATTTTACCAAGTATTTTATCCGTAAGGACACAGTCAGCCTGTTTCTCTATTATTATATACCTCAAAATATCCAATTTTTAACCTTGCTTCTGGATGAGTTTTTGGATTTCGCCGCCGTACATGCCCCGTACACTTCATACATACCCCGTACGTCACCTAGGTGTCGTACGGATATAAATACGACATGGGTAGGAGCGGGCCGTATGTATAGGATATACTACCACAGGTATATAATAATAAAGAAGTTGTACCTGATGTTTGTGTTGTCTTTTTTTTCAGGCCAGATTTACCGGGTCGACAAGTACACCGGTTCTAACCAGATCCTGGTGTCAACCACAGCCTACCGCGTCGTCGCCATTCGAGTGGTCGCGGCCAACATGCAAGAAAAATGTAAGATTCACAAAATTCTTGATACACAAAAACAAGGTTTCATTTTAGGCAGAGTTGTCAGTTTTCTATTTTTACTTGGAAATTCACTTTTCTTATTCGGTATATGTAATTTCTTTTCCTTGTGTTATACAAAGATGATATCGACTTAGCCTCATTTACGGCAATAAAACAGTGGTTCGGATCTATACACAGACCCTCAGCCCCATGCCATGGCCAATAAAGACATATTATCCAAGTTTTCCCAATCTCTCGGAGGCAGATTATCAAGAGACGTCACGAGTTTGAGTCTGAGTTTATTTATGCCACGCATTTGTTGGCTCCATAATTTCACGAGTCGAAGACGAGTGACAATATGGAGCAAAATGAGTGGCAGAAATAAGCTCAAACTCAAACGAGTGGCGTCTAGATTTTATCCTACCCCGTTTCCATATTTTTTTCAGTATCAGAAAGTAGTGGCATAAACAACACTTTATGTCACTACCCGTGACATAAACAAATCCCATGTTAAGCCTATGCCGTTTTTTATTAGGGGTAGGATAAAAATGTATATGAAAATATTTTCACTCTTTTCGCTGACCCCAACTGACATCCCTGTTTAGGAAAGCACAAATAAACTGAATTTGGAAGTATATCTGTGCAAAAAAATACACCAAGGTTACACTGCATCGACTGCCGCACCCCAACCTCATCAAGTGGGATGCAAATGTTGAGATCATTGACTTGGATCTGCAAGTCCGTACTGCTCCGCATAAAATCTTATTGAATGGCTCCACAGCGGGTCTGCCAATTTCCAATCAAATATACGTTCAGAGTTGTTTACGCTCCTGTTTCAAGTGCCAAATCAGATGACCATATATGGCAGACTCTGTTTCTGGGTTAAGGGGGTGTTCCACTGGACCGACGGTAGCCGATTCCGTAGCCAGACAATCGCCGATTATTATCGGATGCCCTAGAATTTCTCCAATTTTTGAAAATGGTCATTTATTAAACTATTATTATCAGAATTAAATGAATTACAATACGTGAGCTTCCTCTTAAGGGCCCAGGAACAATTGATCGGGTGAGAAATCGGCATGGTGGATTTACCCCTTAATAAAGCGGCTTGAACCTGGTATAGTACATTTTCTGAGCTAAACATGAGTATTTCATATATTTTATGTGCTAAAATGTAGGTATTCGATTTCTTTTAGCCAGGTAAAATTCTTTTATCTTTTATGTGCTAGATGTTAAGTAATTTCATTATTTTCTGAGCCAAATATGAGGGATTGTTTATGCATGCTATGACCATTAAGAATTTAATTTATGTGCTAAATAATAGTAAATACCTTTTTTCTATGAATTATAAGGATATCTTGTGAGAAAATAAAACTGTTTTTATCTTATTCCCTCATTCGCCAGGTGAAAACCCATGCGACAACAACAACGGCGGTTGTAGCGACGTTTGCCATGCCTCACCAGATGGCAGCACCGAGTGTAGCTGCCCCAATGCCTCGGGCAAAAAAATCATCACAAACAACGGACCAAAGATGTGTGCGCCCTTCCCGAACGACTGTTCTGCGGAGCAGTTCGTGTGCGCTAACGGGAACTGCGTGTCGACGAGGGCGGTGTGCGACATGGACAACGACTGCGGCGACGGGTCGGACGAGGACCCCGTCTACTGTGGTAAGTGTGGAAAGACACGTTACAGTGGCGTCAGAATAGGGGGGGCAGGGGGGGGCGGCCGCCCCCCCACTTTTTTGCCAGCCCAAAAAAGTCAGCACCTTCAAATTTAACTGAATCAAGTGTAAAAACTGTCTTGATTTTTAAACATCGAAAAATGTCTAAAACTTTTTAGCATGCAATGATAGCTTAGCCCTGACTTTTCACCGTGGAAAAGTGTCAATGTCTGACCTTTTACAGTGCAATGATGGCTAAGCCCTGACCTTTCACCGTGGAAAAATGTCAGAGTCAGACTTTTTAGCATGCAATGATGGCTAAGCTCTGACTTTTCAATGTGGAAAAGTGTCAAAGTCTGACCTTTTACTGTGCAATGATGGCTAAGCCCTGATTTTTCACCGTGCCAAAGTGTCAAAGTCTGACCTTTTACTGTGCAATGACAGCTAAACTCTGACTTTTCACCATGGAAAGGTTTCAAACTCTCTGACCTTTTACAATGCAATGATGGCTAAGCCCTGATTTTTCACCATGGGAAACTGTCAAAGTCTGACTTTTTAGCGTGCAACGATAGCTAAGCCCTGACTTTTTACCGTGGAAAAATTTCAAAGTCTAACTTTTTTAGCATGCAGTGACGGCTCAGCCCTGACTTTTCAATGTGGAAAAATGTCAAAGTCTGACTTTTTCACATGTAATGAAGGCTAAGACCTGACTTTTCAAAGATTTACGGTAAATCCAATGGAACAGGTCAATGTCAAACTTCATTCCATGAAAAAAGTCAGCAATTATTCAGTTCGCCCCCCCACTTTCAAAATGTTCTGACGCCCCTGCGTTACCAGGGACCTGTTTCACTAGTTTCATGACATGTCTAGATGGCGTCTGTGACACCATACGGACAGATCACAAGATTGCAGTAGATGACACACAGAGTTTCACTTACTTCTCGTAGGAATTAAGCAATGACACTTTAACATGAGTAGGGGATATATATAATCTATAATCCTTCCAAATATGAAGAAGATTGGCCACTTCGATCTTCTGATATTTGCTAGTCCTTTTCCGCTGTTGCTTACACTGTTGGTGCCGCTGTTGATGTCTGTCTAGGCCTAATGTCACGAGACTACTGAAACAGGTCCCAGTTTAAGGGGGGCGTCCACCAACCACGACAAGGCTACGACAAGAGCAGACAAGAAAGTTCCAATCGGTGCCTTGTCGCAGCATTGTCGTGAGGAGGGGAGTTGTCGTGAGCCCTTGTCGCAGCCTGTCGGGAAGTGCACGCTCCACCTAAATATTCTATCGTAGACCTCTGCGACAACCTCCCGACACGCCACGACATGCCACGACACGGCTCCAAAATCGAACATGTTCGATTTTGTCGTAACCTTGTCGGGGGCCTGTGTCACAGTCTGTCGTGGCCTTGTCGTCAAGGCTTCCAATCGTAGAGCTGTCGTGGACCTTGTCGGAAAGCCATTGTCGTAGCCTTGTCGTGGTTGGTGGACGCCCCCTCTGAGTCTGAGTTTATTTATACCACGCATTTTGTTGGCTCCATAATTTCACGAGTCGAAGACAAAATGAGTGGCATAAATAAGCTCAAACTCAAACGAGTGGCGTCTAGATTTTATTCTACCCCGTTTCCACACTTTTTTCAGTATCGGAAAGTAGTCACATAAACAACACTTTATGTCACACCCATGACATAAACAAATCCCATGGTAAGCCTATGGCGTTTTTTATTAGGGGTAGGATAAAGGGGTGTTATTCCCACCATGTTGCCGACACCGACATGTTTTCTATGTTTTTTACCCTTAACTGACAACTGAAATATAAATGTAGAGAGCTGGTAGCTTTTCTGGGTTGTTTTTTTCATAGAAATCCACTTTTTCATATTTTCATTATACAAGTCTTTCTCCTTTTGTAAAACAGACAGTATGATGATCGTGCTTATAAAAGAAGTATTTTGAACCTCCCCATAGCCCCATGCTATGACCAACACTGACAGATCTTTCTCACTGAGGCAGCAAATTCCACATGAAAAATATTTCCACTTATTTGTCTGACTCAGATTGACACCTCAGAATGAAATTTGAGAAGTATTTGATGAATATTGGCAACCTCCAAGTGTGGTTAAATGTAAGAAAAATACATAAATAAATTAAGCTCAATAGGTGTTGACAAGTCCTCTCTCCTGTGGTGAGTTTAGTGTGAAAACTCATTATAATTCTTTTTTTTTTTATAATTTTTTTTTTTATATAGAACGACATTATATAGAACGACCTGACCATGCTGGACATGCTACAAAACGAGATGGGGAATTGTTGTTTTTTCACGGAACGAGGCCTTGGGCCTAGCTACATCAATTCCCATCGAGTTTTGTAACATGTACAAGCATGGTGGTTTAATATATATTTATTATGTACCCAGAATTAATAAAATCTATCAATATATTGGCATAGAAGACATGTCAGCCTGAAAGCCCAAACACGGCTATTTTTCAGCGTGTGCAATATAACAGTGTACTGCACAGGGTTCAGTACTCAAATTATATTGCATAGGGAGCAGAAGTACGTTATTATCAAATATATTGCATTGTTGTGTAGCGTTCCCTCTAGTGGCTGGAAGTGTATTACCACTTTCCGCGATCGACAGCCGACCAGAGGTTTCGAGACTTCAGTCGCTACCCTGTACTTACCGTGCTAGTACAGGTGGGTTCGGCTTTACCCGCTGGAAAGGGGAGGGAGATGCTAGATCTACCACCTACCGCTTAACTACGAAGACAAAACCAGACTCCGGACTGTTTCAGTTTACCGAGCTTTTATTACAGTATTCTTTCACGTTACAATCCGTTGGTGCTTCGGGGCACCAACTAGCGCGGGAAGAGATACTGGTCTCTTCAACGTTGAAAGGTGCTACAACACAACCTAACCAACACGTGAGGCTTCAGACGTTCACTCCGTAAAGAGGCACCGCGAGAAGTCCTGTCAACCCGCTGTGGACTCAGCCTTATATAGTGACTGAGTTACGTAATGCGGGCGAACCCGTAGTATTTGCATACCGCGGGTCCGCCGGCCATACCGCACAGCAGGGATCGGCACTTGGGCCACCTAGCTTAAAGTGAAACAATGCTGCTCGACTGCCCTGACCGCTACAGTTATATAATAATAAAGAATTTAGACCAAGAAGCCTGTTTCTGTACACCATGAAAGCTAATGAACTACAACCTTAACAATATATAAAGCTTTCCTATGATACAATATACGTACATCATTTGTTTGTGGGGCCAGTCAGTGTATTCTCCAGGTCTGTGTCTGTTTCGATAAACAGTTCGGAAATTAATCAGAAGTGTCAGTTTTCCTATTTTCCAATAAAATCCTTGGTTTTCTTTTCCAGTTTTTAAAATTTTAATACAAAGGGAGAAGGAATTGGGTCTCATCCACACCAAAAAACAGTGATCCAAATCTCCCCATATGCCCCAGCTCTATCCCATGGCCAATACCGATGTAAGGCAGTACATTCCACGTGAACAAAAAAGTGACGGGCGGAGTGTTGTGTCAATGGTCTGCGGCACAGCCCTTCAGTGAGGCAGCACTATAAAACGGACATAGGGTTCCACTGTTACAAGTAGACCAAAGTTGAGTTAGTATACAAACAAACAAACTTGAAAATTATTGGAGGAATCCATCATTGTAAACAATGAGGAAGTCTGGAAAGGACCTGCAACGGTTGACCGGACGTAAAATCACCCCAAAAATAATTATTTCCTTTTTATTTCATGACCTCAGCTGACACCCTAATGATATGTGTGACACCCTAATGATATGTGTGTGACACCCTAATGATATGTGTGACACCCTAATGATATGTGTGTGACACCCTAATGATATGTGTGTGACACCCTAATGATATGTGTGTGATACCCTAATGATATGTGTGACACCCTAATGATATGTGTGACACCCTAATGATATGTGTGTGACACCCTAATGATATGTGTGTGACACCCTAATGATATGTGTGTGACACCCTAATGATATTTGTGTGACACCCTAGTGATATGTGTGACACCCTAATGATATGTGTGGCACCCTAATGATATGTGTATGACACCCTAATGATATGTATGTGACACCCTAATGATATGTGTGTGACACCCTAATGATATGTGTGTGACACCCTAATGATATGTGTGACACCCTAATGATATGTGTGTATCTTGTGTAGCGGAGAAGACGTGCGACCCGACCTCGTTTGTGTGCGGGAATGGTCGGTGTATCCTCCAGGCCTGGCGCTGTGACCACGACAACGACTGTCGCGACAACACTGACGAGCTCGACTGTGGTCAGTAACTAACTCTCTCTTTACATTATAAAAGGTAGAAACAGCACAACCACTTTGGTATCAAATTAATTTTTTTTTTCTTTCTAAAACTAATTCTAAACTTGGTATCAAATTAATGTATGCATTTATTTCAGATTGTAGAACCGACGTTTCGACCATTACATAGTCTTTTTCAAGGTTAATCTGTCACTGATTGTTATACTGAGGTACTTGTTGAGTACTTAAATTCACTCATTTAAGGATTAGTACTAAATGAGTCGTTAAATACATTTAGGGTATTGTATATGGTCTCTAGATAATATTTTCATCATAGTGTAGGTGTTGTTTTTTTTAATTGGGTAGATTCGTCAGTATAATGAACCGCGCTCTGCCATTTCGCCAATTTCGTGACGTTGTTAAATCTCAGAGAACATTCAGTATCATTATAGTTACAGTTTTGTTGTGGTTTTTTTAAAAGATTTTTATTATACTGGAGATGTCTGTTCGGCAGTAAGGTTTCCGATCTTCCACAGGCTCCAGTTGGCACATTCTCAATGATCTCGTATTGTCCAGATTTTGGACGTACAGACGAAGTCATGAGTTCATAGCAGCATGTTTTAGATACTAAAAGGGGTATCCCACTATCACGATTTGAGCCTCCGACACACTACGATAGCCTTACGACAAGCGTTCCGATGAAAAAATGAAATTTTTATCAGAAGGAACAGGTCCATCGTGAAAGCTAGACTCGTTCCTTCCGATAAAAATTTCATATTTTTCATCGGAACGCTTGTCGTAAGGCTATCCTAGTGTGTCGGAGGCTCAAATCGTGATAGTGGGATACGCCTTTTAGGCTTGGCGTCCGCCTTCTACGATAGAAATTTAGACCTACCGATATGGCACCGATACAAAAAAGTCAATATCGGAGACATATCGGGAAGGTGCAAAATCGTAGACATATGTCTAGACATGCCAATCCACCATGCATTGTATGGGGTTTTTGTCGGTGTCTAATCGCAGAAACGTGGTCAACTGCGCCGATATTAGATGACCTTCCGACGCGATTTTGATCTTTTATCGGGAGGTGTATCGTAGACGATATCTGAACCATATCGTGGTAGGTGGACGCCGGGCCTTACACTTCCAGTAATATGGTTTTGTACAATAAGGCCTGGCTAGATGGCAGATGCATGATTGTTAAAAAAATCGGTCGCTATTAACGATTATCTCGTCTAAAAACGGCTCACTGTCGTCACAGTTGCAGACTTACTGTATGGTGTTCATGTGTTGCAGACTTCCCCACGTGTGACGCTAACAGTTTCCAGTGCGGTAACGGACGATGTATCAGTCTGGACCGGCGATGTAACGGCCGACCCGACTGCTTCGACAAGAACCACACAGACGAGATAGGATGCCGTGAGTCCTGCTCTCAGCATGTTTTTCTGCCAGTCTCCACACTGTCCAGTCTCCTCAACTGGTCTATAAACATACATCCCACAGCTCTGAGCATGTTTTACTGCCAGTCCCGATACTGTCCAGTCTCCTTAACTGATCTATATTCACACATCCCACAGCTCTGAGCATGTTTTACCGCCAGTCCCCACACTGTCCAGTCTTCTTAACTAATCTATAATCACACATCCCACAGCTCTGAGCATGTTTTACTGCCAGTCCCGATACTGCCCAGTCTCCTTAACTAATCTATATACACACATCCCACAGCTCTGAGCATGTTTTACCGCCAGTCCCGATACTGTCCAGTCTCCTTAACTGATCTATATTCACACATCCCACAGCTCTGAGCATGTTTTACTGCCAGTCCCGATACTGTCCAGTCTCCTTAACTGATCTATATTCACACATCCCACAGCTCTGAGCATGTTTTACTGCCAGTCCCGATACTGTCCAGTCTCCTTAACTGATCTATATTCACACATCCCACAGCTCTGAGCATGTTTTACTGCCAGTCCCAATAGTGTCCAGTCTCCTTGAACGATCTATATACACATCCCACAGCTCTGAGCATGTTTTACTGCCAGTCCCGATAGTGTCCAGTCTCCTTAAACGATCTATATACACATCCCACAGCTCTGAGCATGTTTTACTGCCAGTCCCGATACTGTCCAGTCTCCTTAACTGGCCAACATACACACATCCCACAGCTCTCAGCATGTTTTACTGCCAGTCCCGATACTGTCCAGTCTTCTTAACTAATCTACATACACACATCCCACAGCTCTGAGCATGTTTTACTGCCAGTCCCGATAGTGTCCAGTCTCCTTAACTGATCTATAGACACACATCCCACAGCTCTGAGCATGTTTTACTGCCAGTCCAGATAATGTCCAGTCTTCTTAACTGATCTATAGACACACATCCCACAGCTGTGAGCATGTTTTACCACCAGTCCCCACACTGTCCAGTCTCCTTAACTGATCTATAGACACACATCCCACAGCTCTGAGCATGTTTTACTGCCAGTCTCCACACTGTCCAGTCTTCTTAACTGATCTATAATCACACATCCCACAGCTCTGAGCATGTTTTACTGCCAGTCCAGATAATGTCCAGTCTTCTTAACTGATCTATAGACACACATCCCACAGCTGTGAGCATGTTTTACCACCAGTCCCCACACTGTCCAGTCTCCTTAACTGATCTATATACACACATCCCACAGCTCTGAGCATGTTTTACTACCAGTCTCCACACTGTCCAGTCTCCTTAACTGATCTATATACACACATCCCACAGCTCTGAGTATGTTTACTGCCAGTCCCGACACTGTCCAGTCTCCTTAACTAATCTATATACACACATCCCACAGCTCTGAGCATGTTTTACTACCAGTCTCCACACTGTCCAGTCTCCTTAACTGATCTATACACACATCCCACAGCTCTGAGCATATTTTTCTGCCAGTCCCGATACTGTCCAGTCTCCTTAACTGATCTATATACACACACCCCACAGCTCTGAGCATGTTTAACTACCAGTCCCGATACTGTCCAGTCTCCTTAACTGATCTATAATCACACATCCCACAAGTATTATGATATATTAAGGATATCTGAGATATAAAGATTATCATTTATAATGATAGAAATTCATGGTGAAACCTTGGTCCAATAATCTTTACCTCTAGAACGTATTTTCTAAATTTTTTACAATGACATGCATTCCAGCTTTAACCTAGACACAGACGTTTCTTAAAGTATCATGCACATATAGTTTATTATCTTCAGAAAGGTTTACCTCAGAAATACTTGTTTGTTTTATGCAATTGATGTCATTTCACTAATTTCAATTACCCCATGAGCAAATATAACCGTTTCTAGGGTTCATTGGAAAGCCAATGTTTTAAAGATTTATTTTGGCATAACACTTTGAAACAGTTGACACATACACAATATAACCATGATTTTGATCTGCATGACCGTATTCTCCGCGTAGTTGACGCGTAGTAATATTGGAGCGAATGCGAGGATATTGCATGGTGTCAACTACCAGGAGAATGCGACTGTGCAGATCAAAATCATGATAATGTTGTTTAAATTATTTACCATTCCAAATATAAATTATAAAAAGAAAGGACAGAACAGCCATCGATCTGCTCACTCACTACTGAGATCTCACGGGACTTTATTCCGTATTCTCCTAGGAGAATACGTCTTCCTGTATTCTACTCTGTAGCGATCTGAAGGCTTTTTAGATATAGTATGAGGGTGGTTGTGGCCCCTAAGATTCGAGGTCAACTCTCGACTGTATAGCCCTCCCAAGGCGCTAGAAAATATCATGTAAGGAGGTCAGGGTGAAGGTTGGGGTTTTGGCTACTCGGTCTACTCTATTCCTTATATAGACTTAAGGTAATGGGACAACTCCATGCTGGTATGGAGACTCCGTGTTAGGTGGACAATAGATAACTAGGAGCAAATAGAATGTTCATCAATGATGAAGGAGCGTGCAATTATACATGAATAACAATTAAAAGGTTTGGGTTACATTCAGTCTATGGATAGTTTTCTGTAACCTAATGGAACCCAATCAACCTGCTATTTCTGCAACCACCTGAGTATAGGATAAAAAAAAAAAAAGGTCAATCACCAATGGGTCAATGAGGTATTTCGGTCTCTAGTGATTGGTCATGGTCAGCTGAGCATGCTTCTAAGACCCTGAGACACTGGCACCCTGCTCCTTTCACATTATCACAGTGGATAGCACGCAGATATTGAAGGGATATTTTTCTGGCAGCACTCTGAAAGTGTATATATGTGACCACTCTAATCTTTAGGTCACTAGATGATGTATTTAGCGTGTGCAAGCACGCTCTAATAAGGTGATACTGACACAAGGTGTTTGACTGTTCCAGCCCCCTCGGACTGCCCGCCCACCCTGGTGAAGTGCGCCTCTAACAACCTGTGTATTCACCGGCGCTGGCTGTGTGACGGAGACAACGACTGCGGCGACGGCAGTGACGAGGCCTCCACCTTCTGCGCCGCCACCACCTGCACGCCCGGTAAGTAAAGCGGGGCTCACACAGGGGAGTCTCATTCCCCGAGTTATCTAGGACCTGGGACCTGTTTCACTAGTTTCATGACATGTCTAGATGGCGTGACATGTCTAGATGGGGTCTAGATGGTGTGTCCGGTTTCATAAGAACTATACATTAAACTTCATTTTGTGTGTTCTTGATTGCACTGTTGGTGCCGCTTTTCATGTTGTCTAACACTTTTGTCACAAAACTATTGAAGCAGGTCCATGATGTGTAGATTTGTTTAATTCCTATGTTTGGGGTCTGTCTTTTCCTAAGGGCAGCTACTTGTGTTGTCACAAAACCAGACAACCCAATCTGTCTGTATGGTGTCACAGACATGTCACGAAACTAGTGAAACAGGTCCCAGTTTCAGTAGTCTCGTGACATTAGGCCTAGACAGACATCAACAGCAGCACCAACAGTGCAAGCAACAGCGGAAAAAGACTAGCAAATATCTTAAGATCAAAGTGGCCAATCTTCTTCATATTTGGAACGATTATAGATTAGATGTATCCCCTACTCATGTTAAAGTGTCATTGTTTAATTCTTACGAAAAGTGAGTGAAACTCTGTGTGACATAGATTGCAATCTTGTGATCTGTCCGTATGGTGTCACAGACGCCATCTAGACATGTCACGAAACTAGTGAAACAGGTGCCTGGTGATTTCTGGTTTGAAATCCCCTCCGAATTCCCGGAGATATCCGCCATCTTGCTGGTGAATATAAAGCGCTGTCAGAGCGGAAAAAAGTGGAAAACTCTAATAATCTACTTTATAATGTCTAATTTACACATGCAATAGTTGAAATAAGGTTATATGGGAGAAGAATTCTTAACGAACTAGGCTTAGAGCCTTGAGAATCCACTGGTCTACCTCCCGTGCTAAAGACGCACATCAATGCAACCCAAAGATTCCTATAATCTCAATGATGCCACCTAGCGGGAATACTGTGTGCCGGTGGATTTTCAAGGCGCTAAGCCTAGTTCGTTAAGAATTCTTCTCCCATAGAGCGTCGTGAGAACCTTGTACAGAATACCGCTTAGAGAGTGTGAGATCTTATGAGAGGGGTGACTGCGGCAGGTGTACTTTGCACATTTCCCCTAGTCTCAGACAATTTTCTTCTGGTACACAAATCGCAATGGTGAATTCGATTCACATGGAGGGACACACTTGGTACACAGTCTAAGACATAGATACAGTAAAGACTCACCCTCAAGATATATATAACAATCCCTACTAACGATTATCACATCTAAAAAAACCGTCCCTCGAGTTTTACAACGACTATTGGACCCAATGGTTTGATAATTATCGCCATGATCGTATAATTATCGCCAAATGTATGATAATTACAAAACGGTCGCTATTAACGATTATCGCGTCTAAAAACCGATCTGATTTGGGCTTTTCTCTCCTCTCTACAGGAGATTTCCGCTGTGTGACCAGTCACCGGTGTGTTCCCGCTCACTGGCACTGTGACGGCACGGACGACTGTGGGGACAACTCGGACGAGCCTGCAGACGAGTGCTGTAAGTATCCCCCTGACTGGCCAGATGTCCGCCGCAACTAAAACGGTGTCCCGACGGTTACTTCCTACGCATGGAATTATTCTGAACTTTGGTTCCTACTCCTCGAGTTGTTACCTACAATGTGTTTGTTGTCATGTCATTTACCAAAAATAGTTATCACTGCACGAAACCTACCGCTTTACATATGTATCCGAAACGCGTCTAACAGTAGGATTTTGCGTCTAGAAGTTCGACATGTTATCCGTCTCATAGACGCCTTATCTAGTGGCGTATATACATGTCCATGGTGCGGTCTTATATACGTCATATATACGCCTGAGTCCGTTGTATATCCACCACCATCCAATAGTTCCGATCTTTGCAACTTGGGGACACTACTGGTAGCATATTTCATTTGAATCCATTAACCATTAAGTATACTATACACCTATGCCCCAAAATACTCCAAATACCAACCTCTGCTATCCAAGT
Source organism: Alentia gelatinosa (assembly GCA_950022655.1). Classification (NCBI taxonomy): domain Eukaryota; kingdom Metazoa; phylum Annelida; class Polychaeta; order Phyllodocida; family Polynoidae; genus Alentia; species Alentia gelatinosa. The sequence goes on along the minus strand of OX465589.1, from coordinate 49,574,595 downwards.
GGTAGTTGAGGCATACCACTATACTGTGCCGGTATGGCGCCATACCACCACAATTTGAGCACTTAATCTGAAACGTGAGTATGTGTATTATCGGAAATACCATATCTGGAGAAAAAAAAATTACAGGAAATTTATGAATAATATTATGACACTATTATTCCAAAAGAAAAGAATTTTCTAATAGTTTGAATTTCATTTACGAAATCGTGGCTATGAACATTGTGAGAAAGTCGCATAGCAGAAAGTCACTTCCGCCTGCCCAGACGACTTTGTTTAGCACTTAAACATTGACATGTTTTTGCGAGTTTTTAAATATTTACAGATATTTAGAGGTCTATAGTACAAGTGAAACTTGTTAACCTAGTAGGGATGAGTCCTCGTCCCTTGTTACTTTCGCTAAACCTACCGCATTCGCTCTACGAGCTCATGCGGTAGGTTTAGTGAAAGTAACGCGGGACGAGGACCCATCCCAATTAGGTTTACTAGTTTCCCTTAAATCCCACAGACTGGCCAGATGTCCGCCGCAACTAAAACGGTGTCCCGACGGTTACTTTCTACGCATGGAATTATTCTGAACTTTGGTTCCTACTCCTCGAGTTGTTACCTACAATGTGTTTGTTGTTATCTCATGTACCAAAAATAGTTAAGTTTTAAGAAATACAAAACTATTGTACTTCACATCATGACAACTGATCATGCAGCATCATAAGATGCTGAGCTATGGGCAGTATAAATGAAAGATTTAAAAAAAAGAAATCACATGGTCTACCAACCGAGAAGGCTGCTTTTCATCTTTACATGGAAATCCACTTTTTTTCATTGATCCTTGGGGCCATAGTGTTGTATAAAATAATATGCTGTAAACAGAAGATATTTTGACAATAAGAGTAATCTAAAGCTCTGACAAGGTATTGTATACAAATACGTTCTTCTAGATATTATCTGCTGTCTTGTCAGACAACATTATATGGAAAAAAATCGTCCAGGATATTGTTTATCGTTGGAGTTATCGTATCGTTCAGACCAGCACCAGAAACGAACGAACTTTATTCAACAGCCCCCTGGCATTTGGCTAGTAGTCCCAAATGTCCTGGAATTTATCTTACCCCTAATAAAAAAAACTCCATAGGCTTAACATTGGGTCACTGTATTCGGTCTGGAAAAATGAAAAATATCACTCTAGTTGGATACACTTGACAAATGATGTCATTTGTTAATGTAAAAGTGATTTAGACGGGCGGGATAGGATAAATTCTAAACCAAACTCGATTTAGTCATGTTATTGTTCACCGCACGCGGCAAGATCGCGTATTACTGCTCTCGGCTTCGCCTCGCGCAGTAATACGCGATCTTGCCGTCATGCGATAAACAACAACACGACTAATTCTTGTTTGGTTTCTCCATAGTATAAAACTTGTGTTTGATGTTGATTTTTAGCGAGGCCAAACCGGACGTGTTTCGGGAACCAGTTCACGTGCGCTAACGGGAAGTGTCTTCACCAGCACTGGAGATGTGATGGGGATGACGACTGCGGGGACGGCTCCGACGAGGCCGTCTCCATCTGTTGTAAGAGATCACCTCTCTTCTATCCTTTAACCCTTTAACCCTTTAAAGCCGAATGATGCCTTGAGGCATCAACTGGCCCAGGCCGAATGATGCCTCAAGGCATCATTTCTCTGATATTTGATATAATGATTTTAAGAAGGGAATAATTGATAAATAAACATGAAATTTTCAGAGAATGTAGGTATAACATCAGATATCATATTATTATCAAAATCATGTAAGATCTTATAGATTACTCATTATATCACGCGATAAAACCATCGAATTGTGGCTTTAGCCAATAATGTGTTCGTCCTCTAGGAGTATATGCTGACACTATCATCCGTCCCTATGGGGGTAGCTCAGCCACAGACACTCGTCTTTAAAGGGTTAAGGACGGATGTGTGCGGCCGTGCTACCCCTGTGAGGACGGGTGCTGCCGTCAGTGTATATCGCTAGGGGACGGGCACATAGGTGTCAGAACCAATAATTTGAGGATATAATCATGTGGTATAATACATCATCCTTGATATTCATTTGTTTTCTCACTAGAAATACTTAATGCGATATTAGAACTATATTCTGTGAAAATTTGATGTTCATTGATAAATTATTTCTTTATCAAAAATGATTTTATAAATTTTGGAGAAATGATGCCTGAAGGCATCATTCGGCCTGGACCGGTTGATTCCTTAAGGCATCATTCGTCCTGAAAGGGTTAACCCACACACGGCGGGTGATGTTTTAAGGCATCAACCAGAGTCGTCCGGGTGATGCCTCAAGGCATCAACCGGGAATGGTTGGGTGATGCCTTGAGGCATCATTTTCAAAATATTCGGTTAAAAAAAAAGAAAAAAGGAAATAATGGCTCCATAAAAATGAAACTTTCGAAGAATGTAGATATATTTGATATTTCAGATGAAATAGGAAATAGTATTTGAGTATCACGTGTCATGTCACGTGATATAAAGATCAAAATATCCGCAATAGGCAAATATACCCAGCGGTATAAGCGGTATTCACTGACACTAGTGCCCGTCTCAATGACTGTACCCCTGCCATTATTAATCTTGTAGGTTGGTAATAAATACAATAAAGACTGGTTCTGTATACGAGGGACCGTAATCTCCTGGTAGTTGACGATGTAATATCCTCGCAAATCGCTCGGATATTACTACGCATCAACTACTCGGAGATTACGGCCACTCGTTCACAAAACCAGTCATTATTGTGTATATATTCAGTATATGGGACCTCCCTTAAAAAAATCGGGTCCCGATTTCATCAGAAAAAATAACAAACAAACAGACATTGATGTATGTTACAGCTATATTCAGTACATGGGACCTCCCTTAAAAATAATCGGGTCCCGATTTCATCAGAAAAAATAACAAACAAACAGACATTGATGTATGTTACAGCTATATTCAGTACATGGGACCTTCCTTAAAAATAATCGGGTTACGATTTCATCAGAAAAAATAACAAACAAACAGACATTGATGTATGTTACAGCTATATTCAGTACATGGGACCTCCTTTAAAAATAATCGGGTTCCGATTTCATCAGAAAAAATAACAAACAAACAGACATTGATGTATGTTACAGTAATATTCAGTACATGGGACCTTCCTTAAAAATAATCGGGTTCCGATTTCATCAGAAAAAATAACAAACAAACAGACATTGATGTATGTTACAGCTATATTCAGTACATGGGACCTCCCTTAAAAATAATCGGGTCCCGATTTCATCAGAAAAAATAACAAACAGACATTGATGTATGTTACAGCTATATTCAGTACATGGGACCTCCTTTAATTGTATCTAACTGCAGCGAACATGACGTGCCCGGAGAACCACTTCATGTGCGCGTCCAACAAGGCGGCGGGGCGCTACCCGTGCATCCCGCAGTACTCCGTGTGCGACGGAGACCGCAACTGCCTCGGCGCCGAGGACGAACTGCAGGACTGTCCCCGACGTAACTGTACCTCCACGCAGTTCAGATGCGGCAACGACCTCTGCGTGCCCGACCGATTCAAGTGCGACCACGACGACGACTGCGGCGACAGGACCGACGAGCCTGATGACTGCGGTATTTTTTATTTTATTTTAATTTTTTTTTATTATTTTTTTTTTTATTTAGTCAGAATATTAGCGACTTCGAGAGGGTGAGGGGTGGTGAGGGCTTGGTGGTGCCCCCTACTATTAATACCTGAAACTATCAATTAGTTCCCAACCATCATTTCATGTGACACCGATTTTACTGACTACCAGCGGAATTTAGTCACGGAGGCTGATCTCAGGGCAAGGAGATCGGAAAACTACAGTTCTAAATTATGTTTTCAGTAAGGCGAAAAACAAATCCTAAGGATGGAAGTAGATCTATGTGGAGAAACACAAAAAAGAGTGGCAGGATTCAGTTGAGTACTGCACGAGAATCTCACTCTCGTGGGCATTCAGTCTCCATGCCTAGGTCTGGCTACCAGCGAAAGTTGAGATCTCATTGGTTTCTCATGAGAAAAGAAGATAAGAAAACTACAATACGATCCTTTGATTTTGACATGGCTCGAAATGAATCAGAGGAGAAGAAGTTAGTCTGAGTGTAGTCCTATAAAAAAAGAACAGTTCGAGTTTTTCACTACACGAGAATCTCACTCTCGTGGCTCTTCAGTCTCCAGTCCTAGGTCTGGTCCACTTTATCTCTATGTGCGGGGGACACTCCAAACGGATTTTACCAGAATCATAGCTTTTTAGATAGAGTAGGTAACTAACTGGTTTATGAACCAGGGACCGGTTTTTTAGACGCGATAATCGTTAATACCGGCCAAGATAACGATATCTAGCATTTTCAAGATAGGTGCAACGACCATTGGCCCCAATTATCGCCAAATGTATGATGATTACAAAACGGCCGCTATTAACGACTATCGCGTCTAAACACAGGACAGGCTTTTAGATGCGATAATCGTTAACAGCGATTATTAAAGATATCTCGAGTTTTCAAGATAAATACAACGACCCCTTACTGCAATGGTTCGATGATTATCGCCAAATGTAATGTACTTATGTAAAAACAAAAGTACCACGGCAGTTCCCTTTAGCCTATTCTTTGATATTTAGTTTTTTGTCACCTTTTTCTAAAAGGAAAAGAGAAATTCACCTAAACTTGGTGACCGCGCTTTCTTACTTGTTTAATTCTAAGTGAAATTACAATAATTATCTACCTGAGACATGTAATTGATTGTAATGAGGCCATCATTGTCCTGTTTTCAGTTTACCCAACATGCACTCCGGATCAGTTTAAGTGCGACAACAACCGATGTATCCCGAAGAAGTTCCGATGTGACGGCGACAACGACTGCCGCGACAACTCGGACGAGACCGAGGACTGCCGTGAGTCATCTCCGTTTTCTGTTGTTTGTTGGTTTGATTTTACGTCCAGTTAACCATTAGAGGTTCTCACCAGACTTACTCAAGGTTCTTTTACACCACATGGGTGGTGATCGAATCTATGAGATGAATTCATATAGAAATCTCACCCCTACACATTTACCGAGGTGAGAGTTCTTTTAGTTCCCACACCACATAGATATGGTATGAGAACAATTGGCCTTTGATATAGCAGTAAATCTACCACTGCTGGAAATGAAGGAGAAGAGTGGCCGCAGTGGGACTCGAACCCACAAAGTCCTACAACCTTGGGATTACAAGTCCAGTGCCCTAACCACTGAGCTAACTCCCCACCCCCTCCGTTTTCTGTATGTTCGCAAGGGTGCCTAGGATTTAAAAAGCCTCTAACAGAGATGTCAGTTTTCCTCTTTCCCAAGGAAGTACTTGTTTTTATCCCACCCCTAATAAAAAACGCCATAGGCTTAACATGGGATTTGTTTATGTCACGGGTAGTGACATAAAGTGTTGTTTATGCCACTACTTTCTGATACTGAAAAAATATGGAAATGGGGTAGGATAAAAATCTAGACGCCACTAGTTTGAGTTTGAGCTTATTTATGGCACTCATTTTGTTGGCTCCGTAATGTCACTGGTCTTCGACTCGTGAAATTATGGAGCCAACAAAATGCGTGGCATAAATAAAGTCAGACTCAAACTCGTGACGTCTCTTGATATTATTTTCATTTATTTATTTAGAAAACCAGGCGTAAACACTTCCATATCCGACCGATGCAAAAAAAAAAATTATTATCAGTTTTGAATTTTTTTTCTTGCTAAATCAAAGAAAGCATCAAATGGGCCTCATCCACAGCAATAAATAGTGGTTTAAACCTCTCTGAGGCAGTAAATTCCACATGAACAATATTTCTTCTATTTGCCACGACCCCAACTGACATCCCAGATTTATATCCCATTGTTCCCTTTGTTAAGATAGCAGGACAATGCCTTAAGGCATGTTTTCAGTGACTTTAATTAATGGGTTTATGAATAATACTCTTGAATAAATACCCGATTGTTTTTGGTGAAGTGGTGTTGTTTTACAGTGACGACGGCTCCCACCTGCTCCCATCTACTCGTAGATTACTCTACACCGACACCTCCTTGTTTCTAACTATCCTTCACAGTATAATAATGGAGTGTTGTTTTACAGTGATGACTGCTCCCACCTGCTCCCCTGTACTCGTAGATTACTCTACACCAACACTTCCTTGTTTCTAACTATTCTTCACAGTATAATAATGGAGTGTTGTTTCACAGTGACGACGGCTCCCACCTGCTCCCCTCCACTCGTATATTACTCTACACCAACACCTCCTTGTTTCTAACCATCCTTCACAGTTTAATAATGGAGTGTTGTTTTACAGTGACGACGGCCCCCACCTGCTCCCCTCTACTCGTAGATTACTCTACACCAACACCTCCTTGTTTCTAACTATTCTTCATAGTATAATAAAGGAGTGTTGTTTTACAGTGACGACTGCTCCCACCTGCTCCCCTCTACTCGTATATTACTCTACACCAACGCCTCCTTGTTTCTAACTATCCTTCACAGTATAATAATGGAGTGTTGTTTTACAGTGACGACGGCTCCCACCTGCTCCCCTCCACTCGTAGATTACTCTACACCAACACCTCCTTGTTTCTAACTATTCTTCATAGTATAATAAAGGAGTGTTGTTTTACAGTGACGACTGCTCCCACCTGCTCCCCTCTACTCGTATATTACTCTACACCAACGCCTCCTTGTTTCTAACTATCCTTCACAGTATAATAATGGAGTGTTGTTTTACAGTGACGACGGCTCCCACCTGCTCCCCTCCACTCGTAGATTACTCTACACCAACACTTCCTTGTTTCTAACTATTCTTCACAGTATAATAATGGAGTGTTGTTTTACAGTGACGACGGCTCCCACCTGCTCCCCTCCACTCGTAGATTACTCTACACCAACATCTCCCTGTTTCTAACTATTCTTCACAGTATAATAATGGAGTGTTGTTTTACAGTGACGACTGCTCCCACCTGTGCGGGCGGCAAGTTCCGTTGTGCCAATGGTAAATGTATCGACTACAGCATCGTGTGTAATAACAACGACGACTGCGGCGACATGTCAGACGAGCAACACTGCAGTAAGTAGACATTAACTCCATTACTATATATATATATATATATATATATATATATATATATATATATATATATATATATATATAGGCGAACACTCAATATCTTACCCCTGGTACAAGTTTAGCCATAAGTCAGTCATAAGTTTAGTCATTACTTTGACTTTCTTTCAGCAGAACATAGTTTCCCTCTATTACTAAGAGAAAACATGGTTACTGAGCCCAAAGGGATAGCGTTCGAGGTCTTTTGATGCCATAAATACGTCCTGAAGCCGTAGGCGGAGGGACGTAATTATGGCATCAAAAGGCCGAGAATGGCATCCCTACGGGCTGAGTTACCACGTTTACTTATTATTACATACCTAAATATTTTAAAAAAACCGTCAATTTATATACTTATTTTATGTAGCTATCGACCTGATGCATTCACTTTGGCACAGTGCGCCCGAATATTCACTACGGGTGCAGTGCGCCCGAACACTATTTAAACTGTACCCCTAGCAGGTAGTATTTCATAGACGTTCGGCCATATAGGTATGTAATTATATATATATATGTTCCTGTTGGGGAATCTTACATATACCAACCTCTGACACAGTTTTGGTATTTCATCCAACCCAGCATACTGTGTCGGGATGGAAAATCCCAACATTCCCTTATTCAGCCTTCACACGCGCCGGTCCTCCTAGCAAATATTTAACCTCCCACAGACCCTCAGGCCAATGCTGTAGCCAACACCGACTTGTTTTTCATGTTTCTCAGTCTCTCCTTAGCTTCCACACATCAGATATGTCCTTATTTCCTGCTGTTAATATCAAAGGAGATGTATTTGTTTAACTGAGGTAATTGTCTTTCAGTGATTAACGAGTGCGAGGATTCGAGTTTCTGTGCTCAGGGCTGCGTGAACACAATTACCAGCTTCTACTGTACGTGTAACCCGGGCTACAAACTCCACACCGACCGCAGGACCTGCATCGGTAAATACTACAAATGATGTGTGGGAACTTTTCTGGCATAAATCGGTGCCCCGATTTGTGTCAATCGGTCCCTGATTTTATCCAAAATAATTTTTCGGAAATCGGCCCACCGATTTTATCCATATTTTTTTTTACTACAAATGATCCCCACCTGGTATAAATGTCCACAGGCTTAATATTAGGAAGTCGTACTCAACAGGCCTGTGAGTATGGTAACTCATACTCAATGGGCAATACATATATTTGCAGGCTACGATAAAATCAGAAAGATATTCATGTTGGGTCTGAATCCTTGTTCATAATCTCGTTTGTAACGCTTCGAAATATTCACTCGGCTACCGCCTCGTCAAAGATTTCTACGTGCTCATAACTCGATGGCGTACGGGGACAGAGACCAAACACTCATCGATTTCTTTCTTAGCCTCGTACTCACTAACGCCCATTCCCCACACCCACCAACACCCATTCCCCGCACCCACCAACACCCATTCCCCGCACCCACCGACACCCATTCCCCGCACCCACCAACACCCATTCCCCGCACCCACCAACACCCATTCCCCGCACCCACCAACACCCATTCCCCGCACCCACCAACACCCATTCCCCGCACCCACCAACACCCATTCCCCGCACCCACCAACACCCATTCCCCGCACCCACCAACACCCATTCCCCACACCCACCAACACCCATTCCCTGCACCCACCAACACCCATTCCCCGCACCCACCAACACCCATTCCCCGCACCCACCAACACCCATTCCCCTCCACCACCAACACCCATTCCCCACACCCACCAACACCCATTCCCCACACCCACCAACGCCCATTCCCCTCCACCACCAACACCCATTCCCCACACCCACCAACACCCATTCCCAGCACCCACCAACGCCCATTCCCCTCTATCACTAACACCCATTCCCAACACCCATTAACACCCATTCCCCGCACCCACTAACGCCCATTCCCCGCACCCACCAACACCATTCCCCTCTACCACCAACACCATTCCCCGCACCCACTAACGCCCATTCCCCACACCCACCAACACCATTCCCCGCACCCACCAACACCCATTCCCCTCTACCACCAACACCCATTCCCCACACCCACCAACACCATTCCCCGCACCCACTAACGCCCATTCTCCACACCCACCAACACCATTCCCCGCACCCACCAACACCCATGCCCCGCACCCACCAACACCCATTCCCCGCACCCACCAACACCCATTCCCTGTACCCACCAACATTCCCTGTACCCACCAACACCCATTCCCCGCACCCACCAACACCCATTCCCCACACCCACCAACACCCATTCCCCGCACCCACCAACACCGATTTACCTGCCCATAGGCTTTATGATTGACTTCCGATTAGAATGAAAAATATCATTCCGAGGTTAGACAAAATTACAACAGTGTATCACACTTGTACGATTGACTCACCGATACACCACGATTGGCGCCTGATACCCCAAGATTAAAAACGCCAATCGTAGGCTGACGCTAGTTGTACTTCCAAAATACTATGTAAATGATGATGTAGAGCAAACATTTGAAATAAGTTTCTCCAACTCATAGGCTGTGAAAAAGCTCAGGTCCCTTCTTCGAGGTTGAGCTATCGCTCGTGTATTACCACGCGTTAACTCCTCATGGTTTATGGCCACCTGTCCACAAAACCGTCGTTAAGGCCACTCACAAAATAAAACTTGTTTCTCATCACCGCGCGCATCAGAAAAAACGATATTAGAAGTTTTTGGGTTTTTTGGGTTTTTTTTTAAATAGATGAACCTTGATAGAAATTATGTAAGGTATGTATTTAGTATCAAATTAAAGCTGCATTAAATGTATAGCCAGTAAAAATCTGGAAACCCCGCGTAAGCAGACACGTAAGCAGCCACTTTGGCCCGGATCGGAGGGTGTCCGCTTATGCGGGGTTTTACTGTATGTCTGCCATCTTTGATATAGCAAAAAAAAAAAAAAAAAAAAAAAAAAGCGCCCTCGTCATATTTTTCATGGCTTGGTGATGAGAAACAATTTTTTTTTTAGTGGCCTAATTGTCTATATATTACAGATATGAATGAGTGTGACGAGGTGCCGGGAGCATGCTCACAAGGCTGTGAAAACACTGACGGCTCTTACATCTGTAAGTGCGCGGACGGCTACAAGAAGGAGCCCGACGGATCGACCTGCAAGAAGATCGATGGTCAGTCATCTTTTTTTCTTTTTTTTAATTATATAGAGCTTTATTTACATTTGAAGATTACATGTGACTTCCATTTACACCCATTGATGTGGTTATGATTCCTTTGGGAGAAGCTCTTGGTTTTTTGGGGTTTTTTTAAACAATTAAAACAGTAATGTTTCAATGTAGCCTTAATTTCCATACAAAATACAGACTTATTGACTTCTTTTGTTATCCCTAATACAAATGGTACTGTGAAATTCAACATTAAAAGGAAAAGCAACCCTATTCAAGTAGAGGAAAAGACGATACAATACAGTAGATGGTCAGTCATCTTATTAATAGCCTCAGTTACATACCTCAGTATGGAGTGCCTCCTACCTTGTGTGTCCAATATCAATTTGCCCTTTCTATTTGTAGTTTTATGTACAATCTAAAATGGGCCTTTTCATTTGTAGTTGTCTTTACTGTGTTGCATATTTGTAGGCGTGTGTACCATAGGAAATAGCCCTTTCTATCTGTAGTTGTATATACATGTACAATGTGAAACAACCCTGTCTATTGCTAGTTTATTGTGCGACGTAAAAACACCCCCCTTCTGCTTGCACGTGCTAAATACATCATCTAGAGGTTAGAGGGGTCCATATAGACTTTCAGGGTACTGCATACAAACTATCCCTTCACTATCTGTGTGCTAATCACTGTGATATTGAGAACAGAGCAGGGACCCAGTGTCACAGTCTCTTAGAGACGTGCCCAGCTGACCATGACCAATCACTCAAGACCAAAATACCTCAAGATCCACTGGTACTTGATGTGTTTGGATTCTAGATAGGCAGTTGCAGAAATGGCAAGTTGATTGGGTTCAAGTGGGTTACAGAAAACTATCCATAGGCTCAATTTAACTGAAACCTTTCAATTGTTATTCATTTATAATTGCACGCTCATTCATCTATGATGAACATACTATTTGCTCCTAGTTATAGTGATGTGTGCAATCTTAAACGCCCCTTTCTAGTTGTAGTTGTGCATACATTGTAAAATAGCCCTTACTATTTCTAGTTGTATGTACAAAGTAAAATACCCTTTTTGAGCGCGGGAAATCGCGCTCATATACGTCATCTAGAGTTTAGAAAGCTCACACAGGGTTTCAGCTTAATGCAAAGAATCTAACACTTCACTAGCAATGTTCCAACTGTAAAGGCCTGGTTATATGAGCAGGGGTCCAGTATCAAGTCTTACCATAACCCCTGCCCACTACTGAATTGGTTCCTTTTAATAGAACTTTCATGGCTGAGTGACCTTGTGATGGTGTGTGCGTTGCCTTGTAGCAAATCAACAGAAATCACATATTGAGTGGCATAGTTGACCTATTAGCCAGAGAAATAAGGCAGTTGACCAAGACCCTCAATGAAAAATTCAGTCACAACTGTGACAAGTCAGGGTGATGAGTTGAATGGGATACTTAGATCCATATATGACTTGATTAAGAAACATTTTCAATATATTAAGATACAACTATTTGGATTAAATAATCAGTTGCCATCTGTTGGCACATGTAGATTTCTATAACATAATGAATATTCCTGTTGGTGATACTTGAGAACACCTATCAAATGCATTCTCTGAGTTTATTGAAACATTCTTACTTTTATTTAATGAAATGATTTAGGTATACCGCGCTCTTCCATTATAAATGGAAACAATATTTGCCCCTAGTCTAGTTATAGTTGTTTCCTAATCTTAGCTACGTGCGCTGCTCTTAGCATAGATCTGAGTAATATGGTAATTATTTTGTTCAACATTCCTTCCCTGTACTAGCTGTACGTACCACAAACAGTACACTCCTCTTCCAGACACCGATCCCTGGCTGGTGTTCGCCAACCGGTACTACCTGCGCGAGCTGGCCACGGACGGCCAGTACTACAACCTGCTGGCCGACGGCTTCCAGAATGTGCTCGCAGTGGACTTCGACTACGCCGAGGATCGGCTGTACCTGATCGACACGACGGCCCGGAAGGTGATGAGGATGCACCTGAACGGCACGGGGCTCGAGACGCTCATCTGGCACGACCTTGGCCGCGCCGAGGGCCTGGCCGTAGACTGGATAGGACGGTAGGTGCACTCATCTCTGTGGCATCGTTTTTTTTAAAGCAATTTTTATTAGAGCGTGCTTGCACGCGCTAAATACATCATCTAGTTAGAGCGTGCTTGCACACGCTAAATACATCATCTAGAGACCTAAAGGTTAGAGGGTGCGTCCACCAACCACGACAAGGCTGCGACAACGGCTTTCCGACAAGGTCCCCGACAGCTCTACGATTGGAAGGCGTGTCTTAGCCTTGTCGTGGTTGGTGGACCCTAGCTCCCGACAAGAGGCTACGACAAGGCCCCGACAGGCTGCGACACGAAGCTTGTCGGGAGGTTGTCGGGGGCCTTCCGACAAGGCTACGACAAAATCGAACATGTTCGATTTTAGAGCCTTGTCGTGGCGTGTCGTGGCATGTCGGGAGGTTGTCGCAGAGGTCTACGATAAAACATTTTGGTGGAGCTTGCTCTTCCCGACACGCCCCAACAACGCTGTCGCAGAATGGACGGTAGGTGCACCCATCTCTGTCTTATCTTTTTTTAGCAATTTTTTATAGAGCATGCTTGCACGCGCTAAATACATATTTTTTTTTCAAATCAGTTTCTTTATTGGGTTCAGTTCTGAGTATACAATGTCCATTTGTAGTGTATTACAATATAAGCGTTTGTTTGAGCCCAGCAAAGGGGCAAAGCCTCAATTGGCATAGCAATTGTTTTTCATGGCTAAGCCATATATCTCTGCGGAGATCCCCAAAAATAAAAATAAAATAGAAGAAGCACACATCCAGCAATCATGCTGAGACAGACTTGACAAACAGCTAGTACATTGTGCGTTGTACAAATGTAACACTACGTTTTATCAAAAATACAATATGATATATTCTGTGTCCACTCCATGAAGGTACAGCATTAATCAAATACATAAGGGGTTGAGTTAAGATTACAACATCTAGAGACCTAAAGGTTAGAGTGGTCACATACACTTTCAGCTGCTGCCAGAAAACTACCCCTTCACTATCTGCGTGCTATCCACTGTGATAATGTGAAAGGAGCAGGGTGCCAGTGTCTCAGGGTCTTAGAAGCATGCTCAGCTGACCATGACCAATCACTAGAGACCGAAATAACGATTGTCGTGACTGAAAAACAGGGCCCAGGTTAAGTAATGGTTAAAGGAGTAAATATGTTTTTTATTTTGTCATCAGGAAGATCTACTGTCTTAAGTTCAGGTTAAATAATAGTTAAATGAGTATATAGATATTATTTATATTTTGTATTGTCAACAGGAAGATCCACTGGCTGTAGTCCAGGTTAAGTGATAATTAAAGGAGTATATAGATATTATTTATATTTCGTGTTGTCCTCAGGAAGATTTACTGGCTGGAGTCAATGGTTAAGTAATGGTTAAAGGAGTGTTTATATATTTATATGTATGTATTTCGTGTTGTCATCAGGAAGATTTACTGGCTGGAGGTAGCCCGGAACCGGATGTACGTGTCGGAGCTGAACGGCACCTCACGGCGCACGCTCAGTGAGGGCTGGATGAGCAATGCGCGCGCAATCGCCCTTCACCCGCTCAAAGGTCAGTCTCATCCCACTTCCGGTCGCCCATTTCACGTCTTTATACTAAGGCCCGGCGTCCACCCACTACGATATGGCTCCGATATTTAGTAGAAACCAAACGAGAACTCGAGTTTGGTTTCGTATTTATCCTACCCCATCTCACCGATATACAGAGAATATTTGTAATTATTCACGTTAGAAGTTATCAATGCTGCTGGATCTACTTTCGTTATCTCGTCCCTGATTGGTCCGGTTTTTTTTTCACCTCGGTGCATAAATAACACTTTATCCAACGCTATGTCAAATACATTGAGTCAATGTTAAACCTATGGCGTTTTTTATTAGGGGTAGGATAAGGTCTATGATGGACCTCCCGAAAAAAAAATCTAAATCGCGTCGGAAGGTCCCCTAATATCGGGGCAGTTGACCACGTTTCTCCGATAAAAACCCCATACAGTGCGTGATGGATTGGCATGTTTAGACATATGTCTACGAATTTGCACCTTCCCGATTTGTTTGCGATATTTACTTTTTGTATCGGTGCCATATCGGTGGGTCTAAATTGCTATCGTAGTAGGTGGACGCGGGCCTAAGTGTTATTCAGCAAGTCAGTATTTATAGCCATTTAAGCCCACTGTAGGTCATTTGACGTTAACAGGAATTGTCTAGTGTAGTTTGTGGGTTCATCAGTCCATGGAGTGAGTTCAAATGTGACGAATTCTGCTGACTTTTTGTGCATATGACAACATACGTGGGGCAAGACAATTCACAGGACAAGAGAGACGAAAATGACAGGATAAAAGTTGTGGTTATGAGTTATGATTCAACTTTGTAGGTTAAATATGAATACGACCCCAGTAATATTAGGAAACGTCCTTACTGTGGACGAAACGGTTCCTGTTCAAGGTCAGTCGTCGATTGAACGAGAACGAGACTGAACGAGAACGAGAACCATTTCGTCTACAGTGAGGATGTTTGCTTATTATTATATATATATACCTTTAATTGGTGAAAAAACGCCATTTTAATGACATCCAAAGTCGCAGTCACAGCGGGCACGAACATTATTATTACTGCACCCCTAGCAGCGGGCAGTATTTAATAGACATTCGGACATAGGTATATAATAATACTTGAGATCTGGTTTGAATAGGACAGTAAGGCCGGGCGTCTACTGAGCTGAAATTGTGAAATAACGGAGCCATCAAAATGCATGATATAGATAAACTCAGACTCAAACTCGTGAAGTCTCTTGATAGTATATGATTTTGAATGAAATATTACTATATCCCTGTGCACGAAAGTCTCACACTGTTATCCTACCCCTAATAAAAAACTACATAGGCTTAACATTGGCCGACTGTATTCGGGCGAGTGTGCAGAAAAATGAAATTTACCGCTCTAGTGGGATACATTTGTGAAATGACGCCATGTGAAAAATGACCAATGAGCGAGCAAGACGAGAGTGATATCGAGAGTATCAACAAGCACACATTATGGAGTGTCATGCAATTTTCACTGGATATCAGTGAGTTTTATGTTATCTCCTAATATTCTGAAGTAATATAGATGGGGTAGGATAAATTCTAAACCAAACTCGAGTTAGTCCAGTTGTTGTTTATCGCACTCCGGCAAAGTCTGCTACTCACTGCACTCGGCTTCGCCTCGCCCAGTAATACACGACTTTGCCGTCGTGCGATAAACAACAACTCGACTAACTCTCGTTTGGTTTCTCCTAATAGGCCTTTTTCCACTGTCCGGTGTCGCACCTTATCTGGTTGGTTACGCAATGCCTGCAGCCAAACAAGCCCCTGGCAACGTATTCTTTAGCATTGAATCACTCAGTTTATGAGCGTAATACGTTCATAATACCCGTGTATATCATTTGCAGAGAAATAACAGTGATTTCATCATATGCTATGGTATTCCAGCTCCAATTCGATGTATTACACATGTATATCACCTCAATGATACTTTAGATATAGCTTAGATAACACAGGAACACCGAAATTGAATATACATTAATATATTGGCAGGCCTAGCTATTATGTGGTTATCTTTTTCCAAATTAAAACCAAAACAACTATCAACTTTAAAGTTTTGATAGTCCTGACTGGTTGATAAAATGCCTTTAAATGTTCTAGCAGTCCAATTTGTCCAAAAACAACGCTCCTGTAATCACACCCACCGTTCACACTTTAGGTGTGATTGCTGTGTTCTCTATACACATATAGCCGGACTCGGCCAGGTTTGTTTGAGCGGCCGCGTAACTAGGCAGTGGGCCGTTAGGCGGCGCTGAACGGCAACACCTGTATTACTGGCCAGCTGTACTGAACCCGTTCGTGCAACCTGTGCAGAACAAATAGTTTGTGCACTCAGTACCATGGGACTTGCGCTTTAATGATTTCCAGGTATATAATTATAAGGCGACATAATAAGTGTGTCTGAATTGAGGAATAATTGTACAATTGTTGGTAATTATGGGACCTGAGTGCTATAATCGAACTATGTACTCTTCTCAAGCCCACCTGTGGCGCCTAATCGAACATACATAAACCCCTAGCGTCCCGCTAGCGTCACCACGTGACCAAGCACACCGCTACTTGACTCTGGCCGCCAGAGCTACACTGACGTTAGCTCTGGTGGAATCTGAATTGAACAACCTTGACTTGCACTGGCCGAGCTGGGCCCTGTTTTTCAGTCACGACAATCGTTATGGGCGACGTGTTTTTGCCGTCAGTGTTCGATAGACAGGACACTGTAGTGAACAGGCGATATATTGTGAGTGTAAGAGTCACAGGGCGTCCAGACGTGTTTTTCAGTCACGACAATCGTGGGGCCACGTGATTGAAAATGTTGCCCAAAGTGTCGTCTGTTCATGACAGCTATGGACATGTCGTACAGAATGCGCAACTTCACTTCCCGTTCGAATTAAGCGATGAAATTTTACACGAGTAAGGTATATATATGACCTATAATCGTCCCAAATATGAAGAAAATCTGCACCGTTCCGAAGTTATAACTCGGAACGGTGCAGCCGATTTTCTTCATATTTTGTACGATTATAGGTCCAAGAAAGTAATCCCTATGACTGTGTCTGATTTGACATAACAAATAACAGAAATGAGTGTATATTATTTATCATATAAATATGTACATCCATATTTACAAGTAAACCACAAAATACTAAGAATTTAGGATATTTTAGAAATTTTATCAATAACTATGTTCACGTCTCATAAATAATACGAACAATTGTCTTATCTATTTATTCACTTCTTTCATTTATATTTTGATAATGTTTTAAGTACAATAAAACATTATTTTAAAGGCAACTCTGGGGCCTGTTTTTTAGTCGTGACCATTTCCTATAGTGACCAGTTAGTGACCATTTGGAGACCTTTGGGTTCCAGAGATAAGTCGTCATAACATGTGCGACCATTTAGAAGGGTAAATTGTCGTGGTCACTGTTTTGGGTTCCAGAGTTGTGACCAGTTGGTGACCATTTAGCCCAAATGGTGGACTATTTCATTTCATACACTTCCACTGTATCAAATGAAACAATATTTACTGCAATGAATTATCTATATCTGTTTTATCTAATTCCCAAATTTCACAATTTTCTGTTGAGTAATATACATGTCAGACATGCTTTTGTTTTTGAATGGGCCTTGGACCAACAGTGATCATAACAGCTGAACAGTGACCGGGTCTGAGGAACACTTTTTGGTCATGATCACTGGTTTGGTCGCCCAACTGGTCACTCTTTTGTGATCACTACAAATAAAGACATCGCTGTCTGAAAAACAGCCCCCTGGTCTCCTCATAAGTACACCTGAATTGTGTCGGGAATATTCACCTCACTCTTAGAACTCGGTGAATATTTCCTACACAAACAACACTGAACAGATTCCATTCAGCCACCCTATCTACAAGTCATTTTCCACTGGCCGACTAAAACGGCACCGATTAATTGATTTTCCTTGTTTTTGCCGCATTTGACAGGTCCATACTGTCCTCCGAACACCATCACCAACGATTTCAAACCCCTTTAAATCTGTCGGGCGTTGACCAAGTCAGTCAGTGGTGGCCTTATTGCATAATCTATGCACAATTAATCGTTGGACACTTTTCTGCATGTCTGTTTCCATTTACCATTTAGCGTTAGTGGTTCCTGACTGCAGATCAGTGGCAAATATTCGGCAAGTGGGAAATGGCATTGTGTCTCCCTATAGGCCCGTTTCCATTGGCCGATTTCCTGTCACCGATCTACAGTCAGGAACCACCGACTGACTTTTGGCACTGCTGGCCCAAAATTGGTCAATGGTAACAACCCAGCTTCTTACGCTTAGATTATGCAATGTGGCACCACCGACCACTGAGGGAAAGCTGAGTGAAATCTACTACCCTAACCATTTTTTTTATATCGACACACAGTTGGTGGCACCACCAACAGACTTTCTGGGTAACTAAAAAAATCTCTGCCGTTTTCGTTGGCCAATGGAAACAAGCCTTATATGAAATCTATTACCCTAACCGATTTTTTCGATACCGACGCACAGTCGGTGCCACCACCGACAGATCTTCTTACAAAATCTCCGCCCATTTCGTCGGCCAATGGAAACGGGCCTTATATTCCATTTCTTCACTTGGCAGGTTACGCGTTCTGGACTGACTGGAGCAGTCAGCCGTACATCGGGCGTATCGGTATGAACGGCGCGGATCGCTCGCGTATCGTCACCACCAAGCTGGGCTGGCCGAACGGGCTCACAGTCGACTACATCACCGACAGGATCTGGTGGTGCGACGCTCACCTCGACTACATAGAGTAAGTACCAAGAAAAACTACATAGATTAAGTACTGAGAAAAACTATATAGAGTGAGTACTTAGAAAAACTACATAGATTAAGTACTAAGAAAAACAACATAGAGTAAGTACCAAGAAAAACTATATAGAGTAAGTACTGAGAAAAACTACATAGAGTAAGTACTAAGAAAAACTATATAGAGTAAGTACTAAGAAAAACTATATAGAGTAAGTACTAAGAAAAACTACATAGAGTAAGTACCAAGAAAAACTACATAGAGTAAGTACTGAGAAAAACTACATAGAGTGAGTACCAAGAAAAACTACATAGAGTAAGTACTGAGAAAAACTACATAGAGTGAGTACCAAGAAAAACTACATAGAGTAAGTACCAAGAAAAACTACATAGAGTAAGTACTAAGAAAAACTACATAGAGTAAGTACTGAGAAAAACTACATAGAGTAAGTACCAAGAAAAACTACATAGAGCGAGTACTTAGAAAAACAATATAGAGTAAGTACTAAGAAAAACTACATAGAGTAAGTACTGAGAAAAACTACATAGAGTGAGTACTTAGAAAAACTACATAGAGTAAGTACCAAGAAAAACTATATAGAGTAAGTACTAAGAAAAACTATATAGAGTAAGTACTGAGGAAAACTACATAGAGTAAGTACTTAGAAAAACTACATAGAGTGAGTACTTAGAAAAACTACATAGAGTAAGTACTAAGAAAAACTACATAGAGTAAGTACTGAGAAAAACTACATAGAGTGAGTACTTAGAAAAACTACATAGAGTAAGTACTAAGAAAAACCAAATAGATTCAGTACCAGGAAAAACTACAGAGAGTAAGTACTGAGAAAAACTACATAGAGTGAGTATTTAGAAAAACTACATAGAGTGAGTACTTAGAAAAACTACATAGAGTAAGTACTGAGAAAAACTACATTGAGTGAGTATTTAGAAAAACTATATAGAGTAAGTACTGAGAAAAACTACATGGAATAAGTACCAAGAAAAACTATATAGAGGAAGTACTGAGAAAAACCACAAAGAGTAAGTACCAAGAAAAACTACATAGAGTAAGTACTGAGAAAAACTACATAGATTAAGTACTTAGAAAAACTACATAGAGTAAGTACTGAGGAAAACTACATAGAGTAAGTACTGAGGAAAACTATATAGATTAAGTACTGAAAAAAACTACACAGAGTAAGTACTTAGAAAAACTACATAGAGTAAGAACTGAAAAAACTACTGCATAGATTAAGTACTAAGAAATACCATATAGATTAAATACCAAGAAAAACTACACAGAGTAAGTACCAAGAAAAAATACTTAGAGTAAGTACCAAGAAAAAATACATAGTAAATTCCATATGAAAGATATTTCCTCTCTTTTTTCAAGACCCCGACTGACACCCTGGAACCTGATGGGTGGGTGGTGCAGGTTGTGATGTCAGGTAATTGGTGTATTTCTCCGCAGCTTTGCCGACATTGATGGGAGTAACCGGCACACGGTGCTCAGTACCGGTGTGCCGCACCCGTTCTCCATCTCCATCTTCGAGGACTGGATGTACTGGACGGACTGGAACCACATGGCCGTGGAGAAGGCGAACCGCTTCACGGGCGCCGACAGGAGCATCCTCCGTAACGTGACGCAGAGACCGGCCGGCATCACCGTGATCCACCCTCTGAGACAGCCCAAGGGTAAGCTTAACACATCCACCCACTGAGACAGCTCAAGGGTAAGCTAACCACGTCCACCCACCCTCTGTGACAGCCAAAGGGTACGCTAACCACATACACCCACTGAGACAGCCCAAGGGTAAGCTAACCACGTCCACCCACCCTCTGTGACAGCCAAAGGGTACGCTAACCACAAACACCCACTGAGACAGCCCAAGGGTACGCTAACCACATACACCCACCCTCTGAGACAGCCCAAGGGTAAACTAACTACATCCACCCTCACAGACAGCCCAAGGGTACGCTAACCACATACACCCTCACAGACAACCCAAGGGTAAGCTAACCACATACATCCACCCACTGAGACAGCCCAAGGGTAAGCTAACCACATACATCCACCCTCTGAGACAACCCAAGGGTAAGCTAAACACATACATCCACCCTCTGAGACAGCCCAAGGGTAAGCTAAACACATACATCCACCCTCTGAGACAACCCAAGGGTAAGCTAACCACATACATCCACCCTCTCCGACAGCCCAAGGGTAAGCTAACCACATACATCCACCCTCTGAGACAACCCAAGGGTAAGCTAAACACATACATCCACCCTCTGAGACAACCCAAGGGTAAGCTAAACACATACACCCACCCTCTCCGACAGCCCAAGGGTAAGCTTAACACATACACCCACTGAGACAGTCCAAGGGTACGCTAACCACATCCACCCTCTGAGACAGCCCAAGGGTAAGCTAACCACATCCACCCACTGAGACAGCCCAAGGGTAAGCTAACCACATACACCCTCTGAGACAGCCCAAGGGTAAGCTAACCACATCCACCCTCTACGACAGCCCAAGGGTAAGCTAACCACATCCACCCTCACAGACAACCCAAGGGTAAACTAACCACATTCACCCACTGAGACAGCCCAAGGGTACGCTAACCACATACACCCTCTGAGACAGCCCAAGGGTACGCTAACCACATACACCCTCACAGACAACCCAAGGGTAAGCTAACCACATCCACCCACTGAGACAACCCAAGGGTAAACTAACCACATACACCCTCTGAGACAGCCCAAGGGTAAGCTAACCACATCCACCCACTGAGACAACCCAAGGGTAAACTAACCACATACACCCTCACAGACAACCCAAGGGTACGCTAACCACATACACCCTCTGAGAGAGCCCAAGGGTACGCTAACCACATACACCCTCACAGACAGCCCAAGGGTACGCTAACCACATACACCCTCACAGACAACCCAAGGGTAAGCTAACCACATCCACCCACTGAGACAACCCAAGGGTAAACTAACCACATACACCCTCTGAGGGAGCCCAAGGGTAAGCTAACCACATCCATCCACTGAGACAACCCAAGAGTAAGCTAACCACATCCACCCTCTGAGACAGCCCAAGGGTACGCTAACCACATACACCCTCTGAGAGAGCCCAAGGGTACGCTAACCACATACACCCTCACAGACAGCCCAAGGGTACGCTAACCACATACACCCTCTGAGGGAGCCCAAGGGTAAGCTAACCACATCCACCCACTGAGACAACCCAAGGGTAAACTAACTATATACACCCTCACAGACAGCCCAAGGGTAAGCTAACCACATCCACCCTCACAGACAACCCATGCGGGCAGACTAACGGCGTCTTTCCTCATTGTGATTGTTAATTACAGGTGACAATCCGTGCGGACAGACTAACGGCGTCTTTCCTCATCTCTGTGATTGTTAATTACAGGTGACAATCCATGCGGACAGACTAACGGCGTCTTTCCCCATCTCTGTGATTGTTAATTACAGGTGACAATCCGTGCGCGCAGACTAACGGCGTCTTTCCTCATCTCCCTGATTGTTAATTACAGGTGACAATCCGAACGGGCAGACTAACGGCATCTTTCCTCATCTCCCTGATTGTTAATTACAGGTGACAATCCGTGCAGGCAGACTAACGGCGTCTTTCCTCATCTCTGTGATTGTTAATTACAGGTGACAATCCGAACGGGCAGACTAACGGCGTCTTTCCTCATCTCCGTGATTGTTAATTACAGGTGACGATCTGTGCGGGCAGACTAACGGCGTCTTTCATCATCTCTGTGATTGTTAATTACAGGTGACAATCCGTGCGGGCAGACTAACGGCGTCTTTCCTCATCTCTGTGATTGTTAATTTCAGGTGACAATCCATGCAGGCAGACTAACGGCGTCTTTCCTCATCTCTGTGATTGTTAATTTCAGGTGACAATCCATGCAGGCAGACTAACGGCGTCTTTCCCCATCTCCCTGATTATTAATTACAGGTGACAATCCAAGCGGGCAGACTAACGGCGTCTTTCCTTATCTCCCTGATTATTAATTACAGGTGACAATCCAAGCGGGCAGACTAACGGCGTCTTTCCTTATCTCTGTGATTATTAATTACAGGTGACAATCCATGCGGACAGACTAACGGCGTCTTTCCTCATCTCCGTGATTGTTAATTACAGGTGACAATCCGTGCAGGCAGACTAACGGCGTCTTTCCTTATCTCCGTGATTGTTAATTACAGGTGACAATCCGTGCGGGCAGACTAACGGCGTCTTTCCTCATCTCCCTGATTGTTAATTACAGGTGACAACCCATGCGGGCAGACTAACGGCGGCTGCTCTCATCTCTGTCTCATCGCGCCTGGCGGAAGCTCCTTCACCTGCGCATGCCCAGAGTACTTCCTGCTGGCCCCGGACCGGAAGACGTGCATCGCCAACTGCTCGAGCAGCCAGTTCCGGTGTGGTGTGACTGACGACCGCTGCATCTCGCTGCTGTGGAAGTGTGACGGCGAGAAGGACTGTAAGGACGGCTCCGACGAACCCGCAGACTGCCGTGAGTAATATCAGGAAACGTCCTTACTGTGGACGAAACGTTAATCGTTCGAGGTCAGTCGCCGATATCATACGGCCTGACGCCACAGGCGGAAGGCAGTATGAAATCAAAGACTGACCTAATATTATTATATACCTGTGTGCGAATGTCTATGAAATACTGCCCGCTGCTAGGGGTGCAGTAATAATAATGTTCGTGCCCGCTGTGAGTGTGACTTAATAAGTCATCAAAATGTGTTTTTTTCATCGATTTTAGGTATATAATAATAAGCAAACGTCCTTACTGTGGGCGAAACGTTAATCGTTCGAGGTCAGTCGCCGATATCATACAGCCTGACGCCATAGGCGGAAGGCAGTATGAAATGGGAGACTGACCGAGAACGAGAACCGTTTCATTTAGAGTGAGGACGTTTGCTTATTATTATATACCTTAAAATAATAAAAAAACGCAATTTTAATGACTTAGAAGGTCGCAGTCACAGCGGGCACGAACATTATTATTACTGCACCCCTAGCAGTGGGCAGTATTTAATCATAGACATTCGCACACAGGTATATAATAATAAGATAAAATCTATATACCTCACTGGTACGTACCCGTGTACCGCGTTTCTTTCGATAAAAATATTTCACGAGATCGCAGAGTGAGTGGAATATTTTTCTGGAAAGAAACAAGGTACGTGAGTACTTACCAGTTAGGTAATACATTTCTATTTCATTATATACCTCCAAATAAAAACAGAATGAATTACAAACAGAATTATGACGATGTCCAAGCTGGATTCAAAGTGTGCTGGTATATCTGTCGACATCTTACTGGAAATTGAGTGTGGAATACTCTCCTAGCACATTTTTGACTCTTTTCCTTCAACTCCCTTGATCGAGTGTTTCAGCTCACTAGCAGAAAGATAACGCTACGTTTGTCTGGGTTACAGCTCACTAGCAGAAAGATAACGCTACGTTTGTTTGGGTTTCAGCTCACTAGCAGAAAGATAACGCTACATTTGTTTGGGTTTCAGCTCACTAGCAGAAAGATAACGCTACGTTTGTCTGGGTTACAGCTCACTAGCAGAAAGATAACGCTACGTTTGTTTGGGTTACAGCTCACTAGCAGAAAGATAACGCTACGTTTGTCTGGGTTTCAGCTCACTAGCAGAAAGATAACGCTACGTTTGTCTGGGTTACAGCTCACTAGCAGAAAGATAACGCTACGTTTGTTTGGGTTTCAGCTCACTAGCAGGTAGATAACGCTACGTTTGTTTGGGTTTCAGCTCACTAGCAGAAAGATAACGCTACGTTTGTTTGGGTTTCAGCTCACTAGCAGAAAGATAACGCTACGTTTGTTTGGGTTTCAGCTCATCGGTACTGCCCGCCGGGCCAGCTTCAGTGTGCCAACCTGAACTGTACGATCCCGTTCCGTATCTGTGACGGGAAGGACGACTGCGGGGACGGCACGGACGAGACGGACTGCGCCACCAGAGAGTGCGAGCCCTGGCAGTTCAGGTAGAAACCTCAATCATATCACTTTACAACCAGGGATGCCAGTTTGTAGGATTTTGCCTACATGTAGGATTTTCATTTTAGCCTCAGAGTGATGAAAAGTTCAAGAAATTGTATGTTTTGAGAACAAAATAGACTCCAGGTTCCCTGAAATCTAGATCTTGGGAAAACTTGTTCTGTAATCTTTCAAAATTCCGAATTTAGTTACCCCGAGTACACTCAGTTGGAGGCCTTATGGATCCCAGTGCTCCAACCTAGAACTGTAGGATGGTAGGATTCCTGTAGGAAATGCTCCTACGGATAAGGGCAAACTTGAATACTGACTTCTGATTGGCTTAAAATATATGTCCAAGAATCTGCTAGGAGAGTGATGGGGATTCCCCATACACCATTTGCGTTTTAGGTGATACATAGACTGGCCTCAGTCCCCATGTAGGAATTTTTTCTGACCCCAACTAGCATCCCTGTACAACATCTGTTAGACCTAGGTCAGAAAAATTCCGAAATTCACCTCCTTATATGGTTACTGGAGAACTCGACCCGACACGAATTCGACCCGTTGTTGTCAGGAGAACTCGACCCGTCTTGGAGGAATCGATTGGAGAACTCGACCGTTTCAGATATTTATGGATAAGATAGTTTGATATAGAAGGTAAGATCTGAGTACATGTGTAGTTAGAATTTAGACGAATAAACCAGCCGATATAGAAAATAAGTCCAGCTAGGTGTAGGGGTAGGGTTAAGGATAGGGTTGGGGATAGGGTTAGGATTAGGGTTAGGGATATGGTTAGGGTTAGGGATAAGGGGGGGTGTCCACCGGGCTCCCGACGCGAACATACGCGCCCTGATATTGCCTTCCCGATACAAAATTCATATCGTAGCAAAATCGTAGAGCTTATCGGGGCAGTTGGTCAGGTTTCTACGATAACGCTACCGACGCTGCCCGACGCGCTACGACGCGAGCCAATAAAAATCCATATCGTAGAAGGTCTACGACAATCGATCATGTATCGGGCCGCGTCTGTGCGCGTCGGTGTGTATAGATGACACTTTAAACGGGAAATCATATGAAATAATCAATGGAAAATTATGATATTTTCAGAATACCTAGAATATATGATGCTAATGCGGTTCTGCAAAAATGGTGAACGTTGATGGTAGATAAGGGTCTTAAATCGATCAATTTATACTTTAATTGGGAATTGATTTTTTCATTAAATATTATTAGGCAATATCATATATACTATTGTTTTGTATTTACAGGTATAAAATCAACCATAAATATGTATTATTTCTGGAATTATAAAGGAAATATTGTTAATCACTCTGGTTGCGTCGTGAGCTATATCGGGGTGTATCGGGACCATGGCACCTTTTTCATGCACCCTCCCAACACGTTACGACGCGTCCCGACGCGGCCCGACGCGAACCGACGCGCTACGATATGCCTCCCGACGTGCTACAATATGGTCATTTTGTATCGGCTCGCGTCGGCATTGGTGGCTGCGGGGTCTAAGGTTAGGGATAGGGAATGGGTTAGGGTTAGGGATAGGCTCAGGATTAGGGTTTTTTGTTTGTTCTTCCCCAGAAAGAACCAAATTTGAAGCCAAGATACCATACTTGCTACTAAACATAGTATTTATCCACAGTTGTAATTAGATACCTGATTTGGGAAGATTTAAAACGGGTCGAGTTCGCTACGGGTCGAGTTCTTTCAACGGGTCGAGTTCGCTACGGGTTGAGTTTGTTACGGGTTGAGTTCTCCAGGGGCCTGTTTTTCAGTGGTGAACATTTCCTATAGTGACCAGTTAGTGACCGTTTGGAGACCTTTGGGTTCCAGAGATAAGTCGTCATAACATGTGCGACCATTTAGAGGGGTAAACTGTCGTCGTCACTGTTTTGGGTTCCAGAGTTGTGACCATTTAGCCCAAATGGTGGCATATTTCATTTTATACACTTCCACTGTATCAAATGAAACAATATTTACTGCGATGAATTATCCATATCTGCTTTATCTAATTCCCAAATTTCACAATTTTCTGTTGAGTAATATACATGTAAGACATGCTTTTGTTTTTGAATGGGCCTTGGACCAACAGTGATCATAACAGCTGAACAGTGACCGGGTCTGAGGAACACTTTTTGGTCATGATCTCTGGTTTGGTTGCCCAACTGGTCACTCTTTTGTGATCACTGCAAATAAAGACGTCGCTGTCTGAAAAACAGGCCCCAGTATTCCCTTATATGCATTTCGATTTGGATTTAAAAAAGGCTATACAGGAAACATGCTAGGCTTAAGATCAAAGAGTACCTAAATAGGTGAAAGAAGGGATCATAAAGTCATCAAACCCCAACTCTTGTGAGAATCAATACACCAATTGTATACTTGTTATAATAATAACGACAAATACCAACTCATATCTAATCACGATTACTAGATTTAAGACCTTATTTACTGCTATTCCATGGATGAAATGACAGAGAATGCGGCTTTTATTATCCATCAGATGTCATACTGGGAAGTGTATCTCCAAGTCGTGGACTTGTGACAACGATGACGACTGTGGGGACAACTCGGACGAACTGCCCACCAACACGCAATGTGGTATGCTTAGCACAACTTCCTATTTCTCAATGGATTTAAAAAAAAATTTGGTATATATAGAACAGGGATGCCAGTTTTTAATGTTTCCATTGAATTCAATGTTTTCATTTTCAGAACAACAAAATGATTCCTTGTGTAATATTGATATACCAACTGCTAAATAGCCCAATTCAGCCACAGCCCAGAATCCCCTGCTGAACCCCCCCCCCCCCCCCCCCACTGACCCATGTAAAAACTTGAGCTTTCCCTTGATTCCTAATGCATATATATGTAATGCATAAATTCTGTATTGCAAAAAAAAAATGTCAATGTTTTTTTCTTACCCCCACTGACAACCCTGATAGAACCATTATTCCCTGTCTCAAACAAAAATAATGATACTTGAGCTTCATTATTACGCCAATGGAACAGGTTTGAAGAGAAACAAATGTTTACTTTACGAGGCTGAAATGTCTGCCTCCAGGAAGATGCTAAAAGAAAAAAAAAATTGAAGAGAAACAAATGTAACATGAAATTGTGATCTGAATTGTGATCTGCCAATCTTGGAAATGTTTGGTTGTATCTAGCGATAATGTTCAACAACGTTCTGTCCTGTAAAATTTGAGGGAAGTTCCCTCCACAGTGAAGAGATATCTAGCCCAACCTCTCATGAGTTTGTTTTAGGTTCTGTATTACAAAAGGATTTTCTCTTTTTACCAATGTTAAAACTGCCTGGTATTCTATGTATATGTCTTTTTCTTTTAATCCAAAAAATTAACAAGCAGCTATGAAATTTCCTTTTATGTTGTACATGAATAATCTTCTGTTGTATTAAATAGTGATTAATTCCATGTACATTTGAAAAGTGCCAATGAATTTTTAAAAAAAACTAAAAAACTTATAAATAATGTGATATTATGTGCTACCATAGAAATTATTCTGCATGCATAAAAGCTACAATTGGTAGTTAAAAGCTACAATTGGCAGTTTTTACCTTGGTAGAAGTATGAAGGAGAATTAAGGTTCTTGCGAGCCTAGGGACACCTCTGAGTGTCCCTAGGGTAACAGGGACCCACCTTCCATCCCCATTCAAAGCCACCATAGGAGAATTTTATAAAAAAAAATTACAAAAAATCGCTATTTATATAAAGATCGAAAATCACGGGTAAATTCTTCTATATGAGATTTAATTTTTTCCAACTAATTATTGGTATTCGCGCTCTCACGACTGATTACTACGCGGTATAGATCTCGCAAGAACCTTAATTCTCCTTCATACTTCTACCAAGGTAAGTATTCGGATAATTACCTATTCATGAATACTGTATGTTTTTATCTGTGATGAAAGTGTTGATGTATTTGATCTGGTATGCATTTCTCTTTGTGTAGCGGCGCGAACATGCCACCCAGACCGACAGTTCACGTGTGGTAACGGGCGGTGTATCGACAAGTCGTGGAGGTGTGACATGGACGACGACTGTGGAGACGGTTCAGATGAGCCAGAGACATGTGGTAAGTACGGGATGCGTTTACAGCTGTCGACAGTCGTCACAAGTGTCATAGGTTGTGAGATTATCAAGAGACGTCACGAGTTTTGAGTCTGAGTTTATTTATGCCACGCATTTTGTTGGCTCCATAATTTCACGAGTCGAAGACGAGTGACATTGCGGAGCCAACAAAATAAGTGGCATGAATAAGCTCAAACTCAAACGAGTGGTGTCTAGATTTTATCCTACCCTGTTTCCATATTTTTTCAGTATCAGAAAGTAGTGGCATAAACAACACTTTATGTCACTACCCGCGACATAAACAAATCCCATGTTAAGCCCATGGCGTTTTTTATTAGGGGTAGGATAAAAAATGGTACGTACTTATATAGAACGTCCTGACCATGCTGTACAAGTCACAGAACGAGATGCTAATTTACCGTTTGTACAGACCGAGGCGTTTATGCCGAGTTCCGTACAAACGGTAAATTATCATCGAGTTCTGTAACTTGTACAAGCATGGTTGGACGTTATTGTAACCGATACAAGACTACAAATAACGGTATAGTATGAAACTTATTGACGGAAACGGGAAAGTGGTAGACCGCGTATGACTCTATGCGAACAGACCCAATAAAAAATAAAAAATAATTTTAAAAAAGTTATATATTTACTATATACCCAAAATTTAAAAAAAAAATCATTAATTTAATTTTTAACAACCGATATGTTAATAAACGTGTATGGCAAGGTGGTCCGTATTTTAGTGTACGGACCAGCGGTCCGTACAGTATTTTTACGTCATATACCGAAAGGGTGCATATTTACAGTATATACGGCATGGGTATATAGTAAATAGACAATAATCTCACTAGTGTAGGCTGCGCCATGAAAATCAATTTGATACAAATTGAGGCGTCCGCCACTTGATTGAGGTCAAACTATGGTTGTCTTTGCATCACGACATACCTGTAAATTATTTCTGATGATGACTCAATAAAGAAATTGTTACAAAAAAACCCAAAAAAATCGATGGTTTTGTGGACAGGCGTCCGTAAACCACGAGTGGTTGACGCGCAGTAATAC
This sequence comes from Alentia gelatinosa, assembly GCA_950022655.1. Classification (NCBI taxonomy): domain Eukaryota; kingdom Metazoa; phylum Annelida; class Polychaeta; order Phyllodocida; family Polynoidae; genus Alentia; species Alentia gelatinosa. Next base: position 49,544,607 of record OX465589.1, on the reverse strand, counting down.
ACGAGCACTGGTTTACAGAGCCGCCTGTCCACAAAACCATCATTTATTATCCATCTGTTCGAACAAAATAAACCCAGTAATTGCCATATTAAAGGTTATAACACTAGGGACTATTTCTTTGCTCTATAGCAAAAGGGACTACTTTTCCCGTATACCATGGTTTTGAGGCCGTATACCACAGGTTTGAATCCGTATACCACAGTTATGGTATCTGACAGGTTTTATACAATGGGTCGTGGTTTACTGAGTCCCCATACACTTTCAATGGGGGCTTTGTATACGATGGATAATAAATCTTATACCACCCCACTCTGCAGGTATATATTTAATACCAATACCCTAGCTGGAGGTCGCTGCCCCACGTTTTGTGGATCGCAGAAGAGCGATCCAAGGTTGAAAGCATTGCTCATGATTTTTTGCAGACCACATTATAATTATGTCGCTATCTATACCCAATTAAAAACCTAATGAACCTTTCACCTATGACACAGAGAATGCGATGTTATAAAAGGTAGCGATACAACATGGAAATGACGATACTATCTTAAAACCGGATGAGTTTTAGACTCCTGGAGATTTGGCTCCGGATATCACTACGCCAAACTCCGGTCGTCGCATACGGGAGCCCAGATTAAAACTAATAAGGTTTTGATTTTATCCTACCCCCTGTGAACAATATTTTTATGTGAGGATAGTAACAAAAAACAGATAAAAACTTTCTGAAGTCCTCCATATAGCTCTCCTTGCTGCTCTGAAGGCGCTTGGAACTACTTTCAGCTGCTGATCTCTGATTGGTCCATGTTTTGTACGCTCCTAGGAGCGATTTTTTCTCCGTATGCGACATACGGGCGCATACGGAAAGTCAATGTTAAGCCTATGGGATATTATATTAGGGGTAGGATAATACACGATACGATCCGATATTACTGGAGCAACGCTTTTCCCATATTTCTAGGAGCAACGACCCTCAAAGTTTGGTATTTGTGTAACGTACTGGCACAGGTGTATAGTTGTTTTTTTTATTCAGTCAGACATCCGATTCTGTCATGGGACAGTTCTTCCATGGATGGTGATTTACTTATGTATATTATCTGCAGCTCTGAGTACATCAAAAATGTGAAAATATGAAGATGTAAACAATGGTGTGATGTGGTGAAGGAAACATTAACATCTAGATTGTACCTCAGGTTTCAGGCAGTAGGAAAACCTCCCACATCTCACTGGGGTCATATTTATTATGATAGAGGGAAACTATGTTCCGGTGAGCAAAAGTTCCAAGCCTTACCGAGTAACATTGACTTTTGCTTACCGGTACTTGGTTTCCCTATTCCTATATACCTTCAAATATCGATAAAAATGCTTGATTTTTTGCCTGAAACACTTCCGAAGCAAATGTCCACCCTTATCGAGTAATCGCAACAGCTATTGTTTCGTCCCGCTGCTGTATTGTATCACGTGATCAGAGCGGGACGAAAACGTCAGAGCGGGACGAAAACATGAGGGCGGGACGAAAACGTCCACTCTACACATAACTTATTTTTAATGCACCCCCCAGCAGCGGTATGTAACTCTAGTTAGTTCAATAATAGGTATATAGGAATGTTAGTTCTTTCTTAATCGCCCATTTAAAAGACTTCTTTGTTGGCGGTATCTGTATCTCCGTTCGAAGGCTATTCCATAGTTTAGTTCCTCTATAATCTGGGCTCTTTTCACAGCTGCTCGTTTTATGCAGTTGAGTTGATAGATTTAACTTGAACTGATGAACTATAATAATGAATTGTTTTCATGTCACTGATTACGTCATGGTGGGGAAACGTCCCTGATGTAAAATCCAGGGGCCTGTTTTTCAGTTGAGATCATGTCCACTTGAGATCCGCTGAGATCGAAAGTGTTTTTCAGTTGAGATCATTTGAGGTGATCTCAAGTTAAGACTAAGATAAGACCGTTTGGTGTGCTTTGGGTGTTTTTCAGTTGAGATGATCTCAGGGATCTCAAGTGAAAGGATCTCAACTTCGGTCTCAACCTGAGACCAGTTGATACTTGTCTCAACTTTTTTATCCAGTGCTAAAACTTATCAAAATTAAAAGATATTTAGAGCAAAGTGTATTGATAACCTGGCAAACGTATATTCCAAAATTCATAGTTTTATTGTGGTTATTATGACCATGAGAGACAATTGATAAACAACATAAAAACAAGGCACTGCACCACTCAGCTAGTTTGTGCTGAACCTACTGTAATGCTCAAAGTCAGTTTCAACTTGAGATCGGTCTCAACTTGAGATCAGTCTCAACTTGAGATCGGTCTCAACTTGACATTGGTTCACAAAAGGTATTGCAAGGGACTTGACATAACAGTTTGGGGCGACAATAGGCAATTTAGAGGCTCTGGTTTACTTAAACCACAGGAAGATCACTATAGAACTTGAGATAGCACTACACTGAGGGCTAGGGATCTCAACTTGAGATCCTTGGAGTTGAGATCCCCTAAGATCGGCTGTGTAGACTTGAGACAACGTCTGAAAAACACTTTCCGCCATTGATCTCAAAGTTGGTCTCAGGATCTTGGATCGATCTTAGCGGATCTCAAGTTGAGATCCTCTCTTCTGAAAAACAACCCCCCAGGGGGGTGTTTTTTAGTCGTGACCATTTCCTATAGTGACCAGTTAGTGACCGTTTTGAGACCTTTGGGTTCCAGAGATAAGTCGTCATAACATGTGCGACCATTTAGAGGGGTAAATTGTCGTGGTCACTGTTTTGGGTTCCAGAGTTGTGACCAGTTGGTGACCATTTAGCCCAAATGGTGGAATATTTCATTTTATACACTTCCACTGTATCAAATGAAACAATATTTACTGCAATGAATTATCTATATCTGTTTTATCTGATTCCCAAATTTCACAATTTTCTGTTGAGTAATATACATGTGAGACATGCTTTTGTTTTTGAATGGGCCTTGGACCAACAGTGATCATAACAGCTGAACAGAGACCGGGTCTGAGGAACACTTTTTGGTCATGATCACTGGTTTGGTTGCCCAACTGGTCACTCTTTTGTGATCACTACAAATTAAGACGTCACTGTCTGAAAAACAGGCCCCAGGGGGCTGTTTTTCAGTCGATAGGATCTCAACTTGAGATCCGCTAAGATCGATCCGAGATCCTGAGACTGACCCCTGATACCCTAGGACACTCAGAAGTGTCCCTAGGCTTCACAAGAACCTTAATTCTCCTTCATACTTAACCAAGGTAAGTAATCGGATAATTACCTAGTCAATGGCGGAAAGTGTTTTTCAGACGTTGTCTTAAGTCTGCACAGCCGATCTTAGGGGATCTCAACTCTAAGGATCTCAAGTTGAGAACCCTAGCCCTCGATCTCAAGTTCTATAGTGATCTTTCAGCAGTTAACCAGCTTAAGTGACTCGGAGCCTCTAAATCGCCTATCATTAGCCCCGGACCGTTCTGTCAAGTCCCTCACGATACCTTTTGTGAACTGATCTCAAGTTGAGACCGATCTCAAGTTGAGACCGATCTCAAGTTTGAGTATCACAGTAGGTTCAGCACAAACTAGCTGAGTGGTGCAGTGTCTCCATATTTTATGTTGCTTATCAATTGTTTCTCATGGTCATAATAACCCCAATAAAACTATGAAATTTGGAATATAGGTTTGCCAGGTTATCAATACACTTTGCTCCGAATATCTTTTAATTTTGATAAGTTTTAGCACCGGATAAAAAAGTTATGACAAGTATCAACTGGTCTCAAGTTAAGACCGAAGTTGAGATCCTTTCACTTGAGATCCCCTAAGATCGTCTCAACTAAAAAACACCCAAAGCACCCCAAACGGTCTTATCTTAGTCTCAACTTGAGATCCCCTAAGATCATCTCAACTGAAAAACACCTTGGCCCTCAAACGGTCTCAACTTAAGATCGTCTCAACTGAAAAACGTCCCCCAGGAGTAAATGGAGCTTACCAGTAGGAGACTCCACTTAAAGTGGTCAACTCACTTATGTTGTCATCGCAGCACTTTAGTCATCTGAGCACTTTATTCTAATTGGATGGGTCTTGGTCTGTTTTATTATATAATATTCCGCCGATCCTGCTTTTGTGTCAATTATAGCTTTATTATTATCTCACCCCTGGTATTTTTTCCCCATAGACTTAACATTGGAAACTCGTACTCAACGCCCGTGGAGTATTGTTGAAAAATACTCAATAGGGTATGATGTCACACATTTAAGCCAAATAGTCAGTGATAGGGACGAGATAAAATCTGAACCGCACTCATCCATAGCCACGGATAATATGCCATTCATTTTGGTTTGCTACATAATCTCACTCGGCTTTGCCTCGTGAGATGACTCCGCATCCAAAACTCATGGCATATTGTCAGTGGCTATGGATCTCAATGCAGTTCCTTCTTAATATGTCTCTACTTATCTATGTCGATATTGGATTATATATTATTATATCACCATTTTATTTTCTTTACTTCTATTAATACACACATTCATCATGTTTCATATTATGTAAATTGTGTCAGTCAATTGCGTTGGATGTTAAGTTAAGCTATATAATGTATATCTTTTGACTCTAGCCTGATAGTTTTTATGACACTGCCTTATGTATATTTGGGATTTCACCAAAGTTTAAATTTAATAGTAAGTATAGTTGATTCAGTTAGTTTCATCATGTTGGAGACTGGGAAAGAAAGCTTGCTTCTTTGAAGATAGATGAGGTGATGGCATAGCGTGCTGATGTGTCGTTAACGATGGTTTCGTGGATAGGTGAATGTAAACCATGAAGGGTTGACGCTAGCGAGTGTATTACGACGTCAACCTTGAGTGGTGTACAGAGCAGCCAGTTCACAAAACCATCGTATATTGTATATATTATCCATTTTCTCGAATGAATTAAACCCAAGAATTGTTATATTAACTAATAGAAAAATAGGGACTAGTTCTTTGCTCTATAGCACACAGGGACTATATTTTCCGTATACCACAGCTGTGCGGCCGTATACCACAGATTTGAATCCGTATACCACAGTTATGCTATCTGACAGGTTTTATATAATGGGTGGTGGTTTACTGAGTCCCTATACATTTTCAATGGGGCCTTTATATACGATAGATAATAGAATATTTGTATCTTCACACAGCCAGTCAGACATGTCATGCTGGGTGGTGGGGGTGATGGGATAATGATGTATCGTTAACAGTATTTGTATTTTCACACAGCCGGTCAGACATGTCGTGCAGGGTGGTTGTAGGATAATGATGTATCGTTAACAGTATTTGTATTTTCACACAGCCGGTCAGACATGTCGTACTGGGTGGTTGTAGGATAATGATGTATCGTTAACAGTATTTGTATCTTCACACAGCCGGTCAGACATGTCGTGCTGGGTGGTTGTAGGATAATGATGTATCGTTAACAGTATTTGTATCTTCACACAGCCGGTCAGACATGTCGTGCTTGGTGGTTGTAGGATAATGATGTATCGTTAACAGTATTTGTATCTTCACACAGCCGGTCAGACATATCGTGCCGGGTGGTGGAGGTGATAGGATAATGATGTATCGTTAACAGTATTTGTATCTTCACACAGCCGGTCAGACATGTCGTGCTGGGTGGTTGTAGGATAATGATGTATCGTTAACAGTATTTGTATCTTCACACAGCCGGTCAGACATGTCGTGCTGGGTGGTTGTAGGATAATGATGTATCGTTAACAGTATTTGTATCTTCACACAGCCGGTCAGACATGTCGTGCTGGGTGGTTGTAGGATAATGATGTATCGTTAACAGTATTTGTATCTTCACACAGCCGGTCAGACATGTCATGCTGGGTGGTTGTAGGATAATGATGTATTGCTAACAGTATTTGTATCTTCACACAGCCGGTCAGACATATCGTGCCGGGTGGTTGTAGGATAATGATGTATCGTTAACAGTATTTGTATCTTCACACAGCCGGTCAGACATGTCGTGCTGGGTGGTTGTAGGATAATGATGTATCGTTAACAGTATTTGTATTTTCACACAGCCGGTCAGACATGTCGTACTGGGTGGTTGTAGGATAATGATGTATTGCTAACAGTATTTGTATCTTCACACAGCCGGTCAGACATGTCATGCTGGGTGGTTGTAGGATAATGATGTATCGTTAACAGTATTTGTATTTTCACACAGCCGGTCAGACATGTCATGCTGGGTGGTTGTAGGATAATGATGTATCTTTAACAGTATTTGTATCTTCACACAGCGAGGTGATAGGATAATGATGTATTGCTAACAGTATTTGTATCTTCACACAGCCGGTCAGACATGTCATGCTGGGTGGTTGTAGGATAATGATGTATCGTTAACAGTATTTGTATCTTCACACAGCCGGTCAGACATGTCATGCTGGGTGGTTGTAAGATAATGATGTATCGTTAACAGTATTTGTATCTTCACACAGCCGGTCAGACATGTCGTGCTGGGTGGTTGTAGGATAATGATGTATCGTTAACAGTATTTGTATCTTCACACAGCCGGTCAGACATGTCGTGCCGGGTGGTGGAGGTGATAGGATAATGATGTATCGTTAACAGTATTTGTTTCTTCACACAGCGAGGTGATAGGATAATGGTGTATTGTTAACAGTATTTGTATCTTCACACAGCCGGTCAGACATGTCGTGCTGGGTGGTTGTAGGATAATGATGTATCGTTAACAGTATTTGTATCTTCACACAGCCGGTCAGACATGTCGTGCCGGGTGGTGGAGGTGATAGGATAATGATGTATCGTTAACAGTATTTGTTTCTTCACACAGCGAGGTGATAGGATAATGATGTATCGTTAACAGTATTTGTATCTTCACACAGCCGTACAGACATGTCATGCTGGGTGGTTGTAGAATAATGATGTATCGTTAACAGTATTTGTATCTTCACACAGCCGGACAGACGTGTCGTGCTGGGTGGTTGTAGGATAATGATGTATCGTTAACAGTATTTGTATCTTCACACAGCCGGTCAGACATGTCGTGCTGGGTGGTTGTAGGATAATGATGTGTCGTTAACAGTATTTGTATCTTCACATAGCCGGTCAGACATGTCGTGCTGGGTGGTTGTAGGATAATGATGTATCGTTAACAGTATTTGTATCTTCACACAGCCGGTCAGACATGTCATGCAGGGTGGTTGTAGGATAATGATGTATCGTTAACAGTATTTGTATTTTCACACAGCCGGTCAGACATGTCATGCAGGGTGGTTGTAGGATAATGATGTATCGTTAACAGTATTTGTATTTTCACACAGCCGGTCAGACGTGTCGTACTGGGTGGTGGAGCTGTCAGACTACATACCAGTGTATACCCTCCTATGCCCAGTGTGACCACAACAACGACTGTACGGACGGCTCAGATGAGAGTAGCGACGTGTGTCAGGCCAAGCAGTGTCACCCCACAGGTAGGTCGTCAGTTTCTCAGTAGGCAGAGATGGCAGTTTTCCACCTTTCCACTGAAATCCTTGTTATCATTTCCAGTTTGTAAAATTATTTATCCTGTTTAAACAAAGATAGTATGAATTGAGCCTCATTTGTGCCAGTAATACAGTGGTTGGAACCTCTCCATACACTCTCATCCCTATTCCATGGCCAGCATTTATGTATTTTCCATGTTTTCTCAGTCTCTGTGGGGCAGTAAATCTACATGAAAAATATGTCCACTTCTTTTCCTAACCTCAACTGACATCCCTTAGTAGGTAATAAAGCTAAGTGGATGCCATATAGGGCTTATAGTGTACACCAGGGACCTGTTTCACTAGTTTCGTGACATGTCTAGATGGCGTCTAGATGGTGTGTCCGGTTTCATAAGAACTAGACATTAGACTTTGTTTTGTCCGTTCTTACTTGCGCTGTTTGTGCCGCTTCTCATATCTGTCTAACACTTTTGTCACAAAACTAGTGAAACAGGTCCATGATGTGTCTAGATTTGTCTTATTCTTATTTTTGGGGTCTGTCTTTACCTAAGGGTAGCTACTTGTGTTGTCACGAAACTAGACAACCCCAATGTCTGTATGGTGTCACAGACATGTCGCGAAACTAGTGAAACAGGTCCCTGGTCAGAGCCAGTGGGCGGTGGCTGGAAACCGTCCAGTAATATACCGGTACTAGCAAAACCTAATTTATTATGTTTTGACTGTACATGGCTGGTTCAGGGCCGTATTCTCCGATCCGGCCTGGAAGTAGGTGGCGCTACGAACCGCCTTGGCGGCCATTTTGGAGACACACCTCCGCAGTGCTAAGCCTATGGGCCGTTCGGACGTCCATTTATGATACTTTTTAAAGTGTGAGGATGTTTTAAGTACCCCTGAAGAAATTCTCCTGACAAAATCAGACTTCCCTTGCAATTTCAGATCAAATGATTATCTGGTAGCCCCAGTTAAGGCTATAAACGCGATGTCAACAAATCGTCGAAACAAGCGATTTTCTTCGAGTTGGCACATTTAAATTATATCTGAATAATGTAAATAATCCTAATTAAATTATTACATGTATAGGATGCACATGAGACAGTTGATTAATATAGTTTTTCGCCATTTTAGACTCTGACAGCGCTTTGTATTCACCAGGCAAGATGGCGGATTGATCCGTTGTCAGGTGAATTTACATATTTTGGAGGGTATTTTGAACCGGAAGTGTCCATCCGGATCGGAGAATGGCCGCCTCTGCTGGGTGTGTACGGCAGACATGCTCCACCGGGCTGGTATAAATATATGGGCGGCGCATACCGGTCGCTGAACGGCGCCGTTTGCCGCACTTTTCATGCTATCCGCCGGCCCGGTGGAATACATGCTTTAATAAACCAACACCCTTTCTATACCCACCCACTCAAACTATATTTCAATACCCAAGTCAATCTTGCTGTAAGAACGAGGTTAGTGATCTATAGAGCAACAACAACCCAAAAAGACTTACCATCATGATATGAGTTGTTTTATTTGTATCATAGCTGGCCATTATGATAATGCTTCGTTTCTGATGAATGGATACAATGTGCCTCTTTCACAGGAGAGTTCCGCTGTGCCAACCACGGCTGTATACCGTTAAGGTGGCGCTGCGACTTTGAGGACGACTGTAAGGATGGCTCCGATGAAAACCCCTCCATGTGTGGTGAGTGCTGTCTCCTTTCTTTAAATCTTTGTAAAATTTAAGATAATTCACCAGTTACAAACATGTGGTCCTCTACTGTCATTATTAGACTACTAACAATTTATATATACCTCTCTCCTCAGCACCAGGTATTTGGTCTGATATCCAGGGACCCGTTTTTTTTACACGATAATCGTTGATAGCGACTGTTTCGTAATTATCATACATTTGGCGATGATTATCGAACCATTTGGGCCAAATGTCGTATTCATCTTGAAAACTGAAGATATCGTTAATGATCGCTATTAACGATTATCGCGTCTAAAAAAACACGGGTGCTCGGTCGTGTTTTGCACGTTGAAATAGGGATATGAAAGGTATAGTTAACTCATATAGGATTTTAACATTTAAATCTAATCGGACTTGCTGCCTCTTGTTCCAGCTCCTCTGACTATATTTATCCGATTTTAACATTTAAATCTAATCGGACTTGGTTCTTGTTCCAGCTCCTCTGTCCCTGTGACTATATTTATCCGATTTTAACATTTAAATCTAATCAGACTTGGTTCTTGTTCCAGCTCCTCTGTACCAGTGACTATATTTATCTGATTTTAACACATAAATCTAATCGGACCTGGTTCTTGTTCCAGCTCCTCTGTACCAGTGACTATATTTATCCGATTTTAACACATAAATCTAATCGGACTTGGTTCTTATTCCAGCTCCTCTGTACCGCTCCTGCTCCGAGTCGGAGTTCATGTGTGCAAACCGTAAGTGCGTGCCCGGCAGATGGCGCTGCGATCATGACGACGACTGCGGCGACAACTCGGACGAGATCGCGTGTGGTAAGCTCATCTTCTTATTTAGCCTGGAAGCCTGGGCCTTGTTTTTTAGTCACGAGAATCGTTATTGGCGACATCTTCTAGGCGTCAGTGTGCTATAGAGCCACGATCTTAGAACCTACGACAAATATGTGGTGGCCACGACATCTAGAGAGCTAAAAGGTGTGCTATAGTCACGACAATCGGTGGCCAATGGAGCGGAAACAGGTGACATAAGTGTCGTATGTCTAAGACCATTCTGGACATGTCGTACCGAATGAGCAACTTCACTTCCCGTTGGAATTAAGCGATGAAATTCTAACACGAGTAAGGTATACATATAACCTATAATCGTTCTGAAGTTATCGGCGTTTGAATTTCATCATAGCAATCGTCTGCTCTGGTGGCCAGTGTATTTTTCCCCCATCTCCGCTAATTTATGCAGCGACCTTGACATTGACTGCGTAACGGGAGGTGGGAGGGTGACTGACCACCAGAGCAGACGATTGCTATGACGAAATTCAAACGCTGATAACTTCGGAACGCTATGTCCGATCTTCTTCATATTTTAAACGATTATAGTTTAATATGTATCCCTTACTCGTGATAAAATTTCGTCGCTTAATTCTTACGGGAAGCACCGTTGCGCGTTCCGTTCTGACACAAAGTTTGATAGAACCTAAGACAATTCTATACTTGTGGTAAGCTCCGACACTTTGAGCTCTGATCATAGGCACCAGGCTACGACACCGTCTATAGCACGGTGGCCATTTTGTATCACCAAATAATGTCTTGGCCTCAAGCTACGATCTTAGGCCATCGTGGATCCACGATATCGTGACTAAAAAACAGGGCCCTGGTCAATGTGCTCACTCACATACAAGGCCAGGTAACGGTTACTGCAAGTGCTTGTAAGGCCTGGCGTCCACCTACTAGTATAGAAATTCATACCTCCCGATATGGGACCAATACAAAAACCAAATATCGGAGACATATCGGGAAGGTGCCAAATCGTAGACATATGTCTAGACATGCCAATCCAACACGCATTGTTTAGGGTTTTTATCGGTGTCTAATCGTAGAAACGTGGTCAACTGCCTCGGTATTAGGTGACCTTCCGAAGAGATTTTGACTTTTTATCGGGAGGTGCATAGTAGACCATATCGGAGCCATATCGTAGTAGGTGGACGCCGGACCTAATTCACATCTAATCATTCATGAACATCTCATTTTAAACAGAATAAGTCCATGCTATTATGTAATTGAATTCGACGCTATGCAACAGATATCTAGATGTATTTTTTCGCCGAAACGTCAGTGGAAGATCTGTTCGTCTGGACAGAACTGGTAGAAATCACAAAGGAAAAAAAAAACGCCCGTCATTTTTCTGGTGCATTATTGGTAACACCTCCATTTTTACGCTGGTTTACCTGCTAGAGGGTGTGGCGAAATCTGTTATCTTTTCAAAAGAAACATTCTAATTCTCTTTTATCTTTTGAAAAGTTGATATTACTATTAGGAAACGTCCTTACTATGGACAAAACGGTTCCTGTTTGAGGTAAGTCGTCGATTTCATACTGCCTGACGCCATAGGCGGAAGGCAGTATGAAATTGAAGACTGACCGAGAACGAGAAACGTTTCGTCCACAGTGAGGACGTTTGCTTATCATTATATACCTTAAATTGATGAAAAAAGGACATTTTGATGACTTATTAAGTCACTCTCACAGCGGGCACGAACATTATTATTACTGCACCCCTAGCAGCGGGCAGTATTTCATAGACATTCGCACACAGGTTTATAATAATTTATTTATACAACTGCTGGTAAGTTATTGGGGGAACCTTCTGAGGGAGAGAGGTTGTGATGGTTCTCCTTGCCACTGCAAATCAGTGGTGAACCAGCAGAAGTTCAAGGTCGCTCACTCGTTGGTCTAGCTGGGCGTTACCCGTCCCATTGTTAGATGGGGCAGGGAACCAGTCTAATTCTTATCATCCACCTAACACGGAGTTTCCATGATAAACACATAGGGAGTTTGTATTTCTCCGAGCGGGGCATACAACATGGGAGTTAGACTTGCTCAAGTCATTGCAGGCACAGCGCTTTAGTGTTATTAGTTCTGCCATCATCCGCCAGGAACTTGTAGGATATCACCACTGTAGTCGGGGACAACCACTCGTTTCTGCTGTCGTAATCTGTACATTATTGTGAGACGAGGCCAAAACCCTTTTATGGCAAACCCAAAATGATATTTTTGATAAATCCATTGGTAACTGGACCCGTCACCCGGTGTTTGTTTTGGGTCTGGGGCAAGATGGCCGCCTCCATAACAAAATAGTCTTATGAGGGTATGGGAGTTCGAGTCTAGAATTCCGTTTTTGGTTTCATTTTCTACTATCGGAATGTGCTTAACTACAGCAGTCTCTGAATAAGTTTGTTTCGTCTGTTTACCTATGTTGTAGCTGAGTGTGCGTGTCTGGAGGGACAATTCTGCTGTGACTTATCAATATATGTGTCTGTGTGATTTTAGCTGGGTGTTTGTGTCTGGAGGGACAATTCCGCTGTGACATATCTATATTTACGTGTGTGTGTGTTTTTAGCTGAGTGTGCGTGTCTGGAGGGAGAATTCTACTGTGACATATCTATATACACGCGTGTCTGTGTTTTTAGCTGAGCGTGCGTGTCTGGAGGGACAGTTCTACTGTGCCATATCTATACACGTGTGTCTATATGTATTTTTAGCTGGGTGTGCGTGTCTGGAGGGACAGTTCTACTGTGCCATATCTATATACGTGTGTCTGTGTGTATTTTTAGCTGGGTGTGTGTGTCTGGAGGGACAGTTCTACTGTGCCATATCTATATACGTGTGTGTCTGTGTGTATTTTTAGCTGAGCGTGCATGCCTGGATGGACAATTCCGCTGTGACAGTGACCACTGTATCAGCAAGATCTTCGTGTGTGACGGAGACCGCGACTGTCGAGATGCCTCAGATGAGCGGAACTGCAGCACGCGCTACCCGTCCGGCGCCTTCTGCCCGCCCTACAAGTTCCAGTGTGCCAACACAGTACGTTATACCATTCATCAGCTCTTTTTTTTCAAGTTTTTTTTTTCAAATACGGTAAAACCCCACTCTAGGGGACACCCTCCGTTCCGAGCAAAGTGTCGTGCTCCATTGCACTGATCCACTGAAGATTGACGGCCCAGGCTTCAAGGTATCAAATAAAAGAAAATTAACAGAGAAATAAAGGATAAAAAAAGATGAAACTTTCTCAGAATACAGGCATATCCTTGTATTTGATATTATCAAATAGAAAGATAATGTTATCAAAAACAGTGTATTATATCACATGATTAAACACTCAAAATATGAGCTCAAGCAACAATGTATTTGTCCCCTAGTAGTGAATATTGTCACGATCCAAAATATCGGTATGTTAAACAAACAGATTATATCCCTTGGCCTTACGGACCAAGCCGGCTGCGTGTCACGCCGCGTGAGGTAATCCCCCTTGGTTACGATCAATACGGGTTGCCCGCGCGCGGATGAAACGGGGCCAGCACATAATCCTGATCTCGACGTACTCGAGTCAGTCTGGTCAGAAAGTGCATTGTAACACCATCTGCAATAAAGCTTGTAACGGGACGGAGCCTCGGAGTCATTCATTTAGTTTACTATTCACAACAGATATTAACAATATAGACACCGAAATCAGTCCTTGTAGATGCTACCCAGGCACAGCCACCGTCCTGAAAGGGTTAAACAGGTTCATAGACAGGCTTCGTACAGAGCCTGGAAACCCTGGAAAAGCCTGGAATTATGCTTTTGGGTTTTCCAGGCCTGGAAAAGCCTGGAATTCTTACAGAGAGCCTGGAAAAGAAAATTTAGTTTTGCATAAAAACTTTTTTTTTCAGTCTATGAAATTCTGGGCATTATTAGCTTTCCTTAGCTATGGTACCTGACTGCATATGAAATTTCAGTGACTTGGATTAGATACTTCCATAATCCTTTTTGCTAATAATATATGTTTTGATTATTTGTCTTCATCTTTGTTTCACTAGCAAGATTGTATTGATTAACATTGTTATGTGCCTAGAAAAGAAATATTAGAGCCTGGAAAAGCCTGGAAAAAGCCTGGAATTCTATTGGGCTGTCTATGTACGCGAAGCCTGTATTTATATAGAACGTACTGACCATGTTGTACAAGTTACAGAACGAGATGACAATTTACAGTTTGTACGGACAGAGGCGTTTACGCCGAGTTCCGTACAAACTGTAAATTATCATCGAGTTCTGTGGCTTGTACAAGCATGGTTGGACGTTATATATTTACTATATACCCGAAATTAAAAGAAATCATTAATTTCGTTTGTCTTAACAACCAATATCTAATAAATGTGTATCGCAAGGTGGTCCATATTTTAGTGTACGGATCAGTGGTCCGTACAGTATTTTTACGTTATATGGCAAAACGGTGCGTATTTACAGTTTATCCTACCCCTAATATAAAATCCCATAGGCTCAACATTGAGTTTCCGTATGCCACGCTGACTGGCATACGGAGTTTTATATGCCACTAGTAGCATACAGAATTGTTATCACATAATATTCCAAAATCGAGGAGACGGGATAGGATAAAATCAAAACCTGATTCGTTTTAATCTTGGCCACCGCATGCCACTCCTGAAGTTTTGGCTCCGGACTTCACTCGGCTTCGCCTCATGAAGTCACTATGCCAAACTTCAGTCGTGGCATACGGTGGCCAAGATTAAACCTCATCCAGTTTTACGATAATATACGGCATGGGTATATAGTAAAGAGTCTGTCGTCTGTTTAAGGTGTGCATCCATCCCGACTGGCGATGTGACGGCGACGATGACTGCGGTGATAATAGCGATGAGACAGTGGCCATCTGTCAGGCCATAGACTGTCCGGACGACACCAAGTTCCGCTGCGACAACTTCAAGTGTGTCCCCAAATGGCGGCTCTGCGACAAGGTGGACAACTGTGGAGATGGCAGCGATGAAAATAACCACACCATGTGTAAGTACCTGATATGATCATGTATATTGATGATGAAAATAACCACACCATGTGTAAGTACCTGATACAATCATGTATATTGATGATGGAAATAACCACACCATGTGTAAGTACCTGATATGATCATGTATATTGATGATGAAAATAACCACACCATGTGTAAGTACCTGATATGATCATGTATATTGATGATGAAAATAACCACACCATGTGTAAGTACCTGATATGATCATGTATATTGATGATGAAAATAACCACACCATGTGTAAGTACCTGATATGATCATGTATATTGATGATGGAAATAACCACACCATGTGTAAGTACCTGATATGACCATGTATATTGATGATGAAAATAACCACACCATGTGTAAGTACCTGATAAAATCATGTATATTAATGATGAAAATAACCACACCATGTGTAAGTACCTGATGTAATAATGTATATTAATGATGAAAATAACCACACCATGTGCAAGTACCTGTTTCTCATCACCGCGCGCATCTGCAAAACCGATTTTAGAAGATTTTTTTTTGTTTGTTAAAATAAGATGAACCTCGATAGAAATTATGAAAAGTATGTGTATTTGGTATCAAATTAAAGCTCCTCATGCCAGGGATGCTTTTAATGTATCAACAGTATAAATCTGAAACCCCAAGTACGCAGACACCCTGCATAAGCGGACATTTTGGCCTGGAACGGAGGGTGACCACTTACGCAGGGTTTTACTGTATGTCTAAAGCCCATTTTATGACACTTTTAAGCCATCTTTGATCCAACAACAAAAAAACCCCAAAAACGCCCTCATCATATTTTTCATGGCTTGGTGATGAGAAACAGTTTTTTTTTGAGTGGCCTTAATGTAATAAAGGAGTGTGTAAAACGAGTGGAGTAATAATAAGAGACTGTTTCCAGGTGCTGCGAAGACTCCCGAGTGCTCTGTGAGTGACTATAAGTGCGCCAACGAGCAGTGTGTGGGGCTGACCAAGGTGTGCGACAACATGGACGACTGCGGCGACCAGTCCGACGAGACCGGCTGCCGTGAGTATTACTGTTTTATCCCACCCCTAATAAAAAACGCCATAGGCTTAACATGGGATTTGTTTTTGTCACGGGTAGTGACATAAAGTGTTGTTTATGCCACTACTTTCTGATACTGAAAAAATATGGAAACGGGGTAGGATAAAATCTAGACGCCACTCGTTTGAGTTTGAGCTTATTTATGCCACGCATTTTGTTGGCTCCGTAATGTCACTCGTCTTCGACTCGTGAAATTATGGAGCCAACAAAATGCGTGGCATAAATAAACTCAGACTCAAACTCGTGACGTCTCTTGATATTATCTCACCCCTGATACAAGTTAACCTTTAGGAATAACATTAGAAAAAAACCTCAGCGATCACCCCCGTAAAGTGACAATACTACGCCATGGCGTTGTGAATTTGAGATGATGTCATATGAATTTGCTAAGTCTATTCTAATTATTGTGAAATTTTGATGATATTTAATGTCATAAAAAGGGGCCAGATAAATCCAGAACCGCACTCGAATCGTAAAATACACAAAATACCACTCGTTTGCATGGGCCATAATCGTCACTCGGTTTCACCTAGTTGACGATTGCTGCCCATCCAAACTTGTGGAGTATTGTCTATTTATACCATTCTAGATGCAGTTCTATTATAAGTCTCCTATAGGCTCGTTTCCATTGGCCGACGAAAATGGCGTAGACTTTTTGAGTTACCCAGAAAGTCTGTCAGTGATGCCACGGACTGTGCGTTGGTATGAAAATAATTGGTGCGGGAAGTAGATTTCACTCAGTGACCAAACTTTCACTCAGTGGTAGGTGGTGCCACATTGCATAATCTAAGCAGGAAAAGTTGTGGGTCATTTCATGAGCTGGGTCGTTTCCATTGACCGATTTTGGGTCAGCAGTGCCAAAAGTCCTTCGGTGGTTCCTGACTCTAGATCGGTGACGGGAACTCGGCCAATGGAAACGGGCCTTTTCACTGACAGATACCCCCGCCATCACTTGTAGTGTGTTCGTTAGGGTTAAGGCCCGTTTCCATTGGCCGACGAAAACGGTGTAGATTTTAGGAGTTCTCCTGGCGTCATTCACTTCAGTTCATTTGGCGTCAGCAGTGCTAAAGGTGTGTCGGTGGTGCCTGACTGTAGATTGGTGACGGCCAATGGAAATGGGTTATTAGGAGAACTAAAAAAATCTACACCGTTTACATTGACCAATGGAAAAGGGCCTTTGTGGAAATAGCTCAGTGGTTAGGGCACTGGAATTCCAGGGTTGTTGATTCGGGTCCCACTGCAGCTACCTTTCTCCTTAATCCCGAGCAGCGGTAGATTTACTGCTTTATCAAGGGCCAGTCCTTCTTATACCATGTCTATGTGGTGTGTTGTACAGATACCTTTCTCCTTCATCCCCAGAAGCTGAAGGCTTATTATCAAATTCAAGTCCTTCTTATACCATGTCTGTGTGATGTGGTGTACAGCCACCTTTCTCCTTCACACCCAGCAGTGGTAGATTTACTACTATATCAAAGGCCAGTCCTTTTCATACCATGTCTATGTGGTGTGGTGTACAGCCACCTCTCTCCTTCATCCCCAGCAGTGGTAGATTTACTGCTATATCAAAGGCCAGCAAAGACACAGCAATGAAGTGCGAACATAATGTGATAGCACCATTGCGTAAACCTAGTGCCATACCATTTTTCTTTAATTAAGTTAAGTAGGATTCGGTACAATCATCACCAATGGACGCTCTTCCTTGGACTGATACAGAACAACAGGAAAACACAATAAGTGCAAACAGGCACAAGACTTTGTGGAGGCAAACTAGTACTAGGTAAATCTTTTTAGAAATCAAGAACTGAAGATAAGCGGTTGACCATAATTTGACTCCCATCATGGTGAAAATGTTAACCCTACAAATCCATAAATGCCTTGAAAATGCCCTATAAAATCCTATATTTAAGTCAAAATTCTTTATATTTTTTATTATTAAACTTTAATTTAATAATAAAAAATATAAAGAATTTTGCTTTTCAAAACCTATTAAAAACCTATATTGAGGAAGAGTGGTAGTGGGAGGCCTGATTTTGCAGGACAATATACATGCTAATCATATTATTCCTATATACCCATTATTGAACTAACTAGAGTTACATACCGCTGCTGGGGGGTGCATTAAAAATAAGTTATATGTCGAGGCTGACGTTTTCGTCCTGCTCTCATGTTTTCGTCCCGCTCTGACGTTTTCGTCCCGCTCTGATCACGTGATACAATACATCAGCGGGACGAAACAATAGCTGTTGTGGTTACTCGATAAGGGTGGTCATTTGCTTCGGAAGTGTTTCAGGTAAAGAATTAAGCATTTTTATTGATATTTGAAGGTATATAGGAATAGGGAAACCAAGTACCGGTAAGCAAAAGTTCAAAGTTACTCGGTAAGGCTTGGAAAACCTTTTCCAAGCCTTACCTCGTAACTTTGAACTTTTGCTCACCGGAACATAGTTTCCCTCTAATCATTAATTGTAAATTCATCTCTATCCCACAGATAAAGACTCGGGCATGACGTGTGACACCGCGAAGAAGTGCGAACAGAACTGCACAGACCTGGCCGTCTCCGGCTTCATCTGCCACTGTAACACGGGATTCAACGTCTCGGTGGAAGACCCCTCCTCGTGTGTGGACGTGGACGAGTGCGCGTCGTGGGGCAGTCACTGCCCGCAGATCTGTCTCAACACCAAGGGTTCCTACAGATGTCTGTGTCGCCCCGGCTTTGAGGACGCCAGTGATGGGGCCGGGACGGACTGCAGAGCCAAAGGTTGGTTAGGCCACTAAAAAAAAAAAAATTGTTTCTCATCACCAAGCCATGAAAAATATGACGAGGGCGCTTTTTTTTTTTTTTTTTGTTTTTTTTTTTGTTGCTATATCAAACATGGCAGACATACAGTAAAACCCCGCATAAGCGGACACCCTCCGATCCGGGCCAAAGTGGCTGCTTACGTGGGGTGTCTGCTTACGCGGGGTTTCCAGATTTTTACTGGCTTTACATTTAATGCATCCCTGACATCAGGAGCTTTAATTTGATACTAAATACACATACCTTTCATAATTTCTATCAAGGTTCATCTATTTAAAAAAAACAACAAAAAAAAACAACTTCTAAAATCGTTTTTTCTGATGCGCGCGGTGATGAGAAACAAGTTGTGTTTTTTTGAGTGGCCTTATTTATTTAATTTATTCTTACTCGCGCTAGGGACTACTTTCTTCGTCTATCTATCTATCTATCATGAGAGTGGAGTTATTCGCTCCCTCGTGCACTCTCCCGGTTTTCCGGGTCGCTCAAGCAAGTTTTATTAGTGCTTGCGAGCTGTGCTAGTTGGGTTTGGTGGGTTCGGTGGGTTTTGGTTGTTGTGTTTTGGGTGTTTTTTGGGGTTTTTAGGTCTTCCTCTATTGTGTTGGTTATTGTGGCTATTTGTTTTAGGGTTTGGATATCGTTTGAGAAGATCTGGTTTATGTAGGTTTTAGTTTTGTCTGTAGGGTGTAATACTTTGCATTGGTTTAGTATGTGGCGTATTGGCGCGTGACTGATTACTACGCGGTACTATCTCCCAGATACCCTAGGGCACTCAGTAGAGTCCCTAGGCTTCGCAAGAACTTTAATTCTCCTTCATACTTAACCAAGGTAAGTAATCGGATAATTACCTATTCAGAGAAAGGTTTATAAAGGACAAACAAACGTTCGCTAAAATAATTTTAGTTCTTCCTTGAGTGAGTCCTAATAGCGCGAAACGTACAAGTATATGCGGGTGATAAATGTAAAGAAGATATATGAAACTTGATGACTTAGACAGTTCACTTTAGATAGACATTTAATAAATACAACATTACCATGATTTCGATCTGCGTGGCCGTATTCTTGTTGTAGTCGACACTACAAAAATAAACCTCGCTATTACCCGGAGTATTACTACGCGTCAACTACGCGGAGAATACAACCACGACCACGCAGATCCAAATCATGGTACTATTATGTATATATATTTACATGTACAGTAGAACGCACACCTCGTGTAAGCCGGACGCTGTGCTAAAGGACACCTTTGTTTGGAACGGTTCCCTTTATTTTACTGTACATGTATACGATACTGAGCGGTGTGTTTTGGTCGTCAGGTGAGAGCCCGCTCTTCCTGCTGGCAGTGGGGCGGGGTTCTACTCTCTCTCTTCATATATATATTATATATATATATAGTATACGATACTGAGCGATGTGTTTTGGTCGGCAGGTGAGAACCTGCTCTTCCTGCTGGTGGGGTTTTACTGTACATGTATACGATACTGAGCGGTGTGTTTTGTACGTCAGGTGAGAGCTCGCTCCTCCTGCTGGCCGGGTTTTACTGTACATGTATACGATACTGAGCGGTGTGTTTTGGTCGTCAGGTGAGAGCCCGCTCCTCCTGCTGGCGGGGTTTTACTGTACATGTTTACGATGCTGAGCGGTGTGTTTTGGTCGTCAGGTTAGAGCCCGCTCCTCCTGCTGGCGGGGTTTTACTGTACATGTATACGATACTGAGCGATGTGTTTTGGTCGGCAGGTGAGAGCCCACTCTTCCTGCTGGCAGTGGGGCGGGGTTCTACTCTCTCTCTCTCTCTACATATATTATATATATAGTATACGATACTGAGCGGTGTGTTTTGGTCTTCAGGTGAGAGCCCGCTCTTCCTGCTGGCCGGGTTTTACTGTACATGTATACGATACTGAGCGGTGTGTTTTGGTCGGCAGGTGAGAGCCCACTCTTCCTGCTGGCAGTGGAGCGGAGTTCTACTCTCTCTCTCTCTCTCTCTCTCTCTCTCTCTCTCTTTATATATATATATATATATACATATATATATATATATATATAGTATACGATACTGAGCGGTGTGTTTTGGTCATCAGGTGAGGGCCCACTCTTATTGCTGGCAGTGGGGCGGGGTTCTACTGTGTATATATATATATACACATATAGTATACGATACTGAGCAGTGTGTTTTGGTTGTCAGGTGAGAGCCCGCTCTTCCTGCTGGCGGGGTTTTACTGTACATGTATACGATACTGAGCGGTGTGTTTCGGTCGGCAGGTGAGAGCCCCCTCCTCCTGCTGGCGGGGTTTTACTGTACATGTATACGATACTGAGGGGTGTGTTTCGGTCGTCGGGTGAGAGCCCGCTCCTCCTGCTGGCGGGGTTTTACTGTACATGTATACGATACTGAGCGGTGTGTTTTGGTTGTCAGGTGAGGGCCCGCTCCTCCTGCTGGGGGGTTTTACTGTCCATGTATACGATACTGAGCGGTGTGTTTTGGCAGATGAGAGCCCGCTCCTCCTGCTGGCAGTGGGGCGGGGTTCTACTCTCTCTCTCTCTCTCTCTCTCTCTATATATATATATTATATATATAGTATACGATACTGAGCGGTGTGTTTTGGTCGTCAGGTGAGAACCTGCTCTTCCTGCTGGCAGTGGGGCGGGGTTCTACTCTCTCTCTCTCTCTATATATATATATATATAGTATATGATACTGAGCGGTGTGTTTCGGTCGTCAGGTGAGAACCCGCTTCTCCTGCTGGTGGGGTTTTACTGTACACGTATACGATACTGAGCGGTGTGTTTTGGTCGTCAGGTGAGAACCCGCTCCTCCTGCTGGCGGGGTTTTACTGTACATATATACGATACTGAGCGGTGTGTTTTGGTCGTCAGGTGAGAGCCCGCTCCTCCTGCTGGCGGGGTTTTACTGTACATGTATACGATACTGAGCGGTGTGTTTTGGTCGTCAGGTGAGAGCCCACTCTTCCTGCTGGCCGGGTTTACTGTACATGTATACGATACTGAGCGGTGTGTTTTGGTCGTCAGGTGAGAGCCCGCTCCTCCTGCTGGCAGTGGGGCGGGGTTCTACTCTCTCTCTCTCTCCCTCTCTCTCTTTCTCTCTCTCTCTCTCTCTATATATATATATATATATATATATGGTCAATTCTCCCAGATCGTGATCGATGCCCACGTACGGTGACCAATAATTCAAAGGGTCGTTTTCTTACCTGAACATTGCTTTATAGTATCAGAAACGATATTAGAGTATGTAGAAATGAAAGATCTGTCAGGGGAACCCCACTTTCATGTACCTCTATTGTGAAAGAAAATTGATAAATGCCTAAAATAGGCATTTTTAGCTCAAAATTCATAGACAAAACCTCTATAACCAGATTTTGAAGACCTCTTATAAATTTGTGACTATAGATATTTATCAGTTCTGAATGTTTCATACCCACAAATGTGTTGTAGAACTTATAAAACCTAATAAATGTTTAAATGGGGAAATTTATATGTAATCTAGATGTAAAAAATCAGTGGTGAAGGGTATGTCACCGTACATGGGCAAGCTGCATTAAAAGGTACACAAATTATAGAAAACTACCTTTTTGGGTACTTTTTCATCCTCCAAATAAAGGAGGTATGTGTACAAGTTTCATAAGATCTGGAGTGTATAAAGTAATCCTTCCATCAAATATACCACAGCTAAATGAACAAGGGTGGTGAACTTTATTTGGTCACCGTACATGGGCAGCAATTATTAGGTTTTGCTTATGTAAGGAAGAAGATTTACAATATTAGTGAATAATATTTTATACATTAATAGAGTATTATGGAACCATTAACACCTGCAATTTACAAATACTTCAGGCATGTTAATGCCAATAATTATACATGTGTTTTTAGGTAAGTCACCGTACGTGGGCCCGTCACCGTACGTGGGCATTATATTCTGAATAGTAATAATCAACTCTGATTTATTCAATATGATTAGAGTTTCATTTTCTGAAAATGAAAATCGGATTCTGCTAATAAAAAGCAATCAATAATTTCCATAAGGCCTTGTTAAACACACATGACCACGTACGGTGACATAGGGATTATAAGGTTAACTTCATTCAGCTAAAAATTAATTTCCAATAAAGATTAGTGTTCCCAACTTTTACTCCTGAAAGCTATTGTCTTCTACTATATATTTTCACTTCTTTTCTCAAGATATAACTTGTTTGAATTTTTGGTCACCGTACGTGGGCATCGATCACGATCTGGGAGAACTGACCATATATATATTATATATATATATATATATTATATATATCGTATACGATACTGAGCGGTGTGTTTTGGTCGTCAGGTGAGAGCCCGCTCCTCCTGCTGGCGGGGTTTTACTGTACATGTATACGATACTGAGCGGTGTGTTTTGGTTGTCAGGTGAGAGCTCGCTCTTCCTGCTGGCAGTGGGGCGGGGTTCTACTGTATATATATATATATATGTAGTATACGATACTAAGCGGTGTGTTTTGGTCGTCAGGTGAGAACCCGCTCCTCCTGCTGGCGGGGTTTTACTGTACATGTATACGATACTGAGCGGTGTGTTTTGGTCGTCAGGTGAGAACCCGCTCCTCCTGCTGGCGGGGTTTTACTGTACATGTATACGATACTGAGCGGTGTGTTTTGGTCGTCAGGTGAGAGCCCGCTCCTCCTGCTGGCGGGGTTTTACTGTACATGTATACGATACTGAGCGGTGTGTTTTGGTCGTCAGGTGAGAACCCGCTCCTCCTGCTGGCGGGGTTTTACTGTACATGTATACGATACTGAGCGGTGTGTTTTGGTCGTCAGGTGAGAGCCCGCTCCTCCTGCTGGCGGGGTTTTACTGTACATGTATACGATACTGAGCGGTGTGTTTTGGTCGTCAGGTGAAAGCCCGCTCTTCCTGCTGGCGGGGTTTTACTGTACATGTATACGATACTGAGCGGTGTGTTTTGGTCGTCAGGTGAGAGCCCGCTCCTCCTGCTGGCGGGGTTTTACTGTACATGTATACGATACTGAGCGGTGTGTTTTGGTCGTCAGGTGAAAGCCCGCTCTTCCTGCTGGCGGGGTTTTACTGTACATGTATACGATACTGAGCGGTGTGTTTTGGTCGGCAGGTGAGAGCCCGGTCCTCCTGCTCGCCGTGGGTCATGAGATCCGCCAGCTGGCGCTCAACACGGAGCAGTTTGAGTACAACGACGTGGTGATCGCTGAGCGCCGCGTGCAGGCCATCGACTTCGACCCGGAGCTGCGGATCCTCTACTGGAGCGACTCGTCCCTGAGGACCATTAAGCGGGCCGCCCTGCCCTCTGACCCCGCCTACCTCGGCTACCCGCAGGACCTCACCCTGGACGGCATCAGGGACCCCAGCGGCATCGCCATCGACTGGGTCGCTAAGTCAGTGTATAATCTTTATTTATCATATAATTAAAAAAATTCATTATTATTTCGGTTTGACCTGTAGGTCAAGACCGAAATATATTAGGGGAGACGGGGAATGGTTTTTGCGTCTTATATTATAATACATTACAGTAATATATTCAGGAATCCTGATTAATTTTACCCTCGATACCCTCGATACCCTGTGGTGAACTGGTCAGATGTGGTCTGCACCCGGCGACAGTAGTGTATTTTTATATATTGCGCAGGCACCCGTTGCGGTTCAATGAATACCTACTAGCGGGTGGGGCCATGGGGGTGTGCTATTTTTGTTCAAACCGAAAGCATTGGGAACTCGTACCCAATGCCCATGAGATATTTAGGAGAAATATCCGATGGGGGATTATGTCACAAATGTTAGCCCATTAGTCAATATGAAGGGTGAGATAAATTCAGAAACCCATTTAAGTTTAGGGTCAGAGCTCGATCCCATCTGCTAAGTAATTCATTCGGCTTTGCCCTGTGAATTACTACACGATTCAAACTCGATGTGATACAAGCTCTTACCCTATCTTTCATAGGTTTCCTTTATAATACCCATGCAATATATTTGATAATACATACTGCTGCTCCCTATGCAGTATGGATTGTGTACTGAACCCTCTGCAGTACACTGTTATACTGAACATGTTGAAACATCAGCCGTGTGCGGGCTTTCATGCTGACATGTCTTCTATGCCAATATATTTTAAGATTTGATTAATTTTTGGTATATAATAAATATATAACTACCCTCCATCCTTGTACATGCTATACAACTTGATGGGAATTGATGTTATTTACAGAACTCGGCCTGGGGCCTCGTTCCGTAAAAAAACCCAATTTCCCATCTCGTTTTGTAGCATGTACAGCATGGTCAGGTAGTTCTATGTAATTACTCATCATTAATTATATATTCAGCATGTATACGACAATGAATATCAAGTATGACCATGTCAGGTAGCTACAAATAATATGAGCTGCTGTAGAATGTAGGAAAGTAGAGAAATTGTCCAAAGAACGTTTATGAGAATTTGGACCTCCCACCCCGTCCATCTTTTATGCAATAGAATAGAGAATGGATTTATGCAAATTACAAAACATTTTGGACTCCCTTCTGACTGTGTATGTACTTTATTGATGGCCCCTATGGACTGGCCGCTTCACTTGAACTTGCTTCTACATCTTTATCCTACCCCTAATATAAAATCCCATAGGCTTAACATTGAGTTTCCGTATGCCACGCTGACTGGCATACAGAGTTTTATATGCCACTAGTGGCATACAGAATTGTTATCACGTAATATTCCAAAATCGAGGAGACGGGGTAGGATAAAATCAAAACCTGATTCGTTTTAATCTTGGCCACCGCATGCCACTCCTGGAGTTTTGGCTCCGGACTTCACTCGTCTTTGCCTCATGAAGTCACTATGCCAAACTCCAGTCGTAGCATACGGTGGCCAAGATTAAAACTCATCCAGTTTTATGATAATAACCTCGTTTCCATTGGCCGACGAAAACGGCGGAGATTTATTGCGTTCTATCTTAAAAGTATCTGAATCCTATTTTACCAATTTACTCGCAGCCCTGAAGAAGTGGTGAGAAAAGTGTTGATGATTTATTTGTTTTCACCTGTTCTTGTACACAATGCACCCATCGTGGTTATTGGATGTTTGTTTTTATTTATTTCATTTGATTTTAATTTGTTTTTGCAGTGTTTAATACAGTTAAGCTTCCTCAGCTTTTTATTGAATAACATTTGTTGTCCTCGTTTTCTAATTTAAGGTGTTTCGGGATTTTTGGTAGTTTAACTTTGTTGTGTCCTAGACCTTTTGTTTTTTGTAAATCTGAGTCTCCTTGGTTTATATCATTTTGAGTGAATAACATGTTTCTTATTTTCTTAACTTTTAACATGTGATTCAACCTTGTTTGTAGTGTGACTTAACATATGTATTAAATCTGTCATATACTGAGTCACAAAACCTTAGATTTTGCAGTTAAAAAGTTGCATGAGCCACGTACATATAAACAATCGATTGTTTTGTGGACAGGCCATCATAAACCACGAGAGGTTGACGCGCAGTAATACACGTTAATGGTTTATAGAGCCACCTGTCCATAAATCCATCGTTGTTTTGTGCATTTATTATCCATCTTCTTGGATAAATCAAACCCTGTGATTGCAAAATTGTAGGGTATATCATTATGGTCAATTTTTTTGTTCTCCAGTACAATATGAGGATATTTTCCCTTAATCAATGTTCATATTTTCTGACAATATAAAAACAATAGGTTGTGGTTTACTGTGGCCCGTATATATTTTCAATGGGAACTTGGTAATTGGTGAATAATGAAATGGGATGATTTTTTAAAAATAATTGGTGTACATAATTCGCCTTATAACTGGCCATAGCATGTGTAATATACAATTATAAATGAATTATTCAATGAGTTGTTTAATCCTTTAAGGACGGATGCACAAGTATTGGTTCAAAATTCTACGTAGGGTTTGTGCGTGAAGACGCCTAACTCCTAACGTAAAAGAAATTCGGATGTATAAGTATACCCAGACACAAGTAGCCGCCCCTAGCATGTAGTTCTGCCATAGGCGGCCGACTTTAAAGGGTTAATGGTTTAATGATAATGATTATATCCATCAGGAACCTATACTGGACGGACTCGGAGTATGGAGAGATTAATGTGGCGACGGCTGACGGGCGTTACAAGAAAACTCTCATCCAGGCCAACAAGTTCCAGCCCACGGCCATCGCCGTAAACCCCCGTACCGGGTAAGTCCATACCTCCACGGGTATCAATCACAGTGTGACGGAATTACAAAATGATCCAACATTATCCAACAACTGCTTATGTCGAGTTATTTAACACCAAATGAATTATTTGCACATAAGGGAGGAGTGTATGCAACTGCGAATGTAAGAAGCCTTTATAATAAATTGGATGATATAAAGGATGTCTTTGGTAAGTGCGAATTTGTAAGTATTACGGAAATCTGGCTCAAAGAGAAACATTTTACTGACCAGGGACCTGTTTCAGTAGTTTTGTGACATGTCTAGATGGCGTCTGTGACACCATACGGACAGACTACAAGACTGTAATCAATGACACGCGGAATTTCACTCACTTCTCGCAGGAATTAAACAATGACACTTTAACATGAGTAGGGGATACATCTAATCTATAATCTTTCCAAATATGAAGAAGATTGCCCACTTCGATCTTCTGATATTTGCTAGTCTTTTTCCGCTGTTGCTTGCACTGTTGGTGCCGCTGTAGGTGTCTGTCTAGGCCTAATGTCACGAGATTACTGAAACAGGTTCCAGATAAGCAGATTCCAGGCCAGATATCACAAAATAAATATAAAGGGGCATGGTAAATGAGTGTTTAGTACATTTTATCTACTAAATTTATTACTACATGGATATGGCACCGATACAAAAAGCAAATATCGGAAACATATCGGGAAGGTGCAAAATCGTAGATATATGTCTAGACATTTCTTCTTTTTATTTTTTAAAGATTGTTTATTGACAGACGCAGTTCATATAAAGTTATATGATTTCCAACCGATCCCGTCAAGGGGACGTGTATGACAAAACGATACAATATACACAGAGTTGTATCCAGTGTTAACATCCATATGCCAATCCACCACGCATTGTAAGGGGCTTTTATCGGTGTCTAATCGCAGAAACATGGTCTACTGCCCCGATATTAGGTGACCTTCCGACGCGATTTAGATTTTTTTTTATCGAAATGTGCATCATAGACCATATCGGAACCATATCGTAGTAGGTGGACGCCGGGCCTAAAGGTGGCAAGATCTCTGTGACGGAATTACGTGCTGTTACATGCAAAATTTAGTTTGAAGTATTGTCACTGATTTCCCTCACTCAAAGACATTTTAAGTTTTAAAAAATCCTCACATAGGACAACAAACAAGTTAGAAATGTCTAGGACTAGCAATATAGCAATGCATTCTTGATGGGCCACAGCCCAGGAGGTCATTGACCCCTTGTAATTCTGTCACCTATTGGAATTTCACTTGCTGTGTTTGGTCAATTTGCACATGCGCAGCACTGCAGCAGCTATGAAATTTGGAATTAGAATGGTACAATTGGTCAGAAAAAGAGTTCTAACTACTACTTTACTTTACTTTAATTACTACTTCTTAGTTATATCTCATTATCTCAGCTGAGCTATAACATGTATGTCAATTAGCCTGTTTTTTTTAAATGTATGCATATGTGTAATATATCCAGACGACTGGCTGTCTGTGCCACGTTTACCGTGGAATTCATACGCCAGCACAGAAGAGGTCACTATTTACTTTTTGACCAAAGTTTGTGCTCTTTGATATATGAAATATGAACTTAAGAGCTCTTTGATAGGATTGCATTCTTCCCTTTTCCCGTGGTTGGGTTAGAATTTTTCTCCTTTTTTTTATTTTTGAGCCTCAACACATTCATCTTAAGAGCTCTTTGGTATATGAAATAGTGAATCAGGAGTCCGATGTTTGAAATGTGGAGCAAAGAACTTGTGTTGATAAATGAAATGACGGCTGAAAAAAATTGAATGAACTGTGGTCTGAAGAGGCCTCTTGATCTGGACCAGAAATGGCAACTGTAAGTGATTCATGTGATTGAAATTGTTAACTAGAATCCCATATATTTGTAACAACTTTGATACTTTGTTTAATATTTTTGGTTTTTTTTCTAAATGCTTGTTGACAGGGATGTAGATTAGCTCAAGTCTTTGATTATGAACATTCGTTAAATGATTAATCACAATCAGAATAAAGTTCTGATCATTAAAGTATGTATCCTTCTCTGACTGGCCCATGAATGTATCCCAGCGAGGGGAGTAGACATAGTGTGCAGGGATAGTTAATTACCCGAGGTACTTACCGAAGTACTGGAGGGGAATTGATGTTCCTACGAGCATCTTCCCTGCGGCGACAGAAAATAGGCCGTAGCGAGTAGGAACTGGACCCAGTCTAACAGGGATGGTGCATTCACTTTTCCATGGGAATTTTTGTTTCATTTCCATTTTCTGAAATGATTTTTCATGTATAAAATAGTACAATTTGAGCCTCATTCCCGTCAATAAAGTAGTGGTTTGAATCTCCCCACGGAACCACAGCCCTATTCCATGGTGAACACTAATGTCCTTTTCCATGTTTTCCTAATCTAATTGAGGCAATAAATTACACGAGGAAAGTGTTTCCTCTTTTTCCTAACCCAAACCATGGACAGTGTATTCTCTAGAAATAGATAGAGGATAATGCGCAGGGTCGACTCCGAGAAGCATACACACGCTTTTATCTTAAACCAGTCTTTATTGTAGTTACCATCCACCTTTATGCAACTTGTGGCATGCCAATATTACTACACACTATAATAGTGTGACTATTTTTTCATACAGACTATTTTTTCATACGGACTATTTTTCCGTATGCGCCAGTTTTTGCAGCCTGTATGCAGCGGTTGGAGCATTCTCCGATCCGGCCTGGAAGTAGGTGGCACTACGAACCACCTTGGCAGCCATTTTGGAGACACACCTCCGCAGTGCTAAGCCTATGGGCCGTTTGGACGTCCATTTATGATACTTTTTAAAGTGTGAGGATGTTTTAAGAACTTCTGAAGAATTTCTCCTGACAAAATCAGACTCCCCTCGCAATTTCAGACCAAATGATTATGTGGTAACCCCAGTTTAAACTATAAACGCGATGTCAAGAAGTCGTCGAAACAAGCAATTTTCTTAGAGTTGGCACATTTAAATTATGTCTGAATAATGTAAATAATCGCGTTTTAACTATCACATGTACAGAATGCACAAGAGAAGGTCGATTAATACAGTTTTTCGCCATTTTAGACTCTGACAGCGCTTTGTATTCACCAGGCAAGATGGCGGATCGCCCCGTTGTCAGGTGAATTTGCATGATTTGGAGGGTATTTTGAACCGGAAGTGTCAAGCCGGATCGGAGAATACAGAGTTCCTATAGGTTTGATATGGACATTTTGTATTAAGTGGTTAATAAAGGTGGTGAACCATCTCTCCCCAGGTGGATGTACTGGACGGACACCTACCAGGAACAACCCAAGATCAGCGCCGCCTGGATGAACGGCGGCAACCTGACGCACCTGGTGACGTCACGCCTGGGATTCCCCTCGGGGCTGACCATCGATTACGTCATGGGGGATCGCCTCTACTGGTGCGACCACAAGGAGAACCTGATAGAGAGCGTGAACCCGGACGGCACCAACAGGGTCGTCGTCGTCGCCTCGGGTAAGATTATACAGAGACAGAGGTAGTGTGACTGAATGGAATCCGTTCAGAGATATTTTGGTAAGAAATACTCACCGAGTTCGAAGAATGAGGTGAGTATTTCTAACCAAAATATCGAGGAACGGATGGAATACAGTCATACTCACTGTCTTTTATTATGACAGATTGATTTGAGATATTTCTCCTGCTGACAGATTGTTATGAGATGTTTCTCGTGCTGACAGATTGATATGAGATATTTCTCATATTGACTGATTGCTATGAGATATTTCTTGTGCTGACAGATTAATATAAGATATTTCTGGTGCTGACAGATTGATATGAGATATTTTTCGTGCTGACAGATTGATATGAGATACTTCTGGTGCTGACAGATTGCTATGAGATATTTCTTGTGCTGACTGATTGCTATGAGATATTTCTTGTGCTGACAAATTAATATAAGATACTTCTTGTGCTGACAGATTTATATGAAATATTTCTCGTGCTGACAGATTGATATAAGATATTTCTTGTGCTGACAGATTGATATGAGATATTTCTTGTGCTGACACATTGATATGAGATATTTATTGTGCTGACAGATTCATATGAGATGTTTCTCATGCTGACGGATTGATATGAGATATTTTTCATGCTGATAGATTGAAATAAGATATTTCTCGTGCTGACAGATTGATATGAGATGTTTCTCGTGCTGACAGATTGATATGAGATATTTCTCCCACTGACAGATTGATATATGAGATATTTTCTTGTGCTGACAGATTGATATAAGATATTTCTCGTGCTGACAGATTGATATATGAGATATTTCTTGTGCTGACAGATTGATATTAGATATTACTCGTGCTGACAGATTGATGAGATATTACTCCTGCTGACAGATTGATACAAGATATTTCTTGTGCTGACAAATTAATATGAGATATTTCTGGTGCTGACAGATTGATATGAGATATTACTCATGCTGACAGATTGATATGAGATATTTTCTGATACTGACAGATTGATATATGAGATATTTTCTGATACTGACAGATTGATATATGAGATATTTTCTGATACTGACAGGTATCGTCCAGCCTCTGAACCTGGACGTGTTTGAGAACTACATCTACTGGTTGTCACCGGAGACGGGCAATGCCTTCCACATGGACAAGTTCGGGCGTGGAGTCAACGTCACCCTACAGACGGGGCTCTTCATCCCACACGACATCAAGGTCTTCCACCCTCATCGCTACAACACCTCAAGTCAGTCATCCTCCGATTTCTGTTCTCCTTCATGCCCGGCAGTCATAGATGTACTGCTATATCAAAGGCCAGTCCTACTCATACCATGTCTATGTGGTGTGGTGTACTGCCACCTTTCTCCTTCATTCCCAGCAGTGGTAGACTTACTGCTATATCAAAGACCAGTCCTTCTCATACCATGTCTGTGTGGTGTGGTGTACAGCCACCTTTTTCTTTATCCCCAGCAGTGGTAGACTTACTGCTATATCAAAGACCAGTTCTTCTCACACCATGTATATGTGATGTGTTGTACAGCCACCGTTTTCCTTCGTCCCCAGCAGTGGTAGATTTACTACTATATCAAAGACCAGTCCTTCTCATACCATGTCTGTGTGGTGTACAGCCACCTTTCTCCTTCATCCCCAGCAGTGGTAGACTTACTATTATATCAGAGGTTTAGTTCTTCTCATACCATGTCTATGTGGTGTGGAGTACAGCCACCTTTCTCCTACATCCCCAGCAGTGGTAGACTTACTGCTATATCAAAGGCCAATCCTTCTCATACCATGTCTGTGTGGTGTGGAGTACAGCCACCTTTCTCCTACATCCCCAGCAGTGGTAGACTTACTATTATATCAAAGGCCAGTTCTTCTGATACCATGTCTATGTGGTCTATTATTACATACCTATAGCCGAACGTCAGTGAAATACTACCCGCTCACGGGGGTGTAGTATATCGCGACTACGGCCCACTACACTGCGCTTTGTCGCACTGCACGATTCTAACGTGTATGTAACTAACTCGCCGCAACGCGATAGGCGTGCGTATTCGACGTCATCGCGACCAAAAACAACATGGCGAACGTCGTCGAATCGCGACTTTAAACTCGCGATGCACGCCCCCCCGTAGCAACTTCAAGTTCCTAATGACTAATCCTCGAGGCAACTAACGTTTGGCTCTCACCTGACACCATTTAAACTGCTCAAATATGCGAAATTCATCGATAATAACAACACGATCCGCAACGGGCGACGCACAGACACGCTGTGGCTGGTTCCTGGCGTATCCGCCTCCACACACGCCTAACGCTCTCCAATCGTATCTACTGCTAACCGCACGCGTACCAAATAGAGGCTAAACATCCGCTAGGCGAGTGACGGCTTATCACGCATGCGCGAAACACAGATCCTGCGCAACTTCCGGTTCGTAGCAGACAGTGTCAACATGAAGCGATTGTCACTCGATAACGCGATAAATGGCGTCTTTCTGATCGGATAAAGGTATGTAATAATAAGAAAACGCCCTGACTGTGGCCAGAACTATGTCTTAGTTCTCGGTCACCTATCGCCGACGTTCGCCCCTCCGCCTGCGGCGTCGGGGCGAACGTCGGTGATAGGTGACCTCGAACTAAGACATAGTTCGGCCACAGTTAGGGCGTTTTCTCCTAGTATGCAGCCACCTTTCTCCTACATCCCCAGCAGTGGTAGATTTACTGCTATATAATTACCACCCTTGTGCTGTATAAGCAGTGATAAAAGCCTAACCTTATCCAATTCTGGAAATCACCTGTAATGGTAGGCACGTTCTCTCTCAAAGATAATCAATGCAAGTCGTTATACAATCTTAAAGTAGGTATTTTCTGACATGTATACATAGTGTAGTCATTTCCAGACTCGTAAACGAACCAATCTGAAAACTCACATATCCTTCTCTACATAGGGGCCATCAATAATATGTACGTACTCATTAAGTGGGAGGGGGCTAAAAATACTTTATGGATGACCCCATACATATATGCATATACATAAGAGTAGGCGTTCGCTGACTCATAGATTTCCATAAACAAAGATGCAAGTTTTCTGATAAATGTCGAAATTCCGACATTTTATGTACACCGGCAATCTAAGAATATATTTATAAATTCATAGCCATTCTGTTCTAAAGTAACATTAAATGATAAAGTGTTTTGAATTTCCAATTTTTTCCTTCGTCGAGACTTTCATCCCTGCATAAAACTGATGTGTGTGCTTGCAGTACCAAACCGATGTAAGGAGATGGACTGTTGGCCGCTGTGTGTGCTCACACCAGGTGGCGCGCAGTGTATCTGTCCGAACCGAGCCGAGTTCCTGGCGGGCAGCAAGACTCACTGTGACGCCGGTCAGTATCTGCCTCTTTTTTTTTTTCTTTTTTTTTATTATAATTTTTTTTTAGTTAGTTTTTTTTTTTTTTTAGTTTTTTTTTTAATTTTTTTTTTTTAGTTAGTTTATTTGCATCTCTCGCACTGGACGAGTTATTCTGATACAATTTTCATTGGCAATTTACAATTCTGGTGATCCACATATCAACGGTATCGTTACAAAAATAAAGAAATACAACATAATACAGCAAAAAGGGATACTCACTTTATGTTGATGTTAATGACATGAGATGATGATATTTTTATAATAACTTTGACCTCATTGGGTCCAGGCATCTATAGCTTTCTTGAAGGCATCAATATCTACTGCCATCTGGCACTCAGTCGGTAATCCGTTCCAGTATCTGGCTCCTCTCAGATAAGGACTTTTTTTTTACCCTACCCCTAATATAAAATCCCATAAGCTTAACATTGAGTTTCCGTATGCCACGCTGACTAGCATACGGAGTTTTATATGCCACTAGTGGCATACAGAATTTTTATCACGTAATATTCCAAAATCAAGGAGTCAGGGTAGGATAAAATCTTGGCCACCGCATGCAACTCCTGGAGTTTTGACTCCGGACTTTACTCGGCTTCGCCTCATGAGGTCACTATGCCAAACTCCAGTCATGGCATACGGTGGTCAAGATTAAAACTCATCCAGTTTTACGATAGTACTACATTAGTCTTTATCTCACTCCTGCTATTTTCTTCTCCCTAGACTTAACATTGGGTACTCGTACAGCAAGTACTCGTACACCAGTGGTTTACAGAGTCGCCAGTCCACAAAACATTGTTTTCTGTATATTATCCATCTATGTTTTTGCTCTGCAGAAGAAAGGGACTTTTTTCCCATAATCAATGGCTTTGAGGCCGTGATCTATGGGTTTTAAATTTTTATCTTACCCCTGGTATTTTTCCCCATAGACTTAACATTGGAAACTCGTACCCAATGTCCATGAGATATTTAGGAAAAATATCCAATGGGGGATTATGTCACAAATGTTAGCCCATTAGTCATTCTGAAAGGGTGAGATGAATTCAGAAACCTATTCAAGTTTAGGGTCAGAGCTTGAGCCCATCTTGTTTGAATCGCTACTTAATTTACTTGGCTTTGCCTTGTGAATTACTATGCGATTCAAACTTGATGGTATACGAGCTCTGACCCTAGATTATCATAGGTTTACTCTATATTATCCTACCCAGGCTTAACATGGGGCCACTGTATTTGGGTGAGCGTGCAGTAAAGTATATCATTACACAAGGGTAATACTAAAATTGACCAATCAGCTGCTAGAACGTGAGCGGCGTCACACTAATGTGGTCTATGAATTGTTGACGACCTTTGGCCTTACTTGACACTTGCTCGAGCGACTTGGAGGAGCTAAAATGGCTAATTAGACTTTAAGAACTAGCTATCAGTGAGTGCTCACATTTTTCGTATCATTCTAAGGTCGGGTAGGATAAATACTAATGTTTACTACGTGTCAACTACTCGGAGATTACGCCCAGTCGCACACAAAACCAGTCATTATTGTCTCTGTATTTCTACGTACCCGTGGAGAATTGAGTGTGATGAGACTTTCTGTCCACGTAGCTATGGAGAATTGGATGTAGTAGATGAAACTTTCTGTTCGCGTAGCTGTGGAGAATTGAGTGTGATAGATGAGACCTTCTGTTCATGTAATTGTGGAGACTTATTTCTACGTAGTTGTTTAGAATTGAGTATGTTGAGATTTTCTGTTCATGTAGCTGTGAAGAATTGAGTGTCATGCATGAGACTTTATTTCTACGTAACTGTGGAGAATTGAGTGTTACGGACAAGACTTTATTTCCACGTAGCTGTGGAGAAATGAGTGTGATGAGACTCTCTGTTCGTGTAGCTGTGGAGAATTGAATGTGATGGATGAGACTTTATTTCCGCGTAACTCTCCAGGAATCTTTCTGAATGTAATATAGTCGAGACTTAATTTCCACGTAGCTGTTTAGATTTGAGTGTGATGGATGAGACTTTCTGTTCATGTAGCTGTGGTGAATTGAGTCTAGTATTTCCGGGTAACCTTCCAGGAATCTTTCTGAATGTATTACAGTCGAGACTTTATTTCTACGTAGCTGTGGAGAATTGAGTGTCATGCATGAGACATTATTTCTACGTTGCTGTGGAGAATTGAGTGTCATGCATGATAGTTTATTTCTACGTAGCTCCGGAGAATTGAGTGTTATGGACGAGACTTTATTTCCACGTAGTTGTGGAGAATTGAGTGTGATGAATGAGACTTTCTGTTCACGTAGTTGTGGAGAATTGAGTGTGATGAATGAGACTTTCTGTTCATGTAGTTGTAGAGAACGGAGTGTGATGAATGAGACTTTCTGTTCATGTAGCTGTGGAGAACTGAGTGTGATGAATGAGACTTTCTGTTCGTGTAGCTGTGGAGAATTGAGTGTGATAGATGAGACTTTATTTCCACGTAGTTTTGGAGA
Source organism: Alentia gelatinosa (assembly GCA_950022655.1). NCBI lineage: Eukaryota > Metazoa > Annelida > Polychaeta > Phyllodocida > Polynoidae > Alentia > Alentia gelatinosa. Next base: position 49,508,088 of record OX465589.1, on the reverse strand, counting down.
ATTGAGTGTGATGAATGAGACTTTCTGTTCATGTAGTTTTGGAGAATTGAGTGTGATAGATGAGACTTTATTTCCACGTAGTTTTGGAGAATTGAGTGTGATGAATGAGACTTTCTGTTCATGTAGTTTTGGAGAATTGAGTGTGATAGATGAGACTTTATTTCCACGTAGTTTTGGAGAATTGAGTGTGATGAATGAGACTTTCTGTTCATGTAGTTTTGGAGAATTGAGTGTGATGAATGAGACTTTCTGTTCATGTAGTTTTGGAGAATTGAGTGTGATGAATGAGACTTTCTGTTCATGTAGTTTTGGAGAACTGAGTGTGATGAATGAGACTTTCTGTTTGTGTAGTTGTGGAGAATTGAGTGTGATGAATGAGACTTTCTGTTCATGTAGTTTTGGAGAACTGAGTGTGATGAATGAGACTTTCTGTTTGTGTAGTTGTGGAGAATTGAGTGTGATGAATGAGACTTTCTGTTCATGTAGTTTTGGAGAATTGAGTGTGATGAATGAGACTTTCTGTTTGTGTAGTTGTGGAGAATTGAGTGTGATGGACGAGACTTTATTTCTACGTAGTTGTAGAGAACTGAGTGTGATGAATGAGACTTTCTGTTCATGTAGTTGTAGAGAACTGAGTGTGATGAATGAGACTTTCTGTTCATGTAGTTATGGAGAACTGAGTGTGATGAATGAGACTTTCTGTTCATGTAGTTGTGGAGAATTGAGTGTGATGAATGAGACTTTCTGTTCAAGTAGTTGTGGAGAATTGAGTGTGATGAATGAGACTTTCTGTTCATGTAGTTATGGAGAATTGAGTGTGATAGATGAGACTTTCTGTCCGTGCAGCTCTGGAGTCGGCGTTGAAGTTACCGCAGAGCTGTGAGTGTCAGAACGGCGGGCAGTGCGTGCCCTCCATCACCGACGACGACGTCCTCATCTGCCGCTGTCCTAAAGGTACGTCTCACACTGCAGTCAGTTAGGACTTTAGATTATTCTGAAGCTGGAGTCTACTACGCTAAAAGTCCTGCTAAAAATCCTGCTAAAAGTCCTGCTAAAAATCCTGCTAAAAGTCCTGCTAAAAGTCCTGCTAAACGTCTATAATTTCATATTCAGGCATTGAATGAATGACCCTGATTTGGTATTCTACTTATGAATGGTGAATTATTCTGATTAATATACATTGCCACACCACCTCCAATTTTATCACTGGGATATGATCTATCATTTCTAATCAGTTCCATATTTGGTATATATAGCAGGGACCTGTTTCAGTAGTCTCGTGACATTAGGCCTCGACAAGACATCAACAGGGGCACCAACAGTGCAAGCAACAGCGGAAAAAGACTAGCAAATATCAGAAAATCGGAGCGGCCAATATTCTTCATATTTTGAACGATTATAGGTTATATGTATCCCCTACTCATGTTAAAGTGTCATTGCTTAATTCCTACGAGAAGTGAGTGAAACTCAGCGTGTCATCGATTGCAATCTTGTGATCTGTCCGTATGGTGTCACAGACGCCATCTAGACATGTCACGAAACTACTGAAACAGGTCCCTGGTCAGTAAAATGTTTCTCTTTGAGCCAGATTTCCGAAATACTTACAAATTCGCACTTACCAAAGACATCCTTTATATCATCCAATTTATTATAAAGGCTTCTTACATTCGCAGTTGCATACACTCCTCCCTTATGTGCAAATAATTCATTTGGTGTTAAATAACTCGACATAAGCAGTTGTTGGATAATAACTATGTATAAGATTCGAGTCAACATAATCATCCAGGCGCATGAGCAAACTACACATATGTATATAACTTCGACAAGATGAGGCAAAGAGGTGCAATAAACACATAATACATGCAAAACATGTATAATGAAGCCGTAAAGACATACTAAAAAAAAGACATGGTTCCAAAGTGCACAAAAGTGATATCGAATGCAAAATAATTCGAGTTGGATTCGGGTTGGGAGAAGGAGAATAAACTATGGACAACACATATTCAACGCAATGACTCTCCCATCCAGGGACCTGTTTCAATAGTTTCGTGACATGTCTAGATGGCGTCTGTCACACCATACAGACAGATTGGGGTTGACTAGTTTCGTGACAACACAAGTAGCACTGGCACAAGTGGCGCTGTAGTGTCACTGTTCGCAACACTGACATTGTGACACAACATGTGACAATAGATGTGACATGCGTTATGAAACGTGACTTTGTTTTGTCCATTCTTGCTTGCACTGTTGGTACCGCTTTTTATGTCTGTCTAACACTTTTGTCACCAAACTAGTGAAACAGGTCCCTGGTCATTGTCCTACCAGAAACTCCCCTCTCATTGTCCTTCTCCTTCTCACTATCCCCAGATATTAAACGGCCCCCTGGAGCTAACTTTTTTTTTGTCAGCTATTGGAAATCCCACCTATATGTAAGAAACACCTATTTATTTTCAGGCGTTGACGTGTCTGACCTTGGCATGTCCTATCTTGAAGTGTTTGAAGGATGTGACCTTGAAGTGTTTGATCTTGAAGTGTGTGACCTTGAAGTGTATGACTTTAAAGTGTTTCATCTTGAAGGCTGTGACCTTGGAGTGTTTGACCTTGAAGTGTCTGACCTTGAAGTGTCTGACCTTGAAAATTTCTGATCTTCTAGGTCGACATTTACTAGTGAATTCATTATATGTAGGTTATTTACTAACTGCGATTGAATATGTGAACCTTTTGCTGACGGCTTTAACAATGTACAACATGAATGTATCAGAATATTTATATTACTGGTTTATTTGTTGTCTTTGTGTCCGTAAGAAAACCCAGCTACAGAGAGTTTGCATTTTGTTTTCAGGTTACATTGGCGAGAAGTGCAATCAAGGGGTACATTATGCAGAGAATAGTAAGTAGTATTGTTGGCAAATATTCCATGAAATACGCTACAGATTGATTGATTGGTTTTTGTGTAACCCTGATTTGTGATGTGCTCCCTAAAAACTGTTTAAAGAGACTTCCCAGGGGCTATTTTCGACTTTCACGGTATGTTGCATGATTTGACCTGGAAGGTACCATTGAACTATCTCCACATTATTAGTCTGACAAATGTATGTATATATATATTTATATCTATATTTATTATATTTTTTTGTAGTTACTTATTTATGTATGAACCGTGCTGATCATTATCTCGCAATTTGGACAATCACATGTCATTGTAAAGGAAAGAAACCAGTTTTGAAAAAAACAGAGCTTTACCAGTTTAAATAAAAGACTTTAAAAAAAACAACTCACTAATAGGTCCTCTCAGTGAGTCTCCTTTAAAGTCGATGCAGCTTTGGACGTCAGAGAATTTTACCTTTAAATCATATGACTTCTGACTCGCCGTGTAAGTTTCTAAATTCACTGTGTATCTATGTAAATCAAGGTTAAACATTACTTTTCTCCCACTGTCTACATTTCTCAATTTCCTATGTTTGTATATGAACCAAAATAATCAGAGAATAATAAATGAACAATTGTGAATGATATTGTACATTTATTTTGCAGAGGACGTAGCTAAAGTAGTCTTGCCCGTGGTCTTATTCATCATTCTTCTAGCAGCTTTTCTGGCTATAGTTTTCTACATGAAAAGAACAGGGTAAGTTTCCTGATACAAGAAAAAAATCTGAAGACCAGTATCCTAATGGATCAGTGTCCACTCTACCAAATCATGCTACTTTAACTCTTTCCAGTAAGTGATGTTTATGTTGTGCCACAGTCACTTTCGTATTAATAGAGTATTTTATCATTATCTCTGGGACCTTTTACATTTCTTGTATTGAATATACTGTGTGTGGCATTAACAATGTTTTCATGTCTGTTTAAGTGACTTAAGTACCTGAAGTAGAACATTCGCTAAGTAGAAACTCCCATATTAAAGGCAATTTACCACCAAGTGCCAATCATGTAATCTCTCTTGATTGCTCTCTCTCCAAGTGAGGTTATTTTAAGCCACAAGTAGATATAAGACACACAACTGAACTGCTACTCCTCACTTTACCTGTACAGCTCTTTGTGTGGCCTCACATAGTGTTTATTTAGATCTCTGACTTTAACTGAACTCCATTGCTACTCCTCACTTTACCTGTACAGCTCTATATGTGGCCTCACATGGTGTTTATTTAGATCTCTGACTTTAACTGAACTCCATTGCTACTCCTCACTTTCCCTGTACAGCTCTATATGTGGCCTCACATAGTGTTTATTTAGATCTCTGACTTTAACTGAACTCCATTGCTACTCCTCACTTTACCTGTACAGCTCTATATATGTGGCCTCACATAGTGTTTATTTAGATCTCTGACTTTAATTGAACTCCACTGCTACTCCTCACTTTCCCTGTACAGCTCTTTGTGTGGCCTCACATAGTGTTTATTTAGGTCTCTGACTTTAACTCAACTGCTACTCCTCACTTTACCTGTACAGCTCTTTGTGTGGCCTCACATAGTGTTTATTTAGGTTTCTGACTTTAACTCAACAGCTACTCCTCACTTTACCTGTACAGCTCTTTGTGTGGCCTCACATAGTGTTTATTTAGATCTCTGACTTTAACTGAACTCCATTGCTACTCCTCACTTTCCCTGTACAGCCCGTGGTGTCCTACTCCTCACCCCAATAGATTAAAGCTGTTTATACTCAGTAACACTGCAATGAAAACCTGCTTCTGCAGATTGCATGATGTACCCTTTCACTGACTGAAAGCAAAAAAAGGCATTGCCATATAATAGGGTGTGTCATTAAGGACTATGTTTTTACCTTCCAGAAGAAAGGGACTATTTTCCCATATTCAATGGCTTTGAGGCCATGCTCTATGGGTTTTAATTTTTTATCTCAACCCCGGTATTTTTCCCCATAGACTTAACATTGGGGACTCTTATCGAACGCGCATTAAGTTTTTAGGAAAAATATCCAATGGAGGAGTATGTCACAAATGTTAGCCCATTAGTCAATGTGAAGGGTGAGATCAATTTAGAAACCTATTCAAGTTTAGGGTCAGAGCTCAGTCCTATCTCATTTAAATCGCTACATAAGTTACACGGCTTTGCCATGTCAATTACTACATGATTCAACCTCCATGGGATACGAGCTCTGACCCAAAACTTTCATAGGTTTCCTCTATATGGTATAGGGATCAAATCTTAGTTCTGCCATAATCTGCCAGGTAATTGTAAGATAGTGCCACTCTATTTGTGGGACAACTACTGTATTGTCTGTTATAATCTATAGATAATTGTGAGACATGGCTTAAAGACCACTATGGCAAGCCAACAAAATATCTTTGATAAAATCGTGGACCACTACTTATTTTGATAAAATTTTGGACCCACGACCTGATGTTTTCTTTGGTGTTGGAGGCAAGCTGGCCGCTTCCTTAACACAATTGCTCGTGGGTTCAAACCCCGGTCGGGTCATAACAAAGACTTACACAAAAATGGTACCCACTGCCCATTTGGTTTAACACCCGCAATTAGAATGAGGAGTAGGGGCAAGGGCCTGAATGGAAGAACGGCTCAATAGCCGAATTCAGTGATTGTACACACAATATTCCCTAATAAAAATGATTTAAAAAAAAAAAAAAAAAATGTGCCCTATAGTAATCAATGGCTGATATTTACTGAAGGCGCGGCCCGAGTCTGTCTAAGCTGAAGGACCTGTCTCCATTCCGCGTGAAGAAGAAGGCTGGCGAGTTCCGGTCTGGAGACCCCGGCTCCGTCTCCTTCCATGGCACCAACAACATCGCCCTGCCCCCAGCCTTCACGCCAGGTGCCGGGGTCAGTCACACACACCCTGTTCTTTATAATGTTGTTTTTTTTCTCTTTTTTTTTTAGGATTTTTATTTATACTGGAGTGAAACGTTTGGGTGGACATGACCACCCATCTTCCAACGGCTCCAGATATCATTGGTTTTTCTGCCTTTACCTAACTTATAGGTTTACAGTGGCAATGCTAGTGTCAAACAGAGAAAAATATATGATATGGTGCAACATTAACAAATAGTGAAGTACAAACATTTTGGCATGGGATCAAATTGTCCCGTCTGAGGCTCATAACGAACAATAAGATTTATCTTGTCCAAACAATATATAAAACACACATATAGGGCAGTAATATTAATCACACCCTCGTTCACCTATTGGGTACATATATATATAAACACTAGCGGAGAGTGAACATTGTAGCAAATCATATATACTGAGCTTGAAGCTCTTTGAGCTTGTGTTTTTGCAGTAGTTTAAAATTTTCTTTGGTGCTCACCAAACGGTGTTCTGGTTGTAGATTGTTCCATATGATACTAGTGTTGTATTCTACAGATTTAAGATACTGACTGGTATTTATCTGGTTTGCTGCTTTGAGGACAGGGGCGTCAAGCTTATAATACCGGTATCTGGAAAAAATCAATGTTGTAAGAGATACCTGTACTCAATAACAAAATTCCAGAGATGACAGTCTTCCACTTTTTCATGGAAATCCTTGTTTTCATTTCCCGTTTGTAAAATTATTTTTTCCTGCTTTAAACGAAGATATTATTAATTGAGCCTATGTTAATTGATTACATCCTAGCCGTGTATTCTTTATATCTTTTTAAAATATCCCTGTTATAGCTAACAACATACGACATGTTTTCTCTGATGATATGCTTCTAAAATCCTCCATTTTCTCCTCAGGGTCCTCTGGAGTTGGAGTTCCAAAATCCAGACAAGGCGACTAACTTCTGTAACCCCATGTACGACACCTTTGGCGAGGGAGCCACGAGCGGAGCGCCTCCGAACGGCCAAACCACGAACCAGCCACAGTACCCGCCAAACTCAACAGGGGGAGCCATCCCTAAAACAGAGCCTCATTTGCATACAAATGGATTCAGTCCATCCACTGTAGAAACTTTTGGCGACACGGAAGCCTTAGTGGAGAAGGATTGACAAGAGAACAGCTAGACTAGAAAAAGTAGCCGAGAGAAAATGAAGAAATATATATATCCCAGCAAAACAGGATTTTACCTCCCCCAAGTAGAGGTCATGTGGAATGAAGGAAGGTGGCAGGTATATTTATAGATATATCATAGAATCCCATTCTGGGCAAATTGTCACTACTTTCCATGTGCCCAAATATGCAGTAATCTTGGTTTGGCTGTATATGTTTTGTATGTCTATATTGTAATGGATACTCCGAACCTTCACATCACCCAGTTTACATCATGGCCAATTGAGTATGTTTTTTGCAATATTCCATGAGCATTGAGTACAAATTCCTAATGTTAAGTCCAAAACTTGGAGAAGATACCAGGGGTGAGATAATAGAGTATGCTCATAAATACTGGTGTCAGAAGTCTCCAATGTTCTACCCCTCCCCTCCATATGTTCCAATGGTATCTGGACACTACGCTACATCACCAGCATGCTACGTTTCCCATGGGGTAAATGGTGGAATTATACTCTGTTGCATAAACCCTCAAATCAATTCTTTTCATGAGTGGCTGTGAATATGAAATGAAATACTGCCAACCATCCAGTTTATCATGGATATTTTTTTCTAAATGTTTCTCCAAGTGTTTTGATAGAAATCCTTTACTACACTGTCCCAGGTTGCCATTGCGAGATCTTAGGAAACCATAGCGTACTATCTAATTCTCAGAGCATAGTGCCCTTAGCGTGGCAGTTACATAACATATTGTCTGAAGCATGGTGGCTAGGTCATATAGTGTCTGTAGAATGGCAGCTATGTAAAGGGCTGATACCACAAACACGATGGATTTGCCATGGTATATCTGGTTGTATCTGAGTGTTTTGATATGTCATACCTCCTTTGTCATGATATATCACACGCGATGATATGTGTACTTTTTCACGATGTTGTGTGTATACTTTGATACTCCACCACCACAACGCCTCATGATGCATTGCGGCAAATATTACCATGATTATTGAAAACCTAGCAATATTTAGCAAGACAACCAAATTGTGGCTAATCTCACTATATCTGATGCATTGGTGGAACCAGCACTTAATTTAGTGTCCATAGGCAATGTGGCTATGTGATATAGTGTCAGTAGTGTGGTGGCTACGTAGCGTAGTGTCTTGTCTTCATACCAGTCTTCTTTTTTTTCTTCTTTTTTTTTGGTCGCCCAACTGGTCACTCTTTTGTGATCACTACAAATAAAGACGTCGCTGTCTGGAAAACAGGGCCCTGGTGTTCTCAGATTGATGCACGGATGTACAGTGTAAAAAACTGAAGCAGGCATGGGGTTTCCCCAGATTTCAGGACCATTTGGTGTCCCAAGAGTCACTACTTAGCATAACTATAAATACACTACAGGCCCCTGAATCCCTGGCACTCTTTCCCAGGATTCGTTGTTATTTCCCAACCCCATGCCTGCAGACCACAGTGACAAACATTCACACCAGTGGTGTTCTCAGCAGCGAAACTTCTGTCATTCACAGTGCATCAAAGAGTCATCCACAAGTTTACTCCTGAAGATCTTCCACGAAACAGATATATATATAAACTTTGTCTGTAAATATCATTTCGGAGAAAAGGGTAGTGATGTGTATATTGAGCTGTCGGTTCTTGTGTTGAGAAAACTGGTAGCACAATGGTGATGCCACTTTAGCCCAAGATGCAAGGGTTATTCAGTAAACAAAACATCCCATCTAAAGCTAAATCTTTTAGTAAGGTGTACCATTATATGATAATTCTTCCTGACACCCAGGGAACTTCTTTTTAAGTCAGGGGATAAGGTTATGCATGAACAATAGATAGCAAGGTTTTTAGAAATGTCATATTATAATATGTAATGCAGTTTCACAACCTTGTCACAAGTAGAAGCCTCAGAAATCATGTATGGTTTTCAGAATCAGTCAGTGTAGATGCACAGCAATCAAATGCCAACTCACATTGATATTTCATATGCTGACAATAATACTACATATCAATTTCTACAAGTGAACTCTTTGATAGTTGTGTAGCTCTAGGATGAAAATCCAGGCTTCTACTTCTGATATTCTATAAGATGATGATGTTACATACTATATAAATAAGGTGTGTCTATAAACTTGATTGAGTCTCAGTTGATAATGAACATTCATATTTGCATATTTCAAGTTTTTACTGGGTAATTAGGATTAATGTATGTAGTGAATAGGTTGTATTGTCACTCCTATGAAATAGTCATAGACAAATTATATCTGTCCTCCACTTTGATCTTCCCTATGGGAACCCTGCCAATGATTGTAAATTACTTTAAAATTTATCTTTGTATGGCATGAACAGAAAAACATAATTATGTTCAAAGTTGTTGCTATCAAGAGCCAACCTTGTTATGTTTCCCTGTAGTATCCAGGTTAAGACTTGGCTTCAGTTTCCCTGAATTATGTCCTGATCCTGCTCGAGTCATGTTTTGTCCCTATTCATATTTGGCCTGAGTGGTGATCGACACCAAATTTGGCCAAATTCAATCAAGCCTTTTTTGATGCATTGGTGTTCAGTAGGTTATCACATGATGCCATATACATATAGAGCGATTTTTCTAATGCAAACAGAGTTGACGTTCAATGAAGCTGTAATCTATTCCAGTCAAATAATGTCCATTTTGCCTATTATAACATCTTTATAGACCATAGAGCCTACCCTCTTTTTCTAGACATCTGCTTGGGGGAAGGACAGATATTTCAGTCCTTAATGGTCAACCTCTCAAATGGGTTTAATTTGCTACATCTTACACCAATGAAAGTTTGTAAATAACATACAGACAAACTGCAGGTTATAAGTGAGTTGCAGCAAATTAGATACTTTCCTTGGTCCTTCCTTATGAAGGATAGTGCCTTATAGAATTTCCTTTATAATCCAGCTGACACAGAAGTATGATTTCATTCACACAAAGTATGTTCCAATGCTGCTGGGGTCATGTATGGTCCCTATTCAGATCAGTGCTAAAGCAAATAGAATCGAGCCTTCATTAGGATTCATAGGTCATTCAGATCTGGTCATATTTGAGCATGGGCTTAAAGGGGGTGTTCCACTGGACCGACGGTAGCCGATTCCATAGCCAGACAATCGCCGATTATTATCGGATGCCCTAGAATTTCTCAAATCTTTGCAAAATGGTCATTTATTAAACAATCATTATCAGAATTAAATGAATTACAATACATGAGCTTCCTCTTAAGGGCCCAGGAACAATTGATCTGGTGAGAAATCGGCCTGGTGGATTCACCCCTTAAGACTTATATAGAATGACCTGACCATGCTGTACATGCTACAAAACAAGATGGAAAATGTTGTTTTGTTTACGGAACAAGGTCCCAGGCCGTTCCGTAAATAACATCAATTCCTATCGAGTTTTGTAGCATGTACAAACATAGTGGGTTGTTATATATTTATTATGTACCCAAAATTAATCAAATCTTACCATATATTGGCATAGAAGACATGTCAGTATGAAACCCCACACACTGCTGATGTTTCAACATGTGCAGTATATCTGTATTCCACAGGGTTCAGTACACAATTTATACTGCATAGGGAGCAGCAGTACATAATTATCAAATATACTGCATGGGTATATGATAAATTAGAATATGTTTAGTTACGTTACCAGTTTGTTCAGCTTACGGGTGCACTATGCAGTTGGACTTTACTTACAAATATGGCATTTCTTTACTTAGGGCAAGGGATGGTGATCATTATTGTCTAAACGTTTATCAGAAAGGGGCATAGATCCTAGGTACCCTAGTGTGCAGCGGTAGTGGAATGTTTATGCTTGAAAGTAACAAATTTATAACTACATATCCAGAAATATATTTTTTTCAATACATTCCTACTTGATATGAGAGTCCTGAGACAATGTCTTGCAACTTATCCAAACATCTCTCAGCATTAAGAAATAAGCTCTATTCCAGGTGAACCCTCATGAAGCCTCAAAACAAATAGATATATCCTCTAATTGTTGTTGGTTGGGTCTTTTTTCTTGGCAAAGAATGGGTTATGTTTTATCCTAATTACCTGATAAGCAATGTCTGTTTCCATTGGCCAATTTTTCTGATCTGATGGGTTGCTGATCATTTTGGAGGAAGTTATGTGATGAGGCCACCATCGACTGTTTTCATTCCATACCAAATCTTAACTCTTTGATTTTGAAATTGACCCCAAAAAGTTTAAGCAGGGAAATTAGAATGACAAAGACACCAATTATTTGATACCAGCGTGAAGTCGCAAACCAAACTGCCAAATTTTGTCTGCCAATAGAAACAGGCCTAAACGAAAATGTATCATGTTGGAAACAGAGGACTGCAGTCAATATTCAACTTGAAATATAACTTGACTTCATCAGTTATTGCAGGTACAGGGTGACTTATTGATCGATTTGTGAAGTAGTCTAGATACTGATAGTGTAGTTATTTTTGTCAAAAAGGTAGATTTTATCCTACAAAGAGGTTGTTTATAATAGCATAAAGGACCTGTTCCACCAGGCTGCCCGTTAATCCAATGCCATTGGACATGCTATAGGTCTTCTTATAGTGTAGTATCTGAAGCATGGCAGCTACATCATGCAGTGTCAGTAGATTGGCAGCTGTAGCAATGCCGCCGTATGAACACCATTTGTAGGTCTGCAGCATAAGTTATGTATCAGGGATGGCAGTTTTCCACTTTTCCATGAAAATCCTTATTTTTATTCCAAGTTTAGAAACTTAATGTCCCTTAATAAAACAAAGATAGCATAAATTTAGCCTCATTAACTGCCAATATAACAGTTGTTGAACCTCTCCACAGACCGTTAGCCTTTTTCCATGTTTTCTCAATCTTTCAGAGGCAGTAGATTCCATGTAAAAATATTTTCACTTTTTTTTCGTGACATAAACTGACATCTCTGATTAATATGGCTGCCGTGTGGTGATTTTTTAAAGCAAGTTCTCCACTGGGCCAGTGATATGTCATGAAAACAGTGCCATGCAGCCACTAAAGGACACCCGTGGGACCATCAAACATCACCGGTTATGACTCAAGTATAGAGATCCAGATATAGACAATAATCGATGGTTTTGTGGACAGGCGGCCGTAAACCACGAGTGGTTGACGCGTAGTAATACACGAGCGCTGGCAAGTGTATTACGACGTCAACCTCGAGTGGTTTACAGAGCCGCCTGTCCACAAAATCATCGTTTGTTGTATTTATTATCCATATATTTCGAATAAATTAAACCCAGTTATTGCCATATTTAAAGGTATAACAATAGGGACTATTTCTTTGCTCTATAGCAAAAGGGACTATTTTCCCCGTATACCATGGTTTTGAGGCCGTATACCACAGACTTGAATCCGTATACCACAGTTATGGTATCTAACAGGTTGTATACAATGGGTCATGGTTTACTGAGTCCCTATGCATTTCCAATGGGGGCTTTGTATACGATGGATAATAAGGGTGTGTATTCAATAACCATGTATGTTACATTCCCGTTTTCATGCCACACTGCTGGCCTGGTAGAGCATGTCCGTAAGTGGCCGTGCAGTCAGCCTTGTGGAAGGTGGAAGAGGCCCTTTATGTATCACATCATTTTTAAGCAAATATTTACCATCTTTATGAATTCTATTGTACTCCATAACTTTGTGTGGTTGATTTATGTCATTATGAAATGTCATAATCTGTAAATAGACCCTTGGACTCGATCTTGTATTTAGCTAAATTGTCATATTTTTTGTTGAGGATGACCACAAGACAGAAAATCTCGAGGTCAAACGAAGAACGTTGTCATTATCTGACAACTATAAGATAGCTGTACTAAAGATTAAATGCAATGCCTACGTTGTGAAAAGTCTATATGTAAAGTGTAACTATGTAGTTGAGGTAGAAAATAAAAAGGAGGATGGAATATAGAGATCAAGCATCATTCTGTATTTTATGTAAAATGTGAAATAGACTTTCCATCATGAATAAACAGTAAAGGTGAATTCCATTTTGTTTTATTAATATTTTGTTAATATAGGACTCCGATGAGCTTGCACTATTTCTTTTATTACTATGCCAATGGTAACAAGTACCAATGATATATAATAAACTCTTACATAGTAAAAAAAAAAAACCGTTTCCAAAATGAACAAAAAAATGAACGATACATTATAATGGTGAATCTACTTCTAGTTACTGGTCTGTCGGATGATAATAAATATGTTGTGCTTACAAGGTACCAGCAGTGGCAACTCGTGTGTAAAACCACTTGTTTTCGGTCTGCAATACGACCTGTATTTGGGAAATGAGAACTACCACTGACATGGAAATATCCCAAAACTCTCTCTCTTGCTACTGTGCTCCTCCATCTACGAATTGATTTGCCCCTTGTTAATTGACCATATGATGGAGTGTTTATAATGAGTAATGCTGATAAATCATTCAACAGAAAACCTCCCGAGTACATGACTGAGTTTATATAGGCCTGACAATTCGGGCATGTTACACAAATAATGGTACGCTCATCATTAATAAATGAGGGTGCCATTATGAATGAATAACAATTAAAAGGTCTGGATTACATTCAGGCTATGGTTAATTTTCTGTAACCCACTTGCAACCAGTCAACTTGCCATTTCCGCAACGACCTGAGTCTAGGATCCAAAAATATCGAGCACCAGAGAGCCAATGAGGTATTTCAGTCTCTAGTGAACGGTACATGCCTCTGAGACCCAGAGACACTGGCACCCTGCTCCTTTCCCACTATCACAGTGAATAGTATGCCGATATTGAAGGGATAGTTTTCTAGAAGCATGCTGAAAGTGTATATGTGACCACTGTAACCTTTAGGCAATGTATTTAGGGTGTGCAAGCACGTTCAGATGGGGCCTCATCCGTAATGGCTGACGTGTGCGCCGGCTCTCGGACGGAGCGTGATGTATTATAGTTTTCATTCTTATAACAGGGATGTCAGTTTTCGTTGTTTCCGCGGAAATCCGTGGTTTTTTTTGGGTTTTTTTGTTGTTTTTTTATTGTGGAGAATATTTTATTTTCAACTTGTACAGGATATATACACACAAGTATTTTAGCAGCCATAAAGAAACAGATACATTTCTAAATGATATAGGGTTGTCATGCACTGGTAAATTAATCTACCCTGTTTCTACAGATTTTCGAAATACATGTGTCACATCTCACCCATGGAATATTATTTCTTCTCCCCATTTTTTTTTTTTTTTTTAATTTTCATACAGGACAAAACATAACAAGACAATATGACAGACACAGTATTTGCAGTTAATTCTGCCTACCCCCCAAAGGTCCACACTCCTCCCTATTGGAAATCTGTGTTTTTATTTTGAAATGTGCAATCCCTTTCCTTGTGTAAAATGAACATATAACAACACAGAGTAGCGAGATACAACTGCTATATTACTCATATCAGTAACGAGCCTTAATTCCCAACTCTACCTACCCACAGACCCTTCTTAGAAGCATATGTTTAATAGTAATAACTCTACTTGTATCTAATACATTTTCGGGGTTCTGGGTGTATATACGTCAGGTTTAATGCCTAAATTGTCAAGGGAAATATTTCCTTGTTTTTTCTGACCCCAACTGACATCCCTGCTTATATACCCCTGAAAATGAGAGGGCAGCCGATGATACAATTGTTTATGCATATGGTAATTATATAGAACGTCCTGACCATGCTGTACAAGCTACAAAACAAGATGGTAATTTAAGATTCGTATGGAACGAGACGTTTTCACCGAGTTCTGTACGACTGTAATTTATTATAAGGTTTTGTGGCTTGTTCAAGCATGGTAGGTCATTCTATATTTACTATTTACCCAAAATTAAGAAAGGTCATTAATTTATTTTGGCCTATCAACTAATATTTCAGTCAACGTCTGTGGAACAGAGTTCCTTATTTTCCCATACTCTATTTTTACTTTATATAGTGAAACGGTGCATATTTACAGTATATAGGACATGAGAATATCAATAGCAAAGAGTAAATAGAAACTCAACAACAAGATATTCTTTTATTAATCAAAACATGGTTCGAAAAAACACACTAATGTGTTTGAAATCTTCACCTATACATATTTACTTCACCCGACGCCTGCTCGTATGTAGACAATTGTATCAGTAGATGTGAGTACTCATACTGTGGATTTGTTAACTAAGAACAAATGGTATGTTCATCATTGATAAATGAGCGTACAATTATATATGAATATTGACTGCAGGTGAGTGGTATTCTGCTTCGTACTGTATCCACTAGATGGTGCTACAGGCATGAAATTACCACTCTTTAAGGCATTTTTAGTTTGATCAGTTGTAATAGAAATATTAACAATTTCATTGGAACAAAACCTCTTGGGTTCGTTGGGAAATATTTTTCTTCTGCAGTACAGCAATTATCTATTTGATAGTGTGTTTATTTGTATGAAAAATTGAGGTTAAGGTACTAGAACAATGCAAATTTTAAGCAACCTCCCCGAATGAAAAATTAATTCTGAGCGTACAATCAGTGGTAGGGCATTAACTATGCATCATCATTGAACATTTATATGTCATATATCATATACGCAGATGCCATTCTTATACTTTTAATATAAATATGTTTTTGATTGATGTAACAAAAATAAAATCATATTGTTTCAAAAATTAATTTCACCAATTCAAATATGATTATGATCAATAAATTGCACTGGACCTAAATGGGGTCACACTACACTATTTTTATAACCCATCGATAATGTTACTGTATTGAATTTTCTGTGCTTAATACTATTGCAAAGAGAAGTCACAGTGAAAATCAGTTATTTTCGATTTTGAGACAAATAATCAGCAAATCTAAAACAAAACTGTTATGGCCATGTCCGGCTTGGAATTCCCTATCCAACAGTGAAAAAATCATTCAGAAATTCCCATCCGTTACTGAGATATCAACGAAAATATGATTATTAAAAGTGGAGACGTTTTGGCCAAACGTCTTTCGCTGGTTCGGTTTTGATTTTGTCAATGCGTACTCAGGTACCAGATCACACATTTCTCTGCTTTTCAGTTCATTTTCGTCTGGTCCCCTTCCACACTGAAGCGATGCTAGAAACCTCATGCCAGATTTTGACACCAGGTGGCTATACCTGTAGTATTTCACTGTAGGCCTATGAAGACAGACAGGGTACCAGTTTAAACATGCTATACGCTATTAGATCGTTATAATGGTCCCAATAGTTGGACGGATTGAGACGGATTGAGACGGACGGATTAGTGGAAGTCTTCTGAACCCAATCCGTCCGTATGTAATGCCTACAACATACAAATTTCCAAAGTAATTATATATCAAAAACGTCCAGACAGAGATATCAAAATGATTAGATATTGCCGTCCGACGTTTTCCCAAAGGTCCGTCCCTCCACATTAGATGGAATATTAAAACGTCAGAGGGATAAGTCCAATTGACCAATCGATCAATTGACCGATCGTCCAATTGACAGATTGACCAACCGACTGACCCACCAAACGATCAGTAAACTCAATGACCAATTGACTAACCGACAGATCATCGCACTGACTAATTAACCTGACACTGACCCAATCAATAACTGATGGGATCGACCAACCGACTGATTGTGCCAACAACTAATCATCCCACTGACCCTTCATCCCACCCACAAATCATCCTGCTGACAGATCATCCCACCGACCGATCGTCCCATTGACCAATCGTCCCATTGACCGATCGTCCCATTGACCGATCGTCCCATTGACCCATCATCCCATTGACCAATCGTCCAATTGACTGATCGTCCCATTGACCGATCGTCCCATCGACCGATCGTCCCATTGACCAATCGTCCCATTGGCAAATGGCACCATTGACCGATCGTCCCATTGACCGATCGTCCCATTGACCGATCGTCCCATTGACCGATCGTCCCATTGACCGATCGTCCCATTGACCGATCGTCCCATTGGCCGATCGTCCCATTGGCCGATCGTCCCATTGGCCGATCGCACCAATGACCGATCGTCCCATTGACCGATCGTCCCATTGACCAATCGTCCCATTGGCCAATGGCACCATTGACCGATCGTCCCATTGACCGATCGTCCCATTGACCGATCGTCCCATTGACCGATCGTCCCATTGACCGATCGTCCCATTGACCGATCGTCCCATTGGCCGATCGCACCATTGACCGATCGTCCCATTGACAGATCGTCCCATTGACTGACCTACCAAATGATCTATTGACTCGTTGACCAATTGACCAGCAGCATGGTTAAGGGGTGGTATGCCGAGGGGCAGTATCGTTTAGGGGCAGTATGGTAGAGGAGCAATATGATTCAGGAGCATTTTTTGTGAGAGGCAGTATGGTAAAGGGGCAGTATGGTAGAGGGGGAGTATTTTAGAGGGGGAGTATGGTGGAGGGATAGTATGGTGGAAGGGCAGTATGGTGGAAGGACAGTATGGTAGAGGGGCAGTATTATGGAGGGGTAGTATGGTGGAGGGTGAGTATAGTAAAGGGGCAGTATGGTAGGGGGGCAGTTTTGTAGAGGGGCAGTATGGTGGAGGGACAGTATGGTAAAGGGGCAGTATTGTAGAGGGGCAGTATGGTAGAGGGTCAGTATGGTTGAGGGCCAGTATGAGTGTGGGGTAGTATGGGTGAGGGTCAGTGTGGGTGAGGGTTAGTATGGGTGAAGGGTAGAGTGGTGGAGGGGCAGTATGGTAAAGGGGCAGTATGGTGGACGGATTATATGGTGGAGGGGCAGTATGTTGGAGGGACAGTATGGTGGAGGGGCAGTATGGTCGAGGGTGAGAATGGAAGAGCGGCAGTATGGTAGAGGGGCAGTATTGTAGAGGGGCAGTATGGTGGAGGGACAGTATGGTAAAGGGGCAGTATTGTAGAGGGGCAGCATGTTGGAGGAGCAGTATGGTTGAGGGCCAGTATGGGTGAGGGTCAGTATGGGTGAAGGGTAATATGGTGGAGGGGCAGTATGGTGGAGGGGCAGTATGGTGGAGGGGCAGTATGGTGTAGGGATAGTATGGTGGAGGGGCAGTATGGTGGTGGGACAGAATGGTAGAGGGGCAGTATTCACAACAACAGTCTCACAGCAGTGTCTCAACAGTTTCACAAAAGTCATACAGTAAAAGATGGAGATATATTAACTTTTTAAAAGTTTTATTACCCCTGAATCTCCTTTACAGTGTTTAACTATGTAGTACTACATATTAACTATATCCTCTGTAAGTTTGAAGATCATAGCATGGGTTTTACTATGTGAAATGCACTATTTACAGAGGGATAGTTGATCTAACAGCGTATAGCATGTTCAAACTGGTACCCTGTCTGTCTTCATAGGCCTACAGTGAAATACTACAGGTATAGCCACCTGGTGTCAAAATCTGGCATGAGGTTTCTAGCATCGCTTCAGTGTGGAAGGGGACCAGACGAAAATGAACTGAAAAGCAGAGAAATGTGTGATCTGGTACCTGAGTACACATTGACAAAATCAAAACCGAACCAGCGAAAGACGTTTTGCCAAAACGTCTCCACTTTGGAAAATCACATTTTCGTTGATATTTCGGTAATGGATGGGAGTTTCTGAATGATTTTTTCACTGTTGGATAGGGAATTCCAAGCCAGACATGGCCATAACAGGTTTGTTTTAGATTTGCTGATTAATTGTCTCAAAATCGAAAATAACTGATTTTCACTCTGACTTCTCTTTGCAATAGTATTAAGCAGAGAAAATACAATACAGTAAAATTATCGATGGGTTATAAAAATAGTGTAGTGTAATCCCATTTAGGTCCAGTGCAATTTATTGATCATAATCATATTTGAATTGGTGAAATTAATTTTTGAAACAATATGATTTTATTTCTTTTACATCAATCAAAAACATATTTATATTAAAAGTATAAGAATGGCATCTTGGTGTATGATATATGATATATAAATCTTCAATGATGATGCATAGTTAATGCCCTACCACTGATTGTACGCTCAGAATTAATTTTTCATTCGGGGAGGTTGCTTAAATTTTGCATTGTTCTAGTACCTAAACCTCAATTTTTCATACAAATAAACACACTATCAAATAGATAATTGCTGTACTGCAGAAGAAAAATATTTCCCAACGAACCCAAGAGGTTTCGTTCCAATGAAATTGTTATCATTTCTATTACAACTGATTAAACTAAAAATGCCTTAAAAAGTGCTAATTCATGCCTGTAGCACCATCTAGTGGATACAGTACGAAGCAGAATACCAATTCAGTATATTGATCGGCGAGTTAATGTGAATGGAGGCATGTACAGATTTGAAAAGCAGAATACACAAGTGAATTACGAAATTACCTCGAAGTACTAAAGAAAAAAACATAAATATCATCAAAAGCAATTATATAGAGACTTAAAGCTGTATAGTAGCAACCAAGTTTGTGGCGAAGTGGTTATGGCGTACGTCTCGAAATCTGTGGGTTGGGTGTTCTAACCCCTTCGCTGGCTATGTTTTTTTTCTTCTTTATGTATAAAGAGAAAAACGCTAGTATATTGAGAGAATCAGTACAAAGTATGTAGAAAAAAAACTGAATTAATTACAATAATGTCCATTATTAAGTCTGTCACTGCCACAGTGCAGAATCGTATTGATTCTCTCTACATTGGCCTTTTTCTTTTGATTTAAAAACGAAAATGAAAAAAAAACTGGTTGTGACCTGGGGTCGAACCCCCGATCCTGGTATTACAAAACGGAGTGCCAAACCAATACACCACCGGCCGCCTAACAATTGTTAAAAGGATCGATATGTATATAAAACCTCATGCCGGATTTTGACACCAGGTGGCTATACTTGTAGTATTTCACTGTAGGCCTATGTCGACAGTGAAATCCACTTCCCGTAGGAATTAAGCAATGACATTTTAATACGAGTGAGGGATATATATGTCCTATAAGCGTTTCAAATATGAAGAAGACCGGCCGTTCCGATGCACCGATATAACCAATATCAGCGAGGAATAAAAGACAAAAAGTTGGGTCTGGGCAGGGATCGGTCTCCCGACCTCCACATTCTGGGGCAGGTGCTCTAACCACTTCACCACTGGCTTTCCACTCCCAGATCCAAGCTACCCTGAAGCTGTTACTACATCACACCGACAGATCGTCCCATTGACCGATCGTCCCATTGACCGATCGTTCCATTGACCGATCGTCCCATTGACCGATCATCTCATTGACCGATCGTCCCAATGACAGATCTTACCATTAACAGATCGTCCAATTGACCGATCGTCCCATTGACCGATCGTCCCATTGACCGATCGTCCCATTGACCGATCGTCCCATTGACCGATCGTCCCATTGACCGATCGTCCCATTGACTGACCTACCAAATGATCTATTGACTCATTGACCAATTGACCAGCAGCATGGTTAAGGGGCGGTATGCCGAGGGGCAGTATCGTTTAGGGGCAGTATGGTAGAGGAGCAATATGATTCAGGAGCATTTTTTGTGAGAGGCAGTATGGTAAAGGGGCAGTATGGTAGAGGGGGAGTATTTTAGAGGGGAAGTATGGTGGAGGGATAGTATGGTTGAGGGGCAGTATGGTGGAAAGGCAGTATGGTAGAGGGGCAGTATTATGGAGGGGTAGTATGGTGGAAGGTGAGTATAGTAAATGGGCAGTATGGTAGGGGGGCAGTATTGTAGAGGGGCAGTATGGTGGAGGGACAGCATGGTAAAGGGGCAGTATTGTAGAGGGGCAGTATGGTAGAGGGTTAGTATGGGTGAAGGGTAGTGTGGTGGAGGGGCAGTATGGTGGAGGGGCAGTATGGTGGAGGGATAATATGGTGGAGGGGCAGTATGGTGGAGGGACAGTATGGTGGAGGGGCAGTATGGTCGAGGGTGAGAATGGTAGAGCGGCAGTATGGTAGAGGGGCAGTATTGTAGAGGGGCAGTATGGTGGAGGGACAGTATGGTAAAGGGGCAGTATTGTAGAGGGGCAGCATGTTGGAGGAGCAGTATGGTTGAGGGCCAGTATGGGTGAGGGTCAGTATGGGTGAAGGGTAATATGGTGGAGGGGCAGTATGGTGGAGGGGCAGTATGGTGGAGGGGCAGTATGGTGGAGGGGCAGTATGGTGTAGGGATAGTATGGTGGAGGGGCAGTATGGTGGTGGGACAGAATGGTAGAGGGGCAGTATTCACAACAACAGTCTCACAGCAGTGTCTCAACAGTTTCACAAAAGTCATACAGTAAAAGATGGAGATATATTAACTTTTTAAAAGTTTTATTACCCCTGAATCTCCTTTACAGTGTTTAACTATGTAGTACTACATATTAACTATTTCCTCTGTAAGTTTGAAGATCATAGCATGGGTTTTACTATGTGAAATGCACTATTTACAGAGGGATAGTTGATCTAATAGCGTATAGCATGTTCAAACTGGTACCCTGTCTGTCTTCATAGGCCTACAGTGAAATACTACAGGTATAGCCACCTGGTGTCAAAATCTGGCATGAGGTTTCTAGCATCGCTTCAGTGTGGAAGGGGACCAGACGAAAATGAACTGAAAAGCAGAGAAATGTGTGATCTGGTACCTGAGTACACATTGACAAAATCAAAACCGAACCAGCGAAAGACGTTTTGCCAAAACGTCTCCACTTTGGAAAATCACATTTTCGTTGATATTTCGGTAACGGATGGGAGTTTCTGAATGATCTTTTCACTGTTGGATAGGGAATTCCAAGCCAGACATGCCCATAACAGGTTTGTTTTAGATTTGCTGATTAATTGTCTCAAAATCGAGAATAACTGATTTTCACTCTGACTTCTCTTTGCAATAGTATTAAGCAGAGAAAATACAATACAGTAAAATTATCGATGGGTTATAAAAATAGTGTAGTGGGGTCCCATTTAGGTCCAGTGCAATTTATTGATCATAATCATATTTGAATTGGTGAAATTAATTTTTGAAACAATATGATTTTATTTCTTTTACATCAATCAAAAACATATTTATATTAAAAGTATAAGAATAGCATCTTGGTATATGATATATGACATATAAATGTTCAATGATGATGCATAGTTAATGCCCTACCACTGATTGTACGCTCAGAATTAATTTTTCATTCGGGGAGGTTGCTTAATTTTTGCATTGTTCTAGTACCTAAACCTCAATTTTTCATACAAATAAACACACTATCAAATAGATAATTGCTGTACTGCAGAAGAAAAATATTTCCCAACGAACCCAAGAGGTTTCGTTCCAATGAAATTGTTATCATTTCTATTACAACTGATTAAACTAAAAATGCCTTAAAAAGTGCTAATTCATGCCTGTAGCACCATCTAGTGGATACAGTACGAAGCAGAATACCAATTCAGTATATTGATCGGCGAGTTAATGTGAATGGAGGCATGTACAGGATTGAAAAGCAGAATACACAAGTGAATTACGAAATTACCTCGAAGTACTAGGGAAAAAAACATAAATATCATCAAAAGCAATTATATAGAGACTTAAAGCTGTTTAGTAGCAACCGAGTTTGTGGAGAAGTGGTTATGGCATAAGTCTGGAAATCTGTGGGTTGGGTGTTCGAACCCCTTCACTGGCAATGTTGTATTTTTCCTTTATGTATAAAGAGAAAAACGCTAGTATATTGAGAGAATCAGTACAAAGTAAGTATAAAAAAAACTGAATTAATTTTACCTTGAAATAATTACAATAATGTCCATAATTAAGTCTGTCACTGCCACAGTGCAGTATTGTATTGATTCTCTCTACATTGGCCTTTTTCTTTTGATTTAAAAACGAAAATGAAAAAAAGACTGATTGTGACCTGGGGTCGAACCCCTGATCCTGATGTTACAAAACGGAGTGCCTAACCAATACACCACCTGCCGCCTAACAATTGTTAAAGGGATCGATATGTATATAAAACCTCATGCCGGATTTTGACACCAGCTGGCTATACTTGTAGTATTTCACTGTAGGCCTATGTCGACAGTGAAATCCACTTCCCGTAGGAATTAAGCAATGACATTTTAATACGAGTAAGGGATATATATATATCCTATAAGCGTTCCAAATATGAAGAAGACCGGCCGTTCCGATGCACCGATATAACCAATATCAGCAAGGAATAAAAGACAAAAAGTTGGGCCTGGGCAGGGATCGATCTCCCAACCTCCCGTTATGGGGCAGGTGCTCTAACCACTTCACCACTGGCTTTCCACTCCCAGATCCAAGCTACCCTGAAGCTGTTACTACATCCCACTGACAGATCGTCCCACTGACAGATCGTCCAACCGACAGATCGTCCCATTGACCGATCGTCCCATTGACCGATCGTCCCATTAACCAATCGTCCCATTGACCGATCGTCCCATTGACCAATCGTCCCATTGGCCGATCGTCCCATTGGCCGATCGTCCCATTGACCGATCGTCCCATTGACAGATCATCCCATTGACTGACCTACCAAATGATCTATTGACTCATTGACCAATTGACCAGCAGCATGGTTAAGGGGCGGTATGCCGAGGGGCAGTATCGTTTAGGGGAAGTATGGTAGAGGAGCAATATGATTCAGGAGCATTTTTTGTGAGAGGCAGTATGGTAGAGGGGGAGTATTTTATAGGGGGAGTATGGTGGAGGGATAGTATGTTGGAGGGGCAGTATGGTAGGGGGGCAGTATTATGGAGGGGTAGTATGGTGGAGGGTGAGTATAGGAAAGGGGCAGTATGGTAGGGGGGCAGTATTGTAGAGGGGCAGTATGGTAGAGGGGCAGTATGGTAAAGGGGCAGTATTGTAGAGGGGCAGTACGGTAGAGGGGCAGTATGGTTGAGGGCCAGTATGAGTGTGGGGTAGTATGGGTAAGGGTCAGGATGGGTGAAGGGTAGTATGGTGGAGGGGCAGTATGGTGAAGGGGAAGTATGGTGGAGGGATAGTATGGTGGAGGTGCAGTATGGTGGAGGGACAGTATGGTAGAGGGGCAGTATTGTAGAGGGGCAGTCTGGTGGAGGGACAGTATGATAAAGGGGCACTATTGAAGAGGGGCAGTATGGTTGAGGGGCAGTATAGTTTAGGGCTAGTATGGCTGAGGGCCAGTATGGGTGTAGGGTAGTATGGGTGAGGGGCAGTATGGGTGAAGGGTAGTATGGTGGAGGGGCAGTATGGTCGAGGGGCAGTATGGTCGAGGGTGAGAATGGTAGAGCGGCAGTATGGTAGAGGGGCAGTATTGTAGAGGGGCAGTATGGTGGAGGGACAGTATGGTAGAGGGGCAGTATTGTAGAGGGGCAGTATGGTGGAGGGACAGTATGGTAGAGGGGCAGTATTGTAGAGGGGCAGTATGGTGGAGGGACAGTATGGTAAAGGGGCAGTATTGTAGAGGGGCAGTATGTTGGAAGAGCAGTATGGTTGAGGGCCAGTATGGGTGTGGGGTAGTATGGGTGAGGGTCAGTATGGGTGAAGGGTAGTATGGTGGAGGGGCAATATGGTGGAGGGGCAGTATGGTGGAGGGGCAGTATGGTGTAGGGATAGTATGGTGGAGGGGCAGTATGGTGGTGGGACAGAATGGTAGAGGGGCAGTATTCACAACAACAGTCTCACAGCAGTGTCTCAACAGTTTCATAAAAGTCATACAGTAAAAGATGGAGACATATTAACTTTTTAAAAGTTTTAATACCCCTGAATCTCCTTTACAGTGTTTAACTATGTAGTACTACATATTAACTATATCCTCTGTAAGTTTGAAGATCATAGCATGGGTTTTACTATGTGAAAAGCACTATTTACAGAGGGATAGTTGATCTAACAGCGTATAGCATGTTCAAACTGGTACCCTGTCTGTCTTCATAGGCCTACAGTGAAATACTGCAGGTATAGCCACCTGGTGTCAAAATCTGGCATGAGGTTTCTAGCATCGCTTCAGTGTGGAAGGGGACCAGACGAAAATGAACTGAAAAGCAGAGAAATGTGTGGTCTGGTACCTGAGTGCGCATTGACAAAATCAAAACCGAACCAGCGAAAGACGTTTGGCCAAAACGTCTCCACTTTGGAAAATCACATTTTCGTTGATATCTCGGTAACGGATAGGAGTTTATGAATGATTTGTTTACTGTTGGATAGTGAATTCCAAGCCAGACATGGCCATAACAGTTTTGTTTTAGATTTGCTAATTAATTGTCTCAAAATCGAAAATAACTGATTTTCACTGTGACTTCTCTTTGCAAAAGTATTAAGCACAGATAATTCAATACAGTAAAATTATCGATGGGTTATAAAAATAGTGTAGTGTGATCCCATTTAGGTCCAGTTCAATTTATTGATCATAATCATATTTGAATTGGTGAAATTAATTTTTGAAACAATATGATTTTATTTTTTTTACATCAATCAAAAACATATTTATATTAAAAGTATAAGAATGGCATCTTGTTATATGATATATGACATATAAATGTTCAATGATGATGCATAGTTAATGCCCTACCACTGATTGTACGCTCAGAATTAATTTTTCATTCGGGGAGGTTGCTTAAATTTTGCATTGTTCTAGTACCTAAACCTCCATTTTTCATACAAATAAACACACTATCAAATAGATAATTGCTGTACTGCAGAAGAAAAATATTTCCCAACGAACCCAAGAGGTTTCGTTCCAATGAGATTGTTATTATTTCTATTACAACTGATTAAACTAAAAATGCCTTAAAAAGTGCTAATTCATGCCTGTAGCACCATCTAGTGGATACAGTACGAAGCAGAATACCAATTCAGTATATTGATCGGCGAGTTAACGTGAATGGAGGCATGTACAGGATTGAAAAGCAGAATACACAAGTGAATTACGAAATTACCTCGAAGTACTAAAGAAAAAAACATAAATATCATCAAAAGCAATTATATAGAGACTTAAAGCTGTTTAGTAGCAACCAAGTTTGTGGTGATGTGGTTATGGCATACGTCTCGAAATCTGTGGGTTGGGTGTTCGTACCCCTTCACTGGCTATGTTTTTTTTCTTCTTTATGTATAAAGAGAAAAACGCTAGTATATTGAGAGAATCAGTACAAAGTAAGTAGAAAAAAAACTGAATTGGTTTTACCTTGAAGTAATTACAATAATGTCCACAATTAAGTCTGTCACTGCCACAGTGCAGTATTGTATTGATTCTCTCTACATTGACCTTTTTCTTTTGATTTAAAAACGAAAATGAAAAAAAAGACTGGTTGTGACCTGGGGTCGAACCCCCGATCCTGATGTTACAAAAGGGAGTGACTAACCAATACACCACCGGCCGCCTAACAATTGTTAAAGGGATCGATATGTATATAAAACCTCATGCCGGATTTTGACACCACGTGGCTATACTGGTAGTATTTCACTGTAGGCCGATGTCGACAGTGAAATCCACTTTCCGTAGGAATTAAGCAATGACATTTTAATACGAGTGAGGGATATATATATCCTATAAGCGTTTCAAATATGAAGAAGACCGGCCGTTCCGATGCACCGATATAACCAATATCAGCGAGGAATAAAAGACAAAAATTTGGGCCTGGGCAGGGATCGATCTCCCGACCTCCGCATTCTGGGGCAGGTGCTCTAACCACTTCACCACTGGCTTTTCACTCCCAGATCCAAGCTACCCTGAAGCTGTTACTACATCCCACCGACATATCGTCCCACTGACAGATCGTCCAACCGACAGATCGTCCCATTGACCGATTATACCATTGACCGATCGTCCCATTGACCAATCGTCCCATTGACCGATCGTCCCATTGACAAATCGTCCCATTGGCCGATCGTCCCATTGACCAATCGTCCCATTGGCCGATCGTCCCATTGACCAATCGCACCATTGACCGATCGTCCCATTGACAGATTGTCCCATCGACTGACGTACCAAATGATCTATTGACTCATTGACCAATTGACCAGCAGCATGGTAAAGGGGCGGTATGCCGAGGGGCAGTATCGTTTAGGGGCAGTATGGTAGAGGAGCAATATGATTCAGGAGCATTTTTGTGAGAGACAGTATGGTAAAGGGGCAGTATGGTAGAGGGGGAGTATTTTAGAGGGGGAGTATGGTGGAGGGATAGTATGGTGGAGGGGCAGTATGGTGTAAGGACAGTATGGTAGAGGGGCAGTATTATGGAGGGGTAGTATGGTGGAGGTTGAGTATAGTAAAGGGGCAGTATGGTAGGGGGGCAGTATTGTAGAGGGGCAGTATGGTAGAGGGGCAGTATGGTTGAGGGCCAGTATGAGTGTGGGGTAGTATGGGTAAGAGTCAGTATGGGTGAGGGTCAGTATGGGTGAAGGGTAGTATGGTGGAGGGGCAGTATGGTGGAGGGGCAGTATGCTGGAAGGGCAGTATGGTGGAGGGAATGTATAGGGGAGGGGCAGTATGGTGGAGGGACAGTATGGTAGAGGGGCAGTATTGTAGAGGGGCAGTATGGTGGAGGGACAGTATGGTTGAGGGCCAGTATGGTTGAGGGCCAGTATGGATGTAGGGTATTATGGGTGAGGGTCAGTATGGGTGAAGGGTAGTATGGTGGAGGGGCAGTATGGAGGAGGGGCAGTATGGTGGAGGGGCAGTATGGTGTAGGGATAGTATGGTGGAGGGGCAGTATGGTGGTGGGACAGAATGGTAGAGGGGCAGTATTCACAACAACAGTCTTACAGCAGTGTCTCAACAGTTTCACAAAAGTCATACAGTAAAAGATGGAGAAATATTTTTTTTTAAAGTTTTATTACCCCTGAATCTCCTTTACAGTGTTTAACTATGTAGTACTACATATTAACTATATCCTCTGTAAGTTTGAAGATCATAGCATGGGTTTTACTATGTGAAAAGCACTATTTACAGAGGGATAGTTGATCTAATTGCGTATAGCATGTTCAAAATGGTACCCTGTCTGTCTTCATAGGCCTACAGTGAAATACTACAGGTATAGCCACCTGGTGTCAAAATCTGGCATGAGGTTCCTAGCTTCGCTTCAGTGTGGAAGGGGACCAGACGAAAATGAACTGAAAAGCAGAGAAATGTGTGATCTGGTACCTGAGTACGCATTGACAAAATCAAAACCGAACCAGCGAAAGACGTTTGGCCAAAACGTCTCCACGTTGGAAAATCACATTTTCGTTGATATCTCGGTAACGGAAGGGAGTTTCTGAATGATTTTTTTACTGTTGGATAGGTAATTTCAAGCCAGACATGTCCATAACAGGTTTGTCTTAGATTTGCTGATTAATTGTCTCAAAATTGAAAATAACTGATTTTCACTGGGACTTCTCTTTGCAAAAGTATTAAGCACAGAAAATTCAATACAGTAAAATTATCGATGGGTTATAAAAATAGTGTAGTGTGATCCCATTTAGGTCCAGTTCAATTTATTGATCATAATCATATTTGAATTGGTGAAATTAATTTTTGAAACAATATGATTTTTGTTTTTTTACATCAATCAAAAACATATTTATATTAAAAGTAAAAGAATGGGATCTTGGTATATGATATATGACATATAAATGTTCAATGATGATGCATAGTTAATGCCCTACCACTGATTGTACGCTCAGAATTAATTTTTCATTCAGGGACGTTGCTTAAATTTTGCATTGTTCTAGTACCTAAACCTCAATTTTTCATACAAATAAACACACTATCAAATAGATAATTGCTGTACTGCAGAAGAAAAATATTTCCCAACGAACCCAAGAGGTTTCGTTCCAATGAAATTGTTATTATTATAATTACAACTGATTAAACTAAAAATGCCTTAAAAAGTGCTAATTCATGCCTGTAGCACCATCTAGTGGATACAGTACGAAGCAGAATACCAATTCAGTATATTGATCGGCGAGTTAACGTGAATGGAAGCATGTACAGGATTGAAAAGCAGAATACACAAGTGAATTACGAAATTACCTCGAAGTACTAAAGAAAAAAACATAAATATCATCAAAAGCAATTATATAGAGACTTAAAGCTTTTAGTAGCAACCTAGTTTGTGGCGAAGTGGTTATGGCATAAGTCTGGAAATCTGTGGGTTGGGTGTTCGAACCCCTTCAATGGCAATGTTGTTTTTTTCCTTTATGTATAAAGAGAAAAACGCTGGTATATTGAGAGAATCAGTACAAAGTAAGTAAAAAAAGAACTGAATTAGTTTTACCTTGAAATAATTACAATAATGTCCATAATTAAGTCTGTGACTGCCACAGTGCAGTATTGTATTGATTCTCTCTACATTGGCCTTTTTCTTTTGATTTAAAAACGAAAATGAAAAAAAAGACTGGTTATGTCCTGGGGTCGAACCCCCGATCCTGATGCTACAAAAGGGAGTGCCTAACCAATACACCACCAGCCGCGTAACAATTGTTTAAAGGATCGATATGTATATAAAACCTCATGCCGGATTTTGACACCAGGTGGCTATACTTGTAGTATTTCACTGTAGGCCTATGTCGACAGTGAAATCCACTTCCCGTAGGAATTAAGCAATGACATTTTAATACGAGTGAGGGATATATCTATCCTATAAGCGTTTCAAATATGAAGAAGACCGGCCGTTCCGATGCACCGATATAACCAATATCAGCAAGGAATGAAAGACAAAAAGTTGGGCCTGGGCAAGGATCGATCTCCCGGCCTCCACATTCTGGGGAAGGTGCTCTAACCACTTCACCACTGGCTTTCCACTCCCAGATCAAAGCTACCCTGAAGCTGTTACTACATCCCACCGACAGATCGTCCCACTGACAGATCGTCCAAACGACAGATCGTCCCATTGACCGATCGTACCATTGACCGATCGTCCCATTGACCGATCGTCCCATTGACCGATCGTCCCATTGACCGATCGTCCCATTGACCGATCGTCCCATTGACCTATCGTCCCATGTACCGATCGTCCCATGTACCGATCGTCCCATTGACCGATCGTCCCATTGACCGATCGTCCCATTGACCGATCGTCCCATTGACCGATCGTCCCATTGACCGATCGTCCCATTGACCGATCGTCCCATTGACCGATCGTCCCATTGACCGATCGTCCCATTGACTGACCTACCAAATGATCTATTGACTCATTGACCAATTGACCAGCAGCATGGTTAAGGGGCGGTATGCCGAGGGGCAGTATCGTTTAGGGGCAGTATGGTAGAGGAGCAATATGATTCAGGAGCATTTTTTGTGATAGACGGTATGGTAAAGGGGCAGTATGGTAGAGGGGGAGTATTTTAGAGGGGGAGTATGGTGGAGGGATAGTATGGTGGCGGGGCAGTATGGTGTAGGGATAGTATGGTGGCGGGGCAGTGTGGTGGAAGGACAGTATGGTAGAGGGGCAGTATTATGGAGGGGTAGTATTATGGAGGGGTAGTATGGTGGAGGGTGAATAGTAAAGGGGCAGTATGGTAGGGTGGCAGTATTGTAGAGGGGCAGTATGGTGGAGGGACAGAATTGTAGAGGGGCAGTATTATGGAGGGGTAGTATGGTGGAGGGTGAGTATAGTAAAGGGGCAGTATTGTAGAGGGGCAGTATGGTGGAGGGACAGTATGGTAAAAGGCAGTATTGTAGAGGGGCAGTATTGTAGAGGGGCAGTATGTTGGAGGAGCAGTATGGTTGAGGGCCAGTATTAGTGTGGGGTAGTATGGGTAAGGGTCAGTATGGGTGAGGGTCAGGATGGATGAAGGGTAGCATGGTGGAGGGGCAGTATGGTGGAGGGGCAGTATGGTGGAGGGGCAGTGTGGTGGAGAGATAGTAATGTGGAGGGGCAGTATGGTGGAGGGACAGTATGGTAGAGGGGCAGTTTTGTAGAGGGGCAATATGGTGGAGGGACAGTATGGTAGAGGGGCAGTATTGTAGAGGGGCAGTACGGTGGAGGGATAGTATGGTGGAGGGGCAGTATGGTGGTGGGACAGAATGGTAGAGGGGCAGTATTCACAACAACAGTGTCACAGCAGTGTCTCAACAGTTTCACAAAAGTCATACAGTAAAAGATGGAGATATATTAACTTTTTAAAAGTTTTATTACCCCTGAATCTCCTTTACAGTGTTTAACTATGTAGTACTACATATTAACTATATCCTCTGTAAGTTTGAAGATCATAGCATGGGTTTTACTATGTGAAATGCACTATTTACAGAGGGATAGTTGATCTAATAGCGTATAGCATGTTCAAACTGGTACCCTGTCTGTCTTCATAGACCTACAGTGAAATACTACAGGTATAGCCACCTGGTGTCAAAATCTGGCATGAGTTTTTTAGCATCGCTTCAGTGTGGAAGGGGACCAGACGAAAATGAACTGAAAAGCAGAGAAATGTGTGATCTGGTACCTGAGTACGCATTGACAAAATCAAAACCGAACCAGCGAAAGACGTTTGGCCAAAACGTCTCCACTATGGAAAATCACATTTTTGTTGATATCTTGGTAACGGATGGGAGTTTCTGAATGATTTTTTTACTGTTGGATAGGGAATTCCAAGCCAGACATGGCCATAACAGGTTTGTTTTAGATTTGCTGATTAATTGTCTGAAAATCGAAAATAACTGATTTTCACTGTGACTTCTCTTTGCAATAGTATTAAGCACAGATAATTCAATACAGTAAAATTATCGATGGGTTATAAAAATAGTGTAGTGTGATCCCATTTAGGTCCAGTGCAATTTATTGATCATAATCATATTTGAATTGGTGAAATTAATTTTTGAAACAATATGATTTTATTTTTTTTACATCAATCAAAAACATATTTATATTAAAAGTATAAGAATGACATCTTGGTATATGATATATGACATATAAATGTTCGATGATGATGCATAGTTAATGCCTTACCACTGATTGTACGCTCAGAATTAATTTTTCATTCGGGGAGGTTGCTTAAATTGTGCATTGTTCTAATACCTAAACCTCAATTTTTCATACAAATAAACACACTATCAAAAAGATAATTTCTGTACTGCAGAAGAAAAATATTTCCCAACGAACCCAAGAGGTTTCGTTCCAATGAAATTGTTATCATTTCTATTACAACTGATTAAACTAAAAATGCCTTAAAAAGTGCTAATTCATGCCTGTAGCACCATCTAGTGGATACAGTACGAAGCAGAATACCAATTCAGTATATTGATCGGCGAGTTAACGTGAATGGAGGCATGTACAGGATTGAAAAGCAGAATACACAAGTGAATTACGAAATTACCTCGAAGTACTAAAGAAAAAAACATAAATATCATCAAAAGCAATTATGCAAAAACTTTAAGCTGTTTAGTAGCAACCGAGTTTGTGGCGAAGTGGTTATGGCATACGTCTGGAAATCTGTGGGTTGGGTGTTCGAACCCCTACACTTGCAATGTTGTATTTTTCCTTTATGTATAAAGAGAAAAACGCTAGTATATTAAAAGAATCAGTACAAAGTAAGTAGAAAAAAACTGAATTAGTTTTACCTTTAAATAATTACAATAATGTCCATAATTAAGTCTGTCACTGCCACAGTGCAGTATTGTATTGATTCTCTCTACATTGGCCTTTTTCTTTTGATTTAAAAACGAAAATGAAAAAAAAGACTGCTTGTGACCGGGGGTCGAACCCCCGATCCTAATGTTACAAAACGGAGTGCCTAACCAATACACCACCGGCCGCCAAAATTTGTTAAAAGGATCGATATGTATATAAAACCTCATGACCGATTTTGACACCAGGTGGCTATACTTGTAGTACTTCACTGTAGGCCTATGTCGACAGTGAAATCCACTTCCCGTAGGAATTAAGCAATGACATTTTAATACGAGTGAGGGATATATAGATCCTATAAGCGTTTCAAATATGAAGAAGACCGGCCGTTCGGATGCACCGATATAACCAATATCAGCAAGGAATAAAAGACAAAAAGTTGGGCCTGGGCAGGTATCGATCTCCCAACCTCCACATTCTGGGGCAGGTTCTCTAACCACTTCACCACTGGCTTTCCACTCCCAGATCCAAGCTCCCCTGAAGGTGTTACTACATCCCACAGACAGATCGTCCCATTGACCGATCGTCCAACCACCAGATCGTCCCATTGACCGATCGTCCCATTGACCGATCGTCCCATTGACCGATCGTCCCATCGACCGACCTTCCCATCGACCGACCGTCCCATCGACCGATCGTCCCATCGACCGATCGTCCCATCAACCGATCGTCCCATCGACCGATCGTCCCATCGACCGATCGTCCAATCGACCGATCGTCCCATCGGCCGATCGTCCCATCGGCCGATCTTCCCATCGGCCGATCGTCCCATCGGCCGATCGTCCCATCGGCCGATCGTCCCATCGGCCGATCGTCCCATCGGCCGATCGTCCCATCGGCCGATCGCACCATCGGCCGATCGTCCCATCGGCCGATCGCACCATCGGCCGATCGCACCATCGGCCGATCGCACCATCGACCGATCGCACCGTCGGCCGATCGCACCATCGGCCAATTGCACCATTGTCCGATCGTCCCATTGACTGACCTACCAAACAATCTATTGACTCATTGACCAATTGACCAGCAGCATGGTTAAGGGGCGGTATGCCGAGGGGCAGTATCGTTTGGGGGCAGTATGGTAAAGGAGCAATATGATTTAGGAGCATTTTTTGTGAGATGCGTTATGGTAAAGGGGCAGTATGGTAGAGGGGCAGTATTTTAGAGGGGGAGTATGGTGGAGGGGCAGTATGGTGGAAGGACAGTATGGTAGATGGGCAGTATTATGGAGGGGTAGTATGGTGGAGGGTGAGTATAGTAAAGGGGCAGTATGGTAGGGGGGCAGTATTGTAGAGGGGCAGTATGGTGGAGGGACAGTATGGTAAAGGGGCAGTATGGTTGAGGGCCAGTATGAGTGTGGGGTATTATGGATAAGGGTCAGTATGGGTGAGGATTAGTATGGATGAAGGGTAGTATGGT
Organism: Alentia gelatinosa; assembly: GCA_950022655.1. Classification (NCBI taxonomy): domain Eukaryota; kingdom Metazoa; phylum Annelida; class Polychaeta; order Phyllodocida; family Polynoidae; genus Alentia; species Alentia gelatinosa. The sequence goes on along the minus strand of OX465589.1, from coordinate 49,474,152 downwards.
GGAGGGGCAGTATGTAGAGGGGCAGTATGGTGGAGGGGCAGTGTGGTGGAGGGATAGTATGGTAGAGGGGCAGTATTGTAGAGGGGCAGTATGGTGGAGGGACAGTATGGTAAAGGGGCAGTATTGTAGAGGGGCAGTATGTTGGAGGAGCAGTATGGTTGAGGGCCAGTATGGTGTAGGGATAGTATGGTGGAGGGGCAGTATGGTGGAGGGGCAGTATGGTGGAGGGGCAGTATGGTGGAGGGGCAGTATGGTGTAGGGATTGTTTCGTGGAGGGGCAGTATGGTGGTGGGACAGAATGGTAGAGGGGCAGTATTCACAACAACAGTCTCACAGCAGTGTCTCAACAGTTTCACAAAAGTCATACAGTAAAAGATGGAGATATATTAACTTTTTAAAAGTTTTATTACCCCTGAATCTCCTTTACAGTGTTAAACTATGTAGTACTACATATTAACTATATCCTCTGTAAGTTTGAAGATCATAGCATGGGTTTTACTATGTAAAATGCACTATTTACAGAGGGATAGTTGATCGAATAGCGTATAGCATGTTCAAACTGGTACCCTGTCTGTCTTCATAGGCCTACAGTGAAATACTACAGGTATAGCCACCTGGTGTCAAAATCTGGCATGAGGTTTCTAGCATCGCTTCAGTGTGGAAGGGGACCAGACGAAAATGAACTGAAAAGCAGAGAAATGTGTGATCTGGTACCTGAGTGCGCATTGACAAAATCAAAACCGAACCAGCGAAAGACGTTTGGCTAAAACGTCTCCACTTTGGAAAATCACATTTTCGTTGATATCTCGGTAACGGATGAGAGTTTCTGAATGATTCTTTCACTGTTGGATAGGGAATTCCGAGCCAGACATTGCCATAACAGGTTTATTATAGATTTGCTGATTAATTGTCTCAAAATCAAAAATAACTGATTTTCACTGTGACTTCCCTTTGCAATGGTATTAAGCACAGATAATTCAATACAGTAAAATAATCGATGGGTTATAAAAATAGTGTAGTGTGATCCCATTTAGGTCCAGTGCAATTTATTGATCATAATCATATTTGAATTGGTGAAATTAATTTTTGAAACAATATGATTTTATTTTTTTTACATTAATCAAAAACATATTTATATTAAAAGTATAAGAATGGCATCTTGGTATATGATATATGACATATAAATGTTCAATGATGATGCATAGCTAATGCCTTACCACTGATTGTACGCTCAGAATTAATTTTTCATTCGGGGAGGTTGCTTAAATTTTGCATTGTTCTAATACCTAAACCTCAATTTTTCATAAAAATAAACACACTATCAAATAGATAATTGCTGTACTGCAGAAGAAAAATATTTCCCAACGAACCCAAGAGGTTTCATTCCAATGAAATTGTTATCATTTCTATTACAACTGATTAAACTAAAAGTGCCTTAAAAAGTGCTAATTCATGCCTGTAGCACCATCTAGTGGATACAGTACGAAGCAGAATACCAATTCAGTATATTGATCGGCGAGTTAACGTGAATGGAGGCATGTACAGGATTGATAAGCAGAATACACAAGTGAATTACGAAATTACCTCGAAGTACTAAAGAAAAAAACATAAATATCATCAAACACAATTATGTAAAGACTTAAAGCTGTCGTATCAACCGAGGTAGTGGCGAAGTGGTTATGGTATACGACTGGAAATCTGTGGGTTGGGTGTTCGAACCCCTTCACTGGCAATCTTTTTTTTTTCTTTATGTATAAAGAGAAAAACGTAAGTAGAAAAAAACTGAATTAGTTTTACCTTGAAATAATTACAATAATGTCCATAATTAAGTCTGTCACTGCCACAGTGCAGTATTGTATTGATTCTCTCTACATTGGCCTTTTTCTTTTGATTTAAAAACGAAAATGAAAAAAAAGACTGGTTGTGACCAGGGGTCGAACCCCCGATCCTGATGTTACAAAATGGAGTGACTAACCAATACACCACCGGCCGCCTAACAATTGTTAAAGGTATCGATATGTATATAAAACCTCATGCCGGATTTTGACACCAGGTGGCTATACTTGTAGTATTTCACTGTAGGCCTATGTCGACAGTGAAATCCACTTCCCGTAGGAATTAAGCAATGACATTTTAATACGAGTAAGGGATATATATATCCTATAAGCGTTTCAAATATGATGAAGACCGGCCGTTCGGATGCACCGATATAACCAATATCAGCAAGGAATTAAAGACAAAAAGTTGGGCCTGGGCAGGGATCGATCTCCTGACCTCCACATTCTTGGGCAGGTGCTCTAACCACTTCACCACTGGCTTTCCACTCCCAGATCCAAGCTACCCTGAAGGTGTTACTACATCCCACCGACAGATTTTCCAACTGACAGATCATCCCACTGACAGATCGTCCCATTGACCGATCGTCCCATTGACCGATCGTCCCATTGACCGATCGTTCCATTGACCGATCATCCCATTGACCGTTTATCCCATTGACTGATCGTCCCATTGACTGATTGTCCCATTGACCGATTGTCCCATTGGCCGATCGCACCATTGACCGATCGTCCCATTGACAGATCGTCCCATTGACTGACCTACCAAATGATCTATTGACTCATTGAACAATTGACCAGCAGCATGGTTAAGGGGCGGTATGCCAAGGGGAAGTATCGTTTAGGGGCAGTATGGTAGAGGAGCAATATGATTCAGGAGCATTTTTTGTGAGAGACAGTATGGTAAAGGGGCAGTATGATAGAGGGGGAGTATTTTAGAGGGGGAGTATGATGGAGGGATAGTATGGTGGAGGGGCAGTATGGTGGAAGGACAGTATGGTAGAGGGGCAGTATTATGGAGGGGTAGTATGGTGGAGGGTGAGAATAGTAAAGGGGCAGTATGGTAGAGGGGCAGTATTGTAGAGGGGCAGCATGGTTGAGGGACAGTATGGTAAAGGGGCAGTATGGTTGAGAGCCAGTATGAGTGTGGGGTAGTATGGGTATGGGTCAGTATGGGTGAGGGTCAGTATGAGTGAAGGGTAGTAAGGTAGAGGGGCAGTATGGTGAAGGGGCAGTATGGTGGAGGGGCAGTATGGTGGAGGAATAGTATGGTGGAGGTGCAGTATGGTGGAGGGACAGTATGGTAAAGGGGCAGTATGGTTGAGGGTCAGTATGGGTGAAGGGTAGTAAGGTAGAGGGGCAGTATGGTGGAGGGGCAGTATGGTGGAGGAATAGAATGGTGGAGGGGCAGTATGGTGGAGGGACAGTATGGTAGAGGGGCAATATTGTAGAGGGGAAGTCTGGTGGAGGGACAGTATGGTAGAGGGGCAATATTGTAGAGGGGCAGTATGGTGGAGGGACAGTATGGTAAAGGGGCAGTATTGTAGAGGGGCAGCATGTTGGAGGAGCAGTATGGTTGAGGGCCAGTATGGGTGTGGGGTTTTATGGGTGAGGGTCAGTATGGGTGAAGGGTAGTATGGTGGAGGGGCAGTATGGTGGAGGGGCAGTATGGTGGAGGGGCAGTATGGTGTAGGGATAGTATGGTGGAGGGGCAGTATGGTGGTTGGACAGAATGGTAGAGGGGCAATATTCACAACAACAGTCTCACAGCAGTGTCTCAACAGTTTCACAAAAGTCATACAGTAAAAGATGGAGATATATTAACTTTTTAAAAGTTTTATTACCCCTGAATCTCCTTTACAGTGTTTAACTATGTAGTACTACATATTAACTATATCCTCTGTAAGTTTGAAGATCATAGCATGGGTTTTACTATGTGAAATGCACTATTTACAGAGGGATAGTTGATCGAATAACGTATAGCATGTTCAAACTGGTACCCTGTCTGTCTTCATAGGTCTACAGTGAAATACTACAGGTATAGCCACCTGGTGTCAAAATCTGGCATGAGGTTTCTAGCATCGCTTCAGTGTGGAAGGGGACCAGACGAAAATGAACTGAAAAGCAGAGAAATGTGTGATCTGGTACCTGAGTGCGCATTGACAAAATCAAAACCGAACCAGCGAAAGACGTTTGGCTAAAACGTCTCCACTTTGGAAAATCACATTTTCGTTGATATCTCGGTAACGGATGAGAGTTTCTGAATGATTTTTTTACTGTTGGATAGGGAATTCCAAGCCGGACATAGCCATAACAGGTTTGTTTTAGATTTGCAGATTAATTGTCTCAAAATCGAAAATAACTGATTTTCACTGTGACTTCTCTTTGCAATAGTATTAAGCACAGATAATTCAATACAGTAAAATTATCGATGGGTTATAAAAATAGTGTAGTGTGATCCTATTTAGGTCGAGTTCAATTTTTTGATCATAATCATGTTTGAATTGGTGAAATTAATTTTTGAAACAATATGATTTTATTTTTTTTACATCAATCAAAAACATATTTATATCAAAAGTACAAGAATGGCATCTTGGTATATGATATATGACATATAAATGTTCAATGATGATGCATAGTTAATGCCCTACCACTGATTGTACGCTCAGAATTAATTTTTCATTCGGGGAGGTTGCTTAAATTTTGCATTGTTCTAGTACCTAAACCTCAATTTTTCATACAAATAAACACACTATCAAATAGATAATTGCTGTACTGCAGAAGAAAAATATTTCCCAACGAACCCAAGAGGTTTTGTTCCAATGAAATTGTTATCATTTCTATTACAACTGATTAAACTAAAAGTGCCTTAAAAAGTGCTAATTCATGCCTGTAGCACCATCTAGTGGATACAGTACAAAGCAGAATACCAATTCAGTATATTGATCGGCGAGTTAACGTGAAAGGAGGCATGTACAGGATTGAAAAGCAGAATACACAAGTGAATTACGGAATTACCTCGAAGTACTAAAGAAAAAAACATAAATATCATCAAAAGCAATTATATAGAGACTTAAAGCTGTTTAGTAGCAACCGAGTTTGTGGCGAAGTGGTTATAGCATACGTCTCAAAATCTGTGGGTTGGGTGTTCAAACCCCTTCACTGGCAATGTTTTTTTTTTTCTTTATGTATAAAGAGAAAAACGCTGGAAAATTGAGAGAATCAGTACAAAGTAAGTAGAAAAAAAACTGAATTAGTTTTACCTTGAAGTAATTACAATAATGTCCACAATTAAGTCTGTCACTGCCACAGTGCAGTATTGTATTGATTCTCTCTACATTGGCCTTTTTCGTTTGATTTAAAAACGAAAATAAATAAAAAGACTGGTTGTGACCTGGGGTCGAACCCCCGATCCTGATGTTACAAAAGGGAGTGCCTAACCAATACAGCACCGGCCACCTAACATTTATTTAAAGGATCGATATGTATATAAAACCTCATGCCGGATTTTGACACCAGGTGGCTATACTTGTAGTATTTCACTGTAGGCCTATGTCGACAGTGAAATCCACTTCCCGTAGGAATTAAGCAATGACATTTTAAAGCGAGTAAGGGATATATATATCCTATAAGCGTTTCAAATATGAAGAAGACCGGCCGTTCCGATGCACCGATATAACCAATATCAGCGAGGAATAAAAGACAAAAAGTTGGGCCTGGGCAGGGATCGATCTCCCGACCTCCGCATTCTGGGGCAGGTGCTCTAACCACTTGACCACTGGCTTTCCACTACCAGATCCAAGCTACCCTGAAGCTGTTACTACATCCCACCGACAGATCGTACCACTGACAGATCGTCCAACCGACAGATCGTCCCATTGACCGATCGTACCATTGACCGATCGTCCTATTGACCGATCGTCCCATTGACCGATCGTCCCATTGACCGATCGTCCCATTGACCGATCGTCCCATTGACCGATCGTCCCATTGACCGATCGTCCCATTGACCGATCGTCCCATTGACCGATCGTCCCATTGACCGATCGTCCCATTGACCGATCGTCCCATTGACCGATCGTCCCATTGACCGATTGTCCCATTGACCGATCGTCCCATTGGCCAATGGCACCATTGACCGATCGTCCCATTGACAGATTGTCCCATTGACTGACCTACCAAATGATCTATTGACTCATTGACCAATTGACCAGCAGTATGGTTGAGGGGCGGTATGCCGAGGGGCAGTATCGTTTAGGGGCAGTATGGTAGAGGAGCAATATGATGCAGGAGCATTTTTTGTGAGAGGCAGTATGGTAAAGGGGCAGTATTTTAGAGGGGGAGTATTTTAGAGGGGGAGTATGGTGGAGGGATAGTATGGTGGAGGGGCAGTATGGTGGAAGGACAGTATGGTAGAGGGGCAGTATTGTAGAGGGGCAGTATGGTGGAGGGACAGTATGGTAAAGGGGCAGTATTGTAGAGGGGCAGTATGGTAGAGGGGCAGTATGGTTGAGGGCCAGTATGGGTGTAGGGTAGTATGGGTGAGGGTCAGTATGGGTGAGGGTCAGTATGGGTGAAGGGTAGTATGGTGGAGGGGCAGTATGGTGGAGGGGCAGTATGGTGGAAGGGCAGTCTGGTGGAGGGAAGGTATAGTGGAGGGGCAGTATGGTGGAGGGACAGTATGGTAGAGGGGCAGTATTGTAGAGGGCCAGTATGGTGGAGGGACAGTATGGTAAAGGGGCACAATTGTAGAGGGGCAGTATGGTGTAGGGACAGTATGGTTGAGGGCCAGTATGGTTGAGGGCCAGTATGGGTGTAGGGTAGTATGGGTGAGGGTCAGTATGGGTGAAGGGTAGTATGGTGGAGGGGCAGTATGGTGGAGGGGCAGTATGGTCGAGGGTGAGAATGGTAGAGCGGCAGTATGGTAGAGGGGCAGTATTGTGGAGGGGCAGTATGGTGGAGGGACAGTATGGTAAAGGGGCAGTATTGTAGAGGGGCAGTATGTTGGAGGAGCAGTATGGTTGAGGGCCAGTATGGGTGTGGGGTAGTATGGGTGAGGGTCAGTATGGGTGAAGGGTAGTATGGTGGAGGGGCAGTATGGTGGAGGGGCAGTATGGTGGAGGGGCAGTATGGTGGAGGGGCAGTATGGTGGAGGGGCAGTAAGGTGTAGGGATAGTATGGTGGAGGGGCAGTTTGGTGGTGGGACAGAATGGTAGAGGGGCAGTATTCACAACAACAGTCTCACAGCAGTGTCTCAACAGTTTCACAAAAGTCATACAGTAAAAGATGGAGATATATTAACTTTTAAAAAGTTTTAATACCCCTGAATCTCCTTTACAGTGTTTAACTATGTAGTACTACATATTAACTATATCCTCTGTAAGTTTGAAGACCTTAGCATGGGTTTTACTATGTGAAAAGCACTATTTACAGAGGGATAGTTGATCTAATAGCGTATAGCATGTTCAAACTGGTACCCTGTCTGTCTTCATAGACCTACAGTGAAATACTACAGGTATAGCCACCTGGTGTCAAAATCTGGCATGAGGTTTCTAGCATCGCTTCAGTGTGGAAGGGGACCAGACGAAAATGAACTGAAAAGCAGAGAAATGTGTGATCTGGTACCTGAGTGCGCATTGACAAAATCAAAACCGAACCAGCGAAAGACGTTTGGCCAAAACGTCTCTACTTTGGAAAATCACATTTTCGTTGATATCTCGGTAATGGATGGGAGTTTCTGAATGATTTTTTCACTGTTGGATAGGGAATTCCAAGCCAGACATGGCCATAACAGGTTTGTTTTAGATTTGCTGATTAATTGTCTCAAAATCGAAAATAACTGATTTTCACTCTGACTTCTCTTTGCAATAGTATTAAGCAGAGAAAATACAATACAGTAAAATTATCGATGGGTTATAAAAATAGTGTAGTGTAATCCCATTTAGGTCCAGTGCAATTTATTGATCATAATCATATTTGAATTGGTGAAATTAATTTTTGAAACAATATGATTTTATTTCTTTTACATCAATCAAAAACATATTTATATTAAAAGTATAAGAATGGCATCTTGGTGTATGATATATGATATATAAATCTTCAATGATGATGCATAGTTAATGCCCTACCACTGATTGTACGCTCAGAATTAATTTTTCATTCGGGGAGGTTGCTTAAATTTTGCATTGTTCTAGTACCTAAACCTCAATTTTTCATACAAATAAACACACTATCAAATAGATAATTGCTGTACTGCAGAAGAAAAATATTTCCCAACGAACCCAAGAGGTTTCGTTCCAATGAAATTGTTATCATTTCTATTACAACTGATTAAACTAAAAATGCCTTAAAAAGTGCTAATTCATGCCTGTAGCACCATCTAGTGGATACAGTACGAAGCAGAATACCAATTCAGTATATTGATCGGCGAGTTAATGTGAATGGAGGCATGTACAGATTTGAAAAGCAGAATACACAAGTGAATTACGAAATTACCTCGAAGTACTAAAGAAAAAAACATAAATATCATCAAAAGCAATTATATAGAGACTTAAAGCTGTATAGTAGCAACCAAGTTTGTGGCGAAGTGGTTATGGCGTACGTCTCGAAATCTGTGGGTTGGGTGTTCTAACCCCTTCGCTGGCTATGTTTTTTTTCTTCTTTATGTATAAAGAGAAAAACGCTAGTATATTGAGAGAATCAGTACAAAGTATGTAGAAAAAAAACTGAATTAATTACAATAATGTCCATTATTAAGTCTGTCACTGCCACAGTGCAGAATCGTATTGATTCTCTCTACATTGGCCTTTTTCTTTTGATTTAAAAACGAAAATGAAAAAAAAACTGGTTGTGACCTGGGGTCGAACCCCCGATCCTGGTATTACAAAACGGAGTGCCAAACCAATACACCACCGGCCGCCTAACAATTGTTAAAAGGATCGATATGTATATAAAACCTCATGCCGGATTTTGACACCAGGTGGCTATACTTGTAGTATTTCACTGTAGGCCTATGTCGACAGTGAAATCCACTTCCCGTAGGAATTAAGCAATGACATTTTAATACGAGTGAGGGATATATATGTCCTATAAGCGTTTCAAATATGAAGAAGACCGGCCGTTCCGATGCACCGATATAACCAATATCAGCGAGGAATAAAAGACAAAAAGTTGGGTCTGGGCAGGGATCGGTCTCCCGACCTCCACATTCTGGGGCAGGTGCTCTAACCACTTCACCACTGGCTTTCCACTCCCAGATCCAAGCTACCCTGAAGCTGTTACTACATCACACCGACAGATCGTCCCATTGACCGATCGTCCCATTGACCGATCGTTCCATTGACCGATCGTCCCATTGACCGATCATCTCATTGACCGATCGTCCCAATGACAGATCTTACCATTAACAGATCGTCCAATTGACCGATCGTCCCATTGACCGATCGTCCCATTGACCGATCGTCCCATTGACCGATCGTCCCATTGACCGATCGTCCCATTGACCGATCGTCCCATTGACTGACCTACCAAATGATCTATTGACTCATTGACCAATTGACCAGCAGCATGGTTAAGGGGCGGTATGCCGAGGGGCAGTATCGTTTAGGGGCAGTATGGTAGAGGAGCAATATGATTCAGGAGCATTTTTTGTGAGAGGCAGTATGGTAAAGGGGCAGTATGGTAGAGGGGGAGTATTTTAGAGGGGAAGTATGGTGGAGGGATAGTATGGTTGAGGGGCAGTATGGTGGAAAGGCAGTATGGTAGAGGGGCAGTATTATGGAGGGGTAGTATGGTGGAAGGTGAGTATAGTAAATGGGCAGTATGGTAGGGGGGCAGTATTGTAGAGGGGCAGTATGGTGGAGGGACAGCATGGTAAAGGGGCAGTATTGTAGAGGGGCAGTATGGTAGAGGGTTAGTATGGGTGAAGGGTAGTGTGGTGGAGGGGCAGTATGGTGGAGGGGCAGTATGGTGGAGGGATAATATGGTGGAGGGGCAGTATGGTGGAGGGACAGTATGGTGGAGGGGCAGTATGGTCGAGGGTGAGAATGGTAGAGCGGCAGTATGGTAGAGGGGCAGTATTGTAGAGGGGCAGTATGGTGGAGGGACAGTATGGTAAAGGGGCAGTATTGTAGAGGGGCAGCATGTTGGAGGAGCAGTATGGTTGAGGGCCAGTATGGGTGAGGGTCAGTATGGGTGAAGGGTAATATGGTGGAGGGGCAGTATGGTGGAGGGGCAGTATGGTGGAGGGGCAGTATGGTGGAGGGGCAGTATGGTGTAGGGATAGTATGGTGGAGGGGCAGTATGGTGGTGGGACAGAATGGTAGAGGGGCAGTATTCACAACAACAGTCTCACAGCAGTGTCTCAACAGTTTCACAAAAGTCATACAGTAAAAGATGGAGATATATTAACTTTTTAAAAGTTTTATTACCCCTGAATCTCCTTTACAGTGTTTAACTATGTAGTACTACATATTAACTATTTCCTCTGTAAGTTTGAAGATCATAGCATGGGTTTTACTATGTGAAATGCACTATTTACAGAGGGATAGTTGATCTAATAGCGTATAGCATGTTCAAACTGGTACCCTGTCTGTCTTCATAGGCCTACAGTGAAATACTACAGGTATAGCCACCTGGTGTCAAAATCTGGCATGAGGTTTCTAGCATCGCTTCAGTGTGGAAGGGGACCAGACGAAAATGAACTGAAAAGCAGAGAAATGTGTGATCTGGTACCTGAGTACACATTGACAAAATCAAAACCGAACCAGCGAAAGACGTTTTGCCAAAACGTCTCCACTTTGGAAAATCACATTTTCGTTGATATTTCGGTAACGGATGGGAGTTTCTGAATGATCTTTTCACTGTTGGATAGGGAATTCCAAGCCAGACATGCCCATAACAGGTTTGTTTTAGATTTGCTGATTAATTGTCTCAAAATCGAGAATAACTGATTTTCACTCTGACTTCTCTTTGCAATAGTATTAAGCAGAGAAAATACAATACAGTAAAATTATCGATGGGTTATAAAAATAGTGTAGTGGGGTCCCATTTAGGTCCAGTGCAATTTATTGATCATAATCATATTTGAATTGGTGAAATTAATTTTTGAAACAATATGATTTTATTTCTTTTACATCAATCAAAAACATATTTATATTAAAAGTATAAGAATAGCATCTTGGTATATGATATATGACATATAAATGTTCAATGATGATGCATAGTTAATGCCCTACCACTGATTGTACGCTCAGAATTAATTTTTCATTCGGGGAGGTTGCTTAATTTTTGCATTGTTCTAGTACCTAAACCTCAATTTTTCATACAAATAAACACACTATCAAATAGATAATTGCTGTACTGCAGAAGAAAAATATTTCCCAACGAACCCAAGAGGTTTCGTTCCAATGAAATTGTTATCATTTCTATTACAACTGATTAAACTAAAAATGCCTTAAAAAGTGCTAATTCATGCCTGTAGCACCATCTAGTGGATACAGTACGAAGCAGAATACCAATTCAGTATATTGATCGGCGAGTTAATGTGAATGGAGGCATGTACAGGATTGAAAAGCAGAATACACAAGTGAATTACGAAATTACCTCGAAGTACTAGGGAAAAAAACATAAATATCATCAAAAGCAATTATATAGAGACTTAAAGCTGTTTAGTAGCAACCGAGTTTGTGGAGAAGTGGTTATGGCATAAGTCTGGAAATCTGTGGGTTGGGTGTTCGAACCCCTTCACTGGCAATGTTGTATTTTTCCTTTATGTATAAAGAGAAAAACGCTAGTATATTGAGAGAATCAGTACAAAGTAAGTATAAAAAAAACTGAATTAATTTTACCTTGAAATAATTACAATAATGTCCATAATTAAGTCTGTCACTGCCACAGTGCAGTATTGTATTGATTCTCTCTACATTGGCCTTTTTCTTTTGATTTAAAAACGAAAATGAAAAAAAGACTGATTGTGACCTGGGGTCGAACCCCTGATCCTGATGTTACAAAACGGAGTGCCTAACCAATACACCACCTGCCGCCTAACAATTGTTAAAGGGATCGATATGTATATAAAACCTCATGCCGGATTTTGACACCAGCTGGCTATACTTGTAGTATTTCACTGTAGGCCTATGTCGACAGTGAAATCCACTTCCCGTAGGAATTAAGCAATGACATTTTAATACGAGTAAGGGATATATATATATCCTATAAGCGTTCCAAATATGAAGAAGACCGGCCGTTCCGATGCACCGATATAACCAATATCAGCAAGGAATAAAAGACAAAAAGTTGGGCCTGGGCAGGGATCGATCTCCCAACCTCCCGTTATGGGGCAGGTGCTCTAACCACTTCACCACTGGCTTTCCACTCCCAGATCCAAGCTACCCTGAAGCTGTTACTACATCCCACTGACAGATCGTCCCACTGACAGATCGTCCAACCGACAGATCGTCCCATTGACCGATCGTCCCATTGACCGATCGTCCCATTAACCAATCGTCCCATTGACCGATCGTCCCATTGACCAATCGTCCCATTGGCCGATCGTCCCATTGGCCGATCGTCCCATTGACCGATCGTCCCATTGACAGATCATCCCATTGACTGACCTACCAAATGATCTATTGACTCATTGACCAATTGACCAGCAGCATGGTTAAGGGGCGGTATGCCGAGGGGCAGTATCGTTTAGGGGAAGTATGGTAGAGGAGCAATATGATTCAGGAGCATTTTTTGTGAGAGGCAGTATGGTAGAGGGGGAGTATTTTATAGGGGGAGTATGGTGGAGGGATAGTATGTTGGAGGGGCAGTATGGTAGGGGGGCAGTATTATGGAGGGGTAGTATGGTGGAGGGTGAGTATAGGAAAGGGGCAGTATGGTAGGGGGGCAGTATTGTAGAGGGGCAGTATGGTAGAGGGGCAGTATGGTAAAGGGGCAGTATTGTAGAGGGGCAGTACGGTAGAGGGGCAGTATGGTTGAGGGCCAGTATGAGTGTGGGGTAGTATGGGTAAGGGTCAGGATGGGTGAAGGGTAGTATGGTGGAGGGGCAGTATGGTGAAGGGGAAGTATGGTGGAGGGATAGTATGGTGGAGGTGCAGTATGGTGGAGGGACAGTATGGTAGAGGGGCAGTATTGTAGAGGGGCAGTCTGGTGGAGGGACAGTATGATAAAGGGGCACTATTGAAGAGGGGCAGTATGGTTGAGGGGCAGTATAGTTTAGGGCTAGTATGGCTGAGGGCCAGTATGGGTGTAGGGTAGTATGGGTGAGGGGCAGTATGGGTGAAGGGTAGTATGGTGGAGGGGCAGTATGGTCGAGGGGCAGTATGGTCGAGGGTGAGAATGGTAGAGCGGCAGTATGGTAGAGGGGCAGTATTGTAGAGGGGCAGTATGGTGGAGGGACAGTATGGTAGAGGGGCAGTATTGTAGAGGGGCAGTATGGTGGAGGGACAGTATGGTAGAGGGGCAGTATTGTAGAGGGGCAGTATGGTGGAGGGACAGTATGGTAAAGGGGCAGTATTGTAGAGGGGCAGTATGTTGGAAGAGCAGTATGGTTGAGGGCCAGTATGGGTGTGGGGTAGTATGGGTGAGGGTCAGTATGGGTGAAGGGTAGTATGGTGGAGGGGCAATATGGTGGAGGGGCAGTATGGTGGAGGGGCAGTATGGTGTAGGGATAGTATGGTGGAGGGGCAGTATGGTGGTGGGACAGAATGGTAGAGGGGCAGTATTCACAACAACAGTCTCACAGCAGTGTCTCAACAGTTTCATAAAAGTCATACAGTAAAAGATGGAGACATATTAACTTTTTAAAAGTTTTAATACCCCTGAATCTCCTTTACAGTGTTTAACTATGTAGTACTACATATTAACTATATCCTCTGTAAGTTTGAAGATCATAGCATGGGTTTTACTATGTGAAAAGCACTATTTACAGAGGGATAGTTGATCTAACAGCGTATAGCATGTTCAAACTGGTACCCTGTCTGTCTTCATAGGCCTACAGTGAAATACTGCAGGTATAGCCACCTGGTGTCAAAATCTGGCATGAGGTTTCTAGCATCGCTTCAGTGTGGAAGGGGACCAGACGAAAATGAACTGAAAAGCAGAGAAATGTGTGGTCTGGTACCTGAGTGCGCATTGACAAAATCAAAACCGAACCAGCGAAAGACGTTTGGCCAAAACGTCTCCACTTTGGAAAATCACATTTTCGTTGATATCTCGGTAACGGATAGGAGTTTATGAATGATTTGTTTACTGTTGGATAGTGAATTCCAAGCCAGACATGGCCATAACAGTTTTGTTTTAGATTTGCTAATTAATTGTCTCAAAATCGAAAATAACTGATTTTCACTGTGACTTCTCTTTGCAAAAGTATTAAGCACAGATAATTCAATACAGTAAAATTATCGATGGGTTATAAAAATAGTGTAGTGTGATCCCATTTAGGTCCAGTTCAATTTATTGATCATAATCATATTTGAATTGGTGAAATTAATTTTTGAAACAATATGATTTTATTTTTTTTACATCAATCAAAAACATATTTATATTAAAAGTATAAGAATGGCATCTTGTTATATGATATATGACATATAAATGTTCAATGATGATGCATAGTTAATGCCCTACCACTGATTGTACGCTCAGAATTAATTTTTCATTCGGGGAGGTTGCTTAAATTTTGCATTGTTCTAGTACCTAAACCTCCATTTTTCATACAAATAAACACACTATCAAATAGATAATTGCTGTACTGCAGAAGAAAAATATTTCCCAACGAACCCAAGAGGTTTCGTTCCAATGAGATTGTTATTATTTCTATTACAACTGATTAAACTAAAAATGCCTTAAAAAGTGCTAATTCATGCCTGTAGCACCATCTAGTGGATACAGTACGAAGCAGAATACCAATTCAGTATATTGATCGGCGAGTTAACGTGAATGGAGGCATGTACAGGATTGAAAAGCAGAATACACAAGTGAATTACGAAATTACCTCGAAGTACTAAAGAAAAAAACATAAATATCATCAAAAGCAATTATATAGAGACTTAAAGCTGTTTAGTAGCAACCAAGTTTGTGGTGATGTGGTTATGGCATACGTCTCGAAATCTGTGGGTTGGGTGTTCGTACCCCTTCACTGGCTATGTTTTTTTTCTTCTTTATGTATAAAGAGAAAAACGCTAGTATATTGAGAGAATCAGTACAAAGTAAGTAGAAAAAAAACTGAATTGGTTTTACCTTGAAGTAATTACAATAATGTCCACAATTAAGTCTGTCACTGCCACAGTGCAGTATTGTATTGATTCTCTCTACATTGACCTTTTTCTTTTGATTTAAAAACGAAAATGAAAAAAAAGACTGGTTGTGACCTGGGGTCGAACCCCCGATCCTGATGTTACAAAAGGGAGTGACTAACCAATACACCACCGGCCGCCTAACAATTGTTAAAGGGATCGATATGTATATAAAACCTCATGCCGGATTTTGACACCACGTGGCTATACTGGTAGTATTTCACTGTAGGCCGATGTCGACAGTGAAATCCACTTTCCGTAGGAATTAAGCAATGACATTTTAATACGAGTGAGGGATATATATATCCTATAAGCGTTTCAAATATGAAGAAGACCGGCCGTTCCGATGCACCGATATAACCAATATCAGCGAGGAATAAAAGACAAAAATTTGGGCCTGGGCAGGGATCGATCTCCCGACCTCCGCATTCTGGGGCAGGTGCTCTAACCACTTCACCACTGGCTTTTCACTCCCAGATCCAAGCTACCCTGAAGCTGTTACTACATCCCACCGACATATCGTCCCACTGACAGATCGTCCAACCGACAGATCGTCCCATTGACCGATTATACCATTGACCGATCGTCCCATTGACCAATCGTCCCATTGACCGATCGTCCCATTGACAAATCGTCCCATTGGCCGATCGTCCCATTGACCAATCGTCCCATTGGCCGATCGTCCCATTGACCAATCGCACCATTGACCGATCGTCCCATTGACAGATTGTCCCATCGACTGACGTACCAAATGATCTATTGACTCATTGACCAATTGACCAGCAGCATGGTAAAGGGGCGGTATGCCGAGGGGCAGTATCGTTTAGGGGCAGTATGGTAGAGGAGCAATATGATTCAGGAGCATTTTTGTGAGAGACAGTATGGTAAAGGGGCAGTATGGTAGAGGGGGAGTATTTTAGAGGGGGAGTATGGTGGAGGGATAGTATGGTGGAGGGGCAGTATGGTGTAAGGACAGTATGGTAGAGGGGCAGTATTATGGAGGGGTAGTATGGTGGAGGTTGAGTATAGTAAAGGGGCAGTATGGTAGGGGGGCAGTATTGTAGAGGGGCAGTATGGTAGAGGGGCAGTATGGTTGAGGGCCAGTATGAGTGTGGGGTAGTATGGGTAAGAGTCAGTATGGGTGAGGGTCAGTATGGGTGAAGGGTAGTATGGTGGAGGGGCAGTATGGTGGAGGGGCAGTATGCTGGAAGGGCAGTATGGTGGAGGGAATGTATAGGGGAGGGGCAGTATGGTGGAGGGACAGTATGGTAGAGGGGCAGTATTGTAGAGGGGCAGTATGGTGGAGGGACAGTATGGTTGAGGGCCAGTATGGTTGAGGGCCAGTATGGATGTAGGGTATTATGGGTGAGGGTCAGTATGGGTGAAGGGTAGTATGGTGGAGGGGCAGTATGGAGGAGGGGCAGTATGGTGGAGGGGCAGTATGGTGTAGGGATAGTATGGTGGAGGGGCAGTATGGTGGTGGGACAGAATGGTAGAGGGGCAGTATTCACAACAACAGTCTTACAGCAGTGTCTCAACAGTTTCACAAAAGTCATACAGTAAAAGATGGAGAAATATTTTTTTTTAAAGTTTTATTACCCCTGAATCTCCTTTACAGTGTTTAACTATGTAGTACTACATATTAACTATATCCTCTGTAAGTTTGAAGATCATAGCATGGGTTTTACTATGTGAAAAGCACTATTTACAGAGGGATAGTTGATCTAATTGCGTATAGCATGTTCAAAATGGTACCCTGTCTGTCTTCATAGGCCTACAGTGAAATACTACAGGTATAGCCACCTGGTGTCAAAATCTGGCATGAGGTTCCTAGCTTCGCTTCAGTGTGGAAGGGGACCAGACGAAAATGAACTGAAAAGCAGAGAAATGTGTGATCTGGTACCTGAGTACGCATTGACAAAATCAAAACCGAACCAGCGAAAGACGTTTGGCCAAAACGTCTCCACGTTGGAAAATCACATTTTCGTTGATATCTCGGTAACGGAAGGGAGTTTCTGAATGATTTTTTTACTGTTGGATAGGTAATTTC
This sequence comes from Alentia gelatinosa, assembly GCA_950022655.1. Taxonomy (NCBI): domain Eukaryota; kingdom Metazoa; phylum Annelida; class Polychaeta; order Phyllodocida; family Polynoidae; genus Alentia; species Alentia gelatinosa. The sequence continues at coordinate 49,456,966 of OX465589.1, read as the reverse complement.
AAGCCAGACATGTCCATAACAGGTTTGTCTTAGATTTGCTGATTAATTGTCTCAAAATTGAAAATAACTGATTTTCACTGGGACTTCTCTTTGCAAAAGTATTAAGCACAGAAAATTCAATACAGTAAAATTATCGATGGGTTATAAAAATAGTGTAGTGTGATCCCATTTAGGTCCAGTTCAATTTATTGATCATAATCATATTTGAATTGGTGAAATTAATTTTTGAAACAATATGATTTTTGTTTTTTTACATCAATCAAAAACATATTTATATTAAAAGTAAAAGAATGGGATCTTGGTATATGATATATGACATATAAATGTTCAATGATGATGCATAGTTAATGCCCTACCACTGATTGTACGCTCAGAATTAATTTTTCATTCAGGGACGTTGCTTAAATTTTGCATTGTTCTAGTACCTAAACCTCAATTTTTCATACAAATAAACACACTATCAAATAGATAATTGCTGTACTGCAGAAGAAAAATATTTCCCAACGAACCCAAGAGGTTTCGTTCCAATGAAATTGTTATTATTATAATTACAACTGATTAAACTAAAAATGCCTTAAAAAGTGCTAATTCATGCCTGTAGCACCATCTAGTGGATACAGTACGAAGCAGAATACCAATTCAGTATATTGATCGGCGAGTTAACGTGAATGGAAGCATGTACAGGATTGAAAAGCAGAATACACAAGTGAATTACGAAATTACCTCGAAGTACTAAAGAAAAAAACATAAATATCATCAAAAGCAATTATATAGAGACTTAAAGCTTTTAGTAGCAACCTAGTTTGTGGCGAAGTGGTTATGGCATAAGTCTGGAAATCTGTGGGTTGGGTGTTCGAACCCCTTCAATGGCAATGTTGTTTTTTTCCTTTATGTATAAAGAGAAAAACGCTGGTATATTGAGAGAATCAGTACAAAGTAAGTAAAAAAAGAACTGAATTAGTTTTACCTTGAAATAATTACAATAATGTCCATAATTAAGTCTGTGACTGCCACAGTGCAGTATTGTATTGATTCTCTCTACATTGGCCTTTTTCTTTTGATTTAAAAACGAAAATGAAAAAAAAGACTGGTTATGTCCTGGGGTCGAACCCCCGATCCTGATGCTACAAAAGGGAGTGCCTAACCAATACACCACCAGCCGCGTAACAATTGTTTAAAGGATCGATATGTATATAAAACCTCATGCCGGATTTTGACACCAGGTGGCTATACTTGTAGTATTTCACTGTAGGCCTATGTCGACAGTGAAATCCACTTCCCGTAGGAATTAAGCAATGACATTTTAATACGAGTGAGGGATATATCTATCCTATAAGCGTTTCAAATATGAAGAAGACCGGCCGTTCCGATGCACCGATATAACCAATATCAGCAAGGAATGAAAGACAAAAAGTTGGGCCTGGGCAAGGATCGATCTCCCGGCCTCCACATTCTGGGGAAGGTGCTCTAACCACTTCACCACTGGCTTTCCACTCCCAGATCAAAGCTACCCTGAAGCTGTTACTACATCCCACCGACAGATCGTCCCACTGACAGATCGTCCAAACGACAGATCGTCCCATTGACCGATCGTACCATTGACCGATCGTCCCATTGACCGATCGTCCCATTGACCGATCGTCCCATTGACCGATCGTCCCATTGACCGATCGTCCCATTGACCTATCGTCCCATGTACCGATCGTCCCATGTACCGATCGTCCCATTGACCGATCGTCCCATTGACCGATCGTCCCATTGACCGATCGTCCCATTGACCGATCGTCCCATTGACCGATCGTCCCATTGACCGATCGTCCCATTGACCGATCGTCCCATTGACCGATCGTCCCATTGACTGACCTACCAAATGATCTATTGACTCATTGACCAATTGACCAGCAGCATGGTTAAGGGGCGGTATGCCGAGGGGCAGTATCGTTTAGGGGCAGTATGGTAGAGGAGCAATATGATTCAGGAGCATTTTTTGTGATAGACGGTATGGTAAAGGGGCAGTATGGTAGAGGGGGAGTATTTTAGAGGGGGAGTATGGTGGAGGGATAGTATGGTGGCGGGGCAGTATGGTGTAGGGATAGTATGGTGGCGGGGCAGTGTGGTGGAAGGACAGTATGGTAGAGGGGCAGTATTATGGAGGGGTAGTATTATGGAGGGGTAGTATGGTGGAGGGTGAATAGTAAAGGGGCAGTATGGTAGGGTGGCAGTATTGTAGAGGGGCAGTATGGTGGAGGGACAGAATTGTAGAGGGGCAGTATTATGGAGGGGTAGTATGGTGGAGGGTGAGTATAGTAAAGGGGCAGTATTGTAGAGGGGCAGTATGGTGGAGGGACAGTATGGTAAAAGGCAGTATTGTAGAGGGGCAGTATTGTAGAGGGGCAGTATGTTGGAGGAGCAGTATGGTTGAGGGCCAGTATTAGTGTGGGGTAGTATGGGTAAGGGTCAGTATGGGTGAGGGTCAGGATGGATGAAGGGTAGCATGGTGGAGGGGCAGTATGGTGGAGGGGCAGTATGGTGGAGGGGCAGTGTGGTGGAGAGATAGTAATGTGGAGGGGCAGTATGGTGGAGGGACAGTATGGTAGAGGGGCAGTTTTGTAGAGGGGCAATATGGTGGAGGGACAGTATGGTAGAGGGGCAGTATTGTAGAGGGGCAGTACGGTGGAGGGATAGTATGGTGGAGGGGCAGTATGGTGGTGGGACAGAATGGTAGAGGGGCAGTATTCACAACAACAGTGTCACAGCAGTGTCTCAACAGTTTCACAAAAGTCATACAGTAAAAGATGGAGATATATTAACTTTTTAAAAGTTTTATTACCCCTGAATCTCCTTTACAGTGTTTAACTATGTAGTACTACATATTAACTATATCCTCTGTAAGTTTGAAGATCATAGCATGGGTTTTACTATGTGAAATGCACTATTTACAGAGGGATAGTTGATCTAATAGCGTATAGCATGTTCAAACTGGTACCCTGTCTGTCTTCATAGACCTACAGTGAAATACTACAGGTATAGCCACCTGGTGTCAAAATCTGGCATGAGTTTTTTAGCATCGCTTCAGTGTGGAAGGGGACCAGACGAAAATGAACTGAAAAGCAGAGAAATGTGTGATCTGGTACCTGAGTACGCATTGACAAAATCAAAACCGAACCAGCGAAAGACGTTTGGCCAAAACGTCTCCACTATGGAAAATCACATTTTTGTTGATATCTTGGTAACGGATGGGAGTTTCTGAATGATTTTTTTACTGTTGGATAGGGAATTCCAAGCCAGACATGGCCATAACAGGTTTGTTTTAGATTTGCTGATTAATTGTCTGAAAATCGAAAATAACTGATTTTCACTGTGACTTCTCTTTGCAATAGTATTAAGCACAGATAATTCAATACAGTAAAATTATCGATGGGTTATAAAAATAGTGTAGTGTGATCCCATTTAGGTCCAGTGCAATTTATTGATCATAATCATATTTGAATTGGTGAAATTAATTTTTGAAACAATATGATTTTATTTTTTTTACATCAATCAAAAACATATTTATATTAAAAGTATAAGAATGACATCTTGGTATATGATATATGACATATAAATGTTCGATGATGATGCATAGTTAATGCCTTACCACTGATTGTACGCTCAGAATTAATTTTTCATTCGGGGAGGTTGCTTAAATTGTGCATTGTTCTAATACCTAAACCTCAATTTTTCATACAAATAAACACACTATCAAAAAGATAATTTCTGTACTGCAGAAGAAAAATATTTCCCAACGAACCCAAGAGGTTTCGTTCCAATGAAATTGTTATCATTTCTATTACAACTGATTAAACTAAAAATGCCTTAAAAAGTGCTAATTCATGCCTGTAGCACCATCTAGTGGATACAGTACGAAGCAGAATACCAATTCAGTATATTGATCGGCGAGTTAACGTGAATGGAGGCATGTACAGGATTGAAAAGCAGAATACACAAGTGAATTACGAAATTACCTCGAAGTACTAAAGAAAAAAACATAAATATCATCAAAAGCAATTATGCAAAAACTTTAAGCTGTTTAGTAGCAACCGAGTTTGTGGCGAAGTGGTTATGGCATACGTCTGGAAATCTGTGGGTTGGGTGTTCGAACCCCTACACTTGCAATGTTGTATTTTTCCTTTATGTATAAAGAGAAAAACGCTAGTATATTAAAAGAATCAGTACAAAGTAAGTAGAAAAAAACTGAATTAGTTTTACCTTTAAATAATTACAATAATGTCCATAATTAAGTCTGTCACTGCCACAGTGCAGTATTGTATTGATTCTCTCTACATTGGCCTTTTTCTTTTGATTTAAAAACGAAAATGAAAAAAAAGACTGCTTGTGACCGGGGGTCGAACCCCCGATCCTAATGTTACAAAACGGAGTGCCTAACCAATACACCACCGGCCGCCAAAATTTGTTAAAAGGATCGATATGTATATAAAACCTCATGACCGATTTTGACACCAGGTGGCTATACTTGTAGTACTTCACTGTAGGCCTATGTCGACAGTGAAATCCACTTCCCGTAGGAATTAAGCAATGACATTTTAATACGAGTGAGGGATATATAGATCCTATAAGCGTTTCAAATATGAAGAAGACCGGCCGTTCGGATGCACCGATATAACCAATATCAGCAAGGAATAAAAGACAAAAAGTTGGGCCTGGGCAGGTATCGATCTCCCAACCTCCACATTCTGGGGCAGGTTCTCTAACCACTTCACCACTGGCTTTCCACTCCCAGATCCAAGCTCCCCTGAAGGTGTTACTACATCCCACAGACAGATCGTCCCATTGACCGATCGTCCAACCACCAGATCGTCCCATTGACCGATCGTCCCATTGACCGATCGTCCCATTGACCGATCGTCCCATCGACCGACCTTCCCATCGACCGACCGTCCCATCGACCGATCGTCCCATCGACCGATCGTCCCATCAACCGATCGTCCCATCGACCGATCGTCCCATCGACCGATCGTCCAATCGACCGATCGTCCCATCGGCCGATCGTCCCATCGGCCGATCTTCCCATCGGCCGATCGTCCCATCGGCCGATCGTCCCATCGGCCGATCGTCCCATCGGCCGATCGTCCCATCGGCCGATCGTCCCATCGGCCGATCGCACCATCGGCCGATCGTCCCATCGGCCGATCGCACCATCGGCCGATCGCACCATCGGCCGATCGCACCATCGACCGATCGCACCGTCGGCCGATCGCACCATCGGCCAATTGCACCATTGTCCGATCGTCCCATTGACTGACCTACCAAACAATCTATTGACTCATTGACCAATTGACCAGCAGCATGGTTAAGGGGCGGTATGCCGAGGGGCAGTATCGTTTGGGGGCAGTATGGTAAAGGAGCAATATGATTTAGGAGCATTTTTTGTGAGATGCGTTATGGTAAAGGGGCAGTATGGTAGAGGGGCAGTATTTTAGAGGGGGAGTATGGTGGAGGGGCAGTATGGTGGAAGGACAGTATGGTAGATGGGCAGTATTATGGAGGGGTAGTATGGTGGAGGGTGAGTATAGTAAAGGGGCAGTATGGTAGGGGGGCAGTATTGTAGAGGGGCAGTATGGTGGAGGGACAGTATGGTAAAGGGGCAGTATGGTTGAGGGCCAGTATGAGTGTGGGGTATTATGGATAAGGGTCAGTATGGGTGAGGATTAGTATGGATGAAGGGTAGTATGGTGGAGGGGCAGTATGTAGAGGGGCAGTATGGTGGAGGGGCAGTGTGGTGGAGGGATAGTATGGTAGAGGGGCAGTATTGTAGAGGGGCAGTATGGTGGAGGGACAGTATGGTAAAGGGGCAGTATTGTAGAGGGGCAGTATGTTGGAGGAGCAGTATGGTTGAGGGCCAGTATGGTGTAGGGATAGTATGGTGGAGGGGCAGTATGGTGGAGGGGCAGTATGGTGGAGGGGCAGTATGGTGGAGGGGCAGTATGGTGTAGGGATTGTTTCGTGGAGGGGCAGTATGGTGGTGGGACAGAATGGTAGAGGGGCAGTATTCACAACAACAGTCTCACAGCAGTGTCTCAACAGTTTCACAAAAGTCATACAGTAAAAGATGGAGATATATTAACTTTTTAAAAGTTTTATTACCCCTGAATCTCCTTTACAGTGTTAAACTATGTAGTACTACATATTAACTATATCCTCTGTAAGTTTGAAGATCATAGCATGGGTTTTACTATGTAAAATGCACTATTTACAGAGGGATAGTTGATCGAATAGCGTATAGCATGTTCAAACTGGTACCCTGTCTGTCTTCATAGGCCTACAGTGAAATACTACAGGTATAGCCACCTGGTGTCAAAATCTGGCATGAGGTTTCTAGCATCGCTTCAGTGTGGAAGGGGACCAGACGAAAATGAACTGAAAAGCAGAGAAATGTGTGATCTGGTACCTGAGTGCGCATTGACAAAATCAAAACCGAACCAGCGAAAGACGTTTGGCTAAAACGTCTCCACTTTGGAAAATCACATTTTCGTTGATATCTCGGTAACGGATGAGAGTTTCTGAATGATTCTTTCACTGTTGGATAGGGAATTCCGAGCCAGACATTGCCATAACAGGTTTATTATAGATTTGCTGATTAATTGTCTCAAAATCAAAAATAACTGATTTTCACTGTGACTTCCCTTTGCAATGGTATTAAGCACAGATAATTCAATACAGTAAAATAATCGATGGGTTATAAAAATAGTGTAGTGTGATCCCATTTAGGTCCAGTGCAATTTATTGATCATAATCATATTTGAATTGGTGAAATTAATTTTTGAAACAATATGATTTTATTTTTTTTACATTAATCAAAAACATATTTATATTAAAAGTATAAGAATGGCATCTTGGTATATGATATATGACATATAAATGTTCAATGATGATGCATAGCTAATGCCTTACCACTGATTGTACGCTCAGAATTAATTTTTCATTCGGGGAGGTTGCTTAAATTTTGCATTGTTCTAATACCTAAACCTCAATTTTTCATAAAAATAAACACACTATCAAATAGATAATTGCTGTACTGCAGAAGAAAAATATTTCCCAACGAACCCAAGAGGTTTCATTCCAATGAAATTGTTATCATTTCTATTACAACTGATTAAACTAAAAGTGCCTTAAAAAGTGCTAATTCATGCCTGTAGCACCATCTAGTGGATACAGTACGAAGCAGAATACCAATTCAGTATATTGATCGGCGAGTTAACGTGAATGGAGGCATGTACAGGATTGATAAGCAGAATACACAAGTGAATTACGAAATTACCTCGAAGTACTAAAGAAAAAAACATAAATATCATCAAACACAATTATGTAAAGACTTAAAGCTGTCGTATCAACCGAGGTAGTGGCGAAGTGGTTATGGTATACGACTGGAAATCTGTGGGTTGGGTGTTCGAACCCCTTCACTGGCAATCTTTTTTTTTTCTTTATGTATAAAGAGAAAAACGTAAGTAGAAAAAAACTGAATTAGTTTTACCTTGAAATAATTACAATAATGTCCATAATTAAGTCTGTCACTGCCACAGTGCAGTATTGTATTGATTCTCTCTACATTGGCCTTTTTCTTTTGATTTAAAAACGAAAATGAAAAAAAAGACTGGTTGTGACCAGGGGTCGAACCCCCGATCCTGATGTTACAAAATGGAGTGACTAACCAATACACCACCGGCCGCCTAACAATTGTTAAAGGTATCGATATGTATATAAAACCTCATGCCGGATTTTGACACCAGGTGGCTATACTTGTAGTATTTCACTGTAGGCCTATGTCGACAGTGAAATCCACTTCCCGTAGGAATTAAGCAATGACATTTTAATACGAGTAAGGGATATATATATCCTATAAGCGTTTCAAATATGATGAAGACCGGCCGTTCGGATGCACCGATATAACCAATATCAGCAAGGAATTAAAGACAAAAAGTTGGGCCTGGGCAGGGATCGATCTCCTGACCTCCACATTCTTGGGCAGGTGCTCTAACCACTTCACCACTGGCTTTCCACTCCCAGATCCAAGCTACCCTGAAGGTGTTACTACATCCCACCGACAGATTTTCCAACTGACAGATCATCCCACTGACAGATCGTCCCATTGACCGATCGTCCCATTGACCGATCGTCCCATTGACCGATCGTTCCATTGACCGATCATCCCATTGACCGTTTATCCCATTGACTGATCGTCCCATTGACTGATTGTCCCATTGACCGATTGTCCCATTGGCCGATCGCACCATTGACCGATCGTCCCATTGACAGATCGTCCCATTGACTGACCTACCAAATGATCTATTGACTCATTGAACAATTGACCAGCAGCATGGTTAAGGGGCGGTATGCCAAGGGGAAGTATCGTTTAGGGGCAGTATGGTAGAGGAGCAATATGATTCAGGAGCATTTTTTGTGAGAGACAGTATGGTAAAGGGGCAGTATGATAGAGGGGGAGTATTTTAGAGGGGGAGTATGATGGAGGGATAGTATGGTGGAGGGGCAGTATGGTGGAAGGACAGTATGGTAGAGGGGCAGTATTATGGAGGGGTAGTATGGTGGAGGGTGAGAATAGTAAAGGGGCAGTATGGTAGAGGGGCAGTATTGTAGAGGGGCAGCATGGTTGAGGGACAGTATGGTAAAGGGGCAGTATGGTTGAGAGCCAGTATGAGTGTGGGGTAGTATGGGTATGGGTCAGTATGGGTGAGGGTCAGTATGAGTGAAGGGTAGTAAGGTAGAGGGGCAGTATGGTGAAGGGGCAGTATGGTGGAGGGGCAGTATGGTGGAGGAATAGTATGGTGGAGGTGCAGTATGGTGGAGGGACAGTATGGTAAAGGGGCAGTATGGTTGAGGGTCAGTATGGGTGAAGGGTAGTAAGGTAGAGGGGCAGTATGGTGGAGGGGCAGTATGGTGGAGGAATAGAATGGTGGAGGGGCAGTATGGTGGAGGGACAGTATGGTAGAGGGGCAATATTGTAGAGGGGAAGTCTGGTGGAGGGACAGTATGGTAGAGGGGCAATATTGTAGAGGGGCAGTATGGTGGAGGGACAGTATGGTAAAGGGGCAGTATTGTAGAGGGGCAGCATGTTGGAGGAGCAGTATGGTTGAGGGCCAGTATGGGTGTGGGGTTTTATGGGTGAGGGTCAGTATGGGTGAAGGGTAGTATGGTGGAGGGGCAGTATGGTGGAGGGGCAGTATGGTGGAGGGGCAGTATGGTGTAGGGATAGTATGGTGGAGGGGCAGTATGGTGGTTGGACAGAATGGTAGAGGGGCAATATTCACAACAACAGTCTCACAGCAGTGTCTCAACAGTTTCACAAAAGTCATACAGTAAAAGATGGAGATATATTAACTTTTTAAAAGTTTTATTACCCCTGAATCTCCTTTACAGTGTTTAACTATGTAGTACTACATATTAACTATATCCTCTGTAAGTTTGAAGATCATAGCATGGGTTTTACTATGTGAAATGCACTATTTACAGAGGGATAGTTGATCGAATAACGTATAGCATGTTCAAACTGGTACCCTGTCTGTCTTCATAGGTCTACAGTGAAATACTACAGGTATAGCCACCTGGTGTCAAAATCTGGCATGAGGTTTCTAGCATCGCTTCAGTGTGGAAGGGGACCAGACGAAAATGAACTGAAAAGCAGAGAAATGTGTGATCTGGTACCTGAGTGCGCATTGACAAAATCAAAACCGAACCAGCGAAAGACGTTTGGCTAAAACGTCTCCACTTTGGAAAATCACATTTTCGTTGATATCTCGGTAACGGATGAGAGTTTCTGAATGATTTTTTTACTGTTGGATAGGGAATTCCAAGCCGGACATAGCCATAACAGGTTTGTTTTAGATTTGCAGATTAATTGTCTCAAAATCGAAAATAACTGATTTTCACTGTGACTTCTCTTTGCAATAGTATTAAGCACAGATAATTCAATACAGTAAAATTATCGATGGGTTATAAAAATAGTGTAGTGTGATCCTATTTAGGTCGAGTTCAATTTTTTGATCATAATCATGTTTGAATTGGTGAAATTAATTTTTGAAACAATATGATTTTATTTTTTTTACATCAATCAAAAACATATTTATATCAAAAGTACAAGAATGGCATCTTGGTATATGATATATGACATATAAATGTTCAATGATGATGCATAGTTAATGCCCTACCACTGATTGTACGCTCAGAATTAATTTTTCATTCGGGGAGGTTGCTTAAATTTTGCATTGTTCTAGTACCTAAACCTCAATTTTTCATACAAATAAACACACTATCAAATAGATAATTGCTGTACTGCAGAAGAAAAATATTTCCCAACGAACCCAAGAGGTTTTGTTCCAATGAAATTGTTATCATTTCTATTACAACTGATTAAACTAAAAGTGCCTTAAAAAGTGCTAATTCATGCCTGTAGCACCATCTAGTGGATACAGTACAAAGCAGAATACCAATTCAGTATATTGATCGGCGAGTTAACGTGAAAGGAGGCATGTACAGGATTGAAAAGCAGAATACACAAGTGAATTACGGAATTACCTCGAAGTACTAAAGAAAAAAACATAAATATCATCAAAAGCAATTATATAGAGACTTAAAGCTGTTTAGTAGCAACCGAGTTTGTGGCGAAGTGGTTATAGCATACGTCTCAAAATCTGTGGGTTGGGTGTTCAAACCCCTTCACTGGCAATGTTTTTTTTTTTCTTTATGTATAAAGAGAAAAACGCTGGAAAATTGAGAGAATCAGTACAAAGTAAGTAGAAAAAAAACTGAATTAGTTTTACCTTGAAGTAATTACAATAATGTCCACAATTAAGTCTGTCACTGCCACAGTGCAGTATTGTATTGATTCTCTCTACATTGGCCTTTTTCGTTTGATTTAAAAACGAAAATAAATAAAAAGACTGGTTGTGACCTGGGGTCGAACCCCCGATCCTGATGTTACAAAAGGGAGTGCCTAACCAATACAGCACCGGCCACCTAACATTTATTTAAAGGATCGATATGTATATAAAACCTCATGCCGGATTTTGACACCAGGTGGCTATACTTGTAGTATTTCACTGTAGGCCTATGTCGACAGTGAAATCCACTTCCCGTAGGAATTAAGCAATGACATTTTAAAGCGAGTAAGGGATATATATATCCTATAAGCGTTTCAAATATGAAGAAGACCGGCCGTTCCGATGCACCGATATAACCAATATCAGCGAGGAATAAAAGACAAAAAGTTGGGCCTGGGCAGGGATCGATCTCCCGACCTCCGCATTCTGGGGCAGGTGCTCTAACCACTTGACCACTGGCTTTCCACTACCAGATCCAAGCTACCCTGAAGCTGTTACTACATCCCACCGACAGATCGTACCACTGACAGATCGTCCAACCGACAGATCGTCCCATTGACCGATCGTACCATTGACCGATCGTCCTATTGACCGATCGTCCCATTGACCGATCGTCCCATTGACCGATCGTCCCATTGACCGATCGTCCCATTGACCGATCGTCCCATTGACCGATCGTCCCATTGACCGATCGTCCCATTGACCGATCGTCCCATTGACCGATCGTCCCATTGACCGATCGTCCCATTGACCGATCGTCCCATTGACCGATTGTCCCATTGACCGATCGTCCCATTGGCCAATGGCACCATTGACCGATCGTCCCATTGACAGATTGTCCCATTGACTGACCTACCAAATGATCTATTGACTCATTGACCAATTGACCAGCAGTATGGTTGAGGGGCGGTATGCCGAGGGGCAGTATCGTTTAGGGGCAGTATGGTAGAGGAGCAATATGATGCAGGAGCATTTTTTGTGAGAGGCAGTATGGTAAAGGGGCAGTATTTTAGAGGGGGAGTATTTTAGAGGGGGAGTATGGTGGAGGGATAGTATGGTGGAGGGGCAGTATGGTGGAAGGACAGTATGGTAGAGGGGCAGTATTGTAGAGGGGCAGTATGGTGGAGGGACAGTATGGTAAAGGGGCAGTATTGTAGAGGGGCAGTATGGTAGAGGGGCAGTATGGTTGAGGGCCAGTATGGGTGTAGGGTAGTATGGGTGAGGGTCAGTATGGGTGAGGGTCAGTATGGGTGAAGGGTAGTATGGTGGAGGGGCAGTATGGTGGAGGGGCAGTATGGTGGAAGGGCAGTCTGGTGGAGGGAAGGTATAGTGGAGGGGCAGTATGGTGGAGGGACAGTATGGTAGAGGGGCAGTATTGTAGAGGGCCAGTATGGTGGAGGGACAGTATGGTAAAGGGGCACAATTGTAGAGGGGCAGTATGGTGTAGGGACAGTATGGTTGAGGGCCAGTATGGTTGAGGGCCAGTATGGGTGTAGGGTAGTATGGGTGAGGGTCAGTATGGGTGAAGGGTAGTATGGTGGAGGGGCAGTATGGTGGAGGGGCAGTATGGTCGAGGGTGAGAATGGTAGAGCGGCAGTATGGTAGAGGGGCAGTATTGTGGAGGGGCAGTATGGTGGAGGGACAGTATGGTAAAGGGGCAGTATTGTAGAGGGGCAGTATGTTGGAGGAGCAGTATGGTTGAGGGCCAGTATGGGTGTGGGGTAGTATGGGTGAGGGTCAGTATGGGTGAAGGGTAGTATGGTGGAGGGGCAGTATGGTGGAGGGGCAGTATGGTGGAGGGGCAGTATGGTGGAGGGGCAGTATGGTGGAGGGGCAGTAAGGTGTAGGGATAGTATGGTGGAGGGGCAGTTTGGTGGTGGGACAGAATGGTAGAGGGGCAGTATTCACAACAACAGTCTCACAGCAGTGTCTCAACAGTTTCACAAAAGTCATACAGTAAAAGATGGAGATATATTAACTTTTAAAAAGTTTTAATACCCCTGAATCTCCTTTACAGTGTTTAACTATGTAGTACTACATATTAACTATATCCTCTGTAAGTTTGAAGACCTTAGCATGGGTTTTACTATGTGAAAAGCACTATTTACAGAGGGATAGTTGATCTAATAGCGTATAGCATGTTCAAACTGGTACCCTGTCTGTCTTCATAGACCTACAGTGAAATACTACAGGTATAGCCACCTGGTGTCAAAATCTGGCATGAGGTTTCTAGCATCGCTTCAGTGTGGAAGGGGACCAGACGAAAATGAACTGAAAAGCAGAGAAATGTGTGATCTGGTACCTGAGTGCGCATTGACAAAATCAAAACCGAACCAGCGAAAGACGTTTGGCCAAAACGTCTCTACTTTGGAAAATCACATTTTCGTTGATATCTCGGTAACGGATGGGAGTTTTTGAATAATTTTTTTACTGTTGGATAGGGAATTCCAAGCCAGACATGGCCATAACAGGTTTGTTTTAGATTTGCTGATTAATTGTCTCAAAATCGAAAATAACTTATTTTCACTGTGACTTCTCTTTGCAATAGTATTAAGCACAGAAAATACAATACAGTAAAATTATCGATGGGTTATAAAAATAGTGTAGTGTGATCCCATTTAGGTCCAGTTCAATTTATTGATCATAATCATATTTGAATTGGTGAAATTAATTTTTGAAACAATATGATTTTATTTTTTTTACATCAATCAAAAGCATATTTATATTAAAAGTATAAGAATGGCATCTTGGTATATGATATATGACATATAAATGTTCAATGATGATGCATAGTTAATGCCCTACCACTGATTGTACGCTCAGAATTAAATTTTCATTCGGGGAGGTTGCTTAAATTTTGCATTGTTCTAGTACCTAAACCTCAATTTTTCATACAAATAAACACACTATCAAATAGATAATTGCTGTACTGCAGAAGAAAAATATTTCCCAACGAACCCAAGAGGTTTCATTCCAATGAAATTGTTATCATTTCCATTACAACTGATTAAACTAAAAATGCCTTAAAAAGTGCTGATTCATTCCTGGAGCACCATCTAGTGGATACAGTACGAAGCAGAATACCAATTCAGTATATTGATAGGCGAGTTAACGTGAATGGAGGCATGTACAGGATTGAAAAGCAGAATACACAAGTGAATTACGAAATTACCTCGAAGTACTAAAGAAAAAAACATAAATATCATCAAAAGCAATTATATAGAGACTTAAAGCTGTTTAGTAGCAACCGAGTTTGTGGTGAAGTGGTTATGGCATACCTCTCAAAATCTGTGGGTTGGGTGTTCAAACCCCTTCACTGGCATTGTTGTTTTTTTTCTTTATGTATAAAGAGAAAAACGCTGGAAAATTGAGAGAATCAGTACAAAGTAAGTAGAAAAAAACTGAATTAGTTTTACCTTGAAATAATTACAATAATGTCCACAATTAAGTCTGTCACTGCCACAGTGCAGTATTGTATTGATTCTCTCTACATTGGCCTTTTTCGTTTGATTTAAAAACGAAAATGAATAAAAAGACTGGTTGTGACCTGGGGTCGAACCCCCGATCCTGATGTTACAAAAGGGAGTGCCTAACCAATACAGCACCGGCCGCCTAACATTTATTTAAAGGATCGATATGTATATAAAACCTCATGCCGGATTTTGACACCAGGTGGCCATACTTGTAGTATTTCACTGTAGGCCTATGTCGACAGTGAAATCCACTTCCCGTAGGAATTAAGCAATGACATTTTAAAACGAGTAAGGGATATATATATCTTATAATCGTTCCAAATATGAAGAAGACCGGCCGTTCCGATGCACCGATATAACCAATATCAGCAAGGAATAAAAGACAAAAAGTTGGGCCTGGGCAGGGATCGATCTCCCGACCTCTACATTCTGGGACAGGTGCTCTAACCACTTCACCACTGGCTTTCCACTCCGAGATCCAAGCTACCCTGAAGCTGTTTTTACATCCCACCGACAGATCGTCCCACCGACAGATCGTCCCACCCACAGATCGTCCCATTGACCGATAGTCCCATTGACCGATCGTCCCATTGACCGATCATCCCATTGACCGATCGTCCCATTGACCGATCGTCCAATTGACCGTTTATCCCATTGACCGATCGTCCCATTGACCGATCACACCAATGGCCGATCGTCCCATTGACAGATCGTCCCATTGACTGACCTACCAAATGATCTATTGACTCATTGACCAATTGACCAGCAGCATGGTTAAGGGGCGGTATGCCGAGGGGCAGTACAGGTATAGCCAGACATGGCCATAACAGGTTTGTTTTAGATTTGCTGATTAATTGTCTCAAAATCGAAAATAACTGATTTTCACTGTGACTTCACTTTGCAATAGTATTAAGCACAGAAAATACAATACAGTAAAATTATCGATTGGTTATAAAAATAGTGTAGTGTGATCCCATTTAGGTCCAGTTCAATTTATTGATCATAATCATATTTGAATTGGTGAAATTAATTTTTGAAACAATATGATTTTATTTCTTTTACATAAATAAAAAACATATTTATATCAAAAGTATAAGAATGGCATCTTGTTATATGATATATGACATATAAATGTTCAATGATGATGCATAGTTAATGCCCTACCACTGATTGTACGCTCAGAATTAATTTTTCATCCGGGGAGGTTGCTTAAATTTTGCATTGTTCTAGTACCTAAACCTCAATTTTTCATACAAATAAACACACTATCAAATATATAATTGCTGTACTGCAGAAGAAAAATATTTCCCAACGAACCCAAGAGGTTTCGTTCCAATGAAATTGTTATCATTTCTATTACAACTGATTAAACTAAAAGTGCCTTAAAAAGTGCTAATTCATGCCTGTAGCACCATCTAGTGGATACAGTACGAAGCAGAATACCAATTCAGTATATTGATCGGCGAGTTAACGTGAATGGAGGCATGTACAGGATTGATAAGCAGAATACACAAGTGAATTACGAAATTACCTCGAAGTACTAAAGAAAAAAACATAAATATAATCAAAAGCAATTATGTAAAGACTTAAAGCTGTTTAGTAGCAACTGAGGTAGTTGCAAGTGGTTATGGCATATGTCTCGAAATCTGTGGGTTGGGTGTTCGAACCCCTTCACTGGCAATGTTTTTTTTTTTCTTTATGTATAAAGAGAAAAACGTTGGTGTATTGAGAGAATCAGTACAAAGTAAGTAGAAAAAGAACTGAATTAGTTTTACCTTGAAATAATTACAATAATGTCCATAATTATGTCTGTCACTGCCACAGTGCAGTATTGTATTGATTCTCTCTACATTGGCCAAAGTTGGGCTTGGGCAGGGATCAATCTCCCAACCCCCATATCCTGAGGCAGGTGCTCTAACTACTTCACCGCTGGCTTTCCTCTCCCAGATCCAAGCTACCCTGTTACTGGGCAGTCTTTGCAGTATAGAACCTGGGACATTTTTAGCTGTGATTGAACGTGCCGTGCTGAGACACTGTCTATAGTACACCCGCCATTTTGTGTCTTGCAAATTGTCTTACATTCGCAGAGATGTCTTAGGGTATCGTTGAGCGATTATGTCTTGACCGAAAAACGAGGCCCTGTTTCTGTTGGTTGCTCTAGCGGTGCTGAGTGGAATGACATCACACAGTCCTGTACTCTTCCTACACAATCTCCCTCCATGGAGTTCAGGGGAAATTGTAACTAAACCTCTGGGGCCATCCATCAAGTACGTACGCAGCAAGGGGGGTGGGGGGTTGAATCTTCCATACGCATGCATACACACTTTCCATGAAAATGATCTGTATAAGTGTGTATGTGTGTGTTGTCCCTCAACCTTACTGCTCCTCCACAATACTGCCCCTGAATCAAATTGCGTCAAACCATACTGCCCCTCACTACACTGTCCCGAAGCTATACTGCCCCTGCACAGCTGGTTGAGGGAAAGCATCAGTGAGGGGCAGTACGGTTTAGAGGCAGTATGTTAGAGCAGAAGTATGGTTTATGGGCAGAATGGTTGAGAGGCAGTACGGTAGAGAAGCAGTATGGTGTAAGGGCAGTAAGGCTTAGAGTCTGAGGGACAGTAGTGGTTGAGCGAAAGTATGGCAGTATGATGGAGAGACAGTATGGTAGAGGGGCAGTATTGTAGAGGGGCAGTATTGTAGAGGGGCAGTATGGTTAAGGGACAGCATTGTAGAGGGGCAGTATGGTGGAGGGCCAGTATGGTGGAGGGGCAGTATTGTAGAGGGGCAGTATTGTAGAGGGGCAATATGGCGGAGGGGCACTTGGCGGAGGGGCAGTATGGTGTAAGGGCAGTAAGGTTGAGAGGCAGTATTGCTGAGGGACAGTATAAGCGAAGGTATAGGTGAGGGGCAGTATGGTAGAGGGGCAATATAGTAAAGCAGGGGGTCAGGAAGTTTTGAAAGTAGGGGGGCGAACTGAAAAATTGCAGACTTTTTTCTTGGTATAAAGTCAAACTATGGTATTTGTCTGTTCCACTGGATTTACCGAATCTGAGAAATGTCTATGAAAAGTCAGGGCGTGGCCATCATTGCATGCTAACAAGTCAGACTTTGACATTTTTCCACATCGAAAGGTCAGGATTAAGCCATCATTGCATGGTAAAATGTCAGACTATGACACTTTTGTACAGTGAAAAGTCAGGGCTTGGCCATCATTGCATGCTAAAAAGTCAGACTTTGACACTTTTCCATGGTGAAAAGTCCAGGCGTAGCCATCATTGCATGCTAAAAAGTCATACTTTGACACTTTGCCATGGTGAAAAGTCAGGGCTTAGCCATCATTGCACGCTAAAGAGTCAGACTTTGACACTTTGCCATGGTGAAAAGTCAGGGTTTAGCCCTCATTGCACGCTAAAAAGTCAGACTTTTCCATGGTGAATAGTCGAGGCTTGTTGCATGCTGAAATGTTAGATATTTTTCGATGCTGAAAAGTCAACACAGATTTTACACTTGTTTGAGAAAATTTGATCCTACTGAACAGTGCCTGAAAAACTGGAGTGCCTGAAAAACTCGACGTTTTCGAGAGGTACTGACAATATAAAAAAAACAACAACAAAAACAGTCGCCCCCCCCCTCCCCCCCCCCTATTCTGACACCAATGTAAAGGAGCAGTATGGTAGAGGGGCAGTATGGTACAGGGGAAGTTTGGTGGAGGGACAGTACTGCAGAGAAGTATGGTGAAGGGGCAGTACACTGGAGGGGCCATATGGTGGAGGGGCAGTATGGTGGAGGGACAGTATGGTGGAGGGGCAGTATGGTGGAGGGGCAGTATGGTGGAGGGACAGTATGGTGGAGGGGCAGTATGGTGGAGGGGCAGTATGGTAGAGGGGCAGTATGATAGAGGGGCAGTATGATAGAGGGGAAGTATTGTAGAGGGGCAGTATGGTGGAGAGGCAGTAAGGTGGAGAGGCAGTATGGTGGAGGGGCAGTATGGTGGAGGGGCAGTATGGTAGAGGGGCAGTATGGTTGAGAGGCAGTATGGTGGAGGGGCAGTATGGTAGAGGGGCAGTATGATAGAGGGACAGTATTGTAAAGGGGCAGTATGGTAGAGGGGCATTATGGTAGAGGGGCATTATGGTGGAGGGGCATTATGGTGGAGGGGCATTATGGTGGAGGGGCATTATGGTGGAGGGGCAGTATGGTGGGGGGCAATATGATTCAGGAGCAACTTTGGTGAGGGGTGGTACGGTTAAGGGGCAGTCGGGTTGAGGAGTGAAAGTGTTCTTGAGGGAATGTACATGAGTAAGGGGCGGTATAGTTGAGGGGTAGTATGGTTGTGAGACTCTTGTGAGACTCTTGTGAGATTGGGATTGAGGTATATCTGGTCTGACTGGTGAGGATCTAAGGGTGATAGGGGTAATTGTCCCCAACAAATTCCATTCCCAAATTACAGAATCTCATAAGATTATGAATTCAGAATGTTTAAAATTCATAGGGGCATTTTGGTGAGCCAGATGTACCCATTCGATGAGAATCCAATCTCCCATTTTTTTTAAAAACCGAAATTTATCAGAGACTGAGGAAAAGGTATAAAGAACACCTGTCTAGGTACATTAGACCTGCTTCAGGTGTTGGAAGGGGGGTGGGGGTCCAGAAAATGTACATACGCAACAAGGGGGGGGGGGGTTCCATGAGAAGCGTATCCTGTGCAACAGGGGGGGGGGGGGGGGTCAGTTTTCCAGGATAATCTGCGTACATACTTTATGGATGGCCCCTAACAATTAAAAGGTTTGGATTACATGTCAGTCTAACAAATAGTTTTCTATGACCCTCTAGCACCCAATTAACTTGCCATTTATGCAACTGCCTGAGTCTAGGATCCAAAGACACCAAGCACCAGTGGGTCTCAGGGCCCTGAGTGGGTCTTGAGGTATTCTGATCCTGGGTGATTGGTCATGGTCAGCTGGGCACGCATCTAAGACACTGAGACACTGGCTTCCTGCCTTGTTTTCAATATGACAGTGAATAGCACACAGATAGTGAAGGTATAATTTCTACGCAGTACCCTGAAAGTCTATATGGACCCCTCTAAACTCTAGATGATGCATTTAGCGTGTGCAAGCACGCTCTAATAAACACTTTATGATCCAAAAAAGGGAAAAGAAATGTCAAACGTTTCCAAAACACAATGTACTATTTTTAGAAATACCTATCAATGAAAAAGAATTGGCAACATCAACCTGCTATTATGGTTTATTATATACCTGTGCCAGTATGTTACACAAATACCAACCTCTGCTAGGGTATTGGTATTAAATATATACCGGCACAGTATGTGGTATAAAATGACGTACCACCCTACTTTGAATACAAATTCTGATTGGCTGAAAAAAATTGCATTGACCTAATTATGAAATGCTGGCAGTGACTTGCAGCACTCCGCTAATTTATGTGTGCAAAGGATCACAGGAGTTGAAGGGAAAAAAAGAGTAAAAATGTGCTTAGAGCATATTCTGTGCTTGACTTTCACTAAGATGTCAACAGATATACCAGCACACTTTGAATCCAGCTTGGACAGCAGATTTCCTTCTGTAATTCATCAAATACTTATACTTGAAGGTATATAATAAAATAAAAATGTATTACCTTACTGGTACATACTCACATACCTTGTTTCTTTTGATAAAAAAAGCTCGTGGAATATTTTTATCAAAAGAAACGCGGTATGTGAGTATGTACCAGTAAGGTATATACATTTTATCTTATTACCACTTCAGAATGTGAACCTGGGCATACATTTGGATTTTGAAACGAAATATGTTTAGGACATAGCAGTTATTGAAGATGCGGCCCATTTTTTAATCAAGAAACTGCATCAAAGGTATACAAGGCTTTCCTTATACCGTACTTCAACTACGGAGATGTTCCAATGCTGAAGGACCATGATAAAAATAAGTTACAAATAGGTCAGAACCAATGCCTACGGATAATCCCAAAGGCAAATCCTCAACCAATATGGAAATTACAACAAAGAGCTAGAATACAATATTTGCATTTATCCTACCCCTAATGTAAAATCCCATAGGCTTAACATTGAGATTCCGTATGCCACGCTGACTGGCATACGGACGTTTGTATGCTACTAGGGGCATACGGAATTTTGATGATTTTCATTCATGATTTTGATATTAAAATATTGTAGAGAGGGGTAGGATAAAATCAAAACCTGATTCGTTTTAATCTTGGCTCCCGTATGCCACTCCTGGCGTTTGGTTCCGGATACCACTCGGCTCCGCCTCGTGATCCGGTTTTACGATAGAACGGCATAGATGTCATATACTATAGGCTATGTAACAACGTTCCCATAAAAATAGATATTGTGGGGGAAAAAAGGTTAGTATTACATAGCAACATAATGCATCAATTGTTAAGGTTGTGCAATCGAATTTGACCTTATATCTGAAGAGCATTGAATACAATGGAAGCAGAATGTGGGACTGTATCCCTGATTTTAAGAAGTACCCCTACCTACTATGTTTAAATACACAACCAGTACTGGTTCTGTGTACGAGTGGCCGTAATCTCTGAGTAGTTGATGCGTAGTAATATCCAAACGATTAGTTACCTCCCTCCAAGCCGCCATCGAATTGACTCACCACAAACTATTCGTAGTTTGTTTTGTTCTATGTGTCACTGTTGTTGGGGCTCTTCAGTATTATCGTGATGAGAAGCCATGTGAAAATGCAATAGTAAGCTGATGGTAAATCTGTGCTGACAATTAAGTGTGTATAAAAGATGTGACTCATATATAGCCGATAAACCTTTTATTCTCTTATTTGCTGTATATGTATTGTACTGAACTGTATCGTACTACTACTTTGTGCTTGTAAGCACACACGTACTATATGTATGTCCTGTGGACGGAGGCAGAGGAAGATCACTGTAAACCTATTATGTGAACTCTCTTTCGTCTTAAATAAACCATTTTCCAAAAAAAAAACCACAAAAAAAACACGATTAGCGAGGATATTATGTCATCAACTACGGGGAGATTACAGCCACTCGTACACAAAACCAGTCATTATTGTATTTATTATCCACCTACACGATTAATGATAAGTATAAGTATATCGCAATAAAAGGTTTATTGCCAGACGTATGTATTTCCATATCACGCCATAACGCTACAGCACTGTCAAGCAAGGTGGTAATTTGGTGTATACTTACACCAGTATATAGTTCGCTCTTTTCATGTGTTTTTAGCATGCAACACCTTCTATGACAGTGAGTTGATGGTAAATGCGATTATCATAACTGATTCTAAATAAATGATATTGAATGAATATTAGAAGAACTTATTTTGAAGTATGTGATGATTTGATCTAATTTTGAATGGGACTATTTTCCCGGAATCTCCTGCAGGAGATTCTGACATGCCAGAATCTCCGGGTAGCCGATTCCAGGTGCCCTGTACATTTCCTTTATTAGGTGGGTAATAAAAGTCTTGCTACAACAATAATGCTTTAGAGTATAGCAGTATATGCTATGTAGAATGTCATTGAAGTAGGATGTTATGGTACAGGTAAACTATTAAAGCTCTGAGCTTTATCTAACAATAAATTGCTCCTCCATTAATTATAACTGCTTTTAAACGATCTCAAGATGTTATATAATGTGTGTTTTCTCTGATGGATATTACTTAATGAGAGAATTCAGTAATGAGATGGAGCTAATTGATCTAACATACAGTTAAAGGCCCTTAAGTGCTGTCTCTGATAGAATCAGGTGCTGTTATGTAAGACTATTACATATCCACATTTTAATAGCATGGTTGGTGTATGAAACATTTTAGCGTGGTAAGAGCATATATAAAAGCTGATCTCAGGTGGAGCGTCTTTACAGTGCCGGATACTCCAGAAACTAGAAGATCAGCTGAACTGGTTAGTCAACAGAAGAAGCAGTGCCCATCTCACTGAGAGGGAACATTTAGAAGGTGAGACCAAATTTTTTTTAAAATTTTTATTGTGGAGAATATTTCATTTTCAACTAGTCATGAAAATCAGGTTTCAATGTGACTTGTAACTTCAGAATGAGATACGAATTGTACAGGATATATACACACAACTATTCTAGCAGCCATAAAGAAACAGATACATTTCTAAATTATATAGGGTTGTCATGCACTGGTAAATTAATTTACCCTGTTTCTACAGATTTTCGAAATACATGTGTCACATCTCACCCGTGGAATATTATTTCTTCTCCTAATTTAAAAAGATTTTTCATACAGGACAGAACACAACAAGACAATATGACAGACACATCAAAACAGTATTTGCAGTTAGTACTGCCCACCCCCCAAAGGTCTACACTCCTCCCTATTGGATTGTCTCCCACAGTTGAGCTAAATACTTAAATTTATGCATGCGACCTTCCTTCATAAATACATATTTCTCTGTCTCTAATTTCCTCTTCAGTTCCACCAAATATTTTCTTATTAGTTCAGATCTGATCAATGCTGACTCTCTACCCGCACATAGGATTATTCTTAAATGTGACAGAGTGTTACTTATTTATGTACTAGATAGTCTTTATCATAACTGACATTTCCCCAAATCATAGAGAAAGCTTTACAATCAGTCAATCAAGTTATAGGAAAAGTATAAGTTGAATGACAAGACATGAATGCTCTGTATTGATGAAATAGATTTTCCTAAATAAGGACTAAATGCATTTTATTCTTATTATAAATGATTGTAGGCTACTTATATAATATATGTAGCGGTTACCCTCTAGTCGCTGAAAGTGTGTTACCACTCTCCGCGATCGTCAGTCGACCAGAGGTTCCGAGACTAGTCGCTACCCTGTACTTACCGTGCCAATACAGGTGGGTTCGGCTTTACCCACTGGAGAAGGGAGGGAGATACGAGATCTACCAACTACCGCTTAACCGCGAATAGAAAACCAGACTCCGGACAGTTTCAGTTTACCGTTCGTTTATTACTTGAAGTAATACACAATCCGTTGGTGCTACGGGGCACCAACTAGCGCGGGAAGAGATACTGGTCTCTTCAACGTTGAAAGGTGTTTCAACACAACCTAACCAACTCGTGAGGCTCCAGACGTTCACTCCGTAAAGAGGCACCGTGAGAAGTCCTGTCAACCTGCTGTGGACTCGACCTTATATAGCGGCCGAGTTACGTAATGCGGGTGAACCCGTAGCATTTGCATACTGCGGGTCCGCTGGCCATACCGCACAGCAAGGATCGGCACTCGCGCCACCTAGTTCTAAAGTGAAACAACGCTGCTCGACTGCCCTGACCCCTACATATATATGAGGAACAGTAATAATAACATAGATAATAATAATATATAATACGACACATGAATAGAGTTTGGGCTAGGAATATTTATTTTGACACAAAACCTGCCACAGTAAAGAGAAAAAAACCAAAAAAAAACAGGTGAGGTGACAGGAGCAAAGTGTATGGACCTGCACGCGCGCTCGCAGGCGCTGGTGGTGGTAGGTTGAGGTAATTTGGAGACGCTAGGTGGCGCCTGTGATCCTTTACATTTACATATACCCGGTGTGTCATATGTAGCGCATAAACAGGTCTGCAAATATTGATAGACATTGAAATATTTACCCCAAACCGTCAAATCGCTATCCAGATTGTTTTGCATCAAGTGTGTATTTAGAGTATCTAAGCGCAGTGTATCATATATGCTCAAACGAGATGGGGACTTCATGATACTTTACAGAACAAGGCTTCCGGCCTAGTGTCGTGGATTACATTGATTCCTATCGAGTTTTGTAGCATGTACTAACATGGTAGGTTGTATATACTCGATGTTTGTAATATTCTACCATGAATTGGCATAGAAAGCATGTTGAAGCGAAAGCCCACACTCTGCCAGTGTTTGAACATATTCAATATGATACAAAACAGGGTGCAGTGCAGAATTTACACTATCTAGGGAACAGTAGTATGTAAGTTCTGCCAAGGTATTTATCCTACCCCTAATAAAAAAACTCCATAGGCTTAACATTGGGTCACTGTATTCGGTCTTGAGTTAAAAAAAAAGAAAAATATTGCTCTAGTGGGATACACTTGACAAATGACGTCATCTGTTAATGAAAAAGTAATTTAGACGGGCGGGGTAGGATAAATTTTAAACCAAACTCGAGTTAGTCATGTTATTGTTCATCGCACTGCGGCAAGATCGTGTATTACTGTTCTCGGCTTCGCCTCGTGCAGTAATACGCGATCTTGCCGTTGTGCAATAAACAACAACACGACTAACTCTTGTTTGGTTTCTCCATATTATTACCCACCAATTACGGAGTCCCCATAGGAGATGTATAGGGCACCTGGAAACAGATACCCGGAGATTCTGGCATGTCGGAATCTCCTGCAGCAGATTCCCGAAAAATAGTCCTGTCCATAATGAAGTTGAATCATCATGTACTTCGAAATAAGTTTCTTGAATGTTCATTCAATACTAATTATTTAGAATCAATCATAATAATACCATTTACCATCAGGAATCATTGTAATAATCGTTTGGATATTACTACGCGGCAACTACTCGGAGATTACGGCCACTCGTACACAAAACCAGTCATCATTGTGTATATAATAAATACATATAATTCTTTATCTAACCTTTTCGCTTGGTGTCATTCAGGGCTGGCCTCAAGGCACTTCATTGGGATGGTCTGAGGCATCAATTCCTGGGACTTACAAAATCATATTTTTAGTAATATAATAGAAAATAACTGATGAACAAACATGAAATTTATACAGGATGGAGATACAACAGCATATTAGGAATTTGAGGCTAGAAAAGAGAAATAATATCAAATGAAACTTCTCTTCAATATTGTAATAGCTATAATTATTTAGGAATTCAGTTAGACGAAGCGCTGAGTTTGGACAAATGTATAAATGAAACTTTAAAGCGTGTTAATCATAAATTGTTCAGGCTAGCAAAGATACGGAAATATATCACATAGGAAACTAGTATCAGAATTTATAAAATTATGGTAGCTCCCATTTTTGATTATCCTGGTTACTTTGTTGGAGGAGCTACCAAAGCACTCTTATATAAACTTCAGAAACTGCAAAACAGGGGACTGCGAATCTGCACTCGGTCGAACGTCGGCGAAATTACCACCAAAAATCTGCACGAAATCTGTGATTTACAAATCCTTGATGACAGGAGACAATTTTTGAACATGTTGTACATGAGGAAATATGCCGCAAAGATTGAGTTGGAGGAAATCCCTAGAACACGAGAACAATAAAAAAGAATCATAAAGTTGCACAGGCCACGTACCTCTTTTTTATGCAGAGTCCGCTATACAGAGGAAAAGACTGTTGGAACAGTCTACCTAAAACTGTGCAAAATGGATCGCTATATAGTTATAAAAAGTTTGTCAAATTAAAAATTAAGAGTCAACATCAGAATGCATCGGTAGAATAATTTCGTTTAATGTTTATTGTTTATTACATCATCCCCACTTGTACACAATGTAGCATATTGTAAAGACGAGGTAGGTTTCCGTCTACCACATATTCCAGTTTGTTGTATAGCCAGAATACCTGCCATGGCAGAGGCTATTTTTGTACTATTTCTTTTGTGCAAAATAAAATAAAAAGAATAAAAAAAAGAACTTGTGCCATATCTGTAAGTGGACTTATTACAACCAGTTATGATAAAATACAACAATGCACAGTTTCAGGATGGAAAAAATGGCAAATCCTCCTTAGGTGAAGAATACAGGTAAAATATATCAAGATGTGCCCCCAAAAGAAAAAAAATCCTCTAAGACTGTATACAGATAGAGCCTCTATTTGTAGATAATTAGATACAACAATTACTAACTACATTGTATTGATAATTTCTGTTTGATCAAAAAGATGACTTCCAATAATTCAGTTTTTCCTTTCAGTCATGTCCATCATTAATTGGGTGACATGGATATTCTGCATGATGGTGAGTGTGCATTTTTGTGTTGTGCTTATACTTTTGTACTCATCTTTATCTTATAACCTTTTTAGTTTCTATGGTGTGCAGCATAAATTTAAAGAACAAATATCAGGTCTTAAAAACTAATAACCGTTACATAATCGATACAGTTTTACATTTATATGCATTGGGTTATTTCAACTTACACAGAGTGGCAGTTCTGTTCATCATGACACAGTGACATTATATCATAATACAAGTAACATCCATCATAGTACCTAGAATATGATGAACAGGGCATAATTAAGGGACTGCACTATGGAACCAGCAAGAAACTGACTTAAAGTTTGCAGATACTAAACAAAATTTTAAGAAAATATTGAAAACGAAAAATAATCTTCCTAATACCGATAGGCGGGTATACTAAACCCTTACCCCATGAAGGGAAGAGTATACGTGTCACCTTATTATTATTATTATTATTATTATAACTTTATCAGGTTGTATTTCATTACATCATCATCATACCATTGCATTACTAATAATATGCATAATTCTTTATATTATCATAGTATTGATTGTAATTTGTTGACAACGCCCAAGGATAAAGGCATGTAATTGTTGGCAAAATGGAAGAACACCAACCTTGGTGAATTTTGATATTTTTCATGCAAAATAAAGAATATTAATAACGATCACGTGTCATGTCAGGTGATGCAAAGTTGAAATTATCACAATAGGCCTATATATCCGGCCTCTAGTGGTATTCACTGGCACTAGTACCTGGCTCCATACCTGTGCCTTTGCCGTGGGCACCCAGCGCGATAGGGTTAAAGAACATTCTAGCATAAAGTATACCTGACAACAGTTCTAACATTCATGAAATATAAGGTGTAGATTTATACCTTATGCTATGTTTACACCATCCCCCCATATCTCGATAGCTATTTCTGAGTCTGCCTTAAGTCGTCGGGATTGCGAATCGTAGGTGGACATGGCTGTCGGGCAGTTGTCGGGGAAAGTTTAGGTCTGTCTAAAATCCACCACGACAGTCCCGGCAACCACTGGGGTCTATGACTGCCAATTCATCAGGGCTTCCGCCATGGACCTTAGCTAACCTCAACTCGCCTTGAGTTGATGGGCTCTTAGCCTGGAAGCCTGGCCTAGTTAGATTATAGGCCAGGTAACGGGTTCCATTTTAATGGAGCGTTATTGGTAACGCCTCCTGGTTCCCCGGTCATCCGCTAGGAGGCTCGGCGGAATTAGGTGTATGACAGGCCAAACCAGCCAAACCACTACGCTGGTTTCCGGGGTATCCGCTAGTCATAGGCGGGCACCAGCCAAAGTTAAAGGTTGTGCCTGTGGAACCCGCTACCTGCCCGTTATTTCATTTGGGGAGGGAACCAGTCTAATGGGCTCTCTGAATGTAATTCGACAGGCTTTGATCGGGGACTTCTCACAGAGGCCATCGACTTCAGTCCTGTCCCGTCAGGAAGCCTGGGGGTCGTTTTATTTTCAGCTCTCCTTGGCGAGGAGAGTCCCCACGATGGATAGCTGCATTGAGGATATTTTTGAGGAGACCTCCTCAATCTCGTTCGATTTACCCTGTCCTCGGGAGGAAGAGAAATCCTCGGCCGAAGTCTCCTTTGAGAGAGCCCCAGGAGAAAATAAACCTGTAGGAGACTTTTGAGGAGACTTGAAAGAGAGGCTGTGTATACTGCAGGTGGTGGCACATAGTGGTATTTTTTGGAACTTATTTCATCATTTGTGAATGTATGTAAATCTAAGTAAATAGCACAGTGATTCTCCATCTGAGACCTCCAGTTTTAATTAAAATCATAATAAATATATTTCCGATAGTTCAAATGAATTAAATAGCTTTTATTTGTTATTTTGAATCACCCAAGATACCCCTAGACGTGTCCCCAGCCAGGAGAGCTGCAGGACACTTTTCAGGAGCTCTCCTGGCCCTAGGATTGAAAATAAAACGATATTTCAGGAGACCTCCTAGATCCTGGCCCAAGACTCTCCTTCCCCGGGAGACTTTGAAATATCGAACCCAAACTCTCCTAGGACCTCTCCCCGGGCGTTCCAGGACTCCTCATCTGATAGAGTCTCAAAAAGGGGAGTAATTTTAAAGATTCTAAAGAATCATAGAAAATAGTGTTTATGTAGCAAGTATTTCCATGTCTTTGAGCAGAAATGGGGTTTCAGTTTTTATGTGCAGCTCTATAAGAGGTGCGCATATGATAGTCATAGACCTAAGGGGTGACGGGGGGGGGAGAAAAGAAAGTATAGGAATCTATGGAAGTTACAGAAAACCGTAGTGAAGTTATGGAGAGGCAGTATTTTGTCTGTCAGCCTTTGTTCCCTGCTATGAGGCATGTGCCCCTGAGATAACAATACTGGCAGGCACTGAGATCATGAGAAGGGCAGGGTCCCTCACCCCTCCACCCCATCCCCAAACCACAAGTTATATATTGAATAAGGTATATGCATTTTACCGCATATCAATTAGATACTGCATGTACGATCTACTCTTAACAATATTTCAAGAACTCAATAACTTGTCTCTCTTTTCTATAACATAAACATTATGTAAAAACTACAAAATTCTTTGTTCCTTAATTCACTTATACTACAGATTTATTTTGTTAGCTGTGCTTGTCCATTTATGATGGAAAATTTGCTCCTTATGTTTTTAAATCCTTGCGATTTCTAAAACTGTCATGTGTTTTGTATGGAAGTGGGGGGGGGGGGGGCTGGGATGTAATAGCACACTGCCCTGATACAGTACCTGAAATTGATTAAGACAGTATGAAGAATAGACATTGTAATTTGCAGAGATCTCATGTTTCATCTGCAAAAGCTGTTAACATTATTTACATGTATGTTTATTCACTGTGATCAGATTTGGACTTCATCACCTGCCACTCAAGGAATGGAAGAACCCTTTTACAGTGACAGTACAGAAGATCCAGGTTGGTATTACTAAAAAGATTCATGTGTAGGCTTGTACACAAACATTCCTGCCTATTGATGTGTGTAGATGTGTTAACAGCGCAAGCGACTGCTGGTATGTGACTAGGCTCGATGTGTTCCCTGTTGCGGACGCTCTCGCAGTGAAGTAAGCTTCGCACTGATTGGTCCAAACAGTCAGGCGGGCCAATTCTCCAATTCTATTCGTCCCTGTACCGATCCAAAGGCGGGAATTTCGCCTGGTCCAATCCTTTGCCTGCTTGCAGGTCTGTTTGGGTTGTGTTTTGGTCAGGGTAGGGTGCCAGTTGGGACAGTGCTGTCCTCTGGTGTTGTTTTGTGGCACTGGTTTTTCAATGCTTCCCCTAGTGTTAGAATGGTGTACTCTCTCTCTAGTCCAGGGTTACTGGGCTAGTATACCAGCAGTTTCGAGTTTCTCATCAGGCTTGTTTGTGGCTGAGTGTTTTTTTGAAGCATTTAGTTTATATGTTTCACCTTTTTAGTCACATACTGGTCACCTAGTGGGTAAGGGGATTGTGGTGAACATATGTTTGAAGATCAAGGAAGATCTTTTGAAACAAACATTCCTGCCTATTGAAGTAGTGGAGGGTAAATGGAGGTTGCTGCTAATATTATAAAACAGTAAAAGTGAAAAATTGAAACATGAGGAATTTGATTAAAGCTTAAGCACTGCTTGATAATCCAATTTCATTACATTGATCATGTTTTACAAACAAAGTATTAATTGGTTTAAGATAAGAGTGGCTGTAGTCTCCCAAGACCAGATGCGTAGTAATATCCAAGCGCACATGAGGATATTAGTTGGAGTCTTATCCACTTTTCTCTGAAATCAGTTAATATTGTATTTGTTAACCATCATTAACCACCATTTGCCGCTAATAATTACTATGCTCTAACATTTCCAAAGATTTTACCCTCGATTGATCTGCCTCCTATTGTTGAGGTTAAGGTGGCAGCTCTGGCAAACATGATGGTAATTTGGTGGAGCTTTACCAGAAAGATATAGGTCTGTCATCTTTCATATTTGGACTATTCTATTCCCTTCTTTTCATATTGTAATAATTTCTAAAGATTTTCCAAATTTTAAGGCTGTTCGGGCACTACATGAGGATATAAACATAAACAGGTTTCAAGAATGAAAAAAGTATAAGAAATTGCATATATAAGTGATATTCTAAATTGTACAAAAAGCAGTTACGATTGTAAAAACAAAATGATAGCTCACAAAAGTGTTACTCTAATCATGTTTTTGTAAACTACAGTAAAACCCCATATAAGCAGACAGCCTCCGTTCCGGCCAAAAGTGTTCGCTTACGAAGGGTGTCCATTTACACAGGGTTAAAATTGAAATCTAATAGAGGTATCCTTTCAGAGCAAAGGTGTCTGTTAACCTGGGGTGTCCGCTTCTGTGGGGCATCCACTAGGCAGGGTTCTACTGTATATCTGTTTGTGGGTATGAATGTTCCTCTTTGAAGTTCACAATTTGTATTAAGTTCACATATGTCTGAATTCACAATGAGAAGTCTGAAATATCATTAATTAACCCTTTGGCGCCGGGTGATGCCTTAAGGCATTGCCGCACATGGCCGGATGATGCCTTAAAGTAAAGACTTACAAAATCATAGTTTAAGTGTAATAACTTTGTAAATAATTGATCAATAATGATGAAATTTTCACAGAATGTTGGTATGACATTACCATTACGATTTTGAAATACTCGTAAAATTATATCAAAGATCTCGGGTTTTATAACGTGATCAAACAGTGAAATTATCACAATTGGCCTGAAAAGACCCGTCCCCTGGCGGTATATACTAACATCCTACCCGGCCTTACAGACATTGCTTCGTCAGAGGTGCCCGGCGTGAAAGGGTTAATATGCTACTAGTCGAGTGAAGTTAAGATCCAGTAGCTGTAGATACTCTATATCATAGAGGAAACCCATTCAAGTTTAGGGTCAGAGCTTGTATCCCATGGAGTTTGAATCTCATAGTAATTCACAAGGCGAAGCCGCGTGAATTATGTAGCGATTCAAACGAGATGGGATTGAGCTCTGACCCTAAACTTGAATGGGTTTCTGAATTTATCTCACCCTTTACATTGACTAATGGGCTAACATTTGTGACTTAATCCCCCATTGGATATTTTTCCTTAATATCTCATGGGCGTTAGATACGAGTTCGCAATGTTAAGTCTATGGAGAAAAAATATCTGGGGTGAGATAAAGCTACCAGAGACACTCAGACACTCTACCGAGAGCCTCTGCCTGAGCTGGCATGCTAGCCAACTCCCACTCAGTTGGAGTAAAGACTGATAAGGGCTTCGACGCGCAGCAGCCCTTCCAAAGATGGTTACCAACTACGATAGTTCCCCCAAACTTCTGAGGTGCACGGTATTATATGTGAGTATAGGCCCATTTCCATTGACCAACAAAAACAGTGTAGATATTTTTTTGTTCTCCTCATAGCCTATTTCTATTGGATATCAACGATATACAGTCAGGGACACAGATGGATCTTTAGCACTGCCGACGCAAAATCTAAATAGGCTATAAGAACACAGAAAATCTACACCATTTTTGTTGGCCAATGGAATAGGGCCTATAAATGTGATGTCATAATCCAGATAGCATGACCTCCCCACTAGAATTCAGTGCAATTCATTTTTATACTTTCATATTTTCATAGTTGATATAAAGGAAGTCTATTATCACACATATTATGATAAGTAAACATACAATAAATACCCATGTATTTATCAAACAACTCCACAAACAATGTGATAGAGATAATTACTTCTTTTTGACTAGAGTATATTCTCCCTCTAAATTATGCCAGACAACATTGCTTATATTTTTCAGAACTATACCAAGACACTTCTACATCTGATATCAACTCCGATGAAAACATTGAATCTATTAAGATTTCTGTACAACAAACAACCGTGTTATTGGCTTCAGAAATAGAGACATATGTAACAAACCAGACAAAGGCAAATGCCAAAAGATCAGCAAAGGCAGGTCTACTTAGAAATGCTCTAAGCACAGCAATGAATACAGGAGTTGATGTATCAGCAAAACTGGACCTGACCACTCCAGTGAATGAGAACCTTGCCCTAGACAATATCCTGAATTTTCAGTGTCTGCAGCTTAACATTAAAAATGACAGCGTGATGACTAATCCAATCTCCATTCAAGCTTTGAAGTGTGTCTTGCTCTCCACCTCAATGCAAGTAGGTGCAGATAGGCGGAAAGACTTCCTGGACTGTATGCATCTTGAAGGTATTGCACTGAATGACCCTGCAGTGACAGCTATCATTAGATATGCCTCGCTGGAGGAGTGTTTTCCCAAACTGACATCTGAGGGTTTTCTTTCACTTGATGACATACGAGCTGCTACTGATCAACGTATCCTGTGCCTTACCTACAAAACCCCGTTTCGTAATGATGACTTCAACCTGTTCAGGATATGGTGTCTTATCCCACCAGGACTGGAGCTTGAGGAAAATGAAGAAAGTCTTCTGGAATATTATCGGTGATAAATATTTTACCTTTTAAATCTCTCAATGAACACTGGCTGGAATTCTTTTATTCTATTTTTACATAAGATATATACAGGCATTCTGCTTTGTAGCAGCATTCCTCCAATCCATTGGGAAGGTTTCCTATTCCATAGAGGTATTACACATATAAGTAAACTGACAAAGTAACCCATTTATAATCTTTATCTCACCCCTGGTACAAGCTTGGCCATAGAAATAACATTAGGAAAAAATACTCAACGATCACCCCCGTAAAGTGACGATACTACGCCACGGCCGTGGCGTAGTGAATTTGAGATGACATCATATGGATTCGCTAGGTATATTCGAGCTGTTCTGATATTCTGATACTATCTAACATCATAGAAATGGGTGAGATAAATCCAGAACCGCACTCGAATCGTAAAATAGTCAATATTCCACTCGTTTGGATGTGCCTGCATCGTCATCGAGGCGTATGGAGTATTGTCTATT
The DNA here is from genome assembly GCA_950022655.1 of Alentia gelatinosa. Lineage (NCBI taxonomy): Eukaryota > Metazoa > Annelida > Polychaeta > Phyllodocida > Polynoidae > Alentia > Alentia gelatinosa. The sequence continues at coordinate 49,423,617 of OX465589.1, read as the reverse complement.
TATACGATTCTCGATGTAGTTCTATATAATTTTATCACTACTTTTGCACTTACGTTTTCAATTCCACTTGCCTTGTCAGAATCTATTATCTTTAGCTTATTATTCACATCGGTCGTAGTGAATTCTATAGATACTCCTCTGGTTTCATCCCTATCTCCGTTTTTCTGTATCATTCGAAAAATAATTTCTATTCATTTCATCAAAGAGTTCTTGCCCAATTGTTGCAAAAAGTCAGTTTAGGGTATTGGGTACATCAGCTGTTGGTATACGAGAACCATCTTCTACTAATTCACAATGTTGGGTATCGTTTTCAGGTTGCAGTAAACTATTTGCAAATTTTCAAATCATGGATCGTTTGACTTTAGGATGCATTCATTATTTATGACTGGGAATACACTGTACAAAGTTGGCCCCCTTATGGCTAAACAAGAATATGTTCAGAACCCCCACCTTTGCTAGATCAATGAACAAAGGCAACAAAATGGCAAAAAAGTCTAAATCATCAAAGAGAAAATGTTGCTTAAACAACCTGAACAGTGAAAGCTGAGAAAGTTGGTGTTACAAAGAGATGGTAGCAAAACTAGACTTTATTATCATGGAATTCTGTCCGTTGTCAACTTTCAAGGGAATTGCTTTGATGCAAAAAAAACCAGATGCTGCTGCTATCTTATTGCCAAGAAAAAATGTCATAGAACAAAATGTTCTAGCAAGAGTGCAGGGAAATTGATGTAATATACATGTGTTGCACCCCAGAGTGTGACAGCTTTATCAATAATTTTTTTTTAGATAAGAATGATATTGATATGTATGACTTTTCCTTTATAGGCTTTAACACCCATATATATCTAGAGAGAAGCTTTTAATATTGTGCAGGAGAAAGAAAATAATTGGCTTTCAGCAATGCCTATGAAGAAAGGTTCACTACCCAAAGGAATACATAAAAATGTTAGCTGACCAACAAGAAAGTCAGAAGACATCCAACATAGGAATAGCAGAAGAAATGTTGCCCTGTTCCTCCACTGTACCCCCAGCAATAGGTAATGAATGCTCCTTCATTACTATGCACTCAAATTTGTCCTAGTCTTTAGTGGTCAAAGGCAGCCATGCTGGATTAATCACATACACATTACATTTATGTAATTACATTTCCAGGGCCAATTGCAGCATGAAAACAATTAATAATGATGTGCATCCCCCTGAAGCTCACCCAGTCTATGTGAGGAGTCTGAAGATTGTGTCATTACCTGCTGATTGTGCTCTTGAGGGCATACAAATAGTCGATGCAATTCACCAAACAGATATAGAAATCATCATTTTTGCATCATTAGCAGGTACATTTACAATCATGGTCTACATTTGTTCTGGTGGTCTAAATATTCATTGCATTTTTTCTTAGTGCTGCTTTTCTTAGTAATTTTCTTTGCATTATGAAAATTTTGTTAGATCTCCAGGATGATTACTATCATTTATTTCAAAGGTCACATGTTTTTATGGGTTGGTTTTAATCTATGTAAGCTACAGTAACTGAAGAAAGTGCAAACCCCAGATGACCAATTCAATAAGATGAACTGAATATAAAATCTTAGTCCACAAAATAAGATTACTATCCTAAAGGGGGGTGTCCACCAACCACAACAAGGCTATGACAATGGCATTCCGACAAGGTCCGCGACAGGCCTCCAATTGAAAAGCGTTTTGTAGCCTTGTCATGGTTGGTGGACCCTAGTTCCTGACAAGAGTCTACGACAAGGCCACAACAGGCTGCGACTGGAAGCTTGTTGGGGGCCTGTCAGGGGCCTTCCGACAAGGCTACGACAATATCGAACATGTTCGATTTTCCCCACGACTGGACCAGTCGTGGAGTGTTGTGGTTTCCTCGATATCACAGTCGTAGTGTGTCAGTACCATGGACGCCTTTTTTACGGCATCCACTGAAGTCTACGACACGCCCCAACAAGGCTGTCACAGAGCTGCCCTTTTCACGACAAGGCTGCGACAAGGCTGTGATTGGAACTTTCATGTCGGCACTTGTCGTAGCTTTGTCGTGGTTGGTGGATGCCCGCCTTTAAACTCCAAAACCTTTCAGATGTAGACAGTCTTACAGTTTTCATATAGTTTCAAGATGTAGAGTAGTTGCTGCATTATGGACCAGTAGTCACCAAAATTGAAAATACAAGTGATCTAGTATATGGGATGTTTTGGTATCAACATAGAGCAGCAAAAGCAATTTGCAACACAAAGGAATTTCAAATTGATAAATTATTCTCTCTTTTTACAGGTGCTGGGATCTTTGGAAATATCATCACATTGAGTGTGATCCTGCGACCAGAATACTTTCATCGATGTCCAGTCAATATATCCTTTGTTGTCCTCATTGTGTTTGAGTCATTAAATATTGGCACTTTTCTGTTTTACTACTTTCAATTTCAAAAAACATTTAATATGAAGGATGTCTTTGACATAAGGAAGTAAGTATGATTTCTTTGATTTTGGAAATACTATTCATGGTTCCTTTTTAAAAAAAAAATTATTGAACAAATCCTTTTCTGGTCTATGTGCCAATTTTGTGCTCTATAAAATACGACCCTATTTACTGCTCAAGCCCAATATGATAGTATGGATGGTATACCCTTTATGTTTTGACATCAACCTTGAGAAAAAGAAGGATTTAGGATTGTTAAACATCAAGAAATTTTCACATACCATAGTTCAGACCTCCGATCCCAGAACACGAAATCAAGAAAAACTCATTATTAGGCTTAAAAGGCCAAAAAGCGCTTTCTACAAAAAGAGTCCAATTTACGCATCAATGCATTTATGGAATGATCTTCCCAAAGAAGTTCAGATAAGCTCGGCTCATGAGTACAAAAAGTATGTGAAAAGAAAGTTCTTTGTATAGAACGAGGTTATTCCAACCGCAAAATGTTATCATCACCATTATCATCATTTGCATACCAATGTACAAATCCTGTATTTATTTAAGATTGAAACCTGTTTAGTACTGTCATCCCTACAACTGTTCTTTGGGACGGCCGTAATAACTGCAATGCAGAGGCCCGATTCTCAGAAATGTTTTGAGCTTTAGTTTAGTTGAAATAATAAGATATTTTGGGTTCTAGTTCCACGATTGACCACTTAGAAACACATTGGCTAAACTAGTTTTGACTTTCATCAAATTTACATTGAGATTTTCCCTGGCCTCCTCTTAAAGTTCCAATTTTGATATCAGTACATGTAGCTGGTGTGGTTCCTGCTTTATATATATCTATCTATCTAGAGAGAAGCAATTAATGAGGATGTACAAGTAAAATATTACCCTGTTTATTGCTCAAGCCAAACATGATAATATGGATGGTATACCCTTTATGTTTTGACATCAACCTTATCAATCAGCTTCAAGAGATGTTATTACTTGAGGGTACCACCTACTGCTTGTTCTCTTTAGCATGTAAAAGTAAAACTTCCTGAAAATGAAGTTTTATAGACACAAGAAATTAGTTTGTTATAACCAAGGTTTGTTATAAGGTGAGCCTTGGAACACTACAGAACACTTTATATATGCATTCGTAATTCCCATGGATAATGAAGTATGAGATGGTAAAGCACATGGATTTGCAATTCATACATACTGAGTCTATCATATAGGGGGTTCAACAAAAGACGGAAGTTTTTTTGTTTAAATCAAAATGAATTCCTGGTTTCCGAACAAATATATCACTTCAATCTATATAGAATTTACATTTTTATAACTGGGTTTTCTTAGAAATACTTAGTTGTTTCCAAGTTTTTGTAGTATAGATATGTATAGGAAATGAATCTTATAAGAGTGTTATAACTGATTCTGTTATTTAGAAATTTTGCTGTATTCATGTCATTGAGGCATGGATTATATATCGAAATGCCACGTCGTAAAAATGTTTGCCCATAAAACACAGAAGCGGCGAACTTGGCCGAAAATCTTTTACAAAGGATAATTTCACTGCACGATATCCATCTGGCCCTACCAACAAAATCGTAGACATATGTCTAGACAAGCCAATCCACCATGCATTGTATTGGGTTTTTATGGGTGTCTAATCGCAGATACGTGGTCAATTGCCCAGATATTAGGTAACCTTCCGACGCGATTTTGATCTTTTATCGGGAGGTGCATCGTAGACCATATCGGAGCCATATCGTAGTAGGTGGACGCCGGGCCTAAAAGGGGTCTCCCACTATTACGATTTGCGCCTCCAACACACTACGATAGCCTTACGATAAGCGTTCTGATGAAAAAATGAAATTTTTGTCGGAAGGAACAGCTACCCACTTCCACTATAGAGCCGTTCCTTCCGACAGAAATTGTGTTGTGTGTTGGAGGCGCAAATCGTAATAGTGGGAGACCCCTTTTACTATACAGTAAACGCCTCGTCTCACCCACATGGGTTGCATGTCTTACTGACTTTATATCATAGTTGATGATGTTTCATATTATAAGTGCATCACATGTTAGATTCCTATAACATTATGTAAAGGTCAGGTTGATACATTGCTATTTAGGTTATTAATATTGGTTTCTATGTTAAATAATCATCAAAATGGTCTGTATTTATCAACAACAAAATGACTGTATTGGAATTCCTGTTGTTTACAGTACAACTGCTATGCTTTGAATGGCATGTTCACCCCCATTTTCACTCAGGTTCCTACGCGGCCTACATGGTTCCTTCATTGTGGCAGGTTTTAAAAAAGACACTCTGACACGTTAACATTAGGGGCACCCTCATATGCATATGTAGCAGATCAATGCAGGACTGGTCATCCCTTATTGGCCTTTGTTTCAGCAGCCAATCTGCAATATGCTCAAACCTGCAATTGCATTAGTTCCTGAAATTTTCAGAAAAGAATTGGGTGTTTTTTGTTTATTGTTATTTAAAAATATTTTTCCTTTCAAATTTTTCGGTTTTTTTTCGTTGGAGAGTTGAGGAAAAATCCATGTGAGAATCTTTTTCTTTTGGAAATTTTTTTTTTCAAAAGAAAAAGATTGAAGACCACAGTCGAAATCATTCTCACATGGATTTTTCCTCAAATCTCCAAAGAGAAAAACGAAAAATTTGAAAGGAAAAATATTTTTAACTAACAGTACACACCCAACCCCAGTCATAAGCGACCACAAGTGACTGGAGGAACAATTAATTCACAAGCAGAGGCAACTCTTGAAGGAAAAAGAACTTTTCTTTTTCACCCATTGAAAGACCATACTAAGGTCTTTCATACAAAGACCACCAGGGAGGCTACATTTCTCCCGAAGAGACCAGTAAGGTCGAAACTAACGAGCAAGCGGGACCTTACCCAACAGGGTAAGGCGCCCAGTAGATTGGCCACCACCTCTGTCTACACTGTGTTCCAACTTAGAGGTTGGTAACGTTAACCCATGGACGTGTCCACGGATTCTCACTCTCAAACCAAGTAGCTTTCTTTATTTTTGGATTCTTAGAGCTGATATACTCATTATCAAATATTCATAGTTGACAAAATTGATAATAAAGTCTACATTTATGCTTATTTGATTAAAATACACACAAAGGGAAATATAAACATGGAAAAATGGTTCCAAGAGTGAGGATTGAATACATTCTCCAACCAGGTCCAGGTCACATAAAGATCTGCTGGGAGAGTAAGAGACACATACAGGTAGTGGGTGAAGGCGGTCGGACCACAGAGTAAAAATAGATACACATAGTATTAATAGATACCAACCCCTAAAGCCCTAACTCCCAACCTAAAAATAGCTAAAGTGGAGTACCTTTACCCACTGCAATGGGATGAGATACCCGCTATCACTCCATGTCAAGGCCCCTGTCAATTTAACGTGACCAGAGCTAACGTAGTGTAGCTCGGGTGGCCAGTGTAGGCGCCCAGCACAGAACACAAGTTCCAATAACCACCACGAGATGGCAGGTAGAAACAGGAGAGGGTTAATACTACGAATATCCACCAGGGGTGGACACTGAGGGAACTAACCCCCGTGAAGGTATACAAACCCCCACAGGGATAGGCCAGAATATTTTCGCGCTTCTCTTTGTCTGTTAATTCAGCCAATGAAAAAAGCGGAAAATGATCACATGATCACCTGGACCAATCATGGTCAAGTTCTGAAGAGTTCATTTGAATTAATTAGCGCCCAGAAGAGGGAAAGCCTAACATATCCAGTCACTTGCTCGTTAGTTGCGAACCCGCCTTGTACCTACACGTTTTTTGTGTATTGTGCCTGATATCCATTTTGGCAAGTTTCAGATTAGTTGAATCTGTGCTGAATCAACTCTAAAGCCTAGTGACCAAGACCACCCTAATATAGACTTTGAGATGATGGAGTCAAAACTGAAACATGTCAAAGAAGTCAAAGAAGACTGATTTATTCCAAGACTTTATAGGCAATATACAACAAGGAGAGGACAATCATTGCAGTCATTGACTTTCATGGCCAATACTTGAACAGCCAATAGAAATATCAAGTCTCACTCTGGTCAATCTCACATGTAGATGATATTACTAATAAAAGGAGACATTTTTTATGGTTAACTTTTGCATAGAAACCGATATTCCTATATACCTATGAGGGAACAACCTATGATTACTTAACGCTGCTGGGGGTGGAGTAACTTTTGTTTACTGCCCAGGTGGAAGTTACTGCCCAGGTTGACGTTTACTGACCAGGTTGATGTTTACTGCCCAGGTTGACGTTCAGAGACATTCGGTTTTTATCGATATTAGCCGCCAATTGAAGGTATATAGGAATAGGGAAACCACGTACAAGTGGGAATAAGTCAAAGTTACTCGGTCAGGCTTGGAAAAATTACTGCCCGCAGCTACGGCAGTAATTATTCCTAGCCTCACCTCGTAACTTTGACTTATTCCCACCGGAACATAGTTTCCCTCTGATATTGGTCATGATTAGGTTTACATTGTAATGCATTAATCTATGTAAATTAATAGGTAAGATAACATGAATGTTTTTCCCCACACAGCGAGAATCCAGGTTGGATGTGCTTCCTGATGATCATTACGGCAGACTGTATCCTTACATACATTTCCTTTCTAACTTCATTCATTTCGTGGATTCGCTACAGGGTTATTAGGAAACCCCTGGAAGCACTTGCGAAAATCACGCCCAACCTAATTCACAAGGTGAGTCTGCCTTCAAGCTAGAATAAAACTCTGTGGCTTTAGACCATTCATTCATGAATATACTCTGAGGTTGCTTGATGCTCTTCTTTTGGAATACTAGTAATGATATACAATTAAACATTTTCAATTGTAATGCATATACATTTAATAGGATTAAGGAATATGCATTCAAGAGTTGTAGTGCATATACATTTCATAGCATAAAGGAATCAGGGACCTATTTTTTAGTTGCGCTGATTGTTAATAGTTACCATTTCAAGGGATATGCATTCCAGAGACAAATAATCTTTAATTATCACACAAACATTGAGAGATGAGACCATTTGAGTGGACTTGGGTATTCCAGAGTTGCAACGTTCTCAGGTGAAACAGTCACCGAAACAGTCACGATGAGGGACACTTTGGTCATGCCATGCCTCAGGAGACACTTACACTGGCTACCAGCACAGCAGTATATTGTAAATGAGACTCAATAGGCTCATTTTATTTATATTGCAAATATAATCAACCATACAGTTTTCTTCAATTAATTCAAAAACAAGGATGGTGACCTTGAGTCCTTAAATGCTAAATCTATAGTACTCCACATTTGCTATATCCTGGGTAATTGAAAAAAAAAAGAGTGGATTTTACAATATGAATCATTTAGATTTCGATATATTATGTTATAATATTATCAAGATATCAAAATCTAGATCAAACACTAGCATGCTGACAACAACTTTTTAAGATAGGTATGCATTCTATAACCCTAAGAGATCATCATAGTCAGCTCTCAAGAAATTGACATGGGTTTTAATGCTTAAGGTAGATTGTCTGATATGCCTTTACTTTTCCAACTTGTTGAGCAATGACATATGAATAGACATCAGTTCTATGCTGAAGCTGGTCCTGGGTAGGTAAATGCACATAGAACCAAAGATTATACTATAAAATTACAAATTATTACATTAATACACCTAGCAAGTATTGGAAGTATATGAAATGATGTTACAATCAGCATCTTAACATACTTTCATTTTGTATACAGAATTAAGTCTGAAATGACCATATTTCCATTTCGGACATGAAATGAAGATACATAATGATAAATGTACATTATGTGGATGAAATAAGATGAAATTTAATTTCATAGATGAAATGAGATGTCATTTTCATCTTGTATATGAAATGAAATGTGGTTTCATTACGTATACAAAATGAGATGACATTTCCATTCTGTAGATGAAATGAGATGTCACTTTCATTTTGTTTACCAAATAAGATGTGAAGTTCATTTTGTATACAAAATGAGATGTTGTTCATAATAATGTGTATTTTGTGAATGAAATGAACAAAATATGTACTGAATGGGAATGTTGCAAACAGCCCCCCATAGCTATGGCACATTTCTGATAAGTTATGATCTGATTATATAAAATACTGTGGCTTAATTCAATTTACAATATGTTCTGCCTATTTGAATTCTATATATTGTAAAGAATGATAACGAGTTCACTATGATTTCTTTACATTTTGATTATCTGAATGCTACACAATGTTCAATATAAGAAATAACAGCAGTTTCACTTCAATTTCTTAATTACTAATTGTTTATCACCAAGAATGACAATAGTTTCACTTTAATTTCTTTCAGTTTGGTGCCATGTTGTTCTTCTTATCATTGGTTACTAGTATGAGTACTCACCTTCTTCATGCTGCAGTAGGAGGGATTGACCTGAGAAAAAGCTGCAGCTTGAGGCTCGGGTTTGAGAGCAAGAACATTTACTCTTACAGAATACTAATTGCAGTTCGGTTCATGTTGATGTATGCATTGCCTTTCATTATAACAATCATATTAAACTCCCAAACAGCCTATGAATTGGTAAAGGCAAGGGCCCAACGTCATAGTCTTGGAGTTTCCTTAGATGCTGAAAAAGAAAGGCAGAGAAACAACTTTTTGATCATGTCCTCAGTGGCATTTGTTCTCTTAGTAATGCCAGATGGAATCTTACCCCTAGTAATTAACACGGATGTAATGAGTGGAAATGTCAAAGGAACTTTACTTAAATTAATGGCATTTTTGATTGTCTCCAGAAGTTCAAGTAACTTCATTTTATACTTTATCTCTGGAAGTTGTTTTAGAAGAGCTTTATTGAAGAACATCATAATCACCAAAGATAATTTGTTCCGTGTTCTTTCTTGGACAGTGGGCAGGAGCAGCAACTCTACTTCCAGTGCTCAGCTCGGCTCTAGAAATGTATAACTAACATGTTTCTATGGGGGTAAAAATGTACTATGATTGTTCTATAGAATAAAGTATGTATATGATTTCCATTCTGATAAACAGTCCCTTTAGCCTCTTTCTGTACTTCTTAAGTTGACCTCAGTCTTAAACGAAAATTTGAATGATTGGCAACAAGAACATGGATTTTCTGTAGTGTGATCAAGCTGGTGCCCATGACAAGACATAATTATGAATGTCCCTACAGGACTTAGAAAATGAGTCCCATAACAGTACCCTGCCTAATGGACACCCTGCATAAGCAGACACCCTGCGTAAGCAGACACTTTTGCTTAGAACAGAAATTGTTCTCTCTATTAGATGTTTAGATTAACCCTGCGTAAGTGAAGACCTCACATAAGGGGTCACTACACATAAGCAGACAGTTATTTCAGTACAGAAAGGCCTGAAATCTTGTGTAAGCAGACACCCCCAACAAACATCCTACCAGAAATAGATTAATCTGTGTTTTTTTATGAATGTGTGAGTATGTTTATAGAAAATACATTCTCTAATTCAAAGTTGAAAAACTTCAGATCCAAATAAGATATTGGAAAATGGAATTAAGATCTATCATTGCCTCTATTTCCCTCTACATATTGTATATATAACACTTATACCGGAATGAGTGCATATCCCACGTAACAGCCATGGAACATAGGGTGTCTGCTAACCTGGGGTTCTACTTTATTGATTAATGCCATTGATGATTTGATGTTGATGCTGTAATAGAGGCCAATTCACAAACAGGGACAACATAAAAATTACTGCTGGAACTGAGGCGGACTGGAATTGAAAATTCATTATTTTTACTATATGAGTTCGGGAATTGAAATTGAAAATTGAGACCTACAAGTTCGTTCGTAATTTGAGGAATTGTTCCTGTAATATGAATACATTTTTTATATATAAGATTGCGGGGGGATTAAAATTGAAAACCATGGTCATTTTCAATGTTTTGAAAAAGTTGATAATTCCGCATGGGGAATTATGCTATATAAGGCATGAAATTTATGAATTCAGAGTGTCTCTTGAGATGAGGTCGTGGAGGGGCAGGTTTGAATTCTCTGAACAGCTTTGTGCGGCTGTTTAGTTCCTGGAACAGCCAATAGTCTTGGCATAGTACTGGTGGGTGCCGCAAGGTGTCGTGGCATACTGTCCTCTTCTTAATTTCATAAAATTTCCAATTCACCTCAATTGAAGATCATGGTTATTGCCAGAGAACTAAATCATTAGTAATCAAACTATTCACTGCACGAACATCATTATTTTACATATGGATGCACCCGGCGTATATAAGTAGGTATTTTGCGTATACACCTCATCAGTAGGCATATATAAGCATCCAGTGAAGAGTGGGCGGGGGGAGTGGGGGGGGGGGGTGGGGGCGGGGGGAGGGCTTCCTACTAAGGACACCTGTATTTCTACCAACACAAACGGCGGGAGGCGGTGGGGGGGGGGGGGGGGGGAGGATATTTCCTCTCATATACGCCGGGTGTGAAATATAGCCAAGACGCGTCCGTATATAAGGCCTGGGCATATATATATATATATATATATATATATATATATATATATATATATATATATATATATATATATGTATATATATATATATATATATATATATATATATATATATATATATATCTATAATGAAAACAAGTCAATATTCAGCCAATACATGCACTTTCGCGATGGCGTATATATGAATAAAATGGTGGTTTTTGTGCAGTGATTGCTTTTATTGATCATATTGTTGTGAAATTTTCTATTGCCCTGCTGGTTATCAACTATGGGCCTTCCAATAAAAAAAGAAAAACCTCTCTGCTTCAATTGTAAATATGGTTCAGAGATATCTGTCAAATATGTTGACTAGAATATAAGTCGTAAGCGTGCAGTAGACATGGTGTGTTGGCAATGTGACCACTAGTGAGACTCAGTTCGATTTTCATCCCCAAGTCTTTTACATTTTAGAACCTGTATGTTTTATGCCAATATTGGCTGACTGCAAATAGGTTCCAAAAGTCTTTTCATATATATAGTGTACTTTGTCAGAACAAATAATGGGCAGTCGTATAGCTATGACTCTTGATTCCTTCAGAATTACTCTGTAGATGTTGTAGACGTCAATTTCAAAGCATAATTACCGAAGAAATACACATAGTCACTAGTGTCTACCCTATGTAATACTCAGGGAAAGGATGATTTTATCTATGTGTTTACCCTGAAGATCAATCATAGAAAAGATTTATTCTACCCCTATATTGTGATAATGTAGCAGTGTATTGACTATTATCAACATTTAATAAAGGATATTGAATTGTAATGAATAAATATATCTTTGTTGTTCTTTGAGATGTTGTCAAGGATTCTGCAGAGAGTCCTAGAGCTATTTGTGTTTTCTCAATATTCTTTTCATCATTTTCTATTTTCCATTAGGAATTAACTATATCATCAGCTTCAGCTAATTCATTTAGCTAAATACATGTATCTATGCTAACATTACTTCTTTGGAGATGTAGATATTTGTCAGTCCATTACCCCATATCCCTGGATGAAAGAGAGAACGCCAGAGTTGGGCAAATAAGATTTTATTGAATTTTATATGAAATAGGGATTTTGGTTGAATATTGATTATTAATTATGTAGATATTAATAATAAATAATACATGAAATGATAATTGACTAATAGAGCATTAAGTTAATAATAGTGAATATATAATATGATAAAATATATAATAAAAAAAGCCTACGAAGGTAGATGAAGTAGGAAGAGATGTGGGTGGGTGGGTAAAAAGGTGAAGGGTGTGTGTAGTGTGGAAGCCGAAACGAGAATGAGGGAGAAGGATGGAGACCGGAAATGGAGGTGAGGAGAGTAATGCCTGGTCAAAAAACCAGGGGGAGCCAAACATGTTGTGTGCAGTAAAGAGGGGAGACACCTGGGGGGGGGGGGGGGGATGAAAGAGAGAAGGCCGGAGTTGGGCAAATAAAGGGGTAAATCCCCCAGGCCGATTTCTCACCCGATCAATTGTTCCTGGGCCCTTAAGAGGAAGCTCACGTATTGTAATTCATTTAATTCTGATAATAATAGTTTAATAAATGACCATTTTCAAAGATTTGAGAAATTCTAGGGCATCCGATAGTAATCGGCGATTGTCTGGCTACGGAATCGGCTACCGTCGGTCCAGTGGAACACCCCCTTAAAATGTTATTGGATTCTTTATGAAATAAGGATTTGGTTGTTCCTATGAATATTGATTATTCATCATATGGATATTAATAATCAATAATATATGAAATAATAATTGACTGATAGAGTAGTGAGTCAGTTATAACAAACGGTCTTTCTTGGGGCGCCACGCAGATTGCTTGATGTACTCTTTCACTGACTGAAAGCAAAAAAGGAATTGCCATATTAGGCCTGGCGTCCACCTACGACGATATGGCACCGATATGCCCTACGATGCACCTCCCGATAAAAAATCAAAATCGCGTTGCAAGGTTACCTGATATGGGGGCAGTTGACCACGTTTCTGCGATTAGACACCGATAAAAACCCCATACAACGCATGGTTGATTGGCTTGTCTAGACATATGTCTACGATTTTTCACCTTCCCGATATGGCACCGATTTTGACATTTTGTATCGGTGCCATATCGGGAGGTCTACGATTCTATCGTAGTAGGTGGACGCCGGGCCTCACAGGGTGTTTCATTAAGGATTATGCTCTTGCTGGGTATCCAGACCCCACCACAATAACAACAGCAGGTGGTCGAAAGTGGAGTGAGTTACAAAAAGATGCCGATATCCCCAGAAACATGATAGACCCGCCTCTGAATTCCAGATTGAAACCTTTTTTTTTTTTTATTGAGTAACTTTTGCGACGCACAATAATCGCCATTATACAAGGCGTTCTTCCATATAGTCATCGTAACTATATACAACAGAGACGTACAATACAAACAAGACATACAAATATCAAAGACATAGAAAAAAATAAAAAAATCTGAATATAGGATTTATCAGACACTAATAGTTATCGAGCCACAGAATAGACACAAGTTTACAAGTCATCCAGATCTAATGATCTCAATTCCCATTTGATACAGTTCTTCAAATTTTGAATACCTGCGATGCAATTAGAAACATCTATTAATACTTTCAAATTAGCATTAGATCTGTTGATCTAGGATTTGTTTTATTTCCAAGTTCAAAACCTCTCTTTTTACCTGCTCCTTATACAGTTCTAGTTTCTCTTCTTTCTGGGTTCCAACACTTAGCTCATTCCACATTTTATAACCCACGTATAAAGGACTCTTTTTGAAAATTTTGGTATTAGGTTTGCTCATTACAATTTTAACTTTATCAGTACTTCGTGTAAGATTCAAGTTATTTTCATACACATTAGCAGGAAATGTTGTCCACCATTTTATTAATTGTAGCGTATGAGCGTATAAATAAGCTCCTTATTTTAGAAATTTCGTGTAATTCACACTCTTCTCCTATCCCTCTTAGGTTGTAAAACAAGTGCTGGATTTCATGAGTTCCAAAGACAACTTATACAGCATACAATTTACATTGTCCATAGTCTAAGAACATAAACCAACTCTAAACAAGCTAAATACTATATACTTATAAATCAATTCGGTATCTTGTTTACCATTCGTCCCATAGTCAGTCTCTTAAACGAACTATAGTTCCCTATGTTTTGTATGATAAGCTCAAGGTAATTCCATATTATGGCTCCATTGTAAAGTACAGATCTTTGGAAAGCATGACAATTCAGTGTGATAGTTTTTAAAAATGGAGCCTCTTTCGCTCTTGTTTCTCTGATATTTGTTTTGATATATCTGGGATTTGTCTTTCTCTTAAACATAAAATTTAATAAATGTGATGACATTCTGTCATGTAATAACGATACCCTGCCACATTATGTAAAGTGTGAACACATGTATACCTATCCGCTTTTTAGGCACAATTGTAGACAATTGTTTTGCATCCTTTGCAGCTTCTGTAAATATGATTGATTAGCAGTAATAAAAAGAATATTTCCATAATCGAAGTAGGGAAGGATCGCTGTTTCATATATATTAATAGCACTTTTGACCTTCATATACGACCACATTTTTGCCAAATGATACATTCGATACACTACTTTTCTTTTATAATGTCATTAATATGTGAATGATAAGTTTTTTCAGAGACTGACGATACAGTCAGCTCCAGAGCAGAACGCTAATGAGCTTTTACTAGAGGATCATGGGAAATCGTGGGGGAATCTCGTCTGAGTTCACATAGGGTCGAGAAAGCACGTGGTTATGCAAATGAACACGCTATAGACTCGGGAACTCCTTAGGGAACTCCAGAGATGAATCCCGTAGACGTCAGAACCACTCAGAGAGTCTATACTTAGAGCTAGGTGCTTTCCCTAATAAAAACCTGTTAGTAGTATATGGAAATGTCATCTTTACTATGGCTATCTACCTAATAGAGTACCTAGCCTATTAATCTGAAAAAGGTGCAAACACAAGTATTGGGATTTTGGGCGTTTTTTAGAGTAACACCCCTATTTATTAATACAATTAAATTTTATAAAAGAGAGGGAAAAAAACAACAAACCGCCGGTATAAGTAACAGGAGAAATGGCAGTGAATCCACTGGTGATGGGTGCGTGACTGAACGGTGTAGGTTAAACCCAGGCCCTAGCCTAGTCCGTTCACGCACCGCACCACCTTTGGGTTACGGTACGTGAAGGTCTAACAGAGTATGACTCTGACTGGCCAGCCACCTTCAGTGAGAGGAATTGCAGGGTTGGCTGTTCTATTTATAGTATCAGTTTGACAAGGGGGAATACAGACAGGTGCTTAGTCTGCTTAAGGTCTGTAAGGGTCTGAAAGAGCACAGCTCCGACTTGCCAGTTCCTTCTAAAGGCACTGATTCGAGAAAGGAATTTCTTATTTTAGTGCAAGCCCAAGCCTGAGATTACCATTATTCTGGCACTATTCTGGGAATCATTATAACTCTCCAAGCTGATTTTTTTGTCCATGCCCAGTAAAAGCTACTCTAGGACCTCTGCTTGAAAAGTAACATACTGGTTACTGGCAAATCAATCAGGGCAGCTTAGTACCAGCGGAGGTAGGAATTCCCACCTTAAAATGGCAGCGCAAAACAGTCTCAGTTTGAGCCTGTGTGCCCTGGCCCTGGCGACAACAGACTGTACTAGAGTATAGCCCTAGCCGACAATGGCACCCTCTGTGGTTTTGAGCAGAACAAGTCACCAGTGGCGCCCCCTGATAATTAATAATAGAAATACTATTACTATTTCTACACATTAATCTGAAAAAGGTACAAACACAAGTATTGGGATTTTGGGCGTTTTTTTAGAGTAACACCCAAACCCAATAACATAATTATAATTTATCTAGATTTGAAGAGACCACAAAATCCGATGAAATGCGACAAGACATAGGTTTGGATAAATAAATGAGGGCCGACAAACTTTTCCAGTCACCCGTTTGTCTTATATCCTCTAAAGGAATACCGCAGGCATGCATGTAAGCTGCCCTGGCGCCAACAGACTGTACTAGAGTCTAGCCCTAGCCGACAATGGCACCCTCTATACTATTACTATTTCTACACATTAATCGGAAAAAGGTACAAACACAAGTATTGGGATTTTGGGCGTTTTTTAGAGTAACACCCAAACGCAATAACATAATCATAATTATTATGCATGTAAGCTGCACCAGCTCTCCGGAGGGAATGCATGCCTAAACGTTTCTTGTCTATACCACAATTTTTTAACAAATACTTCAAGAACTTTAACAATTCTCTCTTCTTAATTGGAATAATCTTTCTCTGACTGGGATAGGTCAACAAAGGATCATCTGGTGACCCAGGATTATCCGATAAATGATTTTTTATCCAATACACAGCACACATGAAAGTCAATAACTATTTATACCATTAATCATTGTATATAACATCAGTGCACAAATAGTTGCCTTGTATAACGTGAAATTACTATAATCCTATCTACCTGTACCATTGTCTCATACTCACTTTGTATATACTATGAAGGTAACAAATCTATTCCTATATACCTATGGCTGTACACTCTATGCTTACACCACGTTCTGGGGGGTGGAGTAACTTATGGATACTACCCAAGGTTGCCGTATACTACCCAAGGTTGACATTTAGACCAATCAGATTGTCTCTTACAAAATTCATATGAAAAGCACAGTGGGGAGTAAACATAAAGTGAGTTACTCGATAAGGTTGGATCTGGCTTCAGGTTTGATGGTGGATGAGCAAATAACGCTAATTATCGTTATTAAACCACATTTGAAGGTATATAGGAATAGGGAAACCAAGTACCAGTGAAAATTACTCGGTAAGGCTTGGAAAAATTACTGCCCGCGGCCAAGGCCTTGGGCAGTAATTTTTCGAAGCCTTACCTTGTAACTTTGACTTCCTTTCACCGGAACATAGTTTCCCTCTATTCCTATATACCTATGGCTGTACACTCTATGCTTACACCACGCTCTGGGGGGTGGAGTAAGTATCTGATACTACCCAAGGTTGGTATACTACCCAAGGTTGCCGTATACTACCCAAGGTTGACATTTAGACCAATCAGATTGTCTCTTATTAAACCACATTTGAAGGTATATAGGAATAGGGAAACCAAGTACCAGTGAAAGGAAGTCAAAATTACTCGGTAAGGCTTGGAAAAATTACTGCCCGCGGCCAGGGCCTTGGGCAGTAATTTTTCCAAGCCTTACCTCGTAACTTTGACTTCCTTTCACCGGAACATAGTTTCCCTCTATTACACCTGGGCCTGGAGCCTACCGAAAACAGGATTGCTAAATCCTAGTAGATCAGATTAAATAAAAATATTTAAAAAAACACAAAAAAAACTAAACACAAGGGGTGAAATCTGGTGTGAACAATAGGTATTTGATGAATTCTTTCCCTAAACTGTATGGTCTTTGATGTGTAAGTGTCTAACATCATACCCCAGTCAAGAAAACGAGCTGACCTCCTTAGTAAACAGTGTGATAAACCAAGATCATCATTCACCACCAAATTACTTTTTCTCAGAAGAGATCTAAAACTTAAAACAATACAAGCCCACATTGACCTCTCATATGGATCATTTATGTTAACGAAAGAAAACATGTTTTTTAAAGTACCAACATCTAAGGTTGGCCTTTCTGGTTCTGGGTCACCTAAAAGACGTCTGTGACCCAACATTGTAGACTTGAATACGAAATCTTTCCTGATTTCTGAAATATCATAACCATAGAACTTACTCAAAACGATAACCGCACTGACATAATTGTCTATGGTCCGATACTGAACCGTGCTTGACAAATATACAACATATTTACATAGTAAATCTACAGAGGTAGGAATTGGAGAAATCATAACCTCATTCGAGAAATTAAAAAATTTCTTCCATTGCGAACTCCTTGCCCTTCATGTGTTTGGTGCATAGGCTAAGGCTCGACCGACTTTTCTGGCGTAAATCGGTACCCCGATTTGTGTAAATCGGTCCCCGATTTCATTTTGGATGACGCCAAACGCCCGCCTAACGCCCGCCTAACGCCCGCCTAACGCCCGCCTAACGCCCGCCTAACGCCCGCCTAACGCCCGCCTAACGCCCGCCTAACGCCCGCCTAACGCCCGCCTAACGCCCGCCTAACGCCCGCCTAACGCCCGCCTAACGCCCGCCTAACGCCCGCCTAACGCCCGCCTAACGCCCGCCTAACGCCCGCCTAACGCCCGCCTAACGCCCGCCTAACGCCCGCCTAACGCCCGCCTAACGCCCGCCTAACGCCCGCCTAACGCCCGCCTAACGCCCGCCTAACACCTGGGGTGGGGTGTGAGGATGGCTGTGAGGGTGGCTGTGAGGGTGGCTGTGAGGATGGCTGTGAGGATGGCTTTGAGGGTGGCTTTGAGGGTGGCTGTGAGGGTGGCTGTGAGGGTGGCTGTGAGGGTGGCTGTGAGGGTGGCTGTGAGGGTGGCTGTGAGGGGGGTCAGCAGCATCGGAATAGAAAGGAGGGCTTCAATGCGTGCAAAGTGCTGAAACAACACACTGATAATTCACCGCAGCGGCGGGGGCTGGGGGAGGAGGACTTCCTTGTTTATTTTCTATCAGTACACATATACACCCGGCATCAAAATAAGAAAGTTACAAACGCTGCTAAATAATGCCTTTCGTACTTGTTTCAATGATACTCACAATAGACAACTGAGTACAGCCGTTATGATGGAACGGGCTAATATTTCTAGTCTTGATGAGAGGCGTAATCGGCAGATTCTCTCTTTTGTGCACTGATAGTCCTCAGATGTGGACCATGTTGTGGTTGACAATGTCAGAGATACTAGGAGTGCGGGGAAGGTGAAAATTAAACTGAAGAGACCTAACACGGAACTCTTCAGGCGATCGCCACTCTATCATGGTAAGCTGTTGTGGGATGACTTGCCTGTCTTGGCGCAGCACATTAAGAGTAGAGTGAGATTCAAAGCCTGGTTGAAGAATAAGAAGTCTCTTCCTGTTACTTTTCTTTTTATCCTGGTAACTGTGATACATTGACTGCCAATGTGTCTGTGATCGACCCTGGTAGTTTCCATCTGTTGGACCCACCTGTTAACAAATCAATTATCTGTAATTTGGGCCCATGTCTGCATTGTTGCCACCCTTTTTCTTTTTTTTCTTTTGTTGACTAACTTGTTCGATTGTACTGTGATGTCTTAACGTATCTGTGATGTTGATCATTGTATTGGCTGTTGTCATTGGAAGCAACTCTGTTGGATGTAGACCACCGATCTACCGTTAGGTTCAAATTTGATGATCTTTTTGTATACGCCTTTACATGTCCCTTATGTTGTCCCTTTTTGTATGTTCTGACGTCGATGGTTGAAAATCATATACACTATGTTAACCTCATTGCGTCAATAAACGACTTTAAAAAAAGAATATATATATATATATAGCACAGAGGATATTTCCTCTTGTATACACCTGGTGTGAAATACAGCCAAGACATGTCCGTCTTTAAGAGGAAACAGTCTTGTATACGCCTCATACGCTGGCATGAAATACAGGCGTATATATGTGCACTTCTGCAATGGCATATATATGAAGGCTCCATTAATTAACTGGTAGAGCTCTCAGCTTTATGTAACAATAAATTGCCCCTCTTTTATAACTGCTTTTATAACATCTCAATGATGGATATTGCTTAATGAGGGAGTTCGGTAATGAGATGGAACAAATTGATTTTACATACAATTAAAAGGCACTTAAGAGCTGCCTCTGGCATTATAAGATGTTGTTATGCAGGAATATTACATATCTACATTTTAAAAGCATGGTTAGTGTATGAAATATTTTAGGGTGGCAAGAGCATATAAAAGCTGGTTCTCAGGTGGAGTGTCTATACAGTGCCTGGTACTCCAGATCTAGAGGATCAGCCCAACTGGTTAGTCACCAGAAGAAAAAGAGTCTGCCTTATCTCACGAAGAGGGAACGATTAAGAAGGTCAGATCAAATATTTTCTTACTATTTCAGATGCTAACTCTCTACTTGCAGATAGGATTGTTCTTAAATGTGTCAGAGTGCTACTTACAGATGTACTAGATAGTCTATATTGTAACTGACATTTCTTCAAATCATAGAGAAAGCTTTACAATTTGTCAGTCAGGTTACAGGAAAAGCATAAGTTGAATGAAAAGACATAAATGCTCTGTATTGATGGTATTGAGTTTCCCAAACAAGGACTAAGTATTTTTTTTAGACTGCAAAGAGATAGAGCCTCTAAATGTAGATGATTAAATACAACAATCACTACATTGTGTTCATAATTTCTGACTTCCAATAATTCAGTCTTCCTTTCAGTCATGTCCATCATTAGTTGGGTGACATGGACATTCTGCATGATGGTGAGTGTGCATTTTTGTGTTGTGCTTATACTTTTGTACTCTTCTTTTTCTTAAAGCCTTTATTGTTTCTTTAATGTGTAGCATAAATTTTAAGAACAAATGTCAGTTCTTTAAAACTAGAATCATGATCGATGCAGTCATAGATTCAAATGCATCGAATAATTTTAACTTACACAGAGAATTAGTTCTGAACATCCTGATACAGTGACATTCTGGCATGTATAATTATTATCACTATATAGATATATAGGCATAGACATCTATGGGAGTTACAGATAACTGTAATTAACTTATGGAGAGGCAGTATTTTGTCTATCATCCTTTATTCCCTGCTGTGAGGCAAGTGCCCCTGAGTTCACAATACAGGCAGGCATCATGAGAAGGGCAGGGCCCCTCACCCCTCCTCCTGATTCACCCCAACCCAAATTGAATATTGAATAAGGTAATATGTACAGTATACTGCATATCATCTAGATACTGCATGTAAGATCTACTCTTAACTATATATTAATTTAGCTTATTAACTCATCTCTCATAAATATAATGAAAAACAACAAAATTCTTAGTATCTGAATTCACTAATATTGCAGATTTCTTTTGAAGCTGTTACCTGCACTTGTCTGTCTATGTTGGACAATTTGCTCCTTATGGTTTTAAATCCTTGAAAACAGGTTGAATCATGATTTCTAGAACTAACATGTGTTTTGTATTGTGATGTGGGGGCTGCGATGTAATAGTACATTGCCCTGATACAGTATTTGAATTGATTAAGACAGTATGAAGAATAGACATTGTGATTTGCAGAGATCTCATGTTTCATCTGCTAAATCTGTTAACATTATTTACATGTATGTATATTCACTGTGATCAGATCTGGACTTCATCACCTGCCACTCAAGGAATGGAAGAACCCTTTCACAGTGACAGTACAGGAGATCCAGGTTGGCATTAATTAAAAGATTCATGTATAGTCTATTGAAGTAGTGGAATGCAAATGGAGGTTGCTTCTAATATTATAGTAAAACTGGGTCAAAATAAACTAATCTAAACATGAGGAATATGAATAAAGCTGAAACACTGCTTAATAATCCAATTTCATCCTATATATTTGAGTCACCGTCTTCAGTTGCAGGGGGCACCCGGATACAAACGCGGGGGCCTGAGGGGAGGCCGGGTGTGAGGAAACATATTGCACTGGACCTGAGCCAAGCACAAATGATGAAATGGTTTAAGAAATGTTTAAGTAAAACTGTGAGCTCTTGTATAGCAGAAGTATAGGCATATATCCCATATGAGCAGGGATGGATCATTTGGGCCAGTAGGTCAGCGCCTGCACACCTACTGTCCCACTTAGCCTGTGTCAGTAGGACAGGTCATTTGGGTTAGTAGGACAGAAGGCTGAGAGTGAGCATTTGGGACAACAACCTTGACACTTTAATGCATGCAACCTCAATACTAGCTATATAAGCCAGCTACACCCATCATTCTGGGTTCTTAGTCTGGTGTGTGAGGAACCTGTACCTGTGTGGATTACCAATAAAAGGAGCATTTCAAGTAACTCTTTGAGCAGATCTTATCTGTGAAGGGCTGATGCAGCCAAGAAGAAGTTCTCTACCCACTACAACCCCATGGACTTAAACTACAGTATTCTAATGATAAGTTACTCCAGTGTTTGTGACATATTCTAGGACTTTACCAACTACAGTCCACATACACTACACAGCTCTCCCCATCTACATACATACACCAGTATTTAGCCCTCAATGGCAATGGCAACTGGAAAGGCTCTCACAGATGCGTGATTTTGCTCAGATGATGTTGGCTTGTTAGGAGCACAGTATGACGATGGCCAGCCATACCTGAGAAACTGTCACACATCTGTATCATGGTATCCCTGCAACTCTGTCTCCCAGACAGAGCAGTTCATTTTGGATGGTATGTTGTTCTTGGCTCCCATGTAGTTAGGGATGCCAGTTTCCAGAACCTTTCGATATATCTCCATGTGGGATGAAGTGTCAAGGCTGGCTTGTGGCGTAGGTTTCCCTATACGGCATATAGCCTATGATCCATGGGGGCCGCCATGACGCCCCCCGAGTAGGTGTTCTTCGCTAAAGGAGGTGAAAAAATAGGTGTTCTTCACTAATGGAGGTGAAAAAGAAGTGAGTGATTATTGGGAAATGTCACTTTTCTTGCCTTGCTCACATATGTATTCAAGGGAACCATGATAAAACATGGAAGGACAGTTGAATTTGGTAAGAACAAAGAGCCAGAATACAGGTTCTGTCCCCCGACTGTTTCATGAACTAACAATGGCTCTGTCCCCTATACTGCTTAGGGCCAGTAATGGGAAAGCAGTCTCCTCCAGTAACAGGGCCTGTCACCTATGTGTCTGCCTGTATGTCGAGTTGTTTGGTGTCGTCCTTGATTGGTGTGCTAGTCTTTGGGGCATGCATTGTCCGCCCAGATGTCACCTCCAGGATGTGCTCCAGGCATTGACACATTGGCACTGGGCATCCGTCTTTTTGAATGCACGCACTGCACGAAAACCACTATTTTACATATAAATACGCCATCGCGATAACGCACGTATCGGCTGTATCGTGGCTTGTTTATACTTGTATACACCTCTTATACGCGTCTACGTTTCGGGCGTCTACGAGACAGTTTCCATATGTAGACGCGCGCGACTTGGCTGTCTTTCATGCCTGGCATATTTAAGATAAAATAATGGCAAATGAAATATGCTATCACTGATGTCCCCAAGTGGCAGAGGTCGGAATTATTGGATAGTGGCGTAAATAAATAGAATCAGGCGTATATATGACGTATATAAGATGGCACCATGGACACGTATATAGGCCACTAGATAAGGCGTCTACGAGACGTCTAATAGGTCGAACTTCTAGATGCAAAATCCTACTGTAAGACGCGTTTCGGATACATATGTAGAGCGGTAAGTTTTGTGCAGTGACGCTGAGGCAATTTGTAGAGCTCTGGAAGCGTGCTGTTGGTTGTTGAGTGCAAGTCACTGATGATCATAGACCACTCCTCTAGGGCTGGGCCTGCACTTGGCGGGTGTCGTCCCTCCCGGGTCCAAGCCGATCCTCCTGAGTGCATCAGGGTTAACCCTTTCCTTACTAATGATGCCACTATGGCATTCCCCAGCCATGGGCGAATGATGCCATATGGCATTCCCCAGCCATGGGCGAATGATCCCAAATGGCATCATTTGACATTTTACAATTTAGGCCCACAATTCATGAAATACTTAATGCTTTAACACCATTTTTACACAAAATATGTATTTAGATATGACCAACTTAATTATTGAAAAAAATATGTAATGGTTGCCATAGTGACAAAAATCACGTCACGTGACACCATTTTTCAAATTTGGTGATCGCCCTTACCAACCATACACATGAGCTGGCATCGCTGCCTACACAATGCAGCACAAAATTTGTTCGTAAGGATTGGGTTAAGCATGTCATCCATTAAGGGTGAGATCGGACCGGACGATGACCATGTGGAGGAATTGTGGACGTTGGTCGCCCTAATCACTCATCGGCTCAGATCGGCTGTGACAATCTGCCTGGTGGATCAGCAAATCGGCCAGAATCGGGCGGAATCAGGCGGACCAGCCCATTGAAAACCCTGTCGCCCGGAACCATGCGGTCGTCGCCTCTGGCCGGCCAGCCCTGTAAAAACCATCCGGCCAGCCGCCTCTGACCGTCTCTGAGTGTCGATTTCATGGATCACGTTCTTAAGGTGTCTCAGTGCACAAAGCGCCACAGGTCCCTGCATTGGCATGAGGGCAGCCTGCAGGTGGCCAAAGCTGAGATCAATTTGTTGTTTGTGTGCACGTACCACTGCAGAAACATCGTTAGAGACTGAAGCATTTTCTCTGGTGTTTTCGTCAGATGCTGGTTCGTCAGATGCATGCGCCTGGCCTTGTTTACTTTTTGTTTGTTTTGGTTCTGGTGGGTCTTGTTTACATCATGGCGACTAGTGTTTTCGCGAATATAAGGCACATGAGCAACAGGGGTATCAACACTGGCACCTTCTACTTCACTTACGTTCTTGCTGACGTGTCTTGCGAGTGCGATACATCCTTTGCGAGGGAGGGTTTACTGTCCAAACCCCGCCGGGTTTTATTTCAAATGTGCATGAAGCCTGACTATGCTGTTCCATAGCCAACTTTGTGGCAAGGCAGGCGGCGCAAATTTTAAGGTGCCTCACACCCACCACGACATGGTGTGTGGGCTCACAAAAGTCATCCTTTTGAAACTGTGAGCATGGGGACCCAGGCCGCGCACACACCACGTATAGGGGTAGGTCGAACCCATGTGACTGCCTAGGCCTATCTTGTGGTGGATGTTTTGAAACTCCTGTCCTTGTAAAAGGGCGTATCGTGTTTGTAGACGATCTATTTTGTAGCTTTTACTCCAATGTCATGAGCGATGCAATCCCAAACCTCTTCAGAGAATGTGCATCATCCATTATCGTCTTGAGGTGGAGTTGCATAGCCTCACAGGTCTCATCGTCCAGGGACCTGTTTCAGTAGTCTCGTGACATTAGGCCTAGACAGACATCAAATGCGGCACCAACAGTGCAAGCAACAGCGGAAAAGGACTAGCAAATATCAGAAAATCAGAGTGCCCAATGTTCTCCATATTTGGAAAGATTATAGGTTATATGTATCCCCTACTCATGTTAAAGTGTCATTGCTTAATTCCTACGAGAAGTGAGTGAAACTCCGTGTGTCATTGATTGCAATCTTGGGATCTGTCCATATGGTGTCACAGACGTCATCTAGACATGTCACGAAACTACTGAAACAGGTCCCTGGACTAGTTTTATCATCTGAAGAAAACCTTAAGTGTACTCGGGCATGGTCAAGTCGTCCAGTGTAGTTTCAGACTGTTTCTGCCCCCTGAAAATGAGTGTGTAGGGAGGACTAGGACTTCTCCTGCTATAAGCACCACTCAGACCACCTATACCTTTACCAACACAAATGGGCGGGAGGCAGCGGGGACATGGCTAGGGGACCTTTTCTATTTTTTATTGGTACACATATACGACCGACGTATATATGTCACACACAGGATATATCTTCTCATACATGCATTTACGCGATGGCGTATATAGGAATAAAGTGGTTAGTTTTGTGCAGTGTGATTCATATGAAGATCGCAAAGAGGCTCAATCTGCACGTATCATTCTTTTGAGAGAATTGGGTTTCAGTGTTAGCTGGAAAATAATCATTAGCCCAGCTAAAAGTGTTGTTTAAACGGGTATTGAAATAGAGAGTGAGTCAATGACCATGCGACTCCCAGTTGAAAAATTGTGTAAATTGTCAGATGATTCAGACGATTCTGAATCAAAGAAATTGGTGAACTTTATGGATTTAAAATTTTTATATGGCATTTTGGCACACTGCAGCACTGTTATCAAGGGGCGAAGAACTTAGTCACCTCATTAATCTCTGTATATATGTTCACGATTCAAATTGATCGCACCCAATTCAAGACTGGATAAAAGATGATCTAGTCTGGTGGAGGATTTTTGGAGACTTTTTAATGACATTTCACCTTCTGAAATTGTAATGTCAATGGATGTGTCCATGTCTGGCTTCCGCCCGGCCACCGCCCGGCCACCACCCGGCCACCGCCGGGCCACCGCCAGGCCACCGCCGGGCCACCGCCGGGCCACCGCCGGGCCACCTCCCGGCCACCTCCCGGCCACCACCCGGCCACCACCCGGCCGTAGCCTGGCCACCACCCGGCCACCGCCCGGCCACCGCCCGGCCACCGCCCGGCCACCACCCGGCCACCACCCGGCCACCACCCGGCCACCACCCGGCCACCACCCGGCCGCCACCCGGCCGTAGCCTGGCCACCACCCAGCCACCACCCGGCCACCACCCGGCCACCACCCGGCCACCGCCCGGCCACCGCCCGGCCACCACCCGGCCACCACCCGGCCACCACCCGGCCACCACCCGGCCACCACCCGGCCGTAGCCTGGCCACCACCCGGCCACCGCACGGCCACCGCACGGCCACCACCCAGCCACCACCCGGCCACCGCACGGCCACCACCCAGCCACCACCAGGCCACCACCCGGCTGTAGCCTGGCCACCACCCGGCCACCGCACGGCCACCGCACGGCCACCACCTGGCCACCACCCGCCCACCACCCGCCCACCACCCGCCCACCACCCGCCCACCACCCGCCCACCACCCGCCCACCACCCGGCCACCACCCGCCCACCACCCGCCCACCACCCGGCCACCACCCGCCCACCACCCGGCCACAACCCGGCCACAACCCGCCCACCACCCTGCCACCATCCGGCCACCATCCGGCCACCACCACAACCACCACCACAACCGGCCACAACCCGGCCACAACCCGGCCACCATCCGGCCACCACCCGGCCACAACCCGGCCACCGCACGGCCACAACCTTGCCACAACCCGGCCACAGCCACCACCCGGTCACCACCGGCGGCAGCCTGGCCACCACCCGGCCACCACCCGGCCACCACCCTGCCACCACCCGCCCACCATCCAGCCACCACCCGCCCACCACCCGCCCACCACCCTGCCACCATGATAAAGAAACATATACTATGAATACCCATGTAATTATCAACCAACTTTTTTTTTCATTTTTCTCCCTTTAAATCATAACAACATTGCTTCTGTTATATTTTTCAGAATCATATCCAGTCACTTCTACATCTGATTTCAACTCCGATGAAAGCATCGAACCTATTACGATTTCTGTAGAACAAACAACCTTGTTATTGGGATCAGAAATAGGGACATATGGAACAAACCACACACAGGCAAATGCCAAAAGTTCTGCAAAGGCAGGTCTACTTAGAAATGCTTTAAGCACAGCAGTGAACTCAGGAGTGGATGTATCAGCAGAACTTGAACTGATTACTCCAGTGAATGAGAACCTTGCCCTGGACAATATCATGGATTTTGAATGTCTGCATATTAACATTACAGATGACAGCGTCATGAATAATCCAATCTCCGTTCAAGCTTTGAAGTGTGTTATTCTCTCCAGCTCAATGCAAGCAAGTGTTGATAGTCGGAAGGACTTCCTGGACTGCATGCGCCTAGAAGGTATTGCACTGAATGACCCTGCAGTAACAGCTTTCATTAGATATGCCTCATTGGAGGAGTGTTTTCCCAAACTCAAAACTGAGCGTTTTCTTTCAACTAAAGAGATACAAGATGCTACTGATCAACGTTTACTGTGCCTCACATACAAGACACCGGTTCACATTACTAAATTTAATCTGGTCAGGATATTGTGTATTATCCCACCAGAACTGGAGCTTGAGGAAAATGAAGAAAGTCTTCTGGAGTATTATCGGTAATGCACTGCTTCACCTTTAAATCTCTCATTGAACACTGGCTGGAATGTGTATGGTCAATTCATTTTGAGTTTGGATATGTATCCCAGATTCTTTCGATGTGATTTGAAGAAATTTTAAAACTTAGTTTGAATTACAATTTGTTATTCTGGAAAAGAACATGTAGTAGTGGAAAATTTAAATCACTTCAAAAACTTCATTTGATTACAATGATTTTCTATGATGAATTCTAGACAAATATCAATCAAGTTCGTTTCCATTGGAAGTGCAAATTTTCAAATCATGGATCTTTGACTTAAGGATGCATTCATTATTTATGACTAAGAACACAATATACAAAGTTGGCCCCCTCATGTGTAAATCAAAATATGTTCAGACCCCCACCCTTGCTAGATCGATGAAAAAAGTTTGCCACATCTTGAGAAACTTGAGAAACTTGAAGTCCAAATCATCAAAGATAAGATGTTGCCTAAACAACGTGAACAGGGAAAGCTGAGAAAATTGTTGTTACAAAGAGATGATAGCAAAACCAGCGAAATTTCCAGAGAATTGCCCTGAAGCAAATTAAAGAACAATATCAGATACTACTGCTATCACATTACCAAGAAAATATGCCATAGAACAAAATGCCCTAGCATGAGTGCAGGGAAAATGGTGTGGTATACAGGTGTTGCATCCAAGAGAGTCACAAATTTATCAATAAGTTTTTTTTGAGATAAGAATGATATTAATATGTATGGCTTTTTACTTTATGGACTTTAACACCCATATATATTTAGAGGGAAACTTTTAATATTGTTGTAGTGAGAGAAAAAATAGGCCCTCAGCAGTTATGATAAAGAAAAGTTCACTCCCCAAAGACACCTGTACCCCCGGCAATAAATAATGAATGCTCCTTCATTACTATGCACTGAAATTTGTCCTAGCCTTAGTGGTCAAATGCAGCCATGCCAGCTTAATCATATACACATTAAATTTATGTAATTGCATTTCCAGGGGCAACTGTAACATGGAAACAGTTAATAATGATGTGCATCCCCCTGAGCCTCACCCAGTCTATGTGAGGAGTCTGAAGATTGTGTCATTCCCAGCTGAATGTGCTCTTGAGGGCATACAAATAGTCGATACAAAGCACCAAAACAATCTAGAATTCACCATTTTTGCATCATTAGCAGGTAAATGATGCATTTAAAATTATGGTCTGCAGTTTTTCTGGTTATCTCAATAATAATTGCCTTTTTTCTTAGTGCTCAAAAGTTTTTCTTAGTGATTTTCTTTGCATTATGAGTTTTACTGTTATCATTCTGATGCTTTTCAGGCTGTGCAGTGGAAATATCTTTTATAGTTCCAAAAAGGTTTTGTCAGTTTTCCAGGATGATTACTATCATTTGGTGCATACTATATGGGATAACTATCATTTATTTCAATGGCAACATGTTTATATGGGTTGGCTTTAGCCTATGCAAGCTGCATTGATTGTAGAAAGTGCAAAGACAGAGAACTCCAGAAGACTGATTCAGTAAGACAAACTCAATAAAATCTTTGTCCACAAAAAAAGATTATTATCCTACAACTCTAAACTTTTCAGATGTAGATAATCTTAAACCTTTCATACAGTTTTAGGATGCAGAATAGTCACTGCATTCTAAACCAGAGCGGAAACTAATAATTTTACTAAGTTTACAGTCAGTAGTCACTAAAGTTGAAAATGGAGCTGATCTGGTATATGGGATGTTTTAGTATTAACATAGAGCAGCAAAAGCAATTTGCAACACAAAGGAATTTCAAATTGATAAATCTGTTTTACAGGTGCTGGGATCTTTGGAAATATTATCACATTGAGTGTGATCCTGCGACCAGAATACTTTCATCGATGTCCAGTCAATATATCCTTTGTTGTCCTCATTCTGTTTGAGTCATTAAACATTGTCACTTTTCTGTACTACTACTTTCAATTTCAAAATACATTTTATTTGAAGGATATCTTTGACATAAGGAAGTAAGTA
Organism: Alentia gelatinosa; assembly: GCA_950022655.1. Lineage (NCBI taxonomy): Eukaryota > Metazoa > Annelida > Polychaeta > Phyllodocida > Polynoidae > Alentia > Alentia gelatinosa. Next base: position 49,393,827 of record OX465589.1, on the reverse strand, counting down.
ATATTTCTCTGATTTTTGAAATACTATTTATTAATCTTAATGTGCAAGACCTTTTCTGTAGTTCTGGGGATTTTATTAGAAATGTTCTGAGCTTTAGTTTAGTTGAAATAATAAGATATTTTTTGTTCTAGTTCCACGATTGACCACTTAGAAACTCATTGGCTAAACTAGTTTTGACTTTCATCAAATTTCCCTGGCCTCCTCTTTAAGTTCCAATTTTGATATCAGTACATGTAGCTGGTGTGGTTCCTGCTTTATATATGTATCTATCTAGAGAGAGAGAAGCAATTAACGAGGATGTAAAAGTAAAATATTACCCTGTTTATTGCTCAAGCCAAACATGATAATATGGATGGTATACCCTTTATGTTTTTGACATTAACCTTATCAATTAGCTTAAGGAGTATAAAGTAGATGTTATTACTAAAGGGTACCACCTACTGCTCTCTGTAGCATGTAAAAGTAAAACTTTGTAAAAATTTCTAGGGACCTGAGAAATTACTTTGTTATAATCAAGGCCTGTTGTAAAGTTTGTATGGAGAGCCCTAGAACACTGCAGAATACTTCATATATGCATTCTTAATTCCCATAGGTAATGAAGTATGAGATGGTAAAGGACATGGATATGCAATTCATACATACAAAGTTTATCATATATAGGGGTTCAACAGAAGATGGAAGTTGTTTTTTTTAAATCAAAATGAAATTCCTGGTTTCAGATCCGTAACTTTTGATACTTTTTCAAAATTCTAACTTAATTTAACAAATATATCACTTTACTCAATATAAAAATTATTTTTTTATAACTGGTTTTTCCAAGAAATACTTAGTTATTGCCAAGTTTTTGTAGTAAAGGAAATGAATGTTATAAGAGTGTTATAACTGAGTTTGTTATTTTGCTGTATTCATGCCATTGAGACATGGATTACATGTCTTACCGACTTTATATCATAGTTGAGATGATGTTTCATATTACATGAAGTGCTTCACATGTTGGATTCATATAACATTATGTAAAGGTCAGGTTGATACATCGCTATTTAGGTTATTAATATTGGTTTCGATGTTAAATAATCATCAAAATGGCCTGTATTTATCAACAACAAAATGACTGTATTGGAATTCCTGTTGTTTACAGTACAACTGCCATGCTTTGAATGGCATGTTCACCCCCATTTTCACTTCCTCAGGTTCCTATGCTGCCTACATGGTTCCTTCATGGTGGCAGGTTTTAACAATGACATGTTAACCTTAGGGGCACCCTCATATGCCTGTGTATTCAATAGTCCAACAGCCAATAGTAATATCTAGTCTCATTCTGTTTCACATGTTGATGATATTACTAATAAAATGAGACATTTTTTTACAGATAACATTTGCATAGAAACTATGATTAGGTTTACATCAGTAATGTATTAACATTGTATTAAAGTTGTTTGGTTTGTGATAATATACATGATAATGCATTAATTTATGAAAATTAATAGGTAAGATAACAGAAATGTTTTTCGTCACACAGCAGGAATCCAGGTTGGATGTGCTTCCTGATGACCTCTATGTCTGACTGTATCCTTGGATATATTTCCTTTCTGACTTCATTCATTTCATGGATTCGCTACAGGGTTATCAAGAAACCCCTGGAAGCACTTGCAAAAATCACGCCCAAACTAATTCATAAGGTAAGTCTGCCTTCCAGCTGGAATAAAACTCTGTGGCTTTAGACCATTCATTCATGAATATACTTTGAAGTTGCTTGATGCTCTAATTTTGGAAAACTAGTAATGATATATAACTAAACATTTTCAATTGTAATGCATATACATTTAATAGGATTAAGGAATATGCATTCAAGAGATAAATAATCTTTAATCATCGCACAAATGTTGAGAGATGCAACCGTTTGGGTGGACTTGGGTGTTCCAGAGTAGCGACGATCTCAGGTAAAATAGTTGCAGAAGCAGTCACTATGAGAGACATTTTGGTCACAGCCTGCCTCAGCAGACACTTTTCACTGACTACCAGCACAGCAGTATGTTGTAAACGAGACTCAATAGGCTCATTATCTTTTGCTTGATTTATATAGGAAATATACTGAAACATACAGTTTCCTTCAATTTGTTCAAAAACAATGAAAGTGACCTAGAATTCTTGAATGCTAAATCTATATCCTGGGAATGTTTGAGGAAAATGATGTGGGTTTTACTAGATGAATGTTTTAGATTTCTATATATTATGTTATAAAATCAACAAGATATCCATACCTAGATCAAAAACTAGTTTGCTCACAACAACAATTAATATATGTACGAAATCTACAACACTTTGAGATCATCATATTGAACTGTCAAGAAATTTACATAGGCTTTAAAGATTAAGGCAGACTGTCTGATATGCCTTTCCTTCTCCATATTGTTGGGTGAAGATATGTGAATAGACATCGAAGCTGGTACTGGGTAGGTAAATGCGCATAGAACCAAAGATTATTCTATGAAAATAGCCAATTATCTGAGATAGTGACCGCAACAGGATCGATAGAACCCTTGCCACCATTTATCTCCCAAAACATTGCACAACCGCTGTCCAATCTTAATTATCTTGACAAACAATTGTCATGATCATTCACAGGGAGAATGATGTTACGCTAATAGACCTAGTGTGTAGTGGAAGTATAGGAAATGATGTTACAAACGGCACCGTAACATACCTTAATTTTGTATATGGAGGGAAGTTCATTTTGTACATGAAATGAGATGTTGTTCATAACAATACATGTGAACAAAATGAAGAAAATATGTACTGAATGGGAATGTTACAAACAGCGCCCCTTAGTTATGGCACATGTCTGATGAGTTTTGATCTGATTATATATAATACTGCGGCTTAATGTAATTTACAATGTGTTCTGCTTGTTTGATGTTGGAAAGAATAATAACAAGTTCACTATGATTTCTTTACATTTTGATTATCTAAATGCTACACAATGTTCAATATAAGAAATAACAGCAGTTTAACTTCAATTTCTTATCTACTAATTGTTTATCACAAAGAATGACAATAGTTTCACTTTAATTTCTTTCAGTTTGGTGCCATGTTGTTCTTCTTATCATTGGTTGCTAGTACAAGTACACACCTTCTTCATGCTGCAGTAGGAGGGATTGACCTGAGAAAAAGCTGCAGCTTGAGGCTCGGGTTTGAGAGCAAGAACATTTACTCTTACAGAATACTAATTGCAGTTCGGTTCATGTTGATGTATGCATTGCCTTTCATTATAACAATCATATTAAACCTCAAAACAGCCTGTATATTGGTAAAGGCAAGGGCTCAACGTCATAGTCTTGGGGTTTCCTTAGATACTGAAAAAGAAAGACAGAGAACCAACTTTTTGATCATGTCCTCAGTGGCATTTGTTCTCTTAGTAATGCCAGATGGAATCTTCCCCATACTAGTTAACATGGGTTTAGTGAGTGGAAATGTCAGGGGTCCTATACTTAAATTAATGGTATTTTTGACTGTCTCCAGAAGTTCAAGTAACTTCATTTTATACTTTATCTCTGGAAGTTGTTTTAGAGGAGCTTTGTTGAATAACATCATAATCATCAAAGATAATTTAAAGCGTGTGGGCAGGAGTAACATCTTTACTTCTAGTACTCAGCTTGACTCTAGAAATGCATAACTAATATGCTTTTATGTTGGGAAACATTTACTATGATTCACTGCGCAGAAACCCTCAATTATTTCATATATATGCCACTATATGAATGCATGTATCCGTTGTGTATTTTTATATACATTGTACACTCCAGTGTATGTGGCATATACAAATGTGTTTTTTCCTTGTATACGGAAGCGTAATGGCTGTATTTGGCACCAAGCATATATGAAGAGAAATATACTGTGTGCAACATGTATATGCTGGTCGTATACAAACCATATATGTTTGGCATATATACATGTATGTATGCTTATAAAAAGTAAAAAAGGTAAGCCACCCAACCGCCCTGTCCCCAAATTTCTGACCGCAGACGACTTCGTAGAGAGCCCCCCCCCCCCCTCCCCAACTCCCCCCCCCCCCCAGGCTCCCCACAGCCTCCCCCCTCTTTCTGTGGACAGATAACCCCAAGTCCTCTGCCTACACATATTGTCAGAGTATGTCTATGAGTGGGTGGGCACATGGCTGTGTGCAGACGTTTGTGAAAGTAGCGGATGTAAAAGCGGAGTTGGCAGCAGAGGTGTTGGTGGTTGTGGGGGAGGAGATGGTATTGGCGGCAGTTGTGTGGCCGCAGGGTGTAGCTGCACCAACACTAACGCCCTCATCCATGATTCTGATATCTATTCTGAGCCCGACCCCGAACCCGAACCTGAGCCCGACTGCGACCCAAGTCTATAAGCACAGTTTTATACATTTTGGAAAATGAGTCCCATTACAGTACCCTGTGTAATGGATACCCTGCATAAGTACATTACATCTTGGAACCTGTATGTTCTGTACCATTGTTGGTTGACTGCAATTAGGTCCCAAAAATCTTTTTCATAGTGTACTTTGTCAAAACAAATAATGGGCAGTTGAACAGATAATTGAACTAAAATTGATTTTCCTTACAATTACTATGTAGATGTTATTAGTGTCAATTTCAAATCATGATTACCAAACAAACACACACAGTCTTTTATAAGTGTTTCTTATATAATACTCAGAGAAAAGGATAATATCATAAATGTGTTTACCCTGTGGATCAATCATAGAAAAGACATTTATATACTCTTCCCCTGTATTGTGATATTGTACCAGTGTATTGACTATTATTAACATTTAATAAAGGATATTGATTTGTAATGCATAAATATGTCTTTGTTGTTCCTTGAGATGTTGTCAAAGATTCTGCAGAGAGTCCTAGTGCTATTTGTGATATCTCAATATCACTATTGGTTCATTTCTCATTTTTCTAATTTCCATTAGGAATTAACTATATCCTCAGTTTTAGCTAATTCATTTAACTAAATACATCTATCAATCCTATTATTGCTTCTTTGGATATTTAGATATTTTTCACTTCAATCCCCGATAATTTTCTATTGAATTTTATACAAGATTTAAGATTTTGGTTCTTATGCATATTGATTATCAATTATATAGATTATCAATTATATAGATATTAATAATTGATGATATATGAAATAATAATTGACTAATAGAGTAGTGAGTCAGTTATAGTGAATATATAATATAAAAAAATATATAAGAACAAAGCCAAAGTGCTAGTATAGAGGGAACGGGAGGGTGGGAGAGAAGTTTATGAGGTAGAGAACAGATGCCCTTGTCCGGGGAGAGGGTGGAGCCTGAACAGCAGATGAGGTGGAGCATGTGGACAAAAGAGGCATGCACGATGTTCACGAGGCCATGTCGGTTCACAAGCTAGGAAGCCGTATGGTAGTCACGTGGAGACTATCGGCTGTTGTGTCCTGGACCTAGACTTGCTCAAGTCTTTGATTATGAACATTCATTAAATGATTAAAGAAAATCGGAATATAATTCATTATAGCATGTGTCCTTCTCTGACTGGCCCATGAATCAAAGACTTGTCCACTCTGACTAGAATCTCCTGTTTATGACCCCAAGCCACTCCCTGTAACCCTATACCCCCCTCTACACCCCCTCCTCCAGTTCCCTGCCTGCCTGTGTTGTCATAGCAATATATTTCGCCTACTCCTGACTATGTCTCGATTGAGATCAAAGTGAGAGGGCATCAATTTCCCAGCAGATATCCTTACCAGTAGCCAGACCTCTGCTTGGGGAGTGTGGCGCTACATCGCGCCAGTCTACACGGACGATTACGGATGAGACCAGTCCCTGTGTCACTCAGAAGGGGTGGAGGGGTAGGAAACAGGCACTGAGGCCAGTCTATCCTGGACCCTGAGGATGTGGGTGAACATGAGGTCCAGCTGAAGCAGCGCCTGTACCATCCACAATTGGTGGGCACACTGAGCGAGGATGGAGTTCTGCACCGGACCAGAGGTGAGGCTCTGGACTGTACCCATGTTGTAGCAGAAGTCCTCGACACAGGTCCCACGGTCTCGATCCCACAGCAATGTATGCAGGGAGTAGATCGTGTTGACAGCCTTGAGCTCTAAATTGCATTTAACAAGGTCCTCCCTGGGGCAAACATGACCAGCATAAGCAAGGCGGTTGTCCCGCCCACCCTTGAGAGGCAGGTGTATATGGTACCTGTTTCACTAGTTTCGTGACATGTCTGTGACACCATACAGACATTGGGGTTTTCTAGTTTCGTGACAACACAAGTAGCTGCCCTTAGGAAAAGACAGACCCCGAACATAAGAATTAGACAAATCTACACGTCATGGACCTGTTTCACTAGTTTCGTGACATGTCTGTGACACCATACAGACATTGGGGTTTTCTAGTTTCGTGACAACACAAGTAGCTGCCCTTAGGAAAAGACAGACCCCGAACATAAGAATTAGACAAATCTACACGTCATGGACCTGTTTCACTAGTTTCGTGACAAAAGTGTTAGACAGACATGAAAAGCGACACCAACAGTGCAAGCAAGAATGGACAAAACGCAGTTTAATGTCTAGTTTTTATGAAACCGGACACACCATCTAGACGCCATCTAGACATGTCACAAAACTAGTGAAACAGGTCCCTGGACTCTTCTTCGTGCTGTCATCATCAAGGGTGTTACTTTCTTGTGGGGTGCCCCAAGTCCATTTTTTTTTTTTTTTTAATTATTTTTTTTTTTTATTAGGTTAGATTCGTCAGTACAAAGACTTCGATCTTCCATCTACCTTGTGACAAGTTGATTTCTACATTATCTGTTTACTCTAGGCTGCTTTCGTCACATTTTTTTTTAGGGTAACGAAATATAAGGGTAACATAGCAACAGGTTACAACTTTGGAACAGTGCAAGGTGGTGTACAATATAATAATAATAGTAATAATAATAAGTGGTTGTGCAGAGACACATATAACGATTCAGTGGCACATTGTGATAACAGTAAGTGATGAGGATGACGAGAGGTAGTCGACACATGGGTGTTCGGGTTTTTTTGGATCAGAGTCATGTTTTCATGCTCCTTTTGTTCACTCATGCCCCGAGTAGTAGTTCACTTTTATCCTGATAAACATAAGTTGGTATATTTGATTACAGTCGCGTTTTGTCCTTTTTGCATTTTGAGCCATGTTGGGCCATTGTGGAGTGGTCAGCCTGGGACTGTATCATGTGCCCGGCCTGTGGTGATTTCCTGGGCGCATGTGTTGGAACAGCAGGGTTGTTGTGGCCATGCTCATAGCAGAGTTTCCTCTTGCAGTAAAGAATGCCTGCAGTGCCTCCTGACAGTGTCACAGAAAGCACAGATGTGTAACCATCTGACTCTGTGACTATCATGGCTGTTCCGAAGGCGGCAGCCCCTTTTAGAATTAAATTCCCAACATGGAATCTCCTGGGACCTGTTTCAGTAGTCTCGTGACATTAGGCCTAGACAGACATCAACAGCGGCACCAACAGTGCAAGCAACAGTGGAAAAAGACTAGTAAATATCTGAAGATTCAAGTGGCCAATCTTCTTCATATTTGGAACGATTATAGATTATATGTATCCCCTGCTCATGTTAAAGTGTTATTGCTTAATCCCTATGAGAAGTGAGTGAAACTCCATGTGTCATCGACTGCAATCTTGTGATCTGTCGATATGGTGTCAGAGACGCCATCTAGACATGTCACGAAACTACTGAAACAGGTCCCTGACCTTGAGATTTGGATGTGTCAAGGCCGTTACTCTGAGTCAAGGGGGCCTTCACCTGTATCCAACTGTGGTTGGACCATGGGAGGGCGCTGGCCTCTATCTCGTCAAACATGGGGTGTGACCACCTATGGGCCAAGACTGAGTGTCCACTAATACCTGATACAGGGAGCTGTTTCAAAAGTCGAGTGAGGTCTCGCCAGCGCCACGTCACATTTGAAAGTGAGAGGTCGGCAACAGTGAGCGGCACTTTGAATCAAAGCTGCAGCAAAATCGTTACCAATACCCAATAGCGAACGGCACCTCCACCTCGACAGCGACACTTCAAGTGCAGTTGTTTAGCTCTCGCTTTGGCAGTGAGTACTCTCGTTTAGCACCCTCCCGACTTTTGAAACAGCTCCCAGGTGTTTGTACATCTGGGACCTGTTTCACTAGTTTCGTGACAAAAGTGCTAGACAGACATGAGAAGCGGCACCAACAGTGCAAGCAAGAACGGACAAAAGTAAGTCACATTTCATAATGCATGTCACATCTAATGTCGCATGTTGCATCACAGTTGGCGAAGTACCGTTCACGACAAGCGAAACTCACGCCTACTTGTGTTGTCATGAAATTAGTGAACCCCAATCTGTCTGTATAGTGTCACAGACGCCATCTAGACATGTCACGAAACTAGTGAAATAGGTCCCAGGGGCTGGTCTGCGGGGTTTATGGCCCGGTCATCGGCCATCAGACCGAGGAAAGCAGTTATTTTTTTACAGCAGTCCTAAAAGTGCCCTGACCCCCAGCTGTTGAGAGAGTGTTCACTCCTTCTCACTACACAGACATATACAGTTTACTGGAGAGTTCATGAATGTTTGATTCAGAAAGTAGGCTCTTACTGGGATACACTTCCAACAGAGTACCAAAAAGCTGAAGCCAAAAAGAACTTTAAATGCTTAGTGAAACGCCGGTTGTCTGTTTACGAATGGCAAACAGTAGAGAATATACTAGTTCTGCAGTAGAGGTTGACTATGGAATATGAGTACCCGGTTTTGATTGCGCCATATCATACCATCACCATTACCATTATCATCATCTCTGAGAGTTTATTTGATGTACCTGGCAATGTAATATGTACTAGTAGTATGTAAAGTTATTTATACCTCCAGTGGAAGATCTGTCCAGCTGTGACAGAACTGGTTGAAATAAACAAAACCAAAAAAAACAAAAACAAAAAACCGGTCATACGGGTGAGGTTGATGGCCTTACAGTCGAGTTCCCGATGGATGTGGTATTTTCCCTGGAGACTGTCGCAGGCAGGGTTGAGGAAGGACTTGGTCGGCCTGTGCGGTGACCCACTTGCTTAGATTAAACTTCTTTTTTTTTATTGTGGAGAATATTTTATTTTCAACTTGTACAGGATATATACACACAAGTATTTTAGCAGCCATAAAGAAACAGATACATTTCTAAATGATATAGGGTTGTCATGCACTGGTAAATTAATCTACCCTGTTTCTACAGATTTTCGAAATACATGTGTCACATCTCACCCATGGAATATTATTTCTTCTCCCCATTTTTTTCTAAATACTTAAATATATACCTTCATATATACATATTTTTCTATCTCTAATTTCCTCTTCAGTTCCACCATGAAAGCCATAATATCCAAGTCATTTGCATAAAATAATTTCTGCCGATGCACAAAGGATTTAGCTTGTAAAATGACATAATTGACCATCCTGGTTGTGGTGGCAACACCATATCTTCCAAATATAACCTCTTTTTTAGTAATCTTTAAGAAGTTGTCACTAAGGACATTTTTCAGCCATCTTGTTATGGCTTCAGATTAAACTTAGATTTATAAGCATATTGCAAACAATGAAGATGAAACCAATAAAGAATTTTGAAAACGAAAGTGAAAGAGTTAAATCAGGTTAGTTCAGGATCAAATAGGTGACAAAGTTGGTGGAAATGTGGCGTAAGCTTCTTTGCGATTTAGCCTGGAAATCCCCGATTTGTCCTATCTCTGCCAATTGAGGATTCTGGTGGGTTTAGCATTTCAAGGGATATGAATAAAGAATAATAAATATCTATTTAAATACAACTACCAAATTCTGGGTGTATAGATTCAGTTCAGTTATCAGTTATTCAAATATCTTATATGGAAACTGGCTTACTGTGTTTGTATCTTTGAAATATGTGGTGAGATCTCCATGTTGACATTTCCATAATAAGACCACTCCAATGCTGGTATGGCTTAGTGTAATGGACATCATTCAAACTAAAGGGCTGATTCCACCAACAGGATGAATTTGCCATGGTATATCGTGGTATGTCTTGTAGTGTTTTACTGTGTCGCGATGTGTCGTACCTCCGTTGTCTCAAAATGAAGTGCGCCATGTCGTGTGTCTATTTTAGTGCTCCACCACCATGACACATCGCGACAAATAGGCACGCGATCATTCAATCCTAGCCCGATTTAGCAAGACAACCAAATCGGGCCGAATCTTGCTATATTGTGTGTGTTGGTGGAATCATCACTTTACGCAGACAAAAGTTGTCAAGTTCACACATTGCCTTTTTACAAGTTTTTTTTAAATTTAGATTTTTTTTACATGATTAGGCAATTTGTTCCTAGAGTATCTGATATTAAAACTATCTGCAAAGAAGAATCGAATGTCGTCTGTTGAAGTCTTTTATAAACAGAATTTACTTCATTGTCTCTGATATTGCTTGGTAGAGAGATGGAGCAATCATGATTTGGATGCACTTTAGAGGCATTTGAGCAGCCAGATTGAAGTAATCTAACGGTCTTAGTGAGTGGTCATATGAGCTGTACCTTTCAATGACTGCAATGTGCGGATGCTTTAAGTTGAGGCATTTAGATATCTACATTTTAAAAGCATGACAAGACTGAAACATTTTAATGTGGTAAAAAACATATAAAGGCAGGCTCTCAGGTATAGTGTCTATGCAGTGCCCAGTACTCCAGGAACTACAAGATCAGATGAGCAGGTTAGTCACTAGAAGAAACAGTGGCTGTCGTATCTGAGAAAGGAAGAACGATCGAGAAGGTCAGATCTGATATTTTCTCACTGGTTCAAAGATAGTTGATTCTTTCTGTACTGGAACATTTAGGACTGTTCTAAAAGGTATCATAGTGTTACTTGTAAATATACTAGATAATCTCTTAGGTGAACTCTATTTCATAAAATCTTATGGGCTTTACAATCCTGTTGAATGACAAGCTGTGAGAATTGGTATTGTGGGGAGCATGGTAATCGAGGCCACAGATGTTGCCTTTATTGCTGGGATGATATATATTATTATATACCTGTGGTAGTATATCCTACACATACTGCCCGCTCCTACCCATGGCATATTTATACCTGTACGCCACACTGTGACGTACAGGGTATGTGATCACGTGACCAGGTAAAATTTCGCCATTTTTAGGTATATAATAATACGAAAACAGGTTGACTGTCTTTGTACGTCAAAATATTTGGTAAAACTGTTGATCACATACATCCCTCTACCTACGGCATCGGGATGTATGTGATCAACAGTTTCACCGCGTATTTTTGACGTACGAAGACAGTAAGCCAGTTTCTGTATAATATTATCTCTCCACTATCTAAGGAAGGATCCATGCTAACTGTACCCCACTCCTCTCCAGTCCAAAATGATTAGCATACACTGCACGAAACCTACCGCTTTACACATGTATGCGAAACACGTCTAACAGTAGGATTTTGCATCTAGAGGTTTTACCTGTTATCCGTCTCGTAGATGCCTTATCTAGTGGCGTATATACATGTCCATGGTGCGGTCTTATATGCGTCATATATACGCCTGATTCCGCTGTATATACACCACCATCCAATAGTTCCGATCTTTGCAACTTGGGGACACTACTGGTAGCATATTTCATTTTCCATTAACCACTCAAGTCTGTATTATATGAAAAATACAATCTTATATTACTAATTTATTTTATAATACATTTATAAAACCGGATTGAGTATAAATTGATTAATTACACATAATAAACCCTGTATTTATTAATTTTTTACCGTTTTTCTAATAGATTTGACTTTAAACACCATGCCTATGTGTGGCCAGTCTTGGCCTAGGATATAAGCGCCCTCTTCCAGGTTATAGCTGACTACTGAAATCATCTTACCCCCGTGTGAATGCGGCTGCACATGTGTGAATGCGGCCGCACATGTGTGAATACGGCTGCACATGTGTACCCGGCCCCCGGGGGAGGGTTTCCCACTGAGTCAACCTGTACAAACACGGCTGGCGGCGGGCGGTGGGCAGTGGGCGGCGGGCAGCGGGGGACTTCTCACTGAGGCTGGCTGGGGGTGGTGTGGGGTGGTGGGGGGGAGTCGGGGGGTGACTGGGGGTGGCAGGAGACGGGGGTCGGCGTAGACGGGGGTCGGCATATATCGTGCAGAGCATGTTTTATCTTGGATACGCCAGGCGTGAAATACAGCCAAGTCGCGTGCGTCTACATATGGAAACTGTCTCAAAGACGCCCGAAAACACAGACGCGGATAAGAGGTGTATACAAATGTAAACAAGGCACGATACAGCCGATATGTGCGTTATCGCGATGGCATATATATATGTAAAATGGTGGTTTTTGTGCAGTGATAGGTAGGCACTCTGGGAGTTTTGAGGGACTTTGAGGCACTTCTCAATCTGCCCTATATGTCATATGTCCCAAGTTCTGAGCACTTTGACGAGTATTCTGTGGTTTACTTGGGTTACACTAGGTCTCACTACAGGTCTAGCCATGAGGTGACATGGGTGAATCCATGCACAGAAGTGCCATACATAACATGACCTTCTTGGTACATAACAAGGTGACAGTGCGAGTAAACTAGCTGGTGAATCTCTGCAGAGAAGGACCAGCCCAGTTTGTGCACCCAGTGTGGAGTAGCATTCTGTTTGGGCTTTTTGGTTACAGGTCTAATGTTGTTTTACCATACAGATAAGTCAAGCATTGTGTATATTATTTAGGTCCCTGCTTGAACAAACACTGGCCAGTGAAGCTCCCTGCAAATGTATTTCAGTGCTTTTAGTGTAAATGGTGGATGTAAGTGCAAGGTTGTCGTTCTTCACAATATACAACTGCTGAGACAAAGAAGGGTTTTGTAATAATGAGCCTGGAAAGTTGATAACTGTCTCGGTTTTGCCATAGATGCCAATGTGTTGGTGTAGTATACCTGGTGTTTAAGTTATCTAAACCATATCTGAAGTATTACAGATGCAATATCTATGTGTAACCTGCAAAATCGAAGTATCATAAACGTATTTCGCTCATAAACGCAAAATCCTCTAATGAGTTGCTACATAGTTGTTTGACAAACACTGGCCCATATATATGAAGCCAGCGTCACTTTAGACCTAGTGAAAAAAGGTCTCCCATAGTTGTTAGACAGGCTAGTAATCTAAGACCAAGTCTTCTGGGTAGTTTGATGCTCAATATGTTACATTAGAATTACTTTGGTTTTGTGGTGATCGAATCTATGTGATGAATTCAAGTAGAAATCTAACCCCTACACATTTACCGAGGTGAGACTTCCCACACATAGAGACATGGTTTGAGAATGATTGGCCTTTGATATAGCAGTAAATCTACTTCTGTTGGGGTGAAGGAAAAGTGGCTGCAGTGGGACCTAAACCGACAAAGTCTTACAACCTTGGAATTATAAGCCCAGTGCCTTAACCGATGAGCCAACATCCCACACCCTCTACTCTGTGGAACCCACCTGAGTGTTCTTCATCGAACCACCCCTCTCATAAGATCTCACACTCTCTAAGTGGTATTCTGTATCACAGTCCAAATAAAGCCACTAGGGCACCAAGTACATGTTATTCCCACTTGGTGGCATCATTGAAATTATAGGAATCTTTGGGTTGCATTGATGTACATCTTTAGCACGGGAGGCAGGTAAGTGGATTCCAAAGGGACTACACGCTCTTCCAAGATTATGTTATAACTTCAATAATGAGAGTTTTGACTAGATAATGCTATCAGGTTTAATGTGTGTGTGGAAACCACTAACACAAAGCAAGATGGCGATAGCCAGAAGTAAGATTTAGGAATTAGAATAGATGGTCTCTATAAGGAAGTGAATGATCAAGTAAGCTGCTGACGTAAGCAACAGCCGAGTATACCTCTGTGGTTCTTGCAGAGAGCAGCACTTGAGTATAAGGTTAAGATCTGGTAGAGAACTGTGAGAAAGCCGTTCCTCACTGGAGGATGAGCTTTAGTGGAGGCGCTGGAGGCTCTGCTCACATGGAGTGGAGTGCCTACTGTAGAACGACTATCGTTTGAAACTCATCATTTCTGTGAGTAACTTACAGACTGTGTGTAAGGAACAATCTCTCAACGGGAGAGAACACAGAGAGGATACATTGGATTGAATAGAATGGAACCTGAATGGATTAACATCAAGGAAGTGTGTACTGACTATGAGTGAGTTGTGAACCAACATATTCAAACTTAAGAATCTATTATGGACATAACATGGATGATGAAATGATAACGTAAAGTCTATTCAAACAACTATGGACATATCTCGGAATGATTGACTAATGGGACTTGTAGTGTTATATTTCATGTGTAAAGATTGACAATAACTATTAGACTGTTCACTTGAATATTCATGAGTGATGATTGCTGTGGACTCAATACATGATATAATATAGAGGTGAGTGGGCACAATTGTAGTGCACCCAAATAACGCCTTATCAATGGATTGATTTTCAGGATATTAGAGTTACCAAATCATATATCATTGTCCATCCTTTTTCCTTGGGCCACGGGGATGTGAGGTCACCGTGTCGCTGTGGCCAAGCAATTGAAGTTAAAATCTACCTTGCTTTAGAAGTCCTCACGATTCTAATAACTGAATAACAGAGACAAGAAGTTATCTATTCCTATAAGTCTAATCAATCCTAATTAAGACCCATTCAATTGTGCAGTGAGAACCTTGTACAGAATACCACTTAGAGATTGTGAGATCTTATGAGAGGGGTGCCCCAGCACATCCATCCGTTCCTCAATGCCATCTTGGTCAGTGTCATTTTAAAATCTACCATCAACCTCATCAAAGTCAACATTTCCGAACGCATGCTCAGAATTTCCAATTCAAAGAACGAATTCTCTTTTTGTAATCACTTGAGCATACCTTCTCTTCCCTGACCGGAACTGTGATCCACTCCACCTGTCCTGCCCCCACTCTCAACGATGTCCAGCAACTTCCCCAACTATTTCAAGCTCCGGTCAAGTTGATCCGAGATTTTTTCCAGGGAACTTTCACAGTCCGGACAACCTCTAGGGCTCATTCTCTAGTCAATTCACATGTTTCATTATGTTTTCAGGCCATATAAATCCCTTAAAGGAACTCGACAAATGATATTTAATCACACTAGCTAGATTTTATATACCTGCCAGGGACCTGTTTCAGTAGTTTCGTGACATGTCTAGATGGCGTCTGTGACACCCTACGGACACAAGATTGCAGTCGATGGATGACACACGGAGTTTCACTCACTTCTCGTAGGAATTAAGCAATGACACTTTAACATGAGTAGGGGATACATATAATCTATATTCGTTCCAAATATGAAGAAGGATGGCCACTCTGATTTTCTGATATTTGCTAGTCTTTTTCGGCTGTTGCGTGCACTGTTGGTGCCGCTGTTGATGTCTGTCTAGGCCTAATGTCACGAGACTACTGAAACAGGTCCCTGTGTTTGTATGTCTGTCAAATACTACCCTCTCATAGGGGTGTAGGTTTATTTACATACGTTCCCACTGTGAGGCACTTGTCTCACTAACGAAAATTAACGCCATATCTGTGGGTAGTAGAAAAATATTAAGAAAGAAACTGATGAGTGTTTGGTCTGTGTCTTCATTCGCCATCAACTTTGGAGTGCGCAGTAATATGGACGAGGCGATAGGCGAGTGAATATTCTGAAGCACTCCAAACAAGATGGTGAATGGGAACTCAGACCAAGCACAAAAATGTTTCTGATTTTATCTTAGCCTGGAAATATTCATCTGTTTATCACCCATTGAGAAAGAGTTACCGTACTCGCAAGCCTGTTGAGAACGAGTTCCTAATGTTAAGCCTAAGGACATTTATTCCAGGCTAAGATAAAAATCCAGTGGCGGCTCTCATTGACTCACTCTATAACAACTGCAATACACATACCTAGCACTACTAACTAGCACTGCACGAAAACCACCGTTTTATTCATATATACGCCATCACGGAAGTGCATGTATTGGCTGAATATTGACTTGTTTTCATTTATATACGCCCAGGCCTTATATACGACAGACGCATCTTGGCTGTATTTCACACCCTGCGTATATGAGAGAAAATACCCCCTGCCCCCGCCCCTTTGTGTTGGTAGAAGTACAGGTGTCCTCAGTAGGAAGCCCTCCCCCCCACCCCTGCCACCTCCCCCCGCCCGCTCTCAGTGAAGTCCTCTTCACTGGATGCTTATATACGCCTACAGATGAGGTGTATACACATGGGGATTAAGACGACCTTGTAGACGCAAAATACCTACTTATATACGCCCGGCACATTCATATGTAAAATGATGGTTTTCGTGCAGTGTAGGTCTTGAAATTGAAATTACCTTGAAATAATGCAATACCTGAGAAGTTGAACATGTTTTATTAGACAATGGTTAGGTGGTTTTCCAATCTATGAAATGAATTTAGGTAGAAATCACATCCCTTCATATTTTCCCAGGTGAGAGTTCTTATCGTTCTCACGCTACATAGACATGGTTTAGGAGGTCTACCACTGCTGGGGGTGAACAAGAAAGGTGGCTGCATACCACACCACATAAACAGTATATGAAAAGGACTGTTATGTGATATAGCCGTAAATCTACCACTGCTGGAGATAAAGGAGAAAGGTGGCTGTGGTGGGACTCGAACCCACAATCCTGTGCTAATCCTCGGCTAATTCTCTTACCCCTTTACAAAGGATGAGGACATTAATTGTTACCTTCTTTTCAGTCATGTCGGTCATGTGTTGGCTGATATGGACATTGTGCATACTGGTAAGTACGCATTTTTGTCTTATTTTCATATTCTTATACCTATTTAAAAAGAATTTGGTATCTGTATAGTTCCCCCAATCTTTACAATAATGCCTTGTTCTACTAAGTAGTGATTATAAGCAATGCAAATATTTTATGGAAGTGTTCCTAGTATCAATTAGTGACTACATATAATTTAGTGACTACATGTGATTTGTTCACTGCACGAAAACCATCATTTTACATATGAATGCGCCGGGCGTATATGAGTAGGTATTTTGCGTCTACAAGGTCGTCTTAATCCCCATGTGTATACACCTCATCTGTGGGCGTATATATAAGTGTCCTGTGAACAGGACTTCACTGAGAGGTGGCGGGGGGGGGGGGAGGTGGCGGGGGGGAGAGGGCTTCCTACTGAGGACACCTGCACTTCTACCAACACAAAGGGACGGGAGGGGGCAGGGGCAGAGGGTATTTTCTCTCATATACGCCGGGTGTGAAATACAGCCAAGACGTGTCTGTCGTATATAAGGCCTGGGCATATATAAATGAAAACAAGTCAATATTCAGCCAAGACATGCACTTCTGTGATGGCGTATATATGAATAAAATGGTGGTTTTCGTGCAGTGGTTCTAGATTTCATAAAGTCAGCCTTGATGCCATTCACAGTCCACGACACACATGAAAGGGTAAGGCCTGGCGTCCACCTACTACGATAGAAATTTACATATCGGGAAGGTGCAAAATCATAGACATATGTCTAGACAATCCACTACGCATTGTATGGAGTTTTTATCGGTGTCTAATCGCAGAAACATGGTCAACTGCCCTGATATTAGGTGACCTTCCGACGCGATTTTGATCTTTTATCGGGAGGTACATCGTAGACCATATCGGAGCCATATCGTAGTAGGTGGATGCCAGGCCTTATTCTTTTGAGGACAGAATCCATGAAATTGGGTGCAGTAAAACTTAAACTCTATGAAAATGGGTAATTCTCAAGAGAATCATGGCACATGGTGTTTATGAAGCCAGAATTATATATAAAATGGGGATTAAAAAATATCAAAGAAATCATTTGAAGGTGGGTGTCTTCTAACCTCTAGAATTGTCATGTGACCTACTCCTTTTCTTCTTTTCTCTTTTTATTTTGAAGCAGGTGTTCTGCA
Source organism: Alentia gelatinosa (assembly GCA_950022655.1). Classification (NCBI taxonomy): domain Eukaryota; kingdom Metazoa; phylum Annelida; class Polychaeta; order Phyllodocida; family Polynoidae; genus Alentia; species Alentia gelatinosa. The sequence goes on along the minus strand of OX465589.1, from coordinate 49,375,825 downwards.
GATGAAATAGAAAACTGCATTGATATAGTACTTGAAAGCTGCATGATCTGCAAGTTAACAATGTCCCATTAATAGTTTGAAGAATAGTCATTCCTATATACCCATTATTGAACTAAATAGAGTTACATTCCGCTGCTGGGGGTGCATTAAAAATAAGTTATGTGTTGAGGTTGACGTTTTCGTCCCGCTCTGATCACATGATACAATACAGCAGCGGGACGAAACAATAGCTGTTGTGGTTACTCGATAAGGGTGGTCACTTGCTTCGGAAGTGTTTCAGGTAAAGAATTAAACATTTTTATTGATATTTGAAGGTATATAGGAATAGGGAAACCAAGTACCGGTAAGCAAAAGTCAAAGTTACTCGGTAAGGCTAGGAAAAATTACGCCTTGGGCAGTACTTTTTCCAAGCCTTACCTCATAAGTTTGAACTTTTGCTCACCAGAATATAGTTTCCCTCTATTGTCATTTCTCACTTCATAACATTATTCACATGTGTTTTCTTCATTGATCAGGTGTGGACTTCATCCCTTTGCACTTGTGGAATGAAACAACACTTTAACTACAGTATCACAGAAAAAACAGGTAGTGTTCTGGTTGGCATTACGTAAACGATTCATGAAGAGGACTTGAACACGAGCATTCCTCCTAATCTAATCAGGGGAAGACAAATGGGGTTGCGTTTGACATCAAAGTAGTTCAGGATTTATAAGCAATTCAAACATGAGGGACATGAATCCAGCTCAAGCTGTAAAATGATCCAATTCAATTTTAAACAATTGATCAGTTTACTGTTATCATGAATACACATTTCATACTTTTGTCAAAAATAGAGGAGTTTGGCCACAAACCACAATTCAACCATGATGAATTTTTTTGACATTTTAATGATGAATATTAAACCTATTTGTACATAAACCGTTTGTGTTTCTTTGTTTATGAGTGTCCTTTAATTGCTTATATATTTAGGCCTACAAGTGGCCTTCATCAGGGCTTGGACGTTAATTTGTCAAAAAATGTATGCATTGTGGCAAACTCTTTATAGTGTGACAAACTTGATGAACCTACAGTGGGAGTGGCATGCAGTAACAATAATAATTGATACAGAGATACATAATAATGCAACACTCAGTTGGTTAACCTGGCAATTGATTGCCAGAGAGAAGAATTGGATTTTCATATTGGTTCTCGCCACATTGCTGAATATCACTTTCTAATTTTTTTTGCAGTATTACTGTGTAATACTGCTTATGTTTGGGTTTTTTTCAGAAGCATATCCAGTCACTTCTACACCTGATTTCAACTCTGCTGATGAAGACATTGGACCTATGACCATTTCTGCAGAACAAACAACCTCGGTCTTTTCTCCAGCAATAGATACACACAGAACAAATCAAACAAAGGCAGTGCAAAGCGAGGGCCCTTCCCATGCCAAAAATGGCTTTGAAAGTACAACAGTGAATTCAAGTGATGTAATAGTAAGGTTTGAGCTGACTACTGCAGTGAAAGAGTTCAAGGTTCTGGATTTTTCATGTCTGCTGATAAACATTAAAGATGAAAGTGTGATGGATAACCCAATCTCCATTAAAGCCTTTAAGTGTGTTATTCTTTCCACCTCATTCCAAATAGGTAAAGGTAGTCGGACAGACTTCCTGGACTGCATGCGTCTTGAAGGTATTGCGCTGAATGACCCTGCCGTGACAGCTTTCATTAGATATGGCTCGCTGGAGGAGTGTTTTCCCAAACTGACAACTGACCGTTTTCTTTCAAACGATGAGATACGAGCTGGTACTGATCAACGTATCCTATGCCTTAGCTACCAGTCATTATCCAGACCAGACTACAACCTGATTAGGATATGGTGTCTCATCCCACCAGGACTGGAGCTTGAGGAAAATGAAGAAAGTCTTGTGGAGTATTATCGGTAATACACTGGTTTGACTTAAATCTCTCTATACCTCTGCACACTAGTGGGCTTGAATGGATATGGTAAATTTGACATAATAAGAAGGAATCTTTGAAAATAGCTTGGACTTCATTGTGTTGTGGAAAAATGAACTACAATCACATGTAGTAGTGGGAAATCTAAACAACAAGTCATATGGCTTTAGGGTGCGTTCATTATCTATGGCTGTGGGGCCTGCAGTCGTCATAACAGGAAATAGTTCATTTATTGAGACAGCTCATGTTCAACCAAATAGTGTTATTTACCACATTCCTATTTTACACGGGTTATACCATGAATTCATAGGGAGGATCCCAAGTGAAAGGAACTATCATAGAATCAGGCCAATTGAGGGTTATTTGGGTGTTGACCAAGTCTATGAGATGAACTGGACCCAAAAGAAAAGAAAGATTGCCCCTCCCAAGGCAACATTTGAATAATGTAGGTCACCCTCATCAAAGCTGTTCCACTGCAACCCCCAGCAATAACTGATGAATACTCCATTTTGAATTTGTAAGATTTCCAATTGGTATCTGCATTACTATACACCAAAATCATATACATTATGCACATTACATTTACATAATCTGATTCCAGGGTCAATTGCAGCCTAAAAACAACTGCTAAAGATGTGCAGCCCCCGGACCCGCACCCAGGCTATGTGCGCAGCTTGAAGATTGTAACATTCCCCGGTGAATGTGCTCTGAAAAACAAGCCTATTAGTTATAAAAGTCTCCAAACAGAATTCACTATTTTTGCAACATTAGCAGGTAAACGAAGCATTGCCAAATATGGTCTCCAGTTTTTTTGGTGATGAGAATGTTGTTCCATAAGTGATCTGAATTATTGTTAAATCTTAGTGCTGCTCACAAGTTTGTCTTAGTGTTTTTCTTAGTTTGTAATATCATATGCCTGTGTGCGAATGTTTTTGAAATACTGCCCACTGGTAAGGGTGCAGTAAGGATAATGTTCGTGCCGTGGTAAGTGTGACATAACAAGTCCTTAAACTAGCGTTTTTTCATTGATCTGAGGTATATAATAATAACCAAATGTTCTCACTGTGGACGAAACGCTTCTTGTTCTCGGTCAGTCGTCGATTCCATACTGCCTTCAGTATGAAATCATCGACTGACCTCGAATGGGACCTGTTTCATCCACAGTAAGGACGTTTCCTAATATCATGAGCATTATCATATGCTTGTGCACGAATGTCTCACACTTATGGCTCAGCTGGATGCCCTTTGTTATTGAGTGATGAACAAATACAATTTGTTACTCTGTACCACATGCCTTGCTGTAAGTCAAACTTATACGTAATAAAATTGCGTTTTAATGATATTTAGGTGCTTTATAATAAGGAGACAGCGTTAGAGTAAGGGTTAGGGTTTGGTGTATTTAGACACACCTCGTTCGCGTATTCGGTACAACTAAACACCCCAAAACAACTTGGAACAGATTTCTTTCAGGCACCGTAACCCTGTCTCCATATATTACTGCTGCATTATAGTCCATGTGGTGGAAATATCTTGGACAGTTCCATCAAGTTTTCTCTCCTAAAACCTGAAGACCTTTCAGATGTCAATAGCTTCAGGAAATTCATGTCGTTTCAGGATGAGAGTATGTACTAACGAGGGACATGGTCACTTATTCTGTGCAAAAAAATGAAAAAGAAAAGAAGGTTTTTGTACTTGAATGGCATCTGTTCAGAGATATTTCCGAGGAGGAATTGATGTAATTCAGGTGCACTCACGATGTCTCCTTATTAGAGGGAAACTATGTTCCGGTGAGCAAAAGTTCAAAGTTACGAGGTAAGGCTTGGAAAAATTACTGCCCAAGGCGTCAGATGACTTTTGCTTACCGGTACTTGGTTTCCCTATTCCTATATACCTTCAAATATCGATAAAAATGCCTAATTCTTTACCTGAAACACTTCTGAAGCAAATGGCCACCCTTATCGAGTAACCACAACAGCTATTGATTCGTCCCGCTGCTATATTGTATCACGTGATCAGAGCAGGACGAAAACGTCAGAGCGGGACGAAAACATGAGAGCGGGACGAAAACGTCAACCTCGACACATAACTTATTTTTAATGCACCCCCCAGCAGCGGTATGTTACTCTAGTTAGTTCAATAATGGGTATATAGGAATATCATATACCGAGAAATCATTGAAAACGCCATTTTACAACTCACTGTCTCATGGTCTCACCCATTAGTAAGGCACGCAAAAATCCCTGAATATTCACATTGATCAATAGTTCACGGGTGATCCGCTTAGTGGCGCCTCTGCGATGACGTCACCAAGTCATTATGGAGAGTGATGGCAGGGGTTGAAGCAGAGGTTAGTAGCACCAGTGAAACTAAAGATCTGCTGGGAGAGTGAGCAGTAGTCATGACGTCACACAGTAACTTCTACTTCGAATTAAAGTGGACGTCGGGCGGGCGTTTTCTCACATATTCTCGTGTGATGATGTCCTTGGTGGGCATGTATTTACGATGCTTGCTGTTTGTTTGTTTATTGTACGTTGATTTCAGGTGTGTGTGTGTGTAGTGCTGGGCGATCGTATTGTGCAAATATACTTCTGAATCAGGGAAACGTCCGCCATTTTGTTTATTCATTTTTTCTTTTATTGTCAACAAGTTACATGGAATGGTGGGTAGCATTATGTACTTATTACGCAACGATTTGGTCGAACGAAATTTACACTGCTAGTGCGTATAAATGAGACTTTTGTGCACGGTATATAATATTATCCTACCCCTGATATAAAATCCCATAGGCTTAACATTGAATTTCCGTATGCCACACTGATTGGCATACAGAGTTTTATATGCCACTAGTGGCATACAGAATTGTTATCACGTAATATTCCAAAATCAAAACCTGATTCATTTTAATCTTGGCCACCGTATGCCACTCTTGGAGTTTTGACTCCAGACTTCACTCGGCTTCAACTCATGAAGTCACTTTGCCAAACTCCAGTCTTGGCATACGGTGGCCAAGATTAAAACTCATCCAGTTTTACGATAATATATTGTAAACCATATTGGAAACTTTATTAGTCAGTATTCACTTAAGTTGGGGTTGAAAATGCAAATGATCTGGTATATGGGCTGCTTTAGTATTGACAACAGCACTTAACAAGATGGGATTGCAGACTGATAAATCATTCTATCTGTTTTACAGGTGCTGGGATTTTTGGAAATATTATCACATTGAGTGTGATCCTGCGACCAGAATACTTTCATCAATGTCCAATCAATATTTCCTTTGTTGTCCTCATTGTGTTTGAGACTTTAAACATCGTGAGTTTTCTCTACTACTATCATGTTCTTCAAAATGCAGTGGATATGAAGGAAGTTTTTCGTGTGGTCAAGTAAGTAAATTTCCTTTGATTTTTTAATTAGAGCTGATGAATCTTAATTGGTAGAACATATTCCATAGTTCTGTGAATTCTATAAAAAGAAACATTGTGTGGCGTAGGGATGCACACAGAAAGTGGAGTTGGCAGATGGTAGCAGACTGCATGGAGTTGTCCCCCTGCATTAACTGCCATATAAGGAATAGAGTAGACCCAGTAGCCAATGACGGAGCAAACCACGACCTTCACCCTGACCTTATTTTTAGCGCCTTGGAACGGTTCTACAGTCTGTAGTTAACCTAAAATCTAGTGGGCTACAACTACCCTCGTTCTACAGTCTATAGTTGACCTAAAATCTAGTGGGCCACAACCACCCTCGTTCTACAGTCTATAGTTGACCTAAAATCTAGTGGGCCACAACCACCCTCGTTCTACAGTCTATAGTTGACCTAAAATCTAGTGGGCCACAACCACCCTCGTTCTACAGTCTATAGTTGACCTAAAATCTAGTGGGCCACAACCACCCTCGTTCTACAGTCTATAGTTGACCTAAAATCTAGTGGGCCACAACCACCCTCGTTCTACAGAGATAGCCCCGACCCTGACCAGACTTTTGAGAATTGCTTTGTCTTTTTCCACACAGCGGTGATCCAGGCTGGGCATGCTTCCTGCTAGTCTCTGCGACAGACTTTATTCTCACTTATATTTCCTTTCTGACTTCATTCATTTCGTGGATTCGCTACAGGGTTATTAAGAAACCCCTGGAGGCACTTGCAAAAATCACGCCCAAAGTCATTCACAAGGTGAGTCTGCCTTCCAGCTGAGTGGAAACTTTTAGACCCTTCATTTATAAATTCATACACTTTGTAATTACCCAGGATTTCAATTTCAAAATTATTAATGTATATATAATTGGACATTTTCATTTTATTTCATATGCCCATATTAAAAGATTACTTATTGCATTTTAATATATATGAAGCTGATACGTGGCACACTACTGGCACTGCACGAAAACCACTGTATTATTCATATATACGCCATCACGGAAGTGCATGTATTGGCTGAATATTGGCTTGTTTTCATTCATATACGCCCAGGCCTTATATACGACAGACGCATCTTGGCTGTTTTTCACTCCCGGCGTATATGAGAGAAAATACCCTCTGCCCCCGCCCCCTCCCGCCCCTTTGTGTTGGTAGAAGTATAGGTGTCCTCAGTAGGAAGCCCTCCCCCTGAACCCCCACCCCCTGCCACCTCCCCCTGCCCGCTCTCAGAGAAGCCCTGTTCACTGAATGCTTATATATTCGCCCACAGATGAGGTGTATACACACGGGGATTAAGACGACCTTGTAGACGCAAAATACCTACTTATATACGCCGGGCGCATTCATATGTAAAACGATGGTTTTCGTGCAGTGAAAGATACACATATTGCGAGATGTTTTCCACACCAGACAGCTCCAAATGCATATATAATATTAACAAAGAAACTAACGAGTGTTTGGTCTGTGTCCTCGAATGCCATCGAGTTTGGAGCACTCAGGGATATGAACGAGGCGATAGCCGAGTTTATATTCTGAAGCGCTTCAAACGAGACAGCAACCGGTGACACAGACAAAACACAAATATGTTTCTGATTTTATCTTAGCCTGGATATAGTTAGCTGTTTATCACCCTTTGAATATGAGTTACCGTTCTGGTAAGCCTGTTGAGAACGAGTCCCTAGTGTTAAGCCTATGGTCATTAATATCAGGCTAAGATAATACCATGGAACTATGTGATAATGCATGTGATTTGCTGCTGTTGTTGAGCGTGGGGATTGACCAGATATGTTGCAAAATTCAGCGAGCGGCTGTAGAAAAGCTAAGTGCACTGCACATCCTAAAAGGGTGATTTCTAATGCATCAAAGGAATTAGATGCCATTGGAATGCAATTTGGCAATAATTGGTGTCTGCAGGCTATATATATATCCAGGCTAAGATAAAATCAGAAACATATTTGTGTTTTGTCTTGGTGTCTGCCAAGCATTTTCATTCATAAAAACCTACTTCATCTACAATAACCTGCAGCAGGCTGAGAGGGAGAAACACAGCAATGGAACTGTGCAGATTTCACTCTCAATCAATCAAGCATACATCATATTTACATTCAAATGAATGTTTTAAGTCATAATTATAAAAAAAAAAATTAAAAAAAAGTATAGCATTGCTACAGATATTTTTCATGACATCGGTATCTCTGGCTGAATGGAGAAAAGGCAAATGGCCAACAATAGGAACAAGTTGCTCCAAACGGCCCTGCAGAACAGTACCCGTTGCCGTTTTACCACCACTGCATGGAGTTGTCCCCTAGTGTTAACTACCATATAAGGAATAGAGTAGTCCCAGTAGCCAATGACTGCATTCGGAGCAAACCACGACCTTCACCCTGACCTCCTTACATGATATTTATAGCGCCTTGGGACGGTTATACAGTCGAGAGTTGACCTAAAATGGGCCACAACCACCCTCACCATGTGCTTGACGGTTATCTCCTGGGTATTGTTCGGTGCAGTGGAGCTGCACTATATTGTTAATAAATGACATTGCACAATAAACTAGCAACATTTGGTACATACCCCTGGCCATTTACCATATAGCACTCTTTCACAGCACCCATAGATCCATAAATGACAACCTTTGAGTATATGGTGACAAGAGAGTAAAGGGCAAAATCCACCAGGCCGATTTCTCACCCGATCAATTGTTCCTGGGCCCTTAAGAGGAAGCTCAAGTATTGTAATTCATTTAATTCTGATAATAATAGTTTAATAAATGACCATTTTCAAAGATTTGAGAAATTCTAGGGCATCCGATAATAATCGGCGATTGTCTGGCTACGGAATCGGCTACCGTCGGTCCAGTGGAACACCCCCTTTATGCACCAAGCCTTGCGGGCATCGGTCAGCATATTGGAATAACCTCTTAACTATATGAATGCTTTCTCTGTGGTATAACGAATTTCTTCAGATCCAATGTCTTAGAAGAGTGTATATTTTGACCCTACGAGGTCAATTTGAGAACTGTGTGGTTGGCCGGGCAACAGGGGGGTTACAGAAAATAACCACTGACTGGATGAAATCCAAACCTTTTATTCATTCACATTTGGAATTCAATACTCATTCATCAAAGGTGGAAGAGTTCTTATGAATAAATACTATTGTGCCAGTCGCAATATTTGTAATTACGTAAATGTTACACATTCTATACAATGGGAACAGATTTATTTTTAATATATGTACAATACTTTTTAATTGTCTTGATTCCACATATTGTTGATCATGATGAATAACAAAAGATTCCCTTTAATTTCTTTCAGTTCAATGCCCTGTTGTTCATCGTATCAATGGTTATTAGTGTTGGTTTGAACATCATAAATGCTGTGCAAGGAGTGACTGACCCGACCAAAACCTGTAGCCTGAAGCTTGGCCTTAAGATAAATAGCTTCTCAACTTTCAGGGTAAACTCTGTTGCTCGATTCTCATTGATGTATGCATTGCCTTTCATGATAACAATGATATTAAACTCCCACACAGCCTATATATTGGTAAAGGTAAGGGCTCAACGTCAAAGTCTTGGGGTTTCTTTAGATAACGAAAGAGAATGGCAGAGAACCAACTTTTTGATCATGTCCTCAGTGGCATTTGTTCTCTTAGTAATGCCAGATGGAATCTTACCCCTACTTTATAATTTGGATGTAATGAAGGAAAATGTCAAGAATACTTTACTAAAACTAGTAATATTTCTGATTGTCTCTAGAAGTTCAAGTAACTTCATTTTATACTTTATCTCTGGAAGTTGTTTTAGAAGAGCTTTGTTGAAGAACATCATGAGCACCAAAGATAATTTGAAGCGTGTTCTTTCCTGGCCAGTGGGCAGGAGTAACATCTCTACTTCCAGTGCCCAGCTTGGTTCTAGAAATGCATAACTAGCATGTTTCTATACGGTGAGCACCATACTATGATTGTTCATTAGAATAATGAATATAGATAATTTCCATTCCAGTAAACAGTACATAGTTTCGGTCAGCATCTTGCTGGGTTATTCTAGCTAGCTTCAGCCTTCAATGAACGATTGAAAGATTAATAACAATTCTTTTATAAAATGTGCTGATAGTTTTACACTGCACGAAAACCACCATTTTATTCACATATACGCCATCACGGAAGTGCATGTATTGGCTGAATATTGACTTGGTTTCATTTATATACGCCCAGGCCTTATATACAACAGACGCATCTTGGCTGTATTTCACACCCGGCGTATATGAGAGAAAATACCCTCTGCCCCCATCCCCTCTCGCCCCTTTGTGTTGGTAAAAGTACAGGTGTCCTCAGTAGGAAGCCCCCCACCCCCGCCACCTCCCCCCGCCCTCTCTCAGTGAAGCCCTGTTCACTGGATGCTTATATATATGCCCACAGATGAGGTGTATTCACACGGGGATTAAGACGATCTTGTAGACGCAAAATACCTACTTATAGACGCCGGGCGCATTCATATGTAAAATGATGGTTTTCATGCAGTGTTAGATGCTGAACATCATCTGGTTTGTAATTGAGGAAGTTCATCTAACAACAGACAATTATGACCCTCGCGGTGAAAATGTTCTTACCTTAAGAAAGTGGATGTTTATAGTATATATTGAAGTATTAGAAAGCGATTGAACAAGTCAAAGGATGTAATATATATATTGGCCCGGTTGAATTTTTTCTTTTATAACGTTAGTTCTCATATAGTACAGTTGTATAATAAGAACTTATATATTGATGTAAGTATTACTTATTGTGTTATATAGCGTTGACAATACTACTAACACGTATATATTAATTTTGTCATATCCCATTGTACCTATATCTTATATAACTATTTCACTGCCATCTGTAAGCCTAGTCACTAGGCAAAGGCTGTCTGACCAATAACTGGAGCCGTTGGAAGATGGGCCTTGTTGCTCAAACGTAACTCCAGTATAAATAAAAGCTTTTAAAAAAAATATATCTATATACATAATTAAATTTACATTTTACCTGAAGAGTCATGCGGTTTATTCAGTGCATGGAACAATCGAGTTGTAGAAAAAAGAAAATAATGCGAAACTTGAATAGTGTATATTATCCATGGCAACAATAGACACAACAAGAATACTGTCTATATCCCAAAATATAAGGTGAAATGTACTTTTTTTTTTTTTGAAATGTACTTTATTGGTCTGATGTCAGTGGCTGCTAGTGTCATGTCAATCGTACATAACAAGATTCTTTTTTTTCTATTAATTATGTTTTGTGATCGGGCAACTCTATAAACCACTTGTAATTGAAATACAATACACTCGCTATTGATTGTGTATCATCATGCATCAATCACTCGTGGTTTACATTTGCCTTGTCACAAAGAAACCAATTATTGTGCATGTAATGGATGCTCATAATTTGTGATGTATAAAGGCATTCACAACTTGACTAGTGTAAGTGAATTATTGTTGTAATGATAAAATTGTCATAAAACTATTTTTCCCCTCTGAATTTCTGGATTTGATCAGGCGAGACTACGGATTCTGTCTGAAGATACCCAACCCTGATGGTTGTCAACAATGGGACCTCACCCAAAAAACAAACCTCTCTCCTTTGATTCTAAATCTAGTTCATAGATATCTGTCACATATATTAACTAGAATATAAGTATTGAGTGTGCAGTAGACATGGTATGTTGATAATGTGACCACTAGTGAGCTCAGTTCGATTTTCTCTCCCAAGTCTCTTACAACTTAGAACCTATGTGTTCTGGGCCACTATCGGTTGAATGCAAATTGGTTCCCAAAAGATTCTGTCATAGTGTACTTTGTCATGACAAATGACAAATAGAATTACTCTTTAAATAGATGTTGTAGATGTCAGCATAATAACTAAATTGCTTTTAATTATGTATAACTCATGGAAAAGATGATATTGTGAGATATGTACACACTGTGGACCAGTCATAGAAAGCATACATACTCTTTCTCTCTATAGTGAAATTATAGCAGTGTGTTGACAACTATTGATCTCGTGAATGATGTAGATGTCAATATCAAAGCATAATAACCAAATTGCTTTTAATTATATAACTCATGGAAAAGATGATATTATGACTATGTTTACCTGTGGACCATAGATAGAAAGGATGGATATTCTCCCCCTAATATATATTGTTGATCTCTGGTGTGTCAATATTTAATAAAGCACATTGGTTTGTAATGCATATATATGTCTTTGTTGTTCTTTGGTATGTTCTCAAAGGTTCAGGAGAGAGTCCTAGTATCATTCATGATGTCACAATATGTACCATACAGGTAATTGATATAATTTGATAAAACCATGGTTTTATGCTGCTATTAGATATGCTCAATGATAGGTACAAATAGGTATTAATCTGAAACATGAACAGACACATGAATTGGGTTTCTGGGCGTAATTAAGATGACACTTCTTGATTATTGAGATTTCTTTTAGATAGTAAAAAGATCACCAAGAACAGTATAATCTTGGTTGATATGATACTCTGGTAGAGGTTGTAAAGAGTGCACAATATTCAATCTATTATTTATGTTATTATTCTTCTTATATCCACCGTAAAGCAACTAGTTTATAATTCATATAATCTCTTGTTTTTTGTAAAGTCCTTATATTGCTACCTATGTATCTCCCATGGATGAAATCTATCTGATCTTCTGAGATCATAGGAATTCGAATATGCATACCTATCGTCTTGTAAAGCCTCGTGCCTTACTTGCGTAAGACAACTCAGGGAACTGTTTCAATAGTTTGGGGAGTAAAAAGGAATAGCCACCATAATAGCGAGATCAATCAGCGGCACTAAGAGTGGGAGTTATAAAGTCTCGTTTCAGAAGTGGTGCCGCTGTTGAGATCCCAGTGCCGTTCGATATGCCAGCATAACAAACGAGACATAATAAAGCTATAGCTAATGAATAATTTGATAATTCCAAATTATTTCTCGTGTTTTCCCCTACATTTCAGTTTTTATTTGACGTTTCTATGTGCATCTTTGACTGAGTTACGATGCCCAACAAGATAGCTCTCGTTTGTCAGACATGATAGTGAGAGCCTTAGGTCGAGCACTACAGTAGGTTCCGTGTGGGAATGGGCTGAGTGGTGCAGTGAATGCAGTGCTTGGTTTGAATAGTAATTATTAGTATAATAGTTCTCACAATGTAGTTGATTACTATAGAAACGTGGACATCGATATATAGTTAAAACATGTACAGTAAAACCCCGCTTAAGGGGTCAACCTCCGTCCCCCCCCCCCCCCCCCACCCCCCACCCCCCGAAGTCAGCAGCCCAATGACCGTGAGCCGCCCAGAGCCGCGACGGCTCACTGAATACCGCACCTTCAAAGTCCCCAGCCCTCCCTGTGTCGCCCACCGCTAACCTGTAATCGGGCCTCTTACCTGGCACCTTCAGCAGGCGCGAAAATCACTGGTACTAATATCCACTCACTGTGGCCCGCCCAGAGCCGCTAGAGATGTGGTTATTACCGTGAAAAAACACACTCTGGCCGCCCTCGCCCGCATGGGAATGCTTAGTCTATTGTTCTAGTTGCGACAACTGTCTGTCCCGTACAAACGGGCACCCTAAACTTAGATTTTCAGTGTTTTTGAGATGATGCCCCTCCAAACTGTCCCCTTAAGCGGATTTTTTAAGCATTTCTGTACCTAAAGCGGGGTGTCCTCCTTAAGCGGGTGTCTCCTTAAGCGGGGTGTCCCCTTAAGCAGGGTGTCCCCTTAAGCGGGGTTAAAATAAACTCTTAATAGGGGGGAAAATTTCGGTTCCGAGCATATTGTCCCCTGAAGCGGGGTGTCCCCTTAAGTGGGGTGTCCCGGAAGCGGGGTTTTACTGTATATTAAATTGTTCGGAGCATGTTTTTCTTTACTTAAGTATGTTATGATATCGGATAAAATGTGATTTGAAATTGCTGTTATGATCAGTGTGAGAGGGTCGACCCTCTCGTCAACAGTGGCAGTCATGTGGCACTAAATGCGAGAGCTAACTTACTATTGAAACGGGTACTATAGAGAAACAGGCTTACTGTCTCCGTACGGATAAAATACGCGGTAAAATCGGCGATCAGATGAGCAGATGCCGAAAGCAGAGGTTCATCTGATCGCCGATTTTACCAAGTATTTTATCCGTACGGAGACAGTCAGCCTGTTTCTCTATTATTATATACCTTAAAATATCGAATTTTTAACTTTACTACTGGGGGAATATTTGGATTTTGCCGCCGTACATGCCCCGTACGCCACATACATACCCCGTACGTCACCTAGGTGTCGTACGGGTATAAATACGACATGGGTAGGAGCGGGCAGTATGTGTAGGATATACTACCACAGGTATATAATAATACCGCTGTTGGTGCCGCTTTGCTCCGAGGTGCCGCTCGCTGTTGCCATGCTCTATTATGTCACCTACGTGATGGATGCCATCCTGACACCACCGCAGTTGACACCAAAATGGCGGAAATGATCATCCAAAGCAATATGAATGATATCAATGCAGGTATACGTATACCTAATTGGCTTCTCCAACCCTTAAGAGTGGACTCTATTCTATATAATTGGGCTAACCTGTACTGGAAACACCATAATAAGTGTTTTAGTTTATTATTTTGATGCTATTTCGTTTGATTAGGCTTATATGGACACAATATAATTATTCATACCAGCATATTTGGATAACGAATAATTTAGACTGAGTAAGGCTTTTCTCGGCCGAATCGAGAATATTCAGGACTTGCATACTAGCGTCATCTTGTAATGACCGCCTGAGTAGGTCAAACGAAAACGAGGCAAACACTCTCCACTCAGTCCTGAGTGATGATGAAAAACTAGTATTTTTCTCACCTGAAAGATGGAAATAGCTCTCACGTAATGAATAATCGGCCAATTCTTATGATAAATACGTTGTTAGAAAGCTGAGACTTGGGCCAATCTGCTGGTATATATATATATATGAAGTACCTGTGTTGTGGATAAGATTTCCTGTCATAGATTGAATACCGGAATTATTTATGTGAATTATTTTGCGTGCTCTGTGATATGTACACTACGATCCAATGACTGATAACGGTGGACCGTATGGTTCTATATCAGCGGAAGTAGTACATTGAAAAGGTATCCTGACGCTGGTTGAAGGTATGGGACCATCTACAAAGTATGTACTGATGGGGGTGCGGGGTAACAAATTTAAGAAATTCTGCGTACTGCACGAAAACCATCATTTTACGTATAAATGCGCCAGGCGTATATATATGAGTAGGTATTAGGTTGTCTTAATCCCTGTGTGTATACACCTCATCTGTGGGAGTATATATAAGCCTCTAGTGAACAGGGCTTCACTGAGAGCGGGCAGGGGGAGGTGGCAGGGGGTGGCGGGGGGGAGGTTCGGGGGGAGGGCTTCCTACTGAGGACACCCGTACTTCTACCAACACAAAGGGGCGGGAGGGGGCGGGGGCAGAGGGTGTTTTCTCTCATATACGCCGGGTGTGAAATACAGCCAAGACGCGTCTGTCGTATATACGGCCTGGGCGTATATAAATGAAAACAAGTCAATATTCAGCCAATACATGCACTTCCGTGATGGCGTATATATGAATAAAACAGTGGTTTTCGTGCAGTGTTATGGATGGTCTTTATCTGATCAAACTGTATCACTGTCGTGTAGCATTTATATCACCCCTCTCATAAGACCTAGCACTCTCTGAGTAGTATTCTGTGCAAGGTCCTCACTATGTTCTATAAGAGATTAATTCTTAATGAACTAGGCTTAGAGCCTTGTGAATTCACTGGCCTGCCTCCCGTGCTAAAGACGTACATCAATGCAACCCAAAGATTCCTATAATTTCAGTGATGCCACCTAGCCAGTGGATTCTCAAGGCTCTAAGCCTAGTTCGTTAAGAATTCTTCTCCCATAGTGAGCGTAGTGAGAACCTTGTACAGAATACCACCTAGAGACTGTGAGATCTTATGAGAGGGGTGCGTAGGATCTCCGTACGATTAACTTAAGGGCAGTTCCCAGGTCTTATGTAACATCTATTGAGGCCCCACAACGGTACATCTTGTAGGGTGAATCAGCAGTAAAAAAAATACATAATATATAAGTAGCAGTGTTAGTGTAAGTATCTACAAAACCCTGATAGCCCCAGTCATTGACCACTGTAATCATTTTGTGAACGGAGTATCTAACGGGGTTACCCAAGGTAAGCGTAATTTAAAACTTAAGAGGCCTTGAACAAGTTAATTATTTAAAATTCCCTCTATGAGGACATGACTCAAGGATTGTACCTCGATGTATACCTTCAACAAATTTGCTAAGGCAAAAGGTAAGATCATCTTGAATGGTCAGAGTACCTAGTGTAATGTACTCCAATTAGTGTATTCAGTCTATTCTCAACCTCACCTCCTCTCATTACATCGTACTTATACATAGACAATAATCGATGGTTTTGTGGACAGGCGGCCGTAAACCACGAGAGGTTGACGCGTAGTAATACACGAGCGCTAGCGAGTGTATCACGAGGTCAACCGCGAGAGGTTTACAGAGCTGTCTGTCCACAAAATCATCGTTTATTGCATTTATTATCCATCTTTTCGAATAAATCAAACCCAGTAATTGCCATTTTAGAGGGTTTAACAATAGGGACTATTTCTTTGCTCTATAACAAAAAGGACTATTTTCCCCGTATACCATGGTTTTGAGGCCGTATACCACAGGTTAGAATCCGTATACCACAGTTATGGTATCTGACAGGTTTTATACAATGGGTCGTGGTTTACTGAGTCCCCATATATTTTCAATGGGGGCTTTGTATACGCTGGATAATAAATATGTATGTCCTATACTTCACCTAGTGTCGGACCAGTATAGTTCCTATACTTTCTATGTTTTATAATTGGACTGCTGACAGGCATAGAAAACCTGTTAATTGCAGACTGCAAAAACTAATGTCCTGTCCTACCTCACCCCCCCCCCCCCCTCCCCTTCACACACACAGCCACACACTCCTCTAGACTGGCCCCAGTCCCAGTATCCCTTCACCTACCCATCCCTCCTCTCCTCTTCTTTGATTCCTGGACTGGTCACACTGCGACATACTTTATATTATCATCCACCTAATACAAAGTGTCCATAGAAAACACATAGGGAGTTTGTATGGCCATACCCGGCGCGTACGGATATGTTGTATGCTCCGGGTGGCGCATACGGTAAAAACGTGCGTAAGGAAAAATAGTGCATGACCAATACGAACTGATATCGACATGCCACATGTCCAGAAAAGTTGGATGATAGATACAATATAGACTGGTTTCAGATACAAGCGGCCGTATGCTCCTCAGAGTTGACTCTGCGCAATATCCTCGCATACCATCGGATATTACTACGCGTCAACTCCTCGGAGCATACGACCGCTTGTATCTGAAACTAGTCAATATTGTGTATTTATTCTTTTTTTAATCATGAATGTCCATAATCAAAGACTTGGGCAAGTCTAACACACGCCCCGTGAGACGCCGCCGAGACGCAGCGTTCACGGCCATGCAGGTCACGTGGTCAGCAATAGACGCGCATGCGCGTTACGGTGGTTAGCTTATTGCCGGCGTGTGAGCTGGTGTCTTCATGATGGCAGTTGGGTACACGCCTCCATGAAAACACATCTGTCTACAGAAACAAATCCCAGGTGAGTTCTCATGTTCTCCGCATCATCTGAGGGGCTTCAACTCAGACACCTTTCAGTATCTATTCATTTAGATTTTTGCGCGATGCGCTTAGGATATTCAAGTTAAAGTATTACAGGTTTTGTGGACATGCGGCCGTTGTTTTTTTTTTATTTTTTTTTAATTTTGCAGCAAGCGTTAGGCCCGGCGTCCACCTACTACGATAGAAACGTAGACCTCCCGATTCGGCACCGATACAAAATGTCAAAATCGGTGCCATATCTGGAAGGTGCAAAATCGTAGACATATGTCAAGCCAATCCACCACGCATTGTATAGGGTTTATATCGGTGTCTAATCGTAGAACCGTGGTCAACTGCCCAAATATTAGATAGCCTTCCGACGCGTTTTTTATTTTTTATCGGGAGGTGCATCGTAGACCATATCGGAGCCATATCGTAGTAGGTGGACGCTGGGCCTAACAGGCAGTCTGCGAGTAGCAGGTTTTTTATGCATTACCAGGGCACTTACAATGTTTGCATAGGCAACTAAACCAGTCAAGTATACATATATACAAGGTGTAGAGGAAATAGGTGATAGGATGTGATGTGATGAGATGTTTTACATATACTGTCGACTATGCCTGTATATACACAATCGTTATGTTCCCTCTTACAGAGTTCTGCTCTTAAGCTTCACAAATTGTTTATACGAGTAGATGGATGTTGCATCCTGCACCTCTAACGGTAACTGCCGTTATCAAAGGCCAATCATGCTTATAGTGTCTACCTCGGTAAATGTATCTCATAGATTTCATCACCACCAAACCACGAGTAGTTGACGCGTTGTAATACACGAGTGAAGTCAACTCTGAGAGGTTTACAGAGCCGGATGTCCAAAAAACCATCGATTACTATGTTTATCATCTATGCTGTTCAATGATATGACCCCGGGAATTGACGCATTACATGGCCTATCATTTAGGACCATTTCCCTGCTCTCCAACCATAGACATAGCGCTGTATATATACAAACAAACAGACCAAACACTGCGCTGTGTGACCTCGCGCCCGTTCATTCACACGTAGAGTGTTAATGGGGATTGTTAGCACATAGGGGTTGTTCTTAAGGATAGGAATTTCAGAAGAAGTTAGCGTATTCTGTAAGCTAGGATGGGTTGTCTAAACTTTAGAGTTGGTATAATTGTCTTACTTGGAGACGGAAATAGGCCAGAGCTGCAACACAATTAATATCATATATATCTGGGAAAGCATTATGTATTCTGATCGCAGGTACGGACCCATCACTGTTCGAAAACCCCAAGTTATTTCATTTATTAACCACCTAATACGGAGTCTCCATAGGAATAGCATTGGGCGTGAGTATTTTGCT
The DNA here is from genome assembly GCA_950022655.1 of Alentia gelatinosa. NCBI lineage: Eukaryota > Metazoa > Annelida > Polychaeta > Phyllodocida > Polynoidae > Alentia > Alentia gelatinosa. The sequence goes on along the minus strand of OX465589.1, from coordinate 49,357,376 downwards.
ACCAGGAGATTACTGAGGCCCGTAATCTCCTGACTCTAAAATCAAAAGACATCTGGAAATAGTTCCCGAAACGTCATCGGGCTCCTAGCGAGCGAGACACGAACTGATACATGCAGTGACAGCTACAGACAATCACACAACATTCCAATTAATGTAAATTATTATATACCTGTGGCTGTATGAACTACGTATACTGCCCGCTCCTACCCATGCCGTATTTATACCCGTACGCCACACTGTGACGTACGGGGTATGTGATCACGTGACCAGATAAAATTTCGCCATTTTTAGGTATATAATAATACGGAAACAGGCTGACTGTCTTCGTACGTCAAAATACTTGGTAAAATTGTTAGTCACATACATCCCTCTGCCTACAGCATCGAGATGTATGTGACTAACAATTTCACCGCGTATATTTGACGTACGAAGACAGTAAGCCAGTTTCCGTATACTACAGAATAATTCAAGTTTAGTGAACTAATCTGTCGCAGTGTCTCCCAAACTCCATAATCTGTCAGATTATAGTTTTCAACGAGTTCCTGCCTTGTTTTATTTCTGTATTTTAGTGTATAATCCATCCTCCGTTGACGGTATAAAACCAACATGGCGAACTGATTCAAACTAACTGCCACGTTGCGGGCAATTCAAATACTACAGTTGTATATTTTCACTAACGATCAGCGGTCAAGTTTCAGAAGAGCATCGTAATTATCAGCAAGGAACGGTGGTTAATGAATACAATATAAACTGGGTTCAGATAAAACTGGTCGCAGTCTCCTCGGACTATAGGCCGTGCAGCCATATTGGGGACTGAAAACTAGTTATTTTTGACTTAATTTACAAAGTTTCTCATAACTTAAGCTCTAAACAAGATACACAATTGTAAAAGGTGGCATATTAAACCTAAGATCTGGGCTTTATTGTCATGTATATATTGAATTTATTTAGGCAGTTGATCTGTTTTCATTTTGTATGTATTTTCTCAGAAATCATGTTAAAAGTTAGGCAAAATGTTTGACTCCTAGAATATGAGTGAAGATTCTATAGAATTCCATGTGGAACAAAACTCTAAACCCAGTCTGATTAAGTAGACAATCATTTCACAATCATTTTGATACCTTCAGTTTTGTTGTACTCATAGTAGAAGTCAAAATGGACTGTTTTGTTATGAAAATAGAAAAGTGCCAAAAAGCTGTTTTGGGGGATATATATGCCATATATCAAAGCATTGTCATAATAGGCGAAAAGTGGAGATAAAAATGCTTGGTTGGGAAAGATGCAATATTTTATATAGTATTTCCAAAGAATATTTTTCCTGTGGTTGTTATATATAAAGAAATGCTTACTTAAATTAATTAGATATGCAGCACAGGTCAATCTATAAGATCTTTGAGGGAAACACTATTTCAATTCACATCCCACCATAGTCCCTAATATGCCTTCCTGACCTATAGACTCTATGTAATCACCTCACTATCGTTCGGAGATTACTACGCATCTTGTCCTCGGAGATTACGGCCGGTTGTATCTGAAACCAGTTAATATCGTGTATATTTACGCCACCGCGTAAACGTGCGTATACATAATGTATATTGACCTGTCTCCCCCCCCCTTCAATTTCTGACCACTTATCTATGTTGTAGTGATGCCCCCACTGTTCCCCTCCCCCTCCACCTCCCTCTCCTCCTGTGTTGGTAGAGGTTATGGTGGTCTCAGTGGTATATATACACAATAATCGATGTTTTTGTGGACGGGCGGCCGTATACCACGAGAGGTTGACGCGTAGTAATACACGAGCGCTAGCGAGTGTTTCACGAGGTCAACCGCGAGTGGCATACCACGCAGATAACTTGCGACACCGGCCTATGGAAAAAGGCCTATTGCCACCTCTGCCGCCCTGAATTGTTGGTAGAGTACCTGTGTTGGTGGTGGCGGCGGCAGTGTGGCCCGACCCAATGTTTATAGTCAGAACTTCTTAAAGGCTTATAAATGGTTATATCCAAAAACCCTACAGAAGAGTGGTATTTTGAAAGTAAAATCTATTTTAAAAACATTGAAAAGACAAAGAATGCTTGGTTTATTATTTGTATTTAAAGAAAATATTTAAAAAAACGGGTTTTTCAACGATTTTATGATAATAACTGATAATATAACACTGGATTTTCCATATACCAATGTCTTACTGACTAATGGCAAATTAAAATATAACAACAGTGGCGTCCCCTAGTTGGAGAAATCAAAATTATTGGATAGTGGCGTAGATACGACAGAATCAGGCGTAGATATGACGTATATATGACTGCAACTTGGACGCTTGTATACGTCAATAGATGAGGCATATACACGACGGAAAATAGGACTACCTTGTATACGCAAAATGATACCTGTATATACCGGGTGCATACATATGCAAAATAGGGGTTTTCGTGCAATGCATACCATGGAATTTCCTAGGATTTTGTTTTGTGGGGGGGGGGGGGGGCACACCTTTGTTTTTGCAAGCATTAATTTATTTCCGGTGTTGGAAGTCCAGGAGATGAAGGCCCTAGAAGCATTTGGATTTAGATTATACAAGATTTCAGTGTACAATCAGAATTTTTCATCCGCATTCTCTTTGGGTCATAATCAATTTTGTTACGCTGTATATCATCTAAATGCATGTCCTGTAAATAAAGATATACATAATACTGAGAATATAAAAGGGCTAAAGCTACTAAGCCAAAACGGCTTGAGTCTTAAGCGCATTTTATGCCAACTATACTAGAGTGGGAAACACACTGTACGATTTCGTTCCCACCGATTAACTCCCTAAATCGTAAGGACATTATAACTTGTCTCAGGCGAATTCGCGCATAGTGTCGACCATTACAGCGGGATTTATGGCAGTTATTATCGTGAGTTAATCGTGAGCAAATTCTGTCCACACTGGACGATGGACTGTCTATATCGTGAGCGATTTGAGGCCACCGATAAAGGAACATGTGCAAAATCGTAGTATATAGGGGCTAAATCGGTGAGTAGGGCTTAATCTGCGTGTGGCAGGGCCATTTCTCCTCACCCATCGACTAATTATGTTCCAAAATCGGTAGGCACCACGGGGGGTATTTCGCCGACAACGGGAAGGAACATGTTCCTTAATTTATCAGTCCCGATTTCGGAACATTGGACTGCAATTTATCGGCGACAAAGATACATCTCCATGGGGGGCATTTTGAAATCTTAAGCAAAGTTCTTGAGGGGGGTGCCACACTAATCGACTCCATTTCTAGGCCTCGCCTGAGCTTACGATTGTTCTTTTATCGCCGAGAAAGGAACATTTATGTTCCGAAATCGTACAGTGTGTTATTATATGGCCTTAACTGCCTTTTTAGCCCTCCATGACCATTCCATTATAAGTCTAGACCACAGCCTCCATGTCCAAAACAAGGATGCGGACTAATTATTCATATCAAAATAAGTTTGATTGTGAAATTGAGTTCACTTAAGCCCCGGCCCCACTGGTGCGATGCGATTGTCGCACACGTTTTATAGCCCCATAAACGCCCCCTCGGCGGGGTTTATGACCCCTATTGCGATGGATTCATCGCACTCAATCGCAGGGAAAATTCAGGGTATGCCCCACTGATGCGATGTATTCGTCGCATCGCTTCTGGTACCGGATATATAAATGTATAGGCCTAGATATACAGTTTCATTATGATATTCATTAGAATCAATTATGTTACTTTTCATCCCTCACGCTTTAATAAGTATCAGAATTACACCTAGGCTAAAGGCACAGCCTGGCATTTTCACAGCTTTCACACCTCCTGAGACCTAACACCTGAGTGATGCCTGACAGGTGTGATTGTCATTGACTATAGGATACCCCATGTACCAGTGGTAGATGTACCTCAGTTTACTTGTGGATAGGGGGACTAGATACAAATACAATAGGATATACCCCCTGCCTGTGCGACGAATTCGTCACATATCATGAACATTTCAAGATGTGCGATGCGATGAATTCATCGTATCGCACACAATCGCACACGCAGGCATACCCCGTCCCACAGTTGGCTGGTGCCCGCCTGTATACGCCGCTGGCTACCTAACAGGCAGGTAGTAGTCCCCAGCTGGAGAGCTGATAGACTGTAGTACGTCCCGTTGTCGCTAGGTGCCAGGGCGCTCATGCTCCCAAACTGGAGATGGTGTGTCCGGTTTCATTAGAACTAGACATTAGACTTCGTTTTGTCCCTTCTTGCTTGCACTGTTGGTGCCGCTTTTCATGTCTGTCTAACACTTTTGTCACGAAACTAGTGAAACAAGTCCATGATGTGTAGATTTGTCTAATTCTTATGTTTGGGGTCTGTCTTTTCCTAAGGGCAGCTACTTGTGTTGTCACGAAACTAGACAACCCCAATGTCTGTATGGTGTCACAGACATGGCACGAAACTAGTGAAACAGGTCCCTGGTGAGTAACTTCCGGTACCATTGCTATAGGAGCATCGTCCACTGGGGGAATATTACTATATATATGTGGGACTTGGCATGTGGGCCTCCTGCTAGGGGGTCGGACTGAAAGTGTTAAATCCAGCTCTGACAATAGTTGCGCTAATTACTAACACAGGAGTAATATTGAAAATTTAGAAATAGAACTACCGAGGGATTTACATGAGATAAATTTTACAAGGAGTAATTTGGAAGTAGTTGAGTAATTGTCACGAGGTACATAAAGAGGCCCACACAGGAAGAACTGATGTATCAGACGTTGTGTTTCAATAAAATAAAAAAATAAAAAACCATAAGAATTCAGAGTTGTTTTAGCGTGCTTGCACGCCCTATATACATCGCCTAGAGGTTAGAGTGCTCAGCTATAGACTTCCAGCATACTGCATGAAAACTATCCATTCACTATCTGCGTACCATTCACTGTGATATTAGCAAAGAAGCAGGATGCCAGTGTCTCAGGGTCCTTGAGGTGTGCCCGGCTGACCTTGACAAATCACCCAAGACCAAAATACCTCATCGACCGATTGGTGCTTGATATGTTTAGATCCTAGACTCAGGTAGAAATTGGCAAGCTGAATGAGCGCAAGTGGGTTACAGAAAACTATCCATAGACTGAATGTAAACCAAACGTTTTAATTGTTATTCCTTTATAACACTGCGCGAAAACCACATATTTTTCATATATAAACGCCACCTTGTAAATGCATGTATACCATGTACATTAACATGTTTTCATATATATATACGTCCAAATTTCATGCCAGTGTATGTGGCATATACAATACAGTTTTTGTGTGTATACGGAAGCGTAACGGCTCGTATTTGCCACCAAGCGTATATGAGAAGAAATTTCCTGTGTGTGACATATATACGCCGGTCGTATACAAATCATATACGTTTGGCATATATACATGTATGTAAAATGATAAAACAAATTAAAAAAGGTTCGCCACCTGACCGCCCTGCCCCCACCACCCTGTCTCCCCACCCCCCCCCCCCCCTTCAATTTCTGACCACTCATCCTAGCCACTGCCTCCCTATATCCCGACCCACCGCTGGCAAATGAAATAAAAACAACAGTGGTGTTTTCCTAGTTGCAGAGATCGGAATTATGGGATAGTGGCGTAAATACAACAGAATCAGGCTTATATAAGATGTATATATGACTGCAACATGAAGGCTTACATATATATATATATACATATATATATATATATATATACGTCTACAGATGAGGCGTATACACGACGGAAAATAGGACTACCTTGTTTACGCAAAATCATACATATATACGCCGGGTGTATACATATGTAAACTAAGGGTTTGCGCAGTGTAATTGCAGGCTCATTCATCAATATTGAACATAATTCTTGCTCCTAGGTCTGTAGGGTGGGTAGGTGTTATCTGAAACGTCTGATGGTCTGCATGCAAGTGGAGTGGAGTGAATAGTCTCTTTCAGGACCGCTTGAGGCGCACGGGACACGCTGGCAAGGGTCACTCGGAGTCGACCAGGGCTAGGCGCTCATTGGCTGGCCTGGGAATTTTCTCGTTGGGTGTGCTAAAAATAGCACAGATTCAAACACAGGGAATACCAAACAAACCTCAACGTGTGAGCTGTCAGATGAATAAAATCATCAAAACCGATTTGATCATCTGTGGTCTATTGATACATTTCGGGATCTATTATTCATTGGTTAACTTGAAACATTTGAAAAAATTACAATTTCTTTCTTAACTGCTGAGGTAATTTTCACTCTGACTCCTTCCTGTACATAAACATGTGACGTTATTACTGCCGCCATACTGCTTCCGGGTATGGAATTCCCTACCTCAGCCCCTAGACTCCTACAGGCCCTCCTTGAGCCGTGTACACGCCGTCTGGTGAATGGTGGCCGCACTACAGGCTAGTGGAGTGAATACGGTTCGAGTTGCGTGCCCATGTGACCCGATGCACGTGACCAATGTAGGTCACGTGAGGCGCGTCCATGGTTACCGAGGGATACTTCTGTTACCACATTACCGCTAATCTTATGGTTAGCCCTAATAGATAGAGCAGAGATAGGCACAATAGGCCTTTTTCCGTACGCCGGTGTCGCACCTTATCTGCTTAGTTACGCCACAGCTGAAACCAAGCATTCACCTAGAAACGTATACTTTAGCATGGGACCACTGAGTGTATGAGCGTAATACGTTCATAATACCTGTGTACATTATTTCCAGGGAAATAAGAGTGATTGCATCGTATTCTTTGGCATTCCAGCTACAATTTGATGTATCATACATGTATATCACCTTAATGATGCTCTAGATATAGCGTAGATAACACAGGGACACCTAAACTAAATACACAATAATACATGGGCAGGCCTAGCTATTATATGCTTATCTTTTTCCATGTTTATACCAAGATAATTATCAACTACGAAGTTGAGACACCCCATAGTCGTTGGTACAATACCCTTGTTTGTTCCAACAATTTAATCTGCCAAAAAACAACACTCCTCCAATCACACCCACAGTTCACACTTTAGGTGTGATTGCTGTATGTCTCTATATGAATACCGCTGGAATCGCGGTGTTTGTCCGAGCGGCCGTGTAACTAGACAGTGGGCCGTTAGGCGGCGCTGAACGGCAACACCTGTATAGTCATGTGAGTTACATCCTGTGTATTCATAGCGCAGTGCGATGACGGAAGAGGGCTTTCTGTTTCCTCCAGTCAATGGCCTGAGGCCACCTTAGTCCGTCCACGCACCGCGCCGCCTTCGGGTTACGGTACGTGAAAGTGTACTGTGTCCATGGCTACGATTGGCCAGTCCCCTAGCTGCGGAAGGATTATCGTGATTCGTTGTTCTATTTATAGCATCAGTTTGACAGTGGAAATCTCAGCGGACCGATGTACAATGTTTGTTGTTTTCGAACAAATTTGTTAATTTGAACGCAATAAAAAGCACAGAAATGGTATCCACACATACAGTTTACCCAGTTTGGGAGCATGAGCGCCCTGGCACCTAGCGACAACGGGACGTACTACAGTCTAAGGCCACCTCTGCGTAAACCAAGTTAGTTTGGCAACCAACCCCTTCTACGATATAGGGGTTGGTCGGCTTAAATCAGACACGGTATCCCCTGGGTATCCCTTTTGTGTTCGCCGCAAACCAAGTTGTATTCTATGTATACTATACAAGCAGATATACCTAAAAAGAAATATCCATTGGTAACAAATTGACAAAGATACCACAAATTACATTCAAAATATTATGAAATAGTACACAGGAAAGGAATAAAGATAATGGAAAATTGGCTTTGAGGTTATGACATTGTATAACAAACATATTTTACCCTGTAATGCAGCCAATATTCACCAGATGGCGTATTCCTATCTAAAGGTATAAGTACTACACAGGTGGGAACCAGCAAAGGGTTAAAGCAGCATCTGGATTTAACCCGACCAGAGCTAATATTTTGTAGCTCTGGTTGCCAGTGTAAAACCTAGTCTGTGGTAGCCAACGACTGCATGTCAGTATCTTAAATCGGTGAGGGTACTTTAGGGAAACGGGTTAACCTAATTTTGGGACGGCTCCTCGTACCGCGTTACTTTCGCTAAAACTACCGCAAATAGGTAAGAAATATTGGGACAAATTAAATATGGAAGTAAAGAGGATACCAAAGAGGTTTATAATAAAGTAAAAGAGGTATTACAAACTATCCGAAGACGAATTGTAAAGGTCGGAAGACAACAGTTATGATAGTAAAACATGAGAGTACTGATTCGAAGGTTGGATATCATAATAGCAGTAAGAGCAAAATATTGAAGAAGTATGAATGTGAACAGGAATGTCATGTGATGTCTTGTAAATGTGAATACATGTATTTTATGTTAATATATCAATGTGACACGCACATGGAGGACTAAAGAAGAAACCAACAAGTTTTGGTGAAAAGTCGTCGTTCTCCACGAGTATGATCCGGAGTGAATATCACACGAGTTGGAGAATGATTTCTTTGACTAAAACAAGTTGCTTTCTGTATTTATTTCACCCATGTACACTCTAAACGAATGGGCAACAAACAGGATATAGACCATGGAGAACGGACTGCAATACTCGTAGGGGTATGGAGAACGAGATCCCAATGTTAAGCCTATGGACATTTATTCCAGGGGTGAGATTTTTTTTATTATTTTTTTTTAAACTTTTATTTCACCTGGGATCGTACTCAGCCTAACGACTGGTTTCAATGTACGCCCAGACTCCTGTTTACATATATCCTTGCCCAGTTCTTCTTTATGGTGGCATTTCCGCAACATATATACAACATATAAGAGATAATAGATTTGTTGGAGAGTGCAGCATTACCTCATAGATAATTTTAATGCCCTATTGGATAACCCGAATATCTATCTGATTGTGATAATAACATACATGACAATGGAAAAACAAGACAAAACAGGTCCGGAAAATAGTGATCAACATGGTAAGACAGTAATTGTTATGGGATATTTGATCTTAACAACTTTTTCTGTTCCAACTTAAAACCCTCATGTGTATGCATATTTCTCATATCCACTGGTAATGAGTTCCACATAATGGCACCATAGTACATTATATTTCTCTTATAGGTTTCAGTTCTTGGCAGTAGTATAGGAAAAGTTGGTGCATTGTGTAATCGCGTTTGAATATTCCTTTGTAGTGGGATAAGTTCGTGAGCCTTGGGATAGAGATAATTTAAAATGTGAGTTTTTCTCCGGTCCTCCAGGTAAGGGATTTGTGCGGAGCGATGTAATTCTGGTATGTGGGTCCTTGGGTGCGCCTTGAGTATAATACGGAGTGCTGAATTTTGTAACACTTGTAGTCTCTTCCTGTCAGTCAAATTACAGTTTGCAAACAGCACATCCCCGTAGTCTAATATGGGTATTATCATTGATTTGAAAATCAGGTTACTTGCAGATTCAGTAATATAGGGTCTTACTTTTTTCAACAAGTATAGCTTATGTAACACCTGGTTAGAGAGGCTATTTATATGTGCCTTAAAAGTCATATGCTGGTGTAATGTCACACCCAGGTATTTAAACGAGGTGGCCCATTGTAATGATACATTGTTCAAGGTCAGATTGCAATCCACATGATCGTTTCTGTTCAGGTTTTTGCTGGTTTTTGTTTTTTTTATGTTTATAGTTAATTTATTTTCGTAACACCAGTTACTGATACCCTTTAAATCTTCCTGCATTCTGTTACATAGATCATGCAGATTGCTGTCGGAACCAAACAGCACTGTGTTGTCAGCGTATAACAAGCATTGCGATCTCTTATCATCGTCCCTTTGTGTCAAAGCTCCAGCCAAGTCATTAACATAAATAATGAATAACATTGGACCAAGAATCGATCCCTGTGGCACGCCACAGGAGATCGGTTGTCGTTTCGATTTAACATTGTTTGCCATCGTTGCCTGGGATCTGTCTGTTAAATAACTTTTAAACCACTCTAGCAATTTCTGTTTTAGTCCTAATTTTTCTGGTTTGTTTATTAAAATTTTGTGGTCAATGGTATCAAACGCCTTTTTAAAATCGATGAAGATACACTGGGTTATGTGCTTATTGTTTAATGCTTGGTAAATAAAATTTGATAATTGTACTACTGGATCTATGGTTGAACAATTTTACCTAAAGCCATTTTGCATATTACTTAGTAAACTATTATTATCCAGAAATATCATTACTTGTTTATGTACAATCTTCTCCAATAGTGAGATAATGCGTCATATCCCAACGATACGGGGATATTATGTCTAGTCGAGTCTAATCCGAGCACAGTAAAACCTCGCTTCTGTAACACCTCGCTTTAGGGGACACCCCGCTTAAGGGGACAGTTTGCTTGTTACAGAAATTTTTATTTAGTTCATTTCAACCCCGCTTAAGGGGAAGTTTGCTCGGAACAGAGGGTGTCCCCTTAAGCGGGGTTTCACTGTAGTGTATGTTTTACTATATACCCATGCCGTATATCCTGAAATACGCACCGTTTCGCCATATAACGTAAAAATACTGTACGGACCACGGGTCCGTACACTAAAATACGGACCACCTTCCCATGTACGTTGACTAAAATATTAGTTGTTAGGCCAAAATAAATTAATGGTTTTTCCTAATTTGGGGTATATAGTAAATATATAACGACCTACCATGCTTGTATAAGCTACAAATCTCGATGATAATTTACGGTTTGTACGGAACTCGGCATAAATGCCTCGTTCTGTACGAACCGTAAATATCATCTTGTTTTGTAGCTTGTACAGCGTGGTCAGGTCGTTCTATATAAATATTTATTATTCTGCAGTGCAAATTTAGATAATCCAATTTTTTTCCGTATAACCACTCTGTGTAGGGCGGAAATTACGAGCATCCATATAGTCTCCGCTCCGAGAATTATACAGCCCCTCTATGTTAAGTTTGGAGATTCCGTATTCGGTGGACAATAAATAGGAACAAGTGCAGTGGAAAAGTTCGCATGCCCACCAGCGGGACTTTACCTTCCACTGATGTCGATTGAATGGCTGTACCCCGTATACACCACAGTGTGACGTACGGCCATGAATACGACACGGGTAGGAGTGGTTGCCCACAGGTACATGATATTATTATATACCTGTGGTAGTATATCCTACACATACTGCCCTCTCAGGCCCGTATCATATTTATATCCGTATGGCACCTACATGGTGTATGTAACGTTATCACATGACTGTAACGACGGTCATACACACGGAACGTCCTACCGCTAATCACTCATCATGCACATACTATGGAACGAGACATTCAAGATGGCCGCCGCCAATGTCGAATCGATGACTCAATGCAAAGTACGGAAAGCAGACGTAATACCGTAAATAACATCAGGATTTCTTGGTACAATGGCTAAACTTGAAATATGTTGCGAATAAAATGTGAATGGAGTACTTACGTAAGGACGCTTCATCGGAACAGACCGGAATCCAAAACCGGAAGTGGAATCTTGAAAATGTAAACAACGGAGATATTTCAGTACAATGACATATTACATGATTTTAATAACAACACGGTCAGTGAAGTACACAAAATATTAACAGAAAATAAACAAATAATATAATTTAGTTTGTTATTATATTCCGACAACATTATAATGTAATATTAAAATACGAAACGGGTTTATGTGGACATACGTTCGAAATAAACAAATGCTGTCAGTGTCATCTGATCAAAATGGCAACACTACAGGACATAGAAACATATACCGTGAATTTAGATGATTTAACGTGTGAAAAAGATAACAACAATGCCGTAAATACTGATAATGAAGAAGATGAAGTTAGCGATCAGGTTCTATGGGATTATATATCATCTAAGAAAAGCCGTGAGACAACAAAAAAGACGGAAAGAGACGTTGCCGCCTTCAAGAAATGGTTGAAAGAGAGCGGAACGACAACAGACATTTTAGATTTGAAACCTGAGCGATTGAATGTGACGCTAGGCACCTACTTCATCAATAAACGAAAGAAAAATGGAGGAAATTACAAACCAGAGACATTATCCACCATTTACGGAAGTATAAAAAGATTCCTGGACGACAACGGTTATGGACATAACATAACAACAAGCGAATATTTCAAAACATGTAGGGGAGTGCTATCTTGCAGAAAACGAGAACTGAAGAGCGAAGGGATGGGTAATAAACCAAACAGAGTGAGTATTTCTACAACAAAATATATATTTATATAAATTATATTTATAATATAAAAAATTTCTTGAAATGAAAAAACCCTAAAATATTGCTTGTTTATTGTATTATCTAACAGTGCGACCCATTGACTTGCGAAGAAGAAGATTTGTTATGGGAAAGTTCAGCTTTGGACCCCTCCACCCCAAAGGGACTCCGTAATAGCCTATGGTACTTGATAACCAAATGTTTCGGGATGAGGGGGCAGCACGAGTCGAGACAACTCATGTGGGTCGACTTAGAAGAACATTGGAGACAGGAGGGGAAGAAACAATCGTATTCTATGAACGCACAAGCAAGACACGCCAGGGCGACAATAAAATGAGTCGGCTTTTTTGCCTAAAATGTGGAAAAATGTTAAAAATCCCAAGAGATGTCCGATAGAACTGTACAGAGAATATAAACGAAGACGCCCAGTTGATATGAACTCGGCTTCGAGTCCCTTCTATCTAACGGTTAACTTCAAACGAAGTGCAACTAATCCCATCTGGTTTAGTCGCCAAGCTATGGGAAAGAACGAGTTGGCAAAGATCCTAAAGGAAAGTGCTCAAGTTGCGGGGATAACCGGAAAAAAAATAACAAACCATTCAGTCCGGAAGACTACATGCACCTCTCTCATTCATGCTGGTGTCCCCCCAAATTTGGTTGCCCAGCTTTCCGGACACAAAAATGTATCGAGTTTACAGTCCTACGCCACTGCATCAAATGAACAACAGAGACTCATGTACGGAATACTAAATGAAGGGAATAAGCGTTTCACCTTACCTTCATTGGCCACGCCGACTTCCACCATGACAACAGCAGCGGTAAATATCCATTTTAAAAAAATCACCTAATTTTATCAAAAATCCGGGTAAAAAATAATATAAATACAGGTTTTAATGATCCAGCTCCGGCCCAGTGTGGTTCCTTTCTCCTATGTAATTGCACACTAGCGTACGAGACGCTTTTTAAAAAAATGGAGCTATGAGGCCTAATATATTGACACAGATCCAGAATTGTAGAATATCCAATAAATCCATGTAAAAATAATAATAAATCCATGCTATAATGATCCAGCTCTGGCCTAGTGTGGTTCCTTTCTCCTATGTTTGTGCACACAAGCGTACGAAACGCTTAAAAAAAAATAGAGCTACGAGGCCATATAACATAACACAGATTCCGATATTTGATCTTGAATCTTATAAATAAATCCATTTAATGTTGTTTCATTGCAGCTCCCGTGTGAAGAGGCAGTATCGTCGAGTATCGTGGCGATTCCGGGTAAGAGAAAGCGCCCAGTCTCTGCTGCCTTCGGACGTCAAGGAAAGGAAATGGCTTACGAGTTGACGGACTCCGAAGACACTGGAATGGTAAGCATAACATATGAATAGTAAAGTATTTCTTTGAATGTGGAGAAATGAAGAACAAAAAATTGATAATTCTGTGAATGGTTATATATTTCAGAGCGAATTCGTCACTCAAGAGTTCCTAGCCGATTGCAGCCGTTAGTACCATGCCGGTCCCTACCCAAGTAGTCTTCGTACGGGTAAAATATGCGGTAAAATTTGAAATCAGATTCACCGGTGAATCTGATTTCAAATTTTACCGCGTATTTTTACCCGTACGAAGACAGTAAGCCTGTTTCTCCATATTATTATATACCTGTGGTAGTATATCCTACACATACGGCCCGCTCCTACCCATGTCATATTTATATCCGTACGACACCTAGGTGACGTACGGGGTATGTATGTGGCGTACGGGGCATGTACGGCGGGGAAATCCAAAAACTCCCCAAGAGGCAAGGCTAAAATAGGATATTTTGAGGTATATAACAAAATACTTGGTAAAATCGGCGATCAGATGAACCTCTGCCTTGGGCATCGGTTCATCTGATCGCCGAATTTACCGCGTATTATATCCGTACGGAGACAGTAAGCCCGTTTCTCTATATTACAAATTATGTGAAGTTAATGGAATTTGATTACCTTCAACATTAAGCTGTCTACAGGGCACTTAATTGTCTACAGGGCACTTACTTACCTGTTATTCTACACCCATTTGTAAGTACCTTGTAATAAGCTCAAATTCAGGCATTTACGCATGGGAATCTGTATTGTTGAGACTCAATGGAGAGTTGGTGTTGCCCCCAGCATGGGGGCGTTACATAAGCAAAGGTCACATGTCAACTCCTGCCTTAGATTAGCTCGTTACGTCACAGCGTCGTGCCATTATCATTTCCACTTCCAGGTTGAGTAATATTCAGCCCAGCTTCCGATTCATTGTAAATATGGCTGATATAAATCAGAGATGGTCCGTTGGGTGTTATTTGGACGGTTCCAGGACCAGAGGAGAGGTCACTTGAAGCAGACGACATTTAAATCAAGGTAATTCTGAAGGCGGGAACACACTGAGTGAGCGAAAACACGGAGGCGATTTTAACAGCACAAGAAGAAATTGGACGTGAATCGGTTGAAAAATCGGATAGAAATCGGAGAGGTAAACCTTTTCTCATTGCTTTCAGACCACAGGGGTGGTGATCGAATCTATGAGATAAATTCAGGTAAAAATCCCACCGCAACACATTTACCGAGGTGAGTGTTCTTTTACTTCCCACACTACAAAAACATGGGTATCGGAAGGACTGACCTTTGATATAGCAGTAAGTCTATGACTGCTGGGATTAAGGAGAAAGTTTGCTGTACAATACATCACACAGACATGGTATTAGAAAGAATGACCATTGATTTGGCAGAAGTCTACCGAACCCACACCCTTAGGCTTATGAGTTCAGGGACCTGTTTCAGTAGTCTCGTGACATTAGGCCTAGACAGACATCAACAGCGGCACCAACAGTGCAATCAACAGCAGAAAAAGACTAGCAAATATCAGAAAATCGGAGTGGCCAATCTTCTTCATATTTGGAACGATTATAGGTTATATGTATCCCTTACTCATCTTAAATTGTCATTGATTAATTCCTACGGAAAGTGAGTGAAACTCCGTGTGTCATCGATTGCAATCTTGTGATCTGTCTGTATGGTGTCACAGACGTCATCTAGACATGTCACGAAACTACTGAAACAGGTCCCAGTACCTTAACCACTGAGCGAACTCCCCATCCCTAACTGAAGGAACCCAGGGTGAAGAACTAAGCTGCAGTGCTCTAGTTTGGCAGATCGCCATGGAGATGTATTCATCTCTTTGTGCCAAATGTCTGTCCATGGTTTGCGCCTGGAGCAAAGGAAAAACCATAGAGGGCCGCACATGTAACTACCATGGAGTCCTTCTCACTATAATTGTTTGTTTGTTTGTTTGTTGGCACCAGCCAAGTCATTCTTGGCTTCGGGGTTAATGTTTCTTTGGTTTGATTTAACGTCCAGTCAATCATTATACTATTTGTTAGCCGTTATAGATTCGTTCTCAACAGGCATGGTGGTCAGGGTCATGTTGTATATGTTCGCTGGTAATGTAACCAATCCGTTCTCAGCGAGCAAGGAAGTTATAGTCATATGTTTGCTGTTATTGTCATTGGTCCATTTATAGTGGGCATAGTAGTCATTGTTTGTTTGGTTTGATTTTACGTCCAGTCAACCATTATAGGTCCTTTCCAGACTTTCTCAAGGTTCTTTTACACCACAAGGGTGATGATCGAATCTATGTGATGAATTCAGGTAGAAATCTCACCCCTACACATTGACCGAGGTGAGAGTTCTTTTACTTCCCCCACCACATAGACATGGTATGAGAAGGATGGCCTTTGTTATAGCAGTAAATCTACCACTGCTGGGACTCGATAATGGGATTGAGAAGCATTCTATAAGGTGGGGTTGTCACAGACTGGGTCTCTGCATCTTTACCAATCTTACAGAGCTGGCCCACAGATATATATTTTTTTTGTTGAAAATATGTTTATTGACGGAAAGTTCACATTACATTAAATGCGATTTTCAACTTTTCTCGTCAGACAAGATTGCAATAGTAGATATGACATTTACAGCAACACAATTGACAGTCAGACACAGGACTAGAACAAAAATAGTATGGGTACAAACAACAGCAATAAGACAAAGTGTAAAGTTCTGGTCTATACATCCCTATCGTGGCCATGTAATATTGATTTCTATGAGAAGAAAGTAATCATCTAAATTACCCCTAATTATTGAGGAACAATTTGACTGAATTGGAACAGTCACCATTTTGGTTAGTAACCTCCTCCCTGATGTTTACAGTACGGCTGCCATGCTTGAATGGCATATAATACCCCTATTATCGCTCAGCTCTAGTTCCCAGTCTGCCCACATGAGGGCAGGTCGCTCTACCAATGACACTTGGAGTTGTTCAGTGTCATGAGCGCCCTCCTGACATGTGCGACAGACCGGAACGGGCGCTCAACCGGAACAGATTTGGTCTTCCCCTATTGGCTGTTGGTACAACAGCCAATGAGAGCGCCGAGCTCACAGATGCCAAGCCTGTCATGTCAACCCCCTGCTAAGGGTATAAAACAAGGATCCCTTCTTGTCAATAAACAATTAAGTTCTTGACTCATAGTAGTACATATTATTATATACCTGTGGTAGTATATCCTACACATACGGCCTGCTCCTACCCATGCCGTATGTATATCCGTACGACACCTAGGTGACGTACGGGGTATGTATGTGGCGTATGGGGCATGTACGGCGGCGAAATCCAAAATCTCCCCCAAAAGCAAGGTTAGAAATCGGATATTTTAAGGTATATAATAATAGAGAAACAGGCTGACTGTCTCCGTACGGATAAAATACTTGGTAAAATCGGCGATCAGATGAACCTCTGCCTCCGGCATCGGTTCATCTGATCGCCGATTTTACCGCGTATTTTATCCGTACGGAAACAGCAAGCCTGTTTCTCTATAGTACCTCTGTGTTTGAGTTCTTCTCTCTCTTCTTAAGGTCTACTCCTTACGCAAGTAGGCTGTGAGACTTTACAAAAGGACATAGCAGACCAGGTAGTCCTGGTACAGGACACCCATGCTACCAACAGAAGGCTCCCCATCCCCAGATGGCCATCTACCACCACAGCTACTAATGCTCAACTGCACTTCACTTCATTTCTTCACAACAATACTTATAGCCAATACAAGATCACCTATCTTAGAACATCAGCCATAGTCTCAGTTAGATCTACCGTTTTTAAGAGTGCTTTAAAAACCTTGTTATTCGCAGCGACATGAAGATATGCACCGTATCTGAGCATGTCCTGCGCTCAATGAGTATCCAAGATCATTATCGTTTGACGAGGCGTGTGTGTGGTGCGGCGTATAACTTTCTTTTTTTTTAGATAGCCTGACTCTGGATAAATCCGTTGACAGCATTTAAGAATTTTTGAAATCGAGTATCCAAGATCATGTTGATCAACACATATTTTTGATATCGGTCCCTGGGAATGAGAAAGGTGAGAATGCTGTCAGGGTATTTCATACCCGGTTGTCAAAAAGCGGCAGACAATAGTTATATGACCATAAACACTTCTTATGACATTTTAACATTGAGGATTTGGTTACTGTTACTTCGCTATAAATCTAAAAGAAAGAAAGATCACGGCAGGCAGACATCTTTATTTGCATGATAAATGATTATTCTATAATAATGGACATCACATCCCATTTCCCATTTTGTTTTAAATTACTTTTATCTGAATATCTCCTAAGGCTAACCCACCTTTGAAAGATTGTATCTATTCCAGCTATATGTAAGATTACCTACGATAATAGAAAATGTCTGTCATATATTTACCCTTACACTAATAGTCCTGAATGCCTGGGGGCAATACATAAAGTATGTACGCACAAAGGATGCCAGTGAATTCGATAGTGCAACCGTTTTGGTCCGACAGTGAGTTCGCTATACTGTGACAGTTTCGTTCCGCGAAACGGGTGAATTCGATACAGCCCGAGACCCTGGCCAGCCACCCACAGTCCCAGCCAGTCACCCACAGTCCCGGCCAGCCACCCACAGTCCCGGCCAGCCACCCACGGTCCAACCAGCCACCCACGGTCCTGGCCAGCCACCCACAGTCCCGGCCAGCCACCCACAGTCCAGGCCAGCCACCCACAGTCCCGCCCAGCCACCCACAGTCCAGGCCAGCCACCCACAGTCCCGCCCAGCCACCCACAGTCCCGGCCAGCCATCCACAGTCCCAACCAGCCACCCACAGGCCAGGCCAGCCACCCACAGTGCCAGCCAGCCAGCCACGGTCCCGGCCAGCCACCCACGGTCCCGGCCAGCCACCCACAGTCCCGCCCAGCCACCCACAGTCCCGCCCAGCCACCCACAGTCCCGGCCAGCCATCCACAGTCCCAACCAGCCACCCACAGTCCCCGCCACCCACCAACAGGCCAGGCCAGCCACCCACAGTGCCAGCCAGCCAGCCACGGTCCCGGCCAGCCACCCACGGTCCCGGCCAGCCACCCACGGTCCCGGCCAGCCACCCACGGTCCCGGCCAGCCACCCACAGTCCCAGTCGGCCAGCCACCCACAGTCCCAGCCAGCCACCCACAGTCCCAACCAGCCACCCACAGTCCCGGCCAGCCAGCCACGGTCCCGGCCAGCCACCCACAGTCCCAGCCAGCCACCCACGGTCCCGGCCAGCCACCCACGGTCCCGGCCAGCCACCCACGGTCCGAGCCAGCCACCCACGGTCCCGGCCAGCCACCCACAGTCCCAGTCGGCCAGCCACCCACAGTCCCAGCCAGCCAGCCACAGTCCCAGCCAGCCACCCACAGTCCCAGCCAGCCACCCACAGTCCCAGCCAGCCACCCACAGTCCCAGCCAGCCACCCAAAGTCCCGGCCAGCCACCCACAGTCCCCGCCAGCCACCCACTGTCCCCGCCAGCCACCCACAGTCCCGGCCAGCCACCCACAGTCCCGGCCAGCCACCCACAGTCCCGGCCAGCCACCCACAGTCCCGGCCAGCCACCCACGGTCCAACCAGCCACCCACAGTCCCAGCCAGCCACCCACAGTCCCAGCCAGCCACCCACAGTCCCAGCCAGCCACCCACAGTCCCAGCCAGCCACCCACAGTCCCAGCCAGCCACCCACAGTCCCAGCCAGCCACCCACAGTCCCGGCCAGCCACCCACTGTCCCCGCCAGCCACCCACAGTCCCTGCCAGCCACCCACAGTCCCAGCCAGCCACCCACAGTCCCAGCCAGCCACCCACGGTCCCAGCCAGCCACCCACGGTCCCAGCCAGCCACCCACAGTCCCCACCAGCCACCCACAGTCCCTGCCAGCCAGCCACAGTCCCAGGCAGCCACCCACAGTCCCAGCCAGCCACCCACAGTCCCTGCCAGCCACCCACAGTCCCAGCCAGCCAGCCACAGTCCCAGGCAGCCACCCACAGTCCCAGCCAGCCACCCACAGTCCCGGCCAGCCACCCACAGTCCCAGCCAGCCACCCACAGTCCCGGCCAGCCACCCACGGTCCCGGCCAGCCACCCACCGTCCCGGCCAGCCATCCACAGTCCCGGCCAGCCACACGCAGTCTCCGCCGGCCACACGCAGTCCCCGGCTGGCCACACGCAATCTGGGCCGGCCACACAGTGGATCAACCCTGATTTACCCCAAACCCTACCCAAACCTTACCCTATCCCTAACCCTGACCCTAACCTATCCTTATCCCTATCCTTAACCTTAACCTAACCCTAAACTTAACCCTACCCCTTAAGCGAGGTGTCCCAGAAGCGGGATTTTACTGTACTAGTTCTCTGTTTGTCCATACAGATCTGTTGGGGCAGCTGCCATTCTCAATGAAGCTGAAAAAACCACCCGCCATGTCTGGGCCGGCCACATGGTGGCTCAACCCTGATTTACCCTAACCCTACCCAAACCTTCCCCAAACTTAACCATAACCCTAACCCTATCCCTGACGATAACCTATACCTAATGCTAACCTATCCTTCTTTTCTTTTTTCTTTTTTAATTGATTATTTTTCTGGAGTAAGCTACTAGGATAGTTTATATATCCTATTTTCAGTAGGCTCCAGGGCCATTTAGACAATTTTGGTCAATATGTATATAATTGTATAAAATGTATTTCAAAAAAAGGGTAATTGGCAGTACGATATTTGGTTAGCAAGATTTGGTTAACCTAACCTTACCCTAACCTTAACCTATCCCTAACCCTAACCTATCCCTAACCTTAACCCTGACCCTAACCTATCCCTGTCCCTAACCTTAACATTAACCTAACCCTAACCTTTATCTCACCCCTGGAATAAATGCCCATAGGCTTAACATTGGGAGCTCGTTCTCCATGCCCCTACGAGTATTGCGGTCCGTTCTCCATGGTCTATATCCTGTGTGTCATCCATTCTTTTAATGTGTATAGGAGTGAGATAAATACAGAAAGCAACTCGTTTTGGTCAAAGAAGTCATTCTACAACTCGTTTGAGTGCTACGTGATATTCACTCCTCATCAAACTCGTGGAGAACGACGACTTTGACCAAAACTTGTTGGTTTCTTCTTTATAACCCTACCACTTAAGCGAAGTGTCCCCGAAGCGGGATTTTACTGTACTAGTCCTCTGTTTGTCCATACAGGTCTATTGGGGCAGCTGCCATTCTCAATGAAGCTGAAAAAACCGCCGGCCATGTCTCAAATCAGCCCCGCTCCACCGAGATCGCTCAGCAGCACCAAACTCTTCTCAAATGGCGGCTTCTCCCCGCGCTCCTCATACGGGGTCTTACCCAAGATGGCCGTCAACAACTCAGAAACCGAGAAGAAGCGGACCCAGCAAGCTGTCAAGGTCACCTTCCTGCTGGTGTTGCCCATGGTGATCCTCCTGACCATGACTATCATGGCGCATGTGGAGGCCTTGCAGGCTCAGTGGAACGCTCAGGCGGTCATCAGCGCCATAACGACGTCACTGGAGGTGGCCGAGCTAGTGCGCATGCTCCAGATAGAACGAGGCCGCACGTCCATGTTTCTCAGCTCCAATCGCAGTAACCAGCACGTGTACAGTCAGCTAACCAAGAACCGCCGCGACACCGACGACAAATTCAACAAGGTTAGTCATAGTTTGCACTGCATGAAAACCACCGTTTTATTCATATATATACGCCATCACGGAAGTGCATGTATTGGCTGAATATTGACTTGTTTTCATTTATATACGCCAAGGCCTCATATACGACAGACGCGTCTTGGCTGTATTTCACACCCGGTGTATATGAGAGAAAATAACCTCTGCCCCCGCCCCCTCCTGCCCCTTTGTGTTGGTAGAAGTACAGGTGTCCTCAGTAGGAAGCCCTCCCCCTGAACCCCCCCACCCCCGCCAACTCCCCTGCCCGCTCTCAGTGAAGCCCTGTTCACTGGACGCTTATATATACGCCCACAGATGGGGTGTATACACACGGGGATTAAGACAACCTTGTAGATGCAAAATACCTACTTATATACGCCGGGCGTATTCATATGTAAAATGATGGTTTTCGTGCAGTGAAATACGATATAGGGGTTGGTCGGGTTGAACCACACACGGGATCAGTCGGGGTACGCCGCGATCCAGGAAGTGTTGTTCTATGTAGGCTCTAAAGGCAGAAATACTCAATAGGTAGAATTCATAGCTTAGCATATTTGACAAATAAGTCTGGCTTTATGGTGGTTTTATTCTAGAAATACACACAAAAGGAAATGAGAAAATGGTAAATTGCCTTCAAGGTTATGACTAAACACACTCTCCAAACATTACAAAAGGTCTGGTAGGAGAATAACATACAGGTACAGCTACTGGGTCAAGGAGGCCGCTTATTTAATCCGACCAGAGCTAATTTTGTTTAGCTCTGGTTGCCAGTGTAGGTTAGTCATTCGTTACGCTGGTTTCCTGGTCATCCACTAGGGGGGCTCGGCGGAATCAGACAGCGGGGTACACAGGCGGGCACCAGCCAAGTCATTCGTGGCTTCGGGTTTAATGTTTGTTTGGTTTGATTTAACGTCCAGTCAATCATTATACTATTTGTTAGCCATTATAGATTCGTTCTCAACGAGCATGGCGGTCAGGGTCATATTGTAAATGTTCGCCGGTAATGTAAGCAATCCGTTCTCAGCGAGCAAGGAAGTTATAGTTATATGTTTGCTGTTATTGTCATTGGTCCATTCATAGTGGCCATAGTAGTCATTGTTTGTTTGGTTTGTTTGGTTTGATTTAACGTCCAGTCAACCATTATAGGTCCTTACAAGACTTTCTCAAGGTTCTTTTACACAACTAGGGTGGTGATAGAATCTATGTGATGAATTCAGGTAGAAATCTCACCCCTACACATTTACCGAGGTGAGTTCTTTTAATTCCCACACCACATAGACATAAGAGAAGGATTGGCCTTTGATATAGCAATAAATCTACCACTGCTGGGGGTGACACTTGAACCCACAAAATCCTACAAAGTCCAGTGCCCTAACGACTGAGCTAACTCCCCACCCCTCGTTATTAACGTCCGTGAAGGTCTAAAGGCATTTTTTTCCCGATTTTGGCAGTTGCTTGCTTTGTCTGCCCAAATTAGACCGTTGTTTATTTGTTTTAATCAAAACTTTGTTTCCGAGCAAGGCCACTACCACAAAACCGCGATCTTCCATAACACCAAGTGTGGTTTTCAATATCAACATCTTGCATACATTGTTTGTTTTCACCACAGTTTTTGTATAAGTGTGTAACAGTGATGGTTGGGCTTAAAGTACCCAAATATTATACAATCTACAATAAAAGTTTAACCAGATAAACAAGGATGTAGTATACTCCAAGGCTTATGACTAATCTATAGCTAATGATGAGAGATGAAAATGACAATACATAACAGTATCCGCTCCACGACAATAACTCATTACAATGTTCCGGTTGGTCGGAGATTTCTATGATTTCACAAAATTTCACATTTCGCGCATTCTTTACAAGAAGGAGAAGAAACAGACCAGCCACATAGAAGTCTTTCGTGATTCCGCGCACCATATGTAAGCCAAGTAAGCTGTAGCCTGATATCTTAGTCTATAATATTTGAATGAATATAGTCTTGCACTGTTTGTGATACTGAGTGTAATGGATAGGTACATAGATGGCCTCTCACGGTAAGTCGCGTAGTTTCTTAATTGCCCTTTTGAAAGCCCTGGAGTGTCTTTCGTGATTCCGCGCACCATATGTAAGCCAAGTAAGCTGTAGCCTGATATCTAACCCGGCGTTTACACTTAACGACTAAATATGTGACGACTGTAGATCGTCAGCCAATAGTCGTCAGGTGGTGGCAATGTCCACCGTAAAAGTCGTCGAGCTCAGAATTTCCTTGAGCGTTTACACTGACGACTATGAGTTTTCACAGAATCGCCGCCTATGTAGACGACTATTTCAAACCGGCTTAAAGTAGTCGCCGGCAACAGAGCGTTTTCAATAGTCGTCAGGTGGTGCCAAATAGAGTAATCTGACGTAATCAGACGATCTATAGTCGCCACACGCTTGGCGTTCACATTGGACGATTTCTAGCTTTTTACTGCTGAAAGTCGTCAGGAGATGCAAAATGCAAGAATCGCCGACCAGAATCGTCTAGTGTAAACGCCGGGTTAGTCTATAATATTTGAATGAATATAGTCTTGCACTGTTTGTGATACTGAGTGTAATGGATAGGTACATAGATGGCCTCTTACGGTAAGTCGCGTAGGTTCTTAATTGCCCTTTTGAAAGCCCTGGAGTGTCTACCATCTTTGATTTATATGAAAAGTTGATCGCAGCTCTTCAACTGCCTGTCATTTGAGTGGACTCCACATATGACGGCTCCAGCAATTCTTCACTGGATTCTGAGCGTTGAAACTGTTAATTTTTCTAATCATTGGATCATTTTGACAGTTAGGAATCCTCCCGTATACGGAGTTTCAAGAAATAATCATGACAGATATGACACCTGGATAGAATTATCCAGGTCTCATTTCTGTCATAAGTATTTGATGAAATTTTGAGTATGCCACTCCAGTTTGATGGAGTGATTTCTAATTTATAAGGGTCAAATTTCCATTTCCTTCTATTTAAGAACGTAGAGAAGAAGAAGGAAACAGGTAGGACTTTACGTATGATAGTAAATTAATTTTATGGCGGAACATCTTATTCCAGCAAGGCCTTCAGTAGGCTACAATAACACATGAAAAAGCAGGAACACTTGCTATGGAAAGAGAAATTATGTCCTACACAGAAATAAACACTTCATATGGCACACAATTGACTTTCTTAGATATGCTTTCAA
Source organism: Alentia gelatinosa (assembly GCA_950022655.1). Taxonomy (NCBI): domain Eukaryota; kingdom Metazoa; phylum Annelida; class Polychaeta; order Phyllodocida; family Polynoidae; genus Alentia; species Alentia gelatinosa. The sequence continues at coordinate 49,332,894 of OX465589.1, read as the reverse complement.
TGAGGTCGGCTATGCCATGGGTCAGGAATTTAGAAGTCGAACAAATCAATTGTGATGTAGAATGTACATACTTTAAGATTTAAGAGAGCCAATCGATATGTTACAAATAAGAAGTAAAAGAATATATGAAATATATCAGACAAGCTATGTTTCTAAAGATATGATATCCATGGGAGGCATTCTTCCCAAATGCCAGATTCCCATTTTGCGAATTGAAGGCTTCTGCGCCACTTCAGTCGGTCACTATGGGCACATATCTCTAGAAATATCTCATGTTGCCAGGTGGAAGGGAATAAATGCTAAAGAGTTAGCGACTCTTGTTTTTTTAATTTTTTTTGTTGTTTTTTTTATTTGAAAATAAAATTCACCAGTCATGGTGGTCTTACATTTTGTTGGCAACTTCCAGTTACAAGTTCTGTGTGTACATATTGATCGCCATTCTCTCATAATAAACTTATATATACAACCATGATGATGAAATAGTATGAGATTTAGGTGAGACTGTCATGTAGGCCTTATAGGCCGAGCTAATTTAGTGGAAGGCACAGGGGGACGCCTCAGTTTGGTCATAAGTATTACTCAAGCGTGTGGGTAGAGTCACGTCAGTGTATTCTGCGACAAGGGTTGGGTAGGTTTTCTTTACTTTTCATTATCAACCTAAAAGTTCTTTTTGTTGGGGCCGCTTTTAAAGTTTCATCCTGGGCATTCCACAAAGAATATCCTCCCGTTGTTGTGCTTGCAAAGGTCACCGACTCCAGTCCATCCCAGACTAGGAGCTAATAGTATATTCATCACTGATGAATGAGCGTGCAATTATAAATGAATAACAATTGAAAGTTTTGGGTTAGATTGAGTATACGGATCCTTCTCTATAACACACTTGCACCCAGTGAACTTGCCATATCTGCAACTGCCTGAGTCTAGGATCCCAACAGATCAAGCAACAGTGGGTCATGAGGTATTTCGGTCTTGAGTGATTGGTCATGGTCAGCTGGGCACACCTCTCACACACTGAGACACTGGCACCCTGCTCTCTTCCCAATAGCACAGTCAGTAGCACACAGCTAGTAAAGGGATAGTTTTCTGACAGCACACTGAAAGTTCAATGTGACCACTCTAACCCTGACTCTAACCTCTAGATGATGTGTTTAGCGCGTGCAAGCACGCTCTAAAAAGCACTAGTTTCTTGCGATTTAATTTCCAACAAGTTTGAGATGTTTGGGCTGCTGGTCGCTGACTATGCTCTTCCACCTGCAGTGCCACTGGCATTTCCCAGCGACTATGCCAGTCTCTAGGTCAGAATCTCCATGTGGTAATTGGCTCTTAGCTGGATTATGATTCGGCTGAATGGGAAAAGATATGTCATCTTCCATGCGTTATTTCAAGGGAGACCAAAATACAGTCATTCCAGTATTGTACTTTGCATTATCAATTACATGTAATACATATCTGCAAAGACGGAGGCTGAGACAATCCTCATCGGTTCAATGGAACACTCCCTTAGACAAGTTGAATTGCCACAAGGTATTGCATTCCAACAACTGTTATTATGACTTAGGGGCCGTCCATAAATGATGTCATGCAGTAGGGGGAGGGAGGTTCCAGTCTCCATGATAAAGCCCGATGCCCATCTACCGATTAAGGGTTGAACGATTAGTTTGCAAATAGTATAGGAGTCGGTGAACTTGTCGCAGGCAAATTACGTAACCCTTCGCTCGACCGGCGGACATCAGGAGAGAGGGTGGCTTGGAAAAATTACTACCCGCGGCTGACGCCTTGGGCAGTAATTTTTCCAAGCCTTACCTCGTAACTTTGAACTTTTGCTCACCGGAACATAGTTTCCCTCTATTCCTCACATATCACTCTTTCTTTAAAAACACACTCCCAGGTTTCTGATTGGTCCTTCATCGACATTCCGGAACTCAACACCTCAACCCCTGAACTTCGCCGACCCAACTTCGCCATATTCCTGGGAGCCTTCCGTGGCAATGCCGACTTGGGCTACGTGTCAGTGACCGACAGTCTCAAGTTCTTCACCACATTAAATGGCAACCTCATCGGGACTCTCTTCTCGAATGTTCGAGCACCTCAGCAGTATGACTACCTGGTGGCCTTTGACAACTTCGCCCGGGCGGCGGAGTATGCCGGGGTACAGCGCGCGGTGGGTGCCGCCTTCTGGATCCCCTGTGACTTCACGGAGAGTAACCGCCTCTGGCTGATCGAGACTCACGCCAACCACATGACCATGGCCCAGGCGGCCTTCCGCTACTTCCCGGCACTGAAGAAGGAGTACTTCCGTATCCGGGACGCCAACTGGCCGCTGTGGAGAGACATAGAGAGCATGGTAAGTAGGGCATGGATTTGCCGGGGTATATCTTGGTATTTATCCTACCCCTAATATAAAATCCCATAGGCTTAACATTGGGTTTCTGTATGCCACGCTGACTGGCATACGGAGTTTTATATGCCACTAGTGGCATACAGCATTGTTATCACTTAATATTCCAAAATCGAGGAGATCGGGTAGGTTAAAATCAAAACCTGATTCGTTTTAATCTTGGCCATCGCATTCCACTCCTGAAGTTTTGGCTCCGGACTTCGCCTCATGAAGTCACTTTGCCAAACTCCAGTCGTGGAATACGGTGGCCAAGATTAAACCTCATCCAGTTTTACGATAATATTGTTATATCTTAGTGTCGCGATATGTTGTACCTCCTTTGTTGCATATGCATACCTTTTCACGATGTTGGGTGTATATTTTGGTGCTCCACTACTGCGACACCTCAAGACACCTCAAGGCAAATATGCACACGATTATTTAGTGTAAATGCCGGGACAGAGAGCATGATAAGATGCATCTCTGTTTGCTTTGTTTTGTTTGTTTGTTTGATTTTATAACTTCTGGCTGACCATTATATAGGTAATTACTTTCCAGACTAACTCAAGGTTCAGCTTTGTCTCACTTGTTTTACACCACAGGGCTGGTGATTTAATTTATAAGATGAATTCAGGTTGGAATCTCACCCATACACATTTATCAAGGTGATAATTTAACTTTAACTTCCCACACCTAACATACAAGATATGAGTGGTCTACCACTGCTGCGGACGAAGGAGAAAAGTGTCAGCAATTGGACTATCCACAAACTCCCAGAACCTCAGGGATACGAGCCAAGTGCCTTAGGTCACTCAAAAAAACAAACTTGTTTCTCATCACCGCGCGCATCAGAAAAAACGATTTTAGAAGATTTGATTTTTGATTTTTTTAGATGGATGAACCTTGATAGAAATTATGAAAGGTATGTGTATTTAGTATCAAATTAAAGCTCCTGATATCAGGGATGCATTAAATGTATAGCCAGTAAAAATCTGGAAACCCCGCGTAAGCAGACACCCCGCATAAGCAGCCACTTTGGCCCGGATCGGAGGGTGTCCGCTTATGCAGGGTTTTACTGTATGTCTGTAATCTTTGATATAGCAAAAAAAAAAAAAAAAAAAAAAGCGCCCTCGTCATATTTTTCATGCCTTTGTGATGAGAAACAAGTTAGTTTTTTTGGGTGGCCTTAATAGCTGCTAACTGCCCACGCCCAACAGAATAGATTTAGGACATTTATCTTACATTGCTAAGCTTTGGAAATGCAGGAACGGTCAAAAAATAAATTTTATCTAATAATGGTCACATATCGAACATCATTGTCTGGGATATCTGCATTCAAGTAGTCCAGGGACCTGTTTCACTAGTTTCGTGATATGTCTGTGACACCATACAGACATTGGGGTTGTCTAGTTTTGCGACAACACAAGTAGCTGCCCTTAGGAAAAGACAGACCCCAAACATAAGAATTAGACAAATCTACACATCATGGACCTGTTTCACTAGTTTTGTGACAAAAGTGTTAGACAGACATGAAAAGCGGCACCAACAGTGCAAACAATAATGGACAAAATGAAGTCTAATGTCTAGTTCTTATGAAACAGGACACACCATCTAAAAATGTCGTGAAACTAGTAAAACAGGTCCCTGGAAATGTGAGAATTACTGTATCATATCTGAATGCTCATTACTGTTTATTTACCATGAGGACAAACAAATTCCTTTATCACTAATAATATGGAGAAACCAAACAAGAGTTAGTTGTGTTGTTGTTTATCGCACAATGGCAAGATCGGGTATTACTGCGCGATCTTGCCGGAGTGCGATGAACAATAACATGACTAACTCGAGTTTGGTTTAGAATTTATCCTACCCCGCCCGTCTAAATTACTTCTACATTAACAAATGACGTCATTTGTCAAGTGTATCCCACTAGAGAGATATTTTTCATTTTTCTGAACTCCAGACCGAATACAGTGACCCAATGTTAAGCCTATGGAGTTTTTTTATTAGGGGTAGGATAAAGCTGTGTAGAATTATAATTGATTCGGATTGATAACAAACAATATAGTCTCATTAGTCTCAGTAGCAGCCCTCCATTGTTCCATGGAAAATTATAGCTACGCATTCATTTTTAGTATAAACGAATCCTTTTCCTCAAGTAAAACAAATATTCTGTAAATTGAGCCTAATTCACAGCAACAAAATAACGAATTTGAACCTCCTGGCAGACGGTCAGCCCTACGCTTTGGCTGACATTGACATGTTTTCTATATCCATTTAAATAAAATGAGCATATAGAAATTTATACTTCGCTCTCTCTGTTAAGTGTTTTTCCTAGCCTTAACTGACAACCCTGGAGGTGAGACACTTTCATTGCACTGTAGCTTCTGTTATTGGTGGTTAGTCTTCTCTCTTTGTGACAGGTCAATTACTTGATCTCCGATTCATTCCGACAAAACTGTTCAAGTAAAACCACAGAGGAGAGACTGGTCATGGCACAGGACTGGTTCAACAACATGACTTTCTACGTTAATATGTGAGTTCAGCTGTACGAAGCTTTTTTTTCATATTATCAACTGTCATTACATCCATTACATGTTCTAGAGAGAGTGAATCAATTTCGTAACATAGTCATTTTATAAACGTTATTATGTACATGCATAAGCTTTATACTGCCACTCTTTTTTGCATAATATATAACATAATAAGAGGAAGGTGAGTTTGGCGGAAAATCAATAAAACAGGGTTTATTCATTTATACATTGGGACAAACCCCAGTCCTACACATCGGAAATATACATAACTAAGATTAAAATAATTAGTTATATATCGAGGTAAGATTAAAACATGTGTTAACGATAAGGTTTCTAGCAGCGGAATGAACCGTTATACAGGTTACCAAGATACCTTAGATACCGCATCAGGAACCCTAGATACAAAACAATGACGTGAGCTGAAGCGAGCTGCTCTATTAAAGCAGTGAATAAAAGGGGGTAGCTCATTGGCCTAATTTATATATACATAAGCGAAGTTATATAATAATAATAATATATATATATATATATATATATATATATATATATATATATATAATGTTACTCCTCACTTTACCTGTACAGCTCTTTGTGTGGCCTCACATAGTGTTTATGTAGGTCCCTGACTCTAATACCAGGTGCCCACAACTGCGATTTGGCTACGATTATCCTACCAACAAGCTTGAGTAAGGAGTAGACCTTAAGAGAGAGAGTCAGAACTCACAGAAGTACTAAGTACTACTCTGAGTCAAGAACTTAACTGTTTATTGACAAGAAAAGGTCCTTGTTTTATACTCTAAGCAGGGAGTTGACATGACAGGCTTGACATCTGTGAGCTCTGCGCTCTCATTGGTTGTTGTACCAACAGCCAATAGGGGATGACCAAATAAATTCTGTTCAGCGCTCCTTCCAGTCTGTCGCACATGTCAGGAGGCCGCTAATGACACCGAACAACTCAAAGTGTCATTTGTAGAGCACCCTGCCCTCATGTGGACATACTGGGAACTAGAGCTGAGCGGGTATGATATGCCATTCAAAGCATGGCAGCCATACTGTAAAACCAGGGAGGAAGCTACTAGGCAAAATGGTGACTGTTCCAATTCAGTCAATTGGTTCGTTAATAATTAGGGGTTATTTAGATAATTACATTCTTCTCAAAGAAACCAATATTACTTGGCCACGATAGGGATGTATAGACCAGAACTTTAAAAGCGTTCCGACACAGAATAAACTCTTCTGTCGGAACGAATTGGTTTCTAGTATCTCAGCGAGGAAGGGTGGAGTAGGTGAAGGGGTCTGGGTAGGAGACAGGGACTGAAGCCAGTGTAGTCGGAACCCTGTAGATGTGTGTCAGAGTGTGTCAGAAACCACATGGAACACAGGATCTACTGCTTCAAGTCTAGCCCATAACTACACAATATCTATTCTAGTATCTCTGAGGACTAGACACATAATTATATAGAACTGCATCAAGAATCATATAAATACACAATACTTCACGAGTTTGGATTTGCCACAATTGTCATCGAGGCCAAGACGAGTGATGGTTACGGCCCATTCAAATAAGTGGAGTATTGTTTATTTTACGATTTGTGTGCGGTTCTGGATTTATCTCACCCCTTTCACTGTTAAAGCCATTCAAATCTGTGTCTTCTCTCTGAAATCCTGGCCACTGATTGGTCAATCGCCTATGACGTCATTTCGCATTCACTACGCCACGACCATGGCATAGTATTGTCACTCGGGGTGATCGTTGAGTATTTTTTTCTAGCGTTATTCCTAAGGCTAAACTTGTACCAGAGGTGAGATGATGTCCTGGTGAATACGAGTGCATTACGTAGAAGATACACTGTTGTAGAGTGATAGTGTGCCAATTCGTGTAGTTCTTCAACAGTTTGTATGATGAATGAAGCAGTTTAACGTCTTATTCCTGGCTGGATCCTCAGGTTATCTGATGTACGGAATGTCGTCATGGACGCATTGGAGATGAGCCTCGAAGAAATGCTCACAGATGCCCAGACAAAGGTGAGACCACTCAACCATACCTAAGACATCTATCTCTAACAAAGGTAAGACCACTCAACCATACCTCAGACATCTATCTCTAACAAAGGTAAGACCACTCAACCATACCTCAGACATCTATCTCTAACAAAGGTAAGACCACTCAACCATCCCTCAGACATCTATCTCTAACAAAGGTGAGACCACTCAACCATCCCTCAGACATCTATCTCTAACAAAGGTAAGACCACTCAACCATCCCTCAGACATCTACATCTAACAAAGGTAAGACCACTCAACCATCCCTCAGACATCTATATCTAACAAAGGTAAGACCACTCAACCATCCCTCAGACATCTATATCTAACAAAGGTAAGACCACTCAACCATCCCTCAGACATCTATATCTAACAAAGGTAAGACCACTCAACCATACCTCAGACATCTATCTCTAACAAAGGTAAGACCACTCAACCATACCTCAGACATCTACCTCTAACAAAGGTGAGACCACTCAACCATACCTCAGACATCTATCTCTAACAAAGGTAAGACCACTCAACCATCCCTCAGACATCTATCTCTAACAAAGGTGGCACAACTCAACCATACCTCAGACATCTATCTCTAACAAAGGTGGCACAACTCAACAATACCGTAATCTTTTATCCCTGCCAAAGGTGGCACTACTCAACAATAACAATAACAAACGTGGATAGACTCAACCATACCTCAGACATCTATCTCTAACAAAGGTTGCACAACTCAACAATACCGTAATCTTTTATCCTTGACAAAAGTGGCACTATTCAACAATAACAATAACAACGTGGATAGACTCAACCGTATCTCAGTCTCCTATCCCTGATAACAGTAGGACCACTCCACCATATCTCAGTCTCCTATCCCTGTCAACAGTAGGACCACTCAACCATATCTCAGTCTCCTATCCCTGACAACAGTAGGACCACTCAACCATATCTCAGTCTCCCATCCCTGATAACAGTAGGACCACTCAACCATATCTCAGTCTCCTATCCCTGATAACAGTAGGACCACTCAACCATATCTCAGTCTCCTATTCCTGTCAACAGTAGGACCACTCAACCATATCTCAGTCTCCTATCCCTGACAACGGTAGCACCACTCAACCATATCTCAGTCTCCTTTCCCTGATAACACTAGCACCACTCAACCATATCTCAGTCTCCTATCCCTGATTACAGTAGGACCACTCAACCATATCTCAGTCTCCTATCCCTGATAACAGTAGGACCACTCAACCATACCTCAGTCTCCTATCCCTGATAACAGTAGGACCACTCAACCATATCTCAGTCTCCCATCCCTGATAACAGTAGGACCACTCAACCATATCTCAGTCTCCTATCCCTGATAACAGTAGGACCACTCTACCATATCTCAGTCTCCTATCCCTGATAACAGTAGGACCACTCAACCATATCTCAGTCTCCTATCCCTGACAACGGTAGCACCACTCAACCATATCTCAGTCTCCTTTCCCTGATAACACTAGCACCACTCAACCATATCTCAGTCTCCTATCCCTGATAACAGTAGGACCACTCAACCATATCTCAGTCTCCTATCCCTGACAACAGTAGGACCACTCAACCATATCTCAGTCTCCTATCCCTGATAACAGTAGGACCACTCAACCATATCTCAGTCTCCTATCCCTGACAACAGTAGCACCACTCAACCATATCTCAGTCTCCTATCCCTGACAACACTAGCACCACTCAACCATATCTCAGTCTCCTATCCCTGATAACAGTAGGACCACTCAACCATATCTCAGTCTCCTATCCCTGACAACAGTAGCACCACTCAACCATATCTCAGTCTCCTATCCCTGACAACAGTAGTACCACTCAACCATATCCCAGTCTCCTATCCCTGATAACAGTAGGACCACTCAACCATATCTCAGTCTCCTATCCCTGACAACAGTAGCACCACTCAACCATATCTCAGTCTCCTATCCCTGATAACAGTAGTACCACTCAACCATATCTCAGTCTCCTATCCCTGTCAACAGTAGGACCACTCAACCATATCTCAGTCTCCTATCCCTCATAACAGTAGGACCACTCAACCATATCTCAGTCTCCTATCCCTGTCAACAGTAGGACCACTCAACCATATCTCAGTCTCCTATCCCTGATAACAGTAGGACCACTCAACCATATCTCAGTCTCCTATCCCTGTCAACAGTAGGACCACTCAACCATATCTCAGTCTCCCATCCCTGACAACACTAGCACCACTCAACCATATCTCAGTCTCCTATCCCTGTCAACAGTAGGACCACTCAACCACATCTCAGTCTCCTATCCCTGTCAACAGTAGGATCACTCAACCATATCTCAGTCTCCTATCCCTGATAACAGTAGGACCACTCAACCCTATCTCAGTCTCCTATTCCTGATAACAGCAGCACCACTCAACCATATCTCAGTCTCCTATCCCTGATAACAGTAGGACCACTCAACCATATCTCAGTCTCCTATCCCTGTCAACAGTAGGACCACTCAACCATATCTCAGTCTCCTATCCCTGACAACAGTAGGACCACTCAACCATATCTCAGTCTCCTATCCCTGATAACAGTAGGACCACTCAACCATATCTCAGTCTCCTATCCCTGTCAACAGTAGGACCACTCAACCATATCTCAGTCTCCTATCCCTGACAACAGTAGGACCACTCAACCATATCTCAGTCTTCTATCCCTGATAACAGTAGGACCACTCAACCCTATCTCAGTCTTCTATCCCTGTCAACAGTAGGACCACTCAACCATATCTCAGTCTTCTATCCCTGACAACAGTAGAACCACTCAACCATATCTCAGTCTCCTATCCCTGATAACACTAGGACCACTCAACCATATCTCAGTCTCCTATCCCTGATAACAGTAGGACCACTCAACCATATCTCAGTCTCCTATCCCTGTCAACAGTAGTGTAGTGGGACGGGAATCCAGCAGTGTTCATTTGTTTCACGGAAGGTGGCGCGATATGCCGATCCTTACTGTGCAGTGATTCCGGACAATGCCGCACACGAGAGTGGCGCGGTGGAGACCGGGATTACGTAACGCTTAGTATATATACTCAGCGTTCACAGTAGGTCGACAGGCTGTCCTCGCGCGTCCCTTCTACGGAACGGATCCTTGGGCCCTCACTTTGCAGGCGGGTTCTTGTAACCTTCCTGGTGGTTAGGCTAATCCTCCGGATTGGCCTATCCAGCGTTACCTAGCACCTATGTGCTAGGGTACTGTACTTGTGGGGAAGATCTTCCAGATCTTTCCGGGAAGTAAGTGATTAATAAACACCCTTGTTTATTAAGTGACGTTGTTGTGTTATGTGTGAATAGGTCTGTGCAAACTAACCGAAAACCGAACCAACCTACGTAAGTGCGTAGGGTGGGATCCTGCCTGGAACTAGCGTTCCGGATTGGGGTCATCCAACCTGCTAGATAGGCGGCGACCACCACAGTAGGACCACTCAACCATATCTCAGTCTTCTATCCCTGATAATATCTCAGTCTCCTATCCCTGATAACAGTAGGACCACTCAACCATATCTCAGTCTCCTATCCCTGACAACAGTAGGATCACTCAACCATATCTCAGTCTCCTATCCCTGTCAACAGTAGGATCACTCAACCATATCTCAGTCTTCTTTCCCTGACAAATATGATATTAATAACGAAATTGTACGATATTTTCCGAAATTCTACCAAACTTCCAGAAACAATCCGATAAATCTTATTTGGGGTGGAACCCTGATTTCTCTGACGACATGCGCCCTTGCCAAAAGATTAACAGGTGTTTTGGTATGATGTTAAAGGCATATCCTACAATTCAGAGTGGCGCCACCTGGTGATTTTTTAATCGAGTCTATTATTATTCAAAACTTGTTTCTTGGGATTCGTTCCAATTCTACATGATATGACTCCGATATTTGCTTTTTGTATGGGTGCCATATCGGTAGGTCTAAATTTCTATCGTAGTAGGTGGACGCCAGGCCTTAACCTCTTGTATAACGTTGAAGAGGTCGTGCTTGTTTTCAGGTGATCGTGTACTCGTTTGTCCTCATCCTCGTGACGGTATGCGCGCTGGCCACGATCTACACAGTTAGGAGTATTTTTCTGATGACGGCCAAGTTACAACAGTTCGGTGCCTCCATCAGTCGAAAGACGCGAGAGGTGAGCGTTGAATTTTATATTTTCATTAGGGACATCTCGCTTGACTTTACAGTAACGGTCTACCACCTGCCCATTTACAATGATACACTGTTGCAAAATGGTTTGCTACTCTATTGTTGCAGTACATGAATAGATCTCAGAGGGGCACTTCCGGTTATATATACTCTGTATTATCTCACCCCTCGTATTTTTGTTCCATAGGCTTAACATTGGGAACTCGTTCTCCATGCCCCACCGAGTATTGCAGTCTGTTCTCCATGGTCTATATCTTGTGTGTTGTCCATTCTTTTAGTGTTGTGGTGGTCGCCGGCTTTGGCCGTGTGGAGGAGTCTATCCTCAGAAGGTTTACTTCCTGGCGATATCCCATCCTACGCACAATTGCATAGGTCGGTTCTGTCTTTTTGGTAAGTATGAGCAAACCTATTCACACAGAACACAACTCCACAACTTAGATAAACAACAGGTTGTTTATTCTTTCTTCCCGGAGTGATCCTGGTTAGATCACCCCCAAAGTACAGTACCCTGGCACAGCGTGCCAAGTAATGCTGGGGAGGCTAGAGACCGGAGTCCTACACTCACTTAACCACCAAGAGGTCAGTTTGAGAATCCAAGGATTCACTCTTCTCAGAGAGAATGCGCGAGGACAGTCTGTCGACCCACTGCGAACCCAGCCTATATATATGCCCAGTTACGTAATCCCAGGTTCCGCCGCGCCACTCTCGTGTGTGGCGTCACCTGGAACCACTATACAGCAGGGATGGACTCTTCGCGCCATCTTCCAAAGAGCAAACAAACCACCTCTAGATCACCCCGACCCCTACAGTATGTACAGGGGTGAGATAAATACAGAAAACTACTCGTTTTGGTCAAAGTTGTTGTTCAAACTCGTTTGATTGCTATGTGACATTTACTCTGCATCAAACTCATGGAGAACGACGACTTTGACCAAAACCTGTTAGTTTCTTCTTTACAACGTCATTCTTGTCTGTATTCCTCTTTGTGATGCATTTCTATTGTTCAACAAAATGGTTGTAATTCCTGTTAAGGTCTCGAGGGGTCATCACACTATTTTAAGGCCATCAAATTGTTTAGAGGTCACAGTCCTATTCAGAGGCCATCAATCTTTCCTAATTTTGTCTTACTTCTCATATGAATGTCCATAGACTTAACAAGGTGTGACTGTATGTCATGGTTATGCCATATGATATTTATATGCCACACATATGAAGTTAAAAATATGTAATGGGGTAGGATGTACTCATAACGTCATTCAAATTAATATAACTGTTTATATTAGTTATTTCTGCTACAGATATCACTCAGTTCTGCTTCATGATATCATTCTGTGAAGAAAACTGAAGCCATTTAAACAATCATATCAAATTTCGTGACGTTTCTTGATAGTACCTGTCCATGTACCTGTAGAGGGTTTAAGTTTCTGACACTTAGACAGCGTATCTTTGTTGGAACACTTTTGGTATCAAATTGCAATTATAACCTGCAAATCCCAGTTAGCCAATATCCGGTCTTCCAGTACTCTTTCCTGAAAAAAAAACCATCTCTTGAACTGCTTGTCGCAGATTGAAGCAAAGCGCAGGTACATGGATGAGCTGTGCAGTCAAATGTCACTATCCATCCCTTGCACAATCTGCCACAAAGCATTGGCCGTCCCTAGTGCAGTCTTCACCAAGGCATTGTACATCCCTAGTGCAGTCTACCTCAAGGCATTATACATCCCTAGTACAGTCTGCATCAAGGCATTGTACATCTCTAGCATGGTCTACTCTAAGGCATTATCCGTCCCTACCAAGGTTCACCTCGAGGCATTATCCGTCCCTAGTACAGTCTACCTCAAGGCATTATCCGTCCCTAGTACAGTCTGCCTCAAGGCATTATCCGTCCCTAGCATGGTTTACATCAAGGCATTATTCGTCCCTAGTACAGTCTACCACAAGGCATTATCCGTCCCTAGCATGGTCTGCCTCAATGCATTATCCGTCCCTAGCATGGTCTGCCTCAAGGCATTATCCGTCCCTAGCATGGTCTGCCTCAATGCATTATTCATCCCTAGTACAGTCTGCCTTAAGGCATTATCCGTCCCTAGCATGGTCTGCCTCAATGCATTATTCGTCCCTAGTACAGTCTACCACAAGGCATTATCCGTCCCTAGCATGGTCTGCCTCAAGGCATTATTCGTCCCTAGTACAGTCTACCACATGGCATTATGCGTCCCTAGCATGGTCTGCCTCGAGGCATTATTTGTCCCTATTACAGTCTACCACAAGGCATTATGCGTCCCTAGCATGGTCTGCCTCAATGCATTATCCGTCCCTAGTACAGTCTACCACAAGGCATTATCCGTCCCTAGCATGGTCTGCCTTAAGGCATTATCCATCCCTAGCATGGTCTGCCTCAATGCATTATCCGTCCCTAGTACGGTCTACCACAAGGCATTATCTGTCCCTAGCATGGTCTGCCTCAATGCATTATCCGTCCCTAGTACAGTCTACCACAAGGCATTATCCATCCCTAGTACAGTCTGCCTCAAGGCATTATCCGTCCCTATCATGGTTTACCTCAAGGCATTATCCGTCCCTAGTACAGTCTGCCTCAATGCATTATTCGTCCCTAGTACAGTCTGCCTCAATGCATTATTCGTCCCTAGTACTATCGTAAAACTGGATGAGTTGTAATCTTGGCCACCGTATGCTACGACTGGAGTTTGGCAAAGTGATTTCAGAGGCGAAGCCGAGTGAAGTCCGGAGCCAAAACTCCATGAGTGGCATGCGGTGGCCAAGATTAAAACGAATCAGGTTTTGATTTTATCCTACCCCCGTCTCCTCGATTTTGGAATATTATGTGATAACAATTCTGTATGCCACTAGTGGCATATAAAACTCTGTATGCCAGTCAGCGTGGCATACGGAAACTCAATGTTAAGCCTATGGGATTTTATATTCGGGGTAGGATAAAGTCTTCCACAAGGCATTATGTCCTGGGTTACGTTGCTGCCACTTTTGATTCTCTGGAATTGCTCATCGCAGATTGAAGCAGAGCGCAGACGCACAGACGAGCTACTGAGTCAAATGCTGCCCAAATCCGTGGCCGACGCCCTCAAACGAAACGAAACGGTGGAGGCCGAGTATTTTGATGACGTCACTATCTACTTCTCGGACATTGTTGGATTTACGTCCATCTCCGCTCAGAGCAGTCCGCACCAAGTCATCAATCTACTCAATATGTTATACAGGTAATTCAAAATGTTAGGGGCAAAATCCACCAGGCCGATGTCTCACCCGATCAATTGTTCCTGGACCCTTAAGAGGAAGCTCACGTATTGTAATTTATTTAATTCTGATAATGATAGTTAAATAAATGACCATTTTCAAAGATTTGAGAAATTCTAGGGCATCCAATAATAATCGGCGATTGTCTGGCTTCGGAATCGGCTACCGTCGGTCCAGTGGAACACCCCCTTTAATGACTTAACGTCACCATTATATTGTCGCATGGACACGTTTCTATGGGCAACCATTTTACTTATTTCTTATATATTATTATTCTACTTAAATCATATCTTGTTTTCAACAAAATTCCCAAATTTCAAATCCGATGATTATTGCTTCAAAAATATACATTATATCAGAATTGAAAAATAATGACTGGCATCGTGCGTCTTTCAAGGGTTACTATAAGGAAACTCACGAGATGAAAATAACTTGGTCCGTACTCCACTGTACTCCACGGAGTAATTCACGAAGCGTAGTAGTCAAACGAGGTGGAGTGCGGATCACATTATTTTCATCGAGTTGGTTTCTGATTTGATCTCACCCTGTATAACATTATCAATAACACAAATCACCAAATAAGCCAATGAGTTCATTAGTGAAGAACACGCACTCGAGGGGCGTCATGGCGGCGCCCATGGATCATAGGCTATATGCCGTATAGGGGACATAGCCATTGTTAGTTCATGAAGCAGCCACCAGGTGGCCAGCAGTATGGCAGGCCCCTTGGGGGGACAAACCTGTATTCTGGTTCTTTGTTCTTAAGAAATTCAACTGCCTTTCAATGTTTTACCATGGTTCCCTTGACTCTTTACACCTATCCCAGAGCAGGATGACTTAACAATTAAACTCAAGACATGATGTTTTTTACATGGAACACTTTACATACATATATGAGCAAGGCAAGTGTTGTAACACTTCCCAATTATCACTCACTTCTTCTCACTCCATTAGTAAAGAACAGCTACTTTTTCACCCCCTTTAGTGAAGAACACCTACTCGGGGGGCGTCATGTACAATATGACTCTGATCATGGACCATAGGCTGTATGCCGTATAGAAGGCATATTGTTACAACATTAAAAGCTAATTACATCATGTGATTGGAAATGCTTGTTCATAATTTGTAAATGGTGTTCCTCTCTTGCAGCATGTTTGACAGCACCATAGACAAGTATGACGTCTATAAAGTAGAGACTATTGGGGATGCCTACATGGTATCGTCAGGCTTACCCATACGTAATGGAGACCGCCATGCCAAAGAGGTAGCCATGCTATCTTTGGACCTGCTGCGTCAGCTGAAAGGTGCCACGGTGCCACACATCCCTGAGCTTAGCATCATGCTGCGGATCGGACTCCACTCGGGTAAGTGGGCATGACTGCCACTGTTTGCATTATGGGCACTACATGGCTACGACATAGCTATAAATAAAAAAAATATTGCATCGTGGTCTTTTCAGAATTTTGAAATAGTACGAAAATGGATTACTGCCTCGGTGCTGGGTCGGGATGTTGAAAACATTGTGTGTCGTAGTGTGTCAGAAGGCTTGTCGCAGTGTGTCGGAAACTCAATGGATTCTTGGTTAGGAGTGATTTGGTAAGCTTCATCTCAACACAGGCGCTTGTCCTGTACACAAGGCCCTACTAGCGGTTGTGTCTATCAATCATGTCGTCTTCCTCCCCACTTTACTCATTGTCTTTTCTATCCAACTTACATTGAAAAACATTATCCGTTATCACAATCTGTTCTGACTGTATGAAAACGAGTGTATAGGCTATGATCGTATTCTTGCATAGTTTTTATGCCAGCCACTTATCATTTTTCTTACCCTAAAAGCAGGCGTCCACCAACCACGACAAGGCTACGACAATGGGTTCCCGACAAGGTCCACGATGGGCCTACGATTGGAGGCCGTGTCGTGGTTGGTGGACCCCAGTTCCTGACAAGAATCTATCACAAGGCCTTGACAAGGCCTCGATTGGAAGCTTGTTGGGAGCCTTCCCACAAGGCTACGACAATATCAAACATGTTTGATTTTTCCCATGATTGGACCCTTGTCGTAGAGTGTCGGGAGTGTGTCGCAGAGGTCTACGATATGGAATTTTGGTGGAGTGAACACTTCCTGACACACCCTGACAATGCTGTCATAAAGCCATTGCTCGGGATTGGGAAAAGTGGCTGTTGCACCACTCAGACCACAAAGTCCCAGTGCCTTAACTAATGAGCTGCCTCCCAAACCCCTTTTATGCAGAAGTCAACTGGTAGAGTAAAATCCTTACTTTGGACAAAACGATTCCTGTCCGAGGTCCATCTTCGATTTCATATTGCCTGACACCATAGACAGATGCTGGTATGAAATCGACGACTGCCTGAGAATGAGAAGCGTTTCATCCACAGTGAGGATGTTTGCTTATTATTGAGCGCGGGAAACCGCGCTCATATACGTCATCTAGAGAGGTTAGAATGCTCACATAGGCTTTCAGCTTACTGCAGAGAATCTAACACTTTGCTATCAATGTCCCAACTTTAAAGGCCTGGCTAGATGAGCAGGGGTCCAGTATCCCAGTCTGACCATACCCCTGCCCCACGACTTATTTGGTTCCTTTTAATAGAACATTCATGGATGAGTGAATGTGTGAACGTGTGTGTGGTGCAATGTTGCAAATCAAAGGAAATCACATATTAACAAGGTGTATTGATTGACTGCATCTAAAGTATGGCTGATAGTCAACCTGAAGAAAGTATCTTAATGGACCATGATAATGGCGGAAAACATATGACAAATATGTTAGTAAGAGGACTACAGACAGCACTAGTAGTACTCCAAATCAAGTACTCTCAAGCCAAACAAACATGAGTGTATCAAGCGCTAAGGGGCTACCAGAGAGTGAACTGAGTGGCATAGCTGACCTATTAGCCAGAGAAGTAGGGCAGTTGACCAAGACCCTCAATGAAATATCCAGTCACAACTGCAATGATTTGATTGGGATCCGTGGTTTGCTAGACCAGGCACAAGTCTAAATCAAAAACATAAGCAAACAAATGAAAAACACCTCAAAAGAAATATGCCAACGTATTGATAAAGTAATAAGTTGTTACACTTGATATACTTAAAAAGAAACTTAGTGATGTTCAGCAGAAGTCTGAAAAAAAAACCATAACAGGTGCCCTCAAGTGCCTATCAGTTCTGGTTCATTCTCTTGGTTTATGGAAACATTATTGATACTTTCAAATAAAAATGGCTTACTGATAAATAATTCTAAATGATATTCTCTTACTTTTATTTGAAGAAATGATTTAGGTATACCGCGCTCTTCCATTATAAATGGAAATAACCTTTGCTCCTAGTTATATACCTTAACTCAATGAAAAATAATATTAAGTCACACTCTCAGTAGGCACGAACATTATCATTACTGCACCCCTAGCAGCGGGCAGTATTCGCACACAGGTTATATGATAATATCTATCATTAATCTAGACAATGATATAAAATAATTGCTTTTGAAGGTCTGTACCAGTGAATATCAGTGAATACCAGGTTGCATTTAGTTAGCTGTTAGCCGTTATAGATTCGTTCTTAGCGGGCATGGTGGTCAGGGCCCTATTGTATATATGTTTGCTGGTAATGTCACAGATCCATTCTCAGCAAGCAAGGAAGTTATAGTCATATTGCACATGTTTGCTGTTATTGTCATTGGTCCATTCATAGTGTGCGTAGTGGTCATTGTTTGTTTGTTTGTTTGGTTTGATTTAACGTCCAGTCAACCAATATAGGTTCTCACCAGACTTTCTCAATGTTCTTTTACACCACGAGGGTGGTGATCTCGGGTAGAATTCAGGTAGAAATCTCAGCCCTACACATTTACGGAGGTGAGAGTTCTTTTACTTCCCACACCACATAGACATGGCATGAGAGGGATTGGCCTTTGATATAGCAGTAAATCTACCACTGCTGGGGGTGAAGGAGAAAAGTTGCCGCAGTGGGACTCCAATCAACAAATTCCAGTGCTCTTTACCGCTAAGCTAACTCCCCACCCTGGTCGCTTTTGCTATGCTTGCGTGCAAGCATATCCAGCCTGCACCACGAGAACAGCACAAGTCATAATGTACATGTTCGCTGTTATTGTCAACGATCTGTTCTCAGCGGGCATGTTGAATAGAGTCATATTGTACATGGTCGCTGTTATTGTCATTGGTCTGTTCATAGTGGGCGTGCTGGTCAGAGTCATATTGTACATGTTCGCTGTTATTCTCATTGGTCTGTTCATAGTGGGCGTGGCGATCAGAGTCATATTGTACATGTTCGCTGTTATTGTCATTGGTCTGTTCATAGTGGGCGTGCTGGTCAGAGTCATATTGTACATGTTCGCTGTTATTGTCATTGGTCTGTTCATAGTGCGCGTGCTGGTCAGAGTCATATTGTTCATGTTCGCTGTTATTGTCATTGGTCTGTTCATAGTGGGCATGGTGGTCGGAGTCATATTGTACATGTTCACTGTTATTGTCATTAGTCGATTCATAGTGGGCGTGCTAGTCAGAGTCATATTGTACATGTTCGCTGTTATTATCATTGGTCTGTTCATAGTGGGCATGGCGGTCAGAGTCATATTGTACATGTTCGCTGTTATTGCCATTGGTCTGTTCATAGTGGGCGTGCTAGTCAGAGTCATATATTGTATATGTTTACTGTTATTGTCATTGGTCTATTCATAGTGGACGTGCTGGTCAGAGTCATATTGTACATGTACACTGTTATTGCCATTGGTCTATTCATAGTGGGCCTGGTGATTAGAGTCATATTGTACATGTTCGCTGTTATTGTCACAGGTCTGTTCATAGTGGGCGTGGCGATCAGAGTCATATTGTACATGTTCGCTGTTATTGTCATTGGTCTGTTCATAGTGGGCGTGCTGGTCACAGTCATATTGTACATGTTCGCTGTTATTGTCATTGGTCTGTTCATAGTGGGCGTGCTGGTCAGAGTCATATTGTACATGTTCGCTGTTATTGTCATTGGTCTGTTCATAGTGGGCGTGGCAGTCAGAGTCATATTGTACATGTTCGCTGTTATTGTCATTGGTCTGTTCATAGTGGGCGTGCTGGTCAGAGTCATATTGTACATGTTCGCTGTTATTGTCATTGGTCTGTTCATAGTGCGCGTGCTGGTCAGAGTCATATTGTACATGTTCGCTGTTATTGTCATTGGTCTATTCATAGTGGGTGTGGCAGTCAGAGTCATATTGTTCATGTTCGCTGTTATTGTCATTGGTCTGTTCATAGTGGGCATGGTGGTCGGAGTCATATTGTACATGTTCACTGTTATTGTCATTAGTCGATTCATAGTGGGCGTGCTGGTCAGAGTCATATTGTACATGTTCGCTGTTATTGTCATTGGTCTGTTCATAGTGGGCGTGCTGGTCAGAGTCATATTGTACATGTTCGCTGTTATTGTCATTGGTCTGTTCATAGTGGGTGTGCGGGTCAGAGGCATATTGTACATGTTCGCTGTTATTGTCATTGGTCTGTTCATAGTGGGTATATGCTAGTCAGAGTCATATTGTACATGTTCGCTGTTATTGTCATTGGTATGTTCATAGTGGGCGTGCTGGTCAGTCATATTGTACATGTTCGCTGTTATTGTCATTGGTCTATTCATAGTGGGTGTGCTAGTCAGAGTCATATTGTACATGTTCGCTGTTATTGTCACAGGTCCCTGCGCTGCGGGTGTGGTCGGAGTGAAGATGCCTCGTTACTGTCTGTTTGGAGACACAGTGAATACTGCTTCTCGAATGGAGTCCACAGGAGAAGGTAAGTTACCTCAGAAAACATATCAATTTGAAATAGATAAATAGAAGTATTAGTAGGATAGCAAGAGATTCTATATGTAAAGGTCTGCTGGGATCCATTCTGTCATCAGTCATAAGATCCTATCGACTGATTTATAATGTGTCATGGGTTATAGTTGTGCGTAAACACTCAGATCTGTTTATGCTACATCATGAGATATGAATGCTGGTTTACAGATTCATGTTGGGTTAAGAGATATGAATATTAGTTTTTAGATTTTACTGTATACCCGTGCAGTATTTCCTTTAAAACTTATCCACTAACAGCTTAAGTATCTTGTGATGAGAGTCAAATCCTCCGTGATACTTTTTTGCTTTTTTAAGTATATGGTTTGGTAATATTTTCATTACCATATTTCTCCTCTAAGAGACGTAATAACCTTGTTTTATGGTTGCCACCCTTGCCTTATGTTCCTAGTTAATCATCGCTTTTTAAAACCTGAGATGAGGTTCACATTTTGAGGCGTTCAACATTGAATAAAATAGGTTTCGGAATTTATCTCACCGTTCACATTGCCTAATGGCCTAACATTTGTGACAAAATCCCTAAACCATTGGATATTTTTCCTAAACATCCCATGAGCGTTGGATAAGAGTTCCCAATGTTAAGTCTATGGAGAAAAAGTACCCGAGGTGAGATAAAAAATGTGCATTTACATTCGTGTTTATGCTGCCTCATCAGTCATGACATTTCCATGTCGGTTTACAGCGATGAAGATTCACGTCAGCGAGACGACACGTGACCGCCTGACACGCACCAAAGGTTTCCGGTTAGAGCACCGAGGAGACACCACGGTCAAGGTGAGAGACTCAACTAGCAAGTTAACCCTTTAAGGGCGAATGATGACTTGAGGCATCATCCAGTCCAGGGCGAATGATGCCTTGAGGCATAATTTCTAAAAAATATACAAATTCGTTTTTATCAAGGAAATAATGGTGCAATATTAATGAAATTTTCACAAAATGTAGGTGTAACACCACAAATATTTATATTCAGAAAAAAATGAAATATTTAAGATTATATATCGAATTACGTGATTAAACACTCAAATTATGGGTTTTGACAACTAATTTCTCGTCCCCTAGCAGTATAAAGTGCCACCAGCACCTGTCCTTAAGAGGGTATCTCGGCCGCTGGCACCCGTCCTTAAAGGGTTAATCTGGGCCTCCACTGTGTATACATTATCCATCGTATACGGAGACCCCATTGAGAATGTATGGGGACTCGGTAAACCACCACTCATAATACAAGGATTAAAAGTAGGCATGGCATTACCATGATTTCGGTTTCAACAAGTAGTGTATACAGGGAGGGAGGGAGGGAGGGAGGTGGAAGCCTGTTGCAATATATAAAAATGCACTACTGTCGCCGGGTGCGGACCACATCTGACCAGAGAGGGCCCCACCCGCTAGTAGGTATTCATTCACAGGGTATCGAGGGTATCGAGGGTCTAATTATTCAGGATTCCTGAATATATTACTGTAATGTATTATAAAATAAGCCGCAAAAACCGTTCCCCGTCTCCCCTAATATATTTCGGTCTTGACCTATAGGTCAAACCGAAATAATAAAACATGTGAGATACCACTTCTGTGGTGTATGGATTCAAATCTGTGGTATACAACCTCAAAGCAATGGTATATGGGAAAATAGAAATAGTCCGTATTGTTATACCCGTTAATATGGAAATTACTTGGTGAGATTTACCCGAGAAGGTGGGTAATAAATACAACAAACCATCGTTTATTGTCTATATAACTAAATTATGTTTCCGATATGGCTAGAAATATATCATAAGAGAAGAAGCACATAAGAAAGCATTCCCCAGTGTAGTTCAGATAATGCCTTGAGGCATTCGCGAGTGAAGTTCGGGTAATGCTTTGAAGCATTCCCCAGCACTGGACACTGCCTTGAATCATTTCCCTGCATAGACCGGATAATGCCTTGAGGCATTCCAGACCATTAGCCAGATGCCTTGAAACATTCCCCTCCATAGACAGGCTAATCAAGTCGACGTTGAAGACTTCTGAAATGAGCTGGGAATTGTCCATAAGATTGTCCATAGTTGTACTCATGCCCTGATGAAAAAATTTCAAAATTTTGGCAAGCTCATTATACAGCAGTCAAAATAGGACATGAAAGGAGATTTTCAGTCATTTAGTCTACTTCTCAAGTATGGCAGTTTATCCACTCCACCATTCTTACAAGAAGTACAGACCCTATTGAGGTACCCCAGAATTCAGTCTGTTTACAGGTCCCGGTGTGCACTGGTTACCGACGTTGTATGGTGATAGACCCTTGACCCGTAACCCACAATCATTGCTTTTTAACAGTTTTTATAAGTCTTCAAATGGGAAATCCGAAGTCAGAAATGGAAATTTCAGCTATTTCTACATGTAAAGCCGAATTTATATTCAGTTTACTCAAATATAAATGGGAAAACTGTGGTTCATGTGATCGTGGTGTGCCCAGCCACTCGCGAGCGGAACTTGTGTTTACCCTGGGCGATAATCGGGAGACGAGTAACCTCTGGAGGGCGTATTAGAAAGTTTCTCGTAAACAGAAGGTCAATGAAGAATGGCTTCTGAGGCGATACACTTAACCCTCACCACTTTCATCTCCACAATATCTACTTCTTACAAAATCTCACACTTGCGTGCAGTGTCCACTGAAGGACAATAATCCTTTGTCCACCATCCTGCCAAGGATCTGATGCTCTTTATCAACTCGGAAATTCCCAAGGAAAACAGGTATTTTCGGATGTATTTTCACAATGCTGGTCACTCAGTATGGACCACTCAGTGTTAGTACCCAGCAGCCCAGCCTGGGTAGAAATAGACCAGTCTGCATGCTTGTTTGTTCAGACATCAAGGGCCCAACACGCGTATGAAAGCTGCATTGTCATTGGACATCTCCACGTTGCCTTTTATGGTCAAGGCCGATGGGGAAGCAGGTCAAGGTTTGGTGTGACTACGGGTGACCTATTGATTATATCTAGCGTGATGAATCCTCTATAAGGTTTATTAGAGCGTGCTTGCAAGCCTATATACGCCCTCCAGAGGTTACTAGCCTCCCTATTATCGCCCAGGATAAATACAAGTTCCGCTTGCGACTGGCTGGCCTCACCACAACATGAACCATAGTTTTCCCATTTCTATTTGAAGAACTTGAATATAATTTCGGATTTATATGTAGAAATAGCTGAAATTTTCCATTTCTGACATCGGATTTCCCATTTGAAGATTTATAAAAACCGATGAACTGCAATAATTTCGGGTTACGGTTCAAGGTCTATCACCATACAATGTTGGTAACCAGCGCACCCCGGGACTTGTAAACAGACTGTATTCTGGGATACCTCAATAGGGTCTATACGTTGCCTAAAAAGGTTAGAGTATTCCAGCTCGCTGCAAAAGAAAAAATATCCCTTCACAATCTGCATGCTATTTACTGTGTTATTGTGAAAGAAGCAGAGGGCCAGTGTCTCATTATCTTAGAGTTTCGCCCAGCTGACCATGAACAATCACTTGGGACCGAGATACCTCATTGACCTACTAGTGTTTGATATGTTTGGATCCTAGACCCTGGCAGTTGTTCAAAGCAAGGATACAAAGGTTGATATGGCAATGCCATATGTTCGGTTTTACAAAGTTATATATATAAATGATTGAAGAAGTCCAAAAATAAAACGTTTTAAATCAGTCCAAACAAGATACATGTAATATTAAATCATTTAACACCCAAGTAGAAGTAACTTAGAATTAATGAGTATATGTGTAGACGGGGCTTAGCAATTTGAAAAACACTCCTGCACCCACCGCTGTAATTAGAATTAATGAGTAGTTAATTTAGATTAAAAATTAGTGTGTGAGAGTGAGTCAAACATTAATCCTTTCACTATGCAGTATAGCTCCAAAAACATGTATACCCCGAAATACGCCGCTGCAGTACCATTTTCGCCCTTGTAGTACGCTGGCGCTTTTCACAATATATACAGTGACGTCATCATATCACACCTCCTTTTGTAATCCAAAATCGTGATTAAATCGTTATCAAAATGATATTAACTAGGATATAGTTTT
Organism: Alentia gelatinosa; assembly: GCA_950022655.1. NCBI lineage: Eukaryota > Metazoa > Annelida > Polychaeta > Phyllodocida > Polynoidae > Alentia > Alentia gelatinosa. The sequence goes on along the minus strand of OX465589.1, from coordinate 49,308,526 downwards.
ACATATGTTGGGAAAATCATTTGAAAGTGTTCGCATAATTTCATTAAAAGATAGCGAAAATATTTTTGTTAAAACCCTTAAATTTCGGAACTGATGCATCAAGGCATCAAAGCGCACTATGCCAGGGAATGCCTCCAGGCATCATAGCGTAGCTAAATGCACTGCACGAAAACCACCATTTTAAATGTGAATGGGCCCGGCTTATATAAGTAGGTATTTTTGAAGGTCGTCCTATTCCCCGTGTGTATACACCTCATCTGTAGGCGTATATTTAGAGAATACTGTCTTAGGCTACGTGGACGTTGTTTTATACGCGGTCCTTGGCCCGATTTTATGTCCTGAGCTCGTAGAGCGAAGGACGTAAAATCAGGCCAAGGACCAAGTATAAAACAACGTCAATCAAAGCCTAGACTGTATTCTTTTTATTATATACCCTCAAATCGTTAGAATTAGTTAAATATTTACCAAAACGCCATTGTCAACTTCGTCGGGGACAGCATCGTGTACTCGAACCCTGGTTTTCACAACAACGTCGCTCTAGAGATGATAGGAGGCTGGAGCCTGTGACATCATCAACTTGTCGATCTCCATACACATTCTTTGTCTTACTTCATTAAGGGTAGGGACAAAGCATATGCTGGGCGAAATTATATGAACGTTACTCTCCATATCGTAGTCTCTGCTATTCACTAAGCTATGTATAACAGAGGATGTGTTTGAAGAGTGAGCAAGGCAATCGCCATAGTAACAGATCCCACTCTCCTTGACGACGTTGTGATGCCAGCGGTTTGTTTTCATTTTGTGAGCTATGGTGTGCCGATCGTGTCTGGCGCTATGGTGTGCCGATTTCATTTATATTTTTAACCTTGTATCTTGGTGTTTTATATATATTAATGTTTTTATGTACAACTTTCAGGAATTAATTGTGTATATTTACTGTTGATACTTAGACATAGCCTTCCATATTTTTTCGCTGGTTCATATGTGTAATAAACGGTCGGGAACAAGTTAACTGCTTCCTGTTTCGTGCACCCGGTGCCCGTACACTGAATTTCGTGCACATACATATGATATCAGAACATTACTCCCATACAGTATAGGCCTTAGTTTCGTGCACGGGTATATAATAAATAAGCATCCAGCGAAGAGGGCTTCGCTGAGGGCGGGCGGGGGGAGGTGGGGGAGGGGGCGGTGGGAGGGTTTCCTACTGAGGACACCTGGAATTCTACCAACACAAAGGGGCGGGAGGCGGTGGGGGGAGAGGATATTTCCTCTCATATACGCCGGGTGTGAAATACAGCCAAGACGCGTCCGTATATAAGGCCTGGGCGTATATATATATATATATATATATATATATATACATATATATGAAAACAAGTCAATATTCAGCCAATACATGCACTTCCGCGATGGCGTATATATACATATATGAATAAAATAGTGGTTTTCGTGCAGTGATGGTTAAATTCCCGCACTGTAGCGGTGTCGAAATGTTGAAGATTCTGTGGGGGGAGTGTGTCAGAATGGTGTCGGAACACTTGTGGTATTTTACTTTAGGTAAAGATTTCTCCCCTCATCTCTATTGATGGATCTTTGTGGAAATATGTAACCTTTCCTTCGTCTCTAAGCTGGAACCAAGTGTACAATGATAGATGTTTTGGAAATTAGTCAGGGAAAATCCAACATGGCTGGACTTAGTCAGAGGGAAACTTCACTTGAAAACTATCGCTACACAATTATCTAGTGGTGGTTTTGTCTAGTAGTGGCATGCGAGTCACTGGGTATTTATTATCCATCGTATACAAACCCCCCATTGAAAATGTATGAGGACTCAGTAAACCACCACCCATCGTGTAAAACCTGTCAGGTACCATAACTGTGGTATACGGATTCAAACCTGTAGCATACGGCCTCAAAACCATGGTATACGGTGGAAAATAGTCCCTTTTGCTATGGAGCACAGAAATAGGCCATATACTATACCCTTTTATATGGCAATTACTGGGTTTAATTTATTCGAAATAATGGATAATAAATACATGATAGGCGGCTCTGTAAACCACTCGAGGTTGACGTCGCAATACACTCTCTAGCGCTCGTGTATTACTACGCGTCAACCACTCGTGGTTTACGGCCGCCTATCCACAAAACCATCGATTATTGTCTATATATTTGATATCAAAAACAAAAGAAGAATTTCTACCGGGACCACAAGCCCTCCTAGGTAAAAAAAATCAGATATATTTCCACAAGAAAGAAAATGTATTATGACTCATATAAAGAGGAAAAATAACAATTAATGTATCAACTTGTTTTTATACATGCAGGGTGCGTACAAGCATAAGTATCGATGATTATTAGTGTACAGCATTGAGAGCCAAGCCCTATTGGGTAGAGGGGTGGTTACTCTAGCTATCGTAGACCAGGTCACAGCATATTAAATGGGCCCCAGGCTAACCCGGCATATATATATATAGAGTGGCTTCTAGACAACCTCACACACAGAGGGAAGGTTAGTTATTATCTGCCATCTATTGATTGATTCTACTAATACCCTATTAGTTGTCGTAGAGAGGTTGCTTTCCTAAATAGATAGCGATGTTGATTAATATACTTCGTACTCAGTAAAGGTTTTTATTTAAATCAAGCATATGCAAATGGGCCTGTTGTAAACAACCTAAGTCAAACTAGACAAAATTTCATATTTTTTGCCAAGGGATGATATCGCAACCAAATATCTCTAGGTGTGCCTTGAATTGCCTTTCAATACAAGGCCCGCCTCCCGCTGTGGAGGTCGAAGCCCAAGGTACATTTTACGGCGACCTTTTCCCCTCCCCTGCTGCGCAAACCACACGCAGCCCTTTTGTCTCCTTACCGCTAAATATCGCTAAAGCCCAATGCCCATCTACCGCTTTCAGAACATTCATATACCTTTCTCGGCGACAAACGGACAGTATATATAATTTGTCTCAGCCAAGGCATAACGGAGTCGGCTGTAGTCTGTAGATGTAGGACAGCTAGGCAAGGGTGAGCCACCGATTAGTAGACTGATTTGCTTAGGACTAATATCCAGCACCCCATCTTCTCAATGTCCGCAGATCGAGTGAAGAGTTACATAATTTGCCTGCGACAAGTTCACCGACTCCTATACGATTTGCAAACTAATCGCTCAACTCTGAATCGGTAGATGGGCATCAGGCTTAAGTGTACGTTGGCCATAAAGCGTGCATGGGCGAGTAGTGCGTTCCTATAAATGAACTAACATTGGCACTCCACCTATCCGGAAAAGGTAGATAATGAATGCATAATATAGACTGGTTTACGATAAAAGTGGTCATATACTCCTCGGAGATGACTCTACAAAATATCCGAGCGAACTCGTCGGAATGTACGGTCGTTTGTATCTGAAACTGAAATTTGTCTATTCATTCTGAGTTGATGTAGCACAGAAAGCCCCAAAGCTGACTGAAATAGATTGATGATTTGTACAATGTTGGAAACTGTTCAGTGCAGAGGAAACACACCCGGTTTTGTGTCAGTTAAACTGCGAATTCCTTTTTAATCGCGATAATCGTTAATAGTGACCGTTTTGAGACCATTAGGTTGCATAGTCGAAATACCTCAGAAGGTATGATGATTCTGACACCTGAGGTAATTCAAAGATGTCTTAGAACCCCCGATGGGATGCATAGACAAAATTACCTTGGGGATTTAAACTTAAAATGGTGTCCCAAATGATCGTTATCTGAGACCACCTGAGAGGTGTCATTCTACTAAGTTCTCTAAGGCCTAATGGGTGGTGTAGGGGTCAGGGCAGTCGAGCAGCGTTGTTTCACTTTAGGCTAGGTAGCACGAGTGCCGATCCCTGCTGTGCAGTAAAGCCGGCGGACCCGCGGTATGCAAATACTATGGGTTCGCCCGCATTACGTAACTCAGTCACTATATAAGGCTGAGTCCACAGCGGGTTGACAGGACTTCTCGCAGTGCCTCTGTATAGAGTGAACGCCTGGAGCCTCATGTGTTGTACAAGGTTGTGTTGTAGCACCTTTCAACGTTGAAGAGACCAGTATCTCTTCCCGCTCTAGTTGGTGCCCCGAAGCATCAACACACTGTAAGTTAATATACCGTAATAAAAGCTCGGTATATAGAAACAGTCCGGAGTCTGGTTTTTTCTTCGTAGTTAAGCGGTAGGTAGCAGATTCTGCATCTCTCTGCCCTTTCCAGCGGGTAAAGCCGAACCCACCTGTACTGGCACGGTAAGTACAGGGTAGCGACTGAAGTCTCGGAACCTCTGGTCGGCTGTCGATCGCGGAAAGTGGTTATACACTTCCAGCGACTAGAGGGAATGCTACAGTGGATATAACTCTTATTTCTCAGATGCTATCTGAATTAAAATATATCTACAGCGGAGGATTCTATATGTATGCAGCACCTTTATCCCAACTTTCATAATGTTCCTCTGTTTTTTCCCAATGGTGAGAAACCTTTTTCTAAGGGAGCGTTCAATGATTATTTCCGAGGGCACAGTTTTTAGGGGGGGGGGAATTTTTTGGGCATTCAAAGAGGGAGGGCAACGTTTTGGGGTGTATTCCAAGGGGGTGGCAACTTTTTTCAGTATTCTCATGGGGGGCAACTTTTTTTTTACCTATCGGTGTTCCAAAAACTGTGCCCACTTGCCATAATTACTGAACCCTCCCTAGTTGTTAATGTCACAGGTGTGTCATAAAGTGTTGTTTATGTCACTACCTTCTAATGCTGAAAACATGTGGGAATGGGGTAGGATGAAATCTAGACGCCACTCGTCTTCGACTCGTGAAATTACAGAGCCAACAAAATGCGTGACATAAATAAACTCAGACTCAAACTCGTGACGTCTCTACGTCCGTGGCGTAGTGAATGTGAGATTCGATAAGTATATTCAAAACAGTCTGATATTGACATGCTATTTAATGTCATAGAAAGTGGTGGGATAAATCTAGCACCACACTCAAATCATAAAATACACAATACTCCACTCATTTGGATGTGCCATAGTCGTCACTCGGCTTCGCCTTGATTATGATGGTGGCACATCCAAATTTGTGGAGAACTGTCTATTTATACGATTCTCGATGCAGTTATACGATTCTCGATGCAGTTCTATGAGTCACCCTCAAGCACATTTCTTTGCTAAAGGGCACAATCCACCAGGCCGATTTCCCACCCGATCAATTGTTCCTGGGCCCTTAAGAGGAAGCACACGTATTGTAATTCATTTAATTCTGATAATAATAGTTTAATAAATGACCATTTTCAAAGATTTGAGAAATTCTAGGGCATCCGATAATAATCGGCGATTGTCTGGCTACGGAATCGGCTACCGTCGGTCCAGTGGAACACCCCCTTAAAGCAGTTAAATAATAAAGGTCCCAGTACCGACCCTTGAGGAATACCGAAACCCAAGCTGGAGTTACTTTTTTTGTTTTGCTTTGTTTATTAGTTATGTCTCTCACAAATGGTGAGTTTTTCAAACATAGGACAAGAATACAGATACGCAGTTCTCTATCAATCAAATAGTCCATTCCGTTAGCCATAGGAAGTTTTTTCTTTTCTATAAAAGCCAATTTTTCTAATTTTCCAAATGAGAGTAATGGGGTACAGAATCGAAAGCTTTACACACGTCAACAAGACATGCCGCGACAGCTTCCGATTTGTCTCAAGATGTGTAAAGGTCATCAGTTAGTTGAAATATTAGGGCGGAATCAACGATATGATTGATGATGTGAATGTTTCTTACAGGCAATATCATTACTTTAGTATATACCCATGCAGTATATTTGATAATTACGTAATGCTGGACTCTATGCAGTATAAATTGTATACTGAACCCTGTGCAGTACACTGTTATACTGCACCTGTTGAAACATCAGCGGTGTTTTAGCTGTTATGTCGACATATCTTCTATGCCAATTTACGGTAGGATTCTATTGATCTTTGGTATATGATAAATATATACGACCTACCATGCTTAACACTTTCAGTCCGAGCCCCTAGATGCCAAGCCCTACAGATATGTAGCAATATACCCCCAGGGGACGATGCTCACTAGGCGATGGTACCGGAAGTTATCCAATAGGTGCATTTGATATGCATTATCTTAATTGCATATAGAACACTCACATTGAATAATGATGTATATAGTGGTTTTCAATTATTTTGAAAAAATTTAGAAAGTTTATGAATTCTGTTGAATAGAATACCGTTTTTAGTAATGGCCCTAAAGAATGCCTGGAGGCATTCCTCGTCACCTGCCTGGGAATGCCTCAAGGCATTACTCGGACTGATAGGGTTATACATGCTCCAAAATTCGATAGGAATTGATGTTATTTACGAAACTCGGGCTGGGGCCTCGTTCCGTAAAAACAGCATTTCCCCATCTCGTTTTGAAGCATGTACACCATGGCCAGGTCATTCCATGTGAATAATGAAATATCACCATGTGTCACTGAAGATATAATATATGTTTATTACAGGGAAAGGGCAACATGATGACCTTCTGGTTACTTGGCCATGAGGAATTTGACGTCCTCGACCCTCCAGCTTATAACAACTGGCCCAGCTCAGAAGGATGATCTCCAACCCACTGAAGAAATTTTTTAAAATTTTTTTATTATTTAGTAAATGCATCTCTTAGCATAAGCCGAGTTTTTCAGATACAGTACTGGTATACAATGGAAAAGAAACTTGGGACTATTTATTGATACATCGAAATCAAAAGTTTGTTATTATTCTCTGAATGGGTAATATAGTATGAAGTAATAATGAAATGTAAGGATGGATCGCAAAGATTCCCTCATAACAGAAATTACCCATTTAGTTAAATTTGTCTGAAGCATCCATGTCTTGTTAACTCTGTGAGGAAATGCATGATCAATTTCTTCCTTTTTTTATACATTTTATTTATACTGGCCATTGCTCAGTTGAAGGTATGTCGACTGGTTTCAATGCATAACCAGGTCATTATTACATTTGGTTCCAGAATTGATCAGTTTACATATTTACTGACAATTAAATCACATTGTAATATAACAAAGCAGATACAGGTATAATAAACAAAAACCCTTTGGTACGGTCTAATACAGCAATCAGGTCACATCCTAAGCCAAAACTCATCCATTTGTACTGCATAAGTACCATTCGAAATACAAAAACATTATACCATGCCTTCCTATGAGAAGTGGGAATAGGAGACCAACAGAAATAATGTAAAATTACCAGGCCACTGGAGCTAGATGGAAATAGTCACATCTGAGAGACTAAAGTAGCCTCCATCCGAAATATAGATAAGGATGTAATTCTGTTACGCAGCAAATTTCAGTGGTACCACCATTACAATTTATGAAGCATCCCACAGAGTTGGATATCAATACCCTATTAGTATCACTCAGACTATACATCAATTCAAAATAGAAAAGTAATGTTGTCATATAGGGCACATAGCCCTTCTAATATGAGTACCGCCATCGGCCCAAGACACCGAACATGTGGAGCCCTCTTGTGGTTTGGCTCTGAATTATCAAGGAGGTCAACACCCTTTAGATTGGCCACTCACCCCTATCTGCGCTGAGCTTCGATTTGGGGTTGGTATAGACCCTATTGAGGTATCCCATAATTCAGTCGGTTTATAAGTTCCAGTGTTCGCTGGTTGCCGACATTGTATGGTGATAGACCCTTGAACCGTAACCACAATTATCCAGTTTAACGGTTTTTATAAATATTCAAATTGGAAATCCGATGTCAGAAATCAAAATTTCAGCTATTTCTACATAGCAAACCAAAGTTATATTCAGGTTCATACTCCAAATGAAAATGGGAAAACTATAGTTTATGTGGTCGTGGTGTGCCCAGCCAGTCGCGAGCGGAACTTGTATTTACCCTGGGCAATAATGGGGAGTTTAGTAACCTCTGGAGGTTACATGGTGGAACCAAGCTTTTGTTCACGAATGTTCACTCTCGGACCAAGTTATTCTTTTGTAGATGTAGGTTCTGAGAGCAGAAATACCTATCAAGAAATATTCACAGTTCACCAACTTGGTAATAAAGTCTACCTTTATGGCTATTTCATTCAAAATACACACATAAGGAAATAAGAATAGGTAAAAATGGGTTCAAGAGTAAGAACACTGCACGAAAACCCCTACTTTACATATGTATACACCCAGCGTATATGGGTATCAATTTGTGTATGTACAAGGTAGTCCTATTTCCGTCATGTATACGCTTCATTTATAGGCGTATATATATGTGTCCATGTTACAGTCATATATACGTCTGATTCTGTTGTACTTATGCCACTATCCAATAATTCCGATCTCTGCAACCAGGGGACACCACTGTATAATATCCCATTTGTCATTAGTCCTTAAGTCCTTGGTATATGGAAAATCCAATGTTATATTATCATTTTTTATTATAAAATGGTTCTAAAACCCTATTAATTATCTTTTCATTAAATACATATAATAAACCCAGCCTTCTTTGGTTTTTAAACATTTTTTAGATATATTTTACTTTCAAAACACCAATCTTCTGTAGGGTTCTTGATATAAGCCTTTATAATACTTTGAGAGGTTAAGATCATAGACATTGGGTCGGGCTTCACTGAGAGTGTAGGGAGAGACTTCTACCACCACAACTTTTAACAAAACAACCGGGGTCGGCAGCTGGGGCAGGGCGGGTCGGAGTCGGAGTCGGAGTAAGGAGGAAGACCTCAGGGACCTGTTTCAGTAGTTTCGTGAATTGACTAGATGGCGTCTGTGACACCATACAGACTGATCAACACAAGTTGCGGCACTTAGGACAAGATAGACCCCAAACACAGTGTGTCCGGTCTCAAAAGTATTAAACGATTTCACTCACTTCCCGTAGGCATCAAGCAATGAAACTTGAACACGAGTAAGGAATACATATAACCTATAATCGTTCCAAATATGATTGGCCGCTCCAATCTGCTGATATTTGACATCAACTGTTGATGTCTGACTAGGCCTAATGTCACGAAACTACTGAAACAGGTCCCAGGTGCATAGAGAGCACCCGACTTTTCATGGACAATACTCTGACAAAGTATGTAGGCAGAGGACTCTGGATAATCCGTCCACACACACTGGGGGAGGCAGTGGGGAGCTTAGGGGGGAGGGGAGGGGGTCTCTACCGACTAGTCAGTGGTCAAATATTGATTGGGGGGAGGACAGGGTAGCGGGGGCAGGGCAGTCGGATGGCAAACCTTTTTTATTTTTGTTATCAGTATAAATACATGTATTTACGCCAAACGTATATAAAATATATAAGACCGGCTCACCTATATCGCACACAGTATATTTCGCCTCATATACGCTTGGTGGCAAATACAGCCATTACGCTTCAGTATCGACAAATAAACGGTAATGTATACGCCACATACGCTGGCGTCAAATGTTGACGTATATATAAAAACATGCCAATGTACATCAGATACATGTATTTACGCGGTGGCGTATATATATGAAATAAGTAGAGGTTTTCGTGCAGTGGAAATATCTTACTCTCTTAGCAGAGATCCAGGTCACACAAAAACTCTGCAGGGAGTCACAGACACCTACAGTTAGTGGACCGTCAAGGTGGCCACGTATTTAACCCGGCCAGAGCTAACGTAGTGTAGATCTGGCGGCCAGTGTAAACACCCCTCCGACTGGTGGTGCCATCTCATGGGCCGCATTGAAATCCACTGTGAGCCCCCTAGCGGATGTCCGGGAAATCAGGGTGGGCTCTTTGCTGGAAATATTAATATGAAGGTATTATATATCATAAACAAGAAATCCACTGAGGTCCACTACAGACTGATGACGTCATACGGGTCCCCAATAGCAACAGAGTAATAAGGATTCGCAGTTTGAATTTCTGTTAGGATGTAGAACCTTGCATCAGGAAACACCCTCCATCCTCGGGAAACTAAGGCCACTAAAAAAACAACTTGTTTCTCATCACCAAGCCATGAAAAATATGACGAGGGCGTTTTTTTTTGGCTTTTTTTTTGGTGCTATATCAAAGATGGCAGACATACAGTAAAACCCCACATAAGCGGACACCCTCCGATCCGGGCCAAAGTGGCTGCTTACGCGGGGTGTCTGCTTACGCGGGGTTTCCAGATTTTTACTGGCTATACATTCAATGGATCCCTGACATCAGGAGCTTTAATTTGATACTAAATACACATACCTTTCATAATTTCTATCAAGGTTCATCTATTTAAAAAAAAAAAATCTTCTAAAATTGTTTTTTTCTGATGCGCGCGATGATGAGAAACAAGTTTGTTTTTTTTGAGTGGCCTAACCACAGTATATTATCGTAAACCTGGATGAGGTTTAATCTTGTCCACCGTATTCCACGACTGGAGTTTGGCAAAGTGACTTCATGAGGCGAAGCCGAGTGAAGTCCGGAGCCAAAACTTCAGGAGTGGAATGCGATGGCCAAGATTAAAACGAATCAGGTTTTGATTTTATCCTACCCTATCTCCTCGAATTTGGAATATTACGTGATAACAATGCTGTATGCCACTAGTGGCATATAAAACTCTGTATGTATAAAACTCTGTATGTATAAAACTCTGTAGCGTGGCATACGGAAACCCAATGTTAAGCCTATGGGATTTTATATTAGGGGTAGGATAAATATGTATTCCCTATACATATTTCAGTGTTATGGTGGTAGCTCTGGTCATATACATTGGATGAACCATGTTTTAGTTGTTTATTTGTGTGTTGCCTCTCTGTAGGTTCGTTGAATCCGGAACTTCTGATTTGAAGGGTAAATCACAATGATGCGTGTAATAACTGAAAAGGTCTACCCATTGATAATCAGGGTTCTGGAGAGAGAACCATCTCCGTCCACAGTCTTAGACAGATTTAGATATTAACATCTCCATCCACAGTCTTAGACAGATTTAAACAGGACTATCACCATCCACAGCCTTGGACAGAATTAGAGAGACCCAGCTCCGTCCACAGTCTTTAGACAGATTTAGAGAAACTATCTCCATCCACAGTCTTAGACAGAACCTTAGACAAGTCCACAGAGGTCTACTTTGTGCTTCAGTGTCATAGCATTGTATAATAAACAGGTTAAGGTCGTTTCAACATGCGAATGTATTCTTCCTGTAAGTGGTTTTTTTGGAAAATAAAAGAGGAAATCTTGAGTTTTATACGCATGTGTGTTCTTTATTGTATAAAATCTATGATCCTTCTATCAATTCTTTATATTATAAAGGCAGGATGGTTTAAAATTCCCCTGTACTTTGAGACTTTAGATTCATAATACTGTTAACATGAATACCCCTAACCATGAAATATAAGAGAAAATGCGACAAATAGAGAGTGTACAATTCATTTAATTCTTATAAATATAATAAATAAAAGGGTGAGCAATGAGTTGATATAAAAAAAAACGAAGTCGCCTCGGGATTTTCGTGTACCAAAACAAATTTGCGCTGTTTGGAGAACTTGTCCTGCATATATAATTCACATCTGATAGGTTTATTTACAAAAAAAATCATTTGACAGTACACTCGCCCCTCTTTCACAATATATATGGGTCTGGTTCATAACAAGTGACATGAAAATAAGGGGGGGGGGGTTGTCCACCAGGCTCCCGATACACACCGATACAATGCGAACAGTCTTTTATCCTACCCCTAATAAAAACCTCCATAGGCTTAACATTGGGTCACTGTATTCGGTCTGGAGTTCAGAAAAATGAAAAATATCCCTCTAGTGGGATACACTTGACAAATTACATCATTTGTTAATGTAGAAGTAATTTAGACGGTCGGGGTAGGATAAATTCTAAACCAAACTCGAGTTAGTCATGTTATTGTTCATCGCACTCCGGCAAGATCGCGTATTACTGCTCTCGGCTTCGCCTCGCTCAGTAATATCGAGATCTTGCCGTCGTGCGATAAACAACAACATGACTCTTGTTTGGTTTCTCCATAGTATTAGCCTTACAACAGTCTCATATCAGTCTTACAAGTCTTACAACAGTCTCGTAACAGTATTACAACAGTCTTGTATCAGTCTTACAACAGTCTTGTATCAGTCTTATAATAGTCTCATATCAGTCTATGATCAGACTAGGAATTGAACCTAGCAATAACTGTCATAGGTCTCATTTCAATTTCTCTGTAGCAGCACAACTTATCTTTCATTAAAAAAACATGTTATACTTGAAAAAATTAGGATATGACCGACATGTAATCCATCAAATATATCCTACAAAGTGTGTCAGTTAGTGCCCAACTGAAAAGCTGATAGACCAATAGCTGTATACAAGTCATTGTCCATACTTCGAAATTTGTTGTGTACTTGATACTCAACTAAATATGTCCAAAACCACACATGCCTTCAGTGTGTTTTTATTATGTGTCTTAGTTTTTGTGAATTGAAATTGATCTATTTTAAGTTTCATTGAGTCCAGTTCAGTACGGAAATATGGTTGTAATGCTGCACCTTTATCAGTGACGTTCATGGAAAGAGACAAATACAGTCTCCATATTAAACCACTAGGAGGTGTGTAATTCATCGGCCAGAGATTACGGGTGGTCGTAATCTGCAGCCTATACAATATTGTAGGTTTTTATTACCCACCAAATACGGAGTCTCCATAGGAAATGTATAGAGCACCTGGAATCAACTACCCGGAGATTCTGACATGCCAGAATCTCCTGCAGGAGATTCCGGAAAAAAAGTCTCATCCATAATGAGGTCAAATTATCATGTACTTCAAAATAAGTTTTTGGAATGTTCATTCAATATCAATTATTTATAATCAGTCATAATAATCTCATTTACCATCAGAAATCACAGTCATAACATGCTTTTCATGCTAAAATCATGGGGAAATTGGCAACTATATATATAGGTTATGTATACGAGGGACCGTAATCTCCTCGTAGTTGACGACGTAATATCCTCGCTAATTGCTCGGATATTATTACGCGTCAACTACTCGGAGATTACAGCCACTCATACACAAAACCAGTCATTATTGTGTATATATACATGCAACAGTTTATGTTTATTGACAGAGGTCGTTTTCCAATTTTAAAGTTAGAAACATTGTGGCGATTCCGTAGCATCAGTAGGGATTGCCCTCGAGTTTCCTTGAGTGCGATGGATCCGTCGTACTCAGGGCTATAAATGCCGCCTTCCATAGAAAGCTATGACTCCTTATCAATTATTTTTATCATATTGATCACTGGCATGCTATTGATTTAACTGTAAACTATTCATTCCGTAAAAGCACAGTCTATGAAGCACGGTAGTCCTGGATAGAAACACGGATGAAAAGCGTCCTGTATAATTCATATGACAACATTTGTAAATATGTAAATAGGTAGGGGAAACATTAGGTGGACTCATCCTATAGATTTTTTTTTTTTTTTTTAATTTTGGAAAAGCATCTCTCGGACGCAGCCGAGTTTTGCAGATACAGTATAGGTTGCAGGAGTAATCAACTGGGTAGAATTTGGCTAGATTACATCGAGATCAAAATCATTTAGGCTATGTAAATGCCAACAGTAAAGGATGATACAAATTATGATGATGAGAAAGGTTGTCTATCAAGAGTGGATGCGACTTAGATGCACTCAGTTGTCCTCTCACTCTGAAAATTCCTCGATAAGTCGATAAGTTTTAATCTTGGCTACTATATGCAATGAATGGAGTTTGGCTTAGTGATTTCATGAAGTGCAGCCAAGTTATAAATATGAAACCTAGATTCTCACACTGATACTTCAGAGCAAATTTTGGTCTCTGCAGCAGTCGTTCATTCTGCCCATGACAAACATATAGTTTGCAATGGTTTGACTGCAGTTATTTAAATATCAATATTAAAATTGGCACAAATAGCTAACTGATTATATTTCATACGAGGCTAGGTGTCAATTCATTGGCAGCTACCGCTTGAATGAGCTCGATGTCTGTTATCGGCTACGTCATTGGAACCGTTCGATTGTGACGACCATAGTGACAGTAGCGGAATCGTGGTGATTTGCTTAGTGTCAATTGTTGACAACACGGTTTGTGAGTAACAAATTGGGTATGTCGGATGTTGTCAGGGTGTGGGCATAACAACAACAGCGGTTTCATCCTAGGGAATCTTCAGGCTGCACTGATGTTGGTGGATTAAGATGACAAGTTATCATATTGAACCAGAATCCAAGATTGCGGTCCTGTCAGCTGGGTGTGGCAGGTTAATAAAACCAGTTTGTGCTCCTTGGTGGAGTGGGGTAATCTGGGTTTATTTCAGAGGAAAAGACAGTGTTTTCCTTTTGTTTCAGGTTTGCATACTTGGTGTATACAGACCGATGTCACTATTAAAAAGGTTTAATAAAGTTCGAACGGTCTGCCAGATCGGGTTGAAGTGGATCAAATAGCTAACTGAGTTCATTATCAATATATAAATACAAAAACTGCCATTAATTCTGATGTCCAACCCTCTTCCGACATCTTTAAACCTGCCAAGATCTGTCGCATCGCACATCTTGAAATGTTCATGACGTGCGCATTAGTATGGTGAAGAGGTCAAAGTTAATATTCACAACGTTTTTCAATGTTTGATTTGTTATCACATCTTCCACTGCACGAAAACCACCATTTTATTCCTATATACGCCATCGCGGAAGTGCGTGTATCGGCTGAATAGTGACTTGTTTTCATATACATGTGTATATACGCCTATATTTCACGCCAGCGTATGAGGCGTATACAAGACTGTTTCCTTTTAAATACAGACGCGACTTGGCTGTATTTCACACCTGGCGTATCCGAGATAAAACATCCTCTGCGTGACATATATACGCCAGGCGTATATGTGCAGCAATAGAAAATAAAAAAGGAAGTCCTCCACTCTGAGCACCCGCTGCTGCTGTGGATTATCACTGCGTTGTTTTTTCACTTTAGGCTGGAGCTCTCAGTGAAGCCCTGTTCCCCTATTGTCTCTGGGCAGGCGGGCGCATGGCTGTGTGCAGACGGGTGTCAAATCGTCAAAGTGGCGTCGGCAGCAGAGGTGTGGAGGCACTTGGGGTGGTAGGTTGATAACTGACCAGACCTTGTGTTATATATACAGTACCCAAGGTATGACTTCAGAAGAGTGGTGTTTGGAAAAACCATAAAAATGTAAAAAAAACAACGCTTGGTTTATTATATGTATTTAATGAAAAGATAATCAATAGGATTTTAGAACAATTTTATAATCAAAATTGATAGTATAACATTGTATTTTCCATATACCAAGGACTTAATGACTAATGGCAAATGAAATATTGTACCACTGATGTCCCCAAGTGGCAGAGGTCAGAATTATTGGATAGTGGCGTAAATAAACAGAATCAGGCGTATATATGACGTATATAAGACCGCACCATGGACACATATATATACGCCACTCGATAAGGCATCTACGAGACGGATAATAGGTCGAACGTGTAGACGCAAAATCGTACTGATAGACGCGTTTCGCATACATATGTAAAGTGGTAAGTTTCGTGCAGTGTTCTGGCAGCTTGCACCTGAGTGGGAATGGGACATGGTGTGAAAACACTGCAGTCAGACACCACGGCCACAACAGTTTAGAATAACCTAATATGTATACATTGTGATGCCACAAGCATTGTGATGATTCTATTGTACCAGTTGGACCTTATACTTTTCCTGTGATTGAGAGCACCAAATCTGTCACAGTTAGGGTAATAAATGGGCATTTTGCACTACGCACTTGTCCAAGATTATGTTATGGTTTTAAATCACAGTTGTTGTTGTTAAAATACGATGATACAAGCTATAAGGGTGTGAGTAAAACAGATGGATACAGAGCAATATGGCGTTAGCCGGAAGTTGTGTTTAGAGTGGATCGTCTGTATGAGGAAATGAATGGTCACGTGACTTGCTGATGTAAGCAGCTGAGGAGTATACCTCTGCTGCTGCTGCAGAGAGCAGCACTTGAGTATGAGGTTTAAGATCTAGTAGAGAACTGAGCAAACCTGCTCCTTGCTGGGGTAAGGTTTGGGATTAGGCGCCAGAGGCTTCACCCTGCATGGAGTGGAGTCGCCTACTATGAACATTCACTGTGTGAAGCCATCATCTCTGTGAGTTGTGTACAGACTGACATGTGAGTAACTAACTCTCACTACCCCATCTTTAACACATACAAGTAATAAGAGCTACAACTGAAGAACAACATATAGCAATCTAAAAGACTAATTAAGGGACATAATTAACACCCCTACAACGGTGCAATTTTCAGGTTGACAAAAACATTATAGTCTTGTTTGTTTGTTTGGTTTGATTTTACGTCCAGTCAACCATTATAGGTCCTTTCCAGACTTTCTCAAGGTTCTTTTACACCACTAGGGTGGTGATCGAATCTATGTGATGAATTCAGGTAGGAATCTCACCCCTACACATTTACCGAGGTGAGAGTTCTTTTACTTCCCACACCACATAGACATGGTATGAGAAGGATGGCCTTTGTTATAGCAGTAAATCTACCACTGATGGGGGTGGGACTCGAACCCACAAAGTCTTAAAACCCTGGGGTTACAAGTCCGGTGCTCTAACCACTGACCTAACTCCCCACCCCACATTATAGTCAGTGTATGTGTGTGATCAACTCAGTAGAAATCTTTGTCCATATTTCTTGTTGCTGAGCAGTAGACAAGCTGTTATGCCAGAGGAGTGTATTCCACCACCACCAGGTTGGAAACCAGTTGTCCTCATAGGAATAACAACCCAGTGTTTTCCTTTCAATTCTAGCTTCATGGGCCAAAATGCCAGTATAATACACATCCTCCATTTTGAGAAGAGTTGTCCGTCTGTCCAGCATAGCTTGGCGGTACAGTTCACGTAATGTATCGGCAGACATGAGATAGCCAGGCCCACTGCAGTATGTTGGGTAGTACTTGTTCCTGTAATACTTATTTGACACACTGTATTTTCCCACGCGTTGCACTGATGATCTCAGCCACAACTTGCCAGCTAGCACCCTTGTGGTTTTGTTCTGCTGAATCATCTCTGTCACCTTCTGCAGGAACTTCACTGTGTTGATGAGTACATCATCATCTGCTTTTAGAATAAACTTTGCTTTAGGACAGAAATGGGTTGTCCAATGAAAACCCGTTAGAGTCTTTAGTGTGAGATTATTGTAACTGTCAATGAAATCACTCATGATGATATCTTTGTAAAACCCTGCCTCTTGCTCTAGAGCTGCATCCTTTGAAGATGGTTTGAGTGCCTGCCCCAAGAGAAAGACAACCTTGATATCCTTGAAGAGGGTGGTGTTGCCCCATGACTGTCGGATCCTCTGGCGGCTCTCTTTGTTCTCTCTGGAGCTAAGAACAAGGACCAATAGTTTGACCTTGTTGTGACCTTCACACACTACACTAGGTTTGGTTAAATACTGCACACAGTACTTTCCCAGGAAACATCCTGGAATCCATGTATATGATGATGTGTTGTCTGCGATGTAGTAATCATCAACTAAGTTGTTCATATCGAAATGGTGAACACTGATCAATGTGTAGATCATAAGAGCTACCCACACACCAAAAAACACTCGCCTCCACTTGCGTGACATGCAGATAATCCACTTGGTGCAGGAAGCCATGTTTCTGTGGATATTTTGGTCGAAAATACAGACCAATAGATGGCTCACATGGGCTGCACCTGAAAATGCAGAAGTCCTTATCAGTTGTACACATCATTATCTATTGAACTTCAGATTTGATAACCAAGTAATGATATTTGGAAAAGGAATGTAGTAAAACTTCCCAGGTATTGTTTATTCTTATACATTTTTATATTAAAGACACTAGATGACACACATCCTGCCTTATGTCGATCACTGCGATTATAGTAATATATGGTAAATTCTTATCTATTTTTCCTAGTTCTACGGTTCGTTTTTAAAATCACTGTACTCCTTGAAAAACCTCTCTTTCAGTTACACATATTGTTACTTTCCTCAACTCTGTATATTACGACCCAAACCAAATTACTATAAAACCCTGTGCCAGATTGCCTACCGCACGAATTTGGAAATGTGTTCACACTAAATCTTTTGATGGCTGTTAATTACTGTTTGTTCTCACTCGATTATCATCTCATCATTTTTGGTGCACATATATTTACATGTGTATCTCAGAAATCTAATACTCTGAAGAAAAAGATGTCCACCTGCCTATTATTGTGCTTCATGGTTATATACAATGGTAGCGGGACGGAGCGGAAGAACGGCCTGGCTGAGCTCTGATGATGTAAGAAAACAAACCCGAATAAAAAGTGTAAAAGAAAAAATTAAAGTCATCTTCCTGAGAAAACCCT
This sequence comes from Alentia gelatinosa, assembly GCA_950022655.1. Taxonomy (NCBI): domain Eukaryota; kingdom Metazoa; phylum Annelida; class Polychaeta; order Phyllodocida; family Polynoidae; genus Alentia; species Alentia gelatinosa. Next base: position 49,290,131 of record OX465589.1, on the reverse strand, counting down.
ACTTACCCTTTATTTCACACCACAGAAAGGTGTACGTTAGACAGCAGGTTTCAAAGGACCATCTACATCCATGTGAAAATACCAAGCTCGGTGACTAAGTGGTAAAGTGTTCGCCTCGAGCATGGGAGGTTGTGGGTTCAAACCCCGGTCGGTTCATACCAAAGACTTACATAAAAATGGTACCCACTCCCCATTCGGTTTAACACCCGCCATTAGAATGAGGAGTAGGGGCAAGGGCCCGAACGGAAGAACGGCTCAATAGCCGAATTCGGTGATTGTACAATATTCCCTAATAAAAATTATCAAAAAAAAACAAAAAGAAACATCTTACACATCTAGGCTAAAGGGTCCTCAGTCTAACTTGTCATGGTTCACATAACACCAGGGAGCTATAATTACATCCCCACAGGCTATTCACAAACAGATCACAGTTGCAAGTTGACTGTCTAATATGATAATACAGCCAGAAACCAGACACCTATGTTAAACTTTAGAAAACCAACCCCACCTTCTCCCTACCTGGTTCTCGGCTATTCTATGAGTCTCTTTACAGAAAACTGGTTCGAGACCATACCATGTGACCTGCCGCGCCACCACCACTCTCCTCCCAGATCTTTCGTGGCGCTAGCGCTAACTAATCTCTGCCCCAACCCAAAGCTGGTTCCCTGAGTATACACTAAAGACAGGGGAGACCAGCGAACATTTCAGATTCAAAACAAGGCAACTGTCAAAAGTTATACAAGTCAAACAACTCACATAGCATGATTATGGAAACATGGGTATTGTTAAAGGAGCTTCACAAACAATCCAGCTGTTTCTTTTTCAGACTCAAACCATTATATAACGGGAATCCACAGTTGATAAGACTGCCCCCCCTCCCCCCTCCCCCCAAGTGAGCACATGTATTATGTTTACAAACAAAACCCTGCAACACATGAGGTGCCTTCCACTGAAGAAAGTAATCCCTAGGAAAATGCCTGATTTGATATAGCAAATAACAGAAACGAGTGTATATCATTTACCATATAAATATGTGCATCTCTATTTACAAGTAAACCACAAAATACTCCCTAAACCTCTAAGAATTTATGATATTTCAGAAACTGGCGTATGGGCTAGAGTTGTGCCCAAGCAGGCAGGTTGGGGCAGAGATATGAGCGGCCACAGGAAGTAGAGCGCAAGATCTCTGCTGGGAGAGTGCGCCACCACCCAAGGATCGGCCTCACGCCACACCGGCCTCACGCCACACCGGCCTCACGCCACACCGGCCCCACGCCACACCGGCCCCACGCCACACCGGCCCCACGCCACACCGGCCCCACGCCACACCGGCCTCACGCCACACCGGCCTCACGCCACACCGGCCTCACGCCACACCGGCCTCACGCCACACCGGCCTCACGCCACACCGGCCTCACGCCACACCGGACTGCGCCCACGAGAACTTCAAACCCACCCACACCTCTGGGAGACAATTTTTTCGAGCGGCCATGGATGAGGGGCGATCGTTGGAACGGCGGCAGCATATTAATACAGGTGTTGCCGTTCAGCGCCGCCTAACGGCCCACTGTCTAGTTACGCAGCCGCTCGGACAAACACCGCGATTCCAGCGGTATTCATCTAGAGATATATAGCATTCACAGCTAGAGTGTGAACGGTGGGTGTGATTGCAGGAGTGTTGTTTTTTGACAGATTAAATTGTTGTAACAAACAAGGGTATTGTATCAACGAGTCTGGGCTGTCTCAACTTCATAGGTGATAATTATCTTGGTTTGAACATGGAAAAAGATAAGCATATAATAGCTAGGCCTGCCAATGTATTATTGTGTATTCAGTTTCAGTGTCCCTGTGTTAACTAAGTTAGATCTAAAGTATCATTTAGGTGATATGCATGTATGATACATCAAATTGGAGCTGGAATGCCATAGAATACGATGAAATCATTGGTATTTCTCTAAAAATAATTCACATGGGTCTTATAAAGGTATTACGCTCATATACTGAGTGATCCAATGCTAAAGTATACGTTGCCAGGGGTATGTTTGGCCGCAAACATTGCGTAACCACCCAGATAAGGTGCGACACCAGCCATTGGAAAAAGGCCTAATGTCGTATCGTTCCAAAGAAATCATGTATGCATCTTTAATATATCTATCAACTTCTCACATTTCAAAATATTAATCTCAACCAATCTCACAGAGATTTAATCATATATATATCACAAGTCTTTTATGTGAAACATCTAAGATTTATCAACTATCAAATCTTATCCTTCACAAAAATGAAATAAAATATTTTAAAATGGCAGTCCCGCTTCTTTGTGATTATACCAATTCCAGTGAATGCATGATTATGCCATTAATTGATGGTGTTAAGCAGTTTGGGGTGTCATTTTTACCAAACCCCAAAATTCAAGTTTGGCGATCTACATCAACATTTAAAATATGTTTGCCACCTAAGTGAGCAGAGGTGTTATTAAATGTGTTAACTTTGCTACCTTCCCGGGTCGCCGAGATCACATATAACATATATTACTTACTCGAGAAATGTTTCACAAAATACGCAGAGAAAAGATTGAATAGGACAGTATATATCGAACACAATTGCCTACAATTTACCTTTCAAGGTGAATTATCCGAAATGCCTTTAACAGCAGACTACGTACATGTCTCATGTATGACCAGGGTATCCTCATGTAAGATTATTTGCGTTCACAAATCTAGTATACTGCATATATAGATATACATACTATCGTAATACTGTGTGAGTTTTAATCTTGGCCGCTGTATGCCACGACTGGAGTTTGGCATAGTGACTCCCTGAGGCGAAACCCAGTGAAGTCCGGAGCCAAAACTTCAGGAGTGGCATGCGGTGGCCATGATTAAAACGAAAAACGTTTTGATTTTATCCTACCCTGTCTCCTCGATATTGGAATATTACGTGATAACAATTCTGTATGCCATTAGGGGCATATAAAACTCCATATGCCAGTCAGCTTGGCATACGGAAACTCAATGTTAAGCCTATGGGTTTTTATATTAGGGGTAGGATAAATGCACATACAATGTACATGTCTGAGGACACACAACGATGTCTAAGAATCCATAAACATAACTGCATGCCTATTCTTTTTAAACGCAGTACTTGAACTTTTAACATTTCAAATTAGAATACACCTCAGTATCTTCATTTCTATTTGTGTGTTACCCCATTGTTTCTGTTATGCCGTGAATAAAGCTTATTTTGTTAACATTGCATGAAACCACACCACCTGCTTATCATATTATAACGGGAAATGAAATACTATGAAGCGTTGGGAGATGTCGTAGAAGACAACAATCCGAAAAACTCTTTCTTACCATCTTGACATGACCACCTTATTATTGTATTTATGTTTATTAGAGATCATATCGTTCCCATAAAAAGCAAAATAATTATACATGTATGTTGCAAACCATCAGCTTGGCACACATTGAAACCAGTCCCCGGACTGAGTGTTAACCGAGTAGAAATAAATGTTAAAAAAAAAAAAAAAAAACCGTTAGGTAGTTGTCTTACCGTTACAGATTATGGCCTGGTGTGAGAGTATATCACAAATATACCTTATGAATGCGTCCGTGGCAATACAACGAAGATGAGCTACCTCAGTCCACCTCAGTATCCCTGTGTGTTATGTTCCCCATGCATTGAGCGCTCTAGTGTCCGTCCAGTTCTACCAGTTAACGCGGCTTTCTCACTCCAATAACGCACATATATAACTCATGTTGTCCCCCCGTGTGATAGCTCCACACTGTGACTGCGTGTGCACGTCACGCTAAGCCGGGCGCTAATTTTCAAACATGCCCCTACCTATTCGCGTCAGAGCACCAGTAGAAATCACCAGGCGTGAATTTGGGTCAAGTCGCAACATGTTGGTATAGCACCTCGTGGCCGAGACACTTATTGATGAATAAGGAGTATACATGCATTTGATGGGCTGTCATTTTTACTGGACCCCAAAACTCAAGTTTGGCGATCTACATCAACATTTGAAATATCACCTCAAAACTATAGTACCATAAGGCCACTAAAAAAAAAAATTGTTTCTCATCACCAAGCCATGGAAAATATGACGAGGGCGCTTTTTTTTTTTTTTTTTTTTTTTTTTTGCTATATCAAAGATGGCAGACATACAGTAAAACCCCGCATAAGTGGACACCCTCCGATCCGGGCCAAAGTGGCTGCTTACGCGGGGTGTCTGCTTCCGCGGGGTTTACAGATTTTTACTGGCTATACATTTAATGCATCCCTGACACCAGGAGCTTTAATTTGATACTAAATACACATACCTTTTAGAATTTCTATCAAGATTCATCTATTTAAAAAAAAAAAAAAAAAAATCTTCTAAAATCGTTTTTTCTGATGCGCGCGGTGATGAGAAACAAGTTGTTTTTTTTGAGTGGCCTAAGATCCTTTATTTATCCTTTATAAACTCTGACCCGGACCCTTCCGGAAGAACTTGTGTGATAAATAACACAACATAAACCCAAGTTTTCTCTAAGATTCATCAATGATGTATTTTCATCATGTAGTGTTGTTTTATAGGTTGGACAACCTATTTGACCTTCCTTGAATAGTTGTCACATTTAGAATTTAATGTATTTGTCGAAATGCATAAGTGAATCACTCTTGTCATTGAGTTTAATGTCAGAGACAGGGGTAGGATCGTAGGGGGAAAAAATTGACATTTGAAATAGTTTTTCTATGTTCCTGATAAATTATATGAAGAAATATTTACTTATACGAGTAATTAACTATTCAGCAGGTAACTGTATGTAAAGATGTGAAGTCATCTAAATATTTTTCTGATAAATCTGCATGCTATTAGGCCTGGGAAAGGAATTGGTCGTCTCTACGCATATACAGGAAAGGCTTATTATTGACAAATATTGTCTCCACCAACATTGAATTCTGTCTAAATATCTGGGAGGTCTGAGCTGGAGTGCAGGAAGAAGCTCACACATTATGTATCGGAATGCAAGTCACGTGTAAGTATATAGAAAATATAATATATTTTATTTGTTTATACGACTATTTAAGCAATCTTAATTGAATATATTAAGTACTCCGCTGCTCTGTCTAATAAACAATAAGAACAAGTATAAGCGTTTTGGCGATTCTTTTTTAATGTAAGTGCATTCTGTATTTGTAGAGAATGACACCACCATAACAAAATTCTCCATACATATAAAAACAAAAAACATAAAATTCTTGTGTGGTGTGATCACTGAGCGTTTGAAACCCGTTGGGGCTGTGAGGTGAATAAGGCCGGGTGCATGGGTTCGATCTCCCACATCATCTCTGGACTACTCTGGCCGCCAGAGCTATAATACATTAGCTCTGGTTGTGTTAAATCTGTGGCCGCCTTGATCCACTACTTGAAAGTGTTTCTTACCCTCCCAGCAGATGTTTTATGACTGAAGCAATGGCAGTGTAAGCGAGCGGATGAGTGACTCATGGCCGTTGGTCAGGGGTGGTCATTGCTCCCCCTGGTGTTCCCCCCTCTCGCGCGACACGAGCGCCCCTCCTGCCCCCTAGCGGCTCTCACACGTACTGCGCAGTCACGAGCGCGGCCACGCCATCGGTCCCGGTCTCACTTCTTCTCCAGCTGTACTGCAGTACACACCTACTCCAGTCTTTCTCGTCTTTTTGGCCACGTGCTCGCAGCCTCATACTCCACGAGTACGGGCCGGCACGTCCATTCTATCACGAGGAACACGCATCACGAGTGAGGAGAAGAGATCAACATGGGTCCACCGAATACGCGCAGTAATCCCGTCGCTGGACCATCCCAAGGACCAGACACCGAAGGTACGGTCTCAGACTCGAGACAAACGGGCACGGACCACGTGGCGTCGGTCTCCGACAACGGGTCGACCGTTAAGTCCTCGAGGATGACCGCCCTGGAGAACAAGATGGATACCATGATGGAGGCAATCAACAGAATGTCTCGCCAACGATCCTCGTCCCGGGCTTCGAGGTCGAGGCCGCCGACGGAACCGACAGCCGTGGAGGCCCGGACCAGGGAATGGGCGCACGAGCAGACCGCACGGCTACCACCACCGAGGCAGCTGCGGGAGCAGTACATGCCGGAGGATTTGCTACAAAGGGAGCTCGACCGTGAGGCCCTACGACATGAGAGAACGGCTGGTAAGTTGGCCTCAGATTTGACCACCTCTCGTTTAATTTCCAAGCCGTTCATGTTTGTGGACCGTGAGAGCATATATACCCTCAGTCAGAAACTCGAGGTCAGGGGTACGCTGGGCCCCCTCGAGTACATCAGTGCTTTCCTGGCCCTCATGGAGGACGACCGTGCTACCCAGGAGTGTGACCGTAAGGACATGTATCGTCACCTCCACCAGGTCTCCGTGGACGCGCAGGCACGGCTGTGGGCCGGCGTGCGCCGTTGGTCCAACTTCATTTTTGACCAGGTGGAGGCGGGACGTATTTATTGGTCGGATCATGTACGAATCCAGGATGAACGGGTTCGTCTGGCCATGACCCCTACGGCTGGGAACGGTGCGAGTCAAGGAGGAGAGAAGTCCGGAGGGCACGAGCTGCCATGCCGGGCATACAACTCGGAGAGGGGGTGTCGGCAGCGAAACGGCCACCAGGAGCGGGGAATTAAATGGTTACATGTGTGCTCCTTCTGCGACTCGGTCGGCAGGATGTGCACACACTCCATCCACGCCTGTAACCGCAAGCTGTCGTACGGCGTGGGGTACGACAGTACTCTGCCCACACCGACACCCACACCACACCGGATGCACCACGCCGGACACTCGGCTCGCGCCGCCGACACCAAAGCACTCCCACAACAGAGTTCAAAAAACGGACCGGACGCGCCCCGCGAGTGAGCGAGGCGCGTCGCTCGCCCCCCCCGCCCAGTACGTGCGCACCACAGCGGAAGGGGGGCTTAACGATCAAAGGGTGCAGCAGGGGTGACGCAACACCCCACGTGTCAACAACACCTCCCGCCGGACATGTGGCCAACACAAAGGACGCTTACGACACGCCCACTGAATCCACTCCCAGTATTATCGGTGATAGCGTGTACAGCGAGCAATTGCCTCGGCAATTGCCCCGGGGGGAAATGGACACAGCCGCTCCACCAGACTTCTCGGCCATCAGGGAGGTCTGTGAGACCGGTGTCCCCTCCCCCGGCCTCCGGACGGACCCCGGGGCGTTCGCGGACCACAGGCGGGCCCACTGGCCGGACTTCGCCGGGCCCGGGCCGCCGGGACATGCATACATCTACTCGGAGGTGCGGCAAACCGGGCTGCCAAACGCGCTGGGGGCACGGATCGAGCTCCCATCCGATCTCAACGTACCCGCCTGGGTACGTTACCTCGGGGAGGCACCGGAGAGGAGGGAGCTACTGGACTTCGTGCGCTACGGGTTCCCTCTGGGGTACATCGGGCCGACCAGCGACACCCGAGGGGTACCCAACCACCCCAGTGCCACGGGGTACCCAGGGCACATCAGAGAGTTCATCAAGAAAGAACGCGGGCACAGTAACCTACTGGGACCATTCCAAGAACCCCCGTTCTCACCCTGGTGCCACGTGTCGCCGTTAATGACACGCGAAAAACGGGCCTCCAACAACTGTCGTGTCATTACGGATATGACGTACCCTAAGGAGCAAAGTGTCAATGGGTACATCATAAAAAACTCAGTCTACGGGCAGGAGCACGACCACTGCCTCCCGACCGTCGACAGCTTCATCGGCCGCCTGGTGGCCTCCGGGCCCGGTAGCTATATGTCCACCATCGACATCGCCAGGGCATATAAGAATTTCAGGTGCGACCCCCTCGACTGGCCGTTGTTATGCTTTGCATGGGAGGACGGGTACTTCTGTGATACGGCCATGCCGTTTGGTGCCCGTGCCTCCTCGTACCACATGCAGTGCGTGGCAGACTGCATCGTGGGTATCCTCGGCCAGAAGGGGGTCGAGGCATGTATGTACCTGGACGACCTGATCATCCTGTCCCCGAGCCGGGCCAAGGCGACCGCCGACTTTAACATCGCCCGTGAGCTTTTCAAAGAACTCGGGCTCCCGGAGGCACGGGAGAAGGCACAGTCCCCGGCGCCGGTCGTTACGTGGCTGGGCATCGTCATCAATGCCCCGGAGATGTCCCTCACCATCCCCGAGGACAAGCTGCTGGACGTACGGGCGCACGTCAGGGCGGTCGCCGCTAAACGATCACTGACGAAACGCCAACTCCAGTCGGTCCTCGGCAAAATACTTCACGTGTCGAAGTGCATACGGCCGGCCCGGCCGTTCGTGAGTAAATTGCTCGAGGCCCTACGGAGGATGTCCGGCTTCTACGTCAATATCAACGCCGAGATGCGGCAGGACTTGCAATGGTTCCTCCGCTTCGCTGAGGGCTGGAACGGCCACGCCCTCATACCTCGCGGCCCGCCTACCAAGTGTATCATCGTCGATGCGTGCCTCTCGGGCATCGGAGGTACAGACGGGAAGTACTCGTACTCCGGGCAGGTGTGCCCTGTCAGCGACCCCGTCGACTGTATCGCCGAGCTCGAGGCACTTAACACCATATTCGCGATGAATACGTTCCTCACCGACCGGGATCGAGGCACGTGGGTAGAAGTCTTCTGTGATAACCTGGGCACCGTCCAGGCACTCACATCCGGACGGGCAAGAAACTCAGTCCTTGCGGAGTGTGCCCGTCAGGCCTGGATGGTCCAGGCAAAATTACAGATCGACTTCATCTACACGCACGTCCCGGGGGTACTCAACACCGTGGCGGATGCCCTCAGCCGTGCTCACCTGACCTCGAGGGAATTTGACAAAGCGGCCACCTTCACCAAATTTCATTCCCTCACTGAAGTTACCCCCTGTACTCACGCGGCATTTATTCCTGTCTTACGTCTCATGTGCAGATCCGGCGCTACGCTGTCTCCAGACGAGGGCATCTGCTCGCCAATCAGAGGCACGTGCCCCCGGAACGGTCGCGAACCAGCGGAGCGCCGTCGCGACCTACCTCGCGTTCTGCCGACGGATGGGGGCCGACCCGCAGAGGCCCACGGTGAGCTTTACCACGGCGTACCTCAAATATGTCGCGGACCACGCCCCCTCGCCGGCCACGGTCGCGAATCACCTCTCACACGTGCGGTCGCACCTGCGACTGACGGGAGGGGATGTCGCACCCACGGAGGACTTCAGGATCAGGCGGGCCCTCGAGGCGATGCGGCGAAACAAGACGTATCAGCCCAACGTGAAACCTCCAGTGCCGTTGGCCGTGATCCGAGCCGTCCTCGCGGCCCTTACGGACTCACCAATTCACCTCGCTCTACGGGCCGCTATCTTGATCATTTACTACGCGGCTCTGAGGCAGAGCGAAGTAGCGCCCCCGACGGCCTCGAGGTACGACGCGGCACGACACCTGTCGCGCCGGGATGTGGTGGTCGGCCGTCGACACGTGACCGTCCGGGTGAAAGCCGCCAAAAATATGCAGCACGTGGGGGAGGAGAAAACGGTCACGCTGCAGGAGTCACCCGATCCACGGTTCTGCCCGGTACGTGCTACACGCCAGATGCTGGTGGCGTCCCCTACGGCCAGCCCCGAGGACCCGTTCCTCCAGCACGTACACGGAGCGACCGTTACGACCAGGATCCTCACTAAAGAGTGGAAAGCCCTACTACATGTAGCCCAACAGCCGCCTACATTTACGCTGCATGGACTTCGCAAGGCCGCAGCGACCCAGGCATACCAGGCCGGTATGCCGGAACTCTCCATCCAGAGGTATGGCGGCTGGAGGTCCAACGCCCATAGGACGTACATTACGAACAATGACGCCGACTCTGTCAACCGGGCATTGGTACAGTCACTACTCAACAAAAACTCTTAAATTACTCCCTCCCACCCTCTCCTTGTTTAATGGATCTTTGGCATTTTTATTTACAATATACAATTTGTCATGTATTGTATCACGTACAATTTACATTTATATTGTATATCATATTTTCTTATCATAATTGACCATTACTCCATTTGTCAATTACATTTACCTTATTACTCATATTAATATCATATTCATATGTCGTCCAATAAGGTCGGCATAAAATTTTACACATATAAAATTCAATAAAATTTTATGTTCCCAAGCCCATGCTTCTCTCCTTTCATCCAGGGTAGGGGTAATGGGTGACTCATGGCCGTTGGTCAGGGGTGGTCATTGCTCCCCCTGGTGTTCCCCCCTCTCGCGCGACACGAGCGCCCCTCCTGCCCCCTAGCGGCTCTCACACGTACTGCGCAGTCACGAGCGCGGCCACGCCATCGGTCCCGGTCTCACTTCTTCTCCAGCTGTACTGCAGTACACACCTACTCCAGTCTTTCTCGTCCCACCCACCCTCAACCTCACTACTTTTTCCTACTCACGTAGGCCCCCCTTTTATCCTTTTCCTACTCACGTAGGCCATTTTTATTTACAATATACAATTTGTCATGTATTGTATCACGTACAATTTACATTTATATTGTATATCATATTTTCTTATCATAATTGACCATTACTCCATTTGTCAATTACATTTACCTTATTACTCATATTAATATCATATTCATATGTCGTCCAATAAGGTCGGCATAAAATTTTACACATATAAAATTCAATAAAATTTTATGTTCCCAAGCCCATGCTTCTCTCCTTTCATCCAGGGTAGGGGTAATGTGTGTGTGGGTGCATAGGAACTAAATCTTCTCTAAAACGGAATTAATCTAAAGGATCGTGCTACACCTCGCGACAAAAGTGTGTGTAAAGGTACCGGGAACAATGTGATACACTTTTTGGAACATCTTTGTACGAACTTTAGGAGTTGGAGCAATTTTTCTCTCATGGAGGTGTATAGGGTGAATGGACGACATTAGAACCACAAACAGCATCCCACGCAACGACAGTAAACAAATGGCAACCAGGGGCAGGCTGCCCAGCGAGGCCAAACGTGAAGAGGTTAACCTACAGGACTCAATGGATGAAATCAAAGAGACGCTGAAACACAAAAGTGAAAGACTTGATAAGATAGCGAAAGAAAGGGTCACAGACAGTCAGTCTCTAAAAGAACTTTGCTCAAAAGTGGAAAGACACATTGAGAATAAAAAAGTAATAGATGCGGAGGTAATGTATTACAAAACACGGGTGCTAGACCTAGAAGCAGATGTCTCAGAGCTAAAAGATAAAGACACAAAGCAAGAAAAAGAAAGAAAAGGGCTAAATGTCATCATCAGGGGTATAGAGGAGACCAACAACGAGAAGACGACCAAGTTATGGGTAACCTATTTGATGAGATGGGTCTCTCCTTCCCTTTCTCCCTAACTAACGGGGCAGAAAAACAGACAGAAGAGATGGCGAAAGTAGACAGAGTAGGCCAATAAAACTAGTACTGATAACACGACAACAAAAATCTGAAATGTTTGGGGTTAAAGCTAAACTCAAAAATAATCAGAAACTCGCCAAAATAAACTTCTCAAATGATCTGACAGATGAGGAACTGGTCAGATATTCGTAACGGCCAAAACAAAAGGGGAAAAGGATGTTAAAATGAAAGGTCTCAAAGTAGAGCTAAGGGGCAGAACCTACCGCAAAAATAACTTTCGAGAACTCCCCGTGGGGTATTCACAAGCTGATTGCGCGACATACCAGGTAGGCGACTGCCTATACTTCCAGGGGCATAAGAGCCCTTACAGCAACTTGTATGTGCGTCACGTGTATGACGAGGAGCTAGACCATTCAGGCTCGTCAGTAGAGCAAATCTACACCATGAAGTTAGCACTTGCCCATAAAGATGACATAATAGCTAGCTTAGTGAGGCGCGAAAACAATCCGTATAAAATAAAATCCTTAGCACGCAGAATAACCAAATCTGACCAGTGGAAAAAAGATGAAGTCCAAATCCTAAAAGACATAGTATGGGCCAAATTTGATCATAATCATGACCTCGAGAAATTAATCACAACCTCTGGTGCCAAGTATTTCTTCGAGGTTACCCGAGATCCTGTATATGGATGTGGGCACCAACTCAGTGATGTCAGACGTAGTAGGAACCTGCCGGCGACCAAGACAAACTGTGAAAATCCAATGGGGGTAATCCTCAGAGAGATTGCCTTTGAACTGCGGGAAAGGGCTACACAAGAATCAGCTGAGGACTAGAGGGCGAGACGCAGCGACACCACAGCTAAGTGGAAAAATCCTAGTCATCAATACCATGTCGAGATTCAGAATCCTACTAATAGCCGATTCCAGAGGAAGAGGGATTAAATCGATGATTGACTATGAACTATATATGAGACATATATATGACATAAATTTTGATCTTTTATTTTTCCCAGGAGGATTTTTTAATATTATTTGGTAGACCGAAAACCATTAGTTTTGTCTTATTTTCGTTGATTGTAAGTTTGTTACTTTGGCACCAGTGAGATAACATTTTCAACTTATTGTTCATTTGCATACATAAATCAGTATTTAGATATCCTTGTATATAAACTACTGTGTCGTCTGCATACAATTTAATGTCTTTGTCCCCCATGGCTTTGGCCAGGTCATTTATATATAATGAAAAGAAAAAAGGCCCTAAAATTTAACCTTGAGGCACTCCACAACTAATTTCTCTAGGATCTGAACTTAGTCCATTAACAAATGTAGTTTGCATTCTATGCGATAAATAATTCTTAATCCAATTTAAAATCCTCCCCCCACTCCAATTAATATCAATTTTTTTTTATAAGTATATCATTACCCTACCCCCGGATGAAAGTAGACTAGCAGTGGCTTGGGAAAATAAAATTTATTCAATTTTATGAGATAATAGTAAGTAAAATTTATGTCGACCTTACTGGACGAGCATATTAATGATAAGATAATATGAAGGTAAGTATATGATAATTGACAGGTAGAATATAAGTCAATTATGAGAAGTATAATATGAAATACAATAAACATGATAATTGTATGAAATACAATATAGGTTATTGGATACAATATATGTTATTGTATAAGTAATAAAAAGCCCTACGTGAGTAGGAGGAGAGGAGAGAAGGTTGTGGGTGGGTACCATGATTAACCGTGTAAAAGGCCTTGGACTGGTCAATAAATGTTGCTATTGTAATCTTATTGTCATTGATCCCTTTTAAAATATCTTCTACCAATGATGCAGTTGTATCAGTTGTGGAGTGCCCCTGTCTGAACCCTCCCTGGCAGTCGGTCAAAATGCTGAAGTCATCGCAGTATTTTACCAATCTTTTGTGAACTATTTTTTTCATAAGTTTCCCCATAATAGGGAGTAGAGAAACTGGTCTTAGGTTAGTGACCAAGTTTTTTCCTGCCTGTTTTACTAATGGTACTACTCTAACAACCTTCCATGTATCAGGGATAATCCCTGTGGAGGATGATAAATTAAAAAGATGTGCTACTTTATCAGGAATGGCTGATAAAGCAATTTTGACAAATTTAGATGAGACATCTTTAATCCCTGAAGTTTTCCAAATATTGATAACCTTGATAAAATCTGCTGTCTCTTCTTCATTTGTTCTAATATCGTCCAGAACTGAAACTTAAGGCGAATCAAAGTATTCCCACTGCCCATCTATTTTTTAGGCTAAGTTAGGTTCTACTTGGATGAAAAAATCATTGATATAATTTGGTAAATCAATACCCTCAATCTCTATTTCCGTTTCCTCATCCAATATTTCAATCTTATCATCGGCTTTTTTGTTAGATAGTAATGCATGAACTTCTTTCCAAAACTTCTTGCCCTCACTTTTAAATCTGTTCAGGTTTTCTTTAATAAAGTTTGCTTTAGCCTGATTGACTGTCGATTTCGTATAATTTCTCATATATCTTGCCCTGTCCCAATCTTCTTTGGTCATACTTTTTTTAGCTGTTTTTAGTGCTCTATCCTTGTCTTTTATGAGTTCAAGGAGCTCATTAGTGATCCATTCTTCTTTAGGGTTGGCAATTCTAAATTTCTTAATTGGACATTGCTTATCCAGACACGATTTGATAATGTTAAGCATTTGATCCCATGCGGAATTTACATATGCATCTGCCAGATAATCCTTCCAGTCAGCTGAGATAATTGCCTCTTTGAACGTATCTTCATTAAAGTGGCGATGAGATCGTCCTTCAAATTCAATGCTTTCCTTTAACATTTTAGATCTTCCGCAAACCAGGAATGTCGGAAAATGATCACTAATGCTTATGTTCAAAAGCCCTAGTATTTTATAATGACTGATATTTGTTAAAACCCAGTCCAGACACCTTGAAGATGTATCGCCAATTCTCGTGGGCTCATTTATTAATTGTACCATACCTCTCGATTTTAACCAGGCTTTTAAGTCCTTTATCAGAAAGTTATTCCTTTCTTGCCAATCAATGTTAAAGTCACCCATTATTACTATATCCTTTTTGTTACCATCAATAGCATCTACCGTCTTTTGAATAAGATCTGTGCCAAGAGCTTTCGCTCCATCTCTGGGTCTATAGACTGTACCAAGGTACAATTCTTTTTGGTTTAGTCTCTTTATCTTTACCCAGACAGCCTCAATATCAATCTCCGACCTATTTAATACCTCATTGTTGATAATTTCCGTTTCATGAATATTCTTTACATAAACTGCTACCCCTCCTCCTTTTTTTATTTCTCCTGTGGTTTGATATATCCAAGTTCGATCCCTTCTATAAATATTGTATCCTTCGAGATTATAAAGAAAGTCAGGGATTACATCGTCCAACCAAGTTTCAGTCACACATATTGCATCAAAGTTCCCCCCAAGTTGCATCTTGATTAAGTTTTTTTTACTTGCAACACTACAAGAGTTTATATGGCAGACTTTAAATCCTCTAGTGATTTTGACATCATCAATATCTGTCATAAAGTATACCAGTATGCCATAGACTAACTTCAACCACTACAAACGGAGACATTCTTATTAGACATCTAACTATGTTGGGACTGTGGCAGAATATGCTGTCCTAGCTAAACCTGCCCACTTGGGCAGGGTGTAGACTCCTCTGACTCTGTAGACAATTTGTGTCATATTCACCCACCGTGTCAACTCATACTTCAATATTTCACAAATGGTGTCATAATCTTGACTAATAATGTAAACGATCAACACAACATCTCATATGACACCTGGGTGGCCCCATGTACTAGACCCCTCGCTCTCTATGAAACATTGTTGTAATGGCACTCTCCTATCAATTGACTCTGAGCCATCAATGGTGGCTCAGTGCCGATTCGG
The DNA here is from genome assembly GCA_950022655.1 of Alentia gelatinosa. Lineage (NCBI taxonomy): Eukaryota > Metazoa > Annelida > Polychaeta > Phyllodocida > Polynoidae > Alentia > Alentia gelatinosa. Next base: position 49,274,827 of record OX465589.1, on the reverse strand, counting down.
GACCACATGAATACTATTCATGTGCTCCGCTTCATTCGTCATCACATCCATTGTCTTCACCATCATTTGTATTAGATGATTCGAGTGTGTCTGTGGAGTTTCACATATTTTTTCCATTTTTCTTTTTATTATATCATTTGATTAATGGCGAATTGTATTAAAGATCTTGCCCGCAGTTTCTGCATCATAAATGTTAATGCAAGAAGCTTATATTATAAACGTGACTTGATTCGATTAAGCTTTGAAGGAGCTGATGTTATTGGAGTGACCGAGTCTTGGTTAAATGATTGTTACGACAGTTCTATGGTAGCGTTGCCGGGTTATGGTATTTTAAGAAATGACAGGAAAGATATTGGAGGAGGAGTGTGCTGTTATGTTGCAAATAAATGGATCTCGTATATCACTGAATTGAGTGAACTTAATACTATGAATGAAATTATAGAGAGTCTAGTTTCCCAAATCACTAAACCAGGGTTCAAGCATATAGGATTAGTAGTATGTTATAAGCCACCAAAAGCGTCAACACTTTCTTTCTATGAAAAACTTATAGACATAGTCCAAGACGATAGGATTGCAGATAAGGAGATATGGGTGATTGGCGATGTGAATGTAGACATATTATGAAATAGCACTGATTGCGTGAAATAGAAGCAATTTTTACGAACTACGGGACTAAGGCAACTAATATCAAATGTTACACGTCCCAATGCAAATGGCGGAACAGCTATAGATCATATCTACACCAACTGTGTATGTGTGAGGGACTCAGGCGTACTGCCTGAACTGCCTGAACTGACTAGTGACCACCTTCTGACCTATGCTGTAAGAAAGCACAAGAATGTGCAGAAAGGATCAATTAAATTTAGGGGACGCAGTTACCACAACCATAATTTCAATCGATTAGAGGAATACTTAATGGGTGGAGACTGGAACGAATATGAGAATTTTGAGGATGTCGATAACAAGTGGAAATTTATAGAGAATTTATTAAGGGATTATTTGAATAAATTCTGTCCTATCAGAAAATGTCATTCAAAAAGGAGCGTTTATCATGGGTAAATGAAGAAATCACTGATTTGATTAATAGTTGAAGGAGATAAGTTATAAAATACAGAGAGTCGAAAGATCCAGCTATTTTGAGAGAAATGCGCAAATTATCACGCGACATTAGTGCATCGTTAAAACAAGCAAAGAGCGAGTATTGCTTGACTAAGCTTAAGGATACTAGGAAAGATCCCAAACAGTTTTGGCGAGCAATAAATGAGTTCATAGACCCAGATTCTGCTGATACACAATGCCGCTTAGTCGATCCCGATACCGAGGAGGTAATCGAGGATAGTGTGCTAGCTAACTATATGAATGAATTTTTTGCAACAATAGGGGAGAAGTTGTTCAGTGTATTTGATCCAGAAAAAATAGACTTGAATAGATCAAAGTTAAGTAAATTATCAACTTCTTTTATAGATTTAGCAACTGAAATAAGTGCAGTTACCGTGAGAATCTGGTCAAAAACATCAATATATCGAAATCATCTTGGTATCAGGATATCTCTACCAATATAATAAAACAAATGTTAACAATACTTAATGATCAACTAACAGAAATATGTAATCAATCCCTTAAGGAAAAGTTGTTCCCGCAAACATGGAAATCTGCTTTAGTTACACCAATTCCGAAGTCAGGTAAGATATGTTTTGTGGATAATTGGCGACCCATCTCATTGCTACCTTTGCCGAGTAAAGTTCTTAAGAAGGTAATTCATAACGAAATTTTTTTATATCCTGTCAATAACGAATATTTTAAACGATAATCAATATGGCTTTAGGCCTGGTATGGGGACAAACGATGCTGTTTTTAAATTGGTGAACGATCTGTATACCGCTAGAGATAATTCCCTGGTTACTGCATCTTGTTTCATAGACTTTCAGAAAGCTTTCGATAATGTTTCCCATGATCTGCTTATTTTGAAATTATCTCATCTTTGGAACATCTTTCTCAAATTCCTTGGAACATTGTAGCATGGTTAGACTCATACTTATCGAACAGGAGACAGAAACTCAAGATGAATGGTAATATATCAGATGAAACAGGTGTTACCTTTGGCGTCCCACAAGGGTCCATGTTAGGACCTTTGCTTTTTGTTCTCTACGTGAATGACCTTCCCGATTGTGTAAAGGTATCCTCTTTCATCCAATACGCTGACGATTTGGTCCTGTATTGTTCTGATAAAGATCCGAGATGTGCAGAATCAACTCTTCAAGAGGATGTAATGAATTTAGTAGATTGGTGTACTAAAAATGCACTAACAATAAATGTCAAAAAAACAAAATGTATGTGGTTTGGGTCAGCTAGCAAGGTTCGCACATGTGGGTGACTAGACCTGAAGGTTAACGATAAAAACCTGGATGAAGTCAAGAGTTTTGATTATCTAGGGGTTAGCGTGGACATTGAACTGAGCTGGTCCCAAAACGTGAAGCGTGTCACATGGTTGGTTAATAGCAGATTGTTTAAGCTTGGCAAGCTAAGGGGCTGTCTGACCTTTGATGCAGCAAGACAATCTACATTTCAACAATTATATCGATACTAGGATATTGCGGCTTTCTACACAATTCTTATAAAGCTACCGATTTGAAGTCGCTACATGTGCTACATCATAGGGGCCTACGGATTGTTCAGGGCAGATCAATTCGATGTCAGTCTATTGACGCACTGCACTCATTGTGTGGAATTAAACCAATAGCCTTGCAATGGTGAAAGCAGCTGCTGGTCCAAATGCATAAGTATGCCTCAAACCCAGAGAATATTGCGACGTGTGCAAAAGGTACTCGAAGTGAGGACGGTAGGAAGTTAGTTGGGAACCGGCTGAAATCTTTCCAGCGGAGCCCAATATGGAGAGGTTTGAAAAATTGGGAGAAACTGCCACCTATCACCCAGCGACTGGAGTATTTAGAACATTTCAAGAACATGATATAATTATCACCCCTCATCATTCATCCTCATAAAACACATCCATTCCCTAGTTTAGTTATCCTAACCCTTAGGTACCAACTGTATTATTGTTTTGTACAGATCTATTTTTTACTTGGAATTGGCTTATTGCCCAGTAGAACTCTGTAAGGAGAAAGGACAATAAAAGATATAACAAAAAAAAACAAAAAAAAACTTCAACAACTTGTAACATATAATATATATATTGGGAAGCGACCCAAAATATGGCTACGATATATCGACGATATCTTCATAATCTGGGAACACGGAAAAGAGGAACTGGAGGAATGGGTAAGACAACTCAACAACTTCCATCCAACTATAAAATTCACCTCAGAAGACTCAACGACCAACATCCCATTCCTAGACACTCAGGTAAAAATCGACAAAAAAAGAATGAGAATATACACGGACCTATATACCAAACCAACTGATGCCAACACCTACCTGGACTACGACTCAGCACACCCCCCAGCAACGAAGAGAAGTCTCCCATACTCACAATTTCTACGACTCAGAAGAATCTGTGAACGAGACGCAGACTACGAGAGCCACTGCAAAAACAAAACGATGGAGTTCCGAGCCAAAGGATACCCCCCTGAACTCATCCAAGATTGCAAAAAGAGAGTAGACGAACAAGACAGGTCAACCATACTAAAACGGGAAAAACGACAACAAAATGAGACAACAAATGAAAGTGTAGTTCTAGTGACTACCTACAATCAAAACCACAATATAGTCAATGACGTCATTCAAAACAACTGGGACATCCTCGCAAGATCTATAACCACAAAAAGCCTCTACAAGAAAAAGGCGATCAAAGGTTACAAGTGACCAAAAAATGTGAGGGACTTCCTAGTAAGGGCACGCACAAACTACAACCCGACTGCCCAGGAAAAAGGACCCCCAAGGCTAGCGAAACTGAAACAGCAAAACGAGAAAAGTGCACCAAACCAAATTGCAAATATTGCAACATGCTAAACATGGAGGGCACCATACGATCGAAAATGACCGGAAAAAACCACCAAACCAAATGGAACGTCACGTGTAACAGCTCTAATGTCATATACTGCCTGGACGTGTGACACCCAATACGTGGGACAAACGAAACGGAAAATAAAGGAAAGAATAAGAGAACACCTAAACTGCATAAGAAAACAATCAAGCAAGAATGAAGTACCACACCATTTCAACTAAGACACACACCACGGTACAGATGATGTGAAAGTATACATACTAGACTACATCTACAGACACCCAGAATCTAAAGAAGCTGCTAGATTGAGAAACAAGATAGAGTTCAACTGGATACATCGACTGAAGACCCATGCCCCACAAGGACTAAACACTCTGGACAACAGGTACGGCTGACTGAGCCTCAGGATACCAATTGCTCTCCCAACCAAAATGCCACGTTAAAAACTTTGTTTCCAACCTCGGAGCACCAAAACGTACTCTACAGGAACGAAGAAATCACACCAGATATCATTTCATGTTGGGAGCAAGCACCCGGACCCGAGACCAGTCAGTACAATGCATCACAGAGAGAACACATTTCGGATATATCATCTATCCGAAGAGGGCTGACATATCCACTCCCTGAACTGGCTTCGGGGGGAAAGACCACAGAAGAGTACCTACCGCACTTTGCCTGATGAGACTGGATATCAGTCGAAACCACGAGAGAAATAAAATGGTAATCACCATCGCTACACACCCTCCGATATTTCCCCGTCGGAGTAGCCTCCCGGGCTGACGCTGTTCAGCAAGGGTGAGCCTCTACCAGACAGTACCTCGTATCACTGTCAACACCAAGCGACACCGGGCTGATGACACTCAGCAAGGCTAAAACACATCTAAAATGGGTTTCCTCCTTGCTTTGACAAAAGCAAGGAACTAGGGAGTCTAACGCCTCCCTGGTTCTAGAGCTTACGCTGACTAAACTCTTAAGGAACTGTGTGGATTGACACATGGCACCCCATACAAGAAGCCACACGGGCGACACGCTTGTGTCGAACGGATTTGGCCGTAAAAACAACAACATAAGTCACGTGAGAGTCATGTGATGCCTCAACCAATCAGATACGCCGAATCTGGGTATGCAGATTAGGCCGCGGGAACCTCCGCGACCGACTTCCCTGTTCTCTCTATTACGTGGTCGCAAGCGGTGGGTGAGAGAACTCTCAAAGCTACGCCTCGTCTCCAAACATAACTTGTAACATATAACATGTAATTCAACAGAGGTATGGGGAATATGCTTTACCTTAACCTTGTACTCTTTATAAGATTGATTCTGCTCATCACATCTTGACATACAACTTGGCCCCCATGTGTGGAATACTTCGACTCACAATACACCATCAAAATGAATGTAATTTCTTCGTTCCGTTGGACTTCCGTACGGAATCCGTGGTTGGAAAAAACATCGGCGGACGACGGGAAACATGACAGCGTGAGTACAACAGCCAACACAGCCTTTCTAAATGTTGATTTTCACACTGTCATTGATCGAAAGACAACCTGTAACGCTAACAAGAGTACAAATAGATGCCAACCTACACACTTCGACCCAAATAAAGGTCAGATGGCGAGGATTGTAGGATTTGAACCGGTTTTCAAATTCGAAAACATCAACCGCCGCACACAATAACAATGCAGCGTCGGCGGCCGCAATCGGCCGCGGACACCAACACGCACGAGGACGGCGTAACATGTTTACACCGTCGCTTTCACGAGTTAAATATGCTGAAACACGCTGTAATATGGCCAAAAACAAGGGAAACCTAAAACAATCGACAATTGTTCGTTATGTCCGAAATACGGCGAATGTTTTGGCAGATTTGACACCCTGTTTTGAACAAGTTGATGTGACTACAAACAGTGACATACTTCGAGGTCATGACCCAGTGACACACACAGCTGACAACACAGATACAGTCACACCCAGAAAACAAGAATTAGAGGCCTGTGCAGTGGCTTCTAAGACTCAGCACACACCAGGAGGGAAGAGACACAACCTACAGGTAATAACAGGAAGGGGAAGAAAACGAAACTCACAAGGTAACATACTCCCTCTTTCAACTAAAAACATTACCTTTGATGAAAATTTGTGTATATTGTTAGATCTCGACACAGACACAACAACCACCCACGCCCAACATTACCGCACCGACAAGCAGGTACCGAGACTAACCACGACTGACACAAACCACTGCAATGACAACATAGCATCGACCCACCAACCCAACCATAATTCTTGTGATCCTGATGTATCTTTTCAGGACCTGGATAAGATGCTGGGAGAGAACCTCAAACTCACCTGGCGGAGCATACGCAAAAACGGCGTGGACAGCATATGCGGTGGACTGCGTAGACACTCGATGGAAAGTGCAGTCGAAGCAACTCTACCTACGCCATGGGCAGCAGGACTGGAGGACCTTCCTCAATGGATTCAAGATAGTCATGTGATGTGTGAGAAGATCACAGACATACGAAAGGAAGCAGCCATACAGATCATGAGGGAGACAGCCATCTGGCTTGAAAACGAGGACAAAAGGAGCCACTCACTGATGCAGCAGTGCCTCGACAACGTAAAAGAAGAACTTTACGAGAGGGAAACGAGGGAGGAGGCCCATGCGAAAGTAAAAAAGTTGACGAAATACCTCGAAGTCAAGTGGAACAAAGAAAAGAAAGTCACCAAGGCGGAACTAAAAAGGGAGATGGAGGTCTTAGAGGAAACGAAGGTTAAGGACACAGATCTGGCCTACCCGTCCAGATTCATCAAAAAAGAAGCCCGAAAGGCAGCAGAAGCCGACAGCCGCCGCTACAACATGCAACGAGAAACAAGGCCCTTTCGAGCAGCCCCTCCAAGTGCATCCAAAGGAACACGGGGGGGGTGGGGAGAGGGGGGGCGGGGGGGCACTCCGAATGAAGAGAGAAACCAATCAAGACAGAAAAAAGGGAGTACTAGACGACCAAACCAAACACCTATCACCGACAAGATTCGCGACCAAGCTTCAATCCAAAGAAGCAGTACCAAGGTGGAAGGAACCAACACCCGAATCCGTACCAGCAAGGGAGATACGAGACGAGACCAAACGAGGGAGAAAGACGAAGCCAAGAGAGAAGATACTAAGGACCCGAAGCCACAACAATCTCTCAAAAAACTGGCAAAGGACAAATCAATCACAATCAAGCCGACAAAGGAGGAGCATTGGTACTACAAAACACCGAGGACTACGTCAAGGAAGCAGAAAGACAACTCAAGGACAAAAAGGTATATGTAGAAACACCGAAGGACACAACGGAGGAAATAAACAACAAGGTCGACAAAAAACTGGAGGAGATGCTAAGCAACGGTGAGCTCAGCCAATCAATGGCAGGATCTCTCAAAACATTGAAACCGAGAGCTCCCCAGATCTACTTCTTGCCCAAGATCCACAAACCCCAAACGACCTCCACCAGGCAGGCCGGTGGTCTCAGCCAACAATTGTGCCACTGAAAAGATCTCCACCTTCGTAGACAACTTCATCAAACCCCTGGTACCCAAAATTGAATCTTACGTGAAAGACACAAACGACTTCATCATCAAACTGGAGAACCTAGGGAAGCTGAATGAGAACACAATAATAGCTACTCTAGATGTCAGTTCCCTATACACAAACATACCGAATGAGGAAAGTATAGAAGAAAACTAGACGAAACAAGAAGCAAACGTCTTAACCCAAGCAACGAATCAATAGTGAGTCTACTAGACCTGGTTTTGAAAAACAACAACATCCATTTCAACGGGACCCATTATACACAACTAAGCGGCACAGCAATGGGGACCAGACTGGCCCCCTCCTATGCTAACCTCTTCATGGAAGACCTGGAAGAGAAACTACTAAATACCGAGGGAAACCACCCCAAGATATGGTTGAGATACATCGACAACATTTTCCTGATTTGGGAACATGGTGAAGAAAGCTTCAAAACCTGGCTGGACAAACTCAACAACTCTCACCCAACGATAAAATTCACAGCAGAGTACTCAACCAATTCGATATCCTTCTTGGATACCCAAGTGAAAATCAACAGAAAAACAAGACAAGTGTACACAGATCTCTACACGAAACCAACCGACGCAAACACCTACCTCAAATACGACTCGGCTCACCCACCCGCGACGAAACAAAGTCTCCCATATTCTCAATTCCTAAGACTGAGATGCATCTGCGAAAGAAACGAGGACTACGAAAAACACTGTAACAAGACAACGACCTCATAGACAAAGGATACCCACAAGACCTCATCGATGACTGCAAAAGAAGAGTGGATCAACAAGAAAGGAGCTCCCTCCTGACCAAAAAACAAATGCAAGAGGAAGAAAAAGAACAAGCCGAGGACACCAAGATAGTACTGGTCACCACTTACAACCCCAACAACAATGCAGTAGGAGAAACAGTCGACAAGAACTGGGATATGTTGGCCAGATCAACAACGACCTAGATCCTACATAAGAAAAAGGTAGTCAAAGGTTACAAACGTCCCAAGAATATAAAGGACTACCTGGTTAGAGCCAGAACTGATTACGACGGGGAACAACACAACAGGAAGACCAACCAGGACGAGAAGGACATACGCCTTCAAAGAACGACAAACAACAAGTGCAAGAGAACAAATTGTAAATACTGCAATCTGATCTGCATGGACGGGAATATACAATCCAGAGAAACAGGAAAACAACACGACACAAAATGGAATGTCACATTCAACAGCTCCAACGTCATATACTGTATCGAGTGCAAGAAGTGTCAGATACAGTATGTAGGCCAAATGAAACGAAAAATCAAAGAAAGAATACCTGAACATCTAAACTGTATAGGAAAAAACTCAAGCAAGAATGAAGTACCGAACTATTATAACCAACAAACTCATGATGGGGTAGAAGATGTGAGGGTCCACATTTTGGACTACATATACAGACACCCAGAATCAAAGGAAGCAGCAAGACTACGAAACAAAATCGAATTCAACTGGATACACCGACTGAAAACGCATGCTCCAAACGGCCTCAACACACTGGACAACAGGTACGGCTAACTTTCCTGGCTCCCTCGAGGTGCCCCCACATAACGCCGCGTCAAAAAAAAATTCCAACCACTGATTCCACACGGAAGTCCAACGGAACGAAGAAGTTATCAGAAGTAGTTGCTGAATTTGATTCAAAAACTTGCATATCCCACAAAGAAATGCAGATATTGTGCAGTATTCTAGCAAATTGCAGTACAGTAGTTAGAGGTGGTCGCACCTTCACACGCAGGTTAATCAATTTCTGTAACTATTTGCGTGAAAAAGGGAAGTAATGCAATTCCGGACTGGATGAGGGATGATATCACGTGGTGGAGAAGTTATTCTTAATGGTATTTTTGATGTGGTCAGTGGTTATGACTGGGCCACTGATGTGTGGAATGTGGATGGCCTATTCAATGGCCCCCCTGAGGCATAGGACGACATGGAAATCAACGACTGTGAGTTATGGCTATTGTGGTGGTGGCTTATAGATGGAGTCATGAGTGGTATGGTAGGAGAGTTAGAGTAAACTCAAGTAGTTAGAGTAAACTCAAACACTTAGTTGTAGGAGTCAACTCCGGCCACAGTGGGTCGCACCGTGCAAAGAGATGGCTGAATGAGCCCTTTTGGCTCTCTTTTTTTGCTCTGTTTTAGACTTCTCTGTACTCATACCCAGACTTTTGATAATGCAGGTCCAGACTATCTCTCATTCCTTTTTTCCCCAAAAAAGAAATGTATTATTCCTGTTAATTATTTGAATAATTTGTGTTGCTTACAGTTACTCGTCTGATGGGTCAGGTGGACTATTATGAGGACTCTTGTTTATCTTCCAACATGGCAAAGACTTGTAAGTGTCAATGGTCTCATTATTTTCACTTTTGCAACGAATTTAAATTGTCTCCACTTCCGGCCAGTGGAAACACACTATATATGTATCTATTGTTTATGGCAGATGAATTTAAGTATTCTTCTGTTATTAGTTATTTTTCTGCCATTAAGGTTCTTCACAATAATATGTTTTTTCAAGATCTACATAGGGTTAAACGAGTATTGACTGGTATTAAAAGAGTTTTGGGTGACTCTGTGGCTTAAGCGAGGCCGGTATCTAATGTTGATTAGAAAAGTACAATTTCTTTGTTAGATCTTTCAAAATCTGAAGCTATTTGGGCGGCCTGTGTGTCTTTTAGGTTTCCGGGGATTACTCTGTAAGTCTAATATTTTAGAGGAGGAGTTTTCTGTCTGGGTGCCTGATGTTAAATTATTTCCGTACTATGTATCTATAACCATTAGGAAATCAAAAACGATTCAATTCTCAAAAGGGTTAATGTTTATACTGTTCACCTTTTTGTGTTTTTTCTCTTTTGAATAAGTTGATTGTTTCAGGGGTTTTTTTTCATAATTCAGATTCTCAACTTATTTCTTTTCAAACTGCTTCATCTTTATTCTATGTATTGCATATAACATCAATTATCTATCATATATATTGTCATATTATCATATTCCTACAAAATCATCTGGGAGCCTTAGACACTTTTTTTTTTTATATTTCTTTATTGCAAATCTTCATCGGGAATGTAAATGGGAAAGATTTTTTTCTCACTGACAATTGTTTATGTTTTGGGCTCAAATGTGCCCCATTTATTTTTACTCAGTTTACTGGTTGATTGGTTGGTTTGATTTAACGTCCAGTTAACCATCAGAGGTTCTCACCAGACTTACTCAAGGTTATTTTACACCACGAGGGTGGTGATCGAATCTATGTAATGAATTCAGATAGAAATCTCACCCCTACACATTTACCGAGGTGAGAATTCTTTTAGTTCCCACACCACATAGACATGGTATGAGAACGATGAGAACGAGGTGAACGTACAGCCTGTAGAAAAACCCGTTGAACAACCAGAAAACCAATCTATTAATAACGGAAATGCTGAGGGAAAAGCAAAAACTGTGTATGGTCTACGTCGTCTCCAAAACTCAGTGGTATCTAAAGGTGAAGGGAGTTATCTGAGTAATTTCTACCTTATCCCAATGATTTTTGATGGGATTGAGTACAAGTCTGCGGAGCATGCTTATCAAGCAGAAAAATGTAAAAGAAACCAACGTCCAGACTTAGTGATGGAAATTCTAAAAATGAAAAATGGTTTTGCTGCAAAACAAGTAGGTGCAACATGCGAAACAGGGTTCGAATGGGAAAAGAATAAGGAACAGATCATGGCATTTGTTGTTGAAGCAAAATTCAGACACAATCAAACTCTCATGAACGAATTGCTTCACAGTCACCCACTGAATCTTTTCGAAGGAACTAAAGACAGGTTCTGGGGGTCGGGGATAGATATTACAGAAGATTTCTTTCCAGTAAATAATCTCCCCGGACACAATAAACTAGGAAAAATCTTAATGCACTTAAGGGAGGAAGAACGCAGGGGCAAAATTGCTGACATCATCAGAAACGACGACAGGGCAAAACTATTGTACATGCAAAGAGATCAAGCTACAAACGTGTAGATATACTTGAGTGTGAAAGGTTTCTTCTGGAAAACTGTGTCTATAAATGACAACTAAGAAAAAGAAAAAGAAAAAATGATGCATGATGTTATATAAAGACAGTAATATAACCTGTAAATAAGCACTGTATAACAAATAACCATATTGTGAAACTGTACTGATATACCATGAAATGTTATATAGACGAAGTAGAGGACGTACAACAAACAACTACAATGATGACTGCACATAGGCCAAAGTACCTCATCCTAGGCGATTCCCGAACATGCGGAGCCCAGACAACGCTGAACAACCTGAGGGGACCAGACTGCCACATCATATGCCAGCCTGGCGCCAACCTGGATAGGCTAGCGGTAAAAGCGGTACAAGAACTCAAGAACACTCAAGAAAATGGCTCCACCTATGGGTTACCCATGGCCGTTGGTCAGGGGTGGTCATTGCTCCCCCTGGTGTTCCCCCCTCTCGCGCGACACGAGCGCCCCTCCTGCCCCCTAGCGGCTTTCACACGTACTGCGCAGTCACGAGCGCGGCCACGCCATCGGTCCCGGTCTCACTTCTTCTCCAGCTGTACTGCAGTACACACCTACTCCAGTCTTTCTCGTCTTTTTGGCCACGTGCCCGCTGCCTTCACTCCACGAGTATAGGCCGGCACGTCCATTCTACCACGAGGAACAGGCATCACGAGTGAGAAGTCGAGGACAACATGGGTCCACCGAATACCCGCAGCAATCCCGTCGCTGGACCATCCCAAGGACCAGACACAGAAGGTACGGTCACGGACTCGAGGCAAACGGGTACGGAGCATGTGGCGTCGGTCTCCGACAACGGCTCGACCGTTAAGTCCTCGAGGATGACCGCCCTGGAGAACAAGATGGATACCATGATGGAGGCCATCAACAGGATGTCTCGCCAAAGATCCTCGTCCCGGACCAGGGAATGGGCAAACGAGCAGACCGCACGGCTACCACCACCGAGGCAGCTGCGGGAGCGGTTCGTGCCGGAGGATTTTCTACAAAGGGAGCTCGACCGTGAGGCCCTACGACACGACAGAACGGCTGGTAAGTTGGCCTCAGATTTGACCACCTCTCGTTTAATTTCCAAGCCGTTCATGTTTGTGGACCGTGAGGGGATATATACCCTCAGTCAGAAACTCGAGGTCAGGGGTACGCTGGGCCCCCTCGAGTACATCAGTGCTTTCCTGGCCCTCATGGAGGACGACCGTGCTACCCAGGAGTGCGACCGTAAGGATATGTATCCTCACCTCCATCAGGTCTCCGTGGACGCGCAGGCACGGCCGTGGGCCGGCGTGCGCCGTTGGTCTAACTTCATTTTTGACCAGGTGGAGGCAGGACGTATTTATTGGTCGGATCATGTACGAATCCAGGATGAACGGGTTCGTCTGGCCATGACCCCTACGGGCGGGAACGGTTCAGGTCAAGGAGGAGAAAAGGCCGGAGGGCACGAGCTGCCATGCCGGGCCTACAACTCGGAGAGGGGGTGTCGGCAGCGCAACGGCCACCAGGAGCGGGGAATTAAGTGGTTACATGTGTGCTCCTTCTGCGACTCGGTCGGCAGGATGTGCACACACTCCATCCACGCCTGTAACCGCAAGCTGTCGTACGGCATGGGGTACGACAGTACTCTGCCCACACCGACACCCGCACCACACTGGACGCACCAAGCCGGACACTCGGTTCGCGCCGCCGACACCAAAGCGCTCCCACAACAAAGTTCAAAAAACGGACCGGACGCGCCCCGCGAGTGAGCGAGGCGCGTCGCTCGCCCCCCCCGCCCAGTACGTCCGCACCACAGCGGAAGGGGGGCTCAACGATCAAAGGGTGCATCAGGGGTTACGCAACACCCCACGTGTCAACAACACCTCCCGCCGGACACGTGGCGAACACAAAGGACGCTTACCACACGCCCACTGAATCCACTCCCAGTATTATCAGTGACAGCGTGCACAGCGAGCAATTGCCTCGGCAATTGCCCCGGGGAGAAATGGACACTGCCGCTCCGCCGGACTTCTCGGCCATAAGGGAGGTCTGTGAGACCGGAGTCCCCTCCCCCGGCATCCGGACGGACCCCGGGGCGTTCGCAGACCACAGGCGGGCCCACTGGCCGGACTTCGCCGGGCCCGGGCCGCCGGGACACGCATACATCTACTCGGAGGTGCGGCAAACCGGGCTGCCGAACGCACTGGGGGCACGGATCGAGCTCCCATCGGACCTCAACATACCGGCCTGGGTACGTTACCTCGGGGAGGCACCGGAGAGGAGGGAGCTACTGGACTTCGTGCGCTACGGGTTCCCTCTGGGGTACATCGGGCCGACCAGCGATACCCGAGGGGTACCCAATCATCCCAGCGCCACGGGGTACCCAGAGCACATCAGAGAGTTCATTAAGAAGGAACGCGGGCACAGTAACTTACTGGGACCATTCCAGGAACCCCCGTTCTCACCCTGGTGCCACGTGTCGCCATTAATGACACGCGAAAAACGAGCCTCCAACGACCGGCGTGTCATTACGGATATGACGTACCCGAAGGAGCAAAGTGTAAATGGGTATATCATCAAAAACTCAGTCTACGGGCAGGAGCGCGACCACTGCCTCCCGACCGTCGACAGCTTCGTCGGCCGCCTGGTGGCCTCCGGGCCCGGTAGCTATATGTCCACCATCGACATCGCCAGAGCCTATAAGAACTTCAGGTGCGACCCCCTCGACTGGCCGTTGTTATGCTTTGCATGGGAGGACGGGTACTTCTGTGATACGGCCATGCCGTTCGGTGCCCGGACCTCGTCGTACCACATGCAGTGCGTGGCAGACTGCATCGTGGGTATCCTCGGCCAGAAGGGGGTCGAGGCATGTATGTACCTGGACGACCTGATCATCCTGTCCCCGAGCCGGGCCAAGGCGACCGCCGACTTTAACATCGCCCGTGAGCTTTTCAACGAACTCGGGCTCCCGGAAGCACGAGAGAAGGCACAGACCCCGGCGCCGGTCGTTACGTGGCTGGGCATTGTCATCAATGCCCCGGAGATGTCCCTCACCATCCCCGAGGACAAGCTGCTGGACGTACGGGCGCATGTGAGGGCGGTTTCAGCTAAACGATCACTGACGAAACGCCAACTCCAATCGGTCCTCGGCAAAATACTTCACGTGTCGAAGTGCATACGGCCGGCCCGGCCGTTCGTGAGTAAATTGCTCGAGGCCCTACGGAGGATGTCCGGCTTCTACGTGAATATCAACGCCGAGATGCGGCAGGACTTGCAATGGTTCCTCCGCTTCGCTGAGGGCTGGAACGGCCACGCCCTCATTCCTCGCGGCCCGCCTACCAAGTGTATCATCGTCGATGCGTGCCTCTCGGACATCGGAGGTACAGACGGGAAGTACTCGTACTCCGGGCAGGTGTGCCCTGTCAGCGACCCCGTCGACTGTATCGCCGAGCTCGAGGCACTTAACACCATATTCGCGATGAATACGTTCCTCACCGACCGGGATCGAGGCACGCGGGTAGAAGTCTTCTGTGATAACCTGGGCACCGTCCAGGCACTCACATCCGGACGGGCCAGGAACTCAGTCCTTGCGGAGTGTGCCCGCCAAGCCTGGATGGTACAGGCAAAATTACAGATCGACTTCATCTACACGCACGTTCCGGGGGCACTCAACACCGTGGCGGATGCCCTCAGCCGTGCTCACCTGACCTCGAGGGAATTTGACAAAGCGGCCACGTTCACCAAATTCCACTCCCTCACTGAAATTATGCCATGTACCCACGCGGCATTTATTCCTGTTCTACGTCTCACATGCAGATCCGGCGCTACGCTGTCTCCAGACGAGGGCATCTGCTTGACAATCAGAGGCACGTGCCCCCGGAACGGTCGCGAACCAGCGGAGCGCCGTCGCGACCTACCTCGCGTTCTGCCGGCGGATGGGGGCCGACCCGCAGATGCCCACGGTGAGCTTTACCACGGCGTACCTCGAATACGTCGCGGACAACGCCCCCTCGCCGGCCACGGTCGCGAATCACCTCTCACACGTGCGGTCGCACCTGCGACTGACGGGAGGGGATGTCGCACCTACGGAGGACTTCCGGATCAGGCGGGCCCTCGAGGCGATGCGGCGGAACAAGACCTATCAGCCCAACGTGAAACCACCAGTGCCGTTGGCCGTGATCCGGGCCGTCCTCGTGGCCCTTACGGACTCTCCAATTCACCTCGCTCTACGGGCCGCTATCCTGATCATTTATTACACGGCTCTCAGGCAGAGCGAAGTGGCGCCCCCGACGGCCTCGGGGTACGACGCGGCGCGACACCTATCACGCCGGGATGTGGTGGTCGGCCGTCGACACGTGACCGTCCGGGTGAAAGCCGCCAAAAACATGCAGCACGTGGGGGAGGAGAAAACGGTCACGCTGCAGGAGTCACCCGATCCGCGGTTCTGCCCGGTACGTGCTATACGTCAGATGCTGGTGGCGTCCCCTACGGCCAGCCCCGAGGACCCGTTCCTCCAGCACGTACACGGAGCGACCGTTACGACCAGGATCCTCACTAAAGAGTGGAAAGGCATTCTGCAAGTTGCACACCAGCCGCCTACCTTTACGCTGCATGGCCTTCGCAAGGCCGCAGCTACCCAGGCATACCAGGCCGGTATGCCAGAACTCTCCATCCAAAGGTATGGCGGCTGGAGGTCTAACGCCCATAGGACTTACATAACGAACAATGACGCCGACTCAGTCAACCGTGCATTGGTACAGTCCCTACTCAACAAAAACTCTTAATTACTCCCTCCCACCCTCTCCTTTTAATGGCTCTTTGGCATTTTTATTTACCATATACAATTTACCATGTATTGTATCACGTACAATTAATATTTATATTGTATATCATATTTTCTTATCATAATTGACCGTTACTCTATTTTGTCAATTACCTTTACCTTATTACTCATATTAATATCATATTCATATGTCGTCCAATAAGGTCGGCATAAAATTTTACCATATACTACCATATAAAATTCAATAAAATTTTATGTTCCCAAGCCCCTGCTTCTCTCCTTTTATCCAGGGTAGGGGTAATGGGTTACCCATGGCCGTTGGTCAGGGGTGGTCATTGCTCCCCCTGGTGTTCCCCCCTCTCGCGCGACACGAGCGCCCCTCCTGCCCCCTAGCGGCTTTCACACGTACTGCGCAGTCACGAGCGCGGCCACGCCATCGGTCCCGGTCTCACTTCTTCTCCAGCTGTACTGCAGTACACACCTACTCCAGTCTTTCTCGTCCCACCCACCCTCAACCTCACTCCTTTTTCCTACTCACGTAGGCCCCTTTTTATCCTTTTTTCTACTCACGTAGGCCATTTTTATTTACCATATACAATTTACCATGTATTGTATCACGTACAATTAACATTTATATTGTATATCATATTTTCTTATCATAATTGACCGTTACTCTATTTGTCAATTACCTTTACCTTATTACTCATATTAATATCATATTCATATGTCGTCCAATAAGGTCGGCATAAAATTTTACCATATACTACCATATAAAATTCAATAAAATTTTATGTTCCCAAGCCCCTGCTTCTCTCCTTTTATCCAGGGTAGGGGTAATGAGGCTATTTATATAATAGGCGGCACGAACACTATTACAACAAAACGGTATAAGCCATATGAAATTACACTGATCCCAGGAAATGTGAGTACCCTTGTGCAAGCGATAACTGAGGGCTTTGAAAACCTATACCTGGCAGTGAACGCCCAGGATGGACAAATCCCAGTGATAATAAGTTCTATTTATGGAATCGAACTTAATGTGGCAAATCGTATTTATCATGGACAACATAAGCTGCAAAATAAACTAAACCAGGTGATAAAGGACACAAATGAGGCTATCTCATCTATTAACAAGAGTCGAAATCAAATGACACCCTTCCTAGCTGGGGTTATTCACAAAAATAAAAAGGATAAACCGACAAATATGCAAAATTGTATGATGGGATTCACCCTACTACAAATACCCAGACTCAGATAATGACCCTACTGAGTAAATGTATTGATATTAATGTAACTAATGGTAGACATACCTAATCTCACCGTTTCCAGAGGTCTAAAAACCGAAAATACTGTCTAGAGACAAAATGTGTAATAGTGATATCTAGTAATGATTAAATAAGTTGGATAATAAAATGAAAACCCTGTAGATATATAATTGTGAATTTGATTGTATACCTGCATATTGTCTAGAATATGGATAATATTTACTGTAACTAATTCTTACTTTGCCACCACTACATCACTACTGCTGACTACTTAGTACTATTACTATTATCATTATTTTCTGGTGTTCTTTCGTTACCAACGACTCTTCTGAGTGAGGTCTTTTCCGAATTTACTCTCTTACAGAGTCTTGTTTTTTATTAAGAAATGCACCCTCAACTATGTCTGGTGTGGAGTATTGCCTCCAGCCAGGCACTGTCTGTTTGTTATATTGATGACAACAGACAGTGTATTTGTTTAGTTTATGTCCCTTATGGATGCACCTCCCGCCATCATCATCAATTATTGGGGATAAGGATAGAGTTATATGTCTGTATATATTTGTTCCTGTATAAATGTTGGGCATCTGGAAAAATGAGAGTTATAAGATTAGATAACAAAATTGTTACTTTGGTAAATTTGAAATGGTTTATTTAACACCACTTCAACTTGAAGAAAAAAAGGGAATCAAAATAGTATGTGCTAATGCTAGAAGTCTGTATGCAAAAGTTGAGGAGTTAAAATTTTTTTGGGGGAATTTGGATTTCCTTGGACTTAGTGAAACATGGCTGAGTGAAAAATATACTAGAAATATGCTTGACTTACCTAATATGACTATTTTTAGAACCGATAGGAATTATACTAGAACAAATATTGGAGGTGGAGTTGCTCTATATGTGCACAACAAATATATTGAATATACAAATATAGTAGAAAGATACAGTATTTCTGATGCAGATATTGAGTGTGTAACAGTAGAAGTACATGTGCCTAACAGAAAAAAGATGGTGATCACATCAGTCTACCGACCGCCAGGGGAAAATGTAAGCAATTGTTTTGAATTTTTGGATAAACTACTAAAAGAACGGCCTTATAGGAAACATGAATTTTGGATAATAGGTGACATGAACATTGATGCAAATACTCAGCGCTGTCATAAATTTAGAAAATTAAACAATTTTTTGTTGGAGCATAATCTAAATATGTTAGGAACAGAGGATACATACCTACGCTCAGCTGGATCTAGTAAAATAGATCATATATATACCAATAGCAAGTTTGTTAATAGCTCAGGTAATGTTAATTATTATTTATCAGATCATGTGATGATTTATGCCATTCAAAAAAAAAATTAAGGAGACTAGATCAACGAAATTTATTAAGTATAGAGACTTAAAAGGTCTAAAGGAAGAAGATCTACAGGAATTGTTAGTTCTTGATGAAAATATAGTAAATATAGATGACAATGCATCCGAACCATGTGAAGTCTTTATAAATAACCTTACTGATATATTTGATAATAAGTATCCAATTAAAACAAGAGGGGTAAGAACTAAAAATAACTTAGCACTACCAAAACAAGTAAATGTAAACATAGAAAAAAGAAAGAGATTACTAAAGATATTAACCCAAAATAATCATGATATAGAGGATAAAAAAAGGATACTTATAGAAATAAGACGTTTAAGAAACAATATTACAAAAGGGATCAAAAGATTCCAAGGAACTCAGATTCAAAAGAGTCTGCAACAATGCCAAAAGACACCAAAAAAGTTTTGGAGAACACTAAATAAATTTTGGAAAGGAGACACAAATACTAAAGGATATCCTATTGAACCAGATGAATCTCTGATAGAAACTGCAAATAAGATAAATACCCATTTTTGCACAAAAGGCATGGTTGATATTAACGATAACGCTGAAGACCTAGATATAATTGAAAATATAATTGAACAGGAGGAAAATCAAAATAATAAAAACACAGTTCTTACTTGTGATGTGATTAGAATAATTAAGGAACTTGATAATGGAAAAGCAAGTGGATTTAGCCATATAAGATCGGAAATCCTAAAAAAAGTATTGTTAATAAATCTGTACATACTAACAAAGTTGATAAATAACAGTCTGCAAAAAAATCACTTTCCGGGGATACTAAAAAATGGATTGATAACTCCTTTACCAAAGGATGGTGATTTACGAATCTTTAGTAATTGGCGCCCGATCACAGTTTTACCAATGATTTCGAAGATTTATGAAAAAGTAATTCATAAAATAATACTAGACTATATAAAAGAAAATGAAATTATAGTGCCAAATCAATATGGATTTATGCCAGAACGCTCAACAGCCCAATCAATCTTTGTTCTATTGGAAGAAATATTTAAAAACCTGAACTTAAAAAATATTACATTAATTACCTACCTAGATTTTCGAAAGGCCTTCGATAGCGTTAATCATAAAATTTTACTAACTAGACTTAAAGACATAAATTTAGACCAAAATATAACAAGATTAATAAATGACTATTTAATGGGAAGAGAGTGTAAAACAAAATTGAATAATATAATATCCGAAAAAATGTTAGTGAAGTGTGGAGTGCCCTAAGGATCAGTCTTGGGGCCGTTGTTATTCATAATTTTTATCAATAACATAATGGACGTAATTTCACATGGGAAAGTTATACTTTATGCGGATGATTGTGTCTTAATGATAAGTGGTAAAAATCAAATTGATATAATACGAAAATAATGTGGGTAGGAAATCAGAAAGACCTAAATAGAACTTTAAATGTGCACATGGGAGGAAATCAACTAAAAACAGTAAGGACATATAAATATTTGGGAGTATTAATTGATGATAAACTAAATTTTAATGATCATGTTGAGATAGTAAGTAGAGAAGTAAATAGGAGACTATTCAGATTAAGAAAAATAAGACATTTACTAACACAGGATGCCAAATTGAAAATAGCAAAGCAGATGATTATACCGATCATCGAATACTCAGATTTTATATATTATTGTACCTCGCAAAAAAACAGAGATAGGTTACAAACTATTACCAATAAGATATTAAGATGTGCAATAGGTATACATAGAGCAGTAGATATACATATAGAACAACTCCATGAAAGATGTAAGATTAGAGAGTTAAATATACGTAGGGCAACTCATTTGTTGATGATAACCAAATGGTGGGCTTTAAACCAGGATCATGTATTTGAAATGCCTGAAAAAAGAACTAGATAAGATCAGAAAATAAGATTGAAAATTCCAAAACCAAAGATAGAAAAATTCCGAAATACACCATTATATATAGGAGAAAAATATTGGAGTAAATTGAAGAAAGAAACTCAATCAATAAAAGAAATGTTTATTTTCAAAAACAAAATCAAAACGGAGATTAGTGAAATCATGGAAGAATAGTGGTAAGGTCAAAAGACTGATTTAATCAGCGAAACTAGGTCTAAAGACCAGGTATATTTCTTTCATTTATATTTTTTTCATGTAAGTGTCTTTGTAGATATGAAATTTTTTTCCACTACATCGAGGGAAGGTATCTTTATACCGCCACCCCGATTGGGACTAATTTGAAACATGTAGATATGAGATATATATATATTTATAAGATTAGTATGATATCTATATACTTATGACTATACTATGTGGATGCCCTGTGGAGTCCTGTTTGTACTGTAATGTCTGCTTGTATTAGACTGCCACGTGGAAGATCGTTGGGCGACCAATGAACGTGAAGAGTCTCAAAATTTACTTGAATAAAAAAAAAATATATATATATAGCAGTAAATCAACCACTGCTGGGAATGAAGGAGAAGAGTGGCTGCAGTGGGACTCGAACCAACAAAGTCCTACAACCTTGGGATTACAAGTCCAGTGCCCTAACCACTGAGCTAACTCCCCACCCCCTCTCAGTTTACTGAGTTAATTGTTCATTGTATGGCCCGCAGAGGCTTTAATAGAGTCTTCGGCTATATTGATTACTTCATTGTTGTTGGTTCTTCTTTAGAAGAGTGTACTTTGGCCACTCAGGTCCTTACCTCTCTTTTGGAATGTATCGGGTTTAAAGTTGCTGAGGAAAAAATTACTCCTCCTTCAACTATGGTCATATATTTGGGAATTGAAATTGATTCAATTTCCATGGATCTTTGTTTACCCCGAGGGAAATTAGAGAAAGTCAAAGAGTGTGTTGCTGAATTCCAAAGGAAATCAAATTGTACAAAGAGAGAACTACAGAGACTAGCTGGTCTCTTGTCTCATGCGAGTAGTGTGGTAAGAGGGGGCAGAACCTTTACCCGCAGAATTATAAATTTGTGTAATTCTTTGGACAAGTGGGGTTCCACTTGTAGTATCCCCTCTTGGATGGTTGATGATTTAGCCTGGTGGGCCTTGGTTTTGTATAGTTTTTGACCTTCTGATAATTAACAAAATACCTTAGTTATAAAATGAAACATCCCTAACAAGTACACACGAGTCTGGATCAAATAAATTTGATTTTCGAAGTAAGCCCCTGAAGGCTAAAATTAAAGATAAAATTAAGTAAATTGAAGATAGAACTAAGGTGATTGATTGACATAGGTGGAGCCTGAGTCTGGACATAACCCAAGGTCCTCCTGATACCTTTAAAGTGGAAGTAATTTGAAAGTCTGAAGGTGAAACATGTTGATAGCCATTAACCTTGTGTAATGACCATAAGGCAGAAAGATAAATACATACTGATTCTACAGTGGCTGGAAGTGGAACCAGACCATGAATATTACAGAATTTAAAGTAGTGCTGCCACTGTTTTTTTTGTGTCCTGATGGTATTGGGGGCCATCCACGAGTCCTGGTACATCTGTACTTTTGATTGCAACTCTCCCAGAGCTGAAACAGCACAAATATGGACTGGTAAAATTGAGATGTAGTAAACGACGTAGTAGCCCTTCATAATGAGTAGATTACACGGCCAGGATATTCGCCTGAAGAGACAAGTAATGTCGAAACTATGGAGTAAGAGAGAGATAGATCAATACAGATCCATCCCTCACCACATACAGAGAAAATGGTTGCCCATTATGCCCAACAGAGGGCAACATAGGACACCAACACAGTGGTTCATTAACAAACCACAAGGTGGCTATAACACCCACCTCACCACTGAGTGAGGGAGGAGCCACCAGTATGGGTAGCTCCATATATGGACAGAAACACCATTTTTCATTGGCTCAACAAAATTCGCGAGTTTTGGAATGGCCCACAGGCCAACCAAAATGCAGAACCAGATCACGTGATCAGCAACAGCTAATGACAGTCATCCTCTGTATTAGGAAATTAGCATAATCTAGGCACCCTCTACACACAGGGGTGAAAGATCGGTCACTTACTCGATGGTCGCGAGGCCGCCACGTTCAACATAGACCTTCATAATGACTTTGTCCTAGCAGTCAATGCAATGTACCCTGATATTGCAGTTGTGATTTGCTCAATTTACAGTATGAATCTAAAAGCGGCAAACCACATTCATTGAGGACGTTATTCTGATCAGCCGAAGCTGGAGATGATTGTAAGGGAATTAAACGAGGAAATTTTCCAGATTGATAAGTCCAATTTTGTACTTGCCCCGACAAGGGTGTTACATAGAAATAATACTGTCATGGGCACTGTGTACCAGGGGCCTGTTTTATTTTCTGCCCGAGGAGTCCTGGAACGCCCGGGGAGAGGTCCTAGGAGAGTTTGGGTTCGATATTTCAAAGTCTCCGGGGGAAGGAGAGTCTTGGGCCAGGATCTAGGAGGTCTCCTGAAATATCGTTTTATTTTCAATCCTGGGGCCGGGACATCTCCTGAAAAAGTCCTGGGGCGTCCCCAATGTATCTTAGCTCACGACACGTCTACATGTGTCCTAGCTGAAGCTTGTAGCTCATGTTTCGTAAGGTTATAAGTAAATGAACTAATATACCAGCGAGGAGAGATAAATAAGAAACATGGCGGCTTTGGGTACTCGACCACGCAATCCACATGAGTTTCGAGTCCGTATTAGGCCACTGGATGATTATGACGATAAAAAGTTTATCGCTCGATATCGTCTAGATAAAGGGCTTCCTTCTGCGTTGGGAAGAGCGTTTGGAAATTCCGCTTTTATAAGCACAATAGGAATTCGAGGTGAAAAGGCTTTGTCACCTGAAGACAGGGTGAGTATACATAATATAGTATATAGTATATATATGTACAGTTTAGTTTATGCGAGTTACTAATACTATTCCGTAATTGTACATACCGTTCATGCCACCTATCTTTTATATATGTATAAATATATAGTTATTTTTCTAACATTTTTTAAAATATTTATATTAATCTATTATATTAATTTTTTTCAGTTCTGCATTGCCCTACGTTATTTTGTTACAGGAAGCAACTACTCGGTAATAGGACACAGCCATGGTGTAGTGAAATCTACCGTATGCTTGTGTGTCGCCAAGGTTCTAGATTTCCTCGTTGCCAATGCCAAAGAAATTCATAATTTGGCCAAGAAATCATCAACAAAGACATCAAATCGCCTCCGGATTCTACAAAAAATTTGGTCAAAAACCCATTTGCTTAGGGGCAATTGACGGAACTCATGTCTCCATCAAAACGCCTACAGGAGGCCTACAGGCGGACTACATAAACAGAAAGGGCTACTGTAGTCTAAACGTTCTAGTAAGTATTTGTGAATATAATACGTTTTTTTATTCATTTCTGCCATTTTTTCTGCTATTTATGTTTTTTCTTTTAATATATTAGAGTATATAAAATTTATTATAGTAAAATTTATTATTTACGGTTTATTGTAACACGTTTAATGCATATGTAATTGAAAATACTTTTTTATATTTTCAGTGTATTGTGGACGCTAATCAACGGTTTCTTCACGTAAATGCAAAGTATCCTGGTAGCTGCCACGATACTTACATTTTGAAACGTTCTGATGTGTATGCAGAGGCCGAAGATGACAGATTTGGGGATTTTTTCCTTCTAGGAGATTATGGGTATGTATCTATTACAAATGTTTCAGTATATTATATATTTATTATATATTAATTTATATACAATACCCCTAATCCCTGATATGTATGGGATGAGACGTTTCTACATATACATATATATTAATGATTTATTTATGATTTGTATATTTTATGGGAGAAATAAAACCCCAAGGGGGTAGGATTTATTTTGACTATAAAAGGACAATACATCTCCACTTTTGGACACTAGAGGGACCACCGAAGGACCAACTCCCAGGATCACCACGAGAGGGGGCGACTCACGATCACGTCACGCCTCATCAACTTGGGAAGCCGAGGCATCGAGGATCGGTCTCTCTCTCTCTGGCCACTCACCGGTGCGGACGTCTCACTAGGATTTTTCTGGTTGGTGACTTTGGTTACATTCAAGGCTGTGGTCTTGAATGGTTTTGTTACACTTGAATTACCATGAAGCGTTGTGAGTCGTGCCAACGTGAATACGACGGCAGGTCCCATAAAGAAGGTTGTCCTTTTTGCAAATTGGAATTAGAGAGTAAAAATGCCGAGGAGGGAGAGATAGAAGATAGGCCACGTGGTGGAATAGGAGAGAGAAAATCTTCTTCTCCCTCTCCTTTCTTACAAGCTGTGGTACAGGAGAATTCAGACTTGAAGAAAGAAGTGCGTGAACTTCGGAAGGAATTAGACTTCGTTTTGAAAAAATTACGGTCAACTTCCTTGGAGGATAATGACGGTAGAGAGGAATCACATGATGATTTTCGGCCTAGTCAATTGGATAGTAGGCATGGGCTACTGGGTAGCCCCCTACCCAAAGCTGGTTTCAGGCCAGTGTACCCGACGAGTAGAGGAACTTTTTGCGCTCCAGACGTGCAAGGAGAGGCGGCACGTGCTGAGGTTACACATTCATGTGCAACTAAGGTTCGACGTAAGTGTAAATATTTTGCTCTAACACCTTTCCTTCCCCCCAGCGTAGAACACCCAACTTTCGACCAAATGTTGTTGGCAAGCATGGGTTTACTCAGGAGTATAAACGATCAAGGTTTAAATGGCTCAGGATATTCCGACCACATTGCCTACATGGTTGACCGCCGAGCTACCCATACCGGCAAGTCCCTGGTCGAATATGACGAAAGTGTTAGACAAAAATGTGACAAATTGGGTTTGGAACAATTTGGCTACGGAGATGATTTTCTGAGTAGTAAATACTTGAATTTTGAGACTACTCTGTCGTTTGTGTCTCTAAATAGAAAACTCAAAGACTTTGAAAGTAAAGAATGAAAAGGAAAAAATTTCCGGGCAGGAAATACTTCAGGTCCAGAGGGTAAACCGTATGGAGTACGGAGTGCTGGAATTATAACAGTAGGGATGGATGCACTTTCCACCCATGCCAGTATAGGCATGAGTGCTCTGGCTGTTCGGGAACACATTCAGTGCTGTTATGCAAACGGACTGCAAATAACAAACCGGATTCTGAAAAATCCAAGTGAGATAGGGTAGACCGGAATAGATCTAATAACCGATCCGGTCCAATGATTCTAGATGTGTACGAGTTGAGTCAGGATACTTGTAAATCTATTAATGTTTTGGCGGGCAAAACTCCGGTTTTGTTTGGACCGCAGATTGATTCCTGCGCAGAGGTTGTCTCGAATAACTCGAGTTCTTTATGTCTCTCTAATATCTCTGGTACTAACACAATTAGAGAAGAATTAGAGAAGTCAGGCAGTCCTGTTGCAGAACGTACAAAACCCGTTATCCACCCTATCAAGGTGGTAAACCAGTTTGTAATACCCGAAGAATCTGTTCGGAGAGTGAACACGATGGCTGGAGCTAGTTCCCGGCGAGATTCTTTAGATTGTACTGTTTCTTCCTTTGTAGACTCGGATTGGAGAGCGACAGGAATCCAAGATGGCGACCAAAAGGCAGAGCCGCCAGTTCGGTCAACTAAAGAGAGCTCTATGGCCAAATGTGGTCAAAATGATGACGGTTTGGTATTTTTTCCCGAGAGGGAATACAAAGTTAGCGAGGCTGACGAAGTTTAGCAAGTTATGGGCATGAGGGAAGAGCGTGATGATCAAATCCCCCATTATCGCCCATGTGGTGTTCGTTGTTTAGGCAGCCATACGGTAGGGGGCTGCACAAATCAGTTAAACCCTTGTCACATATACGATGAGTGTTATGGTGGTTCAATTCCGGATGTCAATGCAGACTATATATTTTCCGATGTAAAAGATAGTTTTAAGATAGTAGACTCTGAATATAATGAAACATATATTTGTAAAAATTATCAGAGTATTTATTCTTCTGAATTCAGGTCCCAGATGGACACTACTATACGGGAGGAATTATTGATAGAAAAGATTTCTCCCACTGACAGACCACCAGACTGCATTCATTCGATGGGAGCCATTCCTAAAAAAAATGGGAAATTGAGACCAATAACCGATTGCAGACGCCCATTATTGTATAGCATAAATAATGCAATGTTTTCCACATGTGAAAAGTTCTCTTATTTATCTCTAGACCTCTTTATGATAAATTTTTTATATATTTCAGATACCCTCTGCACACATATCTGATGACCCCTTACCTTGACCCACAGGACCCAGCAAGTGTTAGTTATAATGAATGGCATATGAGCACACGGGCTATTGTTGAGCAATCGTTTGGGCTGTTGAAGCTTCAGGTACATACATACATATATATATATATATGTATGTATATATAAATTCTTTTATATATAAATATTCCTGTCTCTGTATTTACTACATATAACCTTTACAAAATGTGTATTATTGACAACTTTTATCATTCCTTATTGGTATTAAATAAATCATAATTGTGTCTTTTAATCATTTATTCTTATCTAGGGTCCTTGATCAAAGTGCGGGGTATGTCTTTCACAAACCCAATCGGGCATCCAACATAGTGGTCGCTTGCGCCTGCCTACATAACCTGTGCATAGATAGAAATATCGGGATTGATGTACAGGAAGATGAAGTACGTCAAGTACGTCAAGTACGTCCAGTACGTGAAGAACACGACGATCTTGTACACCATGAGGCTCCACCAGTTGCCGCAAGAAATCACTGGGATTTGTTAAAAAATATCTATTTTTGAAATGATATTTCCCTATGTGTTGTACAGGCTTCAAGAGAAAGATACCCTAGCTAGGTAATAAATAAAAAGATGATAAATTGATATATTTGTGTTTAAATTTACAATTTTATTTACATTTTAAATTATCAATAAATCAAAATATGTGTTCTCATTACATATATGTCTGTTTCAAATTTTTTTTGCTTTCCTTGCCCGGGTGTTTCTGCAAGGGAATGATTTCTGAACAGCCCTTTTCTTCTCTGGAGCCTCTTTTTCCATGCAGGATTCAGTGTTTATAGCCATGTCAACTGTTTGGACATTTGTAAATATAAATAGAATTAAGTAAATAACTTGTACAATGAATTATTAACTTGTAAATTTAAATAATAAAGTAAATTAATAAGGCTCAGTATTATAAAACCAGTAAGTTCCTAGCAAGCGTTGTGTTCAGACTCCTCCTATACTGGGCAGTATACGGCAGTAAACCTCGTTTTACAGTGGAACCACCGACAGGACTAAGAGAGTACCCGGCCCAGAAAAGATAGGTTAGTTCCCGGGACTGCATTTAGGATGGATGAGGCTCAATTTAAACGTATGGAGGAGCTGAAGGTACAACAGCTAGACTACATCCAAAAGGAGGCACAGCGCACCAAGTTGAGAGACCATGCCTGTTGTAATATGTCAACTTGTAGGTTACATTTGTATATTTATATCAATCATGCTATGTGCAGTAGGTGACTCTGAATACTAGGAACCTTTGTTATTCTGTGCTTGTATGACTTTTTGTGTTTGTCTATAATTATAGATAATAACTGGATAGCAAATGATAATGATAGATATGGAATTCTTATCTTCACTGCCCCGGGATGTGCTTTCTATTAACCTTATGTGTTTTTTGTGTCTTCTTGTAATACTATATGTGACTCTCTTCAAAGCTCCTTTTTTTCTTTTTTTTCCTTTTTGTTCTGTTATATATGTTTTTGCACTGATAACTATGCTATGGTCTGTGACTTTGTATCCGACATGGCTACCTTGTGGTCCTTGATTGAACCCCAGGGGTTTGTCTGCACTTCTGTGATTTGTGTCTGTGTATTTGTATGCGTTGGTCTGCTTGATGTGCGGTATCTTGGGGTTGTCATAGTTTGCAATCAAAAGATTGACTTGAAAATTTTCTTTAATGTGTGAATATTTAGATCCAGATGAGTTACTAAAAAGCAAAGGTTTAAAATTTGTAACAGCAAATGTTAGAAGTCTATACAGTAGTGTTGAAGACTTTAAGATCTTTTTTGAGAACCTAGACTTCTTAACAATAACCGAAACCTGGCTCACTGATAGATATTTAGATAATCATTTAAATCTACGCACAATGTCAATGATAAGAAAGGACATAATACTGCATGTAGGTGGGGGGGTTGCGATATATGTTAACAACAAATACTTGTCATATACAAAAATGATTGAGAAATATAGCATTACGACAGATCAGCTTGAATGCCTGACGTGTACTTTAGAATTTCCAAATTGGAAAAAAATGCTTATTATCTCAGTATATAGACCACCAGGAGACCAAGTAGAGGTCTGTTATGATTACTTGGATGACATAATTAATTACGGGTGATCGAGAGATCATATTAATTCAGACCTATGAACCGATCTAAAGATCGCATGTACACATTTGCTTATGCTGCTTAAATATGGTTTATTGTATAATTCTAATATATGCAAATCTGGGTGAAAGTTTATTTTCCTGTTAGTCCTGTATGTTGTTGCTTGTTTGTCCTTTGACAATTGTAAGGAAGAATGCCTATAGGCGATTGCTTTTGTCGTTAATGTTTATTAAATAAAAAAAAAATAATAAACAAAATATTGAGTTAGCAATAAACATATTGAGTTACTACCGTGTGAGTTTGTAAAACCTGGTATAAGAAGATGGTGTTTGTCACCACATATGGAAACCCATTCTGGGGACACAGACCGTCTATATCTAGCTGAAATTAACTTAGATGACAGTAACAAGCTAATCCAGAAAATAAAGATAAACAAATCCTCAGGAGTGGCAAATATGAGCAGTATTCTCATTAAAACAGCCTTCAAAATTAGACCTGAAATTCTAGTGAAGATCGTAAACAAGGTAATTGCCTCCAGAACTTTCCCGGCCTCTCTAAAGAGGGATTATAACCCCCATCCCAAAACTTGTGAATTCTCGTTGGGCTGTGGATCTGAGACCTATTTCTGGTCTACTAGTTCTATCAGAGTGGATCGAGTATGAGCTGCACAGACAACTTGTGCCTCAACATATAGAAGGTAACTACTTCTCTAAGAACCAGTATGTTTTCACCTGCTGACCCTCCTCTTTGATGCCTGAGATAACCGTGACTACTCTGCTTACCTTTTTCTAGACTTACAGAAGGCATTCGACTGTGTTGAACATGACCTGCTGCTTAAGACACGACAGGAATCGCACTGAGATCCAGATGTTTAAGTCTATGGCCGCCGAGTTTGTTTGTTTGTTTTGGTAGTTTAACGTCCAATTTGTTCAATTAGACTTACTTTGGGTTTGATCGAATCTATGAGATGAATGTAGGAGAAATCCCACCCCTACACATTTACCGAGGTGAGTTCTTTTACTTCCCACACCACATAGACATGGTATGAGAAGGATTGGCCTTTGATATAGCAGTAAATCTACCGCTGTTGGGGGGTGAAGGAGAAAAGTGGCTGCAGTGGGACCCAAATCAACAAGGTCCCATGCTCTTTACCATCTCCCCACCCACCACGGTCGATTTAGTTATGCTTGCGTGCAAGCATATCCAGTCTGCACCACGAGGAGGTGAGGCGACCAAGAGGATGAACAGATTGGGAATTTCTGTCCACCCCAGCAGACTGGCCGCCGAGTAAAGACCGTATTCCACCAACCAGACAAAAACGTCATTCAGCGTTCAAACAACGGTTGCTAGGGTTGCTGGAAAATCCCACGCGATCAATTTTTGGTCCCAATCCCGCACGATGGTCATCTAGCCGACGTTTGCCACGGTTGTTGGGTTCGCATGGGCGTCTGTTGGGCGTCTGTTGGCCGTGACCGGCATATCGCCTGAGGGTTGCTGGCGGTTCGTGTAGGGTTGCTGGCACATCGGTTGTGGCTTCTGCTTCCACCAGCCAGACTTTTCAGGCGACGTTCCAGCCGAACCTCTCACAACCCTATAGTATAGCGTCGGCTGGATAACTGAATTGGTAGTTCTTTGCCTGGTGAAATTCCAGGCGACAGATGCTGCCACCGCCGATGTTCGCAGGGCAAAGTAATTTATATCTTCTATTTTTGCATGGGTGTGGTATGTGGAAACGAGCAATTAAAGTTTCTTCTCTCCCTCAATTATGCGCGTTACTTTTTCTATTCGTAATTTTTGTTTGTGTTTGTTTTTTGTTTTTATATATAGTCGTAGGTCTCACACACTAGGTGGCACCACCATCGCCACCTGTGTAGTGCCTTTGTAGTGCCTTTGTTTCTCACGAGTGGCGTTGCGGCCCACAACCACTGATATGGGCCCCTTGTGGGCTTATCTGACATTGCGTGTCCAGGTGTTTCGCGCCTGCCTTTCTTTTCGCACATACACATCGCTCGACTTCAACTGACTGCATCGCTTCGAAAAAGTTCCTCAACCTCAACTCAACCTCAACACAACCTCAACTCAACCTCAACTTAATCTCAACTCAACCATGGCCGGTAAACGTAATACCCGCAGGACAAAGAAAGTAGAGGACACACCGGTTTCTCCACATGTTTGGAACTGAGTAGTGTGCCCGACTGGATCCTTTCCGTGGTGCGGGAGGTAGAGCTGACCCCCCATGAAAAGGTAGTCGCCCTGAACCCTGTGGTGGACAACCGGGAGGACAAGGCCGAAGAAAAAGGGGAGAGCGGCGACAGCAACGATGACGTGAATCGCGATCCACCGAGAAAGGCCATCGCCCAGGAGAAACCTGCGATTGAGAAGTAAAATGTTCCGCCTGTCGCCAAAAGTAGCTGCTCCAGTGAGGCACCAAGTCTGCACCAAGAAAAGGACCTGGAGGCGGAGAAACTGGCACGCGACCAGGAGCGTCATAAGGATGCTCGCCTGGAGAACGAGCTCTGCAGGTTGTGGGAGCAACACCCCAACCTCTACGACATGCGGGATGAGTGTCACCGCGACTCAAATGCTAGGAAGTTGTCGATGAGGGCCATCTCTGAGGAGCTGGGACTGACTGGTAGGTTTTATCATACCATCTTTGTATTTTGTCTATTTTGTCGTTTGGTTTTTAAATGGCTGAGCGTTAGCGCACAAGATATTATGTCATATTATGGCGGGAAAGTGTGCCTCCATGTGCTTTGCCGGATAACTCAGTGAAAGTGCTTAATTCTAGGGGTTATAGTCAGTCAGGTTTTTGATTTGAATTTCAATGTACGACTCAGCACTGCTTTTCTGAATATATGTATATGATACTGGCAATTCAACATGGCGCATTGAGGGTTCTACTATACAATGCCGGGGTGTCAGACTTGCGGGTGACGCGGCCCGCGCCTACCATTTAATCCCATCGCCTCCCCACCATGTTGTTCCAGTAGCATTTAGCCTAAACAACCATGTGTGTTCGGTGTAAATAACTATATCTACTGTGAAGATAAAGCTGTTAGTGTGTGAAACAAAACAACTTTTTCCAATGCTGATACCCAAGGGGGAGAGCAAACGAAAAGTTTTTCCAAACTAGAGTCACATCCTGGGAGAGTAAGGGCCAAACACGGCTGGGTGCAGTGAGCGACAAGTTGGAGCCGACCGATCCCCTCCCCTGTACATTCACCAGGGGAGAAAGACCACTAGCCATCATCAAGAAACTCTATCGCACCTCACCTGATGAGACCAGACAATGGTCGAAACCACAATCACCCCCCGAAACACACCGCGAAGATAACGTTCATTTCAAAAATCACAACTGCGACAAGCACAACAACTAAATAAAAAGAGAGCGATTTTCCAACCCAAAAACACACAGACCAGTGTGGACTGAAGCTAACAACGCGGAAAAAGGAGAAAGAGGGAGTTACAGAGGACTCACATTCTAAGCTGGAACCAACAGGATAACAAGAAAAACGTGACACAAATATTAGGTTAGACTACAAATCTACCTAACAGCGACGCGAGAGATAAACGATGGAAATATCTCACCAGGTAGTCCAGACGACCAAGTCTGGCCGACCTAAATACCCATTGTATCAGACGATCAAGTCCGGCACAACCAACGCACAAAAAAGGCCTTTCACAATCCGGAAAATCCAAACATAACTTACTTTTTAAATGTAGAAAATAATAACATTATAAAAAATACATCTTCCGGTCTGCGCGATGATTGGGTGACATTCGACATCGCAGTAATGAAAATTTCATAAAATATATTAAGATAGAATAATCAATAAACATAGAGGCCTGGACACATCCAAATTCCAACCGATCAAAACAAAATATACTCCAAATGAAAAGAGCAGGTGCAACCGGCCCTTTCCTCAACACACAGAAAGCAACCAAGGAATAATAATAAAAGAAACAAGAAAAATTGGTAAGATGATATACCAACAAACCACCAAATTAAAAAGATGACAAAATTTAAAACTCCCAGTTACTACACCACAGGATCACCATAACCAACAAACACACGGGCATGACGCCAAGCCACACGGACGCCATCCAATGACAGGGAAGCTCTCTCCCACCTCAGGCACAAGAGCCAATAGGAATCGAGATAACGGGGTCGGTGGGCCAAGCGCGCGAAATCGAACGCGCAGGGCCAACTCACTGCACTGTGGTCGTGATAGCGGTAGAGTAAAGACACACTGCCTCGTTTACCTACTATAAACAAAACAACCTTGAATAGTATGAGTCTGGACGATTAATTGGTGTGTTGTTTGTAGGTCACATGTTCTTCCCATGTTATTTGTTCAAAAAGATGATCGCAACCAATATACTTTATCCATTGCAGTGGAAGTGGTCCGCACCAAAATGAATAGTCTCCATACCACCTATACCAAGATCCGGTTGATGGTCACTCCTTCAGGAGGCTCCCCTCAGACACTGACGCACAGGAAGGCCGACATAAAGAGGAAGTGCACATTCCTGAAGCCCCACGTCAAGAACCCCTCCAGAACGACCAACTATCGGTCGAAAGTGACTTCGGTAAATATGACAGTTTACCCATATAGAAATTAAATATCTCCCAATTTGCTACGTCGCATAAAATAAGTATATGGACATCGGAGTTACAGTTTAAATAGTATTTACAATTTAATTTATCAAAGTATATGGACATCAGAGTTAATGTTTAAGTAGTATTTACAATTTAATTTATCAAACCTATGAATCCCGTTCCATGGAATTCTATGTGATTTCATACGTCTCATTAAATAAATCAACCCATCATCATTTCTAGCCCTAATAAGGTTCGCACTTGCAGCAAGTAATCGACTTATCTCGACCTTATCTTATTTAAAAGAATTATTGTTACATATAACGTCCAAATGTGTTGTTTTTTTTGTTCTACATGCAACTCATGTATACCGTTGAACATTTTTGCAGACCCTCGCACCGTCCAATCTGGCCTCCGACAACTCCGCTGAGGACACGGAAACCCGTGAGGAGACAAGACTCCATGCGAAGGCAGTCTCCACGCCAAGAAAAAAAACCCGACCCTTCCCGACTAGTCTGGACACACCTGACATCAGTTGGATTCAGGACTCCCCTGATGTGCGCCGCTCCCCCCGCATGCCTAAACGGAAGGAGATGTCTGGCTTCGTCGTCGGCAAGGAGGCCAAGAGAGCCGGTACCACCCCCAAACTTAGTGTCTGTGTTCTGCTGCCGGCAGCTCAGCAGGGGGGAGACGATGAATACGACCTCAGTGTGGCCCTCGAAGCCGATGCGGAGCCGGAGCCGGATCATGCTGAGCGCACCGTCACACCGCCTCCTCCGCCAACACACTGCCCTGCACCTAAAGGACCTCAGCAGAAAAAGAGGGAAAAGAGCAATGAACGGAACGGACACAGGCGATTTAACGGTAGATGGAGGGCCTCACCGGTGTCCTTGCGCGAGAGAGGGCAGGCAAATGTGATCACATGGACACGGAGCATGGCATGGTCTGCTGCACGGTGGCCAAAATGATCGACCCCATGGACGTCGCCGTGCGTGATGCCTTCCAGCAACACATATTCAACTTGGCGATGGACGCTGTTAGCGGCAATTGGAAGCAATAAAAAAATTGAATGTCTATTCCATCATTGGCTGCCTTGTCGCCTAGTCGCTCAATCGTGCTAAATAAAAAACCATGTATTTCACCATGTTTTCGAATTTTATATATAAATATATATATATATACTAGTTCGCCCCATAAAGCGGGATTGCACTAGTTTGATGTTGAGCAACAATATTATCATCTCATCGCAATAGTTTTTAAATTGTTCTTGTAATTTAAAAAAATGGCCTCAAACCCCTTAGACCCCCCCCCCCCCCCAACAAAAAAAACCATTTACTCCTTCAGCCTATGGCAATTGCCTAATCGTGTAAACCCAAAATATTTTAATCAGTTGTCTATACTGCCTGTCATTCAAACTAAACTTGCTTTTCATTCGCACAAGACTCCATGCGAAGGCGGTCTCCACGCCAAGGAAAAAAACCCGACCCTTCCCGACTAGTCTGGACACACCTGACATCAGTTGGATTCAGGACTCCCCTGATGTGCGCCGCTCCCCCCGCATGCCTAAACGGAAGGAGATGTCTGGCTTCGTCGTCGGCAAGGAGGCCAAGAGAGCCAGTACCACCCCCAAACGTAGTGTCCGTGTTCTGCTGCCGGCAGCTCAGCAGGGGGGAGACGATGAATACGACCTCAGTGTGGCCCTCGAAGCCGATGCGGAGCCGGAGCCGGATCATGCTGAGCGCACCGTCGCACCGTCACACTGCCTCCTCCGCTAACACACTGCCCTGCACCTAAAGGACCTCAGCAGAAAAAGAGGGAAAAGAGCAATGAACGGAACGGACACAGGCGATTGAACGGTAGATGGAGGGCCTCAACGGTGTCCTTGCGCGAGAGAGGGCAGGCAAATGTGATCACATGGACACGGAGCACGGCATGGTCTGCTGCACGGTGGCCAAAATGATCGACCCCATGGACGTCGCCGTGCGTGATGCCTTCCAGCAACACATATTCAACTTGGCGATGGACGCTGTTAGCGGCAATTGGAAGCAATAAAAAAATTGAATGTCTATTCCATCATTGGCTGCCTTGTCGCCTAGTCGCTCAATCGTGCTAAATAAAAAACCATGTATTTCACCATGTTTTCGAATTTTATATATAAATATATATATATATACTAGTTCGCCCCATAAAGCGGGATTGCACTAGTTTGATGTTGAGCAACAATATTATCATCTCATCGCAATAGTTTTTAAATTGTTCTTGTAATTTAAAAAAATGGCCTCAAACCC
This sequence comes from Alentia gelatinosa, assembly GCA_950022655.1. Taxonomy (NCBI): domain Eukaryota; kingdom Metazoa; phylum Annelida; class Polychaeta; order Phyllodocida; family Polynoidae; genus Alentia; species Alentia gelatinosa. Next base: position 49,238,627 of record OX465589.1, on the reverse strand, counting down.
CTTAGACCCCCCCCCCCCTCCCCCCCCCAACAAAAAAAACCATTTACTCCTTCAGCCTATGGCAATTGCCTAATCGTGTAAACCCAAAATATTTTAATCAGTTGTCTATACTGCCTGTCGTTCAAACTAAACTTGCTTTTCATTCGCACTTATTATAAAGGCGCCTTGTGGCAATTATGTCTCTCTAACAGTACATGTAAATATGTCTAGTTTTGACAATTCTGACTTCTGATAACTAAGTACACTAATAATTAGTGTGATATTTTTACTTCTGAACCGATACTACAATTAGGATCAGAGTGACGTCAAAATTTTTGGGAATCGCGAGTCGCAAGTGAATATTGAGTTTCATACACTATAGGTTTGCGTAGATGAAATTTTTGTTGATTTTCCTCAGCTGCTAACATGAAAGCAACTTCTTGATTACCAGTTGACTGTGACAAGTCTATGCTCGGCTGCTAATAAAATTTGTTGTGTACAAGTGTGAATGTATGAGAGTCTCTTATTCATTTGTACACGTAATTTAACGATAACTTGATGCACCAATTGCATGGTATCTTATAAAATGCATACACGTACCTCATGAGCGTCAGACTGGATTAGTTACGAACGGTTGAGCATCGTTTTCCATGTGGGACGATCGCCTGTCTTTAAAGAACGTCGCGTTCTTGTGTAGGTTATGTGACGTCATCAATTTATGATAGGCTATATTAGCAGTGGCGCCACGCAGGCAACAAATGGACGCAAGTAGAATCAATTATGAACTTTAATTAATAATTCCGCGTACAGGCGACAGATGGCACATGAACATTTAACTTTTACAGAACTTTCCCATCTTTATTGTTAGACAAGATTTGTATAATAGGACAATGTCTCACTTAAAAATGAACAACTAAGGGAGTTTTCGACTATAAAACGGTACAATACTAACTGGCATAAAAAAAAGATACGCTGCATGTTGGATTACCCCCCCACCCACCACCACCCATCAAGAAAATGTCGCGGAAGATGCCACGCATCGCCTTATCGGCTCATGGAAAAGCACGATTTTTTTTGGTAAGAAAAGAAATCGTGCTGTATCGAAGGAAACGATTATTTCACCTACTGCTATGGCTGATCAAAAACGTCATAAGGGAGAGGATGGAAAATTGGCCACGGCTACTGTTGGGATAGAAGAGGAAATATCGTCAAGCATAGTTCTAACGGACAGTTAACTCTCTGGTACGGATTAAATAACCCCAGTGCATGGCGGCGAGGATCCCTCACTAAGAACTCTTATTCTAGATGTTGGTCTGAGCATGAAAGAGGATGTAAAATCTTTGGGATATAAAATGGAATCCATGAAGGAGGAGATGGCAAATCGCATGTCATAGTTCGCTAGGGCATGTGTAGAAGACAAGTTTCAATGCAGTTTGTGTATGTATTTCAGGGATGTCAGTTTTCCGGGGATTTCCGGTTTTCCAGGATTTCCAGAACTTGAAAATTTACCCTTGAAATAAAGTGTATAGGTTGTCAGCAATCGGCCACATTGCACCCGCTGCCGGAAGCGCCATCCCTAGTGCCAGACGAAGAGCGCCGCCCTTGTAGCTGGTCACATCGCCCAGGGCCTTGCAGTGTCCGGGCATCTCCTGGAGAATATTGTGGCTGGCTGAGAGGGTGGGGGCTGTATTGGGGTTGGCAGTCTGTTAGATATTTCTGCACTGGCATCTCTATGGTACACTTGGAAGAAGTCATGATTGGCTACTGACTTGTGAGCTTACTTTCGCTCACTCAATCACAATGTTATCTATGACTTCCAAGCATAGCAGGATGCATACCGCCTCTTCCATCTGATCTATGGTATAGTCCTTCAAGCTAAGGTCCCCTCTTGTTCATGAAGTATCTAATGCGCATATCAAACTATGAGGTGTGGAGGAGTCTGGTGAAACTGAGTCGACATCCATATGTTTGGTGACATGCAGGCTGAGGTAAAATTGGCAATGATACATGTTGACAAAAAAACTTGGGCACCTGGAAGCTCTACATTTAGATCTAGATTGTTTCTTTGGTTTGATTTTACGTCCAGTCAACCATTATAGGTTCTCACCAGACTTTCTCAAGGTTCTTTTACACCACTAGGGTGGTGATCGAATCTATGTGATGAATTCAGGTAGAAATCTCACCCCTACACACGACGGGAGAGTCACAACATGTATTTTTGTGGATATGAGTAAAGCCTTTGATCGAGCAAACCATAATATATTAATAAAAAAAACTAGGAAGGTTTGGATTAAATTATTGTTTGGTTGGGTTAAGAGTTACTTAAATAATAGACAGCAACGGGTGCGGGTTGGTAATTATTTATTGACATTCCTCTCAGTAAAAAATGGAGTCCCGCAGGGAAGTATACTAGGTCCCCTTCTTTTTAGTTGCTACATCTCTCCTGATTTCGTCTGTAATCACCTAGCATATGCGGACGATCTTGTTCTATATACCTCTGACAAAAATCAAGAAAGTTCTATACACAGACTTAACGCGGACCTAGTACACTGACCTCTTGGTGTGGAGAAAATGATATGAAAGTAAATGTTAAAAAAACCAAAGCATGTTTATTCGGATCAAAAAATCAGTTGTATAAAATAAGGAAAAATCTACCTAAAATATACATGGACAGAGAGCAATTACATTACTGTTTTTCTTATTCCTACTTGGGAATTACGGTTGATGAATCACTTAGTTGGACAAAATGCATAATCGAAACCATTAAGAAGATCACTTATTATCAAAATGGCCAAAATAAGAAAATTAATCGGTGAAGAAATAAGTGTCTCATTGCTCCTGTTTTTGATTATCTGGGGTTTTATGTGGACTCAGCAACTAAAACAATGAGAAATAAACTGCAAATAGTGCAAAACCGAACACTGTGAATATGTACAAAGACCCTCAAGGGGGAATTATCTATAAGGTAACTGCATTGTAAGTGTAACACTCAAATGTTAGAGAACCGGAGAATGTATATGAAATTATTGTACATGAGAAGATTTGCAGCAACGGTGGCAGGGGATGATGACCCAAAAACAAGAGCCCAACATAAACGTGTAATTAAATTAAAATGACCCAAAAACTTCCTTTTATGTATACTAATAATGTAGGTTATTTGATGTATTAATCACAGAGGTCGACCTGTGTATCCCCCGAATCGTTTCGATGTCGGGCGAGGGCGATACTACAGATACCCCGAAACACTGCAAGGGGTTCAGAGGTAGGCATGATCCTCCATTTGGAAAATACTGCTGTTTCTCGGACCGCGAACCGGAGAAAGACTACTGCGCCAAATCTCCGAGGCAAAACTCCTCAAGGCCCAATTGGAGGAAGAAGATGAGCTGGCTTTGTTAGAAAACGAATTGAGAGGACTTTGTTTGGAAAATACCAGACTGCAACATAAAGCGAGTTCTGTTTCGCAACCGGTGGATGCGCAACATGCAGGCACGCCACCGAGCGTACCACGGACCTATCCAAGCGTATCGGGCGACACAGGCATGGGGACGGCGGCACTACACGCAGGCCTAGCCACGGCAGGGATGTCTACAGCATCGCTGGGTATTGGAGCCGATGCTCTTGAAGGATTCATCGCACCCGGACCTCCTCCAGGTATACATAGAGACCAGGATTGGTTATAGAGTCTACATGTCCTAAGTGATTCCTCCAGACGAAAACGCTCACGCCACTGGATTCGCCCAGACTTCCATTTGCTAACAGACAAAAGGTATGAGGAAATGTTGTATCGCGAGTTGGTGTATGGCATGGTATCCGTACTGGAGTATATCACAAGGGCAGGTATTCCATCGGTAACTTTGACGGCCTATCTGAAACATCTTGTTTGTGTGTCTTAAAGGGATGACCAACGTTTTCACTAGCGAATACAAACATTCGGTAACGAGCATGGTTCTGAACGGGAGGTTGAGCGAATTTGTGGCAGCAGAACACAAATCCGTTTACACTTATCTCTCAGTGGAAAACACTACGGCTATGTTGAAACAAGGACCCAGGAAAGGTAGCAAATCCAAGTCTGGTTCAAAATGCCCTGAAGACGTATGTGCAAAATTTAATTACAGTGTATGTGACTATACTGCTTGTAACAGGTCTCACGTATGTGCCTTGTGTAGGGGATCACACAAAGCCAAGACCTGCAGGCAGGAAAAGACCCGATTCACTGGGAATCGAGTGACTTTCAACAACGATTTGGGACTTTCTGAGTCCATATGTGCTTCTTCAACGTTTGAACATTTATTGTGGTCTTACAAAGACTATTTTCCTTTGTTTTCTTTCGATTTTCCTCACTTTTTGTGTAATGTTCGCGCACAATTTCGCCCAAAAGGTTGGCTAGATATGTTAACAGGTGGTAGCGATAAGGTATTCGGTGATGGGGGTTTAGATATCAACGCTCATTTCCTATTGGACGGTGTCCTTACCGGATTTAAAATTGTGGACCCTTATGTTAATATCGACAGTTATATTTGTGAAAACTATGTACAACCCGGTACACAAGCTAATTCGTTCATTGATGATATAATTCGAGACAAATTAATCAGCGGTAACTTGTCAAGGGTTAATCACATTCCTCATTGAGTTCATGCTTTGGGGGCGGTGGAAAAATCCGGAGGGGGTTATCGTCCGATAACCGATGCCAGCTGCCCACAAGGTTACTCCATAAATTGTTTTATGGACGAAATTTTTCAACATTTCAAATTTACACACTTAGATAAGGTTGTCCCTAATCTGAAGGCGAGTATCTGTATACCGGGATCCGGAATCGAAAGAATCATGGATGAGGCCTACATAATTCTTGAAAAAGATAAAAGTGTAAAAATCGTGTATATAGCAGGAGGTATCAACAACGTAATCACTAAAGACACAACGAGTGGCCTGATAACAGCGTCGGACTAAGGAAGACAAAATTGTTGAAAGACTCACTACAAAATTCCAATACCTTCTATGGAAGATAAAAGAGGTGAGGCCAGATTGCACCGTGGTAATCTGCTCCATCTACACCCTATTGCTCATCCTTGCAAATCGTGGAGTACCGTTTAAGAACATGGCAGATGAACAGAAAAAAATCTACAGGGCAACAATCGCCATTAACATGGAGATTGACGTACTAAACAGAACATCAAACATCATCACTCCCAGAATCGACCACATAATACAACCTAAAAACTGCAGAGGAAGAAAAGAGCCGAAATACGAACGATTACATGATGGAGTACATCCCACTGTCAAGGCACTGGAGGGCATCGCCAGAGAGATCTTCAAGGCATACATAAAAAATAGGCGAAACGGAGTACATATGTAAATCATAAACTTAGATGCAGATTCCATACTGGATCGGAAAAAACTAAGACTAAAGACCTGCCAAATGCAAAGCCATTCCATACCGGATCTAGTAGCTTTCAGCGAAAACACATAACTAAGGTATACTTACTAAGGAGGGTTCCATACCGGACCCACCTTCCGAGACTCTTACCATATTCCATACTGGATATGGTCAGTGTATATACTAACTATCAAGCGAATATATATGGTTACCATACAGGAACCACAACTAGTGACTGACTAAGATCGTTGTGCAAAGAAAATAATAAGAATAATAATATGGGTACTTGATTCCATACTGGATCCAGTTCCAAATGATGTAATTTTACAGAACCTGCTGACTATGATTCTAGATGAATGCAAATGTGTTCCATATTGGGCTCATTCATTAATCTTAAGGATTTGATATTTAGAGATGCATCGTTGAAATGAAGCGTTCTATTACAGGCGCACCACACATGACTAGTCTTAAGTAATTGCTATGGAGATATATATCGGAGGCGTTCCATACCGGGCGCACCACATTACACGTTACTGTTCCGCTATATAGGCCGAGATATTATTATATAAAAAATAATAAGTAAATAAATTATGTAAATGTGTGTATTGTATGATAATGAAATGAAGGAAATGACACCATTCGATAGTAAATGAAAACAACTAGGTTACCTAAATTACGCGTGTTGATTTCTGGAGCACTACAATTACTTTACTTGTTAAGGATGGTCCATAAAATGATAACATCATGCGAACGACTATCTTCTGCATCCATTGACCCGAATGTCCAAGGATGCGCTGCATTTATAGATATTGTCATAACATTACTTATGTTCAGTTTTTCTTTTTCATACTCAGTCCTTTAAATACACGCCATATGATACCTTTGGTTAATCCACTATCTAACTAAAATGAAATGACACATAACACGTTAAATATCAAGAGATCAAAAGGCTTTAAAATCTGCCATTGGAATATGTGTAGTTTATTTACCAAGGCAAAATATATTAAAAAGAACCTATTAAACTTTGACGTAATCGGTATTTCTGAAACACTTTTGAAAAAAAATATCCCTACCAGCTTTATTGATCTGCCCGGGTTCACTTTCTTTCGGCAAGACAGGATAAAGGGAAAGGGAGGAGGGCTGGGAGTTTATATTAATGATAAATGGTCAGAATTTGCAACCATCAGTGATCCACATTGTACTATCAATGAAAAATTGGAATCAATGGTCATAAAAATTAACAAGCCGGGTCACATGGTCATGACCATAGTAAATATGCATAGACTACCGGGTTATAACAAAGAGGCCTTCATAGAATACCTAACTAAGATATGTGACGATCCCAATTTAAAAAAAAAACGAACTATGGATAATAGGGGACATAAATTTAGATGCAAGAAAGAGAGGAGATAAAAGGAATAAGGATTTAATGTATGCGATGCGAAAATTCGACCAAAAAAGATTAATTACCTGTATCACTAGACCCAACATCGGGAACAGTTCCAGTATTGATGCAGTCTTTACAAATGCTTCTTTTGTCCAACAATCAGGAACTTTAGACATTTATCACAGCGACCATTTAATAGTATTTGCAATAAAAAAGAAAAGGAAGAATGAATATCAGACCAAGTTCACAAAAACTAGAAACTATTCAAATGTAGATGTAAGAACCATAGATCAACGAATTGTAAACCGATGAAGGGACTCACTACAGAAAAATAGCTCTTCAAGCGAGATATGGAGTCATTGGCAGGAAGAAGTCACAAACTACCTGGATGAGGCAGCGCCGCTGAAAAAGAAGTTAATACGAAGGAGACTCGATCGAAAAGACTTACCGCCAGATGTAACACAGGACATGAAGATGAAAAGAAGACTTTGCAGACGACTGTTAAGAAACAAGAACAATATAATAGAAAACATAAGAACTAAAATTATAGAGAAGATGACGATGTTAAAAAAGAGGATTAATGTTAAATTAAATAGACTAAAAAGAGACAATATTGACGAAAAATTGGTACAACATAAGAACAACCCCAAAAGGTATTGGAAAGAGGTAAACAAATTGATTAAACCAGAGGGAAATAAGGTAGTAACAACCTTCAAAACATCTGAAGGTATAACAATAAAGAAACAAGACAGTGCTACTTATATTAACAATTTTTTAACACCATAGACACTGTAAAAATTCAATCGAGATAGATTTAGACACTATTGGCAATGAAGATGTCACGAAAATAGTTAGATCCATAGATGTCGAGAAATCCTCAGGGATGGAAAATGTGAAATGTTCCTTGATGAAAATTCATTTATTGAATTGTGTCTCTTATCTAACACAACTCTTGCATCGATGTATTACTGAAAGCATATTTCCAGCAGAATGGAAGGGAGGCCGAATTTCCCCACTTCCAAAACAAGGGGGACCTTACGTTAATTAATAATTGGAGACCAGTCTGTGTATTATCAATAGTAGGGAAGATTTTAGAACAGATTATCCACACTCAATTATACAAATATTTGGAAGAAAAAAAATTATTTTAATCATAATCAATCTGGCTTTAGGAGGGGTAGAAGTACGGGGGGGGGGCGCAGTCTTCAAACTAGTACAATACTTATTAGAAGGAGAAAATGACAATTTTATAACAATAGCACTTTATATTGACATCAAAAAAGCGTTTGACTGTGTAAATCACTTTATTCTATTACAGAAACTTTCCGATGCAGGAGTTGGTCCAGTATTATTGAAATGGTTCGAGAGTTATTTATCTGCTAGACAATGTTACACTAAATACGATGAAATGAGTTCGACTACACAGGAGGTGGTACTAGGAGTACCTCAGGGTTCCATACTGGGCCCTCTGTTATTCTTAGTATACATCAACGACTTACCATCATGTATCCCAGGTATTTTTAATATAATGTATGCCGATGACTTAGTCGTCCTTTGCAGGGGAAAGAGCCTACTGGAAGCAGAAACTAATATAAAGGCAGCATCACGGATTCTATACCACTGGTACAAAGCAAATAGACTAACAATGAACTTAAAAAAGACGAAGATGGTCTACCACGGCCCATTGAGAAAGACTAAAAAAGAATTAAGAAAGGAAATTAATATTGAGGGAATCACCATAGATGTTTGCGAAGATATGAATTACTTGGGAGCCACAATCGACAATGAATTGAATTTCAAAAAACATGGCGAGAAACTACTTTGAGTACTTCAGGATAAATGTAATATTTTTAAACGTCTACGTAAATTCCTAAAAAGAGATTCAGCAATAGAGATTTCGAAAACGTGTCTTCTTCCAGTAGTTGACCACTGCTCCTTCCTTTTAGTAGGTGCAAATGAAGAGACAAAAGATAGAGTTGATAAGGGCATATACAGGGGCTTGAGGATAGCATTAGGCAAAGAAGCATTTAGGGACGGTAAATACATAAGAACGGATGACTTACTAATGAAATGTAAAGTAAGAAACCCGGCCAAAAGAAGGAAATTACTATTATTAGGGATAATTTGATCGTTATTTAAAAAGGGATGGATTATACTTAAAAAGGTTGAAACAACTGGACCATATACGAGGGGGTCAATAAAGAACAATATATACCTACCAAGACCAAAGAAAGAAAAATTTCGTAAGTCTAGTATATACAAGGGCATATTAACTTGGAACTCTTTATCTAAACCCAAGAAACAGCTACGAAATCAATTTTTAAAAGAGAAGTATTAAATGAAATATAAGAGTAACAAATAGGGGTATGGTATAACATAAGCAGGGCTTTGTATGGTATAAGATAAGTGATTTAGGTTAATAGGAGAAATATCACATTTGCAAGGAAGAACAATGTATAACATTGAATGCAATAAAAGACTTACCAAAAAAAAGAAAAAAAAAAGTTGTTGATGAATTATTTTTTGGCGGTCACCAATATAACGGGGGCCTACCGCTCAGTCGCCATATGACCAGCCGACAGAAAATTTCAAGGCTTATGGTTGTCGTTTTTTTATGGGGTTTTTTTTCCTTTGGCACCCGCGCAGCCCCTTTCATCTTCAATCGTATCACAGATAGTGTGACTCGATTTTTGGGCGCTTCTGGCCACATTTGCTTTAATTATCTAGACGATTTTCAGGTAATTGGCAGTTTGTATGATGAATGTATAGCGGCCCAGTTGCTTCTCCATAGAACTCTAAGGAGTTTGGGTTTCTACCTTTCGTACAAAAAGATTAGATCCCCCAGCAGGTATCAAAAATATCTAGGTATCGATATTGATTCTATCAATATGGAGCTAAGGCTTCCCAATGATAAGATCCATAAACTTTTTGCTGAGTTGGCGTTTTTCAAAGGTCGTTCCCGAGCAACACGCCACCAACTTCAACGGTTATGTGGGATACTTTCTCACTGTTCTTTGGTCGTCCGGGGAGGAAGAACTTTCTCCCGCCACGTGGTCGACCTTCTAGCGAGTTTTCCAATAGGGAAACGCTATGTACGCCTCTCAGCGAATTTTCGCCTAGACTTAGATTGGTGGGAAAAATTCGCTAGCTGGTTAACTGATCAGCCTCCATTATTGATGATTCTCCACGAGTGATCGCTTACACCGATGCTTTAGGTAGTGGTTACGGTGCTACATGGGATAACGACTGGTTCGCAGGAGTTTGGGATACAAATGTATCTATGGGAGATTCTCACTGCCACTGAGTAGAGGAAACTCTATGGGCGGTTTCCCCAAATATAAATATACGCAAGCTTTATCCCATAGTGGAATGTTTTGTCAGATGGGGAGACAAATGGAAAAATCATAGGATTTTGTTTGTCACAGATAATACCCAGGTTGTTGCGGCTATAAACTCGGGTAGGAGTAGAAATGAGGAATCAATGGCTATGCTCCGTTTCATCTTCTGGCTATGTGTGTTATACAATTGTACCATCGCTGCCTCTCATATTCCTGGTATTTGTAACATTTATGCGGAGTTTTTCTCAAGGTTCTTGTGTTTTGAGATCAGTTATACCGAAACCTGGTTTTTGTTGCAGGGGTCTTAAGGTATCGCCAGGATCTGGACAGGAAAACCGTAGACATATCAGCTCAGTGTTGGGCGAAGAATACCTGGAGAGCAAAAGCTCTCGAAGAAATTTCTGGATTTTTTCCGGAGTATTATGTATAACCCCATTCCTACCTCCGAAGATTATGTTATGCAAATATGTGGTCTTTTTGTCCTCATCGGTCTCTTTTAAGACTATTGACAACTATGTGAGCGCAGTAATCTCACTAAATAAGTTGTATGGACACGACATTTTGTACATAAGGTCTAGTTTTCTATTTAAGTCTACCCTAATGGGAGACTATTAGGGGATCCTATACCCATTCGTCTGTCACTGGATGTCAGAGAAATATTGAATATGTTTTTCTTTGTGAACTGTCCATCCACAAATGACAGGGCTATGTGGTCCTGCATTATCACGAGTTTTTGCTCGTTGCTTTGCAAGAGCAATCTTGTCATCGAGGATGACTCCAATTTTTCACATTGTTTGAGGAGAGACTGTAGCTTTCTACGATTGGGGCATGATCCTCAGGATACCTTCCTCAAAAACAATCCAATTCAAGGACAGATGTCACCAGATACCCGTATCTTACACCAGCAACTATCCCTTATGTGCAGTATCTTGGCTGAAAAGACACTTTTCCAACACTCCAGCTCCACCGAACTCACCTCTGTTCTTGTTCTCAGACGCTTCAGGGACAATTCCCCTGTCATATAGGAAATTGTTGTCTTTCCTTAAAAGGCTCTTGTCTGGTATCGGAGTCGACCACCATAGGAGTGGAGTACACTGGTTGAGGAGATTGGGTGCCGCATTCATGCATCGCTGTGGCATACCATTGGAGGACATTAGACAAACGGGCGACTGGAGAAGCATGTCGGCTTTAATCTATTTGTCTAAACCTATGTCTTCACATATTGACTCTGAACTATGTGTATCACAGCGTCTATCCACACTATAATTGGTTTTTTACTAATTAACCTTATATACTCAAAAAAATTGGGTTTGGGTATAACAATTCCCCAATTTCCCATTTCATTGTCATTGTCTTATGTGTTTTAATGTATACTAATAATGTAGGTTATTTGATGTATTAATCACAGAGGTCGCATCAGTCAACCTCAACACTTAATACCCCCACACCTCACCAGGTGGGGTTTGGTATGGGACAGGTGCGCCGATACAGGTAGCGCACCCCAGTCTCATAGGATACACAGAGGGCTCGACATGAGACTCATTCTCCTCCTCACAGTTCTCCTGATTTCGGACCTGTGTATCCCCCAAATTTTTTTTAATTTTTTTTATTACGTCTGTTTATTATTACATTAAACAAATATTAATATATTATATGTCTCATAAAATTTATATTATTAATAAATTTTATTTCCCCAAGCCGACGTTCTTATCCTTTATTAAACCTACACCTCCACAGCGGGGCGTTAGCACCAGTGAGGCCTCAATACATCACATGATCTCTGCCAGTATGTCAATGCTGAGGGCAACGGTGGTCAGGAGCATGGGTTCGCGGATCATGTAGCCTTCCTAACAGACGTCCATACCTCACAAGTCAAGCCTTAGTTGATTACGACCAGGCTTGCCTTCCAGCTTGGGATACGGTGACCAAGTACCTAAACGTGGAAAAAACTTTGGCCTTCTCAAAACTGTCCGAGAGGAAGTCCAAAACCCAAAAGAAGTTCAGGGAAGGAAAACCGGAGTGCGTGTGTTGGAGATTCAACGATCAGGAGGGCTGCGCTCAAACCTCTTGTAAGTATAAGCACCAGTGTATGGAATGTGAGGGCCAGCATTCTGCAACGAAATGCGCCAGAAAAACTGTGAAAACGGACCAAAAATTTATATATCTATATATATATATATATAAATTATTATCTGGATATAGGTTGTGTGATGTCTACTGTATCGTCCTACTGTACTGTCCACAAGGTGTTAGTGTGGAAGATCGTCTATTGAGCTGGATGAACACTTACACCCATTTCATGTTGAAATAAACACGTCATGTTAAAAAACTACTGAAGATCTGTAAAGTAGATTCTCTCCTGAAGAGACGTAAAAAGCAATTGATGTTAGTCATGTACTTAATAGGTACAATCAGTCGTGGGTTGATTTGAGGCAAAGAAACACCCGTTCCTCAATAAGATTAATTTCATAGTAGATAAAACAAAGAGCTTTCTAGTCCTAAATCCCCCCTATTATAGGAGTACTAGAATATGGGATCAACTACCCCGACACATAGCATACTGGGGACAAAAATGAATTCAAAAAGTTACTGTTTCCTATCTATGAATTGTAAACGAAAAAAACACTTAGCGTACCCTACCTCCTGAATTGTGAACGTATAAAAAATTAAGTAATGTCCAAAATTGAAAAACCTTCGTCTCATCACTTCATCTCTTTATAATAGCCAGTTGGTTTGAATCAAAAATTTCGATGTAATATATGCATCATTCATATTGGTACACCGGCCGAAGATGCATCTGAAAAACTCGGCCATGGCTGAGAGATATTGATTCTAAATACAATTTTTTTTTTAAATCTGTTTGGCTAACTTTTGAAAAAAGGAGACAAGAGACCAGTAAAGTAAGCATCAGGGGATCAATGGTTTGGATATATTTGTATATATATATATTGAGAGGCAGAAACCATCAAGCCTGAAGATAACACCATTGCCTACAATATGACGACCTAGTACTTGGAAAAGGTCACTGTCAAGGCCAAATGAACAGGAATGATATATAGTGTCTATGTGATGAATAGACCGGACACATTTGAACATATCATGCAGACCCAAACCTGCCAAATAAGACATACCCAAAAAACATAACCATTGATATCATAACTTCAACCAATTATCAACGACCTGCGAGGCCCAGATTGTACAGTTATTTACATACCGGGCGCCAAAGTAGAGGATCTCACAAATGCAGCTGTCCGTGAAATTAGGGAGGCCAAACGACATGGATTACGATACAAAGCCGTATATACAACTGCTGGAATCAACAACATTACCCAACGCACCATCAGACCGGTGAAAATATCGGTCAGACCAGTAAGTACCAACTTGATAATAGTTTGTTTGTGTTTGTGGCTTTGATTTAACGTCCAGTTAACCATTGCAGGTTCTCACCAGACTTTCTCAAGGTTCTTTTACACCACAAGGGTGGTGATCGAATCTATAAAATGAATTTAGGAAGAAACCTCACCCCTACACATTTACCGAGGTGAGAGTTCTTTTACTTCCCACACCACATAGACATGGTATGAGAAGGATTGGCCTTTGATATAGCAGTAAATCTACCACTGCTGGGGGTGAAGGAGAAAAGTGGCTGCAGTGGGACCCGAATCAACAAAGTCTGACAACCTTGGGATTATAAGTCCAGTGCTCTTTACCACTGAGCTAACTCCCCACCCCGGTCGCTTTAGTTATGCTTGCGTGCAAGCATATCCGGTCTGCACCACGAGGAGGCAAGGCGACCAAGAGGGTGAACAGAATGGTAATTGCTGTCCACCCCAGCAGACCACTTGATAATAGACGAACTGCTGACACTGTATGAAGACTTCAGCCTAGCCATTGCTGCAATGGATAAGGAATGAAAAGTCGTCATTGGATCCATTTACGCCTTGGACTTGGGAGTGGTGAATAAGCGGTGGGGAAGAAAGCATTTATAAAGACCAGGAAAAGCTAGAAGTAATAATCAAAGCTGTAAACGAAGGGATCACAAGGTTCAACACCACGCACCGCATGTATACACCGTACCTAGGGAGGGAAATCCATCGAAACATGCGTGATGAACCAACGAGAAATATGTACTACAAATTATTCGATGGGACACACCCTGATGTTATTACACAGAGAAACATTGGAAGACTGCTAAATATGTGTATTGAAAAAAACGTGCAACATGGTCGACACAGCTGATGTATATTTAACAGAGTGCGAACTGTTAAGGCATCACTGATAAGTAATTACAGAACTATAAAGGGACATTGTATATAAATAAGTTCACCGGCATGTCTGAGATAAAGCTGTGATAATCTGACAATGAGTTCATAAGAACTACCCAAGTGATTACTTAAATCCGGAGAAATTTATAAGCTAAAATTCATTGGAAGTTATTTAGAGACTACTAGGAGTTATTAAATCGTTAGTATATGGTATATAAGAATGAATTATTAAAACATACTATGAGTGATTAACTGGTTCTCTCTTGCTGCCACTGGACCACCTTAAATGACTTATTATATTATTAATTTACTATTATCTATTCGGTTCTATTTTTCCAGGAAATTGTTCTCGTACTTAGTTGTTTAGTTTTCGATTTGATAAATTCTTTTTGTCTGTTATTTAATATTCTTGCCAATTTTCTTTTAAGTAACACTACGCTGACGTTGTCATCATCTTCTTCTTCTATATGGGGCTACTTCTTAGTAATGATATGTATATATGTTTATCTTTAATGTTCACTAGTAACTATGCTGGTATGGGATCAATGATCCTATGCTGGCTCCAATGGTCATATATATTGTATATGACCACTGGTGTCTGCACTTGTCTATGTACTTAACTGTCTTGGTTTATGTATTTGTTCGGTGTCTATTAATTGTTCATAATCTGAGATCGTTACAGAACGGAGTACTGACTGTGGGCTGCGAAAACTGAGGAAAATGGCTGGAAGAAGATTTGAGTTCACTGGTAGTTATGATGGCATATAAAAGTCCTGAAGATCCGAATGTAAGTAAGGGGATGAAAATGTTAACTATTAACATACGCAGTATGTATAATCGATTAGAAGATTTCAAACTGATTTTTAAAAACTTTGACCTAGTATCTGTGACTGAAACATGGCTTACTGAGAAATACACTGCTGATATGTTAAACCTACCAAATATGAAGATCCTTAGAAATGACAGACATGAGGAAAAGAAGAAGGGAGGTGGGGTTGTCTTATATCTTAGTACAAAATATATACCTTATCTTACAGAGTACCGGGATCTGTCAGTATCTTCTAAAGAGATTGAAGCCCTGGTATGTTCAATTGAACCACCAAACCATAAGAAATTACTTGTAATAGCAGTTTACAGGCCGCCTGGAAAGTATGTGAAGGAATGCTATAATTACCTAGAAATGATAAAGGATGATGACAGTTTTAAGTATCATGAAACATGGATATTAGGAGATTTAAATGTAAATAGCACCACCTCTGGCTGTCCCAAAAACAAAGTCATGCGAGAGTTTTTACTTAATAATGAACTGAGTTTGTTGAAAACAAGCCCAACTTTTTTTGTTTTGCAGAGGAAGCAGTACCATAGACCATATCTATACTAATAGCAAATATGTTCTAGATAGTGGAAATATAAATTATTATGTCTCAGATCACATTATTATTTATGCAATATGAAAGAAGTTAAGAGAAAAAATCATACGTAAGACTGTGATGTTCCGTAACACAAATAATATAAGTAAAGACTTCCTAGAGCAGAATTTTAATAATGATGTCATAATGAGTCAAGTTGATCCTATTACATGTGAAAAATATCTAGATTATATTGAAAAAACCATAGATAAAGTGGCCCCTGTTATTAAAAAGCAAGTGAACATGGAAGGTGAGGAGGTTAGCAATTTGTTGAAA
The DNA here is from genome assembly GCA_950022655.1 of Alentia gelatinosa. NCBI lineage: Eukaryota > Metazoa > Annelida > Polychaeta > Phyllodocida > Polynoidae > Alentia > Alentia gelatinosa. The sequence continues at coordinate 49,222,599 of OX465589.1, read as the reverse complement.
ACCAAGATTGAGAGAAGGAAAGGAATTATGTTAGACATAGCTAAATGTGAGATCCCTGAACAGAGAAAAAAAAATTTAAAAACAGCTAGAAGGTTAGGTCGAGAAATCAGTAATAGATTAAGGAAAATCAAAGCAAAAAGAGTTCATAAGAACCTAGAGATGCATAAAGACAACCCTAAAAATTTTGGCATGAGATCAACAAATTTTGGAATAATAATGTGCATAAAGAAGCAAACTTTCCAATAAAAAAAAATGAAAATCTTAAAGATAAGTGTAACGAAATGAATGACTATTTCATAAATATTGGTAATAATGGAAGAATTGGAGCCGGAAACTGAGGAGCTACATCAGGTTTTAGAGGAGCCGGAACCATCCATGATGAGGACCACCAAAGAAGAGGTTGTAGAAATTATAAAGAAGATGGACAATAATAAGAGTACTGGAATGGAAAAAATTAATGGACAACTACTAAAGAAAATTTTATTGTTAAATCCCTCTATAATAGTAGAAATAGTGGATAATTGTCTTATAGATTGCAGTTTTCCTAAAATTTTAAAGCAGGGCACAATCACGCCAATTCCGAAAGAAGGGGATATTTCATTATTCACCAACTGGGGACCAATTACAGTGTTATCACTAATGTCTAAAGTATTTGAGAAAATTATTCATAAGAGATTACTTAGCATGTTAACAAATGATGATTTTTACCTCACCGGTCAACTGCTCAAGCAATCTTTTCATTAATAACGTTAATAACAATAGCACTGGATAATAAGAATATAATTGCAATAGCTTTCTTAGATTTTAGAAAAGCGTTTGATTCCGTCAACCATAAACTATTATTAGACAAATTACTTAATTACAGTTTTGATTCACGAACCCAACGATTAATAAAAGACTACTTGTATAATAGGGAAGTGAATCTTAAGATCAATGGAGTGTATTCAGATTATATGCGAACTATTTGCGGAGTTCCTCAGGGATCAGTGTTAGGTCCTTTACTGTTTTTGATGTTTATAAATGATATTACTAATATATTTCATAGTTCTATTCCAATTTTATATGCAGATGATATAGCCTTAATATCTATAGGAGAATCTCAAGAACAAGCTTCTATGCTTCAGAACAGTAGTCTAGAAGCAGTTCATTGTTGGACTAAACATAATAAAATTCATTTGAACTATGACAAAACAAAGATTATGTGGATAGGAAATGCTAGAGGTATCGATAGGCATAAGAATGCTCCTATAGGAGACAATATTGTTATCAGTGGTTGGTTAGTTTTCGTATTGGCTCATATAAGGTATGCGAGTTAATCAACCTTTCTTCCAAATTCCTCATCTCTTTCATAACTAAATCATCTTAGTATAAAAATCATTGTAAACTAGTTGCTAATGTAGTGGGGCAGGAATCCAGCAGTGTTCTATGGAAGGTGGCACGGAGAGTCAATCCTTACTGTGTAGTGGTTCCGGACAACGCCGCACACAAGAATGGCGCGGTGGGGGCCAGGATTACATAACGCTGGGTATATATACTCAGCGTTCAAGGTAGGTCAACATGCTGTCCTCATGCGTCTCTCCTTGAGAGCAGACCCTTGGACCCTCACTTTGCAGGTGGGTTCTCATAACCTTCCTGGTGGTTAGACGAGTCTTTCAGATTAGCCTCGCCAGCATTACCCATGCTGATATGGGTGGGGTATGCTGGGGTACTGTACTTGTGGGAAAAATCTTCCAGATTTTTCCGGGAAGTAGTTGTTAATAAACATTCCTGTTTATAATGAAGGCTAAAGAACACCAGAAGGCCACAATTATTGATGAACAATGAGTTACTTACTAATTGCAGAAGATATAAATATCTTGGAGTAATATTCTATGAAACATTATCGTGGGAAGCACACACTTCAAGGAGATTGTGAGGACAGTCAGTAGTAAATTATTTGAATTTAATAACCTACGGTCTAGTTTAACCAATGAAGCGGCTAGAAGTGTATATATCAGCACTAATGTCCCTCATATGGAATATTGTACGTTTATATACAGAGGCTTCAGAAAAAGGGACTTGTCGATTATTGAAAAACTCAACAATAGAGTTATGCGAACAGTGCTTGGTTATACATCAAGATATAAGTGCATATCAAAGTTGTGTGATCTTTGTAATATTAATACCATGGAATCTCGGCGGGAGAAGCAGCTGAACTACAAAACTCACCAAACATTGAACTTTTCAAAAAGAACATTGATTTGAAATATTGATGAACAACCAACCAAATTGTGTACGCAGATAACAAACAATTCCATCTCATTATTCTATTCTCTGCATACTCAATATATTATTCATACTTGGCTGATTTGATAATATGCAAAACATTGTACTGTTATCATTGTATTATCAATTTTTCGGGTGCCTGAAAAACTCGACATTTGTTGAGAGGTACTATGAATAAAAAACGACACAAGAATCTCACTCTTGGGGCACTTTAGTCTCCAAGTCTAGATCTGGTTTGTTTGTTTGTTTGTTTGTTTGTTTGTTTGTTTGTTTGTTTGGGTAGTTTAACGTCCAATATATTCTAATAGACTGGTAGTTTAACGTCCAATATATTCTATTAGACTTACTTTGGGTTTGATAGAATCTCTGAGATGAATTAAGGTAGAAATCTCACCCATACACATTTACTGAGGTAAGAGTTCTTTTACTTCCAACACCACATAGACACGGATTGACGAGGATTGGTCTTTGATATAGCAGTAAACCTACCACTGCTGGGGATGAATGAAAAAGTGACTCCCTACCCTGGTCACTTTAGTTATGCTTCCTGACAAGCATATCTGGTCTGAACCACGAGGAGGCAAGGTGACCAAGATTGGTAATTGCTGTCCACCCCAGCAGACTAGGTGTGAAGGAGAAACGTGGCTGCAATGGGACTCATATAGCCAAGGTTATCAGACTTTTGGAGTCTGAGTCCAGTGCTCTTAACCACTGAGCTAATTCCCCACCCCAGTCGCCTAGAGAGGCAAGGCAACCAAGAGGGTGAATAGATTAATCATTGATGTCCACCCCAGCAGGCCGCTTAGATCTGGTGAAATCTTTCTCTATGTGTGGGGAAAACTGACAGAATTCCAGGGTTTTTTTTAGATATAGTATAACCATATCTGTCTACCACATATAAAACATTATAATTCTGTCAGATCTGCTTGAAGTTGCTCCATCACATAGAGACAGGCATACCAGAACTATTCTTTGAGAGAGAGAATCTCATGGAGAGAAAGAATTCCAACCTATTCTTATATTAAATTCATGTAAGAATACTCACCCTAGAAATTGGACAAGAACCACGCCCTGTACACAGATCTTTACACCAAACCAACGGATGCAAATACTTACCTAAGATACGACTCAGCGCATCCACCAGCAACAAAACGCAGTTTACCATACTCGCAGCTCATGAGAATAAGAAAAATATGCAAAAAAGAAGATTCAGGAAGAAAGGATACCCGGAGAAACTACTGAGAGAATGCAAAGAGAAAATGGATAGAACCCACAGATAAGACCTATTACTATATACCCATGCCGTATATATACGCACCGTTTTGGCATATGACGTTTTGGCATACTGTACGGACCAATGGTCTGTACACTAAAATACGGACCACCTTGCCATAGACGTTTATTAAGAAATTGGTTGTTAAACCAAATGAAATTGATTTTTTTTTAAATTTTGGGTATATAGTAAATATATAACGTCCAACCATGCTTGTAAAAGTCACAGAACTCGATGATAATTTACCGTTTGTACGGAACTCGGCATAAATGCCTCGGTCCGTATAAACCGTAAATTACCATCTCATTCTGCAAAATGTACAGCATGGTTAGGACGTTCTATATAATTACAGCCGTAACAAAAGACCCTATGGCGATGGGGTGGAGACTGAGGGGCAATCATGTGGTCGCTGGTTAATCGGTGCTCAGTCTTCAGTAGTGATCGTCGGCACCCGATTTCCACTGATTTTTTAATGGGTCTTGACATTCTTTCACCGGTCGCCCTACCATCACCCCATTCAAAGGCGATTCCCCCTATCTTGACCTTGACCTGACCAATACCGACTAACTGAATGAGGTTCAGTGGTATCGGTCAGTGAGCATCAATCAGTCAGTATTGGTCAATCTATTTAAAAGTCAGTCGGTATTAATATTGGTCATTCAGGTCAGTTAATAATCAGTATCAGTCAGTTGGGATTGGTCAGTCAGAATCAGACAGCCAGTATTGGTCTATCAAATGGTATTGGTCAGTCGGGATCGGTAGGTAAGTATGTGTCAGTCAGTATGAGTTGGATAGTATCGGTCATCCGGTTTTGGTCATTCAGCATTGGTTTGTCTATATCAATCAGTCAGGATTGGTCAGTCAGGATTGGTCAGTCAGGATTGGTCAGTCAGGATTGGTCAGTCAGGATTGGTCAGTCGGTTAGACAGTTCAGTCACTATTGGTTGGTCAGAATAAGTTGGTCTGGATCAGTCGGTCAGTATTGGTGAGTCGGTTTGTTGGTATCAGTCAGTACTACCCACACCAATCAACATACACATCAACAAATATCAATACCCAACAACACCCACAAAGACGAACAACTGTCAACATCAATATAGGGGAGAAGGGAAGGTGGAGCAGAGGTTGGAGGAGGGGGTGGAGGAGTGGGAAGAGGAGTGGGAGAAGGAAGGGAAGGAGGAGGGGAAGGAGGAGGAGGGGAAGGAGGAGGGGAAGAAGTAGGAGGGGAAGAAGTAGGAGGGGAAGAAGAAGGAGGGGAATAAGAAGGAGGGGAGGAAGAAGGAAGGGAAGAAGAAGGAGGGGAAGAAGAAGGAGGAGGAGGGGAAGGAGGAGGGGAAGGAGAAGGAGGGGAAGGAGGAGGAGGGAAAGGAGGAGGAGGGGAAGGAGGAGGAGGGGAAGGAGGAGGAGGGGAAGGAGGACGACGGGAAGGAGGAGGGGAAGGAGGAGGAGGGGCAGAAGGAGGAGGGGAAGAAGGAGGAGGGGAAGAAGGAGGAGGGGCAGAAGGAGGAGGGGAAGAAGGAGGAGGGGCAGAAGGAGGAGGGGCAGAAGGAGGAGGGGAAGGAGGAGAAGGGGAAGGAGGAGTAGGGGCAGAAGGAGGAGAGGCAGAAGGAGAAGGGGAAGAAGGAGGAGGGGAAGAAGGAGGAGGGGCAGAAGGAGGAGGGGCAGAAGGAGGAGGGGAAGGAGTAAGGGAAGAAGGAGGAGGGGAAGAAGGAGGAGGGGAAGAAGGAGGAGGGGAAGGAGGAGGAGGGGAAGGAGGAGGAGGGGAAGGAGGAGGAGGGGCAGAAGGAGGAGGGGAAGGAGTAAGGGAAGAAGGAGGAGGGGCAGAAGGAGGAGGGGAAGGAGGAGGAGGGGCAGAAGGAGGAGGGGCAGAAGGAGGAGGGGAATGAGGAGGAGGGGTAGAAGGAGGAGGGGAAGAAGGAGGAGGGGCAGAAGGAGGAGGGGAAGAAGTAGGAGGGGCAGAAGGAAGAGGGGAAGGAGGAGGAGAGGAAGGAGGGGAAGAAGGAGAAGGGGCAGAAGGAGGAGAGGAAGGAGGAGTAGGGGAAGAAGGAGGAGGGGCAGAAGGAGGAGGGGCAGAAGGAGGAGGGGCAGGAGGAGGAGGGGCAGAAGGAGGAGGAGGGGCAGAAGGAGGAGGAGGGGCAGAAGAAGGAGGGGCAGAAGAAGGAGGAGCAGAAGGAGAAGTGGAAGGAGGAGGAGGGGAAAAGGAGAAGGGGAAGAAGGAGGAGGGAAGGAGGAGGAGGGGAAGGAGGAGGAGGGGCAGGAGGAGGAGGGGCAGAAGGAGGAGGGGCAGAAGGAGGGAGGGGCAGAAGGAGGAGGGGCAGAAGGAGGAGGGGCAGAAGGAGGAGGGGAAGGAGGAGGGGAAGGAGGAGGGGAAGGAGGGAAAAAAGAAGGGGAAGGAGGAGGGGAAAGAGGAGGGGAAGGAGGAGGGGAAGGAGGAGGGGAAGGAGAAGGAGGGGAAGAGGGAGGAGGGGAAGAAGAAAGGGGAGGGGGAGGAGGAGGGGAAGAAGGAGGAGGGGCAGAAGGAGGAGGGGAAGGAGGAGGGGAGGAGGGAAAAAATAAGGGGAAGGAGGAGGGGAAAGAGGAGGGGAAGGAAGAGGGGAAAGAGGAGGGGAAGGAGGAGGGGAAGAAGTAGGAGGGGAAGAAGGAGGGGAAGGAGAAGGAGGGGAAGGAGAAGGAGGGGAAGGAGGAGGGGAAGGAGGAGAAGGGGAAGGAGGAGGAGGGGAAGAAGGAGGAGGGGAATAAGAAGGGGAAGGAGGAGGAGGGGAATAAGGAGAGGAAGAAGGAGGAGGGGCAGAAGGAGGAGGAGGGGAAGAAGGAGGAGGGGCAGAAGGAGGAGGGGAAGAAGGAGGAGGGGCAGAAGGAGGAGGTGAAGGAGGAGGAGGGGAAGAAGGAGTAGGGGAAGAAGGAGGAGGGGAAGGAGGAGGAGGGGAAGAAGGAGTAGGGAAAAAGGAGGAGGGGAAGAAGGAGGAGGGGCAGAAGGAGGAGGAGGGGCAGAAGGAGGAGGGGAAGGAGGAGGAGGGGAAGGAGGAGGAGGGGAAGGAGGAAGAGGAGAAGAGGAGGAGTGGAAGAAGGAGGGGAAGGAGGGGAAGGAGGAGGAACAGAAGGAGGAGGAGGGGAAGGAGGAGGGAAAGGAGGAGGAGGGGAAGAAGGAGGAGGGGAAGGAGGAGGAGGGGAAGAAGGAGGGGAAGAAGGAGGAAGGGAAGGAGGAGGAGGGGCAAAAAGGAGGAGGGCAAGAAGGAGGAGGGCAAGAAGGAGGAGGGGCATAAGGAGGAGGGAAAGGAAGAGGAGGGGCTGAAGGAGAGGGGCAGGAGGAGGAGGGGAAGGAGGAGGAGGGGAAGGAGGAGGGGCTGAAGGAGGAGGGGAAGGAGGAGGAGGGGAAGGAGGAGGAAGGGCGGAAGGAGGAGGAGGGGCGGAAGGAGGAGGAGGGGAAGGAGGAGAAGGGGAAGAAGGAGGAGGAGAAGGAGGAGGAGGGGAAAAAGGAGGAGGGGAAGGAGGAGGAGGGGAAGGAGGAGGAGGGGCAGAAGGAGGAGGGGAAGGAGGAGGAGGGGAAGAAGGAGGAGGGGCAGAAGGAGGAGGGGAAGGAGGAGGAGGGGAAGAAGGAGGAGGGGAAGAAGGAGGAGGGGCAGAAGGAGGAGGGGAAGGAGGAGGAGGGGAAGAAGGAGGAGGGGAAGGAGGAGGGGAAGGAAAAGGAGGAGGAATAGAAAGATAAGGAGGGAGAAGAGGCGGGAGTAGAAGGAGGAGGAAGGGGAGGGGTAGGGGAGGGGTAGGAGAGAAGGAGGAGATTGAGGAAGGGAGAAGGTGGAGGGGTAGAGGGGGATGTAAAAGAAGAGGAGGAGAAGAAAAGGAGAAGAAGGGGAGGAGAAGAAGGGGAGGGGAAGAGGGGAGGGGAAGAGGGGAGGAGAAGGGAGAAGAGGGGAGGAGAAGGGGAGGAGAAGGGGAGGAGAAGGGGAGGAGAAGGGGAGGAGAAGGGGAGGAGAAGGGGAGGAGGAGAGGACAAGGAAGGGGAGGAGAAGGGGAAGGAGAGGGAGAGAAAGAGGAAGAGGATGGGGAGAAGGAGGAGGGGCAGGAGGAGGAGGGAAGGTGGATGGAGAAGAGGAGAAGAAGATGGAGAAGAGGAGAAGAAGAGGGAGAGGAGGGGAGGGAGAGGAAGAAGAGGGGAGAGGAGGGAGAGGAGGAGAAGGAGGTGGAGAGGGAGGAGGGTGTGGGAGTAGGATTGGGAGGAGGCAGGAGGAGGCAGGGGGAGACTGGGAGGGAGAGGGACTGGAGGGGGAGAGGGGCTGGAGTAGAAGAAGGGGGAGGAGGGGAGGAAAACGGGAAGAGAAGCACAAGGGGAAGGGGAAGGGGAAGGGGGAGCAGAAGAAAGAGGAAGTAGAGAGGGAATAGGATAGGGAGGGGGAATAGAAGGGGGAGGAGGAGGAGTGCAAGGGGAATGGGAAAGGAGGATGGGGAAATGGAGGAGGGATGGGGAAGAAAGAGGAGGAGGAGGAGGAGGAGAGGGAGGAAGGGGGAGGAGAAGCAGGGGGAGTAGGAGGAGTAGAAAGGGGAGGGGAGGAGTAGGGGGAGTAGAAAAGGGAGGGGAGGAGTAGGGGAGGAGGAAGGGGAGAGGAGAGGAGGAGGGGGAGGGAGAGGAGAGGAGGAGGGGGAGGTGGAGGAGAGGAAGGGGAAGAAGAGGACAAGTAGAAAAAGGAAGAGGAAGGGGAGAAGAACAGGGAGGAGAACGGAGAGGAGCAGGGGAAGGGGAAGTAAAGGGAGAGGAGGAGTGGGAGAAAGAGGAGGAGGAGGGGAAGAATAAGGAGGAGTGGGAGTGGGAGGAGGAGGGGAAAAAGAGGCAGGAGGAGCACGAGGGGTGGGAAAGGACGAGAGGGAGTAGGACGAGAGAGAGTAGGGGGGAAAAGCAAGGAGAGGGGAATGAGTCGGAAGAGGAAAAAAGGGGGAACAGAAAGAGGAGGGGGAGATGGAACGGGAGTAGGAGGGGGAGGAGGAGGGGGAGATGGAGAGGCGGAGGTGGGAGGAGGAGGGGAAGGGGGAAGAAGAGGAGGAGAAGAAGGGGGAGGCCGGAAAAGATAGGGAGAAGGAATAGGAAGGGGAGGCAGAGGAGGAGAAGTAGGAGTGAGAGGGGGAGAAGGAAGAGAGAATCGGGAGGAGAATCGGGAGGAAGATTGGGAAGGGGAGGAGGGGGGGAGAGGGGGGGGGGGAGAAGGGGAGGATGAGCGAGAGGAGGAGGGGAGGAGGAGGAGGGAGAAGGAGAAGGGGGAAAGGGAGAAGGAGAGAAAAGGGAGAAGGAGAGAAAAGGGAGGAAGAGGAAGGGAGGGGGAGGAGGGGGAGGAGGAGGAGGGGGAGAAGGAGGAGGAGGGGGAGAAGGAGGAGGAGGGAGAGAGGCCTAGGGGAGAGGAGGGGTAGGCGAGAGGAGACGAAGGAGGAAGATGAGAGGGAATAGGAGGGGAGGAGGAGGACCGTGAGAGGAATGGGAAAGGAGGATGGGGAAATGGAGGAGGAGGTGGAGGTAGGGGAGGAGGCGGGGAAGAAAGGTTGGGTTGGAGGAGAGGGAGGATTGGAGAGGGGGAGTAAGAGGGGGAGGAGATGAGGAGGAGGAGTGGGAGACGGGGGAGGGGAGAGGGAGGGGGAGGAGATGGGAAGGAGGAGTGGGATTAGGAGGAGAAAGGGAGTAGGAGGAGGAGGTGAGAGGAAGGGGGAAGGAGGAGGGGGGTAGAAGGGGGAGTAGAAGGGGAGAAGTAAGGGAGGAGGTATGGGAGGAGTAAGGGGAGAAGGATGGGTAAGGGAGGATTAGGAGTGGGATGAAGAGGGGGAGGAGAAAAGGGAGGAGTGCGAGAGGAGGAAAAGGAGGACAGGGAGAAGGAGTAGGGGAGGGGAAGAAGAAGTGGAAGGGGAGGAGAAGGGGAGGAGGAGTAGGAGTCGGAGGAGGAAGGGAAAGAGAAGAGGAGGAGAGGGGGAGAAGGGGAGGAGAAGGGGGGAGGAGGAGCGCGAAGGGGAGGGAAAGGAGGATGGGTGTAAGAGGGGGGTTAGTAGGGGGTGTAGGAGGGGGGTTAGTAGGGGGTATAGGAGGGGGTTAGTAGGAGGGGGGAGGAGGAGGGGGGAGTATATGGGGGAGGAGGAAAAGGGGGAGGAGGAAGAGGGGAATGGAGAAGAGGTGAAGGAGGAAGGGAGAGTGGAAGGTGGAGGGAGATGAGGAGAAGGAGGGAGAGGAGGGGAGAAGGAGGGGAAGAAATGGGTAAGGATAGAAGGGGGATGAGGAGTAGGAGGGAGAGGAGGGGAGAAGGAGGGGAAGGAATGGGTAAGGATAGAAGGGGGATGAGGAGTAGGAGGGGGAGGAGGAGGAGGAGGGGACGGGAGAGGGGGAGGTGGAGGAGAGAAAGAGGACGTGGGAGGAGGGGAGGGGGAGGAGGAGTAGGAGGAGGAGTAGGAGAAGGGGGAGGAAGAGGAAGGGGAGGAGAACGGAGAGGAGCAGAGAGGGGAAGTAAAGGGAGAGGAGGGGGACAAGAGGGAGGAGGAGCACGAGGGAGGAAAGGAGGAGAGGGAGTAGGGGGATAAATGGGAAGAGGAGAAGGAGGGGGAGTAGAAAGGGGAGGGGAGGAGGAACGGGAGTAGGAGGAGGAGTGGGAGGAGGAGGAGGAGGAGGAGGAAGGGAGAGGGTGAAGAGGGAGTTGGAGGGGGAGGAGGGGGAGGAGGAGGAGGGGGAGATGGAGAGGAGGAGGGGGAGATGGAGAGGAGGAGGGGAGAAGAGGAGCGCGAGAGGAGGGAAAGGAGGATGGGGAAAAGGAGTAGGGGAGGGGAGAAGGATGGAGAGGAGGAGAAGTCGGAGAGAGGGAGGGGGAGGGGAAACAAGTGGAGGAGGAGAAGGGGGAGGAGGATTAGGAATGGGAGGCGGAGGAGGAGGAGTAGGAATAGGAAGGGGAGGAGGAAGGGGAGAAGAACGGGGAAGAGGAGGGGGAAGGGGAGATGAAGAAGGAAGTAGAAAGAGGAAGAGGAGTAGGAATGGGGGAGGAGAAAGAAGAGGAGAAATGGCGGGGAAGGTAGAGGAGGGGGGAGGGGAGAAAGAGGAGGTGGGGTTGGAGGAAGAGGGAAGAAAGAGGAGGTGGGGTTGGAGGAAGAGGGGGAGAAAGAGGAGGTGGGGTTGGAGGAGAGGAGAGGGGTAAATAGATTGGTAATTTCTGTCCACCCCAACAGACCAGCTGAGTAGGGACTTCTATAGTGTAGCCTGAGGGTCGTTCTATTTTCAACTCTCGTTGGGGAGGAGAGCTCTCACGAAGGATACCTCCATAGGCGACTTATAGGAGGAGAGCTCGTCAATCTCGTTCATTTACTCTGTCATCCGTAGAGAGAGAAATCCTCATCCTTGGAGAGAATCCCAGGACAAAATAGGCCTGTAAGAGACTTTGGAGGAGACTTGAACGAGGTCTCGTAATCACTCTCTTCCTATTGGCCAGATTCACGTGGTCTCTTATTGGTTGCTAATGACTCTTTTCTTTGGTCAGCCCTGTGCTGACACATAGTGGTATTTTTGGGAACTAATTCCATCATTTATGAATATAAATCTAAGTAAATAGCACAGTACTTCTCCATCTGAGACCTCCAGTTTTTATTTTTTTAAATCATAATAAATATATGTCCGATAGTTCAAATAAATTAAATAGCCTTTATTTTTTATTTTGAATCGCCCACAATACCCCTAGAGGTGCTGCTCGCCAGGAGAGCTGAAGGAGACTCTGGACGAGGTCTGGACGAGGTCTGTACGAGGTCTGGACGAGGTCTGGACGAGGTCTGGACGAGGTCTGGACGAGGTCTGGACGAGGTCTGGACGAGGTCTGGACGAGGTCTGGACGAGGTCTGGACGAGGTCTGGACGACTATTCATCCCCTTTATAGACTTATTATCATGAAATAGTGAAGGTTTGTCATTGCATTGATTATCCTGTCATGTACCACCGAGAGACTAATTAAATCATTAGTTAATTATATTATGATTGACTTGTCTTCCATGTGCCTCTGGTTGTGGGTGAGTGGGGTTACCGAGCATCTTTGACTAATTCACAGCAAGCGGTTCTACCAAACTTATAGTGAAATGAAGAAGTTAACCAAAGATCTATTAGATCTTCGTGCAGTTCGAAAATTAATGTCTACCTTAGGATATATGATAGTAAGGTTATATATTTCCTCCCCGAATACACCAGAGGGCAACACTGTTCATCGCCCGGATTCTAACGCTAGGTGGCGCTGGGTGTTACCGCGCCGCCATAGATCCAGCACTGCCAGATCAAACGGGGTGTTGAGCTTGGAATTTTTTTTATCCGCGTTAATCCGCGCTTCCTTGTGCCATCCGGCTATCATTCTTATGGCATCACGACTGAGGTATTGTGCGACATGCAAAACGAGGCATTATAAGCCCACGGGTAAATGCCCATCGTTATGGAAGGACGACAGCAGTGGATCTGCTAAACAGGATTCTAAGCACAGCGGTCGCCATGAGGAACAATCCCTGAGGGACGAAATGTTGGGGGTATACACCAACATGTCTAGCCGTATTAATAATCCCTAGGTCTAGGTCTTAGACCACATCAACGGTACAATAGGCAAGGCATAAGTCTATCCAACACTCCATCGAAATGTTGCAGGGTAAATTGGATTTACTAAAGACAACGTGGTCTGATAAATTCAAGGTGAGTGATGCTGAAATCAACAAGCAGAGTAGCAGAATTTATGAACTTAAAAAAAGAGTGTAAAAAACCCTGAAGAAAAAATAGAAAATCTGGAGAGCGCACTACAAGACGTAATGGTAGAGAGGGATGAGTTAAAAATAGAGAACGAGCGACTTGCAGGGAAAGTTGAAAAACGATAATTCTCAAATAGCGGCAGCGTTTAGAATGGGAGTGAAAAGGCTTAAGACCTAGAAACATCTTGGTCAAACTGGTACACCCAAGCGTCAAAGGACTCCTATATAAAAGATATAGCGAAACTGTGGCGCAATGTATTTGTTACGAAGGACCTCTCACCTGAAAAATAAATGGAGAGAAAGGACCTAAAGCCCAATGCCCATCTACCGATTTCGGAACATTCATGTACCCTTGTCGGCGACAAACGGACAGTAATTTGTCTCAGCCAAGGCATCCTAACCGAGTCGGCCGTAGTCGGTAGATGTAGGACAGCTAGGCAAGGGTGAGCCACCGATTAGTAGACTGATTTGCTTAGGACTAATATCCACCACCCCATCTCCTCAGTGTCCGCAGATCGAGCGAAGAGTTACGTAATTTGCCTGCGACAAGTTCACCGACTCCTATACGATTTGCAAACTAATCACTCAACCCTGAATCGGTAGATGGGCATCGGGCTTTTAATAGGTGCATCGCAGCCTTTGCCAAACAACAAGGCCAAAACGCAAAACTAAAAGGCTCCAAAGTAGTAATCGACGATGTTGAATACCGGTACCAATACAAATATATCTCCAAGCTACCCGAAATTATCTCTCTTGAATTTGCGAAAACTGTAACGATAGAAGATGGAGTGGCGTTCCAAAGGTCATCACTCATATTTATCAAATATGTACCAATGTAAGATCAGATAGGCCTACGTGGGCTATACCTGGCACTCGAGTGAGCAATTATATTCGTACATACTCGAAATCGAAAATGATAATCCTAGGATGGCTAGGAAAATCAAACTAGCAGACGACACCTATGAGAAAAAACGACTTGCAAAAACATGTGACGACTGACAAAAGGCGGGAAGACATGAGAAAACAATTCATGACTGAGGTGGTACTCCTGAAATTCTCCCAAAATGATGGTATCAGGGGAAAATTGGCCGAAAGAAAGGGACAAACAATACGAAGCGACTACAAAAAAGTATTGGGGGTGTAGATTCACACTCTCAGAAGACAAAAAAACATCCACCCACAATCTGTCACAGAAAACGCAATGGGCAAACATACTTACCAGGTAACCACAGGTGACTAAACCACATGTCGACCAAATTTCGGAAGAATCAACCCGCCAATAATATAAGATGGTCGATGGTCAAGCTAGAGGCCCAACCCCAGGAATGTTATTATCGGAGACATCAGGGGTCATCATGACCTATGGGAGTACCAAGAACTGTGAGGGCAAGCATACCGGCGAGAGCTGAAGCCCTCGCAGTTTTAGCATGCAAATACCATGGACATAATAATATCACAAATAAATCAGGAAGTAGACTTCAACCCCGCATGTAACATACATGAAGAGACAACAAACCGACGGATTCCGCAACAAGCACGAAGAATATTTAAAGTAAATGTTATACTCACGTTCCCGCACCTGATACTGAGCCCGAGATCCAACATGTCTGACCTCCCTCACGCAATGCTCAGTTGTGCCCGTGCATGGCAGGTGTGCCGGCAGACAGTGTGGTTGTGTGCCGCGTGCAAAAAAAAAAAAGGGTAATTAGCCTGTCAAAGTGTACAGAGAGCATGGGTGTGATCGCGCTCAGCCCCTTGTTGGCACCTAATGGCCTATTGACAATCCCAAGTGTCGCGTTCTCTCACCCAATACCCGCTACTGATTTGAAAGCACTCACCTCTCCAATCAAGCCTCACGTATCCAACGGCTGACCGGAGATGGGCGTCCTTCATCGGCCCACCCACCCGCGGCAGCCCGCCTTGCAGTGGCGTCAGAATAGGGGGGGGGGGGGCAGGGGGCGACTCCCCCCCCCCCTTCCACACACACACATACACACACTTTTTTGCCAGAACAAAAACGTCAGCAGCTTCAAATTCTACCCAACCAATTAAAGTTGGTTGATTCCAGGTACCATACAAGTAATCACTGTCCGTATGAGCACCGAAACCGGTGAAAGATGAGTCCGTGTAACAAAAACAATGATCCCTTAAGGTGTCGGGGATTAAAGAACGTCCATTGAAAATGGCGATGAAACACTCCCACCATTTAAGATCTGCGCGGATATTGTCGTTGATGTGTACTCTGCGATTTCCATGTTGTTCTTGTAGTGCTTGATATAAGCGGCGCATAAAAGTTCTTCCACCATGAACAATGACAGCGCAATGGGCCAAATAGCCAACCAGGCTTTCAAAAGTCTTAAATGATACCCAATTTTTCACATTGATCTTAGAAATCAAGTCTCTAGCGGATTGGATTTTATCTTCTGGTAGAGATAACTCAAAACGAACAAAATCAATATCAATACCTAAAAACCTTACTTTTTGACTTGGTTTTGTGGTTTTATCAATATTGACAATGAAACCTAAATACTCCAGGGTCTCAATGAGTTTGCGTTGGAAAATTACACATTGGTCGAGATCCACACCACAAATGAAAAAATCATCTAGGTAATTGATACATGTAAAAATGTTGAACAGAGTCAGAAACCTTACAACGAAATCGGAAAGGTTGTTAAAAATGAAAGGGCTTGACTTGCCGCCAAAACAAAGGCGGTGATCAAGGAAAACAGTAGTATCTTCTTCTGGAAGTTTCCAACGAAACCCTTGTAGGGTTCTATGTGATGGGGTTACATGTACAGACCGATAAGCAGATTTTATATCTGTGACAGTACCATAACCTCCACGACTAATGACTTGTGTAGCTGTATCTACCCCATGAAAATGAAATTTTTGCGCTGTTTCTTCCATGTGGGTATTAATACTTTTCCCCAGTGGCCTACGGCAATCTGTGATAGGTCGAAGGCCGCCATCCTTCTTTTGTATCGCTCCCATAGAGTGTATACACTGGGGTGTTACTTTACAACGAGAAATTTTACCTGAAACAAGTTCTTTCTCTACACTTTCAGTCATTTGACTCTGGTAAGGTTCAGTATATATCGAATTATAGTTATCACAGTCGTAACTATTACTGTAACCTGGATCGACAATAGGGAAACCCCTGCAAATACCTGTCAAACAATACATATCTTCATGAGAATATTTGTTCATGGCCGCGATAGCTGAAGCCCAAGAGCAGGGTCTCAATTGGATGGGACTACCATTCAATAAATAGCTACAGGTACAGCCGTACTCACAAGCAGAGGATACCGGAATATGGGCTTCTTTGTCAATACATATACAAAAACGATAATCATTACCAATAAGATGTCTACCACAATATTGGTTTGTACAGTTCATCTCCAGAGTGACCATTTCGGTATCAAAAGAATAATCCAAACTTTCTGGAATGTCGATACTTATCGTGACTTGATCGGCATCTACCTGTGTGACACAACTCGTACGGTCCTGATTGATATTTGGTGAGGAACAACAATTGATGATACGGTTTGTTACTACTTTAGTATCAGGTTCAACCAATTCTACATTACCCTTGCCAACAAAACTTGACTCAAAATTAAGACAATTTGAGTTTTCTTGACTTACATCGGGATAATCAGTTACAGGACATGTATCACTATTACAAAAATCAGAGTAGACAACCTGATGATCAAAAGACTCAGGAGTTAAATCCCATTCGTAAGGTGCTTGACTTGGGTTGCCCATACCCGGGGCCTCATCCTATTTCTGGACTTTCAACTTACGAATTAGTTCGCACTCAAATCTAGCATGATCGCCTTCGCACACTATACACTTATGGTCGAAACGACAGTTTGTTTGAGTGCAGTTATTGTCTTGGTAAGTAATACAGAAGCGTGGCTTGCTACGTTCAGATTTACCTTTTGTATACCTAGTATTCGATTTACCTGTGGTACGCACTTTCTGTTTTTCTACCCCTCTAGTGCCGTCCACTCCTAGAAATCTAGTAGATAACTCTGGGTCTACACCTGAAAAGGTTTCAGGATCTAGGGCCATTTTTTTTCTACATGACTCGTCGTATTTGCATAAAGCTTGAGTCGTATAAGTACGAGTCTCCGCTTTTTCTGATAAATAACGAATGTGTTTTAGGTACATACCAATATCTTGCCCTTCTTCGTAAAGGTCAGTGCAAAGAGATACAGAAGAGAACATTAGCATTTCAAAAGACATAGTTTTTGATCTGTCAGCCTTATCAATAAAGCGTTTCAGCGAGAACTTACGCAGTCTTTTCTTTTCTTCCTTGTGTGATAGTCTCTTTGTACCCGTCTTTGAGTGTTTTGAACTCTTGGTCTTGGTTTTCCTTTTCTTGCGATGGCTGTAGTTCGAACTATCAGAGTCGGTATCACTGGATGTAGTAGTGGTAGATGACGAGGACGTATTACTGGAAGTGGAGTCGGAATCCTTGTCTTGATACTTCTTGGATGACTTGTCTAGACGATCAAAGCCCTTTATAAGCTTTGAAGACTTGTGTCTTTTCTCCGCAGTTGATGTATCCGAGTCCCGGTGTAGTCCACCTCGATCAGCTGGTCCGTCTCTGGCCTGGTCACGCCTCGTTGCTCCATCAACAACCCCCTCAGTGCTCGTCCCGCCTCGCCGTCCGCTCTTAGGTCTAGCCCCGGTTCCTAGTGTCAGGGTATTCATCGTTGATACCAGCGTGTTCAAAGAAGATTCAATACTCTGAAGTCGACCAGAGACATTTTTAAACTCGTCTTTTACCTGGTTTTTCAGTGTGGTAGTATCAATTTCGTCCCCCTCGTCATCTAGAGCCCATAATCCATCAGAAGGCTGGTCTATGGGTGGTCCGTCTTTACCGCCGGTCGCCATTCTGCTTGGTAAAATTCCTTTGGATAAATAATCACTTTCTACTGTCTGTGTTACACGTAGGCATCGTTTCCCAGTTGGTTTGTAATGTGAGGTATCGCACTTCTTACAGAACCGAAGCCTTGGTGGCATACCTAAACAGATGATGCCGGATACGAGAAAAAATACACAGCAGGTGACAAATGGCGTCATCGATGTGGTAGGTGCAGAACGGAAATGGGGGAGGATCCACCTGGTCAGGTGAGAATAACAGGTACCTGAGTGGTGGTGCCCCCTAGTGTGTTGTTCGTGCACTAATATACCACCTTACTACTAAGTAAGGAACGTATAAAACAGGCTAGACTTTTCAGCATAGAAAAATGTCAAAGTCTAACTTTTTAGCATGCAACAATAGCTAGGCTTTTCACAGTGGAAAAAATATCAATGTCTGACTTTTTAGCATGCAATGATGGCTAAGCCTTAACTTTTCACTGTGAACAATTGCAATGTTTGACTTTTTAGCGTGCAATGATAGCTAAGCCCTGACTTTTCACTGTGGAAAAATGTCAAAGTCTGACTATTTAGCGTGCAATGATGGCTAAGCCCTGACCTTTCACCATGGAAAAATAATAAAGTCTGACTTTTTAGCATGCAGTAATGGCTAAGCTCTGACTTTTGACCATAAAAAATGTTGAAGTCTGACCTTCTAGTGTGCAATGATGGCTAAGCCCTAACTTTTCACCATTGTCAGAGATTGGGGAAAAGGTGTGAAGTAGGCTACCGTACACCTGTCTCAGGTACCGTCACATTAGTTCCTCCTTGACTGTACTGTCTGTAGTTCCCTGTGAATCTGACTTCAGCTTGAAAAAAATGTTCAGGCTAAACTTGAAGTTTAGGTGTTGATAAAGGGGATCGGGTGAAAATGTACTTAAATGGGGGTGGGGGGGAGTCATGAGAAGCGTACCGGTATGCTGTGCAACAGGGAGGTTGGTTGGTTGGTTTCCTATACTTTATGGATGGTAGCCTGTAGTGCGGCCACCATTCACCAGACGGCGTGTACCGTGCCCCAAGCGGTCGTGAAAGAGACTATATGGATGGCCCCCCACACTGCAGCGCTCGAGCAACATACAGAAAACTCGTCGCTGCAATGATAGGCTTCTGGGAAATAACTACTTTCAGTCGGAGAATTGATGTCAATTCAAACTCAAACTGGTTTGACAATTCTAAAAGTGTGACAACACTGGAACTATCAGTCAGAAGCAAGATTACACTATATTACATCTGTCTGAGAGTCATAGCATTGTTTTATTTTCAGTAGAAACAAGAAATTAGAGATGTTCTCACTCAGTACAGAAGATGACAGTTGAATGTTTACTTCAAATCCTTAAACTCTTATGAACTAATTATATCATTTCCAAAGTCATCAGAAGGTTGCCACTAGATTAATTTAAAGAAATATATCGATGTCACTTACAAATCTTGCGGGAAAAACTACTAGACACACTATACAGCAAGGAACTACATTCTCTTGGGTCGTAATATATAGCCCGTAAAAAGGCGCGGAGGGAACATCTTAAAATCCTAAGATTGTAAAGAGTCCATCATTGCAGAGACAGGTTTAGCGATAAACTGGAGCGGTGCAGTGTGGATGGCCCCCCAGAGCGAACGTGCGTGTGCTCTGGTGGCCAGTGTACCTTGAGCTACACGCCAGCCTGTAGTGCGGCTACCATTCACCAGACGGCGTGTTCATGCCTCGTCAGCGTTAGCCTGGTAGCCTGGCCAATGCGCTCACTCACATAAATGCATTGGGGCAGGGAACCAGTCTACGTCAGCGTGCCCTGTGCGCCTCGAGCGGTCGTGAAAGAGACTATGAACACGCCGTCTGGTGAATGTTGGCCGCACTACAGCCGAGTCTCCACTCTCCCAGCAGATCTTTCACGGTACTATCGCAGGAAGTAGAGCGCAGAATCTCTGCGTGGAGAGTGCCGATTCTCCACACATGCTGAAGCTGATACTCGGCGCGTACATCACTCTCCGCACGTATATCCTGAACTGCTATTTAAACCCAAGTTGCACAAAGACTCTGTATGGAGAAAGCTGGTAAGACGTAAACGCGTGACATCACAGAATTTGATGACGTTCTTTTCTTTTTTGGCGCGGATTTCGGAACTTTTGAAGGTAAGCATGTAGTTTATCTTTTATGACGTTTGTTGAATGACATTTATATTGTAAACCTCTATAGACACATACAATTATAATCTGAAGATCCACTGCTACGTGTGGCAAATGGCTTGGTGCCAGTAACCTAAACAATAAATTGAATAATCAAAATGATTAGGAAACGGAAAAACTGATGCAGACAAGTTAAGGTGCCGATAATACACTCCACTACTTTAGATCTAGATCTAGTGGAACTTAGAATTTATCTTCCTATTAGGGTGTTTACATCATTTTTAGAAATACAATACGGGATCAAACTAATGTGTGCACCGTGTAGATATTGCTGTTGTTAATATACTCTGTGGGTTTTGTTCCTACTCCTGATTTTAGTTGAGGTATTCAGGAATTTGGGGGTATTTGTGTCCCATTTACAAGGCCACTAAAAAAATACTTGTTTCTCATCACCGCGCGCATCAGAAAAAAAGGTTTTTAGAAAAAGAATTCTAAATAAGATGAACCTTGATAGAAATTATGAAACTTAAGGTATGTGTATTTAGTATCAAATTAAAGCTCCTGATGTTAGGGATGCATTAAACGTAGGCCTATAATCAGTAGAAATCTGAAGACCCTGTGTAACTGGACACCCTGCGTAAGTGGTCACTTTGTCCTGGATTGAAGGGTGTCCGCTTATGACGGGGTTTTACTATACAGGGTTTGTACAGAGCCTGGAAAACCTGGAAAAGCTTGGAATTATGCTTTGGGGTTTTCCAGGCCTGCAAAAGCCTAGAATTCTTACAGAGAGCCTGGAAAACCCTAGAAGAGCCTGGAAAATCTCAGCTTTCCATAACTACGGTACCTGACTGCCTATTAAAATTCAGTGACTTGGATTAAATAGTTCCAAAAAGCCTTTTTTTTGGACCATGTAGAGAAAATTGCTAATAATGTAGCATGGATTTGATTACATGTCTTCATATTTAAAAGTGGCAAAACAAAGAGTTTTGAAGATATCTCTCCCGAACTACTGAAATTCCACAGGTAGTAAGGAAGATGAAGAACATTCTATCTATATTTGGTGATGAATCAGACATGGTTTTAAAAACACCGACCAGTTTTGATATGCACCCATCAGAAAAAAATGAGCGTTTTCATTCACCAGCAAGATGGTAGTGATTCACAAAAAAAATGTATTAGAGCCTGGAAAAGCCAGGAAAAATCCTGGAAATTGATTGGGCTGTCTTTGTACGAACTCTGTATGTAAATACGTCCCAAAGACGTCTCCAAATCCGGCATCTAAACAGTCAACTGTTATTTAAGCAGCCTTTGAATTTATAGTTGTGTTGATAACCACTGGTTGTTTTTAAAGGCAAGCTCTAGTATGCAAATACCATTAACCCTTTCCTTACCAATGATGCCTCCTTGTGCAAATGATGCCTCAGGGCACTCCCGTAGCTAGTGCAAATGAGGCCCCAAGGCATCTTATAGTTATCACCATGGAAACATTGTCAGACAACTTTAAATATGAAGGAAAATAATAAGTTTTCTCAACAATTGTAGCGTAGGCCTGGGACTCGTTTCATTAGGGCCACCTAAACGGCGACACAACTTATGAAAGGTGACTTTGCTATCTCCACTGTTGGTGCTACTGTTCAGGTTTTCCCTTTACTACGAACCCAAAACTATTGAAACGGGTCCCAGGTCTGGTAATGCCCCAGTCACACTGGCGTAAAAAACGCCGTTTTCCCGTGTACGCACCTCTACGTGTCTCTACGCATTTTGAAATCTACAAATGCGTTCTGACACGCGGTAACACGCGGACTTACGTAAAAGTAAGTCGGAATGCGTAAAGAACCGTAGAAAAAATGTGGTATCAGAATGAGTTTTAAAAATTTTAAACTTATCTCTACGCATTTTAAATGCATAAATGAACGCGGTAAAAAGGCCAAAATGCGTACAGAAGCGTAGACAAGCGTTGAGAAACATTGCGAAACGTACTAGACGTACTAAAACGTTGAAGCAAAGCAAACAGATACGTTCCCAATCCGTAGCAAATATGGGGCACAATGTCTAAAATATGTAGTAGATACGCCAGAATTTACGCCAGTGTGACTGGATTGCGTAGTAAAATATAAATGCGTTGTATTTGCGTACTAAATACGCGGAACTCGCATCCTTTCAAATACGTATAAGAAACGCCGAAATTTACGCCAGTGTGACTGGAGCATAAGGAAAGGGTTAACATGACTGAGTTTCAGATACTTCTAACATCATAAATACGCAGCATCCTTTACATCGAGTCGGAACTCTGTCAGAGATGGTAGTTTCCCTATTTTCTAAGCAAATCTTTCTTTCATTTTCAGTGTATAAAATTCTACTTCTTTTGTTAAACTAGGAGAGAATGAATCTGGCCTCACTCACACCAATAAACAGTGGTTCTGGGAGCTGTTTCAAAAGTCAGGAGGGTGCTAAACGAGAGTACTCACCGCCAAAGCGAGAGCTAACAACGGCACTTGAAGCGTCGCTGTCGAGGTGGAGGTGCCGCTCGCTATTGGGTATTGGTAACGGTTTTGCTCCCGCTTTGATTCAAAGTGCTACTCGCTGTTGCGGCCTCTCGCTTTAAAATGTGACGTGCCGCTGGGGAGACTTCACTCGACTTTTGAAACAGCTCCCAAATCTTCCCGCACTCCCCAGTACCATACCATGGCCAATAACGATGTGTTCTCCATGTTGTTTGCAAAGTGAATTCCACATGAAAAATATTTTCTCTTTGTTCATGATCCCAACTGACATCCCTGCTCTGTTGTCATGACAAGGACCACCTGGTTTCAAACTAAATTCTCTACTATGTAAATAGCCTACAGTTTGACAGAACTGAGAATTGATTTTTTTTATCAACATCCACAAACCCCACTGGGTGAGGTGGATGGGAACTGAATCTAAGATCCCCTTCTTTTGGTTGGTTAAACGCATTGTTGACACGTAACAATCGGTACCCTGGAGATACCATAGCAACTTGGTTCAAAACAGACAGGAAACTGTCACTTTCAAGATAGCATCGGCTTGTGATAGAGGTGTTATTGCCACGTAGTAATAATCTGAGAATTGATTCTTGACGCTTATCGATTTATTGGGAGGGTAGGGCGGGGTGGGTGAGGCATGATCTGCAAAGTCCACGGTAGCTCAGAACATCCCTCTACCTGTTCTGATATAAATTTGGACAGGGGCCAAGTCTATGTCATCATATTAGTAGCATACAGATGGATGATACTTACTTAATTATCTAATTCCATATGATTCTAGCATCACAAGTACCCAGCATGCTTTGCGCTGAGTCGGAGCTCTGTCGCCAGGACGAGGCTCACCTGGCGTCCGTCCTTGACCTTGGGGCTCACACCGTGGAGGGCCTTGGACTTCTTCGTGAAGAAGGATCCCTGTTTGACCTCCATATCAAGGTCGAAAAGGTCATTTTTAAGGTCAGGACAATTACAATCCTCAGACTCATACAAGAGAAAAATGAATTATTAAATGTAACAGCCCTCCAACACTGTTTGTGTGTATATTTCATTGTATTTTGTCTCAAGCCTTGATAAATCTATGTAAACGTGTTTGTCTGCTGGCACAAAAATATTATAAATTCTAGTAAAGACATTGTTATATACAACTTAGAGATGGCAGCTTTACATTTTTCCATGGAAATCCACGTTCTCATTTACAGTATACAAAGGTCCTTTATTGTGTAAAAATACAGATATTATTAATTGAGCCTCATTCAATCCAGTAAAACAGTGGTTTGACACTTGCCGAAGACCCGTAGCCCCACTCCGAGCTTGTACTGTACTGTTCTACACCATGGAGTTGTCCCATTATCTTAATTCTATATAAGGAATACAGCAGACCGAGTAGCCAATGACTGCATGCGCAGCAAACCCCGACTTTCACCCTGACCTCCTTACATAATATTTTCTCACACCTTGGGACGGCTCTGCAGTCGAGAGTTGACCTCGAATCTTAGGGGCCACAACCATCCTCTCTACGCCCGTTCTATCTGAGACAGCAAATTCCACCTGACAGATATTTCCACTCTTTGTTTTGACTGACCAAACCGACAGACAGTAGCCTGCTGTGATGTTTCTGGTCGTGTAGTCAGCTCGGTGGAAGAGACCCTTTTTCTCCCTGTTTTTTTTCTAATATCTATTGTCTTCAATAGACCCTATTGAGGCATCCCATAATTCAGTCTGTTTACAAGTTCCAGCGTTCGCTGGTTGCCGACGTAGTATGGTGGTAGACCCCAACCGTAACCCATAAGTTTTACAGTTTAACAGTTTTTACAAATATTCAAATTGGAAATCCGATGTCAGAAATGGAAATTTCAGCTTTTTCTACATAAAAATCCGATATTATATCCAGGTTCTCCACATATAAATGGGAAAAGTATGGTTCATGTGGTCGTGGTGTGCCCAGCCATTCGCAAGCATAACTTGTATTTACCCTGGGCGGTAACAGGGAGTTTAGTAACCTCTGGAGGGCGTATGTTCATACACTGGTCTTCCATACAATGTCGACCTAGATTGGGTAAATGTATATATAGATTTTTGCTTTTACAATCCAATTTTCTGATCTTAGTTTACAATGACCTTTAGATTATAATTATGGTGTTAAAGGGCGTATTCCACCAACAAGACAAAAACGTTGTACAGCGGCCATATGGCGGTTGCTGGGGTTGCTGGCATATCTGCTCAATTTTAAATCATCTGTAGGGTTGGTGGAAGCACACACCAGACGTTTCAGCAGGCGTCGGCTCTCCTGCCAGACGTTTCAAGACGTCTGTTGGAGGATATTGGGGGTCGTTGGAGTGTCGCTTCACGGTTGCTGAGCATCTGGCAGAAGAGCCAGTTGAGATGCGCTACCACCAACTAGATTTTTTCAGGCGATATCCCAACCGATACTCCAATAACCCTCCAAGAGACGGAATTTGCCCATATAGCGAAAAACTGATCGATGAGGTTTTTATCGGCTGGAATTGAGCATCCGGCCGATGCATTTGAAGAGTGCGACACCCGCCCGCGGGTTCTGCCGGGACCCGTGGCGAGGAATCACAGCCAACAGAGCACGAGCGATACCGGCGATACCCGTAGCCGCGAACGGACATTGAAAATTCCGACACTTTCGGCAGAATTCTAGCACCATAGCGTGCCATACACATTCATAACATCAATCCTTATCTTTATTTACCTTCATTGTTCGATTTAACGTCAAATTCCGCGGTTATTTCACCTTTTCTGACCGTTCCCGTACAAATCCCGACACAGCGACACACTGCTTCGCTCGATACGCGTTTTCGCGGGTTCAGAGCATCGTAGTGTATCACCGCACGCCGCGCCGCCTATCTGAGAACTCGATTACTACGTAAAATGCGGCCAACGTTCACCAGTCGGCGCCATGGCAGGGGCGTCGGCTAGGATCTGCTGGAACTTTGAACCCACCAGACGCTCATATGGCGTCCAAATGAACGTCTGTTGGGGGTTTCGGTGGAGCAGCGACGCATTTTGAGGCCATTTTTCCAGACGTTTCAACCGACGTCGGCTGAAAGGTCGGCTGGAATGTCTGTTGACATTGAAAAAGTGGTTCTTTGGTGGAACACAGGCTTAAGGTGAAGACAATGAAGTATGACTGATTATTACATACCTATGGCCGAACATCTATGAAATACTACCTGCTGCTAGGGGTGCAATATAATTAATGTTCGGGCGCACTGCGCCCGTAGTGAATATTCGGACGCACTGTCACCATTGGGTCAATGGGTACATTTAATAAGTATCTAAAATGGCCTTTTTTTAATATTTAGGTATGTTATAATAATAAAACGCAGTGACTGAGCCCGTAGGGATGTCATTCTCGGCCTTTTTATGCCATAAATACGTCCCTCCGCCTGCGGCGTCGGGACGTATTTATGGCATTAAAAGACCTCGAACGGCCATCCCTTCGGGCTCAGTGACCACGTTTTCTCTTATTATTCTACAATCATTGTCCGGTTGTGTACATCATTATTAGGATGCCAGTTTGTAGTCGCATTAGTAGTAACAGTCTTTTTGACTTCGGTTTTAAACCCTTTTTTTTAGATTCAATTTTTGTTGTTGACACACTATCGAGTTTGTTCCAGCAACACCCTTGAACGTTATTAAGAGAAAACGTGGTTACTGCGCCCGAAGGGATGCCTGTTCAAGGTCTTTTTATGCCATGAATACGTCCCGACGCCACAGGCGAAGGGACATATTTCTGGCATCAAAAGGTCGAGAATAGCAACCCTACGGGCTGAGTCACTATGGTTTCTTATTATTACTTAAATAAATATTAATAATACCGCCATTTTATATACTTATTAAATGTACCGATTGACCTGATGGTCACAGTGAGCCCGAATATTCACTATGGGCTCAGTGCGCCCGAACATTATTTATACTGCAGCCCGAGCAGCGGGTAGTATTTCATAGACGTCAGGCCATAGGTATGTAATAAGAAATGATTTGTTAATATTTACTTTTGGTGTTTACAGGCCCACAAGGTGTTCCTGGCAGCAGTGAGCGGTCACTTCCTTCAGATTCTCACTGAAAATGAGAATGACGGCATCGTGAGTTACCTTGCTATTTAGTAACCTGTAAATCCAGAATACATACAGCTTTTCTCTAGTTTTATATGTTTTACCACTGAGCTAACTCCCCATCAAAGTGGAGAGTTAGTGGTAAAGAGCACTTGACTTGTAATCCTAAGGTTGTCAGTCTTTGTTGATTCGAGCAGTACTGCAGCCACTTTTCTCCTTCACCCCCAGAAGTTGTAGGTTTACTGCTATATCAAAGGCCAATCCTTCTCATACCATGTCTATGTGGTGTGGGAAGTAAAAGAGCTCTCACCTAGGTAAATGTGTAGGGATGGGATTTCTACCTAAATTCATCTCATAGATTTGGTCAAACCCAAAGTAAGTCTAATTGAACAAATTGGACGTTAAACTACCGAAATAAACAACAAACAATATGCTAGTAGAATTAGTTTAAAGAAACCATTTGTAAAGTTCTGTAGTCATCTTAACTGCGTTCATTGTTCACCGTATCAGCAAACTAGCCTTGTCTATATGGGATGTATCTGTTTAAACAAACAAGATGAGAAGGATAGCTGAGTTTAAAACTACAAAAAAGAACAGCAGGTTCAAGTTTTTCCTTCCACCAAATTCTCACTCTCGTGGCACTTCACCCTCCATGCTGAGTTCTGGTATGTCTGTCTCTGTGCGGGAGAATCTCCAAGCGGATCCGACGGAATTTACATTTTATGTGGTAGTTAACCATTCGGCTACCTCTAGATCAATGCCTTACGAATCTGGGCCCTGTTGAATAATTTAGGCTTGTACACGAAGACCCTTTTCTGTACACCAACGAGACCCAGGGATGATGGGGTCAATTTTTAACCAGAACATATTTTTGATCAGACATAATTTTACGTGTTATTTCAGGTTTCGGTGGAGTTGGAGGGTGTGTGAGACAACTATGTCAGGTTTCTATGTTATCAATTTGTAATCAGACATAATTTTATGTGTTATTTCAGGTTTCGGTAGAGTTGGACGGTGTGTGAGACAACTATGTCAGGTTTCTATGTTATTATTTTGTAATCAGACATAATTTTACGTGTTATTTCAGGTTTCAGTAGAGTTGGAGGGTGTGTGAGACAACTATGTCAGGTTTCTATGTTATCATTTTTTAATCAGAAATATTTCTACCTGTTGTCTCCAATGTCACTGGAGTTGGAGGGTGTGTGAGACCCGTCAGACATATTTCTACGTGTTGTCTCAGGTGTCGGTGGAGTTGGAGGGTGTGTGAGACGACCATGTCAGGTTTCTATGTTATCATTTTGTAATCAGACATAATTTTACGTGTTATTTCAGGTGTCGGTGGAGTTGGAGGGTGTGTGAGATGACCATGTCAGGTTTCTATGTTATTATTTTGTAATCAGACATAATTTTACGTGTTATTTCAGGTTTCGGTGGAGTTGGAGGGTGTGTGAGACGACCATGTCAGGTTCCTATGTTATTATTTTGTAATCGACATAATTTTACATGTTATTTCAGGTTTCGGTGGAGTTGGAGGGTGTGTGAGATGACCATGTCAGGTTTCTATGTTATTATTTTGTAATCGACATAACTTTACGTGTTATTACAGGTTTCGGTGGAGTTGGAGGGTGTGGCAGCAGACGACATGAAAGTCTTACTCGACTTTCTCTATGAACAGCACTTGGAGCTGACCATGGCAAACGTAAGCGACATTCTCCATGTGGCAGTCCACCTTCAGGTCGAGGTGCTTGTTGTTCGCTGCTGTAATTTCCTCGTCAAGTCATTCAACAAAGACAACTGTCTAGAGGTGAGTTCCTTATTCCCAGCTTCCCGTACATACATATATAGACAATATTGACTAGTTTCAGATATAATTTCTTTTTTTTTTTAAGTTTCAAAAATAGTTTCAGATACAAGCAGCCGTATGCTTTGAGGAGTTGGCGCATAGTAATACCCAAGCACATGTGAGGATATTGTGTAGCGTCAACACTCCGAGGAGCCCAGAGCTGCATCCAACTTTATCCCACCGGTAGCATGCCGAATTTGGTTCACTTTAGTTATGCATTATATTTTCTGTGTGCGAAATTTCTATAGCCTGAAGCGTACAAAATATCCATATGTCCAAGTCTAATAGACAAGGATGTCAGAATTCAGGGAAATCCCTAAAATCAGGGTTTCATAAAACACAGAAATATTATCCTAACTAGTTGAAAACCTCAATAGAACCTGTGTATGTCAACCCCATACTGTTCCAGAAACCCCATATACCTGATTTCCCTACAAATGTGAAAATTTTCAGTTTATAAAGTTATTTTATCTTGTGTAGCACCTCATGCCAATAAAACAGTGACTCAAACTTCCCCAAACATCCTCTGTCCCATTCCATGGCCAACACCGATGTGTTTTCCATGTTAGTTTCTTGTTTCTCTGAAGTAGTAAATTTCTCATTAGAAATATTTCCACTTTTTTGTCCTGACCCCAACTGACATGTTTTTATCCGATTCCAGAGATGCCAGTTTGCAATGTTTCCATTGAAACTCATGCTTTCATTTTCAGGATAGAAAATTATTTTTCCTAGTGTGATATTGACATACCAACTGCTGAGTTACCCAATTCAGCCACAGCCCATGATCCCCCACTGTACCTCCCCACTGACCCATGTTACAATGTTAGAACCTGAGCTTTCCCTTGATCCTTTGATTGCCCACTGTAATGCATAAACCCTGTATTGCAATTGAAAATATTTCAATGTTTTTTTCTGACCCCAACTGGCAACCCTGCAGATTCTGGAGATTGCGCGTGTCTTCCAGCTGGCGGAGGTTCACCAAGAGGCGCTGTCGTTTGTGTCCGCTTACTGGTCGGAGGTGAGTCCAGTTTGATATTCTCTCAGATACATGTCTTCAATTACTCTGTCAGCAGATATGTCAGTTTTTACTTTTACGTGAAAATCTTTGTTTTCATTTCCAGTTTATGAAATTATTTTTCTTGTATAAATGGGTCGTCCATAAATGATGTCACGCAGAAGTGGGGATGGAGGTTCCAGTCTCCATGACCAAGCAGTGCGGCACGGACGATCGCAGCTAAAAGTGTCTCAAGTATAGAACTGTCTTAGGTTCTATAAACCCTCACTGTGCGTATAGAGAGGATTTCCCGTGCTTTCCATACGAATTAAGCTATGAAATTTTAACACGAGTAAGGGATACTTATAACCTACAATCGTATCAAATATGAAGAAGAACGGCCGCACCGTTTTGGTACGATTTTGAGAACTGATCGTTTAACAGACACCCCACGTTAACGGACATCTTTGCTTGGAACGGTCCCCTCTGTTAGATGTAGAAGACCTGTGGCCCCTCGACCTTCTTCCGTGGGCGATCTCGATAAAGCACTTCATGTGCAGGAATTGGCTCCAGACTCTACTAGTCTTTATATGCAGTCTTGGGGGGATTCGATTAAAGACAAATGCTGGTAGTTGGGTGATTTCTAAATTCTATTGAGTTTTGCAAATAACTCAGGATGATATAAGTTCCATATATCAGCAATTAGAAAATGCAAAAAAAAATGGTATGTCACCATACTAACTTCTATGGGAGGGCCATCGGAAAATGTAAGTGCTTAACTATTTACTATTGATGTCTATGGGAATTAGTAGAAACCGAACGAGAGTTAGACTTGACAATGTTTATGCCACGACGGGAAGGTCCCGTATTACTACACGAGGCGTAGCCGAGTGTAGTGAGGAGCAGACCTGACCAGAGTGGCATAGACACTGACAAGTCTAACTCGAGTTCGGTTTCGTATTTATCCTACCTCGTCTATGCTTTTGTATTACTAAAAGATAAATATTGAGTCAATGACCAACAGAACTTTTTTTCATAGTAGCTGACATCCTGCTCTCTGATTGGTCAATATTGTTATTACTCTAGTGGCATAAAAAAACACTTTATGTCATGGCCTGCCACATAAGATTTCCCTATGTTAAGTCTATGGCGGTTTTTTATTAGGGGTAGGATAAAATGTAATATTTTGACATTGTTGCTAAATGACACTGATGTTCTATTGCTATCTTCAAATAATTCTGGATTATGATAGTTGGGAACATGTACGAATGAGAAATGCTAAAAAAAATACTATGTCACCATGCTAATTTCTATGGGAACATTTGAAGAAGGTAAGTGCTTATCCATTGGTGTCTATGGGAAACTGCTACATTTTCATGATACCAGATGGCAGCACCAGCGTAAATCGAGTAGCAACAGGGGGCGCAGCGATACCTACCCGCATTTGTTTTTAACAGGGTTCGTACAGAGCCTTGAAAACCTGGAAAAGCCTGGAATTATGCTTTT
Source organism: Alentia gelatinosa (assembly GCA_950022655.1). Taxonomy (NCBI): domain Eukaryota; kingdom Metazoa; phylum Annelida; class Polychaeta; order Phyllodocida; family Polynoidae; genus Alentia; species Alentia gelatinosa. Next base: position 49,192,364 of record OX465589.1, on the reverse strand, counting down.
GGGTTTTCCAGGCCTGGAAAAGCCTGGAATTCTCACAGAGAGCCTGGAAAAATCTGGAAGAGCCTGGAAAATTGAGTTTTGAATAAACACAATTTTTTTAGTCTATGAAATTCTGGTCATTATAATAGCTTTCCTTTTCTACGGTACCAGACTGCATTTGGTTCCAATAATCCTTTATTTGAGCATGTATTGCAAATTGCTAATAGTATATCATGGATTTGATTATTTGTCTTAATATTTAAAAGTGGACACAAAATTGAAGATATCTAACCCAAACCACTGAATTCCCGCAGGTAGTAAGGAAGATGAAGAAAATCTTAACTAAACTTGGTGATGAATCAGACATGGTTTTTAAAACAGTGACCAGATGTGCCTGGAAAAAAAGATATTAGAGCCTGGAAAAGCCTGGAAAAATCCTTGAATTTCATTGGGCTGTCTGTGTACGAACCCTGTTTTAAGAAACAATATGTTGCTTAAAAAAAGTGGAAATTATTTTGTGTTGAAAATCCTGCCAAGGACTGTTAACTCCCTACCTGGATATTCTGAGTTGATCTTTGGGGGTAGGTCACTTTTTGCTCCTCTGGATGTTAAATACTGCTGGTACCTGACAAGCACTACTCCTCCATTGCTCCACACGACGACCTCGTAACGTAGTAGAATTTAGGGCAAATATCACCTTTTATCAAAGTGATTCTCATTCAACCTCTTAATTCCAATATCTAAAGTTATATAATGATCGGAAAATAATAGTTTGAGAGAATACAGGAATTTATCGGTGAGAGTCCCAGAAAGTATGTCACAACAGCCTCATGATAACATCCTGGGATACTCACCTTGAAACTCAAGTATTCTGTCACCCAGAAGCAGTTTTCTTCTACTTTTGCGAGCACTCGTTCATCAAGAGATCTTGTGGTGCTCTCTCATACTTTTTACAGGTGATACCTTTTGTTTTGCAGATGAAAGACTTACTTTGCAAGCTGGATAAAGAAGACCTCGTCTCCTTATTAAAAGGCCCATTTTGCAGTGAATCTGAGGTAGATCTCTTTGCCATTGCTAAAAGTTGGGTGGAGGCCTCTGCAGAGAATCTGGCCTGTGTCCATGATGTTATGACCTGGATCAAATTTCCACTGATGTCAGAGAGAGAGCTTGAGGAAATCCAGGAATCCACTCCATTTCTGAAGACCGAGCCATGCTGCGGTATGATAGAGGAAGCAAGAAATTATCACAAGTTAGAAGCTTGCGAGAAAGTTCTTGTGAAGAGCCAGCGAACAAGTGTTCGTGGAACATCACAGAATGTTGTGTTCGGAACTGGCTACTCTCCATCTGTCGGTGCCAATGACTTTACGGCACCTTATCTACTCGACTTTTCCTCCAACCTCAGTTACCGGTGGATCAGCCTGCCTGCCATAGAACAAGCTCTTGGTGTTGCGTCTGTTGTTGTCATCAACAACTTTGTTGTGGCTTGTGGAGTAGGTCGCTTCTTAACCGAGGGAGATGAGGTGAAGAGTGAGTGTGCGATTTTTGATCCACGCAGCTATTCCTGGTTGCCAATATCATCCATGGAACACGCGCGTGTGGACTTTCCACTTGTAGCTGTCGGTGAGGTCATGTATGCTATCGGAGGGTCAACCAAATGGAGGTCAGTCGACCCGATATCATCTGTAGAAGTCTACCATTTCAAAGACAACAAGTGGTCCTCAGTGAAAGAGATGCCAGAAAAGGTCACCAACCATGCTGCATGTGAAAGTGGTGGTAAGATTTTTGTGTGCGGAGGAATCAAAGCTGACAAATCTGTCAGTTCGAGCATGTGGATGTACGACCCAGCCACTGATATATGGACGGACCTTCCGAAGCTGCCTGCACCAGAACAAGGTCACAGCCTGCTGCCACTCACACCGAACAAGTTGTTCCTGATAAGTTCTACGTCTGGTAAGATATACCCCTTTGACATTGCTACCAATGAGTGGAGTGATTTGGTTGCGAGCGATCAGAACCAGCCTTTGCCAGGTCATGTCGCTGTATGTCAGTACACGCCACACCTTGCAGTGATCAGCTGGTTGAAGGACACTCCGGCACAACGTGATGAAAATAATGCTGCAGCAGGTGATTCGGATGCCGGTCAGGTATCTGAGGATTCAGAACAAGCTGTGCAATTTGTGACAGCGAGCGGCTTCAAGAGTCCTTGGGTGACGAAGCGACTGTGGAAGTTTCCCGAAGGCATCTTCTGGCGTCATTGTACCAGTCTGACCTTACCGTGGAAGGTTCTCTGCCGTGGGAGGGTCAGCCAGCAAGAGGATCAGGAGAATGTCATGCTGGAATTGCTGAGGAACATCAGCCTTGCATGAGCAGCCACTGCCTCTATGAGGGAAGTTTAACCAAGTTTCACCTGGAGATGTTTGTGAAGTATAGGATTACTATTAATATTTGATAATTTCGTTGTATTATGTTGTTATATGGCATAGATGACCATAGAGCAAAACAACAATCATAGGACTAAGAACAGTTACCTGCGCGTAGTAGTATCCGAACAATAAAAATCATGGAAAGGTGGTAGACCGCAACACTTGATGTGGCGAAATGGACCAAATTCGAGAAAAAAATTGTTTGTGCATATCGTCCCAAGTTTTAATGGAACTAAATGAACTGTCAAAACCACCTGTGCCAAAGCTGCGATGAAATTCGGGAACAATTCTGTTGGATATCAAATGCCTTATATATGTGTACGCTCTCAACACCATCATGATGAATTTAGACAATAAATTACAAAGGATTTCAAATATAATTATGAAAAGATTTTACTGAAGTGTTAAAACCAAGATTCTGTAATCTTGCACAAACTTCCTTATGAATAAAACTGTCTTACTTCATTCTTAGTCTTATGTTTCTAGATTAGAAGTCTTATGCTTTTAATGTGTTATCTTTCGTCAACATTGGTAGATTTGACAACGATGCCACGACTCACTCGATTTTGCCTAAACCAATGGCGTTCCAATTGGTTGCGATTCACCATTGTTGAAATAGACAATAATCGATTGTGGTTTTTTTTGTCAGGCAGACGTAAACCATGAGAGGATCACGGTAGTAATACACAAGCATTTGCAAGTGTATTACACATCAACCTCAAGTGGTTTACAGGGATGTCTGTTCAAAAACAATAGTTCATTATAAACCTTCACAAATTAATAAGCGATGGCAGTTTTCCACTTGTCCAAGGTCCTTGTTTCCATTTCTTATATATAAAAAAAGATTTGTTCTTATATAAAACAAAGAGTATGAATTGAGCCTTATTCGTGCCTATAAAACAGTAGTTTGGACCTCCGACAAACCCTCGGCCGTATTCCATGTAAACTAGATTTTTCCCCGCTAGCTCCGTCAAAAATCTATAGGGAGCCTAAGTGAACTCGCTCCAACCACAAATAGCTGGTCACAAGATACTATTTCCGGGTATAGGCGCTCAGTACTTAGACTATGTAGGTTCGAAATTATATGTGTCATTCTCCAATCCTTTAGATCCAAATTTTTAATAAACTTAACAACTGTCATCGTAGTTTTTAAACAAAGTTATTCAGAGACGATAGTTATAAACTTCACTTCAAAAGTAACAAACGAGACCAAAAACATAAGTCTAGCCTCAAACCCCCATAGCTTTAGCAGTAAGCCTCGTTCTTACTGGCCACCGGAAATGGTGTTTTGTAGGTGGGTATCTGTGGTTTCAGCGGGTTCACTTTGGCTCCCTATAATGTCAAATGAAGCCATTTGCAGGGTTCGTACAGAGCCTGGAAAGACTGGAATTATGCTTTTGGGTTTTCCAGGCCTGGAAAAGCCTGGAATTCTCACAGAGAGCCTGGAAGGGTCTGGAAAATTTATTTTTGCATAAAAACAATTTTTTTAGTCCATGAAATTCTGGTCATTAGCTTTCCTTAACTACGTTACCTGACTGCCTATGAAATCTCCGTGGCTTGGATTAAATAATTCCCAAAATCCATTATTTGACTATGTTAAGCAAATTGCAGATTATATAGCATGGTTTAGATTATTTGTCTTCATATTTAAAAATGGCAAAAAAAAGTAAATTTTAAGATATCTATCCCAAACCACTGTAATTCCACAGGTAGTGAGGAAGATGAAGAAATGTTTACTATATTTGGTGATAAATCAGACTTGGTTCTAAAAACAGTGACCATGACCATATGCTATGCACCCTTCAGAAAACAAACGATGACAAACTAGCAAGATTGTATTGATTCACATTGTTATGAGCCTGGAAAAAATATATTAGAGCCTGGAAAAGTGGAAAAAGCCTGGAATTTTATTGGGCCGTCTATGTACGAACCCTGTCTGAATTAAGGGGGTGTTCCACTGGACCGACGGTAGCCGATTCCGTAGCCAGACAATCGCCGATTATTATCGAATGCCCTAGAATTTCTCAAATCTTTGCAAAATGGTCATTTATTAAACTATTATTATCAGAATTAAATAAATTACAATACGTGAGCTTCCTCTTAAGGGCTCAGGAACAATTGATCGGGTGAGAAATCGGCCTGGTGGATTCACCCCTTTACTGGGCTGTCTATGTACGATCCCTGCATTTGGCATGGTTCGCCTGTGGGTGGGGAGTGAGCATCATTAGTAAGGAAAAGGTTAACCACTGAGAACTCAATCATATGGAGAAACCAAACAAGAGTTAGTCGTGTTGTTGTTTATCACATGACGGCAAGATTGCGTATTACTGCGCGAGGTGAAGCCGAGAGCAGTAATACGCTATCTTGCCGGAGTGTGATGAACAATGACACAACTAACTCGAGTTTGGTTTAGAATTTATCCTAACCCGCCCGTCTAAATTACTTCTACATTAACAAATGACGTCATTTGTCAAGTGTATCCCACTAGAGCGATATTTTTCATTTTTCTGAACTCCAGACCGAATACAGTGACCCAATGTTAAGCCTATGGAGTTTTTTTATTAGGGGTAGGATAATGAATAGAAGAGCACCACAACACGATTTACTTAAGTGTAACTAAATATTAGTTTATTTCACGGTGGAAAAATAATGAGCTAGTCTAGTTTTCAACATTGGAGACTTCTTTAAAGCCTGTCCATGGTGTATACCCAGCCGTCACTGAATCGCTCAGTCTACGGTCAATTCTGCTAAATACCAACCTAGAACGTAACACTTCTACCAATGGCTACATCCCTAGGGCACGCTCTAGGGTAATATAATAATGATAATAATAATATAACTGTTCTTCTTGAGGTCTCTAATAAATGCCTTTATATTTATCATACATCTTTGGAACAACTTATATATCATCTCTGGCCCACTTGGGTTGTTGCAGGACAACCACTCGGAGATAAAGCTTCTTGTACAATGAAATAATGAGAATGCTGGTGCGCAAAGTGGTTGGTTTTATAGTCAACCTCCTCGTTTGTAAAATAAAATAATGACAATACTTAGGCAGGGTCTTCATACCTACCTGACATGCCTTTTACTGATTTACAAAAAACAGTCACTCGCTCCCATCCTTACAAACAACACCGGACAAGGTATAGCTCCTTGGAGCTGGAATAAGCTATGCTTTAAAAAAGGCGGGAAACCTCCCATTGAGAAGTGTTTTCACTCTTCTCGAGAGTCACTGAATCTAGTCTGCGGTATGAGCCTGTTTTGTCTCTGAGCATTTTTTTTTTTTTTTGCCCAATCGGTTAAGGTCAGAGACCTATATCCAAACTATGTGAAATCGCTCGGTTAAAGCTAGACACCTAAATAAACACTATGTGAAGCCACACACAGTGTTGTACAGGTAATGTGAGGAGTAGCAGTTGAGTTATGTATCATATATCCACTTATTACAAAAAAAACATCATTACTTGGACACAGAGGAAGAAAATAATGATAATCTTTAAATATACCATAAACACAATGGTAAGGCCACTAAAAAAAATAAAATTGTTTCTCATCACCAAGCCATGAAAAATATGACGAGGGCGCTTTTAAAATTATTTTTTTTATCAAAGATGGCAGACATACAGTAAAACCCCACATAAGCGGACACCCTCTGATCCGGGCCAAAGTGGCGGCTTACGTGGGGTGTCTGCTTACATGGGGTTTCCAGATTTTTACTAGCTATACATTTAATGCATCCCTTATATCAGGAGCTTTAATTTGATACTAAATACACATACCTTTCATAAAAAAAAAAAAAAATTAAAATATAAAAAAATCGTCTTTTCTGATGCGCGCGGTGATGAGAAACAAGTTTGTTTTTTTGAGTGGCCTAACGTCATGTTTCATCTGCGTACGAACACGACTCAAGCAGAGTAACCGATTGGGCAAACTCCTTGGTGCTGTATATGGAGAGATATTGTTTGATACGCTCTATCTCACCCCTGGTATTTTCTGTGCATGGACTTAACATTGGGAAACGCCCATAGAGTATTGTAAAAAAATACTCAATGGACGATGATGTCACGAACCATTAGCCAATAACGTAGTGACAGGGGTGAGATAAAAGCTGAACTGCACTCGATCTCTAGCCGCTGAAAATATGCCATTCATTTTGGTTTGCTACATAATCTCACTAAGCTTTGCCTCAAGTAATTACTCCTTAACCCTTTAAGGACGCATGATGCCTGGAGGCATCACCGTCGTAAAGATGCATGATGCCTGGAGGCATCATTGCTCAAATATTTACAAAAATGTTTTAACAAAGATATAATAGAGCAATATTCATTATATCCTCACAAAATGTAGATACGACATCATATTTAGTATTTCTATTCAAAAGAAACCATATATATATATATATATATATATATGATTATGTATCGTATGTTATGGTTACAAACTTGAATTATGAGCTATAACCATTATGTGCCCGTCCTCTAGCGGGACAAACTGCCACCAGCACCCGTCCTTACGGGAATAGCTCGGCCGCAGGCACCCGTCCTTAAAGGGTTAACCAATCTCGTGGCCTATCTCCAGCGGCTAGGATCTCAATGCATTTGCTTCTTGATATCTGATTCCTCGGTATCCTGAACTAGCCCAGCAGTCTCTAGCCTTTATGACAGAGTCAAGGACTATAACTCTACATCTTGTCAACATCAACTATTCTTGCCCTTATAAAACCTGTTTACGCAAAATATTACATTTTTTTCATAATCTCTCAATACAAGTGGTTCAAACATTTAAACATTAAAAAAAAAAAAAAAAAAAAAAAAAAATTCAAACATTTAAACAGGTCACAAAACAATAATTTTCACCTACAAGGCATTTTGATTTGTTGGAATATTAGGTAGAATATTTTTGGACAAGACCTTTCTCAAGTATGTCTTCAGGTAGCAGAAGAGGTTAGCAACATCACTATTATTTCCCTGGACAGTAGATGAAAAAACCAGGCACATATTTGAGGTTGTATTTTACACTCATTTCCAAGTGATTCCTTACAAAAGGCAAGAACAGGACCATTTTGATAACCATACAGACTGCAGATTATAAGCGTTAAATATTATTATATACCTGTGCAAGAATGTCTCAAAAGTTACTTCGAACTGCTCCTTATAATATGTTATACCTATGAACTTCATCGCACTGTGAGAGACACATCCTCTTGTGAAATTTGGCGAGCGTAACGACCATCAAATTAACATGAATGTGAGACATATTTTCAATATTTTTCAGGAATTTATGTAGAACAACCATGCCATGGTCGTTCTTCAGACGAAATAAGATTTGATGATTTCTACGGAACGAGGCCATGAGACAAAGTTTCCGTAAATATCATCAAACCTCATCAAGTCTTGTCTGATATACGGATATGGTATGTTGTTATATAATTATTATATGCTTCAGATTATCGTAAAACTGGATGAGTTTTAATCTTGGCCACCGTATGCCATGACTGGAGTTTGGCATAGTGACTTCATGAGGTGAAGCTGAGTGAAGTCCGGAGCCAAAACTTCAGGAGTGGAATGTGGTGGCCAAGATTAAAACGAATCAGGTTTTGATTTTATCCTACCCTATCTCCTCGATTTTGGAATATTACGTGATAACAATGCTGTATGCCACTAGTGGCATATAAAACTCCATATGCCAGTCAGCGTGGCATACGGAAACCCAATGTTAAGCCTATGGGATTTTATATTAGGGGTAGGATAATAATAGATATAACAGCGCAGGGCACCCTATGCCACACACGGTATATGGAGCAGCGGTTCGTAACTAACACAATTACATGCAGGGTATATAATAAATACCTGGGTAACTGTGAGTAAATTGAATCATTGGCTGCGGGATTCACACACCCCTTCGCCTCGAATGTTAAAACAGTAAAAGCATCACAACAACTCAATTCATTCACCCTCACCCAGTTTAACTATAGTCTTACTCGTGCCAAACACAGGCTTTGGTGAGAGCTTGGGAAAATACAGAGAAGGTAGAGAGTTTACACACAGTATACAGACAAGGAAAGCTAAGTCCAATGGCTAAAGTCATCTGAGAGGAAGTAAAGCTAAGCCTTTAGGTCTCACAAAACAGTATCTCATAAAGGAGCTACTGCCACATCACCGGAGGAAACTGATACATGATCAAACCACATCTGTTTTTATTTTAGATGAGCTGTCCATAATCTCTGTAGCAAAAGACGGCTTCGCTAAGATTGCGTTTGGAAATTTTCCTGCTCACTTGTCCAGCTGCAATATAGAACTCACCGGGTTGGGCTGGGGGTGAGTGCGTAGGAAAATCAAAGTCCTGTGCATACTTAGTGAAACCGTCCTCTACAGATGAACTTCCTTCAGCAAATACCACCAAAAGAAAATAATCATGGATGTCTTCTAGAAATACTAAGTCATCATTGACATCGTTTATCGGGTAATGGGGGTAGTTTTCACAAGCGAGGCAAAGGTCAGGTTACTTTGGTGTAAGAGGGTTTTTCATAATGCAGAATTAAGGCTCGATTCCATTTACCTGAAATTGGCGGCAATCATTATCAGGCCTGGTGAGGCACTGTGTGGGACCAGTGCCCGACTTTGGTCTCGATCGGTGCCTGGCCACTTTAAGAGGATAGGCGGGCGTTGAAACCAATTGAACCTGAACCAGGATAAATAAGTGTTTTAAAAAAAAATTTTAAAAAAATAAAAAAAAGAGGCACCGGGTCTTCTACACACAAGCGGGCTCACATTTTAAGGCGGCACATTTGAAGCTCTTCCACCGCTATCTGGCCATTTTTACTAAGTAAGTGGATAGTCCAAACTGGTCAAAACGCGTATACAATTCACGACCAGGATTAGACGCAATGTTCTGGATATGAAGCACCCTAACGATGTCACTAAGCAGGGGGTAACACTCCCTCCTCTCACAGGGATGCCAGTTTGTAGGATTGTCATTCTAGTCTAAAATATATATGGAAACTTTAAGAAATTGTATATGTTTTAAGAACAATATAGACTCCAGCTTTTCTAAATCTTAAATAAACCTGTTTTGTAATTTTTTTAAATTTTTAATTCAGCTACCCCCAGCGCACATGAGAAAGCCTATGAGCCTAGAGCTGTAGGATGGTAGGAAATCCTCCTACGGACAAGGGCAAACCAGAATGCTGACATCTGATAGGCTTAAAATATGTCATGTGAGAATACAGTTTAGGTGAAATTTTGAATGGCCTCAGTCCCTATGTAGGATTTTTCCTCAACCCAACTGGCATCCCTGCTCTTATCATATCCTTCACAATCAATCATTTCATTACCACCAAACTGAGTGGCTATGGAAACCTGCGACTGTAAGAATAATTCGGTTTTTACCTACTTCTGCTTAAAAGGGCCAGAACAGAACATTTGTTCTAAGCCGAGTTTGGTGATCAAAGTGCTGGTTCTACCAACACACAAGATAAAGCAAGATAAGTCACGATTTGGTTGTCTTCCTAAATCTTGCTAGGTTTTGAATAATCGCGTGCCTATTTGCCGCAATGCATCTTGAGGTGTCGCGGTGGTGGAGCACCAAAGTATACACACAACATTGTGAAAAAGTACACATATGATCGCATGCGACATGTCGCGACAAAGGAGGTATGACATATTGCGACACTGTAAGATATTACAAGAATATACCACTGTATTGGTGGAACCAGCCCTTTATGTATAGGCCTAAATTAGACTTTAATAAAACTTGCTTTAAAAATGAAATAACTAGCCCGACTGGGTACTGGAGCAATGCCTGGCCAAGGGTTCGATAGGTGATCGGATCCAAAATCAGGTAAATGGAACCAAGTCTTGACCTGGAGAGGTACCTTCAAAGGAAACAGGAAATCCCCAGGTAAATATCCCCGATATTTAAATCCCACTGAGGTCACAACTTCGGTAATACTTAACACATCGAAAACAACCATCAAATAAAGCATGAAAATGATCAATCATTTTTGGTAAGAATATGACAAGCGTTCTCCTTGTACCAGTATAAAACAAAAATGGATACGGAGACACAAAATACAGCAACATTATGACCGGTGACATATTCCACAGGAGTTTCAAAGATCACAATATCTATGTACACACACCACAATGCAAAGTTTAGACCGTGCTTCTTCACTACTCCACATCAAGGTGACATGTGTATAGAGTTCACCTCGGTTAATGTATGCCCTGAAAACTTCCTGAATTCCCTGAACAGAGAGATATGTTTTTATCAATAATTTGACTATTCATGTACAAGGTAGGTGTATGGTTTTGGATTTCGCTCTGAGATATATGTTTTCACCCACGGAGAAGCAGGCACCAGACTACACATCATATACAGCACAGAGCCTATCCTGCTTCCCTGGCCATTTGCTAGGGGGCTCAATGGGAGTTACGGTGTGACCCATGAATGCCGCCGCCAGTCGGGGGCTGAGCTCCATGATATTCCGTTCATCGCCACACGAGCACACCTGCCACCTGGTGTTTTGTTTGGCGTTGGGGGCTGATGGCGGCACTCATGCTTGAAGGTCTCTGTGCCGCATTGAATATCTAACACCGATTCGACCGAATTCAGTTAAGGCCCATAAAACATGAGGTCAGATGTGTTTTTTTTAAATATTTAATCACCCAGTATCAATTATCACATGCCTCAGGGTAATTGTCACCTACAAAAGTTTGAATTTCAAGTTTTATAATTATTTTAGTTTTTCAAGTATCACCACTGCCATTTGAATACTGTCAATCTTATCACCATAACTGGGCATATCATCTCCTTATCTACATCTGCCAATGAGTTGAGTTGAGAAGGCCACTCTTAGTGTGTGTTATCTAGGCATTATCTTATCTATCTACAACCTTGTTTCATTTCCTGAGACGTGATATTATGAGTCGGTGACTGTTGGCAGCAATCAGTCTAAATGCTTGATTCCATTTACCTGAATCATGTCCCGATCCTGCTCGGGCCCTATTCGGATCAGGGCTAAATCAGCCCCCGATTAGGGCCCAAGTGCTGAGTCCTACCAGATTTGGCCAAATGGAATCAAGCCCTAATGCTACAGTCACATTAACGTTAATTTTTTTTATTTATCTTCTATGCATCAGAATAAAAGTGGATACCACAAAAAGATAACTTAAATTTGAATTATTTACCTTTTAATAAGGTATAGCCACACTGGTGTTAAATTTTCACTCATTATAAAAATGATTTAAATTTGACATCTTTGCCTTTTTACATGTTATAGTCACAGCGGCATTAAATTTCCACTTCATCAGAAAAGGCCAGGCGCTTCATAATAATGATTAAGATTTGACTCAAAATATTTGAAACCGATTTTGACTCCACATTTTTGTGACGTTTTTGTTGACTCTATATCACCCATTACTACTTACATTTATCTAACCCCACAAGTTGCCACGTACATTTGCGTTTCTTAAGATTTATCATCCCTCTATCATAAAGAACCCAGTGGTAATGTATGGGGCCATATTAAAGAACAACCCAAGGTTTCTAAGCTGTCAGAACCAACCCATTGATTACAGGAAAATACACTTTTAAACAAATGTGTAATCCCTTTGTGGATAGAGAGCACAGCAATAGTCCATACAATATGGCAATTCCTGGTTTCAACAGATTTATGATGATATTTGATAGATAAAAAACAAACGATGTTTTTGTAAACAGACAGCTCTGTAAACCATATTTTTCACTATGCGTCAAACTCATGGTTTACAGAAACCTGTCCGCTAAACCATTGATTATGGTCAATCTGATCTAGCATAAAGCATAACAAGTCAGATTTAACATCAGTGTGACTGTGGCTTTAAGGGTGGAATTCCATTTACAAGATTTAGCGGTGATCATGTTTGCTGCATGTTCATCCCAACTTTCCGTCCCGCTCTTCTCTCATTTGTGGCTGTCGGCCTACCGAGTCGTCGCATGTGTACCGTAGCCATTCCACTTACATGATTAGGACACGATCACCTGTTTTTTGCACCACTTGTGCCAACTTCGGTGCTACATTCTTGTGACTGGAATTCCACCTTAAACTGACTGAAATCCAATACACGCGCCTCACGACTCTGAAAATCTCATGTTCTCATGATCATTTGTATGTAACTACACGTATATATAATATAGAAAAAAAAGACACGTACATATTGTCTACAGCCAGGCTTGAGAATTGAAATCTGGACATATCATATATATATATCAGTTCCTCTTAGGATCAAGACAAGGTATATCTAACAAAGTTTAAATATATTAAAATGAAATACCTTCCACTTAAATTGGGAGCTAAGCACTATTGGTGTTTTTAAAGCATGTTTTCATACAACTTGGATGAAATTATAAGCACTCGACCTGATGCATCCACCCCTCCTCACAGATTAAGCACTCCATTAGTTTTAAGCACCTAGGAGAACGATCAGATAGAAAACAGTGAACATTTAGATTTCATTAAGCACTGCTTTCGCTATTTCAAAACAATCAAGGAATTAAAATGATGCCACCATAATTTGTGTTGAATAAAAAAGAACTTACTTCAGTACAAGGAAGTACCAACAATGAAATACAAAGACAATATTAGTTAAAAGGTTTCACAAATGAAAAAATATAAGTGAAACGAAGTATAAATGTGTATAGAGCCGTTTTGAAGCCATAGAAGGCCGCTTCTATGTAGAAATTGTTAGTTTTTAATCCTAATCCTGGAAATGTAAATAATGGAGGAGTGGTTGGCTTCTGACTACTCTACAATAAGCACCTACACAAGCCCTAGCATGAAGCAGGTTTGAAAGTTTGCCCCCAGACGAACCCTGTTTTCCAAATCAAGCTATCAGTGAATATTTCCAAATACTAACATTAGTGAAACTTAACTAATTAAAAAAAATAATCAATTATGATTTCAATTTCAGGACATCATTTTATGGCACGAAATCATTTCCAGTCCTCGACAATAATAAAAATTAAAAAGTTTTCGAATAGAAATTCAGTAATTTCAATGAAATACTCACTAATAGCTTGGAAGAAATGCTGGTGGCAAAACAGTCATGTTATAAATTACAAGGTAACAATTTCATTTACCCTGGTTACCTGAAAATCTGTGTAAACGTAAGAGGAAAAAAATACGACTTGACGCGACAGTTAAAAATAAGATAACTACGCGGACTAAGAAACGCTATCTCGTTACTGAAGGGCCAGCTGACTTTAAGTAGAGAGATTTATCTCACCCCTGGTATTTTCCCCCATCAAATGATCATTGGGAACTCGTACCGAAACGTTAGCCAATCAGTCAATAATAGGGGTGAGATCAAATCTGAACAACTCCATCCATAGCCAGTGAAAATACGCCATTTGTTTTTGTATGCTACTCTGCAACCAAAACTTACAGCGTATTTTCAGCGGCTATGGATCTCGATGCAGTTCCGTAATATCTGTGGGCATCACAGAACTTTTCTGTACCAAGATTGAATGGAAATTCATTCCGGCCCTCAATTTGAAAAAAAAAAAAATCATAACGAGTAAATACAAAATGTGAAACCTAAAATGGTCGATATTTTTTTTTTTTCGTTTTTTGAAAACTTGTTTTTACACTAAGTTTTGTAGGCAATAGATAAACCACACTCAAACATCTATTCAAATTTCCCTGTGTACCGATATAGATTGAGAGTAGGTGATCATAAACGCGCTGGACATCGACGAGCTGCGGCAAATTACAGCTCATAAAGATGAGAGTATGTAAACTACAAGGAAGGTAGATCATAGTTCGAGGTCGTAATGCCAGCAACAATACGGGTATGGGCATGCTAATGGGCGAGTCTCCACTGAACCACTGTCCTACTTCTGGCAAGTGACATCAATCATTGTGTGAACGTAACTAACATAGTGCACTGTAGATTTCCATATTGGAAATTCGTTCGAGGAAATCGGGCCGCCGATTTTTCAAGTAAATCGGGCCGCCGATTTTTCAAGTAAATCGGGCCGCCGATTTTTCAAGTAAATCGGGCCGCCGATTTTTCAAGTAAATCGGGCCCCGATTTCTTCGAGAGAAAAAAATGTGCACTGTAGATTTCACACTGGAAATGTGCTACAAATAATGCTAAAACACACTGTACACTTCACGTCCTATCTTTGCGCGACTGTGGCACAAAACTTACATCACTTACCAGAAACAGTTGAAATAGGGTGGAAATGGCGCCATTCTGGGCCTGGCGTCTAGACATCATGTGAAGGCCAATCACTACATGTTGGTGAATGCGGCAGGGGCTGGTTGACAACCTTTGTGAGTATGTGTGTATGACAATGAACGCCTCAAGACTTCATCGAGAGTCCTGAGAGACAAGGCGTGGTCCCGCGACCAGGCCTGAGATTACAGATATACATGCACCGGTTTGACACCACTTGGAAAAGAAAACACATCGTCTTAATATATATGTCCCACCGGAGTTGTGTCCCTGTCAATAAAACTAAAATCACTCGGGATAAAGGCCATGAGGTCTTGACGAGTTGGACCTGCCTTTACTTTTTACACCGGCTTCAAGCAATTTGTGGCGAATCCCGAAGTGGAGTTATAAGCACATCCCAGGATCACCATGTATAGCAGTATATTATTTGTGTAACCCTTCCAACCCCACAATTGTGTAAAATCACTTTTAAATAGACGTTTTCCTGTATAACAGTTGAACGTGTGGGTAATCTAGGGGTAGGATTCCCATGATTTCTGAGGTTTTCTGACTATGTACATGGACATGTGGAAGGCTACACACAATAAACCCGTCTCTTGATCCTTCTCTGTCTCCTCCTCCTTACACATACCCCCTGAATCATCGTCTTTTGGATACAGCATCAGTCAAACTCAAGATTAACCCATTCAAAAAAAAAAAAAAAAAAAACCACCAGAAAATGGTGTGGAGCAGGCTCCGACACCAACAAAAAAAAAAAAAAAAAAAAAATTAAAAAAAAAAAAAAAAAATTATGATGATTAAAAAGGTTTTGTATCAAGAGATTTGGACATGATTGGGGATGCAGGTGGAGGTAGAGTGTGGTGCTGAACTCCGTGCAGTACCAATCGTCAGGAAGACCGCCGTGGTGAGGTATGTACAAGGCGAGGCCCCCGGTCACCTCCCGGCAGGGCCTCGCGTCAGTTGCCATGCTGCTACTGTCTCTGTGACGTGGCTGACGTCACGCCATGACGTCATGGGATGCAGACGTTCTCTGCGCGGTCCAGCATCTCGAGGATGAGCGGAGGAAGCTCGCCGGGCATCTCCAAGCGCAGGTGTAGAACGCGCTCCGCACCTGCAGGTACAAACAATCCGTTAGGAGAGTGTCAGGAAACGACTTGAAATTTCATATTTGATTGTTTTTATGGTGTGAGTTGATTCTGCGGAATGATATCAGGAAGTGGAGCTGGGTGATATCTGTATTGGAAGACAACGAATGTCATGTAAACAATTATATGAAAATGAGTGACATTTAGATAGGTATCCTACCCTGTCAAGTGGTTTAACTTCATATGTCACATGAGGCATATACTTAGGAGAAACCAAACATGAGTTAGTTGCTTTGTTGTTTATCGCAAGACGGCAATGTCGTGTATTACTGCGCGAAGCGAAGCCGAGTGCAGTGATATGCGACATTGCCGGAGTGCGATAAACAATATGACTAACTATAGTTTGGTTTAGAATTTATCCTACCCCGTCTAAATTACTTCAGCAAATTAAGAAATAACTTAAAACTCACCTATAATCAGTGATAACCATTAGTCACTTTTCAAATGACGTCATTTGACAACTGTATCCCACTAGAGCGATAAATTTCATTTTCCTGCACCATAGACCAAATACAGTATGCTAATGTTAAGCCTAGGGAGTTTTTTATTAGGAGTAGGATAAATACGAAAACATTTTATCATACTTGGGCTATAAAAATTGAAGCATATAAGTGATTGAAGTCGAACTAATGAATAATTCGAAATAGTGTAAAAGAAAGAAAAAAAGTTTCGTAGTCTTTTAAATGTCTCTGAGGTTTGGAGGTATTCGAAATGCTGAGCACTCGAAGTAGGGAGGTCTGAATGTACTTATATTTTAGATAAACACAATTAAGTCGCTAATTGTTACTTTACCGTTCAGCGCGGCCTAGCGGTGCGTAGCTAAGTAACACTCTAATTCAAGGAAGATTCAGATATTCATGTGTAACCCACCAAATTGTAGCTGGTAAAAAACAATAGAATATGATGCTATCACCACATTTTCTCTGAAGGCCATCGAAACTTATCATGAACGCATTACGCTCTGATGGTCAGTCTTCTGATATTAAATCATACGTTGCTACCTAATTGTTTGGCTAACACTAGGGTTTATCTCATCCCTGGAATAAATGCCCATAGGCTTAACATTGGGAACTCGTTCTCCATGCCCCCACGAGTATTGCGGCCCGTTCTCCATGGTCTATATCCTGTGTGTCATCCATTCTTTTAGTGTGTATAGGGGTGAGATAAATACAGAAAGCAACTCGCTTTGGTCAAAGAAGTCATTCTGCAACTCGTTTGAATGCTATGGGATATGAACTCGGCTGTCGCCTCGTTCATATCACTCCGCATCAAACTCGTGGAAAACAACGACTTTGACCAAAACTTGTTGGTTTCTTCTTTAGTATTTATGAAGCCAGCTTCAATTTGGGTCTATTTCCTGGCGTACCTTTAACACTTATACTGCGGAGGTCGGTGAGCTTCATCAACATCTTGGCGAAGGAGTGTGGTTGGGAGGTGCGTCGCCGCCTCATGTAGTGTTTTAACGCCTCCAGGATGGGTTCCTGCAGCACCTCCACCTTCTCCGAGTCCTCCAGGCCCGACCGGTCTGTAAGGAGATCATACACTCATTACACAAGACTGTGACACTCATCAGAAAAATACTGAACAGGTCTGTAAGGAGATCATACACTCATTACACAAGACTGTGACACTCCGAAAATATACTGGACAGGTCTGTAAGGAGATCATACACCTATTAAACAAGACTGTGATACTCAGAAAATATACTGAACAGGTCTGTAAGGAGATCATACACTTAACAAGACTGGAACACTCAGAAAATATACAGAACAGGTCTGTAAGGAGATCATACACTCATTAAATAAGACTGTGACACTCAGAAAATATACTGAACAGGTCTGAAAGATCATACACTTAACAAGACTGTGACACTCAGAAAATATACTGAACAGGTCTGAAAGATCATACACTTAACAAGACGGTAACACTCATCAGAAAAATACCGAACAGGTCTGAAAGATCATACACTTAACAAGACAGTAACACTCATCAGAAAAATACCAAACAGGTCTGAAAGATCATACACTTAATAAGACGGTAACACTCCTCAGAAAAATACCGAACAGGTCTGTAAGCGGAACATACACTTAACAAGACGGTAACACTCATCAGAAAAATACCGAACAGGTCTGAAAGATCATACACTTAACAAGACGGTAACACTCATCAGAAAAATACAGAACAGGTCTGAATGATCATACACTTAACAAGACTGTAACACTCAGAAAAATAATGAGCCAGTCAGCAAGAAGATCATACACTTAACAAGATTGTGACACTCACAAAAATACTGAACAGGTCTGAAAGATCATACACTTAATAAGACTGTAACACTAAAAATACTGAACCAGTCTGCAAGGAGATCATACACTTAAAGGCAAATGCTGGTACTTGGGTGATTTCTAGATTCTATTGATTTTTGCAAATGACTCTGGATAATATAAGTCTCATATATCAGCAAATAGAAAATGCAAGGAAAAAGAAATTTCTCCATGCTAACTTCTATGGGAAGGCCATTTGTAAAGGTAAGCGCTTAACTATTGGCGTCTATGGGAAACTGCAATATTTTGACTTGGCGTCTAGATGACACTGATGTTCTGTTGCTATTTTCAAATAATTCTGGATTATGATAGTTGGGAACATATACAAATGAGAAATGCTAAAAAAAAAATACTATGTCACCATGCTAACTTCTATGGGAAGCACAGCCGGAGAACCGCTGCTGCCAAGTGGCAGCACCATAGAAAAAACGGTGCTACCAAAGTAAAAAGAAATATTAGAGCAATACTCATGAAATATTCACAAAATATAGATATGATATCATCTTTAGTATTTCTATTCAAAAGAAACAAAATATTTATGATTATATATATATATATGTATTAGGTAATTACAAAATTGAAGTATGCTTTTAACGTATGTGCCAGTCGTCTAGGGGGACAAACTGCCACCGGCATCCGTCCTTAAGGGAGTAGTAGCTCGGTCACAGGCACCGGTATGGAAAGGGTTGATTATTGGAATCTATGGGAAACTGCAATATTTTCATGAAACCAGATGGCAGTACCAGTGTCAAAATTTAGTTCTGAGAGTGGACACAGGTGGCATTGCGATACATACCTGCATTTGTCTTTAACAAGATTGTAACACTTAGAATAATAGTGAACAGGTCTGTGAAGAGATCACTCACTTAATAAGACGGTAACACTAAAAAAAACAACCGAACCAGTCAAGTGCCTTATCCACTGAGCTAATTCCCAGCCCCTTTTTCTAAATATGGTAGTTAATACTGAATGAACATTTTAGAAACTTATTTCAAAGTACATGATGATTTGACCTCAATATGGATGGGACTCTCCGGAATCTCCTCCTGGAGATTCTGACGTGCCAGAATCTACGGGTGGTGAATTCTGGGCTCGCTATACATTTCCTACTGGGACTCTGTAATATCGTAAAACTGGATGAGTTTTAATCTTGGCCACCGTATGCCACGACTGGAGTTTGGCATGGTGACTTCATGAGGCGAAGCCGAGTGAAGTCCGGAGCCAAAACTTCAGGAGTGGAATGCGGTGGCCAAGATTAACACGAATCAGGTTTTGATTTTATCCTACCCCGTCTCCTCGATTTTGGAATATTATATGATAACAATTCTGTATGCCACTAGTGACATATAAAACTCTGTATGCCAGTCAGCGTGGCGTATGGAAACTCAATGTTAAGCCTATGGGATTTTATATTAGGGGTAGGATAATAGATGGGTACCGGTAATAAAAGAAGGCCTCACCTCCACTCATGAGGGAAATAGCTGCCAGCAGAGCGAACTCCGTCTCGTCCACATTCATTTGAGCTAACGACTTTGCAAATTTGAAGATAGTTTTGGTTAATGTGCCGAAGCCCCCGACTTCCAGTTGCTTCTCGGTGAGGGAGAGGCCATTGGAGAATTTGATGGTCTCCGACGCCTCCACATACCGCGCCCCCAAGCGGAGAACCTGTGAACCAAAAACGTAAAAGATCAGTTAGGAACTAGGGCACAGTCTAAGAAACAGATACATTTTCCATCTGGCTTTCTCAGATGAGTTATAGGCACGTCGCATCAATATTTTTTTAATCAGATAGTATTATGATGGCCTCGAAGCAGCTTTAACTGGGAAAATTCCACTTTATGAAGGAGCTAGTTTGAATACAAGGATGGTGGCCTAAGAATTTTAAAAACTTAAATATGTAGTACCTTGCATGCACTACGTATATTCTGTAAAAGTTTGCCGAAAATGACATGGGTTTTACTTAGTGAAGAACTACTTTTTAAAATTTCTGTATATATTCTTCCTATTACGTGGCTACAGCAACAACTGAAAAGTGGGTTGCTGCTTTCTTTATAGTGCAGTACCATTCATAGGATGGCGCAAATCTAGTGTTATATGATGCACCAATGTAAAAATATCAGTCATACTGAAAGTTGATTCGTGGATCTTACACTATTTGACTAACTTGTCAAGTATGTGATTTTCTCACCAGAATTTCTAAGCGTACTGACTTCAATTAAATAATTTGATAAATAGAATTATTTCTTCCCATAATTCTTAAGCATGCTGCATTTAATAAAGTAACTTGATGAACAAGTAAATTTTCTCACCTTAATTTGTAAGCATACTGCCTTCAATAAAGTCATTTGATGAAAAAGTAAATTTTCTCACCATAATTCCCAAGCATACTGCCTTCAATTAAGTAATTTGATAAAAAAAATGATGTCTCCACATAATTTCTAAAAATGCTGCCTTCAATTAAGTAATTTGATAAATAAAATGATGTCTCCACATAATTTCTAAACATGCTGCCTTCAATAAAGGCACTTGTTGAATAAAATGATGTCTCACCATAATTTCTAAGCATGCTGCCTTCAATAAAGGCACTTGTTGAATAAAATGATGTCTCACCATAATTTCTAAGCATGCTGCCTTCAATAAAGGCACTTGTTAAATAAAATGATGACTCACCATAATTTCTAAGCATGCTGCCTTTAATAAATCATTTGATAAATAAAATGATGTCTCACCATAATTTCTAAGCATGCTGCTTTTAATAAATCATTTGATGAATAAAATGATGTCTCACCATAATTTCTAAGCATGCTGCCTTTAATAAATCATTTGATGAATAAAATGATGTCTCACCATAATTTCTAAGCATGCTGCCTTTAATAAATCATTTGATGAATAAAATGATGTCTCACCATAATTTCTAAGCATGCTGCCTTTAATAAATCATTTGATGAATAAAATGATGTCTCACCATAATTTCTAAGCATGCTGCCTTTAATAAGGTGATTTGATGAATAAAATGATGTCTCACCATAATTTCTAAGCATGCTGCCTTTAATAAATCATTTGATGAATAAAATGATGTCTCACCATAATTTCTAAGCATGCTGCCTTTAATAAGGTGATTTGATGAATAAAATGATGTCTCACCATAATTTCTAAGCATGCTGCCTTTAATAAGGTGATTTGATCTGTGGTGGAGAGAACGGAGAAGCCGGGCACCCTCTTGCCGAACTCGACGATGCGCATGATGCCTTGTGTGGACAGTTCGCTGATCTGCTCCCAGAGGATGGTGCTCGACTTCTCCACGTCTTCAATCGTTTTCTGCAAGATGACCACAAACTCAAAGTCACCGGTCACTTCATGGACATGAGAAATACAGTCAAAACATGTTTAACCCTACCGTGCAGGATGCCCGCGGCACAGGGGAACCGGATTTTTTTTTTTTTTTTTTTTTTAAATCTTTTATTTATACTGGAGGGTCTACTAGGGAAGCACCCTGTTTTCAGTAGGCTCAAGTGGCCAATAGTGGGTTTCCATTTATAATACCTAGTACGGTACACGGGGAAGTCAGTTGGGGTCAGAAAAAACAAGGAAATATTTCCCTGGCAATACAGGGTTAGACATTAGATCTATATATACACCAAAAGGACCTAAAATATAGCAGATACAAATAACATTATCACTACGGAACATGGGTCTGGAGGCAGGTTAATTGGGGAATTTATGAGTCATGGTTGATTTGAGTATTTTTTAATTGTTATGTTCATTTTACACAAGAAAAAAGGATATCTTATTCCAAAAATGAAAACACGGAATTCCGCAGAAACAAGGAAAACTGACATCCCTGACTGTACAATAGTGTCAATAAAGTGATGATGTGTAACGAGGCTTAGCGATCAGAGTCCCTGTTCCTACCGCGCTGCGACCACGAACAATATTTTCCTACCACGGAATCCGTCTAGGAATCCATTGGAACGAAAAAGTGATACAATAATAGTGTTGATGAATACCAGAATATCATTTTTTTAATTCAACCTAGAAATACTAAAATATGATATCATGCTACATTCTCTGAAAGTTCCATGTTTATTGAGCAAATGTGTCCAATTCTATTTCATAAAATATCTATTTTGCCAAAAGATGCCTAAAGGCACCATCGGTTAACCCATTTATGCCACATTTGAGGCATCAATTCCTGAAAAAAAGTTTCACGGTTATAACCAAGGTTAAATATCCTTTTTCCGATTGGCACCTCATGTAAGTGATCAATTTTGCTTGAAAGGAGTTTTTCCCTATGTATACAGTGCCATAAGCATCCATCCTTAAGGGGGTAGCTCGACCAGAGGCACCCAATCTTAAAGCGTTAGGGAAACACTTTAGCTCGAAACGCTCTTCAGGTGTTAGGCACTTATGTGCTACTACAGTAAATCTAAAAGTACAGGAATGTCAGAAAAAAGGTGGAATTATATTCCATGTGGAATTTACTGCTTCAGAGAGACTTAGAAAACATGAAAAGCAATATGGGCGTTGGCCACGGCATGGGGCTGACAGTTCAAACCACTGTTTTATAATTAAATTATTGGTGTGAATAAGGCTCGATTTGTACTACCTTTCTTTTACACAAGAACACAATTTTTTTTATCCGGAAATGAAACGAAGGATTTCCATGTAAAACTGTCATCCTGAGAAGAAAGGCAACACCCCTATACATACTAAGTAGAAACTGAACACGAGTTAGACTTGTCAGTATTTATGCCACGACGGGAAGGTTGTGTATTACTACGCGAAGCGTTAGCTGAGCGTAGTGAGGAACAGACCTGACCAGAGTGGCATAGACACTGACAAGTCTAACTCGAGTTCGATTTCGTATTTATCCAACCCGTCTCTACCCTTTTGGATTACTAAAATATAAATATCGATTGAGTGACCAACCGAGGCCCAACCAGAACTTTTTTCGGAGCAGCTCACAATCTGGTCGCTGATTGCTCGATTTTTTTATGCCCCTAGAGACATAAATCGCACTTTATGTCATGGCATATCGCATAAAATTTGCCTATGTTATGCCTATGGACCGTTTTTATTAGGGGTAGGATAAACAGAACTACTAATAATCATGCGTTTAAAACAGTAATTTTCACAGATCTGCACTCTCTATGGGACTCGGCGCGCCGTACCAATTTGAATTGCTCATCATTCTCTATGATGGGGTACGTTTCTTGATGTGCCTTTAGTAGACGAGTTATTATAGATTCTTCCTCTGACGTCATTTCCTCCGCAGACGCTGAGGAGACGCAGCCTTCTTGTTTTGTTTTTCTCTTCTTATTTCTGTCGTTCCGCACGGCTGAGGAGAGAAAGGGAATATGTCAATTAACTGTTCCACTTGGCTGAGCAGGGAATGGGAAATATATTGATTAGTCATTCGACACAATTGAGTATAGAATGGGTATGAATTAGTTACACAGATAAATATTTCCAGGCTAAGATAAAATCAGAAACATGTTCGTGCTTGGTCTGAGTCCCCATTCACCATATCGTTTGAAGTGCGTCAGAATATTCACTCGGCTATCGCGTCGTTCATATTACTGCGCACTCCAAACTCGATGGCGAACAAGGGCACAGACCAAACACTCATCAATTTCTTTCTTAGTTCCACACGACTGTGTAGAGAATGGGTATAATTAATCAACTGTTTTATGGGACTGAGTAGAGAATGTGTATAATAATTTAACTGTTCCACACGACTGAGTAGAGAATGGGTATATACTAATTTAATAATTAACTGTCCCACATTACTAAGTAGAAAATGGTATATATCAATTAACTGTTCCACATGGCTGAGCCAACAAAGGATGGGAACTTATCAAGTACCGTTCCACAAGGATGATCACAAAATGGGAAACATTTATGCAATTAGAAATCAACACTTTCTCCGTATTACACTTCCTATGTTTTTTCCCCTTTTTCTTTTTAATTGATACACTTGATTAATGATAATTCATAATGAGATATGGTTTGACATTATGATTTGATCATTCTAAATAGTAGTTGATGCGTGTGATGAAGATATTCATAGCACTCAATGTCTGCACAAATTATGGTAACTTAATTAGTAGAAACCAAACGAGAGGTAGCCTTGTCAATGTTTATGCCATGATGGGCAGGTTGTGTATTACTACAAAAGGCGTTAGCCGAGTGTAGTGAGTAGCAGACCTGACCAGAGTGGTATAAACATTGAGAAGGCTAACTCGAGTTCGGTTTCGTATTTATCCTACCCCATCTCACCGATATACAGAGAATATTTGTAATTATCCATGTTAGTAGTTATCAATGCTGCCGGACCTACTTTCGTTATCTTGTCCCTGATTGGTCCGGGGTTTTTTTTCACCTTGGTGCATAAATAACACTTTATCCAATGCTATGTCAAATACATTGAGTCAATGTTAAACCTATGGCGTTTTTTATTAGGGGTAGGATAAATAGTTTTATCGCTCATCTTGATTAATGCTTTGCTTTACCTTCTTTGCTCATGCCATTGGCGTAGCACTTCTGGAGTCGACAGTACTGACAGCGGTTCCTCGTCACTTTGTTAATCACACAGATCTTGTCCTTGTGACAAGTGTACTGCATGTTCTTCTGTACCGACCGGCGGAAAAAACCCTAAAAAAATAAAAATACAAAATTTAATTACATCTCCTTGAAATCAAATCACAATTTCCACGTTTACAAAACTCGTCTCTGGGTTTTGGAGTTGTGTTTTCTTCGTTTGACCGAGGCGAGACTGTGCCTCCTCTCTTTGGAAAAAGGATTCTCTGGGTTTTGCTTTCCGTATCTAAGCACTTCACTATAGTTTATAACCAGGACTGTGATATTTACTGGAATAAATTCCTTTCCATATATACGTTAAACATATTTATAAAGCAAATGATAAGTAACAAAAACACTCAAAAAGCACAATATTGAAAGGAATAAACTTATTCCCATTTAGATTTAAATTGAGATACTGGAAGGAGGCAGGATTAGATTACAATATGTTTCCAAAATGATTATTGGTTGTTTGTGGTGTATGGGGACCCTGGGACTCAAAAATCTATGCTTTTCACTTTTGTAGACTTATTTCTGTCTATTCCTTTTCATGTTTTCGGCCATGTTTATAAAGCATCAAAGAAAAGCGGCTCCTTAAAAAGCTGCTCTGTTACGACATCTCCTTGTTGTCACTATTCTACTTTCTTGTACCTTTTTACAGTTAAGCAGGATTGTTTGTTTGTTTGGTTTGATTTTACGTCCAGTCAACCATTATAGGTCCTTTTCAGACTTTCTCAAGGTTCTTTTACACCACAAGGGTGGTGATCGAATCTATGTGATGAATTAAGGTAGAAATCTCACCCCTACACATTTACCGAGGTGAGAGTTCTTTTACTTCCCACACCACATAGACATGGTATGAGGAGGATTGGCCTTTGATATGACAGTCAGTCTACCATTGCTGGGGGGTGAAGGGAAAAAGATGGCTACAAACTACACCACATAGACATGGTATGAGAAGGACTGTCCTTTGATAAGGCAGTAAATCTATTACTGCTGGAGATGAAGGAGAAAGATAGCTGCACACCACACCACATAGACATGGTATGAGAAGGGCTGGCCTTTGATATAGCAGTAAGTCTATCACTGCTGGGGGCGAAGAAGAAAGATGGCTGCACACCACATAGACATGATATAGGAAGGATTGGCCGACAAAAAGAGTGATTGATGATATATGTAAGTTAAATGTTTACCTTGCAGCCTTCACAGGAACTGACCCCGTAGTGATAGCCAGAGGACTTGTCGTTGCAGACCACACATGGTTTGTAGGTGCGCGGCATCGGGGGCGGAGAGGAGGATGGACTCATCTCCCCGCCCGACATGGTCGACGGGCTCTGCATCTCCGCTCCGTACCCACCCCCTCCATCATACATCTGGTCTGTAATACATAATATACATCTTAAAAATCTGTCACATAGTTACCCCCTCCATCATACATCTGGTCTGTAATACATAATATACATCTTAAAAATCTGTCACATAGTTACCCCCTCCATCATACATCTGGTCTGTAATACATAATATACATCTTAAAAATCTGTCACATAGTTACCCCCTCCATCATACATCTGGTCTGTAATACATAATATACATCTTAAAAATCTGTCACATAGTTACCCCCTCCATCATACATCTGGTCTGTAATACATAATATACATCTTAAAAATCTGTCACATAGTTACCCCCTCCATCATACATCTGGTCTGTAATATGTAATATACATCTTAAAAATCTGTCACATAGTTACCCCCTCCATCATACATCTGGTCTGTAATACATAATATACATCTTAAAAATCTGTCACATAGCTACCCCCTCCATCATACATCTGGTCTGTAATACATAATATACATCTTAAAAATCTGTCACATAGTTACCCCCTCCATCATATATGTGGTCTGTAATACATAATATACATCTTAAAAATCTGTCACATAGTTACCCCCTCCATCATACATCTGGTCTGTAAAACATAATACACATCTTAAAAATCTGTCACATAGTTACCCCCTCCATCATACATATGGTCTGTAATACATAATATACATCTCAAAAATCTGTCACATAGCTACCCCCTCTTCTGTCATACATCTGGTCTGTAATAAATAATATACATTAAAAAATCTGTCCAATCGCTACCCCCTATTCTGTCATACAACTGATCTGTAATAAATAATTACCCCAGGTTCCATCATAAATCTGGTCTGTTGATATATATCCATGTTTAAAAAATCTTTCGCAATGCTACCCCCTCTTCTGTCATACAACTAGTCTGTAATACATAATATACATCTTAAAAAATCTGTCCAATAGCTACCCTCATACAACTGGTCTGTTAATAGATAGTACACATATCTAAAAGATATGTCCCATAGCTACCCCATCTTCCCTCATACATTTGGTCTGTAATAAATGATATACATTTAAAAGATATGTCCCATAGCTACCCATGTTCCATCATACTTCTGTTTTGTTAATAAATAATACACATGTTTCAAAGATCTGTCCCAAAGCTACCCCCTCTTCTGTCATACATCTGGTCTGTAATAAATAATATACATTTAAAAGATATGTCCCAATGCTACCCCAGCTTCCACCATACATCTGTTCTGTTGATA
Source organism: Alentia gelatinosa (assembly GCA_950022655.1). NCBI lineage: Eukaryota > Metazoa > Annelida > Polychaeta > Phyllodocida > Polynoidae > Alentia > Alentia gelatinosa. Next base: position 49,165,081 of record OX465589.1, on the reverse strand, counting down.
AATAATACACATGTTTAAAAGATCTGCCCTATAGCTACCCCATCTTCCATCATACATATGGTCTATTGTTAAATAATACACACTGTACATGTTTATTAAAAGGCCCCATAGCTAACCCCCACCCCTCCTCTATTTCATATCAAACTACTGTTTTGTTAGCGTGAATGAGACCCAATTAATATTATCGTTGGTCAACAATAGGAAAGTGAATTTTATATGATTAAAATGAAAGCGTAGATTTCCATAAGAAAAGGAAAACATTTATCACACAAGTTGCACCTGTTACAATCTACAAGGTGGAGGGAGTTCTACTAAAACTAAAACGACGGCAGGTTTACTCACTGGAGTAGGGTTCGAACTCATGACCCGTGTCTCGATGGTACGGTTCCAGATGGTAAGTTGGCCTTCCATTTACTGCAAGAGTACATCAATATTCAATTGTAGTTATACAGAACGACATGACCATGCTGCATGCGATACAAATCCATGAACATCAACCTTGTTGTTTTCTGTGAATACAAGACAACTATTGGGTATTCTTGGTTAGTGGTCATCAGCACATCATCTTATTGAGTTCTGTATAAAGTACAGCATGAATAATTTCATTAATAATATTTTACCATAAATTGGAGTAGAAACTATGATGTAGCAAAGTCTACATTCCACTGATATCTCAGCGTGTTCTATATTACTGTTGGTGTTGTAAAGGAGGCAGTCTGTACGATTTGTTGTGATGGTTCACCAACTGTCGGTAGTGTTAGGGGTAGGGTCACAGAAACAGACATACCCGGTACAGTGTTGTGAGGGAGTAAGCTCATGTGGTTTGTTGTCAAGGTTCACCAACTGTCGGTAGTGTTAGGGGTAGGGTCACAGAAACAGACATACCCGGTACAGTGTTGTGAGGGAGTAAGCTCATGTGGTTTGTTGTCAAGGTTCACCAACTGTCGGTAGTGTTAGGGGTAGGGTCACCGAAACAGACATACCAGGTATGGTGTTGTGAGGGAGTAAGCTCATGTGGTTTGTTGTCAAGGTTCACCAACTGTCGGTAGTGTTAGGGGTAGGGTCACGGAAACAGACATACCAGGTATGGTGTTGTGAGGGAGTAAGCTCATGTGGTTTGTTGTCAAGGTTCACCAACTGTCGGTAGTGTTAGGGGTAGGGTCACGGAAACAGACATACCAGGTATGGTGTTGTGAGGGAGTAAGCTCATGTGGTTTGTTGTCAAGGTTCACCAACTGTCGGTAGTGTTAGGTGTAGGGTCACGGAAACAGACATACCAGGTATGGTGTTGTGAGGGAGTAAGCTCATGTGGTTTGTTGTCGAGGTTCACCAACTCTCGGTAATGTTAGGGGTAGGGTTAACAGAAACAGACATACAGTGTTGTGAGGGAGTAAGCTCATGTGGTTTGTTGTCGAGGTTCACAACTCTCGGTAATGTTAGGGGTAGGGTCAGGGAAACACACATACCAGGTATGGTGTTGTGAGGGAGTAAGCTCATGTGGTTTGTTGTCGAGGTTCACAACTCTCAGTAATGTTAGGGGTAGGGTCACGGAAACACACATACCAGGTATGGTGTTGTGAGGGAGTAAGCTCATGTGGTTTGTTGTCGAGGTTCACCAACTGTCGGTAATGTTAGGGGTAGGGTCACGGAAACACACATACCAGGTATGGTGTTGTGAGGGAGTAAGCTCATGTGGTTTGTTGTCGAGGTTCACAACTGTCGGTAATGTTAGGGGCAGGGTTAACGGAAACAGACATACAGTGTTGTGAGGGAGTAAGCTCATGTGGTTTGTTGTCGAGGTTCACCAACTGTCAGTAATGTTAGGGGTAGGGTCACGGAAACACACATTTAAATGTTGTAAAGGAGGATTGTTTGTTTGTTTGTTGCTTGACATCCCAGGGGACCCTATGGGTACATAGAGACCATGAATGATTTAAGTTTTTCACTTTTGTAGACTTATTTCAGTCAACTTTTTTCAATGTTTTTTTCAAATATCTTATAAACTATCAAAGAGATTTGTTGATTTAAAAAATCTGATGATGTCTTTCTTTGTAATTTCAAACATTTTCATGCTGCTACTGTTTGTCAAGTACTTTCTTCTATTTTCTTGTATCCTTTGACAGGGGTTTTTTTTGGAACAGTGATGTCACACTGTGAACAAACCGACCGTTACCATACAAACTGCTCGGTAGTTAAGGTCGCCAAGGTAGCGACTGGTCCGACTATAAATAACGAGAGCAGACGATCTGCTCCTCACTCTATTGTGGTAGCTCGAACTGTACACTTAGCCACGTTTTCAGATATACCCTTTGACAGTTCAGCATCTGAACAGTTATGAGTACATTGCATGCTTGGCATAATGGGTGTTTCCCCCCTTTCAGGCGGTATTCCTGTGTAAGTCTGGAGTGACCTATTTTCAGACGGGTCATCTTCACCTGTTCACTACGACTTAATCCCCCACAGTTTCTCTTCCCATTCACATTGAATGAATGGTATGCAATTTGTTTCTTATTTGCTTGTTGCAGTAAAGGAGGAATCCCGTGTGGTTTGTTGTCGAGGTTCACCAACTGTCGGTAGTGTGAGGGGTAAGGTCGCGGAAACAGTCATAAGTGTTGTAATTAGTAGAAACCGAACGAGAGTTAGACTTGACAATGTTTATGCCACGACGGGAAGGTCGCGTATTACTACACGAGGCGTAGCCGAGTAGCAGACCTAACCAGAGTGGCATAGACATTGACAAGTCTAACTCGAGATCGGTTTCGTATTTTTCCTACCTCGTCTATGCTTTTGTATTACCGGGTACGGTACTAAAAGATAAATATTGAGTCAATGACCAACAGAACATTTTTTCATAGTAGCTGACATCCTGCTCTCTGATTGGTCAATATTGTTATTACTCTAGTGGCATAAAAAACACTTTATGTCACGGCCTGCCACAAAAAATTTCCCTATGTTAAGTCTATGGCGGTTTTTTATTAGGGGTAGGATAAAGGAGGAAGCCCATGGGTCTTGTCGTTGAGATTCACCAATAGTAGGTAGTGTTAGGGTTAGGGTTAACGGAAACAGACATACGGTGTTGTGAAGGGGGCAGCCCGTGTGGTTTGTTGTCGAGGTTCACCAACTGTCGGTAGTGTTGGTCAAAGTTGTTGTTCTCAATCCTCGTGCTGCCCTCTAGTGGCTGGTCATGAGAGCGAGGCTCGACCTTGATGACGCCCGGAGTGGTGAAGGTCAACATGTCACGCCAGAACCCTGCATTCAACAGAAGGCAGTTAGTCTCAAGGTCAAGTGTGACCAACGAATATAAACAAAGGTCAAGGACCCATAAGTGAAGGTTAATCTTATTTTGTGGTGGCTCTCGCGACTTCTGCTAAATATACATACAAATTTATCAGAAAACTGTTACAACAAGGTCACTTGGGGTTAAAGAGGGCAATTTGCAAGACTGGTAGGGTATATGTTCATGGGGGGGGGGATCAAAATAACATACCGTATATATTTCATACATATTTGATTTCAGGGCGAAATGGAGGTAATTAAGGTCAGGGACCTTTATAAGCTCTATATGTGACTGCTTAATTTATACTGGTAGGACCACCTGTACTACCATTCCAGAATGATATTTTTAAATTTCTATCTTGTACCTTGACTGGAGGCTGGGGCGGCGCTCTTTATAGAGTATAAAAGATGTGAATGTCTTACGACTGACTTTAATCAAATGGGCCAACTCCTTGAAGATTATAGACGAGACTGAGCTGTAAGGTCGAAACTGTTGATGGACCGAGATGGTTATAGACAGGACTTAACTGTAGGGTTAGAACTACTGATGGACTGCGGTGGTTGTTGATGTGACTTAACTGTAGGGTTAGAACTGCTGACGGACTGCGGTAGTTATTGACGAGACTTACCTGTAGGGTTAGAACTACTGACGGACTGCGGTGGTTGTTGACGTGACTTAACTGTAGGGTTAGAACTACTGACGGACTGCGGTAGTTATTGACGGGACTTACCTGTAGGGTTAGAACTGCTGACGGACTGCGGTAGTTATTGACGGGACTTACCTGTAGGGTTAGAACTGCTGACGGACTGCGGTAGTTATTGACGGGACTTACCTGTAGGGTTAGAACTACTGACGGACTGCGGTAGTTATTGACGGGACTTACCTGTAGGGTTAGAACTGCTGACGGACTGCGGTAGTTATTGACGGGACTTAACTGTAGGGTTAGAACTGCTGACAGACTGCGGTGGTTGATGACGGGACTTACCTGTAGGGTTAGAACTGCTGACGGACTGCGGTAGTTATTGATGTGACTTAACTGTAGGGTTAGAACTGCTGACGGACTGCGGTAGTTATTGACGGGACTTAACTGTAGGGTTAGAACTGCTGACTGACTGCGGTGGTTGATGACGGGACTTACCTGTAGGGTTAGAACTGCTGACGGACTGCAGTAGTTATTGATGTGACTTACCTGTAGGGTTAGAACTGCTGACGGACTGCGGTAATTATTGACGGGACTTAACTGTAGGGTTAGAACTGCTGACGGACTGCGGTAGTTATTGACGGGACTTAACTGTAGGGTTAGAACTGCTGACTGACTGCGGTGGTTGATGACGGGACTTACCTGTAGGGTTAGAACTGCTGACGGACTGCAGTAGTTATTGATGTGACTTACCTGTAGGGTTAGAACTGCTGACGGACTGCGGTAATTATTGACAGGACTTAACTGTAGGGTTAGAACTGCTGACGGACTGCGGTAGTTATTGAGGGGACTTAACTGTAGGGTTAGAACTGCTGACAGACTGCGGTAGTTATTGACGGGACTTACCTGTAGGGTTAGAACTGCTGACGGACTGCGGTAGTTATTGAGGGGACTTAACTGTAGGGTTAGAACTGCTGACAGACTGCGGTAGTTATTGATGGGACTTACCTGTAGGGTTAGAACTGCTGACAGACTGCGGTAGTTATTGACGGGACTTACCTGTAGGGTTAGAACTGCTGACGGACTGCGGTGGCTGCGGGGGATGGCCAGTTTGCCCATGGTCCACCAGGTGGTGCTGCGGTAGGCGCACGCCCAGATCCTCCGTCTTGACCTCCGGGTGTTGGAACATCTTACCGCTACAAGAGATGGAGCAAAAACAAGTGTTTTACTGCGCACCTCATACAAAGTCATCTTTAAAAATGTATGTGCAGGGATGTCAGGGTCAGAAAAAAAATCACTTTTCATGTGGAATTTGCTGCCTAAGAGAAAATGTGTAGAAAACCTGCTAATATGATGGTCTGTGGGGGAAATGCAAGCTTGAGCCAAAGTATGGTAAAGTCAACTACAAGGAGGATACGCATACTAGCATCAGAAGCAGGTTTATATGGTATTTATAATTAGCCATTGGAAATTTAAATTTAGCAAAGAAAAGACAAAATGGCCGGGATATATTTGTTACAAATGCTCCAATAACAGCTGATACAATTGGGGTTTATTTTCTTGGTATTTTTTAGCATTTATTTTGATGATATTACATTTTTCTTTAGGGAATAAGTAAGTAGATATCATCAGGTTTGACATTTCCAGGTTGGGAGTGGAGCTAGAGGATATTTTAGGAGGGGACTTAGCATGTGGATTTTTTAGTGGGGACTGAATGCATGAACATTTTTAGGTGCAGAGGGAAAAGGTGAGGCATTTTTAGTTGAGGAGGGAGAAAGTGGAATATTTTTAGTTGAGGAGGGAGAAAGTGGGACATTTTTAGGAGTGGACAAAGTCAACCACCTTTTGTAGGTGAGGCAGGAAAGAGTAAGTGGCAGGGTTTACATAGACAGTAATTATATAGAACGTCCTGACCATGCTGTACAAGTCACAGAACGAGATGCTAATTTACCGTTTGTACGGACCAAGGCGTTTATGCCGAGTTCCGTACAAACGGTAAATTAGTATCGAGTTCTGTGACTTGTACAAGCATGGTTGGACGTTATATATTTACTATATACCCGAAATTTAAAAAAAAATCAATTTCATTTTTCTTAACAACCAAAATTTCAATAAATGTGTATGGCTAGGTGGTCCGTATTTTAGTGTACGGACCAGTGGTCCGTACTGTATTTTTACGTCATATGCCAAAACGGTGCGTATTTACAGTATATACGGCATGGGTATATAGTAATCGATGGTTTTGTGGACAGGCGGCCGTAAACCAAGAGGGGTTGACACATAGTAATACACGAACGCTAGCGAGTGCATTACGAGGTCAACCGCGAGTGGTTTACAGAGCTGCCTCTCTACAAAATCATCGTTTGTTGCATTTATTATCCATCTTTTCGAATAGATTAAACCCAGTAATTGCCAATATTAATGGGTATAACATTAGGAACTATTTCTTTGCTCTATAGCAAAAGGGACTATTTTTCCCATATACCATGGTTTTGAGGCCGTATACCACAGCTTTGAATCCGTATACCACAGTTATGGTATCTGACAGGTTTTATACAATGGGTAGTGGTTTACTGAGTCCCCATATATTTCCAATGGGGTCTTTGTATAGGATGGATAATAAAGTAGGGGAAAGACAAAAAGGTTGAGAACTCAATCAGCCATCTAGTGGGTGACTGGGGAACCAGCCTACATCTTAAGCTGGTTTCCTAGTGGTCTGCTAGTTAGAGGTGGGGTACTAGCCAACTTAAGTTGTCCCTGTTCTGGCCAATCATATGACTGGAAATATTCAGTCCGAAGAGTGGACTTGCTGAGATGAGCACATTCTCAACCTATTAGCTGAAGGTTTAGGTTGAACAGAGCAGGGCTCTCCTGAGACTCAACAACCCACAGTCTGAAAATGTTGGGATATTTAAGGTGACATGGGAGTGTTTCTTGAATATTTGGGCAACCCTGCATTTGTGCAGGGATGTCAGTTGGGGTCAGGGAAAAAAGTGGAAATATTTTTCATGTGGATTTTTTCTGCCTCAACGAGACAGAAAACTTGGATATTATGTCCTTGTTGGCTATGACATGGGGCTGAGGGTCTGTCAGGGAGGTTCAAACCACTGTTCTATTGGCGTAAATGAGGCCAAATCATTATTATCTTTGTTTTACATTAGGAAAAGCAATTACCTAAACTGAATATGGAAAAGTGGATTTCCACGGAAAAGTGGAAAACTGACATCTCTGTTTGTGAACAATGGATACTTTATTGATAAAATCTGTCTTCATTATATACTTTTTTTTAAAAATTTGTTGACACTGTTTTGTAAAACCTGAGTGGACAATTTTAGCTGAGGCGGGAGTGAGTTGTCATTTTTAGGTGTGGTTTGAGTAAGTGGACATTTTTAGCTGAGGCGGGAGAAACTCAATATTTTTAGGTGAGGTGGGAGTGAGTCGTCATTTTAGGTGTGGTTTGAGTAAGTGGACATTTTTAGCTGAGGCAGGAGAAACTCAATATTTTTAGGTGAGGTGGGAGTGAGTCGTCATTTTTAGGTGTGGCAGAAGTAAGAGTCATTCCACAGAAAAACGTGCAACTGGCATTTTCTATACCTTCGTTTATTCTACAGAAGCTTATAGTACTTGTATTTACTGCACAGGGTTATATTTGGTATCCGTGGACAGTGATGTATCATTTACCACCAACCAAATAAATTGAAATCACCATATCTACAGTTCTTTCAGATTATATAAAATATACATATTCCGGCTATTTCAAGTGATTTACCAAGTCCCTAGAGCCTTTTATTAAAAAAACCAATAGGCAGTATGGCACAAACGGTATGTGAATTTTAAAGCTACATAAACCGATATTCATATATTTCTCTAAAAGAGAACTAACTGCAAATTTTAACATGTAAAGTCAAGTATGGTTAAAATACCTCCTGAAAATACAGGTTCCCTGCTTCAAATACTCCCTCTCGTATTTAGTTTCCAGTATTGTGCATCTTATCTAATACTGTTTTATTTAAAGCAAATGAGGATATTTACATTAATTCAAAGGTAAATCTATAAATTCAATTAAGAAATAGGACTTTTTCAACAAAGAGCAAATCAGTTGTTTTCTGTTCTGCAGCTGCATTGGTACATTTTTCCATGGACTGACCTTTATCTCACCCCAGATATTTTTTCTCCATAGACTTAATATTGGGAACTCGTATCTAACGCCCATGAGATATTTAGGAAAAATATCCAATGGGGGATTAAGTCACAAATGTTAGCCCATTAGTCAATGTAAAGGGTGAGATAAATTAAGAAACTCATTCAAGTTTAGGGTCAGAGCTCAATCCCATCTCGTTTGAATCGCTACATAATTCACGCGGCTTCGCCTTGTGAACTACTACGCGATTCAAACTCGATGGGATACAAGCTCTGACCCTGAACTTTCATGGGTTTCCTCTACAGTAAGTGGGCACACGGTACTCACCATCATGCCGGGGGCTGTTCCGTCATGGTGACATCCTCCCCACTACTCTCTGAGCCGCCCGCGTCATCAACCTGCAAGAGAAACGAAACATGTTAATGTCTATTGTCAAAGACCTCTCACTGACAATCATCTAGACTATAGGAAACAACCTATAGCTTCTTGTTCAGTCCTCAAGATACCTAGAGACATTGACATGTAGGGCCTGAAGATGTCTGGAGGCATTGCCATGTAGGGCCTGAAGATGTCTGGAGGCATTGCCATGTAGGGCCTGAAGATGCCTGGAGGCATTGTCATGTAGGGTCTGAAGATGCCTGGAGGCATTGCCATGTAGGGCCTGAAGATGCCTGGAGGCATTGCCATGTAGGGCCTGAAGATGCCTGGAGGCATTTTCATGTAGGGCCTGAAGATGCATGGAGGCATTGTCATGTAGGACCTGAAGATACCTGGAGGCATTGCCATGTAGGGCCTGAAATTGACATGAAGGGCCTGAAGATGCCTGGAGGCGCTGCAGTGTAGGGACTGAAGAACCTTCTAGGTTTTGCCATATATGGACTGAAGATGCCTCCAGGCTTTGCCATATATGGACTGAAGATGCCTCCAGGCTTTGCCATATATGGACTGAAGATGCCTCCAGGCTTTGCCATATATGGACTGAAGATGCCTCCAGGCTTTGCCATATATGGACTGAAGATGCCTCCAGTCTTTGCCATATATGTACTGAAGATGCCTCCAGTCTTTGCCATATATGGACTGAAGATGCCTCCAGTCTTTACCATATATGGACTGAAGATGCCTCCAGGCTTTGCCATATATGTACTGAAGATGCCTCCAGGCTTTGCCATATATGGACTGAAGATGCCTCCAGGCTTGCCATGTAGGGCTCAATTTGCCTCCAGACTTTGCCAAGTTGGGCCTGAAAATGGCTTCAGGCATATTTGATGTGGTTTTTTTTCAAATTAGATTTACGTGCAAATATATAGGCTTATCCTCCTTCAGAATGTCAATAGACGCAGTCGAAAAAAAAGAAATATTATTCGTTGGAAATACTTTGAAGAGGAAAATCCAGAACCAGTAGTTGATGTTGAAATGATTTGTCATTTCTAGATCAGAGTTCAATACGGTTAACACAGGAGCCAATCAATATGTTTAAAACCGACGTAAATCTAGCTGGCCAGTCAGATGAACAAATGATATCGGCAAAACCTCAACACAAGTTACATTTCATTTCGATTTTCATAAAGTTATTGTTATGAATTCTATAATGTATTACTTATTGAATCTCCACATGAATTATATTGTAACATCATTGTTAATAGTACACGGACCCTACTACGAATGTACACCACAATATCAGCTACGGAGATTACATGGCTTAACCTGTTGGGTTTTTTTTGCAAAAGCGATTATCAATTGGTGTTCCGGACAGGTCTTCCAGTAAATACGTGTTTGATATCCCGACTACATGTAAGTAACATGAAGCTCGGAACAAGTAATTGAAAACGGAAATTATGGGCCAGTCAAACGTCATTTTAGTGTAGAGGAGGGGCCAAAACATTTATTCCTAAAAATCACTTTTTAAAAACTTGGTTGTTAGGTATAGTATGAACTATATGAAAAGTTCGATCCAACTGTCCATTTTGGCCCCATGACAACTAATCGTGAGGAACAAACCATTCCTTTCAAGTATTTCTCTTATTGTATCTTGCATTTTTTTGTTTATATTTTATCATATTTCCTCTTTATTCCTGCATACATACTCACAAAACATACATTTATTTGTAGGGAATCATACTGGGATGGGAGGACATCTAGATGGAACTTCCCACAACCTCAGAGAATTTTTTTTATTTTTTCAGGGTCCCGTTTGTACAAAATAGTGCATGAAAAAATCGGCGTTCATTTTACCTTCTCTTATATAAAGAATAAATACTATAATATATACTGATTCCAGATAACAGCCGTCGTAATATCCTGGACTTCACTCTCCGTAATATCCTCGGATTCGCTCGGATATTACTACGCTGCTAGACCTCGGAGATTACGGCCAATAGTATCTGAACCTCGCTGATATTGTGTATTTATCTCACCCCGGTATTTTTGTCCATCGGCTTAACACTTGGAAATCATATTCCATAGCCATGATGGTACTGTACCCAATAATCAATGGCTAATTGGGTGAGTTATTTCATTGATTAATAATGTTTTGAATGTGTGTGTTGTATTGTCCATGTGTGTAAACGTTTGCACCTATGTTAGACGGAAACATGGATGATCGTCTTAATTGCAGGACGAATGTTTTAAGTCAATGGATGGAATACTACACACACAAGGAGTATTGTACTATAAATATACTACCGCCACCTATTGTAAACGAGCGTACTCCGCAGTACAGTGGCTCCACCACATACTGGTGGTCAATACCTACCTTTCACCAGTCCCATTACTCTGTGAATTATTTTTTCTCAGGTGATTGGTGTTCAATAAAACACATTCTTACGCCCAAACCTCGCAGTCATCTTATAACTTACTAATTCATTATATGATCGTATATATATATATATATATATATATATATATATATATATATATATATATATATATATATATATATATATATATATATATTATATTCTGTTATCATTATATAAAGTAAGCGTACATATTTATAAACACTTATATATATAAATGTTTTAGGTCCTACATACAGGGTGAGATCAAATCAGAAACCCACTCAGTGAAAATAACTTGGTCTACGAACCAAGTTATTCTCATCTCGTGAAGTACGCCACGGCATAGGTAAGTAGCACACTGGACACCAACACACACATGAATACACTTGGCGGGAAATCTAGGGGTCATTTTTTTGGCGTGTGTATTTTCGTCGGAATAGGGGGGGGGGGGGGCGGGGGAACCACCTGCCCCCTTCCCGCGACTATCCCCTCACACCACCAGACGGCGCCCCCAGCTGCCTTCACCTCTCTAAGGTCAAGGTGAGGTCACCTCAAGGTCAGGTGAAGGTCACTTTACTTTTTTGCACGGCGCTTTGGTGCGGCCGGCGGTTTGGGACTTTGATGTGAGCTACAAAAGTTGGCGGTCGTTTATGGAGTAAATGCGGTAATTACATTGTAACTCTAGCTGACGGCCAACCCGACTCCGGCCAACCGTCCGGCCGCCGCATGCAACCCTGCATTTGTGAATAACTCCCTCTAATATTGCTGAAATATCTCAAACCCTGCATACATGCGCTCTAATAAATGTGAATACTTTCCTCTAATAATGTTGGAATATCTCAAACCCTGTATACGATCTAATATATGTGAATACTTTCCTCTAATAATGTTGGAATATCTCAAACCCTGTATACGCTCTAATATATGTGAATACTTTCCTCTAATATTGCTGCCTAAGTCCTGAAGAAGTACGCAAAGTAACGAAACGTTGACTAAATAGTCCTTTGAAACACCTGTTGTAATTTGTGATCACCAGAATAAAGATTTGTCACACTGTACTTTCGAGGAGTTGTGGTGCTTTTTTCACGTACCGCTATCTTGCTGAAATATCTCACCCTTGTATGCACACTTTTATATATATGCGATCACTTCCCTCTAAAAATGTTGAAATATCTCACCCTTGTATGTACACTTTTATATATATGCGATCACTTCCCTCTAAAAATGTTGAAATATCTCACCCTTGTATGAAAATTGTAAATTGTTGAAATATTCCCTCTAATATTGTTACTATCGTAAAACTGGAAGAGGTTTAATCTTGGCCACCGTATTCCACGACTGGAGTTTGGCAAAGTGACTTCATGAGGCGAAGCCGGGTGAAGTCCGGAGCCGAAACTACAGGAGTGGAATGCGGTGGCCAAGAGTGAAACGAATCAGGTTTTGATTTTATCCTACCCTGTCTCCTCAATTTTGGAATATTACGTGATAACAATGATGTATGTCACTAGTGGCATACAAAACTCCGTATGCCAGTCAGCGTGGCATACGGAAACCCAATGTTAAGCCTATGGGATTTTATATTAGGGGTAGGATAAATGCTTGTACACTCTTTAATATGTGTGAACAGTTTCCTCTATCTCATAAAAAACGTATATTCTGCGTAATAAATATGTGTATGGCTGTATCATGCTAGTTTACACTGGGCCACAGCAGCCACGTTTCGGTATTCTGTGGAGCCCCTGGAGCCAACTAAGGGTTGACAGGATTGACAAACATGACACACCTCGGCTATCCTGGCTGCCAGGGAAGAATTTTGAAATGACACAAGATTTGCTGCAGCCAAGTTGCGGTCTGCTGGGGTGGACAGCAATTACCAATCTGTTCACCCTCTTGGTCGCCTCGCCTCCTCGTGGTGCAGACTGGATGTGCTTGCACGCAAGCATAACAAAAGCGACCGGGTAGGGAGTTAGCTCAGTGGTAAAGAGCACTGGACTTTGTTGATTGGAGTCCCACTGCAGACACTTTTCTCCTTCACCCCCAGCAGTGGTAGATTTACTGCTATATCAAAGGCCAATCCTTCTCATACCATGTCTATGTGGTGTGGGAAGTAAAAGAACTCTGACCTCGGTAAAAGTGTAGGGGTGAGATTTCTACCTACATTCATCTCATAGATTCGGTCAAACCCAAAGTAAGTCTAATTGAACAAATTGGACATTAAACTACCCGAACAAACAAACAAAGCCCCGGTGCTAATGAGAAAGATATATGATGAGCATCACGTGACTGAAGGTGACCAACCGCAGCTAGCGGTACAGGGAACCATGGACAAAACGGAACCCTTCAACATCCCTAAACCGCAGCCACTCGGGGCTTAGTGTAAACGCACATTTTTGGCTCCGTGAACTTCTGCAACGGTGCCCTAAGTTTTGTGAAACATGGCTGCCATGGCCTAGTGTAAACCTAGCAAAATGTTACAATATTAGACATGCAATAAACCCAGCTCTAGCCTCAGTGGGTTTTTTTGTTGTTTTTTAATAAATATGTGTACATGGCTCTATAACGTTATATATAACAAGCACAAAATAAAACTGTCTCTATGCTCAGTGTTTATGTGGGGTTTTTTTGGGTTTTTTTTTTTTAAATAGATACAAACTATGAATATCAGGGATGTCAGTTGGGGTAAGGGAAAAAGGTGGAAATATTTTCCATATGAAATTCGCTGCTTCAGAAAAAACTGAGAGTATTCTGAAAACACATCGGTTTCGGTCACTGTTTGATTAGCGTGAATGGGGAATTCAACAGCATATTTATTTTACACAAGGAAAGGGAATTTTATACTGAAAATGAGGAAGTATAGTTTCCTTTGAAAAGTAGAAAGCTGCCATTTCTGAAATACATATTTGGCTGTATAACGTTACAATATCAGACATGAAATTGACTTGGTTTTTTTTATATCTGGCTCTGTAATGTTATAATGTTAGACATGAAATAATCCTGGCACGAGGTCCGGTGTGAGTTTTTATACATACAAACACATGTCTGGCTCTATAACATTACTATGTTAGATGTGTGAAGTAATCTCAGGTTTTCATAACTGCACCAGCTGGTCAGACAGACTGGCCGCCTTTTGAAGAACGACGACACAAGGTCTCACCGAGTAATCATAACATACAATCTGTAAGTAGGTCTAATCCCACTCTGCTGAATGTAGGTGTAGGGAATAGACTCTAGTACAGCCCGTTGTCGCCAGGGCCAGGGCGCACAGGCTCTCATACTGGGACTGTTTTGCGCTGCCATTTTAAGGTGGGAATTCCTACCTTCTTCCCAACATGCACCTGGAAAATGGCGGATCGCTGGTTCTAACCTCGTGTGTATTGCGATCCAGTAACCAGCAATATGATATAGTATCCATCTTGTCAAACTGATGCTATAAATAGAACAGCCAACCTTGCAATTCCTCTCACTAAAGGTGGCTGGCCAGTCAGAGCCATGCTCTGTTAGACCTTCACGTACTGTAACCCGAAGGCGGCGCGGTGCGTGAACGGACTAGTGTAGGGAACTGCCACTCTACGAAAACAGAGTAAGGTACGAATCACCTACAGAGATGCCAGTGAGGTTTAAGGTAAAAAAAAACACGCAAAATATCCGAATCCTGATTATATCTACTATTTATCTGTAACATGATAAAGAATTGATACAGTAGAAAATCGGAAAACCGACATCTCTGCCAGAGATGTCAGTTTTCCGGTTATTTCCGGGTCTCAGGGATTTATTAGTGTACTAAGTGTTGATCACTTTATTAGAGATAAATAATGGGTATTTATAGAGAACGACCTGACCATGCTGTACATGCTACAAAACGTAATCGGGAATTCATGTTTTTTTTAACGGAACGAGGCCCCTGGCATCAATTTCCATAGAGTTTTGAAGCATTTACAAGCATGGTGGGTCGTTATATATTTATTATATACCCAAATTTAATATATTCTTACTAAATATTGACATAGAAAAAATGTCTACGTGAAAATTTACACACTGTCTATGTTTCAATGTGTTCAGTACAACAGTGCACTGCAAAGTGTGCAGCACAGAATTTATACTGCATATGGAGCCGCAGAACGTAATTATCAAATATACGCACGGGTATATGATAAGATCAGGATTTGGACATTTCCCAGTATTTTTCTAGATCTTGTCAAAGGCCCGATCCCACTGGTGCGATGCGATCGTCGCAAATCAATAAAAGGCAATCATATAATGGCAAGCTGTGAAAACGGCAGGCTGTGGGTGTGAATACAAGCCTGTACCAGCACGGCTCAAGCCAGGTTGGGTTGATTTAACATTCAATAACTGTAATTTACTGTTATCAGACTGTAGTGGTTTGTATTACTTCTCTACATAGACCCTGCCTGCACTGTAAGGTCCACTCACACCAGGAGCAGATGGGCCATACACATCAGGGATTATAACAGTGTACAATTATATGCCACATATAAATGTTATATACACATCCATGTACTTAATATTCATGGGCTCGCATAGAATGTCGAACCGTTTTCAACTGGCTATAACTTTAGATCTAATGACCATATCTAGACAAACCGGCTACCTTTTGAACCTTTATGGACAAGTGAAAAACCGACATCCCTAATTGTAGGCAGAATCCGTTTTTTGCCATAGGTGGTGCCACAAACATTGCGATGGATTCATCGCATCAATGGGGCATACCCTGGATTTTCCTTGCGATTGAATACGGTGAATCCATCGCCATAGGGGTCAAAAATAGTTTTGGGGTCATAAAATTCGTGCGACGATCGCATCGCATCAATGGGTCCGGGCAGGGTAATCTGTTTACCATACAGACTAATGTTGACGAACGTTTACTGAAAGAGTCCGTGAGTAAACGTTTGTGAACAAATTCAGGTATTCACTAATAACACGATGGCAATTTTCCATTTTCCCAAGGAAATATATATATTCTTTATTTGCATGATTTAAAAAAGAATTTGAACGCTCTTCCATGATATCGTGCATAACGCCGCCCCATAGACTCCCTACAGGGTGAGTACGTTCCACTACAATAGCCGTGGTTTCTCTCTGCAGTCGGACATGGACATCTACTCACCATTCATGAGAGAATTCCAACCGATTACAAATCAATTTTACGCAACTGAACAGAAATATCTGTGACGTGCAACCTGCCATTACGGAAATAGAACTCGACGTGCAGCCAGATACAACAGGCGTCTAATTTACATCTGATTTGCATAAAGATTGCCATTGGCTGAGCTGGCGTGACCAAAGCAGGCTAATTGTTTGGGTAATCTAACGTCCTATTTGTTCAATGAGACTTTAGCAGGCGGAACCCGCGATCCAAAAGGAATAGAAGGAAATAGACTCTAGTACAGCCCGTTGTCGCCAGGCCAGGGTGCACAGGCTCTCATACTGGGACTGTTTTGCGCTGCCATTTTAAGGTGGGAATTCCTACCTTCTTCCCAACATGCACCTGGAAAATGGCGGATCGCTGGTTCTAACCTCGTGTGTATTGCGATCCAGTAACCAGCAATATAATACAGTATCCCCCTTGTCAAACTGATACTATAAATAGCACAGCCAACCACAAAATTCCTCTCACTGAAGGTGGCAGGCCAGTCAGAGTCATACTCTGTTAGACCTTCACTACCGTAACCCGAAGGCGGCGCGGTGCGTGAACGGACTAAGAAGGAAACTGGTTTCGGGTGAATTACTATACCCATGCCCTATATACTGTAAATACGCACCGTTTCGTCATATAACGTAAAAATATCATACGGCAAAATACGGAACACTGTTCCATATGCATTGATTAAAATATTAGTTGTTCGGAAAAATTGAATTAATCATTTTTATTAATTTCGGGTATATAATAAAGAAAGAACGACCTACCACGCTTGTACAAGCCACAAAACTCGATAGTAATCTACGGTTCCTATGAACCTTAGCATAAAGGCCTCTTTCCGTACAAACCGTAAATTATCTCGTTTTGTAGCTTGTACAGCATGGTCAGGACGTTCTATATAAACCTTGATAAATATGGTAATTCGTTGACCTCCGATCAGTAGGGAAGCCGTGTCCACCCTCAATACGTAACTTCAACATAAATGCTTTGTTCACACATCTAAGCTTCGATCTGATTGGTCTAGACGGCGTCACGTGGTCAACATTCGTATGGAAACGTATGAAAATGTCAGCTTTGGTATGGAAACTCCAGGTACACCACGGTATCATGGGACTAGTGTTAGTCTGTAGATATAGGAATTAAATTTAATACCAACTGTGTCAATACAAAAATTCTGTGCCGTCTATTTTCACAACTGCATCACTCAAGTTTACAGTATTCATATCAATACCTAATAACATTCTTCAATATCGTTTTTTTTTCTCAACAATACCTATTTTCGTCAATATTATCGTAAAACCGGATGAGTTTTAATCTTGGCTCCCGTATGCCACGACTGGAGTTTGGCGTAGTGATATCACGAGGCGAAGCCGAGTGGTATCCGGAACCAAACCCCAGGAGTGGCATACGGAAGCCAAGATTAAAACGAATCAGGTTTTGATTTTATCCTACCCCTCTCTACAATATTTTAATATCAAAATCATGAATGAAAATCATGAAAATTCCGTATGCCCCTAGTAGCATACAAACGTCCGTATGCCAGTCAGCGTGGCATACGGAATCTCAATGTTAAGCCTATGGGATTTTATATTAGGGGTAGGATAAATATGTTTATCTCACCCCAGATATTTTTTCTCCATAGACTTAACATTGGAAACTCGTATCTAACACCCATTAGATATTTAGGAAAAATATCCAATGGGGGATAATGTCACAAATGTTAGCCCATTAGTCAATATTAAGGGTGAGATAAATTCAGAAACCCATTCAAGTTTAGGGTCAGAGCTCGATCCCATCACATTTGAATCACATAGTAATTCACGCGGCTTCGCCTTGTGAATTACTATGTGATTCAAACTCGATGGGATACGGGCTCAGACCCTAAACTTTCATGGGATTCCTCTATAGTATCTATTGATTTAAATCAATATCTAATGATATCAATCAATACATATTGATACCTCTTTTTGTTGACACTCCATATCAACAGAATTGTGGTCCTGACAACAAAACAAATGAGAGCTGTCATCCGTCGTGACAGCTGCCATCTGATTGGTCATTGGGATCACATGGTACACGACTAGAATGGGTGGCAGCTCAAACTGCCGCCCACTTCGCGGTAGCTGCTACCCAATGTAGGTCTATGTTCTGGTATGTATAGATATTAGTCAATATCCATTGATTTTAATCAATAGCCATATGATATTAATCAATAGATATTGATATTTACCAATATCTATATTGGTATTAATCAATATCTATATAGGTATTAATCAATATCTATATTGGTATTAATCAATATCTATATTGGTATTAATCAATATCTGTATTGGTATTAATCAATATCTGTATTGGTATTAATCAAGACCTATTGGTATTAATAATTATCACATTAATCGGTGCAGTTTTTCGTCGCTTTACAGTGGGACATAGAGAGAGATGATTGTTTCACTGAGAGTATTCTGCACTAAGTAGGAGAGTTGCGAGTTGTCTACAGAGACGAGAAGGGCTGAGCCTAATATTAATCCGGCCGTAATGAGAGGGCGGTCTGTCTGGACGGAGATAATCCCCGCTAATCTCATCATCCACGTCTGTGTGTGTCGTAATCAGTGAGGGCAGTGTTCACAAGAGAGCTGATTAGACATCTCCTACATACACAGCCTGCAGCGAAACACAGCCTACAGCGAAACACAGCCTGCAGCCACACAGCCTACAGCCACGCACAGCCTACAGCCACACTCAGCCTACAGCCACACACGGCCTACAGCGAAACACAGCCTATAGCCACACACAGCCTACAGCCACACACAGCCTACAGCCACACACAGCCTACAGCCACACACGGCCTACAGCCACACTCGGCCTACAGCCACACACAGCCTGCAGCCACACACAGCCTACAGCCACACACAGCCTACAGCCACACAAAGCCTACAGCCACACAC
Organism: Alentia gelatinosa; assembly: GCA_950022655.1. Taxonomy (NCBI): domain Eukaryota; kingdom Metazoa; phylum Annelida; class Polychaeta; order Phyllodocida; family Polynoidae; genus Alentia; species Alentia gelatinosa. Next base: position 49,146,143 of record OX465589.1, on the reverse strand, counting down.
AGCCTACAGCCACACACAGCCTACAGCGAAACACAGCCTACAGCCTACAGCCACACACGGCCTGCAGCGAAACACAGCCTGCAGCCACACACAGCCTACAGCCACACACAGCCTGCAGCGAAACACAGCCTACAGCCACACACAGCCTACAGCCACACACAGCCTACAGCCACACACAGCCTGCAGCCACACACAGCCTGCAGCGAAACACAGCCTACAGCCACACACGGCCTACAGCCACACAACCTACAGCCACACACAGCCTACAGCCACACACAGCCTATAGCCACACACAGCCTACAGCCACACACGGCCTACAGCCACACACGGCCTACAGCCACACACGGCCTACAGCCACACACAGCCTACAGCCACACACAGCCTACAGCCACACACAACCTACAGCCACACACGGCCTACAGCCACACACGGCCTACAGCCACACACGGCCTGCAGCGAAACACAGCCTACAGCCACACACAGCCTACAGCCACACACAGCCTACAGCCACACACAGCCTACAGCCACACACAGCCTACAACCACACCCAGCCTACAGCCACACAGCCTACAGCCACACACAACCTACAGCCACACACAACCTACAGCCACACACAGCCTACAGCCACACAGAGCCTATAGCCACACACAACCTACAGCCACACACAGCCTACAGCCACACACGGCCTACAGTGAAACACGGCCTACAGCCACACACAGCCTACAGCCACACACAGCCTACAGCCACACACAGCCTACAGCCACACACGGCCTACAGCCACACACAGCCTACAGCTAAACAGCCTGCAGCCCCACACAGCCTACAGCCACACACAGCCTACAGCCACACACAGCCTACGGCCACACACGGCCTACAGCTAAACACAGCCTGCAGCCCCACACAGCCTACAGCCACACAGCCTACAGCGAAACACAGCCTACAGCCACACACAACCTACAGCCACACACAGCCTACAGCCACACATAGCCTACAGTCCCACACAGCCTTCAGCCACACACAGTCTACAGCTATACAGTCTACAGCCACACACATGACCTACAGCCACACACAGTCTATACACATGGCCTACAGTTGTATATATATGTATACTATATAATTGCTTCCCATATATTGTAGGTATAGCTTACTCTATCAATAACGCATGGGAAGCGGTTTACTGCGACGCAAACATTATGAATGAGGACATGAAACAGGTGAGTATTAAACTTGTTATTGCACCTGTTTTTCAAAAAGAATCTGACGAGAGATAATAAACTATTACTGTGTAAGATTTATCCTATTCTTGGAAAAGTATCGATACGATTATATAGATATGTTAACTGGGTGTAGCCTATAAATATGCAGTCATTTGTGGATTAGATATCCCAATGCTGAAGGCAGAGGAATTACCGTATTATAGGAAGTCTGGTTCCGGGCAGAAGAACCTTGAAATTACGTGATGAGGAGGCTTAAAATTATTTACCGAGGATTCGGTCGAGGTGAATGCTTCAACCATTGTTACTTCGGACTTTTTCAACCACATCTAGTTTCCCAGCTGTATTTCCTGTAACAGTATATTTGATCGCCATGGAATATCAGCCATCCCTCATCACACTGGTGGTAGAAATGGAGACTATGTAAGTAGTAATGAACAATTTAGGGTACACTTGAAACAGAATCCCATTGTACATGTATATGACAGTGAATAGTCAGATTGTGATTACAACTGATTGTTTATATAGAGGTAATATGTACGCTTAGTAACTGGAATGGTCAAACAATTGACTTTTACTATATACCCATGCCATATATACTGTAAATACGCACCGTTTTGGCATATGACGTAAAAATACTGTACGGACCACTGGTCCGTACACTAAAATACGGACCACCTAGCCATACACATTTATTGAAATAAAATTGATTTTTTTTAAAATTTCGGGTATATAGTTAATATATAACGTCCAACCATGCTTGTACAAGTCACAGAACTCAATGCTAATTTACCATTTGTACGGAACTCGCCATTGACGCCTCGGTCCGTACAAACGGTAAATTAGCATCTCGTTCTGTGACTTGTACAGCATGGTCAGGACGTTCTATATAAGTACTGTACTACTTGTAACGAAAATTGATTCATACTTGTTTAATACTGTATTAATTGTATCCTTCACGGGAGTACTAGTCATAGCGAGGAGGAATAACGGTTACCCGACTCCAGTATGTACTCTCACCCCATTGCCTCATTTCATTTTTTTTTTAAATAACAGAAGACATTTAGACGGATTTCTTTCACAAACAAGGATAGTGTCAATACCTGATGATTTCCAGACTACTTAGGTAGTATGTAGTTTAGGTGCTATAGGAAAGAAATATGATAATAAAACATAGCATAGAATATAGAAAATAGGGAGCAATACTGGCAGTCAACCAAAGAGACATACTCTTATTGTATATTGTTAAGTAAAAAACTGGTGATTCAGGTTACCGAATGAACCAATGTTACTTTAAATAAACGTTGCTCAAACAAACAAAAAAATACGAGTTTCCCTCTAGTGTAAGGTAACTGTCCGTTAGGTAATAAAGCGGCAGATAGAGGTTCATTGCTGTCCGTTCTGAGAAGCGGGCACTCAGACGGCCATTTTGTCAATAAAAACTATTAAAACATGTTCAAAATTCATTCTGAAATCGATGGGGTTTTACTCTCATCGCAACATGACAATCAATATTCCATGTCATGGAATACCAGAATAATAGTACCTATGTTTATGGGGTTTCTGGAGAACAGGAACGAGTAAGAACTGGCTCCGAATTGAATTCGGCCCATGGTTTATGGTGAACTCGCCAAGATTTGGAGAAGTCGACCGGGTTATTATATTTTTTTAAGAATCAAGCACTATTGTAAACTGTAACTCGTCTGTCTATTTGGATCAAATGTCTCTGGGTTCGACCTGCCTAATCCTGTGGGAATTTATAATCTCAAAGTCATCGTCAAACGTCCCATGATGAAAGTACAAAAATTAGATTGGCTTCAGTCCCTGTAGCCCTGTTATGCTCACCCCTCGACATACCCCACCCCTCCTCGCTGCGATTCGATTCCTGGGTCTGTCAGAGTAAGGGTACATATTGCAATGCACTTCACATCCTATTTTGTTTTATTATGTATTGAATGCTTAAATCGCAAGACTTGGGCAAGTCTATACAAAAGGTGTACTACTTTCCTTGTTCATAAGTGTTATGGTTTAAAATCGCTTGTCTTACCCTAGGAAATATCTCATTACACGTATATCAAGGAATACTGTAAAACATCAAGATGTATACCAAAACTTCTACTACTGACATCACTGTAAAAACCCTCAATGACAGAAAGCCGCTTGTTACAAAAAAAACAACTCACGGTGAGGGAGAAATGAGTCAATGGCTGTCATTAACTTAGTTCGCACGTTTCCAGGAACTCTCAGGTCGTGGAATGTGGTGCAGATAAAGTGTGGTTACTAGAAAGTGGCGCACACACTAGCAGTGAACTATATATCCTGGGGGCCGTCTAATATTTGGGGACAGGATGGAAGTACTAGGACAAGGATGGGAGAGACATTGCGTTAAATAAATGTTATTGTCCTTCTCCTGACCTCAATCCTTCAGAAGGACCGTTCAAGATGAAAGCCTTCCGGTGATTGGTTGTTATGTGTGTAGCGAAACCCTTGGTTGCTGAAAGTGTAGAACCACTCTCCGCGTTCGTCAGTCTACCAAGGGCCTGAGACTATAGTCACTACCCTGTACTTACCATGCCAGTACGGGTGGGTTCGAATTGACCCACTGGAAAGGGCAGGGAGATGCGGGATCTACAACCTACCGCTACCTATCGACACATAACCTCTGGACTATTTCAGTATACCTTTCTTTATTTCGGTATGTTTCCAGTCGGTTGGTGCTACTGGGCACCAACTAGTGCGGGAAGAGATTCTGGTCTCTTCAACGTTGAAAGGTTTCGATACAACCTTACCAACTCGTGAGGCTCCAGGCGTTCACTCTACAGAGAGGCACCGTGACAAGTTCCTGTCAACCCGATGCGGACTCAGTCTTATATACTGACTGAGTTACGTAATGCGGGCGACCCTGTAGTATTTGCATGCACTGGTCCGCCGTCTTTACTGCACAGGAGGGATTGGCACTCGCGCCATCTAGCGTAAAAGTGAAACAACACTGCTCGACTACCCTGACCCCTACATGTGTCTCTCCCGGGCACTATGGGGTGCCCAGTTAAAATCAGTGGTAAACAGAAGGACCTGGGTTCAAACCCTGGGATTTTTTTTCTAATTTAAAATATGTCTTTTCTTATTATTCAATGGAGAATAAATGTATTATTTAGATACAGTTGTTAGAAGTTCTGAAGGAAACTATCCAAGTGTGCACATGGATTATATTGTGGTTGCTTAAGCTACCAGCATCAGAATGGACACCTGTTGAGATGTCCTTCCAAGAGGAGAGATTTTAGGATAGAGGTCAGAGTTGTGTGTGTGTGTGTGGGGGGGGGGGGGGGAGTTAATAACAAGTGTAATATCATAGTGTAACGTATTCTTTGTGTTGGGAGTCTATGTCATACCGCGTTTGTTTGCAAACGTTTACTCGACGAGTCTGCAGGCCAAGCTGAGTAAACGTTTGTAAACAAACCAATGGAGACCCAATGTTCGCAAATTCCATAAGCTCCTGAAATTCAAATTTTTCTGGTGCTTTTGAGAGGATTTTTTAAAGTTAATCTCATAAATTTCAAGAGTTTAATCCTAGAGATCTAGGTATTCCTCCTATTGGTGCTAATATACTGAATGAAATAATGTCATGGCATGGATTTCTGTCATTACAATGCTTCATTCATTGTACAGCACATATTCAAGATGCATGGAAAGGAAGTCTTGATTGTTAACAAAGAATTATTTGAGAATTATCTAAAATAGAATGCTAGAAAATAACAAAGATGGTAAAACATGATATATGGGAAAAAGACGAGCGATCCGCTTAAGCGACTGCTAGTATGTGCAATTTTTCTAAATACCGTACGGTCGAACACACCCCCACCCGGGATAGCGAGACCAACACGTTACGCAGAAAGGTTCTTGATACCATAAAACATATATGTTTGTGGCGCCTACTGTATTGTCAAATGTACTGTCCCACAGGTATTAGTGTGGAAGATCGTCTGTTACGTTAGACGAACGCTAAATACCCTTTTCATCTTATATAGAATAAACACGTCTTGATATAAAAAAAAAATCATGAATAATCTGTGCGGGAATATCTCACACTTACTGGCCAGCTGTACGGATTCCATTCTTCACACTGTGCACGAACTAATAGTTGGTGCACTCCATATCATGTGACTTGTTTTTGATGATTTCTGCGTATATAACAATTCAAAGGAGACCTAGTAAATTACATCTGTTCCTTTGTTCTTTTAGTCAGAAATATATAGAGACATAGTTATGGATTGGATTATGTGATTGGAATTTGTTCAGAGGTATTCTGATCAGAAATATTCACCGAGTTCCAAGAGGTGGGTATTTCTGACCAAAATATCGAGGAACCGATGGAATTCAGTCACACTCACTGTGTGTCTTAATTATCATATATTTAGAATTCATTAGGAATGCCATTCTACAACTCACTATATAGCAGGATAAGAAGTCACGTTGTACGGAGGGACGTATTAATATTCTTTTGGTTGAGAATATCCACCTCGTTCTACGAACTCGATAAATAGTTCTGACTATAATATACAACCATGTTTAGTTTCCCAGTAAAAAGCAGTATTTTTGGTGGCACTAACCTAGTTCTTTTCTGTCTTCATTATTGCAAATTCAAAATAACTTCTGGGTTACGTGCTGACCTATATCTTTAGTTAAAGCCACCTGGTTTGTTACCTGAAGCGCTGATGCCTTGGAAGGCTTGTATACCACCCTAACTGACCCGCTATCTATCTATTACCACTATCATCATCATAATATACTCTGCCTTGTATTGTTATTCTCATATACTGTATGTACGTTACACATCCGATCCACTATTTGTTGGAAGACCGATGTATACAACATTGAAGCAAATAAATGATCATTATAAAAAAAAAATTTAAAAAATGCCACTTAGCGACCAAAACCTGCCAAAATGGAGATCGGGCTGGATCAGGTGAAATTAGGAAAAATCGTATAAACATAGCTGCTGGTGGGGGCAATGACTTTTTTTTCTGGTAATTCCGGCCGTTAATACGGTTTGTCGCATGAGTACATTTTTTTAATTTTTTTTATTGATCAATCCATTTCTGGTCGGATGGCCAGATCTTCCAATGGTAGTACAATCAGGTGAACATAGATGGTTATTATACAGAGAATAATAATAAATTGTGTAGTAAATGTGCATAGGAAAAAAGTGCAGTAGATAGTTCGAACATGCTAGCTAACTAGTATCAATATTTACGACATCCATAGTTCTTTTATTGAGCGCTTAAACGCAGGTATTGTGTCTCTTAATTGTATTTCCGGAGTTAAGTCATCCCACAATTTCCTTCCTCTGAATGCTGGGGAGCGCTCATATTTAGACCCTTTATGCTTGAACACTTTAAAGTTAATCTGCCGATTCTGTCGCATATCCCTAGGGAGCTCATAGGTATTCTCAGCGTTTTTCGAGCGTTTGTACATCAACTTTGCCAGTTGGTCTTTCCTACGAAGCCGTAGGCTTTCCAGCCTTCCACAGCTAATTCGTAAGTCTTCGATTCTCTGCCTGTTGATGCTATTCCCCTGCACTACACGTAACGCCCTATTTTGAAGTCTCTCTATACATTCACTATGTAAAGATATTCTATAATATATTGGTGCTAATATAAACTAGGAGCAAATAGTATGTTCATCATAGATGAATGAGCGTGCTATTAAAAATGAATAACAAATAAAAGGTGTAAGTTAGTTTTAGCCTATGGATAGTTTTCTGTAACCCACTTGCACCAAGTCAACTTGCCATTTCTGCAACTGCCTATCTAGGATCCAAACAAATCGAGCACCAGTGGGTCTTGAGGTATTTTGGTCTTGAGTGATTGGTCATGGTCAGCTGGGCATGCCTCTAAGAGACTGTGACACTGGCTCCCTGCTCTGTTCTCAATATCACAGTAAATAGCACACAGATAGTGAAGGGATAACTTGTATGCAGTACCCTGAAAGTCTATATGGACCCCTCTAAATTCTAGATGATATAGTGCGTGCAAGCACACTCTAAAAACTCTAGATGATGTATATGGCGGGTGCAAGTACATTCACCATGTAAAGATATTCTTTAATATATTGCAAAGCACCATGGAGTTGTCCCATTACACTAATTCCATATAAGGAATAAAGTAGACTGAGTAGCCAATAACTGCATTCGCAGCAAACCCCAACCTTCACCCTGACCTCCTTACATAATATTTTCTCGCGCCTTGGGACGGCTCTTCATTCGAGAGTTGACCTACAATCTAATGGGCCACAACCACTCTCAAAGAGACCAGAAACAGTTTGATAAAACCTGTGTCTGGTGAAATTAGCACTTGATAGCAATGACGGGTGAGACTATGGCCGTCTTCTTCTATTAGCGTCATTGACGTAGTTACGGGGCTTGGTGTGGTGGCACGGCACTCCGGACTTCTCTCGTTAATAACGATACCCTTCTCACCTGTGCACTTCATCCTAATAGGGCATCGCACACTCAGCGCGTTTTTCCGTTGAGCTATGCTTGAGATTTTGAACCGGAAATATCGTAAGGGGGTGCAGCAACGCAGCAAGGAGGTACTTTAGTGACGTACGTGTATGAGGTACTTGAATGAGGTAAATAAAATACAGGCGAAACCTGCGCAAGTAACTCCGTGTAAGCGGTCACCCCGCGTAAGCGGTCACTCTTGGCCGGAACGGAGGGTGACCGCTTACGCGGGGTTCTACTGTACTTGTATCAGACAGTGAGGTACTCATATGAGCTAATTGTATGAGAAACATTTTCCAACTCAACTTTATTAACTCAGACAGGTTGACATTGTATTTATTATCCACCTAATACAAAGTGTCCATAGAAAACACAAAGGGAGTTGCATAATTAAAATGAACTGATTTCGACATGCCGCTTCCACAGAAAAGGTGGATAATAAATACAATATAGACTGGTTTCAGATAAAAGCGTCTGTATGCTACTCGGAGTTGACTCTGCGCAATATCCTCGCATACGCTCGGATATTACTACGCGTCAACTCCTTGGAGCATACGGCCGCTTGTATCTGAAACCAGTCAATATTGTGTATTTATTATCCAGCTTTGCAAATTTAAGTTATCAAGGAAAAGATAAAATGACCACGCACCATTTTGATGTTTCAGTGGCTGTTTTAACGACTATTCGTATTCTCCTGGGTAGCGAACTCTAGACTCTATACGTTTATAATAACAGGTTCGTATTAGGTGGATAATAAAAAGCGTGATCTCTTAACCGCACAAGCTGTGTACGCCTCTTTCTTTCTGCTAGCATCCTGGGGTAGTTTCTCGGTAATATCAAGCCCTATAAACGCTCGTTTAGCATTGTGACTTGTGGGCAGACTCTCAAAGCCTTTCTACCGGGCACTGTGGACCTTCAAAGGGGAGTCGGTTTCAGTTCTGTGCTCATCACAATGCCCTCCCACCGCTAAGGAATCAGTTTCCACCCTGTCTTTGTGTGCGCTGACAATTGTATCCATGGGCACAGACAGTAGTGTCCTCTGTAAGTGTGATCTGACTAGGTAAGAAACGGAACGGACTACAGGTGTTTACCTTCTCACAAACGGAATGGCCCTACTCCATAGATGAGAGTCAGTGGTTCATGTTTAGGGGGATCGATAATTTTTTGCTTGCATTTTTATTTGGTTCCATGATTTAGTTTTTTCCATCCCTAAATTCTTTCATATTTTAATAATAAGTTCTACCAATCATATTATACATATATCACACTATATTAATGAGTTATAATTATAAATCAATCTTTTACTCAGTTCTACCAATTATATTCATATCATGTATACAATGATTTGTCGTTGGTAACTAGGCTTCATACCTCATAGAATAACGTTCATAAATAAACAGGTGTCATCTAAAAGCAATTCTCTTGGGTTGTGGTTTGTAATCCCAACATATCTTTAATCCATAGGATTCTACCACATTTTCAATATTGTAATTTTGTGTCGCTGTGCCTTTACGATGGTTCCTTCGCCATATCCGCAGGACTCTGTGGAACAGACCGTAGGGTTCAGGTCATTATCTCACCCCGGTATTTTTCTCCATAGGGTTAACGTTAGGAAGTCGTACTCCACGGCCATGAAAGTATTGTACCCAATACTCAATGGCTAATTTGGCAAGTTATTCCAGGAATAAATGATGTTAAATGGGTGAGATAAATTTCAAACATGTTTTTAGAGGCAATCCAATCGCCGACTCAAGCCCAAACAACGGTAGGTAGAGCAATAATCGCCAACGATTTTGCCATTTTGCGTTCCCTCTTGGCAACTCCACAAATTCCTAGAAATGTTGGCTCATAGTCGCTGACGGGTGCCCTCTGGATTCCCCAAAATCGCTAGTGGAAACCGGGCTGAAGCCCCTCAACAACTGGAGCCCTGTCCCTGCGCTAACCAGACGGGATGGGAGAGGCGCAGGCCCCCAGCGTGGTGCGCTTCACACTGAGAGCAGGTCGCGAGCTGAAGCAGTGTGTGACAGGGTTAATTAACGGGTCAACGCTTATTACATTATTAATGTCCCCCTCCCTCTACCCTTCCCCCAATTAGCCTCATGTCCCCAGAAGCCACGCTAGATGCGTTCTATAATGAAATAAAAGCTGCGATTCTTATTTCTTTAAACTATAGGGAGCCAAAGTGAACCCGTTGCAACCACAGATGCCGGTTGCAAAATAGTATTTCCGGGTATAGGCGCTCAGTACTTTGACTATGTAGGTTCGAGATTATATGTCTCATTCACCAATCTTTTAGATCCAAATTTTTAATGAACTTAACAACTGTCACCGTAGTTTTGAAACAAAGTTATTCAGAGACGATAGTTATAAACTCCACCTCAAAAGTAACAAACGAGACAAAAAACATAAGTCTAGCCTTAAACCCCCATAGCTTTAGCACTAAGCCTCGTTCTTACTGGCCACCGGAAATGGTGTTTTGTAGGTGGGTATCTGTGGTTTCAGCGAGTTCACTTTGGCCCCCTAAAGGTTTTGAAAAGAGAAGGCCCAACAAACATTCACAGTTTACAATGGTAGAGGGGTATGGACGGTGTGTGTGTGTGTGTGTGGGGGGGGGGGGGGGTATCTTGTCTGTGTGTGTGTGGGGGGGGGGGGGGGGAGGGGGGGTCTAGGCCCCTTGACGCACCCCCCCCCCCCCCCACTTCCTTCTTTCTGCTGGTACCCTGACAGCTGATTGGCACCATCAGGGGACGAGGGACGTGTCGCCAGCAACAAGCTCGTGTCTGACTCACCACGTGACGTCACCACATCACTGGGGCTTCCCCACCGGAAGTGAGGTCACAGGAGTTCGTCACAGATGACGTCACGGGGTCGCCGACGGGGTGAAATGAGAGCTGTGTAAAACGGAGGTGGATCCATTGTGTTGTTTCTTTGAATGATTCAACACACCAAGCTCTCTCCGAGGGAGAGTCTTTTGAGCCCCATCGGTTAAGGTCGGAGACTTAAACTAGAATCAAATGCTAGGTTTATGATTGATTATGATTGCTGAATGAGTATGGAATCATTAAGAATTAGCAATCAAAAGCCTGGGGTTCTATACGTTCCGTGGGTCATTTTCTGTAGCCAACGAGTATATACCCGCTGCTGTAACCCACTTAACTTAGCAACCAGTTCCTTCTATTACTGTCTGTGAAGGGACTAAATATATCGAGCTCTAGATAGTCAATGAGTTATTTCGGCCTGTAGTGGTTGGTTGTAGTCAGCGTGGCACCTCTCAGAGACGCTACTGCTGAGATACTGGGCCTCTGCACCCTCCAAATGTCACAGAGTTGGCGGAGGAACCGATGTGACCTCCTCAACCTCTCTGAGCGATTATTGTACCTCCAGGGGTATTTATCGGTGACAGTGTTATCTGAGATTCTTCACGGAGACCAAAACACACCTTGAGACTTCCCCCCTTGAGATATATTTGCGATATGGTCGGCCCTAGACTGGCTCCAGTCCCTGCATCCTATGGCTACTCTTCTCGATGGGCCAGTCAGAGAAGGATATATACCTTAATCAACTTTATTCTTATTGTGTTTAATCATTTAATGAATATTCATAATCCAGTCTAGGTCGTCCCGTGCAGCAAATGAGGGGGGGGGGGGGGAAGTCGCCGACATTTGGTCCCTAATACCGGAGACACACCAAGCGAGTGAAGTCAGCGATCTCTGTGATATCTCAGTGAGATATTATTTCATAGGAATATCTCCAGCTTATGATTTAGTATCTTGGAAGCATTAATCAGGTGAGATATGAAATAATAGCTCACATATAGGTCATTTTGTGTTGGCGATTACGGAACTCGCTGCGTTTCTCGCTTGAGGTGTCTCCAGCTTCAGCGTCGGTCTGCACAGTGACAGGCAGAGTGACAGGCAGAGTGACGGGCAGAGTGACAGGCAGAGTGACGGGCAGAGTGACAGGCAGAGTGACAGGCAGAGTGACAGGCAGAGTGACAGGCACAGTGACAGGAACAGTGACAGGCACAGTGGCAGGCACAGTGACAGGAACAGTGACAGGCACAGTGACAGGCACAGTGGCAGGCACAGTGACAGGCGGGATAGGAATCGCAGGGGCATTCATCGCTCAGTGAGTCCCTGCTCTTATTATGCAGCGAATCTGAGCTTGGGAGGCCACGCACATAAAATGTCTATTCCCACTCGGCGATTCTTGCCCCTGAGACTACTGCCGGGCAAAATCGTCGGGAAACTTGGCGACTTGACAATTTCCTAGAAATTTTGGCTGAAAGTCGGCGACTGGTGCCCTTTGAATGCCCCAAAATCGCTAAGTGGGAACTGGGCTTAATAAGGAGTTGTTCAGGTAAAATGAGAAGCAGTTGAGTCGTGTTCCTATATTGACTCATTCCTCAAAAGAACTTAGATACTTTTAAGATACAGTAATATATGGAGACATGGTTAGTGTACCTTATTGGAGTCTGTTCTGTGATAGTTTGGTCGGAAATATAAAGGAGATAAAGGTGATTATAGATCTGAGATCCTTTCCCAAATATTTAAATCAGATAAAAAGTTCTACTTTGTACTACCAGTACTCAGGGACACACTTTGATCTCAATCAGGTCACTTTACGAGGTAGATCTAACATCAACCTAATGATGTTGGATTAGAGGGAAACTATGTTCCGGTGGGAATAAGTCAAAGTTACGAGGTAAGGCTTGGAAAAATTACTGCCCAAGGTGTAGCCGCGGGCAGTAATTTTTCCAAGCCTTACCGAGTAACTTTGACTTATTTCCACCGGTACGTGGTTTCCTTATTCCTATATACCTTCAATTGTCGGCTAATATCGATAAAAACCGAATGTTTCTGAACGTCAACCTGGTCAGTAAACGTCAACCTGGGCAGTAAACGTCAACCTGGGCAGTAAACGTCAACCTGGGCAGAAACGTCAACCTGGGCAGTAAACAATAGTTATTCCACCCCCAGCAGCGTTAAGTAATCATAGGTTGTTCACTCATAGGTATATAGGAATCATTCTTACCATCGGCTTAGGTGGACACAGGGAGACGGTATCCTCTACATCGACCCGATTCTTACCGATTCCTTCCGATCATCCGCTCGGGGGAAGTCCGGGATAAAGTCTCCATGTCTTGTGGACTTAACCCAGTTGACTGCTCACTTTGATGGTGCGAGGAGGGCGGGTGGGGTGGAGGTCAGTCGGTGCAATTGCCACTCACTAAGTAATGATTACCGTGGCTATAATTACTCTAAACATAAATACTCTTCCCCAGTTCCCCCAGGAATGTTCATATGAGAAATCTATGGTTATTTACAAGACTCAAGTGTATACACACATGCTATAGCACCTACTGCAGCCTCCAACAAGTTACAACTCTCAATCCACCTATATATCCATATTACCACATACATGTACCTTTAAATTTTTTATCTTTATTCTGGTCCAGTTGATATAACGTCAAAAAATTGTCATTTACTGTTATCAGACTGCTATGATTATTATTATTATATACCTGTGTCCGAATTTCTATGAAATACTGCCCGCTGCTAGGGGTGCAGTAAAATAATGTTCGTGCTCGCTGTGAGAGTGACTTGATAAGTCATAAAAATGTAGTTTTTTCATCGATTTAAGGTATATAATAATAAGCAAACGTCCCGACTGTAGACGAAACGATTCTTGTTCTCGGTCAGTCGTCAATGTCATTTTCATACTGCCTTCCGTCAATTTAATTTTTCTTAAAAACCAAAATTTTAATAAATGTGTATGGCTAGGTGGTCCGTATTTTAGTATATGGACCAGTGGTCCATACACTTTTTTTTTTACGTCATATGCCAAAACGGTGCGTATTTACAGTATATACGGCATGGGTATATAGTAAAGTGTATATAATTATATCAAAATAGCGTGGCTGTGGACGTATGGAAAGTAGGAGCAAATAGTATGTTCATCATTGATGAATGAGCGTGGAAATATAAATGAATAACAATTGAAAGATTTGGGTTACATTCAGTGTATGGATCCTTCTCTGTAACCCACTTGCACTCAGTCAACTTGCCATTTCTTCAACTGCCTGTGTCTAGGATTCAAATAAATCAAGCACCAGTAGGTGAATCAGGTATTTTGGTCTTCAGTGATTGGTCATGGTCAGTTGGGCATGCTTCTCAGATACTCAGACACTGGCTCCCTGCTCCTTTCCCAGTATCACAGAGAGTAGCGCAGATGGGGAAGAGATAGCGTTTTACAGTATGCTGGAATCCTATGCGATCACTCTATCCTTTAGGCAATATAGGCAACGTATATAGGGCTTCTAAGCACGCTCTAAAAATACTTGGTAATTTTGTCAATCAGAAATCCCTGTCTTCAGCATCTGGCTATCTGATTGGTCAAAATCCTACATACTTTTAACGTCCGCATAAAGTGAGTCAATTCTCAGATATTTGATACCAGGCTATAGCGTAAATCCTCAAGATTTGACCTTGATGTTGCACATAACTAACCCCCACCCCCTACCCCTCGAGTGACCACCCCCTGACGGCGGGCAAGTTAAGGTGAAGGGTAGAACTTGCTCTCTTTATACATTCTTCTAGGGTAAATACCCACGACTAACACCCCTCCCCACCCCCTCCCCGGGCCTCGGAACTCACCCCCTGCTCCACTCTCCAAACAGAGTCTCTGGCTGACCAGTATACGCCACTGGACATAGGGCTGGCGAGTGAGCTCAGTGGTTTACACAAGATGCTGGACATGTGACTCAAGATTTTGGGATACAGTCCAAGTGTAGCCACCTTCTTCCTTTTCTCCTAGCGGTGGTAGATTTACTGCTATATCAAAGGCCAGGCCTTCTCATATACGCCCTCCAGAGGTTACTCGGCTCCCGATTATCGTCCAGGGTAAACACAAGTTCCGCTTGCGAGAAACTGGGCACACCACGATCATATGAACCACAGTTTTCCCATTTATAGTTAAGTAACCTGAACATAATTTTGGCTTTACATGTAGAAATTGCTGAAAATTCCATTTCTGAAATCGGATTTCCCATTTGAAGACTTATAAAAACCGTTAAAAAGCAATGATTGTGGGTTACGGGTCAAGGGTCTATCACCATACAACGCCGGTAACTAGCGGACACCGGGACCTGTAAACAGACTGAATTCTGGGATACCTCAATAGGGTCTATACCATGTCTATGTGGTGTGGGAAGTTAAGGAAACTCTCACCATGGTAAATGTGTAGGGGTAACCATACACAATGATGGGTATTGGGCACTAGACAACTCTCTAATACACAATGATGGGTAGTGGGCACTAGACAACTCTCCCATACACAATGATGGGTAGTGGGCACTAGACAACTCTCCCATACACAATGATGGGTTGTGGGCACTAGACAACTCTCCCATACACAATGATGGGTAGTGGGCACTAGACAACTCTCCCATACACAATGATGGGTAGTGGGCACTAGACAACTCTCCCATACACAATGATGGGTAGTGGGCACTAGACAACTCTCCCATATACAATGATGGAGAGTGAGCACTAGACAACTCTCCTATATACAATGATGGGTAGTGGGCACTAGACAACTCTCCCATACATAATGATGGGTAGTGGGCACTAGACAACTCTCCCTTACACAATGATGGGTAGCAGGCACTAGACAACTCTCCCATATACAATGATGGAGAGTGAGCACTGGACAACTTTCCCATATACAATGATGGGTAGTGGGCACTAGACAACTCTCCCATACACAATGATGGGTAGTGGGCACTAGACAACTCTCCCATACACAATGGTGAGTAGTGGGCACTAGACAACTCTCCCATACACAATGATGGGTAGTGGGCACTAGACAACTCTCCCATACACAACGATGGGTAGTGGGCACTAGACAACTATCACATACACAATGATGGGTAGTGGGCACTAGACAACTCTCCCATACACAATGATGGGTAGTGGGCACTAGACAACTCTCACATACACAATGATGGGTAGTGGGCACTAGACAACTCTCCCATACACAACGATGGGTAGTTGGCACTTGACAACTCTCCTATATACAATGATGGGTAGTGAGCACTAGACAACTCCCATACACAATGATGGGTAGCAGGCACTAGAGATGCACCTATACACAATGATGGACATGGGGCTAGACAACTCTCCTCCACACAATGATAACTTCTCCCTACATGGTTATAAAATGGTTGAATAAAGTTCACCTATGTTCACTGCTTTTGCCACCTCTTTTGTGTCACGCCTTCAGGTAGTTGCTCTATTTCCCGATGTGAGTACTCCATATTGTCGATGGTGAGCTTTGCAACTTTGACTTTAGCATTGTGACCTTTTGACCATGTTAGAAAAAAAACAATGGTCTTGTGAGACTGCACTGATTCTGGGACATGTGTACCAGTGTTTGTCCACTGTTGTCTCCCTCCACATGGTCCCTCAGTCTGAGGGAGGGTGCCCACTCATCTCCCTATAGAAGTACAACATGTACATCTAAGCTGGTTTCTTGTGGTATGATTTAAATGCCTTCTATCACAAATATCAATTCTTGTCATTTAACACAAATATGGGAGTCTGCCTCATTATCAAGCAGAAAACGTCAACCCCTCCAGAAATAGTGGGGGAAAAGTTACTCCCCCCCCCCCCATGAAAATGCCCCCAAAAATGTTGGCCCCTTCCTTGGAATACCCAAAAAGAGTTGGCCTAACCTTGGATTACCACAAAAAAGCTTCCGTCCCCTCCTAAAAACGGTCACCCCCCCCCCCCCCTTCCAGCCATAATTATTCAATGCTCCAATGAATCAAATATTTTATTTGAATCGAGAAGTCAGTGGTAAGGCGTATCGGTATGTATCTGGAGCCCAGTGGGTGTACGGTTTAAGACTAAATTACTGTGCGACATCACCAATAGTGGGAGGTTTCCTGTGAATCGCGGGACTGTTTCGTGTCGGGCGGGTTCTCCACTAAGCACTGACCTAGATTGACATTAATCTACTCAACCAACCTGGCAGCCAATCAGCGTGCGAATAGCGACCACCTGATGCATCTGATTAATGGACCACGTCTGGAGATAACATTTGCTGTATTTATAATTTGTTCCTTTTGCCTTTATCTCACCCCTAATATAAAATCCCATAGGCTTAACATTGACTTTCCGTATGCCACGCTGACTGGCATACAGAGTTTTATATGCCACTAGTGGCATACAGAATTGTTATCACGTAATATTCCAAAATCGAGGAGACAGGGTAGGATAAAATCAAAACCTGATTCGTTTTAATCTTGGCCACCGCATGCCACTCCTGGAGTTTTGACTCCGGACTTCACTCGGCTTCGCCTCATGAAGTCACTTTGCCAAACTCCAGTCGTGGCATACGGTGGTCAAGATTAAAACTCATCCAGTTTTGCGATAGTATTTGATGAATTTGCTGTAAAATGTGTCATTTACTCTGTCATCTTCATGCTGTATGAACCAGTCTGAATTCAATGAATTGGAGATACCAGCCACACCTTTGGCATCTGGATGTCTGATCGATAATTTAACCTCGTATTTTTGACGTAGGCTGACAGTAAGTCATTCTCCGTATAATATTGACCCCTCGGTCTGTGACTCTTAAGCCCATAAGACAGCGACATTTTCCACAGATTCTCACCGATCCGATCACCGATTATAATCGGAAACAAGAATGTCGCTGTCTTAAGCTCATAAGACAGCGACATTTTCCACAGATTCTCACCGATCCGATCACCGATTATAATCGGAAACAAGACTGTCGCTGTCTTATAACCTCAACGACGCTTGCCGATCACACCTCTCCACTTTATGACCTTGTACAGCGACCCGATTGAGATCAAAGAGAGCCGCCGGGAGCCGAGCCGGGGTGAGCCACAGGCCGCTGGTGTGGAGTCATCGAAAATGGTTCAAAGTTTAATAACTTTTGATCCGATTAAGATATTGGAAATCTGTTTTCAGATTCATCATCGCCTTTGTCTCACCTACAAATTGATATAAGGCACTTGCAAATTGGACTAGGGGATAGGTAGCATCGCTGTTGAATATGGCCTTCTCAGAATCGGGAACAGTCGGTGAAGTGCATACAGTGACACGATTAAGGTCGGGCAGAATCGGTCATTACCTCCACGCTAGTAATGTGAAGTTCGTACAGCGACCCGATTCTGACCGATTCGTCGGGCAAAGGTGTGTTCGAGCACAATGGTCGGGTCGCTGTCTCATAAGCTTAAGTACTCTTGCGACATTCATGGGGCCCTTAAATTACTACAGAGCATCGTGGAACCGCGGGTGTAGAATGACCGAGTCTGGAGTCCAGTGGAATGTTTTGGCGGGAAAAAGCAGACGACATCCTGCCTCATTCACACTCTCTGGGCGCAGTCTTTGCAAGCTTATGATATATATGCACCTTGCACGACATTCCTGGAGAGTGGGTGCCCTGAGGCAGGTACGGACTGGGATGGGGGGGGGGGGGGTAAATAGGTTGGTGGACACAAGAGATGAGGGGTGGAGGTGGGGGGGGGGGGGTTGATAGCAGAGGTCCAGACGAGAGTGGGGGCAGAGTTTAGGGAAGGACAGGGTCGGTCAGTCGGGGAAAGGGAGCACTCATTATACATAGCCAGGGGCAGTTCTGTGTATTTTTGTGGGATTTGTGTATGTGTGTGTGTGTGTGGGGGGGGGGGGGGGGTGGTCTGTGGATGAGTAGCGGTGCATTCTTTATAGGGGGGGGGGGGGGGTAGAGATTTCCGTGGTTGGGTGAGGGGGACTTTATTTTACCGATTCATAAGGTCAAACTCTCGTCCCTCCCATCCCTAGGATGTCAGTTGGGTCAAGAAAAAAAGTGGAAATATTTAGTAGAAACCGAATGAGAGTTAGACTTGACAATGTTTATGCCACGATGGCCAGGTCGTGTATTACTACACAAGGCGTAGCTGAGTGTAGTGAGGAGCAGACCTGACCAGAGTGGCATAGACATTGACAAGTCTAACTCGAGTTCGGTTTCGTATTTATCCTACCCCGTCTCTGCTTTTGTATTACTAAAAGATAAATATTGACTCAACGACCAACAGAACTTTTTTCATAGTAGCTGACATCCTGCTCTCTGATTGGTCAATAATGTTATTACTCTAGTGGCATAAAAAAACACTTTATGTCACGGTCTGCCACATAAAATTTGCCTATGTTAAGTCTATGGCGGTTTTTTATTAGGGGTAGGATAATTGTCATTACTGCCTCAGAGTAAATTGAGAAAACTTGGACAGCTCGTCGATGTTTGCCATGGAATAGGACTGATGATCTGTTGGGAGATTCAAAGCGCTGTTTCATTAGCATGAATGAGGCTCAATTTGTATTGTCTTTGTTTAACAATGTAAATAAGTTCATGTATTGTTAATGAAAATGATGGTTTCCATGAATAACCGGAAAACAGCCATCTTTGGAGGAGCGGGGCAATTTCTATGGGAGTGGTGCGTTATTTCCGGGGGTGTAGCGGGGGCTCCTTTATTTCACCGATTCCAGAGATGCAAAGCGGTGTAGCAAAACAAAATAAAGGTTCTAATCATATCCACTATTGACCTCTAACATGACCAAGACTTAATCCACTAGCAAAACC
Source organism: Alentia gelatinosa (assembly GCA_950022655.1). Taxonomy (NCBI): domain Eukaryota; kingdom Metazoa; phylum Annelida; class Polychaeta; order Phyllodocida; family Polynoidae; genus Alentia; species Alentia gelatinosa. The sequence continues at coordinate 49,126,784 of OX465589.1, read as the reverse complement.
CGGAAACCCATAAATGACTGGAAAGCTAACATCTCTAATATTCATATCTTGAAAACTACCCCCCCCCCCCACCTCCCCCCGCCCATATCTAATGACCGCTTCGTCCGGTAGGGGTGTATAAGTGGGGTGCGGACAGAAGCTGAGTATATTGTGGGGGGGGGGGGGGGGTGACAGTGTAGAAGCAACCAGTACCGAGGTCAGACTTTGACAAAAGACGGAGGTCACTTGACTCAGGCCGCATTCCTTCACCCGTCTGGACACGAGGGGCAGGGGGGGGGCGGGGGGCGGGGGTTATACAGGACACCCCCCCCCCCCTCAACTCGTCACCCGTCTGTCCTCCGCCAACTAGATTCCAGCTTACGTACGCGGGTCAGCGGGGTCCTCACGGCGGGGTCCTCACGGCGGGGTACTCACGGCGGGCCTCACCTCGGCCTCCGTGTTCAGGGGAGAGAGAAACAGCGGGGAACAAAGTGTGGCGTGTCGGGGGTGTGTGTGAACAACGCGATGCGACGCGACGCGATACGATGCGACGTGATGTTACTCAGAGGAGTGGGGAACAAAGTGTGGCGTGTCGGGGGTGTGTGTGAACAACGCGACGCGATGCGACGCGATACGACACGATGAGACGAGCCAACATGACACAATACGACACGACATGAGATGAGCCAACGGGACGTGATGCGATGCGACACGACACGATATGAGATGAGATTACTCATAGGAGCGGGGAACAAAGTGTGGCGTGTCGGGTGTGTGTGTGAACAACGCGATGCGACGCGATGCGACGTGATGTTACCCAGAGGAGCGGGGAACAAAGTGTGGCGTGTCGGGGGTGTGTGTGAACAACGCGACGCGATGCGACACGATGCGACGTGATGCTACTCAGAGCGGGGAATAAAGTGTGGCGTGTCGGGGGTGTGTGTGAACAACGCGACGCGATGCGACACGATGCGACGTGATGTTACTCAGAGGAGCGGGGAACAAAGTGTGGCGTGTCGGGGGTGTGTGTGAACAACGCGACGCGATGCGACACGATGCGACGTGATGCTACTCAGAAGATCGGGGAACAAAGTGTGGCGTGTCAGGGGAACAATTCGACGCGACGCGACACGATGAGACGAGCCAACGCGACGCGATGCGACGCGACACGATGCGATATGAGACGAGCCAACATGACGCGATGCGACGCGACCAGACACGATGCGACGTGATGTAACTCGGAGTTCAGAGAAGACGGTAGACTTGCTCAAGTCTTTGAATATGAACATTCATCAAATGATTTAACACAATAAGAGTAAAGTTCATTAAAGTATGTATCCTTCTCTGACTGGTCCTGTATCTCAACGAGGAGGGTAGCCATAGAATGCAGGGACTGGAGCCAGTCGAAGTAGACGGGAACAAACTGTGGTCTGTGGAGACAATGTGACGCGACGCGATACAACGCAACACGACACAGCGCGACCAGGCCCGATGTGATACGACGCAACGCGACACGAAGCGCCGTGAAGTGATTAAACTTTCAGAGTTAAGCTTTAAAAAAAACAGGCAACAAAGCGTGGCATATTAGTGGTGTGTGTACAAAATACAAAGTTGTTATTATTGTCCTGCTGGCTATTGGGTATTCAATCTTTTGTTACGTATGTTATTGATCTATCCCGGGGCTACATCGTAGCCCTAGGCTCGTAGGAACATCAATTCCCCTTCAGTACTAGGTAAGTACCTCGGGTAATTATCTAGAAGAACGACTTTTGTATAATCGATAGCAAAGTTGATCAATACCAAAAAATGAAGAAAAAAACGGCATGACGCGACAGACCTAACGCGATGCCATCCGAAAAAGAAAAATTGGCATTTTTCATAAGTCCCCTTTTCAAGCTTTACAGTACAAGACAAAGGGATGGGTGGTGGGTCAGATTTTTCAGAGCTTTTTTCATGCATGCCCTTTTATAAATATTCTCTAGATACAGAATACAGGTATTGACCCCTGGTATTTTTCCTCCATAGACTTAACATTGGGATCTCGGATCCAATGCCCATGAGATATTTAGGAAAACTATCCAATGGGGGATTATGTCACAAGTGTTAACCCATTAGTCAATGTGAAGGGTGAGTTAGGGTCAGAAACCCATTCAAGTTTAGGGTCAGAGCTTGATCCCATCTCGTTTGAATCGGTACGTAATTCACACGGCTTCGCCTTGTGAATTACTACGTGATTCAAACTCAATGGGATACAGGCTCAGACCCTAAACTTTCATAGGTTTCGTCAATAGACAGTGGCGGGTATATTTACACAATATTGACTGATTTCAGATACAAGCGGCTGTATGCTCCAAGAAGTTGACGCGTAGATGTAATATCTGAGCGCACGCGAAGTTATTGCGTAGATTCTATCCCGAGGAGCATACACCTGCCTTCATTATAAACCAGTGAATATTGTATTTATCATCCAGCATTTCTGGACAGGTGACATGCCGATATCAGTTCGTTTTAGTTGAGCACTACATTCTATCATAACCCACAAAATAAATCTCCAGAGACTCAACATGCTGTGACTTTATGCCACTGTTATGCCATAAAATATTCATATGCCACGGGTGACATATGCAATGAAAATACGTGAAGGGGTAGGATAAAGTCTAAACGTCACTCAAATTGTTTTTTATGGCGTGAGTTGTCTTTGCGGATTGATTTCACGAAGCAAAGCATTATGATACCATCCTGCGAAGAAAACTCACGCCATATAAACAATTATATGAATTTGAGTAACGTTTCTTGATAGTATTTTTTCGTAATACTATTTCCCAGTATGTGCGCTTTATCACGACCCGGCGCATACAACATACCATATGCACCGGGTACGTTGTTACACACTATGTATTTTCTATTGGCACTTAATATCAGGTGGGTAATATATTTGTAGATAAAGTTTTCCCTCTTGTTTATCACCCCAGCCCGAATCCCCTCACCTCTCAGTTGTTGCTAGACTGGCTCCAGTCCCTTCATCTTATGGCTACCCTCCTTGTTGGGATACAGGGACTGGTACAAACGGTAATGGTCTTGGATTTCTGGCGCTGTTTAGCTCCAGTATTTCCAACAATCTCCATACAGATATCCTGGTTACTAGTCAGGATATCTGCACCGAGATTAACACCCTGTTACTTTGATCTTGATCAGGTCACAGTCAGGAGCAGGCAAAATTTATTGCTATGACAACACAGGCGGCCAGGGAACAGGAGGAGGGGGAGGGGCAGGGGCAGGAGGAGGTATAGGGTTACAGGGAGCGACTTAGGGCCATAAACAGGAGATTCTGTTCCTACTGGGCAAGTCTTTGATTCATGGGCCAGTCAAAGAAGGATATATATATTTACTATATGCCCATGCCGTATAAACTGTAAATACGCACCGTTTTGGCATATGACGTAAAAATACTGTACGGACCACTGGTCCGTACACTAAAATACGGACCACCTAGCCATACACATTTATTAAAATTTTGGTTGTTAAGAAAAATGAAATTATTCTGATTTCGATTAATTATTTAACGAATGTTGATAATCAAAGAGTCTAAGTTGTTGCCTACGGAGACCCACAAGTATACTGAGCTAGGTGAGCCCCATGAGTATACTGAGCTATGCGGACCCCATGAGTATACTGAGCTATGCGGACCCCATGAGTATACTGAGCTATGTGGGCCAGAGAACAACCACACAAACACAAGTAACAACCTTCTAATCTACCGTCCAAAGGCCGCCCACTCTCTAAGCACAGTTTCTGTCACGTTGCCAGTCTAAGCGTGGACGGGTACTGATCCTCTGCTCGGAGAGTGATCCGTTATGTCTGGAGTATAGTAGACGCACTCTCCCAGCAGATCCTATGTGCTCATTTGCGGCTTACGTGATCCGGGATATCTGCTTGGAGAGTGGACTAGACTGGCGGTTCTTGTTATGTCATGTGTTACGTCATATGACGTGAGATCGGCTTAACGACGACTTCCCCAGACGAGGTCCCCGCATGAGGCCATTCCTCGTGGTACGGACGTCGGCCGGGCAAAGTCACCCTCCCTCAATACAATCAACGAGTATAGATACAGTAATTCAAAGGTGAATGTTGTTTGGAGCTCGGTCAAATATTGGTGCAGTAATGCCTGAAGATGCCTTAAGGCATTGCCATGTAGGGCCTGAAGGCTTAGTGGGAAACAAGAATTCAAAGTACAAATAAAGTCAAGGCTGTCTGTAATAAATGAATGGATTTAGAGAAATAGAGACCATACTATTTTATGTGTAGTTCATTGTTCACAATTTTGCTGTACTATTTGTATTTACATCTCACCCCATTACCATTATCACCTGCCTGCGCTAATAGTGGCAAACATCTGGTGTGCTTTTTTGTTTAAATACCTTGTAAGGCCACTCAAAAAAAAACTTGTTTCTCATCACCGCGAGCATCTGCAAAAACGATTTTAGAAGATTTTTTTTTTTGTTAAAATAAGATGAACCAGAAAAGTATGTGTATTTGGTATCAAATTAAAGCTCCTCATGCCAGGGATGCTTTCAATGTATAAGCAGTATAAATCTGAAAACCCCGCATACGCAGACACCCTGCATAAGCGGACATTTTTTCATAGCCTGGTGATGAGAAACAAGTTTTTTTTTGAGTGGCCTAATATTTTAAGAAGGATGATGTCCACCAGTTCCAATGTATGGTGCTTATCGAACCGCTGGTGGGAGAACTGCCCAGAAGTTAGAACCAGTGGGAATAAATAACAACAAAAAGGTGCCTCCAGGTGCCTTTATGTTATTACAACTAACAAAGCAGAAATCCACCAATCAGTGGAAAGTTCTAATGCAACCCCCCAATCAGAGGTAAGGTCTCATGTAATCCACCAATTAGTGGACAGTTTTCATACAATCCACCAATTAGTGGAAAAGTTCTACAATCCACCAATCAGTGAAAAGTTTTTATGCAACCCACCAATCAGTGGAAAGCTCTCATGTAATCCACCACTTAGTGGACAGTTTTCATACAATCCACCAATTAGTGGAAAAGTTCTACAATCCACCAATCAGTGGAAAGTTCTCATACAATCCACCAACTAGTGAAAAGTTCTCATACCTGTAGTACAGAAGGATTCTGTACAGCTGTATTACAGGAGGAAGGTGTGTGCCCCTACTTTCATATAGGTATCCATCCACTAATGATTCTTACCTGAAACAAAGAGAAACTAGAATAAATACAAGTTACGATTGGATGATAAATCAATAATACGAACCATGCATCATTTATTGTCAAAGAAGAATGTTCTCTTTTGAATTTGTGCAGATGAGGCAATATTGATGCTAAGAAAGTAGGCCATTTATAAACAGTGGATCCTCGTATAAAGGTTTGATTCTATTTATCTGAATCATGTCCCAATCCTTCACGGGCCATCTTCGGTTTCCTTCACGGTTTTTTTTTTAAATATTTTTATTTCATTCTGTTGAAAAAAGATCTTCTATGAAATAATGGGTGTATAATCAGTATATCGATCCTCTATACAGATAAAGCATACATTTCATAAGGTATAATAGGTATCCAAAAATAAAGGGTTTTCCATAGAAACTTTAGATATGTCAAGTTCTGATGATAACAACTAGATTAACCAGTCAAGAGTAGATTTCAGAAAGACATGTGAAAGCATTGGCTTGCACTGCTCTCCACCAAGAAATTGGCCCATTCTGTTAGAGTCTGTTTGAAGCATCAGTGTCATTCAAACTTTGTAACAATAATTTCCAATCTAGTCCTTGAAGAAGGCTGACAAGGCCGAAACTAGTTGGACATAACACTCAGATGAACAAACCTTAAATGATTGAAAAACCTGTACGAACAACTAGTGAAATAATAGAAATCCAGATACACAATCTGAGAAATTATGAGCAGTGCTCTGTATGTGGCTCTTTAACATCATCTTTGTAACAATAATAGCAATAGGCACATCTGAGAGGCTACTCTAGCCTCTAGTGAAAATGAAAGTTGAACTTAACCGACTGGGCCAAAACCCAGATCGACAGGAGCATACAGAATCACACAAATGTACATCCCTATACACATCGAGACTACTGTTTTATCAGTATTTTGTTTTGGGTAGTTTAATCGAATAGATCTATGAGATTAATTTAGGTAGAAATCAATATATAATGTATGCATATATCTCACAGACATTCTTTTCCCCCAAAGAACGAGTACCATCTTTCACTGGTGTGATGTGTGTGGTTTCATTCCAACAGTGACTGATGCTGTGCAGTCGTCAACTCATTTAATGTATACATGCATATATACATATGAGAAGACAGAAAGACATTTATGTTTATTTTTTTATGTTAACACTCACACGCCCATAAAGGTGCTTGGAGAGTGAGGGCCGGATCTGTGATCCCTTACCATGGTTGGTGTGGTATTGTTAACTAGAACAATCGACTTCCTGGAGGCAATATAGCAACATGGTTCAAAACTGACAGGAAACTGTCCCTTTCAAGGTAGCATCGGTTTTAGACTGGCTCCAGTCCCTGCATCCTATGGCCACCCTTCCCCTCCTCGCTGGGATATATATTGTAATGAACTTTATTCTGATTTTCTTCAACCGTATAATGACTTTTCATAATCAATGATTTGAGCAAGACTACATCCGTTTGTCATATAGGTGTTATTGTCACATGTTCTTAATCGAAAGACAAAAAAGAAAGAAAGAAATAGAGAAAGAATGAAGGAATGAGGAAATAAAGAAAGAATGAAGGAAATAAAGAACGAATGAAGGAAAGAATGAAGGAAATAAAGAAAGAATGAAGGAAATAAAGAAAGAATGAAGGAAATAAATAAAGAATGAAGGAAATAAAGAAAGAATGAAGGAAAGAAAGAATGAAGGAATGAAGGAAAGAATGAAGGAATGAAGGAAATGAAGAAAGAATGAAGAAAATAAAGAAAGAATGAAGGACTGAAGGAAATAAAGAAAGAATGAGGGAATAAAGGAAATAAAGAAAGAATGAAGGTATGAAGGAAATAAAGAAAGAATGAAGGAATGAAAGAAAGAATGAAGAAATGAAGGAAATAAAGAAAGAATGAAGGAATGAAGGAAATAAAGAAAGAATGAAGGAATGAAGGAAGGAATGAAGGAAATAAAGAAAGAATGAAGGAAATAAAGAAAGAATGAAGGTATGAAGGAAATAAAGAAGGAATGAAGGAAATAAAGAAAGAATGAAGGAATGACGGAAATAAAGAAGGAATGACGGAAATAACGAAGGAATGAAGGAAATAAAGAAAGAATGAAGGAATGACGGAAATAAAGGAGGAATGATGGAAATAAAAAAGGAATGAAGGAAATAAAAAAAGAATGAAGGAAATAAAGAAAGAATGAAGGAAAGAATGAAATAAAGAATGAATGAAAGAAAGAAAGACTACGGCTCTTGGGTGTGTGTGTGTATCGCACTGGGTATTACTGGGAGGTTCACACACACGTACACACACACTCAGACACACCCGGACGTGACCACGTCCTGGGGTCAGCGCCTGCGCCCCTCCTCACCCCACACACCTCCAATTTCATGTGTCACTGGCCCACGTTCAGATGACCCCACGTTCAAAAGAACTTCTCAACCAGAGATTTTTTAAACAATTTGTTTTCTTCGGGAGTGGATGCTGCCCGGCGGCTGGAGGGGTGGTTAGAGGGGAGGCGGGGTGGTTAGAGGGGAGGAGGGGGTGGTTAGAGGGGAGAGGGGGTGGAGGGGATGCACGTTGGAGGGACGGTGGTTGTGTTGTGGTTCGGCTGATGGCGGTGGTGGGGAGGGGAAGGAGGTAGCATTTTGCCCTAGATATATGTATACAAAGAGTGCAGATATATTTGATGTATAGATGCGACCTGGGATCTGTTTCAGTAGTCTCGTGGCATTAGGCCTAGACAGACATCAACAGGGGCACCAACAGTGCAAGCAACAGCGGAAAAAGACTAGCAAATATCAGAGGGTCGGAGTGGCCAATCTTCTTCATATTTGGAACGATTATAGGTTATATGTATCCCCTACCCGTGTTAAAGTGTCATCGCTTAATTCATACGGGAAGTGAGTTAAACTCCGCGTGTCATCGATTGCAGTCTTGTGATCTGTCCGTATGGTGTCACAGACGCCATCTAGACATGTCACGAAACTACTGAAACAGGTCCCAGATTTATGACCAATCTAAAGAAGGAGACAGGCATCCCAAACGTCAATAAACGACACATAGTTATTGCTAGTTCTTCCATCATCGCCAGAAAATTGTAAGATGGCGCCAGTGTAGTTGGGAACAACAGCTGATATCAGTTCCTATAATCTATTCATAATTGTGAGACAAGGTTAATTTCTATTTTGACTTGAAAACAGGCTACTTTTGCCGAAACGTCGTACACAGTTGTTTACACCAAATAAAGTCGTCACCTAAAACCGAATTGGGCAGCTGTTGTGTTGTACTTGTTTAAACGATCTGAAATTTCTATTTTCTCAACGTGCTGGCTTCATAAAACAGCGTAATACATGGTTCTCAAGAATGACCTCGTGGTTACCGATGCTCGTGTAACACTACGCACCAACTACTACGTGGGGCACAAACCTGGCTTTTTCTGGTCTCGCTGCTCCGAGTGAGCACACACTACACGTCACTGTTGTGTGGCCTGTGGTGGTGGTTGACCAGTCTGTCTCTATCTCTGTCTGTTTCGTTATCTCTGTCTGCCTCTCTTTGTCCCGCTCTTTCTGTCTCTCCCTTGTGTCTCTATCTCGTTGTGTCTCTGCCTGTCTCTCTTTCTGTCTCTGCCTGTCTGTCTGTATGTCATATTGAATGGCTGACTGGCCGCTGACCCACCTACCCTTCCCTGTCTCTATCTCTGTCTCTATCTCTGTCCCTCTCTATCTCTATCTCTATCCCTCTCCCTGCCTGCCTGCCTGCCTACCTGTCTGTCTGTCTGTATCTCTGTCTGTCTGTCTATCTGTCTGTCTGTAGTTATGTCTGTATCTCTGTCTGTATCTCTGTCTCTATCTCTGTCTCTATCTAAACTTTGTCCCTGTCTGTCCGTCTCTCTGTCCGTCTGTCTGTCTCTATCTCTGTCAGTACAGATATGGTGGTGGATGACTGACCTGACACTGACCTCCCTCCCCTTCTCTGTCTCTGTCTCTGTCTCCCTGTGTCTCTGTCTCCCTGTCTCCCTGTCTCTCTGTCTAGTGGATGTGACCTGCCACTGACCTACCCCCCGGTCACTAATTACCTCAACCTCGTCTTTTCAAGTCGGCGCCATTTTCGGACCACAATATCCCGTGATGCAACAGCGCTACGGCACGCCCTCTAGTGTGCGCGTCTTGCATCAGCGTTGAGTCTCATCCGATGTAAAAGACGCGTCTGACCTGCCTCCCGGCATGCATCAGTCGTCGTTAGGGCGTCCCCCTTCACCCTGCGGTCTTTACGATTAGAGGTCAGGGGTCTATAGTACCCCCACCCCGCCCCCGCCCACACTTACACACACACGTACAGGTGTGCGCTGACCAGACCTGACCGTGTCACGTGACCTGTGTCCAGCCTGCCCTCATCCGGGGACTCTACCCGGACGCTGGGCAGCGTCTGCCTTCTTCATCTCCAGTATCCTTCTTTTTTTCAATTTTCATTAATTGGTGATTTATAATCTACAGGGATGTCAGTTGGAGTCAGGATGAAAAGTGGAAACAATTTTCATGTGGATATGACCTCAGATAAACTGGGATAACATGGAAAGCACATCAATATTGGCCATGGGGTCGGGCTGAGGGTATGTCGGGAGGTTTTCTTGACGTGAATAGGGCTCTATTTATATTATGTTTATTCTATGCAAGTAAAATCATATTATTAATTGAAAATGGAAACAAAGATTTCTATGGACAAGTGGAAAACTGACATCCCTGAATTAATAAGGCTGAAATTTCCATACCGCGGCTGAAAGTTTCAGACCAAGGTTGACCACGTGACATGTTCTCAGCCAATCACAGAGACCCTTTTATGGCAGTCCATGGCCTAATGCACAATAGATGTTAATAGGTGAGAAATATGACATAATTTCAATACTTTAAGCTAAATGATAAGAGGGAAAATACGGCTTCGAGACAATTTTCTAGGACCCTCACCTTGGAACTCTGGTATTCTAGTCCACGTGGTCAGTTTTCCTATAGTCCACGCACTTTAAGGTTGTATCATCATCATCCAGAGTGGCCTGCTTAGCCATCTGTTCACACTTATATTCCCAGAGGGACCATTTCAAGAACGACTAACTTCTGTCAAAGAGTCAGACACTTAAATAATACACACAATGAATATATACACCCGATTCAAACTGGGGTTGAATAGGGGTCTGGGTATAGGGCAGGAGGGTGGATATCCTACCCCCACCCCCGCCTGCCCACCCTCCACGCCATTACTCTCCCCGCACCCCTAACCTGTACTCTTAATCTTAATGACCATCACGGTGTTGATTTATGCCTACAATCACTTTAACCTAACCCTGAATTGTTTGTTTGTTTGTGGTTTAACGTCCAAGGGAACCCTAAGGGTATAAAGGGACCATCAAGGATATAAGCTTTTCACTTTTGTTTTCACTTGTTCACAGACAATGTTTATAGATGCATCTCTTTCAAAGAGCTCGTTATGTATGCTTTTCCTAAGAATATTCCAAACGACATGATCCAGTAGCTTCTTCTAGGGAGGTTTCCAATGAGACAGACAGACAGGGAGGTAGGTAATCAAGGAGGCAGACAGACAGGGAGGTATGCAAGGAGGCAGGCAGGCAGGGAGGTATGTAAGGAGACAGGCAGACAGGGAGGTATGCAAGGAGACAGGCAGGCAGGGAGGTATGCAAGGAGACAGGCAGGCAGGGAGGTATGCAAGGAGACAGGCAGGCAGGGAGGTAGGCAATTAGAAGACAGGCAGGGAGGTAGACAAGGAGAGGGACAGGCAGGGAGGTATGTAAGGAGGCACACACTCCCACACAACCCTCTGGAAGGGTTTGACAAGTTCCACCCTGTATAAGGGCTACCCCCCCCCCCCCCCCCACCTCCCACAAATTCCCAGACCGCACATCCACCCCACACCCTCCTCACTATCAAACAGAGAACGTGTGGGGAGAGAAGGGCCCCCCCCCCCCCCCCCCATCCCAGACCCCCCTATAGGCTGGTCGTAAAATTTACACTCATTAAGACTGGCGACATAAATCAACGCCAGTCATTGAAGTGATGCGATGGGGTGCGACGACGTGTCCGGAATCTAGGTTAAGGGGGGTCTCATACGCGTAGATTATAGCGAGGTGGGGGTGGGGGCGGGAAGTTGTGGGTTTATGGTTATATTATCATAGCTGCTGCTGTGGTGACCCATGTTTGTATGTCTACTGTCCCCGTTTAGATTCTATACTCTGGACTCAACGGTGGCATAGTGCATTCAAAGGATTACTAGAAATGAATGAGAATAAAGTGCATAATACATAATTATTATAATATCAGTGATGGAAGCTGGGACTGCGAAAAAATCTGAAATTTAAATCCTTCATAAAAAGAATCATTTATATCATTATTTTGTAAGAGTAAACCTATGAATCAATATATATTCTAACACTTCGAGTGTTGTGGATGTATATAAAGGGATGATGGAATTCCGTCATTTGACGGGAAAATTGCATCCCTGTAATATTCATTCACACATACCCTAATTATTCACCAATACATGAATAATATTAATCTCTCCCTGATATCAGTACGTGTATTTTCCATAGTTGACATTTAATATCTGAGCGTGAGCTAGAATATTGCGTGAAGTCATCTACAGGGAGGATACACACACTAGTAAAGGAAACCGGTTAATATTGTATGACTCATTCAGCATTGCAAATTAAAGTTACAAAAGGATAGACAAAAGGGGGGGTATGGATGTTTGTATTCCCATGGTTACGACAACGAGACTTTACAGTGGAACCCCGCCTAACGGACACCCCGCGTAAGCGGCCACCCCGTGTAAGCGGACACTTTAACTCGGAACGGAAATTTTTCCCTCTATTAGATGTTTAATTCAACCCCGCGTAGGCGGTCACCGCGTAAGCGGACACCCCGCGTAAGCGGACACTTATTTCGGTACGAAAAGGCCTAAAACCCCGTGTAAGCGGTGAACTTCCGACGGACACTTCCGACGGACACCCTACCAAAAATAGATCAATCTGGGTATTTTTTTAGTGCGTTTGTGTATGTTCATGGAAAAAAACACTTTGTAGTTCAAGGTTTAATAACTTCAGATCCAATTAAGATATTGGAAAATGGATTTCAGATCTACCACCTCCTCTGTCTCCCCTACATATCGATATAAAACACTTTTATATTAGCCCACGGGAAACTTGAAAACCCCGCGTAAGCGGTCACCCCGCGTCAGCGGACACTTTGGCCCGGAACGGAGGGTGCCCGCTTACGCGGGGTTTTACTGTACATTTTCAATATCAGTTTCGTATCGGGCGGATGATAAAGCCTTAGCATGCCTCTGCTAAATGATCCGACATTATAACTTGCTCTTGCTATATCCCATCCGTTAGCTTTCCTTGCTTGTCTTTCATCAAGTAGAATTCACTGATTAAATCAATTCCATTCAGACGTGTTTCCACAATTATCCTTCTATTTATATAAAAAAAAAAAAAAGAGTTATCTCACCTTTCTCTCTACCAAGCACGGTACATTCTTCCCTATTAACGCTAGAGGGACCTCGACTGGACGCATTCCCTAATATCCCTTATATAAGCATCTATTAAAATAAATCAGTAAAGGAATGTGGAGGAATTCCCAAAGTGGAAAGATTGAATTGAAATTCTGATTCTAGTTTCTAAATTCCTAGATGAATGGTTGCGATTTTTTTTTTTTTTTTTTTTTTTTTAATTCTGATTCTAACCAATATTATATTAACTCCACCAAACAGTGATGTCAATCGATAGTCAGGAAAAAAAGTAGAAATATTTTTCATGTGGAATTAACTGCCCCGGAGAGACCAAGAAAACGTGGGAAACGCATTGGTGTTGCCCACGGAATGGAGCTGAGGGGTTGTGTGAAGGTTCAAATAACTGTTTTATTGGCGTGGTTGAGGCTAAATTTATACTATTTATATTCTAACGGATAAAAATAATTTTAGAAACTGGATTTCCGTGGAAAAGAGTAAGGCCTGGCGTCCACCTACTACGATATGCCTCCGATACGGTCTACGATACACCTCCCGATAAAAAAATCAAAATCTCTTCGGAAGGTCACATATTATCGGGGCAGTTGACCATGTTTCTGCGATTAGGCGCCGAAAAAACCCCATTAAGATGGGTGGTTGATTGGCATGGCAAGACATATGTCTACGATTTTGTACCTTTCCGATATGTCTCCAATATTTGCTTTTTGTATCGGTGCCATATAGGGAGGTCTAAATTTCTATCGTAGTAGGTGGACGCCAGGCCGAAAACTGCAATCTCTGGACAAATATCATCACTGCAAAACTGACTGCAAACTTTCGGAACAAAAAACTATTGGGGCACCAAAATGAAAGCAGCGCTATCACATATCCCTGTCCACTGTAGAAACAAACTAAGAGCAAATAGTATGTCCATTATTAATGAATGAGCGTGCAATGTATATAGACCGTGTGAGCACGCTCTAAAAAGATGTAAATTGATTTTTGATGTGAGGATTGAGGAATGTTGTCACGAGGGCTTATCATTATTTTAAGGGGTTGTAATTTTTCTCGTTCGCTAATTTCTTTTACAAATATAGGTTTTGGAAAAGAGCTACCTCTATTACGTCTCCCAGCACTTGTACGCTTATCATTACTTTTATTATCCATCGTATACAGAGTCCCCATTGAAAGTATATCGAGAATCAGTAAACCACTTACCAAACGTAAAACAGAAACATAAAATCAGAAGAGGTTTATCAATCTTAAACTTGTCTATACATTTTTTACGTATATCGATAAACGTTGAAATAAGTCGCATTTCAACGTAGTAAGACAGTGGAAGATCTGCCTGCGAGCAGAACTGCTCTTGACAATTAAAAAAAACAACAAAAAAAAACGTAAATTACCATAAATAACCGCAATCCTCCCTAAAGCTAATCAAACAGAAACGTTCACAATACGCAGTCAGTCCGCGGTGCCCACTTTCATCTGATACGTAACAAAAAACGTCAGAATTTTTTCACCTGTATTTCGTATTTTGTGTTGAATTCCCCCCGCGGATGTTGTCAGTTACTGGGCCACTCTCTAGGCTGTATATCTAAATGAGATTCGGTAACCCGTACCAGGGGTGCCCAGCCTCACCCCCTGCACTAGATAGGAGCAGGGGCTGGCAGGCCTGGGGGTGCGGGGTTATTGAGTAAGCGGAGGTCATTAGGAACTGTCTACCCTCATTCCGATCTGCCTTAATGAGGAATTAACGAGACCAGATCTAGGTCGGCCCTAAACGAGAGGTGTCTGGTGATGGGTAAGGGCGGTGTTTGTACAAGACCGCGCTGACCTTGTAGTGGGGAAAACGGTGATGCATCCCATACCGGCTCCAGAACACCCTCTGACCACACCTCACACCTACAACACCACACCTCACCCCTACAACACCACACAACACCCCCTGACCACACCTCACACCTACAACACCACACAACACCCCCTGACCACACCTCACCCCTACAACACCACACAACACCCCCTGACCACACCTCACACCTACAACACCACACAACACCCCCTGACCACACCTCACCCCTACAACACCACACAACACCCCCTGACCACACCTCACACCTACAACACCCCCTGACCACACCTCACCCCTACAACACCACACAACACCCCCTGACCACACCTCACCCCTACAACACCACACAACACCCCCTGACCACACCTCACCCCTACAACACACAACACCCCCTGACCACACCTCACACCTACAACACCACACAACACCCCTACAACACCACACAACACCCCTGACCACACCTCACACCTACAACACCACACAACACCACACAACACCCCTACAACACCACACCTCACACATACAACACCACACAACAGCCCCTGACCACATCTCACACCTACAACACCACACAACACCCCTACAACACCTCACACCTACAACACCACACAACACCCCCTGACCACACCTCACCCCTACAACACCACACAACACCCCCTGATCACACCTAACCCCTACAACACCACACAACACCCCCTGACCACACCTCACCCCTACAACATCCCCACCATCCCCACCACCCAACAACACCCCTCACCATCCCTTCATCAACCCACAACACCCCACATATCCCGTCACCAACCCATAACACTGCCTCACTACCCAACAACACCCCTCACAAACCTATCACACCCCCTCACAAACCCACAACACCCCACACATCCCATCACCAACCCACAACACCCCAAGGACACCCCTCACCCTGTCCACCACCCCTCTTCATGTAGATGCCCCATCCAGCTCTCAACCCCAGAGAGGGCAAACACACACACACACAGACGTTAGGCCCATGCCATGTGGCTTAAAACACCCCTAGAACCACCCTCCGCAGCCAGCCCGAGGTTTCATAGCTCACCACTACCGGATGTGGATGGAGGTAAACCAAGATGGCCGCCGCCCTGGAGGAAGTCACGTGATGCCTGTCACGTGATGTGAGGTAGAATAAAGACTCACCTGTGAGGTTTACCTCCCGTGCGTCCAACGAGCGACAGTCGCGTCGTCGTCCCGGTGCGACTTGACCACTGTCTGAGGTGACCACCGCCACACACACACACGCACACACACACACAGACTGACCGCCGCCTCGCACTCTCCAAGCACCGCCTCTGTAGGCTAATACTCTCATATATATAAGCCGGGGAGACATCAAGCCAGAAACGGCGTGTATTTGAACCATCATTTCATATTTCGCCTGGTTATTTATTCCTTCCGAGACGCTAAATTATCGAGGAGAGATATTCCCATGATACAATATCCCACATACACGCCGATCTATGTTTTTTTGGCGATTTCGGAAATTGCTGTGTTTCTCGCTTGGTGAGTCCCCAACTTAATTACACAGGCGGGGAGGGGGGGGGCAGTACGGGGTATGTGCTGGGAGAGTGTTCGTTCCGGGCGGCTGGGCTCCGGAGTCTGGGCTGGGAGAGGTCAGTGCGGCGAACTGGACAAGAAGCCCGATACCAGAAACGGACACATCACAGCCAATAGAGCCCTCACACCCAGCGTTTACCTTTTTTTCCTTTATTACTATATACCTGTGTGCGAATGTCCATGAAATACTGCCCGCTGCTAGGGGTGTAGTATAAATTATGTTCGCGCCCGCTGTAACAGCGGGCCGTAGTGAATCGCAGTGGCTTTTCTTAGAGCAGAAAAGTTAATAAAACGGGTTTTTAAACGAGTAGGAGGTATATAGTAATAAGAAAACGTTGTTACTGAGCCCGTACGGTGTCCGTTCTTGGTCATTTGATGAAAAAAATACGGCCCTCACGCCTACGGCATCAGGCCGTATTTTTTCATCAAATGACCACGAAGGGCCACCTGTACGGGCTCAGTAACAACGTTTTCTCATATTACTATTTTATTAATTAACAAACTTTCACTATTCTGGTGGGTTTTTGTTTTTTTTACTTTAATATGGTTACACAACTCCATGGCTCCATGATACATATAACAACAAGAAGTTGTGTAGCTCAAAGCATAGGTGTGATGAGATGAAATGGTAGTTCGATTTATCAATCATCATCACATGCTCTGCACAATAGTGGAGTATTCCAGGAGAAAATGAGGTCCATAACATCCATCCAGCATGCTCCATTGTCAGTCGAGCTATGATAATTTAGTCTGATCATTTTTGTGGTATAAATGGTACCGATTTCAACAAAGTTGTGAAAGTACTTTTTGAACTTGTATAAATTCAGTTTGAGCATTATAGATAGTATTCCCTCTGTATAATGGGGATTTTATTGAGCGTAGGCCACACATATTATACTCTGCCAAAAGGTTAGAATAGTCTCATAGACTTTAAGCTTGCTGCAAAAAAATAACTCTTCACCATCTGCAAGCTAACACTGTGATATTAGGAAAGGAGCAGAGGGCCAGTGCCCAACTGACCATGACCAATCACTAGAGACAGAAATACCTCTTGACCCATTTGTGCTTGATACATTTGGATCCTTAGAGGGCAGTTCTAGAAATAGCAAGTTGACTGGGTGCAATTGGGTTACAGAAAATGACCCAAAGACTGAATATGACCAATACCTTCTAATTGTTATTTATCTATAATTCCACGATCATTCACCAATGATGAACATACCATTTGCTCCTAGTTGTATACTTCAAGTTTAACATAATAATGTATATTTATTACTGCAATATACACTGTTGAGCAAAGTGCTCTATGGAATACACTGTGCATGTTTTGTTGTTCAGGAATTTGTCTTGGCATTTCTGTTACCTGACAACATTGCATAAGATGTTTTTTCACACAGTGCAGCATTACATGGTAGGCATACAGGTGTTGACGTAAACCATCTAATGTTACATTGTCATGTAACTTTATTATTTGTCCATATTCGTCTGGTTACGATGTGATGACGCACTTTATAATTGGTTATATAACTAACCCATTAGATATTATCTTTATTAGCTCTTCCATTCGGATCAACTTACTCATTTCCTAATTCGTTTTACCTGCTGGGCTTTGTGCAGATCAGGTGATTTTTTTTATAAGATGATGTTTAATCGGGAGGATCTTCTGTTGGGGTACAAAGTAGCCCCGTCTTCTATAGGCTCCAGGGCCAGATTTCTGCATTTGGTACATATGCTTCTGACAATGTTAACTATATTGTTCCCGATTTTACCCATGATGTATATACTGTGATTACGCACCGTTTCGCCATATGACGTGAAAATACCATACGGAAACCAGTTCGGTACGTGTCGACTATAACATTACTCAAATTAAAATTTTAAAAAAGAAAATTGGGAGTATATGATATTTACTACGGCGAGTAAGAATATCTATATAGAACGTCCTGACCATGCTGTACAAGTGACAAAACGAGATGATAATTTACGGTTTGTACGGAACGAGGCGTGAACTCAATTAATCAGTGCCGTTTTCGTCGGATAATGGAGAATGTACTAATCGGGCGGGAAGTCTGGCTTGGTAGGATTTTTGAGGTCATTTCCCTAGTGTTTGGTGGAATTCGCCATGTTAGGTCAGATATTGGGCAGGGAGTTTGGCTTGGTGTGGTTTCTAAGGTCATTTCCCTAGTGTTTGGTGGAATTCGCCATGTTAGGTCAGGTATTGGGCGGGGAAGTCTGGCTTGGTAGGATTTTTGAGGTCATTTGCCCAGTGTTTGGTGGAATTCGCCATGTTCGGTCAGGTATTGGGCGGGCAGTTTGGCTTGGTGTGGTTTCTAATGTCATTTCCCTAGTGTTTGGTGGAATTCGCCATGTTAGGTCAGGTATATTGGGCAGGGAGTCTGGCTTGGCGTGGCGTGGCTTTTTAAGGTCACTTCCCCACTGTTTGGTGAAAGTCTTCATTAAATGTGGAGCTGCGTAGAAGTCCATCCATCACCCAGTCACCAACAGGTGTCACTGTGCCAGTTTAGACTTGCCTCAAGTCCTCCACCTCTTTCTTTTTAACCGTGTCTATTTCTGATATGCACACATTGTGGATATATCTGGGGGCTGTTGAATAAACTACGAACGAGAAAAAGGTCTCCCAGAATTGTCCTTGGGACCATAGTGTTGTATAAAATAATGTGCTGTAAACTGAAGATATTTTGAAAATAAGAGTAATCTAACCTCTTACAAGATATTGTATACAAATACGTTCATCTAGATAATATCTTCTGTCTTGTAATACAACACTGAATGGCAAAAAATCATCCAAAATGTCGTTTATCGTTGGAGTAATCGTATCGTTCAGACCAGTACCAGAAGCGAACGAACTTTATTCAACAGCCCCCTGGACTGTGGTTGAAAACCTATCGAACCAAATCTCTCCCGAAATAAATGGAAATCCACTCTGAGATATGAAACTTAGAACACTTTATTCTTCTTTGCGACGTTTCGACCTTGTGGATATATGTTCGCGGTGTTCATCATAAAATTCCATTGTCTTAGCCACATTAAATATTGATTGCGTCAATTGTGGTCAGATCTACGAGGGTTTTCTGATAGTTTTCTTTAGACCTTATCATTCTGAAATGCCTTAACTATCTATTACCTGTCTGACCATCTCCTACGGTTACAAAACGTTTCCATCCTTCTGTTCATTCTTAGACATGTATTTTTTAGACATTAATCTCACCCCAGATATTTTTTCTCCATAGACTTAACATTGGAAACCCGTATCTAACACCCATTAGATATTTAGGAAAAATATCCAATCGGGGATAATTTCACAAATGTTAGCCCATTAGTCAATATTAAGCGTGAGATAAATTCAGACACCCATTCAAGTTTAGGGTCTGAGCCCGTATCCCATCTCATTTGAATCACATAGCAATTCACGCGGCTTCGCCTTGTGAATTACTAGTGATTCAAACTCGATGGGATCCGAGCTCAGACCCTAAACTTTCATGGGTTTCCTCTATAGTCTTCACAGTATCTCTAAAGCGATGATAAGATAAAGGATCTTAATTTGGGGTCATGAAAAAAAAAGAGAAGGGGACATTTTTTCGTGTGGAATTCACTGCCTCAGAAAGACTGAGAAAACATGAAAGATAAATCGTTATGAGCCATGGGAAGGGCTGAGGGTATGTGGAAAGGATTGAACCACAGTTTTCCCGTGTGAATGAGACCCAAGTTATTCCCTCTTCGTTTTACACAAGAAAACGGGATTTTAAAACTGAAAATAAAAACAAGGATTCCCCTGGAAAATAGGTTAACAGCCATCTCAGTGAAATGACCCAGAGGATTTAGACTTTTATTATCCACCTAATAGAAAGTGTCCATAGAAAACACATAGGGAGTTTCTATAGACATACCCGGCGCATAAGGATATGTTGTATGCTCCGGGTGGCGCATAGTAGTGCGCACAGAAAAATAGTACATAACTAAAATGAACTGATATCGTATTGCCACTTGCCTTCTCTGGAAAGGGTGTTAAGAGGCAAGGGGAGGATGGCAAAACTTTGAAAGTCAGTTGAAATGAGTAAGAACTTATAATGGCTCTGTCAACTATAACTATTACTTAGGTAGGTAAAAAAATGTTAAAAATTGTTGGGTTTTTTTAAATCGGTACGGTGACACGTCTAACGGCGACGCCGCTCGGACAACAGGCGTGACCTGTGCTGGTCACTCGGTGGTCAGTCTAGGTCAGCTATCGGGGACAGCACTCTCCACTTTCTCACGACCCCAGGCGCCTTCCCCGACCCCCGAAAAAAGGCCAAGGGAAGCTAACCTGCCCTCTATCCATCTCCCGCACCCCGCCACCCGTGGGCAGTTGTGTGCTGGGAGATGCGCACAAAGCACCCCGCACTCTCCACCCACATACACAGGGATGGACGCTGGGGGGGAAATTACAAAAATGAAATGAATAATATCAAGAGACGTCACGAGTTTGAGTCTGAGTTTATTTATGCCAGTGACATTATGGAGCCAACAAAATGGGTAACATAAGTAAACTCAAACTCAAACGAGTGGCGTCTAGATTTTATCCTACCCCGTTTCCATATTTTTTCAGAAAGTAGTGGCATAGACAACACTTTATGTCACTACCCGTGACATAAACAAATCCCATGTTAAGCCTATGCCGTTTTTCATTAGGGGTAGGATAAACAGATTTATCAAATAAACAGTTATGGCTGCCGCGTGGAGAGCACCAGCAAGGGGCATATATACGGCATTGCATTACCATTTTATTAATTTGGCAAATTTTACCATTCATTCATATTTTCTTTGGGGCGGGGATTACAAAAAGTCAGAAATCAGTCAATTGTCGGTCGACATGCATCCCTACATGTACAGCCTTTTTAAATAATCAAATTCAAATGATCAAGGCCTTGACTTCTATTTTTAACTCCTATTTTGACTAGGGCTGCACTATTTATGGTTCAAATGTATTTCAGTCGTTTGGTTCAGATGTGGGGGATATTTTGTGTGGGTTTCCATTGCTATTGAAACTATTGTGCGTAGAGTCAACTACGATGAGGATGCGCTCAGTAGTATCAGAAACAGGTTAATATTGCATTCATCATCCAGCACTGCAAATTTAAATTAGCAACGAAAAGACAAAATATCCTCCGATTTTCTCACACACTATTTCGATGACTCAGAGACTTCTTTTCCGTATTCCCCGAGAGGGAAATACGGATGTTTGTACTCTCCTCAGGAGCGACCCCGAGACTATACGTTTCTAATGACAGGTTCTTATGAGGTGGATAATTACCTACTATATCTAAAAAACTATGATTCTGGTAGGATCCGCTTGGAGAATCTCCCGCACATAGAAACAGAGTTAATAAGACATAGGGCTGGAGACTGGAAAGCCACGAGAGTGAGATTCTCGTGTAGAGCCAAACTTAACCCTGCTATTCTTTTTTGTATTAATCTACTCAGATATACTTCTATCCATAGGATTCATTTCCTGCCATACAGAAAACATAATTTAGAATTGTAGTTTTCTGACCGACTTTTCTCGTGATAAACCAATGAGATCCCAACTTTTGCTGGTGTCAATCCATAGAGTTCTGAATGCCGATAATCAGCTCAAGCACCTGTGTCATACGAAATGATAACCACAAGTTTACGATGGTTTCCCTTCACCCGCTAGAGGGACCAACAGCAGTTAGAAATTATAGGGGGAAGGGAGGAGGGGGTAGATGGTAGCTAAATACGAATCGACGAAGTCGCTAGTAATATCCCCAAACCTGTTAATATTGTGTACGTACTCGCTGGAGACTGGCGGTACTGTCACCGTGTGTCCATCTGTCACAGTCATCCAGGGATTGCCTCGCAAGATAACACTTTGCGCATTCCTAATGCTGTAGGCCTCCTGGGAGAGAGGGAGAGGGTGGAGGGGTGGGGGCTGGGGCACTGAGTTGGCAGGCGGGAGGGAGGGAGGGGGTGGGGACGAGAGAGTGGCGCACATCTCAGCACAGTGACTCACGTGCATACTTAGTCAAGCCAAATCTCTCTGCTCAAACACCGGGGGATTGTTGCAGGCTTCTACCAGAGGCATTTTACCCATCAGGGATGAACGTCAGTACTGAGGAAAAATGGGAAATTTAAAACGATTATGAAAAATATTCATTTATTACATTATTTTGGAACAGAACGCCTATGAATCGATAATCATTCTAGCGTTTCCAGTGTGTAAGAAATGTCGGAATTCCGTCATTTGCCGGAAAACTTGCATCCCCAATCCATTCATAGCTTTCCTCATCTTATTCACCGCCTTATGCATTCTGTATTATCAAATTATTTTAATACTGTTTGTTTGTGGTCCAAAGTCCCATGGGACTATCAAAGATTTAGATTTCCCCTTTCCTAGACTTATTTCAGTCAATTCTTTTCAATGTTTTCAAATATTTTATGTACAATCAAAGAGATTTGTCTATTTCAAAAACATGATGATATCTTTCTTTGGAATAGCTTCAAACGACGTTTTCATGTTGTTACTTTTTTACAAGTACTTCCTTCTATTTTCTTGTACCCTTTTACAGTTCAGCAGGATATGCTGAACAGTAATGGGTACATTGCATGCTTGGCATAATGGGGGCTTTTCCCCTTTCTGGAGATATTCGTGTTTAAGTCTGGAGTGACCTATTTTTTTTAAATAAACTTGCAAAGTAGTTGAGTTAAACATGAATGAAAGAGAATATTTCAGCTGAACTTTTATTTTACGTCCAATATTTTTAGAGCGTGGGCCATACGCTCATATACTGTGTGGGAAAAACATACCAGGGGTGAGATAATACAAGTGGCACCACAATTAGAACGTCTGTAGCCCCACGTAGAGTTTGCATAGGTCTTAGAACTCCATCGATCTTGCCAAAACCACACTCTGTTATTTGGCGTTATTATAAACCTGTACCGGTTTGTGTCACAGTTACCAACCTCTGCTGTGGTATTGGTTTTCTTGGCATACCAGCATACTTTGCAAAGTATGCTGGTATGACATCCAATACTCACACACTCTAACTACGCAACCAACGTACGCGTGGCAACCTCCATTCATCCCAGCACACTTTGGATGGTGATTGTCGTCAAATATGTAAATAGTCATAGATATTTCCAGGTGTGTAATTATAGTGAAATACATTTAGTTTACAGGGATTCCAAAGCGCACCTTTTGTTGTTGTTTTTTAGTAATATTTACGAATCTCACCCTTTGGTTTTGTTTAGTGAAATTTACTAAACAAACACAGTTCGTATCCTACATACGATGTAGCAAGATTCGGCCCGATTTGGTTGTCTTGCTTGATCCGGCTAGGATTGAATAATCGCGTGCCTATTTGTCGCGATGTGTCTTGAGGTGTCGCGGTGGTGGAGCACCAAAATATACACCCGACACCACTCGCCTACGTTTTGAGACTTAGTGAGGTACGACACATCGCGACACAGTAAGACACTACAAGACATACCAAGATATACCACGGCAAATCCATCCTGTTGGTGGAAATGGCCCATTATAAGGACTTCCATCCGGCAGAGCTGAATGCGTTCCACTAAATCATGAATATGGTTTTGAAACACACCTTTGCCGGCAGATCCTACAGACACCAACCTCTGCAGCATACTCTGTCGGGATGGAAAAATCCCAACATAAAGCTATTTTCCGTGTTATATTTTACCTCATATAAATAGACAATAATCGATGGTTTTGTGGACAGGCGGCCATAAACCACGAGAGGTTGACGCGTATTACGAGGTCAACCGCGAATGGTTTACAGAGCCGCCTGTCCGCAAAATCATCGTTTGTTGCATTTATTATCCATCTTTTCAAATAAATTAAACCCAGTAATTGCCATATTAATAGGTATAACAATATGAACTATTTCTTTGCTCTATAGCAAAAGGGACTATTTTTCCCGTATACCATGGTTTCGAGGCCGTATACCACAGGTTTGAATCCGTATACCACAGTTATGGTATCTGATAGGTTTTATACAATGGGTAGTGGTTTACTGAGTCCCTATGCATTTTCAATGGGGGCTTTGTATACGATGGATAATAAGCCATGGTAAAGTTTCTTTCTCGTGGGAATGCATCTCTCTTTTTAACTCGGGGGGAGGCGGTGTGGTCCCGGGTTATTCTGCACCGATCTGCAGTCGGGAACCACCAATCGATATTTAGGGTATTGGAAACAGACATGCATAGATGTGTTACACGATTGATTGTGCATACGCCCTCCAGAGGTTACTATTCTCCCTATTATCGCCCAGGGTAAATACAAGTTCCGCTCGCGAGTGGCTGGCCACACCACGACCACATGAAACACAGTTTTCCTATCTATATTTGAAGAAACTGAATATGATTTCGGATTTACAAGTAGAAATAGCTGAAATTTCCATTTCTGACATCGGATTTCCCATTTGAAGATTTATAAAAACCGTTAAATCACAATAATTCCGGGTTACGGTTCAAGGTTCTATTCCCATACAATGTCGGTAACAAGCGCACACCGGGACCTGTAAACAGACTGAATTCTGGGATACCTCAATAGGGTCTATAGATTATGCAACAAGACCACCACCAACTGACTTCTTCATTCCCCGACAGAATAGTTGGTGATGACCATTGTGTTTAAAGGACAGTTCTGTCGGTATGGGCATGTCAAATGTGGCACAGAAAAAGGCATACACGGTACCATCCATGACGTGGTGTCGTTTGCCACCACCGACCGACTCAATTAATCGATGCCGTGGGTATTTGCGCGTGACTGATTACTACGCGGTACTATCTCCCAGATGCACTAGGAACTACGAAGAAAGTAGTCCCTAGCGCGAGTAAGAATATATATAGGTATATGATACTAAAGAAGAAACCAACAGTTTTTGGTCAAAGTCGTCGTTCTCCATGAGTTTGATGCGGGGGGATATGAACGAGGCGACAGCCGAGTGAATATCCCATAGCATTCAAACGAGTTACAGAATGACTTCTTTGACCAAAACGAGTTGCTTTCTGTATTTACCTCACCCCTGTACATACTAAAAGAATAGACAACACACAGGATATAGACCATGGAGAACGGACTGCAATACTTGTACGGGCATGGAGAACGAGTTCCCAATGTTAAGCCTATGAACATTTATTCCAGGGGTGAGATACATGTAAAACATGTTAACCTTGTCGGGCCGTCCTCTGGTACCTTGCTTCTTTTCATAAAGATAATCAACGAGCGAAGAGCTTGCTGATTATCTTCATCAAAAGAAACGAAATTATTGCAATCTGTTAAGTTTAATGAAGGACCATCTTCGGTTGCAAACACGCCCAGGTTTCTGGTGATCTCATATTGCCATGACTCGGAATCAGTATCGAGTGTCCCTGTATCCCTGGGCAGAGAAAGTAGTGCCTCCTGTGAGTGGTGCAGCGTGTCCCTGTATCCCTGGGCAGAGAAAGTAGTGCCTCCTGTGAGTGGTGCAGCATGTCCCTGTATCCCTGGGCAGAGAAAGTAGTGCCTGCTGTGAGTAGTGCAGCGTGTCCCTGTATCCCTGGGCAGAGAAAGTAGTGCCTGCTGTGAGTGGTGCAGCATGT
Source organism: Alentia gelatinosa (assembly GCA_950022655.1). NCBI lineage: Eukaryota > Metazoa > Annelida > Polychaeta > Phyllodocida > Polynoidae > Alentia > Alentia gelatinosa. Next base: position 49,101,019 of record OX465589.1, on the reverse strand, counting down.
CCCTGTATCCCTGGGCAGAGAAAGTAGTGCCTGCTGTGAGTGGTGCAGCGTGTCCCTGTATCCCTGGGCAGAGAAAGTAGTGCCTGCTGTGAGTGGTGCAGCGTGTCCCTGTATCCCTGGGCAGAGAAAGTAGTGCCTCCTGTGAGTGGTGCGGCGTGTCCGTCGTCAGGAGGTCATTCATGCGTGAAAGGCGACTCTCCACACAGAAAACTTACACGCTGAATGGTCACTTTCCGAGAAGTAAGTGCCTTTATTGGGCCTCTTATTGAGAGGTTTTTGATAGTTTAATGTGTAGCCGTTGGTTTAGCGTTCCTAGAAAACATCAAAGTGGGTCTGTTGCTGGTGCCCTACAAACGTGACAGGAGTCACACCCAACGTCTGCCTAATCATTTCAATATAAGAACTCTTAGGACATAAAGTCCGGAATTCAGGACAAATCCAGCGAAGTCACATACCTGACAATAAATTTACACAAAGTATGGATGGGACGTGGCGTCGGAAAGGCGACTACTGAGCGAGTGATCCGTGTGTGTTGCGGCCGGCTTCGCGGGCTCGGTGCGTGTCACTTGTCATTTGGAACCTCTATTTTAATAAATTTACACAAAGTGTTCTGTGTTCATTGCAAAAACTGTTCATGTATAATGGAACAGAAATGAATAAAAGCCTTTAAATATAACAAACTCCGTCTCTGGGTTCTACTTCTTTCAACTGTTTGAGATAATCTTAACTGTTAGAGATAATTTGAATTGTTAGAGAGAATCTCAACTACTGAACATAATCTAAACAGATACTCTGAACTGTAAGAAATAATCAGAACTATTAGAGAAGACCATAATCTGAACTATAAGAGATAATATTAACCATTAGAGACAATATGAATATTTGACATATAATCTGATTTTTTCTAAATTATTTTTCAAAAATATTTTTTTATAAATCTGAACAGTATAAGGCAATCTCAACCATCAGAGATTATCTTAATTATCAGAGATAATCTTCACTATTAGAGGTAATCTGGACACCTTCCTGTCTGTATCCAAGTCCACCCTTTCTGGGTATCAACTTCTTTTATCTGTGAGGCGGGGGTGGGGGGGGGGGGGGGGGAGTTCAAAAAGACCACAAAGACTCTGGTCAGAGAGTGGAACCATTTATCACGAACCAGCGTCCCTCTGCGGACACTTCCGGTCTCCCCAATGACACGCCCTCTGGTGGAAGACGCCCCGCGGGCCTCGGTAGACCGGTACCAAGCCCTCGAGTTAACCTTAAATAAAACACTACTTTTCTTTTTCTTTTGTTTTTGTGTTTGTTTGTGTAAGTTAACTCCCTTTTATGTAAAAAAAATGCGGAAAGATATGGCCTACATTACAATATACAAATTTGATACAACAAAGCAAAATAAGTCTGTCTTAAAAAAAAATGTAGGTATACCTTAGGTATACCTCTTGGAGCAAGTCTAGTGGTGAATTGGTCTGACCGCCCAACACGTGTCAGCTCTGTGACCTTGACGTGTCCTTGACCTACCGCCCACAGCTCACCTCAGAGGTCACACCTCAAGGACACATGTATCAAGGTCACACATCAAGTTTGTAATGATTTTTTTTTCAGCACTATTATGTGTTTTCTCGCCCTGTCACATAAATCGAAGTGCGTAGTAATTTGTCTCTAGGAATCCTGTAGAAAGCGGATGAGATTGATGCTGATTTTCGTAGACTATTACACATGTGTACCAAAATCTAGGTGAGTTGCATAGGTGAGTGCTCTAATTCAGATTCATTTGTATCCCAATGTCTCTGCGAAAATAGTCCAGGCATCTGTGAAAGTACTTACAGTATGCACTTTTACAACGTTTTGGAGTACTACTCGCGAAAGTAGTCCCGGCATCGGTAGAAGTAGTCCCGGTAACTGCGAAAGTAGTCCCGGTAACTGCGAAAGTAGTCCCGGTAACTGTGAAAGTAGTCCCGTTATTTTCATCCACACAAGTCATTGCACAGTGATGCTAGTCATGGTTGGCGAAAACTGCTTTGATATCTCATAATCTATTGAAACGCTCCCTAAACACAAGAAACTAAATATGATAATGTCAATCTAAAGTTAGAACCTACAACGTGTAGTTCAACTGAAACCCAGAGAATAATCAATGAAATTCGTAAAATATGAAATCATCATATCAAATTTCCTAGAACAAAAGTAGAAAAAGCTTAGATTTTCAACGTGAATTTTCCTGTGTGCCTTATATATCTTGTCATACATTTTTTTCCGTTCCGATGGAGGATTAATTCCGCGGTTGGGGAAAAAAAATGTCCTAGGTTGCAAGTGGTGGGAGACGGTTTTGGATTTTGATAAGCCTCGTTAGTTCACACATGCCTTATATATCTTGGCCTGGTTTTGAAATAAACTGTTATCAGACTGCAGTATGTGTTCTCTTGCCTGGTAGGTCCTAGCAATATTCTGTTGTTTATCATATACTACAAGAACTTTTTATACACCCTGGTTCTGCACCTTATCTGCTTGGTTACGCAATACCTGCAGCCAAACAATCACCTGACAACGTATTCTTAGCATTGGATGATAAGTGAGATAATGTGTTGTTATTTTTAAAGCAACATGCACGACAGCTACAGCGGAAGATCTGCCATCGTTCATTAAGGGAACACCCCGCTTTAGGGACCAGTTTTTCGGTACATGTTTCATAACCCCGCTTAAGGGAACAGTCTGGAGGGACAGCCTATCAGAAATATCCCAGATTATCTGAAAATCCATGTTTATGCTTTGAGGGTGCGGTATTCAGCGAGCCGTTGCGGCTCTGGGCGGCTCACAGGGAGGTACACCTCCTGGACCTCCCGGAGAGGGCCAGGAAACATTATACGAACAGAAACGATGCTGAGGTCGTTGGGGCTGTGATGCATTGCATCGGTACTGTTAACAGGATTAGAGCTGCTTGTCCACAGAAAGTGTAGTCTACCCTCGATGCCTTCCTGAAAACCCCGCTTAAGGGGGGTCCCCGCTTAAGGGAACACCCCGCTTAAGGGGGAACCCCGCTTAAGGGGGCAGTTGGCCCGGAACGGAGGGTGTCCCCTGAAGCGGGGTTTTACTGTATATATATATATATATATATATATATATATATATATATATATATATATATATATATATATATATATATATATATATATATATATATTTATATATAGTGAATACAATGGTACAAACTTGGCACAGGGCCAAGAGACTGGCCTTAGAGTTAGACACAATCAGTCGACCAGACTGGAATCCCCACCCCGCTCTGTCATAACACACAAACTGCTGTCAAGATGACCTCCACACGAGACTGCACCCACTCTCCGTGCAGATACGGGGGACGTTAACTAAACCTCTGTAGGGGGAGCAGTACGATATAGAAAGTAAATAGACAATAATCGATAGTTTTGTGGACAGCCCATCGTAAACCACGAGTGGCTGACGCGTAGTAATACACGAGCGTAGCAATTGGATTACGACGTCAACCTCGAGTGGTTTACAGAGCCGCCTGTCCATATAACCCTCGTTTGTTGTATTTATTATCCATCTTTTCAAACAAATGAAATCAAGTAATTGCCATATCATAGGGTAAAACAATAGGGACTATTTCTTTGTTCTATAGCACAAAGGGACTATTTGTCCCGTTTGTTTGTTTAGGTAGTTTAACGTCCAAATTGTTCAATTAGAATTTAGTCTTATACCATGGTTTTGAGGCCGTATACCACAGGTTTATATCCGTATACCACAGTTATGGTATCTGACAGGTTTTATATAATGGGTCGTGGTTTACTGAGTTCCCATACATTTTCAATGGGGTCTTTGAATAGATGGATAATAAACAGTTGTCAGCCACTGCCGAGTTGGTCAATAAGAGCGTTACGTCTGTGTAAATCTCCATACAGATTCTGTGTGCTACACTACGAGGTGCAAAAGCTCTGCTGTGAGGAGGTTTGACAGTTGACAGTTTAACAGTTGTCAGCCATTGCTGAGGTCAATATGAGTTAACCAAATCTCTGAAATAAAGATAAGTATGTTACGTATTTAGAATCTATTAGTGATCACAATACACTGTATACATGTATCTTCGTATCCCACATTGATATTTTGGTATGACCAGATAGCACTCATTACAAATCCATGTTTGTCTGTGGTATAACATCCCATCGGACCCTTTGAATGCATGGGGACCTTTAAAGATTCAAGCTTTCACTTTTATAGAATAACTTCAGTCAATTCTTTTCAATATTTTCAATAACGTTTATGAACTCTCAAAGTGATGTGTCTCTTAAAAGAAACTTATCTTTGTTTTGAGAATTCTTAAGTTGTGACTATTTTTCAAGTTTTTTTAATTGTCGCATGCATTCGGACTGGAATGTTTCTTATCTGATTTCTTATCTGATTCCCTTTCGTCCACTTGTGGCCGCAATTTCGGACATTGATAGAAGTGAGTGTGACCTTGTACTCGGACCGAACACACACTAGAGTACTAAGAACTAATATAATCTGCAAATATTTACCATCCGAGTAAGCGCAGTAATAACAAAGTGCTTCATATTCTGAGCCAGCTTTATTGTGTAGAACTTCCTCTAACTGGTCGCCCAGCCCCTCCTGTGTTGGTTGATTGGTTCCATTTAACGTCCATGTAACCTGTAACCATTGCAGGTTCTCACCAGACTTTCTCAAGGTTCTTTTACACCACAAGAGTGGTGATCAAATCTATGTGATGAATTTGGGTGGAAATCTCACCCCTACACATTTCCCGAGGTGAGAATCATTTTACTTCCCACACCACATAGATGTGGTATGAGAAAGACTGGCCTTTGATATAGCAGTAATTATCCTACCCCTGATATAAAATCCCATAGGCTTAACATTGAGTTTCTGTTTGCAACGCTGACTGGCAAACAGAGTTTTATATGCCACTAGTAGCATACAGAATTTTGATCAGGTAATATTCCAAAATCGAGGAGACGGGGTAGGATAAAATCAAAACCTGATTCGTGGCCACTGCATTCCACTCCTGGAGTTTTGGCTCCGGACTTCACTCGGCTTCGCCTCATGAAGTCACTATGCCAAACTCCAGTTGTGGCATACAGTGGCCAAGATTAAACCTCATCAAGTTTTACGATAATCTGCTATTGCAGGGGATTAAGGAGAATAGTGGCTGCAGTGGGACTCGAACCCACGACGTTGGCATTACAAGTTCAGTGCTTTAACCCCACCCCCTTTGCTGGATCACCCTGTATCTTGTAAGGTCTGAGGTGGGGGTTGTTCCACCGGAGCAATCTAACCAGGCACCTGCATATGTTGCGAGTCAACAAATCGGCCAGGATCGGCTTCGATTATGTATCCCGGTGGAATACCCGTTTATCTATCTCTATTTTTCCCATATCAATTACCATTCAGCGCACCTAGCGGTGGATTGTTTTCTTAACCCTTTCACTACGCTGCCCAGCAGCAAAAACACACCATGAAATACGCCACTGCGGTACAATTTTCTCCCCTGTAGTACGCTGGTGCTTTTCATAATATCCAAAGTGTCATCATTATATTAAACCTCCATGGTTATCTAAATAATTATGATGTCATACAATAGTAATGATATTAACTATGGTATAGTTTTATATGAGTTGGAAAAATATCATAAAGATATTCGCATCATTTCAATAAAAAATAATAATTACTTAAATTTTGGATATATTGCTTCATGATGCCTCAAGGCATCATAGCGTACAGCACTGGGGAATGCCTCCAGGAATCATAGCGTACTATGCCTGGGAATGCCTCAATGCATCATAACGTAACTAAAGGGTTAAGGCCGTCGCTCAGACAAACAAGGCTTCGCCTGGCCTCACACCTATGGGACAGCACTGGGAGAATGCGCTACTACAAATAGAGTGCGAACGGTGGGTGTTAATTAATACAAGGCTGTTGTTTTTTTCGTACGATATGTCTGCTGGTAGAAACTAGAGTGTTGCAATGTTGATAATTACCTCAGTTTCACACATATAAAGATAGGTCAGGCCTGTCATATGTTATTCTGCAGCCTGATTCGGTGTTCCTGTGTTACCTAAAGTAGTACTGATATGATATATGCATGTTTAACCTACCAAAGTAAAGCTGGAATACTATAGAATATATACAAAATATTATCATGATTTCTATCTGAGTGGCCGTATTCTCTGCGTAGTTGTGTTCAAAAAAAATTTCACGTTGAAACGAAAAAATGTTTAGTCATTTCTTGATGGATTCTTTTTTCTCCCAATAGTTGTCACACCGTTAAACTCCGAGCGAGAAGTACTGCGAAGTGTTAGCTACAAAGAGAATACGACCATACAGATCTAAATCATGGTAATATTGTATTTATTACTCATCTTTCGATCACTTATTAGAACAAAATCTTGTAAATGATTAGAAATTTGACGTGAGCGCCGTGAGATTTATGTATAAAATGGTTCCTGTAGTCAGTGTAGTGCCCGTCAGGTGGCAGAAAAAGCGATATTCTACCGAGTAAATTTAGTATGGCGACTCCGCGTTTGGTGAGTAATTTTATTACCCACCAAATATGGAGTCGCCATACCAAGCCTATGAAGCTTACAGATCGCTACTGAGTAGAATACGGCCCTCCGGGATCTCCTAGGAGAATACGGCTTTTTCGGCCACCTGACGGGCATTATAGGAACTAATTTAAATAAACAATGCACGGCGCTTGCATCAAATTTACAAAAATAAATCTACATTACGTAATACTCTTCGCTATCGCTCGGAGTTTTACTTCGCGTCAACTACGCGGAGAATACGGCCACTCAGATGGAAATCATGGTAATATTGTGTATACATGCAATCAATGTATTAAATCGATGATTTAAGCAAGTATTACAGACGTATTACTCTCATAAACTCAGTCCTCTTTTGTTAAAGACTATGTTGCTATATAAATGTTTGGTAAACTCCTGTAATTATAAAATATAAAATCATTACTATAAAATAATTACTATTGTTGGTACCCTCATCATAATTATTATCATCATTATCATTTTCTCTAATTGTATAATCACAGTAGAACTATTACTATTGGAGAAAGGATTGGCGTCATTATTCTCCTGGTTTTCTTAGCACGCCTCACGACTCAGCGTAAGTCCTGTGGTAAGAGCGGAGCTGTATAGGTCTATTGAACACGAGACATAACACTCTAGTTCACATCTATACATCTATACAGAATGTATTACTCATACCCTCTTGCTTGGGGTGGGAAGGGGACGTGCAACCAGGGACTAGATTCTGGCTCTTTGCCAATGTATTACTACGCGCGGTTAGGCGGTCCTACTAGCCGATGACCACAGAGAGATGGGAGGGGGGGGGGGGGGGGGTCTATTCAGGGAGGACAAATCTGATACCATGTGTGTTCACTTTCTAGTGGTTAGTCCAGACAATGCCATGTTCTTTGTGAAGTTTCTTGATTGTAATACCTTAAGGAAAATTATATTTTCTATATAGCTAGCGTTGATTATGTGAAACAAAATGAGTATGGTTCAATGAAAGCTTTGTAATTTAATATAGAAATTACAAGTTTCCATGTAACATGGCAACCTGTAATCAACACAAGTGCTAAAATCAGATTATAAAGAATTCCAAAATATAGAAATAATTTGACTAAAAAAACAAAGACTAAACTCCGACAGAAGTCTCTTGTTCTTCACATCGGGACACGGTACTCAGACGCCAGCCCTTCCCGAGGTGCACCGCGCCAGCGTCCAGACGCTCGACACAGTCCAGACGGCGTCCAGCCAGCGTCCGTCCGGCGTCCGCCCGCCAAAATATACCCTGCCACTCTCCCACCACACACCAACACACATACCTGAGCACGAGGTAGTCACGTGGTAGCGCTGCTATACAACGGAACTACACACGATCATACTCTCGTATTAATACGCCACACAGCGTCCCCCTCAACAAACTGCATTAACTTGGCAGACCGCCAAATTTAAGTGTCTGTAAATATAACCTGATATGTGAGGAAAACGGAGTGCATTCCGGCCCCGGCGGATGTGGTCAGTGGGGGGGGGGGGGGGGGGGGGGGGTGTGGAGACCCTACCCCCCTCCCCCCCCCCCCCCCCCCCCCCCCACCACCACACAAACACACTAAGACGAGATGGGGAAGGGAACAGTTCGGGTGCCTATGGAACTTGGTCAAAGCTGGCTCTTCTAGATAACCTCATAGTCCCTTTACCTAAGGTCTGAACGAACATGCCGTGAGGCTTTAAAGTGCTACCATCTTTGATGCTACTTTCTTCTACGGCTACGGTTCATTCTAGAACTCCCATACTTTGTGAAAAGATGATACATATTCGATACCTAGTTAATAAAATACAAATATTCAACACCAAGTGAATATATAACTTACTCCCATACCTAGTGAGTATTACATAGAAATAGAAAGTGACTGTGACTGCAGTTACAAATGTCTTTTGAAATAATAACAAAATTTAAATTTAAATTTTAAAAAAACCCACGGTAATCCCTCCTCAGAGGCGTGAATCTTATTTTTAACTGTCTCTTCAGATACCAAAGGTGCAGGGTGGGGTGGAGTAAGTGATGTTTATTTTGAAATAAAGAGCGTTCCCAAATGAGAGGTTATTTATAAAATGTTGATAAATAAATGAAGAAACAAAATTCTAGAGATTCAAGTATCGAGGCGGAATTTACTTCTGTTGTCAAACCCCCCAAAAAGAATAAATTCGAAGTTGATATATGTGTGACTTGGTATTTATGCCTATTTGTTGGAGGCTACGACTATGAGGTAAGAGGTACAGTAGAACCCCGCCTAACGGACACCCCGCGTTAGCGAATACTTTTGCTCGGAACGGAAATTTTCCCCTCTATTAGATGTTAAATTTAAATCCCGCGTAAGCGGGCAGCTCGTGTAAGCGGGACACCCCGCGTACGTAAGCGGACACCCCGCGTACGTAAGCGGACACCCCGCGTACGTAAGCGGACAGTTATTTCGGTACGAAAAGGCCTAAAAACCAGTGCAAAGCGTGTAATTACATTTAATATAGAAACTCCGATACCTTGTGAATATCAAACATACTCAATACTTAAATAGTGAATGCATTACCTATACTCCCATACCTAGTGGATATATCATACATACTACATAGCTACTGAATATTACACATACTCCCCTACCTTGTAAACATATTACAATGCTAGGTCCTTGTGCAGGCAGACTGAGGCCTATTTTCCGCACCATGAGGGGCCCTGAGTGTGGGGTCAGCGTTGGCCGCCTGCCAAATTCGGCCAGACCGCACCTTACGCACGATTACCCAGAGTTCCCTGCGCTCCGTCTAGATGGTAGGATTGTCTACTGACCAAATACAGTGGAACTTTTCTCGCAGTATCCCAACATTCCAGTAATTAGTATTTGGTACTGTTAAACTTATAAAAAAAACACTGATTGATTTAATGGTAATTTTGACGAAATTTTGGTCAACGGAAAACGAAAAAAGAAAATTTTTTAAAGACAAAACATCAGATTTCAATACTGATTTGGGGGATTTGGCACGAGGAAATAGATCTTCAAATGCTTCAAAACGTCATTGATGATATGGTTAACAATAAATTCGTAGGAAGACACTCCAGAAACAGTGTTGATTTGCCTCTGACGATTTCTAGGTCAAATCTCTTGGGGGTTGCAACACCGACCGAC